>CM062390.1:5977179-8673755 GCA_031304145.1 Cardiospermum halicacabum | reverse complement strand
ATAAATTTTTCAATTAAATTGTTATAGTATAATTAATGCTAATTAAAATTAATTTTATAACTATATATAATATTGTATAAAAAAATTAATGTATTTCAGTATTTTTAAAAAAATTCTTAATTAATTTGCTTGCGCACTTTAAATACTTCTAGGAAAACGAAAGAAATATTTATTTTAACTTTTATATAATAATTAAATATAAAATTATTTTATATATATATATGAAAGACTAATAAAATAATTACTTTGCACGAACAATTATCTATAATACATTTACAATATACTATAAAAAATTAATTTAATTATTCACATATTACTTTAGGTATTATAAAAAATGATAGTTTTTTAATTTTACTATAGTTAATTTTAAATGCAAATATTTTTTAAATACTTTTTTCAAATATTTTATCTAATAAATACTATAAATAAATTTAGTTTAAAGATACAAATCAAAACCAAATTAACCCAAAATATTATCAAATCAAAATTAAATTGACTTCTAATAGAATTTAATTTAATCGTAATTTTAAATAATTTAATATAATTTTAAAATTTTAAAATTATATATATACTTCTATTAATTATTATAACTATATTTTTTATTTATAATATTATTAAAATTTATATAAATATATATTCCAATCTTAGATATTAATTTCACATATTTTAAAATTTAATAAATTTTTATATATTTTCTAATAAATATATAAGTTTAAAAAATTATATTTTTATTCAAAATTTAAATAAGTATTAGATAATAATTTTTTATATAATTTTTTAAAATATTATTTAGTCTTTTAAATAGTGATTTGTTAACTTTTATTCATAATACTTTTAATTGTAAGAAACCATTAAAGATTGTCTAACCAAATTTGTTAGGTGGTACCAATTCGATAATTTATTAATATTAATAATTATATTATATACAGTTTAACATAGTAGTGTAGAAAGGGGAAGTGCGTCGACAGAACCCTAATAATTAATGAGAGCGGAATAAGTGACTGGAAACTGTTAACCTAAACGACAAAGATTTGAATTCAATTGGGGAATCCTTTCTTAGATTTGAATTTTGTTTTTACATCATCACACGTTTCATCACATTAATCAAAAAGCAAATAAATACACTTTTTTTATTTTTAAAATAATAATAAATAAAAAATGAAGAAGATTAGTACATAGATAACAAACACAACATAAAGAAAACAAGCAGACCATCATTTTTACTTCCATTAACGTTCAACTTGTGCAAGGAATGAAGATTTGACATTGTAATGACTTGGTTTGTTTTTCTCTCTCTGTCTCTTCACATTGTTAGATTTCAATTCATCAACTGGGTGTTGTTTGATCTGAAGTAAAAATGATATATTCCATGGATCTTGAGTATTTTGTTGTTAAAAAGTTGAATAATGATGTTTTTCTTCTTTGTTTACTAAGCTTTTTATGGTTCTTTCTCTCATTTTTCAGTTTGTGGTAGCTGTATATGAATTTCTTTTGAGTTGAAATGATGCAGTAAGTGTTGTTTGATTTATTGAATTGTTTGGTTGCAGATAATTTAAATTTGATGGAGGAAGGGAAGAGCCAAAGATCTAAGGAGACTAGTACTGATTTTGTGTTGCAGTGGGGGAACAGGAAGAGACTTAGATGTTGTAAAGTGAAGAAAGATGAAAATAACAGCAATAGATCAGCTGCTGATTCTTTGTTAAAAAGGAAGATAGGATCTCCCAATCATCTACTAAACAAGTTAAGAAAATAAAAACCCAGATTTTTTGGATAAGTGTTTGTTTTTTCCATTAATGTCTGTATTTAGAGTTGCATTGTAGATATTAGACTTGAATCTTGTTTAGCAATTGAAGTGCAAAAGGGAATTTTAGAAATGGTAACATGAGTTTCTAACTTGGAAAATTAGAACTGGAAAATGTGTTGCATAGCTTGCTATAAGTCCTTGTGGTTACATTTTGTTAGCAGCTCTTTCTGCTTTTCTAGAACCCAATGTGTTTAGTCTCTTAAGATGGTGAGAATAGTGTCGATGAAGAAATATAAGAGCTTATAGGTGGTTGCAATTTCTATTTTTGATTAAGCTAATTAATAATTTGCAAACCCTAAAACTGCTCTTTTTTTTTTTTTTTTTTTTTTTTTGCTGCAGGAACTCTGAGACAGCAATGAATAACCGTAGGCCCCCTGTGGCTTCTCCGGAGAAGGAAGATAGGTATTACACAACACGGGGTTCATTAGGATTTGATGAGAATGGAAAAGTGTTGATGGATCATTTAAAGGAAGAGAAGAAACCTCCTATTTGGCCAAAGCTGTTTATTGCTCTGTCCAGTAAGGAAAAGGAAGAAGATTTTTTGGCTATGAAAGGTTGCAAACCTTCTCAAAGACCTAAGAAAAGGGCCAAGTTAATCCAAAGAAGCATTCTTGTAAGTCCGCTTATCTAACATCTTTACCCTTCTCCAAAAGATAAAAAAAAAAATTAGTATGCATAACAATCCTTTTGGCTGTACAGTTGGTTAGTCCTGGTGCATGGTTATCAGATCTATGCCAAGAAAGATATGAAGTCCGAGAGAAGAAAGCTTCCAAGAAGGTATAGCTTTGGTTGTTTGGTCCCTTTCTTCTTTAGTATCTTACATCATTCTGTACCTCTTGGTAGTGTGCTTAATAGCTATTAAGCAGGTATTGCATTAGAAATAAGAAATCAGCCCATTAACAAATATCATTTTGTATCAGAATATGTTTAACATGTTCTAGTTGCTTCTTGATTGTTCTCACAGTTCCAAGATATTTATGTCATTAGAAAATGAAGGCATTTCAGTGAGTTTTTGTAGTCTCTAATGTGCAGAAACCTAGAGGATTGAAGGCCATGGGAAGCATGGAAAACGAATCTGATTGAGAGAGACGCTGCAGAAGCCAGAAGTTTTCTCTTTTATTAGTTACGTAGGAAAGAGAAGGCAAGACGTAGAGATGATTTTGTTGGCAAATGAGGTGTTTGTCTTTTTTTTTTCCTAATTCTGTAGAATTGACCCATTCCACATCGGCACTTGTAGTAGATTATGTTTCTTATATATAAATCAGTTCAGTTTTTCTTATCAATTGCGCTTTGCAATTCATTACCATCAGTTCCTTTACCCTACTATACATACAAAAGAATAATGAGCCTTAAAACTTGCACAGAACAGCACTCTCCATAGGTTCTTCCTGGTTATTGATTCTACAATGAAGATAGAAGTAAAATCCAACAAATATATTGGCACACTATACTGCAAGAACATTTGTACAAATGATTTTGTTAGAAGCTCACAAAGAAAGCATTTCAAAACTGCAGCTGGAAAACTAATCTTTTATCCAGATGCAATGCTTTTCTGTTCTCTTCCATAAATTAGGCATTAGTAATTATTTCCCTATCGCTTTCCATTTCTTTTTCCTCTACATTTACATGATCAGAGCTATATTCCTTACAATACCTACAAATGTACAGTCCAGTTGGTGCCGAACAACCCCTTTTGATGCACTAATCCGGCCTAAGTGATCTCACCTGACATCTGGAGTTGGTCATTGAAGCTTGAACCACCATATCCAGAGCCTGCTATGGAATCAATTCATTTCCAAATCAGTCCCCTGGGTCGGGTCCCTTTAAAATCTACATTGAGTACTTGTCGCCGTGGTATTCAATGTATATTTCAGCTTCTTTAGAGTGTTACTGGATCCAAACAGCCATGGATATTGCAATTTGCTCGCTTGCATTTATGTACGGTTCAGGCAAATCACCCATGGCAATTCCAGCAGCCGAAATCTTTCGCAGGCCAGCCCTAACACGGAGCAAAACTCAGCAGAAGCACACAACTTAGCTATAAACTTTCCAGGATTATAGACGCTTTGGTGAACACAGAAAGAACAAATGGTGCTTCTTCGCCTGGGTGAATTGTAGTTGGCACTATTGTGTAACCCTTTGGATCAGGCTCCAGAACCATTTCGCAAGATATTTCTCTTGAATTCACATAATCGGTACCACCAACTGATTCGTGAAGGTAAATGTTGTGAGCAGCTCGACGACCACGTGTTTTGAGTATCCTCATCCCAATATAAAACATCATTGAATCATGACTAGATTGATAATTTCTAAAACCAGCTGCTGTCCTTGAAAAGCTCACACCCTAGACATAATTACAACCCCAGATAAGCTTCCACAACTAAAACAAACCAGGGCACTTCTGTTTTATACAACAATATTTAAATGCAGAAATATACCTGAGTTAATGTAATGAACACATGAATCGGATATGATGCATCTGACCCAGTGGCCGTCAATCTAAATTGTGGGTTCTGATTCCATGAAGCATAATCTTGGCAACCACCAGCACTATAACCTCGCCATTGACCATGCACAGAATAGCGCATCTCAGGAGGGTAGACACGGCAAACATATATTGATCTGAAATGAATCTGGAAATCTTGCCAAGACATCCAAAAGATACCATCTTTTGACTGCTCAGAGACAGGATATTCGTGAGTCATAAGGCAAAACAAATTGTAATGGACAACCATAAACTGAGACTTGGACAGATGCATGCCTAATTACATGGAAATTTATGACAGGATCATTGAGATAAAAGAGTTAACCTGTGGAACATGCTTTAGCTTGTACTTCATTCTATCAGTCCATTCAGGTGATGAATCAGACCAAGGACCATTCCACTCGACTTCATTAGCCCAAGGGTTCCGGATTTGAACAAGCTTATGGCCATCCACCTCTCTAACCTGAATAGCAAGTAAAATAAGGGCTCATAAAAATCTGCAGTAGCTGCCTATGACAGATAGGGTGTGATGGCTTGATTCCAATTTACCTGCAGTATAGAGTAAGCATGCCCCTGCACAATACCACTGGAGGAAATGTGCACATCAGAACCCGATGGACTACCAGCACCAAGTAGAAATCCTTCTTGTTTAAAGCGCAACAATTGAGACCATAATCTGCCACTGGCAAGATCAATCTGTGCTTGTGCACTCCTCATGTCAATTTCTTCACCAGCACCTCCAGTGAGATCCACTAGAGCATCCTGAACAAGCCCCCCTTCCAATGCCTCATAAGAACCATGCAATTTGGCATACGCCTTTTCCAATATGGAGACCCAAAGTTCATTTCCCTTTTTACTGGTAGCAAATGCAGGTTTTCCCGGTGATTCACAGGGAATCCAATCATCAACAACAACAGGAACCCAATCACCCTACAACGCAGTCAATCAAATTTTATAATATATCAAATACAATGTAATAGATTCCAACATTATTTACAACAATAAGATAGAAACATTGCTATCCAGTTGAAGTAGAAACCAAAGAAATTGATCACCTGAATACAAAAGCGTACAGTATAGATTCCTTCCTCATTATATTCTGGAGTAATAATAACTTCTGATATTCGTGACACTTCCGTTAGAACAGCAACAGCACTCAAAAACCAACAATCACCTAATCGGCCCTATTGATTGCC
Organism: Cardiospermum halicacabum; assembly: GCA_031304145.1. Taxonomy (NCBI): domain Eukaryota; kingdom Viridiplantae; phylum Streptophyta; class Magnoliopsida; order Sapindales; family Sapindaceae; genus Cardiospermum; species Cardiospermum halicacabum. The sequence goes on along the minus strand of CM062390.1, from coordinate 8,668,270 downwards.
ATTTTGATTTACAAATTTCAATAACATGTAGAAATAGGCACAACTCCAGAAAATAAAAATGTCATTCTGCCCAAGGAATCCAAACCTGACAAACATCTGATGGATTTGCAGCCCCAGAAAACAAGCACGGACGGCAATCTAGACGTCCCTCTTTAACAATACTGGCAGGCCTCATCCACTCAGCAACCACCTGAGCGACAAGGCAAACAATTATTTTGAGACCAATCAAGAAAATAAATTCAGTCAATTGTCCAGCAACTTGCCTGCAATTTTGAAGGAGGATTGTCTGGATCTACAAATAATGACAGATCACTTGGAGGGAACTCCTGATCAGTAAAATTCTTTTCACCTCTAGCTAAAAGTGCTTCTTTGACAGCCAACTCAACTGAAAGCATTCGCTGATGGATTTCTTCTTGTGTTTCCGTCCTCGGTTTCCTGTACTTCCTAGTAAATGAATCCACATGAACTACGGTGCTGTCACGCTCTGGCCTCCGTTTCCTGCCACTTGAATATTGTCCATCCCAGTCTATGTCATCCCTATCATAAAGATCTATATCAGCAGGATCACTATCCCACTCATCAACCTGAGGAAAAGATTAAACCACTCAGTAACCAATTATAAACAATGCTAAAAATAAGTCCAGTTGCCCATCAAATTATAACATGAGTTCAAGGAACATACTCTTGGAGGTGAATCGGCCCATTGCCAATTATCCTCAGGATATTCATCCATACTAAACTCAGCTGAGCAAATGGCAGCATGTAGAGAAGCAATTTCATCTTCAGTTAAGCACCTTCCCCATAGGAAAACATCCATAACATGCATCTTAGACTCAGCTCCTTCACTATCTGATCTCCCAAATACATCCATATCAGTAGGTGGCCGAATACCAACCCAAACATCAGTTCCTTCTTCCCAAATGCTGCCACCAACACTCAATGCTAACCCTGTCTGGTAACCATCAAAACCACCATCGAGATAACAAGTTGCCTCACCTAAGTCAGTATCAATCGTCATTGTCACAATATGCCACCTATAAAATAAAACAAGATCCAGTGTAAGAAACAAAACTCAAAGAATAAACAAATAGTCAAATAGTACAATAAAATTATGATGGTGATAATTACTATAAAGTTGTCTCAATTAAGTAACTAAAATTGGATAATAGTAATTCAAAAAAAAAAAAGGAAAAGAAAGCGATAGTGGTAAAATGCATACACAGTATTAAAATTAATAAATAATATGAAAAATCACAAACAAATGCTGCATATAAATAATGGCAAAAGAACGAATAAAGCTGACCTTCCATCTGCAATACTTGTAGCACCGATACTCCATTCCTTAGCAACAGTAGTCTGCCTATCACCTTTAGAAATCAATCTCAGCCCAACTTGTCCAGCCTCGATACCTTGCTCAGAACCGGCCACAAGGATTTCCCAGCACACTTTCTTCTGATATTCGGTGCCAAAAAGACATACGGGACCAGACTCGGGTTGGATCAAAACTGTTATAGAAAAGCTAACCTTTCGACTACGACATATGCTTGGATCAATTTGACCGCAGTGTCTGCCGCTAGTTGTTGGCTCATCATCAAGAACACATACAGCACCTGAAACACCAGTCTGCCACCAATCCAAAGAATCAGTATCTGTGACATCACTGATTTCACATGTACAAAAAGAACTAAATACTAAACAAGGGGCCAAACTGAGCACAGAGGACTAGAAGCAATGATACCTGAAGTGCCCGCCGAGCCAACTGTGATGATCGTATTCTACGTGCAATGCCAGAGACCCTCTCCCGTGCAAAAGAATCCTCAAGAACAGAATCACCTCCTACAGCTCTCACTGCAGCTGCCATGGCTGCTGCTTCTCTGTTTCCAGCATTGGGTATTGAGGAAATCAAAGAAGCTTCAATCTCCTTCCATTTACGTTCTTCCTTCTCCAGGAGAGCCTTTCTTCTTTCTTTACCTCTACCCTCCTCTTCACGTCTTTGCATCAAAATTTCTTCTTCCATCTCCTTTTCTCTTATGTAGCTACAATCCAGATAAAAGACAGTATAAGTAATGACATGTTTTACACAATTTAAATATAAACATTAAAAACCAAGATAAAGTGAAGAGCCACTACCTCTCCTGTATAATCTCGAACTGCCTCCGGTCCTCTGGCATCCACTTTTTAATTTTCTTGGCACTCAGATCAGAAAACCCTATGCTATCAAGAAACAATCTCAAGCGTACCTCATCCTAACATAAAGGGATTCAAATAGTTTACCATAATGATGCATAAGTATATTCATGGAAAGCATTAAGAAGTTGACTCACCTGGACTCTTTCAGCCTTAGCAGTCAACCCAAGCAAAAGAAGTAGATAACCCCCAAATTTATCCCACATATACACCCATTCAGTATCAATGGCCTCTTCCAAAGCCAAAATCCTTGCATGAGTACACATTTCTCTTCTGAGATCATAATCACTGGCTGATTCTTGGTGGAAATGTTTGTATCTCATTTGTGAAAAAAATGATTTAACCAGTAGTTCCTCATTTCTCAAACGATCTCTCAGTTTCATAACATCGTCTCTGGGAAGCATTAAATTTCCTAGCTTATCACGCGTAGCACTAGGATCTCCAATTAAAAGAGCTGTTGAACTGGCAGACCTCTGAGGAGCAGAATAAGTTCCAGATAGAGCATTTCTCGTCTGCATCAAAACAAATTAGTTAACATAGCAGTCAGCTACTTAACAATTCTAAAGTATTTAGTTTTCTACATGAGAAATTACAAAATAAAGAGAAGAACCAACGCCAGTTATTCTAACAGGCACAAAAAAGTTACAATGAGGGACTTGGGCTATTTTTAGGACTGCTTTGATTATATTATAATCACTTGTTTAGGTATGAAATAAGTCATATCTACACATTCATATTATATTTACAAACCTATAAATGATGCGCAAAAATATGTTATGGAGAGTACATAAATTTGCCATTCTACATCCTCATAAGTGATCATTTGACAATTAGAAGCAGTTTCAAACAAAACACCACTCTATTTGAAGACATGATTAAGCACAAAGATAATTAGGATGAATAGACAGAAAAGATCTCTACTTGTGTTATTTAATTGGTTGGGATTTTAATCAACAAAAAGAGCCACAACAAAATTATTAAAAATGCTGAGACAGCCAACCTTCCACCATATCGTGATAGGATACAAGCATAATGCACTTATATTAGTTGTTAGCTACTAAAACCAAGGTATAAAAGTAGAATCCAGCATACATTTTTATATGAAGAATATCAGTAAAAGTCAAGTATTTCCAATAGGTTGAAAGACAGGGATTTTAGCTAACATCTTCAAGCTGCAGCACATTGATGCAGAGAAAGTAGGTAAAGTTGGCACTATTGGCATTCGTAAGTACACACAAATGACCTATTCACCTATTCATCAAGTTGCCAGAGTTGTGCTCCTGTAATCCAGTTCATGAAATTAGATAAGGCGACCCATTCATCCATTCAAGAAGGGAGCTGGCCTGGATATTTATGAATGTATTTTTGCAAGTACATATCATGGTTGCATTTGTGGGTAGGAGATATCAGAGGTGCAGAGAGGAAGCAATTGGTTGCTACTTTCCTGGTTCGACAAGGAAATTATCAACTTCAATAGCAGTAAAGAAGCCATCGGTTTGAATATCCCATTAAGAAAGTGTGTTTGAGTTGAATGTTATCAGGAAAATCAAACCTTGTCGATTCTATAACCTGATTATGGTTTGGGTCATTCCTATTTTGATTAGTCTATTTCCAATTTTGAACAAGCAACATAATTCTCATTTTAGAGAGCCATTTTAGAATTAATAAAGCTAATCAAGATCGATCAAAACAATGAGATGAGAGCTCCCTTTGACAACTTGAGTCTGTCGATATAGGCTGTATCAGCGTAAAAAGAATTTTCTATTCATTATCTAGTGACTCAATCCATGACCAAAAACAACAAATATAGTAAAATAAACTATTAAAATTTTAAAATAATTTTTTTTTAAAAAAAAAAACAAAACAAAACAAAAAAAACACATACAAACAAACAACCTTAGTAGCAGACCGAGCAATTGCTTGAACAACTGTATCTTTGCTCAGAAAATGCACCGATTCTTCCATCATCTGCAGATAAAAAAAAAAATGAAATCTACTAAAATAAATGCACTCAGCATGTGCTGAAGCAATTTTCAACCAGATAGTAGTCAGGAAATGAAGACCTTTAGAGTTAGACAAGGACGAGAGACAGCAAAGCCAAATGCTACAACCAGAGCAATAGCTGAGACAGCCGCACCAGCAAATGGTGGATATATCTTCAAACTAGCAACAACACCCCAGCCTTCTATTGCCAGTGCAACACCATAAAGCACTAGAAACGCAACACTGTTGCATGATTGGTGTCACACACATTTGCATAAGTGCATATATAAACTGTATGAATATTTCAACTTGATATAAAAAGGAGTGTCTAATGAAATTATAACAAACCTGACATTTTTCCCACAATCTGCATGAGCATCATAAACATACACAGGCAGAACTCGTGGAGAATAAACTACTATGGGAGGTGAAAGAAGAACCTTAAAAAAAAAAAGTAAATAAATAAATAAATAATAATCATAAGACAAAAGGAGGACGCATAAAAGAGACACCAAATACTTTCTATAATCAGAATTAGAAATAATGAAACACAAATTAATTGCAATTGAAGTGTTTGAATAAACTTACTGTCAATGCTCTTCCAGCAATAAGAAACAGGAAAGAAAAATAACCAACAGAAGCTCCAACAAAGGGTTTACCTGGAAAAAAGAGAGATCATAACGATGTTGAAACAAATCAAAGTTAATAAGGAGACTGCTACAAAAATAATACAGGCCTGATATTGATTTCGTTCTTACCATCAAACCACCCCACCAGAAATGCTGCCAAACCCAAAAGAAAGGCAAGGAAACAAACATAAAACATCTGTGTGCGGGTCAAATAGAAATTGTTCGATGCCCAGTGATGGATGACACCAATAGCTAATACAATCAGGAGGAGGAGGAGGAGAAATGCTACCCCTATCTGTCACATAAAAGAGTAGTTATGAATGCTTTCTGAAGTTAAGAAGCGACAACTTAAAAGCATCTAAATCAACATTCCATACCGTCCAAGGCTTAATTACAACAATGACAGATGATATTGCACCAAGTGAAAGAAGAAGACCGATGCTAATGAACACATATACACCACGAGAAAGTTTCCAGTCATCATCTTTCCTGTAAAAGATTCAAGAAGCAATTCATTAAGGTCACCACATGCAATATACGCTTATGGTTATTATTTTAGAATATATAATTATGATTGCATAATGCTATTATCTTAATCAGAACTTTATGCCCACCATTTAAGCAATCCACAGCAAAGAGACAGAACAGCTGGAATACACACTAGAGGAAGTAAAGCAGCAAGAAAATCGCCCTTTGTTGGGACCTGATCTTCCCGTGATTTGACAACCTCCATATAGGATGCACCGCAAAATGACACGAGCACAGCTACCAAAGCACAGCACCAAAAAGAAATAGGTAAGATTACTAAGATTATTTCAGTCAATCCTTTAATCTGCCTCATAATGAAATTCAGAACCAGAGATCAGGTGAAGCAAATATGGGATTACCTGCAAATACTCCAACACAAATAGCAGATGAGAGGGAGAAACGGTATGTGGCAAACCACGAAACAATTGGTAGTACACCAGTGACCACTAGAGCTATTGCAGATGCCATCACCCACCCAAGGTACACAGATGATGAATATGGAGAGGTCAAGCTATTTGAGTCCCCAGTCCACCACTTGTATTTTAAATCTTCCAAAGGACTGGCAGAAACTATGGCACCTAAAGCTAACACACATCCACCAAATACAACTATACAAATGAAAAGAACAATACCCTGCCAGGGAAACAAGATACAAGTACTTTAAATCAGCAGAAGACGAAACTAAAAGTATTTGAACCTCCACTAATATTAAAGCATAAGACAAAAGGAACGAACGTAAGTACGTACTAGGAAACAGACCTCCTTTCTTCCAGAAGGCCTATCAGCTCCTGCATGACCAGCTGTACATTGGTCTCGTAAAACCCAAAACTGATAGCCATTACGTATCCAAATTGGAAATGCAACAGAAAGGCAAGCTACCATGAGTGGTACAGTTAAAGAAAGTCCTAGAAGCAATGATGATTTGCTGCAGAAGGAATGGAAATTGATGAATATCAGGTTAAATTAGCTGGAAAGATAGCAAAATTTGAATAGTCAGTATGCTGTGAACCACACTAAACATAACATTTCAACAAGTCAAACACATGATCAACAATGTAGATGTTGAATAACTGGTTAAACGAAGAAAAAAAAGAGTAAATTATCTATAAATATAATAAAAAGGCAGCCCGAAAAGGAAAGGCCGCTGATTCTGCCGCTAAACAACTATTTTACATCAAAATGTTGCGAATTATGCTGCTTCTCACTGTCTAGAAAATTGCCTCTTTTTACCAAAGGAGAAGATTGAGGGAGACACAAGAATATATGCAATGAGAACCAAATTTGAAAGAAAACCCACTACATCAGGAGGCAAACAATATCATTATAGAGACCAAGGATTAAATAAATCAAATTCTTTCATTCAATCTAAGCAGAAGGAAACACACTTTTATCCTAGGTAACTCATAATCCTTGAATATTTATACAAAATAGTACCCTTGATATTTTCAGCCAGATATGATCAGAAACACAGATTATGAAAATAAATAAATAAATCGAATCATTGAAGCATACCTCAAGAAGGAAAGCAACAGCCCAACACCTGTACTGAGCAGCCACGCGAGAAATCCATACTGTAGATCATAGAGATGTTATTAGCATAAGCAAGACAATCAAAAATACCTTCAAATTTCATGTTATTATAGCATAAAAAATAGTCACATGAACAGCCAAAGTAGTGACAACGCTAGGGAACTTAGAAAGACAACAAAAAGATAAGTATGAGTAAAAGGGTAAAGGTTTAGGTGGTGTTTTAGGAACCAATAAGGAAAATGAAAAAATACAAACATCAAAAATAATTTTGAATGGATTCTGTTCATAAAAAGGGAAATTTTCTTTTCTTGTTTTAACCATTTTCAAAAAGCTTTTTCTTCTTTTGCAACAATATACTTCACATAAGCTACTAAACATTAACATTCTCCATGTTCAAAAATATCTATTAAAAACATAATTAAACACACACTTAACATTTCATGGCAGCAGGAAACTTGCAATAGGCTATGCTGCTAATAAGTATACTTGAAAATAGTGAAGTACAAGTAACATGATTTTGTGCAACCAGTTAAAGTCAAATATCTAGCAGCTCAGTTAAAGCAAATTGGCTCAGAAATCGGTTCCATCTCAGAATGGGTAACTAGAACTTATTCTTCTTCGAGTTCACTAAGAATAATTCAACTGACCTCATAAAAATTAAATACAAGCTTGACCTACCCTTGAGAGTTAAGTTACTACAAACAACCAAACTAAACATGCACCCAAGGAGACAGCTTTATTAAACAAAAAACTTTGACAAGTCAAATACAAAATCATACTACTATAGGACCAATGAAACACTTCCAGAATTGCAAGAATCGTTAAAACCAAACACGATTCAAGTATTTTCAGGCAGGCGGTCATTTCAATCTTACATGACAAGTTCTGTGGGTACAAAATTGTCTATTAACATCCAAAAGAATAGGGGAGGGGCCATACCTTGCGAGGTTTTGATGTCATGGCCATCTCTTCAGCTTGAAGTGAGCGAAGGAAGGCCATAATTGAACAAACCACAGGAGACAAAAGCAGTACAGCAATACCGAATTCAAACTACAAAGCAAGGATCAATTATTTTTCAGGGCCACATTATATTTAACAATGAACGAATTTTTTATACAGCAACTTCAACACCATTCAACTGTTTCCCACCGGCCAAAAGTAGACCAAAAAAAAATATAAGCTCAAACAAAATAACCACTGCTCCCTGCTTACCTGATGGTGTGTAGCATTAATAATTTGAATTGTCTTTGGTCGGAAGATTGCCACAATTATTGTCTCCAGAATGAAAATAGAACTAAAGAGAACCCATGCTCGCTCAGGAGTACCAGCTACAAGATGCAAAACACATCTGCACAATTGAAGCCACTTTTCAAGCCCATGGAGCCTTAGTTCTTCTGAAAGAGAAATTTGGTTGGGCATAACATTATCAACACTATTAGAGTCGATAATTGTGACATCTGTATTGTCACAATGATCTCTATCTGCATCCAAACTATTTCTTTGCAGTAACGCCAGGATAGTAGGATCCAAATTCTTCTCCTTCAGCATCATAGCAAAGTTAGGATCCAAACCTTTATCTTGCAATAAATTAATCAATTCCCTGTCACCTTGTCTTCCCCTCTTCTTCAGCATGGATGTAATACTAGGGTCATTCAACCTTTCCTGAAATGCAAGGGCTAAATTTAAGTCTAACAACTGTTGATTCGCAGAATTTGATCGGCTAGATTCACATCCTTGACTATCAATACCACTACTAGAGCAGACAACTAGGGAACTATTTTGATCATAACTTTTGTCCACAAGGGAAGTCCCAGATTCAAGCTCTTGGACAACAGAACGACATGAACTACTCCGTATTGCTAAACTAGGCCTTCCGCTATCCATACCCTTATCACTATTGACACCCTCATGCGAACTAGTTGTTCGACAAAAAACCCCATTACTCCATTGAGTGACATCAACTGTTGACTGTGCTGCAGCATTCTGACCACTAGCATCAATAATATTACCAAGGTGACCTGCTTCAGCACTACTACTGCGTTTCACACTTGAGCCACAACCTTCAGAAGAGCTGGACGAACTATTTTGCTCCTTTCTTCGGAATCCCTCTCTCAGTCGAATCACTGTACTTTGTAGGGCATCCCTCCTCGCAGCTAATGGGTTTGCAATGGAAAGATGGCGAAGAACTGCAGCACCCAATAGAACAGAAGCTACGACTGCATAACTAATACAATGTCCCAAATACCTTGAGCAATAAATAAACAAGATGAATCAGATTACAACAGAAAAAATGCAAAATACTGATTAATATTTAAGATAACAAGATTTAGAAACAAACCAGTAATGCACTCCAAAACATATGAGGAAAACCCTAGATGTTCCAGCAACAAAAAGAGCTGCAACACGACTTTGGAGAAGCTGAAAACCATACAAGCATGCTCCCATGTTCCAATCTGAATGACAAAATTCAGATAAAATCAAATGAGCACGAGCAAAATAACCATAGCAGTAGCAAACAACCAAATAGAAATGAACTGCTATTAGAAGCACACCAAGAATGATAACAGCAGCTGATGTAATTGCTCCAAGCCAGCGCGCCTCCTTTGCGGTCAGGCCATACAAGATGGAGTACACAATAAGAACTACAAGTGAGCCAGCATAGAGAAGTCCAAGATGTGAAGCCCTACAAAGTCAAAGTATCATAAAAGTTCAGAAGATGAGAGAACCAATTTCACACAGAATAATTGTGAAACAAATTTTATTATAGTAATTGAATGATTAGCGACAAAATTTTAGATACGTAGTAACAGAAAAATGTGCAAGAAAGATGTTGGAAAATATAACTCAAATTTACTTCTAGATACAATGAGCAATGTTCAGATCTTATATTCCCCACCTGAAAATTCCTCTAAGAAATGGACATAAAGATTCATTTCCAAGGATCCTATAAAATGATATTGCGAAATACCTACTCGAATGAAGTCAGGTAAGAAATTAAGTTAAAGAATTAGGCTTACCTACTCGACTGTCGAGGATACAACTCATTGGGGTCAGGCGGTTCAGGTAAACAAGCCAATGGACCCAATTCTATACCATCTGGATAAGCAAACTTGTATGCCTTCCGCACATATTCATCTAAATCTAAACCATTGCCTGCACCAATTGATTGAAGTAAGGAGACAAATATATAGTTAGAGAATTGTGAAGGCTTAGAGACAACAGATTGATACCTCATGACTCAAGAAATAGTATCATCAAAGAGTAATTCTTTTCTTTTTTAAGATAATATAGCACTAATTTGAAAATTCAGCAAAGCTTACCATTGAATACCATTCGACAAATGAATAGCATATTGATAGCCAAGGCGATCGCTGATACACCAAAAAAGAAACCAGAAGGGGAATATCTTTCAGATGCAGTTGAACTAGCAGTGACATACACAGCACAAAGCTCATACGCACAGAGGAGCGCAACAGCCAGAAGAAGAAGGAAAGCAACAGCTCCTGTTAGGCATAAAAACAATTCAAAAAAAAAAAAACTTTGTGCATGAGAATACAAGATATTACCATGAACAATAATTTTAAAATAAAAAATAAAATAACACACACGCACAACATCACAATGGACAAATTAAAGTTAAATGTTCCCTCCCATACAACACTCTTCCCGGCTTCAACGGTTCTTTTCTGTTCTACTAGAGCATAGACTAACGGAGGAAAATAGAGATCAAAATATATTTATCCATATCCATAGCATATTTTATTTTTCTAGATCAAATCATGAACAAATGTAATGCAGATTGACTCAAAGGCATCATAACTCTCCAGCTCAGAACATAACTGTCCTCCTAGCTAGAGGTCTAAGTTTTCATATTTCTTATTCTGATTCCCAAGATAGAAATTTTGAGACTGCAAATCCCTTGATATGCCTAGCCAGCTGACACCTTGCTAATAAAATTGTAAGCTAACACAGCACATTCGAGACCTTGTCAAATGGTATAAAAATAAGAATTCAGTTTATCAGACAAGTCATAGCCTAGCTAGAAAAACAACACTATTAGGCTTAGTTATTTAAGCTACTAGGGCGGATGGGAAAAAAAAAATTGTTCCCTCCTATTCCACAGTTGAGTCACCACCCCAACTATAATGGAATTTTACAGCTAGGCTACTATCAACTATTTCTATCTTGGAGGTGGGATTCATTACAGTCATCCCACCCCTGACCCATCCATAATTATGCTACTCCTCCACTCGACTAAACACTAATCTCATATTATCTAATGCCAAACATGATAAAAATACATCACATCCCACGTAAGAAATTCACCCTATTAGATAAATGGAGTTTAACCACAATAAGAAACAATACCTAGTGACACAATAATTCAAGGGGAAAAGACACTTGGAGATTCGTGAATCTATTGAGAAAGATAATAATAATTATTACCCTTCATCACTAGCAATCAATTATTGTGAATCAAAGAGAACTATTGAGCATCATTACGTGGCACAAACTGTGAGAGAAATAAAACTATAAAACACTAACAAGCAGCACTTCCAATTAACAAATGCAGATAATGCTACAGTTGAATGTCTAAGCAACTTCCAATGAGGAAAATTTTGTTAGTTCTAGAACTAACTCGAATGGGAGAGTTACAATTATTCAGTAACAAATGGGCAGCACATACTTGAGCTCTGCCATTGTGTTCTCCACCAAAGCATGATTGCATAAAATGCCAACACAAGCGCAGTGCCAGCCATGATTATAGCCAGACCAATTATGTCCCGGTGGAGTATTACAACCAACCAGCATCCCCACATGATAAGCACAGCAACAGGAGATACGACAACCATCCATCCAATCATGGTTAGCAGTCGACATATTACACCTAGTTGAGGCCCTTGCAATATATTCGGCCATTTTCTAGCAAAAATCCAACTGCAGAGAGAAATAGCAAGAAAGTTAAAAAGAGGATGAGAAACGGGCAAAACAACATTCACCAAAAAGCCAGCAACAGATTGTAATAGAAATGTCAATGTAAGGTTGTTCTGGCAAATGCAGTAAGTAAAGCAAAGCGTAAGAAAAGTTCAACCCTAGATGAAAGTCATACTGACTCTGCACTTTGAATAACGCAAATAATATTAGAGTTATTTTTTCCTACCCCGAAACAGAATATCGGTTTACAAGAGTGAGCAATCATGGATAGTTAAAGCCATTGCTTCCAAAATAGAACAAAATTAAATTCTCTAGAACATTTCTATCTCTCTAAGCCATGCCAATCGTAGAGCTTGGAAATATTAATGAGCAAAAATTGGTCTCAAACAATTTAAGATATCAAATCCATGAATTTACATTCACAATAAAAAATTTTAGAAAAATAATAAATAATAAATAATAAATAAGACACCCATCTCAATTTGGAAGAAAATTGGTTCAATGGTGAAAAAGCTTTCACTTAAAATATCAATAAGAACACAAATTCTGCGCCACCTTATATATTTCTGTAGTAAAGAATTGCATGTAAATGACAAATAAACAGGAAATTGCAGAGTTGCAATAACCTAAACAAGTTCATATATTCCCTCTATTACATAATGGAGTATAAATGCACCCACAAAAATAACTCTCTGATTGTCTTCAACTGCATGCAAAAATATCCGATCACAAAATAGTCGCGGACTCGCAGCTAAATACTTGTATTAACTACGTACTAAAAATGAAGTTACAACCAGTAATCCATCCATAAAAGGAACGGATACAGTTTTAGTATGCATATCATGAAACCAAACATTGCATAGTAATAATCCAATCACAAAACCAAATATGGTAACAGAATAACTTGAAGCAACAGAATAATTACCTATACAACCGCCACGGCCTCCAATTGACTGCCCAGAGTATCGAGAATGAAGCTGAACCCAAAGCTACAAAGAGGGAGCCTGATATTGCGCATGCCAATGCTATCCCTCTCTCATCCCCTTCCATGGCCTTGTTTTCTCACCTATCACATAAATGAAATTTTACCATCTAAAAGCAATCATCTACAGCACAAATATAGAAACCCAAGTAAAAAACTGAAATGTGCCGGATATAAAACAGTACAATGCGAAACTAATCAAAAGCAACAAAATTGGAAGCAAAAATTAAGATAAAGCAAAAAAACATCAAATTGGTGACAATTAAAGAAGCTGAGGTAACAATGTGATAGGACAAGGAAGGGGAATCGTACCTAAGAGAGTGTGGGCACCAGCATGATGTTGAATTCAGCACAAATAAGTCATCTTGGAGAGTGTGAATTGGGTGACTCAATCATTTTTTTCCCTTATGGGGTTTTAGGGTTAGGAGCTCAGAATAGACAAATAGACCCTCAATGGAGCCACAACAGAGAAGAAGAATACGGAGATGATGGAAAAGGAGTGAACTTTAGGGTTTGTTCTTGGTAAAGAGTTTGTGATTTAGGGTTTGTCTTTATCTTCCTTGAAAAAAAATTCTCAGAGATAGAAAGAGAGAATAAAGATTAAAAACCCTACTGATATGTGAGTGTGTGAACTGGATGGAGTAATTTTTAAAAAATAAATAAAATAAAATACTAAAAGGACTTTTTGTGCTTTATTTATATGAAGGTAAAGACTACAAAAATAATAATTTATTTTTAAAAAAATAATAATAATATGTTGTCTGAATAGAAACAATACCCACTTTCAGCTTCTCGCGCGTGTCAAACACGCACCAATTAGACCAGGTTCTGTCTCTGTGTGAATGTTTTACACAAGGTTGGTTTTGTTGAGCGATGATTAATCCACTTGATTTTTTTAATTAATTAAGTTGATTAGTTTGAAAAACTTGATTAATGTATGGATTATTAATCTAGTGATATGAAACATGGGTCAATTTTGTTGACATGGGAGGTATTTCTGGATTGAGTAGGTGGAGAATATGTGTCTTTAAATTTCAAAGAGTGCAATTTGTTTTTTAACTTTTTAAAGTTAGTAGAAGAAGGGTATAAAAAATGTTTACCCTGTAATAAATTGTTTTTTGTTTTAAGATCTCATGAAATAAAGTGTTTATGTGACAGACTATCTACAGTTGCTCTGAAGACACAACTCAGAGAACAGTTTTGTCAACAACAACATAGGTTTCCACAGCAAAACCGCAATGGAATGCAAAAATGGGCCCGTTTGAATTGTCATGGGCCATTAGCCCAATGTCAGCCCAACACCTCATTCTTGCGAGTTGTGTTGTGTGGATGGATCACAGCTGGTCATCCACCGCTTCATGTGGCAGTGCATTGGTTGGTAGAGTTGCCTCCAGTCATCTGTTGAAATTAAAATTTTATTTAATTATTAAAATAAATAAAAATTCATTTCCGAATAATTTAATGGGTGCAGAATTCAAACTCAATTAATTTGAATTAAAAAGTATAGTGAAAATTAAATTAGTAAAATAATTTTAGAATATATTTTACCATTATTTTTAAAATATATTACAATATTTTAGCTATTTATATAAACTAAAAAAAATAAGCAAAAAAATTAAAAATAAATAATTGAAATTTATTAAGTTTACATTTTATAAAACACATACAAAAGAAAAAAAACTTATTTTTTTATTTACTCATTGATAAAATATTAATATTTATATATTTAATTTGTACAAATTCTATATGTATACATATTTATATGTAAAAATATTTATTAAATGAATAAAAAAATTAAATTTTATTACAAAATATTATATGCTATAAAATTATTTATTATTTTTATTTAAAAAAATAAATATCTTTTTCCCTTTTGATTATGTAGGTCAGCTCATGTTGAGGTAAAATCCACTGAAAATATACTGTATTATTATAAATAAATTAAAAGAAATAATAGTCACACTTATAATCGAAATTTTTCTATCTTACCTATTTTCAATCTAAATTCAACTATATAAATATTTTACAATCAACACTATATTTCTTTTTAAAAAATTAATATATATTATTTTAAATTAATTTAAATAATATATATATATATATATTTTTTTTTAATGTAGGTCAATATGTCAGAAATTACAAAAATAAGATTTGAGCAAAATCCAGAATCATTAATGAACAAAATGGCCCACATGGAGACAATTCACTTTATGTGATGGAAAAAGAGTGATAGTGGTGGTGGCAGCAGTACAAAAGATGATAGCAAGTTAAATGTCATCCACTCACATGCATTGCTTCTGTGCTTCTTCAATCACCAAACAAGATTCCATCATTTCATTTTCATCCATATAAGGAATCAAATTCACACATAATTATCCCATGTGCCTATTGTATATCCAAACACAAAGACAAACAAGAAGAAGAAGATAAAATTCAGACTTCATTCCATTACCATTAACATCACTCTCCCAAGAGAGGAGAAGATACAGTAGAGTAGTAAACAAATAGAATACTACAAAGGAGAGAATCAGAGACCTGATAATGTTTCCTTTTAAACATTACACAGGCCATTCACAAATCCACCACTTACACAGAATAGAAAAAAAGAAAAGTCAAAACTTCCTCACTAGAGAAATATATAAGAAGGAGGTCACAAGTTCACTAAACAAACCTAAGAGAAGATTTTTTTTAAACATGACACTAGAGGAGGAGGAGATGAATGATACATAGTGAGAAGAGAAAGGGAGGGGCTTTGATTGTGATTGTTGTTGTTGATGTTGTTGTTAACTAAGTAGAATTTAAGGACAATTGGGGTTCTTACCAGGGCCCCCATAATAAAAGTAATGACCCCAATCCCCATTGTTGCCTGTTTGGACATCATAGCAATTGGATTGCTCAGTAAAGGTACCAATCCCTTTAGGAGCTTTGAGGTTGTTAGAACCATCAACAACTTGTATGTTCCTAAAGTAACTAGCTTTCCCAAACCCTTCTTCAGGGAAATGACCACTTCCCATTTGTGTAGATGTGTGTTGACCGTCTGGTTCTGAGTTCACTACTTCACCTCCCCATTCAACCATGGATGCACTGTCAGCTAGGTATGAGAACAGAAACGACGGCCAGTATCCTAGTACATAGTCGTTCCCAAATTGCATCCACCAATGCCCTTCTGTTGGATCCTGTAAGCACGCAGACACACATCATCATCATCATATATGTGTTGATGTTTTGTTCTTATAGCTAGATTCAAATAGAAGAAGACAAGTCTTTCACTGTTTTTAGTCACATGCATTTGGTAGTATATGAAACTTTATATTATTGATATATATTTGGCATCATATGCATAGCACAAATCTGTTCATAATGATATTATAGGGTTGGTGGTAGTTGTATATACCTTCCAGATAAGAATGCTGATATCATATTGAGAATTTCTGAATGCGGAAACAGGAGATATGCTGGCTCCCATAGCTATTTCGCTGTTGATTTGAATGAAACCTGAGCAAAGAAGATTGTAGCAACCAGTAGCTTGATATGCGTCACTCTGTTGTACAAACATTCATTTAATATTTTCTGTCAATATTGAAAGTTGAATTGAATACACATAATAGAAGTAAATATCACAATGGCTGAAGATTGAAAGCTTACAGTCCAATAAGTGAAGAGCCTTGTGTTGTTATCACCATATAGATCTGGACTGACCTGTTGATTACAAGTAGTTTAAGTATTATATTAATATAAAGATCTAATCTGAGTTGGTCAATCAATTATATAAAGAAGCAATGTAGATTAATAATAATAGTACCTGCCATCCAGCTTCTATACTGTTAAGATCTTGACCGAATGAACCACCAAGAATCCAAAGCTGAGACAAGCTGAACTCATTAGATTGTTGAATTTTCGGTTCCCAGACATTGATGGTGGCTTTTGCTCCATAGTATTTATCGCCTTCAACATATGCAATAGCATGCTAAACCATCCAAAAATGAAAAGGAGATTAAAAACCATTCACACACTGTATATCACAGATTAGATATTGAAAACAAACAACTGTATACCTGATGACCACTTTGGTTAATGAGGTCAGGATCTGCAGATTTAGGCACAGGGACGCTTCTGTGCTTCTTCTTACCATATCTTTTCACCGAACTCGCTCTTAGAACATCATCCTCTTTGGTCCTCCTTACAGGGATGGTATCTTCTGGGCATTTTCCATTCATGTGCCATAACTGAGAGATTGGATTTGTTCTCTCCTTGGGTTTTTCAGACACTTTGTTCACATCAAAAAGACCTTCTGGGTGATAATTAGGCCTCATCTGAACCAACACAAACAAAAAAGCACAAATCAATAAAACCAGATAAAAGAGAGTTATATGTATAAGAGGGAAAATGAACACAAGAGTGAACCTGAATCGTGTGGTCTTTGAGAAAGGGATGATCAAAGGCAGGCTGGTGAGAGATGTGAATACAATCAATAATATCCCCATCTGGACTCTGCACAACAAAAAACCAAATCAAAATCTGAGTTCTTCTCATTGTCACAAACCAGATTTTTGAAAAAGGTAAAGTCTTTATACTTTACTCAAATTTCAAAATCAAGATTCAAACAAAGAAATACCCAAATACATGATTTCTAAGGTAATAATTTCACTAATAGTGTGAAAGGAAAAGAAAAAAAAAATTAAAACAATGATAGGTCTACTGATTATTTCTAATAAAGAGAGTTTAAGTGTACTAATCCAAATACCTAAAATCAAACAAACAATACAAACAAATGATGAAAAGCATAGAGCACATTCACATTTTCCTCTCATTTTCTCTCACTTTCCCTCACTTTCCCACAAACCAAACAGGTTTTCACAAGAGAGAGAAAGTGCAAACCTCAATGGTTTTGACAGGGGGTTTGTTGAAGCGGTTCAAGTGCTTTTGAACTTCAAGCTTCTGTCTTGACTCAGAACTCAACCTAGCTGCAGCAGATTGAGAGACTAAACAACACAAAACAAGCATCACCAGCAACATTGTTCTAGTGAAGAAATGTCCTCCACCACAACCACCCATTTTTAATCTTTTGGAAATCTTAAGACACCCTTTTGAGAAAAGTTTGAAACTTTAGAGGAATAAGCCACCCACCATTAACAAAGAGAGAGAAAAAAAATAGGCTTAAAGGCTTGAACTTTTTTTCTCCTCTCTATGGCTTTGGTTAGTGAGAGTGTTGAAGTGGGTCTGGTTTTCTTTTGCTGATTAACACCAACACTCACTCTCTCTCTTTGTCATCTTCCTACTGTTAAAAATCTCATCTTTTATTTTTTTAATGTAAAAAATATATATTCTTTTGGCATAGGGGATGTATAGGGGTATAAAAGGGAACTTGAAAAACAACTTTGAAAGGATTTAAAAAGTGCTTTTTTTTAGTTGAATTTTTTTTCCTTTTGAAAATTATGAAAAGAAATATTCTCTAAAATCGATTATTAGTATGTCTACGTTTAAAAAAAAAAAAATCACAATTATTTAATTATTTAAATTAACCATTAAAAATTACATCCACGCATGGTAATTTATCTTTTTAATTAAATAATATTTTTAAAAAATTAATGGTAGAAATTCTTGAAATTTTTATTTTTTTAAAAATTATTTTAAAATCATATAATATTTAAATTGTTGCTCATTTTATTATTTTTCTAATATAAATATGATCGATTTGAAATATAATATAGTTATATTATTTATTAACTTTTTTTTAACATTTCAAAATTAAATAAAATTAAAATTTTAAAATATTTTCAAAAATAAATAAATATAATAATATAATAAATGAAAACAAATATTTTTAAAAATACCAACCAATTAAAGTAACAATGAAATTCATTAAAATGCATTTAAATCATCCCTGAATATTATGCATTAATACTGAAATCATAATAACAATGTCTTCTCATTTCCACTTTATGAATGCAAAATTTATTAAAATCCAGTTACATAAAAAATTTTAAAAATAATAACAATAACTGCAGAATCAATTAGAGGTCCACTAATGGGAATATGAATATGAATTAATTGAAATTAAAATTAAAATAGTGATGTGTTTTGTTTGTGTATAAAATGTGAACTGAGTCAGTCACATGAAGTGAAACAAAGACTGAGCATTGCTTGTCGTTTGGGAAAAACTCTTGTTTTGGGAGGTCCCAATTCCATATGAGTATGACATCTCTATCTTGGTTTTTTCAATTTTTATTTCTTTTATATAAAATCGTATTTGAAAATTAAAATAAATTAATAAAAATGATTCGAGTGAGTTCACATGAGCAAATTGGCCACAACTTTTGAATCCAATCAAACCCTAAATCATGCCACCTCCTCCATCATTCATTCTCAATCCACACAAATATACTTCATTTCTCATTTTACATTATATTATCATATACCTTTAATAATTGCATTTTTTTTAATGTGTATTTAGTGTTAGTGACTTCAATATGGTTTTAAATAGGGTTTAATATTTTAATTTCCATCAGAATAGAGGGCTGAAACCTTTAGCATTCTAACTGGCAACTTGATTGGTATTTTTAATAAAAGTTATTTAAAATAAATTTTCAAATTTTATTATTGTATTTTTATTATTAAATTATATTTGTATATGCAGATTAATATAATTTTAAATAAAATTATATTATTTAAATTATTTTAAATTAACGGCTACTATTTAAATAATTAAAATAACACTCGACCTAGCATTAAATTCTAACTGTTATTTTATTTTTACGTTCCTAAAATATTTCAACTAACTATTTTAATATTATTTTCGATAAATTGTAGATGTGAGATAGTGAAAAATAATAAATACCAACAGTTACGTAATAGAATGGTTAAAAATAAATATTATATTTTAAAAATAATAATACAATACGATGGTTATTATATAAATTAATTTTTAAAAATTAAATTTTTAATTGAAAATAAATAATTTGATGATATAATTATACATTCAATATTCTAAATATATATTGTTCTTTTAAATTCTATAAACTTATCAAATCATTTTTATGTAATTAAAAATAAATTCAACCATTCAAGTTAAAATTTTAAATTAAATTTTTAACCAATTGACTTTAATATAAGAATAGATTAAATAGAAAAAGTATTGCTCTAACATTTATAACAACATATATTTTTGAATATACATATATAAATAAATAAATAAAAGTTTATACACTTATGATGACTTCATTCTTTAACTAATGCTATAAACATATCTAAATTTAGAAAATTTTACTTATCTTCCTATCATGCATAGTTTAGGTGATAGAGTTATGATATATTTAAAAAATATATATATATCATATAATAACAATTGGGCTTTCATCATAATTATTTTAAGTTTAGATAAAGGAATCTAAAAATAAATAAATAAAATCAATAAGCACTAGAGGTGGCATATCGAATCATTTTACACCTTGGCGTTGCATTCACGATCATGTTTTTTTATTTAAAATCTATTTTTCTAGACAAAGATTCTTGTACTATTATCCCCATGTATAGTTAATTTATTGAAATTGGAAGAATACTATATTAAACAATTTGATGCAATATGTTGTTTTTTAAGCAGGAAGAATATAATGTATAATATATAAAAGTGCAAAACATGTTAGAGACACTTTAAAACAATGGTCAAATTCATATTTAAATGTGAGCAAAGTGTCAAAGTATGAGAAAAAAGCACAACTTTCTATGCAAGTTTTAATGGGGTTTTTGGTGGCATATAAGGTCAACAATGGCCATTATTGCTAATGAGGTTGGATGAGTACAAAACTCATTAATATCAATCGTTCAACTAACCTTCATTAGCCAATATTTCATGGCCATGAGGTATCATTTGTTTTTTTTTTTTTTTTTTTTTTTATTTACCATATAATTTGTCACTTATGAGTTTAGCAATTTTAAGGTTTTGATATGGGTTAACAACCTCGTTTCATCACAAACCTTAGAAGAGGTTTTGTTTGACCGTAGATGATTTAGATTACATAATGTAAAATCTGTTTTGTATGGTTAAGTGATGGGTTAAGAGAGAAAAAAAAAATTCTAATTACACTTTAAAAAAAGGTTTTAATTTGTATTTATTTTAAAATTATTTACAAATTTTGTAGTGTAATTTTTATAATTATTACCTCAAATTAATTTGGTTCAATAATTAAATTTTTTTATTTTGTATAAGTGAAATCAATTTTCATAATTTATTTCATTCATTTGTTTGTGTGTTAAAATTGTTAGGTATTTAATATAAAAATTTATTTTAAAATTTACCGTTAAAATAAATGGAAAATGAGAAATATTTTTCATTTAATAATTTCAAAATGATTCAATTAAATATTATTGACTGTGATGTGATAAAATAATAAATAAATATATAATATTAAGTATTAACAGATTAAAAAATATATATAAATAAACTGAATGCATAATATTCCAATAAGTTGGGAAATATACTCTGCTATAAAAATTTTAAAAGTACATATAAATAACACATTTGATATTAACATCACCCAAAAGAAAAAGGAAATAAAATATTTGAATACATACAAACAATATGGTTAAAATAAAAGTAAATAAATAAATACGACGAATTGTCTTCTACTAAATAAATACATTTTTATTAAATATTATTATTAGTACTGCATATACATAGAATAAAATAAAGTAGAATGATAGAAGGAGGGTATTTTAGTAAATTGGGGATGGGTCTGTTCCCTCGTGAAGATCAGCGAGTGAAAGATCCGGTGACAGGCTGGTGATTTAAAGTAAAAATGACCCACAAGAGATAAAATGATGCAAGGAGCGTGACCGTACACGTGTGATGGCAGTGTAAACGTGCACATAGACCTAGAAGGAGGGTAAAATAGTAAAAGCAAATATCTCCAACGGTCAAGAGCAGAGAATCCAATGACCACTTCAATTTATTCAAAAAGTCATAAAATAATAACAAGTCTGTGCCCTGCAGTTTTAGACATGTACGTACGTGGATTTCTAGTTTGTCAGTTTAGTGGTGCCTATGCCTTTTTATAGTACTGGTATTTTATCTCCATGGATGTCTTTTAATTGAGAAATTTCAGATAATTAAGGTCCCTATCTAATTTCTTTCAAATCACAATTCAAATAGGTTAAACATTTTTAAAAATTTATGAATATTTAAATATAATTTTTTAAAATATTTTTAAAGTATAATAGTAATAATTATATATATGTTTTTATAAATTTTAAAATATTTAATCATTAATTTTAAAAAATACATAAAATTTTGAAGTTTTTAATTTTTATAATTTTTTAGATTTTTTAGTAAATTAAATAGTTAGAATTTAAAAAATATTTCATTTAAGTGATTTTGAAATATTTTAAAATATTAAAAATAAAAAGTCAATTTTACTTTATTAATTATTTAATTATTATTAATTATTTTATTTTATTTTTTTAAAAAAATTATATAAACTGAATCAAATAAAATTTAAAAAATTCAAAATTAAACCAACCAACCTTTCTTTTTTTTTTAGCCATTTAAACTTTTTTTACTTTCAAAAATATATTTTCACAGCTTCACAAATTCTCCTCATATACCACTTTTACAGATTCACATGTTAATATAAAATATATGTAAAATATCTTTATAAAATGATAAAATAGTCGATTCAATCATTTTTAAAATAAAAATTTGGATCTCTCGTGAGAATTTCTATTCAGGTTATCTTTTCGGTGCGATAAATAAAATTGGAAAAATAAAAATGGAAGATTATGAATTTGATTTTTTTTTTTTAATTTTTTTTTATTTTTATAAAATAGAAATTGTTAGTCAACCAGTGTATTAAATTAATAATGGTTTGTATTCAGTAATTGTTTTCACTAAATTTATGCTAAAATTAATTTTAATAATTATTAATTTATTAATAAAATATAAATTTCTCTTACATTACCTATTATTTTGTTAATAAGATAAATTTTAATTCAAAAATTCGGTTTTGCAGATAAAAATTTAAAATTAAAGAAATAACTTACAAAATATTTATAAAAACATAAATGATATATATATATATAACTATTAAAAAAATAAAAAAGTGAAAGGACAAAATATAAATTTTAAAACTAATTATTATAATTTATAATTATTATGAAATATCAACGTTTTAGTTTCAGAGTATATATATATATATATATATTCTCGTATGATTTAAAGAAAAATTACTTGAAAGTATTTTCGAATTATTTATCCAACATATAATAAATTTGTAAAAAATATATATTAATAATTCATTATAACTCATAAATAATAATAATAAAAAAAATCACGGATAATAATTCATTAAAAAAAAATTATATAAGATATCGGCCTATAAATTTATAGGCGGAGAAGAGAATCGAAATTATATATTGATAAGTTGCTGTAATTATGAATATTACATGACAACTAATGTTAAGAAGACTTAACTCACCCCAAAAGAGCCCTAAAGGGTGGAGATTACTTCAATCATTATATAGAAGCTATTAACCATTTAAACTAAGTAATGTGGGATTTCACACGCCCCCCTCACGTCCAACATACGGGCGGGCGTGGAGTCAACGGGTTATTCCTAAGGTAGAAGCAATGTGGGATTTCACACGCCCCCTCACGTTCAACATACGGACGTGGAGTCAACGGGTTATTCCCATGGCAGCCCATAATAAGGCTCATCCATCACACACGTCCAGGTCAGCTCTGATACCATGTCAGCTCTGATACCATATTAAGAAAGCCTAACTCACCTCAAAAAAGCCCTCAAAGAATGAGAATGAGAATTGCCTCAACCATAGAAGCTATTAGCCTTTAGCTAACCAACGTGGATTTCACAAATAAAAATTAAGGATAAGACAATAATTGAGATATCAGCCAAAATGGAAATATGAAGGTGGGTGCGTCACATGCACATGCTTTATGCAGAACATAACACACTTCATTTCCTGTCGGTATATTATATATATATATATATATATATATATATATATTCAAACATTATTTCATTACTTTACACTAATAAATTAAATAAATAAAAAAATGTTCTTTTCCTAATGTGAATTTCAGTTCACCAAGGTTGGTAGATATGGATGTTACTTATAAAAAGAATGTGTCGACTCAGATTTCATGTCAATTCCTTATCAGTTAGATTTAGTTGTAGTGGATTTAACGAGCTGTGAATGCTTCGGTTGTTAGTAATCTATATTTGTTTTTTCCTTTTCAATATTTAAATTGTATTTTAATAATTATAATGATATGTGTAAAAATTATTTAGTTTTTTTTTTTTAGTTTTATTTTAGCTATACAACCATTTCATCAAATAATTAGGAATGTATATGTTCTTTTTTTTTTTTAAATTAAAAATTGAAAAAAAAATTATTACTATTATTATTATCATTTTCTAAATTGTTGCTATTATACGTTGTTTTCATACATTTTCAAAATGCAATCAATTATCATCATATTATATAGATATTCATTTAAAATTGTAATTAAAAGAAACATGATCGAATTTAAAATAATATTTTTAATAATATATTTTTATATTTCATTTATTATTTATAAAAACACTATTCTAAACTATTTCAAAATACACACGTAGGATATTATATATATATATATATATATTAGTAAAAATATTCAAATTTTCAAAATGATTTTTTATTAAAATTTTTATTTCTGAGAATACAAAACATATTTAAATAGATTGGGATGATTTGTGGAATTAATAATTGGTATATAATGATTCTCAACGATTATTAAAATAGTGAATATTTTATTTAAAAATTTCCTATTTATGAAAAAAAATAAATATTTAATCGAGTATTAAAACATCTAGAAATTTCTATTTAATTTATTGGAAATATGATAGAGAATTATCTATTTTTAATCCACCTCTATAAGTATATTAAATAGCTTTTCATTTTTAAAAAATAATTATTTAAATTCTATTTATTTTTTTATTTCTAAAATATTCCATTCAAAAAGATAAATTTTCATTAAAAATACATGATAATGTATCATTTTTATTTATTAAAACTTGAATTAAATAAAAATTTATTTAAATGAATTAAAATATTGGTTCCAAATTAAAAATATTTCCTTTTGAGCAGCACAAATACTAACAAAACTAATGCTAGTACCACACTAATAAAACTAACAATTGAAGATGGAATAATTCCATGAAGAGTCGAGGAGACTAATATATAAGAAGACAGACCGACCCCGACCCATTCCGTTCATCAATCAAAATCCAATTTACCACCCACCCATCCACTCAATTCATTTTTTACAACTTTCTTTTTCCTTTATACGGTTTTAATTTTTTTTATTCACCTACATAATCATTATATTCTACATTTGATTGTCATTGGATATCTAAAATATATTATCAGCATGACTAGAAAACAAATATCAAGTCCAATAACAATTCAAATGTCGCGATCATTATACAGAATAATTTACTCCATTTTCAAAGTTATAAATATGCAATAACACACATACAAAATAGTTAAACCATATAAACTTTATGTCAATCCTTTGATGAACAAAATATTTTTAATTTTGGTTTAACAATTGATTTATCACAAGCCAATTAATCATGAAAAGGTGATTATTCTAAAAGAGACTTTATTATGTACTGTATCTTTATAGACCAAGCGATTAGCTAATTATACCATTAGAAAGCACTCATTAAAGAAGGTGATAAAACAACCCTAAAGTTGATTGACTTGAAGGGAAAAAAGAAAAAGAAAAGATTATGAAAAAAAGAAGCTTTATAAACCATGAAATTAGGAAAAATTAAAGAAAATGTTTAAATACAAATTAAAATAAAGAAATGTTAAGATAAAGCTAGATTGGCAGACGGGTAGTAGCGGTTTGATATTGGATGGATGGGCAATTGTTATCTATATTAGTCTTTGAGGTTGGTAGATTATTTAAAATAAAAAATAAATAAATAAATAAATAAATAAATAAAACCTTGGATGAATTGTTTATTAGTGATGTTAGAGAACCTAACTAGTTGGTCATAGCCAACCCTGACTTGTCAATAGATAAGTCAAATGAAAAATAAAAAAGAAAAAAATTTCCATATTATTGGATTTATCATAATTTGCCACTAAGAGAGTAGGCAAATGGCATTTGCTCCCAAAAATTATTATTATTATTATTTTAATATTTTAGACCCATAATTTTAGGTAGAGTTGGCAAATTATATTATACAGTTAGAAAAACAAAAGTCAAAGAGTAAATAATAATGTTGTAAATGACTCAGGAGATTTAGTTTTCCATCAATAATTCAAATAACAGATGTTGAAACCAACCTACTAACACTAATCGCATAAGTCTCTCAGACTTCCAACATTCATAACAGATTTTAGTGGGGATGCAACACCATCTCATATTTTCAAACTCTACTCAGTGTACACAGCCACCAAGCTATAAGACTACCAGACGGGACATAAAGGCAAATTTCCAAAGTCATAATATGACTAGCCGTGATTAGTGTTCACGGGGTTGATGACTCTATGACCTCTCAAATTTTCCTAACAAATTAATATATTGGATTTCAATGTGAATACAGACATGTTGACTAGAAGGGCAGGCCAGCCTGGAGTGCCAACTATCTAATTTTGCACCCTGGAATTATCTGTAATTAGTAGACTTGTAATTGATTGTCTGATGTTTTTCTTTTCAATCAGATAATAGTTAGGTCAAAGCAATATCAATATTCATCACATTGACTAGAACACAACCGAACCCTTTAAATTAGCATTTGACTATGGTAATAACCAATACTTGGAACTTCTATTATAGGTTTGTTGGGTTATATGATTAATAATAAGAAAGGTTAAAATGAATGGTAGAAAAAGAAACTTACAGTCCCATTGGTGAGGCTCACGATCATCAAACTGCTTATCTTCTCATATTGTCCTTTCAGACTAAGACCTGATCCCACAGTGACAATAACAACACTCTTCATGTTAGCAGAAGCCCTTTTCATCATAATAAATGCAGTGATATATCAACAAATGCAGCTCAGAATTGACATACTGTCTACCTTAAACGTGCATTCAATTGGATATAAGTAAGGAAATATAAACAATACTGAAGAAATAAAATCTCTGTCCAACTAAAAATTATCAGAGTTCCTGAGAAACTAAATGTAATTATAAATGTATTAAATGTCATGTAATGGTTAATTTTATGTTATCATCACTAATCTTCAAAATAGAACGAGTAAAGAAACAACTAATTGCTTCTAGAAACTTTACATAATTAATCATCAGTGCCCAACTAAACTACATGACAGCTCTTGTAATGTATCTCAAGTTCTGCCTTTGGACCTGCAGCGGTTTTGTCAAAATAAACAGCACCAACCTGTGTTATCTCAGCAAATTTTGTCAATGAGATTACGCATATTCCAACAGCTTTGTTCTAAGACAAACACTCTTCTAGAGGCAAGTTTCTATTCCAACCTGTGGATTGGAAATTTGAAAGCGAATGGACATTCAAAGGCAGGCAAGTAAAACACTTGAAAACATGACTTAAGCAATAGCGTAACTGCTAGACTGTAGATATTCACATACCTGTTAGTTGTGCAAGGAAGCCTACCTATAGCATGCTACTTCGTGGAACCAGTGGTCATCAAAAGAAAAATAAATATGAAGAAGCTTAGTACAAACTTGAGAAAGATCAGAGTCTAGCAAATAAGCATAATATCAACTTGCCAGAAGCTAGTGAATAGAAGCTCTCAGAAAAGATGAAAAGTGAACTAAATTCCAGAATCCACCTCAAATGAAACATTTAAACAAACTAATTCTCTTGAAATTCAAAACAGCAAGGTGTGAAATCTATTTGAAATGGCAATATCGATTTCAATTGATCACAAAATGTAGATGGGTAAAAAAAAAAAAAAAATAATAATAATCCAATCAGCATATACACAATGCTTATCCATGGAGTTATCTTATGCTATTCCTGTTTAGTCAGAGACAAAGTAGACACATGACAATTAGCACTAGATAACTAGTCTAGTAGTATCATCCGAGATCCTGGCTATTATGCAATGTAATGATGTAATCAACTGATTCATGTTTTGCCAGCAGTAACACATTTCCAAGGGTGCCTGTTGGTAGATGAGTAACAATTAACAAGTCAAATAAAGACAAAAAAAGTTATCCAATAATGATACCCAGAATTCTAAAATTGAACCAGGTGCCTTGCAAACCCTTTATAATGTTTGAGGGGAGAAATCAGTGGCCTAAGCCGATGAAAATTATCTTAGACAGCTGACTAATTCTTTGTTACCCTTTATTTGTCCAGCATCTTCAAAAGACATATGAAACTATACACTTATGTTATCTGAAGCTAGTCATTCTATCTTAAAATGTCCGTAAACTAAACACATGAGCAACAAGTAACGAAATAAAATGCTTGTGTCAAAACGCTATCAAATCTTTTTATACACTGAATAAAACAGCTGTAGTTATAACAACATTGAAATACTTGACACCTTTCTATAACAGAATATGTATCACACAAAAACAGAAATTCAAATGAATTTTGAAATCTATTAACACAAAGAAAGAGATGTTCTGTACACATATTGAATGTTACAAACAGGAACTCACTTGTACATGTAAAATACCACAGACTGTGAGGAGATAGAACTATATAAGGTAAATCAAACTTCTTCTCTATATCAGACGCTGCAAGGATAGGCAACTATATGGACTTCATCATACACAAAAAGGAAACTTATAAACAGCTAGTTTCCAAGTTATCATACTAGTATGCTGAAAGTAACTTTCCCCCTCGACTCCTCCAGAAGTAGAACAACAAAAATGGCTGACCCAGAAGCCTAAACTGACTTAGCAATCATCTCCATCATCAGGCTTCGAGCGAGACATGGAGCTATCTATCAAATTCATTCTCATTTCTTCTGCAAGTTGATAAAAAGGGTTTACAATTTAACAGAAATACACAGACATATGCTCACATATCCAAACATATATATAAGTTCAACATACATCAACTAATCAAACCATAAGACATGATTGGGATCCTCAAGAGACACAAAAGACACTTCAAAGATGCAGCAAACAACCTTAGAGAAGAAACCGCAAATCTAGGAGCCTATGCTATCCATTGGAATGAGATATTAAAATTCTCACACTTCTAAAATGTCAAAATGCATAATTTAAACTTATATGCTTCACTATAAGACAACAGATTGTTCAATTCAGTTCAAACTAGATAATACAAACATAGCAAAAAATAACATGAAAGGAATCATTCCGCCATGTGTCATATAATTTGGCAGGAATAAGTCCATTCAACATCACCAGCACATGGAAAAATTGATCAGTTTATATCAAACAAAACAAATATTATCTTTATCTGCAATCCCTAGATCTATCCTATAGTATAAAGATTTATAGAGTCACAACATCTGTCTGCTACTTTCGACAAGCTGATATAACTAACAAGATCCTTTGCATCAAAATTACCTATCACTAGCAAGACATCCTCCTATTTTCCTAACACTGAGGCTACTTCTGCTAACTACTGTAGCAAAGGTTAAACTTGAAATTTATCTACTTACAAGACACTTGAAACTTCGAATCAAACACATACTAGGTAACTAATACACAAATCGCAGTTCCAAGAGTTTCAGAGCAAGTCAACCACAATCAGAATGAAGTTGAAGAGATATGGACTCACAATCGGAATGAGAGTGATAGTAGTAGTGATCGAGGTCGAGTGCGGAAGAGGAGGTAGACGAGGAGGAGAGGGCGGCGGAGGAGTGGTGGTGGAGGAAGACGTCGTCTTCGGAGGAAGAAGCGTAGGAGTAGAAGGAGTCGGGAGGAGGGAGACAAAGGAAGGTCCAAAGGCAGAGAGCGAAGCGACCGAGTTGTTCCAATGGGAAGCAGCAGACGAGATCCAGAAGCTGTGTACTGTTGATTCGGTCACCGGAAGGGATGCAGGAGAGGTACTGCCACATGTCGGCTGACACGTGAGCTACTCTCACCACCATCTCGCTGCTGAACACCATTCCTCTTCTCTTCTGTTAACGCTTTTGATTGACGACGATGGTGTTGACGATCAATTCAGTATCGCATCGCACTGTGTTCCGATTTTTTCATTCGTTTGGTTAAATTTATATCAACTCCCTCACGTTACACGAAATTGTACTAGTAATAGGAAAGTCGTTGACCCTGAATCTTTTAGTCTTCTCCATGTTAAATGACAAAAATATCCTAATACTATATAACAACTTGGTAATGTGAATCAATTTTAATTTTACTTTATAAATTAAAATTAAATTTAAAATGGAAAATAAATTTCTCAAATATATATATATATATTGCTGCACAGGGAGTGGCAAAGGCTGGTCACTGAAGATATATAGTCAACAATTTCAACTGAGAATTTCCATGAAAACGACAAACCATATCGGAGAAATTTAAGTCACATCAAAGACAAGTCACAATCCATTAAACCATTGACTACTATGCTGGAGAAGTCCACGACTCACTATAACTTGCTCTCCACCATTAACTTCTTCTTATACTTCAAACACAGCAGCAGCAGCATTAGCATTATTTACAAGGATTTAAAATGGAGTTATCACTGTCATTTAAGTTGTTCATCATCATCTCCTTGTTCTCTAATATTTGCCTTTCTTGTCTCGGAAGTCAAAAAGAAGCCCTTCTCCAATTCAAGAACTTACTCCTGAAAGCTACAAACTCATCTTCAGATGATCCATCATTTGGCTTGATTTCATGGAACGAAACTTCAGATTGTTGTCAATGGGAAAGGGTGACTTGCAGTGCTAAATCAGGACAAGTGGTTGCTCTCTTTCTTGATTCCCTGATTCTGAGTCCCTTTTTTGCACCAGTGTTTGTTACTTCCAAGGTGATGATACCACTTTTTGGTCTTACAAGCTTGGTGATCCTTGATCTATCATCAAATTTCATTCAGGGGGAAATTCCAGGAAGCGCTTTTGCTAATCTTACCAAACTCAGGAGTCTTGACATGAAGCAGAACAACTTCACCGGCTTGATTCCTCCTCAGGTTTTTCAATTGACAAGTCTTGAATACCTGGACTTGAGCGGCAATGGACTCACTGGTGATTCAGGCCTTCAGACGTCTCACCTTCTGAACCTGCGTGTGTTAAATTTGGAGGCGAATCGTCTTAGTGGGGAAATTCCTCAAGAGATTGGGAAGCACAGGAAGCTGCAGAAGTTGTCTCTTAGGGGTAACAGATTCGTTGGTGAGATTCCTCAGGGTATTTTGTCTATACAAGATTTGCAAGTTTTGGACCTGAGAGAGAATTCTTTCTCAAGGGAAATTCCTAATGCGATTGGAGATCACTTGATTAACCTGACAGAGTTATGCCTGGCTGACAACAATCTGACTGGCGGCATTCCTTCGTCTTTACATAAACTCAGGAACTTAGAAACTATCCGTTTCGAAAACAACTTACTCAGCGGAGAAATTCCATCCTGGTTGTTTGATATCAAGACTTTGAAGAATCTGTATCTTGGAGGGAATAAGAACTTGACTTGGAACAACAGTGCAAAGATGGTGCCCAAATGTATGTTGTCTCAGTTGTCACTGAAATCCTGTGGACTTAAAGGAGAGATTCCCATGTGGATTGCATCCCAGAAGTCTCTGAATTTCCTGGACTTGAGTGAGAATGAGCTCCAAGGACCATTCCCCGAATGGTTAGCTAAGATGGATATTGGCAACATATTTCTATCTGATAACAATCTTTCTGGTATCCTTTCGCCATATCTCTTCCAAAATTCAAGTCTTCTATCAGTCCTTTCTCTTTCCAGGAACAATTTTTCTGGGGGGTTGCCTGAAAACATTGGAGATGCCAGGAAGTTGATGATTCTCATGTTGGCTGGAAACAACTTTTCTGGGGAGATTCCGGAATCTATAACAAAGATTTACCGCCTACTTCTGTTGGATTTGGCAAGAAACAAATTCTCAGGCAAGCCTCCAAAATTCGATCCTGATGCATTGCTTGCGTTTGTTGATTTGTCATACAATGAATTATCAGGTGAGGTTCCTGTGAGCTTTTCGCTGGACGCTAGAATACTTGCATTAGGAAGTAACAAGTTCTCAGGAAGCCTGCATCGAAACCTGACAAAACTCAGCAAACTGGAACAACTTGATCTCCATGACAACACAATCACAGGTGAATTTCCAAGGTTTCTGTCTGAATTATCAAGCCTACAGGTTCTCAATCTTCGGAACAACTCTCTCCAGGGTTCATTGCCAGGAGAAATTACCAACCTGACAAGTCTCCAAATCCTTGATGCATCCAACAACGACCTCACTGGTGGAATCCCTGCTGAAATTTGGCGTCTGGTTGGAATGATTGACACACCGAATGTTATCCAATCAAACCCAGATCTGTTTACCTTCTCGATTGAGTTCAATGACTTGATAGTCAACTGGAAGAAATCAAAACTAGGCCTATCGAGCTACAACCTGGAGATATACTCTTTATTAGACCTGTCGAAGAACAGACTTTCCGGGCAAATTCCAGCTTCACTAGGCTCCTTAAAGGGCCTAAAACTACTCAACATCTCCTACAACAGTTTCTCTGGAAGCATACCTACAAGTTTTGGAAATTTAAAGAGTTTAGAGAGTTTAGACTTATCACACAATCAATTGTCAGGTAAGCTTCCTGAAACACTAGTGAAGCTGCAACAACTTACCGCATTGGATGTCAGCAACAACAAGCTCCAAGGCAAGATTCCGGTAGGTGGCCAGATGGACACAATGAACGATCCGAATTCCTATGCTAATAACTCTGGACTGTGCGGTATGCAAATCCAGTTTCCATGTCCAGAAGAGTCTACACCACCAAAGCCTCAAGAGGACAAAAAAGAGGAGACATCCTGGGTGTCATGGCAAGGAGTAGTGATTGGTTACTTGGTCAGCTTCTTCATAGCATCAGCAGTGTCATGGCATTTTCAGGCAGCTCAGCCTGTACGAAGACGACCACGACAGCAACAAAGAAAAACTTGGAGAAGCAGTATAAGTTCTGTCTTTCAAGGGTCTACTATGACATATTTCACAGCCTAGTTAAATCTTTATTCAAAGTTTTGCATACTTAACAACATAGTATATTAGAACCTAGAAGAATCCCAAAATGCAGCAAATTATAGTATAAATAAATCAAAACATCAGAAGACAAGAAACTTGTGTCAGATTTCATAGAATGTTATTGTTCAGTAACTATAATAAACAATTGTTTTGATATCCTTCTTACAAAAGAAAGTAACTATATATTACTGTACTGGTTTCAAGGATGGTAAGGCAGCTCCATTGTAAGATAAATAAAATATGAATCACATTTCATTTCGCTCCATTCTACTGTAATGATATGAATTTGTTGAAGTAGAAGATCACAGAATTGTACAGATACAACCTCTCCTGAATTCGCCTTCATCGTCTTCGGATTCTACGTCGCTGTTACAACAGAAAACACACAACAATTTCCATACATGAAGCAGTCATATGAAAACACAAACTATTTTTGTACCTATGATCTACCACTATTTTGATATATTGTTAATTGACCTCTCTTCTTGATATGTATATATAAAGCCTTTTTTTCAAGTCAAAAGAGAAATAAATGATAAATAAAAGAAAAAGTACAAACCTAGCTTCAAATTCCTTGATTTCAACCAAATCTTTACCCAACAAGTCCATCCATTGAACCTTCTTCTTCCGAGGTTGTTGTTCCAATTCTAAATTGAACTTCTTAAGACTGCTTCTGGGACAAAATTCACTTTCTTCTTCTTCTTGTCCTCCTCCTTCTCTTTCTTCTTCTTCAACTTGATGTTGTTGCCTCTTGCCATTCACAACAAGATTCTCATCTTTGTCTCGACGGGTCTCTTCATCAGCATCTCCACAAACGAATTGATGATCATCATCAGCAACAGTTTCTGTTGAAGGCACATGTGGTGTGTTCTCCAACTTCAAAGGCCCCGGTGTGTAAATATGAGAAGTTGATTTGCAGAAGCAAATGAAAGAAGGACAGTGAATCTTGCAGAACAAAACCCTCATCAAAATTTCTCTTCTTTTATTCAAAAACAGTTGCTTCCACTACCCCATTTCTTCATCTCATCAAAAAGGGCTTTTTTCCTTTCTAGCTTTTCCAAAGATCCAATCTTTATCAATCTATCAAGTAAACCAAGTTGACCCAGATGAAAAAGATCGAGTCTTCAGAGACTGGAATTGAGAAAGTTTTAAACTGGAAGGAAAGATGTGATATGGTGGTGATGGTGGTGGTACAAAATGCAGCACCAAATTGAAAAAGTTGTTTTTACAAGACAAAACACAGCACAACACAAGCCCAACTGTCAAACATTCTATCTATCATGTAATGCAACTGTTTTAGTGCTTGCTTGATTGCTTTTCAAACCAGATTATTATATACCGTTTTGGTTAAGTGCTTTTCTTTACCAACCAACCAAACAATGCCTTTTATTTTACTTTTTCTTCGTTTTTTTCTCATTCCAGTATTCTAATATTCTTTTCCAAATCCAATTTTTGTGATTTATTGATACGATAAGCATTTTATTTTATTAAAAAATTTTCCCTATTATTCTTCTTTCAATTATATGGTCAACGGTATCAATACGAGTTTGATTGGTTGTTTGATCAAATCCTGTTTGAATTTTGGTTTATCTTGATAGGATTTAACATCAATCCATTTATTAAATTGTATGGAAACATTCAACCTTAATCAACTCAATCAAGTTATCAATCTAACTTATCCAAAAAATGAATAATAATAAAGAAATTATTTAGCGAGGTGAGTATTTTAGGAGACTTTGTCTATATAAATATAAAATATAAATTTTTATGTAAAAATAATTTTTAACAATTAAATTAATTAATGAGGAGAATATTTCGAGATATTATAAATAAATAAATAAAATCGTGAGATGATATGAAAACGTGTCACATGTTAACATAAGTGGGGGTGGGACCTCCATGTCCATCAGTTGCAATACACACAAAATATATTGGAACCTTAATCATTCAACAACAAATCAATACAACATGTATGTCTATCTCAGAACATGATGCTGGAAATATAGATTAAAAATAAAATAATAATACAAAAATGTCTGCTTAGAGAGAACGTCAATGTGAGATTAACAGACATCATCTTCTGATGTCATAAGAGAAAATTTTCCACAATGTGTATGTCTAACTATCCTTGAAAACTTTCAATTTAATAAGGTTTAGTCCATTCAATTACCATTTGTGTATATTTGAGAGTTGCATATCAGCTGACTACTGCTGAATCTTGAGGACTGGGAAAGCTATAACGTCTCTGATACTAGCAGAATTCGTCAAAAGCATAACTAGTCTGTCAATGCCGAGTCCCTGGATGGAGACAACATACATATTATATGAATTCATTAAGTGATTTCTGAAAATGGTGTACAATGATTACTGTAAATTTAAACTAACGTACCATGCCGGAAGCTGGAGGCATCCCGTATTCTAGAGCAGTTAAGAAATCATCGTCAAGGGTGACTTCGTATGAGTTGTCTTCATGCTTCTTTGGATTCTCTTCTTCTGATGTTTCTGCAACTGCTGCTTCTCTCTTCTGATTGTGCAGCCTTACTTGCTCTTCCAAACGTGATCTCTGCGACAATCAACAGGGTTTATTTCTGATGGAGAATGTGGAAGGAAATTTACATGTTCAGTGAACTACTCTTGATCCAGAGCAGTTTCAAGTTTGCATTAACTAGAGGATAAGAAGCTGACTGGAAAATTGAATTCAGTCTCCGGATATAAAATAACACAATGGAGGTGTCATGAAAACATGCTAGAATGATTTCAAAGCTTGTGTGAGCTTACCTGGTCCAATGGATCAGTTAATTCAGAGAATGCATTGGCCAGTTCACGACCACAGATGAAGAGCTCAAATCGTTCAGTCAAGCCAGCATGGCTGTAACAGAAATAGTTAGTAGTTCATCAGCACCAGTGAAAAATGATCAGCCTCGACTCCATAACATCCAAGTTCACCAGATGAAAGACATTTGACAGAGATCTTGTGAACACAATTGACTACTTCAAAATTCAAAACTAGAGTACAGCTAAAACATGAGCGAGGAAAAAGGGAAAGAGAGAGTGTCAATGCAGCAAAACTCTCCTACCATATAAAATGACCAATGTACACCAGAAAAGTGCATTACATGGTTGGAGACGGTAAAAGAAGCTACGATTTTGAGAGAATATTATCCACAAACCATCTGATACCAATAAGATTAGAAAGGAAGATATTTAAAACATAAAATATATAAACCTTTCATACCTTCTATGCGGTTTTGCTAAAGGAGATATTTCAACAGGGTAGTCCAAAACAAAAGTAGGTTGCAGGAGCTTTGGTTCTACTGCAATTTCGAAAACCTGGGGAAAAGAATATTAGCTAACAAGAATCACTAAAAAGAAGGTTGATAATCAAGATCAGAATGCAGCAAAAGATCAACCTCGTTAAGGAGGTTCCCAAGTGAAGGGCTCGCTTCAATGGCAGATTTGTCTTTATTATCAAGCTCAACTCCAAGTGTACTCACAGTAACCTGCTTAGCCGCATTAAGATCATTTCTGAAATTATTGAAATCAATTCCAGTAGCTTCCTTAACAAGATTATGCATAGTTTCTCTCCTCCACGGTCTCTCCAAATTTATCTCCACACCCTACAAGGAAGCATTGCATCAGCTTGATAATCTCATTTCCAAATATTTAGTCATTTAAAGAGGTAGGAAATGAATGTGTAACCACTTGGACCCATAATGGTCAAGCAAGTTACCTGGTACTCAATAGTAAGCTTCCCATGTACTGCAAGAGCACATCGAGTAACAATTTCTTCTGCCATGTTCATCATGCTTTGGTAGTCTGAAAATGCTTCATACATCTAGAATCAAAGCTAATACAAGAACTAATCAGAGCTTCATTCAATAGAACTGACAAGTTGCCGCAATTAAAAATAAATAAAAATTTAAGAAAAAAAGTGATTACATATTTGTATCAGGAGTTGCGGAGAATATTAGCATCAAGCCATATTACTTAATAAAACAAAAGAAACATGTAAAATACCTCTATTGTGGTAAATTCAGGATTGTGGCGAGTGGAAATGCCTTCATTCCTGAATATTCGGCCAATCTCATACACCTTTTCAAATCCCCCAACCTGTCATTGCACAGTATACACTATGTTCAAGACCCTGGTTTTACCAGGCGTAAATTTAGAACCCTTTGAAACACATACTAATCTAATGCACTTGCATCATAGCTTGCCAAACCAACAACTGGCAATGAAATAGCACTTGTAGATAATGAAAGTTAAATGTGTAGGATCTCACTAGCATTCTTTTCAAGTGGAGTTCAGTAGCAATTCTCAGATAAAGATCCCTTCTGAGTGAATTATGATATGTAACAAAAGGCCTTGCTTCAGCTCCACCAGCTGCACCCTAGTTAATCAAAACAATTAGAAACCATGTACAATATACAAAAGGTTTTACACATTTGTTTATTGATTATGCAGAAACAGAAATATCAGGATAGAAAGGGAAGGTGTTTACAATCTACACAACCATAGAATATCAACTAAAAACTAGGACCCTAGATGAACAGACCATCAGCCAATGCCTGCTGAGGCTACAACTTCAGAAACAGCTTTTACATGTCTCCAATTGTAAGACTTAATAGTTCATGGAACAAAAATTTGACTAGTTTATGTATGATTTAACTAATTTACCAATTGTATCAAGATGTAGCTAAAGTGTCATTAGTTTGATCTCTTGAATTGAAATAACTAAAAGTGAAAAAGCTTGTCTCCATTTCCTTGGAAGAAATAGATGAGCAAAAAAATCAAATCAAAACTTCGATATTGCCACATTATATGAATTTTTCACCTCTCCAAGGAAATTATGAAGTTTTGCCTTTTTCCCTTCAAAATGAACTATTGTTAAGGACTTTCAGTAATTACCACAGCTCAAGAAAAATGCCTTTGATTTTTTTGTTCCTCTGTTTTATCCAAATTTATTTGACATGTTTAGCTTGTCTTTTCAACATTATAAACTTACCAGCATAAAAACCAGTGTAAAAATTTAAGTAAAACCCCTGACAAATGAAAACAAAGGGCAAAACTATAAACAAACCTGTAGAACTGGCGTTTCAACTTCAACAAAACCAACAGATTCCACTATCTTCCGAATTTCAGATATAATCTACTAAAACAAAAGTTAAGAATGAGAAAATTTAATCGTGCAATACACACATTACAAGTTGGAAACGTTCAAAGGTATGAAGTTCGAATCAAAGAACAAATTCAGCCTCCATAGGCTTATCTATATATAGACAAACTTAACAACTATGTCCAGACTAATATTTTTCTATATTCAAAGATTTACTGATAATTCCAGAAGAAATATGACGAGTTTTTCTTGCCTAGCATCCCAAACTCACTTGCGTTAGAATGTTCATCTTTATTAATATTACAATTAAATCTATCTTTTCTCCTTGTACATTTTCAGCCTCTCTTACTAATTCTAATTCCTACCGAGCAGTCAATCCTCTATGCTGTGCGTTCAATCCATACTTTTGTTTGACAGACAATGAAACCATGACCGGCAAGTGGTCAATCCTTATGATGAACCCCCAAACTAAAAGATGCCTACATATTTTACACATGATACAACTCTATAAAATTAACCTGCTGACAGGCAATTGCATTAAAAAACCAGAAAAAAAAGTCCCTCTGATACTTACGTTGTTTGCAAATGGCATCTATGGCTCACAGCTAATTTTCTAGTTAATTTTTCTCAGGAGCCATTACAATTGGATTTCTATTTTATTATCAAAAATATGATCTACTTATGGGATCACATGAATCCAATCAGAGAAACAAAAAATAGCAAAATCAGAATTTTAAATAGGTAGAAACAAGAAAAGAAACAGGAAATGGAATATTACATATCTTTAGAGCACCAACCTTGGCTCTTTTACGGAAAACATCAGCTACTTCAGGATTTGCAATCATATCTACATACCTGGACACAAGAATAGCAATTAACGAAAGAAACTAGCAGAGGAGATGCATTATAAAGTATTCATATGAAAGCTACAATTGTATTTACAGCAATATATACCCAAAACAACAGAAGCATAACTAAAATGAAATCACCTTTGGCGATATCTCTTATCCACATCAGTTAGACCATGATATTTGTCAGGCAGAGGAAGCAAAGATTTAGTAAGAATAGAAAAGGAATTCACAAGAACAGAAAGCTCTCCTGAAATTATACCCACACAAAGATACACATTTG
The DNA here is from genome assembly GCA_031304145.1 of Cardiospermum halicacabum. Lineage (NCBI taxonomy): Eukaryota > Viridiplantae > Streptophyta > Magnoliopsida > Sapindales > Sapindaceae > Cardiospermum > Cardiospermum halicacabum. The sequence continues at coordinate 8,629,091 of CM062390.1, read as the reverse complement.
TCAAGGACTATAAAATATTAGATTCATTCGGAAAAAAAAGACGAACATGCTTACTGCTTACCTTTCTCCGTCCTTTTCATAGAACCACTAGCACCCAAAATATCCCCAACATCAACATTATTCTTTAACTGTTCAAATTGATCGTTCACAAGCTTTTCCTTTTCACAATAAAGCTACAAAGGGACAAGATAAATAAATCAATAATCTAAACAGCAGAGATGAATGCTGACTAGAATCAGCAAGCAGAAGTAACCTGAATGGTGCCAGAATCATCCCTGAGTGTCAAAAACGCAAGTTTTCCAAAAGCTCTACGAGCAACGATTCTTCCAGCTACTGATACACGGTCACTCTCACCATCTGAAACTTCACCATTAGCTAAACCCTTGTAAATCTCTTGTAACTGATTAGCTGAATGCGTCCTATCCCACTTATAAGCATAGGGCTCTAACCCTTTGCCTCTCAACTCTTCTACCTACATATATGTAAATTAACATCTTTATTTTGCAAAAATTGGAAGAAGAAGAAGTAAGAAATAGAAGCGAACCTTTTTAATGCGAATGGCGCGAATTGCTTCACGGTCTGAAGTGGAAGTGGAGGTGGAGGTGGAGGTGGAAGGGGATGAGCGACGGTTTCTAGTAACGGAAGAGGCGGAGGCGGAGGAGCAGCGGCGGCGGAGGAGAGGGAGAGGGAGAGAGGTTGCGGTGCGACGTGAATGGATTAGGTGGCGGAAGGTTATTGGAAGCGAAGGAGAAATTGAAGTCCATATCTTTACTGCCTCCATTCAGATACACTGGAGATTGCGTTCTGTTCTGTTCTGTTCTGTTCTGTTCTGCTTCGGTTTGGTTTTGGTTTTGGTTTTATCCTTCTTTCTTGTCTACTAAATTAGTAGGGTAATTACCCTAACTACCCCTAAATTAAATAAAAATGATTGGAGAGGAAATGACTAAATTAGCCTTCGTTATATTTTTAACAATTTGTTCATTATTTATTAATATAGTTTGCTAAATTATATATATATATATATATATATATATATTAAGGCGTCCTCCCCAAAAGAATGAAATTTTGTCATTTTTTAAATATATTTTTAATTTGTAATTTGTTTAAAAATTAGAATATTAGTTGATGTATTAATTTTACATTGGTTAAATCTATCTATTAAATAAAATATTTATTTATTTTATTATTATTATTTTAAAGTAGTTTAATTATAAATTTTATAATATATTTCTATTCAATATATGTAAATTATTTTTAAAAAAATAAAAATTGGAAAGGTAATTATTTAAAAAATTGATTATAATATTTTAATACTAATCAAATTGATTTCTAATTTTAAAATTTATACATTTAATATCCAATTAAAAAATAATAATATAAAATAAATAAAATAATAATTAATAAAATATTTAAAATTATATAAATTGATAATTTTGTGTTTATAATTTTTAAATTTGAATATCGAATTACCATCTTCAAATTATTTTCTATTTCGTGTTGCTTGCACAGGCTAAAAGATGTAAATATATCCATATGTGAATATTATTCCCAATCTACTCCATGAAATGTGTTATTTCCCATTTTACTCCAATTGCCACAAAACACGTGGGTACATGCGTTTTGTAGCAAAATGCACTCCAATGCGTTTTGCTACAAAACGTATGTACCCGCGTTTTGTAACATATTAAATTTACGTTCAACTTTTGACTTGTGTGTTTGGATGTATTTGGTTTGTGTTGTGTGTTAGGGTGTTTGTAATTTTTTGGTTAGTTTGTGTATTTGGTTTGGCTTGGGTGTTTAGGTGTTTGACTTTTGTGAGGCATTTTGATTAGTTCGTGTATTTGGTTTGTTTGTGCTATTTTGATTAACTTGTGTGTTTGGTGTGTTTGTAATTTTTTTTTAAGTGTATTTGTGATATTATTTTTTTTAAATGGATTATTTTTTTATTTGTGAAATTTTTCGATTTACTAGATTTAGATTATTTTATTGAGTTAATTGGATTATAATAGTTTAATATGGAGTAATTCGTAATATAATAAATTATTTCAATTGTTGGAGGAAGTTGTTTGATTATTGCTTGGTTGTTTGTTTGATGTATATTTTTTTTTCTAGTTGGCTACGTTGTTTTATATATATTTATATATTTTATATAATAAATTACGAAAAATTTTATCATTTTGTTACCGAAACGAAATTTAAAATAATATAATATATTAAACAGTAGGTCGGTTACAACTGAAATCAAATACAGATAACTTGTAAAGAAAACGACGCATCATGTAGAATACATAACACAAATATACTAAAAACATAAATATGGAAGAAATAAGCACTAAAAATAAAAATAGTCAATAAAATAGAAATACCCATTGAACTATTGATGATGAAATTACTTCTTCAAATATCTCTCTTTGTTTGGGCAATTGTCCCTGAAATGACCTTCTTGGCGGCAGAGACCACACCTCTTGGATTGACTTTCCTCTCGGATGTCCATCTCGGTTCGAATTCTTGATGTTTTTAGACGACCTTTTTCACTTCGTTTCGTTTCTGGATCTGGAATAATTGTTGCACCATAGTACCCGGGCCACTCATCTTCACTACCAATATGGACGAAGTCCATTGCATAAGCACTTCTCAAATTTTCAATCCGGTAAACATCAGAAACATATGTAGCCCAATCTAAGTTTTGTGAAGCAATGGCTGCATAAGCATGGGCACATGGGTACCTATGGATTTGAAACATACCACAAGAACATGTTCGATTGTGAAGGTTGATTTTAAACTTCTGTATGCTCTCACGTTGTTGTTGGGGCAAATACTGAACACTAGTGAACTCTTGATTTCTCCTAGAGTCTAATACGATACGAATATTTCGTGCTTGATTTTGATTTTCTGCCATTATCTTAATTAAATGTTGGGACCAACGATGTCCAGATGTTGCTTGTGTATCTGCATCGACTCCCCTACGATCAAACAACTGTGTTAGACGATAATATGTTGACATAACAAGGGATGTTATTGGAAGATGACGTGTTCCCTTCAGAACATTGTTAATGCACTCTACAAGATTTGTAGTCATCTGGCCGAAGCGAAAATTTCCATCGTAAAATTGTGTCCACTTTTCCAAAGGGACTCGATCAAGCCAGACCTTTCTCTCAGGGTCTCCAGCAGCTATACCATACCAATGGCGGAATTGTTGTTTGGTTGCAGCATACCCTACATCAAGTTAATTTTGTCGTAAAAGGGGAATAAGTAACTTAAAATAGAGAAACATAAATTCATTACAAGGTTCGTAGCATACCAGCATTTGTCATGGCTTTTCGTAATAAGACATCTTTGAATTGTTTGTGATAGTTGGCCGCAAAGTGACGAATGCAAAATCTATTAACAGCATGTTCAGGTACCCACCCGATATCTGTTAGTGCTTTGCCTATGGAATCATGTCGATCAGATATGATGCAAAGATTTTCTTGGGTACAAACATGCTCTCGTAGGTTCTTAACGAAGAACCGCCAAGAACTATCATTCTCTGACTCTACAAGGGTAAAAGCCAAGGGAAAAACATTATTATTGCCATCTTGAGTCACAGCGATTAGGAGAGTCCCTTTATATCTTCCAAACAGGTGTGTCCCATCTATTTGGACAATTGGTTTACAGAATGCAAAACCTTGAACACATTGTTGAAATGTCCAGAATAGCCTCCCAAATTAACAAAAATCAATACAGAATCCCATTGTTCAATTGTATACCTAAATTTATGTCATTATACAATTACCAATATTAATTTCTGGATAATTATTAATGTTATAAATTTACTAATTGTACTATTTCAATTATATGATACTAAATAATTTCTATCATGGAGCATTTAACTTACAACTCATTTTATTCTAAAATAATTTATATCATACAACATTTAACTCACAATTCATTCAATTAATTATATTCTAAAATTTAAATTGTATAATTGATATTTATAAAATTACTGAAATGGACTTCTAACCTGTTGGTTCACACGACCAGATACATGCTGATCCTGAAATCTAATAATATTTCCAAAATAATTCCGTCGTGCAGCATCATTGTCAGCCATCTGTTCAAAAAGATTAATCAATTATATATAATACATAATTAAATAATGTATAATTAAATAATAATGCATAAAATATTTTACCTTTAGTAGAGAGAATGGTAGAATTAGTTGAGAGAATTTGAAAAAAGTAAAAATTTAAGAACTTGTAAAAATTTTAGAGAGAGGGAGAGAATTATAGTGAGTGGTAATATTTTTAACCGGTGAGAGTTTATATAGTGGTGCGTTTTGCTGTTGTCTCGTTTTGTAACATAACGCACCCACCTTCGTTTTGTTACAAAATGAGACCGCCCTCGTTTTGTTACGTGCGTTTTGTTACAAAAGGAAGTGGGGCCACTCACAATTAAAGAATTGATCGTTTGTTCTCTTTGTCACAAACGTTACCCCATGCGTTTTGTTACAAAATGAATCCCCATTCGTTTTGTTACAAAACAAATCCCCATTCGTTTTGTGACAAAAAGAGTATATTGGGAATTAATGCAATTGAAGGAGTAGATGGGGAATTAATTACTCACATGGGTATATATGAATCTATTAGCCGCTTGCACACTCTTCCATCAGGTTATAAATATTGTTATCACTCACTTATCTGTTCAAATGATATACTTGTTATTATGGTATATTCGATATAATTGTTATTTGTGTAACCAAGAGTTCCAGTAACTATTCTAGATTATATATCCTCCCAAATCATTGGAAGAGAAAAACATTTGCTCAAATCAATCAAATGCTTTATTGTGATTTTTCTAACTTCTATTGCATTATTTAGGGGGAAAAAACTATTAAATTGGCTAGGAAGTTTATTTGTTAGAATTTTAAAATTTTAATATTGATCTTTTGAACTCACTAATTGCATTAACACACCATCCAAAGTTGAAGTCCTTGTGCACTCATACGTATTAATGGGAATAATACAGAGAGAATTAAAAATACCTAACAAAGCAATTTGCCAACAGAAATATACACCATAAACTATAAAGCAACACATATCATGGTGTATATTTCTATTGGCACATATCAGCAAATAAACTTGAAAGGTTAATAAATATAGAGACAAATCACATATCATCAAACCTCTTGATAAATGTGATGGCACTCAGAAATGGACAATTTATTTAGCATTGGGTGAATATCAAGGTCTGCAATTCGCTTCCACCATTTGAGGAGATCTCCATCATTAGGAAGCAAATAAGATACCATGCGAAAGTTGCAGAGATGTCAATATAAAACCCAGTAAATATATTGCAGTGGAACTACCTCAATGAGAACTAACTGAAGCAGAGTGCAGCAGTTGATAAGAGTTGATCATATCAAAAGTTCCCCACTGATTGGATCAACATGATAATATTGGAATGAGGTTGTGCAATATAAAGCAGGAACCTTGTGTTAGGGAAAAAGGGTTTAACGAAAAACATTGCCTTTTAGCTGTGAATATGTTGAATTGACAGGTTAATTATCCGATAACATATATTTCTTCCGTTTTTATTTACTTGCAACATTTCGTGTATAGTATTCATTGATAAATCTTCTTTCATATGTTACTTTTTATGTATAAGTAAAAATACAGTCAAGTGGAGTCTTATTTTATTCGTTTTGATATCTATTTTTCAAATATTAAATTTATATAATTTTTAGTTATATACTATTAAAGATATTTACGGTTAAAATTAAATATTGGACAGCGTGCCGGGAAGTATTAATTAGCTGTGATGAGTAATATGGTGTAATATGTTGCTTACAAGCCTGGTTATTACAATGAAAGGACACAAACTGACAGCATTGATCAAATTCGCAGTCAATTATGATTCAAAATGGTTGGCTTAGAAGAGTAATACAAGTACTTTTTAAACAACTTTGAGCACAATTTTGTATTATAAGATGTTGATAGTTATATTAGGGATTTTATTTTTATCCATTTCAAACTTTAAATTAAATTAATAAATTCATTAAATTTTATTTTAAATTTTTAAAAATTTGAAAATTTAAAAATAAATTAAATTGACAGACATATTTTTATAGATACATTCACACATCACGAAAGTAGGCGATGCCGTAAAAGACTATTTTCAAAATAAATGATCAATTATTATTATTGTTTTTTTAGTTCCCAACATTCAAAAGTTTATAAACTTTAATTATTTAAAATTAAAGTTTAAAATTTTATTTACAATTTTTCCAATAAATATTCTATGCTTTTTTTTTTTTTTAATTGGGCTTAAGAAATATATAAGGAAATTAGGCTTTTCCTACCATTTCAATGGATCAACAATATTGTCCTTCATATAATATTTAAAGGACTTTTATGACATTCAAGCAATATCCAAATTACTTAACAAATGGTTTTTTTTTGGTCACGTCATAGTTCAAGAGAAAATAATTATAATTATAATTATTTGTCCTAATTTATTTTTTTAAAAAAAAAAACAATTGAATTTAGAAATAAATATGCTCAATTACAATTATTTAAGAACCATAATTTTTAATGTATATATATATATATTACAAAATCCTATAATTAAATAAAAAAGTAGTAATACAATTTATATTATGGTAATTAACAAAAAAGTGATTCTTTTTAAATAAAAGAAATGATTTGTTTAATATAAACGACAAAATATATTTTTAAGAAATTAACTTTTAAATATAAAAATAATTATTAAAAAAATTCAATATTTACTGATTTAAAAAAATTAATCTTGGAATGAAGTAAAGTGATATTTTTATCAATTAATTTCATTAAATAAATAACTTTTTTAATAATATTTATATCATAAATGTATATATAATTTCCTAATATTTAGTTTTAATTAATTCTCATATATAATTTAAATTTATTTATTTATTTTAAGAAAGTCATTAAATACTTTAACTTGTAAAAACTATATAAAACAAAATAGACATTTAAGATATACACACAAAACACATGCATTAACACAATTTATCATGATATTCATTGATTTTGGTGATAAAGTAAAATTAAAAAAATTCCACCTACTAAAATATTTTAATGGATTTGAAGAGCCTTCCATAATTTATAATTCACATGCACGAGTTGTCTTCCCATATTTGAATGTAACGTTTATTTGCTAATTTGTACAATAACTTTCCATACATGATTTTAAGTTATCAAATATTTATTTTTATCACAATAAAATAAAGAAAGAAAATCCCATTGCAATTAATATTAATTAAGAACAATTAAGAACATGAATCAACCATACTTGATGTATATCTACTCGGTTTATATTAAAACTAGATAATTAGCCCGCGCTTTGCACGGTTGTTAAAATATACATGGTAAAATAATTTAAAATAATTAATTATTTATATATTAATTAAAAATATAATTTTAAAATAATATACTATTTTATTTATATAATGTTTCATAATTTATATACTAATAAATTATTTAATTTTATTTAAACTAAGTAAATATATTTGAATAATTATTTAAATAAATTTTAAGTAATTTACTATTTTATTAATAGTATTTTTGATAATTATATATTTAAAAAATTATTTAATTTTTAAAGTGTTGTTTATTCTAATAGAATAATTGAGTGATGATAATATATCAAATGGAATTTAAATCAAGTGGTAAATTAAGTGACATATTTTAATTCAATTCATAATATATTTAATACAATTGAATTAAATGAATTGATAAAATAATTGAGTGGCGTATATGTAATTAGTAGTAAATTTGAACCTAATTTTAAGTACTAATATTAAAATTAGTTGGTAAAATAATTGAGTGGCATATAGGTAATTAGTAGTAAAACTTGAACCTAATTTTTAAATACTAATACTAAAATTCTAAGCTGCCACATCATCTTGTAACTCTTTTATATAAATACTAGAAAATAAGTCAGTGCTAGGCGCACTTGCTGTCAATTTTTTTTTTAAAAATAATATTATTTTAAATATAAGATATTTAATTTATTATTAAGGGATGAATTTTCTTAAAAAAATATTAGTTTGTTTGAATAATTAATTAAATTATATTTTAAAATTATTTATAAACTATATATTTAAAAAAATTAGTGAAAATAAAATTATTTATTAAGTAAAATTTAAATATTATTTTGGATATATAATGAAATATATAAAATTAAAAAATATATGTATTAGTTTTCATGTCTATTTGACTAACTCGATGGTGTCTCTAATTGTTAATATATGTTTTATTTTTTATTTTAATTTTAAAAATTTTATGTGATATTAATATGTTTAAATTTTTTAACAAATATTAATATATATTTTTATAAAATAATTAAATATTTTTTAAAGCATATATTTTTTATTATAAAATGCATATATATATATATTTTACAAAAATATATTTTTTATTTGTTTAAATTATAAAATTCTCTTAAGTATATGAAGTTTGTTTATTGTATTAGTTATATAAGTGTATATAATAATAAAAAATTCTTATTAATAACCATGCATGTATCATTAATGATGTGAGTGGCATAAGTGTAAATAAGAGTCAAAGTTTAGTTTTATTATTAGGTTGAATATTATTAATTTTGTGAGTGGTGTAAATGTAAATAAGAGTGAAGATTTAGTCTTATTACTATGAATAGAAGAATTTTAAACATGTCACGTAGGCGGGTTATATAACTCTTTTATATAAATATATAGATATAGATTTATACTAAAGGATTAGTATTAATTAAATGCTAAAGGATTCACTCAAATCTAATGTAATGAATGCATACGAGTGTCACCGATATTATTAGTTAATTTTTTATTTTTTATTTATTTATTATAGATTTGGGCTTAGACATCCCTGATTAGGCTTGGGCCTGTTGGAGTCATGACCACTGCATCTATTGACATATCCTCTTTTAAATCTAAAGTATAATGTTAAACAAAAATTTGTTTTATAAACATAAAAATAAAATTAAAAAACTATTCAATTTGTTGTAAAGGTAAAAATTAGAAAAAGATTTTTTTTTTAATTAATAGAAAAAATAAAGTGAATAGGTTAAAAAGAATTTACATTCATTATTGTTTTAAGATTCTATTTTTTAAGGAAGTCGCATCGAACGACTTCAATTTTATTATTATTTTTTAAATTAATAGAAAAATAAAGTGAATAGGTAAAAAGAATTTACATTCATTATTATTTTAAAATTCTATTCTTTAAGGAAGTCCCATCGAAGAACAATTTCAATTTTATAATTTTCTGTAGGCGTAGGAATATACTTAAACTTAAAACTTCATTACTTAAAAAGATAAAATTAAAAGATAAAATTAATAAATAGAGATTCAAACAGATATTTTAAGTGATTTTTCTTAATTTTTAAATATTTGAACTCTTAACAATTATTTCGTTGATTCAACCCTACTAACACCTCTTATACTTTTTAATATATAGCAAAAGATTCAATAGTCCCCACAATCTCCAACTTCTATTAATTATTAGCTAACTAGTTAGTAATTAATAATAGCAGATTGATCATTTAGACACTATTTGCCGATTAGTTATGAATGGATACCCCTGTTAATTATTAGGTAGATAATTGTTAAAAGCTGTTAAAAATTAATTGGTTAATTATTAACTCTTAAAGGATCCAAACACCCCTTAAATAATAAAATTATAATCGTTTAATTAATAATCTACTAATTAAATGATAAACATTCATGATACATCAAGTCTAAATATCAAAACTTAAAAAGAAATTAATAGAAATTCAAAAAAATATATAAAAATTGTTTGTATATATATTATTATAAATATAAAATCGTTAGTTAATAATTTATTTATTAAAAATTAATTAATCATTTAATATAATCACTGCTATTTTTATTTCCCAACTAATTTAAAAGAATAATTTTTATTTTTTTAAAATTTACTTTGTAATGACATAGAGCAATCATCCCAATTCATCACATAACTTCAATTTAAATTCATTATCAATTATTTTTATTATCGGTATAATGATACCACAACTCCTAAATTTACTAATATTTTCAATTTGGTTCTTTAACTATATAAATATTCAATTTAATTGATATTTAACCCTTTTGATATGTGATTACAAATGTACACCATAATCTTATTGTATCATCTACCTTGTCAACAATCACCTATTATCTCATCAAACATCTTAAAATTGCCTATTATTTTCCAATTTCATTTTAGATATGCAATTTTTCTTTTTTCAAAAAATAATTTTCAATGTTTTTTTCCTTTATTACCTTTTATTGAATATATTTCATGAAACTACTTCAAGTTATAATATTTCGAACTACATATTAATGGACAATTTACTAACAAAGCATAAAATTAAATAGTCTCTCATGCCCATACCAAAATGGACTCAGGCACATATTATAAAATGGAGGTATATTATAAATTGATTCACTTAATTAATATAAAAAAATAAATAACTATTATTCAATTAAAATAATAATAAAAAATTAATTTAAAAATTAATCTTAATATATATATTATTCCATTGTTTAAACTATTTTTATATTTTGATATTTTAATTTATGTTAGAATAAAGGTTTATAATTAATAAAATAAAATAAATTATGATGTTCTATTTTTAATAGAGATCCAACCTTATTTTCCATGAGGACATTGAATGCTTTAACCTCTAAAAATGATGTAAAAACAAACTAATTTATGCATAAAATGAAACAGATGAATATAATCTCTTGATAATATTTTATAATATATTAATATAATTATGATAATAAAGTAAAATAAAAGATAACATTTAAAATATTTAAATGGGTTTGGAAGCGCAAGCCTTCCATAATACAGAAGGTTCATACACATCTTTTAAACTCATAGGATGGATGCCAGTTACAACGACCTTCAACAAACAAATACAAAAAGAAACTGGCATTAGTGAAGACTATATAAAGCTACCGTGTATTATGATACTTTTTAATATTAATAAAGAGATTGTTTTAATTATAAATTTTACACAATGCTATTTAATTAATAAATTAAAATTTTTAAAAGTATGCAAATAAATAGGTGTACTTTTTATTATTATTTAAATATGATAATTTTTTTTTTCAAAAAATAGATAGATCATTTATATATTTTGAAATTTTGATTTCTTTTTTACACTATTTTTTTCAATAAAAAATAAAAAATAATCTATATATTAAAATTAAATTTTATAAAATTTATTTTAAGAAATAGTTTGTTAAATAAAATATAAATATTCTAATTGGTTGAATTTAAAATAATTTTAAATGAAATTAAAAAATATTTTATATAGAATAAATATTTGAATGCACGTATTTTTATTTATTTTCTTTTACCATTTAATTTACCAACCAAGATAAAAAGATAAGAATTATTTTAAACCAATATTAATTCAAAATACAAAATAATTTTATTATTTTATTTAAATTTTAATATTTAGTGACCATTTGAAACATACCTGAATGTTAATGTAGTCTCTCAATTATGTAACATAATTGGTAAACTATTTATTTTAAATTAAGCTTTTTATTAAAATAAATTTGAATTCATTTAAAAATATAATTTTACACATAAAAACGCACAATTATCACCAAATTCGGATTCATCTGGATCCACTATAATGATAATATACAAATTAAATAATAAATTTCTCCCTCACTGTCCTGCCATATTTGCAAAACATTTCAAAGAAAAATGCCCCACATCGAACTCTCGTCTTCGCTTCCCCACATCGAACCCTCTTCTTCTCCGCTATAAGTACAAACTTCACCGTCCAGTCTCACAGACCGCAAACAACACCTTCTTATCAACAAAAATCTCTTTCTCTCTCTACTTCTCTCTACATTTCTCCAAAACCAAATGGCTTCGTTTCCATTCTTGTCCCAAACTCTCAAGCCTCAACGCGACTACAGTCACGGAAGTGATCTGATCAACTGCAATCTATCGCTCTCAATCCGAAACCCACCTGTTGAAGCTCCACGTTTTAATGGTTTCACAATCCAAGATTGCCAAACCGCTTTGGCACAGTTTAGGCTTCGTCAAAACCTAATAGCCCCAAAAATTAAATCCGAAAACGAACCATTTTCATTTCCCCCTCTTTCTAACCCTTCTTCTCTCTCTTCCTCCAACCAAATTAATAATTATAATATTAATTTCAACATTAATCACACCAATAGTGCAAGCTCTTCGATCCAAGAGAAAATGGTTTCATTTCCCGAATTCTATCGGTATCAGAATCCGAATCCGATATCAAACCCTAGGGCTGAAAACATGAGTTTGAAGGTGAAAAAGGAAGTGGAGATGAAGAGGAATGAAGGAAGAGGTGAATCGTCTCGGAGTGTTGATGAAGGTGTGATTCGGAGCTTGCGGAGTGGAGCGGGGAAATATATATGTCCAAAGTGTAATAAGGTGTGTGATTCGGCTCAGCTATTCGCGTGTCATGTGAAGCGTCATTATGTGAATGAGACTCCGGATCAGAGGAGGAGACGGCTTCGTGCTAAGGTCAAGAGGAGGATGCAGAAGAATCCCACCCGTCGGTACAAGATTGTGAATTCTGATCAAGGGATTACCGTTGTTCCCAGAACCTGAATGTGTTTTTATTTATTTTTTTTTTTTAAATTTTAATTTGATTGGAGTGTGATGTTTGTTATGTTCTTGTTTTCTATTGTAGGGAGAAGTAGTGGAAGAGTGATGGTTTGTTTTCATCTAGTTTGTGTCATTTATTGTTTTAAAGAGATTAGAAGAGAAGAAGGATTGTCGTTGTTGATTTTTCATGTATTTTTATTTATGAGATATTTGGTTTGTTTGAAGATAGTTGTATAGAGAGATGAGGCTTTACCTTGCCCTCTCTTAATATGCTCTTACATTCATCTTTGGGTTCGTCGTTTCTCATCCTCGGCTTATTTATCTTGGTAGATTCGTATTTCAATTATGACTCCTTCGATAATGGATCGCTAAAATGTGTTTGTTGAATCTTCACCTTTTTAATCATATATAAGATTATCAATTCTTCTAAATATTTAGATTTATCATTTTTCAACTTGATGTATATTTAAATATTTGAAAAAACAAATATTAATCAAGATTTTTGGAATACACTGTTTAGTGATAGGATGTCTCTTGAGGTTTATGAGATACATAGAAAATAGAAAATAATTATGTCCTTCTAACTATTTAGATTTATCGCGATTAATAGTAGTACATTAACATTTTATTTTATTTAAGTATATAAATACTATTTTTTTTTTTTACGTATTAAAAAGGTAGCATAGTTAAAAATGTGGATTTTTTAATTAAATTATTTTTCAATATTTTTATTGCATAACAACCAACACTTTGAAAGGCTTATTTATAAAATAAGTTACAAATAACATATTTTCGTAACCATTCTAGTATCATTATTTAGTATTAGTAAATCGACACTTTATTTAAATATTATAATTATTCAAAATTATTCCTCCCACAACAGTGTCGAAACCTGTCCTCACGAGTTTGAGTTTAACATTATAATTAGCATGCCTTTACGACCGTATAAGTTTATGGTCTTTTAACACAACTACATGACATTTAATTCCAGTTATGATAGGTTTATATATCATTTATGAGTTATTTCTAAAAACACCTCATTTTTTCAAACGTTTCACTTTGAGCATTCAGTTTTGAAAAATCACCCCTAAAATCAAAACCACTACTGGTTTTAGTATTTTAGTGAGTGGTTTTGGTATTGTATGAGTAATTTTGATTTTAGGGAATTTTCGAATCTCCAAATTAAAACATATAAAATTTCAAAATCACTCATATAACACCAAAACCACTCACAAAAATACCAAAACCACTAGTGGTTTTGATTTTGGGAGTAGTTTTCCAAAACTTTCAAAACCGGGTGCTCAAAGTGAAATGTTTGAGAAAATGGGGTGTTTTTTGAAATAACCCTGTCATTTAATAAGTATTCAAATAAGAATCGTAAGTAAAAAGTTGAGATTCTTATATGTTAAATTATATGGTGAGGGATTGATTAATGTATGACTTTTTTGATTCTATCAACGGAGGCTCTATTTAAAGTTCCGTCATTTACTTCATACTCTTCTACGTGGAAATTGTTTCACTTGGATTGGATACACTAACACCAATCTAATCTAGATAAAAAAGAGAAAAAGTGCATATACTGATCTATAACACTTATATAGGTTTTTTCGATTTACTGCACTCGCTGCCTGTTTTCTGTCTCAGGTGTGGGATTGGGTACTTTGTCTGTTTCTTTAAAAGAGAGATTACAATATAGTAAGTAGGTGAGATATAGAAATTAGTTTACCAATCCAACCAGAGTAAAAGGTTAGGTCGTGTCGTAGTCGGCCACAAGATGTCATCACTTGATAGAACTCTAACTCAAAGTGTTTTTGTAGTAATCCTCGTCTTTAAAGGTCTATCAAATACATTATAGTTAGACCCTCCTCATGACTATTCAAGTTTAACATTATTCAGTACATCATCACTTTACTTACCTAATACTAAGAGGTTTCACATATCATCATAAAACCATTAATTGAGGTTATTATTGTCCGATAAATTATATATCGGTATTTTTTATATCAAAATATCTCTAAAGAGGTATATTAGATGTATCGTAGATAACATGCCATTTATGATCTTTCAACAATACTACATCAATATTTTAATTCTACATCAATATTTTAATTTAGTAATGAATTCAATATTTAAAGAAGGATCATGAAACAAATACTTAAGATTTTTTTAATAAGCTCATTTGCTGAATTTTTGTAACAAGCTATAGACATAGAAAGGTTCATTAAATACGTTGTAGAGAACTTGCATTTTAACTGTTTAGGCTAATCATTTTTCAACTACAATAAATCAACATTTTATTTAAGTATCGTAGTTAAATTCCATAGATCATTTATTAAGTATTTAAACAAGGATTGCAAAGTGTATGTAGTTTAGATTTTTCTTCAATAAATTTACTTGGTGTTTTCAAAACATCCTACACCATGAAAGGCATTCTAATACATTACAAATAACTTGTTCTTATAATTATTTGGTTTTACCATTTTTCAACATCGATAAATCATAGACTTCATATATTTTTCATGTAAGCACATGACTAAGCGCTTAAGGAGAGGCCAGTGTAATTTGGAAGTAGATGCCTAGCTATACATTTAAAAGTTTTCTCTAAGTGTAAGAGCCTTTATTCCATTTTTTACATGGATTTTAAGAATATTTTGATAATTTTAAGGGTGAAACACCATAAATACAAATCTTGATCGTTAAATTTAGAGGAGAAAGCTTTAACGAGTTAAAAGGGCAAGAAGTCATCAACGTAAACTTAGGGTTTCATAATTTGGTTGTAGGTTTTTATCTTCTTTTTTCCTGATTTGGTTGTTGATGTGAGAATTCAAATCAAGAATCAAGATTACCGGAAATAATTTGTTTGATATTAGCTACTTTATGAAGTATTAAAGTAATGGTAGCAGTTAGTTATAACGGTTAGCTGTTACAGTAACAATAAAAATAATATTTGATATTAACGTAATTGTTTGAATATCTATTAATTATAAAATGACATAAAATACGTATGATTTTAATTTAAAAATATATTAATATAATGTAATATCTAAAAATATTTTTCAATAATAAATTTAATAATAACAATAAAATTAAAAATTTTAAAATAGGGCTAAAGTTACTTCGACTAACATTAGCCAAAATGCTACATCATAATTAAAATAATCCACACTATTCGATACATTAACACCAAACCTAGTCTAAAATATAATTACATGAAAATATCAATTACGTATGATGGATGATTGGATGGTAATGTGATGCACGTAAGTAAGTTGGGTGGATGAAACGGAGGAGAGCATTAGGAATTCTTCATGACAAGAAAATACCACTTAAGGTAAAAGGTAAAATTTTTAAGACATTTGTCCAATTGCAATGCTCTATGGAAGTGGATGTTGGACATCTACGGGACAACATTTCCATAAAATGAATGTGGCGTATGTGAGAATATTAAGATAGATGTGTAAATTATTGATAAAATTTAATGTGGTAGAAATTAGTGATAAAATAAGGGAAGGTAGATATGGGTTGTTTGGGCATGTGTTAAATAGACCTTCTCATGCTGCCATGCACAAATGTAAAAGTTTATTGGTCGGAGTGTTAGATAGGTCGAGGAATATCTAAGTCTACTTAAAAGAAGGAAGTTGCTAGATATTTACGAACATTAGATATTAAAGTCGATTTGGTGCATAAAAGATTTGATTGAAAATTTAAAATTCATATGTCAAAAGTTTCTAATACTAATGGTATCTACTTCATTGTATTTATTAAGGTTTACCGGTAGAAGATTATATGGATGTTGATCAATTATTTAATTAATAATTCATTAATTAAATGATGAACATAAATTGTACGAAAATTAATCATCTAATTAATAATTTATCCATTATGAATTAATTAATTTTTTAATATAATTATCATAAATTTATTCATTTAATTAAAATATTAATTTTGTGATATTGAATCAGGGATGAATAATTAATTACGATCATTCTTATATTTCTAAACTAGAGAAAAGATCCGCGCTTTGCGCGGAAAAAAAATAGTTTATTATTCATATCAAATATTATTATTAATTTTTATATTTTATATATAATATTAATAATATACTTACATAATCTTTCAATGATTAGTATATTATATTATAAATACATTTTGTAATTAAAATATAATATTAATTAAATAAAATATAAAATTAATAGATTGAATATATATTTATGTGACTTTTTCTAATAAATAATAAATTCCAATTACTATATAATTCAAAAAATTGAAATAGAATAAATATGAACAAATTTTCATTAATTGATATTATTAATAGAATTTAACTGGAATGATTCCATATTTGATAAATTGAAATCACATGTAATAGAAACAACATTTATGATAATTTATTATATATTTAATATAATTAAAAACTCACATTTAAATTCAAATACGAGTAAATAAAATTAGAAAAAAAATATAAATTTAACACAGATTTATTTTTATTATAAATTTAAAAATAAAAACATTATAAAATTGACGGTGATGAAAAAAATATAAGTAAGAAAAAATTTATTTTATATTTATTATGTTAAATTTTCAAAAAAAAATAAAACAAAAAGAATCTAATTCTTACTTTGTAGGGAATTTGTATGGTTCTCATTTGATAATTGATTTTTTTTATTCTCTTTTTTAATAAATTATCATTTTTATATTTGTTAAGATATTTATATAGATTTAATTTACCATCAAATAAATAGAATTCAATATATTCCACTTAGAAACTATTTTCTTAATAAAATGTTGAATATGTTTTGATTATATCTTCAGAATATTCTAAATTTATTTTTATAAAGAATTAATCCAATGAAACAAATATAAGTAAAGTAATACAATAAATTTAATTCAATTTTTATATTTATAAATTATAATTAATATACATTAATATATAAGTTATCAAATTAAAAGTTATAGAATTTGAAAAGATAGATTTGGTATTGATAGCATATAATTAAGGAGAAATATATGGGAATAAACAATTAAGGTTAAAGCATAAATTTATTAGAAATTAAGACAGAATATTAGGAGATGTAACCAAAATATTATAATGATTTTTATTATAAAATTTGAGAAATAAATGGAAATTTTACAATTCAACCAAAAAAATCAAATTTATTAC
Source organism: Cardiospermum halicacabum (assembly GCA_031304145.1). NCBI lineage: Eukaryota > Viridiplantae > Streptophyta > Magnoliopsida > Sapindales > Sapindaceae > Cardiospermum > Cardiospermum halicacabum. The sequence continues at coordinate 8,611,298 of CM062390.1, read as the reverse complement.
AGAAATAGTAACACTTGAGATGACCTTATTCCTCTATCTTCATCCTGAAAATGAAATTCAACCATAAAAATGTAAATGATCAAATACAATATTAAACAACTCACAATCAAGATACAATGATAAACTCAATCTATATTTTTCAATAAAAATAATTAAAATAAATTTATTCAAGTCAATATTTTTTCTATGCACAATTAATTTTATACAATCTAACTGTCTCATAATAGAAATCTTAATTTCTTTGGCGAGTACAAACACAGAAAATAAAGAAAAATAAAAAAAGTAAATTAAAATATATGTTAAAAAGGAAAAAAAAATAAAAAATAAAGAAAGAAAACTAACTAAAAAACAAAAAAAAAACAAAAAACAAAAAACAAACAACAAAACCTATAAACACAACAACAGTGATACCTTTCATCATCACCTGAAATAATAATAAAAAAAAATAAAATAAAATAAAAATATGAGTACAATTATCTGAGAACTCTTCATCCTCCTCATCTACCATTTCAAAACCTAATTCAAAATTCATATTTACAGTAAAATTAAAACACCACAAATAAAAAACAACTCTCTTATTGTCCAAAATACTATTTAAAAAAATAATAAATAATTAAACATTTAAAAAAGTTACTAAAAATAAAGCATAAAATTAAAATCCAAACCTTTAAAACATACCTTTTGAGAAAAAAGAAAACTACGAGATTGATTTTGAAGGGAAGAAGAAAGAGAGTGGTTGATATGAGAGGTGGAGAAGAAGTAAAAATATATCGATTTAAAAGGTGTAAGAGAAAGAGAGTGATTAAAAAAAAATAAAGAACATTAATTGAGAAATATGTTGAAACGGAGACTTTTTGACTTCTTTATATTATTATATGATTTAAATATCTTATAGCCACATGTTATATTTTGATTGGAAAAATATGAATGAAACAAAAAATGGCCTTTTTTTATATTTTTCCACCTAAAGTTGAACTCTCAGCGCGCCACGTCATCTTCGTGGGCCGCTGAAGAGTTCAGCTTTATATATATATATATATATAGATTTTAAAGTATTTTAAAATATAATCACCTATAATAATATAACATCTAAAATATAATTTTAAATTATAATATAATATGATATGTAATGAAGTTTATTTTTTTAATGAAATCCTTGTTTATTGTTTCAATAAGTCATTGACCTCTAAAAGTGATATAAAACAAATAGACCAGCTAATTTATATCCATGCAACACATGTATTATCATCTTTTCACAATTTTAGCATGTTATTTTATAACATTTTGGTGATAAATTAAATACAAAAGATAACGTTTAACAGGGTTTGGAAACCTTCCAAAATTCTACAATCTTCATACATATCTCTTCAAACTCATCAGATACCACTTAACCATGAAAATTAAACAAACACAAAACAAGTGGCGGTTAGTGATAAACGTGAGCACGGTTTGTGTTGCCATATAAAGGTAAACGTGTACATGCAAATTCACAATAATATTTTCAAAACCATTTCCTTAAATTCCAACAAATTTCTTATTTTCAAAAATTAAAAATAGAAGAAAAAAAATCTCCACGCATTTAAAACCATGAGATTTACATATAAAAATATATTAATATCCATCAAATCCGATTCATTCAAATCCACTCGGATGGAAGTATACGTATTAACTCATAAATAATTCTAACCAAATTTTATATTTTAATATTTATGTGATTTAATTCCATTTACGGTTACAACCCTCTTACTTGCCTTCCATGTTTTCATTTCATTTTACAAAAATAATCTCCACCATCAAAATCTCTTCTTCACTATAAATAAAACCAAGCTAATTAAGAGCTTCTTATCATCAAAACCAAATGGCTTCTTCTTCTTCTCCGTTCATGTCCAACACTATTCATGGAAGTGATTTATCACTCTCGAAAAACTACTTCACGTTAGAAGATTGCAAAACGGCTCTTGCACATCATAGGTTTCGTCAAACTCCGAAAATCAAATCCGAAAATCCCATTTTCGAAGGCTATGATAACCCTACTCTCTTGTCATTTTCTCTCAACCAACTCCACATCGACAACAACATCAACATCATTAATTTCAACGTTAATAATAATAATAATTATTCGAGTCCGAATCAAACGGTGTCGTTCTCGGGGTTTTATCAACAGAATCCGAATTGGACTGGTGGGGCTGAAGATCCGAAGCCGAAAGATGTGAAGGTGAAAAAGGAGGTAGTGGGGGAGTGGAGTCGGGTCGGGGAAGAAGGAGTGACCCGGAGCTTGCCGGGTCGGGTAAAGGGGACGTATGTATGTCCCAAGTGTAGAAAGGTGTGTGATTCGTCGCAGCTGTTCGCGAGTCACGTGAAGTGTCATTATATGAGTGAGACTCCGGATGAGAGGAGGAGACGGCTTTTTGCTAAGGTGAAAAGGAAGTTCAGGAAGACTCAGAGTCATCGTTACAAGATTGTGAATTCTGTTGAAGGGATCACTGTTGTTCCTAGGGCTTGAATTAGGGTTTTTTTTTATTTTTTTTTATTTTTTAATAAATAAAGATGTTTGCTTCATGTGTTTTTTTTGTTATAGAGTAATGAAAGTGATGGTTTGTTTTCATCTAGTTTGTTATTTATTGTTTATGTTGGTGATAATTATTTTGAGATGAGAAGAAAAGAATGGTTGATTTATTATTATTATTATTATTATTATTATTATTATTATTATTATTATTATTATTATTATTATTATTATTATTATTATTATTATTATCGCGTAGGAGAGATTTGGTTTGATGAAAATATTTGTGATGGAAGGCTTCTCAACGCCTTTTAATATGTATTTCATAGACTTTAATATCAACCATAAAATTTTCTTTAATAAATTTATTCATCAATATTTTTAAAATATGTATATTTTTTTAAAAAATTATTTAATATATTATCGATAATTATATATATTAATTTATTATTTTTAATGATGATAGATAAATGATTTATTTAAATGTGGTTGACTCCTAAATATCATTTATTAAATATTTAAAAAAATATAATTTTTTAAAAAAAGGTTCGACAAATTTGTTGCACGCAATTTTCTTATCAACTTACATTTAAAAATAATGGTAGATAGTACGTCTTACACTATGATTTGAGTTATTAGATTTCACATGTGAATTAGAAAGTAATTTGTTGATATTTTCATATCCTCTGGGAGGTGTGAAACCATTCTTTCTAATAGATTTGACAAAATAGTTCGGTAACTCTTAGAGAGCGTGTATCTGTTCTGTACCAATTTACGTCTAGAAATATCCACTAGATATGGTGTTAATGACACGACTTTACAGGCATTTAGGTTTACCATTTATATACATACATTTACACTAAATGTTGTAATTAAGTTTCATATATCATTTATTAAGTGTCCAAATCAAAGTCGTAAAGTGAGGTGATGTTTCATAAATTTATTTATACTTATGTAAATAAAGTCGTGTTTGATCCATTAAAAGTTAATAATTAACCAACTAATTGTTAAGAACTCCTAACAATTAGCTAGCTAATAATTAATAGGGGATATTTGGATCCATTAGTAGCTAACTAGCTAATAGTGTCTAAATGACCAATTTGCCCTTATTAATTACTAAGTAATTAATTAATAATTAATAACTTCAGGGCAATTGAATATTTTACGATCTGTTAATAAGTGTTAAGAGGCGTTAGTATGGTAGACTCAACTAATGAGTTAATTGTTAAGAGTAGAGCTGGCAAAATGGGTTCGCGGGTCGTGTTGACCCTAACACGAACCCGAACCCGTTTAACTTGACACGACACGATTATTAAACGGGTTGTAAACTTCCAACACGAACACAACACGATTAGAAATGAGTTGACACGGACACGACACGATAACACGATTAATAAATGGGTTATTATCCAATACGACACGTCTAACACGAAATTGATACATTAACACGATTATTAAACGGGTTGACACGAATTTATTTAATAAAAAATAATTTTATTTAATAAATAATCATAAATAAAATATCAAAATTTAAAATTACATATATATCCTTAATAAACGGGTCAACCTGTGACACGATTATGCAGACACGAACACGACACGATCATTAAACGGGTTAAATGGTTCGACACGTTTATTGACACGATACGATTATACCCAACCCTAGCTCTTAATAATCGGTTTCGTTTCGTGTCAACCCGTCGTGTCACGACCCATATTGCCACCCCTAGTTAAAAGTCTACACAATTAAAAATTAAGAGGTCTCTTAAGAGATCTGTTTGGATCCATATATTTCAATTTTAGTAGTTAATTTTATCTTTTAATGGATTCAAACGCGACCTAAGTATACATTTTGAAAGATAATAACAAATATATTATAAACAACCAATTTAAGTTTATCATTTTTCAATTTCAGTACATCCACGTTTTATTTAAATATCACAACTATATTTTATACATCACTTTTTAAGTATTCAAAGATCACAAAGAAAATAATTGAAATCCTTTTCTAATAAATTTATTTGAGGGTATTTTTATAGCAAATTAGAGTAATTCTACGTAACTTTTTCTGTCAACTTTTTTTCCAAGCTCCCATATGACAATTTATGATGGATTGTTTGAATAGAAAAAATAAATACACAATCAATGTATATTATTCATATTTAATCATAAATTGCCATATATGATTGCACAACAAAAGTTGGTTGTGAGGAAAGTTATATAATAGTATTTCTCTATAATATATATATATATATATATATATATATATATAAAATATCGTTTGACAATTGGTAATTGGATGGAGTAAAAATTTAAAAAAAAAAAAAAAAAATTTAATTTTTGACAATTCTTAATTTCATTAAATCTCATTCATTTAACTATCAATTGCCAAGAGTCCACTATTATTAGACTAATTTCTTGGAGCTCTACGGAAGTAAAAAAATCCCTTTTAAAAAATTTAACATTTTTACATGATAGTATAAAATAAAAACAAATAATAATAACAAAACTTATATAATTTCTTGAAAAAGAAACTTCAAAACTACGGTGATTTTTTTTATTAACCCAAAAACAAATAATTAATATTATACTAATAAATTTATTTGTACATGTTTTACATCAACCCTCAAAAGTCCAATAAATACATTATAAGCAACATAGATTTATCAATTTTCAACTTCAAACATTTAATTTGATAATTAGATTTCATATATCATTTATTAAGTATTAAATTAAGAATCAAATATATAATTAAAATTATTCTTCAATAAACATGTATATACTTTTTAAATATTTCGTAACATCATACTATGCGTTATACCCAGGAAAACTTATAACTATTCAAATTTATCATTTTTCAATTCAGTAGATCTCCATTTCATTTATGTTATATAAATTAAATATTATATATAAAGTACCAATAATTAAAACTATATTTTTATAAATTTATTTATAAATATTTCACCGTGAAACTTGAGAGCCGTATTAGATAATTGTCTTTACCGTCATTTGAATTTATTATTTTTAAATATCCATATTTAATTTACTAATTGTTATATTTTATGTACTATTATTTATTAATTATTTAATTTGAGATATGTTATATACGATTTTGACGTACAAAATCATCTACTCACTTATAAGCAATCAATTTCATTTTCTTATGTACACAATTTGTCACACAACAAATCTCAACTATACTTTTAATGAATTGAGTGAATATAATCAAATGAATACCAAATCAGTACATTAGATAGAATTTAAAATAGAGGCAAATACTTCCACAAGAACTAGATAGATATAGTTAGCATGTATTTCTTTAATTTCTAATTGGCTCAAAGAAATTTAATTCATAAACAGCAACATAAAATCATTAACACACCATATGAGAGAGAGGAAGATGATTAGTTATGATCAGAATGGACAAGAAGGTATATATGATCTGGTGTTGGGATATAAGTGCAAAGATTTCAAAAGAAGGTGATTAGCTTTAACATTTATGGAGAGAATGAGGGTATAGTATGAAATTTTACATGTCAATTTGTTTGATAGTTAAAAGAGTTGGAACACACCCACGTGAACTGTAACATTTTACTTTTTCGCTTTTTCTTTCATTCATTCCCTGAATTACATCTAAAATTCACTGCCAAATCCATAGTACAAAAGATTGTGCACCCTTACATAGTAAACTTTCCAACTTTCTTTTTATAATATATTAATAGAAAAAAATGAACGATGATTTGAATTTTGAATAATATATTAGAATTGAATAGTATTCGTTCAGGTGTATTTTTTTATTTTTTATTTTTTTTTTATAATTTTCTCAAAACACATGGGTGAATTTTCTTTATTTGAACAAAGAAAAATAAACTTAAAACTTTGACTATACATAAAGCTACTTCCTTCTATTTGAATCATGAGTGGAAAAAACGCGGGTCTAGTTTCACCAAATAAACAGTAGTACTATTAATACACAATCACACCGTACATATTCTCAATCCGTTCTTCTACACGTTATTACACATATTAGGTAAAAACAAACAAACAAAGTGATGAACCATTGAACTCTTATTGAATTCTCCACTGCAGCGATTACATTATAGATATTGATTCAAGAATACAATTTATGACTTAGATTACATTATAGATATTGATTCAACACAGGTCGTATTCATCAGAAGTTATGGACCTAGTTTCACCAAATGAACAGTAGTAGTACAATCACACGGTACATATTCACTCACTCGATCAGTTCTACACGTTATTACACATAGTAAAAACAAACAAATAAAGTGAACCATGTTCACAGCAGCGATGAAGTTAAGAAGAGGCGTCAATTTTGGCAAAATCAACCGTCTCTTTACCGTCGTGAGCCTTCCTGAAGAAATGCTTGACATAATCCGAATAGAGCACGTTCTTATATATAGGCTTCTCTCCATGAGCCAAAACTTCAGGCAGAGGACCGATTACATCCTGAGGCCTCGGATTGACAAATATAGGCACGGACACTCTGTTGCTACTTCCATTAGCAGTCACGCGATGCTCCACGCTTCTATAGCGACCGTTGCTCATTATCTGCAACGCATCTCCAATGTTTATAACAATAGCTCCATCTATCGGCGGCACATGAATCCAGCTGTCTTCTCCTTCTTTACCACGAACGTAAAGCCCTCCGACATTGTCCTGCAGTAATATAGTCAGAGTCGAAACATCAGAGTGACGTCCCACTCCGACAGTCAGTTCAGGATTCGGACATTTCGGATAGTAGTTGATGTTGGTCCTGACAGAGCCTGTCAGAAGAGACTGTTTGGTTTCGTCAATGTGCTGGACACCGAGTCTCTTCATCAACACACCAAGCAAGTGGTTAATAAGCGGTTTGGAGGATTTCATGTAATTCAATATCTGATCTCGACAGACAGAAGGCCAGAGAGATTCAGCTTCTTCGTCGGAGACATAGAATAAACTTAGATAATCCTTCCATTCCAAAGCCTTCTCGACATGAGGAGTGAAGCTGGTACCGAATCTGACACTGTTGGAAGAAGAATTCTCTTTAGAGTATTTTCTCTTCTCATGAGCCGGAAGACCAAAGAAGTCATAAGTAGCTTTTTTAACATCGTCCAACACTTTGTAATCGACTCCATGATTCACCACTTGAAAGAATCCCCATTTCTCGGCAGCGTCACATATGGATTCGGCAACCAAAGGGTCATCCAATTTGGAGATATCAATCACAGGAATCGACTCCTGAGGCTCCACTCTCTTCATCACTCTCTCCTCCAGAGGCTGCACGTACTGCTTAGGAAGGGTTTTGATACCCATCTCCGACAATCCTTTCACTCCGTTGCCTTGTCTTATCACAAAGTCGCTCAAGTCGGATGAGTCGTCTAGTGAAATTGAAATTGCAGGGACTGGAGCCATTTGTATATTTGGTTTAGAAGTGTTCGATGTGTTTTGTGTTGTGTTGTGAATGGTCGATTCGTGCATGGGTATTTATAGTGGGTTGGAGATGATATAATAGATTTGAAAAGTAGCAAGTTGAAATAGTATATAGTAGAAATTGAATTTTCTTAGAAGCTGAGGTGGATGGTACTCAACTAACTACGTTCAATTAATTTGTCACGTTTTAACTTTTGAAATATATATACACACTTTTTGGACTTAAAACACCTCTAAATAATCTTTTTTTTCTTGGTGGGTTCAGATTTCTATTTTTGTTGTTTGAACGCAAACTATTAAAATGTGATATCAACTTGTGTCAAATTGTTAGGCACATAAGAGGTACTTTGATATCGATTTGAACTGCTTTTCTTACATCTCTCGCTAACTCACTCCAAAAAGCCCTCAAAGGGTGAGGATTGCCTCTCACGCCCAATATACGGGCGTGGAGTTAACGGGTTATACACGTCCAGCTCTGATACCATGTTAAAAAGGTCTAATTCACCTCAAAAGAATCTTCAAGGGGTGAGGACTACCTCAATCATTATATAGAAACTATTAACCCTTAACTAAGCAATGTGAGATTTCACACAATTTTGTGAAAATAATCTTAAATAGTGGGGTGGAACTAATTATCACTATAAGTAAAGAAAAAGTTATTTAATTGCTAAAAGCAGTCACTATGACTTATTTAGTTTATTTATTTATTATAATTTAATTTAAAACAACCTAACATTGTTTTAAATATTTTATTCAAAAATGATATAAATTACTCCAAAAATTAAACAAACTAATGGATTTAGAGAGGGTTCAGTGGTGTATGGATGATTTTTTATAATTATAATATTTTAATTATTTTAAAAAATTTTATTTTTTATTTTATATTTTTAAATTTTTATTCTTATTTTTTTAAAATACACATTTAAATTCTATTTTAAATTTAATTTTATTTTTAAATAATTTTAAATATATAAATATTATAATTTTTAAATTTTCAATTTAATTATTTTAAATTTTCAATTTAATTATTTAAATTTTAATTTTAATTTTTCTAAACAATAACAAAAATATATAATTCTAATATATTTTAAGAATTTTAAAATTATTTATTATTTTGATTGGTATTTCATAATGTCTATATTATTTCAATTTTTTAAAATTAATTTTTATTTTAAAAATACATATAAAATTGTAATCTTTAATAATAGTATTAAAAAATAGAAATGAAATAAATATATTTATAGTATAATAATTAAATAAACATATTTTTATTAAATATTATAATATTTAAAATTTATTAAATAAAAATAAATTACTTTTATTATTTTAATTAAATAAAATATTATTATTCATTAAAAATTATAATAATTTTCCTCCCACATTAAAATTTAATTTAAAATTATGAATGCACTACTATCCAATAAAAAACAAATATGTTTGCTTTATTGATTAAAAAAAATGGGTATTTTTTTATATGTCTCAGTGTACATAACTTTTTCAAAAAAGGCATGTATTTAAAAATATTCTTTTATATTTAAAATTATTTTTATAACATTAAAAAAAAAAAATACACACAGGGAAAAAACAATCATTAAAAAAATAAAAACCTTACCTAATTTGCTTATTATTTTGTTTTTAAATGAAATAGAGAAGATTAAAGTGGCACAACCAAATCAAACCAAATATTTTAGATGTTGACTTGATTCTATTTGTGTTTAAATTTTATTTAAAATATATTTCAAAATTCTAAAATAATTTGAAATTTTATTTTTAACTTTAATTTTTATTTTCAATGAAATATTTCTTTAACCCGATAATTTTAATATGATATTTTTAATAATAAAATAATTTTATTACTCAAAACAACTTACTATAATCCATTTTGGGGTAAGGAACATAATATAATGATTATTCTAAAACTGTGTTCTTTCATCTCAATTTTTAGTGATTATTGTAAAAGAAATAATAAAAATATTTATTATTTTTACCACTCAATCCATTTTTTTTAAAAAAAACTAAATCTTTTTAAATATCCAAAAATTTAATAGATAAATTCAAATTTAAAATACTTGTAAGTGCAGTAATCTTCTTTCTTAAAAAGAATTTGCAATCACAGACCATATGTTTTAACCAATGCCATGTTTTTATGTACTCAATAAAAAGTTAATATTCATTGAAAACATAAAATATATTTTAATTGATCTGTATGATTTTGTAATTTATACTGACTAAGTATCAAAAGGAGTTTCATATCCATATACATGCTATAATAATAAAATAAAGATAACTTTTTGAATACGCTTCAATAAAATTAATTTTTTTAAAATATTAATCTTCTATTTTCTTTGCATTTTTCTGTTCTTTTTAAATATTTTTATTTTAAAAATTCTCATTATTTCCCTACATGCTATAATGTACTGTTTGATAACTAGACCAATTTGAGCTTTTTTTTTTTTTTTTTTGAAAATTTTCTTCTCATTAAATTTAATTTAAAGTAATTAGTACAATATTTAAATATCACTGAAGAAATGCAAAAATGCTCTACCATTCAATTCAATGAGAGTTAATTGCACTCACACTCCTAAATGATGATAAATTACATATACATAAATATTTTAATATTAATATACAATCATATCCCTTCTCTCCATACAAATTAGTGAAAATATAAGGTAAATTTAGTTTTAAATGATTATTACATTATATAGATGTATTCAGAATTGTAAATTTTATTATTATATTAATAAATTTATTAATTAAACAAATTTTATTATTAGATAAGGGGATATAACTGTTTATTAATATCAAAATGTTTATATATGTATAATTTGTCATCGTTCAAGAGTGTGAGTGCAATTAACTCATCTAACAAAAACAAAAATGTCTCCTTATAATTAATTTTATTGTGAAACAAATCGATGTTTATATATATATATATATATATATATTCTCATTTACTAAAGTTATTTTTTAAAGAAAAAATCTTATTTTAAAATTATATTTTAATGATATCCATTTTTGAAATTATTCTTCCCAAATATATAAATTTTAAATAATTTGACAGCATTAAATATTGTAGTTTTACGGAATATTATAAAGTTATTCGCTATTTTTTAGTATGAAAAAATTGGATAGTTCAGGAAGAATTATCTCTTAAGAGCAATATTAAACTACTAATTTTTTCTAGCAAAATAAATTAAAAATTTTAAATTGGGGTAATTTATAAAATATTTTTAAAACTAATGTAATTTAGAGAATACTTTTAAATTTTGATTTTTAAAAAATAGTTGTAAAATTTAAGTGGTTTTTGATATTTTCCCTTTACATATCACTAGAAAAATTTTGAAACACTTAGCCGTAGTAGAAACTGTTTCACAAATTTTCCAAGATTAAAAATAATTTAAAATACCCATTATTTTTTAAAATAATTCAAAATGTCTCACACTTTTAAAAATAATTAAAAACAATTAACTTCTAAAATTTACTCAAAATGCCTCGACTTTTAGAAATAATTCAACAAAACCCCCAATTTTTAAAATTAATTTCAAAAGTTTTTAATTCTTCTAAACATAATTGAAAAACTCAACTAACTTTTATATGAAAAATAATTCTTTAAGCCGGAATAGTATTTTCAGCCAATTTCATCCAAAATTGAATTAACGGTAATGTATATAGATTTTTTTTTTCAGCCCATTAACTGAGATGGTGCTTTAACAAAAAATTTTCAAATCTTTAATGAGTTAATATTTGAATAGAAATTAAGATTAAATTATCTGAAACCACACGTCCATCTCTCAAAAACCGCAGTTTAAACTAATCTAATGAGTTAAAAAAAAAAAATTATCCATATTTCAATTAACTCTAAACCTTAAATATATTTTAATTACCAGAAGTGGGATAGAATAGACTTAAACACCAATAATTTTTATTTTTTTAAATTGAATTAATTTTTTAAAAGTAGAGGGTTTTTTTTAATTACTTTTTAAAAAATAAAAATTTTCAAATTATTTTTAGAAGTATGAATTTTCAAAAGACAACCAAAAATAAAATGTGTAAATAAGTAAAAATGAAAGCCAATAATTTGTTAAAATAAAATGCACCCTAATATAACAGCTCTATCTCCATTCTCTTTCTTAACTTCCAAGTACAAGTAGACCATTCAAAGCAGCTCAAAATTTGGCTGGTAAAAGATTCTTTTGTGGAAATTTGAAACCTTATGTGTGCATCTTTGCTTAGACTTTAAATAGTATATATCTAGAAAAGGAAAAAAAAAACTACTAAATTCATTGGGATATGTAATTTCTATGGAAAAATTGGTATGGAAGAAATAGTGTAAAAGATGACACCCCTCCTTTGACGGAAAAAATGTATGTAGTTTCAATTTATTTACATCACCAAACCACATTTCCTCATCTCTATTGTATAAAAATAATATTAAAAAAATTCAAAATCGAAATATTAGACTATAAAATTATGTACTACTAGTACCAGTAATAATTTATAAAAGATATTAAAAAAAACCAAGAAAAAACGATTATTTTTAATTTAATTTTAATTAGAGCGGGAAAATATATTTAAATTAAATCGATATTTTATTTTTTTTTAATTAAAATTCAATATTTTCGATTTAATTTAATTTAATTTATTATTTTAAATAAATATATTTAAATTTGGTTTGGTTGGGTCAAAAGCCGAACCCTGCCCACTCTAGCTGGACGTACTTAATTATGTTGGTTTGGACAAATGAAAAAAGACAAGTCTGAAAAAAAAACATCATCATCGACGACTTTGAATATTTGAAGATGTGAATAAATACAATTCAGCATTTGTTACAAAACCAACCAGCCCATGGTATATTTGTGGAAAAGCATGCCCAGCACCATTTCTTATTTTAAATAAAATAAAATTTCCTCGTGACTCCTGCAACTTCTTTAGTCAATAATTCACAGCACAATTTTAATACAGTTTTTTTTTTTTCTCATTTTATATATATAATAAGTTGAAAAGTAACACCAATTTAAAACATTAATTTTAAAAAAAATTATGTTAAATATATTTCAAAAAGAAAATTAAACATACTCGTGTAACAATTCTATCTATTCTTATTATCACTGGTAGGGCGTAGGCGGCTATATTATATAACGATGGAGGGTATGTGCCTCAGATTTTAAGGTTGGTGGATCAATTAGGATTGACTTGGCTTCTTTTTAAATCACGTGTGTCGGCAATTTAATATGTTCTGTTTCAGACACAATATTCTATTAGTATATGCTTTTAAAACCCGAGGCAATATGCATGCAAACATTCCCTAATAAGAACTTCTTTGAGAACAACATAACAAATAATACGTTGAATCCTGCCCAAACGGAAGATAGTTGGTGATCACTGAATTAGATAGATTGTTTTACAAGTATTTGGCTGTAGGTAGGTGTACTTTGAATCAAATTTATTCATTCCATTGAATAAAATTGTATTAAGAATTAAATTTTAAAATGGGTGGGTGGAGACATTTTTAAAATTAAATCTAAAGGTGGAATATTACATATATATATATATATATATATATAATTTGTTTAATAATGCTCTCAATATGAAATTGTTTTCAATAAAAAATTAAAGCAACGGAATTAATATAAAATTTTAATCAAAATAGATAGGGTTGGGGCATGAAATGACATCAGATTTAACTATAGAAATTTTATGGTTTTGTTTGAAGAATTTTTTTATTTTTTTTAAAAAGTCTTAAATTATATATTTAAAAATAGAAAATTAAATAGTAAAACAGAATATTTTATTGATAATGTAAAAGGTTTATAAATAAATTGAAAAATATACCATCAATTTGACTTAATAACTTTTTTAATTTTATTTAATTTATATTGTTAGGCACTTTAACTAATATTTTTAATAAATATTATTGATAAATTAATATTTTAATTATCTAATAAAATTTAAATGACGTATAAACATCTAATATAAAAAATAAATATTTTTAAATTTAAAATATAATTTTAAAATGAAATCAAATTTTCTAATAAATAATAAAAAGTAAATAAAAATTTATAAAAATTAAATTTTTATTTATTTTAATAAAAAATAAATAACCGAAATTAAGATAACCCATAGTAAAATATATATATATGGTAAAATAATAACTAATTTATAAGAATAAGTTGAAAAATACTTAAACTTTAAACGAACTTTTACAAATTTTATTAAGAAAGGAACTCTAATATTAAAAACATTTTATTTATAAATAAAGATTATAATTAAAATAATATTTCTAAATAAATATAATTATTAAAAGTTATTTTATATCCAAATAAATCAAATGAATTTTAATTCATAGAAAAATTGAACTCTAATGTAAATGAAAATTAAAGATGACTCCAATTACTATATCACCTCATTTATTTTTGTTTTCAATTCATTTTACCTTTTTTTTTAAAAAAAAAGTTATTTATTTTATTTCTTTAATAGTTTTAATTTATTATTATTATTAAAAAAATATTATCTAACACAATAAAAATATATTTATTTTTTTTCAAACAGCAGAAATGAAATAAAAATTAATTCATTTAATTTTTCACTTGAATTTTTTTAAATATTAATTTATTTTAATTTTAAACAATCATAAAAATATATTTATTATTTAATATATTTTTATTCTTCAACATTAGATGTAAAATAGAAAATTTTCAATTTATTTAATTTTGACTTGAAATTTTTTTTCATCATGAATCTATTTCTCATTAAAACAATTCATAAAAATTTGACTCTTTAGATGACACAGAAGTCAAATTTAAAAGAAATTACTGTGCACAAGATAAAATTTGATTATAAAAATTGGATCATGGAACACAACCAATTTGATATTAGTTAGGTTAGTTGTATTGCAAAAATCATGTTAATGGAATGTGTACGTGGTTTTTTGAATTCAAGAATTGTGTCTCACATTTATTACAAATTCAATATAGACAAATGAATTAATAATACAAAATAGTGGTCAATTTTGAAAATTGTTCACTGTAGTGTGCTGGAAATCCAAGCTCGGTTCGAAATCAGAGCTCAGGTCCAGGTCCAGGCCCGCTGATCCTGAGAGGCCCAGATCCAGTAGTTCCGAAGGCCCAGGCTCAGGCCCAATAATTCCGAGGCGACCCATTCCTTCCGAGACCAGTCAGCTGGGTAAGCGAACTGTTGATGAGATTCCGAATCTCGCTAGGATCAAGCACCAACTTCCCCAGCCTCTATAAATAGAGGATTTAAACCTCACAAAGGGAACACGTTTTTACTTACCAAAACTCTGCCGAAATTGTCACTCAAACTGCTATCTCCGACTACTTTTCGGTGAACATCAGGTGACTCAGGTCACCCAGTCGATCACAATCAATTGAGCCCAGAGCTCGCTCAGAGGTCTGTCAACATCCTTCCGAGGCAATGCTTCCGAGGGCAATCATTGAACACTGGAAATTAACTCTTTCTTTTATTTATTTTGTCCTTAATCTGTTCTCAATTCAAAGCTGACTTGAGCGTCGGAGTGCTAATGGCAGACACCACACCGGTGTCTCTAAGTTCACTCGGACGTTCCTTACTCTTTTGCAGAATACCTTGACTTTTGGAATCAGTCCCAAGCAAGCCCTGAACCATCCGGTCCGTCAATCCGGATCAACTGTACATTCACCAACCAAAACATCATTTAAAATGTGATGCTATGTCCCCCGTCCTCAGTGTTTTCGACCACATATTGATATACCTTTTTTTTTTCTACTAGTAGAAAGAAGCATCCAAGTCCATGCATATCTCCCTTACCTACCAAGAAATTTGTTCTATAAATAGCATTGCATGCACCATGCTGATCTCCATCACAAACCATTTCTGACCAAAACCATATATACAAATGGCACCAGTACCATTGAAGTCATGAATTGTATTCAACTTTGACTTTTAATGGAGTGGGTAAGTTCTCACTACCATTGACGTCAAGACAATTTACTTATTTTTCTCTGGTCTCGAAAGTGCTGGGGTCATTTGGTTAATGGAAACGTTAGTGGAGGATTTTTCTTGGTAGACGATATTTGCCTCCTGTTTCACGTACTCAACTTCCTGAACAACACAGGCTTTACTAAAGCACCTATAGGCTATGTTTTGGATTTTAGATGGCATGATTGCAGAGAGTTTGCATTTCAGCTTTCAAAACGGTCAAATTCTTCTATCTGCCTCATAATGTCAAATATTTGTTCCAAAAAAACTCAGGCAGTATAATTATTATTTCACATTACTAAAAGAAGTCAAACCGTAGTTATCGTAAAAACACAAAGACAAAAACACGATTGTCAAAACAATTCAGTACATATATACATAACCAGAAAATGTTGATTTTGCCAAATTTGTTGACTTGATAGACTATTTCTTTCCGCGACAGATGTAACCAATTCTTCAGAAATTTAATAAGATCAGTTTCAACTCACTTTGTTTCTCCAACCTTACAGTAAAAAAAAAAAAGGTTGAATTCAAATATTTTATTTTAAATATAAATAATCCTGAGAAATTCATATGTACCGATACAAATATAACTGTCAATCATACAGCATTATTTCTCATATAAACCTTTCATTTCTTTTTCTTTTTTTCCACAACAATAATGAAGTATAGGAGTCTGAATGTTGAAGCATTTCCCCTAACAAAATTTATAATATTATATTATATTTACATTCTAGATACTGCGGTGACAGAAAATTTTGATATTTACTGGCATAAGGAATAAAAATAAGTATAAGAATTCTGGCATAAGAATTGCAGGGTTCTCTCAGATAAAGCGTCATGGTGATATACAACCAAAAGCCTAATAGATTGGATATTTACTCGCATAAAGGATAAGAGTAAGAATGGCAGGGTTCTCTCAAGTGAAGCATTAACAGTGCAATATTCAGATTATCGTATTGGATATAGAACCGAAAGTAAATGGGTAGGGAAAAAATGTTCTTAAGGGATGCTAAAGGAAGATCTCTTTGAATTCTGAATACTCCATATCCCATGTAGATATAAAAATATGTAAAAATATCTGTTAATCATACCCAATAGTTAAATATCAATAATATTTCCTTTCATTTTAAACCTAAAAACAAATGATTAGTGATTTGTAGAATTTTAAACCTAAAAACAAATGATTAGTGGTTTGTAGGTGGATTTGCAGAATTAAAGAAAACTTCCTACTAACTTATGACAATAGATTCAAAACTACACTGATTGTTAAGGGTTTTAGCCCGAAAGAAAATAGGGATGGATTTCTCTTAAATATTTTTATATGTGGTCAAATATAATTGTTATAATTATATATTAGGAAGTTTTTTTTTTAGTTTATTTTGTTGCTAGTATAAATTGTATTTTTTAAATAAAAAAAATGGTTATCATTAGTATAATTTGTTTACCATTACATTATATTTTAATGGATATTTGATTTTATTAATATATTATGAATTTAGTTAGAACTTATTGGAATTTTAGTAATTCTAAAATATAGTACAAAATATCGAGTCTAATAAAATAGGTCAAATCAAGTAAAATCAGATCAATTTAAACAGACCCGATAAAAAGTGAACCAAACGATTTTATCTTTCTATTTGGGTCGGTCTGCTCCTAAACTTAAAACAAAATCAGACCGATCCGAACTATGTTCATTCTTAGTTTATAGGTCAGAGGGAGATATATGATGGAGTGAAAATCAACCAACAACCAAATATAAATATAATATAAATATAAGGGTTAAGTAAAAAAGAAAAAAAAATCCACTTTTTCAAACGTTTCACTTTAAGTCCCCGGTTTGAAACTTTTGCAAAACCACTAGTGGTTTTGGTATTTTTGTGAGCGGTTTTAGTGTTATATGAGTGGTTTTAAAATTTTATATGTTTTAATTTGGAGATTCGAAAATTTTCTAAAATCAAAATTACTCATATAACACCAAAACCACTTACAAAAATACCAAAATCACTAGTGGTTTTGATTGTGGGGGTAGTTTTGAAATTTTATATGTTTTAATTTGGAGATTCAGAAATTTCCTAAAATCAATTACTTATATAACACTAAAACCACTTACAAAAAAACCAAAACTTATAGTGATTTTGATTGTGAGGTAGTTTTGCAAAAGTTTTAAAAATCGGGGGCTTAAAGTGAAATACTTGAAAAAATAGATATTTTTTTGGAAATAATCCATAAATATAAATATATTTATATTGTATTTAATAAAAAAAAAAATAGTCTCTCAAATAAAAGTAAAATTGGTTGAGATTGATTTATTTATTTATTTTGTAGCTGCCTATTCAAAAAACCAAAATTTATTTAATTCTTTACCACCATTCAAACTGAACCAATCAAATTATATATTTAAGGTAATGAGTTTTTAAAGTTTCAGTTAAATTTTTAAACTTAACAACATTTTAAACTTCATAAAATGAGTTTTCACATGTGAATCATTCACATGTTATTAAAAGTCATTCACACGGTATGGAGGACTTTGTGACGAACCTTTATTTTTACATGATGAAGAATAAAAAAATTATAAAAACTTATCTTATGAAATCTAAAATTCACTTGAATTTAAAACTTAATTCAAACTTCAAAAAATCATTAACTTAATTAAAATTTTAAGAAGAATAAAAGTAAAATTATACCGATGTTAGGTCATCACTCTTTTTTTTAGAATTTTATCTATTATTATTATTACAAAAACACAATATTTATGGGTTGGGCGGTGGCGGCTATATTTGATAATATGGGAGGGCATGTGCCTCAGATTTTAAGGTTGGTGGAACAATTAGGATTGACTTGGCTTCTTTTTAATTCACGTGTGACTGCAATTTGATATGTTCTGTTTCAGACAATATTCTACTGGTATATATTTTTAAAGCCTCAGGAAAAATACATGCAAGCATGCCCTAATCAACTTATATGAGAACAACAAATAGTACACTGATTCATGCCAACTGGAAGATGGTTGGTGATGGCGATGTCAACTTTTATTGAATCAAATCATGCTAATGGGGTGTGTGTACGTGATTTTTTGAATTTAAGAATTGTGTGTAGTATTTGTTACAAATTCACTGGACAAATGAATTAATTAAGAATACTCGAACAATGGTCAATTTTGAACTCTCTTCACCAACCAAACCAACATTAAAAATGTGATGTTATGTCCGCCTTCCTAAGTGGTTTCGTCACAGATTTTATATATATAAACCTTTTGACTTCTAGTAGTCAAAAGACCATCCAATTCCATGCATATCTCCCTTACCTACCAAAAAAATTTGTTCTATAAATAGCATTGCATGCACCATGCTAATCTCCATCACAAACCATTTTTAACCAAAATCAAATATACAAATGGCACCGGTTCCTGCAATTTCCATTGACGACTCATCCGATTTGAGCGACTTTGTGATAAGACAGGGCAACGGAGTGAAAGGATTGTCGGAGATGGGTATCAAAACCCTTCCTAAGCAGTACGTGCAGCCTCTGGAGGAGAGAGTGATGAAGAGAGTGGAGCCTCAGGAGTCGATTCCTGTGATTGATATCTCCA
This sequence comes from Cardiospermum halicacabum, assembly GCA_031304145.1. Taxonomy (NCBI): domain Eukaryota; kingdom Viridiplantae; phylum Streptophyta; class Magnoliopsida; order Sapindales; family Sapindaceae; genus Cardiospermum; species Cardiospermum halicacabum. The sequence goes on along the minus strand of CM062390.1, from coordinate 8,591,784 downwards.
AATTGGATGACCCTTTGGTTGCCGAATCCATATGTGACGCTGCCGAGAAATGGGGATTCTTTCAAGTGGTGAATCATGGAGTCGATTACAAAGTGTTGGACGATGTTAAAAAAGCTACTTATGACTTCTTTGGTCTTCCGGCTCATGAGAAGAGAAAATACTCTAAAGAGAATTCTTCTTCCAACAGTGTCAGATTCGGTACCAGCTTCACTCCTCATGTCGAGAAGGCTTTGGAATGGAAGGATTATCTAAGTTTATTCTATGTCTCCGACGAAGAAGCTGAATCTCTCTGGCCTTCTGTCTGTCGAGATCAGATATTGAATTACATGAAATCCTCCAAACCGCTTATTAACCACTTGCTTGGTGTGTTGATGAAGAGACTCGGTGTCCAGCACATTGACGAAACCAAACAGTCTCTTCTGACAGGCTCTGTCAGGACCAACATCAACTACTATCCGAAATGTCCGAATCCTGAACTGACTGTCGGAGTGGGACGTCACTCTGATGTTTCGACTCTGACTATATTACTGCAGGACAATGTCGGAGGGCTTTACGTTCGTGGTAAAGAAGGAGAAGACAGCTGGATTCATGTGCCGCCGATAGATGGAGCTATTGTTATAAACATTGGAGATGCGTTGCAGATAATGAGCAACGGTCGCTATAGAAGCGTGGAGCATCGCGTGACTGCTAATGGAAGTAGCAACAGAGTGTCCGTGCCTATATTTGTCAATCCGAGGCCTCAGGATGTAATCGGTCCTCTGCCTGAAGTTTTGGCTCATGGAGAGAAGCCTATATATAAGAACGTGCTCTATTCGGATTATGTCAAGCATTTCTTCAGGAAGGCTCACGACGGTAAAGAGACGGTTGATTTTGCCAAAATTGACGCCTCTTCTTAACTTCATCGCTGCTGTGAACATGGTTCACTTTATTTGTTTGTTTTTACTATGTGTAATAACGTGTAGAACTGATCGAGTGAGTGAATATGTACCGTGTGATTGTACTACTACTGTTCATTTGGTGAAACTAGGTCCATAACTTCTGATGAATACGACCTGTGTTGAATCAATATCTATAATGTAATCTAAGTCATAAATTGTATTCTAACTAGACTTTTACCGGTCCAAAATATAGTGGGCAAGTTTTCACCACCATTGACGTCAATGACATGAAAATAACGGAATTTCACATCGGCAGTAACATTTTTCTCTGGTATTAAAAGTGTTGCCTGGGATAAATAATGTCTGAAAATAGAAGAGTTCGGCAAACGCCCAAGACCACTAACCTAGCTGCCTCATAATGTCAAATATTTGTGCAACTCAGGTAATGTAGTTATCATTCCATATTACTTAAAGAAGTCAACCCGTAGTTGTCAAAAGAATTGACAGAGAAGGTACACATACATTATCAGACCATGTTGATTTTGCCAAATTTATTGACTTGAATGATTAACTATATCTTTCGGCGACAAGTGGAACCAGTTCTTCAGCAATTTAATAATATCAGTTTCAACTCACTTTGTTCGTCTAACCCTTGTAGTAAAAAAATAATAATAAAAAGAAGTTAAATTCTTTTTCTTTCTTTTTTTGTTGTTAAATATAATTAATGAAAATTAAAACTGGATATGATTTTATCATCCTCAGTACTCCATATCCAATGCCAATACAAGTATACCTGACATCAATGTATATGTTTGGATTGCTTCTAATGATTATAAGTATCAATCTTCTAATTTAGGATGAACACCCCTCCATGAGTAATTATAGTCCCAAACATATATCTTATTCATCATATAAACCTTTCAAATGTTTCTTGTGCCATACAAAGAATGAAATACAGGAGTCTGAATGAATAAGACCTTATTCTGATGCATCAGTAATTTGGTGATGTTCCTTGCTTCTACATTCTACTCCGGACACTGGCGGATAGTTCGCGCCGCACTTGGTCCCTCAGTACTCTTCTCAGTAACTTGTTAGAAGCAGTCCGCGGTAGCTCCTGAACAATCTTAACCAAGATCACCTGGTGATTCGGAAAACAACTTCAAAAATAAAACTATGTATATCACTATGCCTATGATACATTTACTTAGTAGCAAACAACAGCAAACCTTAAACAGTGGATTGAGGTTTCTCTGGATGGCTTTTGAGAATATTGTCTTTAGCTTGTCAGGTTTAACGTTAAACCCTTTCTTTAGTGCCACAGATATAGCCAAGAGTTCTGGCCCTCCGCCAACTGGAGCAACACTGACTGCAGCAGTCTCCCAGATGCTTTCATCAGCTATGTCACACACCCGCTCAATTTCTATGGAACTTGTCTGCAAGTTACACATGCGGATCAACAGTATAAGTTGTGTTAATCATTTAATTTAATGAAAGATCAAGCTATACCTTTATGCCACCCAGATTCATTGTGTCATCTGCCCTTCCTTGTACCATGTAGTAGCCTCCAACTGTCCTTTGGAGGATGTCTCCATGTCTCCTCAGTTGCTGTACCAAATTTTAGTTTCTCAGCTCAGAAAGACAATTATTATGATGCTATGAATTACATACCATTCCTTTGTAGATTGGCATCCCCTCGAAGTAAACTTTATCGTGATTAGCATTGAGTAGTCTGTCGGTGGCTCCAAGGTATAGAGGAAACAAGCCCACTTCACCCACGCAAGGTTCATTGTCTGGCTGTGGCATGACAGTTTTGCCAACCAAAGTAGATTAATAATGTGAAGATTACCATTAAGGAAAATGAAACAGAAGAAAAGAAATGTACATAAGGAACTCCATGTTCGTCGAGGATGACAAATCCTGCAGTCATTGATGCGCCACTGAATGCACCAAATGCTTGTGGCTGCAGCAGACTTCCTTGGATGTATGATGAGGCAAGCTCTGTGCCTCCACAGCATTCAATGATCGGGTTGTAGTAAGCTTTCGAAGACAGCCAAAGATCATCGTCCACGTTTGAGGCTTCCCCAGTGGAGCAGAAGCATCTGCACTGACGATTCAAACTGCATAATACTTAAACAGGAAGAAATGGACATATTGATATATGCAAGAAACAGATTGTTAACCTTATCTTTGTCCAATCTAACCCTTCTAGACAATTAGTGCTTTTCCAAGCTTTTACTAAGCTAGGAACTGTACCTAAAACAGTCACTCCAGCATCCTGAAAATTCACATGTCAATTTATAGTAATTGTATCCCGTTGGTTTCGTAACATGCACTTGATAGTCTAAAGGAAAAAAACCGGTCACCTGAACGAATTTTCCAAAACTGCGGCCAAGTGGAGATCCATGATATAGAGCAAGAGTCCCACCATTTAAAAAGCATGAGAACATTAGAATCGGGCCCATCACCCATCCTAAATTTGTTGGCCAACAGTAAATATCACCAGGTTTCATATCAATATGAGCCCATACTTCAGATGAACATCGAATTGGTGACAGCTGCGTCCAAGGGATAGCTTTTGGTTCTCCTGATGAATAATATTATATGACATAAAAGGAATACTGAAAGTTCAATGAACACTTTTGAATGTGATGTAAATTATACCTGTGGTTCCGGAGGAAAAGAGCACATTAATTATTGTGTCTACTGGGCGATACTCAGGAACATAATGATTTGGCCTGTCACAATGAAGAGAATGTTGTCATCATGTAAACCAATTCTTAAAGAAAAACACAAAAATAATTAGGAAGTGATAGCAAATTGTCAAGTTGACAAGAACATGTGCAACGGTTACCTAGGATGGTGATCAACAGTCGATAGAAACTGTTGCCAGGATACATCTTGTTCTCTTAGTTTAATGGACAAGTCATTGGTAGTCCCTGGGAGCACAATAACTTTTGAAGGAGCAGCCTCTATTACTTTACTGTAGAAACGACATAATGGCCATGAGTAGCTAAGCACATCGAGTCATTCAAGGTATATAGTTGGGACACTTAAATCAACATGGACTAATTTTAGACGCATGGTTTCTGCTGTCAAATCCAATATATTGGCTGCAAATGATGCACCAACTACCAGACAGTAACCACAAACAATATTTGCTAATAATAAACAAACGTTAACAAGGCTTACATATATTTTACCTGTATAAAGGAACCTTTTTACCTCCTCGCAATATACAATCCTGACAATAAATTGAAGGTAGAATATCAATTTCTGGAAAGCAAAGAGTCTGTGCAACTTCTATAAAGCAAAATTGGGTAGCTTCAAATCAAATGAAATGAAATCCATATAACGTGGATTATTCCCTTGTTAGTAAAGAAAGATATACAGTAGTAGAAGATCACCTGAGTAAATATACCCTTGGCATTAGAGACTCGTAGTCGTGTTGCAATTTCAGGCGCTGCAAAGCTGTCAGCAATGGATACAACAACAAAACCAGCAAGTACAATAGCCAAATATATAACAACTGCATAGGCTGTCATAGGCATGTCAATGGCAATAGCATCACCCTTGGAAAATGTTGCATCTAGTGCATTGGCCACCAACCTGTACACCAATTAGCCATGCCTTAAAAACAAGAAGAAACCATGAATCAAAAATGAGAACATACATCACTTTTTCGCGAAGATCCTTGATTGTCCAACTATTAACGCTGGCATCATCACACCCTTCATCTCTCCACACAATAGCAATGCTATCATCCCGTTTTTTCGGTTGATTAGAGGGCTGCAAACAACATTCAGCAATATTGAGCAGAGCACCAGGAAGCCAGGTTCCGCCTTGTTTCAATTTCTCATTCCGCTGCAGAATGCATGTTGGGGGTTTGTGAAATACAACTGAAAGCTCTTTTAGGACAATTGACCAATAAACCTGAGTATCATAACAACAATTAGCAACTACAAAAATCAGTTTCCTCAAAAGTATATAATCAACCTCACAACACAACCATCAAAGTATAATCACAAGTCACAAGGAGGGAGACTTACTTCCGGCTGTTCAACTGAGAATTGGTGAAATAACCTGTAGCTCGTTATAGGGTCCTTGTACAAAGATCCTAAAATCTTGGGACCATGAATTTCCATAACACTTCCCAAGTTATTATGCCTAGATTCATGCCTGATATATAAAATTTCAAAACAAACAAGTCAACCATAAGCATATATATATAACACTGTGAACCAAAAGGCAAAAGTAGAGGGAGAGGAGAAGAGGAATACAAAGATGGGAACCAAAAAGGAGGAGGTCCATTGGAGGAGACATCCCATTGAGAGTAAACAGAGTAGTAAAGAAGCTGATGCAAGGCATGTGGATGAGATGGTTTAAGAAGTTTAAGAGCAACGAGGTGCCTCCAGACCTCTATTGGATCACTTCTTCTTCTCAGTATTACACCATTAAGGATGTTGTGGAAATCTCTTGCTTCCTCCATTGATAGACCAGCATTTACCAGGTCCTCGACATCCAATTCGTCAATCTTTTTTCCCATGTCTCTTGTCTTCTCTGTGTCTTGTCTCTGGAAGTCAGCAGTTCTAGATCGATTGATTGCTATGCAGGCAGCTATGTTATAAATTATGGGTAGGTGGGAACAACCAAGTTGAGTTCGGGAGTTGAACCACGTGGATCTGATTATATATTCGGTTCGGTGCCATACGTTTTAACTACTAGTACTACTAACTAATGATGTCATTAAATATATTTAATTGAAGATCTACTTTTAAAAAAATATATTATAATTTCGTAATTTAATTTTTTAATATTAAAAATATAATCTATTATTAAAACGTCAAATAAGTGAAATGTTTTTTTATTTATCAAAATTTAAACCGTCACAGATAATTTTCTAAAAATGAAAACTACGTAGTCTATACAGACAGACAAAGGAAGACAAACTAAAGATTAGCTGCCCTAAGGTTCTCACAATTGCAACTCAAATACATGATAATAATTGCAAGACTTGCTGATGCCACAATTTCTGACAGACTCCGCCAGAGAATTTACATAGAGGTAGAGAGGAAATTTAGGCTACCACAATAAGATCTTCATTGGATGTGTTATTTGGCAAATCGCATGGTCCACTCTGCAGCTAATTCATCATGCTTAGCTCTATCTACCAAGTACAAGTGTGCAATTCCAGGGACAATTGCATTATCTGCCAAAATGAGATGTGATCTACACTTTAGTTCATCAAGTTAAACAAGTTCATTATACACATAGCATACCAATTATAGAACAAGGCAGCATGGCATATCTGTATTATTCATAAAGCAAAAGAAAACAAGGAGCGAGATAAGAAGACTCAACAGGTATCAGGGTTTGTGAACATTGATCTGATAGCAAGCAACACCTTCGTAACTGTTAGAGCTGGACTCCAATTGTCCTTCAAGATGTCCAAACTAACAGTGCCAGTCGGATCAACGTTACAGTGGTAGATACGAGTTTTGAATATCACCTGCAAACCTGTACTTATTATCAAAGAAACAAAGATCATACTAAGGAACATCAAACACAATCATTTCTAGAATAGTACTATAAAGATATTGCCCTTGCTTATATTAACCATTGCTGACAATATTCATAAGCAAATGGTTTTGGCTCAATAACTAGTAGAAACCAACAGAATAGGCAGTCTGGGTGTTCTTTTAACTCATATGTTCTTTGATATTTGCAAGCATAAGAGTTCGATGTTCCAACAATACTTTTCATGCCACTTGGGCCCTGTTCAGGTTCACCCACATCAATGCCTTAAATCAACACACTGGACTAAAAAGACATATTCTTGAACTTTTGGTTGTTATTTAAATTCCAATCAAATTTGGAGATAAACAAAAGGTCAAGTCCTAATTCCACAATATTACATGAAATTTAAGGTATATCTATCCTTTCTGGTCGCAAGCATTTAACATAATGTAGTAACTATGCTTATGTTTAGTTATAATAATCTAGAGTCACAAAGAACAACTCACATGAATGAAAAGGATGGTAACAAAGGTAATTGACAATATTCCAAGTACGAGAGAACAAAAATTAGGAAAATTCATTAATACACATCATTGGGCACACCTTTGGTGGTTTAAATGGATAGTCACTAGGAAATATTATGTCGAGAAAGAAAATACCACCATCATATGGAGTTCCTACAAGCATGAACCGAAAAATTAGTCAACGAGATCAGGTAGGTCAATTAGACATGGCATTAGCACATCTCACAAACCAACCATACATACTGATAAAAACATATATCAAACATATTCAGATAAGCAACATTAGAGCGACAAACTGTCCATATAAGAGATAATTCCACCAAAAGGGGACACAATTTGCACCCCAGAAACTTAAATAGTACATAATTGTCCAATAAATATATGTACTTAATTGTTTTACAAGGAACATGACTGCTATCAGTATCCATACCTAACAAATAAATGCACTATGGAAATCAAAAGTCATAAAATATTTCCCACGAGAGAATGAATAAAAAATCTAGCAAAGATTATGTTAAATCAACAAGTTGAATCTAAATACAAACATAATAATATTAGTGTTCTAGAACACTTTCATCAGCTCAAAATGTGGTTGTAGCCGTAGTTAAGCATCCTCAACCACACATTACTTCACAAATTTCATGTTTCCTTTAAATGGGATATAAATAGAAGTAGAAAACAGATATTTTCAAATCAAAGCAACATCCTTAAAGTCCATGTCACAATAGAGCACTCAAGCAATTCCTTAACCTATCAATCGTTGCATCTCATTTTAATGATGCCAAACCACTTTATTCATTGCACAAATAAATGATAGAAGTATGCATCGAAGAGAACAATTATCATCTCTTACATTACACATTTCCATCCTCTTCCCTAGAAATAGAATTATATTAGCTACTCTAGTCTAGAAACCTATTGCTTTCCGCCAAGGCAAGCTATCAATTCAGTTGAATGTTACTAGAAGTTGACATTTGAAAGGCAACCATTAAAAGTATGAGTTAAGATACTATATCTATATCTAACGAACTAGAAAATGGACAACGAAGTTCCAGAGAGTCAATCATCAAAATGAAATCAAGCCTGAAAACAAACTGATTGGAATCTAGCACAACAGTGACCTAGCAAACCTTTTTAATGAAAATTTTTCAAATCTTTCAAAAAGTTCTGAATAGAGAACAGACAGTTGGCCAAGAAGTCGTCAACTTAAACCCTAAATGTGACAAGAAATTCAAATTTGAAGTATTCCATCAGTTATCCATCAAATTGAAAGCAGAATTTTCAGGAGAGAGAGAGGAGACCAGTTGGACCGATGATTGTGGCGACCCAGTTATAGAGATTGTCGCCCTTTGGTCCGGCGGAGCAATCGGGAGGTGGGTCGATGTTGAGGTCCGCCATCTCTCTGTGAATCCTTTTACCTGAAGCGGACACCGACGTTGTCGACACCCATGAACACCCTCCCGCTGTCCCTCCCACTCCGATGCTGCTGCTCATTTTCACACCCCCTCACTCATTTCACTTCCATCAACGGGCCAGTATTTCTTCTGCATCTGTTTCCCATTGGAATTTACAAATGAGTAAATTGTTGCCGCACATCTTTAATAAAATTAAATTACAGACAAATATTTTATTTTTGGGGAGGATTCCGTAAATATCACCTCAAAATTTTCATTAACAATTTTTAAAAACCGTAAAAATACAATCAAAGATCACAATTTGATGCAAGAAGATTTTAATATTTTTGACATTTTCTTTAAGCAAAATGCCTATATATAAAATCAAACCATTCAAAACGTGTTTTTTATTTTTTATTTTTCCTTTATGTTTTCACTTGATCATCCAACTGTTTCTAAATATTTACTAAAATTTTAATATTTGTGTTTTCTTATAATATAAAAGGAGATTTTTTAAGCTATGTATTTTTATTCGCTAATTAGTTTTGATTATTAATGATTTATAAGTAGCAATGGGTGGGTACATACGGTGCTTTAATCATATGATGCATGGTGGGATGATAATAATTACGTGGGTGGTAGTCCGGCCTGCGAGAATTTGACTTTTGATAAATTCATGGAAATAAGATGAAGAGGCTTAAGTGCGTTTGGCATGCTGTATTTTATTTTGGTTTTCATTTTTAATTTTTTAATTTTTAAAAAATGCATTTGATAGGTATTTTTATTTTTCAAATTTAAAAAACATAAAAATCATTTTTTGAAAACAGTCTATTAAAAACGAAAAATTTTGAGAAACAACTAAAACTTGTTTTCTAACGCCATTTTTCAAATTTGTTTTTCGAAAATGATATCCAACCAAACGCATTTTCAGAATTTAGTGAAAATAATGTTTTCATTTTCATTTTCCTAATACAGAAATTTAAAAATGAAAATGAAAACGTTTCTTACCAAACGCACCCTTACTAATCGAAGTTGCGAGAGATAAAGTTATATCAAATGGTTAAAAATCGTCACGGTATTTCGGTTAGGGATGAGATTGTAGACGATGGTGATATTATATTTATGACTGCTCAAGATATGATGTATATTTATGCAAATGCAGTTCATAAAAATTAACAGTTAATCCTGTGTTTTTTAAATGTAGTTGATTTGGTTTATTTAAATGATACGAGGGTTGATATTCATAATGAAATTGAGCATAATGAAAATGTTATCAATTATAACACTCGGATTCCAAATTTAAATGACGAGTGGTATTTATAGGCAACGATCCAAACCTTGGTCTTTTTTAGATTAAAATGGAGAATTTTAGATGGCATGGATGATGAGTTAAATGTTGGCAATGACTTGAGCACCGGAGAGAGTGATGATAATATTGGCGGAAGTAATGTGAGTGGTGATTGTACTTGGGAGTTACCATGCATGGACATATATGGTTTCCCTGAGACTCAATAATATGTATCATGCTCTCAATGTGTCCTTATAGGTTTAAGTAAATGATCTCTATTTAAAAATAAGGAGTAAGTCAAGCTTATTATTGAAAAATATATTCTTGAGAACAAGTTGTCCCTTTTCGTTGTTCGTTATACCAAGGTTCGATATGAAGCTAGTTGAATTGAGGCGGCTAAAGGGTGTGGTTTTGCATTTCGCGTTAAATGTCCAAACCTAGATTGCAACATGTGGCATATAACAGAATTTATTATTGAATGCTCATGTTTATGTAATCCTGATAGCCGAAAGAATATTCGTAAACTCTAAAGTGATACGGTCTTATTTTCGTATTCGGGTGCCGGATGCAAAATTTGTATCAAATAACATAATGAGCAAGATTCGAGCTCGTTTTGCAATACAATTATTATATATTAATGCTTGGAGAGCTATACAGCATGCCTCTAGATTAGCTTGCGGAAGTTATGAGGAGTCATGACAACTTTTGACTTCATATCTTCATATGCTTGAACTATCCGATCCAGGATCGGTAATTACAATACAAAATGCTGGAAATTATTACTTCATGTATTCATTTTGTTTATTTGGAATAATGCATCAATGGTTTTAAAAAGTATATTAGATTGGTGATTGCTATGGATGCCACATATTTGAAGGGGAAAATATTGGGCGTTATATTCACGAAAATAAGTAAGGATGCATCGGATAAGATTTATCCAATTGATTTTGGATTTGCCTACGATGAGAACTCAAATGCATGAGTTCGGTTTCTTTGGAGGCTTCGTGAGGCCATAAGTGTTATTGAATATCTACTCCTCGTTGCCGATAGAGGTAAAAGTACTCCACTTGCAATCGAGCATGTTTCCCAATACAATTCATGTAAAGTGTTTTTTTCATTTAAAGAACCATTTACAAAATTATTAAAAAAAAAAAAGTGAAAATATTGTTTCTTTAGGCCGCATACTTATTTTTTGAAAAATAGTATTTAAATTTATTGAATTATTTTACCATTTTACCTCTAAACTTAAATATAAAATTATTACGTATTTAAATTACTCGTTCTTCTTCGAATAGAAATCGATTAGTTACTATATCATACAATTTAAAAGATTTTACTAAAATATTAATATATTATTCAAAGCATATCAGTGGAAATGTAATCACAACTATATTAAGTTCCACATAACCAATAACCAATTAACAATATGTACTTGAAAATTAGCTCCAAATAGCTTATTAACTATATGAAGGTGACGAGTGACGGTGAACTCAGCTAATTTTTTAATCGACTATTATATTTTTGTGCTAATTAATTTTAACTATCACTGTTTAAAAAACTTTCAAAACGTCACCATTTACCTCATTTTATGTTCACGTACAATTGAAAATGATATGCAAAGGTGACCGATTATATTTTATTTTTATTTTAAATGCAATCTGTGCGTATGTTTTAGTTCGTAAGGTTGTACGTAACTTAAGGAATAACATCATAATGTTTTTTTAAGTTCCAGCTTCTATTTTCTTAAAAACGGTCATTACAAATTTTGACGATACGCATTACTAAATTTGATCAGAAAAATACTTGTATACACTATGATGTATACTCAACCGATTACACACGCTTCCATACGAATGCAATTAAAAATAATTATGTCGTGGATTGTAACTGACATGTATCAATTATTCATTGAATCATTCAAAAAAGAATTCGTATTCCGTCTGGTAAACTCCATGAGATTATTATAGAAACTTATCAGACATAGAAACATAATCCACAGAATTCATCTGCTTATGTTGTGTTTTTGGTGTCACATCAAGATATAAAATTGAAAATAGATAAGGATCACATGATGAATGGATAACACTGGCCACACCTCCATATTACTATTTTTAATAACCAGATACGGTGGATACAACTCGTTAAATAATCCCCATTTGTCATTTCCAATTATATCATCCATTAAAGTCAAAGACATAATTTGTCTATTATAAACTAGATTTGTAATTAAGAAATTTAAATATCATACAATCTTCAAGAAGTATTATTATTATTCACAAGGCATCACATCTTTCTATTTTGAAATCAATGACAAAACCAGAAAAAAAACGTTTCATTGCTTTAATAAAATCGAAATCTCTCAGAATCCACGTCACGATTCGGATACAAATTTATCCACAAGAGAAATTCAAATTCATGAACGAAAATCTAAATTCACTTATCCGCCACGTATCGAGCTCACAGCCGTCTAGATCGGATCCATCGACACTCGTTTGTCCATGGCCCACTTTTATATAGCGACAGATTACACTACGTCAGGCCACGTGTAATCTTCCCGCCATTTTTTCACATTTAGTCTTATCCACTTCCAAAACAACCGGTCAGCAGCCAACAGATATTTCAATTAAATGCACCAACGTCCTATACCACAACTCCATTTATCCAATCACAAACCGCCAGCTCATCAATTCTCCGCGTCGCAAATCCACCGTCCGTCAATTTAGTAACCTGATCCATTTCTGTTTTTTAACGGCTTATTTTTATTTTATTTTATTTTATTTTTTTCTCTTATAAATATAAGAACACAACACACATCACAGACACACATCAATAGACTAGTGGAAAAGTAAAATGAGTCCAAAAGCGAAAAGTCTATATCAAGAGTTGAATCGGTTCACTGAATTGATCCCGGATTTACCGGAGGAACTGGGACTAGAGTGTCTCACTCGACTGCCGTTCACGGCTCACTCTGTCGCAGCTCGTGTCTGCCGGCGGTGGCGGGATCTAATAACGAGTCGGGAGTTATATTATCATCGGAAGCGGTTCGGGTTGACCCGGAAACTCGGTTGTTTAGTTCAAGCGGCTACTAGTCAAATCGGAGAGGAGTCGAAGAAATCGGGTTCGGGAAATACGAGTTACATGTTGACTGTATTTGACCCGGTTGGTCGGGTTTGGGATCGGGTTGATTTGATGGAGGAGTATCCAAATGGTTTACCTTTGTTTTGTCAATTGTCTGGATGTGAAGGGAAGCTGGTGGTTATGGGTGGTTGGGATCCGGTAAGTTATGACCCGATTACTGATGTCCTTGTTTTCGACTTCGCGATGGGACAGTGGAGGAGAGGAAAAGACATGCCGGAGAAAAGATCGTTTTTCGCCGTCGGATCTTACGCGGATCGGGTTTATGTTGCCGGCGGACACGATGAGAACAAAACCGCGTTGAAAACCGGGTGGGTTTATGACTTGACCCGAGACGAGTGGACCGAGTTGCCACATATGAGTCAAGAGCGTGACGAGTGCGAAGGAGCGGTTATTGGAGATGAATTTTGGGTAGTGAGTGGTTACGAGACCGATAATCAAGGCGGGTTCGATTCCTCGTCGGATGTGTATAGCTTCAAATCGGGTCAGTGGAGGAGGGTTGATGGGGTCTGGGAAGCGGGTCGGTGTCCGAGATCTAATTTAGTTTGGTCCGGTGGGAGGTTCACGAGTTGGGCCGGGTTGAGTCCTGCTATTCAAGTCGGGTCATGTGGATTGATGTTGGGCGGGCAAGTGTTTGTAACTGGGTCGGAGTATCAAGGAGGTCCAAATGGGTTTTATGTGGGAGATAAAGATGGTGAGAAAGTTAAGTTGGAAAAAATTCTAGTGGGTGATGAGTTTGCAGGGTTCGTACAATCAGGGTGTTGTGTGGAAATTTAGTTTTAGTGTTGTGTAGTGCAGTTTTGTCTCCCTGCTACAATTTTGAAAGTGTATTATTGCATATAATTGCTTTAAATATTGAATTGCAAGTGTCATTTCGTCGATGGAAGGGTATTTACACATATTTATTTAATATTTAATACTAATATCGAAATGTAAAACCACATGAATGGACATATGTCAATAATAGAGATGCTAAATTTTCAATTATTTATCTTTTATTTATTTATATTACATTTTTGTAAAAAGAATAATAATGAATACTATATATCGTGGATTCGGAGAGAGTGATTTTTTAAAAAACTGGTTCTGATTCCATTGCTTGTCTAGGTAGAAATGCCTAGGTTTTCTATTTTTTTTTTTTTTTTTTTTATAGGGGTTCTTCAAGTGGTTTTTTTTTCGATTTATCTCTTTGTTGTCCGTGGTTTTTTTTTCAATTTATCTCTTTGTTGCCCTACCTAACATTCCATCTAATTTAATTTAACTGTTTACGATTCGACTCTTCGTATCCTTCCGTTAGTATGTTTAGTCACGACTGTTACCAGATCCATGTGATTTCTGAGATGACCGGTCGGTCATGGCGGTTTAAGGTCTACGTGACTTCTGGGATGATCGGTCGGTCATGAAGGTCGTCAGTCCATGTGGCTTTTGGGAATGCCCGGTCGGACATGAAGGTCGCCAGGCCATGTGACTTCTTGGAATGCCCGGTCGGGCATGAAAATCGCCAGGCCATGTGACTTCTTGGAATGCCCGGTCGGGCATGAAGGTTGTCAGGACATGTACTTCTTGGAATGTCCAGTCGGCCGCCAGACCATGTGGTTTTTAGGAATGCCCGATCGGGCATGAAGGCCGCCAGAACATGTGGCTTCTGGGAATGCCCGGTTGGGCATGAAAGTAGCCAGGCCGTGTGTCTTCTTGGAATGCTCGTTCGGGCATGAAGGCCGTCAGGTCATGTGGTTTCTAGGAATGCCTGGTCGGACATGAAGGTCGCCCGACCATGTGACTCCTTAGAATGCCCGGTCGGGCATGGAGGCAGCAGGCCTTGGTAACCTTTTGCAAACTTGTGGTTTATGGCGGTCGCTAGGCCCATGTCTTTATTTCTCATTCTCCCACTTTTCTCCATTTTTGACCCAAAATTTTTACCCTCCGCAACTTGTACGGGACCAACCCACTGCGCTATGCATCTTTATTCTTACTATTTAATTATAAATTTATTTATTTATTTTTATTATGTTTGAATTAAAAATTTTAATTGAAAACAGTTTTTATTTTTTTATATTAAAAAAACTATACTTAAACAAATTTAATTTTTAAAAAAATAACAAAATATTTTAACTCAAAAATAAATATTTAAACACTCACCGGAATTTATATTTATTATATTTTAATATATTATAAATATTTTAATATTTAAACACTCAAGTTACCGGAAGAATTAATGATATTATTATTTTCTTAAAAAATTAATAATATATACGGTTCAAATAATCGTATTTTTATAATTAAAAATAGTATCAACAGTTGAGTCACACGAGAGGAGGAGACGGCTGTCGCTCACACTCTCAAACCCAAGCTCGCAATCGTTCTCCTTCGCGGCGGCCGTGGACAGCATCTTCGTCTGTCGTCCACCGTGGTTCCTTTCGCTAGCTTAACAACCTCCTTTCCATGCGGTAACTTCATACTCCTTGTCTCTTTCAATATCAATAGAATAAGTGCTTGGAATATCTTTTTGTTTCGTGTTTAGATGATTTTTTTCGCTGTGTATTATTGATGTTCGTGAAACTTCTGTGGAGTTTACTTCTGTTCAATTTTAATTTTGATATCGAGCTTTGGTCTGTTATTGTCTGGGTTCGCGAATTCATAGCCTTTTGCAAACTGTTTTGATAGTTGTAATTATTTGAAAATAGATTGTTTTGATACAAATGCTTGTTTGGAAATAGATGGTTAATGTAATTGTTATTGGCCGGATTAGCGAATTCGTGTGTATACAGAGTTTCTGTGGTCCTGAGATTGCTGAATTTGTTGATGTATGTTGGTTGTCTTTCTGGATAATTGCATTGATCGAAGATTTACTTTTATATATGAACCTTTTTTGGAAAAGGATAATGTATCTGTACTACATATATATATGGGCAAAGTGTTGCTTGAATTCGTGAGAAGAACTTACGAAAATCTAGCACACTGATTAATCTGGATCACTCTCTGTCTCTACGGAACTGTGTGTGTTTTGTTTTTTTTAATCCTAGTCTTCTGGGTTCGAGAGAGATATGAAGGAAGTGTTTGGGGTCCAGGGAAGCTGAGTGGTTTGATGTTGAGAGCAGGACAGTTTTCTTTCATAGCTGCTTCTGCTGGCTTCATGTTCTCTGCTCACGTCTTCTCCAACACAACTGCTTTATAGTATTTTATTCTTTCCTTTTTTGTTTTCTAATGGTTGATTTTGTGTGTTAATTTTGCTTAAAAATTGATTCTTGTGTATAGTAAACTAAAATCCATTTTCCACCAACTCTGTTTTTCCTCCGCCGGCACATCCTCTTCCTTCAAAATCTTCCATAAACTATCGCCGGATAAAACTGTCATCCCTAACCACTGCTCAAATCCAACCCCTAAACACTTTAAACTCACATTTTTATCTGAACTCTAACTCTGTTTTGGTCGAAAAACAGAATCACCTCAGTTGCCGTCTTGGCAATTTTGGACTCCGGTGAGAATAATACCTGATGCGTTCAACCTCTTTCTTGATTCTCTCCGTAATTTTGATGTCTGATTGTATAGATATGTGTGTTTTGAAGTTAATTTAGACGCCAATACTGTGGGTAGAGAGATTGTTGTTTAAAATAGGCTTCATGTAAATTTAAAGGGTTAGTGTAATGAGTGACATCGATTTGCCTTTATTTTTATTATCAAGTAGATGTTTAAAATTGAATTAGTTAATGTGATTTGGTTAGAATTGGGTTGTAGCTAAGGAATTTTGTTGGTGGATTGTTTTGCTTGATTTGATTTGTTGTTGAAGTGAATTGGAATTCAAATTGGGTGCTTGCATCACCATCATTGTGTATGCATGGTTTTGTCAATGACATATTGGGCTGTGAGTTAATTTAATTAGTTCTAAACGGATTTTAAAGGAGAGTTAAATTTCCTACTAATATATTTATATTTATTAATATCAGAATTAGATCATCTATCATTCGATGGAGGGAAACCAGCTTTTAAAGTTACTGTGCAATACATGTGGCAATGTGGGTTTCGTGGATGGATCAGATGGCTTTTATTATTGCAAGCAATGTGGTGCACAAGCAGAAGATATTATTGAGACGGGTGTGGCTGATGAAGATTTAATGGTAGCTGGAGATGGTGCTGGCACTGCCCTTTACCAAACCAGCCACACTCGTCATGTTGCCAAATCTCAGACTGCTTCTCGTTTTGTCCCACTATCTCAGCAGTCCACATTTTGGTCTCCACTATTTCAAGAATCAACTCCTAAAAATGATGACCAGAATATTTATACTATTAAGAAAGAGTATAACTATGATGATGGGGTTGGACCCACTGAGCCTGAGGATTTTGGCTCAGGCTTAGATCCCGATGAGAGTCAGGCAGGATATGAGGATTATCATTTTGAGGTGAGGATGAAATATTTGATGGGGGTGCAATTGATGATTCAATTGCAGTGTGAGGCTTTGGTTGAAAAGTGTAAGGTCTGTCCTCTGATATGTGGAGTAACTGGCTCTATTTGGTTGAGGTATGTAGCAGCAACAGGGGTATTAGATGAAAGCTGGGCTGATGACGCTATTAATGAATCAGAGACTCAAAAACAAGGTATAATATTCTACGAATGTTTACGGTTCACATTTTAGCAAGTTTGTGCCATGTGTTTGCTTTATTTTACCCTTTTTTGTTGATATTTGGTTCAGTTGCATTTATTTTTTCCTCATTTAGTTTATTGTGTTCAGACTCTTAGCTCAATCCTGTAGGAGGAATGAAAAGTTCCTTGTATTTTATCTGCATAGTGTCATTGTTTGTGTTCTGAAAACTATGATGTTAGATAATGATGACTCATCTACTTTGTATATAATGAAAAAAAGAAAGAAAATGTGCAGTGGCCCAATGAGTTTCCAACTTGCAATTTAATGCTCGAACCTGTGTCCTCTCACTAAGTAAAAGACCTCTCTAAATGAGCTAGCATCTTTTGGTATGTTAATAAAAATGTTAGTATTAAAAATTAAAATAAATAAATAAATAAAATAATAATAATAATTGGCTCTTTAAATTTATGCAGTCTAGTTTTACTTGATGATTATTGTAACAAATGTTTGTTAGTATAATTAACTTGTACTCTTCTCAATAATTAAATTATATTTGTTTGAATCTCAGGAGAACCTGAAGATTTTATACCTCGTGGAAAATACAGTCAAGAACCTCACAATCTACATGGACAAAGAGCTGTTATCATATGGTTTAAGTTTTTAAGGCAGAAAATACCATTATCCTCTTCCTTAGCTATCTGTTACTTAGCTTGTCATGTTGTGAGGGAAGCAGTATTACCAACAGACATATTGAAGTGGTCAATGGAAGGGAAACTTCCATATTTTGCAGCATTTGTTGAGATTGATAAGCGGTTTGGACCACCTTCAGCTGCCTGTGATATAAGCAATAGTCTAATGTTTAGGCCTTCGAAAGCTGTCCCTTCACAGAAATTGGAATCATTGGCAGCATCAATAGCAGAGTCAATAGGCTTACACTTACCTCCAGTTAACTTCTATGCAATAGCCTCCCGCTATCTAAAGGAGCTTTCACTTCCTATAATGAAGATTTTACCTCATGCATTAAAAATACATGAATGGTCAATGCCACCAGAATTATGGTTATCGTCAAATGCGTTGAGGCTGCCCGCTCGTGTTTGTGTAATGTCTATACTGATTGTAGCTGTTCGAATTCTCTACAACTTGAATGGCTTTGGGGCATGGGAGAAGAGTTTGAGGAAGTATAGTTCCACGAAGAGTAATGATGATGATCATATAAATCTTACTAAGCAGTCATCTTTTTTTAAGGACGTTGATTTCAATGCGGAAGACCTTCTTTACCATCTTGAAGTAAGATCTAGAGACATGGACAAGATGAATGGTAATATATTCTATTCAACATAATTATCTAAAACTATGCGATGTGTTGTTTAGTTTCAAGGATTTTATCTAGTTGTATATTTTTCTAATTTGTTTTCTAATGATTTAGGTAAGTTAATTATTGTGTATTTCTTTGTGAATTTACAGAGTATTCTAAGAATTTATCATCTTATCTTCAATACTGTAAGGATGTGGTGTTTGCTGGCTTAGAGCCTCCACATGATGATTATGAGGAAACTAGAATGATAGAGCAGTTATGGAATTTCTATCAAAATGAAAAGGTAAAAATGTCCTTCCTACTCGATGCTCTCTTTGTTGCTTTTTATTTCTTTTTCTTGGTAGTAACATTTCTGAATATGATTGCATTATTATCTATTTACTTATTTATAAATGATAAAAGTATGCTATTTTGTGCATGCCATAATTGATCCCCATGATATAACATTAGTTACATTAGTTTCTGCTGGTAATATAATTAGTCTTCTATTAAGCATTTTTGTTATCTTATAAATGATCTTGAACATAATAAAAAGTTATTAAGGCTTAGAAATAATTATCGTTACACCTGTGTCAATTTCATATATTTTCTTTTTGTTAATTTTCAGGAACTTGAACCTACAGAAGAACCTAGTGTGAGAAGTGGTAATGCACCAAGCCAGAAGAGATCAAGGGGTGTTGAATCTCCTATATCTGATTTGAAAGGAAACAAAAAGGTTAGGGATGAGTTTAACCAAAGTGTTGAGGATTGTCTAGATACAGATTCTAATGATGACGAATTTTTTGAGAGCTCACAAGATGAGCCAAATTTAGAATCCAATGATGAAACTTCTTCTAAGAGTCTAATAGAAAAAGCAATCAAACGGTTAAAATTAGATATGGAAGAAAACAGATTCCATTACATTTCACCCAGAATCTATCTAAAGAGACTTGATTATTTACACTACGTGAGGAAGAGGAATGATGGTATGTATAAATATGTAGCTCATGCAGATTATTATATATTGCTCCGCGCTTGTGCAAGGGTTGCCAAGGTTGATATCCGGATAATGCATATTGGAGTCTTGAGTATGGAGAGGAGATTAGCTTGGTTAGAAAATAGAATTGATCACTGCTTGCATTTGTCTCCTCCTAGTTTTACTTGTAAATTCTGTTGTGATATTCCTCTAGAACAGCAGGACTTAGATAACATTCCTAGTTGTGATGTAACAGATGACCCTATTGGACTATCAAAATTGAGTATATAAATTCTAGTTTAAATTTGTTGAAGATATTTTGAATCTATTTGTTTCACAGATTACGTGATATTGCATAGCAAATGATGTCACATTGTTGATTGTTACATACAACGGTAAAACAGTAATTCTGTATTGGTATGTTGGATCACATTGTTAGCATTGTCCACTGATTCATACACTAGCACAAACATAACGAGCAATCAAAAATTGATATTTTGGGTAAACTGCAGCCACGTTCCATTTACATGCAAGTCGTAAAATTTATAACAAAACTCAACCTGTTTAAGTAGGATTCAGCATAACAAAGTCAAAATCATGCCTGTCCCTCCATTTCCGAAGCCACACTAAAGCTAGCTTTTATTCTTTTTCCTATCATCACATATAATGTGAAACCCCAATGGGGTTTAAAGAATACAATTTGCTTGCTACAAACACCAGCAAACAATTCACAACTGGTATGTATTCCTATTTCCTATGTGCTATTCACCAAAGCATATTCCAGTGCCCTTAAGAGAGAAAATGGTGCTGTTATTCACAGAGGACTTCTACGGCCGTATTCTCCATCCTCGCACAGCAAGCGCTTCTTCCACCCGCCTAGCAGCTTCTGCAGTGTCATTGAGGGGAGGATAGCTCCAGGTTTCTGACATCTGAAAAGGTACAAACAAGTATGAAAATTCGTATAATCAGAAAATAGGGGATATTACTACTTTACTGTATCCTCTAATATTGTAGTTCACTGAATTACTTGTTACTGTAAACCAAATGAAGAATAATTTGCATTCACTAAATACAGAAGACCAATTTCATCATAATGCCAAGACTGAAGCACTCATGACGTCGACAGGCAGAACTACATGATGAATATTGCATTAGATATTCTTAATTAGTGGAGTACTACCAAGAAATACAACAGTGTCAATGCAATTCAATTCCTCTATACATGAACAGAAGAATAAAGTGATTCAAGAGCAATGGGAGCAGTCACGGAAGACAAGGCCAATAAGGTTATGAAAAGTAGAAATTATTGCTTGGAATTTGAAGTTGAATGTTATAAGAGTCCTTGTGGATCCCGTCCAGATTGCATTTTGATGATGCAAACTACAACAATTATGGGAGTTTTTTACGTTAACACAGAGAGAATCTGTGTTATGGAGAGATAGTTGAAGAGTTAATGCTATATAGCAATAACCTAATACCAAGTAATTTTAGAAATCAATTTGAGGAAGCCACAAATCCAAGTAGAGAAAAAGAACATTAAATAGAAATCCCAAGCCAGAAATCTAGTAATAGAGAAGCATGCTCAAAGACCTACATATGTTTTAGACATCATAATAAATAATAAAGATAAGGAATTCAAATTTTATCGTCTCAGTCTAAACCACTATATCAAATCAACAAACATAACTCAAAACAGAACAATGGTAACTATTAAACCATTAAAATTAGTTAGAATAGAAAAAACAACTGGTCAAATGGGAGAAATAATGATATATGATACCAATATGGATGTAATAGATTAGAGCATGAGGCAATCAAAATGAAGATAGAGGAGAAATGAGAGATATGAACAAAGAAAAATATCCAATTGCCACAGCTGACCAAACTACTAAAGGATCCTAGCCTAGCAAGAAATTCCTAAGAAAAATTATAAAATGTTAAGTGTTTAGTGAATTTCCTTTTCAATTAAAAAGTGAGAATTTGATTCATTAACGTATAAGATGTAATCTAAAACTATATATATAACAGCACAATAAGTATTCCCAGCTTACTTACATCTTCAGAACCTGTAAATTGTCGAACAACTCCTCTCTCTTTTAAAGACTTCTGGAATTCTGCCAGCTTCCAGGTACAACGCTCGGCTCCCATGACGTATACAGGTTTCCTGACAAAAATAAATAATTAATAAAAAAAGAAAGAAAAAGAAAAGATAATGCTGATTATAACAAAATAAATAAATCATTTGATAATGGGGAGAGCTTTGCATATACAAACTAGTAGCCACAGAATATAAAGGTAGGATAGTGTGCTTCAAAAATACCCGGTACTGCAGGCTTCACTGATCATACTGACTGAATCTGCTGTGACGACAAATGAATCAGCCCAAGCTAAATGCCCCATGTGTGGATTTGGTTCTGTAGGCCATCACATTAGATATTTAAATTAATAGCTTCACTTGTTATTTTATCTACAATCAACTAAACATACCTTGGCCATCCCAGATATATACTTTTGGGTTATCTCCGAGTTCTTTGATAATGATCTTAGATACCTGTCAAATAAATATGGGATAATGAGTACTAGTTCAGAAAAAAGTTAATTGGAAATCAACAAGACAGTGAAACCTTATCAGGTGTTCTTTTCGAAAAAGAAATTCTGACACTTCCGCAACTTGAAAGAACACTAAGAAGTGAATTAGTTAGCTGCTTTGCAAGGTCGGACCTATATCGACAACAACCTGTGAACAATTTTCCATAAAACCATATGAATATGCGTGCTCACATACAAATACACACAACAATAACTTGAAGAATGTTACTTGTGGGTCCGCCCAAGTTAACCACAACCAAGGGTTTAGGCAGAGGGGCAAACTCTTCATGCCACGCACTAGCTGCACTACGGAGAGCAGCTGGATCAATATGATGTAAAGCTCCAGTAGTAAGGACCTGAATTCATACAGAATACTAGCTTTGTTTAATATTTCAAAAGAGTTCAACCAACCCTTAAATTTCTCACTATAAATACATATACACTGACATTGTTTTACAATTGAAAAGAGGTGGTGCCTTGAGGTAACTGCATTCTGGACAGAATAATGTTTCTACCTCGGTCCAGAGGCAACACAAGGAGCTCAGAGGTACTACGGAGGTAGTAATTAGAATGGAGAAAAAACGATTAACTTAACCCGTGTGGTGAATATGGGATAAAGATAAAGCAAGTAGCGGTGTTAAAGAACAATAAAGGGAGTCATGGGGCAGAGACAAGCGAATGTGGAGGTTACTATGGTGAGTTTCAATAGAGGCTTTTATAACCTGTGACGATAAAAGATGGAACAAGTATGGTGCATGCAGACTTATTGTGAGTCCTAATAGAAAGGATACTGATGTAATTGAGAAGTGGTGCTAGGTTAGGAGAGTTTGATCCCTCTTTATATCTCAAGTCACACCAGTTCCCCCGATTACAAGCTGAAATACGACTTTAAACTTCTGAGAAAAAGAATATTAATAACATCCTCGTTGAGTAACAGTCCCATCATTACAATCAATTGCACCCACAATCAAATGCCTATTTTTTATCACAATATTAGAACCTGCCTACTGTATATAATGCATAACTACACTGCTTATTAACATATATGCTAATGTTATCTATGATATTGTAAGTTTAGATTTTTTTTAAACAAAAAGAAATACAAACCTTAGTCTCAAATGATTAAGGATGCCCATATCAATTCTCAAATTCAACTTTGTTCTATCTCTAAACAAATCATACTCAAATCCTAGATCCTGTCATGTTTGACTATATTGACTAAAGTCAATTCCAGTACACCTCTATTCCTCATGTCTTCAATATTTGATTTCTAAACTTTTGTCATTAAGAATCTAAGCTAAAGCTTACATGATCCCAAATGAAGAACTTACGTTAATGATCACTTTCATTTGCCTTGAGGCTAGTATCGTGTTGCCTCAAAAAGTTACTCAATTGAAGGTTGCATTACTAAACATTGCACACACAAGTATTAAAAGAACAGGAACCACAAAGCTCACGGTTCATACCACATGTTCATCAGGAGGTTCTCGTGGAGTGATCCACCTTTGAATAAATTTAGGGATCTTCTCCTGTGCTTGAGGAGTCAAAGGATAATAATCATGACTAGGCGTGATGACCAAGTCAAACCTATTTAACTGTACCCTAGGATGTTGAATCTGCACAGAAGGATAATGAATTTAATGAGATAAAGCAGATCTAAGCAAGAACAAGAAATTCAAACAGAACTACCATTATTTTTGCAAAAATCAGAATGAAAAATTAAAACACATTATCTCTAAATTCTATAAAGAATTAAGAGCTAATTATGAATCTACATAAAATGAGATAGAAGTAGTCACCTTTCCTTTGAATGTTTTAACTTTATCTTCAATTTTTTAAGGTGCAACTATAATACTATTTAAGACAGCATATGACTAAGGTATAGCTTGGCAGAAATTTTTATTTTTCGTTTACCATATTCAATAGTGAATAGTGAATGAATAGTGGTTGTTTGTTTGATTTGGACACCATTTTGAAATATGATAAATGGATTTTTGAAAATTTGTTCACTGGGTTGCAAAATAGGTGTTTCTTCTTTTAAATCTTTTCTTTTTTAAATGACAATAAGAAGTAGTAATATTATTACTAATTAAAGAATAAATATAAAGTAAATTTTAACAATATGAAATTATATTACATTCCTAATATATCTTCAAAGATGTTATTAAATGACTTTGTATTTTTCTTTTTACAAGGCAAAATATATCATATGCATTCTCTTTCTTTAAAACATCATATTTAAAAGCATGTTTTTCACTTTAAAATTTAAAGCATCACTTTAAAATGCAAGTGATGCGCATTTACATATTTTCCCTGATGCACATTGACTCAATCACAAATAAGGGACCATGTTATCCAACTTACTTGAGAAAGGTGTAATTATTTTACAGTTTATTATGCTTTTACAACGACTGCTATTTATATTTTATTTGAAGGGCATTAACTATACAAGCAGCAGATAATGTTAAAAAGTACATCCTAGCTCCATATGGGTGTATTTCTGTATTAATGCCAGCACAGTACCATATTTTCCAACCATGGTCATGGTCCTCATAGTAGTTATCCAATATAAACAACGACTGTTCTTTATATTTTATTTGAAGTGCATTAACTATACAAGCAGCAGATAATGTTAAAAAGTACATCCTAGCTCCATATGGGTGTATTTCTGTATTAATGCCAGCACAGTACCATATTTTCCAACCATGGTCATGGTCCTCATAGTAGTTATCCAATAAAAGGGCTTCTTGTCTTTTAAGACTCCTAATGGGCTGTTCCTATAAGCAACAATTCATACTCATTATGAACCTATCAGAAATCAAGTAAATGAAAGATCTCTGCTCTACCAGTTTCTTCAAAGGATTTTACTGAAGGATTTATAAAGCTTGTTGTCCTTAAAAGCAAGCTTTAGGGTATGGTTCTCCTTAAGTACCTACTAATAACTTAAACCCAATCCTATAGTGCAGCTAAATTACATATGCAATAACTAACCAAAATCAAATGCAAGTTATTTGAACATAAAATAAAAATAATAATATAATAATATTATTAAAAAAAAAGTTTTAGTAACAAACCTGAACAACAAATACATTCTCACATGCTAGGCGCTTTATAGAGCTAGCAATAGAAGTGGTATCTCTACCTGATGCAACTACCAGTAAAGGCCCATCCCTGTAAAAGATACTTATAATCATGTTTCTATGTAAGCCAAAAAAAAAAAACTAAAAAACAACTGAAAATGCAGTCATTTATAGCATTTCAGCACAATATTTTATTTTATTTTTTTTAAAAAAAATAAAGGAAATGCTACAAGTTAAAGCAATTTTTTTATCCATCTTTAGTGGAAGCAGCAACTTCTTACTGGAGAAATTTGCTATTTATAATAGTGACTTAATAGGATACATAAGCAAAAAAGTAACAGTAACAAAAACTCAGGCAATTTTGATTAAAATACTTCAAGACACAACTCAATTGTTGCTTTGGAGAAACCTAGGAACTGAAATTTTGAAAATTTGGAAGTTTGAAAATTAGAAAAGAAAAGGCTTTAATTGTGGTACACCTATTATTTTATTCACAAACATTTATAATAGCTAACCATTCTTGTAACGCAGAAATTCTGCAACTTTGCTATTTGAAAAAATATACTAAGACATTCCTTCAAAACAAGCCTCCAACTAAAGAGTATATGAATAACAAACTAAAGAGTATATGAATAACAATCCAGAAGTATGGAGTTTATCTCCTAAACAAAGTTAAAATTTGGTATTTGCAGCTTTTCCAGAGAAAAGAATTCCATATAGATGAAGTGTACATCAATAAAATGCCTTTGAGTTTTGACTTTGCCGGTATGATAGGTACTCAACAGTTCAACAGAAAATTTGCCTCTTCTTGGGTTCTTAACCGCTCTACAAGATGCTTACGGATTCAACTGCTAGTTCATAAACAAGCACATTGGAAAAAGAGAATAAAAAGAAACAAAATAAGGGAAATATAAGGGCAGCATGGAGAAGGGGGGGAAGGAATACTACCACATCCTAAACATTTTAAAGGTTCCTAAATCTAACACAAAATGAGTTAAAAACTTATTAAAAAACTGATGTTCTGTATCTTATCCTAGCAAATAAACTAAATGTTTCAAAATGAGATTCCCACAAATTCAGATTCTGTGTAAACCACATATAGGTGACAATTCCAAATCTACATATCTTAATACACCATTTAGGTTTGTAAATTATTCTAATACATCTTGATACACCATTTAATTTGTAAATATATAAAATGAGCGAGTAAAAAACATACTTCTCATAAGACTCACGAGCCATGGTCACAATTTGATTTGCATTGGCTTCAAGAATGGATGACAAGCCTGCACTAGCACCGTTTCCGAGAGGAGGATGCATGAGTTTCTTTCCTCGAGCTGTGAACAGAAGTTGTGAGTAGATACAAAGTTGCCTTAAGACATAATCTAACTTCTTGTGTAGAGAAACAGGGAGCCAATGAAGCCATTCGTTTATTCCTCCTCTTGGCCTTGTAACTCGCTGACAATAACATCAATATAAGCAAACATGAGAACACTCACAAGAGCTAACTAAGCAGCAGAATAAAAAGTAAGTTTTGGATGCCAATTGGCAGAAATGTGATAGTAACTTCTAAAACTTCCATCTCTACATCACATAATTTTCAATAGTATGCTTAAGGTCATCAAGACCTCTCACATGATCATCATTATAGAGCTTTGAAAAGTCACTCTTTCACCTTTCTCCAATATCTCCATTCTTGGCCCTACCCTCATCTTTGACACACCTCACTAGGCTAACGCCCTCCACACTTGCTTTTGTGTAGTGAGTTTATAAATATCATTGTGTCCTATAGTGATTCTAAGCTTTATATAGTCTCCACATAAGTATCTAAATCACGCTTTAATATTCTTTACTTTCAACTTTGCTTCCATATCATCCTAGATCCTAATTGCCTTTCAAACTCTCCCATTCCACTGTCAGATTCCCTTTCCCTGAGATCCTTTATTTCCAAATCCTCTAGTACCTCTTGTTTTAAAATTGCTGTTTGCATGACATCCCACGCAACAGTCCCATTGAAGCCCCAACAAAAGCAATGCATCATAAACAATTAACAACTCTCATAACACATAAACACTAGAGTACATAGCATAAGCATTATCAACCATTATTAACTACCAAAATTTGTTATGACTTATAAACATTAAATAACTCCTTCAAAACAATCAAAAACACATTCAAACATCAGAATACGCTCAATCGATTAGTACAAACTAACAATTCCTAGACATAACATAAACTAAACCTTACACATAAAAGTAGCGAATTCATTCTCAAGTGATGATATATAGGAATAGAACTTACACATAAAAGTAAATTATCAGCCAAGCCTAGAGCGCGCACCAAACCGATACACTGATTCTCGGTGCTTGAAAAGCCATTACCGATAACAACAGCTCGTCTGATGACGTTATAAGCGCCAGCAGAGAAAATATCAGGGACGCCGGAAGGAGGACCAGGCGGTTCTGGAAGCCTTATCGGCCTCATCGATAGCAAAACCCTAACACGCTAATTCAGTTAATACTGGACTTGTGATGAGGACTGCTACTAGCAGTCCTATTTTCTCAGACGACTTTGGCGTTCTCTGCGTGCTTTTTTTTTTTTTTTTAAGATCTACGAGACAAACCCCGCAGCCAGGGTAACAAATTTTATTGCATTCCAAATCCATCCTTATTTAACTACCTCGTAATAAAATAAAATATTTATTTAAAAAATTATATTTAAAAATAAATTTTTTAATATAATTATAAATTTAATTTTATTTAATGTAAATAGCTTTAAAGCAAATCTGAAGACTTTTTTTAGCATTTTTTTTATTAAAATGATATTTAGGAGATTCTTTCTTTTTATCATTCTCCACCCACCCACCCACCAAATCCCGCATGAACTGGCCATGTTTATTGCTCGATATTGTTAAGCTAAAATAAATGAAGACTCAGTCACCCCAGTATGACTCAAATCTCCAGTCTCTCCACTCTCTCAAAATCCAACAATCATTAACATAAAATCTTATAAAATCATCATTTCACTAATTTGATGACGACGACGACGAAATCCCCTGTTCTTCCGACCACCGAAGAAAACCAACCACCACCAACCGCAGCAGCAAAGGCCAAGAAGCTCACTCTAATCCCACTCATATTCCTCATCTACTTCGAAGTCGCCGGCGGTCCATACGGCGAGGAGCCAGCAGTCCAAGCAGCAGGTCCACTCTTCGCTCTTCTCGGCTTCCTCATCTTCCCGTTCATATGGAGCGTACCCGAAGCTTTAATCACCGCAGAGCTCTCCACCGCTTTTCCCGGCGACGGAGGCTTCGTCATATGGGCCCACAAAGCCTTCGGTCCTTTCTTCGGTTCTCTAATGGGCTCCTGGAAATTCCTCAGCGGTGTCATCAACATCGCGGCTTTTCCTGTCCTCTGTGTTGACTATTTACAGAAAGTTTTGCCCATATTGCAATCCAATTGGCCGAGGAAAGTCGCGATTCTGGTTTCGACTTGTTTGCTTTCGTTTTTGAACTACACTGGTCTCGCAATTGTAGGCTACGTTGCTGTTTTATTAGGGGTTGTGTCTTTATCGCCTTTTATAATCATGTCTTTAATCGCTTTGCCTAAAATCAAGCCACACAGGTGGGTCAATTTGGGACAAAAGGGTGTTAAAAGAGACTGGACGTTGTTCTTCAATACATTGTTTTGGAACTTGAACTTTTGGGACAATGTTAGTACTTTAGCTGGTGAAGTTGAGAGACCACAAAAGACATTTCCTTTAGCTTTGTTATGTGCTGTGATTTTCACATGTTTGGCTTATTTAATCCCTTTGTTTGCTGTCATTGGTGCTGTATCAGTAGACCAGACTCAGTGGGTTCAAGGCTTCCATGCTGATGCTGCGGAAATCATTGCTGGGAAATGGTTAAAATTCTGGATAGAAATTGGAGCTGTTATGTCAGGCATTGGTTTGTTTGAAGCACAGTTGAGTAGCAGTGCTTATCAGGTTCTTGGTATGGCTGATCTGGGTATTCTTCCTACCTTTTTCGCCGTCCGGTCGAAGTGGTTTGGGACACCATGGTTGGGGATACTGGTGTCTACATTGATAACAATTGGTGTGTCGTTTATGGACTTCACTAGCATCGTTGCATCAGCTAATTTCTTGTACAGTTTAGGGATGCTTTTGGAGTTTGCTTCGTTTATTTGGTTGAGAAGAAAGTTGCCGAACTTGAATAGGCCTTTTAAAGTTGGGTTGCCATTGTATGGACTAGTGATCATGTGCTTGATTCCATCAGCTTTCCTGGTGTTGATCATGGTCATAGCTACTAAAACTGTCTGTTTGGTGAGTGGTTTGATGACTGTTGGTGCTATTGGATGGTATTTTCTTATGAACTTTTTCAGGTCTAGAAATGTTTTCAAGTTTAGTACTCATTATGATGTTAATTAATTTAATACTGTTGTAATTCCTTTTGTATTTTATGTACTTGAAAAGAAAACATGTGTAATCAAATTTTTTAAACATAAATATAAATATAATAAGGTCATTTTCGGAAGTTTAAGTCAAACATGAGGGGCTGCACGCAAGCCTTTGATTAGCCTTCACGTGAATTGCAATTGAGTTGTGTTTAAAAACGAATTATAATATTTGCTTTGTCAGCTTTCCAGTTGGGGAATTTTGACTGCCATGTCTGATTGAAGTGAAGATAACATGATGCCAACCACCAACCAATAATGCATACGCTACGAAATTAGAAATAGTGTCCAATTGAAGTGTAATTCTGTAAAACTTGTGAGCTATGGATGTATGTAAAACTTGTCTGTTTAATTACCATTCTGTTTACAATTTCACTGTAGAGAGATTCATATGAGCTATGGATAATTGTCAATTTACAATCATGAGAATATGGTGGTTGGGATACAATTAATCAAGATAGCTTTTTCCCACCATTTAAGATCAATAAGATTTTTATATGCAAGTAACTAACAACCTACCTTCTTTGATCACAACATCAAAATGATTGAAACCAGCAATGAACAACAACTTCTTCCAGAACAAATATCATCTAAAAACCCCAAGAAGCTATCACTCTTACCCCTAATCTTCCTCATCTACTTCGAAGTTGCAGGAGGACCCTATGGAGAAGAAGCCTCAGTGGGGGCTGCAGGACCACTTTTTGCTCTATTGGGGTTCCTTATTTTCCCATTTATTTGGAGTATACCTGAGGCTCTCGTTACTGCAGAGCTCGCCACAGCTTATCCTGGAAATGGTGGATTTGTCATCTGGGCTCACATGGCTTTTGGACCCTTTTGGGGTTCTCTTATGGGCTCATGGAAACTCCTTAGCGGTGTGATTAATTTAGCTTCTTATCCTGTTCTCTGCATTGATTATCTCAAATTGGTATTCCCAATTCTCTCTTCTGGATTTTACCGTTATGTTGCAATTTTAGTGTCTACTTGTGTTCTGTCGTTTTTGAACTACACTGGTCTAGCTATTGTTGGTTACACTGCTATCACACTTGGTGTTCTATCTATTTCGCCGTTTGTGATTCTGGTCTTGTTTGCAATCCCTAAAATTGAATTCCATAGGTGTCTGAGTTTGGGACAGAATGGTGTTGAAAAAGACTGGAACTTGTTCTTTAATACATTGTTTTGGAATTTGAATTTTTGGGACAATGCAAGTACTTTAGCTGGTGAAGTGGAGGATCCTCAGAGGACTTTTCCTAAAGCACTTCTTTTTGCTGGTCTGTTCACTTGTTTAGCTTATTTTATACCCCTTTTGGCTGCTACTGGGGCTGTGCCTCTTGATCAACAGAGTTGGGTTGATGGCTACTTTGCTGATGTTGCTAAACTTATAGCTGGTGAATGGCTGAAAGTTTGCGTCGAAATCGGCGCTTGCTTGTCTATCATTGGGCTATATGAAGCTCAATTGAGCAGCTGTGCATATCAAATTCTTGGTATGACAGATTTAGGATTAGTACCAAAGTGTTTTGGAGTAAGATCAAAGTGGTTCAACACACCTTGGGTGGGGATTCTGGGGTGTACATTGGTAGCACTAGCAGTGTCTTATATGGACTTTGCTAATATCATTTCATGTGTGAATTTTCTTTACAGTTTGGGTATGTTGTTAGAATTTGCATCATTTCTGTGGCTGAGAAAGAAGTTGCCTACACTGAAGAGGCCTTTTCTTGTGCCGTTGGGGCTTCCTGGTCTTTTCGTTGTCTGCTTGATTCCATCTGGGTTCTTGGTTTATATTATGGTTGTAGCTAACAAGATTGTGTACTTGGTTTGTGCTTTGTTGACCCTTCTGGGGATTTTTTGGTACTTGTTCATGAAACTATGCAGATCAAAGATGTGGCTAGAATTCAGCAATTTTGGAGATGTACTCGATGAGCAGGATTTAGAATAGGTTGATGAAGAAGAAATGATAACGTTGTGTTGAGTTCAAAATGAGCATAGGCACAACTACTTCTCTATGCTTGGCTGTTTGCATGCATAAGTTGAACCACTTTTTATCCATATATGTAAATTTGGAAAATATGTGCAGTATTTTGAAATGATCTCATATAATAAAACACTATTATACACCATGATTCAAGTTTGCTAGAGTGGTTACAATAAGTGAACTTGGAACAACTGCTCCACACAACACAAGACAAACTAATTCCATTAACATGTATCTATATATATGACTCAATCATCACTTAGGTCTATCATCATAGCAACATAGCAAGCTAGAATTAAGCATCTGATTAATACAAACATGGCCTCCGAACACGTTGAAGTAGCAATGCTAGACTCCAAGATCAAAGGAAAAGCGATCATGTCCTCTTCATCAACATCAGCAGCAGAAGGAAGAGGAACTAAAAAAGGAATAGCCATTTTCGACTTCATATTACGACTATTTGCAGCAGCAGCTGCTTTAGGTGCAGCAGCTGCCATGGCCACAACTGACCAGAAGCTTCCATTCTTCACTCAGTTCTTCCAGTTTGAAGCTCAATATAATGATTTCACTACCTTTTCGTATGCTAAATTTTGTCTCCATATTTATTTAATTTGCAGGGATTCTTCATTTCTTATACAGACGAAAATGTTGTTCTGGTGCAGGTTTTTCGTTGTAGCAATGGGCATAGTGAGCGCTTACCTTATCCTCTCATTGCCATTCTCTATAGTCTGCATCATTCGCCCTCATGCACTCGGGCCAAGGCTTTTTCTTTTCATCATGGACACAGTATGTAATATGTAGAACACCATTCATAACATCTTAATTCATGGTTTTAATATAAATGTTGTAATACATACAGGTGATGATGGCACTGGCAATGGGTGCAGCAGCAGCATCTGCTTCAATAGTGTATTTGGCTCACAATGGAAACCCAAATGCAAACTGGTTTGCAATCTGTCAGCAATTTGGTGATTTTTGCCAGAATACAAGTGGGGCTGTGGTTGCTGCCTTCATAGCTGCAGCTATTTTGCTCTTCCTTATTCTGCTCTCTGCTTTCGCACTCAAAAGGAACTAATATGCCTTTGGTTTGGGGTTTCATATTCTCTGTATGATTGTA
This sequence comes from Cardiospermum halicacabum, assembly GCA_031304145.1. NCBI lineage: Eukaryota > Viridiplantae > Streptophyta > Magnoliopsida > Sapindales > Sapindaceae > Cardiospermum > Cardiospermum halicacabum. Next base: position 8,558,995 of record CM062390.1, on the reverse strand, counting down.
ATGTTGTGTTTCTTTATGCTGTATGTGTGTGTAAGTACATGATTGCCTTTTGTTTGTAAGTAATACGATTGAAAGGTCCTCCGACTGGAGGGATGAAATATAATTAATAGTTTTATGATCTCCAAGTGCAAGCCGAGAACCCCATAACCATAATGTGTCGTTTCAATGAATCAACAGCAAAGGAAATATATGTCAACAAGAATGATAGTCTTAAGATGTATAAAATAAATTTGAACATCAACAACAAATGACAAGATGCTAAAAGAATTTACAAAGTACAATGGTGGCACACAGCAACCTGTATGTGTATGTGTATCACTACTCTCTCACGGGGGACATCTACAGGATTATTTCTGGTACTTGGCAACTGTTTGTATTGATCATATTCCACATACACCTTCAACATTTTTACCTTGAAACCATGAAAATTAACCATAGTAGCTCACTCACCTCAGAAGATATTTTAACTTGACTCATCAGAAATTTAACACCTCCAGAAGATGAATCAGGATCTACAGGAAGGTAAAGTGATGCCTCCACAACAAGCAGCAATTATTATGTACAGCAACACAACAATTAGGCATGTCAACAAGGCCCTGTAACAGATTAACATAATGATTTATATCAATCAATAGTCTCCAAGAAACTTAGAAGATTATCATTAATGTCAACTTTTTGGATGTCCTTTTTTTTTCCTCTTTATTATTATTATTTTTTTTGTCCTCATTGAAAAGGTCATAAATGATACCACTTTATAAGAGAACACAAAACAAATAAGAGAGGAGTAAGATGCCAAAATATAGACCTTGAACAAGACAGTATGACCGAAACAGTTCACAACTGAGATTTGACAAGATGAAGGATGGAGTGAAGACAGGAATAGAATATTATGACCAAAACAGTTCACAACTGAGATTTGAAAAGATCAAGGATGGACTGAAGACAGGAAAAGAATATTATTCTGATATACCTAGAATTTGTACTTTCAATTTTCTACTTCAAATCAAACTAGAGTCCCAATCATTACATCTAAACTGAATATAAGAATAGCATATTCTGCCATAATCTAGAATCAGACTAACAGAGTCAAATGCAAAAATTCAATGATCATGAAAGGGGGAATTACATTTGATATTACTTGGTACTTGATAGACCAGGATGATATGATGACGCCGAGTTGAACTAACATAATAGAGTCAAAATGTAAGCATACATCAACGATGAAAATGGGGATTACACCAATATTACCTATTATTCAAGAGACCAAATAACCTAGGGTCAAACTAACACAATAAAGTATTCATATGTGATCAAAGAGGGCATTACCATGTTTGAGAGACCAAGTACTCTGCTGCAAGTTACAAGGTTTAAGGGACTCAATCCTCCAGCCCTAGCTCCCTAACCAACTAAATATCAAATTTTCCACACCTTTTCCTTCCTAAGAATTGATATCTACATATTATCATTTAAAATCTCAAATTGCTATCATATTCTAGAAGGATTGAATGAAGCTTTACGCCACTTCCACCAGCACTAAATCTTGGATGATATTTATTAAGTAACGGACTTATGGCTTGAAATATTACAAAAACATGGTTGAAGTATGCAGAAATTAGTCCATTGTAAGACCAGTGAAGAAAAAACAATCAACAGACAAATAGAAAGAACGGAAGAGCTAAAACATCTTGGCTGGACTTCTCCCCGAAAACAATAAATAGTACAAGATATTCCTTGGTGAGCCATTTGACAAATCAGAAGGCAAAATTAAAAATGCCATCCTCACTCAAAAATTCATTAAAATCAATCATTAATAAGATCAAGCAGCTCATGGTTCATTAACTTCAGTTTTAGAGACTTGCTAAACTAAAATTTAACATAGATATTAACCAGCAGCTTAAAATCAATGCACCAACTGACAAATGATGTATATTTAGTAAAAGCCATATCATAGTTCTTTCATCTGACAGTTTGCATAAGCAATCATCTGATTTTCTCAACTTATTTTATTTAATCAGCCAAAAATAAATAAATAAATAAGCTATAAATGATGTCAAGCAATTCTTGTATTAAAATTGGAAGTCTATTCAAGGAAAAATTGAAGAAGGTTAAATGCTAATGACAGAAATAATACAGTGGACTTACAAGAGCTTAGCATTTTTCATCCACAGCGCTTGGCGAAGGCGCTTAGACTGTTTTTTGAAGTGAAATGCACCATCTTGCATTGTTGCAGTTTTATCAACTAGAAGCTCAATCCTATCACCTCTCTCCAATATCTTCTCAATGTTCTCCACCATAATTGTGCGTATCTGAAATTTGAAGAACTCATAAGACACTTAGAAAATAATAAACAATGATGTCTTCTTCTAACATAAATCAATTTAGCATTCACAAATATTTTCACAGAGTTTAAAGTATAATATATATATATATATATATATATATATATATATATATATATAAGTAAGGGGATAAGAAGTTAACGTCGGATGTGTATGTATTAGCTCATGCACAAGCATAAATACCATCTTAAATCTTTAGCTCCGGAGAAAACTGAGCAATAAATATAATTAGGAGATCTAAAATCAAGTGTGCCAGAAGGAACTTGCCTCACCAACTTCCCCTCTTACACGATTGAGGGTATCTGCACTAGGATTACTTGAAAAAAATTCCATCTGCTGGTGCAATACCCTTGAGAACTCATCATTCATTGCATAAGCAGGCGCATATTGGGCTACTCTGCCATAGTTTTTCATGAACCTCATATGAATATCTTCCAAGTATGAAAACGGAATTCTCCCTGGATCAAAGAAAACTTGACAGTTTAACTTACAGAAATAATAATTAGGGAATCCAGCAAGGAGATAGAATCCACCACAGTGAAGCATTACTCTATAATGTTTTTCCAGCAACGCATTCAACAGTTTAGAGTGTTGATTTAAAACTTCCTTAATGCATCAAAGAATGCAAAACGGGTAAAATGGTGAAGAACTGTCAGTCAGAGAAAAGCAAAAGAAAGAAGCATGAATATCAACAATTTATGATGAAATTCAAATGACACCATTGATCATATAATAGCTCCATTTATTAAAAAAATAAAAAATAAAAAATTTAAACAAAAATTAAAATAAAGCATATTATTACAGAAAACCAATTCTTGATGGGGTTAAGTTGTTATACATGAAGATTTTAAGCAATTATCATCAACTATATGGTTGACCCACTGAAGCTGACAGCTTAAGGTAACCATCAATAACAAAGCACATAAAATTAAGGATATTCATAACTAAGAGTTGTTTATATTAAGTCACACAGATTATTTGATTTTCAATTTCTAAAGTATAAAAAAAAAAAACATTACATGATAAGCAAAGGTCTTTGGTCTCAAATGCCAAAGATTACAATATATATATATATATATATATATATATATATATATATATAAAAGTTAGTGTCAGAAAAAATTCTTCATACAGTTCACATTTTAGCTACACAACAAAATGCAGAGAGATTCATTCCCACATCCAAAAGGCACCATACAGTTTTCCATTCAATTACAGAACACAACCTTACATAATTAAGGTTGGCAAAAAGGCCTAAGCATCGCTAAAATAAACTTGCATCCAACAGATTTGACTAAGTAGAACACAAAGGATAGCGTATGGTTATCATCTGTACCTGCTGTTAGCATCTCAATGTGAGTCAACTTGATTACATTATAATCAAATATACCAAGGAATCATTCCCAAAACTAAGCCATCACCTTGATGCAAGTTTTAGCTGTTGACCTTGCTATAAATCCATGTCCTAGCAAACTATGTAGGTACCACATGTTAGGATGGAGACACATCAAACTGACCCAAAAATTTGTAATGGATGAACCCTCCGAATTTGATTACCAAAATGACATGACCCTAGCCACATGTTAGTTTGAACATTGATCTGCTGAGCTAAGAAAATCAGGATAGATAGAACCTCCAAATGTAGATAACCAAATTGCCTCAACTCATATCCTGAGAAAATTTAAGGACAATTTCTAAGAACTGCCTAATGAAAAAATAAAAAGCCCTTTGCCTCACAAAACTAAGGATGCCTAAAAGAAACAATACTATGTTTTAATTCCCTTTCTACAGCAAAATAACTTCCAAATGTTCCAAATAAACAAGGCTTCATTTATGCTAAATGGAAATAATCCCAAAGAACTAAAGGAAATCAAAAAAACAAGTAAAACGGAAAGAGCTAAGTAAATAAGAATATAAATTTTAAGGTTCCACTAAATGCCGTACAAATTAAGAAAACAAAGACGTAAGATCAATGATAGCTTAAATTTCTTAAGAGTTCTTCAAGTGATAGACTAGTTCAGTTGGACACTTAGAAGAATATTAAGATTTTTAAATAACATAACTATATTAACACTTCTTCAACAACTAGGATTTTAACTACTTTATCATGTTCAATTTAATTCTCATAAGCATATAAAGGTTTCGAAGTGTCTCATCAAGCTAGACATCACATATTTGTTAAAGAAAAATATGCACGCGTGTTAAAAAACCGCAGCGATTCAAGACCAATATTACTTTAGAATTTGGAATTCATTAAATGAAGAGATGTTTTCTATATAAAATTCTAAGTTGTTTGAGTGCATTGCCTAAGTCCCGTAGAAATGGGAACGTTTCCAAATTTTGAGACTGGGACGAGGATGAAATCGACAAATCTAACAACGGTGGATACGGACGACTAATAAAAAATAATATTTTATATTTTATATTTATAGTATATATGCTAACTAAATATTGTACGTGAGAAAAAGAGTATATTAGTGGAGAGAACAAAATAGTGAACACAAAAAACAAAAAGTTTGAAGATTACTAGGACCGTAGAAAAGAGAGCAGAAATAAGGCTTTTAAGTTTGATTTTTATTTAGTTGGATCTTTTATTAATTGGGTTTCTTAATTTTTTTCATGAAAACGTCCATCATCAATGTGCTTAGAGATGTCCCTACGCCATTTTTAACTATTTTTTCATTCTCAGTTTGGAAACATCATGAAGTCACTTCCATAGTGAGTCCACAGTATCCCCAATCGGTGACGTTTCAATTACAGGAAACGGCACCTACAACTAGGTGCCTTCCCCATGCAACAAAGCACATTGCTTTGCCTCAGCAGTCTATTTCTACATATTCCAAACCATTGTGTTCTTTCCTTGACAAAAATATAGTCCATTGTTTCCATACACCAAGAACTTTGTTAAGATCGTTTAATTCTACTAAACACCTTATGCATATCAGAATAAACAATAAAGACTACAATTACTGGGTCTTTCTTAAGATAGTACAATATCTAGACTTTAAAGTGTATGAAAAACCCTTTCACAGCACCAACATGCAAAAGGGTGAAAATTTTCTAACTACATAAAATCAATTCAACCATGCAAGTATCAACAGTAATGTCAACCATTCAAGTTTGCACAAAAACACTAGAAATAATCAGCAAAAAGCAACAATAACTTCTCTTGCAGCATAAAACCTCCGCATTCAAGAAGTTTCAAAGAAATAAATTTGCAATCATCTCAGAACAAAACATACAAGCTTAAAGCACAAATATTCAAGAACAAATCATCAAACCTCGTACATAATCTAATCCACCAATACTATGCACAGCTTCAAATTGCTAATAACTCCAAATACAAAATCATTAACCCATACCTAGAGAAACCTAATTCACTAAACAAGTTGCAACAAAGCAAGCAAAATGAGAGAAAAGAAAGAGAACATACGGCCAAACGTGTCGTTAGCCATACAGAGGAAATTGAGTCCATCCGATCTAAGTATATGAAATATGTAGCGATCCTGAGAGAAACACAGGCGTGCATCGGCCTCCACCGGCAATTTCTCAAGAATCCGTCTAGAGACAGCCCCAGTATTTCCGGTCACGGCGCTGAATTCGGCAAGCACCACAGTTCCTCGTGCCACCACCGCGTACAGTATCGCCATGTGCGAAGAGTATTAATGTAATATAGTGCTACAGTCTTAAAAAAGTATTTACAGAGCTCTGGGAGGTGGATCTGGCTTTTGTTCTTGTTATTATTGGCCGTACCACAGCCTAATATCTCTTCCCACCGGTAAGTCCACGGCCGGTTTTGATTTTGTTTGGTTAGTTAGAGTGACTTGGTACTATGGACTTTCCTACATCTTCCCTTTTCTTTCTTGTTATAATATTTTATTTTTCATTTACTAATATAGTAGTATATATTACGTATCATTTCCATCGAATTTATAGATGTAATTCAAATTGATTTGGCATGTTTTGAATTAAAAATATATATATATAAATATTTATAGTTGTACCATAAATATAAATATATACTTAATATTAAACTACTAGTTCAATGGATCATTAGAAAATATTTGATTAACTAAAAAAAATATTAGAATTTTTTTTATAAAAAAAATAAATAAAATTTTCATTTCATCACTGTTAAAATAAAAAATATTAATTTTTTTTAAATATAGACTTTAAATGGAAAAATAATAGAAAAGATATTCAATCATTTTTTATAATACTTTGTTGACATTAAACTCGTATATGAAAACTTTACTAAACTAAGTTTTAAAAAAAAAATTATTTAAAAAATTGAATGTTTTTATTTTGACATTGGTAAAATTTTAAAAAAGAATTAATGTATTTTTTTCTTTTTCAAAAAATCTCAAATCTACCACAGTTAACCCAAAAATATATTTAAGATACATTACAAAAACATACTTCATAAAATTACCACAAAACTTGAATAAACATATCGTATCAGTAATACAACCATTTTTAAAAATAGCTTAATTGACTAGTTTGATTTTATTGTCAGTGAGTTTGAAGTATTTAAAACTATATGATAACAATTTGAATAACATTTAACTAGTATAAAAGTAAATATTCTAATTAATTTATTAGATTAAAATTATCACAAATAATTATTTTATATTAATAAATATAAATTAAATAATTAATTTTGTTTTTATTTTTTTATCATACAACCATCACTACATAATATTTCATCCGTTTTCAAATACTTGCAACATTTCATGTGGGCACGTTTTCCTATACTTAACTTTAAATGTAAATAATTTTAATAATATACAACTAAAAATTATATAAATTTTATATTTGAAAAATACATACCAAAACGAATAAAACAAGACCCCATTTAGCTATATTTTTCCTTATACCTAAAAAATAACACACGAAAGAAGATTGATCAATCAATAATATAAACTATTCAAATGTTGCCACTAAATAGAAATAGTGAAAGTATTATAATATTATAATCATTATTTTAATAGTTATTCTAATATTATATAGTTCTAATATTTATTTCAAACTACTCATATCAATTATTTTATCAGCTAATGTCAAAGTAGTTATCAGCTAATGTCAAAGTACTTGTAACTACAGCTATATAAGTTTGTCTAATAAAATGGCTTTAGCTTCGATGTGAAATATTTAATTAATATGAAATATCTAATACTCTTATTAATTACAAAATATTAATTGAATGGAACTATAAAATTATATCTGCATTACCAAGTTCAATTAATCCAATTGTAAAATCATATCTAAATCACTCATATATATATATATATATATATATATATATTTTTTGTATAACATTGTCATTTAGAAATATTAAAACCACACGAACAAAAACCAAATTATTGTAACACATTCACAAATTACTTTCCGCCATGGCCCATCTAAGGAGTCTTAAGAAGTCAACATTACATGATTTGTAAATCTTCTTATATAATTATTATAACACTAAAGCCTTTATTTTTCCTTCTATTAACACTAGTATACCTTTACATGTTCCCATATAACCATACTCTTTGTTACATATCTATCTTTTCACATTTGATATCCAAAACCATTGTCCTCGTATCCCACCGAAGTTCCGTCACCTGGTTGATCAATCCAATTCTGATCGTTGGATTGTTGACCCGACGCATCCTTATCAACGGTCGTTATATCATGTATACTAGATCTCTTTTTATCTTTCTTGGTAGAATTCAGTCGAAGAAAGTACTTCTGAGCATGACTCGCCACTTGTGTCGGCGTTCTCGAAACGACAGCGTTTCGCGAAATGCTTCTCCAATCTCCTTTTCCATACTTCTCAAGACCCATTAAAAAAAGCCTACAAACACAAATCCGGATAATCAGTGAGTGAATAATTGACAGACGAAATTAATCGATTGGAAACGAACCTATGCTCTTCGGCGGTCCACGGAACGCCTTTTCGTCTCTCCGCGGTGTCTCTCTTCCCTGCTCCTCCACGATTGTCGAAATCGGCGGAGTAGTCGCTGTAGTCGTCGTAATTCGGCAAGTCGACGAGTCCGTCGTGAATATCGTTCAAATCGCGAAGGAGATCCTCGTAATGATTCTCGATTTCGAGTAGAGTTCTTCCCGGAACAGCGGCGGCGATCTTCTCCCACCTACGTGAAGTTCCCTCCGGATATAAAACCAAAGCTCTTTCGAAGATCTTGTCTTCCTCGCGGGACCACCATTTGGTGCTGTTCTCGGCCTCTTTCATATCGATGGATGGATGTATGTGGACTGGATCTGGATCTATTAGTAATATATAGTAGTTGTGAATAAATAAATAAGACAGCAAAGCAAAGGAAAAGAAGCGCGGCAGATGGAGGTGGCTTTTGGATTGAGTTAAGTTTTCGAGATGGATAAGGGAGGATGACTGGAAGTGGGCCCCTACGAGATTTTTTTATTTTGTTTCACACACGTTTTTATATTTTTGCTGGGTTCATCCTTTGAAGTTGTCGGCTGGCCACTGTAGTCAAACTTTCCATATATATCTTTTCTTTTTTATAAAAATTCCTATAATTAAATATTAATAATTTTATATTAAATACATAAAAAAATTAAAATTCAATTATTATTTAAAATATAATAAATTTAATAATTATAATATAATAAAAAATAAATAATAAATTCAAATTATTATAATTATAAATATAAAAAATTTAAATTAATAATTAATAAATAATATATAAAATATATAAAATAATATTAAAAATAATAAAATTAAAATAATATATAAAATATATTACCAATTAAAATGATTTGAAGATATAATTTATAAATAATTCTATTTTGTTTTTAAATTGAAATATGTACACCTATTATAAATTATTTTATATAATATATTATTTTCACTTTTGTTATTTTATAATTTTTATTTACATCATATAGTCCAACTTTAAAATTTTACAAAAATAATCTTTCAAACTTTTACTTTTAAAAAATGAACCTTCATATATGTGATAGTCTATTTTTGAAAATCAAAATTTGAGTGGTTCAAAAATAAAAATAAACTTTTATTGATTTAATTTTAAATTTTATTTAATTTATTTTATATAATTTTCCCTAAATATTCAGTAAACTAATACCTTATACCTTTTTTTTCTTTCTCTATTTTATATAATATCTCCATTCAAGATGTGAAATAGAATATCTCCATTCAAGATGTGAAGTATCAAAGGCATGCAAGATACGAGTTATATTTGTGGTGAGGTTGCGGTGAGGGTTGCACGACTGGCGAATTGGGATAAGTCGAAATTTATATAAACTTCACTTATGCATTTGTAATGTTTTTATTAAATATATAAGAGCACGGTACGGTTTGTAAATGGTGGGTGTGGATAGCGACATATCAAATAGTATTTATAAAAAATTTTAAAAAAAAAATTATAGTAATTATTATTTATTTTTTTATTTATAATTTTTAGAATTATTTTTTTTAAATTATAATTTTTTTATTTTAGATATAAATAAAATAATTATAATTTAAAAATATTAATTCATGCTGTGAACTAAAATGTGAAAGATAGAAACCCTACCTAATATTTTTTATTTTTCTTTTTACTACGTCACATTTACATTGTATTGGAATGGATTTTTTAAATAAAAAATCTAAAATATACACTAGGATATGCAAATCAATAAATTCACATCACACGAGAGATGAGAGATGTTTTAATAATGAGATTTTTATTTTATTTTTTTATTATTAAATTAAGCATATTTTAAACTAATAATTTTATTTATATTTAATATTATACTATTTAATTTATTAAAAATAATATTTTAAAAAAATTATAATAATTTTAATTAATAAATCAAATAAATTCATATGAATGGAGACTATAATAGCATATATCATCCACTCTTACTTAATGGTTTGGATGAATAGATGTGATTGACTCGTATCTTAAAGCATTCACGGTAGAATGACACCTAAAATTTCAATTCAAAACATTTTCACAGTAAAATATTAATTTATATCAAATTAAATAATAATTATATATTTTCTTTTTTTTAACCCTTCTAAATCGAGATATATCCTATAAAGTGACCCGCGTATTAGAATTGAGACATAGAATGTATCTTATTATATCCTAGAAAGTGACCCGCGTAGTAGAATTGAGACATAGAATGTACCTTATTACCGTGGATGCTGTGAGACAATATTGTCTAAGTTATTTTGTTGTAATCATAGTTATTATTTATTCGGATTTTTTAATTTATAATTTATTAAAACTATTATTTTTTATTTTTTAAAATTTAAATAAAAATAAAATAATTATAATTTAAAAACATTAAAAATACTGATACACGCTTTTGAACTAAAATATGGAAGATTAAAACTCCACTTCACATTCTCTATTTTTTTATTTTTTTTATTATGTTACCTGAATATTGTAAATTCATATTATTGTCTTCTAGAAGATGTTCTAATAATAAAATTTTTATTTTATTTTTTATTATTAAATTAATCGGGTCTTAAATTAATTTTTTTATATTTAATATTATACTATTTAATTTATTAAAAGTAATATTTTTTTAATAAAATAATACTCTCTCTTCGTCCCTAATTAATTGTTACACTTACTACAAATGGTTGTCACTAATTAATTGTTACACTTCTATTTTTAGTAAATTTTTAAAATAGAAAATATAATATTACCATTACATCTTTTCAACCACTCAACCCTACTAACCAATATAATATACCACTTATTTCATTTTTAAAACTACCCCTTACACTTTTTCAACCACTCAACCCCACTAACCAATATAATATACTTCATCCGTTCTTTAATAGGTGAAACATTCGCTGCGGACACGCTATCCAATATTTATCTTTAACGATAAATATCTTTAATTATATACAAAAAAAAATTATAATAATTTAAAATTTGAAAAATAGACATTAAGATAAATAAAACAAGATCCACTTCGACTATATTATTCCTTATAGATAGGAAATCATATGTGAAACAAATTGATTGATAAATAGTGAATAATATGCTAGTGTTTCACCTATTTTAGAACGGAGGTAGTACCATTTATTCTATTTTGAAAACTTTTTAAATTCCCACACTATCTTACAACTTTTTAGGTGAGCCCCTTTTATGTTGTATTCAATTGTAATTTATTTATTGTTGTAAAGGTAAATTTGGTAATTCATAGTTTATCACACTACCTCACAAATTTTCAACAGTAACAATTAATTAGGGACAGAGTGAGTATTAATTTTAATTAATAAATCAAATAAATCCATATGAATGGAGACGATAACAGCATATATCACCCACTCTTACGTAATGGTTTGGATGAATAAAAGTGATTGATTCGTATCTTAAACAATATTGTCTGAGTTATTTGGTTGTTTCTTCTCCATTTCTCATATCCTAGAAAGCACGACCGGTAGTTCCCATGAGCAAACAGCTCATTGGAACAGGGCCCGAAATGTAGAGGGCTTCAAAATGTCAATTTTGTTATTTTAAATAATCAAGTAAATTTTATAATCACTATCTTTTCTATTTTACCTATTCATTTATTCTATCTCAACCCTTAATCTCAACTCTCAATCTCAACCACTACCAATAAACTTTTTATCACATATTTATTTGGGTTATTTCCAAAAACACCTCAATTTTTCAAACGTTTCACTTTAAGCACCCGGTTTTGAAAGTTTTGGAAAACCACCTCCAAAATCAAAATCACTAGTGGTTTTTGGTAATTTTGTGAGTGGTTTTGGTGTTGTATGAGTAATTTTGATTTTAGGAAATTTTCGAATCTCTAAATTAAACATATAGAATTTCAAAACCACTCATACAACACCAAAACCACTCACAAAAATACCAAAAACCACTGGTGGTTTTGATTTTGGGGGTGATTTTCCAAAACTTTCAAAACCGGGTGCTCAAAGTGAAACATTTGAAAAAATGAGGTGTTTTTGGAAATAACCCAGATTTATTTTCCATAGTTGAAAAGCATATCGACTACAACCAAACATTCAAATAAGTTTTGTATTATTTATCAGGTACTTGTTATGTAGACTCATTAATTCTAGGGTTAATCCCAAAAAAACCACTGAATGTTTGTCAATTTTCCCAAAAAAACCACATCACTTTGAATTTTCTCCATTTCCACACTTTTCGGTTACTTAACAGGTGGTTACTATTCAGTCAGGGGCATTTTAGTAATTTTATAATTTTTAAAAATAAAATATTTAATAAATAAATTTTTTTTTTCTATTTTTTCCTTCTCTTTGTTTCTCCTCTTCATAGTTTTATTATTTACAAAATAATATTAATTTCTAAAAATAAATATAATTTTTATATTTATAATGGGAAAAGGGAGAAATTTCAAATTGATATAAATTTTTTTGAAAAATTATCAAACTTCTGGTGGTTTTTTTAGATTAATCATTAATTTTATGTTAAAAAATTATGTAATTTTTAAATTTAAGGCCCATTCGCAATAAGCAGATGACCCAAACCCCGTAAGGCAGCCCAAAATCGTTTGTGACGGTCCCGCTAGAAAGCAATCATCATCTACTTGTTTTTTTCTTCTTCCGTTGGTTTTTTGTATTCTCCATGTGAGTCTCTTCTTCTTCTTAATTTATTTTTTCATATTCATTTGATAATTCTATTATTATAGTATTATTGTAGGAGCATTTTCTTTTCCATTCCACCAATTTTACTTGTCCTTTTATTTTTACAACACACCATCAATTATTTTTATAAATAAATAATTATATTTTTTTATATTTATTCTTAGAAATTAATATTTAGTTTTAAAATTATTATTTAAATTATTATTTATAATTTAATTTTAAGATAGTTTATGATTCATGGTGAAGAAAATATCAAAAATTAATTTAAATTGAAAAATTGAAAAAATTAAAAAATATTATTTGTTAAAACCATACAAAAAGTAATTTAGAAAATAATTTTAAAATTACTGGAAAAATACTACTGATATTTTTTCTAAAATTAAATTAAAAAATTTAAATTTAAGATAATTTAAAAAGTTTAAATTTGATAGTTTAATAAATATTTTAAAATTAAATATAATTTAAAAATATTTTTAAGGATTTAAATATTTTAATGGAATAATTTAGAATACGAGGCCACTGATTTTAAGTCAATGAAGTAATTGTCAATTTTGTAGGTGGAACAGTTCAGAGACTTGTTTATACTTCATGAATGACGTAACTCAAAGACACCAAAGATCTTGCAAGTACGTACGTTACCATTCCACCTTTTCCTTTTCATGCTCTCCAGCTCTACTGAGCCGTCTCTATCTATTCTATAATTTGCCTTGGTCAAGGGGCAAAACACTATGCTAAAAACACTTCTAAATTTTTTATTTTATAATATATTTATTTAAATATAAAATAAAATAAATATTTTAGTTTTTGTATTACCTTTTATAAAATAGAGAGGAATAAAAATATGTCACCGTATTTTTTTTCAATTGCTACACTTTTAAATGTACGGTTCTTCATATTTAATTTTAATAATAAATATTTTTAATTATATATAATTAAAAATTATGAAAATTTTATATTTGAAATATAGGCGTTAAGACGAATAAAATAATATTTCGTTTGAATATATTTTTTTTTATAAATAAAAAATAATTGATGAATAGTATTTGAATAGTAAATGTAACTATTAAAAAAATATATATATGTTATAAAATTTTTAATAAAAAAAATTAATCTAATAAAATTTTGAATCTAATTAATTTAAAAAAATTATCGTTATAAAATTTTAATTTTCATAAAATATATATATATATATATATAATATTTATTGGTATCTAAAACTCAAGATTTTTTATCTAAATATTCAAATTAAAAAATATGATGTTTGTCACGATGATTGAGCTAAAACATTCTAAGTGTGCTCGAGGAGCAGGCTAGTCTATTACAACGGCGTCAATAGCTCGCAAAGCTTTTCTACAAGGGTTCAAAGAAGAGAGCACCTAATACAACTAAGTATCCCAAAAGCCAAAAGCTGGCTTACAAAGTTCAAAATACACATAAAAGAAACAGAAGTTATACTATAGCTGTGTTAAGAAGAGTAACATTTGTATGTATGTGATGTTATGTCCAATTGAGCTCTTCCCAGTCCCATACAGGTGGTTCTACTGCAACAATCCCATTAGACGACTCAATCATATCATTAGGAGAAGCATCAGCTACAGGCCTTGCAACTGTATCATCACCTTCTAACGGACGTCTATCAAACGCCCTTAAGCTCCCGGAAGTCACATACACTCTACACACACTCAATTCATGCCTCAACTGCATCATCACCAACAGAAACCATATAATAAACAACATTAACAACCTCTCAAACAAAAATTAACAAACATACCTTATGAGCAGTAGTAGTCTTAGATTGATTTGCTGTAGTAGTAGTCTGTTGTTGAATAGCTCTATACTCATTCAACTTCCATTTGGTTTTCCTTCCCGCCGGAGCTTTTCCTTTATAAAACACCATAGTCTTCTTCACACCAATCACACGATTATCCGAAGAGTAAACATAATTAGGAGAACCGGTCGCTTTCCAGTACCCGGATTGCGTTGTTCGGGTGGGTCGTCCGCCGTGTGCTTCTCTTTCCTGTCTTGGACTGAAGAAGAACCATTGCTCTGGATCATCCCGACTTCGCTCTCC
Organism: Cardiospermum halicacabum; assembly: GCA_031304145.1. Classification (NCBI taxonomy): domain Eukaryota; kingdom Viridiplantae; phylum Streptophyta; class Magnoliopsida; order Sapindales; family Sapindaceae; genus Cardiospermum; species Cardiospermum halicacabum. The sequence goes on along the minus strand of CM062390.1, from coordinate 8,543,964 downwards.
CGACAACTCTGCATATATTATTACCACCATTCAAATGTCACATAATAATAATAATAAATAAATAAATAAATAATGAGTATTATTAATACTTGGTAGGTGCCAGGGTTCGATTTGGTAGAAGCGGACTAAGGGGATGATGCGTAGGATTTGGTCTGGTCGGGTTCCTTGGAGCATGTTGTGGAGATAGAAAGAGATGAGTTCCTCTTCTGTCGGAAAGAAACGGAACCCAGGTGGTACTCCTGCTTCCTCTGCCATGTTGATGTTTTAGTAAATTTATTTTGTTTATCAAAATGTATATATATGGTAATGTGGAGTGTTGTCAGGTAGTTAGGAAGCCGAGTTAAATTGGAAAAAAAGAAAAGAAGAAGTGAGTGGGAAACTTCCACGCGGTTTATATATGAAAGAAGATAATGTCTATTTTTAGTAATTTAATTAAATAAAATAATTTTGAACTGGTCAAGCAGGTTTTTAATTTTTAGTATCTTATAAAATCTTGTCAAGTGGTCATCAATGATTCCTATCTGGCGTGGCGCCACCATACCGTTGTTCCCATATACGTGACTGCACTCCTATCGTTATCTGCTATTACGTTTTGTTATATACTGTTTATGGTTTTAGCTTCAGAGTCACGGTACTTAAAACAAAAATTCATATTTTTTATGGGTTTCAAAAAAATTTAATGGTCTACGACTTCAAGAAGGCAAGCACGTTAACAAGTCGCTTTAAACGATGAATGAGAATGCAACAGGTGAGTGTCAGTCCACGTCTTTTGTTTTGTTTATTAGTATGTAACTTTATGTCCGGGAGATCAGACCCTGCTACGTAGTAGTGGAGTCAATACACGTGCAATTTCTTTTCTTGAGATGGAGACATCGACACGCGCTTGGACGGGATCAAACTCCCCCCACCCAATCACAAAAGATTTGGGATGTTTTACTACTATCAATCAAACTCCCCGTTTATTTACGATTGAATTCTAATTTTATCGTGTCCAATAAGTGTTTTTTTAAGGGAATAGAAATAAATTAAGAAATAAATGAATAATAATAATAATAAATCATTTTTTGAATTTTAAAATGTGTAAATTAATAATAAAATTAGAAAATAAAATAAAATTTTAATCTTTTATAACCCCTTACGTATGTTTGGAAATTATAAATTTTACATTTTCTTTTAAAATAAAAATCTCTATTAAATTTTGTTAGGGGGCCATGGCATGGCACAACTGAATCATATCAGATTTTGAATAAATTCTAACCAGAACAAATGTGGTCAAAACTAGATACAAATTTGCTCAATAAACCATTTTAATTTAGCACAAAGAAAAAGCTTAACAATGTTAAACTGCATTGCAGAAATCAGATAGTCAATCTCAGGAAACAATAACAAGATGTGAGCATTAAACTGCAGAGTTGAACAAAGTAACAAAAGCTTGGGTGTAAATTGAGTTATACTTACCAAGAAGTTATATGTGAAGCAAAGCACCTGATGACCAAACTATTGTTGTTAAACTTTCATAAATATTTCTCAACTTTGCAATTACTCGTCTCCCCAAGTCGATGGCCCGCCCAATCCAACCTCAACTTCATGTGATGTGGAAGTTATTCTATGGCTACTTTTCTTTTTCTTAGCAGAACTACCAGCAAAAGCTCCCACTGAGCTCTTATTTTGATGAGCTACTTCTGTCACTATAGTTTCCTTGTAATCTTTTGGATTGGTTTTCAACTTTACATTGAAGAGGTCTTGGAATGAAGTCTCTGCATCATCGATCACGTCAAGTTCGCTTGGATCCTCATTCGACCTTTTATTTTTTCTCTCTTTGGTTGTCTTAGAAGAATCGTTCTTTTGAACTTCTTCAATTGTTTGTTTGTCTGTAGTTTTCTTCATCTTCCGCTTTGAATCTTTCTTCATTTCCGTATCTCCATGATCACTAAGATTACCATATTTGTTCACAGCGGATGCATCACGTTTAGAGTTTTTCTCTTTGTCAAGGATATCTCCAGAAATATCTTCATTGGAATCAACAAGCTGGATGTGATCTCCTTTATCTTCCTTGCGAGATTTTCGCTTGTTGGAAGGATCATTGACATTATCAGCCAGATCACCTTTCTCATTCTTAGAGGTTTTATCTATTGGTTTAGCATTAAAAACATGCAAGTTTGGCAATAATTTTCTGACCTGCAATGATAATGAGACTTCAAGTAAATATGCTAGGAGCTTATAGCTAGAATTTAAAAGACAATGATAAGGTATATAAAAATTTCAATTTACCTTCTTAGTCAATTTATCCTTTTCAGCTATTGGGTTGCCATGCAAATTGAGATTCTTCAGCCCGACAAATGAACCTAGAACCTAACATTAAAGAATATTCTTCAGTATAGATGCATGAAACACATCTCAAACAACATTAATAAAGAAACTGCAAGTTCAGGTCCAGATGCCTCACCTTCAAGTCTGACCATCTTGAGATCAGATTATTTCCCAAGTCTAAATTCTGAAGCTTCTTATTATAGGACAACTCCTCTGGTATAGTCTGGCATTGTAGAAATCAGGAAAGACATAATACAAAAAGGATCAGTGTTTTGAATAATATGTCCATCCAAATCAATCGATTATAAAAAAAGAAAATTGCAACCAGTGATAGGCCAAACTGAGCCCCATAAATTTTCAGTTAAGATTTTGATTGTGTTTTGCAATATTCAATTAAATCAGCAATCCTTGGAACTGTCAGTTTGATTAAACATTAGTTCCAGCATAATAATCTGTATCAAGTGTTTAATAAATGAAATGAAAAGGAAACTTTGTTTCTTGCCAAGAACTAAAGCTAATAGTATCCAAAAGTTACATAAAAATAAATAAATAATAATACAAAAATCTACTAACTAAACATAACAAGTGTCCCAGGGAAGTTAACTCCATTGGTTTCAAAATTATGTAAACGTTAAAACAAAATAGAGGATAAAAACACTACAATATCAAATAATCAATTTGGGTTCATACACAGTTACATAAACCATACAAGTTTATTTATTTACTTTTAGGTTCTTGACGTAAGGCTATGAAGTACCCAAGAAGGATCTAATGTCGTCTTTTTAAACTTAAAAGAGACTTAAAACAATTTAACAAGGGCAGCATGAATGGCAGTTTTGTTACAAATGTGAGAACTACTGAGGGTCCCATGACACGAGAGAGTTTTAGATTAGGATTGACCTCTGTCAACATTATACAGTCAACCTTATTTTTGATGTTTGTTGAATAAATGAACAAAACAAATGCTATGTAGAGTAGGCTTTCTTAACTATATAACTTTAGTGGATGAGCATCAGGCTAAAGTCAACTGTGAATTGGAATTACAAATACAACCCTTAAGATGGAAGGACTAAAGTAAAATGAAAATGAGTACTAGCATAATAGATTAACTGTATGTAAGGACCTTGGGTTCACAGAGCACTATGAAGAGAATTGAGGTGAGGATATGGAGTACAGCTGAATCAAGTGAAATTATCATGTAAGTCTAGTTGTTATAAGATAACTGTGACGTTTGAAAGAATAAAGAGACTGGTTTGTTCAGCTATGCTATAAGGTAAGAGATTTTTGGCTATCAAGAGACAAAATATACAAAATGAATGAGACGTGATGCGTATATCAACATGGATGCATGGCAATATGAAGGTGAAGTGATCTAAACTTGTAGTAGAGTGTATGTGTATTTCCATGATGCAGTAATGTGATCTAAAGTCATTAAGATAGTATGTAACTGAATGTAGTGTTAGGCAATGCATTGATTGAAAATTACTTATTTCACCTAAAGAAATTAGGGATGATTTCCAAGATCTATAGTTTTAAGATAGTCTAGTCATGGATAGATTAGTAGATTAAACAAATTGACATAAGAATCGGATTGGTACCTTGATATCATTGTGAGCAAGTCTAAGTTCTTTCAACTCTGTGCAAAATTTGAGCGAAGAACCAATCAATTGAATTTGGCAATTAGAGAGAGAAAGCTGGAACAACAGAAAAACATCAACCTTAGCACTATAATGTTTAAAACTTTAGCTAAATAAATTGAAAATGCTGCAACGGCTTCTCACCTTAGTGATAGCCCTCACTTTGTGAAGAGACTCACCAAGTTCACTAATTGGATTTCGGGAAAGAACTGCAGGAAAGAGGCCATATTCCAAGGAGCAAGATTCAGGTTTATGAACTATACAAAAGTAACTCTACCCAAAATATTGGCTTAATTTGAAGTTACTTCACATTTTATGTACATAATCAAACTATTACATAAGTTCCATAATTTTTATTCATATATTTCACTTAAAATTGCCAAGAGTATGATGCATGCTCAGCGAGGAGAAATAACCAAAGCCAGGAAACCACAAAGCTCAATCTCAACTTGAATATTTCAAACAGCAACATTTGGGTTTAGAGATTATATAAACAGTATTACATCAGTCCTATGTTTTATGTCAGTCTTATGTTTTGCAATCATATAGTATCACTTGTAGAATGCAAGAGTGAGATCCACAAATGAAGGTCTTTTAAAATGACAAATATTTTTCTCATCTACATTTTTTAAATTATTTAAAAGAGGATCTACTGACCTCATGTTGCAGCACTCAAACCATTTGAGCTAATCACTAATTAAACATGTGAAAATAGACGTTTCTACCCCTAATATATGAGCCGATGTAATAGTTGAATGGACAAATTAGAAAGATAATTTAGTTTAAGCAAGGTTGTGAAATACAGATACAGGTACAGTGCGGTCAATAACTAATACGGTATACGGACGTATCAATATGTTCAATACGGATTTATGATACGGTTATTTGTCAAATAACATAATTTAATTTATTCAAAGAAATTGCTAAACAAGCCAACTAAATTTTATACTAGTCCCTTTCAAATTGTAAAGTTTGAATTGAAAAGTTTATACTACAGTAGACCTCTATAATTGACACATATATTTATAAGGTAATTTTTCTTTTCCTAAATTGTTAGATTTTAGGTTGTTAGGATGTTGTTGTTTGTTAACCTGTTTGTTTTATTTTATTTTTATTTTTTAAAAATTTATTGACCGTATTTTGCTTGATACAGAACGTATCAGTCGAGACAGCGTTTAAACGGACGTACCACCGTTCGAAACGTTGTTGTAATCTCATCTTAAAAATACGTCCGTTTTAATACGTTGTGTGATGATGCGGCATATTTACCGTATATACGGCCGTACCGTTCCGTATTTTACAACCATGAGTTTTAGCATAGACAAATATAGCCATCAGAAGTCAGAAAGTGCATTTGTTTATATTGCCAAGCAACAATCAGCATTTTCATTTCAAACATCCAGTTATTATCTCTTGTTAAACCCACTCTTGTCACTGGCCATTTCACTGATTAACAAAGTCAGTTTACTCCTAGAATAGCAAAGTCAGTTTACTCCTAGAATAGCAAGTTATAAATAAGCCAATTTCAAACTATGTATGAATAGTAAAATCTTGTTATTTTTAAAATTTATCGAGAAAAGCAAATTCTGAGATTGTCTATATTTGCATCCTTTCCCCTCATTCTATAAGAAAATACAGTTGGCTATATACGCGTAAGCACTAAAATTTTTAATTTAGTCTGTAGGGTGGCTGCAAGCAGAACGATAGCACATAGCAGTCCCAGTTTTCATGTAGTATATGAGTTTAACTCCAAAATAAAAAACTTGCACACATCGCCTATGAACATAACTGACTTTTCCCATTCTAACAGTTTAAATTCACTTGGGAATTACAAAGCCATAGACCATAACGATTACCAACTAAAGGAAATTTTCTACATCCATATCACTTCTCTAAGAATTGCAGTATTAATCAATGACATCTTTCATCAATTTTGTACTTGATATACAAATAAAATCGACAGGACAGCACAGTAACTAAATATACTAAAAGGCATTCCAATGGATAAGAATGAGAAGAAGAAAATTTTGTACCAAGTGTATTCAAGTCTTTCAATTGTTCAAGTCTGCAAATAGTGGTAATTTCATTATCTGCAAAAAGTAACGCAAATAAATGAACATAAACCAAAAATTTTTCCATTAGCTTCAAACAGCCAACTCAAAGTGTAAAGCAGAAATAAACGAAAGATCTCACCATTCAAAATTAAAGCTCGTAAACCAACAAGGGACTGAACATCATCCATAGATTTAAGCTTATTTTTGCCCGCATTTAACACCTGATTCCCAAAGTACAAATCAAAGTGAGTCCACATGATTCACAATAGACAACAAACTCATTAATTCCACCAACAGCCATCACAAAGAGACATTTGCAATGCAATGTAAGAAGGGAACAAAAAGGATCAGCATTTCAATTATACTCACAGTGAGCTTGGAGAGTCCTTCAACACCTTTCAAGCTATGCAACTTATTTTGCACAACAGATAGCCATTTCAAATTCGTGCAAGACTTCAGTCCCTTCAGAGAAATTCAACATCAGTCATTATTCTTTTCTGTTATGTGAATAAACAATAACAACAACGAGCTTTACATCTGTAAGTCGATGGAGAAAAAAAAAAAGTACCTCAAGAGAAGAAAGGCTGTTGAAGGTAAGGTCGAGTTTCTCCAAATTCTTGAAGTCAATCAAGCAAGACACCTGAAAATAAAAATAATTAATTTAAAAAAAAAAAAAAACAGTTCTCGGAGGAGAATAAAAGAGTGTGGTGAGATACATCAGAGAGAGCTTTCTGGGAGAGAATGAGAGAGGTGATGGAGTTAGCGTCGCGAGTTTGGTGTTCCTTCAGAACATGGTCTGTGCTTAAGCGGCTCATTATTGCTCTGCAAAACGGCTTCTACTTCCTCCGCTCACCTGCGAAAAATGTAAACAACTCTGACCTCGCTTTGAGGTTTATATAATTATTGAGATGAGGAGATTTGCCAAAACAGATACCAATTACCAAGATTACCCTCAGACTACCGTTCATGCTGACTTGGACCATGATGTAGATGACGTGGCTTAGCATATTATATTAAATTAAATCCCATTTTTACCCTCCTATAAAACCCTAAACCCTAATTTCTATCGGGGGAAACTTTATTTCATCCTCAACCAACCGTCATCTGTTCTGCCACCGTCCAACCGTCGCCTCTACTGTTGTCAATTCTTTATGGAGGACAATTTGGTCTTCTTACAAAGTTTAATGGTCAAATTTTTTCACTATCAGTCAACGGTTAATCAACTTGGTAATTAAAGGCATTTCTGTAATTATACAAATTACAAAGGGGGATACTCAAAATTTCAAAATATATAGTACTATGTCGGGTAATGAGGGATGTTTTAGAAATTGTACATATGAATATATAAAGGGTAGAAACCCTAAATATCAGTCTCGACTTCCGGTAGCCACTGGTGTAGTCCTCTCAATACTAAAGTTCCGGCGATTTTCCTAGTTGTTGGTCTCCTTCCCTATATACTCAGGTGAGTTGGTCTGTGAATAAACACTTATATTTTTCTATGTATATTTGAGCTGTGCATTTTTGTTTGGGTTTGGTTATTCGTCACTTATATTGAGCTCATTCCAGTTTGGACGGTAGGGGTGCTACATTTCATTTTGGAATTTAAAGGATTGAAGTCTTGTTTAATGTTGAATGTGCAGTACTTGGAAAGAAGCATCTTTAAGTTTGTTGCAACGCGTAAGATTAGAGTCAGGTAACGATGGATAAAATGAAGATAGAAGAAGTTCAATCAACTGCCAAGAAGCAGAGAATTGCTGCTCACACTCACATTAAAGGCCTTGGTCTTGAGGTTCTGTCTTATGAAATTCAATGATTTTATTTTTAATAATACCTAACTCTTGCTACCAGTGTCCTGAAACTGGATAGAAAACTGTAGACGAATGTTTTAAAGTACAAATTGTTTACATCAATCCTCATGTCTCTCCTCCATCTTTTATTTTTTGGTATGACGTATCTTAATCTTTTCTGCTAAGTTTTGTTATTGTTTGTGAACAGCCAACTGGTACTGCAGTTGCTTTGGCAGCTGGCTTTGTGGGTCAAGCTGAGGCAAGAGAAGCATCTGGCCTTGTGGTTGATATGATACGGCAAAAGAAAATGGCTGGTCGGGCACTCTTACTGGCTGGACCGCCTGGAACTGGCAAGACTGCTTTGGCACTTGGAATATGCCAGGAGCTCGGAAGCAAGGTACTTTATATTTGATGATATTTAATTTTCACATATGGGACTAAGGCTTATATTTTGTTGATATTGAATTTTCATCATGATATTGGCACCCCAGTTTCCTTCAAGCCATATTTAACATGTTTGTAAGATTTCTGTATTAGTATTAGTGCCTTGATGGCCTTTGAGGAATGTAACCTGTGCTCTTTCTTGTTCTTTTGCAGGTTCCATTTTGTCCCATGGTTGGTTCTGAAGTGTACTCTTCAGAAGTTAAGAAAACTGAGGTGTTAATGGAAAACTTTCGACGGGCAATTGGTCTGCGTATTAAGGAAAATAAAGAAGTCTATGAAGGAGAGGTAAGCTAAATTTCATTTTTGGTTCCTTAATCTGATGTGACCTTGATAGTTTGTTTTATCATATGGTTTGAGTTGCTCTTTCACCTGATGTTTCATTATTCGTGATTTAGGTTACCGAACTCTCTCCAGAAGAAACTGAAAGTGTTACTGGTGGCTATGGTAAAAGCATCAGCCATGTAATAATTGGACTAAAAACTGTGAAAGGGACTAAGCAACTGAAGTTGGATCCTACTATTTATGATGCATTGATCAAGGAGAAGGTGAGCTCTTTTAATACTTTTGTTTCCACGCATCATTGTATATATGTGTATTCCTATCTTACGCAGTTTGTAATTCTTCAGTTTTACTTGAAATGCTGCTGCTTAGTTTCATAGATGCACATCAACCACGAGTGGTTATAGTGTAGTAGTGTTCATTTCTTTTTCTCTAGCTAGTCTGTAATGTAGTTTTTGTTTTTTTGTGGATCTTTTGTGCTCTCTTAATCCAACTTGCAGGTTGCTGTTGGAGATGTTATATACATTGAAGCAAACAGTGGAGCAGTCAAAAGAGTAGGAAGAAGTGATGCTTTTGCTACAGAATTTGACCTTGAAGCAGAAGAGTATGTTCCACTTCCTAAAGGCGAAGTTCACAAGAAGAAGGAAATAGTTCAGGTTTGTTTCTTCTTAAGGATGAGCGCCTTTCTATATGGCTATGGCACTATTGAAACAGTTAAATTTGATAAAAAGAATACTGGATAGCCTATGTTGTCATTGCATTTTGCACCTATGTACCTGTTCTCTATCATTCGTACTAGGATTGAGTACCGACCTGTGCTAGCATGGCTTTTTCAAATGGATTGCTAAGTTGTAGACTTTTTGTATTTGTAGTTATGGCATAAAGTTATATGAGTTTCCGATAAGGAGTATGATGGTTTCTAACATTTCTAAATGAGTTTGCTAGCTCATAGTATTCATTTGTCTTTACACTTTGTACTTGCCTGTGGAATGCCATTACGAACTGTAATATTCATGAATGTGTTATTTTCAAGTAATAGGATGCAATTAAATACTTATAATTTTTTATATCAGGATGTAACATTACATGATCTAGATGCTGCGAATGCAAGGCCCCAAGGTGGACAAGATATATTGTCACTGATGGGACAGATGATGAAGCCCAGGAAAACTGAAATCACTGACAAGTTACGACAAGAAATAAATAAGGTACTTTTCTCTTCTCTAAAAGAAATAACTTCAGTCTCAGATGTGAGAGATTTTATTAGATAGACTTCACTCTTTGGCAATTCTCCTCCAGATAAAAATTATAGGACCGAGATCACTGACTTTGTGAAATTCTCATTTGTAATAAACTTTCAAGTTGTTGCAGTAGTCCCAAGTTTTTATAATTGAAAATTCTTAGTATGTATTGTAATGTGTGATTCCAGGTTGTTAACCGGTATATTGATGAAGGTGTGGCTGAGCTTGTACCTGGTGTTTTATTCATTGATGAGGTTCTTAATCTCTTAAGCCCATATTATTTCCTGCATACATCTAGATCTTTTAATTGATTATGAATCTATATCTTTAGGTACATATGTTGGATATGGAGTGCTTTTCATACTTGAACCGTGCATTAGAGAGTTCGCTATCTCCAATTGTCATCTTTGCTACAAATAGAGGAATATGTAATGTGAGGTATGATGCACTGTTTATAATGGTAAACATAAATGATTGTGGGAGTGCCTAATATTTTCTGGTCTTGTGATCAGGTAAGTAGTCTGTTGACTGTGTATAGAGTATCAAACAAACATTGGATAGTGAGAGTTTGTCATTAATATTTTTAGATTGATTGGATTCTTGCTGTTGCATTGGAGTCATCATTCTTTTACAAATAATTTATTATTATAATCATATCCTCAAAAGGGGACATGAATTTAGAGTACAGATGACTACGATTGTATTTGTATGTGTGCGAAATACTTTATGGTCTGGTCATTGATTTACTGTGCGCAGAGGAACTGATATGAATAGTCCCCATGGCATACCTCTGGACTTGTTGGACCGATTGGTGATTATTCGAACACAGATATATGGTCCTGCGGAGATGATACAGGTTTGGATTGATTTATATGTTTCAATTTTCTGTCAACCTTCCACTGACTCCTAAGTTTATTAATGCCAATGTACTTTATTGCTTGCTTGGCTAGATTTTAGCGATTCGAGCACAGGTGGAAGAACTTGTTGTAGATGAAGATAGTCTTGCTCGACTGGGAGAGATTGCCGGAGAGACATCCTTAAGGCATGTGCTGAATCTCAAATTCACTCTTTAGACCAAGTATATATGTAGTAAAAATTCTTCTGTACTCTTCATCTTTCAAGCATATGTTATAAGAAATATCGCGTTCCTGCAGGCATGCAGTTCAGCTGTTATCACCTGCCAGTGTTGTAGCTAAAATGAATGGTCGAGACAATATTTGCAAGGTAAATAACAACCTTTGCCAACCAATCTCATCTTCAAGTGCATTATTGATATCATCTGATGAAATGTGTTGGGATAAACTTCTTGAGCTGTGCGTTTTTGTTTGGTGCAATTTACAGGAAGACGTTGAGGAAGTGAAGGCTCTGTATCTGGATGCCAAGTCTTCGGCAAGGCTACTTCAAGAGCAACCAGGGAAGTACATTACATGAAAGGTGTGCAATTTTTAGGCCTGTTGGGATAACGAAGGACAGACTAGAGAAGGGTTCCTGAACTATCACTACACATTAATTGTGGTCAAATATTCCTGAAATGTATTTGTTCCTAGAGGTACAAAAATTTTGTGGTCTAAATCCGGTTGGCTGGCTAGTTTAACAACGAAGACCATTTTAAAGGTATTATTGTAATGCTATCAGTGGTAGGTGAAGTAATCAGTTCAATGTAAATTTTGTATTGCAATTTGGATAGTTTACGAGTGTGAACCCCTTGGGATCCTCCCAATTGAGTCTGAGAATATTGAATTCAGCTATGCAAGTTTGGTTTACCATGGTCTCGTAAATATTTGAATTTGCAAGAAAAATGAATTGGGTGCATTTGAAAAGATTGTTACAATCAAGTAACTGTGCCAAAGGACCCCTTTAAACAAAATTTTTGCCAAATCAATTCTATCTACATGATGATGCCCGTCAACCTCCGAAGCAACTAGAGGTTTAAACATAGTTGGTGCTTAAAATAACTACCTCTCATTTACTTTAACACAGTAAAAGCTGCCTCATTGTTGCTCTTGTTGCTCGAAGTACTTGCTTCCTATATATTTGGAATGTATTCACAAGTTGAACAATGTAGCCGACAGTGTTCAGTCACTTGAGCCTTTGCCTCCCTCGTTCTCGGGAAAGACAAATTGCAAGTCTTCATTGTCTCTATATACTTGGACAAGGCAAGCAGCTTTATACACCAGCATTCCAAATACGGCTGGAACGATCTGTTCAGATCAAATAAATAAAAAAAGGTGGATGAAAAACTTTAAAATATTAGAAGAGTTCTGGAAGTATAAAAATTGTTAAACTTTTACCTGAAAGTCAAAGAAATCATTTGATATATACTGATGAGATAGAACCCAAATTCCATATAATGCAGCTGGGATAACAAGCCTTGGAGATGAAAGTGCGAGACTACTTCCCTTGAAAGATTTTTCCACGAAGTCACTGAGGTCCTTGCTCCTAATTCCAATCCTAAATGTAAAAGTACATCTTTGTCATGCAAAACAAAGAAACATAGGCATCCTGAGACAGAACATGCCTACTAGTATAAAAACATATTATTTTAGCATTACTTCTTGGACTTCTTCTGCAGGAATATATCAGGAACCATTTCTTTGGAAAAACTGTCTGCATGTTTGTATAAGAGCTGAAGGTACACGCAACTGCATAAGCAAAGGATTGGTTCACAATACTATACATAGCAGCAATAGCTGGGACAGCACAATAATTGAACTATGAAAAACGTTATCATGAACAACAATTGGAGCTGCTTCAAAAGTTGGTTTAGCAGTTAAACACAAATAATAGTCCAACAGAAAAACAGTCTCCTAGAGCTTCATTATTTGCCTAGTCTTGTTATTCTAAGTGGGGTGGGAAACCAATGCATTTTTAATATAACACTTAAAGGATAGTACCTTTCTTAAATGTCTCAAATGACTCTTTAGCCTTTAAACCTAACTTTTAAAAATTATCGAAGTAAACTTTGATACTTTTGAGTTTTGCCAAATCAGCCTAATTGATAACAATACTTTTTTCAACTATTAAGTTTTGGTTGAAATTGATTGAGGTATTTCGAAATCTGGTTCATTTCATAAAAACAAAGATTTAAAAGGCTTAAAAGCATAATTGAAAGCTTAATTGGGTTCAATTAATACACACTAATAATATTATAACTAGGTTCTAATTTAAAAGAAATCATACAAGCCTTATTTTCAGTAATATTTCCTGGACATAGATTTTATGTACTACAAACAACTACTTTTAACCAATTCATCCACATATATGAGTAAATCAATATATGAATAAAATGGATGCATGACTGTATAGCAAAAGATGCTGACAACATAATCTACCATCAGTTTCATGTATATACAGATAAGAATTGCCAGAATATTAAAAAGTTGGAATAAAAGAGAATATAACTACACTTGCTCTAAGCCAAGATTTGAAAACCTTAATAGAAGTAATATAATAACTTTAATAATCACTCTGAGCTTAGTATCAAAACATGGTTCACAACATACCTAGAAACAACTCCAACTGCATAGCTAGCAGCAGCCTGTACAATTAATAATGTTAAATTTCTGTTAGCACATTTTACAACTTCAGTAGCTACTATCAAATAGAAACGGATAGTAAGGTTTTCAAATAGAAACGGATATATATATATATATATATATATATATATATATATATATATATATACTTCCTCTGCTTTTTTTTATTCACTGCACTTTCTGTTTGCACACTATTCGAGACCTAATTTTAACGGTAAATATCTTTAATTATATACAACTAAAAATTATAAAAAATTTATATTTAAAAAGTAGACATTAAAACGAATAAAACAAGATCCCACTTGAATATATTTTTCTTTATACGTAAGTAACAATATAAAAAATAAGATTGATAAATGAATAGTAAACACTATGCAAGTGTAGCGGATAAAAAAAAGCGGAGGAAGTATATATATATATCTGTTTACTAGGATAAAATGCCGTGACTCTGAACAGAAACTCGATACTTCCAAAGCCAGCAGGGGTTTCGACCACTTAAATAAGATAATTGTGCTTATTTCATTGCAAAAAAAAGTATCAGCTTTGATAAGAAGAGAAAAAAAGGGTTTAGGATAAACCACTATTTCATCAAACTATGAACTCAAATGCTTAACTTGTCAGTAATTAATATATATACCTGGAATGAGAGAGCTATCAAGCAATACCCACTACATGCAGCTCCAATACCAACAGATAAAAACATCAGTTCCCTCTTGAGCTGAAAGTAAATACAAATTTAAAGAATCAGATTATAAGCACATCTTGCAGCAAAACCCTTATAGACCTGCCTTAGTAACTTATTCCATCTTTTAAGCCTTTTTCCTTTCCTTCCGTTTCTATGTAAATAGAAAGTAGAAGCAAATTTAAATTTAGTAACTGATTTAGTAATTTCGTAAATATATTTCATTCTTCTATCAAACTAAATCTAATATATTAAACCAATGATGACTATAAAATTTTCCCTTTAACCGTTTAACCCCATTTCTATCATCTACTAAGTTACAATTACAATACTTTGTAAACTCAATTGAAACACACCATAAACACAGACAAATTAACATAAATTTTAGACAATAATAGCATAGTAGCAATTATAAATTAAGACAATCCATGAAAAAGACTTAATTCCAGGAGAGTATCATACTGCTTCATATTTAAGAAGGTTCAGTTTCTTCCTCCTTTCTCTGTCATCCTGCAAAGCCTGCTTACGATCATGAGTTAGTAGCTAAAAATGGGTCCTTTCTCAGAAGTACATTTTTTTATTAACCTAATCCAAAATAAATTAGCTCATTAATTCTAAATTCATAAGTGCTTATTGTGTTCAAAAGCAACCTTAATTGGCAACAGATATCATACCTTAGCAGTGAGTTTCTTATTGATGGGCGGAGACTCGCTTCCTAAAAGCCATTCACGGGTTCTCGATAGTTTCAAAAATCCATCATCATCCACACTTCCAACATCCTAAATATGTAGGATTCAGGGTCAAAATCAAAATCAACTCAATCAAATGATCAATAAAAAAAGGGGGAGCAAGTCTCAAGTTAATCAAACTAAATGGGTTCAATATTGACTGAGACGCCACAGTAAAACAACATAACCAGGCATTTATTTATATGATTGTATCTTATGTTTTGGTAAGAAAGGGCTGGGACTTCAAATCCCGTATAGGTAAAACAAAACAATAATTTGGAGTCTTTATGGACGCCGGACTCCATGCTTATAAGCTAACTTTTAGAGTGATTCTTCAGGCATACCTATCAAATAGTATTAAAGCATGCAGGTGGACACAGATGACACGGGACAGGAAGAGTTGCTTAGGAGGATTTGACCCCAAATGAAAAGAGTCCTTGCTCGGTGATAGCCTCTTAAGAGTCCAGGGAGTTGCAACCTATGTAAAAGTTAATATAGACCTCGGTTATGAGTGGTAGGATTCTGTTGAGTCAATTCGCAAGGTACAATCTCGGAATCTCACATTATTGATACTAGGATATGGGAACTCCTAATCATTTGTAGAATATAGTGATACTACTATCATAAGGTTTATGAGTGCCCTGGGGCTCTCAAACACATCCGCAGCCAGATTTTCGCTATGATTCTCTTAATGTATCTATCATTCAGTCACTCAACAAACAAAGGAGAGGACAATCCACAGAGACTAGTCACCCAGATTTTTAATAGAAAACTCCAAACTCCTCACTGTAATGCATTCATGGTGTACATGAGAAGAGCCTTGATTTTTTTCCCCCTATTATATTGAATAAGTTGTCAAACCTTCATGTAGCTTAAGTCATAATAATCATAACTTTTCAATTGACATTAAACTAAACACAATATTAGTTACTGAATTCACTACGAGGCTTCTACATTAGCCACCAGCAGCAGTTCTCTTGTCAATTTATCACCAAATCTCAAGGAGGGTATGGCAAGGACAAAACGAAGCCAAAACCTAAGCACAGAAATCAGTCTAATTTGTCTTTAACATAAATGAGGGATTGGACAATGACTGTCCCATTCGATAAAGCAAGTGGGAAAAAAAAATGGAAGAAGAAGAAAACCTACTATAAAACTACATACCTACAAACATTTAAACTTCTTTCAGCTTCAAATACATCATTCAAAACTGTTAATTCAGACATATTTCATCAGCAAGCAAAATACTAACATGTGACACAACAGTTCAACAAATAGTAGAAAGTGCAATTGACCTTGTCTGGTAATTGAGGAGTGTCGGCGAATATGGCATCAGAATCAACGTCGTCTAATTTCACAACTTGTTTAATCCAAAACACATCAGTGGCTTTGGAAATGAAATCTCCATTTACTTGTCTATCCTTCAAGAACATAAGCATAACATCATCTTCTGCAATTCCAGACACTGGAAAAACCAAATGAACCTCTTGGTAAGTTACAAGTCAAAACAATTGAAAACAAATAAATAAGAGTTGAAAGAAGAAATGCTGCTGACCAGGGCGGGTGCTTGTTCTTACGATAGAGAATGGAGCGAGGGGTCTTCTGAACTGTGATTGAGGAGGAATGGTGAGGAATCTTCGGAATTGAGAGTGGATACAGTTGGTGAAGAAACCAACCGTCTCCATCTGAAAATATCTATATCTGTGGAGAGCTTCGTATTGAGTGGCTTTTTAGAATTTGCCGTAATTGCGTTATCCGTTAGATGACAATTTTATGAACCCGTAGACTCAAGCATTTAAATATATATAATTTTATTAAAAATAATAATTTGATTATATTATATATATATATATGTATATATATATTTATATATATTTAAATCCTATTTGAATTACATCCCCATGAACATTTTAAACTTCAAATGATAATTTTTTTTAAATTACCACAAATAATTGACCAACACCATTCTCCATTGTTAAGCATCAATCAAAAGAAGGGCTATGAAGTTTGTATTTTGGCGCTACCTTTTAATAACTCAGAATTATTTATTCATTGCTTCCGTTAACTCCACAGACACCGGAGATAGATTAGTTCATTTCTTTTTATTTTACAAACAGTCATCATACACGCCTGTGTAAAGATGGAACAACAAATACTACACATATTCGTTGCTTGTAGTTGGCAAATAGCATTCGACACTTGGATCAACTTCTACATCTTTGACCACTTACGACTCAGGCTTGCTTCAATTGATCCATGAGGTTCGTCTGTTGGTAAATACACATCATTCTCGAACTGCAAATGTCACCAACCAATTATCAGTCACTTATAAAAAGAGAACCTAGAATGTTTATTGGGTTGTAATTTGTATCCCCACAAGAATTTCAAACAAAGAATAATTGTCAGGGTACCTTGACGATAACGTTATCCTTGTTTGACAAATTGACAGGCAGGAAATGGATATTTGGCATTTTAAGGTTCACAGATGAGATGTCAGGAAACCTGAAACCCAAAACTCATATAAACAAATTTTAAACATAAATCACAAACAAAGAAGAAGGAAACCAAATTTTCAGTTACAAAATTATAGAGAAAGTGACCTGCTAAGGACAGCGTTTGCCATCTGATAAAGAGTGGTTTGAACAGATGGGCTGTATACCCCCTCTTTGGGGCTTCCGAAGAAGGTATCCACTAAAGTTTTCTTCACATCCAGGTACCTTTCAGAGAAGTAAAGTGGCTTCTGCGGGAGCCTAAAAATAGATTCATATGAATACCTGCACAAACAGCCATCTCAAGTTATTAGCAAAATCGAGCAATAATAATACATTCTAGCTTCTGTTTCTTAAGATAGATTTATAACTGTGAAATACCTCCATGATCCAGTGACCTCAGTGGCCAGAAATCTCTCACGAGTGTCTGGCAGAGCAGTGTATTTGTCCTTAATAAATCCTTCAAACCCAGACTGTTCATAAATAGACTTCAAAGTTAGCCGTCACCTTAATGTAACCGACAATTACTTTCTCTTTCACATAGCATGCCGATTTATATAACAAAAAAAAATATGAATTAAATAAAGTTAATTTTACATACAGATAAAGTAAAATCATGACTGCAGTGATATATGCATGTGGAGCATATGAGAAAAACATCACTGAGAACTGACAGAAAGACACAACATCAAAACTGCTAAGAAAAAAGCACTTCCAATTATTGCTTCAAGTACATGCTCTTGTACTGCCCACACTGATTAGGTCTAGGATTTCGAGTAATAGTTTACCATCATAGTCAAATGGACATAAGCCTGAAATTGCCATAATCTAATTTCACCTCCTCCTGACCAAGCAAACTTTACAATACTTACCAACAAAATATCACAATAACTTATACTATTCTAGTTTACAATAACTTATACTAGAAGAACACCAATAGTTTTCAATATTAAATCAGTTATAGGGATGCTTCAATTCATAAGATGAAGAGAAATAAACTCACTTGGGTTGTCTTCAACACAGCCAATCCTTCAACACCAGAGGTCAACTGTAAAGCCCCGGATTTCTGTACTACAACCTCAGTGGTATGCCTCTCAGAACCAAGTTTAAAGCCTTTCAAAAGAACAGGCAATATAGATACAGTAAGAATCTCGAGATATATAATTTAAAATAATAATAATAATAATTAATAAAAAATAAATAAGCTATGTTAAGTCTAATAAGCTATTGCTAAGAATTTAATAAAACTGTGTCATAAAAAAGAGGGCAATGAACATGGTACCATAAAGAGAGCAATAGGTTTAAATGGGCACTGTTCAATAGAGTGAAGAGAATCTAATAGATTCATTCATCATATAAATTCTAACCGTGTTGATGCTGTTGGCCATCCACAACAACGCGTTCCCAAGGCTTTTCGACTATGTTCACAATAACACCAGTAACCTGAAATTTCATAAAACAAGACAAGATCATAAACCTACTTATATACATCAATCAGAAATCAGCACTACTTCCAAGCTCACGCGATATGTATTAGCTTAATTGAGCGCAGAGTACCTGACGATAGTAAGAAACGAAGTGCTTAGCAAGCACAATCGCGAAATCCTCCGCCGATAAACGCTCCGTACACGATTTAGCTTTCGCGTAAACCTTTGATCAAAACAACATCACAGTCAAATCAACAATAACAAAAACAAAACAAAATTCGCTGAGGGACAGTGAGGAGTACGGTGTTTTTCATGGTGTCGGTGGCGACGATGTTGGAGTTGTCGCCGTCGAGGTAGGCGTTGATACAGTCAGAGAAGAGGCTGATACTGACATTCCACTCGACCACGAAGTGCTGGCCCTCTTTGGTTTTCCAAACCCTAGCTACTCTCACTCGAGATTTACCATGTCTCTGGTCAAGTGTGAATCCGTCCATTTTCAACGACGCTGAGAGGTACGATTGTTATTGGGTTTTATATATCGGCGTGAGCGCGTGATTTTGCTTTTGAAGTTGGCGAGTGAGGAAGTGTTTGCTGCGTAAAAGCCAGCGCAGTCCACTTCGATGGGGCAATTTGATCGGTTTTTATAATTGTGTGAGATGAGAGCGGTGGCTTTTTGTTCGAATCATTTTGGCTGAAGATTGGATCTGACTCTGTCGAGACAAGGAAAGGCCACGTATGAATGGACATACGTATTCGTTTGTCTTGAATCTCATACTGTGGGCGTTGCCTTTGATTGGTAAAACCATCTGGTTATTTGATATCAACAATTCCGATCTTTTAATCCCGAGTTACGTATAATCAATTTGGGTTTAGTTTGAATACCACCAATTGATTGGCTTCTTTTGGCCGTTTAAATTTGTAATTAATGTTACTCAATTTTTTAATTGAGATTTTGGGTCGAACAAGAGATCTTTGAGATCCAACAACAAATGAATTCGACAATATGTTGTGGTATGCAAAACCAAAAAAATTCACTCTCAGGTTCATTCAAACAATTGGATGTTGTAATATGTCTAACCGACATAAATTTATATTTTCCTTGGATTAAATATCTGGTGCTTCTAAATTGATTAAGATATATTTTTTAACGTGATAAGTTGATAAAAGATGAAAGTTATACATAGATGACTATCGTCTCAATTTATTTAGGAATTTCTTTTTACCATTGTTTATGCTGTTGTGAAATATCAATCAAATATACTGTCACACTTGTTTGAAAAAAAAAAACAATTCAGCTGGTTGATAAGATAATCCATCCGGCTATAATTTATATTACACCCGATTTGACTATACATGCATAAGTTATAAAATTGTAATAGTATTTCTAAAAGTTACAGAATGAAATTGATGCGATCATACATGCAACTATGTGTTTGTGTAAGTTATATAATTAGCCATGTTGGTGGAGTTGCTGGAATCTATTGTACCTAAAATGACCATACAATTCATCAATTTGCATGTGTCTTTGACTACACTCTAAGTTGATGCATGTGATCATATAATTATCTTAATATATAATAATTTGGCCATACTCTGAATTGTGCATATAACTTTTTTTTCAAAATACTATCGTTATTCGCAAGTTATATAATCTACTCCCTCCGTATCAATTTAGTTGCAACATTAACATAATAAATACTATTCATCCATCAATCTTATTTTATATATTGTTTGTAATGTATAAATAAAAATATAGTAAAGTGAAATCTTATTTTATTCGTCTCAATGTCTACTTTCTAAACATATAATTATTATAATTTTTAGATGTGTATAATTAAAAATATTTACCACTGAAGTTAAATATTGGACAACACGTCGAAGAGAAATGTTGCAATTTGTAAATATATTTTTTATTTTTAAAATATAAATCAATTTATAAATATATAATTCATAATTGTATTTGTAAAATCATTTATTATGTATTTATATTTATAAAATTGTGATTATAATTGTATTTGTAAAATCCGTTATTATGTATATAGTTGACAAATCGATCATAAAACATGTTAGATAAAATTTGTAAAGCAAATATTTTAAAAAAATAAAATTTATAAAAATTTATTAAAAAAAAATTTCTCCCTAAATTTATTTATTTTTATTTGAAATATATATATATATATATATTATTTTATTTATGTAATCAAAATTCTATCACAACAATAACTGTATTAATCCAATAAGCACATGCAGCAGGAACTACTAGTAAGTAGTATAAAATGAACCAGGATCAAACCCTAGAAGAGATCCAATTGAATCAATCCAATGGCCCTAAAGAAACCTGGAGAGAGAGACATGCTAGAGTCCATGTACTCCATGCTAGCTCTGGTAGTGATACTGGTGGCTTGTGTCGAGCTCTGTGATGCCGCCACCGTCGTTGATGTCTACCGCCTCATCCAGTATGATATCTCCGGCGTTCCTTTCGGATCTCGCCTGGCCAGTCTCAACCATCACGCGGCCTCTCTTCACTTTTCTCCCGCCGCTGATCTCTCCAGGACCGTCGTCATGATCCCCGTTCGCGAACTCAATATCACTTTGGTCGAAGGTACCTTGATTTTCTCTTTTACTTATTTATACTTGAAAATACTCTTAATTCCACCTTTGTTATGTGTTGCTGGTGCAGAATTCATATCCGGAAAACAGGCTTTGGGCGGACTCTTGTTTTTGCTTCCCGAGTCGTTTCGTCTGGAAACTGAAGGTGGTATTGAAGTTGGGGAGGAGAAGCAGGCAATCAAGAATCTGTTGCTGCAGCTTGAGCGCTTACTAATTCATGCTAAAATGCCTGTCAGTTTCCTACTTGTTTTCAGATAGTATTGGCTTCTTATATTGGATCTCAATTTCAATTTGGATTATTATTTTAGATTTTAAATTTTCTAGTTCTACTACTATTATGGTTGCATTTGATTTATGAGTCTCCTTTTGTCTACATGTGCTGCAGTTTCCTGTGTACTTTGCATTTGAGAATGACGAAATTGATGCAGTCTTGGGTGATGTGGAGAAGAATGATGTCACTGGTCAACCCGCCACTGCGACCACTGGAGGGTGAGTTCACATCTGTTAGAACTGTCTTGTTTTTACTATTGAAAAAAAGGATTAGATGAGTTTTGATGTTATCTACTATGTGTAAATTTTAGTCTGGACATCTCTTTAGTTAAATAGATGCTGGCAACTATCTACTCAAGATCCATAGATATCTCTAGGCTTTTTCCTTTGAGGAAGGTTTGATCAGTGATTCCTTTGCATATTTTTTCTATTCAGCTAACGCCAAGCATCAATCTGCTGCACACCCTTCTTTCATGAACTAAATTTTAAATTTTTTTGTGAAGCATTGTTGGTACTATCACTAGGTTTCGATGATCACTTGTTTCATTATTGGATTTTTCCATTATCCCCATCTCAACTCTCTTAAGTAAAACAACTGGCAATAAATGCTGAAAGTGCTGTTATGAACTCTCAAATCTAATAATAAAAAAAAGAGGCAGAATTCTATATATTAACATTTATTTTGTACATTTTATTCTTCGTGATATCT
Organism: Cardiospermum halicacabum; assembly: GCA_031304145.1. NCBI lineage: Eukaryota > Viridiplantae > Streptophyta > Magnoliopsida > Sapindales > Sapindaceae > Cardiospermum > Cardiospermum halicacabum. Next base: position 8,521,761 of record CM062390.1, on the reverse strand, counting down.
TTAGGATACACATCTAATAAAATAGAGAGGCTGTTTTTCTCTTTCATTCTCTTTTGAACACACAGCTATCCATATAAACCTTAACCCATGGGATGTTGGAGTTCTAATGATTCTGTATGTTTATCATCTGGATATTTAATTTCGTACATGCTTTCATCTTCATTTCTTGAAGAATAATCTAAGACAAAGGTTTATATTATTTTATTAATTTAATTTCTGGGGGTTGGTATATGTGGGTTTCATGTCTTTTGTTGTGATATTGAATACCTGATTTCATCCTTGCATTTAATTTATTGTAGATACAAACTTGTTGTCTCAACACCAGAAGCGAAGAAAGTTGCATCTCCCACCATTACAAACATCCAGGTTCCAATTTATTTAACTTTTCACTTTAAATTACAAGGTCTTGTGTTATAATTCTACTGTAGTGAACTAAAGTCTGTAATTTCTTTTGTAAGTCAGATTTCAAGATGAGCTAAATATTAATAAATTCTTGGGATCAGAATATTTAAAATGTGTTGTTCCATCTATTGGTTCAAGAAGTAGGCTCCTATTCCTGTATTTTAAAAATATTTGTAGATCTATTTGCATGATAGGATAACTAAATCCTAATAACATATTGAAAATTGAAATAAATGGACAAGTAGAATGCAGAACAAATGTTGCAAGTTATCATTAAGTTTCTTGTCCTTGAATCCAGTTTTTGGTAGATATTTAGTTTCGATTAGCTTTTGACTTTCGGCTTGGTTGCAATCAACTTTATAAGTGGTTTCTCCATTAGAATAGTTTATCTCGCATTTCGAATTTTATACAGTCAAAGTTTTCATTTGAATCCTAGCTTGATAAGGTCTTCTCTGACAATCCACTTTTTGCCTTAGTTTTTAGTGTTTGTCGGCGGCAAATTCAATGATCGAATTGAATGAAATCTAATCTTTAAGTTAATAAGTAGCCTGTTTGCTAATGAGCAAATTGAATGAGAGGTTTTATGCTGAACTGTTAACACCCAACTACTAAACAAGCAACACCTGAGCTGATTTGAAATTAGAAATTTTCTAGAGAAGTCTATTTTGTCTAACTTTTCCAAAAAAAAGTCTTTGTGGATTATTAATCCATTATAGAACAATCCACATACACAGTAACTTTCCCAAATAATAATAATAATAAATTAAAGAAAAAATTAAGTGAAGCTTAAAGTTTGTTGAGTATACATATAATCAATTAGTATTTTCTTTACAGGTGTTAAATTAATATAATCGTGATTGTATCTTGAAAGAATAAAAGAAACATTTATATCTAGTAAATTAATTTGTTAGCAGTTGGTAGTTTAGTAATTACTAATTAGTAATTCATTGGTGGTTTGATAATTAGTAATTCATAGGGAGGCTGATAGTAGTTAGTTGCGTGGTTAATTAAGTGTTTTCTCTTTATTATTATACTTTGTTTGTTAACATTCTGTAGGCGATGTGATTATTGTCATTGTTGTTTATGATGATGTTATGATTACCATGAATAGTTTTTAAGATGAAATTCATGAATTGAATTGTTTCTCTTACAAAGGGAATTTGAGATCAAGGATCTTGGACGTTTTTTTTAGATGAAGAGAAAGATGAAATCCTCACTAGGTTGACTACATCTTAAACTTTTGTAAGGAAACAAGTAAGGTTGAGTGTGAACCTCTTTTGATTATTTTATGGACAGTACAACAAATTTGGGTTAGTTGACTGATAGTAGTCATCCTGTGGAAAAGGAAGATATTAATGTTTAATTGAGAAGTTGATCAATTTAACGAAATTGGGTTAGTTGGCTGACGGTAGTCATCCTGTGAGAAAGGAAGATATTAATGTTTATTTGAGAAGTGATCAATTTGTGAAATACCAGACATGAGCTTTCTCTGTGAGCTTTGTTAGCCAATTTATGATTTATTTAAATGATCACTTAGGAGTTGTTCTATGCATTCCTCAGATAACTAAAGATGCCACTAGGTACAAGGATTTGTTTCAAGACTAGTTGTTCTATGCATTCTTATTAAACTAAAGATGACACTAGGTCAAGGGACTTGTTTCAAGAAGACTAAAGAAGTCAATATATAAAGTGATGCAGACTAGGCAGGACTGCGGTTGACAGAATGTCTACTGTAGGATGTTACTCTTAAGTGGAAATTTAGTCACTCTGCAAAGCAAGATTCACGGAGAAACAAGTTGTGGTCTCTCGTAGTAATCAAGGGGCAGAATTCAGATATATGGTTCAAGGGATTTGCAAAGAAATATGGCTTCAGAAATTTATTAAAATTGAACTACCTATGTCCCATTAAACTATTTCGTGAGTTGTGACAATCAAGCTACTATTAGTAAGCAAAGAATTTTTTCCATCATGATAGAACAAAGCATGTCCTGATAGATTGACAATTTATAAACAAAAAGATTAATTCAGAGCTTATCGAACTGGTGTTATCTCTTTTAACTCCTCAGTTGCAGATGTTTACTGCCCAGCTTAAGAATTGGGGGTGCAGATTTTTTGTAACTTAATCTATTAGCAGCTGGTGGTTGGGTAGTCAGTAATCAATAGGAGGCTCTTGGTAGTGATAAGTTGCGTGGTTAATAAGTGTTGTCTATTTAATCTCCTTCTTTATATATATATGGAAAATTGCAAGATCTGGGCCAGCCAAAGTCCATTTTTATGATTGGAACACAAGACTCCCTTTATGATATCTTATATCTAATAGCTAACACCATTACTTTTCTTTTCTTCCTTTTGTTTATGTAATAATTACCCAACATACCGGCAATTGCGAACAGGGATCACCAAATTGCCATTGCTAATTGCTTATCATAGATTGTCGAAGAGGTCTAGGTTTCTTCTGTTGTTTGCCTACTTCAAGGGAGGATCTCTTTTACTTTGAATATCCATTCTGGCAATAATACATTTGAGAACTCTCTCTTGTATTTTCCTAAACTTGTTGCTCTGGTCTTGTTCCCTCCATCATTATTTTCATTTTGTGAGTGGTGCAGGGATGGTTGCAAGGGTTAAAAACAGATGGTGATGCAAATCAACTCCCAACCATTGCTATAGTAGCATCATATGATACATTTGGAGCTTCTCCTGTGAGTGATCATGATAAATACTAATAACAAGTTCAAGTTCAACTTCAGTGATTTTATGGCTGTGTGTTGATGACGTACACTTGCAGGCATTGTCGGTGGGAAGTGATAGTAATGGAAGTGGTGTTGTGGCCCTCCTTGAAATTGCAAGGTTATTCTCCCATCTCTATTCCAATCCTAAGACTAGAGGAAGCTACAACTTACTTTTTGGGTTGACCTCAGGTGGACCATACAACTACAATGGAACCCATAAGGTGCTTACTCTCTTTGATAAATAACTTTTTCCTTCAGAAATTTAATTGGAAAAAAAAAAGTAGGAAAGGAAATAAATGTTGGTTAGATTTTTCTCCAATTATTATTTAATTTTGGCATTTTCTTTTGCTTAAAAAATTTTAGCACTCTATTGTTGCAGTGGCTTCGAAGTTTTGACCAACGTCTTCGTGAAAGTATTGACTATGCTATCTGCTTAAATACCATTGGATCATGGGACAATGATTTATGGATTCATGTGTCCAAGCCTCCAGAGAATGCTTATGTAAAACAAATCTTCGAAGTAAGCTTATAAAATCCCACTAATCTGGTGTATTCATACTGTTGGTTTTGTTATCTACTAGTGCTGAATGGTTCGGTTTTGTGTAGGGTTTTTCTGCTGTAGCTGAAGAGTTGGGCTTCAAAGTTGGCCTAAAGCACAAGAAAATAAATATCTCAAATCCTCGAGTAAGTAATTATGCATGGATGATTGAACTATATCTATATTGACTAAGAATTCAAGATTCTTTCGTACCATCATTCATCACTGTATTATGTGTATGTTTCATTTTCGTATTTAGTTATGACAGTATCCTCTTCTAGGAGTGTAAGTGAGTCAAGCTACTCGGGAGTTATTCGAGATCGACTCGAGAAATACTCGAGATCGACTCGCTGTTCACGAGTTCGAGCCGAGCTCGAGTCGAGCTTATTCCTGAAATGAGTCGAGCTCGAACTCTATATTACTCGACTCGTAAGGCTCGCGAGCCTTATCGAGCTCTACTATAGTAACACCAATGTTAATTTTTGATTTTCTTGAATTGCATCTTAATCTTCTAAACTCTAACTATACATCTAATGTTCAATAAAAAAAGATTTGAAGACCGGTTGACGCAATGAAGTGTGACTCCTTAACATACCTTATATAAATGTTTGTTTCTTTTGTTCATTCTTTTGTATGAGCGGATCCCCTGAGAGCATCTTGTTCAAAACATTAGAATTGTTCTCTCTCCTTTCTCCTCCTTAGCATTATAAATGTTCTATTGCACATTTTTCTTGGAAATGGTCTAGCATTGGCTTGTTTTCTAATTGCTTCAGGCCTGCTACATGTTGGATTAGAAATTTTGTTTAAGGTCTCCCCTTAGAAGCTGAAATGCTCCGGTACCCTATCGGTTGACGCAATGAAGTGACTCCTTAGCATACCTTATATTGATGTTTGTTTCTTTTGTTCATTCTTTTGTATGAGCGAATCCCCGAGAGCGTCTTGTTCAAAACATTAGAATTGTTTTCTCTCCTTTCTCCTTCCTTAGCATTATAAATGTTCTATTTCACATTTTTCTTGGAAATGGTCTAGCATTGGCTTGTTTTCTAATTGCTTCAGGCCTGCTACATGTTGGATTAGAAATTTTGTTTAAGGTCTCCCCTTAGAAGCTGAAATGCTCTAGTTTTTGTTCTTATTCTATAATATCATTATATTATTTTTTATTTCTTCCTCTTTTATGATTAAAAAGGAGGAAATGTCGTGTCATTCCTTGTTATTTATTTCGTTATGATTCCTGCACCCTTTTGTTGTTATACTGTATATATTAACAGAAAATATGCTTTTTACATATTTTACATGCTCTTAAAATTTATAAAGCACGATTGTGGTTGCTCTCTTCTGCTCTTTGGTTCTAGTTATGAATCTGCTTTCTGCTGTAGGTAGCTTGGGAGCATGAACAGTTTTCAAGGCTAAGAGTTACTGCTGCCACCCTTTCTGAACTTTCTGTTGCTCCGGAGCTCTTAGAGAGCACTGGCGGTTTGTTGGATAGCAGGTGCCCTTTCAAACCATTATTGTTGCTAAAGTTGTTAATCCTGATCTAGTGACTATTTCTAAAGAGTTTGGTTTTCTACAGGCATTTTGTAGATGAAACTGCAATTATCAAAAGTGTCAAATTAGTTGCTGAGAGTCTTGCAGTAAGTCTCCTATCGAAAGCTAAACTTCCACCTTAATGATGTGAATTGGACTGCTATAGAATACTGTGGAAAATAGGAGTAGAACCTTAATTTTTTTATTCATGTTTGGATTGCTTTTACTTTTTAAATAACTACATGTTACTTATGGAATTATGTGCTTAAGGTTAGTTGAGCTGAGTGTTTGGTAGACTAGTTGCTTAATTATCAACTTAATTTAAAAGAAGTCCTTTTAAATCCTCATCCGCATCCACATAATTTAATGGGCGACCCAAATGTAAATAGTTTAAATAGTTGGAGAAATACATAATCTCTTTACTTAATTACTTAAGTTTTCCTCAGTAAAAGAAGTTGTCTAACTGCAATTTTAGAAACCCTAAAAATATATTGGTTAGGACTTGTTCTTTACAAATTTAAAATTAAAGTTAAACTTGTTGAAGTATGAATTTTTTTTAGAAGCTACTTATGAATTTCATGATGGTTAAACAACGAAACTGTTCTAGTTGCATTGGAATGGATTATGATGTATTTAGTTTAGTTAGTGCAATTGTGTTAGTTGTAGTTGGTACTGATGATATGCTATGGTATGGTATTTTAGTGGTAGGTATTAGCTTGAATGTAAAGCATGTTTGGGTTTGATTGTTAGCATGACTGGTATATGGGTAGATGGTAATTAGATGACTGATTTTAATGACTAGTATGGGCTAGTGTTACTAAGTATGGATGTGATGATTATGTATTTCTCTATAAATGGCTTGAAGAAATGATATGTAACTTGAGAGATTGGATCTTCCTCTCCACATGGTTGTCTTTATGTTGAGAGAGAATTTCATTCTCCCCACTCTTTTTGTTCATGGTAGTAAAAATATGGAGTGTTCATTGTTATTTTCTCCAGGAGATTAATGGTTTGTTCATGGCAATTTATTGTTGTCGTCTATGATCTAATTTCCAACAAAACTCTTTACTCTCTTATTAATATTGTATATACTAATGATAAATTAACAAACTAACATTCTCAATTTAATTTTACATATTTGACTCAATATTCGTGATGTTTTTATTTTTATTTCATTTTTCCCAATCACATACTCATTTACTAAAATCCTCTTCTACCTGTGGATTCATGGATTTGCAAGTTGAAGTTGAAAATTTTCATTCTTAATTGTAATGGGATCCAGATCTCCACGGATCCTTACACAATGGTGACAGAGTCCAGATTTTGATGGGTCTTGGTGGGGTTAGAGACTTGGCTTGATATGTTTGTGTAAAAAGTTATAAACTCAATAATGCAATTATTTTTAGTTATTCATTATTTTCTTTTTATTGTTTATGAATAACCACACTCCTACCTGTGGATTCGTGTAAGTTCTTTTTTTTTAGCTAACCTGTCTTAGCCAACAATAAACTATAGGGGAATGTGTGAACATTTTCACATTCGATTTTCATTGACTATAGTAGTGGTGGAAGTTTCTTTTAAGGTTTTTGTGAGATGGAACTTCAGTGACAATGAGATGAAGAAAGCTTCTGTTTTAATTAATATTATTTATTAATTTCCCCCCCTGAATCTCATATCATGTATAGTACATTCTCTACCATTTGTATAAAATTGTCATTGATTAGCAACATTGATGCATCAAATCTTTCTTCTTCTAAATATGTAACATTTTTTTAATATAAATTTTCTGTTTTCCAGAGACATATCTATGGTTACCAAGGGAAGAATATTAATATCTTTGCAGACAACAGTAGTATGGCCGTCAGTCCTTCATACATTCGATCATGGTTAGATCTACTGTCACGAACACCCAGGATGGCACCATTTCTCTCCAAGAATGATCCTTTTGTAATGGCTCTGAAAAAGGTTTGTTCCTTCTCATATCTTCAGGTTTTTTATTTACTCTGCTATCCTTGAATATGGTGTTGAAGATTGATCAGTGCTCTCTGAGCTTTTCTATTTTAAATTTCTTTTATTTTTACTTAAAATTGCAACAGAGATGAAGAATATTAAACTACAATCATTTTTATACAGAACCTAGTAAATTGGTGTGTCTTGCACTGAAAATGTTTCCTGGTGCTTTTAAAACCATGGGTAGACTTACAATGATTTGCCTGGATGTTCATATGACTTTCAAGAAATAGAAATCGAAAGAACCAAGTGGTTATGTTGGGTGCTCTTGTTTTATTTTTGGCACCAGTACCCTATCATGGACATGGTGGGTGTGTGCCCTTATAATCCAATATTGGTCTGTAACGTATATGTACAGATATATTTTGTTTATGTTTGTAAACCATTCCTGCCTGCCATAAGCTTGTTAGAATATCAAACTTAATGTAACTTAAAATGGACCTTTTCCTCGGTGAGGACTGTCCACTCTCTGATTCTTATGTAGTTGGCTTTACTACTTAATGCTGTTTTCTTATTGATGTGTTCCCTCATTTGATTTTTGAGAAATTGTCCTTCCATAAAGGATCTATTGGATTCATAGTCCTTTTCGACTAAATAATATTTTACAATTTAAATAGTTTATGTTGTAGAATACCTATAACCGCTACTTGACATGCATTGTTCCATGGCATTAGAATTCCCAAGTCAGGGTTGTGTTGAAATTAGGGTTGATGCTGTTTGCACTTCTCTTTTGCTGTTTATGTTTCTCTTCAGCTTCATTCATTAGGCACATGGATTACTGGGGAATGGTGTTGGAAAGAGAAAGATATAACCTAATTTGCTTTAGGATGATAGTTAACCATGTACCACCTTAGCTTGCTGCATCTTGATAAACAATGTGTTCATAACCTATGGTTCCTACTTATTGGCAGGAATTGGCAGATCATACTGATGAAGTGAGCGTGCAGCATGAGGTTTTGGATGGCATGTTTACTTTCTATGATGCAATTAGAGCTAGACTCAACATATATCAGGTATTTCTTTCTCTAATTGCTGTTTGCTCTTATGTAATTGAACATGCCACATTAAACATAAATTCAGAGAAATTATGCATTTCTATATTGGCTGAACAATGGATTATCCGAATGTGCTCTGTTTATACCTTAAGAAGGATAAACTGTAATCGTTGATTATGTTACAGGTTGCTAGTGTAACATTTGACTTGTTACTGCTTCTGGCGTTGGGATCGTATCTGATTATGCTTTTCAGTTTTCTGGTCATCACAACTAGGGTATGTAACATTCTAAGAAGATGACTGTCAATGTTACTGGTTTATTGGCTTCTTTGTTCTTGTCTCTTTTATATAAAGATTATTACAGATGCCTTATAATCTGTTATTGTGTCGACAGGGTCTTGACGATCTAATAAGTTTATTTCGACGACCTCCATCTCGGAAGGTGAAAACAGCTTGATGGCATGCCCATAAAACCTGTAACTTCGTTTCAGATTTGTATGTGTGGAATAGACCTGAGAGGCAATGTTAGTTAGTTCAGTCAGTGACACTAGGATCCATATTGTAACTGTTGGTATTAGGAAGAAAACCAAGATGCAACAAATTTTGTTGAAATCCATTATTTATTGTATTACTGTTATATATATATATATATATATATATATTTTCCTGAAAATAAGCGTCGGATTGTGTATTCAGTCTGAAGTATTATTTCTAAATAGACAATGAGGCTTGCCCATTAAGCCCTAGATCTGCTCGGACTAGTATGAAGATTTTTTTTTTCCCTAACCATTGATTAGGATGTTGTGTCGATATTTGAAGGAAGATTTCTGGGTTATAGGGTTTGTTGGTGTGTGAAAAACATTATACAAGATTGTGATTGTTTCTTAAAAATCTGAACCGGTTATTGCCCTCCACGGTGGAGGAATCGATTTTACTTTTGAATTAATACAGCTTCGATTTGCTAGAGTTGATTTAATGACCAACGGATAAGTATGATAATAGTGCACGGCTTGAACAACTTGACGGGTCATCAATTCTACACATCCTTCTTAGGAAAGTCATTTGAGTAGCGCATTCTTGCAAACAAACATATATTGGTCTAAAATTTAGATTAATAATGTTCAGGCTCAGCTCATGACACCCCTAGTCAAAGCTACTAGAAAGCTTTACTACTTGTGTAGTTAATATCATTTCATCTATTTGTTCACAACTCCATCCAAAGTTTTCTTTGAGATCTGTAATATACTGGTGATCTAGGGGAAGAAGACTTCAATAGATGAGAAGAGGAGATCCCATTGTGACAATAAAACGATCAAAAGATGCCGATTGGAAACGCAAGGCTGAAGCTCAATTTACAGCTAATAAAGTATTCTTCTCAAATTGTTGTCTACCGACAAGAACTTACCATTCTTAGAAATGGTTTGTCTATGAAAGATTTCCGTGGGGCAAAATGAAACTTTAAAATTAACTACCACATACTTAGCTTGGACATGCATAACGCAGATAAAATTGCAGCTGATTTCAAAATACTTGATCTACAAATGCATCTGCAGACTGCGCATAAAACTTACCTTCTAACTTGTTTATACTCATCACAATCATCTCTTAGTCACTGTCTTCTTTGCTCACTTTGTTCTTTTTTGGTGTACCGCTTCTCTTTGATGGTTCATTTTCAACTTTCTGTTTCTTTTTCTCTTCTTTGTTCTTTCTTGGTGTTCCGCTTCTCTTTGATGGCTCATTTTCCACTTTTTGTTTTTTCTTCTCATCTTTCAATTTGGATGTTCCGCCTCTCTTTTCTGCATTTTTCTGCCTGAACTCTGCAAAGCAATTAAGATATTAGTCCCTATTGGAATAAAAACACTTTATGCTATCTGCAAAGCAATTAAGATCCATTAGTCCCTAGAGGAATAAAAACATTTTATGCCAGCAAATTAGTGAAGGTATAGGTTGTATAAACTTAATATCTTCTTTGAGAATGAAGAGGTGGATTTTCAATAATTGACCTCATTTATTTATTTATTTATTTATCTAAAATCAGAATAAACTTCTATTCAAGCCCATTCAATAATTTTGCATGACCAAAGACAATTGATTCTATGTTACTGGAATTTGACTTCAAAATTAGATGATAACAGTGAGCTAAAGGATTCTAGAATTTAAGTCAATTGTTTATTCTAAACAAACTCCCTCACTGTTATTATCTTATAGATTTAACTTCAGAGGTGTTTACAGTGATACTCAGCATAGAAGCAGATTTGCTCCACAAACTGGCTTTAGAGATGCAAGTTCTCCAGAGCAAGAATTCTCATAAAATTTTACAACTTTCCAGATATCATCTCCACTAACTAGTGTTCTGACTTAATCTCAGTTAGAAAATGTTTTCTGCAGAGCTAATAACTATGCACCTCACCACCTCAATGCAAACCTCCTGCTCAAAGCTTCTCTATTCTCTTCCACTCATTGATAAGTAATTGAATTATACTATCAGTTGAAGCCCTATTTCTCCCTCATAAGTCCTCAACAGAAGAATCTCAAGTAGATCATCTGGGGTTCTAACACACACTTAAGATATGGGGAAATAAAACTATACACAATAGCATACACCATAGAGGTTTAATGAACTGTCACATGGCTGCATATTGCTACAGGAACATTAACCAATCAGAACTAGGGGATACTGTACTATTATAGAGTAAACTTGGTTTTTATTAGCAAAAATGATTAATTATTGAACCAACAGTAACAAGACAGAGCAACAGACATATGAATGACATGGCCAAATCTCAATATTAAGACCATTAAAACAGTAACCACCAGATAGTTGATAAGGTCTGAGAGCTTAGCACTATCCAGCCTCAGGCTCATAATAGACTAACCACAGTCGGATGCCTTCCCTATAAGGTTACTACACTAACATACCCGAAAACAATACCCAAGAGGCTCTTCGTTACTGTAGAACAATACAGAATAAACTGACAAAAATTAACAGCTAGAACTACAGCTCTAACATTTCTCTCCCATGATAGAAACAGCAGACCATGGCCTAAGTTCATATATTTATCAGCCCCTTTTATTTTTCCTCTTATATGCAAGTGTTTACTGACCCATAGCTTTTCTCCAGCCTTATCACATAAGAAAGAGGGGCTGGCAATTACTTGTATGATATCATTGTCAAAATTGACCATGTGGTGTCTTGAGTTTGAGTCTCCATAGAATTATGCAAGGATTAGTAATTAGCCAACACTATTGCAAAAGGTTAAATGCCTATGCTTGGAAGCTCCATTGCAAGAGGTTACTTCGAGTTTCATTGAAAAAGGTTTAATCTTTCAATATTCAAATTGAACTTCAAACTTGTAAACAGCCAGTTACAGTAAATTAGTAAGTTACAACATCAAGGTTTCACTACAGATGGATCTTCTGTATCGATTAGACAAATATCATTACTTAATTAAACTCTCATATTTGTCCCAACAGGCAGACTGATTCAGAGAGATTTATCCTAACAAATAACTCATATATTAGGCACATAGATGAGGACAGGGACAGCAGATCAGCACACTATTGCTCTGATTCCAGGGCATTACTACTAAGCTCCAGTCAAGAACAGTAAGGTAACTTGGCCAATGCCCAGCTCAAAGAATTTCCAACAAAATCCGTACCTAATTTACATACGATTTATCTTATTTTACGTGTTGCAATTTCAATCTAAGCATATATGAATAGCTACGTAATCATGTTCCACAAATTTCGAACAACTCGATTGGATATCATAAATTAATAAAACGCAACTACGTTATGAGAGAAGAAGAAAAAGAGTACAAACCATCAAGAGAGGCTCTAAGAGGAGCACTTAATTCAGGAAAATCGACCTCTTCAATAGCTTTCAATACGTCCTTGGCATTAATGGTTTGTCTCTTAGACTCCTTGCAAATATCATTAGCTCTGCAACTCACAAACAAATCACTCTCATAAAAAAAAAAAAATCCAAAATCAAAACGCAAACCCTAGAGAGTGAAAGAAAATACTCACGTGGCGGAGAGATAATGAATGAAAATGCGAGCGCTTTCGGAGAAGGCGAGAAGGGCGTCTTTGTGAACGGAGATGTCGTAATCAGGAGAGCATTCATGTAGCTTATTCTTCACTACACGGCGGACAATAGTCTTCGGTAACTCTTCCGCCTCCGGCACTGTCTTGTCTGTCTGCATCTTCGACAAAACACACCGCTTCTTCGCGGGCGCTTTTGTTAGGTCTTTGTTTTCCCGCCAACAACACTTCTGTTGGGCCGGGTCGGGTCAGCCTACCTCATTTGCCCATTAGCAAATTCTGTTCACATTGGGAAGGTCAATATAGTAATTTCGTATCGACTTAGCTTCATTTGCCAGCCTTGTACAAGTCTCCTCCTATTTTCCATCAACGTCCCATTATCGACCCTAACCGGAGTACACCTCGCTGCTCTCTCGCTCCGTTCTGTAACAATCGAAGTCAGACCCAAACCCTAGCACTTCAAGAACAAAGGATAAGAGAATATAGACCAAAGAGAAACGATGTCTCAAAACGGTAAATTAATGCCGAATCTGGACCAACAGAGCACGAAGGTGCTCAACCTGACAGTTCTCCAGCGAATTGACCCTTTCATCGAAGAAATCCTCATCACTGCCGCGCATGTCACTTTTTATGAGTTTAACATCGAGCTCAGCCAATGGGTCCGTCTCTCTCTCTTTCTCTATTTCTCTTTTCTTCATGGTTGTTTTCGTCTGATTTCATTTTCATTCTCATTGCAGAGTCGCAAGGATGTCGAAGGATCTCTCTTCGTTGTCAAGAGAAACACACAGCCTCGTTTTCAGTTCATTGTCATGAATCGACGGAATACAGGTTTGTTGGCATTTAAATACTTCCTTCTGGCTTTGGAGACTGTAATTGTTATAATTGTGAGTGGTGTGAACAGATAATTTGGTGGAAAATCTATTGGGAGAGTTTGAGTTCGAGATTCAGGTCCCGTATTTGTTATATCGAAATGCATCCCAAGAAGTAAACGGTATTTGGTTCTATAACGCCCGTGAATGTGAAGACGTTGCAAGTCTATTTAGCAGGTGCTGTGCTTTTTCTCCTCTTTGAATAGCAGCTTTGATAATATACATACTTGATGATTTTGATGAGTGAAACTGTAGTGACTTATTAAATGAATAACCTTTTGTGGAATCAGATCACACTCCCAGTAGTTGAATATAATTATGCGTTGTTTTTTGAAATTTAGGATTTTACTAGGGCTGCAATCGAGCCAAGTATATGAAGTGTCCATGTTCGGCTTGTTTGTCAAATATCGAGCTCGACGAGCTTTATAAACGTTTGTTCAAGCTAGACTTTGATAATTTTTTCCTATATTCTAGCTCGACTAGTCTAAGCTCGTTTAGTTAGCTCGCCAACTCGATTAGGCTCATTTAGACTAAGTGTCTGTTTGGTACGGCTTCTTTAAATAGATCTTTTAGTAGTAGATCTTTTAATAATAGATCTTTTAGAATCAGAGCTTTGAAGAATAAAAGTTTAGGTGTTTGGTTATCAATTAAAAAAGTAATTATCAATTTCAAATTGTTTGAAAATATCACTTTTAAAATTACTTTAAGGCGTTATAATTACTTAAAGGGTATTAGATATAAATATTCACTTATTTGTTAATATTGAAATATATTTATTCATTGATGGTTATCATCTAGGAATTCACAAAATTTGCTTTAAATTTAAATTTTGGTTTAAATTTCAAAAGCAAATTGAGAGTTGAGTATTGAAATATGAAATAATATTACATGTAAAAAATACATGTAGTTACTATATATTTTTTTTGTTTGATTTTATTTTTTAAAAATGAAACTAATTCAAATATGAATATTATATATATATATATATATTTAAACTCAATTAAAAATAAAAAATTCAAGTTACAAATATAGTAATAATAATTATAATAATAATAATAGAAGATAAAATTTTATAAAATCTTATAAAATTATTTTATATAAAGATTTCACAAATTTATATAAAAATTTTGGTTGTCGATTTAAATTTTAAGTTATCGTAATTTTATATATTTCAAAATAATAGTATTTATAAATAAAGTAAGTAAAATAAAGTATAGGTTCATGAGTTATATATCATATGTTATAAGGGTATGAGCTATATATCATAAGTTATAAGGGTATAAAAGATATTTTGTATCTTTTTAAAAAAGCTCAAAAAGATCTGCTCGAAGAAGCATCAAATTTGTGCTTCTCTCAATAAATGATTTTCTACTTTTTTAAACCCTCAAAAGATCTACTGCAATTTCTGCCAAACAACCAAAAATAAAAGAAGAAGTGCTTTTAGGTTTAAAAAAGCATTTTCAGTCAGTAGACAAGCCTAACCAAACTGGCACTTAGTAGCTCATTTGACCTCATTTAGTAAAATTATAACAAAAATAAATTGAGCTTAAATTAAACCTAAATTTTTAAAAAAAAATTCCGGCATCTATTTTAATTTGGGTTTTTTTGAATTTGAGCTTTTTTATATACATTAAAAATTGTCTATTGATTTTTATTAAAAAAATATGTATTAAATGAGTTACAAATGAGCTCATTCGCGAGTACAAATGAGTTTTAATCAAACATGAACGAGTTTTGAATGAACCCGTTCATGAACATAAACAAGACAAGCAAGAGACTGTTCGGGCTCAGCTGGTTTATTAAATGAGCTATAAAATTTTGTTTGTGATCGTAGTGTTGAACGAGCTTTGACTGAGTTTTGACCGAACTGTTCACGAACCGTTCACGAGTGCTTGTATTCATTTGCACCCCTAGATTTTACTGGTGTTGCAAGTTTGTTTCATATTTATTGTTTGCGATTGATTTGGTATTTGGTAGCGAAGCTATAGAGTCTGCATTTTACTGTCTTTCTTCTTTCATTATGTGGGTTGGTTGTTAGCTTTTCCTTTTTGCATCTACATAATTGGATAAGTTCTTTGCTTGAAAATTGTGGGTGGGAGACATATCTTATGCACTAGGTCCAAAACTTCTGTACTACTTTCCGCTTTTATTCCTCTTTCGGTAGTGCTGCTAGTCTCTTTCGAGATGTATTGGTTTTATTTTTATGGTATATTGATGCATGTCAGTTGATGACTTACTGTATGTGAAAGATACTCAATGCAAAAAGTGGGCAGTCGTGCTTTTCCTGGATGCATGTCAGTTAATGACTTACTGTATGTGAAAGATACTCGATGCAAAAAGTGGGCAGTCGAGCTTTTCCTAATTATGAGTGATCATTGGATTTTTCCTAATTAAGAGTGATCTTTGGGTTTTTCCTAATTAAGAGTGATTTTTGGGTTTTTCCTAATTAAGAGTGATCGATGGATTTTTCCTAATTAAGAGTGATCGATGGATTTTTCCTAATTAATAGTGATCGATGGATTTTTCCTAATTAAGATTGATCGATGGATTTTTCCTAATTAAGAGTGATCGATGGATTTTTCCTAATTAAGAGTGAAGAGTGATCGATGGATTTTTCCTAATTAAGAGTGAAGAGTGATCGATGGATTTTTCCTAATTAAGAGTGATCGATGGATTTTTCCTAATTAAGAGTGATCGATGGATTTTTCCTAATTAAGAGTGATCGATGGATTTTTCCTAATTAAGGGTGATCGATGGATTTTTCCTAATTAAGAGTGATCATTGAATTTTTTTTCTAATTAAGAGTAATCGTTGAAGTGTTAAAAAACAGCTCTGAAGCAATAGTAATTCAAAAAAGGAACCCTTGCTTTTCATTTCCTTAAGATTTATGCAAAGTCTTACTGTCACCCAAGAAAAGAAAAGAAAATAAATGATAATGAAAGAAAATTTAAGAAAACATCTTACAAAAATTCTTTTAATTGGGCTCTGTAATCAAATTGCTCAGTGCGAATGTGTAGTAGCCTAGCATACTTTGTCTCAAACCTTGGTTATTATCCCTGTTTTAAAGAAGTGCTGGAGTAGTTTGTCCACTATATATGCTTGATAAAATAAATTTGTCACCAAATTAGTTGGTTTACTGTATACTTTCTCTGTTATCCTGATCTATTTACTACTTTATTCTTTCTACATTATTTGATCTATTTTGATAGTTTATTCTTTCTATGTTAGCTATCTTGATCTGCTGTGCTATTTATGTGTATGTGGAAAATACATTATTGAACTTAGTTACTGGGAATTTGCATATTTGTTGTATCTTTGGAGTTCATAATTTAATATAGGGCCTAGGTTGAAAAGCATCATTTCCTGGAGAATCTGTAAAAGAATATTCGATGAAGTTTTTCTTTTTCTCTGTGTGGACTACCTAAGGCTTAAGAACCTCCTACCCTGAAATGTGGAAGTAGGAATAGTCAACAAGCAATCAAAGTAATAGAGTGGTTATCTTAGAGCAAGAGTTGATTTCTACCATTGGTTAATGTTTTTTGAAGTTGTTTAAGATTGATGATTGTGATCTGGAGGTTGATGGTATTGAAACAGAATTGGTTGAGTTGAGTGAGACTATTGTGGGTTTTATGGATAAGAAAGTGGTGGATGATGGTTGTGAGAAACCTAGCGAGTGTGGAAAGAGTTACTAAGCTCCTCAAACGTAGCTAGTAAGGGAGGGGCCGGAAGCATGAGCAGGCTATTTAACAAGATTCACATTAGAGATGTGAAAGATAGCTAAAATACGGCAAGGGTTAAGCAATGATATATTTTTTTTTCTTTGAGGTGTTAAAAAAGCCTGCTAGTCTATAGAAGAATGCCTTTGTTGATAGTATTTCTGTAGAGAGAGTCGATTGTCTTAGAGATATAAGCCTATGTTGGCTATCTATATGGTTAAAGAGAACGTTTTCTTGTTTAATTTTAAGTTTTCTAGTGGAAAAGAACAATATTGATGCTGGGCCTATATTTCTTAAATAAGAAAATTTTCCTGCAATGAGAATGCAAGGGCACGATGAATTCTTCAATCCAATTTTTTGTTTAGGTTCTGATGTACATAGGTCATCTTTTGAGAATTTTGAAATGTTGAGTTAATTGAGTTAGGTCTACTTCCATAATCACCCAGTTTGTGGATACATGTATATTGGTTAGATCTAGTTTAGATGGACTTGCTTCATAATTTAATATAGGGCCTAGGTTGAAAAGCATCATTTCTTGGAGAATCTACATTAGAAAATGCTATGAAATTGATGAAATTTTATTTTTTTCCTCCTCGGCTAAAGGAGGATGTGGACTAGCTAAAGGCTTAAGTACATCGTAACCTGAAATGTGGAAGTAGGAATAGTCAACAAGCAATCGGAAAAAAAAGCGGTGATCGTAGTGTCAATTGATTCCTACCATTGGTTAATGAGCTTTGAAGTTAGTATTAGATTGATGATTGTGGTCCAGAGGTTGACGATGCAATAGGGTTGTTGAAATTATGATGGTATTGAAATAGAATTGGTTGCACTGAGTGAGACCACTGCGGGTTTTATAGATAAGAAATTGATGGTTGTGAGAAACCTAGAGAGTGTGGAAAGAGTTACTAAGCTCCTTAAAGGTTGCTAGCGAGGGAAGTTCCGGAAACATGAGCAGGCTATTTAACAATAATCACAAACCCTGTTTTATCATCAACCTTCAGGGTTAAGCAATGAGACTCAGATGCCATTTTTTTCTTTGAGGTGTTAAAAGAACCCACTGGTTTATGGAAGAATTCCTTTGTTGAAAATATGTCTATATAGAGAGTTGATTGTCTTGGAAGATATAACAATATGTTGCCTATCTATCTATATGGTTGAAGATATTGTTTTCTTATTTAATTTTAAATTTTCTAGTGGAGAAAAATAATATTGATGCAGGGTCTTTATATCTTAAATGAGATATTTTCTGTTAAGAGAATGCAAGGGCATGATGGATTCTTCATTATGTCTTTAGATTCTGATGTGGATTAATGCCTAGGTTATCTTGAGTATTTTGAAATGTTGAGTTAGGTTTACTTCCATAATTCCTCAATTTGTGGATACTTGTATATTTGTTATATTGAGTTTATGATAGGCTGGCCTCATAATTTAATATAGGGCCTAGGTTGAAAAGAATAATTTCTCGGAGAATCCATAAAAGAAAATGTGATGAAAATTTTCTTCTTTTTTTCGTCGTAAAAAAATACCCTGGATTGTGGCTGATGTAAGAATAGTCATTAAGCAATCAGAAAAATAGAGTGGTGATCTTAATGTCAGATTTCATTCCAAGCATTGGTTAATGTTTTTTGAAGTTGTGTAAGATCGATGATTGTGAGGAGGGTTGATGGTGCAGTAGGGTTTGTGATGGTATTGAAATAGAATTGGTTGCATAGAGTGAGACCGTTGTGGGTTTTATAGATAAGGAGTTGTGGATGATGGTTGTGAGAAACCTAGAGAGTGTGGAAAGAGTTACTAAGCTCCTCAAAGGATGCTAGCGAGGGAGGTGCCAGCAGCATTAGCAGGCTATTTAACAACAATCACATCCGAGATGTGAAAGAGAGCTAAAATGTTTGCCTGTAGGGTTAAGCAATGAGATTCAAATGACTTTCTTTTTTTGAGATGTTAAAAGAGGCCTAGTCTATAGAGAGAGTCAATTGTCTTGGAAGTTTGCTAGTGGAAAAGAACAATATTGATGCATGGCCATTATATCTTAAATAAAAAAACTTTCCTGCTAAGAGAATGTAAGGATTGATGGATTCTTCATTTGAATTTTTGTTTAGGTTCTGATGTGGATTAATGCCTATTATCTTGAGTAATTTGTATTGTTGAGTTAATTGAGTTAAGCCTACTTTCATAATTCCCTAATTCGCTGATACGTGCATATTGGTTGGATCATCTAGTTTATGATAGGCTTTCTTCACGCACCAATTGCTTTGCTTTGTCAACAACATTGTGTGTCTAGAAGACCAGGCATGCATACATTTAAAGAACAATAATTTTCAATCGGCTCGTTTAGAAGACCAAGCATGCATATATTTATGTCTTTGGTTATTACTAGTTCAAACTGAATCTTTTATGCTTCTTTTAGTAAGCGCGTTTCAGAACCTTCATGCCCATCTGAATCCCTAATTTCCATTGTCTATCAATTGGGCTGTACACAAAAAGTTTCATCTATGGGCACATACTCCATACTACCTTCGTCCAGCAGTAAGTGTCACAATTGGTAAAATAATTTGTCCAAAAATAAGTGTCACATATCTATATTTTGTGCATATTCTTCCATTCTTACCCTTTACTTATTTAACACTCAATCTTTTAAAATAATAGATTAAATTACTGTTTCAAGACACTCATCATCACTCTAATATTATTATTTAATGTATCATCCAATTATTTGAAGAGTAATAATACAAAAATAAATAAAGTATGTAAGGTTATTTAAGTAAATATGATGTACAATCATTACTTTTCTTAATATGTGTATTTTGGTCAATTGTGACACATATTAAGGGACGGAGGTAGTACATCAAATGTTAAGGGTTCTTGAGTGCAAAATTCCTCAACTGTTTTCCGGGGACGCAAAAGGTTCCCTTAGCCCCTAGACGTGGCTTTGACTACCACCTATTTCCTAAATTTGGCAAAACGTTTGCAATTTGTCGACTCATGCTTATGTGACACACAGCATATAAAACATGATTCCTGACACATGAGGAGCTAAAGCAGCAACGTTTTTAGCGCTAATTGTTTTTATTTTTTTGAAAATGAATAAAGTGGTTGAAAATCGTTTGGGAATTATGGTTCATGGCTTAGGCGGCCATCTCATTTATCAGTCTATTAATCTCGCCGTCTCTCTGTGATTTTGTTGCGTGTGTCTATCAAGTTTTAGTTTCCTGTTTTGCCTTTCTTTATTGAAAGGAATCTCTCCTACTTGTTTCACTTTATTTATTTCCTCTTGTTGCTCTGTATCTCCACCACTCCACTATCCTCTTATTTATTACTTCCTCCGTTTTTTTATTCGCTATACTTGTATAGTAAGTACTATTCATCCATCAATTATGTTGTTACTTGTGTATAAATAAATATATAGTTAAGTGAGATCTTATTTTATTCGTTTTAATGTCAATTTTCTAAATATAAAGTTATTATACTTTTTAATTATATATAATTAAAGAAAGTGTAGCTAGTAAAAAAAAAAACAGAGGAAGTATATATAACAAATTTCCCTCTTTGAAACACAAAAGACAAAATCAATCACCACCACTAAATAAATTGAAAGAAAAGAAAACAGAAGTCCCCTCTTAATTCTACAATTTTATTTAACAAGCTAAACTACTTCCCTTTATCATCATAGCTTTTCTCTCTGTTATTTCTTTGCTCTTAGCTGCTTATTATCTCGTGGAGTGTTTTTAAAAATCAAGGTGTGATTTTATCTTGTTTTTGTTAAATATTCTGGATTGGGGTGTGTGTTCTAAAGAGTTGTTTTTTCCCTTCCGTTTATATTGTGAAGATGCCTTTTTTTTTTATTTATTAATTTTTTTTTATTTAGCAATTTGCTTTGGCTGAACTTCTTCAAGGTTTCTCTTTCTCCACTCTTTCTATCACTTGAAACCGTTTTATTTGATTTTTTTTGTGTGTGTGTTGTTGTTGTAATGTTAACACACATGACAACCATGTCTCTCTAAATGTTAATTAAATAGTCCACATGAGCGGCATGTGTACTACACCAAAGATGTTCAACTTAGGAACAAATGAGGTGACAGGTCAGTATTTTGCCAAATTCAGGGGCAGGGAGAAACCAACCTAAGTACAAGGATCTGGGTGAGAGAGTACAGGGGCTAGGGGCACCTTTTGCCTTTAAGGGATCTGCTTTTTGGTGTCTTGTAAATGCCACCTACCATGTTGTGATTACATAGCCTGCACATTCTAAATGTTTATGTATTTATGTGTGGCTAAAAGCTAGTTAAATGTCGTCTCTGGTAAAAATTGATTAGGAAAATGAGGAAGGAAGATAATGTATTATTATGTGTATTCTAAATGAACAATATCTTTATCAAACCATGACATATGGCTTATTATATAAATGTAACTACAAAATAGGTACAAGGAACACTACTGAAAGTAGATGGCTGACCATATGATATGCACTCAAATACTCATCCTTGATTTGAAGGTGCAGTATTCATCTTACTTATTGATCAAATGCATCTTACAAATGATTTGCTTAAATGCTCAATTGTTTCTACTAAAAACTAGTAGAAAGTAAATACTCAAATGCATATTACTAATTGTTTCTACTTTACGCCATTAATATTTACTTGTTCTCCACATATTCAAAATAAATATTCGGGGGAAGGAAAATAAATTAATGAGCAATCCTTAGCATAGCAATATACTGATGGTGGGTTTCAATAAGAAGCTCAAGTCATTTGATTCCTGGGTTAGTGAAGGAAAAACCTCTATTTGAAGAACTTCAGATTGGAAATTAATGGAATCAATAGTTTACATGTGGTTTAATATTCTCTGCTAGTTCCTCTGTCTCTATTATCATGGCATAAAGTAGTTGTAGCTCATTGGGTTATTCCGCTTTTAGTAATGATGATAACAGATTATACTTTAAGCTTGATATCATTGAGTTCCTTTATATATAATGTTCATTGAAAAGGAATACTGCATATAATAATCATTATAACATTGAAAGGATGACCTCATTGTATGTTTGCTAGGTGTTAGTATTTTTTGCTTTTTACTGTTCTATCTTCATACTATCTTTTATTTATTTGCTGTTATAATGTCAGGATTTATTTCCTTAACTACAGGAGATAAAGGTTAGTGTTAGAGCTTATGTTAATCTAGTAATCTCTCATGTAGACTGCCAGTAAGCTGAACTATATAATAATATACTTTTACGCCATAAACTTATCTGAGAAATAACAAACATATACTGGTTTGTTCTTGAGGACATGTTTGCTTGACTCCTAAATGATCTGTCTGTGATTAACTATTCCCTAGTAAAGAGATTATCAATAAATACAGTGCCAATATTTTTGCTTTTCTCAATTCAGGATTCTTGGCGCCTACTCGAAAGTGCCACAAAAGTCGATGGTGTCATCATCTAAAAGGTAACAATTCATTTTTACTTGTCCAAGTGGTGCTCTCATAGAATTATATAAATTGTAGCATGATTTTTCTGGTATATATGTCGAGCCAGACTTAATTGAGCCTGAGCAGCTATTCCAGTATTTACTTTGCACACCCCTTTTTTTTTTTTTTTTTTTTTTTTTTTTATTTTTTTTATCTCTGCTTTATTTTTAGATTTTCCTTCTTTGTTTCCCTTTTATTGTCTTAACTAACTGGAGTCTGCGAGTGGTTTCATGTGGTTGAATCAGTCCTGAACCATACTCGAGCATGTTCGGGTACAAGTTCTGGTTGAATCTGAACTGTCAGTTTCAAACCTAAACAGCTCATGGTCCTCTCTGGTCATGATGATCTAGTTTGAGGTCCAACTGCTGGCATGAACTCAAAGTAGCACAATTGCTCCTCTGTATTAGTACCTGTCCATAAACATTGATTTAAGCATAATCACTAATTTGGTTTTCACAATTGATTGATCTAAGTTATCATCTCTGAAGTTTACCCTTGCTTATTTATGTTTGAAGGATTTTATTTCTCCTATGTCATCTGGTGCGTCCCTATTAATAATCTATCGTAATTATCCATTGTTTGACAATGTATAAAGCAGGATGTTTGCTAGGAGACCTGCTAAAGCCTACCAGTATATCTTTTATTTGAGTGAAGCAGCATGTTTATTTTGCCTTTGACATAACTATGTTACTGCAGTGAATTTGAGGAACTGGAAGCCGTTCCAACCATGGCATGGATGGATGGACCTCTGGAGCCATCGTCATCTGTATCTTCCAACACTACTGATGTCCTTGATTGTCATCCTGCCTTTGTGAACTTCTTCAGTGTATGAATTCCTTTTGAATTTATTCCTTGGATCTAGTGATGATCTTATGAAGCATGTCATTTATTTATTAGTCTTCATGTTGGTCCAACATCAGGAAATTCTTATAAGTCTTTATATGCCAAATAGTGAGTGAAAAGGCATACCTAGGTTGTAGGCGCAGCGCATGCTGGTCTGGCGCCACAACCCTGACATAATGGGACAAAGTCAATGAGGCCAGTGCCTCTTTTGTCTGGCACTGGGCACATATAGCCTCTCTACACAAAGTGCTTTATAAATTTTGAAATAAATAATAGGGTTTAGGTACAGCTAGTTGCAGCTTCTCTCTATTTTTTTTAATATATTTTAGATCTTATGGTTGTAGAAACTAAAAAGGTTGGAAAATCATCATATGTAAGTAGGCTAATGGAAACTAAAAAGCTATGGAAACACAGGACTTGACTTTGTCAGTCTACATAATACCCAATGCTTAAACTTGCATTCTTTTAATCTTCTACTACTCCCAAATCACCACCCAAAAAGAGATTTTTTTTACTAGTTACTAAGTTCTAGCTTATTGGTATGTAGATCACTACTAACATTGATATCCCTGATATTTAGTAGCTTTAGGTTGTTATTTTGACTTTTAGATATATTTGATTATAATCTTTAGGTCATTTGAGTGCTTATTTTGTAAATGTGGCTCTTACTCTTACTTATGACTGATGCTTTATCAATACTCTTATGTTTTTCACTAAAACAGCACCCCATGTAAGGGTGATTTAAATCTTGAGCCTCATGCTTGATTCTCTATTGAGGCTCAATCCGCCTTGTGCTTTTTAGAACATTGAAACCAAAAATATGAGGATGACAACATTTTTATGAGTTATATAGTAGATGTGAAGAAAGGAAGTAAATATAGTACTCAGTAAGACCTACATTACTTAATTGGATGAAGTTAATGAGAACCTTGAGACGAGCAAGAGTGATTGTAATCTATTAACTAGCTAAAATTAGAAAAAGAGTGTCTGAACCTTAACCTAGTGAGGGAGGTGTGACTAGGATGATAGGGATCAGAGTCCAGGTAAAAACAAGAAAAGATGAGTTATTCTGAGAAGTTTTAAGAAATCATGTTTTATAGTTTGGCAACTTTAGGCACCAAGGAAAATGTTAAATATGAGTTATATAAAAAATGTTCAGGTTTTGAAGTTAAAACTGGGTGACGAATTTTAAAAGGTATAGGCTCCTGACCTAAATTATAATTTTGTAGAGGATTGAACAGAACGGGGGAAGTTGTAGAGAGAGATGATGTCTTTCCCAATGCTTGAATCATACCAATTCTATAGAGGCATATAGTTGATGAAGCACTGAGGAGCTGTGCGAAAGGAGTTAATTTGAAGAAGGATTAAGGTCACAACTTTTATCTTAGTTATCAAATTGATTTGGGAGATCAACTTATGTGAACCATTTTTTCTAGAATGGATGTTGATGGAAAAGTAAAAAACATCCAACGAACTTGATTGATTTGGGAAAAAAATGCATGTTACGGGGTACTAAGTGGAGTATGGTGGGTGAGTATTTTGGAGGCTTATGAGCATATGATGGTTTCTCAGATGAATCTGGAATTAGATTCAATAATCAGAAAGTATAGAGTACAGAGTATCTGTTGATAAGAGGACAATTGTTGAGTTTTGAAGTGAGACAACTAACTCCAGTCTTAGGCACTGAAATTCCAAATAAAGACACGTTTCAAAATATCTCTCCCTAAATGCAATCCCAAAATATCCCTAGTTGGAACATTCTTTAGGACTGCAGTTGGCTCAAATACACTTTTACATGATAGTGAATGTTGAGCCATCCAGAGAAGGCACATGTATAATGTAGTAGTTGAGATGTAAACATGAGATGAACTGGTGTCATATCAGACCTCAGTAAAAAAAGTTCATAGAAGGATAGATTGTATTACATGCACACATTTTCTTATGCTGATTATTGATGTGCGATGTGTTCTATTACTTCAAATGTTTCTCCATGATCCACTCAATTGTTTTATGTAATATTGCAGACAGCATTGACTGTTGGAAATTCTTCAAATGCTACAGTTCAACCTTATCAGTCTTCTACTGCGATCCCTCCATCTCCTCGTCCGGCCAGTATTACCTCTTTAGTTGCGCCAGCCTCACGAGTGCCATCACCTCAGTTGTCATCTTCAAATCCACAGTTGCCGTTCCCTGAAAACCCTGAATCGAACAGCAGCAACCGGTCAACTAATCTTGTGAAGCCTTCTTCGTTCTTTGTTCCTCCCACTACACATAGTATGCAACCGGTCTCTTCATCTTTGCCTACAGCTCCTCCACTCAACCCTCCGTTGAATCTACAAAGGCCTTATGGTACCCCATTGCTTCAACCTTTTCCACCACCTACTCCACCACCATCTCTCACTCCGATTCCGACTCCAAACTATGGACCTTATATTAGCAAAGACAAAGTTCGTGATGCACTTCTAGCACTTGTTCAGGTTAGTTTATGCATTATGTAGATGTTTGAATATTATAATTTAAATTGCTTGTGTTTAATTAAGTTAAACTAATAAACTTTGCAAATTTGATAAAATAGTTTTAAGTATAAAAGCCATGCTTTCATATTTCTAATGCCTTGCCTAATTAATTTTGTAGAATTTGAAATGAGTAATACAAATGACCTTATGTATTGACATATCAAACTGTGTCAAACTTGTCATTTAGTTTGCATTAGAGCCATCTGAGCTATACTAGCTATACTAGCTATAGCATTCTTGATGCACACCGATTTGTGAAATTGTTGAATGCTTGGTTAGTCCTTTGAACTTGATTTCCTTGAAGTATGAAAGAAAATACAATATGGTTTGTCTTCTATAATCAAAGAGTTATAATCAAAAAGTTAAGTGGCCGTAACATTAACTACTCTTAACATTCCATATATTTTTTTTACTGACAGTAAACATTGAATGTGATGTCAGCATATGCTGTAGGTAAGTTTAGATTGCCTCCCTTATATATTCTTAGAAACACAAGATTTTATGCGATTGATTTTGACATTTTGTTATTGTCAAACTTAAATGGCTTCAATGATATAAGTATACCTAAGATCTATTCTGCTATGGCTTCAAACACATTAATCATTGATCTGCATTTGTATTATTTCCAATTTGGATTCAAAGTCCTCATAAGATGAAGATTTTAGAGCTGTGCCATTACAGAGTTGTTAATAGTTAGTAATGTTTATTTCATTATTCTTTTCTCTATATCACTTCTGATTAATGTGTTTGGTCTGTATGATAGGACAATCAATTCATAGACATGGTCTACCAAGCAGTCCTAAATGCGCACCAATCTTGATCAACTGCTATATTGGTGAAGTTTTGTATGGTCTCTGCTATTTACAGTGTGTAAAAATAAGACCAATGTTGTATAGCATTTTAAATGGGGTTTTTACAATATGTAAGAGCTATGCTTCATATTCACTTTGGGTCTTTCTGGTTTCATTTTTGGTGCTGTATTACATTAACATGAGCGGCTGTGTATTTCCCCTCACATCAGTCTAATATTATATTAGAATTTGTTTCTTTTAGAGAAAGAAACACCAATCAATTATAGGTATTTATTTTACAAGTAGCAAAGGTGAATCATGCTATTAAACGGGTGCATTTGAATATATAAATAAATAATAAAAACTGTATATTAACACGATCCGGTCAGTATCTAGGTAACTCCGATAGACCAAAATTATGGCAATATTTATGGGTTCTATTGAGTTCTTATAATTTCACTTCAAAATAAGATAGGAAAAAGAAAACATTCGTAACAATTTTCTCTTAAAAATAATAAATACAAATAAAATTCATAAACACAGTTACAACTAATACAACTCTACAACATTTTTTTTTTTGGGAATCCAAGAACACATAATAATCTTAATAACTATCAAAGCGTTTTCAAGAAACACATCCATAATCTCAATCACTACGAAAGTATTTTTCTACGTGAAAGTGAAAGTTAGAGCTGCAGATGAACATTTAATTAAATAGGGGATTTGACTTAATTTTGTGACGTCAGTAACTACCAAATTCTTCATTTGACTAAAAATAAGATCTACCATCATCAAATGCTGGAAAAGCTTTTAACACAGCTACATCGGTGAAGCAAATGCAGATACCGAGCTTAATAAGGTCTATATCTGTGTCCTTGGCCGCCATCACTGTTGTGTCTCCCCCTGCTTGAACTGCCACTGCCCTTGTGGCCACCTCCACTATTTCCACCACCGCTGCCTCTTCCGCTATTCCTATGATGATGAGCAGGCATGCTGTGTGGCTGGGCTCCAGGTTGTTGTCTACAAGGAAGAAAATAATATATGA
Source organism: Cardiospermum halicacabum (assembly GCA_031304145.1). Taxonomy (NCBI): domain Eukaryota; kingdom Viridiplantae; phylum Streptophyta; class Magnoliopsida; order Sapindales; family Sapindaceae; genus Cardiospermum; species Cardiospermum halicacabum. The sequence continues at coordinate 8,494,280 of CM062390.1, read as the reverse complement.
TAAATTAGATAGCCGCAGTCAAAAAAGAAAACCAATCATTCTAAACTGAAACATAAAGAATAATTAATTTCAAACAGTCCTAAAAATTCAAAACCTACACGGATACATGATTCATCTTATAGAGGAACAAACCGACGTTATTCTTCCAAATTCTTTCTCATAGAATCATAAGTTTTCTAAAAATTAAATCAGTTGGATTGGATAGAATTTCAACTGTATAGTTCCACCTATTAGAAGAGTTACCAAAAGCTTGCCAAGCCTCAAGCAAGCAAGCCCAAGCTATAGCTAAATGAGCTTCATATGAGTTAACAAACATTAAATATTTTCACTCCAAAATGTCAGCTACTAATTCTACCATGCAGGCAGCCAAGTATAAGCTCTACAAGAAGTTGCATGCTTCAAAACTAATAACCTCAAACACTAAATAGGGACCGTTTATGCGATGGCAGAAATTTTTGTAATAATCACAAAACCAAATAATTGACACACAAAGGAAAACTTCATTTTCAAATAAAAGCCAGGCAAACCATATATGACAGCTACCCCAAAGTTCTAAAAAATCTCCAAATTAACATTAAATAAAAGAAAATAAAAAATGGTTCATAAAGTCTCCGAGTGTCGCATAAAATAATATAAAATAAATTTCTATAACTAAAGGCAAAAAAGACAATAGGTAGAAATCAAAGGCAATAGGAATGCAAGCCTATTAAGTATGTGATTAGGCAAGCTTACAGAACATATCCAATACGCCCGTCAGGTAGAAGCATAGGCATCATTGCCATTCCAGTTGGAGATGCACCTCTTCCATAGATGAAAGGCTGCAGCAAAAATATATGTAAGGACACATTTATGTACTCCATCAGCAACTCGCATGTTTTCTTATATCATGATGATAATGTTAAATTAATCAAGGAACACAATGACTCTCCAACCCAAACTAAACCATTGATTAACCCATATCCAAACTACTCAATTTTTATTTTTTTTTATTTTTTGAAATCTTTTATTTTTAACAGTTAATACTTCATTTCAACTCTACCCCTCTCATTGCACTACTTATCACAAAAATAGAAATACATATGTAGCAGAAAAGGGGAAAAGGAATAAAGAACACAATGAATAACACGAATTACAAGTTTATGAATTGTACAGTCTTCACATGTCTACATAGTCCAACACATAAATATTCGTGCTCCAGAAACTAGAAAGCAAACAAAGGCAAACAGAGAAAACATCCTACAGCAATTTGCTCACAGTAAAGGCAAGCATAAAATGCTATAATCAGCCATAAAAATTGATAAAATAATAATAATAATAAAATAAAATAAAATAAAAATGTACATATATATTATAGACCTTACCAACAAATGTATTGTTGTTAGAATTCGTGTTCTATGATTTATTTACCATTTTATTTATTATTTACATATGTTGTTAGTAGAGATAAATAAATTGCATTTTAAAGATTAGATTCTGTTTCATCTCAAAAGTTCAAAGTTAAAATAGTATCAAACTCCATACTGTATGAGTCATACACTAAAAAATAAAAATGCATATGTACCTTCACTGGAGTGGGTTAATATATGTAACCCTATTCTACCAAGTACCAACCAGAAACAAAGTCAAAATTTAGCAGATCAAATTGACCAACTGTTTTGATATTTATATGAATGTCTTATGGAATCAGCTGTTCAAAATTAAAGTGATAGCAATTACAATAGCTAGTGACAACATAAGTTGAATGCAAATACAGTAAAAGCAAAAAAATCACTCATCTTTTTACCTGAGCAAGAGCTGCAGGACTAAATCCAGCACCCAAAGCGCCATAAGGCCCTCCAGCCAAACCATAACCAATATGAGGTGGAAAATTTGGAAGTAAACTTGGTTTCTGAGAAGCTGACCCACCAGCAGACTTTTGATCTGCTTGTGGCTTTGCAAGAGAAGCCTCCAAAACTTGCCCTGATCATTCAAAATAATGATAATAAAATCAGATCATTTGCTCCACATGAAAACACATTCAAAAAAATTATTTCCAAGAGATAATTACCATCAAGTTCATATTTTTCCGTGTTCTTCAATGCCTTCATGGCACTAGACCTTTCAGCAAAATGTACAAAACCTATTCTATTTCTTTCTTGGCCAGATTTTGCAGGTGGCAGAACAACTTTAGTGATTTTTCCATGGTGCTCAAAAAGCTTTTTTAACTGATCTTGAGTTACATTCTTTGGTAGGTTCTTCACATAGACTGCCTTGACCTACACGAGACAAGTTTAAATTTGACCGACCAGTATAAATTTCAGAAAGCAAGTGACCTCACAATAAAATGCAGCAAAAGCTTACAAAATAGATGACATATTGCCGCATAGTACCACCAAGTAACACAAAGGTACTTGATAAAATTTGGGCTCAAATAATGGCATAATATGAGATAAAATGTCATATACACAAAACGGCAACTTCATACAATAAATATCAACCTGAGAACTGCTTTGAGAATCAGAATTTCTTGGATCAGCCCAGCTTACAGTTGGTGCATTATCACCTAGTTTGAATTTTGGGTTCATCATCTTTTGCCTTGAATATTCAGCACATGCATGGTTATGATATTCGATAAAAGCAAAGCCCCTATTGTTGTTCGAGTTTTTCATGTCCTGCAATTAAAAAAATAAAAATTAAAAATTAAAATCTAAAAATTAAAAGTTACTGAGATCACTTAAATCCGAGAAGAAAATTAATAATAACAGGTCATAAATAAATAAATAATTTTTTTTTAGAAAAAAATAGCAAGAACACTTTCAAATATAGAGAAAACACAAACAAGTTAAAATTCTAAACATGAACGGGAGATAAATCAAACCAACCTTCACCAGTTCCACACCATTAACTCCAGGTCCAATCTCTGCCACAACCTTTTTCAAATCATCCACTCCCCAGCTTCTAGGAATATTGCCAATGAATAGCCGGTGCTTTGCTTGAGATGTAGAACATTTTATCCTTTTACCCTGTTAGAATATCACACCGTTACCACATCATTGACAGTAATATATTAAAGAGTATAATATAAGTATCAAAGATGAAAGATATAAAGAGGCAAGAGAAGGGAAAAAAAAACTGAAAAAATAAAAAATTCTTTTGAAAGCAAAAAATTATAGAACTTCTGCAAATAAGCAAATATGTCAAGTTGCTGGCTAAGGTGGAGACCAAAAACATAAACAATATGCACAAAACAATAATAATAATATAATAATAATAATAATAATAATAATAATAATAATAATAATAATAATAATAATAACTACTTCACCTTAAATTCAGCATTATTCAACTCATCAATGGCTTTAGAGGCCAATTCCACATTTCTAAAGGTCACAAAGGCATAGCCCTTCTTGTCACCTGCATCTTTGCCTTTCATGATTCTGACCTGTTCTCACAAGGTCAACGGAACAAATGTCCTTCAATAAAGAGTTTAAAACAAGGAACCAAAAAGGTACAAGGGTAAAAATTACCTCAGTAACTTCTCCAATTGACTCACAGAAACCTCTCAAATCATTTTCAGAAACATCGTGTGGAATGCCACCAATGTATACATCAGAACCATGAGGGGGAAGAGCAAGAAGCTCCTCATGCTTTCTCTTTTCATCATCATCAATTTTCATACCGTCACCACTATCATCATCCTCCTCTTCTTCCACAACTTCTTCAACCTCCTCTTCTATTTCTTCCTCTTCTTCTACCTCTTCATACTCATATTCTTCCTCTGGTTCCTCTGGATCATTGTCTTCATCAAGATCAACCTTCTCATCAGACTGAGCAGGCTTTTCAGATTCCACTTGCTCAGCAACAACTGATTCATTGGTCTGAGCCCTTGACATCTTATGTATCTAAGTATACAAGTTTGCAAGGCAACTGTGAAGAAGGTACAGAAGCCAGAAGAATTCATGGGAAGAAGTACACACATATTGAAAGGAGGTAACAATATGAATGGCCAAAAGGAGCTCAGAGCATGAATTTCAAATGAAACGTGTCATAAGAATAAGAACAACAGGGGAGTTCAACGTGAATGATATTTTAACATAAGGAATAATGGTTAAATTAGTATCTTTGCTAAAAGAGACAAGCAAAAGAGATTTCAGAATAATAGTAATGAGGGTGGTGAAGTAGGTTAAATATCAAGAAATCAATCTCTTGAACATAGATAGGATAACAAAATGTTGCCAAAACCATAAATATTGGCAAGTTACTTAATCAGCTTCACTCTAAGGGGTCCATTTCACCCTGTAATAGTAATGCAAATTATATGGAAGTGTCATGTAAGTTTAAGCAAGTAATCTATATACACAATAAATCACAATAGTGACAAATAGTGAACTAATTTCAGACTCATCCACAGACCAAACTAAAACAGCAAAAAAGGGCAACCATACTTTTCACATAATCTCAGTAAAACATTCCCTCATTTCAATGAGAGCAACAAGAGTCAATAATTTTCAGAATCATTGGATTTGAATTAAATCATGCTCAGCATAAATGAGAAATTAATCAAATTTCATAAAAGTTATGAGATTTTACGAACTAAAATGAACAGAATAAAAAATGCAGATAAATAGCACAATTTCATCCGATACACGGAAAGAAGATTTCGAGAAGCTAAATCGATACTTACCGTGTCGTTCGAGGATTAGATTACTAGATCAATTGAAATGTTGATTGCGACCTAGAGGAGGATCAATTAAAGAACAGGCGCAATAAGAAGAGAAAAGGTTCGACAAAGAGATAGTTAGGGTTTTTTTTTTTATCTCTTTCCTTCCGTTGAGTTTTTCATTTCTGTTTAATCCTACATGGTTTTTCTAAAAAGATAAATCATTTTTTTTTTCCGAATTAATCTAAATATTGTTTTGCACACAACACATTTTAAGCGCAATTTATTCATTGATTATTATTTTATTCTTTTTTTTTTTTTTTCATTAGACAATTTTCCAACTAACATTTCAGTTTATAAATGTTGCTTTGTTTATTTTAAAATAATATTTTCGAAATAAAAATTAGAGTTTAACCTAAATATATATATATATATAAAATGATGAGAAGAATGAAACAAGTGGTAAGAAAAAATAAACCTTTCGTAATTATTAAAGTAAAAGGTATTTAATATGCTCTATTAGTAATATAATAAATTATTACTAAATTTTTGATATTTTAAAATTTTCATTAAATAAAAAAAAGACTCCAATAAAAAATAATAATAATATTGAAAATTTATTTAATAAATGATATATATTTGAATTTATTTATAATTGATAACATATATTATTAGTTATGGGACTGTAATATTTATATTTTTATCCAAATTACAAAATTGAAAATGAAATATATTGGTAAATGTAAATCTAAAAATGAATGGGAATAAAATTGATCACAAATATTTTGGCGAAATTTGTAATTGAGATCATTTGTAATTTTCTCAAAAGCTGGTGTAGATTACCATTTCCTGAATAACCTTTATTGTGCTGGAATATTTGTGGAGTGAAAAATACATTAAATAGGTGTTGGACATGAACTTCTTCCATGTGAATCAAATCCTTTTATGCTCAAGGTCTACAAATGTCTGAGAATTAAAAGTTGTTGAAGTTGAACACTAGTCTCTGTCAAACTCAATTTTACACACTTATTCATATAGAGTCTAGGATGTGATTGATTTTCTAATTGAGACCAAAAAAAAAAAAAAAAAGTCTCCACTGCCTTTTACACTCTTTACAAGGGAATGACTATCTTCCTGATTGTATTCTCTATACGATTTGTAATAGTACTCAAGGGCTTGCTTCCAACTGGTAAAAATGGATGGTACACTAATAATAACAAGAAAAAAAAGAAGAAAAGAAAGGTCAACCATATAACAGGTATTTACCATTCTTGTTTCTGCCACTTGAGAGAATATGCCCATCTACTTTGTATAAATATTCACTCCACTTATGCATCTCTCTCTCACTAATTCCTCTTGTGTAGTTCTCACTTCAAGTATTCCAATACACTCTGGGTTATGTCTTCCAGGAAAGATACAAAACCCATGACACTTGTAAGGCCACTTCCATCTACGTCCTGTTCCTCTATTAGATAGTTCTCGAAAGCTGTCGCGTCGTCCTGCGCTCCTCTAATGAATATCAGCTTGGGAGTGATACTTCTATCTTGTTTCATTTTGTTAATTGTTGTTCGCAACAGACCTGAGGGAGAAAACAAGGTTTATCGAATGACGCAGTTGAGGAAATTATAGAAGTCAAAAGAATATGACTTACAATCCTGAGGAGGAGGATAAGGAAGTGAAGGATCTGCTGTAGAAGAATAGAACACAATTATAGTTGTAAATGCATCGAGCAAGAAAATGGGACTGCCACTGGTGATAAGCGCAGCACGACTCAATGAGTGTCGAGGAAATGCTTGTTTATCTGGTGTAGTGTATGACATCAGTAATGGATATACAGCTCGGTGGAGAGAACTTGGTTCCAATGCACTGCAACATTTGGTAAATAATTCATGAAGTAAGCTATATGAGTGAAGCAAACTAACTCTTAAATGTTAGATGCCACTCTTCTATTCAGAAAGTAACTAGGAAATAGAACCACTGATACCTAAAGAGGCACTGCAGATATATTCTGTGGTCAGGATGAACACCTTCCTCATGGAAACGTAAGAGAGGGTTTCTAAGCAAAGCAAAAACTAAACGAGGTAATTGCTGCAGTTGTGGACACTGTAAAAATTCAACGTCAATCTGAGAAGATATTGTATTTCCGTTCTTGTACTGAATGAGTTTGAAAGCTTCATTGTACTGAGCCATAAGGATTACTAGCCAATCATGAAGCAACATCCTGCCCTCACGAACTCCTTGCTCCAGTGAGGCTAATATAACCTATTTAGTAAACATTACATATCAAGAGTCATAAACAAGATGGTAGCCGAACAAATTCAAAAATCAAAATTAAAATTCAAATAGTTTCTAATCACTATATACTTATGGCATTCTTCAATCAGTTCCCTACATATTTATCTGATACACTCATCTGCTGAGATGAATAACTTAGCTACAATATATATCATACTCTAGAGATTTTATTCAAGTTAGTGAGACGAATTAAAAGACCAGACACTATCAATCCCTTGGCACCACCAGACAAAAGACCAGTCACAATTACTAATTAAACCACACCTACAATCCTTAAGTAAGATCATCTAAAATAAGCAAACACTTAGAAGAATAATTGAGAGTCCACTTGATAATGAAAAACAAAGACAGGAGGTAGTTTTTATGATGTGAATTTTTGACAGAAGAACAAGGCTTTTTATTCATATGCTAATTGAAGCATTAGAGAACTATAGACAGCTCATACCAGAATAGGAGCAATGTCAATGTAAGTCTTCAGTATGCTTTATAAATTCAAAAGTTTTGACCTCATTAGCCTCAGACATGTGATAAAATCTCAGCTAGCAATCAATACATTTTTATACCAGTATATATGGCCCAGATCTCCATGAGGATATATTGATTTATGAAAACCTCAAAATCCTAAATATAGCTCTCATATACTCCACAATCAAGATGCAAATGAGTTTCTTTTTCATCATAAAACCCCATCATCCGTAATTGGACTTTCCTTGAAAAAGGAGCAATTGGAGGCTTGAACTTAAAGATTTCAACAGCATTCTTAGAAAGTTAAGTTTTTTTTGCCCCCCTGACTGTAAAGATTTCAACCTCAGATATAGAATGGTATAAAGTTGACTAGTTATTGGCTTTTAATATAGGACAATTTTTTACCCTCCTGATTACTCCTAACAAATCTTCCTTCCTTCCCTTTCCCATACAATCTTACATATGAAGGTTACTTCTACTAACTACCCTGAAACAGTGAACAACAACTAATATACATAATATTACATAAATTGACTAACATAATTTTCCCTCTTATCTACAACTCAAAGCTCTTCCTAATAGGCACTATTACTCTCCATGAAATTCACCTCATCCTCAAGGTGAAATCAGAACTTTGCTGCTCTATAGCATCTATCACCCAAATGGTGTTAGCTGCGTATTGGCTGTACAAATGAATTACCACATTCTTCGCAAACCAATTTCATGAGTACAATAAGGAGCTCCATTTAATGTCACACTGTTCTTTATATGCTTTTTACAAAGGCCTCCACACTTTGGTTCACACTTCAAATTCTACTGTTCAAACCATGAACATCCTTTTTATGATCATCTTCATCTTCTCATCTTTGTCCTTATACTATCAAATCCCTTCTGTATTTCTTCCTTTTCCAACTGACATTCTTCCTTTATCAACTTCAAGACCTTTTTGGTTATTTCTCTAACCTACTATCTGCGATTTCAGTTTCTGTTCTTATTAATCCCAAATGGATGGCTTTGATACCATTGATACGTGATTAAATTCGACAGAAAGTACACCAACCTAGACTATAATAATTTAATGAATTAAGCTTACAATTATAGTGGCAATAGGACAATTTTAAGTGCCCAGATCACACCAACCAGCAAAGGGCTCACAACCAAACAATTTCAACAATTCCCCTGCCTTCCCAGCCATTTCCTACTCTATTTTACTAGTTTAATAGAACTTTTTTATCTTGTCATCTATATTCCAATAAGAGCTACCTTTTGGATCTCTCCAGTCATCTTCTATTCTTAATGATTTTAGTATCTGGGTCAGTTGACTAGAGATAGCTGTATGCCAATAGTTATGACATAGCTTCTAGAACACTATAGTTGTAAGTTTATAGGTATAATATAGCTTCTAGAACACTATATCTTATTTAGAAATATGAAACAAAAGGGACCAAAACAACATAAAAATTATGACTACAGCCAAAACACAATCAACTATAAATTCATTAAGGCCCTCATCTCCTCCAAATTCAGAGCAAGAGTTCAGAAAGCCCAATAAAAGGAAAGAAATAAATTAAAATCTTAAAGGCATTCCATCAACTTCTCTAGGGATTTTAGTATAAAATTAAGAAAATATTTTTATTTCTGTGATTTTTTATTTTTTATCAGGTCTTAAGATATTATTAATTAACAATGTTTAAAATTGATTAAAATATATCTAATCAAATTTTTGACAGAAATTAAGAGAAAACAGAGAAATGTTTTGATCTTATATGTGATCCCTCTTTCGGAACACTGGAACATATTTTCCACATTATCCCTTCGTTTTTTTTTGGGTAATATATATATTCTTTTAATATTTTGTAATATGTGTTTCTGTTGATTGAAGGGTGTTGGAGCAGATACCTTATGTACCAGCACTGACAGAACGGCTTCAGGCTCTACACTGTCATAAAGCTCATTAATGTTTTGAGCAGTTCCATATTGCAGAGTTCGAATCCTTAGTCGCCGTTTGAGGGAATGCTTGCCTCTGAAACATATTATATTATATCAGGCTCAAACAAAAGTTTCAGATAGCAGTATAGCTCAATTTCTCATTTCATATATATATATATATATATATATATATATATATATTATTTTTTTATGAAATCCAAAGTATTGGCAAAAAGAATTGCACTTCATGACACACGACAATTTAGAACCAGAAAAATGCTAGTTTTATCTTTTGTTACACAAATTCATCCACATTTTCCAATGTAAAACTGATCTTACTAGCATGATAGCATTTACATGTTTGTATAGCAACTACAATTTCTTGAGCATAATTTTCCAAAATGAACCACTCTTAATGATCGAATCAATAGCAAGACTTAATAAATGTGATCAAAATGAGCATAAAGACATTTGAAGTGTAAAGAGGAGGTGAAGGAAAAATCATACAGATGTTGTGTAGTTTAACAAGGTTAAACTAAGTTAAATTAATCAAAATAGACTGTGTTCCCCAAGGAATCGCAAAAGCTCAGAATGTAAGTCATATAGAAAATGAGACTTCTTGTACAAATGAGCTCCAACAAATGATTAATTCTATTCTCCCAGAATTTTCAGAAAATTATCATCAACCATACATATATATAAAGAAAAGAAAACAAATACATCAAACTAGATATGCAATAAATTAGCTTACAGAAGGACATATATTCAAACTATCATACCTACTTGTGGAACCCAATCCTGCACTTGAAAGTTCTTCCGGGGGCACAACAACTGTATACTGAAAAGCAATCTGAAGGGTAGGTTGTTCTGAAGCATGTCTGAAAAAGAGAGAGAGAGGTTAGGTTAACCTTTGGCAGAACAATATATAATTCAAATGAATCACTAGTGACAGTAAGTTGATCTCATTGACAGCAATAATAGGAAGCTGAAGAAATAGATTAGTAACTGACTAGCAGCAAACTTATACCTGGAAAATCCAGCAGCATTGGCAAAATCAAAGTCATAAGCATATGTCGCATAAGAATCACAACAAATAATGTGTTGAACATTCTCATATTGTGGATCAGGGAAGAAATGTCCATACTGCAAAAGAAAAGGAATACATCATAAGCAAAGATACATCTATTATCACATTTGGAAGCCCAGTGACTTACAAAATGACCAGGTTTAAATTCTGTTGATGTCCTCAACCGCAGTATACAATTAAAAGCATATGGTCGGCTCAGCATCCGGTACCTAGAATATAACAATACTTTAAAGTTAGCTATGCCTTGGTAGAAACAGTGTTCTAAAATGGACCATCCTGTGGTCATTTTTAAGCAATTATGAGTCTAAGCAAATCATTATTCTTAACATACTTATTTCATATTGTCAAATATGAATTATTTTAAAAACTATACTGGTTCATAAATAATTCATACAAACACTATAATGATATACCATATATTACAGATTGCCAGACAGTGTCACATCAAAATAGGAACACAATTGCATTTCAGAGATCAGAAGATTCCTACAACAAAGTATAGCTATTATACTTCAAACTCACATGTCCTGAGGTAGAGTGGACTCATCTGTACTTGTATATAAAAACAAGGAGCCTCCACTTTCAATACTAAGAAACTTCAGAGAAGCCAAATCTGTATACTCATTTGTAATAGCAAACAGGTCCACGCACACACCTGCTTGAACAGCAACAGCAGCCTGTAGAATAAATGTCAGATCCAAAAAGAAGTATCCAGCAGTCCAACAAAAGTCAATCCAGACATACCAAATCTTTATAGAATGGTGTCTGCTCAGGAAGTAAGGCACGGTCCGCATCCTCTCCTTTACTAGCATACTGTTCTCCATATCTTCTTGTATCCAGTTGTCCAGCTCCATGATCAGGAGGACCAGATAAAAATGCAAACACCCTAGCTGCAGTAAAGTTCCACAGAGACAAATCTTATCAAGTCTGAGAAAAGTGAAAATTGAGTTCATAGAAAAATCTTTCGATAGATAAGCTCAGCTGAAAAAAGTGTGATATAAGCTAACCTAAAGCAAATGTGTTTCCATACTCCGATCCAAGGTAACTAAACAGAGCCTCCATAGCGGTACCAAATCCTCTTCCACCCATCAAAACACCATCCAAGGCTTGACCTGTTCCAGCAGTTCTCTCCCATGAAGTTGTTGGCCTAAGTGTTTCAAGTGCAGAAGTAATATTTTCCTTAAAAGTTTCAACCTGTTAAGAAGTTTGCATTAAATTCCATAAAACATGTGACTTATGTTTACTAGTACATGGTAACCTAATCAATAAATATAACAAATATTAGTCAACCAAGCCTTTTTTATTGGGTTAACCAAAAATCCTTTCTTCTTTTTTTTCCATTTAATGTCCGCAAATATGTGATATAAATTCCAGATGAGAAAGAACTCACTGGCTAACATACCGGAGCTAGGAATTGGGAGAGAGGCATCACATCCTCAAGCTCAATAGGCAGGCTACCCTCTATATCCTGGGGAATAAAAACATTCTTTACAACTGGAATTGCCCCTTGAACATCATACAGCCCAAGCTTATGACTAAATGTGGCAAGTCCAAACAGTGCACCAGGTGGAACAGCTGCAAGAAACCAATGGAGGATTTTCATTCATCTACACAAAAGTCATGTACTTGAAAAGTTATGGAATCAGCAATTCAAAAACCTTCTAAAGCAGCCAACAAGGCACTTCTAGTAAGTTCCAAAAACTCTTCCGAAGCTGCAAGAAAATACAAAAGATTGATTGAAAATGCTATCAAAGATGTAACAAGTATAAAAAAAAAAATGAAAAAGAAGTCAGAGATAAAATGCAATACAAGAAAAAACAAAAGCATTGAACTAAAAATCAATCAATTTATCTTCTGTATCCTAATTCATGGATATCTAACATTGACCCGCATCAAAGACAAGAAAAAATGTACTCATCTCCAATTTCAATTCTGTTGCGTAATCAATCTGACCAACCATTGTCATTGTAGACTATTCAAAGCACACTAAACTTCGAAGCAGCAACATAATGCATACAAAAATTAATTAACAGATGACAACTGCAACGGAATAGGCTGTTGCAAACAGTAAATTCTCTGCGTTTAAATCTAATCTTCTTAATGTACGCTATCTGAGGCAACTACAATTAAGAATTAGAGCAACTTAGACTCACATTACCACCTAAAAGATAAAGGAATTAACTCATTCGATAAGGAACCAAACCACATCTTCTATTCAAATAAATTTACAAAACAGTTACCTAAAACCCAAAAGCCTAAGAATGTCGAGGATTCAGCTTAAAATGAGTCAAAATTGAAGTAATTTAAATACTTAGATGAGAATCTTACACGACAAATCAATAGCAGCTACATAAACCGGACGTGCTTGCGTCATTTCGTCGTCGGATCCGTCCACTGCAATGCCACAACAAAACAACATGCATCAATCACAGAAAAGCGAGAATGATGATGAACGCGAATATAAAAATCGGAAGGAGAAAACGCACGAGGCAATTCAAGATCAATGAAGGAAGACATCATTTCGGGACAAGACTGAGGATGAGAGTATTTGGTGATGGCCTGAGATGTGAGGCCGTTAAGAGTACCGCAAAGAGCACAGCTCCAGGCCCATTGATCAAGTTCACAGTAAGTACTGAAGTAGCCGTAGCAGTTTTCGCATCGAGGTAGCAGATGGCCGTCATACCCGTAGGCTGGGGCTTGGCCGTTCTCGTCCTTGGATGCGAAAGGAGTCACCGTCAACCCCCACGGCAGCCCCGACACTTCTTGTGCGTCGGGGTCCGCCGGAAACCGTGACACCGTCGCTCGAACCGCCATGCTTATCCCTCTTTTTTATTTTTTTTTCTTTTTAACCTTTTTCTTATTATGAATTTCTCGAGAAACAAACAGCAATCGATCGAGGAAGTGGAGCGGAGGTGTAAATCGTACGTATAATAACCAGTTATAACTTGCCACATCACGTCTTGCAGCTGATCTGGATTTAATTAAGAACTAATATAAAATTATTCCACAGTGCAGCATAGTGAAGAAAGCCCACAATTGTTGCCCCTATAGAGAAGCCCATTTTCAAGTATTTTCTTAATTTTAATGATGGTCTCATTACCGACTCTTTCCTGGACGGGTTGGTAGATTGGTACCTACCTTATACCTTCTGTTTCAGGTTCGAGTTCGGTATCCACCCCCATCTTTGAAACAAAGGAAAATATAAAAATAAATAAATAAAATCTATCTACAATAGGAGGTATTATAAAATACCTTTTTTTTTTTAAATAATAATGATAAAAAATAACGCCAAATTCTGCTTGATCATGAACTCAACAAAAGTTATCAATATTGTTTTGAGACATATACTGCACAATTAACATCTATTCCAGATAGACTGATTCAATATATTCCCACTAGTCAAAATATCAACATTTTTGGGATATCGAACTGCACAATTAACATCTATTCAAGATAGATTGCAAGGGAACATCCTACTCAGTATGCAAGTAAACAACCTATTCAGAGTATGCAAGTAAGTAGAACATCTATGCTTTTCTATATATTTGTTGATCGTGTGTACATCTGTTGGCTAGCATGGACAGTTAACATCTTGATAGAACCTCTTGCCTTCAAATCCTTGATTGCTCGACGTGCCAAAGAACCAGTGATCTGAAAATGGTATAGATAACCAAATTAGATTGCAAATTCATTACTAAATTTATATGATAAGTATGTAGATTGATTATGTGAACAAAGTTTGCCACAAAAAATCCTAGCTAATTTAACAATTGGAAGAAATTTGCAGTGAATGCAGAAATTCAAACCACATTGGCATTCAGCTATGAAACTTCAAAATTTATGAACAAGAAGAAATACTTGTATGTACATATCAGCAGCAGCATAAGAACATATCACATCCTATAGCATAATGATCTGCTCAATAATAACCCAAAAAGAACATTTAAGAATTGCCCTCAGATCTCATAGCTTTTTAGGATCATTCATGGTATAATGCTAATGGCATTCGTCAAAAACTTTACAAACCACCAAACACACACACCCAACACACAGATTTAGAGAGAGAAAGAAAGGGAGGTGGTATGTAAAGATAATGATGAATAACAACCAAGAGCAACCATTCAATTACATAGAGTTATCCATCATTGGGCATTTACAAGGAATATTAACAACAAAACCAGCAAAATATGTAATCTACACCTAAAATTGAGACCCAATCACAAATAAGAACAGACAGCCTCCTATGGGATTATGTGATCTACTCAGTTACAAACCAAAAAGAATTGCCCTCAGATCTCATAGCTTTAAAGCATCATTCATGGCATAATGCTAATGACATTCATCAAAACCTTTACAAACCACCAAACACACACACAGAGATTTGATGAGAGAAAGAAAGACAGGTGGTAAGTAAAGCTAATGATGAACAACAGGCAAAAGCAACCATTCAATTACATCTAGTTATCCATCATTGGGCATTTACAAGACAAAATAACAACAAAACCAGCAAAACATGTAATCTAAACCTAAAATGGAGATCTAAACACACACAAAAAATATGATCTAATATATGATGTTGTACCTGTAGGTAATCAGAGAGGATAGCAGGAGTAACAAGAATGAACTTAGGAGCCTTGAAATGAAGCTTATCATAGGTTGGCTGATCAAACAAGACCATTTTGTTGTTGTTGTTCAACCTAACTTTTGGGTTACTCATGCTCCATTTCTACATCCATATTCAACATTCGTTACATCTACATTCATCATCATCACATAACTAAACTGAATTTCAAATGTAGAATTGGAAAATGACAGTACCCTCCTTGGCTGCTCGTCTTCACCTGAGTTAGCTGGCTTCCTCGAACGCGGCGGTGGTGCCTTCTTCTTCTTCGGTATCTTTCACAGCCAATAAAACAAATCCACTCGTTAATTATCAGTCATGATAGTTTAAGATTGATGATGCAGATTATGCAGTAACTAGATCTGTGAAAATGTCAAAGTGAGAGCAAATGCTTACCATGGTTGTAGCGGTGAGTGGAAGTTGGAAATGGCCAGGTGAGAAGAGAATAGCGATTGACAGTTATATATTGCGTAGGGTTTTTGAATATCAGAGTTTTCTCGCGGTCAGCCTTTGTTTGTCAAGTAGGTTAGGATTGGATCCAAATCCGGTTTTGTGCGCTCGACGGAATAATTTTCTATTCTGGAACAGAATTATTTCTATTGTATTTTATACTCTCGCTTTTTTAAATTTGGTCTTGAAATCGAATATCGTTTTAAAAAAATTAATAAAATAAATAAATAAATCGGGCCCATAATGTAATAAAGCATCGCAATATGTGTATTTCTCATCGAGGTAAGAACGGCTGTGGCGGTCATAGAAATACAAAAGAGGTGAAGAGCGGGGACTTGCGAAATGGAGAAGGCAAATTCACGTCAGGTGGTGGTTTCAGCTCTTCAGTTTGCTTGCTCCGACGATGTCTCCACTAACCTTGCCACCGCTGAAAGGTATCTCTCCCACCTTCTTTGTTACTTCTTTGATGTATTTGATTGTTATCTACCGATATATTCCAACTTTACTAGACTTTTCATAACTTTACTAGGTTATGCTGGTTTTTTCTTCTCTTTGCTATTATTTCATTATTCACACCACCACTTGTCATGATTTGCTTATTTCTGGATGCATCTCATTTGATTCCTATGGATGATCATGACCCTCTTAGATGTCATTTCCAGTTGGTGAAGCTGCGAGATTTAACTTCATTAGCAATTGGTAGAAAACTTACTTAAAGTGAAGTACACCTCATCAATCAGCCAATCTCTTTGGCTGATTAGAAAACCTCCATAGACTATGGTTGCTTCCACCTGGCAATTTAGTTAATCTGGTATATGTTGGTTATAGACATCTAGTTGTCATTGTTTTCATGTGAAGGCACAAGATTTGATACTAATTGATTGGTTACTTAGAAGAACCACACCTTATATGCTACCTCCTTCTGGTGGAGAGCTTGCTGATTGGCACAAAACATTATCTTTTTCTTCTTAGTGAATCCAGTTTTAGCTTTAGATAACAGACTAAACCCTCCTCAACAGCCTTGTTCAATATACATGGCTACTTCTCACTTGCTTGCTTATTTGATCCCTTTGGTCACAGCCTAGCAAAGTTGATTTGTATGGCCATATTGGAATGCCAATATGGTTCCTTTACTTTGGCTGCTGATTACAACCATATTGGTGTAGAGTTGTGACTATATAGCTGTAACTTCCTCTATGCAGACCAAACATGACCAGATTTTGCAACTGTGAGTCTATGAAGGCATAAGACTAGCATTGGTACCGAGAATATTATAAGAACCTTGCCTCAAATGCTAGCTTGCCATATTGGAGTTCTTGATCTTACAGACCCCACACCATCACCTCATGTTATTATAATTCTTATTTGAGGTTTTCAAGTTCAGTTCTTTGCTAGTTTTCACTGACATAATGGTTCAAAAGTCTGGATAGTGTTGCATGCTTATAACTGTATTTAAAGTCGCTTGCTGAATATTTAGGGTGACATTCTACTTTGCAGGCTGGTTAGAGCTGCTCATGAAAAGGGTGCAAATATCATTCTTATTCAGGTGAATGTTTTTGTAGCTGTATCCTTAAGTTTCATCATCCTGTTACTTTTGATGCTAGCAAGCATCAGATTTCTTATTTGCTGGTTTTCATGTCTCTATTATTTTTGTTTTCAGGAACTCTTTGAAGGCTATTATTTCTGTCAAGCACAAAGGGAGGATTTCTTTGTGCGTGCTAAGCCTTATAAGGACCATCCAACAATTCACAAGTAAATTTTTTCAAAACGTTATCACTTTTTATTTATTTATTTTTTTTTTTGCTTGATCAGCTGGACATTGTATTGAGAGTGACTGCTAATATACCACATGAACAGATAAAAATGTCTTAGTTCCAACTTTTTTCTGTAGGCTGCAGTAACATTCTTAATCAGTACTTATTGTCCGCAGAATGCAAAAGCTTGCGAAGGAGCTAGGTGTCGTCATACCTGTTAGTTTCTTTGAAGAGGCAAATAACGCCCATTACAATTCTATAGCTATCATCGATGCTGATGGGACTGATCTTGGACTCTATAGAAAATCACATATTCCAGATGGACCTGGTATTTGGGAAAATAAAATAAACTTCTTCATTATTTGACATGTATAAAATAACAGATTAACAGTACTTTTTGTTTCTACTCTTTAGGCTACCAGGAAAAGTTCTACTTCAATCTAGGCGACACCGGCTTCAAGGTTGTAGCTAAGTTTTTATTGATCTAATAGTACTCTTTTTGTGCAGCGATAAATCTTGCTGCAACATTTTTACTTATGTTTTGGTTACTCCAATTCAGGTTTTTCAAACAAAATTTGCAAAAATTGGAGTAGGTGAGTTTTTTCCCCCATTGATTATATAAATACCTTTTATGCTTATCATCTTTGTTTTGGTTGACTATGGTTTTAATTTTTGCTGTAATCAATGTAAATCATGAAATTCCCAAGCATGATGTATCACACAGAATGTCTCTTTCTATTTTTATGTTTGCTTCAAATCATGTCTTTTGATCATATGGGATGAGATTTTTCCTATTATTATTGGCTTCCAGAAAGAAGAAGTTGTTCAATATCTAATTAAAGACTGATATTTGTAATGCCAGCAATATGCTGGGATCAGTGGTTTCCAGAGGCAGCCCGGGCTATGGTTCTGCAGGGTGCTGAGATATTGTTTTACCCAACAGCTATAGGTTCTGAACCTCAGGACGATGGACTTGATTCACGTGATCATTGGAAGAGAGTGATGCAAGGTCATGCTGGAGCTAATGTGGTAAGATGCTGTGCACTGCTAGACTGAAAGCTTTATCTTTAGCAATGAAACTGGTGTCAATTTTAGGTTTTGTTCTGCATCCTCTGGCATAGTAATCATATGGCCAATGATGATCAGCAATATGGTTTTTGCCGGAAGATAGTATATGCTTTATAGACCAGGAATTTTACTTCTGCTCGTCCATTCCCAACAGATTATTCATTTACTCTAATTTTGCCTATCTCCATCTCTTCTATTGGTCCAAATGAAGACCTTACAACATAAATGAACCTGTGAAACGCCATATGTTACCCTAGCAATATTGAATTCTTGTGGCAATATGGCCTTTTGAATAGGATATAATTGTAACAGGAACCTCTGCAGCCACAGCAATGCTAACTCTTGTCTCTCCTCATAGTAGAAAGATGATTTATTAATATGTACAAATTATTGCAAAGGAGATTAACCTATTTTTGGCTATTGCATCAGGTACCTCTAGTGGCTTCTAACCGCATTGGAAAAGAAAAAATCGAGACAGAACATGGAATCAGCGAGATTACATTCTATGGGAACTCATTCATAGCAGGTACTTATTTTTATACTGCTGGTTCCCATAAAGTTTTCTGGATGATGAAATTTGGACTAATTCTCAACATCTTTGTTTACAGGACCAACAGGGGAAATTGTTACTTCTGCTAATGATAAAGAGGAGGCTGTTCTTATTGCTCAATTCGATCTCAATCAAATCAAATCTAAGCGAAACAGCTGGGGGGTGTTCCGCGATCGACGTCCAGAACTGTACAAGGCTCTTCTGACTCTAGATGGCAGTAATCCATCTGTGTAGTTTTGGTGGGTTAACATAAAAATAGGTAATAAAATGAATCCTTTTATTGCGAAACATAAATGAATTGTAAAATCCCTCAAACCCGTGTGTTTTGCTAGTTATCAACGAGGGAAAGGAAACAAAATAATTGTATAACATTTCAGTCAAACTATAGAATATATTTATTGAGCTTTCATGTAATGGAAGCTCAGACTTGCTAGTTGTGGGAGAGGATATGCATAATCAAAAAATACAGAAACCAAAATATGTCTATGCACACTCATTTTCATAGTTTACAAACACTGGTTTTCATAATTTACATAAACATGAAGACAAGAGATGCTGCAGCAGTGAGCCACCAAAGGTGAATGCAAAGCGAAATGGCTGCATTACGAGATCCATGATGCTGATTGTCATTGCGGTGCATAGAACCACTTGCTCCTCCAGCTGCATATAGAGGTATAACAGCTCCACCTCCAACTGGTGTTCTATCTCCACCGTTATGTCCTCCATGACCACCTTCGCCGCCACCAACGCCGTGTCCTCCCCCGCCGTGGCCTACACTGTGTCCTCCTCCCCCACCTCCCCTTCTGTTCACTGCTACAATTTTGCTTCTCTCTATTTCTTGCTCTTTAAACCCTGCAAAATACTCATGCACATGCATATTCTTTCCTTAAAAAACATACACAGGTTGTATTCATAAAATCCTTGAAACCTTTGTAAAATCTAAATACAGTAAAAACCCAAAGGAGCAAAAATGAAACTTCCTAACCGATCTCACAAGCAAGAATGTTGCTTTTGCTTTTACTTTATATATATGATTGTTGACCAATCTATTGGCCTCAAAAAATAAAAATATAGAGAGGTTCCTAAATTTTCATGACCATTAATTTAATATATATTTTTGGTCATGATCGTACTAAGCTTTCTAATAAGATAGTAATGGGGTGGGAGAAAAACAAATCTATACTACGATTCTCATATCCCACTTTCAAAGTTCATCATCCATTCACTATTAATATAAAATAATAATAGTAATAATAATATTCAAAATATTTTAAAATAAAATAAAATTAAAAATATATATTTATTATTTGATTGAATTGGAATTTCATTTTAATCATAAAAATATTATATGTATATAATTTTTTTTTTAAACACCAACTAAATTCATTTAGTATGATTGATATGATTTAAATTTGATATTGTTGATGAATCATGGATGGTCTAATACTCATGCTTTTACCATAATAATAATAATAATAATAATAATAATAATAATAATAATAATAATAATAATAATAATAATAATATAATAATAATAATAATAATAATAATAATAAACATGAGTAAACTGGTCTAGTGCCTAAGTTAAGTTGATGATGATGGTAAAGAGATATTTATAAATCGATAAAAGTACATATTACTGACGAGAAGAGAAATGAATAAAGTACCTGTAGCTGTAGGCAAGGAGTGTTGGAGAGAAACTGGAAGGTGAAGAAGGTGGAAGAAGAGCATAATAACAAAGAAGAATTGAAGTTTGGGAAGCACCACCATTGTTGTTGAAGAGAAATAGAGATATGCACTGCAGTGTCACTCGATCGAATTAATCGAAAAGAATCTTATATGCACTTTAAAGCTTCTGGAATACTACTAATGTCGAAGTTGGTCTACAAATATATTAGAAAATAGTAAAGTTGATGCATACGGTGTGCGTGGGAATATTATTAGTTTTTAATCGTTATCGTAGTCCAACTCATAACACTGGCCCTGTTAGAATTCAACAATCGAGTCTCTAAGAAGATCTCTGTTTTATGAATCTGATTGCTTGCTTTGCAAGCTATGGCTTTATTTTAATTTATTTTTATGACTTTGGTCCAACAACAAATATCGGGAAATTCTTTTTATTTCAAAACCCAACTAGTAAAGTTGTGGATATTTGACATCTGACGAAACGATGGCAGGATATGTAGTTGTAGTAGGGGTTGTGGGAAGATTCTTTTACTAGATTGTTTCGGTTATATTTGATTGTTTTCGATTCCATAGATTTTACTTTATGGAGAATATTTATCGGTGATAGATATTGTTCTCGAGAAAATATTTGGTTTTTTCTTATTATTTTTATTTTAAAAATTAATTAAAATAGAAAAATATTTAAAAATATTTTAAAATAATTAAAATTTTAATTTTAAAATATATAATTATTATAAAATTTGAGTTATCAAATTGGATAGATACAACAAATCATAAAAATAGTAAACCATTTTTATTAAAAAGTCGGATAAAAATGATTGATTT
Source organism: Cardiospermum halicacabum (assembly GCA_031304145.1). NCBI lineage: Eukaryota > Viridiplantae > Streptophyta > Magnoliopsida > Sapindales > Sapindaceae > Cardiospermum > Cardiospermum halicacabum. The sequence goes on along the minus strand of CM062390.1, from coordinate 8,472,911 downwards.
TTTTTATTTAATTAAATATATATTAATTTATGAAATTATATTAGAAATTTCAGGATGTATTTCAATAAATTTTAATATATGTATTATTAATAAAAATTTAAAATTTTATTATATAATTAAAATATAAATAAATTATTACATTCATTCTATAATTTTATTTTAATATTAAAATTATTATAAAATATGATATATTTATAATTTAAATCAACAATTTTTTTTAATCAAAAAACAAAAAAAAAATCTTATTTATAAATAATATATCGTTTTTGTAGGTGTTTTATTAGCCATTAGAATAATATGGAATAGCAACAGTTGTGAAGACAAGTGTAGCAACACTTGTCAGTGAGTTTCACGCGATGATGAGAACATAGAAGCCGGAGATGGAAAAAGCTTCAATATCATGGAGAGTGACTTCCCGTGAACACAACTTTATTCGATTACTTAGAAGTCAACACAAAAACTCTCATCTCATCAACTTTTATTAATAACACACAAATATAAACCAACGAAATCAAAGACGACGATGAGGAGGCGGCACAGCAAACCCAGCTTTAATCTTCTGAACAGTGGCAACATCCGTCTTAAACGCCGCGGCAAGCACACCATCATCAATCCCAGTACCAAACACCGTCACGGGAACCGAAACAGTCCCAGCATTCGCACTTCCAAAAGCCGAAATCGCCGTGGCTTTATTCACGGGATCGGCGTTATACTGATAATGCACCATTCCTTTCGGAAACAAAAACACATCCCCAGCCACGATATTCTCGACGAACAAACTATTCGTCGTGTCGACAAAACCGACTTCGAGACACCCTTCTACGAGAAACAAAAGCTCGGCCGACCGTGGATGTGTGTGTGGCGGGTTCACACTTCCGTTCGGGAACTGAAGTACTGCCATCGACACGCTCTGTCCGTTCAAAGCTGGGAACTCTGTCATTGCTGCTTTTGTCACTTTGAATGTCGGTGGCGTGGTGTTGAAGATTCCTTGGAATCCGGGGTATGTGAAGATTGAGGAATTTGGTGGTGGTGAATTCGGTGGTGGTGTTGGGATTATGAAGTCTGTTAAGATGTCTGGGTCGCCTGCATTGACTGTGATTACTGTCAGTAGTAGGATGGAGAGAAGAGTAAGTGTAGACATTGTGTTTTGTGTTAATGGTGAGTAGGGTTTGGGTTTTGGTGGTGTGTATTTATATGGGTGTGTTGTGATTGTTTGCGATGGTTACTAAGAATGTTGTTGTTTTTGTGTTTGAATGGAGGGATGTGGACAGTGGTGAGACAGCTAAATTGTGAAAGCATGAGAGATGTATAATATATGTATGTTATTGTAATCAATATTCTTGATGTGTACATCGAAATGGGTCTATCAATTAGCTGGTCATTGCTTCTTTGTGAATAGATGTCGATGTGATTTGGCTACATGCATTTAACAGATGTGTTTCATTGTGATGCCAAATTTAATAATGGTTCAGTGGAATGGAAAGATGTGTCATGATAAATAGAGGGGAAAATAATAATATGTTAAAAATAGTATTTTCGAAGAAAAAAAAATTGAAAAAATGTTAAGGTAGTTACTGTCTATTCGGATAATTTATAGTAATTCATTAAAATTAAAATTTTATATGGAAAATAAAAGTTTTATTTCACCATTCTTTATTATTTTTTTTTCATTACCAAAATACTGTGAATTTACATCAACATAAAAGTAGATTTTTTAAATAAAAATTTCAAAAGGTTCACATGTGCGAACAATAGATTCACATCCACTCGAGATGCTTTAAGTTGTAATTATTATTTACCTGTGTATTACGGATATGTTAACTGCATAACTGTATGTTGGATTCAGTTTCTGACGGATTTAAATATGAAAATGTGTTGTATGTTGGATTCAGTTTCTGATGGATTTAAATATGAAAATGTAAACGAAATATTGACTGTATATTTCAAAATATTTTATGAAAAATCAAATAAAAAAATATATTAATTTTTATTGACTATTTATAAATATGTATATATATATTAATAATTTATGTATATTCTAATAAATTTATTTAAATATAAAATAAATATAAATATTTTATTTATGGTCGAATCTTAATCATACAAAAAGTTATAGAATTTTATATAGATAATCGAGAAACCGAACCGAATACCTTTGTTCGATTTACATGTTTACGTTTGTGTTTGTGTTTGTTTTTGTTTTTATTTTTATTTTTATTTTTATATTTTAAACAAAAAGCATTATCCTCGGGAAATCTTGAAGTGGGATGAGAAACATGACTATCTATAATAGCATGTATTAAATTGTCTCATATCTTGAAACGGAATTATACGATATCCATCCCTATCCCCATCACACGCACACATCTAAAATAGTGAATTAAGACATTAAAATAATTCGTATTAGAAAAGCCATCAGCAAAAACAAGAAAAATCCATGTAGGCGTATTCAGTTTAAAAGACAATAGTAGGCAACATTCAAGCACTCTCTATAGATTATTGGATATCTTAATCCTTTAGACTTGGATTATCAGCCAACTCCTCACCAACTTTATTACATCCATCGTCAATAACTAGTCCACTATTCTGTCCTACAACATCAATATATCACTGGGGTGAACAGTTTATGAACAGTTTGGTGAAAACTCGGTTAAAACTCGTTCAACACTTAAATAAACGATCACGAACAAAATTTTATAGATCGTTTAATAAACGAGCCGAGCACGAATAGACCCTTGTTCGACTCGTTTATGTTCATAAACGGGCTCATTCATAGCTCATTTATGTTTGATTAAAACTCGATTGTGTTCGCGAACAAACTCATTTATAACTTGTAAAATATATATTTTTTAAATAAAAATCAATATATAAACTTTTTAATATATATATATAAAAAAAACAAATTCAAAAAAAGACCAGAAACTAAAATGATACAAGATTTTTTTTTTTAATTTAGATTTAATTTTAAGCTCAATTTATTTTTGTTTTAATTTCACTAAACGAACTAAAAAAACAAGCAGCTAAATGAGCTTAATCGATATACTAAACGAGTTGAGCTTGATTAACTTAAACGAGTTGAGCTCGATTAACTTAAATGAGCTGAGCTCGATTAACTTAAATGAGCTTAAACGAGTCGAGCTCGAACATGGAAAAAGATTATCGAGTCGAGCTTGAACAAACATTTATAAAGCTCGTCGAGCTCGATATTTGATAAACGAGCCGAACATGAGCACCTCATATACTCGGCTCGGCTCGTTTGTAGTCCTAAATATCACACATGTCACTGCCCACGAACTGTGTTTGGTTGGTACATGAATTGAGGACTTGGATGCAACCAATAAGATTTTGGGAATGAAAATAATACAGGATAGAACTTATGTGGAGAATGTACTTCCAAGATTTATTACGATAAATGTTAAATCTGTTTACGTGCCATCCCATTTTAGATGGTCTGCAGAGTCTTCGAAGATAAATGAGAAGATGGAAGGATGTCGGGTGTTTCGTTATGCTATAATTTCTTACTAATTGAACTTTCGGAGTCGTTTCTTAACTTTTGCATTAATATGATATTATCAGTTTTTTTGAGCTAGAGTCGGGTTAGCACAGATTTATTTTTGGGTCTGTTAAGAAATTTTCGGTTCTATCCAAATTTATTCCTAGTTCCTAGTTCAATTCAACCAGAACAATCAGCCTAAACACAAACACAATATTTAACGTGGTTCGACAAATTGCCTAATCCATGAAAAAATAACAACTTTCCTATGAGAAATAAGAATTACAAGTCATTCAGACAACATTCTCTCTCCATACAAAATTGCTTTCTTTCTCAACCAGAATCTCTTTTAGGCGAACAACTTTGTTCGCCACTATGGTGAGACAACCCCAATTCAAAATCTCCTTAATGGGAAGACAACCCAATTCGAAATCTCCTTAATGGCGAGACCTCAACCTCAACTCGAAATCTCCTTAATGGCGAGACCCCAACCTCAACTCGAAATCTTTTTATGGCGAGACCCCAACCCCAATGATCATCACCCCTACTAGGTATGACCCAAAATCCAATGATCACCACCCAAAAGGACGGAATACTTTCTTCTTCATGAGACAACTCTATTTATAGTTATCGTCAAATATACTTTCCTAATTTGTTTCCTTTCAAACTAAGGAATACAATCAACCAAATTAGGAAAATCAAATCTTTCCGAAATAAGAAATCAAACAATTAGGAAATAGATCTAAAACACAAAATAGGAAAATCTTCCTTAAAGAAAATCCTTGTGATTCAAGACAATCCTAACAGGGTCCACCGCCTAAAAGTCTCATATTAATAGAGTTCTTTAGATAATATATATATATATATATATATATACACACACACAAGGCTTTATCCCTATTATATCACCGATGTGATATTGGGTGACACTTTTAATAGTCCTCCCCTTTAAACCAAGGTCCACATGTCTCCATCGAGTTAGTCCACCGATACTTCAAATCAAGGACCATAGATCATGTAGTCTCCTCTCAAGATAATACACCGATCCAGCAAATAATCTTGCACCGCAGTTACTATCCAATGAAAAATTTTGTTAAACTGAAATCATAAGCGAAATGAAAAAGATTTGGACATATAATCCAAACACCGAAAAATGCCAAACCAGTTGGATATAAATGGGGTTTTATTAAGAAGCAAAATGAAAAAAAAATGAAATTGTAAAATATAAGGTAAGATTAGTTGCAGAGAGTTTCTCATAAAGGCCTAAGATAGATTATGATGAAACCTATTCACCATTCATGGATACAATTACCTTATGTTAATGCTGAAAGACTTAAGATGTGCCTAATAGATGTCGTAACTGCATATTTCTATGGTTCACTCTATATAATATTTTCATGAAAGTTCCTAAAGGATTGAAAATGTTCGAGACATGTAAATCAAAACCATGTGGATTATACTCAATAAAGTTTCAACGATCATTATATGGTTTAAAATAGTTTAGACGAATGTGGTACAATCGATTAAGCGAGTTTTTTATAAAAGAAGGATATACCATTGATCTAATTTGCCCATGTGTGTTTATAAGAAAATTAAGATTTGCTATCTTGTAGCATATGTTGATGACATGAATTTTATTAGGACTCATGAGGAGATTTTAAAAACTATGGAATATTTAAAAATACGAATTTGAAATGAAGGATCTTGGAATGACTAGATATTGTCTCAGATTAGAAATTGAACATAAATCAGATGGAATACTAATCCATCAAAAGACTTACATAGAAAATATCCTAAACAATTTAACATGTATAAAATTAATCCCTTGAGTACCCCTATGGTCGTTCATTCCCTTGAACCTAAGGATGATCCTTCCAGGCCTAAAGAAATTGACAAAACGACACTCGATCCTGAAGTACCATATCTTATTGCAATTAATGCTCTTCTTTACCTAACATAATTTACACGCCTAGATATTTCTTTTTGCGGTAAATTTGCTAGCCATATTTAGTTTTGCATCGACACATAGACATTGGAATGGAATAAAACATATACTTTATTATTATCTACGCGGAACAATTGATTTAGGATTTTTTAATGCACATTTAGTTAGGGTGTCAAACCCAATACCACATCAGCAATACAATGAGATGATGTCTTGTATATAAAGTATCCAGATAATTCTATTAGTATGAGGCCTTTTGGGTGGTGGTACGTAAGAACAAATCCGTGCAGACTCGACCCTGACCCAAAGCGGAAAATATCATACTTATGTGGGAGTTGGGGAGCGGCTTCGGAGGGTCCAAGAAGTGGTATTAGAACTAGGTTCAAAGATGGAGTCCGTGATTAGATCTATGGTGTACCTTGTGTCAAAAATCTTTCTGAAAAAAATATGGTGGTCAGGCGACAGATCCCGTTGGATAGTAACGTCGATACAAGATGATTTGATGGATCATTAGATTATTTCAAGAGGAGACCTGGATCGGTAAATTATCTCGAGAGAAGACTGACGTGTGATTCTTAACTTGGAGGATCGGTCAACATTCAATCATGAATTGTCACCTATAAATAGATAAAGAAAATAAAACAAGAATTTTGTCTCCATAACATAACTCAAATAGTAGATTTCATGTTGTGATATGTAATTTTTTTTTATTTTAAAAGTGAATTTAAAATCTAAATGTATTTTAAATGCTATTTGAAATTTTGTGTGCAACTACATTAATAGATTTCGTTTCCAACTAGGGCTGCAAACGGGCCGAGTCGAGTATATGAGGTGCTCCTGTTCGGCTCGTTTGTCAAATATCGAGCTCGAGCTCGACGAGCTTTATAAATATTTGTTCAAGCTCAACTTGATAATTTTTTTCTATGTTCGAGTTCGGCTCGTCTAAGCTCGTTTAAATTAATCGAGCTCAACTCGTTTAAGTTAATCGAGCTCAGCTCGTTTAGGAGCTCGATTAAGCTCAGCTCGTTTAGCTGATTGTTTAGTAGCTCGTTTAGTAAAATTAAAACAAAAATAAATTGAATTTAAATTAAACCTCAACTAAAATTAATTCAAACCATGAGTTCATTTCTTCTTGTTAAAAATATTAATAAAAAAATACTAATAGTATCACACAAATCTAAGTTCAAAATACAATTTAAAATAGTGTTCATAATTCATTCGAGTTGAACCAATATAAAGTCATTTACCATGAAATTTTGATATAATCTAAGTTATATTAAATAATGAAATTTCGAATTATTAGACTCAATCAACAAACAATCCAAGTGAAATCTATATCAAGACAAATAAAGAAGAAAAATAAAAAAATATAGAAAAGTAATTTAACTCACTAAGTGGTAAAAAGCAAGTTAGATTGGACGCAAATTTCTGAGCAAAGCTATAGAGAGTGAAATTGTTTTACGCTTGATGACGGAAAAGTAGACAGAGAGAGGCGACGATGGTAGAGATAGGTGGTGGAATTACTTGAGGGCTTGGACCAAAAAATAGAGAGAGAAATAAGGGGTAATAATAGAGATGAGTTGTGGCTATCTTGACAAACTATTAGTTATAAGAAAACTAAACCTTAGATTAGATAAATTATTTTAATTAATTTTTTTGTTTTTGATATATTTTTTTAATTCCGGCATCTATTTTAATTTGGACCTTTTTTAATTTGGACTTTTTTTTATATCCATTAAAAATTTGTCTATTTATTTTTATTTAAAAAATATATTAAACGAGTTATAAATGAGCTCATTTGCGAACACAAACGAGTTTTAATCGAACATAAACGAGTTATGAATGAACTATGAATGAGTTTGTTCATGAACAGAAACGAGCCGAACAAGGGTTTATTTGGGCTCGGCTCGTTTACTAAACGAGCTATAAAATTTTATTTGTAATTATTTATTTAAGTGTTGAACGAGTTTTGACCGAACCGTTCACAAATCGTTCACGAATGCTCGTGTTCGTTTGCACCCTATTTCCAACTTTATCTAATGTTTTTCTTTCTTTCTGAAGGGATATTCTAACATAAAAGGACTTGATAGTTAGTACCATATATATCTATCCTTATACTAACTCAAAGCCTGAATCTACAAGAAGACGAAAAAGAAATTTCATGAAATCCACTCGCTATTAAACTATACCTAAATGTGATTGTTATCTTTTCACTACCAGAATATTCTAATTTGATTCGCATCGCATTTAAAATGTCTTTTTCCCTCTAAGAAATATTTCAACATCTTCATTTTGATTCGTTACATTATTTATGTATATATAGGATAAACTTTTTTTTTCAACCTATATTGATCTCATCCTTTCATTTATACCATCTTCCTCCCTTTTCTAAATGTCAGAAATTAAAGGTAAATAACGAATATTTGTCTTTCTTCCAACATTCTTCCGGACTCCGATGTAGTTGGTTATTAATAATATTTCAATTTCAATTTAATTTAATAATATTATAATTTCATTTACTTTACATGATTTGAAAGCTATACTCTAAATGGATGAAATCAAGTTACTTAACACACATTATTTTCTCTTGCAGGCCCCTTGAGTAATAATTCATCTTATAATCATGTTCCATCTAATAATATTTTCATTATCTCCGAGTATTGCAAATTGGATCAACAATTTACCATTTTCTGCCAAGCCACTATGATAAGGTATATAATTATATATATATATATATATATATGAAATAGGGTTTTAATTCTTATGATCATATAAAAATAAATTTAAAACTTGATTTAATTTGAATGCAAGTGGTATTATAATAAAATGTATAGTATGTGATTGTAGTTAGAGACTCAGGCAACTGATGAAATATCTCATCAAACTTATGAAATATCTAATGATGGTGATATTTGATTGGTAATATTAAAAATAAATCTTTGCAGGTTTAACTTTTCTCGAGGGTGAACAATGTTATATTAGTATAACGTTGAAGAGGTTTGGTGGGTCAACATTAATTAGATTATCTTTCGCTGATCAGTTTGTAGTTGGAATAATATTTCATATAATATTATTATTAATTAATTTTAAAATATTTTTAATATTTTAATTCATTAATAAATGTGATATTAATGTTTGTATTATTATAATTTTTTTATTGTTTATTTATAAATAATTTATATTTTAAATATTAATGCTCTTTATTAGCTAACTAAAATTAAATATATAATTTATTTAAAACAATAATTAGGTTGACATAATTGGAATAATATCCAAATACAATATTATCAGTGTATTGTTTTTAGTTGTCACTGTTATTACTAACAGTTAACCATTCCAGTGTTCTGTTTAACAAAATACACGTGAGAGCCGTACAAACCACTACGAATCACGGTAAATTTTATCCTCGAAATCCAAAAATATAAAAACATCCACGTCACTCGTAATCCCAAACCTATAAAACCATAATAAAATACCAACCATTTCATTCCAACCCGACCCGGATGGAGACTCACGGGGCGACCCGGTTCTTCCCTTCCTCCAAATCCCCACCGTCGAACCGCTGCCTCCTCCGTGACTATCCTCCGCCTCATTCCGAATCCTCCTCCGTGGACGAAGAATTCGCCGAGGACGACATCTTCTCTATCGATTTCTCCGAATCTACTAATACTCTCCAACTCCAACGCCACCACCACACCGCGGCGACCACCACCAACAATAGCTTAGCGGCACTGCCGAAGCTTTCAATCCATTCGCACTTATACCTCAAGCCGTCAATTTCGTCGTCATCATCGCGGCCAATCCCTAGTCTTCTGAAACCGACGAACGAGCGGAATATGTCGTTCGGGAAGCACAATCGACACCAGAGCGCGCCGGTGAAGGTGCCGATGCTGAAGAATGCGATGAAGAAGAGCAGAAATTGGGAGGAGGACGAGGATGAAGATGATGAAGAGATGGTGGGAGGGAAAATGCTACTGGCGCCGCATGAAATAGTGGACCGGAGACATTCGCCGGCTGTGGCGTGCTCGGTGGTTGAAGGCGCTGGACGAACACTTAAAGGGAGGGATTTGAGTAGGGTCAGGAATGCCGTCTGGCGACAAACTGGTTTCATGGATTGATTCGAATTGAGGGTAAAGTAAATTTTCATTTCTTCAAATGTTGTAGGGGATTTTGTGATTTAGAAAGTGAACTCAAATGGCTGTTGCTTATATAATTATTATGTGTATGTATGTGTTTTCAAATGCAATTATAAAATATAGTGAAATATTATACTGGTTTTGGTAGCAATTCGTAGATGATTACTTTGATTTTGGTTTTCAGGTTACTTCTCTTTTAGGTCTTTAGGGCATTATTATGTATTGGTTCTCACATATATGATATTATGTTGAGTTTGAAACTTGATTGGAGTCTGGATTTGTTAGTTTAGGTGTTGAAGATAAGGGAATTGGTTATGTTGAAGTTGAAATCCTAACCTGAATATATAGGATTGGTGTTTTCAATTTGTTCTAAGTGAACTAGTGAATCTGCCGTTTTCCGTAGATAATTAGAATTTGGTGGTGAGAGGATTTTGTAGGTTAGAGGTTACTGTTTATCAAAGATTGTGAAACTTAGTATTGTAGGAAATTGTGTTGTGTTTTTTTAGTGTTAGCTGAAATGGCCAAGTAAAATGAGATGTTGGGCGCGCACGGGATGGAACTTTACGATTCCACAAGTTAATAGGTTGGTATCGGTATATTTTGTATTGATGATCGAACTAAGAAAATTAGTGAGGATGCTAAGATATTGGACAGTAGATTCACCTGCACTTCTTTAGTTTCATGATCAATATTGATCCTGAGTGACAACTATGTAAAAAAAACTGATAGACCTTTAAGTAGAATGTATGAACTGAGAATAAAGTGTATATTAGGATGGAATTTGGTGTAGTCAAGTTACTCACCAAGTCTGTCAAATATCTCGACATTATCACTTGTCTACTTACTTTGATGGACACTGATTCTGTCATATCAATTTTTAAGTTTATTAGGAGCCATTATGATTGAAATTGATGCTTGGCACACTGCTGTTAAATTTCTATTACTGGAGCAACATTTGCAGGTCACTTCAACTCATCGTTCATAGTTTTTGCTAGTTTTTATGTTTGTTTCCAATCTACTTGAGTGTATCACAGAAGTTTTCTGCAGCTAGCCCAAAATGCTCATGTTATTGAATCTTGTTTCATTATTCAAAATGGTCCTTATATATTCCGACTGCAGTAAAACTTATCAACTTGAGTGAACCAACTTTCAAAATGTTTAGATTTTAAAATTTGTTTATTGAAAATAGTGTTCGCATTAGCATTTCCATTATTTCATAGGTTTATTATTGCAGAGGAACCCTGCTCATCTCCAAATGCATGTAGCATTGGGTTGGGTGAAATGCAAGTCTATCCTTCTAGACTTGAAGATAGGTTTTTATCATTAAGAAAAACGTGAACATCATTGAAATTGACAAAGAACCAATATCAATACAATTAATTGAGAGTACAATTCCGTTACAGTGATTTACTCATGATACTTGTGGAAGGATTTGTGAAATATATTTTAAATTTGGAGGAGAATTAGAAACAATATTTGGAATATTAGTATGATAAGAATTCAAGAGTGCTTTTTACTTGAATTCTAACAGAATTTTCCGTTTCTTCTTCTGCAAATGTTTTTGAAATGTAGGGAAAAAAATCCCTCTTCTTGTTGAAACACCCTTGCCCATACAAGCTATATACATTTTGAAGGTACTCATCCTCATCATGTGCTTGCTTGGCTAAATTTGTGACAAAACTGATGGGTGTTTGTGATGGTTTCATTGGTGATACTAAACAAATAAATGAACCTGTAAATGTAGTTGTAATTGATAATAAATATTTATACAACATAGAAGGCCATTAAATTTGGAATTTATAAGAGAGCATATATGTTGTTACACCACCAACTTCCTTCCTCCAAATTGTCAATCACCTACTCTTAACTCTGAGTAAAGACACCATCACCTCCATGCATGTGTATTGGCAATGGCATTTGCTCTTATTACAAAGAGTTGTTGAGTTTCATTCATTATTGAAATAGATATGGAAAAGATTTAATAGAAACGAAAAAGAGCAGATGATGCATTTCTGCAAATGGATAATATCACTATCAATATGAGATGAGTTTCACATCTTTCTTTGGGCTCACTTTGCTGACAGCATTTGTGGGTAGGAAGTGAATGTGGCTTTGTTGTATGGGATACGGAAAGTTTTCCCATTTACCCTCTGTACATGTAAATGTGCATTATTTTGTGTTTCTTTACTTAGAAATATAGGCAATAGGGAGCAATTTCTGATTTCGAGCCAAAGAGAATGAGAGGATGGAATTTTAGGATGATTCGGGATGGGAAATAAGGGTGGCAATCCGTATCTGACATAAATGGAAAATTTAAGAGTTAAACTATAATAGGATTATATTGGTAAATTTGTTACTCCCTCTATACACTAATCTTGCAACATTTCCTTTTTTACATTTTTCGAGATATAATTTCAACGCTAAATATCTTTAATTCTACACAACTAAAAATTATGTTAATTTTATATTTGAAAAGTAGACATTATAATGAATAAAACAAGATTTCATTTGACTATATTTTTTCATATACCTAAATCATAATATACAAAATAAGATTAGTTGATGAATAGTGTCTAGAATCCTAATGTTGCAACTAAAATGGGACGGAGGTAGTAAAAGATTTAACCTGTTTAATAATTTAATAAGTGAAAATACGCATTTTTAGACCTTATATAATTTTTTTTTTTTTTTTTTAGTTTTAGACCAACTTTAAATTTTTTACACTTTTAAACTTTTTTAAAAAGATTGCAAAAATGAGCTTTCAGATGGACCGAGAAGTATCAGACCAGGAAATAGGCAAATATAACTGTTTTCCGGTGTTCTGCTTCCCGGTCCGAGAAGCAGAACACCGGAAAACAGTTGCCTGTTTCCCGGTGTAGTTTTTGCTTCCCGGTCTGATTTTCCCGGTAAGCAAATCAAGACCGGGAAACAGGAATACTACGGTCATTTTGGTCTATTTTCTACAAAAACTTTTTAAAAAAGTTTATTTTTATAAAAAAATTTAATTTTGGTCAAAAAATATAATTTTTTTAATAAAAAGTCCAAAAAGACCCGTAATTGTGTTGTATTTCGTATTGGCGTAAATGTCATTTATGTCACATATGTAGGGACGGAGCCGAGGGGGCTGGCAGGTGCCATGGCCCCCAGCTCCTTAAAAGTTGTTATATTTTTGTGAGTGCATCATTGAATGCAAGTGATATAAGTGGCTTGGTGATTATTGACTATATATATAATTTTAAATTTTAATAATTTATGATTTTTTATTAAATAAATTTATATAAATTCCTTTAATAATCGGATTAACGTGTCGTGTTGGTATATCAGATTGGATAATAACTTATTTATTAATTGTACTATTGTAAACTAGGGAAAATAATTATTATTGTAATTATAATTATAATTTTATTTTATTGAAAAATTAATATTTAATCCATTCAAGTTTTAAATTATTATAAAAAGTTGGAGATAAAAATGATTAATGGTATATCTAAAAAAAATATAATAACATGATATTTTACACCAACTATGTATGTAAATTAAATTCTTTTCATTACATTAAAATGATTTTTTTAATTATTCCGAACTGTAATCCGACATACAAAATTTTCTAGAAAAAAACTAACAAATTTAATTCAATTAGAAGTATTTAGTTGATGTAGGAAAAAAATGAATATGAAACATATTAAATTTAAGTTAAAATAAAAAAGATAATAACTTTACTTCAGTTATAAGAATATTTTGTTGACGTACTCAATTGAAAAAAAAATATTAAAATTATTAGCTTTAATTTAATAAAATGGTACACTTTAATCGTTTTAAATATTTTAAAAATATATTGTAATTTGAAAATATTAGAATTTAATTGAATCGAATACTATTTAAATTTATTAAATCTTTAATTAATTTGAGAGTCTTTATTTTCATCATTCACTTTAAACATACCTATGGTCATAAAAATATAGTATATTGAAAATTAATAAGAGATATTTTGTAACCTTTTCAAATATTTTATTATATTGAATGTGAATTGTAAATTGTTAAAAGAGAAAAAGAGATAAGAGAAAGACAAAACAAAAACTTTCAATTTTCATCTATTTTCGACCTAAAATTCATATGTGAGTGGGCAACATCAACTTCGTTCAATGGACTTACTTTATACAGATTTGAAAAATATGAATCAACATTAACAACACCAAAACAACATCATGAGGAAATTTTTAAAGTTAGATTTAATGGCATGTGTAAGTGGTGCCTTATGATTTGCTAGAATGGATATAAAAATATTTGGTTTGGTTTCATTGTTATAATTTAAATGTTTTTTGTGTTGTGCTTGTCTCATATGGTGGTACTTATGGGTCTTGAAAGCAGGATTTGTATCATCATGAAGTTTTAAGGGAGATGGTTTCTTGATTTATGGAAGTTATCATATTGATGGCGAGTGATTGAGTTTCCAATGTTTTTGAATAAATTCTCAAAATTATATCTTTTAATGTTAATGTTGTATAAATATTATTTGGAAAAATACTATCATGGTCCCAACCTACCACGTCATCTTTAGGCCCAACCAATCATATATCTTCTTTTTAATTATATTAAATATTCATATAGCGTTGATGAGAGACAAACAATTAAAATGAAGAAATGTGATTGGTTGGACCACGGATGACTTGGTAGACCGGGACCATGATAGTCTTTTCCACAGTTAGAATACAAGAGTAGCTTTAATGGTGTGACATTGTACAATTCGAGACAAAGACCACATACTTTTTATTTTATTTTAATTTTTTCGATTTGCTGTTGAAAATGATGTGAGTGGTTGATTGATTGGAGTTTTGTTTAGATTTCAGTGATTTGGTTTAAGATAATAAGTAACTAAAATAAAAAATTAACACAAAAAAACAATAGTAATAAATATGAAAACTAAATTTAAAATGTTGATTTATGATCTTAATGAGAAACACCTAGTCAAATTATAAAGTGAAATTGCTAATTAAATTATACTTAAATATAATAATCAAATCTATCAAAATAAATTGAAAAAATTTACTAAAGTAATTCTGTTCAACTAATTTAATTATGAAATACAACAATTAAATTTTATAAAGAGTGAAACGTTACCAAATTTGAAAGGATTGAATTAATTATTAGAATAATGAGTGATTAATGAAAGCTCATTCAATTTGAGAGAAAAAAATAACCATCGAATTTGGAAGAGTGATAGTTGGCTCTGCACAAATCAAACAAATGTAATAAATAATAGTAATAACAATAAAAATAATAATAAATGTCAAATTGCATATAAATGTAATTATCTTATCTATCAAAATCAATTTACAAATAAATATCAAAATTAAATATCATTTAAATTGAATGAAAGTTTATTACCACTCAATTTTTTAAAAATAAAAAATAAAAATTGTTAGCATTAAAAACATTCCATTAATAAATAAAAATAGATGTAATTAAAAAATAATTAAAATATTAAAATATTTATGATAATTGAAATTTTTTTTATTGAATATAAACTCTAATATTGTATATGTCAATATATATATATATATATATATATAATTAATTCAAATAAAAGTATAGACAAAATTTATAAAATTATAGGAATAAGTGAATAAAACAAGAAAAAATAGAAAGAAATGGGAAAAGAATCTCACCAATAATGAAACCAAAATAAAATAAAAGAGAATACAGTAAATATTATCTTGTGAATATAATCAGAGGAAAAATGGTGGTATTCTTTTTATTTTTCATCTTCATATATTTTCATATATTTGTAAAAGTGGGGGATGATATGTGAAACAAATAAAGTGAAAAAAGAAATAAAAACAAAATCAATGTAAACAACAATTATAGAAATTATTATAAAACTCCATTAAGAGAAATCAAAAGGTGAGTATATATTGTGGATCTGAGTATAAAAAAAAAAAGTAAAAGTAAAATTAAAAAAAAAATGTTACCTTAAGATTATAAACTAAAAATATATAGTGGTGTTTGAATTTTTCTCTCCACACAGCCGTATGTATTGTTGTCAAATCTATGACAAAAAAAAAAATAATGAAAATCAACATAAACCATGACTATAGAAATAATAATAATAATAGTAATAATAATACAATAAAATTAAGAGTAACTAAAAGAAAAATTAAGCAAATTTGCATATACGGAAGTTGAATATAGATCGGAATAGAGAAAAACTAAATGCGATTGATTTGTTTTGAATTTCGTTTAGATAAAAAATGGAAATCAAGATTTTGGGAGAATTATTGAGAAATGGAATGAATAATCACGATGATGAGAAAATGATTGGGAATAAACAATAAAGAGATATAAAAATAGAAAACGATGGACATTTAATTTAGAACATTAAGAGTATTTTTTTTTTAGCATATTCATAGTATCTTTTTAGCATATTCGATAAGAGAATTCAATGAAATAGATGCCACGTGTCATCTTTTTATTTGTAACATATGAACAAAATTCAAAATGCCTCATTTTACCTATTTTTCAACCTAACGGTGAGTTTTTAGCGCGTCACATCAGCTTGGTGGGGCCGCTGAAAACTTCCGCTTTATATATATATAGATTTATTTTTAATGATATTGTGATCGTATTGTTCACAACCCGTTTAATAATCATATCCATATCGTTTTCAGGTTCAACACGATTTGGTAAACCGTTTTGCTAACTCTAAGTGCAATTATCATCTTTATATTAGGCCCGTTTGGTACCCTGCTAAAGACATGGGATGGGATGAGATAAAAATTTTATTCCATCCCATCCCATGTTTGGTGCACTGTCACCCTACTTTACTATATTAATTATAGTAGATGAGGATACTATAATGAATCTCATGTGTAGAGTGGGATAAATGATAGTAATCCCATGCCCCTTCTTTTACTTCTTATTTTAACTTTCTTTTATTTAATTTTACCACAATAATAAGTCATTTACTCTACTATATATTAAACTCATCCCAACTAACACCAAACAAGATATAACTATAAATTTATCCAATCCCATCTCATTTTATCCCATCGCAACTAATCTAATCTCATCATGTGTACCAAACGAGCCCTAATGTACTCCTCAACTCAAACTTTAATACGATATTATCAATTTTGGATTAAGATCGAGCCTACATAAATTTGTTATCCAATATCACAACTCAGAAAATATCATATTAGTGCAGTTTTGTGAATACTATATATACTTTTATTCTCTTATGTTACTAATTTGGTATTCAATTTAACACTAAACATCTTAAATAACTTTCAATGATTTGTTACCGTTTTTAAAAATTGATGTTTGACAATACTTTTTTTTTAAAATGTGTTTAATATTTTAAGTAGCGGTTTGATATATGCCACCCAAAGCAACTTTAACTAAGATGCTACTTAAATTAGTACTTCAAAACTAGTAAAATACATTTCTATTTACGAGACTTCTGTATTTGTATTTATGAACTTAAATATATTTTTCAAGTTAATCTTCATACTATATGTATGATCAATTTATTTATATTGGATCAATTAAATCCTTTTCAGTGAAATCGAGATTTAGTTGGCAGTAAAAATATTAAACTTGAAAAAGTCAATTACATCATCCACACCATCAAAATGAACTTAGTTGATCTAAAATTTATTAAGGGGTTAAATTGATCATTCGTTTTAACATTATAATCAAGTTTACATACTCTTAAAGTCCAAAATCATTAAATACAAATTAAACAATTATCATTATAATTTTATTATTTTATAACTGACATCTATTTCAACTATATTTATGACCGTTATTTTAGAAATTATTTTCACCACTATTTTAAATACTAACTTTAACTACTAATACTAAATATAATCTTTTAAATTTAAAATTTCAAAATAATAATAATAATAATTACTCCACCAACTATTGCAAAATTTTAAATGCTATTTTAACAAAATAACAAACCTTACAAACAATTAAAAAGACACATTTATTAAACACCTGAAAAAGAAATAAATAATTTAATCAGAGAGGTTGATAGAATATTAAAATTAATAAATATTGGTTTGATATATTGAGTCATTCATAATGTATGAGTGAAAACATAAATGTATGTTTCCTGAGATGAAGAGTTGTCCACGTTGTTGACAGTAACGAAAACAACAATGTGACCTACCATTTCTACAAGTCTTTAAATTTCCTCATCTTCCCTTCTTCTCCATCCACATCTTTAATGTTTGCTTTTAATGTTTTATCTACTTTCTTTGACCTCTTGACTGCGAATCTTATGAGATCAACCTTGTCTAACTGTTTCAGATATTCACAAATGACTTCCTCTTCCTTCACGGATTTTAAGAAGCTTTTGTTTCTAACAAGAATCGGATCGTTCGAATCACAAAGCTCAACACTTCACCAATGCACTCTGTGGTAGCAACATTATCTTGTTTTCATATACAACGCTAGATCTTGTTGAATAAATCGATCATCCATGAGGATCACCATTGAAAATTACAAATAAAATAAACATACGCCGGATAAGTACGAGATAATTATAAGAATAAAACAATAGTTATATTCAGAATACTTCTCAATCTAATTATAACAGTTCACTCCTTAATCCAATTACATTGCTCACAGTCTCATATACAAGCTCTCATCCTTTCACTCATAAAACAACAAGACTCCATTCTAAAATTCAAAATATTCCTAACCTCCTTTGACTCATAAAACAACAAGACTCGATTTTAAAACTCAAAATCTTCCTGACCTTTCTAATTCTAGAACTCAATGGACACGTTATGTTTAGGATTTTTTAAAATCTCCTTTTAATTAATAAGAAATATCATTTTTAATTAAATATAATTTCTAATCAAATATAATACTTCTAAACAGTTTTTTTTCGAATACATTTTAATTATAAATCAATTATAAATATCGAAATATACTCAAATTCCGGTCTGAATCTTAACCAGAAGGAGGTATCCATCAAATCTTGACTTCGTTGGTATCCAATGTTTAAGCACCCTACTGCTATAATTGGTGAGTTGAACTAAAATCCATTTCGTAAGAAGGGTCTCCAAGGGACTCTTTAAACCATTTCCGAATCTATAATTTACCCTTTTTCCAGGGTGCAAGTGTAATTTGCCTTAATATCATATAATTCCTATGACAAATATAAAGGATATTAAAATTATCCCCAAAGTCCAAAAATATGCATCCACCCATTTGTTACACCATGACGTGAAAATGATGCTTACCTATCTATCCTCCCTCGCGTTAAATATTTTCATGAGATTGTACCCTTGTGAATTCCGATAAGAACAGAATTCACAATTAACTCAACATCAACTACTACACTCACCATTGGGTCCCCTTCATTAACCATCACCCGTACTCGCTGTATATAAACTCCATTCTCGCATCTCTTCTCTACAACGCTTTGTATTCACTAGTTAGCTTTTCACAGTGAAAAAAATGGCTATGAATCCAATGCTCACAGCACTTGTGTTGCTTTTGGCTCTTTCAACGACTTTCAAGCTCTCTATGTCCCAAGTCGTCAAAGGAAAGATCTCTTGCCTCGACTGTGCCCAAGATAATGACTTCTCAGGTCTCTCTCATTCTTTGCTTAAATGTTAATGTTATTGATTTCAACACTAAATTAATGTGTTAACTTGATTAATGTGCATGTTTCAGAGTTCAAAGTGTTGGTGAAGTGTGACCATGTGAAGAAGCTGAAAGTGGCAACAACTACAAAATCTGGAACATTTGAAGTGGAGATTCCATCAGACCAAACAAAAGGGACAGCATCAACTGCTTCTGTCAATTGTGAAGCCAAGCTTCTAGGTGGACCAATAAAGGTTTATGTTTCAAACAAAAACATGGTGTCCAAAATCGTCAAGGATAAGGACACTTACAGAGTGTCTAGTCCTCTTAGCTTCTCCATTTCCTGTCCTTCAAGCTTGATGAAGAATGGGAAGTGTCAGACTGGTCTGGATTCATCAAAGACAGTTGATCTGCCTCTTCCAAGAGAGTGGGGACTTGCACCATCTAGTTACTATGTCCCTTTCATCCCCATCATTGGTGTTCCATAGATTCTCTTCCAAAGTGAAAAAGTAAAACAGATTTATATATATATAGTTTATGGTTTGCTTTTGTTTGTATAATTTTATGTCTTTTGTTTTCAAGACTGCATAGTATTTCTAAGAGTGATGTGTGTGTCTGTTTAACTTTATTTTGATCTTGTGTGTAATAATTTTGTTTGTTGTAATGAATATTCTAAGAATATTTTATATAGTTTCTATTATTTTTGTGAAGTTTATGTTTACCATTTGATTCTGTGTAGGAAAATCTAGTCTATAATTCATGTAATTTGAATGAGGATTTAAATCATATTGAAAAAGACCTTCCAATTTCATACTTGTAGAAATAAGTTTACAGAAATCCTTCAATAAAATGCTTATAGAAATTGTCTTCATACTCTTTCGTAGCTCAATTCAAACTATAAGAGTTTACTTATAAACATGAAAAATTTTAAATTACAACACAGAAATCCTTGAGCAAAACATCTACTCTAAGTACAACAAACAAAAATCATCATGAAATCTTTCTGGATAAGTTCTTATATCCACACCCAATACCTTTTAGTATTACAGTCCCTGTAGATGGATCTGCCTTTATGTCGAAAATTATATCAAGGAATTCTCGGATGCTTCTCAGTGTTTCTATTCCATATGTTGACAGCTTCCCCACACGAATCTTTGAAACATCTGGTTCGCTTAATGCACAGAGGAGAAATAACAAACCCTAAAAGCAAGACATAATTGCTGTCACTATTGATTGTTGATAATATGCACGAAAAAGTATACAAAACTACCTAGAAAATTGTAGAATTCAATATTCAGCTACATTTTACAGAAGTTAATGATAAAAATCAACTGCATACTTTGAAAAGAATATAGGTGATGGCTAAAAAACTATTCCAAGAAATGGCTGGCTAGGGTGGAATTTGCTAGAGCATTTTTTTTTTTTCAAGAACATATTAACTTGAACTATATGTACCTTGTTTACTAAAATGATCTTTTAAAAACAAATGCAATTTATAGTTTTCCGAGGAACCAACAATAAAAGAACAGTGAGAAAAGGATGAGGCTAAGGTCCCAGCAGGTAAACATTGATATATATGAGATCAAATGATAAGTTGAAGGGATAACGATAGAATTAAACACAAACCTGGTGTGTCGAATCAACTACACCACCTTGCTCAATCTCTTCAAGAAGAACTGAAGCGATCTGTTCTCCAACATCTTCTGGAGGTGTAAGCTCTTTCTTATCTTCGTCTTCAATTTCACCTTCTTCACCTCGCCCATAAGAAACAGCAGTATCTGCAGAAATAAAGCAACCAGAAGTAGTTTCCGCAACAAGGGAGATTCCAAAACCAGGTGACCTGCCATAAAAGCAATCTCTTATTAAGACAAAGTCACTAACATTTGTCAAACGAGAAATTCAAGAGAAATGACTACATGATAAATTGCAAACAAAAACCTTACTTTCCAGCTTGAGGGCCAGCCTTATGATCTGTAAAGATGTGAACATCTGGAAGCAAGCGATTAAAGATTCCACGCGCAGAGTGAATCATAGTATTTTCAAACTGCGAAGACACTCTTGCAGAAAATGTAACGCCTCTGATCCTCTTCACCATTCCTTCATCAAGCCAGTTAACAGCCTAACAGAACATAATGACAAGAAAATGTTAAAAAACAATGAGCTGCAGGGTAGTCTTTTCTTCTTTGTTTAACTAGTTCTTTGGTGCGTTTATTATCTCTGCTCAGTATGTTGGTTCTTGTTGCTTCTGTTTCCTCATGAATGTGTGTGTATATATATACTGATTCACATAGGTTGCATATCAGAGGTGGACTAACAAAAGATTTAAAACTTACCGTCAGCTTTTCAACAATAGGTACTGTCAAAAGAATTTCTCCCCCACCCTGAGGTGGAGCTCCACGACTTTCTATTTTTAAATCCAAGCCTTCAGAGGGAACTCCAAATTGCTTCAACATGGGTAAGGTAGTGGAACGAAATGTATCGACAGATGGATCCTTAGAATCATTAGTAATACCTGAAGAATCAGATGCATTACACTTCAACATCTCTAATATAAATAATTAAATAAAAAAGTTCATGATCATCTACAATAAGCACAAAACGAGACATGATTAATTGATTTAGCAAAATTAACAATGAATAGTTCTAATATAATGTATGCAGTTCATGCCAGGTCCTTTGACAAAGTATTCAGATTATAAACAATACAGTCTACGCAATAGGTCCTAAACAGCAAACAAGAACTCACTGCTCTTTAAAAAATACTTCACATTTTACTTCCATAAAACTCAACACAAGAAACTGCTGATTCCAGACCAGTCTACTGAAATTTGTTCAATGGCACTCAAATCTGAAGAAGCTAGGTCATTTTTCTTTTTCTGATGATATGCAAACCTCCCTCCCTCACAATATTCAATCCTCCAAACTTGGGAAAAAAGAAAAAAAAAATATTCAAGTGCCCAAATAATGCATTAACTTGTGATTTTGACCTAATTTTAGCACTTGCCGTCTTTGTTAGATGGGGAATGAACACCACTTCTCTTATTTTGCATTAACTGTCAATGCAACCTAAAACCTAAAATTTTAGGTGATCAAACTTAAAGCATCTTGTTTCATCAAACAGAAATTTGTCAAAACTATCATAATGGCAAAAACCATGCCACTAAATTAACCTGTCAATAGAAAAAAGTCAATTTATCAAAAACAATTCAACGGTGTATAAAAATGCAATCGCAGTACCAAAACATGAACTGCTTTAGGCTTCGAATTGCCTCAAACAAAAACAGTGGAAAAACGGATTGAATCATATACCTTTAAGCCTAATGGAAAGAGGTTTCTTAGCAAATAAAGCCAGCAAAATCAACGGCTCCAGAAAATACCCAATGGAACGATTAACACCGCAATCATGAATTAAATTCTTCCCACCCATAACAATTCCTGGTTTATACTTCAATTTAGTACCTGCCAAGTGCAATATCAACAATATCAAACCATTACTATAAACAAAAACCCACCTTATCGAAGCAAAAAACGAAACTTTACCAGTTTCATTGATTTCAACGGCACAGTCGTCGCAAATTCTCTCGAGGAGACGGAGGAGGGAGATCTCGTGGGGACGTAAACCGGGCCAGGTTTCATCGGAGCGAATGTCTTCTATGAGAAGAGGAGTGGAAGCGAGCGTAGACAATACAAGTCTCTGCCTGAAGCTTTGGCTCCCTTTCAATCTCTTGTACGCTATCTTCCCCATTTTTGGCGCTCTTCTTTCTCTGCTCTAAAACCCTAAACCCTTATATCAACTAGTTTGTATTGGGAGCTGAGGCAACCCGACCCGACGATACCCGACCCGGTATTGAACAGTTGGGCAAGTTATTTGTCTGTCTTCAAAGACCAAAAAAATTTTAAAAAAAAAAAAAGCGAAATACTTGAAGTCGGATCTCAGATCAGATCTAATCGAATTCACAGTGTAGGTGGAGAAAAATGTCGCAGTCACACAGCGATACCATACCTCTCCACCCATCTTCCCAATCCGACATCGACGAGATCGAAAACCTAATCAACGCCAGTGTCCAATCTGGCCCATCCACCGTCCTCCCGGCCCGCCCACCCAGCCCACCACGTCCTGCCACCATTCCCGTCTCTACTTCCCCTTTCATCCAGTCTAACCTTCCTCCTCCTCCTCAGCCCAAGGTTGTGCCTTCCGTTCCATCTCCTCCGGCTCCTCTCCCGACCTCAACCAATGCCCGCGCAAATATTGCCTCCACTGGCTTCGGTCCAGCTCCCAACACTTTGACTGAGCCGGTGTGGGACACTGTCAAGAGAGATCTGTCCCGGATTGTCAGCAATTTGAAGCTAGTTGTTTTTCCTAATCCTTATAGGGAAGATCCGGGGAAGGCTTTGAGAGATTGGGATCTGTGGGGTCCGTTCTTCTTCATTGTCTTTTTGGGTCTTACCCTTTCCTGGTCTGCCTCGGTTAAGAAGGTCAGTATTGTTTTAGTGCTTTTTTACTTTTTTAAGACTCTGGAGATGGATTTTGTTGTGATCTTATGTATTTGTGTTTTAGTTGTGTGAGTAGGTGAAATAAGAATTAAGTTTACAGATTCTAGGAAGTATATATATATATATATATATTGGTAATGAAAATTGATTCAATTGTAAATGTTTCATGACACCTTACATAGAACTGTTTAAGTGAAAGTACTGGCTATTGTTGGTTTCATTAATCTGTCCATGGAGGAAAAGCTCCTAGGAGCAGAGATAATATTAAGAAAACCAATTTTCAGTGTGTTGTTAGAGCACCATTCTTATGCCAAGTCTTGTGTTTAGTGTGTCACGGAATCAATCCCTCCTTGGGAGCACCTATCATAGAACTTGATGCTGTTGATTCCAATTCCATGGGGGATCTAGGATGATCTGTTGTAACATTTATGGGGTATGACTGAACATGCATTTCCTTGGTTCTATGAACAGATTGATTGTCTTCTTTAATCATAGAAAGGGTTAATTATGTATATGGGATAAGTGAGCTCCACCATTAAGGTAGGTTTGCTTTCTCTATGTCCATTGTTTGGATTAGATGATATCGCAGTATCTGCAAAAACTTGTTTGTTAGTGTAAATTTGTTTTATATGAAGATTGCCCAATTATTGAGGTCACTTTGGTCCTACTTTTGTTAGTCTTTTTAGGCTCACTTTCTCATCGTCTGCATAAACAAAGATTAGTATCTTGCTTTTCGTATTTAGTGAAAGGATTGAGTTTTCTGAATGTGGATTGATTTGTTATTTATTTTTAATCTAGAATTTGAAATTCTTTCCTATATGACTTGTATGACCATGTAACATGTATCGAATAATCAAAGTATAATTGAAAATGAAAACCAAAACATGCGCAGTCCTTGTGTGTACATGCTGAATATAACAGGCAACCTTGTCTCTTACTATGTAGGTCTGTTTTTTTCAGACAGCACATTTAGTAGCTATTTGGTCTCCTGATGTGAGAGATGTCTTCTTTTTCTTTTAAGCTGTTTCTGTAGAATTTGATAACAGGCCTCTATTGCCGTCTGCCTGTCAGTTTTAGTTGTTTAAATGTGATATTTGTTCATTTTTATCAATCACATGTTGATGCTACTATTTTGTTTTGACTATTACTTGGATAATCATGGTCATTTACATGACAGCTGCATTTTTTTTTCCAACTTTGGTTTGGTTACTTTACATTGTTTTTAGAATTTACCCACAGCTGTTCTAAGGCAACATGTTCTAATGATCAGATCAGTCACTTAATAGAGTTGCTACTTTTTGTAAGCTCAACTTAAATCATTAAGTACTTGTGATTAATGCATCTTATTGACATTAAGACATGCCTTACTGTCATAAGTGTCCTCTTGTTTAATTTGTATATGACATGTTATACAAATTAGTTCTTATGAAAAAGAAAAGATGATGATATTGTTTCCTTGACAAAATTGGTGTTGTAATTGAAAGTCTTTCTGTGCTGCTGATTTGTCTGTTGTGTGCCTGCTGTTTTCTTTCTTTAGTTGACTGCTTGTCTACTTATTTTTTGTACTTTTACTGGGAATGTGTTAGGTTTGATGAATGAGATTAATAGAATTGAAGTAACTTGTATTGCATTGAAATAACAAATTACAGCTCTATGAGGTTTAAGCTCCCCTAGCTCTGCCCAATTCTCACCAATCCTAGACAAATTGAGAAAATGATCGTTGATCCCCAATAATAAACATTTCCTATATTTATATCCTAGTTTCTTGCTACCCAAACTCATATTCCCTACAATATTCATAACAAACTTAGCCCCATCCTAGCCTACCACTAGTGCGCTCACATACTACTATACTGCTAATACACTATGTAGAATCAACTGATAGGATTTGATACTCCTTATCCCCTAACTTATTATATTTTTCTCCCATTTCCCATGTAGATATTTCAATTGTCTTCTACAGGCTATGATTATTTATTTATTTAAATTCAAATAACCTTTTCTTCCATTACGGAAAGCTTAGGGCACAGTAAAAGGTTGCTCTCTCACTGGCTGTGAGTAACGAGTTTGTGCTGGAACATTCTCTTTGTAATTAAATTGCTAGGTGAAGGCTCTGCACACTGTACCTTCCTCATCAGACCCTATAGGGTTGAAGTCTTGGTGCATTGGGCTTTGCTCTTTTAATGTTTCTTCCTCCTGTCTACTAAATGTTCTAATTTTGTGTCATCTACACAATTTCTTTTGCATCGCCATTTTCACATTAGTGCTATTGGCAATATATATTCCAAGTTATAATTGTTGATAGTATGCATACTTACACAATGAAGTGTTACCTTTGCTTGTCTATTTCAGTCTGAGGTATTTGCCGTTGCGTTTGCTCTTCTTGCTGCTGGTGCTGTGATCTTGACATTGAACGTACTTCTACTGGTATTTCATCCTCTCTTTGTTAGCTTTTGGTTACTTTTACTAGATTGCTTTATATTACAACTTGATCTAAGAGAACTTTTTCTGAGTCTCAAGGAAATAAAAGGAAAAATAAATAAATAAAGGAATTTGTCTGTTTTAACTGAGACCAAAAATCTATATGCTGTTTCAGGGTGGACATATAATATTCTTCCAAAGTCTTAGCCTATTGGGTTACTGTCTATTCCCTCTGGACATAGGAGCATTGATATGCATGTTGAAGAACAATGTGATAGTGAAAATGGTTGTGGTTTGTGTGACATTGGCATGGAGCTCATGGGCTGCGTATCCTTTCATGAGTTCAGCTGTGAACCCGAGAAGAAAAGCGCTGGCTCTCTACCCAGTCTTTCTGATGTATGTCTCTGTTGGTTTTCTGATAATTGCCATTGATTAAACAGATGATGAGTCTCATCAATTATAGTAATATAGGAATTTCAGGCGGGGGGGGGGGGGGGGGGGGGGGGTTGGTTTGTTGTACTCCCAAATCTATTTTTTGGCCCTACGTTTGACTGACTCATATATGTTTTGGAAGACTCAAATGTGCGAAAATATTATACTGGTTGTACAAAACTCATATTCTGCATATTCTCTTAACCTTTGTCACATTCGCATTCATTCAAGCAAACCTATAAACTCATGTTCTTTGTAATATCTATTATTTTCGGGGGGTTTTTTTTTCTTAAATAAAAAAAGAAAAAATCATTTTATATATTTTTAATTTAATTTAATTTAATCCATTTTTTTAAATGGAAAGACAATTGAAATATATTTTTTTTTTCATTTTTTTCATCATAGCTAACTGGTAGGTAACAAATTTTGTATAAGATGATTTTTTATTTTAAACTAGAATTTTTAGTTAAAATTTAGAAATAAATAAACTGGTAACATATTAAAAAATAAGTTTTAAACGGCTCATGTTTTATAATTTTTTTATATAAAAATTATATTGTTTAATTTATTAAAAATTATTTATTTTAAAAATAATATATACTAAATTTTAATGAATAAAATAACGAATTAACTGATTAATAAATAATTAATTTAAATCCAATCGTATGTAAAAGTGAATTACACGACGTCGTTTGGTTTTGATTTATTTCTCCTACCTCGCTTTTCCCTATATAAAGCGGAAGAAGCTACAAACACACCAAAGCGTCCCACACTCGATTTCTTGTTCACAAAGTCTGTAGAAATCTTCTCTCTCTTCAACAATGGATTCAAGCAAGATGATACCACATGAAATCGGAGGAGTGCAAAACGACGCTCTTCGATTCGGCTTGCACGGCGTGAAAAGTGATATCGTTGGGGCTCATCCTCTCGAGACCTCCTATCATTCTGTAAGTATCTTCGCTTCTCTATCCTTTCCATTTCAATGTTTACAATTATCAAGTTGTTCAGCGGAGCAAAATAGTGCAAAGCGAATTAATTAGCCTAATAGAATGAGTGAGAGCTCTTGATCTGTCATTTTTGTGCGTTTTCATAGATTAGTGCAGTGAGTTTGCTGCGAGTTTTTACAATTCAATTTGTTGAAAGGTTGAATAAGAGCGAGATTTTGATTTATTGTTTTCGATTTGATCATTTTTTAGGCGAGGAAGACGCAGGAGGACATGAAGAGACGAGTCCTTGCTAGTACTTACGGGACAGCACTTCCATTGAAGATGGATTTGGATAGGCAAATTCTTTCTCGGTATGTAGTACTTTGGGGGTTGATTAATTGCTGTTATTATTTTATTATTATTAAATTAGTGTTTCTGTAACTTTTCATAACGAAATTAATCAAATCATTGATTTAATTAACTCCATTCTAATTTGCACCATTTATTAAGGGATTGTGCTGGCAATAAAAGATATTTGAGCTTAACTTTCCTTGTTTGCAGAAGAGGAAAAAGTTGAGGGGGTTTGTGGTAAGGTTAACAAACTCTTGAGTTGAACTGTTAAGTTAATGAAGTCCAGTTTCTCTGACCATTGTAGTCTTAGTTTTGCAGTCTTAGTTATGCAATATGCCTTCAAATGATTAGAAGACAGTAGTTTCATCCTACTTTTGTGAGTCTAAATTAGTGATAGAGGTTGCAGTATATGATGTAGCTATGTAGGAGCATATCAGAGAAATAGAGGAGGGAAAAGACTGGACTTGGACTAGGAGAAGAGAGCAAAGAGAATAGACAAAGTTTAAAATGTGCCAGTTTTCTAGTGTTTGACCTCATTTTCTTTGAAGCTTTTACTCATGATTAGAAATTATGGTATTGGAATGGCTTTTTACTGTGTTATGCCACTATGGAACTTTATACTGCAGTCTATGCCCATATCTGGGGGCATACAAGCAGAAACCCTTTGACTTTGTATAAATGGATACACAGGTATAGTATGGGAATGATTATAAAAATAAATTTAAGAGAAACCTATTAATCAACATTTGTTGTTAATGTTCGTTCTTACATTTCCTTTACATTCAACTAATGCCACAACCTTTTCAGTGAGTTTTTTTTTATTTATTTTTTTACACGTAAGAGTAAGACAAAAGGAATAAGGTGGAATCTACCTAGAAACCTTTTTTTTCCCCTTATGTTCGTGAAAAGATATTCAATAATATTATTATTGTTGGGAAAATATATTGCAGATTGTTTTTCTTGGCTGATGGTTATGCATTTTATTGTTTAGGCATGCAGAAGTTGATGGTCTTGATATAATTTGAGCTTTTATGTTGCTTGCAAGTTAATAGTTGTAAGAAGCTTTTTGGTAGTGCCTAGAAGCTTGGGTTACAAAGTAGTGGCTGATCTTGTGTTTCCACTTAGTATGCTGAGATTAGGATATATCAAAATGATTTTTACTTATCTATTTTTAATTCATTAAGTAACTGTTTGAAACTGTGCAGTTTTCAGAGGCCTCCAGGAGCAATTCCATCTTCCATGCTAGGTTTGGAGTCTCTGACAGGAAGCTTGGAGGACTTTGGTTTTGAGCACTTTCTTAATGGTAACCTTTTGCTGTTTTTATTTTAAATACGTTTGTGATCTTTTTTATTTATTTGTTTGTTTTTCCTCTCAAATATCTCTTCTCCCGCCCTTTCTTCTCTTCTTCCCATGGTGGTCAATGCAAGATCTTGAGAGTAGAATAGTATGATCTTTGGTTGTTTTCGATTTGTATCTCTTCTATTAAGAATGAGAATTGTGAAAGGTCTCAGCCTTTTAATCTGAACTTGTTGTACCTCTCTACATCATCCTACTAGCCCAGAATTCCTACTTTTTAGTTGGCAATTTGGAGAACTTAAAGTCTTTCACTAAACTTGAAGGACTTCTAATGACGCGTAATACTTTATGGATTATAGTTTGAGGGAGAAAGAAAGGAAGCATAATTGTTTTAGTTAGAGTGATTCAATAGCGAATTTTGTCTCTTCTCTGTTGCCTTTATGGGTCTGTAGCCTAGCTGGTAGAATCAGAAGGTAAAATACCTTTCCGGCTTGCCTAAACATCTATATGAATTCATTTTAGTAACTCGCAAAGAGTTACATGCATGCTTAAAACCATCTCCATATGTGGGTGTGTGTTTTGTGTCGAGTAATTTCGTAGAATCGTTTTAGTAAGTCACTGAGGGGTGGAAATTTCATATATAAAATTGCAAATGACATGGTGATCACAAATTTTAGCTTCTGAATTCTTTTTATGCTTATTTAAATGATCATGATTGTATTTTGTAGATCCTCGAGAATCTGAAACCTACCGTCCCGTTGACATGCACCATGGAATGGAAGTACGCAAAGGACTTTCCAAGGGACCAGTTTGTCCAAGCTTTATATGAATGAATGATTGGCACAGCTAAGTTCATGAATGTGCCAGTTTGTCCTTCATGTTAGTAACACTTGAATGTCTTTTGGAGACTAAAATCTATTTGATGTGTTCAGATACTTTCTTATCAGATTTAAATTGCATCTATTTTTATTTCACTGGTGTTAAAGAGTTGATAGCTATAAACTTGTATGTCAATGTCGCCCAGAAAATGTAAGATTTGTCTACCTTTGTAGAAAATTGTGATCCTGCTTTACTAGTTACGTGATTTGCTAGAGTCTTCCAAATAATTGTTTGTGTATGTAAGTGATTCTGATGATACTGTATTTTTAATGCTACTGGAGGATTGGATTAAGAAGTTGGTCAAGAGTATGAGCAGGAATGGTGTAGGGTGGCGTTGAGTAGGTGGCTTCTAGAGCAAGTGCAATAACCTTTAAATCCGCCATCTTCAACGGTACTGTTACAGTTAGACAAATTTAAAAAAAAAAAAAAACCTCTCGGGAGAATTTTTTTTTAAGTATTGTAAAATGTTTTTAATGATTTTTTTATAAATTGGAAAAGTATTTAAAAATAATATTAAATATATCATATTTTAATATTTTAATCAGTTTTTTAATGATTAAAATTTTTATAATAAGTTATATTTTTATTTTTTACTCTAATGTACTAACTGACAAAATTTGTAACTAAATAATTAATTTTTATTTAAAATTAAAATAATAAAATGTAAGTAAAATTTTAATTTTTTTAATCGAATTTAAATAATAATTTTATTAAATAAATTTAGGGAGATTCTAAAAAACCACTGCATGTTTGGTCTATTAGCCAAAAAAATATCCTCGTTTTTGGCCAAAAACTATTTTTTCGTGTTTTTCCATCCAAGTTACCGGATGAACAGTAACCGAAGGGTATTTTTATAATTTTTTATTTTAAAAAATAAATTTTTATTAAAAATTAAATATTTATAACAAAATTAAAATTTTTATTAAAAAAATAAATATTTTAAAAATAATTTTTATTTTATTTTTTTTAATTAAAAAAACAAAGAAAAAGAAAAGAAGGAAATAAAAAAAAAAAGGAAAAAGTTAAGAAGAATTAATTTTTAATTTTAAAATAATATATATTTTAATTTTTAAATTTTTAAATTAAAAAATAGAAAGAAAACCAAGAAAAAGAAGGGAGATAATGAAGAAACGAAGGAAAAAATATTTTTTATTTTTTATTTTTATTTTAAATTTTAAATTAAAAATATAAAATTACGAAAATATACAACTGTTCATCACTAACTTGAACATTAACTTGAATAAAAAAACACAAAAAGAAATAGTTTTTGAAAAAAAAAAAAAACGAAACAGATAATTTTTTTACTAATAAATTAAAACTGCGGAGGTTTTTTTTGAATCTCCCACTTAAATATCTACATTATTGTATATTAATGTGATTTAGGTGTTTCCCATAACATAATAACTCAAAAATCTATTCCGTGTCAATTTTGGTCTTGGGAGATCCAATAGAACGTTTGTTTTCCGTGCAACTCATTCACACTCGCTCACAAAAGAAAAGAATGGCAACTTTGGACTCCGATGTTCCGATGGTTCCGGTCGGCGAGGCATCCAGCAGCGCCGGTCCTTCTTCATCTACCAAGAAACCCAAACGATTTGAGATTAAGAAGTGGAGCGCCGTCGCTCTCTGGGCTTGGGGTATTCCCTTTTCACAACCCTAACCCTAATTTTATTTTTGTTCTTTGATTTTTTTTCTTCCTTTATTGTTGAAATTCATCTACTGATTCATCTGCTTTTGCTGCAGATATTGTTGTCGATAACTGTGCTATTTGTAGGAACCACATCATGGATCTCTGTAAGTGATTGATCTTCCCTTATCTTGAGTTACGTTATTGTTATCAGTCGCTCGATTTTGTTTTAACTTATTTCTTGTTTTGATTTGGGTGATCAGGCATCGAGTGTCAGGCTAACCAGGCTAGTGCGACTAGTGAGGAGTGTACTGTCGCTTGGGGTATGTTTTTTTTTATTATTATTTATTTTGCGCTTATTTTTGGGGAAGAAATTTGGTTTAGATTTTACATCATTGTATTAATTTTTCTATGAATTTGCTTCAAGATATGAGGAAATTTGTTTTAGATTAGCTTATTGTGTATTGAGTTCAATATTTTGTTTTTAAGGTCTTGAATAAAACTGTACTACTGTTTAGGACATATTCAGGATTTAGTTACTTGGTTTAATGAAAGAGTTCTATTTGTTATGAAGTCAAGTGATCATTATTGGTGTAAGTTCAAGTTTAACTTTCTGAGTTTGATGGAACATTGTTTACTATTATTCTCATAGACAAGGATTTGGATTCCGGTTAGTATTTTTGTATCTATATATGTTGGCGATAAATTCTAAAGTTCTAATTTATGGTTGCCAATGCATTCATAAGCTGTGGAACTAATACATTTTGCTACTGCCATGTTCTTAACCATATTTATAGTTAATCAATTCAATGTCATTATATGGAGTCAACCAATATCTAAAACAACCATATAGTTGTATTGTATGGGGAAGTTGGAATTTGCTCAGTATTTGGTATTTTGGTCAAATGCAAGCTTAGGTGTTAGTTTTGATTGTCTGTGCTATACTTTTTTGTTTGTTTGATTTCACTTTTGTTGAATATGTCATGTGAACTGTGCCTAAAATAAAAACTAAATGATTTGGCATTTGCTTTGTTTTCATTGATGAGTAAGAATAAGAGGGCAAAAAGATGAGGTAAAGTGGCAATTGATTCTTTTGTGTAACATTCATTGTCCATTGTTACCTTATTTTTGTTCACTCTAACATTCCATGCATGACTCAATAAATTTTTATTCCAACTTCTGGGAATTTGTTTGTTGATTAGGTTTTGTAAGTTTTATGTGCTTAGATTAAGTAGCACCTCATAAATTCTCAACATACTAATATAATATTATCTGAATTGGCCTCTAAGATTTATTTGGTGTTTAGTGTTTCGTAGTTGGCAATACAGTTTTTTTTCCTAATTATGATCAATATGGTTTGTCATCTGTGACTCAGAGAACACTGGAAACACAGTGATAGTACATATTTTGTTGTCTCAGTATTTTTTTGTTTATAGGCTTCTTTTGGTTATTTATTTTGTTAGATTGTTGATTTTATTATTTTCTTTTGCATTATGCCAATTGAATAGACCATCTCCATTTTAGACTGCTATTCTATTTCTTTCAAGTTTTTGTTTCATATGAATCTATTTGATTGACTGAGCTATATGGTAGATTGGTTGGGAGTAAAACATTTGCTAACAGATGTAGTACTGGTTTGGTTGAAATCGTTGTCAACATTTGTGCTGCTTGTAATTTTGCATCTACCTGTCCAATTAGTTTTGGATTTCTTTTTAATTCTCAGATCGTATCATTGCATGCTGTAGATAGTTTTTAAATGGTTTGAAGAACATTGGTTTTCTCTGTAGGGGTTTGCAACCATGCGTTTCACTTCCATTGCATCAGTCGTTGGCTCAAGACTCGTCAAGTTTGCCCACTAGGTATGCTTCATTCCTTGTTTATCGCTCTTTCTCATTCCTTGCTGGATTCTGACTGATAGTGTTGTTTCCCCCAATTTGCAGACAACAGTGAGTGGGAATTTCAGAAGTATGGTCACTAGAGCGCATGATACGATTGTTGGCTGTGAGCTTAAAAAAACTGGAGTTCTTGCTCAGATCTTGGCTTTCTGTTTATGTTACCAGCTTGTTTTTGTTAAGTGGCTATTACTTGTGTAATCTAGGATTTTTATGCATATATTGCAATTATGTTAAGATTTAGCTGAATCTGTGGCTCCCTGGCTTTTCAACCTCTGCAAAGTTGATGAATTTGTGCTATGGATTGATAGAATTTTAACTGCCATTTCAGTATGGTAAATCACACCAGACCAACACGGATGAGATTGAATCATATCTAAACTCCTTGCCTCAAA
The DNA here is from genome assembly GCA_031304145.1 of Cardiospermum halicacabum. Taxonomy (NCBI): domain Eukaryota; kingdom Viridiplantae; phylum Streptophyta; class Magnoliopsida; order Sapindales; family Sapindaceae; genus Cardiospermum; species Cardiospermum halicacabum. Next base: position 8,439,027 of record CM062390.1, on the reverse strand, counting down.
ATCACCATTTAAATGGTTTGAAACGGTATGTATTTGTTTATTCTGTGGAATAGAATATAAAATGGTAGGACGTCGAAAGGCAACAGGGAAATAATATATGAACAATGTTATACTGAAAAATATCAACAAAATCTCATAAGAGTGGTTTAGTTTCGGATGATATTTCAGTACAAGATGAATTTTACAAAATTAAAGATTTACACTTTAACATTGATGTGACCTAATCAGCTACACATAAGATGATAGAAATCAACAGTATGATGTTAACATCCAATCGGACAAGCAAACTTGATAAATGTATACAAATTCCACAAAGGTAAATAAACACAAGAAGTGCAAAATATTCGTTGCACCACTCGGTAGGGCTTCTCCTGCCTTATAGTTTCATAGATATCATGACAAACTCCATGAGCACACAAAAATGGTTAAAGCAAAAGGCACTAGCTTAGCTCCAGGCATCCATCTAGCAACTACAGTTAACAAACTGATGTGATAAGGTTAATTACAACAGAAGACTCTAAAAGATGCAACTATGTCCCCAACAGTATATGACACTAAAGTTTGTATGCTCAGCTGGGACGCTTGGGTCTTCTATCATGGAGGCTGTTTTGTTGTTTAAGGAGAACAGCAATACCTGTAGTGGATGTGATTAATCACAGGGATAGAGAATGCAATATTAATACAACCTCAAGCATCATCTGGACCCCAAGCATCATCTTTCATCTTTTGCCTCGTCACTATTCGATTTCTTCTGTCTTCTTCCTGCTTCCGCAATTCTCTTGATCCAAAACCTGTAGAAGGCATCTTCAATCCCATTCCCTGTGCGATTAACCTTTGAGCTGTTCTTGCTGATGTCTGTGGCCTTTGACGAGGAGGTTCCAGATCTGACAAATCAAATAATAATATGGATACTTGATGAGCATGATGAAAAGGAGGGGGGAAAAAAGTTGTCGCTCTCCTGTCCCTTTTTTCTTTATCTTACTCTTCTATTTCCCAATGAGGTTAACATATCATTAAGTTGGTTCAGTCATCTTTGCCAGCAATAAATGAATAGCTTGAGCAATACAAGACATAATATAATTCTTTCAACTCCTCTTGTGGAATAGGTAAATTGTTTGAATTTTTCCCAATGACAAAATGTGATGTTAACTTATCAGACCACAACAAAGAAATTGACTGGAATTAAACATTGAGTGCATGAAAGAAACACACCTGTAAAAGAGTGGCGGAAAAAAACACTAGGAAAATGTGGCGTTTATATAGAGAAATTAAGAGAAGGAAAGAAATTATAGCATCTGTTTATTTGAGGTGGATTAGAAAAAATCTAAAATTATGAGTTCATCTCAGCAATCAAAAACAGTATTTGCCAGTTCAGAAGTAGCAAGTTGATATTATTTATAATTGCAGCTGATACTAACCCTAAAATGGTCTTAACAGAGCAACAATTATCTGTACACAAAATGGCCGACTGAATAACAAATATCAGATACTATATTTATTTTATGGAACACCATTTAAATGTCAACTACCAACAAACATATTATGCAAATTTCTAGTCTCTTAAAATAAAACATACATGTTTTCAATTTTAAGTGCATAGGTTGATACAACTCAATGAGATCTAGCCTAACATGTCATAAATTAAAACATTATAATGCTGTTTATAAGAAATGCTTTAAATACTTAACACATATATATATATAATAAATTAAAGTTATAGGCTCAACATAAATTTGTGCCAGGAGGAGACTTTCAAAAATAAACAGAGCTGTATGATTACCCCTTGAAGATACTGAGCACAGTATGATGTCATCCTCATCAAGTAAGCGGACTGTAAATGAACATTGAATGTGATTACGGGCCGCCAAAGCTGAATCAAATAATTGAGACAGTGAATACATAATTTTTCATCAACTAAAATGAAAATTTAGAGAAAACAGAACCACACATACACAGGCGATGGCACATTGAATTTTGCCATCTTTACCTTCAAGTAAATAGAATTTAGAAGGGCAAATCTCAAGGTGATGTACAGGCGAAAATAAAGACCAACTGGATCAGATATGGGAGAAAAATTATATGCAATAAAGAAGAAACATTAATGCAGAAGCCAAGTCTGGCAGAAGTTACATATGCAGGTACACTAAACAATTATAGATACAATTGAAATGCATACCCTTCTAATATTTACAAAGCAAACATTAAGAAACTCTCCCTATGAGAATTTGTGAGCATGTAATGAGAATCTTAGCTTGTGAGGGTGGAACAGAGACAACTGTTTATTTACACTGGCAATGCAACCAGTGGCGCCATAACCAGAGGGTCAGATGGTCAGTCCACCACTAGGTGTGACTCTCCATATATCCAGCAACTAATGAGCTGAAGGAATCATCATTTTTTTTTTTTGGTGTATAAAAATTTAATTACTTCTAAGCTACTATTGTTACTTTATTAGTTGATAGATAATAGATACTATATCCATTACTTGTTTCCTTAGGTTTTTTATTTTATAAAGAAGTTTTATTTCTTAAGAGAAAGTATGGCGTTCTTTTTCCATACAAAGATAATAAGTAAAAAATTAAAAACATAGGGTATTCAATCTGATGAATTAATAAAAATCTTGGCGGTGTGCAACTTTACAAGAAAAAATTACTAATAGTAGGATCATGTTATTCTAGATATTCATGCATGAAAATGGTTGGGTTAGGGTTCAGATGTTAGTAACTCTGTTGTGTGATCTAATTCTCTGGAGGGGCATACATTTAATGCACCAGCTCCCAAAATACACCCATGAATTGGCTTGGTGGCCTATCATTTGGCTCTTCCTCTCGACAACAAGCTGAACTATGTATTTCATGTCCCTCTACTGAAGCAATTCTGAGGAACTACCCCCACTGCAGCACCACAAGCACCCCTTATGAAGATGGTCATGGTGGTTTGCCAACCCTCCTCAGTATTACGCTCATCTTAATCATGGGACATGGGAAATTTTGGTTTGATGGCAAGGACATCTGCAAGAGAACCCGACTTGGGAAACTGTCATCCCATTTTGGTTGCCCAAGCAGAGAATGATGTTATGGATGTATTCATGAGCCAACTTATGACATATGTGGAAAGAGAGTAAATGAAACTCAACATATAGAACAAGAAAATCAGCTTTAGTTTCCTGATCAACAAAAGAAGCTAATTTTTTACTTCTATAACAAGATAGGAAATTAGGTCAGTTTATAACTTATTATTGTTATACCAATTTATTTTCCATTTTGGTTGAGTTTTAATTTCCTATTCAGACTACGATATTAGCCTAACTACTAAAAGATCTTTCTTATTTATTAAGCAAAATTATACGCAAATCATTGGTAGGCTACTCCGAGAAGTCCTAAATAGACAAATACCTAAGAGCTCCACGCTATTCACAACAACATAGATATATCAAGGTTCGACATTAGGATAAAGGACAGGGAAAGTCCTCGCTGCAAGTGCATTGTCTGCTCACATGATCAAGGAATCGGAAAAGAAAGAATATATATATATATATATTTATATATATATAACTTCTAGCATTTTGTATCTTCCGAATATACTAACAAGTAACCTAGTAATTTTTCACTAAATAAATCCATACCTTGTAGTACAACCATTAATCAATTTCATATATCTTTTTATACAACAAACTCAACTACTCACCAGGTCATTGAAAGATACCTAAGGTCTATATAAACACCAAATCACCAATTTACTCTAGCAATGAAGGCTAACAAGATATACTTTTGCATTGAAGCTTTCTCTGTTGAGTTTCAACTCTGAACTTACGGATAGAAGTGTCTTGCAAGTCCTGAATAGCCTGATTTTAGAAGTATTTTATGTATAAGTGTCTCTTGCCAACCTATTATTAGTCTAGGTAATAGTTTTACTAAAACCCTCATCAAATTGAGGTGGAAGGATAATTTGTCCTACAGCCTATCAGCACCATAATTTTGCAGTTTCAGTTTTAATAGTTAGAAACAAACAGCTTTCCCCGCAGGATTAAATTTCCTAGACTACACAGGCATGCCTGCATGACCCATTAATCAAAACTTTGTGGCACACAACTCTTCGAACATGCTACGCCTAACCAGTAAGGAGCCAGACCTGCACCCTGCTCCCCTGTCTATGCATGCCTTTTAAAAGTATTGTAGTTTCTTCTTCTAAAGCTAGAAACTTTAACAAACAACGTAAAAATTTGCCAAAAATAGGAAAAGAGAGTGCAAAAAGATAACAAGCACACAAATAGTGGAAGTAAATTAATTGCTTAAAAATCTGCACATGGAAGCTAGCGTGTTCAGCACATACCATCTGATGGTGTTCGAAATACTGCAAGGGCAGTTGTATCATTCACCCACCGAATAACAACCCCACGGTCTTTAAAATCATCAAAAAGCCTCTCTAGGTCAATTGTCCTGGTACTTGGCGAAAAGTCAGACAGAACAAGAACATGGCGGGTACCGTACCTATCTGAAATGAAAATAGGCATTTTTAAACAAAAGCAAGAAGAACAACGGAAACAAAAGCCTAAATTTCATTTCTCATCCCAAACCAATTGATATTTCAACTCAACCAGTGTGTGAGCAGGAAAGACAGCACATAGAGACACCTAATCAATGATATTCAGAAATATAATAACCAAACAACGCATACAATTAAATCTAACTTACAAATATGTTAAAAACCAATGTCTTACTATTTTTCGATTGTGTAGGTATTTCGGAATTGAGACATACACCTTCCTTTTCATCTTCTACAACATCATTATCAGACAATCGATCACTATACAACTCATTCTTTTTATACGAAAACGTTCCCCTCCCACGCCGTTTAGGTTTCTGAACTTTGCTATCATCTAATGAAACCTTGGATATCACAGAAGGTAGCAATTGATCAGGCGCACTATCTGCAATAGCTTCCCAATCTGTACACCACTCAATTTTTAAAATCAGCTGTTCCCACATTTAAATCTTCAATTAAAACTGAAACACAACATCTTTAGAAAGTAACTAACCATCATGATCATTAGCGGTGTTATCATCATCGTCATCGTCACCAGGCGAGTTTTTAATCGAAGTTTCCGTAGAATCGTTGGAGCCATGGTTGGATTCGTTAAGCGATTTTCGATTGCTGAAGTGAAAGTGATACGATTAAGAAAGTATACTATATATAAACGGTACGGTATCAGACAGATATAGAGAAGGAAGAGTACCGGATTTGAAAAGCGCGAGAGAGGAGATGATCGGACTTGAGAGAGAAGCCTTTGGAAGAGTAGAGATTGGCCAAGTTGGTGAGAGCGGAGGCTAGTTGAAGCTTCACTGACTCAGTAGTGGAGTCGAGGGTTTCGAGTGTTGAAATGGTGGTCTCGAGGAGAGAGATGGCGGCGTCTGTGTCTCCCGCCGCCACTAAATCTTCCACATTTTCGCTCCAATTGGTAGTCGACGTGGTGGCTTCGGCTTTTTCCATCTGTTTTCAGTTTTGATCCTTCTTCAAATTCTCATGCAATTCTTTTAACTACTTCTCTGCTTAATTCATATCAAGCTTCGCTGGCCTCGGGTAATCTTCTCACTTCAGCTTTTTATTTTAATAAATAAATAACCTTTATATGATTATTTTTTAAAATAAAAAAATGTTTCATCACCTCCGATCCAATCCATCAACCTCTATGGACGGCCACGGCCCGAATGTGTATTTATGTTCGCCGAGTTGCAGAACTTGTTGGGCCATGTAAACAAGCCCATGGGCTTGAAATAACATTGATAGTCATGGGTAAGTCTCCGAATTCAGTGAAGTCAAAGCTATGATGTGTTATAAATTGAGTTGGTGCCAAGATAATATATCTTTCCAATGATTAGTAGCACCATTGGTGGATCTAGCGTATCGAGGAGATATCTCTCCATACTTTTACAATATATTTGCAATGTGGTTGGACTATATCATAATTTTATTTATTTTGGACAAATATGTGAAAAAATATAAAAGAATATTAAAGTAAAAAGTTCAAAATAAAAATTAAATATGGATTGAAATATTTATTATAATTATTACTCCCACGTTTATTTCAACTATTATTTTAAATCACCCACCATTATTTATATTACTAATATTAACCTCTAACATTTATGTTAAATTTTTTTAAATTACAAAATTTAAAAAATACATCAAACAAAATTTTATTTTTATATAGTGAATTTTCAATTAAATATTTAAAAATATAAAACAAATTGATAATTATATTAAATATTTTTTTATTCTACCGTGGAGGTAGGATGAATGATAAATTTAAATATAATAAAAATTTTAAAAAGTTATATCAAAATCTAATAATTTTTATAATTTATAAAAAAAAATTTAAAATTCGATAAATAAAATGTTTCTAGCGAGACCAGCATATTAATAATTTAAATATTAAAATTATGTTTAGTACCAATAATTAAAATTAGCAATTAAATAATATTTTAAATAATTATAATAGTTGGACGTTTAAAATAACTGTTAAAATAGTTGTAAAATAATAATTATTAAAATCATAATTATAATAACTGTGTAATTAAATAATTATTTAACTTGATATTAATCAAAATACATTTTAATACTTTTAAAATTACATAAAAAAAAAAAAAAAATCCTTTTGAGCAGAGTTTTAATTGCCACTTAAATAAATAAATACGGCTGCATAACAGCTAGCTCTACAAAATAATGCTCCATTCATTATTCAAAACGTATTGAAACCACTAACAACCAACCTAATTTGGAGTGCGAAAGAAACAGGAGAATGGGGTGGGATTATACATATTATATTACCCCCACATGATTCATACGTAGCCATTATCTTTTAAATCAAAGTCAATAATAGAATCCCAATTCTTAGGCAGGCAGAAATGGAACGAAATAATGATAATAATAATATTATTATTAAATTCCACCACTCTGTCATTTCTTGAACCAACGATGCATAAATAGGCGTTGCATGTCAACCAACTACGCACTCACCCACCATCAAAGTCATCGAAACACTTGAGTGATGTGGAAGCTGAAGATAGCAGAGGGAAGCAACAGCCCATATCTCAACACCACAAATGGATTTGTCGGAAGACAGATATGGGAATTTGATGCAGAAGCAGGTAGTGCAGAAGAGTTAGCAGAGATTGAAGAAGCAAGACTTAATTTCTCCAAAAATCGTCACAAAGTTCAGGCATCGAGTGATGTTCTGTGGAGACTGCAGTTTCTAAGAGAGAAAAACTTCAAACAGACAATCCCACAAGTGAAGGTGAAAGACGGAGAAGAAATTAGTCATGAAATAGCTACAACAGCATTGAGAAGGTCTGTCAATTACTTCAGTGCTTTACAAGCCTCTGATGGCCATTGGCCGTCCGAAAACGCTGGTCCTCTGTACTTCCTTCCTCCATTTGTAAGCTAATCAAATATCCATTTGCCATTAGACTACGCTACACATGTATATATATAACAGTATATAACTTTTTTACAGGTTATGTGCTTGTATATTACTGGGCATCTTAATACAGTATTCACAGCAGAACATCGCAAAGAAATTCTGCGTTACCTGTATAATCATCAGGTGGGTATTATTGATCCTTCGTTGTTGATTTTAAAAGGCCTTCGCCAGGTTTATGTGATTGAAGAATTAATGTTGTGTAGAATGAAGACGGTGGATGGGGAATACAGGTAGAGAATGAGAGCAGCATGTTTGGAACAGTTTTCAGTTACATATGCATGAGATTGCTTGGGTTAGGACCAGATGGTGGCCTTAACGATGCTTGTTCAAGAGCTCGTCAATGGATTCTTCGGCATGGTGGTGTCACTTATGTTCCCTCATGGGGAAAGAATTGGCTCTCGGTAATTCTTTAACATTATCATTTTAACAAAAGACCCTCACGTTTTACAATATTATTCTCATTGTTTATTATTATTTTTTTTTATTAACAAAGCCCCTCACATTTATATTTGTTTATGGTCCAAGATACTTGGAATATTTGATTGGTCCGGAGTCAACCCAATGTCTCCTGAATTTTGGTTACTTCCTTCGTATTTTCCCATTAATCCAGGTAAACTAATTTTTGCATTATTGTATCTTAAAAACCTTTTTTTTTTTAATGAATAATTGTTAAAGAAATTCATAAAGCATTGAAATTATAAATATTTCTATCTCGTCCTAAAATTATATTTAAAAAAAAAATAATTTATAAATGTAATTTTGGAATAGAATATAATATATATTTAAAGTTTTATCATTAAATGACTTCTAACTTTTCTAGTTTTATTTTCGAAAATGTAATATTTTGTTACATGGTTTATCAGCAAAAATGTGGTGCTATTGTCGACTTGTTTACATGCCCTTCTCGTATTTATATGGGAAAAAATTTGTTACTCCAATCACACCCCTTATTCAACAGCTTAGACAGGAGCTTCATACTCAATCTTATGATCAAATCAATTGGAGAAAAGTTCATCATCTTTGTGCAAAGGTGACTTATTTATTCTTTTAAATTCTCACAAATTTTAATTTTAATTCAATTCTCATCCCAACTAACTAGTACTAAGTTTTGTTTCCATTATTAGGAAGATCTACACTATCCACCATCTTTTATACAGAATATACTTTGGGATAGTCTTTATATGATAACAGAGCCGATTCTAACTCGTTGGCCACTCAATAAATTGATAAGAGAAAGAGCTATTAAAGCAACTATGGAGCATATTCACTATGAAGATGAAAGTAGTAGATACATTACTCTTGGATGCGTAGTAAAGGTACAAAAATATTCACAACTTGTTGATATAAATGTCCATCTTAAATATGTTTAATTTGTTGTGAATGAAATTGAACAGCCGTTGTCTATGCTTGCTTGTTGGGTAGAGGATCCTAATGGCGAACCTTTTAAAAAGCATCTTGCTAGAATTTCAGATTACATTTGGCTTGCAGAAGACGGTATGAAAGTACAGGTCCGTTGCTATGATTTTGAAAATAAAATTTCTCAGTTAGTTGGAAACATATAAAAGAATATAAACTAATATACAATTATTTTAGAGTGAATCATAATATTATTGTACTACTCACTCAAATAGTTATGCAAAAATTGGTACTGTCAAATTACACCCTATTTATTGGATTTTGAAATATAACATGAAAAGTAGTTTTAAATTTTGTCTATTTTTTAGTAGTATATATTTTGAATCTACATTCATATTATACGTAAAAGGAAATTAAACAATTTCTTCCTTTTTTATTTTTTCAAATATTTTTTTCAAACTTTTTTTTTAATATTAAGAGCAGTAAAGTTATCTAATCTAACATAAAAAATTTTTAAAAAAATTATCTCAAGTTTAATTTTATAAAAATGTTAAGGAAAAAAATTAAAAGTGAGCATTTCAAACATTCATATTAATTCAATGAACCAACCAAAATTTGTTTAAAAGTTTAAAATTTCAAAAATGAACTAAAATTACTAACATAGCTCTTACTTTACAATTTTTCTGATTTTTTTTTTTAAACATCTCCACGATGTTTTATAGGCCTTCAAAGAACCTATGAAGATTTGCAAAGAAATTCATGAATTCATAAAAGATGATATATTGACCATTTTGATTATTTTTAAAAATACAGGTTTTGAAAAATGATCAACTTAAAATAAAGTTTGAAAGATGTGTTAACTTAATTAACAATGTTATAGAGTTTACTATGTGCTTACTTTTTAATGTCTACACTGCAATACATCATTGTATAGAGATTTCATATTTGTTAATGTATTAAATTTGGTATCCAATTAATTATTCCCACATAAAATATGTATATATGCTCAAATAGTAGATTCCCAATAATTACTCTAGCTTAATTTAAAACTTTAAATGGTCAAAAATGAAAACATTTCAAATTTTAATATTATGCTAAAAAGTTGATTTTCACTTTTGTATATTATGATCATTTGGAAGATGATTGAAGATGGGAAATTATGTTTTGATTTAGCATTTGTCTACATATTATTTAAGTAATTCTTTCAATTTCAATTTTTTTACTCTTTTTTTTAGTCTTTTGGGAGTCAATTATGGGACACTGCTTTTGGGATTCAAGCTTTACTTGCCAGTAACCTGACCAACGAATTAGGGGTTACACTTGCTAAAGGGCATGATTTTCTAAAAAAATCTCAGGTTTCATTTCGAATCCACCCACGATAATTATGATGATGTAGTTTTCAATTACTTTCTACAAATCATATTATTTAAAATTTTATTAGATTCAGGAAAATCCTTCGAAAGATTTTAGAAAAATGTTTCGACATTTTTCTAAAGGTGCATGGACTTTCTCAGATCAAGATCATGGTTGGCAAGTCTCAGATTGTACGGCAGAAAGTCTGAAGGTAGTGACTTGCAATATAAGTTAAGGTAGTGACTTGCAATATAAGTTAACTTTTCCATTGTTTCACTGCACAAAAACTTACTTGTTTATTTATTTGTTTCATTTTGATTATTTAGTCATGTCTACAATTATCGATGCTACCACCAGAAATTGTTGGTGAGCAAATGAAACCAGAGAAATTATATGAAGCTGTTAATTTCTTACTCTCTCTTCAGGTAATATTTTATATATTTATATATATATTTATATATATATATATATTATGATCTAATACGTTACCAAAAAAATACTCTTCTAAATTTTTATATTTGTTGATTCTATTAATATGTTAAAATATGGTAGAGTGACAATGGAGGCATAACGCTTTGGGAAAAAGCAGGAGCCTCGTTAATTTTAGAGGTAATAAACTAATGATTTTTTTCCCTTATAGATATTGAACATTTAAGCAAGTCATTTTTATTTTTCAGTGGTTGAATCCGGTAGAGTTTGCTGAAGATGTAGTTGTTGAACACACATATGTGGAATGCACTGCATCAGCAATCCAAGCTTTTGCCTTGTTCAAAAAATTATACCCGCATCACCGAAAGAAAGAGATAGAAAATTTCATTCATAAAGCTGTTAAGTACATTGAAGATGAACAGGCTCTAGATGGTTCATGGTACACTCCAATCCCTTATTTATATATTTTTACAATTAGTCTTCATGTATAGTACAAAACAGAATTTAACAACAAAATACTATATCAAACATTCGTGTCAGTGATAAAAATAAATACAAATTGTCTTAAATTTAACTAACCACATCATTTTCACATTTATTATGAATTAAAATTTCATTAAAAAAAGTTACAACCAAAATTTTAAATAAATTGGAGTAAAAAGATCAATCTTACTTTTAAAACTACTGCCTATAAAGTTTGGAAAATATGTTTGATTAGGTATGGAAGTTGGGGGATTTGCTTTATATATGGCATAACTTTTGCACTTGGAGGGTTGGCTGGAGCTGGAAAGACTTATAACAATTGTAAAGCAATTCGTAAAGGCGTTGATTTTCTTCTCAATTCACAATGCCTTGATGGTGGTTGGGGTGAGAGTTTCCTTTCATGTCCAAACAAGGTAAATATATACCTAACCTTAAACTTAATTGAGTACATAGCATTTTTTAAGATTGAAATTTTCATTTGTTTTGATTCAGATATATACACCTTTAAAAGGGAATAGATCAAATTTGGTTCAAACTGCATTTGCTATAATTGGTTTGATTCACGCTGAACAACATGAAAGAGATCCAACACCCATTCATTGTGGAGCCAAATTGTTGATTAACTCTCAATTAGAAAATGGTGACTTCCCGCAACAGGAGATTACTGGAGTTTTTGCTAGGAATTGCAAGTTACATTATCCAACATATAGAAATATATTTCCAACATGGGCTTTGGCTGAATATAACAAGAAGGTTCTCTTGATTAAATAAAAATGGTTGTGAGCTGGTTTTTCACCCACTTACTTATGTTATATACTTCAAACTTTATCAATTATACCATTAGTTTCATTTTTTCTTTGTTTCTATAATAGTTACGGTAAAATAAATGTAAAAATAAATTTATTAAAGTAAAATAAAAACTATATTTATAATTTTTTTAATTATAAAAAAATTAGTTTTATTAGAAATTGGTTTAATATTTCTCGTTAACCATGTAGCAAGTGGCAACCGGATCTTATAAGGTCATTTTTTCCATCTCTGTGCATGTTCTAATCACGGTAATAACAAATATCATATTAAACATTTTTAAAAAATACAAAATTGATTATTTATAAAAATAAAACAAAAAATTATATTAAACATTTAAATTGGCGCATTCCTATACTAAACATTTGTGTTAGTGTGTATGAGATGAGAGCATATTCAATGTAATCTCTCCATTATATTTTTAAATTGTCATCGAAGCAAAATGAGTTATTTTTTCCCTCTAACATTTCAAGTGCATTTAATTATATGAATGGTATGACAAGAAAATAATCAATACATACTTGAATCTGAGATTTCAGATATCATATTTGGCATTTAAATAAGCACACACGAATATATATCATATTTTATCTCTTCTAATATTTTTTTATTTAATTTTTTTTAAAAAAATTATCTATCCAGCCCGTGATGAAACTTTTTAATCAACCTTAAATAAAATTTATATCATAAACAAGTATAATCCATGTCCAATTTTATCATGGCACAATCCATTCATTTTCATATAAAAGATATAGAAATTTAAAATATTTCAAAAGTTTATCATCTACATATCTTACCTGTAATTGTTTGATGACTTATATTTTCTTCGATGGTATATATAAGACATTTTACGAATTAAAAAATGGAGATGATGATAATAATGTTAATAATAATAATAACAATAATTAGTATTATTAAATGGGTTGTCATCGATATTGTTGTAAACCTATAAAATATATGTTTGAAACTAATTGTGATTATTTGTGGGGTTGTAAAATTTATAGTATGCCCTCCCTTCCTTCCTTCTAAAATTACATTACTTTATTATTCTACATGGAGAAAGGGTATATATACAATTTCAATACCCCACAATTAGAAGCAACTCCAAACACATACAAAATAAGGAAACTCACTTTTTGAGGTTTATCTTTTGTATTTTTAACCACTTAAAAAAGTCAATTGATAACTTGTAAAATTTAAGGGTAATCTTTACTTGAGTATTAAGTTATTTTTTAAATTATATTATCTTGAGAAAATTTGATAAAATGAGTCATTTAAAGTTTGTATTTTAAATTTAAGTATATTTTGAAATTTTTGCAAAATAAAATATTTCGAAAGTTTGTTCTTTATGTGTTGCACTAACCTTTTTACTCTCAAATTTTAATTTTAAAGTTGTCATTTTGATTTTTTTTTATATGTTTTTACAAATGTTGAATTGTCTTTGAACCCACATCAGAAATAAACTTTTCAAATTATTTTTAGTGAAAATTCTAAGAAATTGACTTTTTAAAGTTTAAAATACAATTATAGGTTTGTTTTGAAAAACATAGAAAAACAGACTTTTAAAAGTTTAGTTTTCACTCTATAGGCCAAATTTCCCAAATTACCCCTGAAACTTTACAATTTACAGATGCTGTGAATTATGCTCACAGTCTGTGAATTACGCTCACAACTGTGATTGGCCTATGGAGTGAAAATCAAAGTTTAGTTCTACAAACTTTTCAAAAGTGGTCTATAATTGTATAGTAAACTTTTTATGACCTAGAAATCCAACGGACTCTTATTTTTATGTCATCACGGATCACAAACTTGTGATCGCATATCACAAATGTGCGACAATGGATTACTTAAGTGTGATCGCGAATCACAAACTTATGAATAGAGCTGGTAAACAGAACATCGGTGAGCTAACCTATTTAACCTGCATGCAGGTCAAATTATGGTCAATAAAATTTTGGCCGATCTAGAAAATAAGTTTGGTTAACCCGACCTGTTCAACTTGTTGATTAAGCGGTTGGTCTGCTATTCCGCTATATTAAAAAAATATTTATTTTTTTTATAAATAAAAATTATCTTTACACATATACCAATTTTTATTACACAATCTTCTTATGGTATAATTTTAAGAATTAATTATTAAAGTATTAATTTAATTATAAATAATCCAAATAATAAAATTAAATCATTAAACCTTAATTTAATTTGTTACATAATATTAATATATATTATTTAAAAAAAATAACGACACAAGGGTTGTCTGTTTAACCTTCAAACTGCGTGGGCCGAGTTAGGGTTAGTCAAAAATTATCCCGCATTGTAAATAAGCCCGAGCTGGTTAACCCGTTTAACCCGCAACTCGTCATAGGCCAGAGCGGGTCGAGACGGGTTGGCCCGTTTACCAATTTTACTTGTGAAGCGACAAATTTAAAAAAAACTTTGGTCATAAGTAAAAATGACCACATAGTCTTTGGAGTACAAACAAACTTTCATAAAGTTTAGTTTTGAGAGAATATCACAATGGGTTTATTTTTAATCTTCAAATTTTAAAAAGATCATTTATAAAATATTAATCTTTATTTATATTTATGGGTCAAACAAATTTTACATTTCAAAAATAAATTTTTTCAAAGTTTTAAGTTCCTGAAATGAGACTTCGTGATATTTTACTCCGTCATGAATTAATGGTCTTTCACAGAAGATGGATTTTTGTATTTGTAACGAGGACAAAAATGTTACGAAGGCTCGTTTTGTAAAATTGGAAATTTGAAAAAAAATTATCTTTGAAAGATAAAGTTTATGTCATTCATTATTTTAATGGCACAAGAGTCTCACAAGCCCCCAAACTTGACTATAATTTTTAATGTAGCTCCTGAACTTTACATTGGGTCAAATAAATCTTCAATTATGAATTGGCTTCAGGGGCTTGTTTGACCATTTAAATTATAGTTGAGGGGCTTATTTGACCTAACACAAAAATCAGGGGCTATATTGAAAATTATAGTCAAGTTTGTGGGCTTGTGAGGTCCTTATCCCTATTTTAATTCAAACTTTAAAATGGTTAAAAATGAAAAGAATGATTTCACTTGTAGACATTTGAAACTTTAAATCAAATTAATAGACCATTCAAATTTTGTTTTAAGTTTTTGAAAGAGTTAATTGTACACACTCCCCTAAACGATGATCAATTACACATACATGAATATTTGGGTATTAATATGCAATCACACCCCTTTTATTCATAAAAACTAGTGAAAATATAAGGTAAAATTAACTTTAAATGAACTTTACATCATATAGATGCATTTAGAATTGTAAATTTCATTGTTATATTGATAAATTTATTAATTGAACAAAGTTTTATTATCAAGTAAGGGGATTCGAATGTGTATTAATACCAAAATGTTCATTTGTGTGTAATTTTTCATCGTTCAGGAGTATATGCGTATAATTAACTTTTTATAAAATTTTGAAAATTAAATTCATTGATAATACACGCTCGTAGACACATATCACGATTTCACTGGAAAGCTGGTGAAGCGC
The DNA here is from genome assembly GCA_031304145.1 of Cardiospermum halicacabum. NCBI lineage: Eukaryota > Viridiplantae > Streptophyta > Magnoliopsida > Sapindales > Sapindaceae > Cardiospermum > Cardiospermum halicacabum. The sequence goes on along the minus strand of CM062390.1, from coordinate 8,423,579 downwards.
GTTTAACGGTTGGTGATATCATAAAGCACGCCTTTTGAATATAATGGTCAATTTGATTATTTTTTAAAAAGTTTAACTTTTTCAAATTTGTGAACTTAAATAAAATTTAAATAATTTTATTACTTAAAATTAAAACTTACAAATCTAATATTTTTTAAATTTTCTAATATAATTTCCTATTTCTTTTTTCTTTCATAGGGTAACTCGATGTAATCATTAAAAATAAATAAATGAAATCATTGTGGTGAAATTACGAAACTTCTACGATAACGCTTGGTGTCAATATTTTTACAAATGAAATTTACTCCTTTTACAAACCATCGACATAATCCGGGAGCGAAAAGAGGCAGATCCACTTATAAAGAGTATTGGCGCCAATACGAATCGTCCCCTTTAGGTTAAAAACTAAAGAATATAAAAGACTGCAAAGAGACTGAGATTCGATTGCGAGGACTATTGGCGCCACGCACATCGCATCAGTACTATTTACAGCACCGTTAACGGCGAGATGACGGAGACCACGGCAGCGATGGACATCGACGGCGAAGACACTTTGAAACCTAACAACAAAGGTAAAAATGTGGTAGTTGTTTCGGACACCAGAGCCACACCTTGGGTCGAGAAGTACCGGCCTCAATCTCTAGCTGACGTCGCCGCTCATCGCGACATTGTAGATACTAGTAATGTTTCTCTCACTCTCTTCTTCTAGGGTTAGGGTTTCTTTGCTAAGTGATAATTTCAGTTGATGTTAACTTTGTGGAGTTATGTTTGTTGCAAATAGTTGATAGGCTGACGAGTGAGAATAGATTGCCTCATTTGCTGTTGTACGGTCCTCCTGGGACTGGAAAAACCTCTACTATTCTTGCTGTTGCACGCAAGCTGTATGGAAATCAATACCACAATATGATTCTTGAGCTCAATGCTTCTGATGATAGAGGAATTGATGTTGTTCGTCAACAGATACAGGATTTTGCTAGCACTCAGAGCTTCTCTTTTGGGTGAGCTGATTTTCTTCTTATTTACTTGATGTTTTAGAGCTATAACATGTTTATTCAATTTTAGTTTCTTATGTCGTGTTTTTATTACATTATTATATTCCTTCACTAATGGATATTTCTATACTCTGGGTTTGCGTTTTTGGAGTGTACTCCTTTTCAGCGAGCAATAATGAAAGTTTAATTTTATGGTTCCACTTGAATATCTGTAAAGATAAATAAAGATACACTGCTACTTGACAACAAAATGAAACTATGATTTTAGTGCTTGTGCTGAGTTCAAATTGCTAATTCCCTGTCAACCTGATCTTCTTTTCTTCCTGATAACTCAAGTATGACTTGAGTATTGAGAAAAATAATGCAGCCCTTACACATTTTTGAACTAATTTCAAGTTACCTGAAGCTGGTTGATTAATGAGAGAAATTCTCAATCAACTTGATACTTGATTAGAGATGGTTTATAAGGCATTATGTCACTATATGCTATTGAATCTGTTATGTTCACGTTTTTCATGCATTAGATAATTTATACTGCTCCACAGTATCTACCTTCAGTGTTCAACAGTAATTGATTGTGTCTCTGTTGATTTTGCTCATTATAAAAATTGCAATGCTTTTCTTTGACTGTCCAATTGTCTTCTTAAATCGATTTGTCTTATATAGTGTGAACAAATTTGTTGTAATATTTTTTGACCAATATTAAAGGGTTCTGTATTTACAGTGCAAAGTCTTCAGTGAAGTTGATTTTGCTTGATGAGGCCGATGCAATGACGAAAGATGCTCAGTTTGCCCTGCGTAGGGGTATGGATCACTTATGGGTTCAGTTCTATTTTCCGTACATAGTTTCGTTGCTTATATTTTCTGTTTCTCTTATTTTCCCATGTTTGCGCTGTAGTGATTGAGAAATACACGAAGAACACCAGGTTTGCTCTTATTTGTAATCAAGTCAACAAAATTATTCCAGCACTACAGTCCAGATGCACAAGATTTCGTTTTGCGCCTCTTGAAACCATTCATGTGGCTGAGCGGCTTAAGCATGTTATAAAGGCTGAAAAGTAACTATATGTTTTTTTTCTTTCTTTCTTGGTATCTACATTTTCTTTTTGAGATTTCATTTTATTCCTGAATGTTATCACTTTATTCCACTTGCTTAAGCTCTTTATTCATCATTCTTGATTCTCAATTATCTTTTCCAATCATCATCTTGTTTTTCAGTTTGATATTGGAATAATTTTTTGCATATGTTTATCATCATCCAGTCAAACTGGTTGCAGTTAATATCCAATCCTTTCTTCTTTTCTTTTATACTAGTTAAAAGCTATGTTTCTTGTTTACATTAGTTGCTTGGTGGTGTAAATTATGCTGTATGTATATGTTTCTTTGGTTTTGAAATAGCAAACTGATTGTGTAATGAGAAAATAATTACGTTATTAACTAAATTATCCGTCTTCTTAATATCTACCAGCTCATTTGTCCCTAGTCTTTAGGAAAGAAGAAGAAAAGAATAAGGTTTTCTAAAAAAAAAAAAAAAAATCCTCCCATAACTTCTCTAAAATTTGTTTGTTTTTTTTTGGTTTTGTTTTGCTTCCCCAAAATTAAGAGTACGATAGTCTTCATAGTTTATTTTCTTTGAGGATTTCGCAGTTGAAAAACTGTAGACTCCGCACTCCATGACTTGTTCATAAATTTGACATCCTACAAAACTCCATTTTTATATTGCTTGGAAAGTAGAAAACAATGGATTTTATCAGATAAGTAAGTATTGGGTTTATCATATTGATGGAGACTAAGTATTATTGCCATCTGACTTTATGGTTTGATTTTGCTGTGGTTCTATTCTATGATTATTTGGGGAAATAAGTATTCTGTTACCACTGTCATATGGCAGTAGTTTGTAGAATTCAATTTCACTTTCTCTTTTTTTCATTTGACTAGCCTTGATGTTCCCGAGAGCGGCCTAGCAGCAGTGGTACAGCTTAGCAATGGTGACATGAGAAAAGCATTGAACATTTTGCAGGTTTAAGTTTAATGGGTTTGAATTAGTCATTATGCTTCTCTGTTATAGAGTTTCTATTATCCATTACTTGGTAACTGTATTCTGTTATAGTTACTAGATTACTGTGTTATGGTGTTTTATGCTTTAGTCATATGTTCCTGTCAGTTAATTGGCATTCTTCGATGATGATTGGGATAAATCCTTGGCACAGTCAATTGCTGACATGCTTCGTTGTCTGGGACTCACCTTGGTGGAAGATATGCTCAACTTGTATATATAACTGTCTTTAATTAGTTGTTGGTAGTATTTCATTGCAAAAGCTTGCAATAACTGTAGATAGTAATAGTGACTATTCTTGTAGAATGTGAATCATGCTAGATGTTTTGTTTACAATATTAAATCGTCTTGTAGTTAGTGTTAGCTTGAGGTCTGAATCCAAAGCAAACACATGACTCCGTGTAGTTCTAATCGATGCTGTAGTCATTGTTGCAAACATAGCTTAACCTTTCTGTCTATCTAAATCTATAACTTGCAGTGTGATACATGATGAATGCTTGAATTATCCGTATTTGAGTTTCGTTGATTAGGATATTCTGTTGTTTATTGGTAACTTGCAAGGCAATCCTTTATAACTATAATTTGATGAATGCATGACTTTTTCGCTTTTTGTGCTTGTTGAATAGGATTATCTGCTGTTTAATCTGGCTTACATTTGTGTGACTTATGCTGCTTTATAACATGGAATCCTATAGGCAGTCACATTATGTGAGGAATCCCTGTGTTTTTTTATTAGGCTGTTCTCCGATAATTAATCTGTGCTGTTCTATGAGTTCTATTGGCTGTAGCTTTATTATACATGGGTGATATGACTTTTTTTTTGTGTAGTTATTGTGTTGACTTAGGTCTGAGTACCCGTACATAAAATGATTGAATACGGCTAGCTTTCTCATATTCATTGATCTCTTAATAAGACTTTGTGAACTAACAATTTTTTTTATCTTCATATTTGCAGTCGACACACATGGCTTATCAACAGATCACAGAGGAAGCTGTGTACCTGTGCACAGGAAATCCATTGCCCAAAGATATTGAGCAAATATCGTATTGGCTACTAAACGAATCATTCGTGGATAGTTACAGAAGTACTTATCAAATATACTTTCATTTATAAGTTCGTTATTCTGCTGCTTAAAATACTTTCCACTTAATTGTAGCTTTCCATATTTCTAACATATGTAGGAATATCTGAAATCAAGACAGTGAAAGGATTGGCCTTGATAGATATTGTAAGGGAAGTGACAATGTAAGTCCTGCAACTTAAATGTCTATATCTCTAGTCCCTTGATCGATCTAATCTCTGCAACATCATGTGATAGGTTTATTTTTAAGATCAAGATGCCCTCGGATGTTCGGGTCAGACTGATTGATGACTTAGCTAATATAGAGTACGTACATATTTCTCGTTCTATTATCTTACTTATTTTAGTAATAATAGAGGATGTTAGATGCTATTTTCTTTCATTTGCCTTTTGGTAGTTTATATGTTTTGTATGTACCTATTCTTATGGTTCACTTATTCCTTGAACATGTATATTGAACATGTTTCCATAATGGAATTAGATTGAATCTGGAATAAAGAAAGCCTTATCCCGTAATTGGTTGAGTTTTAAGTTTGGAGTGGCTGTAAAGCCACCACCTCATTGGTCAATCCAGCAAGGGACTTTAGGGTTTTTTATTTTTATTTATTTATTTCATTTTATTTTTATATAATTTAATTAACGGTTAGATTACGATATGAACGTGTTTATAAATATTTTTTTTAATGTTGTTTATCATTGAATAGGTACAGTCCCTTTTTTAATTTCCTTTTCTGTTTAAAATTATGTCGTATTTCTCTAATCATTTTTAATGTTATTGAAAATAATAGACAATTTTCAAGTTTATATTATTAGTATTAATTATGAATACATTTGATATTTTTATTAAAATCCTGTAATTCGTATTGATATTTATTTCAAAAAATAATGTAATACGGTATTGTGGTTCAAGGTAAGGTGCTGGAGCCCTGTTTTTGTTTTGAGTTTGTGTTTTCTTTTTTAATCACTAGTTATACTGGCCCATCAATAAATACCTAGATGCCTGGTTGAATACCTTGGCTACTTCCTGCTGATAATTTCACCCTATTTTTTGCCTACTTGGCTTTATTTTGAGATTTGCTGAGTAATTTCAGCAAAAATTGAGATTGCAAGGGTGTTTAATCTTTAATCTTTAATGTGCATTTTGCCTTTTATTTATTTTATTTATTTATTTATTTCTTTTTGACCTAAGTACTGTTGTCTGTTGTCAACTAATTGTATGAGGTTAATAGTTCTTTAAAGACTTGTATAGGTTGAGACTATCGTGCCATTTATATGTCAGGTCAATCAAACACATTTATTTGCCCGTGTATCTACTATGTCTCCTAGATGCTTCACATTGATTGTTTTCACTTGCAAAGTCCCTTATTTATGCATGTGAAGGTGTATGATAGTTTTAGGTAAACAACATACAATCACACAAAATTGCGTTTACTGACCATCGCTTTGGCTCCTATCAGTTTTCATTTTGGTAACTGACTTTTGCAGCAAATTCACTTGAGAAACTGTAGAATTCATGGATTAAGTGCTCTTCCAGTATGGCTCACTTGTATTAATTGCTTTGTGTGTAAAACTTTCAGGTACAGGTTGAGTTTTGGTTGCAATGATAAGTTACAGCTTGGGTCTCTAATCTCTACTTTTACACAAGCTCGAACCGCACTTGTCGCCGCTGCAAATTAGAGAGATTTATATATATGTATCATCGTTAGGTTCATCATGTTTGTTCTTGCTATTGCGTTGGAAGTAGTCTTGGTTTGTTGCAGCATGAGCATGAGATGATTATAAGTAGAAGTTAAAATTACTTGACGCTATGAGATGCAGAGCAGAGCAACCATGTACCCTCTGACTTTTGTATCTGTCTGATCTGTGCAGTGAATCCTTTTGATATAGGAAGTTGTTGTCTTCCAACCCTACTCATTTTAATTAATAATTCTCATTGTCTAGTATACTAAGATCTCCCTTAGCAATCAAATCTTTAGTATCTTATAAAAGCGGCTATGAGCTGCTTACTAAATTATTTGATTTTTCATTTCCTTTTTTACCTTTATTAATCTAATATTTTTATATTAATTTCTTCATGTTGGCTGGAAATTATTTGAGGGCAGTGGGGCTAATTTTGATAGGTAATAGCAAATTAGCCACGTGTTTGTTGATCATGAGAAAGCCTCTCTCTATAGTAAACATCTCAACCTATTAATCTTGGTAGCTATGGTTGCTTCCAAAGCATGCAAATTCCAATAGAGTGTAGTTACTTACCGAGAGAATTCTATTCCTTAATATGATCTAATTGTCCAATATTTGTACTTGTGTTCTCTCTTCTTTCTACTATCTTCTGAAATTATATTCTCATGTTTAGTTTGATTTTTGCACCATCTAACAGTTAGATAATTAAGGATATTATTATATCTAAATTGAGGTTTAGAAACAATCACTTTGATATATCAATTTTGATGGTAATAATAATTTGGACTTTTGAATTAATGTTCAAACTACCTATTAGTGATATATACATCATTTTTAAAAAGGATATAATAGTATTATTTTAAAAATAAAAAATTTATAAAATATAGTTGAATAGATTAATTTAAAATTTTAAAAATGATAAAATATTATAAATATATATATATTTTTAAGTTAGGAGTCATTTGTTTTTCAAACTTAACACTTCATGTAACAAACTTAACATTTAATGTTAATATTTTTGAGTGGTTTAATATTTTTGAGTGGTTTATGGTATTTCTTTTTAAAGAAAAAACCGAAATTAACTGATTTTATGTGTGAATGATTAAGAACTTTTTTTATTATTATTTAAATGTGAATGCAAAATGCTATTGATCTCTTTATACATTTAAAGTAGGTATATTTGAGATTGTAAATTTTAATAAAAATAATAAAATTTACTAAAATTAATTACTATTATGTTATTATAATTTCTACGTTTATATGTAATTGTATATTTCAAATGAAATAATAAATATTTTGGATGGTACATTTTAATTTTATCATTTTATGTTACGTTACATGCTTATTGCAATTTCTATGTGTGTATGTAATTATAATAAATACAGAAAATTATTTGTATCTTTCATATATATATATATATTATATAGAATATCATAAATTATTTATTTTAATTAATAAAATAAAAATATATATTTGATAAATTGATTATTTATTTATATTTATTTTATTTAAGTTCATAAAGAAAAAAAATATAAATTATAATAATATGTATTTATGTATTGAAAAATAATAAATAAAATTATTGATCTACAAAATATTTTTTTTGAAAAAAAAAATTAATAAAAGGATAAAATTATAAGATTATAAATTGACAATATAATCGCTGATTTTAATTTGGATATATAATAATAATAATAATAAGTGCTAAGTGAAAAAAATAAATAGTAATAATTTAAGTACTAATATGTTAAAATGAAAATTTATTAAAATTAATATAAAAAATTTTAAAATTAAATAATTTTAACGTATTATTAAAATAAAATATAAATATAACATTCTTATTATATAATTTATATTAAATTTCTTATATATAGCATGTGAAATACTTTGTTATTTTTTTAAACTGATTTTTAAAAAATTAAAGGGAAAAAAAAAATAGGAGCACCGGGATTGCAGGTGGTACAATGCTAGTAATCACAAAAAGGATTAAAATAACTGCCTTAGTCATTAGAGCTGCAAAACATACCACTCTTAAATCATGTTGTAATTTATGTTGGGTGCTTTATTACACTTAATAAATATAGGATAGAACAGCTTAATATGATTTATATGTTTATTAAGTATTTGGCTGCTACTTAAAATAGGATAAAATAATATTGACCATAATTTTATACGGTGCATATAGGATAATTTTATCATTGGTGAATGCTCCGATAACTTTATCACGTTATTTTCATATTAGATGTTCATAATGTTATTACTAAATTATTTTTTGATAAAATTTAAAATAAAATAAAAAATAAAAATAAAAATAAAAATCTACATGAAATTTCGGGATAATTCCAAAAATAATTCGGGAGGGTTTCAAAAAATTTTCTAAAAATTAAAATGACCAAATTACCCTTTTAGAATTTTTAATATTATTTAAAATTTCTATTTTTAATATATTTTTTATTTTTAATTTTGAATTAATAATTGTTTAATTTTTAAAAAATTAGAATGACCAAATTACCCTTGTAGAAAAAAGTCAAAATAATAAGAATAGTAAATTGAACGTTGACTGAACACAAAGTGACAAATTGAGAAAAAAATTACGGAGGTTTTTTTGAGAAATTTACGAAACCTTCAAATTGCGAAATTTACGAAAAATTGAGAAATTTCGTAAAAAACTATTTTATTACTTGTCAAATTTTTGGGTATTTTTGTCATTCATACTATTATCCTATTACTTATCGAGTTCTACTAAATATAAATTTAGTATTTTGTAATTCTATCATATTTCTTATACGATAACCAATCAAATACAATTTATGAATAACTTAATCATCATACAAAACTTTTATCCCAATCCTTTTCCTTATACTATACTATGACTGAGTTCAGTGGACCAATTAACTCACGGAATATCTGAGAATATAAACTTACGTCCTCTCTAAACTGTTGGGAAAACACGGCTAGCTCCGATACTACTTGTTGAACAAATCGGTGATCCATTGCAGCGGAGACGAGTATTGTTAACCACAAAGTAAAATAACATACACAAGGCAAGAAATAGAGATAGAAAATAAGACACAAGGTTTTTACGTGGAAACCCAAAACGGGAAAAACCACGGCCGTCAGGACGACGAGAGACTAATTTACTAGGTAACAATAAAGCAACAGTTACAACCAAAATATCACTCTCTCACTCCCCAATCCAATTACATTGGTTACAGTCTCACATATAAGCTCTTCTCATATGGCTCTCACAGGATAACAAGACTCGATCCTAGAACTCAAGATCTCCATGGTCTCCATGGTTCCCAGGCCCTCATGGGTACCTCCCAAACCTAACCAACTAGATCTACATTGTTCTCTCAGGATATCTAATAATAGATACAAGCACCATATTTATAGCATTAGATTACTTAGTAATCCTAAACCATTAAGAAAACCTTTTTCTATTTTGGATTCTCAAGGATCTCTTTCCTAATTAGAATCCCACATTAGGAAATACCATTCCTAATCAAATATGATACTTCCAAAACAGTCTTCAAGCCTTTTCCAAATTACCAACCAATTATGGATACCGGAATATACCCGAATTTTCGTCAAAATCCTAACAAACCACCCCTTGACGAAAATTCCCTTTATTCTTTTCCAACGACCACAACTCAAACCAGAGTCATCATACCCCACCATGAAGGTATATCCACTCAGGTACGATCCATCCCAAGACAACCCATTCAGGAACCATCAACCCAAGATTTTCTTTTCTCGGCACATGTCGAAAACACTTGCTGAATAAACCATGGTGCAGCTTCCTTCATCAGCTTTCAGGAAACTCCTCAACATCGACATACTTTCCACCACACCCACATCCATGCTGATCAGATGCCCGTGCAAATTGTGGACACGCTAGAATTATTTCATCCTTTATCATGACAACCTTGGTGGTTCGGAACATGTCATAAGGACACCTATCCCAACGTACAGTCGGAGCCTTTGCCGAACTGCTCCTCACAGTCCTTCCTTATTCGAGTTCACCAACCACTTGATCAAAATTCTCAACCCACAAAGATTCCAAAAAATACCACTAATCAAACCCTCAATTTTATTTTGATTATTTGACCAGACTTGAATCTTTAACCAGATCTTTTTATCTTTATTTGCGTTAACAGAGAAACACAAAAGTCTCAAAGCTACCTTACCACCACAATCATGCATGTCGTAGATCACCACCGCCATCGCTCGAGAAATACCGTCGAAACTTTTTCATCCCTACGATTATCGCAGACTAGATCTTGACAACACTTGCGGGTATTTTTTTTTCAGCTTTAAATTTTTTTTTTCTCACGCAACCAGCTCAAACTCGACCAGAGAAACCAAATCTATATTTTTCAGAACTTCTAGAGACTCCGGAAGATTTACCCATCCTTCAAAACCTTTCGCTTTCATCTTACCTTAAACCCATATTTACTTTGACCAAACCAAAACTCACGGATCACATCAATGCTAGCTCACGAACCAAGGGCTCTGATACCAGTTGTTGGAAAAATACGGCTAGCTCCGATACCACTTGTTGAACAAATCGGTGATTCATTGCAGCGGAGACGAGTATTGTTAACCACAAAGTAAAATAACATACACAATGCAAGAAATAGAGATAGAAAATAAGACACAAGGTTTTTACGTGGAAACCCAAAACGGAAAAAACCACGGCCGTCAGGACGACGAGAGACTAATTTACTAGGTAACAATAAAGCAACAGTTACAACCAAAATATCACTCTCTCACTCCCCAATCCAATTACATTGGTTACAGTCTCACATATAAGCTCTCCTCATATGGCTCTCACAGGATAACAAGACTCGATCCTAGAACTCAAGATCTCCATGGTCTCCATGGTTCCCAGGCCCTTATGGGGTACCTCCCAAACCTAACCAACTAGATCTACATTGTTCTCTCAGGATATCTAATAATAGATACAAGCACCATATTTATAGCATTAGATTACTTAGTAATCCTAAACCATTAAGAAAACCTTTTCCTATTTTGGATTCTCAAGGATCTCTTTCCTAATTAGAATCCCACATTAGGAAATACCATTCCTAATCAAATATGATAATTCCAAAACAGTCTTCAAGCCTTTTCCAAATTACCAACCAATTATGGATACCGGAATATACCCGAATTTTCGTCAAAATCCTAACATAAACAACTATTAAATTCAAGTGAAGCATATTAAAAAAAAAATTAAAAAAGAAAAAAGAAGCTAATATTGAATTTTGTATGTATTTTGAGAGTGACAATGGATTTAGCTGGGACTTGATAGGATTCCATTTTATTTTATTTTATTAATTTTTTTTTAATGATTTAGTACTGCATGTCTTCTTCTTACTGGCCGACCGACCTACCAATGATATCATAGACCAAAACGGAGAAAGTGTTTTTCTCACTACTCATCTTCCGGACCTATGAGTTAAAGTTTTCCAAGTACAGCCGTTTAAGAATATTTTTGGTTGGATTGGGTTAACCCAATCTTAAAGCGTCCCTCTAAAATATAAATTAATTTTTTTTTCCACATCTCACACGATGTATGTGAGGTAATAATATATATATATATATATAGATAGAGAGAGAATTTTTAAGAGTGTTAAAGTTGTTGTATAATGAATGTTTATTTATTTATTAATTGTAATAAAAATCAAATATTAAATCAAATAGCGAAAAGCATCTTCAATAATGGAACGTAAGCGCCAAATGATGTGGCCGTGTAAAATAGAAGCCCTAATATTGTAAATTTTTTATTGATAGACATTATAGTTTAAAAATATTCATACAGTGGTCACCGTCTATCATTCTTTTTTTTTTTTTTTTAATAAAAATTTAATTAAAATTAAACTATTTTATTATAACAAAAGAATTTAAAACACATTGAAAATCTAATTAAATAATATAAAAAAAACTGAGTCAGCATGTCTATTTGACCGTCTAAAATAGAAGGTCTGATGGACAATGCCTATTTTAAATTTTGACACGTCAGCTGGGCATTCAAAATAGACGGTACCATTGGAGCTCTATTTTTTAAAATATTGTCCACATTTCTGACGTGGCCGTGGAGAAACTGTAAATAAACATACCACTGGAGATGCTCTAATGGTAGAAATTGTGAAATGAAAATATTGTATTTAACTTTCTCACAAATTTTAAAGAATAATATTAACTTAATTAATCATTAGTTTGAAATATATATAGATATTATTTATGTAATTATAGAAAATAAAATAAAATTCATATGAAATTAGAGCATCTCCAATGGAACGTGGGCGTAAGATGATGTGACCGTGTAAAATAGAAGTCGTGAATGCTGATGTTGCAAAATTTGTACTGATAGACAGTATATTTTAAAAATAGTCATACAGCGGTCACCGTCTATTCCTCTTTCTTTTTTAATTTTAATAGAAATTTAATTAAAATTAAACTATTTTATTATAACAAAAGAATTTGAAATACATTAAAAATCTAATTAAATGATATAAAAAAACTGAGTCAGCATGGACAATTAGCACTGTCAAACGGGTTGTCCGGCCCTGCCCGTGCCCGTACCCGTGCGGGTACGGGCTATATGCGGGCACGGGTCTATAAAAGCCCACTTTTTAATGGGAATCATTTTGATGTCCATGCCCGTCCGTGCGGGCTTGTGGGCGGGTACGGGCATGCCCGTATTTTTTTCGGTTGATGACTTTGGTAATTTATGAGATTTATGAATGAACTTTCGCACAATAGATTATGTACATTTTTTTACAAGTTAGTACAAATTTGATATTTTTATTAGTAAAATTAATTCAAAACATGCCCTTGACATTAGTTTAATCAACTCTTTGCCTTTTCATTTCACGGCTAAGTGATTTAATTATATAGGATATCTGAAGTCGATTGTATTGTGTCGAAAACACCGCAATGATATAGGAATAGAACATGAAGTAAAAGACCTTAAAAACAAGTTCAAAGCTAACAATAACTCATTTCATAGAAAACAAGATCCCATTAAACAAATAATTAACTATACAAGTAGAGTAAACTCATTAAGTTGCACAAATATACTAATGTATTTCAAAATGCTCAAACAAACAAACACATAATATTATAAATAAAGATTTCATCTCCAAAATAAAAAACATTAAAAATTAAAGTAGCTATCAACACACAAACAGAGATAAAAATAAGATCTAAATTAAATTTTAGAGCATGTATATTTTTATATTTAAATGCGGGCATGCCCGCGGGTAGCTCATGCCCAGCTCGTACGGGTACGGGCCCAAACGGGCCGAGCCTCAAAAGCCTGTACTCTAAACAGTCTTTTAATTTACATGCCCGTGCCCGCAAAAAATGCAGGCGGGCACGAGTACCCGCGGGCATTAAGCCCATTTTGACAGTGCTATGGACAATGTCTATTTTAAAATTTGTCACGTCAGGTGGACATTCAAAATAGACGGTACCACTGGAGCTCTATTTTTAAAAATATTATCCACGTTGCTGACGTGGCCGTGGAGAAAGTGCAAATAGACATTCCACTCGAGATGCTCTTAGAGATTTTTAATTAAATTGATGATATAATATTTTATTTTTAATAATAAATAATATAATTTAATTTTAATATGTGATAATTTATTAAATGTATAATATTTCTATTAACTTTTTTTATTAATGTTAAATTAAAATCTAAATAATTATTTTATTTTTATTACAATAACTATAGTTATTTGTATATTTATTGGAGATTTCACCCGCATGATTAGTGATATTATTAATTTATTATGTTATTATTAGCTATAGTTTATTATTATTATTATTTAATTTGATGTTTTAAAAAATATGATTGTGTTATAATCATTTTTCTAAAAAATATCACCTAACTTTAATATTGTTATATATAATAAAATTATTAAAAGACTTATGATAAATTCGCGGTAAATTTATTTGAATTAAAAACCTTTGAAATTCTTTTTATATATTATTATTGTTTTACGAGTCAATAGAAAAATACAATATTAGAGATACCCAGAGTTAGAAATTATACCACCTTGTATTATTTTCAATTATTAGACTATTGACATATCTATTAAAAGTGTGACTTATGTAATACAGTACATAAGAAAAATTGTTTACATTAAAAAATGAATTAAAGGAACAATTCATTTGTGTTTGAATCTATGGATTGGAATTTGTTAAAATATTACAATTTATCTCTTATGATTGTTATTTGAAATATCTAGTCTATCCATCCAAATTAATCGGTAAAACAAGGGTCATGCTACAGTACTAGAATGGAAAGTTATATTCCAGCAACTTTTATTTGTTATAATAGGTTTTTAAATTTAATATAAGGTTAAAAATAATGTAATAATTTAATATAATTTATATAATTTTAATAAATTAAATATTTTTAATTTTAAAATATAATAATTTAAAGGGTATTTGCCAAAATCCTCCAAGTTCTAAAACGTTTGATTTTCCGCCACCGGTTTTCAAACACTGTACCAAACCGTCCCCATTTACAAAACTAAAGTTGTTTTCTGTTATAATTGGATGTTTTCTGTTAATGGGGCAGTTTGACAAAACGTTTGAAAAATGGTGGCGAAAAATTAAACGTTTCAAATTTTAGAGGATTTTTAGTAATTACCCTTTATTAATTCTTTAAATGATATATATATTTTTTCTTATTAATTTTTTTATTTATAGAAAATAAAATTATAATATAAACTAATAAAATAAAATATAAATATCAAAATGCAAGTGAGCATCAACAATATTTGATTATAATGGTAGGTGAGCAGAACAATATTTGTAAAATAAGAAGATATATAATGCGTGATTATCTAATTTGCAATATTTTTTTGTATTTTAAAATAAGATAGTGCAAATATGTTTTTTTCCCTCTCAAATACAATAGTTTTTTTTTTCCGTTTTATTAAGTTTAATTTAACGATAGATTTTTTTAGTCTATTATTCTTTAACAACATAGATATTTACATGTTTTAATAATTGTTAGAGTTTTAGTAATAATAATTGAATATTAATTATAAATTATATATTTACATCATTCTAATTGGTAATATATTTTGTATACCATTTTAATTTTATCATTTCCAGTATAAACTTTTATATATATTATATGCAGAATAATTATTCCTTTATTTTAAAAGTATTTGATGTTGTCATGAATTTTTATTCTAAAAGTTTTAATTTCGCAAATTATAATATAAAATTAATGGAATAAAATATAAATAAAAATTAATAAGAAAAAAATATAATTTTTTTAAAAAAATCAATTTTAAAGAAATAAACAAATAATAAATTAAATTAATTTAAATATTAAAATTTTAAAATAAATAAAAAGGTATTTTTGAATTAAACTATTTTGATAAAATATGAAATAAAAATGGAATAATTGAAATCTAACTAGTTAAATATTTTTAAAAAAATAATTTAAATTTTTATATTATGAAAAACCCCTAAATATCACATTTATATTTATAAATCATAACATGTCCTCCAATTGAAATGTGATAAACATATCAATATCATTTAGAGAATTAATAAATGGTAATTATGAAAAATCCTTTAAAATTTGAAACGTTTGATTTTTCACCACTGTTGATTTTTCACCACCCTTTTCCAACTGTTTGTGTCAAACTGCCCCCATTAACAAAAAATATCCAATCATAACAGAAAACAATTTTGGTTTTGTAAACGGGGGCGGTTTGGTACAACGTTTTGAAACTGGTGGCAGAAAATCAAACGTTTCAAAACTTGAGAGGTTTTTGGCAATTACCCATAATTTAAATTATGTAAAATTAATTTATTTTTGACAAAAAAATAATAAAAATATATAATAATGTAAAATATAAATAATAAAATTATGATAAATTAATTAAAAATATCGAAGTTGCAACGATATTGTTGATATGTTGCGAATCAGACGTAGAGGTTGCGATTTTACGTCGATTTAATAACAAAAATAAGATTGCAATCTTATTGTTGGCAGGTTGCGAACCTAACATAGTGGTTGCAACTCAACGTTAATTTCATAAAAATTGATATTACGATCAAATCGTTGAGAGATTGCAAAATTCACATAGAGGTTGCGATTTTACGTTGATTTAATAACAAAATTGAGGTTGTGAAATCATCGTTGGCAGGTTGCGAACCTAAAGTAGAGGTTGAATTCAATGTTATTGTCATAAAATTTTAAGGTTGCGATCCATTTATGAGAGCTTGCAAAATTCACATAGAGGTTGCGATTTTACGTTGATTTAATAACAAAATTAAGGTTGCGATCTCATCGTTGGCAGGTTGTGAACCTAACGTAGAGGTTGCAATTCAATGTTAATTTCATAAAATTTTGAAGTTGCGATCCATTCGTTGAGAGGTTGCGAAATTCATATAGAGGCTGCAAGATTTTACGTTGATTTAATAACAAAATTAAGGTTGCAATCTCATCGTTGACAGGTTGTGAATCTATTGACAGGTTGTAAACCTAACATAGAGGTTGCAATTCAATGTTAATATCATAAAACTTTGAGGTTGCGATCCATTCATTGAAAGGTTGTGAAATTCACATAAAGGTTGCAATTTAACGTTGGTTTGATAAAAAAATTAAGGTTGCGATCTCATCGTTAGCAGTTGCAAACCTTACATAGAGATTACGATTTAACGTTAATTTCATAAATGATTGAGGTTGCAACCCTTCATTGGGAGGTTGTAAACTTCTCATAGAGTTTATAATTTTATATTGATTTAATAATAAAATTAAGATTGCGACAATATTATTGTCAAGTTGCAAACCCGATATGAAGGTTACGATTTTATGTTCATACATTAAAAATTACTAGTTGTGATTTTTTTTGGAGCGGTTGCGATTTTATGTTAATTTTTTATAAAGAAAAATAAAATGAAATTGCAATCCCTTAATAAAAAATTGAGGATGCGGATACTATGTAGAATGGCGATTTTATTTTGTTTAATTAAAAATTAAGGTTATGGGACCACTGTTAATTGATTGCAAATTTCACGTAAATGTTGTAATTTCACATGACTTTATTAAAAGAAAAAATTAAGATTGCAATAACGTCATGGACAGGTTGCGAATTTCACATAGACTTGCGACTTTTTTGTGAATATAATCAAAAATTAATGTTGCGATTTTATGTTGATTTAATAAAAGATTAAGGTTGCGACACCTTCGTCAACAAGCTATAAATCTCACGTCGCGGTTGCCATTTTACGTCGTTCAAATAAAAAACTATGTCTGGAACTCCTTTGTGAATTGATTGCGAACACTATGTTGAGATTATAATTTTATATTGAGTTAAATAAAAAAAAAATATTGAAGTACGACACCATCATCGAGAGGTTGTGAATCCCACGTAAAAGTTGTAACATTAAATTAGTTTAATTAAAAATTAAATCCGTGGTGCATTGGTTGATAGGCATCGAACCACTCATATACATTAAGATTATTTATTTGTTTAATTAAATTTTATGTTTGCGACACCGTCGTTAGGAGATTGCAAATTTCCCCGTGAT
This sequence comes from Cardiospermum halicacabum, assembly GCA_031304145.1. Taxonomy (NCBI): domain Eukaryota; kingdom Viridiplantae; phylum Streptophyta; class Magnoliopsida; order Sapindales; family Sapindaceae; genus Cardiospermum; species Cardiospermum halicacabum. The sequence goes on along the minus strand of CM062390.1, from coordinate 8,406,198 downwards.
GTTGTGATTTATATTTATTTAATTTAAAGTAGCAACATTAATATCAAGAGATTGTAAATTTGATGTAAATATTACAATTTAATATTTATTTAATTAAAAATTAATATTGTAAAATTATAATTAAAATGTTGTTATATAATTTATATAAATTCACTCGGTATTATGTTAAAAATACACTCTAATTAATATGTAAATAGAAAATAAAACTGAATTTAATAGATATAAAAATATAATTGATTTTTAAAAAATTAAAACAAAACAAACCGGTCAACAGAAAGTAGCAGGTAAAATATTATTTAAAAGTTATTATTATTTTAATTAATTTAAACCAATAGACTGTCATCAAATTAATTTAATGGTTAAAAAGATTATGGGTAACGTTACCCACGAAATAACTAAATATTTAATAATTAAAATATTAATTTCAACATTTTTATTTTAATAATTAAGTTGACAAATTACAAATAGTTATTTTATTTTTATTTATAAAACATAATAGAAAAGTAAATTTCACTAATCTCATAAAAAAAATAATTGAAATAATTTATGTTATTTTCATAAACATATAAACTTATTCCAACTTTAAAAAATAATAAAAATAATAATAATTATAATAATAATAGTATGAAGAAATAAATACATTACCAGCATCAAAATCAATAGAGAAATTATTATATGAAATCAAAATTAAAAGATTATTGCAGACAGAAATATTGAAACTCATTAATTTCCATAGCACGAACTCAACACTATAAATAACTAAGCAGAAACAGAAACAGACCACATCATCATCCATCAAAAACAAAACTCATTGAAAATGTCAGCTCTCACCAACTCATTTGTTGCACTTCTAATCCTCTGCCTCTTATCCAAAGGTAATTAATCTTCCATCACAAATTATAAATTAAATACATTACCATCTCAACAATTTTATTTATTTATTTTTTCAGGTAATTGTGCATGCACTTTAAAAGACATAAAAGTGGCACACCAAAAATCAAGTATTCTAATCGGAGGCAAACCACAGTGGAAAGTGACAATAACCAACACATGCAAATGTGCACAGTCCTCAGTGAAATTGAATTGCAAAGGCTTCACAAGCACTGAGCCAGTCGATCCAACCATTATTGCTCCTCAAAGAGACGGCACTTGTTTACTAGTTAATGGTAAACCATTTGCTGGTCTTGGTCATGTTACTTTCTTTTATGTCTCCAGTGGTCTCTATACATTTGCTCCTGTGTCTTCTAAGATTCAACGGTGTTGAGCATTGTAGAGATTGTGATTATGAGAATTTAATAAAATAAAATAAAATAAAATAATTATTTGATGAAATGTGAAAAAAACAGGTGGCGGATAAGAATATGTAGTGCATGGATGATAATGAATTAAAAATAAATGTTAAGGTTGATGGTGGAGAAATTCAAATTGGATTTTTGTGAAGAAACACTAAATTTGATAGTCAAGATTCTCATGCTAATAGAAGATAAATAGTGGTCGTGGTGGTGGTGGTGGGTTATCTATTCTCTACGCAAAGTTTCGTAATAATATGAATAGCTTTCGGTCAAATCATTTCCACGCTAAATTTTAATTATTTTTATTTATCTAATTTTAAGATTAGTTTTGTATAGGGAATTTGATTTTGTAAATTAAAAGTTTTCATCAATGTATTTACAAATAATCAATTTATATTTATATTTATAATTTTTTTAAAATTTTTAGTTCATTTTCTTAACATTATAAAAATAAAAATAATATTTTTTAAAATATTTTTATTTTTATTAGAGTTATTTTAAATAAAAAAATAAAAAATTAATTTTTGACAGTTATATATATATTTTAGAGATTTATTAATTTTTTTTTTTAATATTTACAGAAAATAAAAACAATAAATTAAAATGACAAATATTAAAAAATCCAAATTTTGATAGCATAAATTAGATATAAAGAATTAAATTTATTCATGATAATTAAAAATTTTAATTTATTTTGGAAGAATTTAATTTGATTTATATTTAGAAAATGAAAAATAAATATAATAATGTTTATAAAAATTTTAAAGAAAAATGTAATGATAATAATATATGGTGATGGTGGTAATGGAAGATTAAATATATGTGGGGGTCAAATCAGTGGGGTACATTGCATATTTAATAGTATATTGGAGTTTTGGTAAATGATAGTATTTGGTTTGATTGTAAGATAGACAACTAAATCCAATGTGGACCATTTTTGATTTGCAAATCTACTACTTCAACTACTTTAACATCTTTTTCTCCCCCTCTATTTCTACAGTAAGTCAATTCTTATCTCAATTTCATCTCCAATGTTTCATATTTTCTTGGAAAGGAAAAACAATAAATAAATAAATATATATATAAATTAAAATTCGAACCTCTTTTCATTTACATAATTATCATCCCATATTAGATTTCTCTATACATCCATCATCATTACCATCATTTACTTATATAAACAACATTCGATACTCATTTGATAATGTATTTATTATTTAAGATCATACACTAAAATCATGTTAAATTCTTACACAAACACAATCATCGTCAATAAATATTAACATCGTATTATTATCAATGTTTCATACCCCAATTAATCATGTGATGCAGTAGAAGTTATATCGTATCATTTTCATACGTCAAATCACTTTATCAAATATTAATTCATTTATTTTCGAATTGATTTCTTTTTCTACCTTAATTAATATAACTAAAGACTTCTGTCCACCAAAATTTTACATAAACCTCAGCTGGACTCTGGTGTTTCTTCAATTTACTTAAATATTTTTTAATAAATAACTCAAAAATACAATTTTTAAATGATTAAAAAAAAGTATGTTTATATAGTTACTTTATTATTAAGTAGAGCTGTATGTTTATTTATTTATTTATTTTATTTTTACATAAATTTCTATAAATATATAACATAAAATTTATTTTTTATAATAATTTATTATAACAATAAAATATTATCACACAAAATAATACTTTTACAGAGAAAATTGATTGGACTTCTAAAAATTAAATCTAATTATTATATTAATATTATTAAAATTAAAAAATTTAAAATTTATTTATTTATTATTGTTTCTTTAATATTTTAGTTTATTTTTATTTTTCATTTTATTACTGTCAATATAGAGTTTCAAAACTAAATTTTTGCTTGGAGTATAGAGAGTTTGTGGTCAAATAATATATAAAAAAAATATTTTTATCAAATTTAAATTTAATTGATTGTATTACGAATAATCATGAATGTATAATATTATTATTAATCTTTTTATTCTATCAAAAAAAATTATACAAATAAATTGGATTTAAAAAAAAAAATTATACCTAAAATTAAGTAAATTTTATGTAATTCCAATCTCTCCAGTTAATGAAAAAATGGAGGACACATGTAGAGAGAGTATAAGGGCAGTCGAAGATGAATAAAATTATAAACTTTGAATAGAAAGAAGGAATCTTTTACCCCACATTTTCCCACAACTATTTTATTAAATTAAAGTAACACCATCTCATGTCATGTGTCCCCAACTATAGCTCCTTCTTTTTATGTACACTCACCAATCCATTTTTATTTTATTTTTAAAAAACCTACTGGAGTATATATTTTTACTACTGTCATTGGATTAGAATAATCAAATAACAGTAACATTATCGGTAAATGAAATTAGAAAAAGGTAAAGACAATAACTGGGCATGTCAGCCAACTAAACCATAGACTGATAAATTCATGTTTTCTTATTTAATTAATTTATGTCAGCTTTATATTCAGGGAATGAATAATCCTCTTATTAATCCCATGTTCATACCCTAATCTAATCTAATCTAATCTAATCTAGTACTAGTATTAATGATGTGCCCAGTTAATTGTGTTCTTCAAAACCCACATTATTTAATCATTCACTATCAATATGAGTGCCTGCAAAGCAATTTACTATGTTGATGGGCTCAACAACAAAACACTTTTTTAACAAAGCTTCATTTTTTACATTATCGGCAAATAACGCCTACCTCCCCTTCACATTGTTATATTTACATGATGTGAGTCGAGTGACAGTTTGGTAATTTCACAAAAAGCGAGGGGCGATAGTATAAATGATGACGTCATCACTACTGCATACCCACTATCTTCTTCTCCTTCTTGTTTCTTGAGTCTCTCTCTCACCAACGACGACAACAGCAACAGTAAAGCAATTCTCTGACCGAATACCGACAAAAAAAACTACCCTCAGTGGCATCTTTCGTAATTTCTTCCCATTTCCACGTCCCTTTCTCCAATTCCCCGTTCCCACACACATCATATTATTTTCCAGATTTCAACCACAAAAACCAAAAAAAGCAAAAACATCACTCTCTCTCTCTCTCTCTCACTGCTCGCTGAAACCATGCCTGCTTCGCAGCTGATTCCGCTCTTCAATTCGCTCACCAAAGCTTAGAACTGAAGAAAAAGCGTCAACAGCAGACTCGCTCACTGCTACACTCTGTGTTTGTTTGTTTATCTTTCTCTCTGTTGAATCAAAATGAGGTCTCGGAGAATGACCGGAGGAGTCGAGAATCTGGATCCGGAGAGAAAAAGGAGCGGCGGTTTGAGAACTAAACAAGCTGGTAGAGGATCGTGTAGAGGAAGTTAGACTTTTTGATTCACGTTTTTTTAGCTTCGATTCTCATTTCGTTTTTCCATATAAAATGGGTTTTATGTTGAAAGAGCTGCTCAAAGCTCTTTGTACTGCTAATAACTGGTGCTACTCTGTTTTCTGGAAGATCGGCTGCCAAAATACTAAGTAAGTTTTTTTTCCTTCAAATTTTGTTTGTTGTAGTTTGATAGGTAGTTGATTCTCTTGTTTGGAATTATTTGTTTTGGTTGTTTATTCTTTTTTGTCTATGAGAATCTGAGTAGAGAATATAATTTGATTTTATTTGTCAATTCCTCTTTCGGTTTTTTCACTAAATCCATCTATTTTCATTCGGTATCTGACCTATTTTTATTCTTGTTTTGAGTAAAATAATGTTGACTCATGTCCTTTTCTAATTATTTGGTTATTTTTTTTAGATACTGTTTAGGATGTGATATCTATCTATGTTGATTTTAGCAAATGATAAAATTTCCTTACTTGGTACAGGTTGTTGATATGGGAAGAATGCTACCATCAGCCTACATCATCTTCTGATTTATCATTTGGAGAGTGGGAAGGAGGAAGGTGGGCTTCTTCTGAAATTAGCTCTTCCTCTTCTCAGCATGGGATTCAACCGGGAGACAGACTTCAATTCCTTATCAACCAGATGATGATTAATTATCAAGTTTATTTAGTTGGTGAAGGGTATGCATTTTCCTCCTTTTTTTAAAAAAAAAATTTTAATTTTTTTTTGTTGGTCTGGTTGCAGTCAAATGTTGAAATGTTGGTCTTTTCTGTTTTTCAGAATAGTTGGGCGAGCTGCTTTTACTGGAAACCACCAGTGGATGCTAGCAAATAATCACATTAGAGATGCCTATCCACCAGAGGTATGCCAAATTAAATGTTTCGTTTTTAGTTTTATTAGTCTATTCTCTGTTAATAACATTACCATATTAAGCTCATTAAATTAATTGTTTATTCCCGACATTATTAACCTTAGTTCATAGTCATCTGATTTGACCATTCTGTGGGCTGTCCATGACGCCTGTAAATTATTAATGAATGGTTACAGATTGAGATTTCTTTATTTGACATAATAAGCGTGCATCAGAAGCTGTCTTTAATTTACATAGGTGAGGGGATGTAGTGGTTGAACTTACATTGTTGTCTTGATTTGGTTCTTGCAGGTACAAAATGAGGTGCAACTCCAATTTTCTTCTGGCATGCAGGTCAGACAGCTTTTCAGTTGTTCAAAGTTTTGTTATTTAATATGTTGCCTTTTTAATTTAATTACTTATATTTCATTGGCAGACAGTTGCAGTCATACCTATTCTTCCTCATGGAGTTGTACAGCTTGGTTCTACCATGACTGTAAGTTGTTTTTAACAATTTGTCTGTAATGTTTTAAAATACATTTTACATACATATAGACAAACCCAAGCCCTTGCAGTGCTTGTATGCCTTATAAAGTTATATACCATGACACAGTCTTGTTTTGGTTGGTAATAAGGTAGTTATGATAAGAGTATGGGTGTTGAACACTTCTATCATGTCAAAATGAGTAAATGTTTTTGAAATGAAAGGAAAAAATGAGTCACAATGTACAACAAAAACTTGTTTAGAATGGAATTATGCCATCGCATTTTCCATGTGTTGACTTTAAAATAATTAAGTCATACTGCTATCGATTAGTTACAGGCGAGTGGTATGCTTCATATCTTTATACCACTTAGAGTGTAGTGCGTTATGGTGACGGTCATCAAAAATAGAATTCTGTAGAATTCAAACAATTTTTAATTTTCTACTTTTATTAATTATTATTCTTGTCATTGTTAAATCAATTAACCCTGAGGACTAATATGTATATCCTTTCTATGCTTCAGATAATGGAAAACATTGCTTTTGTGAATTATGTTAGGAGCTTAATTCTGCAATTAGGATGTGTACCAGGAGCCCTCTTATCTGAAAACTATGGAATGACATATTCTGCTGAAAAACTTGGGGCACCAATTACAGATGAAGGGCTTGTTTCTCTGGATTCATCCAGAAGTTACAAGAGGACAAACTCCACTAGTTTGTTGGGTGAACGCCCCAATCAACAAAGCAATTCATCTCAGCTATCAGAGCTGGTTGCACAATCTTTAGATTCTCTTAGTAGACATGGTCGGCATAACACTCAGGCTACCAAATCAACCTTTTCATCCCCTATTCAGGCACAAGTTTCTGGTAAATTCCATGATGACCAATCTGACAAAGTATATCCGTTAATGAAGCAGAACCATCATTTCGGCTGCCAACTTGATAATGGTGATGTAAGAGCTGCAGTTATCCCTGCAAATCCAGATGCATGGTTGCAACAGCAGGCTACTTTGTACAATTCAGGATCTGAATTTAGTTATCAATCATATACTGGTCACTCAAGTGCTGATTTTAGCAGCTTAAAGTTAATTCAACAGCAGACTGTGACTGGTGTGGGTGTGCAAGATCCTGTCACTCAAAGTGTCAATCCATCAAACAGGAGCAGCTTCACTGGATCACATTTGAAAAATCAAGGAGGCTTAACTGAAGGATCTCCTGGTATCCCTACACTTGAAGCAAGTGAGCTACAAGGTGGGACAAAGACTTATGTAAATCCAGCTGTTCTTCTGTCCTCTCAAGCATCCCTGCCGAAATCAGCAGACAAAAATATTTACTGCAATTCTGAACGAGGGCTTCAAAATGCCAATCTATCAAAAGAAGAGGAAGCTTCTTTATCCAGTGTAGTGGATCAGTTAACCACCAGCAACATGCTTTCAGGATGCTGCAATCGAGGATTTAATTCATCAGATATTAAGCATATGCAAACTAGTTCGGTATCAGTACAACAGGGAATGGATACTGACTTTTATCAAGCACCAGACAACCCTTTCCCTCATCTGGATGGACATATGTCCTTGAGTGAACAAATGCCTGGTATTGTCCATAATTGCCAGACTCATCAGCTTCAGGAACCAGTTTCAAGCTCGAGCTATTCTGAATTTGAAGATAAATGTTTACATCCTTCTTCAGGGGAAGATTTATTTGACATTTTGGGTGTGGATTTCAAAAATAGGCTCCTAAGTGGAACTTGGAGTAATCTTTCTTCTGATGGACAAAACTTGGGCAAAGGTAATTTGACGGCTCTGAATGTGCCAGACAGTAGTTTTGATCTTTTTTCAGTTAGTCAAGAGGTATCAGACAGTGCTACATTCTCTTCTCTGGGCAAAGAACATCTTTTAGATGCTGTGGTCTCCAGGGTTCACACTGCTACCAAGCAGATGTCAGATGATAATATGTCTAGCAAGACTACATTGACAAAGATCAGCAGCTCCTCCATTCCTAGCAGTTCTCCATCCTTTGGCCGCCCTAGCACATCAAACTCATTGCAAGGGGAGTGTTTTGTACTTCCGAAGTCCCTGTCGAAGGCGGAAAATGTGGGATCCGGCTCTTTTCAGTCTGCTTTTAGCAAGGATGATGCTGGAAGTTGTTCGCAGACTACTTCTACACATAACTCCCAGATCAGTTCCTGGGTTGATCAGGCTAATAGTGTAAAATCTGCTGGTAATCTACCAACTGCATATTCTAAGAGGAATAATGAAACAGCTAAACCTAATCGCAAAAGACTCAAACCTGGCGAGAATCCTAGACCTAGGCCAAAAGATCGTCAGATGATTCAGGATCGTGTGAAAGAGTTGCGAGAAATCGTACCAAATGGAGCAAAAGTAATTACAGTTTACTTGTTACTAATTACAAGTCTTCATAAGATTGATAATTATTTACTTATGGAGCAAAGTAATTTCACTTTGCTTGTTATAGTCACAAGTCTTCATAAAGTTGATAATTATATACTTATTCAATTATTTATGATGTTACAGTGTAGCATAGATGCACTTCTAGAACGAACCATCAAGCATATGCTTTTCTTGCAAAGCGTGACAAAGCATGCAGACAAACTCAAACAAACTGGGGAACCTAAGGTAGACATTTTCTACTTTCTTTCCTTCATTTTGTTATCTACAAAGAGTTTATGTTAATTGACTGTTTATCATGTCATTTCATCTCTGTGGTAAATGTTTATTTTCTTAATGTTAGTTAGACTTGCTGAATGTTTATTTCTGTCATGCCTAATTCTTTGAAGATGTTAAAGAACTAGTTTGAAAATTATGCTGTTTTGATCCATAATTGGACCAAAAGTTGAAAGGTTTGAAGTAGATTGTTTGTGTCTGTCATTATTCTTATATGGCAATGCAATAGAGTTTAGTTATGTTCATTTTGGTTGCTTATTTTTTTTATCTCTTTCTTTATCTATGACAAGAATTTGAGCAAGTTTATTTGTTTTTTCTTCTGTACTGGCAGCTCATTAATAGTGAAGGTGGATTGCTTTTAAAAGACAACTTTGAGGGAGGAGCAACATGGGCATTTGAAGTTGGTTCACAATCTATGGTTTGCCCTATTGTAGTTGAAGATCTGAATCCCCCTCGTCAGATGCTTGTGGAGGTGTGGCTTTATTTCTCTTCACCTTGGATACTCCTTTTGGGTGTTTTTGAATTAGTCTTCATGATAAATTGGTTCTGTTTTGCCTTCTATTAACAGATGCTTTGTGAAGAAAGGGGATTCTTCCTAGAAATAGCTGACATGATTAGGGGATTGGGATTGACTATCTTAAAGGGGGTTATGGAAGCCAGGAACGATAAGATCTGGGCACGTTTTGCAGTAGAGGTAAGCTTTCATACTTTTTTTATTAAACTAATATCCTCAATCTGCTTGATTTCTTGGTAGGACTGTGAACATTTTTCTTTTAGTCAGAAAATGCCAAAAAAAAAAATAAAAAAAAAATAGAAAGTCCACGTCCCATATTTGAATTATTTAGAGCTCCAATGCTTTCAAATATTACATTTGAGAGCGCTCCAATGTTGACCTTCAGGAGACTTATTTAGTTTCTTATAGCAATAAATCAGAAATACTTGTCCTAATGAGCTATCCTATATCATGTTGCATGATTCTATAATTTGTGTTGAGATGTTTTTGTGTATGCATATGGAAATTAATGTGTATTACCCCGATATTTCATATAGTATTTTGGAGAGGATTGTAGTAGTTATGTTTTATATTTACCTAAAGAAATTTGTACCAGTCTGAGCTCGATTTTCATACACAGGCTAACAGGGACGTCACAAGGATGGAGATATTCCTGTCACTGGTTCGTCTGTTGGAGCAAACCTTGAGGAGCAGCACATCAGCAAATGCTTTGGAGAACAATAAGATGATGGTCCATCAATCTTTCCCCCACGCTACCTCCATACCAGCAACCGGAAGGCCCAGTAGTTTACAGTGAACCACCTGCTGCTACATATGTCAAGGTCTGGGATGTTAAGAGCAGGTTCGGCATAGCTTGCCATGACTAACATATCCCGATCTATGCTCCAATCAGGTGGTTCTTAACATTAACTGACTTTTATCTCCTATTAATCAGATATAGCTAACCTCATATATTAGAGGCAAGAGATTTGTTTAGTTAGAGTGATTGTGTTGAGGACTCATGTCTTGAGAGAAGAATATATACAATGAGTGCGAGGTAATTGGTCAGATTAGGATTTAGTAATTATTGGAGATTGATAGACAGTGACTGAAGGGGGCTTCATGGCAATAGGTTTGTGGTTCACAAATGTATAGAGGAGGTGGTACATGGAATGGCAAATCAAGGTGTTTCTTTCTGGGGCAATTGTGTTTGTTTTGTTTTGTTTACCTTATTATAGATTCTAGTTATGTTTTTATGACTATTAATTAACTAATGAAATTCTAGTTTCTAAACGCTTTGTGATGAGTCTCTACTGATGCTACAATTGTTAATGAAATTCAAGGATGGTATGCTGTGCCAACAAATTTTGTAATTATAAAAACGAAAAGGTTTCTGAGAACCACTGGAATGAATCATGTACTTGCGTGATGATACTAATTATGACTCTCGTCTGAAATCGATCCCCAATCTAATGTTGGGTCCACCACTACAAACTACTATAAAGAGTGAAACAGATAGTCAATTTGATCACCTTCAATTTTTCACAGAACTTAATTTTGATATTTATCAAATTTAATAAAAAAATTTACTATTTCATATCAAATAATCGGAGAAGAAGAAGCCATAGCCATGGCTATAGACGTGTTCTGGGACGAAGGAATGCTGTCTCACAACACTGGAAAAGGCGTGTTCGACAGTGGAACAGACCCAGGTTTTCTCGATGTACTTGAAAACCATCCTGAAAACTCCTCAAGAATCAAGAACATCGTCTCTATCCTGAAGCGAGGCCCAATCTCTTCTCACATCTCTTGGCACCCTGGTAGACCCGCTCTCATCTCCGAATTACTCAAATTCCACACCCCAGGTAAACAATTCACTTCTCAATTTCTTTATCTCAATTGAAAATTGATTTATAATCTACTCTAATTTAATTTCTGCAGAGTACATTAACCACCTCGTTGAAGCGGACAAAGCAGGAGCAAAGAAGATTCTCTGTGCCGGAACTTTTCTCAACCCAGGTTCATGGTCCGCTTCACTACTTGCTGCTGGTACGACCCTATCTGCTATGAAACACCTTCTCGACGGTCGTGGAAAATTTGCTTATTCCTTAGTTAGGCCTCCTGGTCACCATGCTCAACCTAATCAAGCGGATGGTTATTGCTTTTTCAATAATGCTGCTTTAGCTGTTCAATTGGCTTTGGATTCCGGTTGTGGAAAAGTTGTTGTTGTCGACATTGATGTTCATTATGGGAATGGGACTGCTGAGGGCTTCTATAGGTCTGATAGAGTTTTAACTGTATCTATTCATATGAATCATGGCTCTTGGGGTCCTTCACACCCGCAGAATGGTACTGTTGATGAGCTTGGTGAAGGAGAGGGGTTTGGTTTTAATTTGAATATACCTTTACCTAATGGGACTGGTGATAAGGGTTATGTGTATGCCATGAAGACTTTGGTTGTTCCGGCTGTTGAGAAATTTGAGCCTGATATGTTTGTCTTCGTTGTCGGTCAGGATTCAAGTGCGGTAAGTAGTTTTTTCTAGTCTCATTGGATGTTTTTATACTCATAGGGATGCTTTTATATATTTGGTGGGTTTGAGCTAGGAAGTTGAACTGTAGATTTCTAATAAGATTCACCTGTGCCATATAAAAACAAGGAAACTATATTTATGATGCTGGTTAAAGAGTTTTTCATGTTTTGTTATTTCTTTTGATTAAGAGCTAAGAGATTTAAAGCTTTGGTAATCTGATAGATAGATTTTCACTATGTATAGCTAATAGAAAATTTCTGTCTTTTATCGAATTTAGGTTCCAACTTTGACAACTTGAGACTCAATCATGAAGCATTAACTTAACTTAAGCTCTCTAGCATTATAATGATAGTACTCTTGTTTTGATAAGGTGGAGATTACATGCTTTACATTTTTAGCTGCAAATTAGTGTCAATTTTTACTAAAGTGTTAAAGAATTCTTCAATATTAGTCATGACATGATTTTACCAATTTCTATGTACAAATTCAAACTTCATTTCCTCCCTCTTTTCTTCTATGTGTTTTAGAAAGGTTGATTCTAATACGATACAAAAATATGTCAAATATAAGTAGGTTATTTTTCTACACTCTTGGTAAATGGTTGATGATGTGGTTTTGTTTAGGATATTAATTGTGGAACAGGAAATGCTTTTAATATCTGTACAAATTGATCAATAGACGTGCATGAAGGAATAATTAACTTCCTACATTTTTTTAATAGATAATGTTAACTAGAATAATCCAAAAGTTTTTACAAACCTTATTTAATGTGTTTGAACCATTTTGTTGATGTCATAAACATTGAGTACTGGCATGACAATTGAATTCACGTCACCTATGAATCCAATCATGCACTTTTTAAGTCGCTATGAGGTCAACCTTCCAATAATTGTTTGTTAAAGGTTGAAGTGTGTTTACCACACAAAATTTATACATATGGAATTACCTACCACTACTAGGACTACATTTTTATGACAGCAAATATAGCTCCATTAAATAAATAGAGACAGTTGCATTGTCATTTATAATTGATTGCTTAATGTTATGTTACCATACTTGTCCTAGTTGTTTACCCTCACCATAGCAGTATTGTGATACATATGTATTTTTCACCATTTACCTCAAATGTTCACAAAATTATATCTATATCTATGCATTTTCTTTTCTGATTGCTGCTGATTGAGTATTGAAGTTGATCATATTCCAAACTGGTTCTAATGTAGTTTGACCCGAATGGAAGACAATGCTTAACAATGGAAGGCTATAGAGAGATTGGAAGAATAGTGCGCGACCTGGCAGATAGGTACACCAATGGGCACATACTTATTGTGCAAGAAGGTGGATATCATATCACCTATTCAGCTTATTGTCTTCACGCTACACTTGAAGGTGTGCTTAATCTTAACCATCCACTATTATCCGATCCCATTGCATACTATCCTGAAGATGAGGCATTTCCTGCTAAGGTTATTGATTCCATTAAACAGTATCACCAAGAAACTGTACCATTTTTGAAGACTACATAACTTTATAGTTTTTCATCCGACAGATTTTGAATTATGTACTAGAGATTTTAGATTCTGGAATGTGATGTATTTGTACAAAAGTATGAGCATGAGATGTATCATGTGAAATAGATTTGGTTTTGGAATAAAATATTTGGAGAAGATGAAAAGGGTTAGTAGTACAAGTGATTAGATTAGATTCGAATCAAAAGATGAGATAGAGATATTACAATTATAGTCTGACCCACAAATTGTCAAGCTTGATAGTGACACTCCATTTCAACTCAAACACCTCCTCCATAACTATCAAATCAAATCTTTACTTGTATATATCTACACTACAAAACATCATATGATATGATATCTATCTCCTCGATCTCATCCATTATTAGATTCCTTTTATGATTTGTTTCACTTCAACTGTAATCCATTTTCGACTGACCTCTTAATGTTCCCAGGTTACCTGCAACTTATCACATTTTTTTTTTAAATTTGAAAATCTTTATTTTATTATTTAATTATTAATTTTTTAAATGGAATCAAGAGTGTTGAAAGCTTGGAAAAAATAAGAATTAGTCTATCAAATGGAATCTTCAATAGTCATTTTTGAAAAAACCCTAAAAACTTAATACATGACATTATTTTATACTTGTTTTCATTTTAATGATAATCAACTATTTGCTTTCTATTTAGCGATCAAAGAGGCATCATCTTTGATATAGTTTAAACCATTCTATTGGATTAATTAATCTGCATTATAGTTTGTTGTGACGATGATAAATATGGCAAACGCAATGTAATTTGAGAAGAAAAACAAACATATTATAGTAATATTAATATATGATGACATTGGCAGCAGAAACAAAAAGAGCAGAGCTCGGCAAAAACAAAACAAAAGTAGTGAAGGTGATACACAGAAACCAGATGTTTACATGTTGAAAGAAAATGAAGTAGTTTAGTTAATGTGTCATGTCATGGTGTCCGAGGCTCTCTGGGGTTCGAATTGTGATGCAATGGATCAGGACCAGAAGGCACCGACCTCAACTCCCAACCTTCCTCCTCTTCCCTTGTCTTCTTATTCTTCTTCTCATTCAAAACCTGCAAATATAACCTTTTATCAGTATTCTATGAAAAGAAAAAACTTCAATGTATATATAAAAGCAAAAAAAGTATACCTTTCGGTTGTTGAAGAGTTGAGAGTAGTGGTCATTAGCCACTGCCTTGGTGGAAACAAAATCTGCAAAATGTTTTTGCTGATGCTGGTGGTGGTGGATGATGAGGAAGCAGAAGATGAGAACACAGGCAAGAACATAAGTGGTCGATGATGATGCCATTTATGTGTTTTGTTTTAAGTTGGAGATATGGTGTAATAAATGTAGTAGGAGGAGGAGAAGAAGGAATTTATAGAGATGAATGGAATGATTGCATGTGCAGCCATATTTGGGAGATGGTGATTGAATAGCCCACTGTCTGTCTCTGTCTCTTCCAGCTGCTCAAGGCGCCGTCACCTGCAGCTTATATCAGCTGACATCACAACTTGTAGTTACCGTTATCTTATTCTCTTTTCCTTTTTTAGATTTTCACTTTTGTTTTGCTTTTCAAGTCAACTAGCCTTTTATATGTATGTATATACACACACATTTGCATTTTGACTTCAAATCCAGTTAGAGATATGCTATCAGAGTTGTGGTTGGTTGGCTTGTGGTTCATTTACAAAACTAGTGTGTATGAATATAGACGGTGGTGGTTGTGGAATAATAATAGTTCAAACATGTATAGGAAGGACATAGAAGTATCATTAGGTATATGAAAGAAATCTCAGACGACCTACCATTAGTAGAATAGTATTACTATTAGGTTAGATGGGTACGGATGCGGCTTACTTTTATGTTAGGTTTCAAGGATTCCATTGTTTACTTCATTTTGATTTTTTAAGAAGAGAAAAACTTCTACTGGCAAGTGGATATTTCATGTGAGCAATGAGAGATAGGAAGTGAGGGTCGTACTAAGTTTTACCAAAGCAACCTTATAATGTGTATGTTAATAAACCCAAGAAAAAAAATCTGATTTAAGTCATTCCTAACCGAATCTCCTATCTCTTGATTCCTTCCTTCACCGACTAATTCTTAAACAAAGAAGAAAGTTATTATACTTATCTTTTCCCCTACTCCATACTTAAACATTTTAAAACCGTCCATTCGAATAAATACTATAGTGCCAGTTTAGCATAGAAAATGCAGTAGTAATTATAAAGTCAAGGTGGTGAACGTCATTTCGTTTCAGTGAAAAAAGAAAGTGAAAAGGTTAGTTATGGTAGTACAGTACAGGCAGCTACATCACAGTCATAGTCACAGTCACAGATTTGAATTTGATCCGATTTGGTTGGCATCCACAAATACTAGTACTACTAATCACCTTATCCTTCCAACAATCACTTCTCTTACGCACTCATCACATCTTTCATCATTTGCTCCTGCACCTGATATTACTATTATTATTAGTAGATTCTGTCTTGTTAATAGTAAATCCTTTATATGCATCATTGTTTCGAGTATTCTCTCTTTTATCAAGGAATAAAAAGACGAATAATCCTCACAAATACTCATCAACCTGGCTTCTTTTATCCAACAAATTTGAATAAAGATATATAAGTAAGGTAATAAATTACAACATCATGCAATCACACAGACATAACATATGCTATTAACACTATAATAATGAATTAAAATCAGCAACACAAAAGAGCAACACTGTTTCAATTTCAGAATAACTTCATATCAGGTCATATGCTCATACCCCCAGTTCTTTCCTCACTTTACCCACAAACAAGTCGCGCGATTTGATTAAGCCTGGAAGGCAGCCGATGACTGTTGTGAATGGAAACTGAGCCACAGCATCTCTCCTCCCCAACGACACAATTGCCATTCCTGAACCAGGCTTATAAGTTCCCATTTTGCTTTCTCTTTCTCCATCCATCAATATCCTCAGGTTCTTTGCTGTCAATAAAGCATGTTTCTGTGCCAAATACCCTTGTTTAAGTTCCTGCCAGATAATGTTCAATACACTATTGATTATTATCGAGAGCATAGACATCTAAAGCAACAGCTTTGCTCCCATAAAATATATCGGTACTTAACCCATTGCAACTACATACCATAGACATTATGGAAAAATAAGAAATGCAATACAGGTTATTCTAATATCAATAAGCATACATAGTATTAGTATAGCTAATCAAGTTAAGGGAACAAATTGGAAATCAGAAGTAAATGGAAGCATTAAAAATAAATAAACAATCTACAACTGAACTGTGATATGAAGAACTAAACAAAAAGGGAAAAACAAAAGGACAACTAAAAATACTGTAGATTTCTGGACAGACTTAAAATTGCTCTGAACTGGACCAAAATGATAGAATATAATTGAAACAGCCTATATGATTCTAGACTATTTCAGGGAAATACTAATCCGGCTACCTCCTACTCACTCTGATGATTGATTTCATACAATAGCCTATGGTATAAATTCCATTTAAACATGAAGGGAGCAGAGAATTGTGATTTAGGAACCAAGCGAAGAGTACACTTAATGTTTTTATATAAAACTAATATATCTATTACTATAGAAATCTCTGCTAAGCTGGTCTGAATTGCTAATAGGATCTCTTGAAGTGAAGACATGACGTGTGTTCATTTTGTGATTAGCTAGACAATTTTAATAAACAAATAAGGAGGGTGATTAAGGAATTGAATATGTTGGGGGGACTTACAGGAATATCAGTAATATCTCCGATAGCGAATATGTTTTTCTGTCCATTGACCCTTAAATTCTCATCAACCATCAACCTTCCCCGATTGTCCAAGTTATCCTTCAAAATAGTTTCCTTGAGCCAAGATGAAGCTAGTGGTTTCCCTGTGCACAGGAAATGGCAATCTGCTTTGATGCTTTCTCCAGCTGAAGTTTTGTAAACGTTGCTTTCTTCTGAACTGGAGCTCAAATCTACAGTTTGTTGTAGTTTCACTTCTACTTTCCTCGACTTTAACCATTCTAGAGTTTTATAAGATGCTTTAGGTCCAATAAATTCCAGCAACCTAGTACCCTTGTGCACTAGAGTAACCTTCTTATCTGGGAAGTCGACAGCTATCTCCCCAGCAAGCTCAACACCAGTGGGCCCCCCACCAACAATTAAAATTGATTGAGCTGCTTTAATCTTTTGATTCTCTGTAAATGCAGAGTTCTATATGTTAATGAGATGGAAAATGACATGAGATATGAGCTAACCTAATATCAACATCTGAACAATATATAATCCAAAAACATACAAAATAATGGGAAGAAATAATAATAGTTATTTCAATTGAATGTTTCAAAAGATGATTGGGATATTTCAAGTAATAAAACTCATGCATGGTTCCGATAAAAACAAGATTTACCTGTTTCGTATTCTTTAAGTCTCCCATTTCTAGTCCTGGGGAGAGGATCCTTATGACCAGTGGCTATAACAAGATAGTCATAGACAATCTGATCACCCTCAGAAGTCAACACTTCATTTTCAGTGATACCGACTGCAGTAGAAGTGACTATGCGCGCATTGACAAGGTAGTCTTTATGGTTTACAACAGTTCTCTCTCCGAATTCAGGTTCAACCATTGGCCTTAAGCTAGCCCATGTGATCTCAAAATATTCTTTGCTGTTTAAGTTTCCACACAAAACAGTCATAACAAGTGAAGAATAACAATCTGAATAATTCAGTGGAACATCAAAGGCAAAAAAGCAGGATATTAAGATTCACAATCAATTATCATTAGAGAAAATGCTACTGATTAATAGACTACTATACTGCCACAAGCATTAACACACACCATCCCATCCATGTATCCAACACCTACAAGCTCATTATTCTCTTTTACAATATACATATTATGTTCAGAAAAAAGCATGAACACTGTTCTTCAACCTAATTCTTCTATCTCACACATAGGTACATCATCATCAGCATCACATATAGCAATTTCAGAGCCATTATTCTCATTATTTCAAGTGTAACTACAGCATAATGATAACATTATTATATTTTCTCTTACAGAACCAGATTTGACCTCTTTGAATAGAAAGTAAATTACAAGAAACAAACTCCTCACTTAACCCACTAATCAATGCCGATTTCAACAATTAGAATGACCTTATCAGCATTCAAAGAGTTGAGAAAAGCCTAAACTAATAAAATCCAGCAATAGACAGCATAATCAAATTCTCTTCACAAGACTGAAATCGATGAATCAAAAATGCCAAATTCGATCAACACACATAATAGGAAATTAGAAGTTAGAGAATCAGATGGATTGATTTATTAGGAGTACATACGGATCGATAAGGGTAAGATCTGCATTGAATTGAAGAGACTTGGCGATGAGAGAGCCGGCAATACCACCTCCGATGACGATCACCCTCTTTGTCCGCGTAGTTCCTTCCATTTTCCAATCTGTTTTTTCACAGAACTGATTCGATAAATAACGTGTAAATCAGGGTCAACAAGAATCAAAGCTTCTTCCACCATGTAGTACAAATGCCAACTCCATACATCATCTTAATTTAATATTTCTTTTTCCGAGTTTGATCAATTCAATTGTATTACCCGGGTCCAGCTTTTTTTTAAAAATAAAAAATAAAATTAATTAATATTACCTGTATAAGGAGGCAACAAACTGATTGCTTAAAATATGGGGGTAAAAATAGAAATGGCCCAAACTTGTGGTGTTTTTTAGGATTTTCCGATAAATAAAAATATAAATAAATTAGTAATCTCAGCATACTTGAATAAAACCCTACTCGGTCTAGCTTGGCGTCTCTCTCTAATATATTTTGCTTTCAGTTTCCGGAAAACCCTACTAGTCGCGATATGGACAAGAGCATGTTAGCAGGACTTGACGGTCTTCCCGAGCAAGACCAGGCTCGAATGGCCTCCATGATCGAGCACCTCCAATTACGCGACAGGTTCTTTACTTTTTTCACTATTTTCTTAAACTATTTCGCGATTCTCTGCTTTGATGCCAGGTCTACTTTAATTGTTGTCGCTCGGATCTCTAAAGTTGTGTCTGTCTCGGTTCTTAGTATTATTTGACGCTTCGCATATTAGATCCACAGAATCCAAGTTCTTGACTTGTTTGATTTGGATTATTATATGTGAAGCTAGATTGAAACAATGTTCTCCTTTAAAACCAATGCTGCATCAATCTGTGTCGCATTTGGACGTTTTGGGAACAACATTTGGATTCTAGACCTACTAATGAGATTTTGTCTATTCAAGAAATTACGTTGATTCCTTTTGTTTGAAGTTCAACATATTCGATGAGCTAGATTCCTAAGTCATTATATTGTGGTTTCTTGTGATTTATGTAGCTTCGTTTGAATGCATTATCTGTGTTGCAGAATTGTTGTATATATATTGTGACATTGTTCTATGTGAAGCTACAGTGCTGTTCTCCTTTAAAACCTATGCAGACGATGTACTATGCTGCATTTGGACGTTTTGGGAACTAAATTTTTAGACTTTGTGGTATTTACATTGTTTTCAAATTGAAAGTGGTGTATGAACATTTTGATCCATTCATAATTATAAATTGAATCTTATGGTAATAGTTTCTTGATTGTAGTTTGAGGATGTATAATTCGCTCGTGGAGAGATGCTTCACTGACTGTGTCGACAGTTTCACGCGGAAAACCTTACAGAAGCAAGAGGAGAGTTGTGTAATGCGATGTGCTGAGAAGTTTCTGAAGCATTCGATGCGTGTTGGGATGAGGTTTGCAGAACTCAATTCACAACAAGCCACCCCAGAATAGGTGACTGAAGAACAGACCTATAAATGGTTTTTGTGTTTACTCTTGTAGAATTTTCCTTTTGATTAGTAGTCCTTGTTATCCATTGTTGTCTGCAATGGAGAAGATTTATTGCTGGAATTTATGATCTCCATAGTCTGGAATTTATGATCTCCATAGTTATATAAAAAAATAATGTTGTTTTTGATAGAATTACCGGCTAGGAGTTACAGGGACAAGGCATTCACTGGCTGGTTGGCTAAAGCAAAATCTGTTTCCTTCATTCATTTTATGTTCTGTGTATTTGTATTTAACTCTGTCCTCATGGGTGTAACTGGACGATAAAGATCAAACTTATTTAAGGTAACTTTGCAGAGGCACATTCAATCCGAAATCTATATAGATCACGCTAAACATTTTACAGAAGGTAATCCAGAAATGTGGTCTTTATCATATAATGGGAAATGTAGTGCAGGAACACGGATTGCGTCTAATGACAGATGTAGAACAGAATTTAACATCAAAGTATACATTCAATGAGCTGTCTTTCACAGAACAGTTGTTCGAATCACAATGCCATAGACAATAACATATAGACAATTACATGTTTGCTTATAAAGATTCCATCATCTCCTGGGAAAACCATCTAAGCAACTACGCTGACTACCTGAGAGAAAACATGCAATAGACAGAAAGGAAATCAGTACATACGAATATGATATAGAATAATGTATGCAAATCTACAATGACAAGCAGCTGAGGACTAATAGAAATCCCAAAAAGGAAGATCAGCTTCTTCATCTTAGCGGTTACGAACTTACAATCTATAACTTGATGATCAAGTCAATTCAATGATTATACAAGTTCATTCCATATCAGAGCAGATCAGAATGTACGAACCTATTTGAACAGATACTAATACTATGCTATGCATATGGCCTGTAAGGCACTACATTCAATTTACAGTTCGGATTAGACAGAAACAGGAACCACATTCTACCTATCTCGTGATATTTGGGACCTCATTAGCCTCTTTGGGCTTCTAACTGAATCAAGAAATAGGTTTGATTATCACTCACCTATAAAATTTTCATGCATTTATCAACCATACTTCAAGCACATTACCATTACTGTGGTTGAAATGTTAAAGTAGTACAATGGAATATGATGCTTATAGAACTTACCGCATGCCAGAGGGCCTACAGGATAATAAGTTTGAGAAATTACTTCAACGTTACCATGTACCAAACACCAAAAACTTTAGCAAGAACCAGACCTAAGCATCAACATGAATCAAATGCAAGGAGACAGTGTCTGCAATCAATGAATGACATGCAAAATAGACGAAGAAGAGCTGAAGTCATCTAATCCCATACCTTTATTGAAGCATTACTCTTCATGACCGTGACGATGTTTTCGGCTCTTCTTCTTAGACCTCTTTCTGCTCCTTCCAACTCGAGAATCATCTGAAGCACTTCCATCAACATCAGACAATGATGTGGACCTTCTGCTCTTCCGAGCATGCCGCTTGCCAGAATCATCAGACTCATCCGAATCTGAATCATCTGAGTACCTATGACTCCTTCTCCTCCTCTTGTCTTTCCTACTCTTCCTCCCACGGCTTCGCTGCACCTCTTCTTCATCCGATGACTCATCCTTTTTCCTCCTTTTTTCGCTCTTCCTCTTCTTCCTTCCTTCATCCTCATCCTCAGAGTCACCACTTCCCCTCTTTCTACTATTCCTCTTCTTTGATCTCCCTCTCTTCGTCCTCTTTCCGAAGTCATCTGAATCTGAATCACCTGCATTTGAGTCATCCATTTTCCGCTTCCTTGATGACTTGCCACTGATCTTTTTCCCAAATCTTTGAGCAATGATCCTCTCAATCTCAGAGTCAGCATCGGAATCTGAACTTTCACTCTCCTCTTCCTCCTCTTCACTTTCCTCACTCTCAACCTTAGCCTTACCATTTACCTTCCCCACTTTCCCCTTCAATTTATCCAACTCAGACAAAACAGCAGCCTGAATTACTTCTGGGTCCTTCTCCTTATTGTCATCTTTAATACTAAGAAAATTCCTACATTGGAAGGTCAAGTGGCCGACACGACCACATTTCTTGCATGCTCCACGGGCCTCATCAGCATTAGTATTAGTTATACGAGCAAGTGCCAAGAGCCCCTGGTAGCTGTTATATGGATTTTCTGCATCAGGTTCATTACTTGCCACCTTAGGTTGAGAGGAACTTTTCGATTCCTCCTTGTTGGGCGCATATGGGTCATACCCAATTGCACTCTGCCATATACCATGCGTCTGCAAGGCTGCACTACTGTGCACCCTGTTGTTCGCAGGCATGCGAACTCGTCCAGCAGTGGCCGGCATCTTGAGGGAGTATCAATATCAAAAGCTGGGGAAAAAAAAAAGCCAAATCACCATCTATATTCTAATCAAATCAAGAATAAACATCATGTCAACACACAATTTTCATAAATTATTCCTGAAAAATTCAGGCAAATAAAAATATAACAACAATAGTTTCAGCAAGTTTTGAACATACCAAGCCACATCACATATTGCGTCAATTAAAAGACTGCATCAATCTCATTTCTCACAAAATTATAAAATATAAGTGCAATATCCTGTATTTACTCACATATGTACAATCCACAACACTATCATTGGTTTGAACATTTCACATCTAAACAAGCATGGATGAATATTTCACAATCAACTAAAAAGTAAAACAAGAATAAAGCCTATAGCAAACTCACTATCCTCAAATCCAGCCTTAAGCAAAGCTATAGCCATATCCAATTAACAACTTCCCTATAATCACTAGCAAAACACATTTCTCAACAAATTACGTGTTTACATTACTTGTGATATGTTTTCAATCAGACCAATTCATGTTATCCCAAAATTGCAAGCCAAATATATCATCCACCCAAAGATATTTAAGTTATCACGTCAAAAGCTCAATCGTCATATAACATGTCAACATTAACGATTCCTATTAGTTACCAGTTCCCACCTTCCAAATGCAAGCAATGCACTTCAAACTAATTTCATTCCAAGTATATAAGTCTAACAACCATAATTCGTTATTAGCATTCTAAACTAATAATATTCAAACCTTGGTTTATAATGTCCACAACGAAACTATACCTACTAGTTAAACCCCGACTCTCCAAAGCTGAGGCTGCATTCGCATACCAAATCAGTTTCTAAACCAGCATCTCAATATTAATTATCAACCAACCCCACTTGTTTAATAACCTGCCAAGTTTTTGAAAACGTTGCATAAATCCCCCTTCAATTTCTATAACACACCTAATCATTCCCACCCATCAACTAAAACTAAACCATTCACCCATACCAATTAACAAGCAATCCCTCGATAACACTCAACAATTTTAGGATTTTTAAGACATAATCACAACTAGCAGAATCGATTGAAAACAGTTGGGTAAAACTAAATCTAATCTAATAACAAAAAAATGAGTGTCGTCAGAAGAAATATGTCAAACTTACCAAGAGGATCGAGAAGGAAATTGGTGTCGGAACTTTGGGGATTTTGATCCGAATCGCGACGGTAATCGGAGGAGTGGAGACGGCGGTGAAAGTGCCGAAAGGAGAGAGAAAGGGCACGGTGACGAAGGTAGACAAAAACGCTCCGGCCAGGAAAATATAAACATCAATTGAGATTTTAAACTCATTATTGACGAACCGCCTCATAATTTCAAAAAGATCCTTTTTTTCTCTTGAAATTATGTATTTGACCCAGTTCCTTTTCCCAAAATTTTCAATATGGTGAAATTTCCAACTGACCCTCATATTTGTGTTATTCTTCACTTTTAGTACATGAGTTTAAAATCTTAAACTATAGAAGGGAAATTCTGCAAATAAAATAACGATCCATTGCATTTTTGGATTTTTTATTAAAAAAATTATATTTTTAGACTAAAATTAAATATTTTATAGAACTAAATTTTTTTAAAAAATTTTTGCAAAAAAAATAGACCAAAATGACTGTAATACCTCTGCTTCCCGATCTTGATTTGCTTCCCGGACAGATCAGACCGGGAAGCAAAAAATACACTGGAAAACAAGCCAAATATAATATCAGAAAACAGTTATATTTGCTTGTTTCTTGATCTGATGCTTCCCGATCCACCTGAAAGCTCATTTTTGCAATTTTTTTTTTAAAAAAATCCAAAAAATGTAAAACAAAATAAAATTGATCTAAAACTAATTTTTTTTTTATATATATATAAAATCTAAAAATACCTATTTTCACATAAAAATAATATTATCTTTTTTTAAATTTTTTTATTTTAAATTTCACATCATTGAACTTTATTCCATTTCAATACCAATCGGCTTTATAATGGATAAATTTATTGTTAAACTCGTTGGATGATACCTTTCCCCACCATTGATGAATTATATAGATATATGTTTTTGGTTTATATAGTGAGATGGTCTATGAATCGGGCATCAAATATTAGAGTTTAACTTGATTGTTGATTATTGGGATGGGGAATATACTTTTTGACTCAATCATTGTGCATGTCATTTCATGACAAAAGGAAAAGGTTGGATAATGAGAGTTGGTACAACAATTGAATACTACTTCTTTGTATAGCTTAATGGACATGCCTTGGAATATAAGTTCCTGGTTGACAAAAATGTCAACATTAATGTGTCTTCTTCTGCTGTTCATTCCAGGGAATTTATATGGTAAATACAGTGAAATCTCCTCTATAGGGTCGTGTTATTTTAACCCCGAATAAATTTTATAATTATATATGGACTGATGGTTGTAACTATGATTAAATATTATTTTATAAATAATATTAAAAAATAAATATAATAAATTGTTATTTTTATTTATTATTTTAGTGAATTTATGATTGTAAATGGTGGATGCTAGAGACGGGTTATTTAGTGTTGTGATTTTTAAAGCATTATATTATTATTTTCTTTTAATTATTTCTCTTCTCGTGTTTATAAGCGGGACATATCAATCCTATTATAATACATTTGAAAAATGAAATTTTTTTTATATAAATTTATATTTTTAAATTTTTAAAAATTATTAAATTATTTATTTATATACAACTCATGTATGGAACTCAAATTGTCCCTCCTTATTACGGATGATGTTCTTAACTTATGTCTTATAACGTAAAATATCAATGGTTTTTTTTATTTCTTTTAATAGATTCGCACTAATGAAAATAAATAGTGGGTGTATATATAAAGCCTATTGTTGATATTTCGGCATTCAAGTTTATTACATATTTGCAATTTATATATAAATATAAAGCAGAACTTTCAGCGGGCTCCACGAAAATGACGTGGCAGCACCGAGAGTTCAACGTTAAGTTGAAAAATAACTAAAATCACCACTTTTCAAACTCGACCTAATTTTTGCAAATCAAAATGCGCCACGTGTTTTTTTTATAAAGTTTTGTTATTATTTTTTTTTAATGAATTGATCGTCTCTTGAAATTCGAAAAAAATAAAATAAAAATATATTAAAAGACTATTAAATGTCTATTAACTTGATGACTTTTCTATTTTATAACTTTTTTTACCTTTTTAATTCGTGTTCATGTACATCTCCGCTCTCTCTCATCTTTATTATATCATCTCTAATATGTGTATATATATTTCTCATTTTTTAACAAAAAGCAACTAGATGGAATGCAATCAAATGTGAAAAGTTGGTAATCAATCTTCTCTCATTCTTCTATGCAAATGTTTATATATTTGTTTTATTGATTATTGTTATTAGCTCTATATTTATAATTCTTTATTTGTTACCATGTTTTTATTATATCGTGTATCTGTGTTGTTCTAATGTATTTTTTTTAATAGTTTTATATGTAAATTTGTTAGATATGTCACCACATAATACGATGATTACCATGGGTGACTTTCGATTCACTTTTTCTTTTAACCTTTGTTATATATTTTAAAAATAATTATTTTTAAAGTTTGAATACAGTTTTGTAAGTTTTTTTTTTTCAGATCTAGATAATAACAGATAGCATTGTCATGAAATTAGAAATAAATTTCTTAATTTTTTAAAATAAGATTTGTATTGTTTAAAATTCAATTAACTCCAAATAAAATTTTAAAATTTAATTTTTTTTTTCTTTTTTGTTTCTCTATGCAGATTAATGTCAAGAAATATTGGAAGAATGTGAAAGTCTCGAAGAAGAAAAAAAAGTAAATGAAAATGTAATTTTATTGTTTTTGGTTTCCTATTATAAATGTCAAAAAAAATATTGAAAGAATGTGGATGTCTTTAAAAAATGTAATTTTTATTGTCAATTAAAGTAATAACAAAAATAAGATTTGTATTGTTTAAAATTCAATTAACTTCAAATAAAATTTTAAATTTTAATTTTTTTTCTTTTTTGTTTCTCTATGCAGATTAATGTCAATATTGGAAGAATGTGAAAGTCTCGAAGAAGAAAAAAAAGTAAATGAAAATGTAATTTTATTGTTTTTGGTTTCTTATTATAAATGTCAAAAAAAAATATTGAAAGAATGTGGATATCTTTAAAAAATGTAATTTTTATTGTCAAATTAAAGTAATAACAAATATTGTTACTATAGAAAAATCTGTGATATTTTTCTATTTTTTAATTTAATAATAATTGTTCTTATTTAATGCTACTTATACCAAATTCTTCCACTTATGTATACATTAAATGTTTTTCATATACTGTATTTTATTTTTTTTCATTATATCGTTTATTATTCGCTAATGCGATAATTATAAATTATTTTTTTATTTAAGTATAATATTTTATTTCAAAATTTATTACATATTTAAAAAGATTTATTTTTATATTATTATTATAGTATTTGTTTTAATCAATAATATCAATGCATTCAATCATTTTAAATTTGAAAATTTTCATCTTTTTTTAAATTATTGTTGTTATAATTAAATAGTAAACTAATTGCACCTATTAATATACATTATATTTTATCTATTTATGAGTATTACTCCCTCCGTTTTATTTCGTAATACCTTTTTAACATCAATTTATTCAATTCATTTTTTAATTTGTGTTAAACATAAAAAAAAAAAAAAAAAAGTTATAAGTATTTCAAAATCGAATAAGTAATTATTATTTGTTTCCACATGAATTTAATAATGTCTTCAATTTCAAATTTCATAGTAATTTCATCATCTTTTAATACGCAAACTAATATAGAAAATGTTACATATACTATATATAATATTATATATGCTATGTCTATATATATATATATATGATTGCATATTTTTTAAAAAAAATCTTCTATATATAATATAAAGGAGAACTTTTATCGGCCCACGAAAATTACGTGGCAGCGCTAAGAGTTCTCCCTTGGGTAGAAAAACATAAAAAAACGATATGTTTTGAAATTCGAAGAATTTTTACGAATGAAATGATGACACGCATATTTGCTTATTATTTTTTTAACATTTTTTTATTTATCTCTCATTAATTTTTAAAACCTTTCACTTTCGTTTTCCATTCATTAATAACGAATTTTTGTTTTTTTTGTCTTTCTACTTTCTTCTCACTCTAAATTCAAAAAGAATTAAAGTATTAAATTTTTATTAATTATATGTCTTTTATATATAACAACTTTCATATTTTTTATTCGTTTATTATTCCTAAACATCTCTTCCTATTTATACCTAAAATGACAAATTGTAATTGCAAGGTGTGATAATTGGTAATTATTCTTCTCTCTCATTTTTCCAGGTCGATGTTTGTAATTCTATTTGTCTCTATTTGTCTCTTATTCTCATGAAAACCAACCAATTGTCATGTAAATTCACAGCGTTAAAATTTTTCTAATTTTATGTTAGCTTTGATTTTGTGTCGCTAATATATTGATTATTGCTATTATTTCTCCATTTATACTTTTTAATGATTTGTTTATTATTTTTTAATATATATATATATTCTTGATATTCTCACGTAATTTTATTTTATTTTTTTAGTTTTATATGCAGCAAAGATGTTGGATTGTTTCTCATGGACAGACATGGTGAGTTTTCATGTAGTTTTCCCTTTTTCAACATTTATTTTATTTTTTATTTATTTTTTTTAATTTTGTAATAAGATTTGTAGAGTTTAAATTTTCAATCATTTTTCTGTAGGCAAATATATATAATATATATTAATTTATTATTTTGTAGTGTAGATAGATATTTAAAATATATATATAAAACTTTAAAAAATTAAAATGAAATTAATAACAGAAACTGAAAAAATCTCTAATGTTTTCTATTTTCTAATTTAATAGTTTTTTTCCACTTATATATAAAAATGTGGCAATAAATATTTTTAATATGTCTAATTATTATTATTATTTTACATGTGTTCTAAATAGAAAAAACAAGAACTTTTAGAAAAAATAAAGAAAAAAAAAATAGAGATACAATAACTCACTCTCAGAAAAGAAAATGTAGTTAATTGTTATCTTTTATAAATTAATATAATATTCATTAATGTAAAAACTCTTATTCAAATTTGAAATATCAATTTGGGACGTTTTCTCGATTATGTTAGTTTAAGTATAACATTTTATTTTATAAATTTTATTAGATATTTAAAAACTTTATTTATTTATTGTTATTATTGTATTAGTTTTGATGAATATAGGTGATTAATTATTTTAAATTTGGTAACTTTTCATTCCTTTTAAACTAAAGTTGTTATAATTAAGTGCTAAATTAATTTTATCCATTGATTTACGTAAATAATTAATATTTTGTAAATAGATTTAATGGTGACTTTAATTTTAAATTTTAAATTAATTTCATCAATTTTAAATATGCGAAAAATGTTATATATATATATATATAGATAAACAAATATATAGTTTTAAAAGAGTTAAATAAATAAAATAAAAAGACAATTATTTTATCCATTACCAATATTCTTAAAAACTAAAACCCGTGATTGTTTGTATTCTCTCGAGAGGAAATTCTTCAATCAATGAAAATATTTGTCACTACTTTTAAAAGTTTCAAATTTACTATTTTTATAAAAGTTAGTAACTTTTTAAATAGTTATAAAATAATTATTAATTATTGAAATTAAAATTTATAATGGTGACTTTATATTCAAATTTATTTGTAGTTATATATATATAGTTTATTAGTAAGTATAAATTCTAAAAATAAAGCTGTAAATTATGATAAAATTATTATATTCAAGGTTAGAAATTTGAGTTATATATTCAAATTTTAAAATCTTTAAATTACTTTTATTTAGAAATCCTGAGCTATAAAATTGATTATACTGGCGACTTTATATTCAAGTTTATTTGTAATTATATATATATATATTAATTAGTGAGTACAAATTATAAAAATAATTCTTTAAATTATCATAAAAAATTATTATTTGGATTTAAAGTTAAGAATTTGGATGTTTTGAATAAACTAATTGAACATTCCAAAATTTTAAACTTTCTACTTCTTTTAAAATATAAATAGTTTGATAAATAAATAAATTTATTATATTTTATATTTTTTTTAAATTTATATATATATATATATATATATTACAAATGGTATCTTAGCAAATAAATGAAATACACTAAACTTGTAGCATGAATCCTCCCTTTATATGATATATATTTCATATTTTACTTAAAAATAAATATAATTATATTTATAAATTTTATTGTAAAGTATGTATAATTGTCAAATAAAAATAAAATATATATATATAAAAACTAATTAAAAAATTAGTTTCTCGCGCAAGACACGAGCCAATTTACTAGTAATGGAAATAAACGGTAGATATATGTATAAAGTTTATTGTCGACATTCCGGCACGCAAGTAAACGAGATGTTTTGGTTTAAGGATGAGAATTTTGGGCGAGAGTGAGTGTTACATTTTAAAGAGAGCGAGTACTTACTTATAAGAGTCTAATTCTGTTGGAAAATGTTATAAGAGAAGCGTATTATCTGCATCTTATAAAGTGGGCCAGCAACTTGGTTGGCCGAGCTATTAGAGTGCTTGTGGGACCAAGTTATGGGTCAAATAAGGCCTTTTAGAATTATCCTAGCCCATCTAATGGGTAAGAACATCATCATATGAGCATCATTCACTTCTTTCGAATAAATTTTACTTCAAGATGCAGCTAAAAACCTTTCAAATAATGCTCAGGACCCATTAGAGAGCTTTTTAAGTGTCAATAGCTTTTTGTTTAACAATTTGATAAGTTTTTTTTTTTTTAAAAAATAAAATTTGGAATTACAATTAGCTTTTCAAGTCTGAACATTTGTGTCCTGTGATTCTAGTTATTATTATAAATCCATGTCTATCATCATATCTCTCTCGTTGTTTTTTCATTAATGATCATATACTTAAAAAAAATATTTCTATAAAATAATCGAATAATTATATGAATAAATAATAACCATTAGATGAATTTTGTTGGGAAAATTTGGCTACTTTTAACGCGGCATGATGAACAAGTTGGTAATCCATTATAGCATAATGAGATCGGCCATAGAGTAAACAAACATACATCAGACAATAAAATAAATATATAAAATTAAAATATAAGTATGAAAAAAATCAATACACTGTGTAACAACAAAGTAATATTTACAACTTGAATATCACTCTCTCATTCTATGAGCCAATTACAATTGGTCACATTTCATGCACGATTTTGCAAACTCTCACACGATAACATGACTCGATCTTAAAACTTATGACACTACGTGCTTTATGTTAGGGTTTGACAAAAAATGGTATTCAATATACTAGTCTTTATTTGGAAGTTGGGAAAGATTTGAAGACTCTTTTGGAAGTAAAAGATTTGAAGACTAAGTTGGAAGTATTATATTTGACTAGAAATTGTATTTATGGCTTATTAGAATTGCAATTAGAAAAGAATCTTTTTCCTCTTTTTTTAGGAATTCTAGTAATAATAGATTTCCTAATTTGTTATGATTTACTTTGTGAGTAAGCCATGGTTCACTATAAATATGATGCTATAGTCTTCAATTGTATAGACACGAATTGAGAGATCATGAGTATCTTGTGAGTTTATTTATTGTGAGCTTGGTGTGAGGCTTGTAATTGGGTTTGGGTTAGAGAGTCTTTTCTGGTTGTGGTTGTAACATTTTTTACTACATAGTGAAAATCTCTGTCCATCTTGACATCCGTGGTTTTTTCCCGTTTTGGGTTTTCACATAATCCCGGTGCGTTAATATTTTATTTTATTTTCATTTATTTTGTTTACTTATTATTGATCGAGACAAATTCCGCTGTGACGAGCCTGATTTTTCTAACACTTAATGATTTCCAGGTTCCTATCAAACACCTCCTAAACCTACAGAATCAAATCTACATTTTTCGCTCAAGATGCTCAATAGACACCATAACTATATTTACATAAGCGATTACTTAATTACAAAGTAATATTAAAATCATTAAATTTTTTTCATATTTAAGATTTCAAAAGACCTTTTCCTATCCACAAAAGATCTTTTCCTAATTATAATCCGCGTTAAAAAATACCATCACTAATAAACTATAAGACCATCCGCAATGGGAGTCTCTTAGTGAGTCTCTCCTTTGATAAGAGACTCATGTTTCGTCTCTTTGCATTGGAGTAACTAGTTTTTTAAAAGCTAGTCTCTCAAATTAGAGACTCATTTTTAGAAAAATTAACAAATGATGAGATGACACGTGGAAAGTTCATAAAAAAGAAAGAGAATGTGGAGAGAGAAAAGAGGGAGTAGCATGATATATTTGACTTTTTTAATTTTTGGAAACAATTGGGAGAGACTTTGCGTTGGAGTGAAATTCTTATATTTTCTACTAACGAGTCTCTTTGATGATGTGGCATACACGGGCCCACATAAGAGACTCAAAGGAGAGACCTCCATTGGTGATGGTCTAATGCTTTCAAAATATTCTCTAGGTATTTTCCAAATGAATAAACCCGTTGAATTTTCAAATATACTCGAAATCATTTGCATCATGGATTTCCGAAGCTTGTTACTGATAGATTTTGTATGAGATCGTGCTGGTGTGTCAAATATCTAATTATCAAGAGTTACACACCATTGGATCTATCTCAAAATAAACTATCTAATGATATTTTATTCATCCAAATCGGAGTCCGTCTACTCCTTTACATAACCCAAACGGTGTTGAACACTAGAGTATATTCGAATTTCACATTACAATTTGAACAACACCATCGCCAAACAAACGAGTTCCGAAGTTTACCAATCCACTTATCGCCAAGTAAGGCGGTGTTTCCCTAAGCTTAAACTTTTTGACTTATAGATTATAAGTAATTTATAGATTGTAATTAGCTTAATTAAAAATAAACTGGGGACTTGTTTACCTAAACTAAGTAATAAGCTGCTGATAAGCAGTTGACATATTTATCTAAACTGATAATAAATAGTTTATAAACAACCTAAATGGTAAAATGACCATTAAGACTATGTATGATAATTATTATATACCAATATTTATCCTAACAATTGTTTAATACATTAATTCAAATAAATATTTTTTTGTTTGATAAAATTCTTGTTTAATACATTCTTTCTTGGTTAGATTTTTTCGGCTCGTCAATTGAAAGAATGAAGGGAAAAGAGAAAAAGAAGTCGCCGTTAAATGAGAAGTTTTCACAATGAAAATTTGATTATTAAGGTTAAAGGTATTTGAGAAATATTAAAATTACATAATATTATATGAGAAAATATATTGCCAACTCAAAACTCCTTATAAGATTGTTTTAAAAAAAAAAAAGTTAGAATTTATAACTTATAAAATAACTTTTTGTAAAAAAAAAATTAAAAAACACGTATTCCCAACTACTTATTATTTTAAAGGGGTTTGACCAAAACACCCTTTAAATCAAGCCAACTTTCTAATTAAAACCATCAACAATAAAGGCAATATTCAATTTTTCTTCTAGATTTAAAAAAAAATCAAATCAATGGTTATAATTTTTTTTTGTTTGGATTTTTAGATTGAGATGATGATAAATTTGCTGCACCAATCATCTATTTATATGTACATTTTAATTTGTTCTTTTTAAATAATTTTATTAATATTTTAGTTATTTAATAATAAAAATTATTTTATAGAACTCTGACAATAAAATAAATTTCGAACTAAAATTATCTATTTCACTATGCTCTAGAAGCAAATATGAGTCGGGATTTATTTGTCAATTAAATTAAAATAAATATCCATTTGCACTTTATAATTTTCGAAGGGTAGCCAATGTAATTCGTTCGATATAAAAGATTGAAATTTCATAATTTTTTAGAGGGAATTTTATAAATAAATAAATTATAAAAATTAAAGACAAAACAATGGTAAATAGCGGCACAGATTGGCATACAAAGATGGAGACTGAAATGTTGGTCAATTTCAATTCAACAGCGGTGGTAATTAAGATCCAGTAGGTCAGTTACACATATCTGAACCTCATTATCTCTCACTCTCTTCCTCTCCTTCTCTGTCTCCACTCTTTCACTTCTTCCATGTACGGCTCCATAGACTCAACTTCAAACCCTAATTAAGCACTGCAATGCTATCGGCCCCATGTTTTCTATCGTCCTCGCAACAATTTGAATTGGTGATGACTTCGACTGATGATTGATAGATCAACCACTCGAAAGGTATCTCTCTCTTCTCTGCTTACACTCTACTTCTACTCCAGTCGATATCATCCGAGTAAATTCAGTTTTTTAAGATCTACTTTTTATTCCTCCGTCGGTGACTTTGCTTTTTGATCGTTTGAATTTCCGATCTGCGTTTCTTAATTTGTTGTTGTTGTTGGTAATTTGTGAACGAATGTAGTTTAACGGCCGGGTTTCTGATGAGAGTTTGTTTTCGAAGGAGAATTGAAGTTTGTGTATCACTTCATTTCCTCTCTTCCGTGGACCTGGTGTGGCTCATTTGACGAATTAATTGTCCAATTCAATATCTATAATGTTCGTTCCATTTGTTTCAATTATACTAGGCACGAGGCCTTCCGTTCTGCCAGGAAACGTGTGATATTAATGTGAGAAGTCATTTATAACTGTCTTGTGTTATGATGATACGATGTTGTGATGGTTACACTCGCGAAATATGAAATTTGGGATAGATTTGTTAAAAACGTTTGGATAAATTGTGTGTATCTTTCAACATTATAGTATTTTGAGTTAGAATAGTATTAAAACAATTACCATTTTTTCGGCGTATGGCTAGCACGAGATGGATCATGTTAATTCTAGGGGTTTGTTTGGAGAATTATTGATGGCCTTGGCGAGCAATTGAAATTATCTAAACTTGCTCTTCTGTTAACTTTTTCTGTGTATGAATCTTTGGTTGAGCTTCATTTAAACCACCCAACCTATAGCTTGTGCTCTTTGTGAGACCTCATGCTTTTATTTAACACTATTTTATTTTATTTTTGTCATGTCCATTAACTCGTTAGTAACACTAAGTCATTATATCTAGTCTTGGGAAATAATAGACATGCATTTTTGCCAATGTGAGTCTTGTGAAACCAAAGTGATTCCATTATAAGAAGGGGTTATATACATAATCTAACAGTAAAGAAGATATCTGTGAAATTATTCTAGATGAAAATTACATTTACTAACTTCAGTATACCAATTATGAATTAGTACTAATCAGTGGTCAAATCTATCATCAGTTTGCTAGAAGTGATAAATAAGTTATATTTTAGGAGAAGGTTAGATTAGGATGACTCTCATTTTATGGTATGAGTTTAAAATGTACTATACCCTGGGTAAAAACATAATCAGAGTGAAAAATGAAAGAAATAGTCCTATTTCTACATGGAATCAGAGCAGAACTCAAGTCATATACATGGCTACTGAATCTTCATCATATGAACCCACTAAGACTGAGCAATCTCTTTTAAACAACAATGAAGGCTGTTATACATAGCGACTGAATCTTCATCATCTAGAACCACCAGGACCGAGTAATCTCTTCTAATTAAAAATGAAGAATGTCAACCTGAATACGCAAGAATGTAGAGATGGGAATGCTAGAATGTAAGCCAAATGAGACTTCTGGGGAACGAACAGGAGTACTGGTAGATAAACCATAGAGATAGGTATCAGTGGCTAGTGGGTAGATAATCTGTCTGTCACACAAATTGGCTGGATATTAGCCATTCAATTACTGTGTTAAGCCTGTTTATGAACTGTCCTATAGAGGATCATCTGAAGGGTTTGTATAGGATCTTAGCGTACCTAAAAAGATCAGCAGGAAGAGGATTGTTGTTAAGAAATCGACAGAGAGGACCTTAAGAATGTGTGTAGACACGGATTGGACGGGCCCCCAATTGGATAGAAGATCCAGCACTGTCTATTGTGCCTTCATGTAGGGCAATTGGGAAAGTTAAAAGAGTAAGAAGCTGGCTATATGTTATGAAACAATGCAAAACACAAGCGAAGAGCTGTAACTCATGTGATGTGAAGGTTTGTGGCTAAAATGGTTATTGAAGGAGCTGAAGCTGGAAAGACTGTTGACACAATGCAGCTGTTTTTTGACAAGTTAATCTATTGACCTGAGAATGAGTTTTGAAGAAATGGTTTTCAAGCTAGGCTTGATTAATATATTCAACCCATCTTTATGTTGTATTGTTAACTCTAGTTGTTTTATTATCAGCTGGGTAGATATTTTAGAAGTTAGATTATGATGAATCTGATTGACTAGGAGTTAGTATTTGTTTCAAATGCATACAATATGAGTTATAAATGTATCTCTATCCGTGGTAGAACAGAATTAGATTGATAAATAAAGTAGCCCTATGTATATATTAACGATCAACTAATTGCTTTTTCTTATATATATATATATATATATATTATAACAAAACTATTACACTGTTTTGATTTTTATTATCATAAAGATTTCTCTTGTGATTCCTTTCATTATAACAACTGCTTAATACACTCCTTAGATTCTCACTGATCATTCCTTGTTTTTTCTTGTAGATTTATTTTAGGTTAAGCTTACGCAACTTGTGCCATGGGTGTCTCCGGAAAATGGATTAAGGCATTGGTTGGTCTGAAGAAATCTGAAAAGTCGCCATCTTCGGTTAAGGAGGAACATGTGCGCATTATTAAGTTTCTTTCCTGCATTCCTAGTCATATTATTTAATTTTTCTATACCTGCAGTGTATACATATATATATATAATGTTTTATTATTTCCTTGTCCCTCATTGTGCATTTTCAGCTCCTGTTTTCGCCAATTTTTAGAGGTTTAATCTTGATCTTATTTTGAGTCTTTGTACAATCTAGCTACTATAGGACCAGATAATTTTTTTTGGCTCAGTTTCTCCATCCCTTCAAGAATTAGAGTTGCTCTGTATTCCTGGGCTGAATTATTGGGAGAAATCTATTCTATTCTCTGTGTATTATAGTTGTTGGAGATTCAACTAGATTTGCGTATGTATGCACTTCCTCCAAGGCGTTTTTGTAACTTGCTTCATAGTTGATAGCATAAGAGTATTCCTGATTAATTCATTCTTGTTTTGGCACAGAAGACGAGCAAGTCTCGGCACAGGAGAAAGCATTCTGTTGAGCTCAATGCAGATAAGCTTCATGATGAGGTTGAAAATGCTACTACAGGGGATGCCTATACAGTTGCAGATGTTGCTGGCTCTCCTTCAGGTTCAAACCAAGTGGAAAATACAACTCACAATCAGCAAAATCTGACCGAAGATTGGGCTGCAACGCACATCCAGACAGCTTTCCGAGGATTTTTGGTATTGACTGCATTCTGGCATCCACTTGCTGCATCTTATTAGCAACCCACTATGAATTTTCTTTTTGGACCTGTTTCCACGCACACACAGATTCATATGAGTGATTGACTTGAAATTTTATTTTATTTTACTTTTTTGTTTCTTGAACGCAGATGCTTCTAAGCTTAAAGGCTCTAGTTTAAGTTAATATACATGCTTAAATAAATGTAAAGAATCCTGTCTAGTCAAGCTATAACGCATTAGTGTGTTTATTATGGTCTCAATTAAAAAAACAAGGTTCCCAGTATCATAAGATGTACAATTGCTTAACTTAGTTCACTGAAGTCCTGCAGTTGGGTTCATAGAAGTTTTCTGCTTTATTTGATCTGCATTTAAGCCTCACAAACACAAGTTCTTGATGTCGGTATTTAAATTAGAGGATTCATGGAGCATTATGTCTCTAGACTAGAGTGAGTCCCTTTAGTTGTAAAAGAAGCTACTCCATTCTAATATGTTAGTTAAGAAGTTAACCTGTACCTGATTAATTGCATAATGGCGATCGTTGATGAAGATTGTAAATATGAATAAGTGATTTGCTGTCCATTAGTGAAAGCTAGATTAAATCTGGGTATGTATGTGTATATAACTGTTGAAAGAATTATCAGGTGTTACATACAGGCAACAATTACATTACCCAGTACAAATTAAATCTATTCACATGTTTTATGTAAGACTGTAGCTCATGATAAATTGATTTTGCTAGATGGGTATCAGTTTTTCAGAGAAAAACAAATACGTTTAATAATTAGGTAATGGTGTAACATTAAGGTTAGCTGCTGTCCTGTTGGGGAGACTTTGATTTTTTTTTTCTAATGTGTGGCAATTTGATACAAGTAATATCGTTCCTTGCCATGCTGTGATATCAAAATTCTGTTGTACTGAGAATTGAGGGTTTTTTCATTATTATTTATTATTTTTATTATTTTTTAATTAGTTTAATGAATTGGGATCTTTCTGACTGGGTCTATTTTTTACCTGTTGGGAAATGTGAACTGAAGTTTCACTATTTATTCTTGGTGGAAGGCTCACTACTTTGTGGAACAAAATGTTTTAATTTCTAATGTAATTGACAATTATCAGAAAGCAGGCTTGCGCTTACCTTTTTTATTTTTTTTATTTTATTTTTATTTTATTTTTTATCTTCAATTTGATATTTTGCATTCTTATAGTTTCGAATTTCTTCAGTTAGTAAATTGTAATTTGTTAAGTTATTTATTGGGTTTACTCATCAGGCTAGAAGAGCTCTGCGAGCCCTGAAAGGGTTGGTGAGACTTCAAGCTCTTGTTAGGGGTCATGCTGTGAGAAAACAAGCTGCAATAACTCTTCGCTGCATGCAAGCATTAGTGAGAGTTCAGGCTCGAGTTCGAGCTAGGCGTGTCCGTTTGGCACTGGAAAGTCAAACGGCGCAACAGAAACTCCAACAACAACTTGCTAATGAGGCCCGTGTTAGAGAAATTGAGGTAAGCAATGATAGAATGTTTGCATGTATGTACATGATTTAGGATGTATAGAGGTGTATTGAATGATAGGAATGCAGAATTGGTTAGGTTTTTCAAATAATAGTTGGGATGGGACCTGTTTCAACATGATCAGAGTTGCAATAATGAGCATCGT
The DNA here is from genome assembly GCA_031304145.1 of Cardiospermum halicacabum. Classification (NCBI taxonomy): domain Eukaryota; kingdom Viridiplantae; phylum Streptophyta; class Magnoliopsida; order Sapindales; family Sapindaceae; genus Cardiospermum; species Cardiospermum halicacabum. Next base: position 8,367,716 of record CM062390.1, on the reverse strand, counting down.
ACTACACCAATAATGTGCAATTTATAAACTGCAATGGAGGGTTTCTCACTTGCTATTTGTATCAGAAATGACACCATAATCTCTCTATGTAATTGCTCAAAATGACTGTTAAATGTAACATTTGCTTGCTTCATATACATCTGGCTCTAAATAATGCAGGAAGGCTGGTGTGACAGTGTAGGATCAGTTGAACAAATTCAAGCCAAGTTGCTGAAGAGACAGGAAGCTGCGGCTAAACGAGAGAGAGCAATGGCATATGCCCTAGCTCATCAAGTATGTACTTTTAGTTATTATATAGGTCCATTAAATTTTATTTTATTTTTTCAAATCACGCATCATTTACATGATTGATATTTTGACTTTTCTAGTGTTTTGAACATTTGCAACTGGTAAATTGTGTAGATAACTGCTTATACTCCTACATCTGTCTCTCAGGCAAAAATTTTATTTTTTGTATTCAGTTTCTAACTAAAATAAATTCTTTATTAAAATTGTTAAAAGTCCACTTTCGGTTGATCAATTGATAGCCTGCTTTTCTTTGTATATTTAAAAGGATCATTCATTGAGCGCATATTTTCCCCAAGAGCTTATAGATAATTAGGGTGTTTCTTCAGTGGCAGGCAGGATCAAGGCAGCAGTCTATTCCATCTGGGTTTCAACCCGATAAAAGCAGCTGGGGATGGAACTGGTTGGAACGATGGATGGCTGTTCGTCCTTGGGAGAATCGCTTTCTTGACATTAACCTCAGAGATGGAGTGATGGTAAAAGAGGATGGATCTACTGAAACTGAGGTTAAAAATGATTCCAAATCTCAGATAAAACCAGCTGAAGTTAAGAATGACTCCAAATCTCAGATAAAATCAGCTGACGTTAAAAATGAGTCCAGATCTCAGACAAAATCTGTGGGGAAAAAGCCAGTTCCATTAAGCCAGCAGTCCAATATGGCAAGTCAGAAAACTGGTCCATCACATTCTGATGGCAGTACCTCTTCCCCAGTTATATCAGCAGGCAATGTAGAGACATCTACGACACAGCTTGCTAGGCCAAAGCCTAAGTTGCCTCTTGAAGATCTAACTGAAGAGGCCAACTCAAGACCTGCTGGTGTTGGTCCCAGATCCCGCAGCAACCCAAAAGAGAGAACCTCACAATCAGATAAACCGGTAAAGAAGCGCTTGTCTCTGCCTAATAGTGGTGAGTCCTCTTTCTCACTAACATTTATTTGGTCCAGAAGAATCTCATTCCTGTTGATTGTTGAATCAAAGAAATTATGTTGTTATTCTTTTTCTTCTATCGTCAATTAGGTCCCTCTTGATTGTTAGGCGCCTTAAGAAAGCCATACCTCAGAGGTTATATATAGAGGACGGAGAGACCACGACCCTTATTAACCCCACAGCAATAGTTTATTTTGCCAATGTGGGATTCTGAAATTCATACCTTGCCTATTGGCGCATAACATTGCTCAACCTTTACAACTGACATCCATGACGGCTTCCCCTTTCGATGGCTATACTTGATGGTGTGATATCCTGCTTTTGATGCCATTTGTTATTTGACTCACCAATCCAGTCATGCGTGACTGTAGAAATCTGATAGAGGGGTTAGGATGTGGGGGTCTCACATTAGAAACCTCTGAACTAGAGAGCTTATCAAAGAGAACTTGAATCTTACTGAGAGAGATCTGAATTTCTTGAGTCATTTGGCCAAAATATGATAAGTTTTATAAGTTCTCAAGTCTTACATATAGAAAATTAGGAGACAACTAAAATAAAATTATTCTAGTTTAAATAAACCAACCACTAAAATTATTGTTTAATACCTCAGCAAGTTTGTGTGAGGTTATCGAATTTTAGAAGGAAGGAATGCTGGATTGCATAATTTAAGTTGCAGAATACCAGCTTCTCAGGGTGAAAACATCCTCAATTCAACCAGATAATTTACTTCTCTGGAAACATTACTTCATTCAGTAATTTATTAATTCTTTACTTGGCTTGAACAGCTGGGGGTCCTGGGACGCAAACAGCTAGGGTCAGTAGAACTGCTGCTAAAGTGAACTCTGGATCTACCAAGTACCTCAATAATAAATCAAAGATTGATGGAAAAGGAGATACAAATCCAGCCAAAGCTGTTATGCAGTCCGTTGATGTGTAGCTATTTGAATCCTAGGTACAAGGTTTACTGTTCCAGTGCTCCTGTTTATGTCTGTATATAAATTACACTGCACTATATCGTGAGGATAGTTATTTTCTCTAAGGAGACGCGATTGTTGTTTCGCGACGGGTTTGTCAATGGTCGGCTGGGTTTGGCTTGCTACAGAATAAGATCAGGTTCGTCGTTAATGTGTTGTAGTCTGTCTTTCATAGTGTTGTGGTTGTGGAGTATGTGATAACGTGTTGTATTATTCTCAGAGCAGTGTTGTATTATTCTCAGAGCAGTCTCTCATTATTGTGCTTTCGGTTATAGCTGTGTCGAGAGAATTTGTTATCAGTACATGCTTAGTATATTCAATACTTAGTGACCTGAATTATGCTCAAGTTATTGTATTTTTTATTCATTTTGTGAAATTGGGGTAAGGATAATTTCAGATGTTGAAGGTTTATTTATATATATATATTATTTGATGGTTCACAAATTATTTGTTTCAGCAGGTAGTATTTCCATTAAGTTTTGATTGGTTGCAGTTGCAGAGTTACCATCATGTGAATATAATTTGAGATGGACGACGTTGAGTTTATGGTTAGTTAGTCAAAGGGGCCACAGAGTAATTAAAGACAACTTTTTGGTACTATAAGCAATTATGAAAAGTAGAGGGGAAGTCGGAGTAATTTGCTCTTAATGTCTTTATGCGCATTTATATAATCTCCACCTGTTGAATATGATTTGGAAATTGACAAGATGATAATTATAGTTTTGTCGTATGTTATCCTTTAAAAGGGTATATGATAGTGAAAGAAAAAACCTTTGAGAATTGAGACTTTTGAAATTTACCTCGAAACCTACAAAATAAATTAGATTAGATTGGAGTTAACTTTCTATCTTTGAGTTTGTTCTTCATCAGCGGTTACTATAAGTAAATACTGGACCAAATAAATAGTAAAAATGGTCAAAGTTTCAGTTTCAATTTTTAATTTTTAAAAAAATTAAAATTTTATTATTTTTATTTTGAAAAATCATCTATAATATTAATTTAAATTTGGTAACTATTAACGGTTACTATTAGTTTTTCCAATCAAACAAACTAAAATAAATAAATAAAATTTTCAATTTTTTTATAAAATAATTATTTTAATAAGTAAGTAATTACTGTATATTGTGCCGACAGTCTCTAAACATTTTCTTTAAGGCAATTTATTGAAAAATAATGAAGAATAAGGTAACTTAAATTTTTATATATACATTAATTTGAAGTCATAAATATTTCTTGAAAAAACCATTGCTTTTATGACGTCACGTGTACTTTTTGTTTTACATTAATAAATGAAATATATATACATTTAAAATGGAAGTGAACAGCGAAGTAGAAAACGAAGGGTATCTGAAGTCCGAACCCAGGTTGGATCCAGTTGCATTTCGCAGCAAGCAGGTCGTTGCAACTTCAAACTTCCAACAAACCCCTCTCTCTCTCTGTCTCTCATTTCCACTCTGTAAACCCTAACCCTAATCTCCAATTGAATATAGATCATCTCCGTCTAAATCTCACTCACCGGAATATAATGTTGTCCAACCCCTTCCTCCTGTCCTTCACTCTTCTACTTTCGTTACCGATCCTCTTCCTTCTCGCTCCACGTCTCCTCCTCCCCAACAACCCCGTCGCTCCGATCCCCGCCGAAGACGAACTCCACGACCTCGCTCTCTTCAACCGCGCCGCCTCCTCCTCCGCCGGCATCTCCGTCTCTCATCATCTGGCCTCTTCTAACCCTAAGCTAAAGATCGCCTTCCTCTTCCTCACCAACTCCGACCTCCAGTTCTCTCCTCTCTGGAACCGATTCTTCCGCAAGGCCGATCGCCGGCTTTACAACATCTACATTCACGCCGATCCGACCGTCAACGTTTCGATTCCAGGAGGTGTTTTTAACTCCGAGAACTTCATTGTATCAAGACGCACTTACCGCGCGTCGCCTACACTCGTCTCTGCAGCGCGTCGTCTTATGGCCAACGCGATCCTCGATGATCCCGCCAATTTCTACTTCGCACTCATCTCTCAGCATTGTATTCCTCTCCACTCCTTCAAATACACCTACCACTCCCTCGTCACTTCCACTACTTTCGATCGCTCTTCTTTGTCGGACTCTTTAACCGCCTCCACGTCAGGGATCAGACTCGAGTACAAAAGCTTCATCGAGATCATCTCTCGCGACAAGAAGCTCTGGAAACGGTACGTTTCGCGCGGGAGGTATGCGATGATGCCGGAGGTTCCTTTTGAGAATTTCAGAGTTGGATCGCAGTTTTATGTATTGACACGTAAGCACGCCGTTATGGTTATCAAAGACAGGACGCTTTGGAGGAAATTTAAGAAGCCTTGTTACAGAGCAGATGAGTGTTACCCTGAAGAGCATTATTTTCCCACGCTTTTGTCGATGAGAGACCCAACCGGGTGTACGCATTATACGCTCACGATGGTGAATTGGACTGGTACTGTTAATGGGCATCCTTATACTTATCGTCCTTTTGAAGTCTCTCCACAGCTTATTTATCAGTTGAGACAGTCTAATCACTCGGAATCGTATTTGTTTGCTCGGAAATTCTCACCTGATTGTTTGAAACCATTGATGAAAATTGCTGATTCTGTCATTTTCCGTGACTGATTGATAAGGTATATTACACACTGTTTGATGGAGTATTTTTGTTATTTATAAACCTGTGATTAGTGAATTTGGGTTTTATTTACACAGGAACTGAAAATGGATTAGAAGATACAAAGTGGTGTTGAAAGAGGCTGAAATGCTGCTTAACCGCTGCCATAATTATACCTACCAATATCAATCCTTGTGAGATGTTGATGGGGCTTGGAATGCAAGAGCGAAGCAGGTACTACTTTTTAAGTGTGTTGATCTGTGTAACGATAGCAGAAGGGATCAAGTGTGTTTTCTATTGTGTCATGAATTTGTAAATATACGTTCTTGGGGAAATGTGGGTAAATTGGAAGTGAAATATTGGAGAATCCAATATTAAAAAAGATGAATTAAGAAGCTAAAGTTGCTTTCTTTTTTGGCTAATTTTTTTCTCTGAGACAATTTGGAGTTCTTGTAGTAAACATGCATGGCACTATTAAATGTCAATTCTCTATTTTTGGATCTTTGTTATTATTGGTATTTTGGTTTTCCCTAGTCAATGAACATTAAATGAGTTAGTTTTGTATGGGGTAGTACTTCTACACAACTGGTCAAGAAAGAGATGTTTTGTTCAATCCTCCATACTTATTGACAATTCTCCTATATGGTGTATTTATTCGCTGCTGATGGTGATGTTTGTTAGGTTATGTTGATGGTCTAATATTTGGTGTAGAAGTAACTAATTTCTAAAGATGCCATCATTTTATTCCCTGGCCAATGCATTTATTCACTCATTATTGAGCCTATATAGGAGAGAATACAAATCTTTGTAGTGTTTTGTTAGTTTGCCAAATATAAGCCTTTTGCGGTTTTTTCTTTTTCTATGTAGGAATTTTCATGGATTCTTAATATACTTTTTTATTTTATTTTAAAAGGAGAGAAATTAATATTAAATAAGAGGTAATATTTCATTCCATATGTTTATTTTTTTTAATAGTAGAAAATTTTAAGAAGACTTGTATTACCGATTATACTTAGGCTAACTGATAAGGGATCATCGTGCTAGGCTAGGCAAATAAGTTCTCGAAATTATCTGACTGGGAAAGCAAAATGCATTCATCCAAAGTTTACACTAATTTTTATGTTCGTATGTAATACCAAAATACCATTGTGTGCAAGTACAATTCACTCATCTATTAATGCTCTAATTTTATATTGAGATGAAAATGTAATTTGCATGCACCTAAGATCAACGAATTTATTTCAATTCACTTGGATTACTCAGATTCATTGGAATATGTTTGCTTTACCAGCCTTTTATTCCCCATGGACAAAGAAGAATTTGTATCATTAAAGAAGCAGTTACCCCCAAGTAAAAAATAAACATTTTACCTAACCTACTTTGGTACAAAAATAAATTTTATATATATATATATATATATATATATGGTTACTATATGATTATGTGGATTAGTCCCTGTGAAGTGAACCAAAATATGGAAATATCAAAAAGATTTTGCAGTGTGAAAAATGGTTGATGTTGTTTAGCCCCCAAAACGTGTGTTACTGAAAGCAAGTCGAAACTAGCTAGCTTTTTTTGGCTCTATGTTCTGGAAGCAACATTGGTGATGCCAAAATAGACAGTCTTCTGCTGGAATGCATTGATGGCATAATCAAGCTGAAAGTGTCCAAATGGAGACCGAAATCTAATGCCGTATCCAAGCCCTAATCCGGATCCTGGTTTACCTTGCCTCAGCGCCGGATTTCCTGTATTAAATGAACCCACAACAAAGATTACAGGACCAATGCCTCATTAGAGCAAAGCAGAGGAACATGGTCAATATAGATCCATCCATGTGAGAGTGTACTTGTTCCATATGTCTAAAGCAGATTCTGTTAAATCAATTGTAGCAGGCTGATCCTACTAAATTTGTTATCTTTACAGACAAATCAGATGTTGAGGGGAAGATGGAATTGATATATACGCCTTATCAAAAGTTGCATGTAAGACAGTTGAGTGAAAATAAACTAACCAGGTACATGACGACCAGATCCCAAGTCTGTTCCACAATCAAGGAAAAGGGCACCTTCCATCATCTTGTTCTGCAAACAATTGTAATCAGTCATCAGAAGTGAAAGGAGTTTCAATTGTAGGACTTCTAATTTCAATTAACTTCACAACCACTTCAATTTTTAGAGTAACAGTATCCGGGATAACACAAAAAAGTCTAGCATCTTTCTCAGTCATTTTCCGGAACTTCTTTCTTCTCTTTCCCTCCCTTCCTTCTACTATCAACTCCAGGGCCATTTTCAAAGATATGGCCAGAACTGAAATGGGAACAGTGGCTAGCAGCTATTATTTTTTCATTTATTTAGGTTTTCAATTGCAAAACCCTAATGTCTTACAGTATCTTCGTATCACCATGATACACCTGTATATGTTTAACAAAAAAAAAAAAAAAAAAAAAAAACACTGAGAAGCAGCAGAGGTAAAGAAGAGGACAGAACCTAACACATGAAAAGCTGTTAGCTGAAAATAACGACTCAACATTTCATTGCCTCATGTCTAATTGAAAATAAAGAAAGAAAGTTAGTGACAATGAGAATTATGATGGCATATCTGGCAAGACGTATAAAAAGAAAAAAAAAAACATGTCTAATTGAATTAATGAGCACCATTACACTAATAGCTTACTATCCCTGGAAGATCGTGAAAGGCCATACACAGAAAACCAATTGCTACCCCAGTTCCACTATAAAGTTCAAAACTCATGATGTAGAAGGATTAAGACTAAGGTTTAAATGCATTATTTTCAGTTAATGTTGCTTCATTTAGAATTCACTCAAACTCTATGGAGAATGCTACTTAGTTTCTTTAACCTGAGATAGACAGAGCTTGTTTATCAAACATCGCATGATAAGCAGAGCTGGTTTATCAAACAATGCATAGGCATCAAAGTAAAATTTTTTTATTATTATTATTTTTTTTCGCATTTGGGGGCTCTGATCAAACGTTACCAACCTAAAGAACTGTTGTATTCGCCAATTAGTGTGTAGGATGTGAAATGAGACTCAAGACTGTGGGATCCACCTATGGACTGAACCAATTAGAGAATATGCTACCATATTAACAGGAATTGGGCTTTAATTTTCCGGTGATTTCAGAGTACTAGTTATTCAGCTGGTTAAGACAAACAGTCCTTGTTTAACTCTTGACTGAGCTAGGCAGCATATATGTAAATACTTACAATCAATTATGCACCTACAGCAATTAGCAATAAAAGAAGGCTTAAAACCCAGTAGCACCTACCTCAGAGTTTTAATTAATAGGCTTAGTAGAGTATGTAATACAATAATCATTTACCACAAGAAAGAGCAAAGCCTGTGAAAGAAAAGATAAGACTAGGTGTCAATAACGTAACAGAAAGGGTAGAATTTATTCTGAATTATTAAACAAAGGGAGAGATCAATCCCCTTTAGGTTTGGCCAAACTCCTAGATGCTGCAGACATCTTTTCTGAAAAAGTTTAAACAATCTTCTTTATATTCTAATAAGTTATAGTTATAAGAATAATTCTCAACCTTGATGCTGCAGATAGTAAGCAGAGAGTTGCAAAAGACAAAAGAAAAGGACAGCTGTACACAATATATGACTTATGATACTATTTAGATTAGCAGATATTAAAGGATATTGAATGCATAAAATAGCAGAACAAGTTATCAAAGGTTGGGGTGTAGTTCAACTGTTTACTACCCACATATGGATCTACACTTTATGCAGAATTTTATAGCAGCATGTACAAAAAGGCAGACATAGGAAAAGACTTTAAACTTATACACAACAAAAAAGAAATATCAATAAATGTGTGCAGAATCAAACCGCTACTGATATCACAGTAGCATAAAGCTATCACATACCATTGGAAAGGTCAATTCAGTATTGGCAACCACACATGATCTTCCAGATCCAACAGCACCTTCACCATACCCCCGAACGCTACCAAGACCCCCAATGGAAAATGCTTGATAAGGAGCCATGTTTCCTACGATGGAGCCACCTGTCAGGCTGTAAGAGGAAGAGATAAGAAGGATGCTGATAAAGGAAAAAAAATAAAGGATAGAGGTTTTGTGGAGAAGATTTGCTTCCTTCTAATGTGCGCTAATCTTATGATTCATGGCTGGAAATGCAAATCCAGAGCCAAAGAGAGTGAAATGGTGGAAGCATGACATTTATTGCTTTCCACTCTCTATGATGATTAGTTCATGTTTTAAGCATGCAACTACATGTATTCGGTCTTTCATGTTATGCTTTTTTGAAGCCTTTAAGGCCGGTTAGCCTTAGTGACCAACTTCTAGATAACAGAACCTTAAGACTAGATTATATATACTCAATTGCTACCTACATCATATATATATTATGAGCAAAGATTTCTCTTTCCAACCAAACAATCTTTTCCAGTTGGGATTTACAACTTATAGTCTGTAGTATTCTCTAATAATATGCTTATAACAGTTCCATGTGCCTCTAGTGCTTTAAGTAAGATTGATTCTACAACCATTATGCAATTCATGATCTCAGTTATGATCAATGAGCCAAAAAAAACATTGTTCACCTTGTCAAGAGAAATGCTGGACCAAGTTTGACACCCTTTGTTGCTACAAACTTAAATCGGTTGAAAATTAACCACTTAGAAACAACAGGAATTCCCTGTTCAATCTGCATAGTAAACTGAAAACAGAAAAGAAAAACTCAATGGTCAGCACAACCGGACAAAAGTAAACGTTTGTTAAGATGCATCTAACAGATTAGAGAGATATTTTACACGTGAAAAACTGTGGTCATTCGCCTTTGCATATCGAGATTCCTGCTTCAGAACCACCATACTGTCATAGAAACCACCACTGCATAACAAGAATGCGATAGGTGGTTAAATTTCACTCCCTGTAATCTTTGCAAATCAGTAATTCAAGTTTCAATCACCTGCAAGTGACAGGAAAGCCATCTAGATCTCTAGTTATGGGCCTCCCATCATCATTCAAAGGACGGACGTGCTGCATTACTGATTCCCATTATCCTTCATCTCAAATATACTATAAACTGATGATAATTACAGTAGAAAATGCCAAGTACATGAAAACACAAGCAAACAATTGTCACCAACCTCAAACTTAATGCTTGTACTGCTGCTCCACTTTGAACTCGTAGGCTCACTCATGTCCAAACCGAGTGATAAACGGGACAAATTCACACCTCCACTCCCAGAGCGTGAGAAATTATCAATAGGAACACCATGCACCCCAATTTCAGGTGAAAGTGAATGCTGAGCAAAATAATTTACTAATTAGAACAAAACTACTTTAAATACCAGTTATTATAAATTACAGCAACAAACAATTTTGAAGGAGCAGAAACCTGAATAACAAAACATTGTTGAGAAAGCCATTCAGGTCTCGGTCTCCTATAAGCAACCAACACATTTGAATCGTAAAGCCCCTTATCCCAAGACACATCAAGCTTTTCACTTCCACCAAATAAATTAGGATGCTTAAAGCAAAGACTGCAATGAACACAAGGAACCAGTTATTACTCCACCTTCCTATGCTAAAGTCAGTAACTGATAGAAAAAAACAGAAAACTACAATCTAAAACTAATCATAATAGATATAAGACTCATTCCTCTAAAAAATTAACAGCAATGATATAGACACACAGCAATTTTCCGTGAATTCAACTAACAAAACGACTTCACTACTTCCAATATACAGCAAAATTTTGCGAAATACCTGCCAATTACAAGAGAAAGAGGACTACCGGTGTTCCTGTCACGAGAAAATAAAATTTCAGCCAAAACAAAACATCAAAAACCGAGAGTAAAAGAAGAAGCGAGCGAGTGATAAACCTGAGAGGAGGGAGCATCAAAGAAGCACAAAGTTTGTGAGTGAAATCGACATTAACATCAATCTTGGCTGCAATCGGGAAAAAAAAAAAAAAAAAAAGAAAAGACGATAATCAGCGGCAATTGATGAGAATGAGAAACGAATGAGAAGTGAAGTGTTTGATTAGACAAACCTTTACCGGCATGGATGCTCTTCTGAGCGCCCATAGCAGTAGCATTAAAGGTGAATAAACCATAAATCAACTTATTCGAATGCAGAGCTGCGGTTTTTAAAGAGCTAGTAAGTAGAGAGTGTCGTGGCTTTGATTTTGGGTTAAGAAGTTTTAAGTCGCCAAGTTTGTTATCTTCTTTGCTTCTCCATTCAGCATTTGGACGGACAAAGGAGGATATGAGACGAAACTGTAATTTCAAGGGTTAATATACTATTTTACTTATCTTCCATTTGATTTGATTTGACCCAACGGTTTCATGTAACTTTAACACACCCATTTTAAAATTTTTAAAATATTATTTGAGCTGAGGTGTGTCTATATCGATAAAGATTGATTATTAAATTATAAATATATATATCATTATTTAAACAGTCCATTGAATTTCTAGGCCATCAAAAGTTATAGGTAACTTTTGAAAAGTTCGCAAAACTAAATTTTTTATTTTCACTCCACAGGTCATTCACAGCTGTAAGCGTAATTCACAAACTGTGAGCATAATTCACCGCATCCGTAAATTGTAAAGTTTCAAGGGTATTTTGGGAAATTTGGCCTATGGAATGAAAACTAAACTTTTAAAAGTCTGTTTTTGTATGTTTTTTAAAACAGGCCTATAATTATATTTTAAACTTTAAAAAGTCAATTTCTTAGAATTTTTACTTATTTAAATTTATAATTTTAATTTAATTTTGTAACAATTTTATAAAATAAAATTATATTTTTATAATTTTTTTAAAATAGTAATTTTTCCTTTAATTAAGAATCACACAAATTACGGGTATTAGTAAAACATCATATGATTATTAGAGCTGTAAAACGGGTCAGCCTGAACGGGTTTAAATGGACTGGTCTTAAACGGGCCGGGTTAATATAGTTCGAGTTTTAAACGGGTTGAAATTTTTCCAACCCTAACTCAACCCTTACGGGCTTAAACGGGTCGGGCCAGCCCGTATATATTATGACAGTTTATAATATAATTTGTTACCCTACATGTTCATTCATAATTACAACATCATTGTACATTTTAGTTTCTAAATATTCATTTCAATAATTGCATACATCAATTCTTCCCTTCCCAATGTTGAAAGAAGTCGATATATTGGCATCCACACTTATCATCTAATTAAAATAAAAAAATAAATTAAGTTAATTGTTAAATGGGTTGGCTCGCGGGCCAACCCGTATAGACCCTTTTAACCCCCGGGTTAAACGGACCGGGCTAAAAAGCCCGTATTTTAAACAGGTTATAAAAATGATGGCTCTAACCCTTTTATTTACGGGTTAAACGGGCTGGCCCGTGGGCCTCGACCCATTTTTACAGCTCTAATGATTATGGATTAAATTTATAAATATATATTTTTTAAAGAAATTATAAAAACTTACTTTTAAAACTTTTAAAATTAATATATTTTTATAAATTTTAAAAATCAATTTACAAATTTAAATCAAATTTTATAAAAAAAAAAAAAAAAACCTTACATTTATTTTAAATTAGTGTTTATATTTTCACGATGATAATATTATAATTATTATATTTAAATTATGATATTCTTTTTTTATAAAGTATCAGTTATTTATTAAATAATATTAACATTATTTAAAAAAAATATTACTACCACCGTCCCATTTTAGATGCAACACTAGGGTTTTATATACTATTCATCAACTAACCTTGTTTCATATATTATGACTTATATATAATAAAAAAATATAGTCGAGTGAGATCTTGTTTTATTCGTTTTAATATCTATTTTTAAAATATAAAATTATTATAATTTTTAATATTGTATTATTAAATATATTTACCGTTGAAATTATGTATTGATAAATGTGTAAAAATGAAATGTTGCAACATTTAAGGCACGGAAAGAGTACTAATAATATTATATAAATTAAGAAAACATAGGTATTAATCCTCCATAAACTATTAATTTTATTTTAATAGTATTCAATTATAGAATTATAGTTCCACTTTTCATTTAATGTTATTCATAAGGTATGTTTATTTAAAATGAAAAAATTAATATTAAATTTTAAATAATAAATAATAATTGGAAGGTTTGAATTTTATTTTGTTATTAAATAATATTAATGGTTGTTGTAAATTATATATACAAATATTATGAAATATACTAGTTGAAAACTGGGGGAAAAAAACTTATTTTTATATTTTATATAATTTAATTTTAATTTATAATTTAGAAAAAACATAAAAATAAATTTTATAAATGTAATATACCTTTTTTTTTATAATCCTGATACACAATTCAGTAATTTGAAAATCTAAACTATTTTTAAAAATAAAATTTATAAAATACATTTTACAACTTATCAAATTTTATAAAATTCATTTTTAAAAAATTAAATTTATTAAAAACAAGACATTGTTTATTTTCAACTATGTAATCTTTTTGCATTTTCAAAAAATCTCATTTAATATAACATTTTAATAAAATTAATATTTAAAATCAAGTTAATCTATTTAAATATTATTTACCTAAATTTTAAAATAATACGATAAGCAAATTGTATAGCAAAATTTCGAACGGATTAGTATACCTAATTCGGTCCTATTTTAGCTTCTCATATGTACAATTCGATACTTTTCTGCAGATGTTTATGGCTAATTGTCAATTCGAACACTTTTAGGCAAAAGTATTGAATTTTTATTAATTTTATTTACAAGAAATCAAGATGGTTTGGACAGCAAGCAAGCATGCGGCTGCCTCATGCCCAACGTCATACATAAGGGGGTGCCTCAGAGTCCAGATAGTGTCTGCCCCGAGGCGCCATTTTAACAAAATAGTTCGATGACTTGAATCATCTTCGTGTTGTTGTGAAAGCTAGAGGATCACTATAACACATTCAAACACTAATAAGAATCGATGAGAGACAATGTACAAAAATTACAAATTATGATTACACAATATGCAAAATTGTTTGGAGTATTTCATTTTAGTAAAACTGTTTGCATAAGATTAAGAATCAAGCTTTGCAAAAAATAATGAAGATAGTAAATAGAAGTTAACATACTGTGTCCCTGAAAACAGCCAAAAGAACAGTCATCGAACTACTCATCATGCTTCCTTTCTAGTTATCCTGTTATATGACCAAAAATAAATAAATAATTATTGAACTTCACAGGAAATACAAGGTTAATACAAAGTTGGGAGGAACTTTCAGAAGCTAATGAAAGAAATTAGCAAATTAAAAATAAATATAAACTGAGTTGATAAAATATATTCTTACCTAAAGCAATTAATTCCCAATGCTGTAGTAATTTCATGAATGACTGATGTAGCAAAATGTAGATAAAGGATAGCTAATAAGATTAAAAACAAATAAATATTAGAAACAAATCATAATGTCAATACATTCCAAGTATTTCAATCCCATATTAAAGTTAATAATCTAGAAAAAACATCAATACCTGTAAATATGCAGTATCCAAACAAAATCCAGATTTCATCAACTAATGGAACTCTACAATGAAGCCAAGTGTGCCAGAAATGAGTAAGGTCCTCAAATAAACCTAACTAAAAACCAAAAAAGGAAACCACAACAGAAACTTCTACACACCCATCATTTAGTTTTGCTGTAAGAGCATTCGCAATGGCAAATGGAAGATACAACAGTGACTGCACAGATAAATGAGTTTAGCTACCGCATAACAAAGTTATTGAACTGGTTAAGTTGGAATATAAATAAAACAGAACATAAAAATGGTGAGTGCTTGTTGTCTTGAATGAGAAAAGGGATGTGATAAATGGCACTTGGTCACAACAAAATAACTTTAATGAAAAGAGATGATTAAAACATTAGAAAACTACAGAATTTTTGGAATGATAAATGTTACGTACCATGCACATGCTAGTTTTCAATCCTTTGGGCTCATCACATAAGTGGGCCAGAATCATTCTTCCCTGTCAAGCAAGATCTTAGTCAGACCGAGAGTTTGATCAATCCACTATACTCAGTACCATATATAAATATATATATATATATATATATATATGAAGAAAAAAAAATATGTCGACCATAATCCGATTCAATTAAATTAGTTATTGGAATTTACTTTTATTTTATTCTATCTTTAAATAAATCTTTCTTAAGTCTGACTCTTGGAATTAATAACAGCAGTCATCTAATAATTTTTAGGAAAAATGGATGAGCTCATTGGAAGTATTATAAGACCAACAATTCAATTCAAAGAAAAAAGATGAAAGCATGAGCACAAAGTCTAAGACGGAACACAAAAGGTGTAATAGGAAAATTAAAATTATAATATATCCATGAAAGGACCATACAATAAGGAAAAAAATGCACAGTTCATACCAATCAATTAAACAACTAATTATGACAATGTCAATTATATAAATACTAAAAAGACAATTGCAAATGGCAATAGCATGGTATGGGTAAAGACATTTTAAGTAAGATATTCATGAAAGTATTTCATTAACTTATAAAACATGGCAAATACTCAAGTGACAATCTACATATGAACTACTAGGGCAATAACTTTCAAGATATTCGCATAGAAAAAAAAATGACACATAAAGATTAGTTATCTAAATTTCTTAATGAGGTACACATTAATTTAATAATAATAAAAGAGAAGGAAAGAAAAACAAAATTCGTACCACTAGGAATCTGAATGCAAGTCCAGTTCCTAGAACAACTAAATGAGGATAGTTCCCAATTAAGTCAGAAGGGGAGAGATAGTCCCTACATAAAAATTAGGATGAGAGAACATAGAAATAAAAATTAAACAAGAAAACAAGAGGCAAAATATTAATCATACCACACAAGCACACCTCCCATGAGCACCCAAAAGGGATAAAGCTGAAAATGAGATGACAACCAGACACAACATATATAATTAGAAAAGGAAATTACAATCAAAAACTTCAAAATTAAAGAGTTACCATAGCTAATGCCAATAACATGTTTCCTTTTCTTGACAGAACAACTTTATAGACATTAGATACACTGCAAGACAGTAACATGAGGAAAGTTAAAAATCATGTTCACCAAAATACCACAGCAGAAAGAAAAGAAAAGCGGGAAAAAAAGAAGAAGAAAAAAAGAGGGAGAGGAGACGTTGTAAGAATCTTCTACTGAAGGTGCATGTTTGTTTTTTTAACTTGACACTTATTGCACTCAATCTAAGACATTTTACTCATAAATTTGATGAAATTAAGTGTTAAGTGGAGAAAAACAAACAAGCACTAAGATGGACACAAAAATAATACAGATTCATCGACTAGATACGTTGAATTATAGTTTTAACTTCAATTTCAAACAACTTTGTAGTATAAGGATACAATTTTCTCGAATCTCAAATCTCAATTAAAGATATACTCGAAGGCAGACAATATATTGATTTATAGTTTAAATTTAAATTGCAAACAATCTTTTCATGATAAATACCCAACTTACTTGAAGTACACAGTGGGTAGAGCACCAACAAGAAACATAACAAATAACACAGCTTTGTATGTTGGAATTTCTGAAATTTAAGAGAGGGAAAAGTGAGCAAAACATATATTAAATACTAAGTATCTTCTAAAAAGTAAAAAATAAAAGGGAAAAAATAAAGAAAATGCTGAAGATTGCTCATCAGGAATTATATAGCAACCTTTGAAATATGATAAAATGTTAACAAAATTATTTGGACTAGAGGGAAGCAAGAAGTAATGGAACTTCCATAAATTATCTATGAACTAAAAATTTCCAGAATCTAGCTATTAATATAAACATGACTTAGCATTATCAAAAACCTTAGATACTCTAAGCGAACTACACTAATTTTAATACTAAAGAAAATAAACTAGAATAAAATACTCACTTCTATACTAATGATTTTCTAAAATATTAAAAACAAAGTATACACCACAATACTTCATCCACCAACTACTAGATAAAGCTAATCAATAGTCTAAAAATATACATCAACTGATCAAATAGAATATTCTATTAGTAAATAACAGTAGTAGTACAAGACAGATGGAAAAACCTAGGATAGACAGAAACAGGAGAAATTTTATAACACCTATTATACTTGACTTTACTTTAATTGTTAGGTAATAGGATTAAAAATATAGAAATAATATTTTAATACATATATATCATCTAAACCTTACCATTTATAAGTGGCACCCAACTCAGAAGGGGTATCGAATCCGCAAAACGTTGAGCCCACCACTCAGCCCCTAAGAAACAATGACCAAGAAGCAGCAAATGGGATACAATACAAATAATGACGACATACAATTTAATACAATTAAATTATGTAGTACAACAAATTGGTAAAGAGAGACATACCAACAAGACCTGTAAAGATATGACACATATAGATCAGCATAAGACCCTCTGTAGGTCCGTTGATTACAGGAAGAATAAGAGTGTTGGTAAAATAGCTGGAACAAAACAAGATATCAGCATTGCTGAGATTATTGACAAATAATGACTAAAGCAAGTACTTCCCACAACAGGAGAAAAACAATTAAAATCTCCATAATACATGAAATAAACTATAAAATTCCACAATATATCTTTGGTGTAAAATCAATGCCAGATTGACTCAATAACTTTTATCTAAACATTAGACAATTAATGATAATTTATATCTAAAGAAATGCAAGAAGAATAGGATTGCTTACTGTTCCCATGTTGCACCGTAAAATGGAATGGCTGAAAGCACCCAGAACCAAAATGTATCTCGGCCACACATGGCAGTGCTTCCAAAAGCAATACTTTCAAACTAAAAGTTCAAAATAAAAATATCAAGAAAATTTAAAAAAACAAGACAATGCACATCAATTTCGCATTCGTACCGCACATGCAAGAGCATCACAACCTGTAGTCACAAAGAAAAGTACACCATCAGCATTTAATGTTAAATATGAACTTTAAACATTAAGCAAAAGACGTGGCAAGAATAAATACCATGATCAAAAAGCTCGCCAAGTGGACTAGATGAATTAGTTCGTCGAGCTTGCTTCCCATCAACAGCATCAAAAGTCTAACACAGTTATAACTAATTGTTAACTCGTTTGCATTACCCCGCATAATAAGTTATAGTATTAAAACAATAGAAAAACCTGGTATAAAAATAGAAGCAATCCATGAGCAAAATGAACCCATCTTGGAGGAGGTGTATCTAAGCGAGGAGAATATATCTGAATTTCAAGAGAAAAATATTAATGAAAAGAGTTTATGAAGCCACCATCGTTTCATATGTAAATTATATGTTTTTAAAGTATACACTTCTTGCCAGCATCAATCTGCATTCTCCATTCATTTACACTACACTTCCTCATAAAAATTCAATATTGTAACTACACATAAAACACAAGTGAGAACCATCCTCAAAAAATGTAAAATTATTGTCCGAAGAAAATCAAAAGCTAAAGTTAACATTAATAAATATGGAAAAATATGCGGTAGAGAATCCCAAACTCACATATCCAATCAAGGCAGACGTAACCAAGAACATAAACCCTGTCAGCGTTATCTGAAAAAGGAAAAGAAGTTGATTAACAAACCAGAGCATAATAAGGACAGGGATAAACCCAATCAAATAAGAACCACTCACCATGTTAGGACTGAAGACGAACAGCAACAAACAAACCACCAACAACTATAGTCAAAATCCATACAAATGTCCCAAAAAGCAAGTAATAGAAAAGGAAGGAAAACATACGGAACCCAGAGAGGGAAGATTTTAACAAAGCGAGTCCAAAAAGGTTGCAAAACATATTTGGCAAGGTATGAGTGATCAACACCACTGTATTTGTATCTATGCAGAGCTTGAATCCCATGGGCTCCTATGTATCCCATTTTCGTGCTGAACTACAATACTACAGAAGCTACAAGAATGGGGCAAAAATGAATCACCAATTTTGTCTTCGAGCAAAAGGGCCTCCAACTCTGAAATTTTCAAAAGTTACTGATGGTGATTAATATCCAATGGTGCCTAGATACTGACGTATAAACAAATACAATAGTTATGAATGTTTTCACTTCACTAGTCTATCTACAACTGGAGTGAAATGATATCAGTTTTGTTTTAATTACTTCTTATCGATAAAGGTTTTATTATTTAATAATAATTAATAAATGTCGTTATTTAACCGACACAGAATATATAAAGCTCCTACCTGATCCGAATAGAGATCTCAACTTACTGTCAAGGCATTACAACCACGTAGGAAATAAATCTAGATGGAAATGAAAAACAATCCGTTTTTCACATACCTATTACAGTCTAACATTCTACAAATAAGATTTAAAAAAGCCACCAACATTTAATCACACCACAGCTCATAAGCTCTACTAAATCTAATCCTTCAAATGATTACAGCACCAGTTATAGGTATATTTGCATTAACTTGCATATAAAACCTCATCCACAAACTTCCATAACCTAACTCAACATTCTTCTACATTGCTCACAATTTAAAAATGGCTAGAAATTAGGATCTACGTAGTCCGTTTACTCATGTTCTTTCCTCTGCGCTGCTTTAGTTGTCTACAAGCAACAATATAAATCCACTAATTTGAAATTTAATACTTGTGCATCCATACATTCATACAGCTACTTAACCCACACCACCCTGTACCACCAGCAGACTCAAAACCTAAGCCAATCAACCTAATACAAATTAGTTGTCGATTACATCAAATTCAATGTAGTTTTTTTGTCTCCGACTTCCATCACCCCATTTCCTCTGTTCGACATTATCCATTAACTAAACAACCATACAACCATCCTAAACACCTTATCACTCATCAAATAGAAATGTACTCACCTGATATGTGAATGGATGAAAGAGACCACAACCAGAGGTCGTAGCCGAACTAGAATAGCAGCAGATGATTCGGGAATGGTTCACACGTAGGTTGCCGGTAGACGAAGAGACCACGAGTGACGAGATCCGGTGTAAACGGTGGTTTCCGATACCAGTTAGAGGAAGCGGCGACCGAAATGTGTGACGGCGGGTTTAAGCGACTAAGGATGACGGCCAGTGGAGATACGGAGGATCTGGCCGAAAATGACACGGCAGCCGCGGTCCCGACGTGAAACAGCGCTTCAAATCCTTGGCGACGTTTGGAAGTGCACCCGGCAGCGTTTTTAGGTGGGTTTCTGTCGGTTATGAGGTGGTTCGACTGTGGAGAAGGTGGTGAAGTAGTCGGATGTAGGGTTGCTCGGTGACGGAAGAGCAGGAAATAGAGGAGGTCGTAGTTTGTTTATTCCCATGTACCAATTTACCATGATGCCCTTACTAATTATATTTACATGCTACCCTTCCCTTATTCGAATTCAAAATGTACCCCTATATTTTTTATAAAAATATCTTTTGTCCATTTAAGAAGTGTTGTTTGAACATTTATTTAAATATCAGTTTGTTATTACGATAGTTAAAAATAAAAATAAAAGAGTTAATTACATTTATACTCCGAACATATAAATTATATATATATATATATGAATATTTTGGTATAAGTATACAATCGCATCCCTTCTATTTATAAAAATTAGTGAAAATATAAGATAAAATTAACTTTAAATGAATATTAATGTATTCATAATTGCAAATTTCATCATTATATTGATAAATTTATTAATTAAATAAGATTTTATTATTGAATAAGGATGTATGAATGTGTATTAATACAAAAATATTCATTTGTGTGTAATTTACCATCATCCAGTGGGTGTAAGTATAATTAACTCTACATTCAATGATTAAACCACTAAACTGAAAAATAAAATATGCCAATGATGTCAATCTTCATTCTTGTGTTTATTCTTTCTTTTTTCTTTTTATGAACATTTGGACATTAATGAGTATCTTGTATTCTCTTCCCGCATTCAACATCTATTTTCGACACTCATCTATAATGGTGACATCCTCTGTTAGTTAAAAAAGACACGGTGCGTGTTTTATACGGTATTCGGAACGTTCGTGTTTAATTCGACATTTCAGTTGAAAATTTTGGTTAAATATTCTAAGTAAAATTTGTTACTTATAAAATATGGATATAGTTGTAAACATGTTTAATACAGTTTTGATTTCAAAAATGGTACTTTATATTACATTTTTTTTTACAAATATTTTTAATATCAAACATATAACTTTGAAATAAATATGAAAAAATAATAATAATCAATAAAACCAAGTCTTTAACTCCGATTTCATTTAAATAACAATAATACTTACTAATGGTGATGAATTTCAATTTTTAAGAATTTCATATTAGATAAGACACTAAGCAAAAGTACAAACATGAATAAAATATTCCTCTGTGAAATCCATTTATGTTTTCATCTATTTTAATCTATTTGAGTAGAATGGGATTCTACATCAAGGAAGATGGATAATGACAGAAATGATAAGCGGAATAGAGCTTTCAATTTGCATACTAGTCTTTCATTTCTATAGGAAAGACTATATAATTTCATAATTATTGTGATTCACAAACTTTATATGTGTCCATTCTTGATAAAATATTACAAAACAGCATAATTAAGCAAACAATATTATTGATAAGAGAGTAATAGAGCACTGAGAGAGTCATCCAAACCAATACACATAAAAGTACTTCCAAACTATAATGTCATATTTCATGTTAAAATGGTTTATGTATGAACATATTATTACATATCTAGCAAATTCCAAGCAAGTTATCAATATAACATGATCTAGGAGTCCTCACATGCTCTTCTATCAATGAATCTATTCGTAACATTGAAACAATTTGATACAACCCACATCCGACACGAGAGAGACAGTCTAGGATCACTATTACTATCAAAACCATCAATGGAATAAAAAATGTTTACGTATTTTTATTCCTTTTAAACATTCATACGTGTATGATACATTTTTTTAGATATATGCCAAATCTCTCACCTTTATTCGGCTGAAAAAGTTTAAATTGAATTTACATGTTTTAAAACACAAAATTCGGATTCTGACGAACAATATGTGTTTAATTCGGGAAAAAAACTAACAAAAGTGACATTCATTAATATTTTTTTTTTCTTTTACGTGGACATCTTATTTAAAATATATCTAATGTTTCTTTAAACCCAATACTATGGATATAATACTACTTTTTACGCACGTGTTCCTAATTTGACCTTTAAATGAGTCATGTAATAATTTTTTTTAGAATTATTTTGCAATCACTCGTAGACAAAGTTATTTGAAATTTTGTCCAAATAACATGAAATTATGTGGATTTACAACGGTGGATTGCGAGAGTTAAATACACTTGAAATCAAAGTGTAATATGTCTTAATCTCCATAAAAATTTTAAACCATGTCCTTTATTGAAGTATGAACTTACAAATCTAGTTAAATTAGGATTACCATCTAAACTACTGAGAGTTGGATGCATTTGGTGCATGAGATAAAATTAAGGAGGATTAGACTATTTTTTAAGAATTAGAATTACATTAGATTGAACTATTAGTAAGATTGTCTAATATTTGATGTGCAATTAAAAGGGAAATAAATTCTAATATATAAAACTCTAGTACATGAAAATCTAAAAACAAATGTTGAAACGAGACAAATAAGTCTCTAAAAATACTTATGCAAATGTGTGAATGAATGTGTATTCCTGTTATACGGCTTAACTATCTGATAGTAATTTTGCATTCATGCAATAATCCTAATTTTACCATTTTATTAATACATATATTATTCACATGCCCCAATCTTGAATAACAAATACTTGTCGTAGAGATGTCTGAAAATAATAAAATCGACTGAAAAATTAAATAGAAGGGGAAAAAATTTAACATAATTATAAGTTTGACATGCATATGAGATTAAGGAGAAATAGACTGGTTTAAGAAATATAGTATAATTATATTTTCAATGGTATATAACATACTTTTCTGTACTACTCTACTTGTCTACTCATACATGCCAATGAATGATTAATTGAATTGCTATTAATTATTATAAGTATGTATTTTTATTTATTTAATATCCAATCACTTGTTGCCACGTATGAGTATTAGACACTAAAAGTTGTACACAAGAGTGAGCTATCCAGTATAACTCATATATATACAATTATATATATTATGAAAGTGATATGAAACTTCTATTTATATTTGGGTTAATCTCAAAAACCCACAATAGGTTTGGGGTATTTCCAAAAAAAAATAATAATAATAAAAAAAATCATCGGTTTCGTTTTTTCCCATTTTACCATTATAAAAAATGTTAAAACTTTTAAATGGATTTTTTTTTTAAACTTTAGTAGAGCGCTTAGAGACGAGTCTATACTGGTGGTCTCTCGGCAATTGGTGGATAAACGAAAGAGATTCGATGGAATTAATAATTGTCGAAAATTGATTTTTCTATCATTTATCCTTCGTCCAACCACTAATTGTCGACGAACCACTACAATTGGATCCATCTCCTGGAGTTCCACCAAATTCTAAAATTCTTTTTTAAAAAATTTAATATTTTTCGTCCTACCAGTGGTAAAATGATAAAAAAAAAAAAATGAAGCTGATGTGGTTTTTTTTGGGGAAAACCCAAATCTGCGGTGATTTTTTGGGATTATACCTTATACTTTTTATTTAATAATATTTTTAAATACAATTAATTATTTTAAATAAATTTATAAAAAAATTTGTATAAGTAAAGTTGTAAATATATATATTTTTAAAAATAAATCTCATTCAATCTCGATAAATTATTGAGATTCAATAGTCCCTAGTTGGTGGGACTAAAGTGTGAAGTGATATTATTTAGTCCTATCAATTAGCATCACCTAACATGATATCGAATTAACTTGGAACTAAAAATATTTTATTTTTATAAATAGTTCAATTCTATCAAATCATATGGAAAAAAGCGTGGTTGTTGATAAATGGATCCTAATTCAAAGCTTTCTTTGGTTGTCATTATCTTTTAATAGTAGATCATATTAAATGAATAGACTGGTTAGGTGTTAGGTTAACTCAACTTTTATATTATTGCTTTAGAGAATTAACTGTTTAAATTTGTATTTTATGCTGTTGTCTAACTTAACTGCAAACTTATAATAACCATTAGGCAGCTTTGTTATTTAACTACACTAATCATCACATTTCTCATAGTTTATTGTTCAATATGTGGTTACAAAATTATGTAACACTTCCGCATAAAATAACATGGTTATTTACTTGATCAAGAGATAGCCCTTAAGAAATATGTCGAGCATCATCATATAATAATTTAATAAATGTATCATGCTAATATAGATAGATGTAAAAGTTGAAGTCGCAATAGTAATAAAAGGTAAATGATTGAATCATAAAAGAAAAAACAAGGTCAGTATTAGGCTAGATCATGAAACTCATGGCTCTCTCTCTCTATCCATCCTCATGCCCCCCTCTCTCCCCTCTATTGAATTTACTAATTCAAGATATATGGTACTATTAACAATTTATGGGTTGCTTATAAGACCAAGTTAAATAGCAATTTTGTTTCTAAACTCAAGTCTCTTACTATCAGATTTAATAATTATATAAAACTATCAGGCATCAATATTTGACATTATAAAATATTTAGTCATAAGTTAGTTGAGCATGAAGTTCAATAAGTTATTTTCTGATTTACAGTTGTAAACACATTTAGGTATCCCAATTCATAATGAACACTCTTTCTAACAAACAAAGAAAAAATAAATGAAACTCATAATTAACCCATAAAAATAGTTGGCAATGTAAGACAGCACATTCGACTAAAGTAATAACAACTTGATGTTGAGAGGCTAAAGCTAAAGACACACGACTTTCTTTGACCGAACTATGGTTTTAAATATAAAAATTAACATATTTGAAACATAAAATTAATCCATTAAAAAATCATTGAATGATTGTAGAAGTGAACAAAACAGTGAGAATAACAACAAATTAACACCAAAATTATAATTATAGGGTCACAATGCTTGGAATTCCACCAGACAACAATTCTAATTAATTGTGTTTATCTTGATATTTTTGTTGCTAGTATATATTTTTTCCTTTTTTGAAATTTATCTTATATGAATTGTAGATTAGATTTATAGTAAGAGACGGTGTTGTCTTTATGAAATTCCATTAAACTCTAGGGTTGTGTTTGGATGATTGACAGGGTAGTTTCATAATGTACGATTATGCATTGAAATCATATTTTGTTAGACTACACAATTATGTATTGTACGGTAGTTTTGTGTTTGGGTTGATGGTATAGTATCGTTATAAAACTTTAAAATGACCATATTACTCTTTAGTAAGTAATATTATAACATAAGTTGATTTTAATATTTTTATTTAAGTTAAATTTTAAATTAATTTAACCAAAAATAATATATTAGATATGAAAACTCGTGTGATTGAGAAGTGAAAATTAAATAAACATGCGATTAAGGATTGAAATGTTAAAACTGAAATAATAATAAAATAATAAAGGTAAAATGTGAATCTAAAAATATATAACAATGCATAAACCCTAAATTGGTGGTTATAAAAAGTGAGTGGTTAATGTCCATGAATAATATTAATGAACATTACATATCATGAGTAATTATAAAATAAACATAGTTTAGTTAAAATATAATATAACCATACCATCATTGCATACGATCCAAACACAGTCGAATACAATGTAAATAAAAGTAGAGAATGATACAAGTTAAATGAATTAATACATCAAACATAAATTTGCGTGAACTATAAAAACTATCTTATATATTTTATTTGTCAATTATATATGCCGAATTATTTATATTATGATTTTATTGCATTTTGATCGTAGTTTCAAATTTTATGATAACAAATTTACTGCATTGTGATCCTAATTTAAAATTTCATCATAATAAAATTGTATTATATTTAAATAGAATACTATATATATATATTTAAATGACTTAGTATTTGTTCTTATAGTGATGCAATATTTGAAAATGGGAAGAGATCTTGACATGAGAACATGGCATGTTAGGTTATATTTATATATATATATATGAAACATTAATTAAGTGAATAGAGTAATTTGTGAGTATTACTTGAACATATGAGATTCAAAATTTCTTTTTGATAAATCAATTCAGAGATATATGATCTAATGAATGTGACAATGATATATTAAAATTATTAATGAGAATATAATAAATAGAGAGTTAGAGGGAAGATGGAGAAAGTGAATATAGAGTAGTTTGAGAATCCATGTCGGTGAAAATTTAAATAGGACGTGCTTTTGTAACAAAACGCATGTCATACTGTAGTGTCTAACATGGGAAGTTAAAGTCATTCATTCTTATCTTGAACTTTGTTTAATTAAGGTCGACCAATTGGACTTCTTGATCCTTATTTCTTTGACCAGATACCCATTCGAATCTAATTTATCTTGTCATTTTTAAAAAAAATTTTAATTACTATTTTTTTTCTTTATGTTTGTCAGGAATTGAATTAAAAGAAAGGCTTAACATGAGATATTCCCTACACCTGATCAATTATTTAACCCACATTCAAATCTAATTTCTATCTATTTCCGTTAGTTTTATACTTTATCATATTGTATAGTTGGTCAAACTAATGTTTATTGTTGTCATGTATGGATCTCATGATGTGCTCATATATTATAGGGCAAATGAAGTAGGGGATTAAATATTGTCGGATGAAGATTGATGATTATTTCTCCATATGAGTATATACGTATCTTTTAATCTACTCTCTTAAAGTAATATTTGTTTCCATCGTACACGTACTTTAAATGTATTGTAAATTATAATTACTACTAGATTAGATTTATGTGTTATTATAATTCTTCCGACTAATACATATATTAGTGGCCATACCATTTAATGTTATACTATCTGTACAATGTAATATTAGATTATTTATTAATATACCACATGGTAATTAATTACACTTAAGCAGATAGAGAAAATGTATTGTTATTCATGTAATTCATCATATTAAAAAAAAAATAAAATACTATTTTACTTGTATTAATATATGTTAATTACAATTAAGGATCTCTTATAATGGATATATATTCTATAAATATTATTGTAAGTTAAATATTTTAACTATCGAAATAAGGCCAAGTTTTCTCCATCACTGACTTTAATTCTTATTTCACTGGAGATAATACTATAAGTCAGAGTCAATAACATCATGGACGTTGATTATCGTCATTTCATATTTCATTAACTCAAATTTCTAATTACTTAATCTTTCATTAATCTTCGAGGATACTATTTAATATATGGATGCAAACTTTTTTTTTTCAACAAATAATTTCAAACTAAATTATATTATTGATTTTTTTGACCTCGAGTGACACTGCACCATTGTGTCCGTTAATTTTTCAACTCTATTTGCTCACATGGTCAAATAACTAGTATTACTTAATCTTTCAATTCCATTACTGCATGAATTTTGATAGTAAATCTCTACGTTTATCATGCAAAGCTATTTAAATGAATATAATTTATTTTTTACTGTTTTGGTTAATATTAAAAAACAACGCTAAAAATTTGTAATTTTCTATTTACTTTATCTACCTTACATGATCATAATACATGTTCGAACCTATATTTTAAAATTATTAATATATTAATTTTCACACATAATCTAAATATAAAAACGATAAAAAATTTTAACCATTACTTATTATATTAAAATATTTAAAAATTCAAAATTACTTTTCTAATAAAATATACAAATAAAATACATAACATTTTTTAATTATCTATTAAACTTCTAAATAGATTACTTTCAATAAAAACTTTTCAGTAAAAATAGGATATATTCATAAATTTTCAATAAAAAATAATAAAAATTACTATTATATTATATTATAAATAAATAAATAATATCTGTACATACAATTTTTTAAATATATCTTGATATATAGTATTAATTAATAATTAATTAATGTAATAATTTAATAATGAAAATACACAAGTAAGGTTTTGATGTGGGTGTTCGTTGTTAAGGCTTTGAGATTGTCTCCGTCCCGTTTTCCTATCTTTTCTTCTCTTTTTTCAATCCCCTCCTCGACCGCTGCGAAGCTTTTGAGAGAGAATTTAATATCGAAAAGAAAAGAAAATTAAAAACAACCTTAGAGAATTTATTCTCTATTTGAAAAAAAATTCCCGGAAAAGTCGATCAAATTTTCTCCATTTCAAGATTCGACGATCCAAGCCTAGGGTTTCCAATTCCCAAGCTTCACTGAATTTCAACGAAATGTTGATCAGACATGTTCAATTGTGTTGATTCTACTTCCGATCTTGAACCTAGGGCTTTTCTTTTCCTCTTAAACCTATATCCATGGATGTCGATTCGAACACTATGGTCCCTGAGACCGATCACGATCCGTCTTCTCCAAAGCAGAGCTCGCCG
This sequence comes from Cardiospermum halicacabum, assembly GCA_031304145.1. Taxonomy (NCBI): domain Eukaryota; kingdom Viridiplantae; phylum Streptophyta; class Magnoliopsida; order Sapindales; family Sapindaceae; genus Cardiospermum; species Cardiospermum halicacabum. The sequence goes on along the minus strand of CM062390.1, from coordinate 8,339,432 downwards.
ACCTCTCCTGCGCCGATGGACAGAGAACAACAACTAGCTGACCAGACCTCCGGATCTCCGCCGGTTTCTCCGGTGTCTCCATCCTCCCAGCAACAGCAACAGCAGCCACCGCAGCAGCAAACACAACAGCAGAGTCCCGTGGTGGGGCCAAGGTGTGCGCCGACCTATTCCGTTGTGAACGCCGTGTTAGAGAAGAAAGAGGATGGACCCGGCCCACGGTGTGGCCACACGCTGACGGCAGTGGCTGCCGTTGGAGAGGAAGGTACTCCTGGGTACATTGGACCTAGGTTGATTTTGTTCGGTGGTGCTACTGCTCTTGAAGGCAATTCTGCCGCTTCTGGGACTCCTTCCTCCGCCGGAAGTGCTGGCATAAGTACGTTTTACTTTTCTTGGTTCTGATTAGGTTAAAATTGTGTTTAGGTTAAAATTGAATATTGCCTAGAAATTTTATTATTTCTTAGGTAGGTGGTTTAAGGTTAGATAATGAATTAATTCTTTTCAGGCATTCTGGTTAAGCATTGAAACCTTGTTTTTGTTGTGTATCAAGTTATAACTTTGATTTGAAACCTTTATCTTAAATTTTGATGTTAAGGAGATACTACAGCTATAAATCAAATAGTTAACTAATTTAAAGCTGAATAAATTGTAGTTTGCAATATGGTATGTTTTGCCAACGTGTAATTAATGTAAGGTAATTTGTTGATTTTGTTTGTTTATTAGCCCGGAAGGTTTATAAAATTCAGGCGGAAAATGCAGCATGAAGCTGCGAGTGTATTAATTGTTCCTTAGTGAATTCCTTATTAAGTTTGATGCCATATCCAGTTGTCCTTTTTCTCTAAGATGAGCAAATACATATATCGTAACTCAATTTTGTAATTACTCATCTTAGATATGAGTATAGAATTTAAAATTTATTCCAAGCAGATCAAGTTATTAAGTATTATCCGCATTAGGTATTTATAACCTTGATCAAGGATTTAAGAGGTGTATAAAGTCAGAAATGAAGTACTACCGGAAGCTCATTTTTGTCTTATTTGTGTACTTGAATGTATAATAGTGAAAATACTATATACTATAGCCGCGTATAATTACCGATGAAGCTTTTCAAATTTAGCATGAGAATTTATTTTTAATTATATATATATATATTTATTTATTTTATGTGACACTACTAATATTTACTCTCAAAAGGAAAAAACAACAACCATAATTTGAGTTGATTTCTAGGCTTATCTATTTGTCCAAAGTATTGTGATGTCTTGGTGAGATAAAATTTTCTCTATTATGCTCTTATCGTCTATTCAAGCATGAAGTGTAACTATATTTTTAAAATAAAAATGCTTTTCTGTTCCATTAATTTTCTCCTGCTGCAAAAAATGCCATATAAATTTCTTATTTTCATTTTGAACACATTTAGTTTGGGTTTTATCTTCTTGTTGAGGAGTTCATATAATTTAGATTGGAAGTACGTGAAGTTCTCTGGTTCCAAGTTTTTTGTTCCAAGATCTGTCTTCTGTTTTCAAGCTCATATAATTTGAACTTGTCATTTTCATTGCATGAGGAGTTCATCTATTTATAAGATGTGAAGTTCTACTTTCAAGATTTTTGTTTCAAGACCTATTGTATTGTGGACCCATAGTCAATTTCATCGCATTTAAAGTAGCACAGTATTGGATTTATTTTATTTTATTTTTTTGTGATGAAATGTATATATTTCAAAACTTTATTGAATGAGTAATTTTATCTCGCTGAGAAGTTTCATTTTCTAAGTTCTCATGACCGTGGTGATTTACAGGATTAGCCGGTGCGACTGCTGATGTCCACTGTTATGATGTGTTAACAAATAAATGGTCCAGGTAAGTGAGCATTAAATGCTTCATAGTTTTGCAATATGTGGTTTTATTAAACTGTTATATATTGTCTAGTGTTTATAATGTGATTAGTAATAATAAATTTTCTAATTTGCTATTAGAATCACCCCGTTTGGAGAGCCACCCACACCCAGGGCTGCACATGTGGCAACAGCGGTTGGGACAATGGTAGTTATTCAGGTAAAATATGTGGGATTATCCAATCTAATGTACTTGGGATAAAACATTGTAATCTCACTTTATTCTCAAATTTTATTCAGGGTGGAATTGGTCCTGCCGGTTTGTCGGCAGAAGACCTTCATGTTTTAGACCTAACACAACAACGCCCACGATGGCACAGGTCGATATCTTTAGGAATCTCTATTCTGTATTTTATAGTCTTTAGTGCATTTTATGGAAGTGGATCTTATACTCCTATAGGGTTGTTGTTCAAGGACCTGGACCTGGTCCGCGTTATGGACATGTTATGGCATTGGTGGGGCAACGGTATCTAATGGCAATTGGTGGAAATGATGGTAAGTCATTCTGCATTGTCTATCATCTTATTTAATCGCAAAAGAAATAATGTTATTTGGTTGATTTGAATTAAGTGTGTTTGATTTTAAGATTTAAGATTTAGTGATTTCTTAAAATGATGTTTGGTGCTTGTTCCTAGGTAAACGGCCTTTGGCTGATGTATGGGCCTTAGACACAGCCGCCAAGCCTTATGAATGGCGTAAACTGGAACCTGAGGGCGAGGGTCCACCTCCCTGCATGTAAATACACTCTCCTGGAAGCATGCTAGCTGAGATACTTTGATTTTTTTAGTTATTCATTCATCTATCGCTATAAGTTCTGTCTATTAAGTGATTATTATTTGTTTTGTATCTGATTTTTTCCCTTTTCAGTCCTTATAAATATATATATTTTTCCCATATATATATATAAGGTTTTATTAAAGTTATCTAATCATTTATGTTTGACTAGGTATGCAACTGCAAGTGCTCGGTCTGATGGTCTTCTTTTACTTTGTGGAGGGAGAGATGCTAGTAGTGTGGTAACTATTCTATACAAGTTTTCCTTCCCTCATGCTTGCATAATTGCACAGTTGAATTTTTTATGTCTCCGCCTGCCATGTAAACAAAATTGGTGAAATGTGATTTCTAAATGCTCATGAACATTGCATACACCATGGATAAAGGACTATCTTTGAAATATATTTTCTTTTCCTTTTTAAAATGATTATATATATTGTCCGGGTAATCTAGTGTCAAGAGAATTTACGGTGAAATCGACCTCCCAACAAACATTTGGGAGGGGTGCATCTGATCTTTTGTTGTGCTACCTTTTTTCTTATATATGTATTTTTTTCCATAAAGATACCAACATTTTATTGTACTGCTAGTAATGCTAGTTTTGGCTGATGTATTTTTTTTTTTTTTTTTTTTTTGTTCTTGCAGCCTTTGGCAAGTGCATATGGACTTGCTAAACATAGGGATGGTCGATGGGAATGGGCAATTGCTCCTGGTGTCTCACCATCTCCTAGATATCAGCATGCAGCAGTGAGTCTTTTTTTTATTATTTTAATATGATTGATTATTAGGGTTTCTTTGAGTAGTCTGATTTATTGCAGTTGATTATAAGGGTTTCTTTGAGTAGTCTGATTTATTGTGTTTGCATGCTGCAGGTGTTTGTTAATGCACGGCTTCATGTGTCTGGAGGGGCACTTGGTGGTGGGCGCATGGTAGAAGATTCATCAAGTGTTGCAGGTACTTGATCTTAGTATTTAAATAACATTTTTGTTCCAAGTATGCATTTATATTTGTTCAAGTTAGAAAATATAAAGTGGATCGAATCCCATACTTTGTGGTATGTAGCTATTAATCATGATCTTGATAAGCTTCAGAGCTCTAGTTTAGAAAAATGGAAGCATGGAACCTGGTAGTTACTGAGAGTTAGGAATAGGACATATTGACTGAATATATACATATATATATATATATATATATATTGTATTTTTGATTGCTTACTTTTTAGAGTTTAATCGTATATGGAGGGAAATGCTGAGTATTTAGAGGATACTTTGTTTCACTGAGTGACTAACTTGATGTTTTTATCTGATTGTTGTGTAGAAAAGATGAATTGCATGTGTTGATGGATTTATGGAAAAATGAAGACAAATAATTGAGGCTTAAGCAACAATCATTCTGTATCTCTCATCTGCTTTTGAGTGTTGATACTGATCATTTTTCTAAGAAGTGATAATGTTACGATTAGAAATGTAACATGTTTAGCCTTACATATTGATTTTGGCATTGGAGCGATTATATATAGACTGTGTGGGATAATTTTGAGTCATGACATACTATCACTAATATGCAGATCTCAGCTCAAGGCATATACAACCAAAATCTGATTAGACAACAAAAATCCATGTTACCTCAACTAATTTGATGCTTCTTGGAGAGTTTTTTTTGTCCCCTAACTCTGTTTTAGCTGTTGTATCACTAATATGCAGATCTCATCTCAAGGCATAGACAACCAAAATCTGATTAGACAATAAAAATCCATGTTACCTTAACTAATTTGATGCTTCTTGGAGAGTTTTTTGTCCCCTAAGTCTGTTTAAGCTGTTGTATCCTTACACTATGCAGCTTCCTTGATATTAGATTGCTCAAGTATACAGAAGGTTTCACTTTATGGATGTCAACTACCTTTAACAAAATTTTAGATAATTTCTCCCTTTCTCTGTTTTGATTTGTTTCAATTGTGCTGATGCTGTCCTTTAATTGTTGTTGTATAGACCAAAATATGCATGCACACTCACAATATTTAGCTGAATCTAGAAGTTCTCTTTAGTCTTCTCTTTTTTATCATGTTTGTACAGTGTTGGACACTGCAGCTGGAGTATGGTGCGATACAAAATCTGTTGTTACGAGTCCCAGAACAGGCAGATACAGTGCTGATGCAGCTGGTGGAGATGCTGCAGTTGAGTTGACAAGACGTTGCAGGCATGCAGCTGCAGCCGTTGGTGATTTGATTTTTATTTATGGTGGTTTACGTGGTGGTAAGATTTACATTTTTGATCAATCATTTCAAGTTTTATTTGATTTAGACTTGGTGTTAATAAAAAATGTGGTTGGATGAGGTTATATGTTTCTTTACCCTCTCCTTGTGAGGTGGGATTTCCCTTTATCTCCCTAACTGAGAGATGAAATGCTGGTGTTAGTTTGTTCTTTACATATATTTTGAATAGCATGAGTGCAGATGATATCTTGATTGATGTCTTCTCCAGAATAATAGTTTGGTGTCTGGATGACAATTAACTCATCATTTTCTACTTCATTCGTATTGTCTTGAGGGACCATCTTGCGTAATCAGTGGCGCCGTCATCACTTGATACTTGTTACTATTTTTAATAACTTATTGACTTTCTGAAATTTGCTTGGAAATTGGGGTAGAAGGAAGAATTCTAGGAGTGAGAACTTAATTGCTAATAAAGCAGCTAGGCAGTACGTTATTGTCTTATAACTGAGTTTATATCTAAAATGTTGATGCTCTAGGCGTGCTACTTGATGACTTACTTGTCGCTGAAGATCTGGCTGCTGCTGAAACAACAACTGCAGCTTCACATGCTGCAGCTGCAGCCGCTGCATCAAGTGTGCAAGCAGGGCGTTTACCTGGGAGGTATGGGTTTGTTGATGACAGAACAAGGCAGTCAATATCTGAAGCTAATCCTGATGGCTCAGTTGTATTGGGAAATCCAGTTGCTCCCCCTATCAATGGTGACATGTATACTGACATAAGCACTGAAAATGCCATGCTTCCAGGATCCAGGTGAACTAGCTCCTGCTTGTTTTGGAATTAGAGTGACTTAGGTTACTGCTTGGAGAAGTCTTCATTAAGTTTCATGATTGAATTACTCCTGCAGGAGGATTAGCAAGGGCGTTGAGTCTTTGGTTCAAGCATCAGCTGCAGAAGCTGAAGCCATCAGTGCCACACTGGCAGCTGTGAAGGCACGGCAAAGTAATGGTGAAGTTGAGCTTCCTGATCGCGACCGTGGGGCAGAGGCCACCCCTAGTGGAAAACAGATGATTAAACCTGATTCAGCTGGGTCAAATAGCATTGCTCCAGCTGGAGTTCGGTTGCATCATAGAGCCGTTAGTATCAAATTTTCACAATTTGTTATGATTTATGTAGCTATAAATTGTTGATAATTATTAATTGCATTTGACTTCGGATCTGATGTTCCTTAACTGCTTTATTAGGTTGTTGTAGCTGCAGAGACTGGTGGAGCACTAGGTGGGATGGTTAGACAGCTTTCCATTGACCAGTTTGAAAATGAAGGTAGAAGGGTCAGCTATGGGACTCCTGAAAGTGCCACTGCTGCAAGGAAGTTGTTAGATAGGCAGATGTCCATTAACAGTGTCCCTAAAAAGGTAATCTTTTTGCAACAATACTGAACCACAATGTTACTGCTGAGCTGTTACAACCCTTATGAGAGGGATTGTAATTGATTATGGTTGATGTTTGTTGTCTTTTTGGGTTGAAAAGAGAAAAGTATGTGTGGAATATGATGTTGAACAGAAAAGTTAGCAGCTTATATCAGTTTAGAATTTTGGGGATCAATTATAAGCCCTATTAGCTATAAGGTTGCATGTCTGATCTTCTGTAGATAGTACCTTATGATCATTCCTTCTTTCTTTCTGTCTTTTCTCTCTCTCCCCCCCCCCCCTTTATTTATTTATTATCTTTGATTATCTATGTTTTCTTGCCTAAATTAGTTGTACCTAATATATGTATCATTCTTAGGTATGAGTTCCACTTTAAATGCATTTGAAGATTGCTTTTTCTGTGGTATTCTAGTGCACTTCATAGGATTATTGCTTTTAAGTGCCAGATACCTTCATATATATATATATATATATTAATGTATGCACAATGTGGTAGACGGTTTATGAGTAAACAAGGATTGTTCAATGTCTTTGGTCATACTTCTTGATATTATAAGAAGTACCGTGGGGAGATACTACTGCAGATATATAGCCGCATGTGTTGCAAATATTTCACCAATTCAATGTGATATTTAATGTCAATAATAGCTGAGCTCAAACTTAACTTGAGACAAGATTGTATGGTTGTGGACATCATTGGATATTTTGGTAGCTGTTAGTTGTGAGAGGTGAATGGTTATTACACTGTTAATCTCCATTTTGTGTCAGTAGATCACTTCATGTTATTCTAGAGACTTGGTTTTCTGCAAACTCTTTACTAATCTTAGAAAAATAAGATTATATAGAAATTCACTGCTCCTTCAACTTTTTCATTTTCTAATGGAATATTTATTTCTCCAAAAAAAAAAATAATACTATTAGGTCATAGCTCACCTTTTAAAGCCTCGAGGATGGAAGCCTCCAGTTCGACGACAGTTTTTCCTGGATTGCAACGAAATAGCAGACCTTTGTGATACTGCTGAAAGAATATTTTCTAGTGAACCTAGTGTATTACAACTTAAGGCTCCTATTAAAATATTTGGTGATCTTCATGGACAATTTGGGGATCTCATGCGCCTTTTTGACGAGTATGGAGCACCTTCTACAGCTGGGGATATTGCGTAAGTTTTTTTCGTAACTTTTCACTTATATACTTGGATTATCATGAGTATATATTTGTGTCTTCACTTTTGTGAATTGAACACGGTCTCTTTATCCATTAAAATACTAGACTTATGAATTTGTTCTCCATTGTATACTGGTTTAATACAAATGATACTTTTTTTTTTTTTATTCCAATGAGGTATGAATTCAGCTTATTATTGCAAATAAGTGTGATCCTCTTGTAGAAGTGGTGGTCTGTCATGTCTGTTTTTTTAGTAGCTGGGTTCAAAGGTTGACCATGGCATGGTGCCGCGGTAGCTGGAATTGGTGTCTGTAGGTGCACAATGTGATGGAAGAGATTACGACATCGGCGGTCTAATACCCGGTTGATAATCTGGCGAGCAACTGCTTCCCCCTATCAAATTAAATGATTATGACTTATATACTTCACTGTCAAATAACTCTCTCTATGCCTCTAAGGAGTTTATTGGCTTTTAATTTGAAACAAAAGTGATTTAGGATGAACACATCTTTCCTTTGCGAGCCTGAATGTTGGTGCATTCTGATTGAATTTACACAACTTTCTACTTTCTAGTTTCTACACATAATAACGAGTCCCTTAGAAATTCTTGTATCATCAGATTTCTGATGGCATTTGCAGATAGTTCGTAGGCACTGTGTCATATAGTATTACTGCTGTGGAGAACTTTTTTATTTTTTTATTTTTTTTATTTTTTATTTTAAAGATAATATTTAATTTTTGCTAAATATAGCCTTGTAACAAATAAATATAATTTTTGTCTTCTCAGAGTATAGTGGGTCAAAGGGTTTGTGGTTTGTTCCATTTAGAACAAGTACTATGGTAGATTAATTTTCTTTTAGTGTGTTATACTTTAGTTATTATTATTATTTTTATGTTATTGTTTATTGCTCCATTGCTATTTTATTCTTTGGTGTTTCCATGTTACTAATTTACTATAAATGATCATCAGATACATTGATTATCTCTTCTTAGGAGATTATGTTGATCGGGGTCAACATAGTTTGGAGACCATTACTCTTTTGCTTGCTTTGAAGGTATAATTTTGGTTTCATTTGTCTTTCAATATCCATAATTGCTTCAATGTTCATTTTATATTGGATGTTGACGCAATTTGTATTTTCATGGCAACAAACAGGTTGAGTATCCCAATAATGTTCATTTGATTCGTGGGAACCATGAAGCTGCAGATATCAATGCCCTTTTTGGTTTCCGGATCGAATGCATCGAGCGCATGGTATTTTAGTCTATGCCTTTTGGGAATATTTGTTTATTCTTGAGTTGTTTGAACTGTTAACTTAAAAGTTTTCTGAACAGGGTGAGAGAGATGGAATTTGGGCATGGCACAGGATAAACCGTCTGTTTAATTGGCTACCTTTGGCTGCTTTAATCGAAAAGAAGATTATTTGTATGCATGGTGGTATTGGTCGCTCAATTAATCATGTCGAACAGATTGAGAATCTCCAGCGCCCTATTACCATGGAAGCTGGTTCAATTGTGCTGATGGATTTGCTATGGTCAGTGCTTGTTATGTTGTTTCATGTTATGCTTTTCTATATTTTTCATTTCTTTGTTTGATTTTTGCCATGACATCTGGATATGATCTTCTGTTAGGTCTGATCCAACAGAAAATGACAGCGTGGAAGGATTACGACCAAATGCTAGAGGTCCAGGGTTGGTTACTTTCGGGGTGCGTATCTTTATTATTATTATTTTTTATTATTTATGGTTACTATATTGAACTAGTGAATGGATGTCAGACTGGATATGTATGTAAACTGCATCTGAATTTATTTAATCAATTTGTTGGTATAAAATGAAATCAAGGACAACTCTGATTGGATTAGGGACAAGCTGTCTTAGTTTGCTTGAAACTAAGTTATGATGCTTATTACTATAATAAGTATGCCCTATATTGATTGGTGACCTGGATATCATGTAAATTGAATATTAGATTCCAAATGCTGGATCCCTACCTTTGATGACACTTGTCTCGTCAGTTCTAACTATATGGCCATATAGATTCTAAGTGTTTCCATTTTAGTTTTTGTTTCAGTTAGTCCTAAAACCCCCATAAACTTTGGTAGTTTTGCCAAACTAAGAACTGGAATTCCTATTAGCCTGTAACTTAAAATATTGTATAATGCCTACAGGTGTTATTTAGTAATGAGGAAATTGACATTCAAAAGATCATTTATTTGTTAATAATTGATTGACATGGCAGCGATGCTTATTTTATGATGAACACCTGTAGAGATTTAGGCCATGTTGATACCTAACTTTGAGGTTGGTTGGGACTAAGCTTGTATTGGTTTTAATTGCTGCAGCTGCAGTTGATGTTTTAAGTGACCTTGCTTTTTAACTTCATCTTATTTTCAAACAATAAATACATTAATAGAATATTATATCTAATTTTTATTAATAATAAATTTAGAAATAAAAATTAGTCTAGTTTTATTATGGTTCTCCATGATATTAATGAATTAAATTGACTCTTTGATGATACGTTTGTTCTCCTTTTTTGACAATATTTGTTCCTGCAGCCTGATCGAGTAATGGAGTTCTGCAACAACAATGATTTACAGTTAATTGTCCGGGCACATGAATGTGTGATGGATGGTTTTGAGCGTTTTGCGCAGGGACATTTGATTACACTTTTCTCTGCTACGAATTATTGTGGTATTACTGCCATTCTCATTCTTCACTTTTTTTGTGAACGTACCAGATGGTTGGGGCTTTACTGTTAGTTCTTTCTTCTCTCTTTAGGTACTGCAAATAATGCTGGGGCAATCTTAGTTTTGGGTAGAGACCTTGTGGTGGTTCCTAAACTTATTCATCCTTTGCCGCCAGCAATTTCATCACCTGAAACGTCCCCGGAACGGCATATAGAAGATACATGGATGCAGGTGCATTTGGTTTTTAGATACTTTGAAATTTTACAGCAAAGTTATTCATTTATCCCTTTAATATATTCATATAGCATCTGAAATGATCTTGATACGAATTCTATTATTTGACTTCCATGAAATCAGGAACTGAATGCTAACAGACCTCCGACACCAACCAGAGGCCGTCCTCAAGTACCTAATGATCGAGGTTCTCTTGCTTGGATATAAACACATCTGGTCACCAGAATTGCTTGATTATAATTCATTCCAGGCACATGCTACCACCTGGGGTTTCTGGTGTTCTGTATAGAGAGCATGATGCCTTATACAGTAATTTCTTGAACATGTCATCTCTATCGAATAGAATATGAGGGCTTGGTGAAGGTTTTCCATGATTTTCGGGACGTTGAGATGGCGGAACCTGGTTACAGGCACATCATATGGGTTCTCTTTTCGATCAATGGGGGCACTAAGTTGCAGTTCGGAGGTCCACATTTTGTAAATTTGAGCCAGAACAAAGGTAGTAGATGGGTCATTGTTGTTTCTCGTCATGGGTTGATAGTGCTGGGTATTTTTATGATTAGCTTTTTTTAATATATAATTTTCTGGTCGTTTTAGGTCTAATATCTTATAAATTTTTAATTTTGGGGGGTTAATCAGTAGAGAGGATGTGGTCATTGTATGTGATGGTGAGAGATATATTATATTGAAAAATCTGTGGCATCCTTTGTATCATAGAGCAGGTGTTTGCTTTTTGTAGGTGTCAATTGTGCTTTTGTAAAATGTAACAATTGTGTGAAAAAGATGAGAAGCATTTTGGCCTTGACATAAATATTTGGAAGTTTTGGCTGTTTTAATGTACTTTATTTTTTCCTTAATCCTCAGTGTTTGTAATTGTTTATTTTTATTTATTTATTCTTTTTAGGTAAGTGTAGCCTGTTTGAGAATTGGGTAGAAGACATCGTGATCAATTAAAGAGTAGTCGAGTCTTATTTGATTTCACAGAACGGGATCATCAAACGAGTTTCAAAAATATTAAGAGCATGTCCTTATCTCTAAATGATTGCAAATTAGACTTCTATCTTAAAATTATTTTGATAAGCCAAAATGTACTAGTACAGTTGAAATTATGAAAAGGTGAATATATTTTAATGCTAAAGTTTTTTTTTTATTGGATATAAATTATTATTTGGAATATTAAAAAATTAAATTTGAATTTATTTTCGTAGAATATAAAAAAAAATGATAATTATTTATTATTAATATTTTCTAAATTAAATAAGACGTAAATTTAAATATAGTTTGATTAAAATTATAAATATGTTTTATCCGTTATAGTTTTTCTAGGTTTAAATGATGTTGATATTATTTTAGTTTCTAGCAAAATATTCATATGTAATTTTTGATAATTAAATTAATTATCAAATTCTTTTTATATTCATATGGTGTTGATGTATCTGTCTTGATAATATTGTCAAATTCTTTCAAATGGACAGCTATAACCTATAATTAAGTTTATAAGTCAATTCCTTTCATCAAAGGTCCCGTAGCTCAGTTGGTTAGAGCGTTGGTCTTATGAGCCGAAGGTCGCGGGTTCGAGCCCCGCCGGGACCAGGTACTATTAATGTTTAATTTTTCAATTTTGCTATTTAAATAGCACCAATTCTTCCACCTTATTCCAATTCTTCAACTGTTCTATATTGATAAAAGGGTCAACAATTAGACATTTATTAGTACTTGCAAAATCACAATCCTAGAGAAAGCACATCTATCCAACCCGATATTTCAATGTAGAGTAGCCTTATATTCCTAATTAAAACAGCATTACAACAATCTCCTTCAACTGTCATCGCCTAAGGATTTTTGAATTTTTATATATTGAGCTAAACGTCAGGAATATCTTCCAATGCAAACATTAAACGATTTTACAAATGTGAGGATTCACTATTACAATTTTGATCAGACATGCATAATTTCTCCTTGTGATCCACAGCATATTTGGGTACTCCACTTTAACCTCAGAAGTTTCAATCACAGTATCAGAAATTCTATCATCCTCGTTTTACAGGTCTCTGAACATAAGATTTATTGGGATCTTCCATCTTCAGCTTCGGTGGCCGAATTTCTCCTTTTTTACCCTATACACAATAATGACACTGTATTCAGAAAGAAATCCTCACCATGATTAAATGAAGCATTGTTTCAGGAATCATACAGAACTTCAAAATGCAAAATGCAATCTCACCTTCTTTCCTGACTTCATGAAATCCCTCCAGCTTGACACCTGAAAAAAAATATGTATTATGTTTTAGTCCAGAAGAGAGAACACTGTTGAGCTTGCTAGAACTTCAAATCTCAGAAATGGGCATCATGAAGACAAGACATAATCAAAATTGAAGCCTTTGAACAATGACATGTATACTAAACCTAAATGTTTGAATAATTTTAATTTCATCCGCTATCTCACTCCTAATTTTCAACTAAAAATAGATGAAAATTTTAAACTTCATACAAGTAAATGATATATTTCAAAATTATCATATTTCAGCTTTAGCTGTTCTGAATGATACAATCATATTTTGCAAATAGAGAGCCCTAAACCTTCCGCTTTCTCTAAAATATTCCACCACCAATTAACTCAACTTTTCAAACCTTAAACTTGCGCTGACCACATCAACACGTTGCTATAACATGATCATATAACCGAACAATAAAGTCATGCATAAGACAGATGTGACGTGCATTCATACAGTTATTTACCATTATCTTGAGTCATCATCAGTTACTTATTAAACCAAGATAGACAAGATTTTGCAGGACCAGTTACTTTGGAACAAAAGTTACTGACAGGCTAAAATCTATTCTGTTGCCAAGGCACAACAGGCATAACAAGTAAAGTTATCCAGTGCCTAAAGCAAAACACATCTAAATTTGGTAAAAGTTACTTGTCCTCATGCATTCATGATATCCATTTGTAATGTTTCTAAGTTGGCAGGCTTCCAAAACCATCATCCAATGCATAATATAGAAAAGTTAAGTTGTTAAGAAGGAACATACCCGTTTTTCTCTTGTTCCTTCCCACTGCTCTTCATGTTCACGTTTTCTTTTCCACATTTCTTTCTGTTCTTCTTCATCTTTCTTTAATCTACCTTCCTCTTCTGAAATCTAAATAACCGAAAGAGGCTTCAAATATTTAATTCTAGAACAAAAAATAATAGGAAAAATAAATTGACTCAGTTTAGCATACCCTCATTTGCATTTTTCTTCTGCGCCACTCTTGGTCCGTCAATATTTCTCTAACCTTCAATTTCAGTTCTTGTTGATACTCTTCTGAATTCTCAAATTGTTGCTCATATTTTCCCTATAACATGAAAAGAGGATTAAAGTTCAAAGTGATGGCTGATGTAAGAAGATTTTTTATTTTTCCTATCCTACCAAAAAAAAAAAAAGCAAAAAAAAAAAAAAAAAAAAAAAAAAAAAAACAAAAAAAACAAAAAAAAAAAAGAAAGAAAGAAAAGAAAGAGAACAATAGAACTAAAAGAACACATTATGACAAATTAAGAAACCTATATGACATATTTCTATCTATAAATGCCAATAAAAAAACAAGTATATTATTAGATAACAATTTTTAAGTACAATAAATAAATCCCTTTCGGTTACCTAAAGGCATCATTGACTAAATCGTTACTTTATCAGATTGTTAGTCAACAACACAAAAGCAAGCATCTTGAACTGTCCGTTATGGAAACTAAGAGGGGAAAGAATAAGCTGACTAACAAAAACCACGACTATTCATACAACCTCCAACTTTCAGGTACAACCAAAACCAAATATAAGCCTTATTTTTAAATTGATAGGGTCAAGAATACAGATACAAGAAGAATAAATGAAAGTTCGTGCTAAATCAATATAACTAATAGGAAGATTCACAATTCAATAGACCCAATTTGCATAAAGATCCCAACACTTGTTTCCATTTGAAAAGGTATCCGTGAATCGGAATTGATAAGAAAATAAAATTTAATATTAAAAAAAATTAAAAATAAATAAAATAAAGGACACCTCACAATTGTGTAACAGCTGACAAGCAATAGAATTAGTTTGCTGCTGATCATCAACTACACTGACATCTATACTATAAGACTATCATCTACTGCAGTCCAAAATTCATAGGCAACAATAGAGATTTATCTGCTGAACAACATAAGCTAAGCTTAGAGGATGTTTATTGGCTCAAACCCTACTACGAGGATATTATTCACTTTAAGTGCATCATTTGACCCTCATAGATTTGGTTTCATTCAAAAATTTTACATAAGCATTCTTAACTAAGACTGATAATGTGACTACTCAATTAAGAGACAGGACCAAGTCTGGCAAGTCTCTAACTAGTATGTGACAAACTGAGACCCACACAACTCATCAACTGATGACTTTATTCAAAACAGTTAATACGCAGACACAGCTAAGAACCACATACCTCATCAACTAATGACTTTATTTTAGAGGCTGCGTCTTTCTTCAATTGCTTCTTTCTCTTGGCTCGAAGTTCCTCTGCAGTCAATGCAAGTTAGGTATGAACACTAGACCATTTAAAATCTCAGTACTTAGCTAGGAATAAAATGCGTCAATGCCTAAATTAGAATTGATAAGATAGATAAAGCGTTGTGTCAAACTAAGAAAAATAAACAAGTAGGGGAACAAATAACATACAAAGCAAAAAAAAAAAAATTATGAATCTCATCTTTAGTATGGATACATCATAAGTCAACAAGCATTGATTGATGAAATCAATATAGAATGCACAAGTATGAAGCTTATTAGTTGGTATTGAATGTGAAAGCAAGGAGAGGAACTAGTAAAATACTTAAATAGTTCTCAAAGTAGTTAAGAACTATCATAAGTGTGAGAACTCGATACACACCTTTTGCTGCATTAACTTGGGTTAGAATATAATCCCTTTCTTGTTCATCTGATAATAGTTGTTGAGCTTTCGCCAATGCTGTCCATGAATTATTGTAATTATGTTAAAATCCACTCAATATACACTAGATAGACACTTAAAAGAAAAATAAAAAGGAAATTATTCCCAAAATTTAGATTTAATAACTCTTTATGAAGCCATACGCCACATGCATGAACAGGCAAATATGTAACAAGGCATAAGGTAGGCTGGAACATATTAGCAACACCCTAACTTTGATGGAAAAAATATTAATGCATCCTTATTTGTAATAGTTTGCATTCAGTGATAAAGATTCAATTACATCCAAAAAGAAAAGAAAAGGAGATAATTCTTGAAGTTCTCATTCCAGAAACCACTTAATTAGAAATCCTTAAAGCTTAATCCGAGTAATTTTGTAGAGTTGATATACAAGGAAACAAATAAAAGTTAAACAAAGAGTGAACCAACAGAAGATGTCCCCAAATAACAAATAAAACGCTGAATTAAAAAGAATAATAGGAAATGAAGGGATGGAAAGATCAAAACAAAATTCAGATTCTATAATGCATGCTACTATCACCATGGATATCTTTCCAGAAGAGAGTTCAAAGAAAATAGTGGGAGTAACACTAGCCACAAATGACTTACTAGAACCAGATATCTCTCTGTTGAATGATAATGGGAACAAGATTGTTAAATGCACACATGCTTGCGTGCACACATCAGTCTTTACTAATATATATTCCATAGAATTCTACTAGTTTGGATGTAAATTTAACTACCCCTTCAACAAATATCCATTTGAAACCTTTCAAATTTTCATTTTTCATTACTACAAATAAGGAAACCTCAATGGAGTATAAGAATTTAGTCTAAGTTCTCAGCATGATATAGACAGCAACGTAGACCCATAAATTCTACTGTTAAAAGGAAATCCTGGTACTAATGCAAATTAGAATTATAGGTTCACAAACAAATCAGTAAACAAAAGATATTTTTTATTTTATCAATTAATTTTAAAATTATTCATAATTATTTCTTCAGTTTTTCCAATTAGATTTGGAATAAGAGACTTAACAACAAGGGTGAATTGCTTTAATGTTAACTTATGTCAGATTAAGAGTGAATTTAACTGAGTAGAAGCAAGAAGCCTATTAACAGAAAAGCTCGAACCATGATTCTAACCCTAACCAATATTTAGTTCCTCCAATCCATATCCGACTGGCCTCTTAAGAACACCAGCAAACAAAATAACAACACACAATCAATGAAATAAAACACACATTTAATATATAATAACATATTAAAAACATTTATGGTATAATAGCTTACAAAAAACCATTTGCTAAACTTAAAAGTCAAATGAGGTTCCTACTCATGTTTACCTGATAAATGCTTCTTCACACAACCCGATGTAATATTAAAAAAGAAACAAATTGACACAACATATTGACATATAGCACAACAAATAATAGACAAATATAAGGTTCAAGTAGAGATGAGATTCATTTACCCCCAAAAGCTTCCTTGGCCTGAGGATGCTTGCATTTATCAGGATGAACCATAAGAGACAACTGCAATATCACCAAAAAAAAAAAGGTAAAACATTAAAAATTTTGAATCAAGAGATGAATTATACGTGAATAATTTGGCTAATTCACTCGTCTGTATGTGTGAAAAAAGAAAATAAAATACCTTCCTATACTGCTTCTTCACATCATCTAGAGATGCATCAAATGGTAGGTTCAAGTACTCAAATGGATTTAACTTGAAGCACGAGAGAATCCTGTAATATATATAAATATTTTTTTAATCATTATCATCATTATTTTGAGAATTACAAACAAGGTCAGAGCAGTTAGCAAAACCCTAACTGAATCAACAAACAATTGGAGATACATGTGAGGCAAAGCCCTAATTATATATCAATCATCGGCTATGAAAAGCATCTAATCATGCAAAAATTAGAAATCGAGAGAGAGAGGGACCTGAGAACTTCGTTATCCCTCTCGACTTCGCTGACCTCAGCGAAGAAACTCTTGAGAAGCAAATCGTCGTCCACGCTGGTATCTCCCATCGTAAATTTACTTTGCTTTATCGGACTACAAGTCCTTATGAGGATGACTCTGCTTCGAATAGCTTCTATTCTGTGACAGATTTGTTATCAGAAAAATTATGGAACTCTTTCTTTGCTAAACTTTCATCAATTTTTTACAGATAAACGGTAAGGAAATTCTCATTTTTAGTCTTTTTGTATTTTTTTAATAACATTTTAATATTCAAATTTCTATTTAAATATAGTCTCTTTTTTTAATAATAATAATAATAATATTATTATTATTATTATTATTATTATTATTATTATTATTATTATTATTATTATTATTATTATTATTGTTTATTATTATTTTTTTTTAAATGAGCTAGACTCGCTAGTTGATATCTTGGGTTTGGTTTTGGTATAAATGATGGGCTTGGGTTTGCGCGGTTAGATAATGGGCTTGGGTTGGTCTCAACACTATAATGGGCCGGGTCCATCAAATTGGATCCAATCAAGTTGTAAACCAAATCAACCTATTCTCTACCTTTTTCCTACTTTCCATTTCAAACTATATTGAATATTTAAATCATTTTGATATATTTTTTTTTAAATATTAAAAAAATCATTTCTATCCTAAAATTTTCGTTTTCGTTTAAATTTAGATTTATTTTTTAAAAATATCAATTTAATTCTCCATAGCAAGTCCAACCGTACAAGTTGATAAACAATTGGATTAGTAAGAATAATCCGATTCTAAACAAAAAGATACCACGACACAAATCAACTTTTTATGTCGATGGATTGGATACTATCATCACACAATAAATATACATCATAAACATTTTTAATAAGCATCATTAGCATTTATATGGTATCTGGTCTGGTCGGCAAATTTCAACTACCACATAAAATTGAATTTCTTTTTTTCTTGACTTATCTTCAATACATGATTATCTATTCATAGGATATGCACGTATATAGGCATCATACCATAAACATCACTTTTTTTTTTTTTTACATGATTGTTTATAACTACTGTGTTATCCAAAATGTAATTTTGTAATAAATCCATGATTCTTGTTTAACATTAAAGCTGGCATCTATCAGTTCCCAGAAAGAAGAACACCAAAACATCAATCCTCAGCATATTAAATCTTCTAATACCTACTTTTTTTTTTTTAAAGAAAAAGGGAGAATTTAGATTGAAATGAATGTGATTTCTGCAAAAGTTATTGTTAATTTAATTACAGCGGATAAAAATTACCTAAACAAGTTAGAGATTTATCACTATTCAAATAATTATGGTAGCAAATTAAATTTATTATCATTTAAATTATTTAAAATTGATTTAATTTATAAAATATTAGTATATAGATTGAACAAATAGTAAAAATAAAAAATAATTGAAATTATTTTAAATTAGATATAAAGATCGAATCAATCTACTATTCTAAATTCTATCTCAATTTTATCTAGATTAAATAAATTATAAATATATTAAAATTAATATTTAGTTAATATGATAAATATATTATTTAAAAATTATTATGTTTTATAAATGAGTTAAACCATGTTATAAAAATAATGATTTGTAGTGTATTTTAAAATATATATATTAATATTTTGTATAGGGCGATGTCTTTTTAAAAAATAAAAAATAGATAAAAAAGATCAAAATAAACAGTCATATATAATTTTTTAAAAAATAGTATAATTTTATTTTTTTTAAAAAAAATAGAACTTAATTGATTATGATAATTTTTTTAAAATTTTATATATAAACTACAGAATGTATATATATATATATTTTTTTTTTATGTTATACAAATACATGAATAATAATTTTTTATCTATAATATTTATAACTAAAAATAATATTATATTTGTAAAAATAGTCCTACAACTTATAGCCATTTAAGTTAAATAAATTTATAATATTATGAGAAAACATATAAATATTAAGAAAAAATTATTCCATCACTTAAAAATTATTTTAAAATTTTATTATATATGGTTTCAAATTCAAGTTGATGTGAAATTAATGAAAGTGTAACTATTATATCAATATTTCAAAATACAGCAGGTAAATAATTTTGAGGCAGAGGTTTTGTGTCATCCCTTGTTACCTATGAAGTTGTGATGTTTGAAATAATGACATGAGTGTGTGGTTTTATACCATAGAGAAACGTGGATGGCTATGACTGGAAATATTGAAGACGACGAAGAAACAACTACCGCTTGGGTTTACATCAACAATTGTAATGGCCTGTTTACTCTCCAACCCGGTTCAGTGATCTCAGGTCAGGCTCAAGTCGGAGAAGATTCAGACATAGGTCCTAAGACTCACACCCAAAACTGGGTACGGTGTGTGAGATTTTTCTAAAGAGTTTTCGCCCATTCAATCAATAATTATTTCAAATTTATAAATATTTAATTTCTCTTATTTATTATCATTTATTAATTAGTAAAACTCGGCCAAAATTATTTTACCAAATACTCTTATATTTTTAGTTAATATTCGGGTATTATTTTTCGATTCCAAATATCTCTTTAATTGCAATCCATATATCTCTAAATTCATTAATATTATCTCGTGGATCCGTAAAAAAATCATTGAAGATAGAAGATCATTTCTATACTTTTCTTTTGTTTTTATCATTCATTTTATGTTCGAAATTAATTTAAACATCCTAATATTTACATCAGACACCATACCGATTTCTGATCCACTATTTTTTATTGTTTTTATAAAATACTTTTAAGTAAATTAAATTTTCTCTATCAATCTAGTTCTATTGAACCACTACATCAATCACACATTTACCAACTCCAATTAAATGAAAATTTATATTCAAACTAAATTCAAAAAATATTTCGAATTCAATTTCCATCCATTCAAGTTGATAACTTTGTTGCCTCCATCAAATTCATCCCCACCCACAGACCAATTACCACTAAGTCACTCCTATTCCCGAATGGATATATAAGAACAAAACCCCAAACGTCACTTGTAAAGGAAAAGGAAGAAAGAATATATACATGAAAAGAGAGTGAGAGAAACTAGCACGGGTGAGAAAATCACACGTGTAAATACAAATAGATAGAATATACTAAGAATCTTTGCAAGGCTGGCTACCACTGCTTAACCCCCAAGCCAACCAAAGCCCAGATACGTGTCCACTTACCCACTTCGACACGTGGCACTCTCTCATTCGCAACATAAACATATTCGCGTCTTTGCTTTACTTGTATACCACCAGACCACATGATCCAATCCGATCTCTGCGATAATGTTAGCGACAAAAAATCTTTTTTATTTTTTGAACATGAGAATATGAATATCATCATCATCGATCCAAAAATAATGTAATGTAATGTAATGTGTGTGGTCTTGTTTGTGTTTTTTTCAAAAGCATTTATTTGGTTTGTAAAAGCTGATCTGATCAGCTTTTTTGTAAAGCACTTGTTGGAGACGAGTATCTGTCCTTTTCTCCGTAAATATTCATTTTCTCATTCACGACGTCTTTTTTTCAAGATTTTTTCTATTTGTTTATATTATTATATTATTTACTACATACAGACAACGAGGCTTTTATCATTATGCATGCAACTTTAATAAGAGACTCGATTTTTACTGGCTTGGGCCATGCACGTACTTTGTTTATAACAGTCAATTACACCTTTATTTAAAAATAATAATAAATAAAAAAGAGCTTATATAAAAGCTAATGAGTGTGATTCAAAATTAGTTTAACTAATATTCGAAAATTGAACTAAGTTGATAATTTTGGTCAGATGATGAGAAGAATTTTAAATTAATTTTTTTAATATATATATACAGTAAAATTGAAAGAAACATATTTTTAAAATTTTAATTATTCATATTAAATGAATTTTATATGTTGAAATTTTCTAATTTTAAAAAAATAATCTAAATAATCACTTTTTGTTATTATTTTGATTGATATACAATAATTCAATCCATATAAATTCATTCTAATATTTTTATTTTTTGTAATATACATTCTTAAATATTTAGTTTTTTTTTTAATAAAAAATAGAGGATTTTGAAGGGATAAAAATTGGCGAGAATCGCAAGTGTGGTGTGAATGATAAATATGCTGTGTAAGATGGACGTAGCTAAATCTATTTGGACCAGCTCATTTTCACTAATTCGATGAGCAGCTTTTGGAAAAGCAAAGGAAAATGATTGGCCAAGGAGACTCTGCAATTGGATTGTGTTTGGAGTGACTTTATGCCAAAATCTAGTGTCTTTTGTTATGGTAGATTATTGCAGTGAGATGAGATATAGGTTGGTCAAGGACGTACCATACTAAAAGCCTAGGAATAATGTAAGGACTTTTTCTTTTTTAGAGGTGTCTTTTCAATGTTAAAAGCAAGTGGCCTCACACTGGGTTTTAGGGCCACTATTTGAAAGCGTGTATGTCATCAGTGATGTATAAATTCTGTATGCATATTGCACTGGTAGTATCGCTGCGTGCCTGTAAAGTATGAACATTAATAAATATTAAAATAAGGTTACTATTTCTCACTGTCAAATTACTTAAACTCAACGCCATGATATATTTAAATTATTATTTTAAATATTTCTTTAATTTATTTTTCTATTTTAATATAATAAAATTATAAATTATTTAAATACTATTAAAATTATTTAATTATCCTTAATTAAATAATTAATATAAATTATTTTTTATATAAAATTATCTAGTTAACGTAAAACTCCTTAATTGATTCATATTTGATCTTTAATGAACTACTGTAAATACATTATAAATTAAAACTCCTCAATTGATTCATATTTGATCTTTACTAAACTACTGTAAATACATTACAAATCAAAAGCAGTTTATGTAATTAAAAAAATACAGGATTAATACATAGTTAGTTTACTAATTGTTTTATATTGTTTGAGTACATATGTGGGAGTGAATGATGATGAGTCTCATCATTAATATGATTTCAATGAAAACTAAGATTTTGTTAAGTTTATGGAGAATATTAAAGATAATTACTTATATGATGTTCTATGTATCGGACCATATATTTATCTCTAGTAGAATTATGATATTTTATTTTATTAGGGTTTAAGGTTTAGGATTAGGGTTTAAGGTTTAGAATGTAATCCTGAAAAAATATCAATTCCATCAAATTATAAAACTTCATAAATAAATAAAATGATATTTTCAAGGATATAAGTGGTATAAAAAAAGTTATAAAATAAAATAATTTATTTTATAAAATTAAATTTAATTATATATTAAAAAATATTATAAAGTTATATTTGGAAAAAAATGTTACATTTAGAGCATCTCCAGTAGCCTGTGAATTAAGAATTTCTCCACAGCCACGTCAGCAACGTGGAGAATTTTTTTTAAAAATTGATCTCCAATAGTTGATTCTATTTCCAATGTAAAGCTGACGTGACATATTTTATTATTCACACCGTGAACTTCAACTGCTATTTGTGGAGGGTCGAATCCACATCCAACTCATCTAAATAAATATTATTATATTATTTTATTAAATTAATTTTATCATCTCTCTTTTTATACGGTTGAGATTTAATTTAATTAAAATTCTAATAATTATAAAAATAAAAATATATATACTAGACGGTGACTAATGCGTCACTATTTTAAATAGACGCCTTCTATTTCTGAACATTCAGCCACGTCATGATTCACGTCCTATATTTTCCACGGCCACATCATCTCACATCCACATTCTATTGGAGATGCTCTTAGTAATTAGGGTGTGGGAAATAGCAATCCCATATTAAAATTACTATTTAAAAAATAAATAAATAGTAAAATTTGGGTAACGGCAGTATTCGAAATAATTAGGGTGGGATTTGTGCAATATTTAATATTTTTTTATTATATTTTTTATTTGATTAGATGATATATTATATTTGTATTCAAATTTTAATATGTATACTATATATTTAAAATTGTCAATTCTAATAGTAAGTATTAAAAGATTTTTAATCATAATTTTCATTTTTTTTTTTTAAAGTTTGCTTGCTCTTTCCCTTAGTGTAATTTTTGTAAATGGTTTAATATAAATTTATCATTAAGATGTACCATCTCATCCCTTATATTAATACATATTCACTTAATATTCTTATTTTTATATGGGATAGCTATTTGTTGTTTCAATATTTATTTATTTTATTTACTTTTTATTTATAATATGACAATTTCAAGTGTCTTGCATGTTTAATAAGTGTCGTCTCAAACTTTTGACATCATCTAAAAGGGGCGCACTAAGACAAAATTTGTGATATAGAGAACTATTTCAGTTAAAAACAATACTACATGGGTTAAGTGAGACAGATATTAGTACAATGGGTTAAATGATAAATATTGTCAAGTCAAGGAGATCCGTTTATATTTAAGGGTTATTTCCAAAATCCCTCCATTTTTTCAAATATTTTATTTTGAACCCCAGGTTTTGAAAAGTTTGGAAAATCACCCCCAAAATCAAAACCACTAGTGGTTTTGGTATTTTTTTTGAGTGATTTTTGTATTTTATGAGAGGTTTTAAAATTCTATATGCTTTAATTTGGAGATTTGGAAATTCTTAAAATCAAAAACACTCATACAACACCAAAACTACTCAAAAAAAAAAACCAAAACCACTAGTGGTTTTGATTTTTGGGGTTGTTTACCAAACTTTTCAAAACCGAGAGTTCAAAGTGAAACGTTTGAAAAGGTGAGGGTCGTTTGGAAATAACCCTTATATTTAACCCTATTTTCAAATTAATATGTTTTCTATTTTTTTTCCAATATCATTAATTATAAAAATATAAATTTAATTGAATATAAAAAAATATTAATTTAAAATTAATATATATAAAGAGAATAATAAATGTAATTTCTGTAGTGGTTCATTTTTTACTATATGGCTTGCATCCGAAGCAAGACATAGCCCAAGTAAATATTAAACTCATTAGGCTTTTAAGCTCGTTTGATCATTCCGCCATAAAATATCATCTTTACGTACAGATTGAGCTAGCAGTTAAGATATTTTGATCCAATGTTCCTTGAATCTCGGATTTTAAGGAGAATCGGGTCTTGAAGATCACCTACTATCCATAACAAATAGCTCTATGGTTACAGATAAATAGTTTCGCTTTGGTTGGTTGTGGGGATGAAAAATTGAGTTTGAAATTCCTTCAAAGTTATTCTATGAAATCCTTTGGCAACACATCCGACAAGTTTACTATGTTAACTATCCCGTCACCCTAACTTGCTTCAATCTCACATGCATACGCAAGGGATAAGTACTATTTACTTGATTCTCCTTTTATTTTCTTTAAACTTATTACATTATTTAAACTTTAACACTTTTACACAACTTAGGAGTTTGAATGTATAGCTAAACATGGCACTGGTATCCCGATGTTCTATATATTTTATTATTGTCTTTGCGAGAATATTAATTTAGCGGTCAAGTTGTTTTTTGTCGATTCATCGATTTCAAATTGAATCGAAAGTTTGAACAATTACAGTGTGGCGTCTATAATGAACCCCGCATGATAATTATTGTACTTTTAAGCGTTTTTTTACCTAGCCATCTACAATGGACCCCACTTCACGAGTACTATATTTTTAAACGTTGTTTTACCTAATCATCTATCGCTTTTATGAAAATGGTGCTCGTTGAAGCAACCACTCCCGTAAATACCGTTCAAACTAAAAAACTTCATGAGCAGTAAAAACGAACGTATCATTTAAAAGAAATAAGAGAATAATACATAAATAAAAGTTTAGAACATCATAATAAGCAACTTTATTTAAAAAGAAGTATATTAACTAAAATAATAATAAAATTAAAACGACCGTAAAAAGAATAAGTAGAAAATACAAAATCTCAAAACTTAATCATAATTCTAATATCACTCTTCCAAATAAATTGTAAAAATTCAATTAATGAGTAAATTTTCAATTCACTAAATAGAATGTACTTAAACAGTATTTACTAAATTATCACTGTGACAATGAATGGTTATAAAATAGCAAGCGAAAATATAAAAAGTAACAATTACCCCAAATGATCCCGACTAAATCCGAATAGAACATAAATTCTATATGGAACTATTAAACTAAAGAAGGTATCATACTAGACGTCCAATAAAATTGTAGAATTCCATAATTGTGTCCAATATAACAAGTGGGAATCACATATAAGAATGTTTGCCCTATTTCGCTATATAAGTCATCTATTATGGATAGAACCATATTCTAATTTCTATAAACGTACGTTTGGTCTGCTATTAATATCACTACCTTTTCGTTTGTTAAATCACTCGTGGCCTCATTTGATTACTGGATTTCCTCAAAGCGTGGCTAATTCTTATTTGACAATCACTTTACACGTGTCGATATTTAGAGATATCAACTTTATATATTGCATTCGAATGTTTCCTTATTTAGAGATGACAATAATTTAGTTTTATTGTTTATCTTATCTCTGACATGTTTGTGGTTATGTTTTCATATTCTTGTAACAGTAGATGTGAAAAGAAGAAATTTCAATTAGATGGATATATAATATACCCATTAAATATTAGCCGTGATTATGATTGGTTCATGGTATGCTTAATTTATATTCGGTATTTAACGATTTGTGTAGGGTTTATAAAATTAAATTTTCATCATGATTTAAAGTAGTTTTTAACTTAAAACCAGTTGGAAACGATCATGGGTAATTGGAAACGGGTTGTTAATCCAATTCGATTTTATAAAATTATTTTTTTTAAATAGATAGAAAAGAATTAGATCGAAACGGATTTAATCAGTAAACTAATTACAATTTGAATTTTTTAAAATAATATTTTTTTATAAAAAAATTAAATTTATGAAATTTTAAAATAAAATTAAAAATAATAGTAGGAATGATAATTATATTTTAAAATAATAGTAGGAATGATAATTATATTTTAAACTATCATATAATAATTATTTTGTTGATAATTGATATATATATATATTTAGATATGTCTAATTATAATTATAATTAAAAATTTATATATTTTTTTAAAGTGCAAGTAATTTTGTAAAATATATAAAATAATTAATTATTTTAAAAATTGAAAAAAATCGATTTAACCAGTTTAGTTCGGTCGGATTCTAAATATTTTAAATTTTCGGTGAGTTCAGTTTGATACCCTATTTAATTTTAAAAATATTAGTTTTTAGTAATTGAAGCAGTAATTTGTTAAACACTACTCGAGAACTATGTGAATAAATACATAAATATATATAAATATATATCAAAAATTAGATCCCATTATTATTTGAATCGCTTTCAATCATCCAAGAATTATTGCTATAATCTATATGTATATCTATATATATATATTGTAAAGGAGAACTTTCAGCGGGGCCCACGAAGATGATGTGGCGCGCTGAGAGTTCATCGTTGTGTGGAAAAAGAGTCATTTTAGCTATTTTTAAATTTGAACGATATTTTGATGAGATTTTGACTGAGTTTTTATTTTATTTTATTTTTCATCTCTTCTTTCATTTAATGATTCATAATCCCATAAATATAAATAAATAACATAGTAAAAGTTGATAAGTGTTCCATGTCCCCATTTTTCTTATAACGGAAAATTGATTACTTTTAAAATTAATGAATTTAACTAACCATTTTTTCTTATTTACATTCGTATATCTATTTCTCTTCCACTTCCTCACCTTCAATTAACCACCGAATCAAAATTGTATAAATAGAGACCACGCTCATGCAATCTTCTCATTACATTTTCATTTATCAAATCCAATCTTAGAAGAGAAAGAACCGACGACTTCGATCTCACCACTGGCGAAGCTCACGAAAACATCGACAATTTGGGTTGGGCCGAACTTTAACCACATTTTAATGAATGGTTGGAATGACGAAATACGATTGCAAATTGGAGAGAGTATGCTTTGGAAGTTTAAGTGTGATGGCACATCAAAATGAAGAAGATGGTCGAGAGTTACTTGTATTTTATATGAGGCTTTAAGTTGTTAGGTGTAGATTCACTTTTCATTTACAATTTGACTGGTTTCTTGGGTTGTATTGTATGTAATAACTGGATCTTTTGATAAATTATTACTTCTCTCAATATAGGATAAGTTTAATTGAATATTTTTTTTTATAGATTATTACTTCTCTCCAAATGGGATAAGTTCAAACTTAAAATTTGATTCAAAACCACAATTTTATTTCGTTAATAGAAAGCAAATTTAAAAGACCAATCTTAAAATGATTTGAATATTACCCTGGTAGCAATATAATCATCAACGATTTAGATTTTCACTCAAACAATTTAAATTTCTCAAATTTAATAAATTTCAATAAAAAATTGAATTAATTTTTATATACTAAAATTCACCACCCATTAATACTTAAATAATTGAAATTAACCTATAAGACATTGGTGATCCTAAAACTTTATATGACAGACTAACGGTATATATTGATAGTGAACAAATGAACAAAAGAAATGAGTTTTATGCATTTATGTTCTCCAAAAATGATTTTTTTTCCCTTTCCAAAACTGTCATTTTATATTATTTGAATTGAATTAGAATACATTATACAATGTGCATTGGATTGTGTAATAAAATTAATACATTTTTCAATTAAGAATATTTAATTTATATTTAAATAAAACTAAAAACTCTATGTTACCATGAATTATTCTACTAAAAACATTTGCATTTTTCATATTTAATAAAATTTAATATAAATTTATTTTTCATTTTTGTTATATACTTTAACTCTATTAAATAAAATTAAGAATATCATTAATTATTTATCTAAAACCATTCAAATTCTACTTATTTAATGAATTTAATAAAAATTGAAATACATCCTTTCATATACATTAACTTATAATCTATTAGTAATTAAATAATTAAATAATAAATAATTAAATTATTTAATAATAATAATTATTAATTTTAAAGTGAATGAAGGGATGATGACAATGAATGAGATGTTAAACTTTCTCTTTTTTATAGTCTTCCTAATTACTCCATGAGAGAGAAATAAAAGAGCTTTGGAAAGAGTTTCGTGATTGATTGCAGCTTAGTTGGATTATTGTAAATAAAAGATAAATCAAGCTTCTAATATTGCCCACTTGAGTTCTCTCAGTGGTCCAAAATATTGGCTGATCGGGGGTAAGAATTTTACAATAAAACTCGGGTCGTAGAATTATAATAAATTAAATTAAATTAAATATATTAATAGTCATTTAGTTGATCAATTGTGAAAAATTAATTTTAGTTATTTTTATTGATTTTATTAATTTTTTTTAATGTAAATTAATATTAGCAAATTGTTTTTAGTAAAAATATTTAAATTATCATTACTCTTTAAACTTTTGAAAATAAATAAATAATAATATTATTTTTATAAAATATATAAATATAATTTTAAAATTATTAAAATAAAAAATTAATTTTTATTATTAAAATATTTAATTATATATAATAATAAATAATAATAATATAATAAAAAATATTATTATCCCGCAATGCGCGGATAATTTTAGTATAACGTTACTTCGAACGATATGATTATTTAAACGCTATGATTATTCACATCATTACATCACGGACATCATTTTATTTATATGTATAAGAAAATAAAAAATTCGAAAATTATATTAATACCATAGTTGAATCAAAGAAGAGGAATCTTGAAGGGTGGCATTAAGATAAGTCAACTCCATATTAATTCATTGAATTTGAGCTTTGTTAACTTTTAATTGATAATTAATGTTAAGCACTATCTAATATTCCCATTAGGTACCTGAGATATTTATTTCCAAATAATAAATAAATACTTCTAATACCCGAATATTCCTCGAAATGGTGTTTGAGCCAATCAGAGTGAGTTGACATGTGAAAGCAGTGTTTTAAAATAAATAAATAATTTGATTAATTATGTCATTGTGTTTTATATTTGAAATTTAAGTGGTTGTATTAAAATTTTAAGAAGAGTTAAATTTTCCTTTTTCAGTTTCGTTGAATAAATTCTTCCATTTTGTATAAAGAAACAACATAAAGAAACATTCCGATGAGGGAGTGTCTTATGTGTTATAAGTGTTACAAATTTCACACGTGTGAAACCATTCCTGGTGAGAAAACTGTTTGGTTGTTTAAATATAAATCACGATATCAAATTTAAATAATAATATTTGAAAAAAAATGATAATATTTAGAAAAATTGATTTCTAGTATAATTATTAAATAAATTGATGATTTTATAAATATGATTACAAAATACATCAAATTTTATATAAAATATTATTTATGTCGGTCAAATTTTATATATTGTTTAAAAATAATTCAAAATTTTTTAAATTACTAAACGCCGAATATTCACATAGTTATAGGCATCAGCTTTCTATTAAGGTCGGATTTTATTTAAAAAAAATAAAATTAAGAGCATATTTACCATATAATTATTAATTGATAAATTTTTAGCAAAATTTCCAATTGAAATCCGTTTACTCTTCAATATGACTTAGTGTTGTTTTCTCCTTACCCATAATCACACATCTTTATTTTCAGTGATCACTCATTCTCGAAATCATTATAAAGAGTGTATTGAATTTTTAGACTTTTTATTAAAAAAAACATATTTTTAGATCAAAATTATAATTTTTGCAGAACTAAATTTTTTCCAAAAATTTGTACCATAAATAGATCAAAATATCTATAATACCCTCTGTTTTCCGGTCTTTGATTTGCTTTCCGGCAAATCAGACCGAGAAGCAAACTATACTGGAAAAACAGCAAAATATAACTGCTTCCCGTTTTCTGCTTTCCGGACCGAGAAGCATGATACCGGAAAGTTCATTTTTGTAATTTTTTAATAAAAATCTAAAAATATAAAAAATTTAGAGTTGGACTAAAATTTTTAAAAAAAAAAAAAGAAAAAATATTAGAATATTTTCACCCTTATGGAATCTGTTTTAAAATTTGAAATGATGTAAATTTTATAACAGTTATAAATTATACATTTAATTATAAATTTCTATACTCTTAACTCATGTGTTGTTTATTTAGCAATAGACTTCAAAAATATTTATTAATCTCATTCTCCTCAATTACACTTTTCTGTAATACAACACTATTCAATTAATTAGAACATATAATATACCGTCAGGTATCATTGATTATATATTAGTTACTTTACAGTCTACAATTGAAAAAGTTAATTTGAGTGGACATAAAAGGTTGTTGACCCTGGATTATTAAAGAGGACTAATAAGTTGCAATTCAACTTGCCATATAAGAAAGCCTAGGATGAAATAGATGACACTTTTATAGGTATTGCGTGGTTTCCCTTTAATTTATAGGGAGACAATGGGCATCTACACTTCCATTTCTCTACTTTCTTGCTTTCTGGCAAACAAATTAATTAAGTTCAGGCTTTTCTCATTTCTAAATTATTTGTTTATTTATTTTATTTATTTATTGATAAACATGAATGCTATTTATTTATCTATTTTTATGAATAATGCTATTAATTCCAAATTTTAACTTAAATCATAATTTAAATTTTCCGTTCAATGATTGATTAAAATTTTATTAATTACTATTTATATGCTTATTATGGGACGTGGAATGGGACATGCCATATCTGTTAATTACTATTTGAATGGTAATTTGAATTTGAATTAATAATTCTGTTATTTTTTAGTGGAAAATATAATTTTTTGTTTTAATTTATAATTAAAACAAATACAAATTCAATTTTCTTCCTAAATTTATCATTAAGAGAGTGATATATATACATATAAATAAATAAAAGTTTATTTATTAGGTTATAGCTATTATTATTTTTTAAAATATTTATGGTAGAACTGATCTATTTAATTTTAAATCTATCTAAATATGTTATATATATATATATAATAATTAGTCTATTACTATTATAATTTGATTATATATAAAAATATTAAATTAAATTAATTATATTATTTCAATTAAAATAAATAGATTTTTATTTTTATTATTTAATTTATAGAATTATTTATAAACTATATATATATATATATAAAAGAAAAGAGTGAATATAATTTATAAAAGTAGAATGTAAAAATTATTTCATGAGGCTAATCTTTGTAATATTATATATGAGTTGAACGGTATGTAAATCTATTTATTTTAGTTTATTCTTTTGAAAATTCAATTGGTACAATTGAATAAAAAGTTTTTAAAGAAATGACTGAAGATGAAATACGAGCGTTGGAGATGTCAGAAAAAGAAGAATAAACAGCAGAGGGTGGTGGGTTAAACAAAGTGATACATCATCCTTAAAATATGGATTTTAGGTAGGATAAGCAAAGTGATCAACATCAATTCCTTTTTTTTTTTTTTTCATAAGTGTATTTATGTATTTATATGTATATATATCATTCCATCTAGGTACAAGCTTTGCTTCTACATCCAAGATGGAATAAACCACATCTTTTTGGAAAAGTTGGAGGCTCACAAAATTCAGATGTGACTGTCTAAATATTAATTAATAATTTAAATATTTACTTATATTATAAAAATTAAAAATATTAAAAATATTTCCCATCATAAAAATTATAACATATTTTTATTATATAAATAAAATAATTAAATTTATTGTGAATGAATAAAAAAAAAGTATATTAAATGTGTATCAATTTCAAATCTCTAAAATTTCATAACATTTTTTTTTATATAATAATTATGTTTAAAAAAATCTAAATAATAAAATTATATAGACGGTTTAAAAAATTCGGCTATGGTTTTGTCGAGATGATTAAAGCTACAGATTTTTAGAAGAAAGGTTCTATTTTGATATTAATGAATAAAATTATTATTTATATATATTATGGTCAATTTTTGTGATGAATGGATTATTCCTTGGAACATTGGTTATGTGATCATAGTTTTTTGGCCGCCCAATCATCCTCTTCTCTTGATTGTGATTGCTTTGCTTCCTTTTTAAGCCAATTTTCACTATCTCCTCTCCCTTTCTCTCTTTATTTATATTCCTAATTAAGCCTTTAACAAAACCTATCCTCATAACTAGGTTAGGTCATTCTTTAAATATTTAATTTTTTATTCTATTTCTATTCATGCTCATACTATATATATATATATATATATATATCATTAATACATCAGTAGTAACTTTTATTTTATAAATAAAAATTAATTGCAGATTCACATTATTTGTAAGAACAAATTGAAAAGAAACATAAAGCTATAGCTATAGTAGATTTTTTTTGCTCATCCTCACTCTTTTTTATTCCAAATCACAGTTGCAGATTTTTGTGACCTCATCTGAAAAGAATATTGTAGACGTCTTATTTTTTTAAATCATGTTAACTTTGTCGCTTTGTTGTCTCTTAACAATGAACTTAATAATAATAATTTTATATTCCATTTTAAAAAAAAAAAACTATTATAAAAATAAATATCACCAACTTTCTTCCCACAAGGCATTTACAATCTAAACCAATGGAATAATACGTTTTTATCCAAAATATCATACCATAATAATAGTATTTGTATTTGGAAGAATTAACAATACATACAAGAATATACACACATACTACTAAACTCATTCATTTTCATTATCTTCAATAACGACAACGACTTATAAATTCCAAAATAAGAAAGGATAATTTCAAATACGAATAACACAAAACCAATTGCTTTTATCTACTTCTTTGAAAACATTTATATCCACATGTGAGAAGCTGTCCCAATTCTAACCGATCCTAACAACTGATCCTCATATCTTCGTCAATAATAATAATAATATTTATTAAAACTAATAATAATAATAATATATTAAAAATAATAATTAAATTATTGAAAAATTAATTAAAAAAAAAAGAATAAATGTGGAAGAAACTGACAGAGCCGGTGGATAAATATCGTAGCTTTTAATGGTGTCCAGCTCCACTTAATGTAATTTTCTCCATTTGTCACGAGTTTTTATATAATTTTGCCACGTTATAATGTTCCATGCCACCATTATTTCCTAGAAATACATGCAAAGGCAGTGTACAATGTATACATTTATTTATCTATCGGTTTCTAAATTTAATAAAAATAAATAAAAACAAAAATAATAGTGATAATTTTAACCATTGAAAAAAAAAAAGACATGATTATATTATATATTCTCTTGTGATTTGGTTCTAAATGGAAAAGAAACAGTGTAGATGTTACCTGTTCTGTACTGTTTAGCAAATTCACCCGCTTTAACTGGAAAGCATAATCAAAGAAAAAAAAATTAAATAAAATAATAATAATATAATATGGTGGGACCCAGTGGACAAGTTCTAACAACCTTTTGAGCCCCCTACAAATACCAGTGTTGCTCCTCTCATTCAAAATCACATATCAACCCGAACCAACACAAACAAACAAAACACATTACAACAACATCAACTTAACTTAACATACCTGTTACTGTCCTTCAACATCTTCAGCTACTTCAGTGGTCTGTGTTGTGATAACAGAACAGACCTCTGTCGTGTGTTGAGAGATGTCGTCCGCTGGCTTGTCATCAACCTTGAAGATGGAAGAGGAAACCATCAACATGATCAAGAACCAAGGCATCGGGTCGATTCTCGGATCCGAGAATCCGGAGAAGAAGTGTTCGGGTTCTCTGAGAAGGACTCTCTCTGCTGACATGTCTTCAGCGAAATGGATGGCGCAGAATAAGGAGGTGTCTCATCATCACTCAGACAGCGAAGAAGAAGTAGTTAAGAAGGAAGACAAAGAAGATGAGGAGGAGAGGCCAAGTCAGTTTGATATTTGGACACTGATCACTTCACAAAACGACAAACAAGACAAATCGACACTCCCTCCTCCTTATGTGCATCCACTTGGGAAAAGGAGTTCCAGCTCTCTGAGTGAGAAGAGTCTCGAGATTTGCACGGAGAGTCTCGGATCCGAAACTGGATCCGACGGGTTCTCTTTCGAATCTGAAGATGACGCTGAGATTGATCACTCTCCACAATCACCACAAGAGATTCAAAAGAGTTTTATTAAAGATGTGGAAAACGATGTCGTTCAAATCGTGAAACCGAAACAACAAACAGAGGAAAGATGTTTCCCTCCGCCAATTCGTACACTATCTTCCGGAGATGGAGCTTCGATCCGAATGGAGACACGTAGAGACAATGGAAGATTGGTGATGGAAGCTGTTAAAGTTCCGACAACTAACAACTTCCGTGCGCAACGACAAGACGGTCGTCTCGTTCTCACCTTCATCCCAACATCCGACGACTCCGACAACGAAAACGAAGACAATTTCGAAGAAGAAGACAACGAGGAGATCCAAACAGAAAAAGAACAAAACACAACAACAAAACCAAAATCATTGGTCGGATTCCACAGGCTGACACTAATGATGAACAAAAAACACTACTTAGGCTCCCCCAACAACACCTTCAACAAAGAAGTGGTGGCGAAATCGAAACCGCTCCCACCGCCGAGAATGATACCGAAATCACCGGCATCGGCATCTGCATCCTCTGTTTCATTCAACGCCTATGAGTATTACTGGAGACCGAAGAAGACAGAGGTGGTCATCAACAAGAAGAATCATTATCATCATTATCACGAAGGGAGAGAAATAGTGGTGATGAGAGGAAACAAAGGAGAGAATTATTTGGTCCCGATGATAAAAAGCTGTAAGGAACCACGAAGGTCTCTTTTATTCTTCGACACACCCTGCATTGCCACTTCTTGATCCATTCAATTACTTTACTTTGCCCTTACCCTTTTTTTCCTCTGTGTAGTTGAATAAAACAAATATACAAAGCAGAGATGATACTTCAATTTTAAATATGTGATCAACTTGGTCATATGTTTTATTATACTACTATATTATATAATAATGGTAGTTTGTAGAATAATAAATAATATTATATAGTTTTTTTTGTAAACAAGATCTTTTGTCATCATATTTGACTTTGGTGGGATGTCTAGTCTGTCTGTATTATTTTTTGATTGTCATTATGATGTTTGAGATCTTTCTTTATTTCTGTTTTTCTTTGTATTAATTGCTTTTGTAATGGCTGTGCTGGCCAATAAAAATGAGGACAAGTCTTGTCTTGTTTTATATTGATGTTAATTTCAGAAAACATAATGATCTATACTTGATTTGGGCTGTTTTTTTCTACTGGGTTCAGATTGTGACTTGTCTTAGATATTTTATTATTATAATAATTCCATAACTCTCTCTGCTTGTATTAACTTACCAGTCTAGCCAAATGCTAACTATATCCTTGCTCAGGATGTCCTTTTGAAATGGGAAACTGTTTTATAAAGTTAAATGATTAAATCACAGCTATATTGATATTATTATTATTATTACTTTAAATTTATTTTTTTATATTCATTAATTTTTTAAATAAATTTTTAATAAAAGATAATAATATTACTTCTAATTTTATTCAAATTTATATTTTAATAAAAATAGTTCAATTTTAATTTATTTATCTTTTAGAAACAAATTTAATAATTCTACTATTTCATAAATTTCAAAATATCTGATTTAAAGAAAATATTATTATTAATTATGGATAAAATAAATTTAAGTAGAGAATTGGGTATTTATAACTTATAGATAAAATAAATTTAAGTAGAGAATTGATGTATTTATAACTTTAAATAATAATATTTATTTCTAAAATATTTTTTTTTATATAAATGTATATACTATTAATTTTTTTGTTATATTTATTTACAATCCGATAAATATTATGTAATTAATAAAATTTTCTAATTAATATTTAAATAAATTTGGTACAGTGATGATGTTTTTATTTCAAGAAAAAAATTAGCATTATGGTAATATTCAGAATTTGTACCAGAGTAGCATATCAATATTGACTATGAGATTAGTTGTGGGAATGAAAGTGCAAAAATGAAATAAATAGGAGAAAATATTTATTATCGTAAATATGAAATCATTATATCTATAAATTACTATAACTCAAATAAGTGAAGTGTGGGAAGATATAGATACAAGTGCGAGGATAAAAGTGAATTCCATAGTCTTGTTACAATGTCTTACATAAAATAAAATAATTTTTTTTAAAAAAAAATCAAGTCGTTAGATGGTTGTCAAATAATAAGTTTAAAGTTCTCTAATGCACAAATCCGATTTAGTGCGTGACAGACAGGGCAATGATAAAAATTTGGATGGATTTGTTTAAATAAAAGAAACAAAATGGCATTGGTTTTACTTCTGTAAGGGGATCGAAAATTCAAAATCAATCCCAAAACAAAGAGTTAAGCCCAAGGATTAAACCCGCATCGTCCGGTTAATTTGTAGGTTTGTAGTCTCTTCTGCGATCTCTCGACTAGCAGAATCATTATAAAAACTTTTGGATTTTACGAAATCCTTCCAGGTATGGGTAAGTTCGGCCAACTAATTCACCTGACTTTTTTTAAGTAGGAGTCTGAAACCTGATGGAGGGGACGCACGCATACTTATTAAAATGTAGCAAAAATTTTCTCTTATTTAATTTTAATTTCCCGTCATATTTTCCGAGTATGATTTTTGATTCTGATCATTCTGCTGACCTCTAATAATTGGGCAAGAGCTCCGGGTGTTTTACTACTTTCTAATCATTTCATTTCGACGGAAACTATCACATCTAAGAATTATTGTTATTCTATTCATTTTTTTTTTCGCCGTTAAACTCAAAATTCATTTGAGCGTCCAAAATCTACTTGAACTTATTTCTATTCTTCTGATGATACTTTAGTTTTTGGATCATCTTCCATTGTCCTATTGAATCTAGTTCCGACCAACCAAATCGTATAAATAAATTCCACTTCAATAATATTTCGTTCACTTATTAAACACATTATTTTTATTTTTTCAAATTATTGAACTTGTCCACCGTGGATCAGGGGTGGCAAGATTCTAATCTGTCAAACAAATCCACATCCCACATTATTTAAATCATTCTAAACGGACTTAAGTATTGGGCCTCATGTACTTGAATATCCAGGTTGAGATCGATATATGGGCTTGGATCCGTCTTCACAGAACTTGGGTTATGGATCTAAATCTGGGCCACTGACTTTAGAAATTCGAAACTTCTTCATCCGTTTATATGTATGTGGTTTGACTCCAATGGAGCTGAAAATCTACAAAAAGTCAACTAAAAACATAAATAAGTATAAAAATGGCAAGTGTCCAACCAATGACAGTGTTTGGTTTTGTTGGCTTCGTCAAATGCCAACGGTTGCTTTGACGGGTGACATCCTCCCACGCAGTCCACACGATGCTGAGCTGGCATTCGATTCTCCACAAGCTACCGTCAATGAACTCATAAATTTATTGTAGGATAGATACATTTACTTTTTAATTACGAGCTTATATTGTTAAATACAAATAATTAATTACCACCGGCAAATAACTCACGTTGATTTGTAGAGTAAAGATTAAAGTCAATACATACGAGTACAGTAAATTGCTGGATGAAATTCATGGTTATTTTTATTTTTTTAAAATAAATATATTTTAAAAAAAAGAAATATTATGATTATAAATATTATTTAAAATGTTTATAATTATATGTAATAGTAAATTGAATTAATTGAGTCGATATATATATATATAATTGATTATAAGATTTGTATTGAAATTTAATTATTATAATATATATTACTTAATATTTTTTAAATTCAATATAATGTATATTATTTGTGATTATAAAATAATCACTTATGCGATAGTGAAATTCCAACTTTACCCTTCATTCATCCTAAATTTACATGTATAAGAATAATGTATAAATGTAAATTTAGAATGAATAAAGGATATGATTGAATTTTCCATAAGTGATTATTTTATAATCACAAAGCAGCCCTAAACATATATAATATATATTAAAATGGTGAGGAGTGATTGACTAGTAGAAAAAATATATAAAATTTGGGAATAAAAAATGGAACTAGGGTCACCTACCAAAAGACATCAAACAAAGCTCGCTGCAGCATCTCATCTAAGATTTATAAGAAAGAAACAATAATTTTATTATTCATATTTATAAAATTTTATATAACCCGTTATCATATTCCAATATAACATTTAATGCGATAACTCTACCAGCCATTTTAAAAATGATTTGGTAAACATACCATTACTTCAAAAAGAATTGCTCTAATTTAGGTAACTCCCATGAAACGTGGGAAACGAACATGAGACCCATGAGCAGATGTCGGCTCACCACTTTGTGCATGTAATCAATCTCTAATAAATAATTCCAAGTCAAATGCTTAAAACAGTCCACGGTGTGCTTCGCAACACCGACTCCACACAAATTCATGCATTTATTAACCCAAAAAAAAAAAAAAATCCATCTCTCATCTTTTACTCATTCCAAAATCTCGTAAACTTTATTCATATTAATTCCTCTCTCAATTTCCTCGTGTTGACTTATCGTTTTCCAACAACCACTTATAAAACCAACTTCAACTACAAATCCGAACCAGTCCAACTTTCACCTTTTGATTCCAATGGAAAATATAGACATCCCAACGCATTTCCTCTGTCCGATCTCGCTCCAGCTGATGAAAGATCCGGTCACGCTATCCACCGGAATAACATACGACAGAGAAGCAATCGAGACATGGCTATTCTCGTTCAAGAACCACACATGCCCCGTCACCAAACAAGTCTTAACCGATCTCATCATCACTCCAAATCACACTCTCCGCCGCTTGATTCAATCATGGTGCACACTCAACGCATCCAACGGTGTAGAACGAATCCCGACTCCGAAACCCATCATAGAAAAATCACACATTATCAAAATCCTCGCCGAAGCCAACAAATCCGACAAATCTCAACTCAAATGTCTACAAAAGCTGAAATCAATCGCGCTACAGAACGAGCGTAACCGAATCTTGCTACATCAATCCGGAGCCGTCGATTTTTTAAAAAGCGTGATCAAATCATCGTCAGATTCGGTAAGCGAAGCGTTATCTGTTCTTCATCTATTGAATGACAACATAACAATAGATAACGAGTTTGTAAACTCGTTGATTCGTGTAATGGAAACCGAAAGCTACCAATCACGAGCTTACGCGATCACATTGCTGAAATCGACATACGAATCAGCAGATCCGATCCAACTCATGAATGTGGGCCCGGAATTGTTTGTCGAAACGGTTAGAGTATTGAGAGATAAAATATCGCAGCAATCTTCGAAAGCAGCGTTGAAGCTATTGATCGAGCTATGTCCTTGGGGACGGAACAGAATAAAAGCAGTGGAGGCCGGGGCGGTGACGACGTTGATAGATCTTCTGTTAGATGAGAAGGAGAAGAGAAGCTGTGAGCTGATACTGAAGGTGTTGGACCAAGTGTGTCGTTGTGCGGAGGGGAGAGCGGAGGTGTTGGGACATGGGGCGGGTGTTGCAGTGGTGTCGAAGAAGATATTGAGAGTTTCGCAGGTGGCGAGTGATAGAGCGGTGAGGATTTTGTCGTTGATATGTACGTTTTCGGGCGGGAGTCGGAAGGTGGGACAGGAGATGTTGCAGGTTGGTGCTGTGTCGAAGTTGTGTTTGGTTTTGCAAGCGGATGGGAGTTTGAAGACGAAGGAGAAGGCTAGGGATGTTTTGAGGGTGTATTCCAGGGTTTGGAGAGATTCCGGTTGTATTCCGGCGCATTTGCTGTCTGCTTATCCATCTTCTTGAATTCTTTTTCTTTTTTTTTTTTAAAAAAAAAAATAAATTGAATTGTAGATACTAATCATTGAGGTGTATAAGGATATTCAGAATTTTCGATAGGATTTAAATAAGAAGAGAGAAACTCTCGTTATTTTACCATAAATGATCACATTAAATCTTGAACATTCCGTCCCTAAGGATTGAGACGGATAGCTGATGAACATCCTCATGAATGAATTTCATGGTACTCTTGATGGGCTCCTTCATCATTCAGGTATGGATTTCGGTGTTTCTAGGATTGAATATAAAATATATTTATATATATTATTCTATTTTTTTTTTAGTAAATAAAATGCTAAAGGTTTAGAAGGATTTTCTATATGTATAAACTATCCCTATCTTAAATTTTTAATTAAAATTAATAAAATAAGTATTGATTACACTCATATTTTGATATTAATATACCATCACACCTTATAAAATTCAGTGAAAATATAATGTAAGATTAACTTTAAATGAAATTACATCATACTATTCCTAATTGCAAATTTGATTGTTATATTGATAAATTTATTAATTAAACAATATTTTATTATGGGCAAGGGGGTGTGAATATGTATTAATATTAAAATGTTCATTTGTGTGTAATTTATCATATTTTAAGGATCGTAGGGAGTGTGAATACAATTAACTCATAAAATAAAGTTATAATAATTGGATTAAAATGACATAATACATTGATTTCATTGATAGGGAGTGTGAGTGTAGCATTTTTTAATAACGGTTATTGTGATGGGAAGACAACCATAAGACATCAAAGGTGAAAGAAGAAACAAGTAAATGGGGGTCAACGTCCATAACCAAGCTCGACCGAAGACAAGCCCAAAGGTTATGCTCGGTTGAAGGGGCCAAAGGGCCCAAAAGGCTGAAGATCCAAAGACTAGGCTCGGCCGAAAGGGCCAAAGGCCCAAAGACGGTCAAACTCGGTCGAGCTCAGTAAAGTCCCAACCATGGTACATCAACCCGCCGATCTAAGACCTAACCAAACAAGGATTCTTGAAGCCCAATCGACAAAGGAATACTTATCCTACTGAATCAAGGATTCCGGAAGCCCAATCGACAAATGTAGACCTATCCCACTGATTCCGGAAGCCCAATCCACAAAGGAATACATTTTTCTTTGAAAGATAAACACCAAGCCCTAAAGGAAAGAGGAGTCCTAGTCCTCCTAGAAAAGAGACTAACAACTCCTATAAATAGGAGATAGAGACAATTGTAAAGGATCAGATTTTTCACTCATTAGAGAAAAACTCTGTGAAATTATATTTGTAAGCTTTTAAGTTATAATTCTCAGGCAATCTTAGCCTGATATTTGGCCGTGGTTTATTTGGCACAACAGTTATTGTTTGGACAACTAATATTTTAATTATTTGATAAAATTTAAATGACATAAAATAATATCATGGAAAAAAAAATATTTTTTTAATTTAAAATATGATTTAATATTGAAATCAACTTTTTAAAGTAAATAATAAATCAGTGGAAATAAAAAAATATATATATCTGTCTTTATAAAATAAAAATAATAACTATAAAGATATATAGTATCATGATTCATACTTCCTCCGTTTTTTAATAGGTGAAACATTCCCTGCAGACACGCTATCAAAAATTTATCGGTATATATCTTTAATTATATACAATAAAAAATTATAATAATTTAATATTTGAAAAATAAGACAGTAAGATAAATAAAATAAGATCCGACTATATTATTCCTTATAGATAGAAAAAAAATGTGAAACAATTTGATTGAAATAGATGTAGTATTATTTTTAAATTTATTTTATAATATTCTTTTTTAAAAATAGTGCGGATCATGATACTATATACCTTTAGTAATTTTTTTATAAAATGAAAAAAAAGTATTTTTATAAATTTATTATTTACTTTTCATCATTTATTTTAGAAAAAAAATGATTTCATTATAAAATCATATTTTAAATTTAAAAACAATTTTTTGATTTGTATCGTATTATTTTACATCATTTAAAATTTACTAAATAATTAAAATATTAGTTTACCACAATAACCACTATTAAAAAATGCTAAACAGTTTGAAAGACGTTAAACTTGTTGGCCAAAGCTAATGTACAGTCAAACCCCTTTATAACTATAATTCTCTATAACAGCAATTCTCTATAATAACTGGATTTTTTTCTGAACCGATTTTTTATATGTTAATTTAATCCTCTATAACAATAATTTATCTACTACAACAACAACTGTAATTTGAATAGAACACTCTATATAAAAATCATCTTCTATAGTGGCCGACTCAAGTATAATATATTATTTTTAATAAAATAATATAAAAATTATAATTTCAAATAACTATTATAATTAACTTCAACCGATAAAAGAAATATTCAATGTTTAATAACTAAAATGACGAAGGAAAATATTGAATAAGTAATGATGAATAATATGATTAGATTTGAAATATTTTATAATTATAATTAATGAATGAACATTAAAACTTAGATCATCCCTAATATGGTCTTTGAGGGTCTCTCTCATTTAACAAAAGAA
The DNA here is from genome assembly GCA_031304145.1 of Cardiospermum halicacabum. Lineage (NCBI taxonomy): Eukaryota > Viridiplantae > Streptophyta > Magnoliopsida > Sapindales > Sapindaceae > Cardiospermum > Cardiospermum halicacabum. The sequence continues at coordinate 8,296,752 of CM062390.1, read as the reverse complement.
ATTCGGCATAGTCTCTCCATATTGGATTGCCTTCGAGAGAATGTAATTGACTACTCTTTTTACTGAAAGTTTGGACCAAAATCTTCATTAACTCAGAGCGTTATACTGCTAGTAAGAGATTGAAATCTTTCAAACAAGTTGCCATTGTAGACTTTTTCCATCATATTTGAATAAATTTAATTTTAACAATATTTTAAATTATGCATATTTTATCTAGAGCTTATTTTTTATTTAAAAAATTATTTTAAATTTACAACAGTCGAATGAGATTTCTGACTTTTATATGACCGTTATATGTGAATAACAGTCATTCACAGTAACAATCAACAAATTGCCCGACAATTTGTGCCTTACAGATGGATTTCACTGTAATTTATTATATCCAGTAATATGCAAATTGCTTATATCCATTTAAAAAAAAATAAAATAACCTTATGGTGATTTAAAACTGTTATGAATGAATATATTTTAAGAGCACATTCAATAACTCTTACAGTGATAAAAATACTACATGGAATGTCAGACTGGTTTATGAGAATGAGATGGAAAAATAAATAAATAATAACTTTTAATCAATTTTATTAGGATTCTTAAGTACTTTTACCAGTTATATTTTTTATTCTATTTTTCTTTAATTTTAATAAATAAAAATAATTTAAAATATTTCTAATTTGATTATTTACCACTCATCATAAAAGTGAACAGAACGAATTTGGTGAAGTTGCCCAAGTGAAGAAGTGGTAATGTATTTTAACTTGAATCCAATGCAACCTTAGAAATGCTCTAAGTTGTCTGGAAGATTGATGACCATTTGGTTTTGAGAACTTCAAATAAATGATTCGGCATTTACCATGTAATACTGATTTTTTTTTTTAATTTTATTATTATTATTATTTTTATTTTTATTTTTAAATCCAATATTGATTGTTCAAATATTATCAAAATATTAGTTACATTTTGATGATAATATAAATATAATGTTCATGTAGCTTAAGTATTTTGTACAGCGATAATTTATCTCACAAAATCATTATTAGTGAAACTAATAAAATCATTGTTAGTTTTAACGGCACAAAAATCAAATCATTTCAAATAATGGGGAATTATTTCTATCATTCTCAATTGGAATTTTCAAAGGTAGAAACTAACACTACACATAATATTAGATATTGTGAAGATTAGAGACATCAAACTTCTAATACTTGCTAATACAACACATCATTTATTTTATTTCCACTTTTATTTTTAACTAATTTACCTATCAGCAGGGATTTATCATTCGCAATATATATTTTTCTAAATTTCGCAGGATTTATCATTCGCAAGATATATCTTTCTAAATTTTCCAAACTTGAAATTTCGAGATAACTCTCGATTCTGATAAAATGTAATAATGTATATGAATCGAGTATCCAACATTCAATTGAACCGTCCATACTAAGAATTAGGGTATTTCCGATGTTTTATGTAAAATTTACACTACCATTATTTTCAAGAGCTATATGACTTTGGTTATTCTTTGATTTATGAAAATTCATTTTTGAAGTGTTCTTTATCACCATAATTACAATAGATAACTTTGATTATGCTTGAGATTTTCCTTATGCCTTTGACATCATCGATCATGTCTACTATGGTCATCTTTGAACTTACTCCTTTCCCTCAACACTGAGTGCATTCCCTGATGAAAAATCAAATTCTCTTTTACGAATATTCTCGCTCAATACAACATCACAGACTTCATCAAATTCTAATTTCTCCGAAGTTTATTACGGAAACAATAGTATCTCATTACTCAGACATAGAGGACATCAAAATTATGGCTATAATCTCATAATCGAAATCAATTTTAACAGAACTTATATGACTACTAATTATATTAAATTTATTATTATAATTTGCGACAGATCCATTCTCAAACATCTCCAAATTGCACACAAGACACATACAAAATACCTTATTTATTATTGAAGGTTTCTCATACATGTTGTCCAAAGCCTTCAATAACCCTGCTGTCGTTTGCTTATTTACAATGTTGAGCAACATTTTCTGTCAATGTCAAACAGATCAAACCTAGCACATAATGATATTTCAGATGTCACTCCTCTTTAGTCATTGACTCTGGTTTCTTTTACAATAAATATCATAGAGACATTTCTGATATAAATAATGGTCAATCTGCATATTTTAGAATTTGGAAATTCTCGTATTTCTTAATTTGAATCTTGACACTCCTTCTTCCCAAATTATTTTGATACGAACCAAAAGCTCCGATCCCTACTTGTTAGGGTTGCACGCCATAAGCAATCAAATATAAAGAGTAAAAATAAGTAAAATAAAGAAACACAGAGAGTTATATAATTTACCAATTTGACTAATCCACTAGCGACTAGAGTTTTATTTCACTATGATATATCACGGATATATTTAGAAAAATAAATATTTATAATTTATAGAATAAAAATAAAATAATATCGTATAAACACGGTCAGAAAAACATTTTAATTATATAGATATGATATATACACCAAAATTCATTATCAAACTCCATATTTCAACCAATTTATTTTTATACGTGTGTGAATGTTATTTCTTCCGCTTCAACAGTATTATGAATAATTTGCTAATACTATTATTACTATTTTAAAAAATCTAATATAATACTATAATGTAATATTATTACATGATTTTATAATATTAAAATTTATATTATATATCACATTTGACTATTTAACAATAATTTAAAATTTTTATTTTTTTTTTATTTTAAACAACAAAAATATAATTTAAAATAATTTTTTAAAAAAACTCTCATTTACCCACATATCGTACCCACAAATAGTAATAAAATAATAATAAATTAATTTTAAAACAATTTAATTTCATTTTTTTTTTATAAATTTAAAATGAATTTTTTCCCTTAATTTCTTTTTAAATTTATTAAAATCTAAAATAAATTTTATTTTGGAATTGCCTTTTTTCAACTAAATTTAATTGAATGGAATATATTTTTTTTCTCTATATTTATTTAGAGTCTGGATTGGGATGATTCAATAGGATCTCGGTTGCATTGCTATTCCTAATCCTCGAATGATTATTATTAAGCACATGATTACTGAAGAGTATGGTGGTTACTAGTTCTATTCTAGATGAAAAACAAAAAATAATACAATTAGGAGCGGTTCCCTCCACATGTATATCCGAACCAAATTCCCTCCCAGCAGATTGTTTCCCTCGTTTTCTGCTCACATTTTTCTCTCTCTCTCTCCCGCTTTTTTTTTTTTTTTTTTCTCTTCTCCCAAACACCAGATCTCTCTTCAATAATTCCTTCTAACTACCCACTCTCCCACCTCCAATTCCTCTCGATCGGATCTCTTCATGTCCAATTCGCAGCCGCGCAACCCCTCTACTCAGCCACAAGATGCCGCCATCAAGCGCCAGCTGCCTTTCTCTTCCACCAAACCGCCTTTCTCAGCTCCTCCTGACTACCACCGCTTCACTGCCGACTCCCGACGCAGACCTGATCATCAGCAGCCTGATGCTATTGTTGTTAAATCTCCGGTAAGCTTCTCTTTCCTTTTGCAGTTTGTTTATTGTTTTTATCAGTCGGTTTTAGGTATTCTGAGTTTTTTCTGTTGATACAATTGTTTCCGTACTTGTGACTTTAGCTAAGATCTGTTATTTCTTAGTGATTGAAGTGGTATTTTATTGAAATGTTTTAGTTAGAGAGTTGCTCTTTGAGATTTAGGTTTCTTGGAGTTTTTATGTTTAGCTGTTAATTCGTTTCCTAGTGTGATTTTACTGTAATTGAATTGTATTGTAGTGTATCTAGTTAAAAAAGCTCAATATGTTGCAGATAGGTTTTGTCTTTTATGTTTTGCTTCATATAATTTAACATGCCGAGTATTTTGTGCTTATAGGCATGACAAAAGTTTAAGGCAACTTTTTTGTGTCTCTGTTTTGTTTGAAGGCATTGTTTGATTTTAATTCCCAATTTGCATCATTCTGTCAGTAAGCCCAATTTGTGTCGGTGTGTATGTAAGCTATGCCTCTAGTTTAGTAAAGTATCCTGTTAGTTTTTCAAAGATGAAGTGGTCAACAATTGTGATAGAATGCTGAGCTTCTATGTTTGGAGACACCCTTGTGAAATGTTTGGTGCCTTGTTAAATAGTATGTGATAAGCTTTAGACTTGTCTGGACATTGGTTAGAATTGAGGATTTTACGTTGTCAGGTGGATATGTCCCAATCTTGATTAATTTACAGTTGTACTATGAATTGATAAATGGAGACAAAGGAATTACTCTAATATTTCAAGAAATAAAAGGACATACTGATTGGTGAACAGATAACTTGGGTCAAAATCGGGTGAGAATGGGTGCAATTTTTTTAGATGTGGTGTCTGATTGAATGTCTTTCCATGTGAGTCACACTATTATAAGTGCACAAAAGAATGTAAGGGTTCTGAATTTAGATACATGCACTTCATATACGAACATGATTACCAAGCGCCAGTGCCGCATTTCCAGTAAGGAACTCTATTATCTACCTACCTGTTCATCCAAGCTTTTATATAGTCATCTAGACTATTTTATCTTTCTAAAGAATGTAAATTTTTTTTTTTGGGAAATGATGGTGTCTTGATGATCTGCGCTGCTGAATGATATAAGAATCACAGATTGTAATGTACTTTATTTTAATAATCAACGCTGACAACATAAGTCTTAATGCAAAATTAATTGCAGTCAGTAAACAATATAAATTCTCTACTAAAAGGCTGTTTAATTTTCATACCATATAAATTGTGTTTCTATGCATATCTTGTCTATTTTAATTCGAGTTTGATATGCATACCTTTGAAGATTGCCTGCCAATGATGAGTATTTTATGTTTAAGGCATTTATCTAATAAAATGTTCCTTCACTTGCACCATTGCTGACAGTAGTATTTTCTGGGCAAAATTGTGCATCAAATTACTTACAAGTTTGAAAGCTGATTGATCTTTTTGAAGGTGAGCTTTCATATGAACCGGAAGTCATTGCATGTGCATGTATTATATTATGACTTTATAGATCATAAGAAGAGTAATGATTCGTAGCTTACCATTTTTTGCCTACTTTCATAACCTACCTTACTTGTTAAAAGATGATTGGATAAAAGATTAATACATTAATTATAATGAAATCTCTCACCCAATCATGTATTGACATATATGGTAGACAATAAAAGTAGTCAAAAATTGATAGGCTATTAGCATTACTCTCATAAGAAATGTAGAGTTGATAAGTTTGCTGGTTACACTAATTAAGTTTTACTTGAAATGAAAGGAATTTAGGATACATAATAGTGGATACTATGGCCATCATGACATTATGTTTAAGGTTAAAGTGCTAGTGTTGTTATTTTGAAATTTGTAATCTTTTGGTGATGAAACTTTAACGTAGACGGTAATGTGAGCAACTTTGGTGCTAAACCAGAAATCTTTTACTGATTTAATAATTCTTTGCATTCTATTAAGAAATATACATGTAACAATATAATATTGGAAAACTGCATGGGATTAATAGTGGAATGACTGGACTTGTATTGCAATTATAATTTTGAGATCTTCTGTTTATACAAATATGAGGTTTATTGCGGCTTATAACTATAAGAAAAATGGTGGCTAGATCTCGAGGTTGAGTAAATTTTACCTTGGTATTAATGATTTTTTCTAGGGAAGTTCTCTTTTGTATTTATCTGAATAGATTAATATTATCCTTTACTTCTAAAAAGTTCTTTCTATAATATTAGCACAACATAGATGTAATTTGTAAATGCTCATATTTTAGTGGAGAAATGTATTGCAAAATTTAATTTGAAAATTTATTTTGAAGTATATTGGTGGTGAAGATGCTATGGTCCCTACTCATGGATCAATGAAATCGTGGAGCTCATTGAAGGGATCTCTTTACCTTGCATTCTCATCAAAGGATAGGTTGACATTATACCTAGTTAAAGAATCCCATCTCTTGCAAATTTCTGATTTCTAGATAATTTCAACTTTTATTAATTTAAAAAAAAACTTACATTGAAGATTACAATTAGAATCCTTTTTTAACCACAACTAAGTCCATATATATTTGATTCACCCCCTCAATTCTTTTATAGAAATCACTTAATTCCTAGTAGTGTCCTATTATTTTAGAAAAAATAATAAATTTAATACTCTTAAATTTGTAATGAATCTTTATTGTATTGTATAGACAATCACAATATTGTTCTTACTTCTCAAGTTTAACTCCCTGGCAGTGCTCTAATACAAATGCTAGGGTGTCTACTTATTAGATTGAATCCCTAGGTATGATGATAGTGTAGATAGGTACTGTGAAGTTTGGCAAATAGATTAGAAATCTTCTAAGATATCTTGTGAAAAAGAAAAGAAAAGAAAAGAAAAAGAATGAAACCTTTCAATTTTTGTATTGTAAATGAAAGAACCTCTTTATATTGATGATTTCATTTAGAACCCTCATGTTTGAAAACAAAACTAAAATAAAATATTCTAATAATTGATTTGATTTTTAAAAAAAATAATATTTTACTAATTTATGACAATAAATTTATTGATTCTTAAATCTCTTATATTTCTTCATTATTTTCATGTTATAGTGTCTCTATTCTTAATGGATGATTAATTTCTATTACTGTATTTTTAGTTATTTAGAGTTGTAGAATTATATATTTACATTGGTTTTGGCTTTCAGCCCATGCTAATGGAAACAGAAAGATATTGATTAGAGAACTATAAAAATAAATATTGTGCAATAACCTGATGCCACAGGCTCATAATGTCAATACAAGAACATGATCCAAATTGACTTTAGTGAGAAATTATGTGTTTCATGATATATCATTGTGCCTATATTTTCTAAGCTCTTGACGTCCACCAATAATTTGCTGTTATCACAATTCTAAGTTCTATTTTATTTTATTAATTTATGGTCTTGCTATCTCAATTTTTGTTAGCCTTATTAATAATTTGGTCTACCTAATTTTTATCAATGTTGACTATGTATTTATGTGGGTATAGCATGATAAATACCGTTTCATTGTTATATGGTGAGAATTTGGGAAATTGTTTGAACTGAGTGATTGACTGTGTTTGAACTGAAATTGTTTCTAATAAAGTAGGTGTAGCAGAGAATAAGGTTCATATCGAATATAAACATGTTCAACAATTTTTAAACTTAAAAATGTGCATGGAAGGATATTTAAGTTACAAATACTAAGAGAGGTAGAATGAGGCTGAAATTGACTATAATGTAGTTAGCTAGCTTTGATTTTCAAGATATAGGACTCAAGCAAGGATTATTTAAGATAGAGTAGAATGGATGTTGAGAATTCATAAGGCCAACTCTAATTGAATCTACTTTAAATATTGGTTAGCACCATTAACTGTATCAATCAGATATTATCTCCTCAGTCGCTCTATTGAGTGCAATTACACCTCATATTAAGATTGCAACTGTAGTGATGTTGAACCAAAGGAGCTGTGTGCTGCTGTGGAGATTTGTATTCTGCATTTTTTATTTTCATCTTAAGTAATAAATTATTGATAACAAATTTCTTTATAGTCATGGTCAGGCAAAACTAGTTGAGGTACAATCTATTCATTTTGGTGGTTAAATTATTTATAGTGCTTTCTAGTGAATCGTTTGTTTGAATGATTTGGAAACGGGTGATTACTAGCAATTAAAGCGGAAGAGTGAGGAACCAGATCATGAAGCTCAATCAAGTGAGCACAGTCGTGGAGGAACTGAAATGATTAGCAGTCCACTTCAGACACCAGTATCAGGAAAAGGGTCAAAGGCACAAAAACAATCTAGGTTAACAAAGAACACTAAATCTGGACCTCTAAGCTCCGCTTCAAATCTTGGTTAGTACCATTAACTATATTAATAAGATATTAGTATTTATTATTTGAATTGTTGGATTATGATATAACCAAGAAAGATTCGATGAGGTTGTAGGTCTCTTTGTACACACTTAGGTTTTGTTTTTGTTCATGTTACCATGAAAATAATGGGAAAGAAATACATGCAAGTAGATGAGTAATGCTTTCTTAATTGGCAGGTTCTCCTGGCAATAATCTCACACCCACAGGTCCCTGCCGCTATGACAGCTCCCTCGGTATGAATAATTTATGTTTATTTAACCATTGTACTATATTTTCACTTAATAATTATCTTAATAAAATCTTCCCGTAGTTTGTGAAACTGAGGATGTATCTTAATTTTGATTTAGGGCTCTTGACAAAAAAATTTATCAATTTAATTAAACATGCTGAAGATGGTATTCTAGATTTAAATAAAGCTGCTGACACTCTGGAGGTAACTATTTTACATATTCTATCTTTCCTATGTCAAAACTAGTAATGCTAAAGGCTATTATGCTCTACAGGTGCAAAAGCGGCGAATATATGACATTACAAATGTCTTAGAAGGAATTGGTTTGATAGAAAAAAAACTCAAGAATAGAATTCAGTGGAAGTATGCTCTTAAATTTTGATCTTAATACAACATAAGTCACTATTATTAAAGTCACTTTGTTCTGAATGCTTATTAATACAATCTTTGATATATTAGAGGACTTGATGTCTCAAGGCCAGGGGAGGCTGATGAAAGTGCTCCGAGTTTGCAGGTAACTGATCAAAAATTTACTTTTGCCTCAATTCCTACAAATGTCTCAATACATGTTCACTTTGTAGTCACATTTAGCATGAAAAATTGCCAGGACCATATTCAAGTCGTAAATGTGTTTACAAGTGCATCTTTGTACCATCTTAATTTAGGTTGATGACCATTTATTCTGGTTCTAAATTATTTTTACAGTGCATCCTTATGCTATAATGACCATTTATTCAGCTCCTAAATTATTTTTAAATGTGTTTGCCAATGCATTTTTCTCCACTATTTAATAGTTCAATTATTTTTGTACTCCGTCTAGTTTAGTCATTCTCAGTAAAATATTCCATATGCTGTTGCTACGACACTTTTGCAATCTATGTGAAAATGTTGTTTCTACGATCCTATGCAAGAATGTTTAGAACCATAGCATTGCCAGCACAACTATTGGTACTTTATTACCATCATTTATCATTATGAAAACTGCCTTCATCATTGTACGATTACTGTAACAAATATTTTTTTTAGTAACTCCTAGTTCTTAAGATTTTCCTGGGTGATTTTCACCGTCAGCTGAAATCATTTTTAAAATAAAGCATGCATGTTTATATAGTTTAAGGTGTACATTCTCTTTTTCTAAAATCAAAATTTAAATATGACCAATTCTTATAAACACTTTTAGCTTATTTCTTTTCATTGTAGATTACTCATGAACATTGCACTTCTATTGTGCTGAGCTCATGAATATGAGCTCATGGAGTATTTATAGTGACTTATTACCATTTTTCATCTCTAAAACTTGAGTGCTTATGTCATTTTTTTTTTTTTTTTAAGTAAAAAGGGTGTACTTCTCGTCTTGTAAATTAAGTCAACCTATTAAGGTTGTATAGGTAACTTGTTTTAAGAGTGAAAATTCAATTGTGAAAATATGAGGGTGTTCCTTTTAGAGGACTTTCAAGTCAAAGCATGCAAAATTATGTTTATTGGCAAGAGTTGGTGCTTCGGTTTGAAAATTTCAGAACGAAAATTTGACAGTTGTGAAAATTTCAAATCTCCTTCGTTGAAATTGATCTTTGCTGTAGTATTTTTTTTTTTTTTTCAATTCAGTTAATTTAAAGCTGTTGATTCGGAGTCATCATTAAAGAATGAATATTGAGGTAAAGATGATCAAAACTCATTAAACCTGCCAACGATTAGAGCTAGAACCTGTTTTTCTTTTTTTACCGGGTATTTGTTAAGGTTATTTCTTACTCCAGTCATGTTACTGACCCAAAGCTATCCATTATAATAAAGAGTAATGTTATATTTTCCACTTCTATATACTCCTTTTCTTATATACGAGTGATTAGATTGTTATTAATTATTATGAGTATTATTTTAATTTATTTAATATTCAATTATTCATATGAGTAGGTAAGAAACATTGTATACAAGAGTGGATGGTATAGTATTACTCTATAACTAAACAAATTTAATAATAACCCATTTAAAACCTTATAATAATCCTTTAGAAGTAAAAGAATATAATATCATCCAACACATCACCAGCAAATAAGGAGTAAGGAGTAACTCAAAGAGCTTTGGGTCAATTATGACAGTTTTAATTAAAGTTGCTAAATTTATCTCGAATTGGATAACTGTGATGGCAATTTTTCGGTAAGTTATGAGTGGTTACTCCAATTCTGTACTTTCGGTTTATTGTGCATAAGAAGGATTACCAGAGAAGGCTGAAAAGAACACAGTGACAGATATTCTGAAATCTGTCTCGGAGAACCCCTAAAAACCTATCTGATAGGTGCTTTAGAAAGCTAACTGAGAGGATAATACTAAAAATAAAAGATACGCACCTAATATGGAATATATCGATATCAATAAAGTCTTAATTTCAAACCGGTTGGGATTGACTGTATGAATTCTCTAACACAGTGAACCTCAATAAACATAAGTAGTTACCTAAATCTTAGATACTTTCGTCGACATGAATTTTATGTTTTCACTCAGGTGTTTTGTGTACCAAATCAATCTCAATATGTTATACTTATTCGTAAATTTTTAACAATTACCTTCTTCCAAGTAGATTTAGATCTTTCTCGATCCTTCTTGACTCCCTCTACCAAAAACTTTTCGCATTTACGCACTTCGGCATTGAGGTCTTCTTAACATATGTCCAAACCATTTAGGTCTATTTTCCCTTATTTTATCACTTGACGGAGACTTTTCGTCTAATATGCTCATTTATTTTCTCCAACTTTGTATGTCCACGTATCTATCTTAACATTCTCATATCTGCCACATTCATTTTATGGAGATGTCTCATAGGTGCCCACTATTCACTTTTGTAGAACATCACAGGCCGAACGACTGTCCTATAAAATTTACCTTTTACCTTAAGTGGTATTTTATTATCGCAGAGAACTCCCGAGCCTTGTTTTCACTTCATCCACCCAACTTAGATTTTGTGCATCTCATCATCATCAAATATTCCGACATTTTGGAGCACAGATTCGAGATACTTAATTACTGAAAGCCTTCCAACTTCGCCTCTTGCGCTTACTTGTTCCAACTTTCAACTTACAGTCTATATATTCCGTTTTGCTTCCATTAGATTTAAAATCCTTACCATCAAGAGTTTTTCTTCACCTTTCCAACTTGCAGTTATTTCCCGCACTAGTTTCATATGGAATATGTATCAAAGTAATTTTGTCTAACTTGATATTTGCATCTCATATGGAAGGGGAAATATTGGGAAAAAAGATTCTTATATTAATTGACAGCGGTTCAACCCATAACTTCATTGCACAGAAGTTAGTTGAAGAATGTAAGCTGGAAGTAAAACCTACTCAGACATACATAGTTCAATTAAGAAATCGGCAAAGAATTTGTTGTAATGGAAAGTGTGAGCCTGTGTATGTGAAGGTACAGGAGCTGGAGTTGTCAGGAGTTTTCTTACCAATGGACTTGGGAAGTGTGGATATAATTTTGGGAGTTGATTGGCTGAGAACATTGGGTGATGTGGTTGTAAATTGGGATCAAATGATAATGAGAATTAACAAGAATGAAGAGGAGATCATTATCAGGGGAGATTTCCAACTCACCAATACTTTGAATGCTCAGCTGCTAAGAGAAACTCTTGATGAAGATGAAACATTCCAAATCTTGCGGAGGAAGAGTTGTGTTGGATATCACCTGCTGTTGCCTGAAGAGCCCTATAATAATTCAACTTCCCATGCCTTACAGTTTAAAGCAGAAACTTCAGGACATGATGGAAAACTCTTAGTACCAGAGTAAGGAAAAATTCAGGAGGATCAAGAGATTACAACAGAGGAGGTAACAGGAAAGCAGAGCCAGAAACAAACAAAGGCAGAAGTACTTATTACAGTGGATGATCCAGCTGAAGAAGATGTCATAAGTGAAGTTTATAAGGATATTAGTATGCTGAATTTAGATTCAGCTTGAGGACAAGGTGACAGTAAAGGGGGAAGTATTGTTAGATCACGTGAGCTAGGTAGGGTATTATAGGAGCAGATCAATGCTAGACTAGGATGGGGCCAAGTTTGTTATGCATATTGTAGGGAATATAGAATAACTAACTAGGGTATAAATATAGAAAGTATTTTGTCATTAGAGACTATCGATCATTTTTGTCAAATTGTCTAGATTGGTGAGCCTTAGGCGGAGTTAGAGGAGCTAAAACCTCATAGGACTGTAGCTTGCTATTTCATTGCAATACAAGTTACTTCAATTCTATACTAAAAACTACCAAACCTAACAACAACCTCCTTCCCTTTGTACGATTTGCCAAAGCCTTATAGACGAGCTTATCAATAACATTACAAAGGCAAATTGGCCGAAGATCAAACACAAATTCAGGTGTTGCCTTCTTTGAAATTAACACCACATTCGATTCATTCTTGCCAGACAACTCACCATCCGAATTCAACACAGCCAAGACCGCCTCCGTTACCTCTTGCCCAACCATACCCCCAAATTTCTATTAGAATCCCAGATTAAAACCGTCCTGGCGCTTTTTCTGGTTGCATACAAACAATGCCACATTCACTTTGCTTGTAATGGATGTAACAACATTTCAACATTTCATTATGTTCCATTGTTAACTTAAGCTGCACATTCTAGAACAGTTTCGAGATCTCCATGTTGAGAAGTAAAGATTCAAATAAAACTCAGCAATTTTGTCCTGCAAACCTTTTTTGCAATTGTACCGAACACCATCATCACCACGAAGTTGAGAGACTTGATTATTATTTTTTTCCGTGTCGAGGCCATAACATGAAAATAATGAGTATTTTGATCACCATAATTCAACTAAAACTTTCTTCCAATAGAGTTTGTGTGAAAGGTATAGCATTTTTGCTTTAAGAACAAAAATGACAAACACACTAAGCTTAAGGACAAAATTGTATATTAAGCCATTAATAGCTATATTTTAGCTTCTGTCTTCAATTTTGATTGTACAGCCTTCTGTCTGTTAAAATCCTTGATATACTTGAAAACTATCCTTTTTATTGGAATGCAATAAGTCAAATGTCGATGTAATGAAATTTGGCTTAGTACATTTATACAAAGTTAATTACTCCCTCATGCCGACTCTGACCTAGGCTACAAGAATTTTCTGTCTTTCTCATATAATTTGATAGTAACTTATGCACTGAATTTCTATCGTTTACGTCTCTCTGTCTGTCCACGTAAAAAAACAATATGCACTTAAGGTGAGTGGACTATTTTTTTATGGTTATTGTGTTCCAAGTCAAATAGTTAGGAGAAGGCTTTGGTTGGTGATTTATGATTCACTGCTCTGCTGTTGAAAATGATGGGAGTACGATACTAGTCTGACTGAGAAGTTCTTATAGTTTATAATGTTTATGAGAGTTTAATTTACTCATATTTACCCGTGCTGCAGGCGGAAGTTGAAACTCTTACAATTGAGGAGCGCAGATTAGATGATCAAATAAGGTCAAACATATGCTTGTCTTGCTGCATCTTTATTTGATATCGTTATGGCAGCTTTGAGTTGTGCTGACTTATCCCACATTATTGCAGAGAAATGCAAGAAAGATTGAGGGACCTTAGCGAGGATGAAAACAATCAGAAGTAATTCTATCCTCTCTTACAGATGCCAAATCTTAACTTATTGCTACTTCCAAATCGACTAACATGAATTGATTTTAGGTGGCTTTTTGTCACAGAAGATGACATAAAGAACTTACCTTGCTTCCAGGTATTTCTCTTACACTTTATTTCAACTTTAAAAATTCTTTCATTTGTTGGTTAACTCAGAAAAGACTTGTCTGCCTGTAGCACCTGACAAAATAATTCTCTCTTTTAGAATGAAACCTTAATAGCAATTAAAGCTCCGCATGGAACCACTCTAGAAGTTCCAGACCCTGATGAGGTAATTCTGAGTTCACTAGATTTAGGGAGAAGTCCTTGGTGCTTGTGCATGTAGATATCTCATTCCATCCTTTTACTTCTTGAGCTAGGCTGTTGATTATCCCCAGAGAAGATACAGAATAGTTCTCAGAAGCACAATGGGACCAATTGATGTTTACCTTGTCAGGTACTATCACTTTTTGATACTCAGTGGTTCTTTGCTTCCATCTTTCTCCTTTTCCCGGCAAGATAAAACCCCTGGAAGTATAATAGTAATGCAAAGACTTGACCTGAACCATTCCCTAATACATATTTTCTTTCTGTCACTATTGTTCTAGTCAATTTGAGGAGAAGTTTGAGGAGATACATGGTCCTGAAGCGCCTCCTAACTTACCATCTACTTCAACCTTAGCTGAGAAAACTGCTGCAACGACAGCAGATAGTAGAGAGGAGAATAAAATTCAGGAACAAGATGTTCAAAGCTTGTGCACAGATGTTAGTTCCTCACAGGACTTTGTGAGTGGGATCATGAGGATCATTCCCTCAGAAGTTGATGTAAGTTTATCTGTTTTGAATATGTTTGTTAATTCTATTATGGAATACGGCAGCACTTCAGGACAAAATTTTCTCTGGTGGATGCAACATTTCTTCTCCTTGTTGTGTTGCCAAAATGTGTTTGAAAATGTGTTGAGTTCAGCAGGAACTGTTAATAGTTTCCATACAAGAAATAGGCAGACGTGATGGATCAGTGTTTTAGGTAGTTGTCAAAATAAATTTTACTGACAAAGAGAGGATCTACATTTCTTCAGCCGTGATTGATCTGTATTTCATGACGTTGCTGACTCTGAAATTCTAGTTTTAGAATTTTCAATCCTCTTCGAACAAAAATTTCAATCACTCATGAGTTCGTTTACGTGATCTTCTGCAGAGTGATGCAGATTACTGGCTTTTATCAGATGCTGGAGTTAGCATCACAGACATGTGGCGCTCGGAACGTATCCTTTCTATTAAGTTGCTATGTTAACCATTTCTTATTCTCGTGCAACATTACGCTTCTGGTCAATTTCCCTAACTTGAAAACACAGCTGGGGTTGAATGGAATGAGCTGGCTGCACTTGACGAAGATTATAACATAGCTTCTGTCAGCACACCCCGATCACAAACTCCAGTGAATCCAACAGAAGCTCCCTCTACAAAGACCGGGATGTAAATGAAATATATCATAAAGAGATGGATGAAACAACCACGGTTCAACAAACATGTTTCCATTCGAAGTTACAGTGACTAATCATGCTTTAGTTTCAATGAAACATGGCGTGACTGAAGGTTCTGCTTGAGAGGCAATAAAGAAGAGCAAGGAAGCAAGCTGGGTGGTGATGGTTGTATAGTATAGTCTAGTACAGAATTGACACCATGTATGTAATATTTGTATTATTGCTTCTCTACTCCTTGTATTATCTAGTATATCTGTAAGGTTTTATGGTATCATGTAATGACAATTAATGATTGTTAGCCTAGATGAATAATATGCAACCCAACCGTCAATTGATCTGTGTTTATTGGTGACTGCAAATCATACATCACTCCTACTACCACACTAACTGCTGGTATTAATTAACCCAGTGAGGGAAATAGTATCAGAAAAGATGATTAAAGAATACTGTATTGATAGTGTTAACAGAGTAATTGTTTAATCATCCTTATCATCAACTTTCTTTCCAATCCAAGAAGCCACAATTGGAGTGAGAGCAACTGTGGGTGGAAACCTAATGGGTGATGCAGCCTTGTGAGCAGCATATGCCAAAGCTAGTGTCCCAACTTTCTCCCCAGTAGCATCACTAGCAATACCCACCTTTTGAAGCAAAGCTTGAACATCAACTCCAGCAGAGATCAAGGCATAACAAAGTGAGAAGGAGATCAAGGAAAGAGTAATTGAGGTGGCTAGGTATGCTCCTCCATATTTTGCTAGCAGTTCTTTTGCTTCTTCTCCCTTCGATTTCTTTCCATCTTCATCTTTGGAGCTGAATATCTGTATCAGAGAACATGTAAACATTAGTATTGATAATAGTAACAATAATAATACAAGCAATTACAAAGATGCAGAGAGAAGGAAGGGTAGGGTACCTGCCAGAGACCAACTTCAAGGCCGTACTTTTTGGTGACTTCCTCAGCAGATTCAGATGGTTTGGCCTTTTCTTTTTCTTTAATAGCTCTGACTTGAAATCGAAAGGGGGGTTTGGAGGAGTTGCGAGTGAAGGGTGTGAATTTGAAGTTGGGGTTTTTAAGAGATGAAGTGGCTGTAGAGTAGACACAGAGTGGTACTGATGAAGTTGTCGCCATTTTCTGCTAACAATCTATAGAAGAAGAAGCATAGCCCTGATTTCAGCATATGTCATCGTTTGTTATCTTCAAGTTGATTTATGTTCATAAACCATCCACGAAACAAAGATGCAGTTTTCTTCACTCGCTCAATTACTATATTGCCCTTTTAGTTTTCCACTTGCCACTTCTTTTTCCTTTTTCAAAAGGAAGGTTAAATTTCACTTCCACTTCATATAAATTTAATGGGTAATCAGAAATCATAAATTTCTAGTTTGCGTCCTGAAGAAAAATTTTAATTCCGCCCATGCTCTTAAATCATTGATATACTTTCTATCACCTATGTCAAATGGTAGCTTCTTAAATAAAAAAGTTAAAGTATTTAGACTGGGGTTGGTATTTTACTGAGAGTTCTTTTAACAAGTGTCGTAATTAAGATTTTGGTGGAGATATTTTTTATTGTAAAAATAGTACAAATTGCATTGGAGTTGGTAGGAAATGAAACCATTTGATTGGTTGGATGAACCTCTTAGGGTTTGACAAAAATTGGTATTCAATATACTAGTCTTTATTTGGAAGTTGAGAAAGATTTGAAGACTCTTTTGGAAGTGAAAGATTTGAAAACTGTTTTTGAAGTATTATATTTGACTAGGAATTGTATTTATGTCTTATTAGAATTGCAATTAGGAAAGAATCCTTTTCCTCTTTTTTTAGGAATTCTAGTAATAATAGGTTTCCTAGTTTATTATGATTTACTTGGTAAGTAAATCATTGTTCACTATAAATATGATGCTGTAGTCTTCAATTGTACAGACACAAATTGAGAGATCCTGAGTGTCTTGTGAGTTTCTTTCTTATGAGCTTGGATGAGACTTGTAATTGAGTTAGAGAGTGTTTTCTGGTTGTGGCTGTAATATCTTTTGCTACATAGTGAAAATCTCTGTCTGTCCTGACGTTCATGGTTTTTTCCCGTTTTGGGTTTCCACGTAATCTTGGTGCGTTAATATTTTGTTTCTTGTCTATTATTTTGTTTACTTATTGATCGAGACGACGAGCCCGATTTCCTAACAAGTGGTATCAAGCCGAGGTTCGTGTGAGTTTTCGATTGTTGAAGTAAACATGTCTACAAGTAAGATGTACACCGGAAGATTCGATGTGGAGAAATTTGATGGAAAAATCAATTTTGGCTTGTGGCAAGTACAAGTCAAAGATATCCTGATCCAACATGGATTGCAAAAGGCGTTGAAGGGGAGAACAATTGCGGTAGTCTCTGAAAGCTCTGGTGAAAAAGAAACTGGTAAAGAGAAGTCTGAAAAGTCCGAAAAATCCCTGATGAGTGACGATGGATGGGAGGAACTCAATGAGAGAGCTGCAAGTTTGATACGACTGTGTCTGGCCAAGAATGTTCTTGCGAATATTCAAGGAACAACTTCTGCAAGAGAACTTTAGGGAAGACTTGAAGAGTTGTACCAAGCAAAAAGCGTCTGCAATCGATTTTACCTGAAGGAACAATTTCATCTGTTGAAGATGGATGAAGGTTTCTGATCATCTTGCATAACTCAATGGGATAATCTCTGAGTTGGAGTCTATTGGAGTGAAGATTGATGACGAGGATAAGGCGTTGAAATTAATCTGGTCTCTTCCTGAATCGTACAAGTACATAAAACCGATCCTGATGCATGGAAACTCGACGGTAAGTTTTTCAGAGGTTGCGAATAAGTTGATCTCTGAAGAGAAAAGACTGAAGAGTGAAAATAATAACTCTGATAATCAGTCAATTCTGATGGCTCGAGAAAAGAATGGAAAGAATGGGTACTCTAAGAAGAACATCCAGTGTTGGAAGTGTGGGCAAAAGGGACATCTGAGGAGGGATTGTAAAGGAGCAAATTCGGCAAAGGACTCCGTTGATGGAGATACTCCATGTGTCTCCTTGCTAGAAGCTGATGAAGGTGACTTCCTCTAAAGAGGAATGGGTACATCCTCATGGCAGGTCGCTAACCACCATGGTGCCATGAAAGAGGATGTAGTACTTCTAGCGGCCACAAGTTTTGCACATGGGCATTGGACTGGCGTTAATGCGGTTGTGTGGTGGATAAGATGTCGATGGCTGATGAACTTTCTTGAAAGCCAGTTAAGGAAGTTGCACCATGATTTAATCAGCAAGGGTTGTATCGACATGTGCCGGAATAAATCTTAGGATGGATTGTTTGATGGTTCCTAAGTGTGTATATCTTCATGGTGGGATATGATGGCTCGATGTAGAGTCATGGTCGTCATTTAAGGGACGCAAGTTTAGGAAATTTTTGTCAAGGGGTGGTTTGTTAGGGTTTGACAAAAATTGGTATTCAATATACTAGTCTTTATTTGGAAGCTGAGAAAGATTTGAAGACTCTTTTGGAAGTGAAAGATTTAAAGACTGTTTTGGAAGTATTATATTTGACTAGGAATTGTATTTATGTCTTATTAGAATTGCAATTAGGAAAGAATCCTTTTCCTCTTTTTTTAGGAATTCTAGTAATAATAGGTTTCCTAGTTTATTATGATTTACTTGGTAAGTAAATCATTGTTCACTATAAATATGATGCTGTAGTCTTCAATTGTACAGACACAAATTGAGAGATCCTGAGTGTCTTGTGAGTTTCTTTCTTGTGAGCTTGGATGAGACTTGTAATTGAGTTAGAGAGTGTTTTCTGGTTGTGGCTGTAATATCTTTTGCTACATAGTGAAAATCTCTGTCCGTCCTAACGTCCGTGGTTTTTTCCCGTTTTGGGTTTCCACGTAATCTTGGTGCGTTAATATTTTGTTTCTTGTCTTTTATTTTGTTTACTTATTGATCGAGACGAATTCCACTGCGACGAGCCCGATTTTCCTAACAGAACCAAAATTCACTCTTAAAGAGTGTCTCCATGTCACTCTTAAAAAAAAATAATAAAATCTAATCTCATCTTGAGATTAGTTCTATTTCATTCACCCTCTATCAAAATCAATATATATATATATATATATATATATATATATATATATATATATATATATATATATATATAGTGCTACTATATGTCACTCCTATTGTATTTAACACTCCACATAATATTATTATAAATTTATCTTATCTCACTTTATTATTTTTTATTATTTTTTCCGATGTCATAAATGTTACATAATTTCAACGATAAATATTTTTAATTATACACAACTAAAACTTATGATAATTTTATATTTAAAAAATAGATATTAAAACGAATAAAAAAAAAATCTTACTTGACTATATATTTTTTTATACATAAATCACAGCTTGTGAAATAAGATTGGTTGAAATTGATGAATAGTGTGCAAAACCCTAATGTTGTTACAAGTAATTGGGGACGGATGTAGTAAATTTTATCTAATTTCATTCTATTTTATGTACCGGATAAATCCTACCAAATATTTAGAGGGTTTGTATTAAGTCAAATTTTCAATTAGAGACAACTTTCACTTGTTCGTTTGTTGTCTGTTTGGACCTGTAATAACTCTCTAAAAAAAAATCATAAACCAAACAATATTCAAAATGTGCGATAGGGGCGTTGGGCCGAAAGTCGCAAACAAAATGAGTTGAACTCCCTCAAACTGAATATCAATTTCCTATTTTTTTTTCGATCCTTTAGGGTTTTTACTAAATTGCTTTAATAACTGTTATTTCTACTTCATTTCAAAAATTTCATCTTTGATATTCTTATTTCTACTCCATTTCGCAAAATTTCAATTTTGATATTCGACATATTTCTTTTATATCTCTTGAATTAGAGTTTGAATCGTTTCAACCAAATGAAATTTGGTATCCAAAAATTATTAATAGAGTTTAAATAGTTTTAATCTATTTATTTATTCGGTAACGTATAATTTTACGTGAAATTCTTTTAGTGAATGTTGCAGGAAGGTTATATTGCTAGCAGCCATTTCGAAAACCACCATATACAGACATTTAAGAAAAATGTAGCTAGTTAAACTCTTAACTTTTATATATATATATATATATATATATATATATACTATTTTTATGTGATTTGGACTTTTAACTATCTCTCTTCCTTCATTAACGCCATTGCTTAGGAGTCACCATCAAATATATTGTTTAACTTTTTTTTCCTATTTTTTTCTGTAGCCAATACCAAATACTCAATTAGAGAAGATGAATCTATTTTATACCAAGAAATTTATAAATCTTTCTTTTTCTACCTTCGTCTCACTTAGATTTATACTTACTTTGATAAGTTATATTAAATCAAAACTTATGAGTTACAATTACACTATCTCAGAAACCATACAAACCGCAAATTTTTGTAATATTTTACATTAAAGATCCTAATAAGGTAAAAATTACAAATATTATCAGGATGAGAAACCAATCCAATATGAATCATGAATGTAACACTCTTTTATTATCCAACTCATTATTACAAAGAACCATAATCACATTTATAAACTTTTAAATTCACCAAACACAATTTTTATGAAATTATATTAGTGAACCTTAAAACTCTAAATAACTATGTCTTATAAAATAATTTATACTCATATCAGAACCTTTTAATCTAATGGGTTGAATTTATATTTTTCTTTTTAAAATACACTTCGAAAAAATTAATTGTGAAAATTGGCATACAACAACATTAACTCCAAGCACTCCAAGCACGTTTATTACGAATTCAAATGAAACTATAAAAAAATTATTAAAAAAAAAAAAAACTATGGCTAAAAAAATAAAGAGAATAAAATTTTATCACTTGGGCATGGAGAATCTCACTGCCAATCTTGGTGGATGTGAGTTAAAGAGAACAATAGAGAATATATTACTTTCATAAATGTACTACTTTCTTATACATACCTGAGTCCATTTTTTTTCAACATTCATCTTTCACCAAAATTTCACTTTTCTTTCTAAAAGTTCTTCAAAAAATATTTTATTTATTTATTTATTTGTAAAGAAGAGCAGAAAGAGATTAATGTATAAAATAAAAAGGCGGATGTAGGAGGGCTATGAGAGCTTCCCTCCACCTTCTTGAGCTTACTTTTAATTTGAATTGTAGTACCCTTGTGTGATGATGTCATGTAATACTATTACTATTAATTTACAAAGTTGTTAAATACTGTATAATTAATTGTTAAATACCACAATAGTTTCTCTTACTGCCCTTCACATAATTAAAATAATATTCATGTTCTCCATTACGACAAATTGTTTAAATTAAGTATATCTAGTGGAGCCTTTAAAGTTTAAACAATAATAAATGTTCAAGGAGATCAATACTCTCTTATCTTTTCTTACTATGGTCATGAACCCTCTGGATCGGGGTGTTTTGATTAAAAATTATAATTTTGAAATTGGACGGAAGGTGTCACATTTGTGACTTCATCTCCCTTGTTCATAGAGACACTGTCAATCATGTGGGGATTTGAGTTAGGGTAGGTTGATAAATATATATATATATATATATATATATATATATATATATAGGTTTAGAATGATATTTCTCCCTCTATGCCTGGGTTTATGAATCACCACCGTTTATACACTGTTTGTGAATCACCACCGTTTATACACTGAAAAGTTTTTCTGTAGGCTAAACATAACTTGTCAATTGAATTTTGAACTCCTAATCTGATAAGATTAAAATCAACTTCAAAAACTTCTTTATACTGATTCCTAAATCCATAATCTTTTGTCACTAAGAATCCTATTGATAACCATATTAAAATCAAAATTCAAATATACAAACAACAATACATTATAATTGTGCAACAACAACAATATTTAAAGAAAATAGATTTGTTATAAAGAGGGAATTGAATAGGTAAGAAATTTAAAACCGTCTGCATTTTTTCTGGATCACAATCAGAGAAAAAATATTAAAATTAATATATTTAAAAGATTAAAAGTATTATTGAAATAATAGTTGGTGCATTTGTTTAATTTTTGCGGAATTTAGTAATTTCTTAATTTATGATTTACGCATGATTTTCTCATGCCCTGCCTTCCTTTCCTCGTGTTGTCGCACAACAGCCGTACTCAATTGCGTTGGCATCATCTTTCGAGTGTTGACTTCAACTTTTAGTTTTCTGTTTAACATCCGTGTTATTCTAAAATAATTTATGAGAAAAAGAATATATATGACACTATGCATATCACGGCTAATATTCTAAACATGAGAGTTTCAACTTCCATCTTATCTTATCATGTCCCGATATACTTCAATAAAACCAGCTCAAATCCCATAACAACGTACTACTACCCTGTTTCCAAAATTTTCAATTTCCATTTCTGGTCAACTGATTTACTAATTAATATCTGCACCTTCCATCATTAAACTTCAAAATTATCAAGCACATGATTTTTCCTTAATTGAATAACCATAAAAAGTAACCCACACTCTACCATGTCAATTTTGGTAATTAAATATTTTAATGGAAAATTTTAACTAATAAGACCAAGTCGGCCTTAGAAAATGAGTCAAAACAACAACGCGTAGACTCTGAATAAAGTGTATCGAGTCACGGTTTTTCAAAAACCCCCCACTAGCCTCCCCTGTCCCCACACCCCAACCCCACGTCTCTGCTTCCAAGCAACAACTTCTTCTTCACCTTCGCTCTTTATATCCTCAACTCTCACTCACAAACACAACACAACAGAACAGAACAGAAGACATCTCTCAGTAGTAGATCAACATGTTTGTCTCCGACACAATCAAGATACGCGAAGTATGGGAATCAAATCTCGAATCAGAGTTCGAGTTGATCCGACAAGTCATCGATCACTATCCTTACATCTCTATGGACACTGAGTTTCCAGGTATCATTTACCGACCCTCCGTCGACCCCACCAAGCCGTTTCGTCTCCAACGACAGCCGTCCGATCACTACAAGCTTTTGAAATCCAACGTTGACGCTTTGAATTTGATCCAACTCGGCCTCACTCTCTCCGATTCTTCCGGTAACTTACCAGATCTAGGTGGTCAAAACCAATTCATCTGGCAATTCAACTTCCGTGACTTCGACGTCACGTCTGACGCTCACGCGCCTGACTCCATCGACCTTTTGAAACGACAAGGGATCGATTTTGTAAAGAATAGAGAGGAAGGCGTTGACTCGGTCCGGTTCGCTGAGTTGATGATGTCGTCGGGGCTTGTTTGTAATGAGTCGGTGAGTTGGGTGACGTTTCATAGCGCGTATGATTTTGGTTATTTGATTAAGATTCTGACGCGCCGGGACTTGCCTGGGAGTTTGGAGGAGTTTTTGGGGATTTTGAGGGTGTTTTTCGGGGAGAGAGTTTATGATGTGAAGCATATGATGCGGTTTTGCAATAGCTTGTATGGTGGGCTGGACCGGGTGGCCCAGACATTGGAAGTGAGTCGGGTTGTCGGGAAGTGTCATCAGGCCGGGTCGGATAGTTTGTTGACGTGGCATGCGTTTCAGAAGATAAGGGATGTGTATTTTGTCAATGACGCTGCGGATAAGCATGCCGGCGTGTTATATGGATTGGAAGTGTATTGACGACTTTAGTTGGTCTCATTCATTGTATTTATTCTTTTTGGAAATGGGTAGATGTGGATATTGAATAACATGATTTATGTATTTTAATGATGCCTTTGTGTCGTTATTTTGATCTAAAATGACTTCGTCCAGATTCAAAGAATTTAAAACTATTGGAAATGGGTGACGGATTTGGATTTGAACTACACATGAACCATATCCTGCTCATTAGGTTTACGATGTGGTGCCGGCAGGGGACTAGTGAGTCAAGTAGTAGATTTTATGAGTTCGAAATTGGATCACAATAGTCGAAAATACTCTAATGTGCAGTGTGTTTTAGCATCTCTTTTTCAAATGCAAACTAAAAAAAAAAAAATTAATTTAAATGAAATTCTGAAAATTTTAAAGAAAAGTTAAATTTTTCTGTAACACTGTTTATATATATATATATATATATATATAATTTTAAAATATATTGGAAAAAGTTTTTTATGCTAATTAATTTTGAACATTCTAAATTTTTACTAAAAATGTAAAGTTTGAATTGTTAAAGATTTGGATTCAAACTTTACATAAAAGATAATTAATGAAGATTATTATTATTTATGCAATATTTTTTTTCAACATTTCTAGTCATCAAAGATTAAAATTTATTTCAGAAGTTAATCACACTAATTATTCAAATTTTTAACTTTTATATTATTTTATTTAAAAATAATATTTTATATTTGAGTAAGTTAATACAGAGGATGATTTTCATATTCAATGTTATATTTAAATTACGGTTCCGAAAGAAATGCATCTGTTATAGTGAATTGTTATTATAGAGAATGACTATTATAGAGAAGTTTGACTGCATTATTTTAATTAATTATATTTAACACTGTTCTTTAGAGTGTTCAAACATAGGTTAACTTAAAATTTTATTTAATCTCTATCCGATTCAATCTATTGAATCCAATCCAATTAGGCGAAACAAACTATCCTAAAACTATGTTGAGTTGGGCAATTAAATTTCATTTACTTCGAAGAAGGGGTATTTATAAACCTTTAAATTGTTTCTTCAGAATTGGTTATTGTAATTTTTTAAAGAGTATTTTTATAGGAAAATAATTTGGGTGTCTCAAAACTTTCATGTGGAGGAACTTGCTATCAATCATGATGGGCAATAAGAATAACATCCCGTGGGTCACATTAATAGAATAAAATAAATACCTTAACTAGTATGGAATAGAAAACCACATCGGCTCAACTAAATACCTAGTTCAATAGATTAGATCGATACTAAATTTGCGAAACAATATGAAGAATTTATAGGCAAAAGGTGTAACCACATCCTAAAAGAATAGATTAGAGTTCGAAGGCATCTTCCCACACTTAGACTAGTGATAGAAAACATCTTCCCAAACTAGGAAGCGCCCAAAAGCATTACACTTTATTTAGTATCGTAAAAGGGATCTTTTGGGGTGACGACATCTTCCCACACTAGACTAGTGCCTGAAAATATCTTGACATACTAAGTAGCATACAAAAGCATCACACTTATTTAGTATGACCGAAAAGGGATGTTTCAGGTGAAGGCATGTATATACAGTAGAAAATCGATTCTGTATGAAAGAAGACATGAAGTATGTGAACATATGACCATGGTTTCCTTAGAATAATGCATTAATGAGAATAAATGACTTAATAACGAAACGTATAGATATTAAACCTATTTAGTTAATCATTAAACAATCCATGATAATAAATAGTACAATCTCTCATGCGATCCTATAAATAAATATTATTTCAAATCAATGGGAGAGCATCACATATACACTTTGTTGCTAAAATAACTTACCAAATTAACGGGGGTGTCTTCATAGTTAGATAATACCTTTACTAGAAATCTCAATCCATTGCAATTTTCCCTCTCATAGGGTCTTTTGAGCAACAAAGTGAGATTTAAAGAATTTAGGCAATGAAATTGTGGGGTGGAAGGGAGCGAAGCTCGGGGCCTAACAAGCGGTATCAGAGACTAGTTCAGAGATGAAGCTCGTGATTAGATCCGTGGTGTGCCTCGTGTCAAAAGTCTTTCTGATAATATGGTAGTCAGGCAGCGAGTCCCATTGGGTATTAACGGCGATACAAGATGGTTTGACGGATTGGTACATTATCTCAAGGATAGGCCGGTGACCACTAGGCCAGTGAATTATCTCGAAGGGAGGTTGACATGTGATCTTTGGTTTGGAGGATCGGTGGACTAACTCGAGGGGAGACGATGTGGCTCTTGGTTTAAATGGGAGAATTGTTGGGGTGTCAAACTCAATACCACATCGGTATTACAAGAAGATAATGACTTGTAAATAAAGCATCCAAAGAACTCTATTAGTATGAGACTTTTTGGGTGGTGGTATCCAAGAACAAATTCATGCGGGCTCAACCTTGACCCAAAGCATACAATATCATACTAATGTGGGAGTTAGGGCATGTACAATGGTAAAGGGAAAATCACGGGTAAAAAGATGGAGGCCCACCACTTTTAAACTTTATTTGATCACTTCTTTCCACAATCTACCCCATATAATTTACTTTTACACTCATGACCCACAACATTTAATTTAATAACTACATAAAATATTATTTAACTCCTATTTTATTTTCAATAATGAATTTATTTAACACTCATCACTATCATGGGATCCACAACATTCAACATCCAACTCATTTTATCCGATCCTTTTATTTTCCCCTCCACCCAAATTAATCCCTTTTTCTCAAAAATACCTCCACGTTACCCCACCTACTCCAACCATTTTACCCCAAAAATATCATTTTCTCCCCAAAAATATTCTCCTATTGGAGATGCTCTTAGAGAGTGCGGCTCCGGAGGGCCCAACGGAAATTAAAAAAAAAATAACAACTAGAGAATGACAAAAATTATTACAATTTCCCGACACTGCTTCAAACTTCCCATGTCACCATTTCTTTTGTTTTAACCTCACATCCCATTTAATCCTTTTATCCCTTTACTTTTTTTATTTAATTTAAGTCGCATATCTAAGATTACTTCTACTTTTGACTACTATTATAAACAAAATATAAACAAAAGCTATTTCTAAACAGTTAATATTTCTGTTTTTTTTTTTTTTTTTTAATTTATTGGAGGTCACAAACTTTTTTTATTGATTATTTAAACATCACTCATATACAATTTTCAGCGGTGGAAAGTCAAAACTCAGTTTATCTTAAAAGGCTTATAGATTAGGTCCCAAATAAAATATGACAAGACATATCGGAATTCGAAATTCCGTTGGATTCAGATAATGAAGAGTAC
This sequence comes from Cardiospermum halicacabum, assembly GCA_031304145.1. NCBI lineage: Eukaryota > Viridiplantae > Streptophyta > Magnoliopsida > Sapindales > Sapindaceae > Cardiospermum > Cardiospermum halicacabum. The sequence goes on along the minus strand of CM062390.1, from coordinate 8,269,556 downwards.
CCATACTACTCTCTGAGCCATCGAGGCATGTACTTCATTGTCTTGGAATTGTACCACCTATATTGATTTTCCAAACTTAAGGAGCTAAAAGTTATTTAAATACATCAACCAACATCAAATCTAAACATAGACAACTACCCTGTCGAAATATTTACATCTACACATAAATGACCATGAATGTGTTTCTTTTCCCAGGTATTCCATCTTCTACACCATACAACCCTTCATAAACCAAATTGAATACTTAAGCAAAATTTATATTATTATTATTATTATTACTATTATTATATTATTATTATTATTTTAACATTGTATATATAGATGCAAAACAAACCTAAAAATAAACATCAAATTTTCGGTTTTCAATTTTTATAAACATTTTTATTTCTTTTTATTTATAATATTATCCAATAAATATAAAATAATTACCAGGATTCCTCCATATGTTCAGTTAATATTTAGAAAACAAATAAATTAAGAGAGAAATTTGTGATGAAGTAATGGTTTACTTGGGATTTGGGGAATCAAGTTGATGTTTACTGAGTATCTCAGAGAAAGCTTGAAGAATAAGATGATGATGAACATGAGAATTAAGCTCCAAGAAACAATTAAGAAGCTCCTTAAGATCCTCCTTTGAATGCATTTCCTTCTCTTTAATCATCTGCATCATCGATTCACGAAAATCTTCGTACGGATCACTCGACTCCTTCACCACCGCCACGCTGTCGATTATCTTGGCACACGAAACGCCGCGTTCGGCGGTCTCAGACCCAGAGTTGTTGGTTTTGGGTTTTGGTTGGATAACATCGGAGGGGTTTTGGTCTGTGCAAGCACCACAGCCTACAACATTAGTTGTGCATATGGTTTTCAACAGGCTTTTCTTGGTTTTGGGCATGGTTTGATTTGTTTATTTTGTAATTGAGATTTGGAATATATAGATATAGATATATGATTGTGGTGTGTTATGCGGGAGTGTTTTTGTTAGCTTAAAAGGCGTTGTTTGGTAGGAAGGGAGGAGTGTTTTTCGGTTTAGCTTTGAGAGTTAAGAGGGGTTTTGAATAGGGGAGTGGTTTCGGTAGGAGTAGGACTCTTTTGTTTAATATTGTTCTCGTCACTTATATGGATATATTTTACCTTATCTTAAAGGTTTGGTTTGTATTGATTATTTTTAAATTTTAATAAAATATTGTATCATTAGAATATTTATTTAAAAAATCAATTTTTTTATTTAAAATTTTATAATATATTTACAAAAGTGATAAATAATGCAAATAAATTGATTAATATCGTATTTATTTTCCAATTATATCCACACCATAATTAAAAATAAAAAAATAGTTTTTTTTTTTTTTTTTTTTTTTGAATGAAACTCTTTATTTCGTTCTCTCATCTCAACTTATTATTTTCTTTTCATGATTTAAACTCGTTCAATTTCTTTTTATCGTCTCAGCTCAAATAATTTTTTTTTCAATTGTTTTCTTTTCATTATCTCAACCCGTTTAATTTTTTTTTTCCAATTACATAATCATAGAAGACATTGATGGAAGTAACTACACCTTCGTTCGAAGGGATTGTTAAATAACGCAGCAAATTTATTAATACCTATCTGTCAACTTTATAGACATGCCAATGTTTCTCAAAACCCTAGAGGAAAAGAGAGAAAATAAGGTAAGTAGACTCTTTTAAGAGGGAAAACTGTTTTTGTTATTGGAATTCTTAAAGAATATTGGAGATAAATCGGGGAGAAGAAATCAAATAAAAGGGTAAAAGTGGAATAATAGATGCGGTATTAATAAGTTTCTTGCTGTATTTAACAATCCCTATATTTATCACTAGTGAAATATAATTTTGTGATCTTTTTAAATTTTTTATGGAATGTTTACAACGAGTTAATATTATGATAGAATTGTTTGTGAAAAAAAAACTCCATTATAATAAATTGGTGACTTTATTTATTATTTTTTTTACATAATATTTCCGTCATAAAGGAGTATGAATGACGCAAATCAAAACTCTCCATGTTATATTGAACAATATACCTAACATAAATTAGTATTTATTTTAATTAAATAACCTTTTTGTCCATTAAAAGGAATAAAAAAGAAATTTCTTTGTTTATTGCATATGTCTATTCATTTAAAAATTATTTTATTAAATTTAAATTAAAATTCCTTACCGGGCAGATAATTTCCGTCAATATGGATACACTTAAAAAGATATCTCAATAGTTTTTAATTAAATTTGCACAAACAGTCATATAAGGAAAACTGATTCAATGTTATTGTGCCGTTGAGAGCACTTCAAAGTAAGTTAGAAAGACTAGATAGTGAAGCATAGGAATTAGGGTTTTTAATGTTCTCTTGCACATTGAAAGCAAATATCTTTTTATGTCGGGTCGATCCTCTCGTTGAACAATCTTAAAAATATTCTTTCCAATAATATCTCTTTTGAATATTTTAATATTTTGATTTATATCTTTTCTCTTTAAAGCATGGTCTACCATGATAATTTTGAGCCACCAATAACATCATTTTTTTTAAAATAATAATATTAGTTTTACACCATATTTTAAAAATATCATTCTCTATATTATTTCAAAAATACTTTATTATTTAAATTATCTCAAAAAGTTTATTGAATATACCTATCCTATATTATAAATTTTGAGTTAAGTGAATATACCTATTATATACTATAAATTATTTGTTGAAAATTCTATACTAATAGGATATTTCATATATTATAAAATTTATAATAATAAAATTTGGGAGGTATTATTTACATGTATATATATACACAATGTTATTCGCGCGCTTGATTGAGGTGCTTTTAAAATTTTAATTTGTAAAATAATAATAATAATAAAGTAAATAAAACTTGAAATGATTATTGACAATCCATAATTTAGGAACATAATTGAGATGTAAGCACCGAGGGAGCTACAATAATAAATAAATAAAAGCCAAAATTTCGCCAAAAATCATTAGTTTAAATAGAATGAAATCAATATAATTTTAAAAGTCCATTGGATTTCTAAGCCATCAAAAGTTTACTATACAATTATAGGCCATTTTTGAAAAGTTTGCAAAACTAAACTTTGATTTTCACTCCATAGGCCATTCACAGCTGTGAGCGTAATTCACATAATTCACAGACTGTGAACATAATTCACAGCATCTGTGAATTGTAAAGTTTCAGGAGTATTTTTGGAAACTCGGCCTATGGAGTGAAAACTAAATTTTACAAAGCCTGTTTTTATATGTTTTTCAAAACAGGCTTATAATTGTATCTTAAACTTTAAAAAGCCCATTTATTAGAATTTTCACTAATTTTAAATTACCTTAACAATATAAAATGAAACTATAATCCATTCGATCTAATTTTTCCTTAACAATGACAAGACTATTCAGTAACTCTGAAAGGGCTGAAAATATTTTTATAATAATTTTTTTTAGGTAGATGAATGTAATTTTACTCAAATTTTATTTTATATTGAATTCTTCACGTATAAGAATGTGAATTTATGCAAAACTTTTGACAAATGGGTGATTATTAAATGTAGGGCAAAATTACACAAGTAGTATAGAGTTTTTTTTTTTTTTTTTTAATTTTTACAAAATTACATTTTTAAATAAGTCTACCCATTTTACATTAAAAAAAAAACAAAAAACAAAACCAGTAAATTTTTAATAATGGTACACAAAATATCAATAAATTTTGAATAATATTACAGCTGATTTAACTGTGTTAAATCAATACCTTTGACTTCAGGTTAGATATATGTGATATATGTGGTACTTACATAAGTAAAGTGTTGATACGTATACATATTTAATTGAAGTTAAATGTGTTGACTTAATACCGTCAAATCAGCAATAATATTATTCAAAACTCCTAATATTATGTAAAATTAATAAAAATGGATATATATATATATATTATCAAATTGCAGTATTGTCCGTGTAATTTGTCCATAAATGTACAACATGACATTGAATCATTAATTGTATTGTTGCAGGTTTTGAATATACTTTTGGAAGTTGATGGTAGAATTGATGATGAGCTCAGTCCAAATTAAAGTGGAGCTGGGCAAGGCTAAGGCTTCCATTTTGAATGGACACATCCCACTATTTGATCTATTATTGTTTTCCACATTTTCCTACAAATTCTCACGTGTTATTACAATTTAAAGAGCTGTGAGTTTCATAGCGGTGAATTAGAGGATCAATGGGACCTATATATTATCAATGTTGTTCATGAAGGTAACTCAAAACTGTTCCTTTTCTTCAATCAATTTCGCAGTACCAATTCTTGTGCTTGTCCCACGACAATTCTATACGTCCTTGTCCACGCAGACCGTGTCTATTTCGTGGACTCAATATAAACAATTTAGAATATAATACCGTCTAAAATACAATTTATCTAATTTTATTTAATTTTTACGTTAGATTATTGTGCAATGCAAACGAAAATATAATATATTCATATTGAAAAATATTTTTAAAAAAATTAATTATTTGTAAAAGATATTAAATAATAATTATGATATTTTAATATTTTATTATAATAGTTCTATATTTATTAATTTTTTTTATATATACTTATTAGTTTTACATATAATTTTATATAATACTTGTAATATGTTAATTTTTCTCAAAAGATAAGTATTATCCAGAGTTATTGAATTTCTTTTATGAAATTTTCTAAAAATAAATAAATAAAATAAAATAAAAAAACTGACAATCACACAATAACAGAAAAAACAAAAACAAAAATCAATTTCTGTGAAGGCAGTACATAACGTCCTAAACCCACAACATAAAACCAAAACAAACTCTCAAAACCTAAACATTAAGCAACCAAAATATATTTAAAAAAAAAAAAAAAAAAAAAAAAAAAGAAAAAGAAAAGAGGTAGGTGGTAGCTGAGCTCAGCGGTTAAAGTTGTTGTGGTTGGCGTTGTTGGTGGTGTTGTGTTGATTATTTTCAGCGAGAAAATCAAGCAAAACGGAGCTCTTACATTTAGGACACTTAGGATCAACATGAGACAACATGACATACATCATACAACGTGGACATCCAGCTAACACCATCGAACACGTCACTTCTTGTTGTTCTTCTTGTTCCGGTTCCGACGAAACACACGAATTCTCCTCCGTCCCCGACATCTCACACGACGAAGACACCGACCCTTTTGGCGACTCCACTCGCTGCACCGGCGGCGATAGGTTCAGCTTCAGTTCAACTCTCCTTCCATTGCTACTCATCCTTATTATTACAATATACCTACAAAACCAATATCCAATTTAATTTAAATAAATAATAATAAAACATGAAGAAGAATAGTGAGAAGAGATAATTTTACTTGAATTGAGAGTTGTGTTGGATAAATAGGAAGAGGTGTGTGTATATATATAGATATAGAGAGGAATGGAGGAGGTGGTGTTAATGGTGGTTAGTTAATAAAGGAAAGGAGGGGAGGGGAGGGGTTGCAGAGGAGATGAGGAAAAAATGGATTGATTTTAAATAGTGAAAACAATGACTGGTAAAGGACTGTGACCTCCTGCCTTGAAATATTTATTGAAACTTAACTTAGATGGATTCATTCGCTGCACAAGTTAGTAGTAGTAGTATGCTTTTGTTTTTCAATCAATGCTTTAATTTTCATTTTTTCAATTTTCAAATTGGTTTGGTGGCTGCCTGCCTACTCATCTCTTCGATTTAGATCCATTTTACTGCAATTGGATTCCAATTACTACATACCTACATTTTTTAAAATTATTATTATTATTATTATTATTATTATTATTATTATTATTATTATTATTATTATTATTATTTGACTTGTGTCAATTTAACTAGCAGTTATTGAATTTTTATATGAAGTTTAATAATATTAGCGATTTTAATTTAAAAATATTATATATTATTATTATTATATATTTAAATAGTAACATTATTATTATATTATTAAATTTGGATAAATTAATATAAAAGCTATAGAAAAATTAAAGTTAATTATTTTATTATTAAAATTTTATCAAAACTATTAATATATAAATATATATATAAATTTGTATATATATATAAATTTCTAATCTTTACATTTCTCAAACCCTACTATATAAAATATTTTCAAGAACCTATTATCAAGCATATATTTATATAAATTATTTTTAATAATATAAAATTTATATATTAAATAACATGTTCATTAGTCAAAATAAAGACTTTTTTTATTGTAGATTAATTAAAAGAAAATTGTGATTGAATTGAAAAAATATATATATAGGTGAACCAATTTTCACACTTGTAATTAATTTTCTTTAAAATTTTGTTTGATCATAATTTGAGTTGGATACAGTGATTAAATGGTCTTAATGGAAAACCTAATAGAGGTAACAGTAATAAATCAAAATGTAAAAATATATAAAAGATAGGTGGTGGTTAATTGTCTTTGGTGGGATATCATTTTAAAAATCTTTATTAATGAAAATAATGACAACCTATTGGCTTGCAACTGAAATCCAACCACCTTAATTAAAAGCATAGATAAAATCTTCTCTTTCTTTAATTAAGATTGAGGTACACACCTGTTTTCATTTTGACCCCCAACCGTTTGATAAAGATTCAATCAATAGCAACGGTGGATTTTGTGTTAAGAATTTAAATAAAGCAATTAAAAGTTGGACCAAATTATATCAATGAAATTATAAATATCACATGAACAAACCTAGTTGTTGTTGAACACACACGAGACCGAAAAGGATTGCAAATAATTATATGTCTAATCTATTTATACGTGTTGTTTTATCGTAAGGATTATCAACCAAATCCAGCTCAAAACTCACGCACAATTCCACGTTGTTGGAATTTAAATTTTAAAAATTAAAATTTTATTTTACCACCATACATTTTAATATATTTAGACGTATTTTATAAAATTTATTTTTATTTTCGAATTGTATAAAATATAATTTATAAAATTTATTCTTATTTTTGAATGGTATGTTCAGATTCCAATTATTATAAAAATAAATAAATTTTATAAGGTAAATTATTATATTATTAAAAAAATTATATAATTTTAACTTTACATATAAAATATAATTAAATTATAATTAAATAGTATTTTAAATTATTTTATTATTTATGCATGCATGGAAGATTTACTTTGGCGAAATATTTGGATAAAAAAGGAAAGAAATGAATGGAGAGGGTAAGGTTGATGAGTTAATGAGATGGTGCAGTTTATGGTATGTTATGAAAACCTTGACTGATTCTGATCTGGTGTTTGATGTTTTCATTCATTACCTGTGGGTATAACAACAACTCTCATAAGCAGGACAATATATATGTACGTAACGGTAATAAAATTTGAGTTCTGAGTTTGTTATCATCTCAATAAATAAAATTGTTGTTTGGTTTAGTCAAACTCACATGTATAGTACAGACTGGTTTTGATATCTACCTACACCTAAACCCTACACAAATATTCTCATTCAGTTTATTTTGTTTGGCTTTTTTAGTAAATGCTAAGGGCACCCTTATATAGTGTAAAAAAATAATATAGCTCACGATACTAATTAACACTTGAAAAATATCAATAGATTTCAATAATTTTTCATTTTATTATACACCACGTCCAAGTATCCCAGTTCAATGTCAATTCCAGATCTCTACATTTTTAAACAACTTCCCTAAAGATACTACATTACATTACATTCATACATGAATACAAATGCCTTTTTGCGGATTAATCTGTTGGGACGAGGATGAGTTTCTTCTAGGACTTGGAAAAGGTATACCCTTGGAGTAGGGAAGAAAAAAAATCAAGAAGGAAGTTATAGGGTTTTACATCTTTAGCATATACCAGACAGACTGACCTAGTCCTCCAGGTTTGCCTGTCGTTCAAGCTCTATGATGCGGTCAGCAAAGTGAGTCGCCGTGCCATTTGTTGTTTCATTATTGCCCCTGCACTGCTGTAACTGTTGCTCAAGGTTTCGTATTAGTTCATTAAGTCTGTGGATATTCTTCTCCTGTGATAAGATTATCTGCAAATTGGTAACATATAAAAAAATGGTTAACTGAACATCAAACCAAAATTTCCAATCTAATGCAGGGAAAATTATGAAGAGAAACATCACATAAATGTCAAGAGCTATGCCAGTACTTATGCTGGTATGGCAAGATATCAAATACAGATCACTAGGAAATGGTAAGGTAGACCAATAAACTTGGCCAATGCAACATGAATTTCAATATATAGAACTTAAGAAACATTATTCTAAGAATAGAACAGAGAATTCATACAGCTGACCTAATTAATGTGGAACTAAAGTTTCTTACTAGTTGTTGCATGCCCCTCAAGTACAAACAAATTAAGTAAGAAAAATATGGCAAATTAGTTTTTATAAGATAACTAACATGCATTTTCACCTGGGAGGCAGAACTTAGCATGATGGGATAATGTTTCTAACAGATAACAAACTTACTGTTGTTATATTTCACAATGAAGTACAAAGCAAATTCTAGCATCATTGTTGAAAGGAATTTCTCATACAAAATTTGAAACTCAACTGGCAATTTACATAATCAATGAAGAATTCTGAAAGCTATCATGTGTATTTGCATAAACTGAAAGCTATCATGTGTATTTGCATAAACAAATAAGCTATCATCTGCATTGCTATAATGTAGAACCACAAAGGAAAAAGACTTGCAAGGTAGAAAAATATTGTCAAGCGACTAATAGAGTTAATTTTAAAGAAATGAAAGAAAACTAGAAGGGACTAGAAAAGGGCATGAAAGTAGGTTTGGAAAATGTTAATCTCCTATTCATCAATCCAATTGTTACCAAAATACCATTCAAGTAAATTTATGGATGATAAAAAATAATGCTAAGCTACTTGAATGTTAGTACAAAAGAATTGAACTGTTGTAACCACAATTAGTGTAGGGGATGACATGTTAGTTAAAACCCACATTCCATATCATTTCAACATAATTTCGGTAAATAATTTTGACAACAAAGGTTGACACACAAACAGGTTCAATCAAATGATCATGCCCTTATTATTAACATATTGAAAAATAATATTTTGTAATTTTCACTTGAACAAAAACAACCTAATCCCAATAAATAATGGCTTGAGTAAATTCTTCCACACTCTTACACACTTGCCAAATGCTATCATATGAAGAGACCATTGGCTTAATACATTATCTATATTCTGCTCATGTTCAATGCATGCATTTTCTGCACATTAGAATGTCAATGAGTAACTAGCTTGCAAAAATGTATGCACATATACGTATATAAAAAGTCAACACATAGAACAAGCCAAACAAACTGAGTAAATTAATTTGAAACTCGCAAGTGAACTTGTGTGACAAAAGAGTTTTATGCGCTAATTACCCCATAAGTATTTGATGTGAGAAAAACTAAGTACATATTTATTAAATTTATCTATGTCCCAGGCATCTTTTACAAACTTGCTCAGTAGACACAATACTGTACTAATGATCAACAAGGATATATAAGCTGATTGCAGAGGGGGAAAAAAAACAAAAAACAAAGTAGAAGAAAAATTGCTCTGTTTAAGTATATGGCCTCAAATACAGAGAGTACACAGCTCTACTTACCTATGTATACTGCTAGTTAACCCTTAAAGAACAGTGTGAAACTATGACCTTAATAAAAATTAAAAATAAATCCATCTAAAAAATATAAGCACAAATCAAATTTTGAAATATTTATTTGCAATAACGTTTTTCTTTTTTAAAAGATAAAATATAACCATATGCTATGATCACCAATCATGGCTTGTCATAATCGAAGACCAGAAGGCCAGTTATTAACTTTCAAAATAGCTGGTAAGCAAGGTTCAGAAGAAAACTGTCAGCAAAGAGAATATCAGGCTTAAAAGTTCCTGTCTTTATATAGCATAATAATGTTTAAATATACAAAAGAAGCAGGAGCTGGTAACCTCTAATGAAATCTTTTAAAAATCGGCTTGTAAAGAAACACCGATTAAAATACTTAAAGCATAACAAGCTATCTAGTACCAAGAGAGCTGGTCAATCTATGTAACTGAAGCCTGCCACGTATATCAATGAAATGAGTTATACCATGTGTAATGGTTTCCTTCTCAACAATAACATAAACATCAATATAACGATTTAATATCACAAATGAAGGTGGTCTCACAAGTATAATAAATTACTTGATCTTGAACTTAAATAAAAGTTGAAATAAGCCTCCTATTAATAGGACTTTAAAGCAAGACTACACATCTCCAACAACATGTTGTATCTTCAAAAGATCTAATATCACAAATGAAGGTGGCCTCACAAGCACAAACATCTCAAAGGCCAATCTACAACTCAAATTCCCACTTCCGGTATACAAAGTATGGACAATCCAAGAAATGAAATGGTAAATTTGAACTAGCAATTCATAACAGATTAGCTTGGAACATTGGATGAGTGGCTGACTCGACACAATTGCTAGTTCTCTGTATGCACATGCTCAAATATAACCTACGACTCGAATATAGAAAAACCAATAACGTGTAAACAAGAACACAAAAGACGTAGAAAAAGAAAGTACCTTCTCCTTAACAGCCTCTTCCCTCTTGGATATCTGATGTTGCTTCTGATTGACAATAGGTGTGGCATCGAGGTCGGCAACAAGCTGCTGACGCCACTCGAATTGAGAGGTGATTATGAGTACAATCAACAAAAATACAAGCAATAACGGTCTTGACATGATTTTTTTTCAGTTGCCTCTCATAAAACCTGCACATAGAACTAACAACTCGCTGATCAGTGCCCCCACTCAACTGATATAAACATCTAGGGTTCAATAGCAAGTGAGACAATACCAATGAGCAACCTAATTTGCGATCATGAAAAGGAAAAGACGAATTGTTGAAGAAGAAATTAGAGAAAGAGTGGACTAACGGATGGAAGTTGAGAGCGAAACCCTAAATTCATGATCAACGCAATGGAGTAGCGAGGAATTAATGTCGAACAGGCATTTGTGTATGAGATTCTGTGGCTCTCTCTAGGTAAGCGTTAACTACAGAGATTTTAGAGAACTAGCTTTTACTTATACGGATCAAATATCGTTGAAATATCGAAAATCCACTCCCGTCAAGCTGTTCATTGAAAGAAGAGAGTGGAAAAGAACACGCTTAATTTTTATTTTTATTTTTTTAAAAATAAATTTAAATAAATAAAATATAAATAAAGGTCATTGGGCCTTGAGTGGGATCTATAGTGAGTTTCTTTGGGCCGTTATTATGGAATGAGAGCATTGTTCCTTTTTGTTTTGATCTGAGTTTGGGCCGTTGTTATGTATATAAAGGAATTGTTAAAATAGGGAATATATATTATTTTATCTGAGTTCATAATAATTTAGGATTAAAATGTAATACTTTAACCTGTTGTTTTCAAATAAAACCAATATTTCATTAATGATTATAAATTAATTTGATAGTAAAATAAATTAAATAAAGATATAATATTATAAATTCTTAATTTCGATGATGATTTTTAATGAGAAATAAATAATTTACTTTAAATTTATAATTTTAATCAATTAGTTTTTTCTAAATATAATTAAGATATCATTAGTGCATAATGAAATAAATTAATTAGTGAAATTTTATTGGAATAAATAATTTTATTCGGTTGTGTATAATTAAAATAAAAAATTATTTTTTAATTTTTTAATATAATACATTAATATTTCATAATTTGGTGATAAAATATTGATTAAATCCAGTTTTAATTAAAAATAGTTATTTTTTAATTGAAAAGGTGAATGATTGATTTAGTTTTTATAAAAATTAAAATAAAATAATAATTTAACCTATTAAACTTTTTAATATAATTAATATTTTACTTCATTAATAATTTAATTTAATTTTTTATATTACTTCAAAAAAGTGATTATACATGAGAACGCATAAAATTAATACAAATTACTATTTAATTATTATTTTTTAAAAATTTATTACGACCAGAGTCCCGATTTATATATATGTTTCCGGCAATAGAAAAACATTGGGCAGCAACAACCAGATTATAAAGCCATTCATATCAACTGTATCTACTTGTACTGAATACTAATAATATAATCAACAATTCCAAGCAGCACATCACAGATCTCCAGCAAGGCCTCCTCCCTCTTCGCAACCTCCATCGGATAAACCAAACCCGGATACCTTCTAAACGCGTTATGACAAGCGTCAGGGTACTCCGCAGCCGTCGATACCTCAACTTGAGCCGACTCGTAATTCTGGGCTGCCAAATCTCTCTCAGACAAGCGAAGAGCATCGGACGATAATCTATACTTGTCTGCACATTCTTTCATCGCATTTTTTAAAACGGTGTCGTTGGATTGTGCGGAGATGGAGGATAAGTAGGCAGATGTAGCGGTGGCGTTGTTTATGCCGAATCTGACCATGGTTTGAGCGAGCTGTTTGATGTCGGTGTTGGAGTTGGTTGGATTTGATTTAACGGAGGAGATGCAGAGACAGCGAAATAGGAGGAGGATTGTGAGGGAAGTCGACATTGTAATAGTAGTGATTGTGATAATTTCAATTTGTATATATATTGGATTTTGAGGTGGGTTTATTATGTATTACTTTGTGAAATAAAATTATAATTAATATTTTCCCAATTTAATTACGGTTACAATATTTATTTTGTAAGAGTAGTTTGTTGGAAGTGTGAAAATCACTTCTGGTCACGCTTTGTATGTGAGGCTACACTAATAAAATCCATAATTTAATTAGTGTAATCTAAAACTTTGAGGATGTTCATGCAATAAGGATAAGAACAAACAACGTGACGAATGGTGAAGATGGTTTTAAAATCCCTTATAATTTATACGTGGACTCATCTCCGCGACTGAACACTGTAATTAAAAATTAACTTCACAGAAGACCCAACCCCATTTATATATATTTATATTTTCCCGGCGACAGAAAAACATAACAGAGTAAACAAACAACACTATTTGGACTGAACATTAATAATATAATCAACAATTCCGAGCAACACGTCACAGATCTCAACCAACGCTTCCTCTCTCTTAGCAACCTCCGTCGGATAAACCAAACCCTGATACCTCCTAAACGCATTATGACAACCGTTAGGGTACTCTGCAGCAGCCGACACCTCTATGTAAGCCGAGTCGTAAATCTCAGCGCCTAAATCTCTCTCAGACGACCGAAGAGCATCAGACGAGAATCTGTACTTGTCTGCACATTCTTTTATTACCTTCTTTAAAACGGTGTCGTTGGATGGGAAGGAGGAGGAGGAGGATAAGTAGGCGGAGGTAGCAGTGGCGTTGTTTTTGCCGATTCTGGCCATGATTCTCGCCAGGCCTTTGATGTCGGTTTTGGAGCTGGTTGGATTCTGTTTGAGAGAGGAGATGCAGAGGTCGTAGTGTTTGGTGTTTTGACAGGCTTTTTCGATGAGTGCGGTGTCGGCGGAGGTGAGAGAGAGGAGATTGAGGAAGAGGAGGAGTGTGAGGGAAATCGACATTGGTGGTGTCATTTTCGTCTGACTTTCTTTGTAATAATAGTGGTTCATATATTCATAGTATTAATTTAAATTATGATTGTTATATAATACTATATTAATTTAAATTATGATTGTTATACAATATATAGTGGAATATGATGCGTGGATTTTATTATATTTTTGCAGGTGCTGTTGAGTCAAAATCAATATTTTGTTATGACTGGCGGAACCAATAATTAACATTTTTAAGTTATCTATTTGGATCTATTGAACTCTCTACAGTTCGTTTTATTCGAATCAAAAGGGATAGAGCCATGTACATGTTTGTTGTCTGTTTGGCACTTACACTACTGCCAAAACAAAACAATAATCGGTCACGGGTTTAGATAAATTGCACCTTTTTTCAACGCCTTTTTAGACCATTGTCCTGTTTTGTCATACGATTAGAAATGCTGTTTATGAACATCTTATGTTCTATTAAATTAACACGTTCAAATCACGTGAATACCTCCCATACTATCATACACTTTTGTCTTGTATATTACTTCCCCGCTTCTTTTTTTTTTTTTTTCATATTACTTCCCTTTTTTTTTTTAAATATTTTTAATTATATACAACTAAAAATTATAAAAATTTTATATTTAAAAAATATACATTAAGACGAATAGAACAAGATCCCACTTAAATATATTTTTCTTTATATATAAATATCAATAATAACAATATAGAAAACAAAATTGATGAATGAATAATATACGGTAACAATAAAAAAAAAAAAGCGGAGGAAGTATTTATGATTGAGTATTTGAAATATAAGACACATCTCAATACTCGTAATGTAAGTGCTAAACTAAAGAGGATATACAGTACATGTTCATTGCTCTCGTATAACCTATAGCAGTTACTCTGTATGCATAACTGTCCTCAAGAACATAAAACGTTAATAAAATGTCTAGTATAGGCAATATTAGCATCATTCATGCAAATATTTACCTCCAATCTTTTGGTTCAATATCTAAGAAACAGAAAGACCTCAATAAAAACCAAACTACATATATATATATATATATATATATATATATATATATATATATATATATATATAAACAATATTTTGCTAAAATATTTATCACATAAAGCCAAGTCCCAGTGAAGCTAATCTCAGAATATTGTTTCTGTTGATGTTCAAATAAACTATTGACAAGATTATTATGAGCAGCTATTGCAGTTGTAATAGACATCAACTGTGTGATTAACAGCAAGATTTTTGAGAGTATGTACAGCCAACATCTAAAGCAGTTCAAATTGATAGTCCAGCAAAAAGCAGTTCCAGCTCCTGTTCCTGGGATGCAGTTCTCTGCCACACAAGCAGCAAAAAACATAACAAATGAGCCAAAACTTTTAGGTAGAGAACCAGCTAGAGCTTTTGTGTTTAGTGAATTGATCTAGCTTCCAAATCAATCAATGTCAATTATCAGATTAACTTAGAAGACAACCCAATCAATAGGCATCTGAGAGATTTCACTATAAATTTCCATAATTTACTCTGTCGACTAATTAGTAGCATACCTGGAGAGATATTAGTTCAATAATTTTATTGAGGATGCGCACACGATGAATAACATAAGAGCTATTAGCTGGGAGCTGTTTCATTCTTTTTAGTTCATTGTCTACTGCTGCTTTCCTATCTTCTTCCCCCATTTTCTTCCATGAATCCTTCAACTGGGTGCTGGCTTTCCCATCCATTATCAGATAACTGTACCATATAGATGGAACAGATATTAGAAAGATGATGCAAAACAAACAGAATTAAATTTCATACTCTTCAAGGAGAAAACAGCATAACAGGACTCCAATTACAATTTCAATATCCCCATGTCAGCAATGTCGATCACATAGTCCGAAAACACCAAATGCAACCTAAAGGAATACCAAACAACATATATTCTAACCCAATGATTTGTTCTTACTGGACTTAATGCCTCAGTACAATTGTTCTAACAGTGGATATTTGTCAAACTAGACAAAGAAGAAATGGTCAACTATTATTTTTAGATAATAAGATGGTTTCAAACTACCTTTCTTACTGAGCTAGTGTACTAAAACTTAGATAGGTAGTCACAATGAACCACCTTTTGCTATTAAACATTTTCAGCTAAAACGCTTCTTTGAACCAAGCTTCAATAGCCAAAACTACCCCGTCAAACTAGAGAATAAAGAATTTGCATTTCAAGCTCGAATGTTATGTCTTAAAGTTTTGTAACATCCTACTTGCTCTATTTTTACCTTTTCAAACAGATTATCATACAGAAGAATACCTTCCAAGAAATGTAATGCTTTATTATTTGGTCAAAATAGTTGAGCTGCCCCAAGTACCATATTCTTTTCTTATTTTAATTTTAAGAGCCACCATTTCTTTTATATCGTCTATGGTCAGAAGAAACTTCCACATACAACTATTAGAGGCTTGACTGTCTTCAACATGTCTTAAATGAATAGTCAGTGATTTTATTTATCTGTTTACTATTTTTACACTGGCCTTTAATCCAACTCTTAACAATATTAATAACACTCCTGCCGACCCCTTATAAGCCCTAACGTCATAGAAGGCATTCTTCTATTTATAGACCATTCTTCTTTCTAAGTGTCCATTGCATCCCTGAGGTTTTCCGGAGTACTGTTAAATTTGTGAAAACCACTTATTCATCTAGACCATCAAAACAATAAGATATAGCAATCTAGACTGTATTACAACGAGTATTTAACAGTGTTTGATAGGAAATTCAAGACCTAACTGTTCCTTAAGCAGAGAGTTCAAGATCTTTGTAATCACCTAGCCCCTAGAGCTCAAACTTAATTCACATCCCCTTTACATTGTTTTTGCTTCTTATTTATACTAATAGTCAAATTAAATAAATATCAACACAAACCAACTCTGACAATATCCTAACAATCACGGTAAAGACTATTTTGCTGCCTATGTCAATCAAAAGTAACTCAATAAACAACCATCAACAAATCACTAGGGAAAAAAACAAGTGTTTTTATAAACTATAAAGAAGGGGCATAACAGTGCCAAAGAGAATCTCTTTTGTCTCGCTCAGAATATAGTTAGTTTGAAGAAAAACCAGAGCAAGGAAATAATTTCTAGAGTTCAGGTGACAGGATCGACCAAAAGAAAACTGAATATTAAATTAAGTCTGCTAATGAAAATGCAAAAGGTGGTCATATCATAATATGTGAAAACTATGGTTACAAAGCACTAAGTACAAAGAGAAGATAGAATATAGCCACGTAATCACATCCCGATAGTCCTATATAAACATAATGAAGTTAAGTTAAACATTTGGAGAGTAGCAAAGAAACTGGAGAATAGAAATTCCCATGCATCATAGAGCAACATCTATCAAGTCAATTAGCGAATTTTCATATATTTTCTTTATTAAAACAAACATGACTAGTACATAGCTTTGCTTGCTTATTTGCCATTGAGATCAATGGCACTTCACCTTTCTCATCAAACAAAACATATAAAAACTGAAAATATAATACACCACTAGCCACTTCAAACTCAGCAACAGAGATCAGGAACAACATATAACAGATAATGCAAAGCATGGCTGTCATGTAAATCAAATTAAGCTTCAATAATAGATAAAACCTACAATTTATACGTACAAGTTCACATCCACCTCACAGTTTATACACAGAGCACATGTTCTCGCATCAGTCATGTATGTTACCCATCAGTAGACTCCAACAAATGTAAAAATTCACGTATCAGAGTCACTGCTGTACAAAAAATATAAAATTTAACAGTTGAAGAACAATAATAGATCAACAAGAAACCTATTATATAAGAATCTAAACCTAGACAATAACTGAACATCGCTAATTTGATCATTCCTAATTCACAATGGCAATAGCAAGTTTAATTTTCACTTAGAAAATGAAAACAACATACAAATTTATAGAACGATATAAAGAAAACCGAGAAAAGGTATAAAAGTAAAACAAGTAACAGGAATAAAAACCAGAAACAAACACAAAATTGAAGTGGTTTCGGCTTAAATACATCGCAATCACTGTACAGGGAATCCAAAAGAAGAAGGGGAAAATAGAGAGGAGATGAAATAGAGTGGTAGTTACCTGAGAGGACAAGGCAGGCAAGCAAGCAGTGAACTACTGATAACTGGTATTCCGACACCGTCAAAGGCGTAAAGATTGTCGCTGCTAATTGAAAGTGGGATTCACGCTAAGTCTGCAGGATTTCCTTGTCGAATAATGTGATGAAATGAAAGCGGATTCCACGGGGATAAGGAAGAGGAATAAGGTAACCTTTTAGTTAAAACCACTATTAGAATAACCGTTGGATAAAAATTATAGCATCTTCATATATAAAATTATAAAAATAATTAATTGATTTATATTTATTAATGTAAAGCAAAAAATATTGTAATAGTTTAATAATATGGATTTGAATGAAAGTCACCTTAAATATCGTTCATCAAACAGCTATGTAAATTTCTAAACATTATGAGTAAATTTTTTTTTTTAAATTAATGTTTAAATCGGTATTCAAACCGCTAACTGTTAATAAAGTTAACGTTGAACATACTCTAACTATACGTTAGGGCTGGTTGTGATTATGAATCATTCATTCCAAATTTACATCCTATATTAGTATTTTATATAAATTTAAAATTAAAAAGAAATATGTATTTTATATAAATTTAGGATTAAGAAAAGTTTTATTTGAAATTTTGCTAACTCATAAATAATTATTTTATAATTATGGTGTCAAATAAACCACAGTCAATAACAAGGTTAAAAATTGCTTGAGAAGATAATTAGAAGCTTACAAAGATATTTGAACTGAGTATACTCTTAATGAATAATGAAAATCGGATATTTTTTCAATCGTCTTGAACCTCTATTTATAGGGGGTCTTGATAAATTAAAAAAAATGAATTATTTGTTAGGATTGTGACGAAAATTTGGGTATAATCTGGTATTCGCAATTGATTTGTAATTAGAAAAAGACTCGAATACTGTTTTGAAAGTGTAGTATTTGATTAAGAATGGTATTTACTAAAATGGATTCTAATTAGGAAAAAAGGGATCCTTGAGAATTCTAACTAGAAAAAGGTTTTCTTAATGGTTTAGAATTACTTTGTGACTAAGTAACCTAATGTTATAAATATGGTGCTTGTATCTATTATTAGATATTCTGAGAGAGAACAATGCAGATCTAGTTGGTTAGATTTGGGAGGTGCCCAATTGGGGCCTGGGTACCATAGAGACCATGGATAGCTTGAGTTCCAGGATCAAGTCTTCTTATTCTGTGAGAGCCATATTGAGAGAGCTTGTGTGTAAAACTGTGACCAATGTAATTGAATTAGAGAGTGAGAGAGTGGTATTCTGGTTGTAACTGTTACTTTATTGTTACATAGTGAATTAGTCTCTCGTCGTCCTGACGGTCGTGTTTTTTTTTTCGTTTTGGGTTTCCACATAAAAACATTGTATCTTATTTTCTATCTCTATTTATTGTATTGTGTATGTTGTTTTACTTTGTGGTTACTAGTACTCGTCTCCGCTGCAATGGATCATCGGTTTATTCAACAAGTGGTATTAGAGCTAGCCGTGTTTTTCCAACAACTGGTATCAAAGCCTTTGATTTGTGAGCTGGCGTTAGTGCGATCCATGAGTTTTGGTTTGGTCAAAGTAAACATGGATTTAAGCAAGATGAAAGTGAAAGGTTTTGTAGGATGGGTAAATCTCCCGGAGTCTCTAGAAGTTCTGAAACATATAAATTTGGTTTCTCTGGTCGAGTTTGGAGTTGGTTACATGAGAGAAAAAAAGTCAAAGCTGAAAAAAAAAATCTGCAAGTATTGTCAAGATCTGGTCCGCGTTGGTCGTAGAGATGAAAAAGCTTCTGCGATAGTTCTCGAGCAATGACAATGGTGATTTACGATATGTATGATTGTGGTGGTAAATAACTTTGAGACATTTGTGGTTTCTGTTAACGCAAGTAAAGATCAAAATATGTGGTCAAATATTCATATCTGGTCAAATAGTCTAAGTAAAATTGAGGATTTGACTAGAGGTGTTTCGGAATCTTTATGGGCTGAGAATTTTGATTGATTGGCTGGTGAACTCGAATGAGGAAGGACTGAAGGAGCGGCTAGGCAAAGGCTCCGACTGTACGCTGGGATAGGTGTCCTTATGATATGTTTTGAACTACCAAGGTTGTCATGATAAATTATGGAATAATTCTAGCATGTCCACAATTGCACAGGCATCTGGTCAGCATGGATGTGGGTGTGGTGGAAAGTATAACGATGGCTGAGGAGTTTCCTGAAAGCTGATGAAGGAAGTTGCACCATGATTTATTCTGTAAGTGTTTTCGACATGTGCTAAGAAAAAGAGAAAATCTTGGGTTGATGGTTCTTGAGTGGTTTGTCTTAGGATGGATCGTACCCGAGTGGGTATACATTTATGGTGAGGTATGATGACTCTATTTTGGGTTGTGGTCGTCGGAAAGGGACAAAGGGAATTCTCGTCAAGGGGTGATTTGTTAGGATTGTGACAATAATTTAGGTATAATCCAGTATCCGCAATTGGTTTGTAATTAGGAAAAGATTCGATGACTGTTTTGGAAGTGTCATATTTGATTAGGAATTGTATTTTCTAAAATGGATTCTAATTAGAAAAAAGGGATCCTTGAGAATTCTAATTAGGAAAATGTTTTCTTAATGATTTAGGATTACTTTGTGACTATGTAACCTAATGTTATAAATATGGTGCTTGTATCTATTATTAGATATCTTGAGATAGAGAACAATGTAGATCCAGTTTGTTAGGTTTGGGAAGTGCCTGATTAGGGCGTGAGAACCATAAAGACCATGGAGATCTTGAGTTATAGGATCGAGTCTTGTTATTCTGTGAGAGCTTGTGTATGAGACTATGACTAATGTAATTGGATTGAGGAGTGAGAGAGTGGTATTCTGGTTGTAACTGTTGTTTTATTGTTACATAGCGAATTAGTGTTTCGTCGTCCCGACGACTTTTTTTTTTTTTTTTTTTCCGTTTTGGGTTTCCACGTAAAAACATTGTGTCTTATTTTCTATATTTATATTCTTGCATTGTGTATGTTGTTTTACTTTGTGATTACCAATACTCGTCTCCGCTGCAATGAATCACCGGTTTATTCAACAAGTGGTATTAGAGTTAGTTGTGTTTTCCCAACATTATAATTATAATATATAGTATCTCCAAACATATAAATATATTAATACACAAGTTATTTTAGTTTCTTTTTTTTTATAATTAAACTTTTAATGTGATTTTTTATAAAAAATTAACGGTAAAATCTTCATGTACGGCCTACTTACCCAAAGATTTGAATTCGATCATAGTGTAAGTATACTGACATGTGTCAAATCCGTCAATATATAAATTATCCCGTAGATGAACACATAAATTATAGTAAATAAGATCGAATCCACTGAGAACTGTTAACAATTTTGAATTGTATACTAATCAGGTTATGTAAAATGAGGGGTTTAAATGGTGAAATAGAATTGAATACTAATGATACAAAATATGAAAAATCAATTATATTGAGATACTCATCCAACCGATCATTTAGCTAATGTGTTGATCATTGATTCTAAAGATGTATTTATCAATTTTAATAAATACGGTTATAGTTTTGACAATGTACCTAACAATCACTCTTCCCCTTATTCTAAACTGGCCGAATACCCTTCGAATCACTCACTAATCTGACGTAAATTGCATTACGAACTATGAAGCCAGTACAACGATTTTTGAACTAGGATTATGAAATCTCAATACTATTTAGATCAAATTAATTACAAATTATTTGACATGCCGTGTATTAACTTACTTATAACGAAATGTACACTTAATCAATTAATTAAACAAAATTAACATGATCTTAGTTATGAGCATAGAATACGACCTTAACTACGGGCACATAAACTCACAAATATTAAAAGATAAAACAATGAAGGAAATATCTGACAATACGTATTAACTAAATCGATCGTTTAACTACGTAAATTATTTTAGCACCTCATGCGTAGAAATAACATCATAATTTATAATATGAACTGAACGTACAAAAATAAAATAAGAGAACAATAAAACAAAAAAATTCAAACCTGATTATTAATGAATATTTTAAAATTGAAAATCAACTGAAATAATATATACTATTAAGAAAATAGCAATTCAATCAAAATCTCTTAAAAATTCTCTATTAAAAATAGCATTTGATTTAGTAGGGGAGATTCCAAATAATATTTAGAAAGTTTGACTCATTTTAAGTTTTTAATTAAAATAAATTTTTATAAGCCATAAATATTTTCAAACTATTGACATTTATAAAAATTGAATAAATTAATAAAAAATCACAATAATATATTTAGAAAAATCATTAAAACATTACATAAATACCGTGTATATTTTACTTAATAGTGTATTTTAACAAATTTTAATGTACATATATTTTTTTTCAAACTGAATTATTTAATACCATTTAATTTAAAATAAACGAGTATATAATCCCGTGCGAGACGCACGGTTTTAATTTTAATTTTACTATAATAATAATATAATATAAATATAAAAAATAAAAATAAGTTTTATTTTTTACATCAAGTATTTCTAAACAAAAAATATCATATTTTAAAGAATATTTATAAATATTCAATAATTAATATAATAATAAAATTTAATTTGTCCACGCTAAGGTATCTAAAGTGGCATTTGTTTTTTATAAAAGAAAAAATATATTAGATCTTTTCTTTATTTTATACGTTTCTGCTCATTTGTTTTTCATCCTTTTTATTTAAGTACTAATTTAAAAAGACTCTTAAAAAAGAAAAAAATTTGTCGCTGTTTCTAATTAGATGGGTGATTTATCACACTATATTTACATAAATGTTATCAAAAATAATTTTCTTACAATTATATCATTCCACAAAATTATTAAATAACCTTTTAAGTATGTTCAATTATAATTTTAATTAAAACTATATTTACTTTATTTTAGATAAATATAAATTAATTTCGTATTTTAGTTTTATATAATATATAAAATAAGGGAGAATTTTGTTTTTGGCCTTTTATAACTTTTATTTACACTATATAGCCCAATTTAAAAACTTCTCAAAAATAATCTTTCAAATTTTCATTTTTAAAAAATAGTCATTCACAGGTGTGATTGGGGACCTCCATAGACCGTGAATGGCTATTTTTGAAAATCAAAATTTGAATGAATTAAAAATATAAATGAATTTTTTTTTTTGATTAGTTTTGAAATTTTAAACTTTATTTGAGCTATTTTATATAATTTTTCCTAATTATTGAAATTATCAAATTTATTTAAAGTTTTTTTTTTACATTATCGAAATGATTCTTGAAATTATTAAACTTATTTACTCATAAACTATCATAATCATTTATTTGTCCTTTAAACTATCAAAATTATTAGTGAAATTTCAAAATTAGTTTTTATACGTAAATTTCCATTATAAAATTAAGCATCATTCTATACAATAATTATATTTTATTTAAAATTATTAATTATTATAATAAAAAATCAATTATGCACATATTATAATAAGCAATGTAGTTTAAAAAATTGAAAATAATTTACTTTTAGATAATTTAATTTTAAAATAAATCAATTTACATATATTCATATCTATATATATATGAAGAAAAATATTATTAAACTAATTAATAATGATAAAATGGTAAATAAAATTTACGATATACCCAAAGTAAGAAAACAAACCATATATCTAGTTTAAATCAAAAATCTTTTTAAAAATACATCTATAACCAAGATCTTATAAGATAGTATACCGGAAAAAAAAACTAAAAAAAAAAAACGTTGTTATAATCATTTTATTTGTTTATTTTATGGTTCATTTATATTTTATTGAAATCTTTTAAATAATGAATCTTCAAATTTAAATTAAATTACTATTAAAAGTATTTTTCATAAATTCTATAGTTTAGAATAGTTTAGAATGTAGTTGATTGTTTTATTAGTTTATATTTATATATTTAAAATAATGATATATGAAATTACTTATAACATAGTTTCTTTCGTTGAATTATTTCCATTTTTAAAAAATGAATTGGTTTGATTTTTTAGAATAAATTAGTTCAAATTTTCAGAGGATATGATTGAGATTATAAAAATAAAAGCTATATATAATTGATTATTAATATTAAGACCATATATAACATTTATATTAAACATTATTTGATTTTACTTTTATATTTTATTTCACTAAGAACCTCGGTTCGATATTAATAATGCAAAATGAAATATATTATAACATAATATAATAATAATAATAATAATATATAGATTAAAGTAAATTTTAAATTTTAACAGACATACGTTTAATTATACATATTTATGTATATAGATATAGTTATATAGAGTACTTATAAAATTTCGATTATATATATATATATATTATAATATAGAATTTTGAATTTATGTTAATTTAAAAAATTTAAAAATAAATCTAAAATTAAAAAAAATATTATAAATCTCTAGCGGCTAGTATTTCTTTTACGGCATAAAATGTACCAATACCTGAAAGGTCGATATAAATTATATAGATAATATATATATATATTATTTGTATATAAACGATTTTGAATTTATGTGAATTTTAAAATCTTAAAATTGAATTCAAAATAAAAAAATATTGTAAACTTATATCTAGACCTCTAAGAGCAAGTAATTTATTATTATTATTATTATTATTATTATTATTATTATTATTATTATTATTATTCAAAGACTACTATTGCCTTAAAAGTCTATATAAAAACTAATTCAATGAAAATCTCATTTATATAGGAGCAGAAAAAAATTGGTGAGTTATGCATCTGATGTGGAATAACAATTAGTTTAAATAAAATATATAATAGAAAAAAGATAAAGTAATATTTTAAAATATAAAATTAAAATATTAGAATTAACCATATAATTAATGTGAAAAGAGCAAGGAAAAAATAACTATTATTATATATACAAAAATATAATAAAGAAATATGTGATTAAAAATGTTATGGAAAAAACACATCATAATAGCATCTTATATTTAGATTTCATATGAGTTAATTTAAATATTGAAAAAAATCTTAATATATTAAAATGTATTCATACATTTATTTTTTGTTTCGTTGTTTTTTTTATTATTATTATTATTATTATTATTATTATATTGCATGTATTAGTGATTTTTATTAATTCACAATTATTATTTTTCTAATTTTATAGTAATTTAATATAGTTTAAAATATTTCATTAATTTATTTTTAGAGCGTAACAACCATATTAAAATAAATGACAATTAGATATGAATTACCATCATTAAAAGAAATATTTATCTTTTTAATATTTTTATAATTATGAATTTTAAATTTAAAAATATTTAAATATCAATCAAATGAATCATTGTCATGTATAAATTAATATGATATTACAAAATGGAAATAAGAGATGTAACGGAATATTTACCCTCATTGAAAAAATAATTATATTTAGTACGAATAAGTGCATGAAAGGAAATTGAAAATGTATTTATTAAAAGTATTTTTAAATGGGTTATTTTCATTTTTGTTGTTTTATAACTTTTATTTGCATCATATAGACTAACTTTAAAATTTTCACAAAAATAATCTTTCAAACTTTCACTTTTAAAAAATGAATCAAATTGACCATTTTATCATTCTGTGAAGGCTTTTTACATTGATTTGTGAATGTGTGAAGGTGGTCTGTGAAGAAAATTTGTGAAGGTTTATTTTTGAAAAACAAAGTTTGAATGGCTAAAAATAGAAATAAAGTTTTGTTGGTTTAGTTTTGAACTTTTAAACTTTATTTGGTTCATTTTAAGTAATTTTTCTTTTTTTAAAAAAAAAATTATAGATATTTAAAAAATAGTTAAAAAAAAGGAATAATAAGTAAGACTATGAAAAATTTGTATCATCAACTTTTCAACTAAAAAATATTATTCAATAAATTTTAATCATATTAAAAGAAATAAAAAATATTTAAATCTGGAATCTATACTTATAAAAAAAAAACATAGATTTTCTTATAGTTTTATTTAATATAATGTAGCCTTATTAAATATTTCAAAATTAATATATAGAGTCAATTGAAAAAAAAAAAGTAAATTAATGCCAAAACATAATAATTCTTAAAGTATTTATTTTGTATATAAATTCAACTTTTATCTTTTTTTCATCTTTTTTTTCTTCTAATAGAATATTCTGTAAATTTATATTTATGTGACTGTACAATAACGAATATGAAGTATTACATTAGTTGGTGTTATTAAATGTTGTTTAAGAGGTTTCAAATTTCTTTTAGAATATTTATTATTACCAATATTGTTATTTTTTTAAAAAAATTCTTATTCTCTATAATAACTTTATAATATTGATATTTTAATTATTTATTTTATTTTAATAATCAAAGATAAATTACTATCATTAATATAAATATTTATATTTGTAATAATATTATAATTATGAATTAAAATAGAAAATAATTAAATGTCAATAAATGCACCATTAATCATATATATATATAATTTATTGTAATTAATGAGATATTTTAAAATGGAATGAGATATTAAATATATACACAAATACCTAAAAAGTTATAAACATCTATTACTTTTTGAAATTCTAATTAATTATTATTTTTTATTGAAATTGATATTCTTGATTACATATACACAATTGCCGAGAAGAAGAATAATTCATATTGAAGAACAATTTATGAACAAATATATAAATTTACATGGTAAAATAAAACCATTATTGTTTATTTAAATTTAATTCATTCTTCATATTTGAATTTTTTTTCTTTTTCATCTTTTATGGTCATAGTTTATCTCACCGCTTCACATATAATAACTAAAAGATCAAATAAAAAACAATTACATAATCAGATAAAAAAAATTAAACTAAAAATATTAAAATATGATATAAAAATAACTACATGGAAAGATGAAAATATAATACAAAATAAAATGAAAACGAAAAACAAATTATTAAAATATAAAAGAAAAACAACCACATTGACTAATTACATAAGAGGTTGAAACCAAAATTAAAATTATTAAAACATATAATAATAACAATAAAAAACTACAAACAAATACCAAAACTAAAATATCAGAAGAAAAACACTTACCAAGAGATGTGAAAAAAATAATTAGATAGCCTGAAAAAAGAAAAAAAAAACACATAATCATAAAAAAAGCAAAAATTAATAATAATAATAATAATAATTATCATGATGAATGAAATAAAGAGAAGAGAATACATAATAATTCACAATACCTAAAAACGAAATAAAAACTATTCACATAGGACAAAAGCAAATATTAAAAAAAATAAAATACTAACTTTAAAAGAGCAAGCTAAAATGAGCGAATAGCAATGATCACCTTTTATAAATATATCGAAAATATAAAAAGAATCACAAAAAAATAATATTATAATATTTTAAAATATTAAATAAATATTTTTAATTTATATTTAATATTTTATAGAAAAATATTATATTTATTTTTATTATATTTCACAGTTACGTGAAATTAAAAAACTTGCAACTTGTCATTAAGTTATTGGTTCGGTGAAAAATTGGCGGGAAAGATGGTGATTATTATATATATATATAAAGATTTAATCAAATTAAGAGATATGGAAGACTAGTGGAAGCACTCAGCTACTGCCATATCATATCATCAATAAGTTGTCCCCACAATTTTAATTTCTTATGTATCATTTCAGCACTGAGAAAATTACAGCTTTAGTATGTCGGCACTTATATTTGAGTTTTGGTTATTTTTTAATATGAGTATAGCCAGTTTTAAAAAGTATAGTAAAGAAATAAGGGCGCGTTTGGTTGTTTTTTTTAAAAAAAAAAAACAAAAAAAAACTATATTTAAGAAAATTTTATTTTTGGTATTTTATAATTTTTATTTACACTATATAGCTCAGTTATAAAAACTTTATAAAAATAATTTTTCAACCTTTCACTTTTCAAAAATAGCTCGGGTGAAGATGGTTATTCACAGTTGTCAAGGGGTGTTTCACCTATGAATTGTTATTTTTTAAAATCAAAATTTCAATGGACTGAAAATATAAATGAGACTTTTTTGGATTAATTTTAAAAATTTAAATTTTATTTGGATTATTTTATGTAATTTTCCCAATTAAATTAATTTAATAAAAAATTCAAATAAAAATATTTTCATTTTTATTTTTTATATTCAATTTGGTAAATAATTAATTTCAATTATATTAATTTAAAAAAAACTAGTTTTTGTGGTGTCAAATAAACCACAGCCAAATATTAGGCTAAGATTGCTTGAATAAAGTAGCTAAACATCTTATAGATATGGTCTCACAGAGCTTTTTTCTAATGAGTAAAAATTCGGATCCTTTTACAATCATCCCTACCCCCTATTTATAGGGGTATTTGGGGGTCCTATTCCTATTTGGATTTAGACTCCTTATTTTCCTTGAATTCGGTCTCCTTTTATTTATTTGGCTTTAAGAACTCTTATTTCAATAGGGGTTGGTCTTCGTTTTTCTACTGGGCTTTGGAAATCCTTGGCCTGGTACGATTATTCTTCTTTCGCGGATTTGGCGTTGGAAATCCGTGTTTAGTTAGGTAATCATTTGGTGGGCTGGAGCGCTTAGGTTTGGATTTTACTTTACTTGACCGAGTTTAACTTCATTGGGCCTTTTGACCATGTCGGTCGAGCTTGACTAGCACGTTTCTTGGGCCCTTGGCCCCTTTTGTTCGGTCGAAGATAGCCTTTTTGGGTACCCACTGTATTCGACCGAGCTTGGTTTTAGGGTACCCTTTCTATCTTCGGCCGAGTATGGCTTTAGGCTTCGGCTCCCTTTACTTGCTCTTACCTTCGACTATGACTCCTTATGGTTATTTTCCCACCACAGTTTTGTTCAATTAAATAATATACTTCAATTATGTTAATTGTAATTACAAAAAGGAAAAATTACGTAAAATAGACCAAATAAAATTTAAAAATTCAAAACTAAACCAACAAAACTTTCTTTCTATTTTTGAGTCATCCAAACTTTAATTTTCAAAAATAGACTATCACACCTCCACAAAAGAATAAAATGGTCAATTTTATTGGTTCATTTTTAAAAAGTGAAAATTAAAAGATTTTTTAATAAAATTTTTAAAGTTGAACTATATAAAGTAAATAAAAATTATAAAATAACAAAAATAAAAATAACCCTTACAAAAACTTAAATAATAAAAAAATTAATTTTTATTTTAAATTTTTAATCAAATAATATTTGAAATCATTTTTTAGAATTAACATAAAATTGAAGTTTATAATTTGCAAAATATACAAATAATAACAATAATATTTTTTACTTGAATTTTGTATCAAATTTAAATTAATTGAAGTATAATTTTTTAAAAATTTAAAAAAAAAAAAAAAAAAATCAGCCAAACATACCCTTACCCTATAGTTACATTTCTTAAAATTCACTCTACTCATCAGCAAAAATTATCCAAACTCACGAATAGGTACCAATTTCCAAAACCTCAAATGTCCTTTTTGTAATTTTCCCTTTCAGCAAAAATTATCCACTTCCAATTATTAAAACGAGGAATAGTAATGGCATATTCAATGAAAATGTTGTTTTAAATTGACAAGGTTAAAGATAGTTTTGTAAAGATTTCAAAGGCATTCAATTATTGTACTTGAAAACAGCTAATGGTGGATGTGAATCTCTTTCTAATTGCTGTCTTTTTTTGTGGATGAAATGAAATGACAGCTGCTTTAACTGCACAATTCCAAGCAAAATGTGATCCTCAAACACACAAAAAAAAGGCCATGGCAGCATCCGAAGTGGACATGTGCTCCGACTCCTCCGCTCCCACCATCCGCGCCACCGTGGTCCAAGCCTCCACCGTCTTCTACGACACTCCCGCCACTCTCGGTACGCTTTACAACACTCTCATTTATCACTCAATTTACTTACGATTTTTGATACATTTAATTAAATAGACAAGGCGGAGAAATTGGTGGCGGAAGCGGCGGGGCAGGGTTCACAGTTGGTGGTATTTCCAGAAGCATTTATCGGAGGCTATCCACGTCGAGCCACTTTCGGTGCGAGTATGGCCCATCTGACAGCTGAAGGTAGAGACCAGTTCCGGAAGTATCATTCGTCGGCGATTGATGTTCCGGGGCCTGAAGTGGATCGATTAGCTGCTATAGCTGGGAAGTATAAGGTGTATTTGGTGATGGGTGTGATTGAGAGAGGTGGGTATACTCTCTACTGTTGTGTACTGTTTTTCGATTCACAGGGTAGTTATCTCGGAAAGCATAGAAAAGTTATGCCTACTGGCATGGAGCGTATCATTTGGGGGTTTGGTGATGGCTCTACGATTCCTGTTTACAACACTCCTTTAGGTAAAATCGGTGCTGCTATCTGCTGGGAGAATCGGATGCCTCTGTTCCGGACTGCACTCTATGCTAAAGGTTTGTTTCTTTTCTTTTCTCTTCTCTGTATGGTATGATATGTTTAATTGGGTGGTGTTTGTGTTTGTGTAGGTGTTCAGATATACTGTGCTCCTACTGCTGATGATTCGGATCCATGGCAGCCATTAATGATGAACATTGGTTTTGAAGGTGGATGTTTTGTGTTGTCAGCGAACCAGTTTGGTCGAAGGAAAGATTACCCATTTCCTCTATTTGGCGAAGAGGATCTTGAGCCGGATTCTGTTTTATGTCGAGGAGGGAGTGTTATAGTATCTCCTTCCGGAACTATTCTAGCTGGACCTAATTTTGAAGGAGAGGCCCTTCTTACTGCTGATCTAGGTATATCTCACTCACTCTTGGCTTATTGCCAAAATTGAAAAGCTCTTTTAATGTAGTTTTTGAAATGATTGTACAGACATGGGAGAAATAGCGCGGGAAAAATTTGACTTTGACGTGGTTGGTCATTATGCAAGACCTGACATATTCAGCTTGAATGTCAGGGAGGATCCTACACTGCCGGTTACTTTCACAACTTCTTCACCTTCAAAATCTGAAGACACTGTCAAGTAGTTCTGTGTGTACTACCCAGCTCATCTGAAGTTAAGTTGTATTGTATGCACTCTCAACCAAATAAACGTGGTGGATGTTTGATCTTATATCATATCTTCCCTGATGAGGTTCGTTAGCAATTAGCATGCTCCTATAGATGTAAATCCACGCATCAGCCACTGCTGTAAAATGATATATATATATATATATATATATATATATATATATATATATATATATATAAACCTATTCTATAAACAACTATACTATAAGAATGTTGCGTGGTCGCAGATATCCACATTTTGAAAATTGGAATAGCAAGACCTTCTTCTTTTTGTGTGTGAGACTTTGAAGAACTGTATGTTCCGAAGATTTCAATAATTCTTTTGTAATGTATTTTGTTGGCGAGGATATCTCTTTATCTAATGGGAATTTCATTACGATTACAATTATTCATTACTTTTTATTGGTATGTTTTTAGGTGTATGTTTGGTAGGTAGATTTTTAAGTAGCGATTAGAGTTTTCATTAGGGATTTGATAATTTAACCGTGTGACAGAAGCTTTTTGATTAGCGATTAGATTTTTTAATTAGTGATTTTCAGAACGCTACTTCAAGTAGTTTTCTACAAATCGCTAATAAAAAAGGTCCGATTTTATCCTTATCAATTTATAAGTATTACTAAATTGCCCTTAATAATATTAAAAGTTTCTATTTATACTAAATTAGGTTAATTTTAATAATTTTTTTCATTAAATATAATTAAAAATCTTTAAATATCTGTTTTTAGTTAATTTATTTTTTAATTAGTTGATAACTAAAATATAATTGATTTTAAATTAAAGATATTAAAAGAAAAAATTGTTTAAAAATAAATACTAACACTAATAAATTATATTGTAAGGTAAATAATAATATATTGTATTGTTTACGTAATTTTACATCTAACAGCTACTTCAACATCTAATTTTTATTACCAAACACTCATGCCAAATCGCTACTTCAACATCTAATTTAACAGCTAATCGCTACTTAAACAGCTAACTCAACATCTAATGTAATATCTGGTGCCAAACATACACTAAATTTATTATATTTTATGTTTTATTAATTATGAATTAACAATTAAATTATATTTAATAATTAAATTTTATGTTCAAATTTTATCGAATATTTAATGCTTGGCGCTTATTAGAAATTTAAATTGTCGTTCGAAATTTGGAATACTTTCGAGATTTTGGGTGTTTATTTTTCGGACGAGGTCATCTTGGAATTTTAAAGCTTCGAAATTAGTAATATGTTAATTATAAAGGTTTGAATTACACTGAATTCGTCTTGTGCGAATGAAACATGAAATTAGGACTTTTTTTTCGGAGTCTCACATTAAAATTGATGTGAAATTAACGCTCTCTCTTTTGATTGAAAGTGAAAGCTTTCGGCCTTTCTTGTTGATATTATTGGGCCAAGTACACTATACTAAAGTAGGCCTCAAATTCTTCTATTTCATTTTGACCGTAAATATTTTGACCACTGCAAATTTAAACTTCGATATAGGTCAACGATTCATTTATTCATTCCTTATCCACGATGCCAATAAATAAATTTAATTTTTAACTTGAAAATAAAAACAAGAAATAAATTTGCAGAACGGTATTAAGGAAATTTACGCCAAATCTTGTAAGATTTGTTGGTTGATTCTGTGGGGTGATGGGGAGGAAAAACAGTTCAGTGACTAGATTTGGAGCAATGGCAACTAAATAATAGGGTTTTGGTATTTAATTTTCAATTTTTAATCAAAATTTTCATAAAATTTAATGAATGTCATTGAAAAGCTTTTGGTATTTTTTTTAAAAAAAAAGTTAGTAAAATAATTATATAAATATATCATTTTATAAATACTTTTTAATATTATGAAAACATATATTATAAAATTACTAAATAAATAAATCAATCAATCAAAAAAATTATCTCTATATATTTTTTTATTTTATGGATAGTTGAGTAATGAATAATTATTAATTTTTTTGTTTTAATTGAAATTATTTAAATATAATTGATTATCATAAATCAAAACATTATTAATTCAATTAAGTCGATAATCACCTACAATATTTATGTGGGGGGTTTTATGTCTGCACATACAAACTTCGCCATATAGTGTTTACGTTGAAAATGGATTGAATTTTAAAAAAGTCTAGGGTTGTTTTTGGCGTCAAATGTTTCAGGCAGTATTTTTAATAAATATTATTTGGTAAATTAATATTTTATTTTTATTTTAAAGTAAAATTTTATAATTTTTCAGTAAGTAATAAAATTAAATAATAAATTTATAAAATCAATTTCTTTTTATATTTTTGTAAAAAATAAATATTTAATTTATTATAAATGAAATTAAGACAAATAAAAAAAATATTATGAAATAAAATAATGAAAAAATAATAATTTAAACCTGAGGATAATTTGGGAAGAATTTTAAAACTCTCTCATTTAAATCATTAACGTTTTTCACAAAGTTTAGTGTTTTGACTCAGTCAAAACTCTAAAAGTGTTAAAAATCTGTGTTTGGTCTTCAGCTTATAATCTTCCCCTCAGAGAGTTTCCAAAACGTTGCTGAGAGAACGTTGCTGAGAGTAACGTTTAGAGTTTCAATCAGAGAGTTTAAACTTACTTTTACAAAATTATCCTTATCCATACTAATTTCAAATTAATTTCTCTTTTTATCAAATGATTTTATGATAATTACTTTTTAAATAATAATTTTATTTTTGGTTTTAATAAATTAAATATATTTCTTATAAAGACAGAGAAAAAAAGTTGATTATTACAAATGTATTATTTTTTTTATAGAAAAAAATTAATTTCATTCTAAAATCATATTTTAAATTTAAAAATAATTATCTTTTCTATATCATGTCCTTTTACGTCATTTAAATATTATTAGATAATTAAAACGCTAATTTACCAAACAATATTTATTAAAAACGCTAGTTAAAACGCTAAACGCTATCCATTATTTAAAAAAGCTAAATGCTCTCCAAAACGCTAAACACTAATAAAAACGCTGGTCGCGCCAAACACAGCCTAACACTATGTTTAGTACGAGAGTTTTCGACAGAGTTTAGTGTTTTGACTCTGTTAAAACTCTAAAAGTTTTTAAAATTTGTGTTTGGTGGTTAACTTATAATCTTACCATTAGAGTTTTTTAAAGAGTTTGTAAAACGTTGATCTGGGCAAGCAACGTTTAGAGTTTCAATCAAAGAGTTTACAATTATTTTTTCCAAAATTATCCTTACCCACCTAAAATCAATCTCTCTATCAAATTTTTTGTAATAATTATTTCTTAACTTATTATTTTAATTTTGGTTTTAATAAATTATTTTTTTTTATAAAGACATTGAAAAAAATTGATTTTTATAAATATATTATTCACTTTTTGTTATTTATTGAAAAATAAATAAATAATTTATTCTAAAATCATATTTTAAAATTTAAATTAATTAACATTTTTATATGTCCTTTTACGTCATTTAAACTTTATTAGATAATTAAAACTCTAATTTACCAAACAGCATTTATTAAAAACACTAATTAAAACGCTAAACGCTAAATACTATTTAAAAAACGCTAAACTCTATTAAGTGTGTGTTTGGAAAAGATTTTTAATTAGATTTTAGATTAGCGTTTAGATTATTGGATAGCGTTTGAATTATTTTAGGTGTTTGACATTCAATTAAATAACAGGGTTTAGAGTTTCAGTTATATTTTACAATCGCATTTGAAAACGCTATTTCAATTAACGTTTTCACAAAACGCTATTTTAAAAATACCTTATACCCCTTATCATTCAAACATTCTCTCTCCTCTAGTATTTTCATGAACACTTTTTTTTTTTTTTTTTTCTTCTGAATTCTTACTTTTATTCCACAAATATTATTTTCATTGATTTTTATTATTTCGGTAAGTTCAACGTCATTCTCTCAATATTTCATCTTTATAGATTCTTTAAAAAAAATTATTCAATCTCATATATATATATATAGATATATATATATATAGATATATATATATAGATATATATATATATATATAATCTGTCTCAGATATAGTGCTATTACAGACGAACTAAAACTAGATGAAATCTTATTAGACCGTGCTTTGCAATTATTTTTATTATTATAATATTTTAATTGATTTGATATTTTTATATTTGTATCTATTTAAAAATTAAATTTTTGTACTTGATTATCGATTAGAATGAATTTTAACCAAAACATTAATGGTGATATATAATTTTGACAAGAGGATTATTGAGAGGATTCACTACCAATACCTATAATTCAATAAAAAAAAATCGTAACATTTTTATTTATTTTTATAATTTTTATACCTAATATCTTTTGGTAATTTTATATTTTAACATCTAATTTAAAAGTTAAACATGATGTCAAACACCCAATGTAACAGTTAACCTAACAGCTAATTTAGAAACTAATATAACAGTTAACTTTTACAACTAATTAAAAATCTAATGGAAAATCTAATTTAAAATCTGATGCCAAACATACTCTAAAAACGTTAAACGCTATCAAAAACGCTAAATGTTATAAAAACGCTCATGTGTCCAAACACAGCCTAAATGTTGTTGTAAGGAACGTTTTAAAAACTCTCTAAAAAAAAATATTCATATTAGATTATATAACTTGTTGATTTTTATTTTTATTTTTTTAAATTTCTGGATCAAAATACAGTCTTCTAAAACAAAATTATGACCAACATAGTCTCTATTTTTTTTATTTTTACCCATTTAGTTATAATCATAAAAATATCTTAAATAGATTTAAAAAAAATAGATGGTAAAACATTAAAAAAAAAAAAAGTAATGAATACAATCCTCTATTTCTACTAGGCAAACAAAAATTGGATGATGTCTTAAATGGTCAAGATTAAAGTTATAATAATAATAATAATTA
Organism: Cardiospermum halicacabum; assembly: GCA_031304145.1. Classification (NCBI taxonomy): domain Eukaryota; kingdom Viridiplantae; phylum Streptophyta; class Magnoliopsida; order Sapindales; family Sapindaceae; genus Cardiospermum; species Cardiospermum halicacabum. The sequence continues at coordinate 8,233,890 of CM062390.1, read as the reverse complement.
TTTTTAAAAAGTCTCAAGTTGTCCCTTGGAAAAATATATACATTGAAAACGTTTTGATGTTATTTCTTAAAATAAATAAATAAATAAATAAAAACATTACTTATGTTGAGAAAAAAAAAATCGCCAACCCAGGAATTTTGTTTTGATATCTAGTTTCCTTTAAAGTATGTAATTTTCATTTCAATTAATTTTATTATTTATTTATTTATTTATTATTATTATTATTATTATTATTATTATTATTATTATTATTATTATTATTATTATTATTATTATTATTGTGAATTTGAAGTTTAATTTAAGGTTTATGTAATGTGCATGACATTTCCGCCTATTTTAGTCTTTCTTCTAGTTTGAGAACTTTGGTGAGGGCTTTGAATTATTGTACGTGGACCCAGTTAGTAGAGGTGAATGTCTTTCCATAGTTGGCTTTTTATGTGGATGAAATGACAGCTGCTTGCTTTATCTTCACAATTCTAAGCACAATGTGATTAGAGTTTGCATACTCTTGCTATGACAGCATCAGAAGTCCCACTCTTGGCCGAAGTCGACATGGTCTCCAACTCCTCCGCTCCCACCGTCCGCGCCACCGTCGTCCAAGCCTCCACCATCTTCTACGACCCTCCCGCCACTCTCGGTACGCTTTACATATACAACACTCTCATTCATCACTCAATTTACGAGTTTTGGTATGTGTGCTTGCTTATACAGACAAGGCGGAGAGATTGGTGGCAGAAGCGGCGAGGCTGGGTTCACAGTTGGTGGTGTTTCCAGAAGCATTTATCGGAGGTTATCCACGTGGAGCCACTTTCGGCGTGAGTATGGGCAATCGAACGGCTGAAGGTAGAGAAGAGTTTCGGAAGTATCATTCATCGGCAATTGATGTTCCGGGACCTGAAGTGGATCGATTAGCTGCTATAGCTGGGAAGTATAAGGTATATTTGGTGATGGGTGTGATTGAGAGAGATGGGTATACTCTCTACTGTTGTGTTGTGTTTTTCGATTCACAGGGTAATTATCTCGGAAAGCATAGAAAAGTTATGCCCACTGCCCTGGAGCGTCTCATTTGGGGGTTCGGTGATGGCTCTACAATTCCTGTTTATGACACACCTTTGGGTAAAATCGGTGCTGCTATTTGTTGGGAGAATCGTATGCCTCTGTTCAGGACTGCACTCTATGCTAAAGGTTTGCTTCTTTTCTCTTCTCTGATTTGAATTGTATGATATGTTTAATTGGGTGGTGTTTGTGTTTGTGTAGGTGTTCAGATATACTGTGCTCCTACCGCTGATGATTGGGATTCATGGCAGCCATCAATGATGCATATTGCCGTTGAAGGTGGATGTTTTGTGTTGTCAGCAAACCAGTTCGGTCAGAGGAAAGATTACCCATTTCCTCTATTTGGAGAAGAGGATCTTAAGCCGGATTCTATTGTATGTCGAGGAGGGAGTGTTATAATATCTCCTTCGGGGACTATTCTTGCCGGACCTAATTTTGAAGGAGAGGCACTTCTTACTGCTGACCTAGGTATATCTCGCTCACTCTTTACTTATTGCCAAAATTGAAAAGCTATTAGCTTATGATGTAGTTTTTGAAATGAATGTACAGATATGGGAGATATAGCGCGGGCGAAATTTGACTTTGATGTGGTTGGTCATTATGCAAGACCTGAAATATTCAGCTTGACTGTCAGGGAGGATCCTGCACTGCCGGTTACTTTCACAACTTCATCTCCAAAATCAGAAGACACTGTCAAGTAGTTGTGTATTGTACCCAGCTCACTGAAGTGAAGGTGTATGCACTGGCAACCAAATAAACGTGGTGGATGTTTAATCTTATATCATATCTTCCATGATGAGGTTCGTTAGCAATTAGCATACTCCTATAAATGTAAAAGTCGGCGTATCTGTCACTGCTGTAAAATGATACTACCTCTTTCTAAAAATAAGTGAAACATTAGTCTAGTATTTACTATTTATTTTGTATATTATTTTCTATTTATAAGAAATAATATAATTAAGGTCGATTTTATTTTATTCGTTTTAGTGTTTATTTTTTAAATATTAAATTATTATAATTTTTTTTATATAATTAAAAATATTTACTATTAAAGATAAATATTGCATAACGTGTCTGCGGAAAATATTTTACCTATTAAAAAACGGAAGAACTATATAATACTATATGCCTCGTAATATATTACGGGGACTGTGTTTTTGTATTACCAACCGGGTGGATGTTGAATTTATATGATGGTTAAATGTTTTATTTCACAGTTAAAACAATAAGAGTATATATATATATATATATATATATATATATATATATCTCTTTAAATATATGGCTTAATTTAAATTGAAAAAAATATATACAAAATTCATATCTTAGTAAGTTTGTTTTCTAATTTTAAATAGATCACGCAGAATTTTCATTCAATTTTATCGGCGGCAAACCATTTTTAAATAAATAAAAAATAAAATTTAAATAGCGAAACATTTTGAAAGATAAAAAATATAATGAATATGCACCCTCCATTTCTAGTAGGCAAACAATTCCTTTCTACTTTCCTCTTTAGTACAGACACACGTACACCTCAAATCACAAAATCTATCCATATTTTGGTAATATTTTCATCAATCACTGGAGTTTGATAATAAAATTTAGTGATTATGTTAAATAGTTGTAATAATTTAAAATTAAATAACAATCAATTATTCTTAAATAATAATTATAGTTATTTGTCACTAAAATAATATTAATTAAAAATTGAGTCCAGATTTCTAGACCATCAAAAGTTTAGTATACAATTATAGGATATTTTTAAAAAGTTTACAAAACTAAATTTTTATTTTCACTTCATAAGTCATTCACAGATGTGAGCATAATTCACAGAATCTGTAAATTATAAAGTTTCAGGGTATTTTGGGAAACTCGGCCATGTTTTAAAATTAAACTTTACGAAGTCTATTTTTGTATGTTTTTCAAAAGAGGCCTATAATTGTATTTTAAACTTTAAAAAACCTACTTTTTTTAATTTTCACTTAAAAATTATTATAATTATTTAATTTATATTAGACCAATTTTGAAAAATAATGGTTGAAAAATTAAGAAACAGGTGACGAGAGATGCACTTAAACTTGTGTTCGCACTCTGGAATGACACCCACCACACTTCACCAAAAGCTAAATTTAAAATTCTAGAACCTCCCACTCACATATTATTAATCACCTAATGCAAGAAGCTGAATCCGATTAAAACACTCACTCGCCATAAACAAAACCAAAGAAAAAATGGCGATGGTAGCATCTGAAGGCCCCCTCTTCGCCGAGGTCGACATGGGCTCCGACTCATCTGCTCCCACCATCCGCGCCACCGTCGTCCAAGCCTCCACTGTCTACTACGACACTCCCGCTACTCTCGGTACGCTTCACATACAATGTATTACTCTCGTTTATCACTCGATTTATGAGTTTTGGTCGTGTGCTTGCTTACACAGACAAGGCGGAGAGATTGGTGGCGGAAGCGGCGGGGCTGGGTTCACAGCTTGTGGTGTTTCCAGAAGCATTTGTTGGTGGTTATCCACGTGGAGCCACTTTCGGTGTGAGTATGGGCAATCGGACAGCTAAAGGTAGAGAAGAGTTCCGGAAGTATCATTCCGCGGCGATTGATGTTCCGGGGCCGGAAGTGGATCGATTGGCTGCTATAGCTGGGAAGTATAAGGTGTATTTGGTGGTGGGTGTGATTGAGAGAGATGGGTATACTCTCTACTGCTGTGTTGTGTTTTTCGATTCGCAGGGTCGTTATCTCGGGAAGCATAGGAAAGTTATGCCTACTGCTATGGAGCGTGTCATTTGGGGGTTCGGTGATGGCTCTACAATTCCTGTTTATGACACTCCTTTGGGTAAAATCGGTGCTGCTATTTGCTGGGAGAATAAAATGCCTCTTCTCAGGACTGCAATGTATGCTAAAGGTTTTTTCTTTCTCGCCTTTATCTTCTGTTCTCTGCTTTTGCAATGCTCTGTATTGTATGGTGTGTGTAATTGGTATTGTTTATGTAGGGATTGAGATATACTGTGCTCCTACTGCTGATGGGAGAGATTTATGGCAGCCATCAATGATGCATATTGCTCTTGAAGGTGGATGCTTTGTGTTGTCAGCAAACCAGTTTTGTCGAAGGAAAGATTACCCACCTGCTCCAGAATATATTTTCCAAGATGAAGAGAATCTTAAGCCAGATTCTGTTGTAAGCACAGGTGGGAGTGTTATAATATCTCCTTCTGGGGCTATTCTTGCTGGACCTAATTTTGAAGGAGAGGCACTTCTTACTGCTGATCTTGGTATATGTCTCAATCTTTGGTTAATAGTTTTTGTTAACAAAATTGAAATGTTCATTAAGTCTTTTGAATATTCTTTGTGTGGAAGTTGTTCATAGAGAATATCACTAGAGTAAAAGATATAGGTTAATCATCACTAATTATCTTGAAATGGTTTTAAGTTTTGCCTCAAAGGTATTGTCCTTTCATCAGCAAATTAGTTTAGACAATCTTTGGATGCTTTGAAGGAGGATACCATCTATATTTTGTATCAACTTGTGGTCCACCTTTGCTGGTCAAAACATCAAGAATAGGGCTGCTTTGAATCAGTGGTAGAACCTACATCCGTGTCATCCTGATATTTCTATTATATATTTTGCTATTAACTTCTTTAATAATTTTGATTTAGAAAAAGAGAGGAAAAAACAGTGATGTGACACTGCTATTGCCTATTTGGCTCCGGCTCTCTTGTCTTGTACATTAATTTTAATTTAAAAAAGTAAAAAGCAGGATTGTCAATTTTCACCACTGTGCTCTATGGCTTCTCCGCGGGTTTGAATAAACCATTAGCTCTTTCTAGGATTAGTTTCTGATGTATGTTTATATGAATGCACAGATATGGGAGATATAGCGCGGGCTAAATTTGACTTCGATGTGGTTGGTCATTACGCAAGGCCTGAAATACTTAGCTTGACCGTGAGGGATTATCCTGCACCGCCGGTTAGTTTCACAACTTCACCTCCAGAAGACACTGTTAAATAGTTGTGTATTGTATTGTATATGTACCCAGCTCGTCTGAGTGATGTTGTATGCACTATCAACCAAATAAATGTGGTGGCTGCTTGATCTTGAATCGTCAGCTACCCTGCTGAGGGAGGTTTGTTGTATTTAGTTTATCTTTATGTAATCCCAGCAGCTACTTTAATAAATGAAACTTCTATGTCAGAATGAACGTAATTGTATGATGATGGTTTATTTGTATAAGATCTTTGTCTTCTGCTTTTCGATATTTATATGTATGGAAAGACAGCTACGTTAGGGTTAGCACATAACTTCGAAGCTCTAATCAAGTATAATGTGAGATACTTAATGTATAGATAGACACAAGAAGTTTTAAAAAATAAATAAATAAATTGCATAGATGAACTGGATATGGATGAATGGCGTGAATAGATGAACTGGATATGGATGAGTGATATGATCTGGTCTACGTGTGAGAGATTGGATATTTGGATGCCAAAAGGAGCGTTTTCAATAAATCAGATGTTTAATTGCACGAACAAATAATGTTTAGGAGGAATAAAATTAATTTTTTTTTAAATAAAGCAATGTAGACACTTTCATCGACATTATGAATTATGAATATATACAAAGATAATTTGAGGAGTCATGATACATCTGTTAATTGAAATTTGTCCGTAAATGAGAAATAGGTATGCATGATAAACATTAAACACTCGTAATTAAATTTGGGGACATTTATAGGTTCATACGTGAGTGATTTCTAACTTTCTTAAATGAATACAAAAGACTTAATATTAAAATTTCAAAGTTACTTAGTTTAGGCTAGTTTAATGGTTGATTATGAATATTAATTGAAAATTACTATTTTGATGGGTGCACTCAGTGATCGTGAAAACGGGTTAGGTGTTGTGAAACTTAGACGATCCAATCTATATATACTTCCTCTGCTTTTTTTTTTTTTTTTTATTCACCACACTTTCTGTTTATACGCTATTCGAGATTTAATTTTAACGTTAAATATCTTTAATTATATATAACTAAAAATTATACTAATGTTATATTTAGAAAATAGACAATAAGACGAATAAAACAAGATCCGATTTGATAATATTTTTTTTTATACGTAAGTAACAACATGCGAAACAAGATTGATGGATGAATAGTAATTACTATTCAAGTGTAGTGAATAAAAAAGAGCGGAGGATATATATATATATATATATATATAGCAGAACTTTCAGCGGCCCCGCAAAATTGACGTGACATCGCGGAGAGTTCACGAATGGGTTGAAAAATACCAAAAACAAAAACAAGAAGTTTTGAAATTTGATCATATTTTACCAATCATAAGATAACACGTGGCTTACCTTTTCACTATCTCTTTTTCTTATCTCTCCCATTAAATTCGTTCATTTCTCTTCACCCATTTATGAGTTTTGTTTATATTTTAGATATCTCTTTTTCTTATCTCTTCCATTAAATTTGTCCATTTATCTTCACCTATTTTTGAGTTTTATTTATATTTAGATTAGATATATAATTTGCTATACGTTACACATTCGTTCTCACCTATTCCATTCCATTATTTTCATTCCGTTTATTTTGGGACTCCTCATTTCTTCTTCCCCGTAACTCTTCTTAATTCCTCTTAATTTTATTTTCTATTTCTTTTTACATTGTCTCTCTTCTCAAATTCATCTTCATTTCTATTTTACATCATCAACCGCCTTGTGACAATTGTTGCTTTTTCTTTTATTTGATGATGAGGGTTTGATTTGTGGGTTCGAGTACGTGATTGTTGGGCCGATGATGATGTTGCTACAAAAGGCCTTATCGTGGTTCGGATTGAGTAGATCAAATTCACCACTATCATTATTACGGAAATATGGTAAATAATTTGAAGATATTTTTGTCATGTGTTTTTAGATTTTTTTAATGTATTTTTTTTATCAATATTTGATACAAAGTAAAAGTATATTGATTGGTGATGAGGTTTGTAAATTACTTCTCTGAGATTTTGCGAATTTTGCGTTGTGGTTAGTGCGGAAACAATATGTTTTTTGTATTTATAATTTCAGGTTATGTGGTGATGTGATGTCGTTTTGCTCATGCAAAAAACGGAGTCGACTGCACGATATAACTGTGGTGAGTGGTTCGGATTGGGTGGATTCATCGCTTTTGTATCCGACCAAGAAACGTGCGGTCACTGAAGATCCCCAATCGTCGAGCGGCGGAGCAGAACAAGGTGTCGTAGAATCTGTTTGTTGGAAGAAGAAAAATCGATTATGTTTCATCTGCATCATGGAATGGTCTGGAATCAAATCTGGACCACCATGTGCAAACGAAGGTTCACCCTATACGAAGACCCAGGACGAGGTCTTTTCTTCCAATAGAATCATACCCGAACACAATCAGGTTCTGTGCTTTCTTTGTTTTTATAATTTTTTTATATATTTTTAATTCTCTATTTATCATGATAATTGAATAAAAGTAGTTGAAAAGGTTACAATAGATTATGAGCTTATATGAAAAAATTTTCAGGTTTATAATGGGCTTGGAAATGCATTGTTTGGAATTGTTGATGGTTCAATATGTTTCATGTTGTGTGTGTAGGTGTTACGGATGAAAGTCTCTTCCTGTTGTGTGATCTTTGTGATATGGCCGTTCGTACTTACTGTGTGGCATTATGTGCTACTGTAACTGTAGGTGATTGGTTTTGTGGTGATTATACTATTTTGAGGGCTAAACACTATGATTGACGGGTGTCGAATCCGTCAGTATTAAATTAACCTGCAAATACAAATAATTGTAGCAAACAGGGTCGATCCACAGAGAACGGAAATTAATAAATGTATCGTATCGACCAAATCAAAATAAATGGGGGTTTCGAGATTATGCGAATATTTAAAATAAATCTAAATCGGAGATTAAAAATCAATTATAATTAAACATCCAGCTAAGTCAATTTATTCGAATCAGGTGTTGATCATCGAAGCTAAAAATATCTATATTGTTTAATAGTCACAGTTATAGCTATTGACAACGTGCCTAATAACCAATCTTTTCCTAGATAGATTGACCGGGTACGACCTTTTGAATCAATCACTAACCTAACACGTAGATTGCATTATGAATTAGAAAAGACCCGTGACCATAACCAATTGAATCGGTACGACCGTTCTTGAATTATGATTATACACTCTCAACACTACCTAGGTCAAATTAACTACGAGCTATTTGACATGCAATGTGTTAAGCCTAATTAACCAATCAATTGCGCACTTAATTAATTAATCAGAATCAACATGTGCATTTAACCATGCCCATAGAGAATGCATAAATATCAAACAATATAGCAGAATAAAACAATTCTCACAACACGGTAATTAGAATTGACTTAGCTGGATGAGGTTCGTTTAGCTCCTCATGGGCGCGGCGAACTTCATTTTCTTAATATAATTAATCGTTCCAGAGAGAATAAAAACCCCGAGTATTTTTCTATCTCTCGATCCCAATTCCAATCCAGAGTAGCAGAGATTTTACAATCGTTTTCTTCCTAAAATAAATCCTCCCTAGAAAATCTAAAACGAACTCGTAAAAATCTCTAAATCAAAATCTCAGTCGTTCAGATCACAATTTAAATTTGAGAATAACAACTCTGATAAAATTGACTTGGTCTTGTTGACTTGTCTTTAGCAAATCCAGCTTTAAACCCCCAAAATTCTTCAATACTTCGCAATTGCCTCCAAACTGTCAACAAATACAAAAATAGAGCAATTAGATAGTATATATTCAATAAAGTCCCCGAATTGTAAGTAAAATAAGGTAGAAATGTTGTGCATTTCATGCCCAATCAATGATACGGAGATAGAAGCGGATACTGTTGGTGAGGATATACTTGTGAACTCTGGGGCAGAACATAACAATACTAGAGTTAGAATTAGTACTTTTGCGGTCAAAGCTTATTTCCAAACTTTGAGTCTGAAAATCGCCTAGCTGATGTTGTTGAATACTCGGATTCAATACCATAGATAATATACATGTTTTGATCTTTGACATTGTGCATGAAAAGTTTAGTATAAAATCTCATCAAGAAGAGTCTTTACTTTTGAATAAGTTATCAACTCCAGTTTTCTGTGGAACAAGCAGCAGAAGTTCATATAGAAATTATGTAGGTATTAATGGGACAAGACTGGTGGCATAACATGTCCATGGATCTTCATCAGATGTTGCGCATTAATAAGGTTGTTCTTCTAGATCCTTAATTGTCAACAAGTCTACACCAAGAATTTCTAATCATGTAATAGTAAAGTAGAGGCAATTCGTGTCTTCCTCAAATACCACTTCGAGAAAGGGATGTGGCAGAAAAGACCCTGATACAAAGCAAACCAAGAGTGGATGGTGATGCCAAGAGTGAGATTCAATCTCTTGTGAAGCTCTACTTAAAGCTTTTGATCAAAGAGAAAAAATTAGGTACAGACATCCTACATAATCATGTCCCAGAAAGATGCCGTTGTTCATAAATTTTTCTTTTATCCTTGCTCATCTATAGGTTAAAGGTTTACTTTTACTACACTATTGTTTGATTTTGGCTTGTATGTTTTATATGACACATACTATTTGATTATATTCTATGCAGAAATTTGTAAGTTTAAGGAAGTTACAAGGCTTGCCACGCATACCTTTTTGGCTGCCTGTGGTCTAGAGTATCGAAAATCTTATATCCAACCTTTTCTGATCAATGTAGTTTGCTGTCATACCGAAGATAGCAAATAACTCCTCAAGCCCTTGATGTGTTACTTCTTGCAGCGAATGCTTCTCTCTCTTCATGAATGATGAAGGATGTTGTCAAGTCCATTATGTTTGGAGAGACAAATCATACTATTTGTAGTTGTATACTGAATGTGAGAATCATTCGATGCGTCACACTACTTGTGTCTCATCCCAGGTAATTTATATAAGATGACTTATATTTAATTATGCACCAACTTTCATAATATTCTTATCTCTACGATGTTTGCCTATTCTTGTGTTATTAATTATTGGTTATTATTTTTGGGTTGAAATCAGGATAATTTTTCTTGTAAAGAAGCTTTGGTTGTTCTCTTTCCTTATGTAAGCAATGAGAAGAGGTGTGGTTTTATTTGAATTATATTATTACTCTGATTTTTGTTATATATTAGTTTAGAAATTTATTGTGTTGTCTTGTAATGAAGACTTATTAATTTGTTTTAATATATGTAGAAATAGAAACTTTTTATGTACTCTAAATATTTTGATAGGTACTGGAGTTGGTGCAAAGGATCAAGTTAACAACATCATAGTATTAGTAGTAAAACTACATTTAGATTAGTAAAGTATGTATTTTGTCGTGTTAGGGGTAGAGCTCTATTGTTTTCATTATTGGACCTTCCTTCTGCTACATAATGTGTGTACTTACACAAAGCGCGTTGCTTCTTGCTGGAAACAGAATGCTTAAACCATAATCAGCACCTACTCAGATGTTAATGATGCTTTTAGACACTTGCAAATATCAGCGGCATATTTCACCTGAAAAACAACTAAATTGGTGGAGGTCCACCGTCTTATCTGCAAATGAAGAATAATTTATAGTAATAAGTTTGTTTTGTTTTTCTACATCTTCATCGCAGAGGACACGAATGCACTACTTTACTGATAAGTTTAACTGCATTGTACCATTCAAGTTATGTATATTTATTTTTATTTAATTATTTAAAGAATGATTGGTTTTCTATAATTGTAAAAGGAAATTCAAGATGGAACTGAATGTAATTCATATTTAAATATTTCACAATATTATGAGCTTTTGTGTTGTAGGTATTTTAATATTTTAAGATGTAATTATTATAAAACTAATTATGATACAAAGTTCAAATTGTAGTTATATTATAGGAAAGAAATCATAATTTGTATTATGATTTAAATTTAGAATTTTCTACAAAAATTTTATGATTGTCAGAGTAAAAAACAATTTTATCCGTTTAGAAAACTTTAAATACATGTTTTATTATAATATTTAAATTTAATTATTATTTTATAATAATTGCATGAGAATTTTTTAAAATCAAATGGGGATAAAAATTTAATCTTCTCCAAAAAAAATATACACATATTTCAGATATATTAAATATAATTTTTTTCTAAATTAAACCGAAAGTCGAGTACATTTTATAATATAATTTATATTTTAATTGTTAGATGCAATCCAATTAGGAAGAGAGACTCTTACAAAGAAAATTTCACACTCAAAACTTAAAATTTTCTAATTGATGAAGAGATAAACCAACTCTTAACTAACCAACTCTTAACTAAAAAGGGGTAAATAAAATATACCTCGTACTTGACTACTTATCCGTTTAACTCCATGTTACTTTACCTTCTACCATTTAACTCTTTCAACTTACTTTTTTCCTGTAATTCCGCACCTTTTGACTAGAAATGTGCCACACGCGCGTAATGTGACCAAATGTCATTTATCCCTATAAAAAGGACCAAATACACCCTCCATCTATTCTAATTCTAACATACTCTTACAAATTTAAAATAAAATTTAAAATAATTTAAGATATGTTCAATGAATAATAATTTTAAATATATAGAATACTATTATATAAAAAATTATAAATATAAAATTTAAATAATTTTAGATATATTAGATGAATAATAATTTTAAATATACAAAATATTATTATAATATACTAAAAATTGTAAATACCTGCGCAACGCACGAGCATATCTACTAGTTTTTATATAATCGGAAGTAAAAATCGGTAATGGGCCTAGGCGTCCAACCAGGCGGGTTAAGCGATTCAAATCGGTCCAGACGGTGGGCTAGACTCTCAGATTGATTTTCTTAAAAATTTGTCCAATACTTGTACGATCTCGTTTTACATAAAGCAATATGATATCGTGTCTATCATTTATTGGTCTTCATCAATTTTCTTATCATTTTTAGATATTTTATTATTGTTCTGCTAGTAAAAGCGGCTCGCGCTTTGCGCGACATTTATTTTTATTTTTATTTTTAATTTTGTATATTTATAAATAAAAAAATATATATTATTTTTATTAAATTGTTAAATATTATAATATTATATTTAATAATAAAATATAATATTATAATATTTAAAAAAAATCAAACTATATATAGAATTGATTTTATAAATAAAAGTTATAATTTTTTTATGAACTTTGTATTTAACATAATATATATTTTTAAATATAAATTAATAATATTTTGTTATATTCAACTTATAAAGAATATATGGTTATAGAATATTAAAAAAATGCTATTTCAAAAAATAAAAAATTAAACTTTAACATTGGTTAATTTGTGAACATGATAATTATTATTAAATAAGTTAAAATTAAAATCAAATTAAATTTTATAAAAAGTTTAAATGGTGATGTAATATATATATATATTATCGGACAAATAAAAAATTTATTTTTTTTCATAATTAAATTACTCTTGTTAAATTAAATCATCAAACCTTAAATTAATTTTCATTGATAATAATCTAATGTTAATTTGAATTTATTTTATTATGAATATATTGGAAAGAAAACGTATGACTAAAAAAAATAAGTTTATTTAATTGAATTATTTTATTAATATATTACAATAATTATATTTTTAAAGAAATAAAGATTTGAATTTTTGAAATGTACATATTTAAAATTACTATTGTTCACTCCGAATCTAGAGAATATAATCGAATGTTAAGAAAATTATTCAAAAAATATATTTTTAATATGTATAACAATGTTCACTAAATGAAATATTACATATAAAATATTGTATAAATAAATAACAATAACTATTAAAAATCATATGTATAAATAAAGTCAAACTTCTTTATTTACAAAATTTATATTAAATGTTGTAAATGATAGGAAAAAATCCTCGAGCTTATTTATTATTTATTTTTTACACCAAAATTTTTTGGTATCTCCATTTTTTTTCTTCATATAAATCCGGACTAGCATCCTGAAAAAGAAAAAAAAAAGGTGTTAAGTTATTAAATGAAAAATGAGTTATAAATTATATTTTAATATGATAGTTAAAAAATAAGATGAATAATTATGGAATACTAAAAACATTACTTTCAATTTAATAATTATGAGTTAATATAATTTTATTTATTTAATTTTTTGTAATATATAATATGACTAAGAAAAAATTGATTAAAAATGAGAAAAAAAAAACATGCATTGATTAAGGAAAAATGAAATGAATATACTTAAATTGAAAAGTGGAAAGATTTTTGTAAATTAAAAAATGCATATAAAAAAAAAGTATATAATAAAATAAATAAATATTCATTATAAATTATAAATTATATTAATTATTAACAAATAAATATAAATAAAATAAATAAATATTTGTGAATAATGGTTATGAAATGTAAGAACACAATCAACACTCATACCTAAAAATAATGGATATGAAATATAAAAAGATAAGAATCATCAATGACACCTAGAAACCAACTATTCCAAAAACCAATAATAATATTTATCATTAAAAAAAAAATATAATTTCTTATGTTTAGTATCTCTTTTTCTTTGTCTATACATGTGGTTGAGTTAATTTTCATCTATTTTGCATTTATCACACACAACACAGTGAATAAATCTAATCAGAAAACACAACACGTGAACAAATAATGAGCAAATAAAATCCTACATAGAAAATAAAATTTAAAAAAATAAATAAAATCACAAATTAAAATTTTAAAAACAACAATTAAATTAAGTTACAAACCAACCTGAAATAACCTTCTCGCTAATAGTTCGGAAGAGTAAGACGTTAGCATTCGTAAATAAAATAATATTAACCCGTATAAGCATCGAAAATCATTGTATTGCCGGGAATTGTAGGACATCATCCGCCTATTATAGAGATCATATTCCGATAAAATTTCAATAGGACATATAAACCTTAATCAAATTAGACAAAAAAAAAAAAAAGAAAAAAAAAATGACAACATAACATACGATTAAGGGAGAGATGAAGAAGTCGGCCAAAAGGCAGTTTAATTTTCAGATTTCCTGACAGTGAAAGGTCACGCTGATGGCTCCGATGGTTGTCGATGTCGTAAAGCCTCATGGTCATGGGTCCGATAAATCTAAATAACGAATGATTACTCTAGAAAAACCACAGAGATTGAGATAGACATGAGAGACAAAATGTTAACCACTTATTTATTTATAGCGAATGAAAATGATTCTACGTAGCCAATTAATTTTCCTTAACTTTTCCTATAAGGCACCTTTTATTTATTTTGACTCTTAGTTTTCTATTTCTAAATATTAATGAGATTTATATGTTTTTATATGTATATGACTTTCTATTTCTAAGTATTAAGAGATTTTATTTTTTATAACCAAAGTGAGAAGAAATGTTGGGCCAATTTGATGTAACATATATAGAATAGGAAATGAAGAGTTGGAGGAGTTAGGTAATTTATTGTAATAAAAATAATGAAATGGAGAATGATAAAAATTAATATCAACAATTAATCTCAAATTGATGTTGCAATTAAACGCTAAGTGGCATATTGGACGAAATTAATCATGCATCTCATAGGCTTAAAGAGATACTGAGAGCTTAAGACACATGTAATGTTATGAATGACTAAATATGATTGAATTTCAAAATGTTCAATTTTTGCTATTGTTCAACTCAATGGAAAACTCTCCGCACTGCCACGTCAATTTCGTGGGACCCGCCGAGAATTCTCCTTTATATTATATATAGATTTGGTTTTTGAGTTTATAACTTTGTTAGATTTGAAATCATTTCATATAATTGTTTGTTGAATGAGGTATTATGAATTTTTAGATGGTAAATTATGTGATAAAGATATCGTAATAGTATAAATGAATTGAAAACAACAAAGTTATATTTTTTTCTTTTCAAAATTAAATAAATATTAGAAAT
Source organism: Cardiospermum halicacabum (assembly GCA_031304145.1). Taxonomy (NCBI): domain Eukaryota; kingdom Viridiplantae; phylum Streptophyta; class Magnoliopsida; order Sapindales; family Sapindaceae; genus Cardiospermum; species Cardiospermum halicacabum. The sequence goes on along the minus strand of CM062390.1, from coordinate 8,218,869 downwards.
TTTATTCAATTTAATTTTAGTCAAAGTCAAATATTGATCGATAGTCAACACCTATTAGTTTCCGCCTAGCCACCTAAACCGATCCTATTCTGATTTCTGATTTTACAAACATGGGTGCACTACGTAGGTTTAAAAGCAATCAAACTTTTGAGTGAAACAGGATATCATGATTTTGAATTTTTACAGGAGAAATAAATGAAACTTCGATTGTGAATATATATTAAATTTATCCATCATGTCTTAGTAAATTCAAAATTATTAGTACGTGTATTCTTTGAGCGGATCTGAATTGAGCGGATCTAATTTGATTGAGTATTATGACTATGATAACTATTTGTAATTAATTATTAATAATATTCTAAAATGGTATAAATTGTAGATTTTTATTTATATTTTTAATTTTCTTTTTATTATTAAAGCATCTTGATACGACCATAAAAATACGACCATAAGAATAAAAGTAATGAATGATGATTTTATTTTTGTTTTATTTTATTTAAAATAGTATAATTTAAAGGTAGCCCTTTACGTTTTATAATTTTTTTATTTTTTTTAAAAATTTTGAAATTTAATTAAAATTAAACTATCTAATAAAATTATAAATATAGATTATTATATAAAAAAATTGCAACATATTAAAATTTTAATATAATAATATAAAAAACCCGAGTCAACATATTTGTCCGAATATAAAAATTAAAAAATTTAATGGTCAATGTATATTTTAAAACTTGTCACATCAACTGGATATTCAAAATAAACCGTAGTAATGAGGTACTATTTTTCAAAATATTTTTTCGGTGCTGGTGTGACAACAATAAATAAATTAACAGACCGATGGAGATGCTCTCGTATAAAATTATTATTGGGTTGTCAAATATAATATCACATCTGTAATACAAGATGATAATGTTTTGCATATAAGATATCCAGAAAACTCTATTACTATGAGGTCTTTTCGATGGTAGTACCTAACAACAAATCCGTGCAGACTCAATCTTAATTCAATGCGAACAATATCACACTAATGTAGGAAGTGAAGGGAAAATATTTTTTATTTTTTTGAAATATTATTGGAAGTTGTTTTTAAGAGCATATTCAGACGTTGATTTAGAATTTCTTCAAAATCATGTAGAAAATATTTTTAAAAATAAAATTCTAATAGTCCAGTCTAGATTTAGTGTCCAGCTGACGTGATAAATTTTAAAATGAACACCCACCATCAGACTTTCTATTTTAGACCGTTAATTAAATATACTGACTTAATTTTTTTATACTACATCTATTTTTTAGTAGGTGAAACACTAATATAGTATACACTATTTATCAATCATTTTGATTTTTTTTTTTTTTTTTTATGTATAAAGAATAGTATAATCAAGTGAAATTTTATTTTATTTATCTTAATATCTATTTTATTAAATTTATTATAATTTTTGATTGCATATAATTAAAAATATTTACGGTTAAAATAAGTGTTGGATAGTGTGACGTTAATTTTTCGTATATTTATAATTTCTTTTTAATATTATCTATACTTATAATTTTATTAAAATTTAATTTTAATTAAATTTAATTAAAAAAATAATAAACACTACTTTTGAATTAGATTCACCATCTCTATTTTACATATCAATATTACCTCACGCTCACATTTCACTTATTTTAAATTTATCTTTTTTTTTTCCTTTTTTTTAAAAATAATTTTAATTACATATTTAAAAAAAAAATTAATTAATAAAATTATATAATTTTAAATATGCTCTCACGTTTTTTATTTTTATTTACACTTGCAAATTTTACATAAATTTCTTTTTAAAATTTAACATAACACTAATTTATTTTATTATTAAACATCCACCTATACCAACTCTAAATTATTATCTAAATTATTCTCTGAGTTTCCTTCTGATATATTTAATTTTGTTCTTCAACCTACTCATTTTATTTTCAATACTTTAAAAATTCCAATAGTCAAAAGGTTGGTAGAAGATATTTTTATATATCCATTACCATTTCCGCCGGCTTAAGATTTTCAAGTCAAAAGTTTAGATCACCATCGAATGTCCTTCCCGATGGCCGCAACTTCATTTGCATTCTCAATTATTAGGTTTCTATCATTCATCGTCAAAAGATTCCAAACCAACCACGTTGAAAGCATCTCCTCACCAGACTCTGCTAAATAAAGAAAAATATGCCAGATCACAGCAATGTTATAGTCAAATCGTATCAGTAAACTTCATTGCTATAATTACTATCAATAGTACATGCCAGATTTTCCAGAATTTATGATACAACGAATTCAATTAAATTTGACGAGTAATCTGTCCTTGTCTTCCGACCATATATCGGACCAAACTGAACCTAATCACCTGAACAAAAATAAGCACCAAAATGTGACAAAACTAGTGACACCGACAACAATGCAAGCCAAATCCAAAGCTTGTTCTCTTTTAACTCTCCTCAGTTTAACGTCTCGTTTCCTCTGTAAAAACTCATCGTGTCTCGTTTTCACCTCATTTGGACACCACTTTTTCCTCCGATTATTCTCTAAAGCGTCCTGTAAAATTACTAAACTATCCCTCCCGGTCAATCCTTTTCCATTCATGTCCTCGACTTGCATACTCACCTCCCTCACTTGAACCTCATCACCACACCCTCGACACGTCACCACCACTTCCAACTTCACCGCCTCATCCACCACCAGCGAAAACCTCGCCTGAACATCGCCGCTCAACCAGTGCCGCTCCACGGAAGTCGCTTTCCTACTCGACATATCCACACAACGTTTCCTCTCCGGGTCAATCAAAACCCAACTCAGTTTCAAATTCTCCTCCAATTCTTCAAGCCACGTGTCGTCCTCCACGTCACCATTCACTAACGGTGTCCGTACCGTCTCTTTCGGGTCTAACAAATCCACCCGAAAAGGCGAACACAGAAACCAACCCGTCGTCGTTTCGATTTCTCGAGTCTTGGATAGAATCACTTCGTCCTTGTAGAACATATCCACGCAAGATATCAATTCCGTTGTGAATATCGTTGAAGATTGGTCATGTTGTTGAGTTCGTCGATGGTCGAGAACAGGGAAGGAATCGGAGAAAAAGGAGCGGTGTCCGAAAGGGAAAGTGGAGATGACGTGGCTGACACGTGGATTGTTGATTGATGGCCAATTTGAAACACATATTTTTCTCCAAATATCGTCGTCGGTGGAGATAAGAGCGTTTAATTGAGAAGAAGCACAAGCTGCAGAAACTAGACTTGGACCGTCGAGACGAGTCAAGACGTGTGTTTTCATTATGTCTTCATGAACGGCTGAGATTGCGTTTGCTTCCATCATCGATATAAATTTTCTCGAACTGAAATTTGGAGATTGATTGATGATTAATGAAGAAGAGAGCAAGCGATGGAGATTATATAGTGTGTGTTTCTGAAGATGATTTGGGAGTCAAAAATGGAGTATTACTATCGGTTGTTATGTGAAATGCGTGTTGGACTTTTCTTTGGTCTACTTGCTTGCTAATGCTTATCTATTTAGTCTTGTATTTTGTATTGGATTAGGATAAGTATTTTCCAACGGTATTTCTTGTCTGCTTCCGATTTTCTTTTTCCAGAAAATTATTCAAGTGGAGTTGGACGGTGTGATCAGTCACTAGCCTGCTGCTTTCATGCTTATAATAGTGTTTTAAATATTCGTGCCACGTATTCAGCTCTTTTTGATCTAAATTCAGGACCTCAATGATTTATGTAATTCTTCTTCTTAAACCGTGTCATTGTTCAATGTTAGGAAACCACTGAACGAAATTATATTGTTAATCATTGTATTAGGCCACATGCTTATACGTCAATTATTGGTATCCGAAGGCCATTTTTAATTATAAAAGCGCTTAAGAATATGAAGAAAAAGATATTATAAAATTCTAAACCTATATATTCTTTTATGTGTATAAATAAGTAATAATAATAATAATAATGATAATACATTATAGAAATAAGGTAATAATAAATAAATTATTTTTATTTTTAAATAATTTATTACAAATTTAAAAATATTTTTAAAGTATTTTTTTTTTAATTTTTTTAAATAACTAATCTTAGAAGTATTTTATTCTATGGATTATTTTTTAAAAATCTCCAGTTTTATTTTGGATCATCGGTTACGATTATTTTTTTTAAAACCACCTCCAAATCTAAAACAACTAGCGGTTTTACTATTAGATGAGTGGTTTTGGATAGTTATGATGTTTTAACCATTTTAAAATATTTATTTAATAATTTTAAATATTTATATTAAATTATTAAAACATCATAATATTCAAAAATTTATCTATAAAAAATTTAAAACCACCTATTTAACAACAAAACCGCTAATTATTTTGGATTTGAGATGATTTTACAAAAATTTTCAAAATCGGTAAATGAAAGTAAGTGGATTTTTTTTTCTAAAAATAACCCTTTATTTTATTTATAATTTTAGAAAAATTGGGTTAGAGCCCACCCTAGGCACATGGGTAAAAGCCCATCATAAAGCCCAAACCCAACCAAATAAACTGGAGTTACATGTAACGGATACGTTGACATAAAAATCAAAGAGCAAGCCTACCCTACACTATCCATAAAAATCCGACGTGGCAAAACATCATTGAACATCCAACCTTCCAACCATATCTCTCTCTTCCACCAAATCTTCATCCTCCGATATCAAAAGAAAAGAAAACAAACACACTCATCCATTCCAAATCTCCAACAATGGCATCAGCATTTTCCCCCACATCCGCCGTCGTCGGCCTCGGAACCGCCACGCCACTCTCCAAGACATCAACCACCCCCCTCGTCTCAAGTAATCAATTCTTCTCATCAACTCTCCTCTTTGCATACACACTCGCACGTACATAAACTAATAATTACTTTCTTTTTTGTGTTAAATTAGGCTTTATTAAGTCTCCAGTGACCGTGAGGCGTTCTTTGAGGGTAGCAGGTTCATCCGGAGGAAAATACACTTGGTATGTATGTATATTTAATTGATTTGTATTAGGTTAATTATATTAACATGATGATTTTGTTGACGAATGAATATAGCTTCCAGAGAGATTGGCTTCGGAGGGATTTGAATGTGATCGGATTCGGGTTGATCGGGTGGTTGGCACCGTCGAGCATTCCTGCAATTAATGGAAAGAGTCTCACTGGCCTCTTCTTTGACAGTATTGGAACCGAGCTCGCTCACTTCCCCACTCCCCCACCCATCACTTCTCAATTTTGGTAACCCTCTATCTTCCAATCAATTCATTTATACATATACCTCTCAATTTTGAGTTATATATATGTGGCAATTGTGCAGGTTGTGGTTGGTGACATGGCACTTAGGACTGTTCTTGTGCCTTACATTTGGCCAAATTGGTTTCAAGGGCAGGACTGAGGACTACTTCTAAATCAAATAATCTCTTCTTCTTCCTTTGTGTCTATCTATTTCTCTCCTGTTTCTAGTCTTGTGTTTGTATCTTCTTTTAATTGAACATATGTGGATCTCGCTGGATGTTGCAGATAATGGCTTATTTATCTTTGTGGATGTTTTATTAGAATGTTTGAAGGGTCTATTTGAATATGGTCCAAGAAAAATAAAGAATACATGACCCTACACTAGTTATATAATTAACATCAATGATTTCATTTTAAAAAAAAAAATAATAATAAAATTATGGGGTCTAAGCATTAGGACATGTTTCAATTCAAACTTGTACAGCTACAATCCCGATTCGGATATTTTCCCTCCTTCGAAGAACAGCTTTGTTGACAACTCACATTGTTTTGAAATAACTCTAATTATATTTTTAAAACTACGTGGATGCAATTATTAGTCATTGTGTTTGTAATAATATATTTCAGATTATATATTATCACTAAATTTGGAATCACACACATTATGTTACGTAATTTTTTAAATATAAAATATATGTAAAATTTGACGATCGTCACTTGCACTCAATTATACAATATAGGAATTTTCGTTATACCCAATTTATTTATTAGTTTCAATTTTCATTAAATAATGGAATAAAAATGATTAGAAAAATTTCGGTTCTATCCCACTTTATTCCTAATTGTTAATTCGATTCAATCAAAACAATCAACTCAAACACAAACACAATATTTACCATGATTCGGAAAATTGTCTAATCGACGGAAAAATAACAATTTTATTATGATAAACAAGAATTACAAATCATCCAGACAACATTCTCTCAACTCCACCATGGCGAGACAACTCAAATCAAAATCTCCTTAATGGCGAGACAACCTCAAATCAAAATCTCCTTAATGGCGAGACAACCCAATTCGAAATCTCCTTAGTGGCGAAACCCCAACCTCAACTCGAAATCTCCTTATGGCGAGACCCCAACCTCAATACTCGAAATCTCCTTAATGGCGAGACTCCAACATCAATACTCGAAATCTTCTTAATGGCGAGACCCTAACCCCAATGATCATCACCCCCACTAGGCATGACCTCAATCTAATAATCACCGACCCACAGGGACGAGATTCCAATACGATGATCACCACCCTCCAAAGGGATGAGATGCTTTTTTTTTTCATGAGATAACTCTATTTATAGTGTTCATCAAATATACTTTCCTAATTTATTTCATTTTCAAAGGAATACAATCAACTAAATTAGGAAAACCAAATGTTTACAAAACAACGAATCAAACAATTAGGAAATAGATCCAAATTTAAAATAGAAAAATCTTTCCAAAAAAAGAAATCTTTTGTGATTCAAAACAATCCTAACAGAAATGATTATGGAGGGTGAGTTATAGCCCACATAAATTTGTAGAAAACATACTCAAATAATTATATGAATTGAAAATTTTATGTTCAAATTTTTTTAAGTAGAAAACATATTACATTATCTTTCATAATTTTTCAAAACTATTATCATCAGTGAGTTATAAATTTATAGACCATAATGTGGTCTCATTTTACTTATTTAGGGACGTAGGAGCAATATATATTGCACATTCATAGACTTTTAAATGAGATATATCTAATTTATTTCTAGATACAATTGTAATGGGTCCTAGACGTATCGATGTATTACATTGATCTCAAGCAAAAATTAGTAATTGAGTTAGTAACAGAAATGTTAAAACAAACATTTGAAGTCTTTTTAATAAAAGATTATGCTAATCCATTATAGATAATAATATATGATACTTGTTCAATATTTATTCCAATTGGCTTACATGATTTCATGAAAAATTCTTATTGTAAATTCACGAGTATAATGGAAACAAATATTTTTAATTTGATAATTTGAAATATGCACTCTCAATCTTAATATTTGAGCAAACATCTTAACAAATGTCATATTTCGTATTGGTAAAAAATATACTATCTCGTGAATGCATCAATTAACACCATAAAATATTTAAAGGTCCATTTGATCAATTAATTGATCAAGGGTACTCAAGCAGAAAATTTAGCCAGCAGCTCAATTGGTACTCAATATGTTTCCGCTAGATTCTTAAGGTGGTATATCAAGGATTCGAGTGACAAATGAGGCGAAAGAAACTAATAGTGACCACCGGGTTGGATAGCCTAGCTAACTAATAGTAGTAAGAGCTAAATCTGTTGGACCGGGCTAGTCGGAGTGTTACATACATAATTGCCCTTATATGCGTATAACCTTAAATACCTGTCAACCCAAAACCATTTTTAATTCAAATACCGATTTTGTTTCGAAAATCTTTTAATTTTTTTTTAATTGGTGGAAGATTTGGATTCAAGGATATTTTTATAATTCCACGTTTGATGAAAGATTTGGTTAAAATTTAATCTCATTAGGTTGTTAAACTGCCAATAAAGGTAGTAAAGTAATTTAATATTAATTTTAACATTGAACACAACTTTTGACATTCCAAAACCACTTTCAATTCAAATTTGGATCAAATATCAAAATTCTGTTAAAAATAGGGTAATTTCGAATTATTTTTATTAAACGGATGTAATTTCCAAAATTTCCTTTAGTAAGTATGATTTAACCATCAATTTTTTCAAAGTATAAATAGACAAAAATTATTTTTGATATAAATATTTTTAAATCTTTCAATAGATGTCCATAAGAATTCTTCATGTTTTTCTAACCATCGATTGCTATTCATTCCTCCACCTCAATTAGTAGATTTTAGACTCTGCATTTTAGAACTCTAGCTTGCAGCTCTTTATTGCACATTATTATTAATTACAAATTATATACTTGATACACTACTTTAATTTCACATATAAATACAAATTTGCACTCCAATTAATTTTGAAACATCACAATTTCAAAACAAATCAAAATGATGAATTTTGCAAATAAAATTATAAACATGATATTAAAATAATTATTTAATCAGCAATCCTCCAATCTATATATTTATATAAAAGAGCTACAAAAACCGATGACATGGCAGCTTAGAATTTTAGTATTAGTATTTAAAAATAGGTTTAAGTTTTACTACTAATTACATATATGCCACTCAATTATTTTACCAATTAATTTTAATATTAATACTTAAAAATTAGGTTCAAATTTACTCCTAATTACATATACGCCACTCAATTATTTTATCAATTCATTTAATTCAATTGATTTTAAATATATTATGAATTGAATTAAAATATGTCACTTAATTTACCACTTGATTTAAATTCCATTTGATATATTATCATCACTCAATTATTCTATTAGAATAAACAACACTTTAAAAATTAAATAAAATTTTAAATATATAATTATCAAAAATACAAATTACTTAAAATTTATTTAAATAACTATTCAAATATATTTATTTAATTTAAATAAATTAAATATTTTGTTAAGTATATAAATTATGAAAAATTATATAAATAAAATAATATATTATTTTAAAACTATATTTTTAATTAATATTTAAATAATTAATTATTTTAAATTATTTTACTATATATATTTTAACAACCGCGCGCTTTGCGGGCTAATTATCTAGTAATTACATAAACCTCAGCTTTTCATACATTCTGAAGCTGGAACCTCTCTTACATTGCAATCGATTCACATTTCCTTTTCCCATTGACTTCCATTCTCATTAATTATAATCATAAATTGAATGATAAAAATACAAATGTAGAAAAGGAAAGTGCAATGCAAAATCGCAGATCAAAATCCAATCAGAGGGTCTGCATATACACAGACATCGGACTGCTGAATGCATGAACATGAACATGGGCAACAACAGGGAAAGTCTAAACATGTGATCTCTTCCTTCATATACACAGTCCCACAAACCAAACCGAGACAGGTAGGCACAGTATGGCCCACCTTTTTATTTATTTTAAAAATTTTCAAAGGAAGAAAATACATACATGCACTACAAACACACATATCCCTCACAATGTGCCGTTACTCAGGTCCCACCCTCGTGGTTGTTTTTGTTTTGTTTGATTGACTCATACACTTCTTCTACTGTCATCTCTCAATTATTTCTTCATACTACTACCATTATTACCTCATTCAATTACAGATCATAACATTACATTTTCATTTCGAATTCAATTTGGTATCATCTAAAAGACATAATATTGTGGGGACTAAGAAATTTGAAAAGCGTTGAAAATTCGACGACGGAGTAACGTTTGATTAAACAGTGCAGGTCTCTGATGGTTCACGTGGCTGACACGTCAGACTTCTCGTCTTTTAATCAAGGAATAGGTAACACCCACCATTAATGTGTCTGTCTCATCTTGCTTTTGTTTTCCCTCTTAAACATTTCTGAATCGCAAACACAACACAACTATCAATCAATGTTCTGTTTTTGATGTTTTTAAAACTTTGTTATTAATCATGTCATTAAGAATCTTTGATTGTCACTTTTTCTTCTTTGAGGAATTCTAGGCGAAGAGAAAAGTTGGTCAATCTCACTTCTTCTCATCATCAACATCATTATAATCAAATATCTTTCTTTCTATCTTTTGTTTCCAAATCTTTGCAAAATCTTTGAAAATGTGTCACCACTTATTTCAATCACAACTACTTAAACTCTTCACAAGCAACTAACTCTCTCTGAGAAAATAAGGATGTTATGGAGGGTAAGAGTGGTATGAGCAAGATCAGAAAGAGAGGCTGTTCTTCTTCTTCATCTTCTTCACTGGTTCGAAAATACAGATTCAAACGTGCCATTTTTGTAGGAAAGAGAGGTGGGTCGACTACGCCTGTGCCCACATGGAAAACAACTGTCAAAACACCCAAAACAGAGAAACATATCGACTCCATAACAACACCGTCTAAAATGTCTGTCTCTGCTCGTAAACTCGCTGCTACGTTGTGGGAAATCAACAAGTTCCCTTCTCCTCCTCCTAAATTCAACAAACAGAGAGTTTTTTCTGCTACTCTGCCTCCTCCTCCTCCTCTTCCACATTTATCAGATCTGTCTTATAGTCCAATTTCAGAGGTGGATTTTTATTTTTAATTTAATTTTATTTTATTTTTTATCTGTTTGAATAATGATTTGTTGATTGAATTATGCAGAGCATGGAACAGAGGAGAGGTGGTCGTGTTCGGAGGAGAAGATCATCGGTTGCTGCTTCTCAGATGATTCAAGTGGAAGCATTGGATCCTCTCAACAATGCCAATTTGATCGAGGTAGAATTAGAATCAACCTATATTTCTTAAATGTGGATGTTGTGTCGTTTTCAATATCAGTCTTATCTTGCTTATTCAAATTCAACCATGGATGAATTAGATTCTGTTTATAAAGATTCGAAAAATGTCAATTAAAAGATGTTGGCCCATTTTACATGATAATAGAAAGCAACCCTTTGTACTTGAATCTTTGATTGAACAAATTATTATGTAGTTGGACTGATTGTTACGTGTTCTTATCTACTTATTTTGTCGTGAAATTGAAGGAACGTATCTCTGACTGATCAATCAGTAGTCTTGGTGAGTAAATATGATTAAGACTGGTTCAGATGTCATGACTCTGTGATTGATTGATTGATAATTATCATTAGATGGTTCTTATAATATGCAATTGTGAATCTATTGGATTCTTTGTATGTGATTGATTGAGTTGAGTAGATAATTCAAAAGGGTACTGGTTCTGTAATTGAACTGCAGATGGAAGCTTGCCGTGGCAAGACTCAGATTGGAAGTAAAACTCGTTTGAAGGATGTTAGTAATAGCTTGACTGCATCTAAAGAGCTTGTTAAAGTTCTGAATCGAATTTGGGGAGCTCAAGAACAGCATATGTCAAGCAAATCTCTTTTCTCAGCTCTTAAATCCGAGTTGGATCGATCTCATTTGCAAGTAGATCAGTTGATCAAAGAGCAGCGTGCTAATCACAATGAGGTTGAATATCTTATGAAGCTTTTCGCTGAAGAAAAGGCAGCTTGGAGAAGGAAGGAGCGTGACAGGATTCGTGATGCTGTTGCGTGCATATCAGAAGAGCTTGAGGTAGAGAAGAAACTCAGAAGACAAACAGAAAGACTGAACAAGAAGCTTGGAAAAGAATTGGCAGAAACGAAGGCGTCTCTTGCTGAGGCAACAAAAGAGCTTGATAGCGAAAAGAGGGCGAAAGAGATATTGGAACAAGTATGTGATGAGTTAGCTAGAGGCATTGGAGAAGATAGAGCTGAAGTTGAAGAGCTGAAGAGGGAATCTGTTAAGGTTAGACAGGAGGTGGAGAAGGAGAGGGAAATGCTTCAACTTGCAGATGTGCTGCGTGAGGAGCGTGTGCAGATGAAACTTTCCGAGGCTAAGTACCATTTTGAGGAGAAAAATGCTGCTGTGGAACGGCTGAAGAATGAGCTCAAAGCCTATTTGAGAACCAAAGAGGGAGCAGAGAATGTTGAAATGTCTCCAAGTATGGAAAGAATCAAAGATCTCGAAGCTTATTTGAAGAAAATCCAATACATCACAGTGCATGAAAACGCAGAGAAAGCTGAGAAAGAGGAAGTTCAAGAGGGAGATGATTCGGGCGACAGCGATCTGCATTCCATTGAATTGAACATGGACAGCATCAGCCAGAACTACAAATGGAGTTATGTGCAGGACGATCACAGAAGGGTATCAATAGATAAGGGGATTCACTGGGACGGCATTGGAACTTCAAGAAGTCAAGAACAGTCAAGTGATTTTGATAAGGACAGATTCGAGGAAATCATTCTGCAAATGCAAAACCAAGATCAAGAAGATGAAATCAAGCGATATAGGTCAATTAAGAGTCTGAGAGATCATATATTATCTGGTTCGAAGATATCGTTGCTTCAGGAATTTTCCCAAGAAAATGATGGGGATGGATTCAAACGAAGGTCAGTAGAGCTAAGGAGTTCAATAAGTTCATGATAATGCATGCATCATATATTTTGCTTTGGCATTGTTGATTGATTTGCAAGAGTAAAATGTAAATACATCGTTTTATACATGATTGCTTGAGGAGATTGAATTTTGTTATGAAGATATCATTGTTTCTATGTCTTGTTTTGGACCATTTTGATTTTGTGTACAATTATGTACTGTTGAGTCTAGGTACTGTTGAGTAACGAGTTATCTTCCTACACAGTTAAGAAAGATAAAGAAGGTAAATACTGTACTATATGCTAAATAAAAAGTCCGCACAGAATAACACCTAATTTCAAATGGGAAATATTAGTATAACTGTATCACTACAATAATGTGTGGTTAAATATAACACCTCAATTACTAAATACATTATTGCTACTTTATCATACTTTTATCAATTTGTTTAATAATTTTAATACTTAGGATTTGTATTGAGTTTAAAACTACAAATTACTGTTTGGAAACTATCCATTAGGCCGTGATTCTTTAAATATATATTTAAAGATTTATGATAAATTTGGAAACTTTCTTTTAAAACCGTCCATTTAATTTTAATTCGAAACGTATATTTAAAAATTTATAATACATTTTTGGAAGTTTCTTTTGAAATTGTGTTATTAAATATAAAATTTGATGGTGTACCACCATTTAGAAGTGTGATTTTAGATTTGAGCTTTTATACACCATTTCTAGATGTGATTTTACATATCCTTCGAAAGTGTAATTTATTGCAACATTAAATGTATAATATATATTTTTAACTCCACTTTATATTTTTTTTTAACTCCACTTTATAGTAAACATACAACACATTACATATTTTCAAAAATTCAATTCGGTGTGTCAATAAAAATAAATAAATAAGAAAATAGTTTAAAAATAAAAAGAAATTATATTTAATAATTTGTATATTGATATTAACATTTTGTTGTTTAGAATTTTCCATTAAGTTTATAAAAATAAAATTACATTGACTATTTAAATAACTTTTATTTTTATTTCAGATTAAATCATTTTAAAATATTAAATAAATTTATTTTAAAAAATAAAATAAAACTGTAAAAAATAAAAATAGCTGCAAAAATAATTACCAGATTAATAGTAAATGTAAATAAGAAGTTGAACTGATTAAAAAAAAATAAATATAAATTTTAAAAATATTATTTTTTAGTATTTTAAAATAAAATTCTAAAATTTTTATAATTTTATTTTATTTATTTATTAATACTTTTTAAGAATGAATGGAATTTGGGTTAGATTGTGAACACCCTGACTCTCTCTCCACCTCCCATTGCATGAACTAGATTTTGTCGGTTCAACGTCCCACTCCCTAATCATGAAATTATGAACCAACTTTCCACTCCCTATTCATGAAATTATGAACCAACTTTCTGGTAGTTGTCATTGTTGTCTGCAAATATGTATGGGAACCACAACTTCGCTTCTCTATTGCGAATGCTTTGAATTTAGCGTAAACTGAGATATCTCGATTTTATGTGAACAAGCATTTTAGAAATAAACCCTGAGGTCTTACATCATAACAAGTGCCATGGACGTTTATTTTGTAGGTAACAAACACTTCACAATAAACGAAAAATCTAATACTGCTAAATCATTACAGCAATGAAAACGAAGATAGAGACATTGTAGCAGCAGAGTTAGTATAGACCAAATCATTATGATTTGCTGTGCAACAAATTCTGTAGATTTATGCTAGCTAAATTGAACTAGGGGGCTGTTGAAGAAAATGTGGACGTTTGAAATTCATAATCCTTCCATGCACTTCCAGACATAACCTAGTATTCCACAATATATATATATATATATATATATATATATATATATATAACTGGTCGCCATATGGGCCCAACACAACCGTTATCTGAGAAGTACGAACCCCAACTACCCTCAGTTACTACTTGCGAACTCTGTTTGGCTTTCTTTCTGGAAACTACAAGTAATTTCTTTATCTAGAATAACCTAATCTCAATGTAAACACAATAATGGAGAAAATGAAACTGCATGTTCTTACTTTTATATGGTTGGTAATTAAGAGATCAATCATGCATACAAATCTTGAAATTGCAACAAATCAAGTTGGTAACCCCTACACTACTGTAGCCTATGTAAACTATTCAAATAGAGACCAACAATCCCATAAATATGTTACATATGCAATAAAATCTCAAAAAAGTAGGTAAGTCAGTTTCAAACTCATAAGAATATTTATAAATTTCCAAAATGCTTTGAAATTAACATGAACCACACTTATTTCAACCTAAACTAATTTTAGCAATTCCCTATTTGGTTTTTAACTTACTCCTACAGTTATACATTTTCTATTTTGTCAACTCAAAATCAAATTAAGATTCCCTATTTTCACATCACATTACTTGTCAACATTTAAATGTATCCTATATTTAAAACGCAAGAAGAAAGATATTTAACAATCAAAATAGAGATTGGAGCTCTGTCCCTGTCAAGATTTAGTTAGGGGTTCAAAATCTATTTGACAAGCTTTAAGACCATCTAAATGAAAGGAAAAGCCAGACGATTTGATTATACTACACTGATCATACAACAATAATGACAATGCAGTCAACAACCTAGATATAGTTAGAAAATGCTAATCCTAAATTAGGATTGATAGGGGAAAAAAGACCATTACCATTCTCTCTGACTACCTTATTACCTTGAAAAAATGATCACTAACGATTAAATATTGTAGAAAAAAAAATGAAGTCAACAGCCAACCTCAATCACGATATACAGGACGATGAAAACAATCTGTGTAGTTAACCTAACTTTGAACTGTAAATTACTTAACTACATTTTTTTCCCACTTTAAATTGACAAGATCATTCATGCTGAACCATGTCTCTTATATCCATGCTACAGAAAATTTCTATCAATAAAAACTGCGGATATGTGGTGATGAGCCTTACCCTCACTCTATATCGTCAATGTGTGAATGTATGCAAGAGAAACTGAAAGAAGCTCGCAACTGAATAATAGAGAAACATACAAACAAATGGAAAAAAAAAAACACCTAGAATATATGCAGTATACAACTCCTGGGAGCTGAATAAAACTATATATAGTAAGGCTCATCATGAATATACACTAAATATTAACCCATCAAATTGAACTCATGAAACTATAGCCAAAAGCAAACTGAATCAGAGCATACTATTAAGTAAATCCTAATTCACTAATCACTTCTATATACACTTCAAGACACTGTTAAGTAACTATGACCACTCACAAAAGCACTCTCTAATTGGATGATAACAACCACAGTCTTCAGCAAATCCCTATGAGAATAGATCCAGAACATCAACTCAATGAATCAAAAAGTGGGAAAAAGTAAATAATAGTCAATTCAATCCAGCACTATACAGTTAAAATCAAACAGATTAATTTTCAAAACCCTAATCATCATATATACATGTAAGCCGGCAAATCAATTACCAAGGATAAACAAAAATTGAAGGTAGCAATATATCTAGTTAACAATGATATATATCATTAACATAAACAATTGAACTAAACTAAAGCCGACTACATACCAACCCTGCACTTCCTGGATCCACCGACCATGCTCCCTGATCCACTACTCGAAACGTTAGTCGGAACGCTATCACACCAAACCCCAAGAACCCGCCGTCTGATCCGCCACCAGCCGTACCTATACCCAGCAATCGCTTCCAGCTTCACGTTGAAGTAGATAGTACCGTGTGACCTCTCGCTATTGATATCACCCACGACTTTGGAGTCAACATAAGAGTCAATTACCGAGAATATAGCAGTCAAGTTAGTCTGAGCGCCTGTATCTTGTCTAAACGGAGCGATTTGAGTTCGAGTCAAGTAGTTGGACTTGAAGAAGATGGAGGAAACGACGTCGTAGTAGGAAACAGTCATTTTCTTGTTAGGGTTAGAGGAATGGAAGCGAGCGTCCCAGGTGCCGGTCACGTGAGAATCAGTGGCGGTTAAATTGGTGACGGAGAGTGAAGTGATTTCGAAATCAGGTAGACGGGGGCGGACGACGAGCCAGACGATGAGGAGGACGGCGCCGAAGATGAAGAAGAAGGTGATGGTGAAGATGAGGATTTTACGGAAGAAAGTGGAGGAAGGGTTGGGTTGATAAGGTGGAGGAGCGGCGCCGTAGTAGGCAGGGTATGCTGGGTAGGGTTGAGACTGTGGGTATGGGTGGCCGTTAGGGTTGGGCGGCGCTGGATATCCAGTCACTGGTCTCGGAGGAGGAGGAGGGTTTTGGTTCTCCATTTGGATTTTGATTATTAACCAACAATATTAAACAGGGTAGATTTACCAGAGACCTGTGAAGACTATTTTCTTTGATTTCGAGACACTTCGGTTTCAGTATAAAAGGAATCCAATTTTTGTGTACCTTCACCAACACATTACCTCACCTCTCTTTTTTATATGGTCAGTATTTGGCAAAGACGCGTAGAGCAAATTTCACACCCTTTGCACTATAATTTTGGCTATCTTAATTGTGAAGAAACCTTATCATTTAATCAATACTATGTTAATCTTCCTCTATCTTAATTTGGATTTCTTGTTACGACCGGCTAAAACAAGTCGTATTTTTAAGCGTGTCTTATACTATCTATCTTGTTTGAATTTCTCGTCATCATCGAGTCGTAATTCAAAAAGTTTGTATTCAACCACTTATCCATCTTGTCTGAAATGGATGCTATTATACATACATAGAAACGACAAAACAAGTCCAACTCAAACATCATTTAAAGTGAAACAAAGTGAGAATATGACTAGGCCTGTAAACACATCTAATTATTTTTCCCAAAATATCATCAATCAACTTCACTTAAACCGCCCAACACGCTTATTTGACAATTGCATTTGCACTGCACTTTTACAGACACCACAAAATAGATCACATACATATTGTTTGGCTGAGAAGAAACTTCAGAATCAGTATGTTCACTATGTACAACAGCCCAATTTGAGGAAAAAAAAATCAAATGGAATTTGAATATGCAAAAGCATGAGAAAAGAAAAAAAAAAAAAAAACTATTGATTATAATTAGAATAATATGAAATCTGTTAAGAAAATAATAATAAGGGACAGTCTTACCATTTTCATGTGCTCCGACCACACTCTTCAATCATCATTCCTTTAAGTGATTTTGCCAACCAGATAGCTGTCTCCCTTGGGGAGACTTTATCTTTTCCGAAAGGCTTTAGAACAACTGCAAGTTCTTCCAGTCTGTTTTGCTGAAGCAACTCTGCAGAAAGTTCTAAGAGCCCCTCAAGTGCATCTGCCCTCTGTCTAAATGACTTCACATCCAGGATTTCCTTCACTGGGGTTTCCTCTTCCATCACTTGAGATTTCGGTTGCAATTGTTCTGAAGAATTAGATACTGGAGCTGGAGAGGTGTTCTTGTCATCTATGTCCTTGATGCCGGTATGATCAGATACAGGTTTCACTGCTGCAGCATCAGAGCCATTTGGTGATTTTTGTGTCACCGGGATAGGGTTGGGCATGCCTCTCATTTCCATTTCATCCCGTACCACATTTATCAGCTTTCCAACATCCATGTTTTGGACCCCCATCTCCACGGTTTCTATAACTGGCTGCTCAACCCCAACGCGGAAGCTGCTGTGCCGGATAACATGTATGACATCGTCAAAAGCAGGAGGACGTGGGACAGCAACAGGCTTATCAGTTGTGTTCAAATTATGCAAAATTATTCCTTTGTCTGTTTCGGGACTAGGAGAAATTTGGGAAGGAGAACTTTCTGTTGCTGAGAGCAACTCTTTTAAGGTGATTCTGTTATCACCATTACATGCAGATGTTAAACTAGTATTGTTACAGGCCCTTACCACTGGTGTATCATCATTCGTACTAGGCAAGACGACAGCCACATCATCACTAATATAGCACCTGCTTACAGGTGCATCATCTCTTGCACCAAGCTTCCTTTCCAGCCCATCATCTACTTTACAGGGCGTGCTTACTGGAGCATCATCGCTTGTACTATGCCTCCTAACTGGATTAGCATTGCTGGTACTATTCCTGCTCACAGGCACATCGTCACTAATACTAGGCCTGCTCACAGGTACATCCTCACTTATACTAGGCCTGCTCACAGGACTATCGCCCTTTATATCAGGTCTGCTAAGAAGGGCATCATCTACTGCAGGATACCCGCTTACAGGGGTTTTACCCACACTACTTGGCCTGCTTAATGAGGTATCAGTTTTAAAAATCATGATTTCCTGCAAATTGCTTGTGACTGCACTTGAATTCACACTTACACCAGTAAAGGTAATATCCTTATGGTCTGAGAGAGGTTCAGAAGTTGCACTTGAACCTTTAATGGTAATAATTTCCTGTTCACATCTCTCTCTGGATCTATATTTAGGAATCTGACTAGGAAATGAAGGCAGTGCTGAACCACAAGAAAGAGGTGTGCGATCAGGTGGATGTTCTAAGGTTTCTGAGCTGGCGACAACATCATGATTGGCAGTTGCCTGTTCTGTCATGTCAATAAAAGGAGTTGTTGCATCATCACAAAGCTCAAGAGCTTGATTAGAAACTGATGAAGAGACTGAGTTGCTGCTATCAGTTTGCATTACTCTTGATGGACCTCCCAGAACCTTTTGAGAAACTTGTGAGTTCTCAATGTTAAGATGGTTCAAGTGACCATTAGGCATGTGATGAGACTTTTCAGACTCTTGGGCTGTCAAAACTGGTGTCAGCTTTGGCAGGTTGGAAACATCGGCTCCACCTTGTTTCATCCGTCCTGGAAATGGAGTTCTCCTAATAGTATTGGAAGGTGGGGTTCTTTGCCTCAGCTTTGAAGGGTGTCCATCTTCAGTATTATGTTTTGGTCCAGAAGGAGGAATTCCTTCATGTTTAGGTTTGGTCTTGGGAGAGTAGTCAATTGCAGGTATCTGTAAAGTGAGGTCCGAAAGAGCATAGTTAATAAGCATATCACGGTATTAACACCTGAAAGAAATATCTTATAGCAAGTCATAATGGTACCTGATGCTTTTGAGGATTAGACACTTGCATCCTTTTAGCAGAATCAACTGCCAACTTTGTTGGTGTAATAGCTATTGTATCTGCATTAGACTTTATACCAGGGACAACAGCACTGGGTTTGAGCACTTTTGGAGATGCTTCAATGTTATTTCTTGGGGTGGACACACCTGTCTTCACACGACTGCCTCTCATTGGCGAACCATTTTCTCTAGCTTTTCCTTCTTTCAAAGCGATCATAATACTTCTAATGGTTTTTGGCTGCCTTGATTCAACATTGCAATTTTGTGCACCATGAGATGGTTTTACTAGCCGCTGTTCATCCATTTTGACAACACAGACATCATTGCTGTGTTCTTCTTCACTCGGCGGGGGCTGCTCAGAGCCATCTTCATCGTCAATGGACATCAAATCAGTCTCTGTAGCTTTAGAGTCACAATTTGAAACCGTTGCTGAGATGTTCTTTTCACCTGAAATAAAGCTATCTTTATCACTTGTTGAGCTATTACTGTTCTGGCTTTCAGCCATACTCCTCCTGGAATCACGAGCTGTTGAAATAGGCTTTTCAGGAGAGCGAGCTGCTGGAGCGCTGAAAGAGGGACGAAATTGATCTACATAAAGCTGCAGATAAGGATGCTTCAAAAGCTCTGAAGCCTGATGAGTATTTCAGATGTTAGTATAGAATCCAACTAAAGCATAACTCTTAAAGTTCACACAGCAGTTTGAAGGGATGCTTACACTTGGTCGATGCTCAGGGTTCTTCCTCAGCATACCTTTAATAAGTGTTTTCCTGTCATGTAATTTCACATACTATCAAGCATTAATTAAACAAACCACATGATGAAGCAAATACATAAGGGAAAAAAAACTAGTTCCATAGTTCACTGCCTAAAATTTTGTATCTACTCTTGACCTCTCTGATAATATAGATATGGTCATGCATGAGTCCGAGGGACTACCATCACCAGCTGGATTCTAATTAAGCAAAGCAATTGACAATACCAATAAAATTCCATGACCACGTCCTATTCTACATGTACAAATATGACAAGCTTCACTTACAAGGATGGTGAGTAGCAGGAAGGTATTGGGCCAATGGATGACCGATTTATCTTGCTTATCAACCCTGCCATATCCTGAAATCAAAAAGCTTAGTGAGCTCAGATAAATAGAATAAGGTATATTAAAAATGGTTAAGAAAAATGATTGTAGATGACCATAACAAAGAAAAAGACATCCCACCGTGCAACCCTTGAGCACGAACATTGAAATCATGGAGACCAAGAAAGAAACAATGCAGTGAGGTACTGTGTAACCAGTTAATTTTTGAGAGAGCAAACGGAAAGCATGTTTTTTCATTGAGTACACCAAAAGAAGCAAAATTCAAGAACTAAAGAGCTTCCCCCACAAATGTAACTTATGATATTTATATCTAGTTGGTTGTTAAGTGAATTACAATATTATTGTCACTTCTTCCAAACTGGGAGAGTTTTTAACAAGTGCAACAAGAATGAGAAATCTTACGAAAGCTTTAAATGCAGGACGATGAGCAGCCATCTCATACATACAGCAACCTGGCCAAATGTGAGTCGCTTTAGCTAAGAACGGAAGATAGAAATTTATCATCTCGAAACTAAACTTTACATACCTAGGGACCAAATATCGGACTTGAAACCATAAGGTATATCAGCAAGCAATTCAGGACACATGTAATTAGGAGTTCCAACCACCTACAAAATGATTGAGCAAGTCATCAAACTAGCAGCAAATTGCAGCTGCTTTTACTTCAGGAGTTAAATTCTTGGCTGTTGGTGAGTTCAAATTAATGTAATTGTCCAGCAGTATTAATCTTCTTGACAAAAGAAGGAAAGAAAAACTCCTACCAACTGAAAAATAAACACTTACAAAACTTCATAAAACATCTTAAGGTCCAAAGGAAGCAATGAATTTTAGGAATGTACTTTATGATAATTTACTATGCCTGAATCTACAAATTAAACCCGATGCCAATTACTTAATTTATCAAAAGCTTACATGATCATGAGAAATTGGAAGTGAAACCAAGCTAGCATAGTTCACGCAAAATATAGATGATAAAAATAAATGTGAGGTTTTGATTGTGTGCAGTTTCAGTCTGATACGGATGAACTTACCATTGCCGGTAAGCAGAAAAAAAAAAAATACTATAGAAATGGAGAAAGAAAGGGTAGACAAAAGAGATTATGTCATATATGGAACATACTGAAGATGCTAAATCATCTGCCTTCAAAGTCTTGGCTAGTCCAAAATCCCCTACAGACAAAAACAATGAGAAGAGTAAAAAAAAAAACAAAAAACTAACTAATAATCAATCAAGGGAAATGAAGCAAAAGAACTACAATAAAGCCGCACCAAGGCGAACATCTTGATCTTTGGTCAGAAAAATATTGGAGCACTGCCAGAATAGTACCAAGTATATCAGTTTACTTAAATCACCAATGCAATATCATTAAGTACCAAACTAATACAAATATTAACATACATACTTTTAAATCACGATGCAGAACAAAATTCGAATGCAAGTATTCCACTGCTAATAGTAGTTGCGTAAACCACTTGCAAAGTTTCTGTCCCACAGTCACAAACACAGACCATTAGATACCACAACAAATCCTTCAATCCATGTTCAAGGATGTTGTAAAGACTAAAACTCAATATACCTCCTCTGGGAAATAGACCCCATTTGACTTTTTCATCAATTCAGCCCTGTAAAACAATGAATCAATAAAATGCACAAATCATAACATCATAATCAAAACATATTGACTAAAAAAAGAAGTCAAACTTGGTCAATATTGTAACTCACATGTCTCCACCTTCACAATATCCAGTCACAATGCAAACATAGCAACCCTATAATTCACGCACATGTAAGGATTCCGGATTTCGTATACAAAACAAACTTTCAATTTGATAAAAAAGAAAGTAGATTCCTTACTTTCTCAACCCAAGCTTCTTTAAACTCCACAATATAAGGATGTTGAATTCGAGCTATAAGAGCCATCTACAATTCCAATTAAAACATAAAAATCAAACTAATCAAAAACCAATAAAAAAGACCAAAAGATCTCACCAACCTCTTGATGAGCCGATCTCCTACAACGCTCCGTTTGTCTCGCCAACCGAATCTTCTTCAAAACATACCTAGAATCACAATCTAACTAGATCACAAACAACAAAACACATATCAAATCAAACGAAAAAAACAACAAATTAATCTTCTTACTTCTTCTTCTCAGCTTTGTGATTGACGAGAATGGCGGCGCCGAAAGCACCACGACCGATCTGCTCCATGATCTCATAGTGATCCATACGAGACTCCATTGCATCAAACAAATTAGGCACACACAGATCTCGAGTGAAGCGAATCTCAATCGCAGATCAAACCATTAGATTTCCTCTCCCAATGCCAAATGCTGGAATACTCTGTAGCTGAAATGCAACTGTGAATCTCCGATTCAATCATTTCATTTCATTTTTGCCTTTGACTCAACAACCAGATGCTTCTCCGACCGATT
Source organism: Cardiospermum halicacabum (assembly GCA_031304145.1). Lineage (NCBI taxonomy): Eukaryota > Viridiplantae > Streptophyta > Magnoliopsida > Sapindales > Sapindaceae > Cardiospermum > Cardiospermum halicacabum. The sequence goes on along the minus strand of CM062390.1, from coordinate 8,195,921 downwards.
CTCCTTCGATTCAGATTCATCACTTTTTTTTCTTTATTTCATACACTATTACTCACACTTCACTCTCTCTCACATTAAAACAATTATTTATCAATAATGATTAATATTATTATTATATTTCATGGAATTTTGTGGAGAGAGAGCTGGACATGGGTGGTTTATCTAACTAGAAATGATGGTTAGTTGAGAGAGAGTTAACTAAAAATTACAGCGCAGATTGAATGAGTTTATTTATAGTGAAATTTGAGAGCGGTATTGTGTTGTGTACATGGGCTGGCTCGCTGGCACAGGTAGGCTTGTAAAATGAGAGCTCATGGGTGTGCTTGCTTCTACGCCGACAAAACCAGCTGGTCTTACAACGTCAATTGTGTTTCTACTACTTGTCTGTATTTTATGTGTATTTGTGTTATTGATATGGTTTTGTCTTGTAATAATAGTAATAATTGTCAAAATTAATAATTGGACTCAGGTCATGGTCCACTTTACTCGTAATTCAGGGATTTCAGACACAATTCCTCCTAGTACTAATTAGGAGTTGTTTTCTTTTCTTTCTTTTATTATCCAAATCAACAAACACGTCAATTAAAAACCAAAATTTTACCATTCAGTTGTCTAATTGAATATTCATTTTGTCAATTATGTTATCGAAACATGAAAGACAATAATCTAAAATTTCATAGATGTGTGTGAGAATAGCTCGTTTGTGGAAGATTTGAAATGTTGTCTACTAAGGAACTACAACTTCGTAATGAAATTATTATTTTCATAACTAGTACTAGTACAACTCAGCGAAGCTTGTATTTAATAGGTATGCAGCATTTATTAATTTACTTATTAATTTTTTTTTATTTCTTAATCATTAAAAATTTATTTGTTTTTAAATTAAAAATTAAACTTTTACAAATTTATTTTGAAAAATAGATCAACTACATTTTTAAATTTTTTTTTTAAAATATATAAAATATTTTTAGTGGAACATATATTTTATTATTTATTATTAAAAAAATATAGTGTTAGTTTTAGTTTTAATAAGGTGGGTTTTGAACAGGAGATATAACAATAATAAGAATAAATATATAAATAAATTCTTTTTATTTTTAAATCTACTATTTTTTTGATAATACATAATTCATTAATTCATGTATAAATAAATAGTTTGTTAAAAAAAAATTGTTAAAAATATTTTAAAATAATTTAATTTTTTACAATAAATTTTAAATTTACTTCTTAATAATAATAGTAAAAAAAACAACTCCCAACTAAATACTCCTTAAAATTTTAAATCCTAACAAATAATTCCATAGTATTGTTATTAATTAGGCAAGTGTAATAAACTTTGATAAAAGACTACGCACAAATATTGTATATAAAATTATCATGTGGGAAAGATTATATGTAACAACAAGAAGCAAGGGAAGAGTTAATTCAAAATCACAAGTGGTTGGAGGTTTATATGTTGTATGGTTTCGGCTTCTTCATATTTGTAACAATGCCGCAGAGTGGAGCATTATCAGGTAGATTGTACTCTTCTTTGAGAGATCTCCTCGGAGAATAAACACTAAAGTAGAGCTGTTGTCCCAAATAAGTCCTCTCTGGAAGTTCTGATCTTAGATTCCACATACCCGCATTATCAAATGTCAATAAAATAGCAGCCCATGACTTAGGGAACACTTGGATCGTGTGTCTACTCACAGCATCCTGGAGATTGTAGTTCTGTCTCTTGGCAGGACTCCATTTTCCTGCTTCAACAGCCACTGCAAAGAACGAATATCCATCCAAGTTCCATGACTGGATACTTTTTTCATTGTTCTCGAAAACCACTTCGAAAAAGTCGTGAAAGGTAATGTTCTTGACATTGGCCTGTAATGTAGGCTTGGTGTTATCCTTTGGTGGCTCATCTCCCATGACATCGTATTTGAACACCTTTTCAGGTACTTCAAAGTATTCAGCTACCTTGGGAGGTGTAGTGGGGTTAACATGTGAAACACCGTTCAATGCATACCGAATCTTACCATCGACTAGACCTGCAGTGTTGGCAATCTTGATAGTGCGAGTGATGTTGATTTCACCATAGTGATACGAGCCTTGTGGGTTTGGTCTGGCGGCACTAGCAGTCAGATTCCAACGGAATGAACGGAATTGGTTAAGTGACCATGCCCAATTTGTTGGAGCTTTAGGAAGCTCAGGTGACGCAGTGTTACTACCACCTTCATATCGGATTACAGCCGTTGAAAACAACGGCTCACCCTTTAAGAATCTGGTCGAAGCGACCATGTAGTAATCTTTAGGTGTTTGATTAGCTGTGACCAGAACAGAATAGCATTGGCCAACATGGACATCTAGAGACTCGTAAACGTTTTGGACAACATGTGAGCCTTCCATCTCAACCAATTTCATTGTATGTCCTTGGATTCTGAAATTGAGTGCGGATCTGATACCAGTGTTACAGATTCTGTATCTATAAGTCTTGCCAGGTTTCATGACGAAATATGAATCAGTTTTGTCACCAGGCTTGAGTGCTTTCCCATTAATCAAAACACCTTGAGGCCTCCCGAGTCTTCTGCCACTATCCAATGTCTTTCTAAGCTCAGAGTGGCTTTTGGTATACCAATCATGGATAAGGACATAAAACTCATCCTCTGGTCTATCATACGGAACTGGAATGACAGATCGACTGTGTACATTAAGACCACCAAATCCACCAACAGCCTTTTGTAAACCAATAGAAGGATAATACATATAAGTACCGATCTGATCCTTCACTTGGAAACGGTAAGTGTAGTTTTTTCCAGGAAGAATCGGACAATTTGTACCCAGAACACCATCTTGCCAAGAGTTTTTCCTCTGTTGAATTCCACTCCATGTCAATAGAAAAGGCTCGTCGAGATTATTGAAGACGTTTACAACAACGTTGTTGTTGGTGGTGGCATTAATGGTGGGTCCAGGGAACTTGTCATTAATCAAAATGACTTGTTGTGGAACTCCTAGAGGAGAAATGGTTCCGTAGGTGATTTTCCATGTGTAATACAAATATGGATCTTCACCATTGGATTTTAATGCAAATGCTGTTAAACACAGCAACACCACCAACACACCTGCCCTCATGATCGAAAGTAATACCCTTACCCTATCTTGTCGATTAAACTTCTTCTTTCCCACACGGGTTCGAAGAAGTCTAATTCCTCTACGAATTGTGATCTTTTACTCGATTGCTATATATACATGGACCATTTCTATTTTCACCTCAATTTAGTTGTCCTAATTTTGCTCTCTTCCTCTCTTCACCACCTTAATATTCGCTGTTTGAGCTTATTTTTTGTTAATAAATAATTAGCACTAAAATACTAAAATCATGAGTACCACACCACTTTTCCATATCTTTTTATCGTTAATAACCACACAACGCAATAACACCACACACTATTGCTTCTTCTCTTCTTTTTTTTTTTTTTTTTTTCTTTTAATAATTTTTTTCTTTAATTTATTAGTTTGGTTAAACTTTTACTTGCTCTATTTTTTTTTTAAAAAATAATAATCATTTTATCTTATTTTAAAAATTATTACTGGTAAGAGAAAAAATAATGAGTAAAAATCAATCTATCGAAATTTATAAAAATATATATATATATATATTAAAATTGTTGAAATTATAAAAATTTTATTTTAGGTGGATTTTTCTATTTTGAGTTTGAATTTATTTTTTGAGTTTGGATTTATTTTATAGTTGATTGATTTTTGTGGTGGAAAAGATTTGATTCTCCTAATCGTTGATTGTATTATTTAGTCGAGAATTAAATAAATTAGAAAAGTATGTTCGGTGATTACTATAAATAGAGTCGTCCCATAAAGGAGAAAGCACCTCGTCCTTTTGGAGTGGTTATCATTGGATTAGGGTCGTGCCTTGGGGGTAGTGATTATTGGAGGTTGGCATCTCACTGTAATGAGATTTCGAGTATAGAGGTTGGGGTCTCGTTATAAGTAGATTTTAAATTAGGGTTGTCACACAATTAAGGAAATTTTAAATTGAGGTTGACTCGCTATTAAGAAGATTTCGAATTGAGGTTGTCTCGCTGTGCTTGATTTGTTCGCCTAAAAGAGATTTTGATTGGTTGTTTGATTTAGAATATGTCCGTTTTAAGTATGATTGAAAAAGAGAATAGTTTTGTATGGAGAAAATGATTTTTTTTGCAGTTTCTTTTATAATCTTTCTTTTTAATAAAGTTTTTATCTTTCTGATGATTAGGCAATTAGTGTATTTTTGGCACCAGATGTTGCATTAGATGTTGAGTTAGTTGTTGAAGTAGTGATTAGCTGTTAGTTGTTAAATTAGATGTTGAAGTAGCAATTTGATATTAGTGTTTAGTAATAATAATTAGATGTTGAAGTAGCTGTTAGATGTAAAATTACGTGCATAATACAATATATTAGTTTTACCTTACAATATAATTTATTAGTGTTAGTATTCATTTTTAAATAACTTTTTCTTTCGAGATTTTTAATTTAAAGTCAACCATCCTTTAGTTATTAAGTAATTAAAAAAATAAATAAAATATAAACTAACTAAAAAAATTTTATTTAAAGAATTTTAATCATATTTAATAAATAAAAATATTATTAAAATTAACCTAATTTAGTACAAATAGAAGTTTTTAATATTATTAAGGGTAGTTTAGTAATACTCATAAATTGGTAAGGGTAAAATGAGAGCTTTTTGATTAGCGATTCGTGGAAAGTTACTTGAAGTAGCGTTCTGGAAATCACCAATTAAAAATCTAATCACTAATCAAAAAGTTTCTCCCAAACGGTTAAATTGTCAAATCACTCATAAAAAGCCATCGCTACTTAAAAATCTATCTACCAAACACACACTTAATCTTATTTCTACTTGATTGTTTCAGAGATGTAGCTTAATAGCAGAGATATTATATCTTGAAAATGGTAGTTATGTTGTTTTCCATATTGTCAAGAATCACAAAAGGTTAAAGACGCAGAAATAGGTTAAAATTTACATTTCATGGATTGTAAATTGTGTCTCAATACAGTAGCATTAGGATTCCCATGTCGAGCATGACACATATTTACATTAGTTTTACAGAGAAAAGAGAGACGTGAATAGATAAAGAGGAGAATATGTTATTGACAGAAGATGTAAGTGATGGATAGTCCAATCTGCTAAGCAGTCTCTTGAGTAGAGTTCTCCTTGTTATTTTATCCTTTAAAAAACACTGAGAATCATTAAACTTAATCCTAGTTGTTTGAGAAATACTTAATAGACTTTTTTTTTTTAGTAACATTGAGGAGATTGATAGAATCAACGATGGAGGTGAACAACAATTAAAGAATAAGTTGATCTACACAAGTTTAAACTTTGTGAACAGATTTTTAGGTGGAAATAGAGGTAGAGGAGCCATCTGAATTAGGTGAAAACAGCTCTTTTAATGGTGGAATATGACTAGAGGAGATATAGAGCTCCAGATTTAAAATGCGTAAAGCTGCTAATATTTGTGGTTGTTAGTTGAGATAGTTATGTTGATCAAGTTTCAAAGAATAGAAAATTCAAAAGATGGTGAAGAAATAACGGTAGTGTTGCGAAGAAAACAATGGTAGTATTGTTAATATCAAAGGTAGATGATGAAGTCACGACGACTAATTGAATATAGGCCTGATACCAAGAAAAAACTTAATAATTATGGAAATTTGACGTTATAATACATACAACTATGATATTGTGCAGGTGCAAAGTAATTCTTCCAAAAATTCTTTTAAATTATAATAGTTCTCAGCTGAAGTTTGGACTTTGATATTACTTGAACTCGTTCATTCTGGTCTCTGTATATTTGAGTTGGTCCTTGGAATGTATGTTTGAGTTGGTCCTTGGAATGACCATTCATCATGACATTATCATCTTCTCCATCCTAACCAGTATAAATTCTTAAAAATTGCTTGCCAAAATTAGAATGTAAAATTTATCTAGATTAAATTTTGAGTTATGAGTTAATTAGAATGTAATATCAATTGGAGTTTTTTATTTATTTACTTTCTTTTTTTAGTGGCAATTAGGGTTTTTTTAAACTTTTTTTTTTAATATTTAAATTCAATTGTATAATTTCTTTTTATTTTGTCCATTATTTGTTCCAATAAATTACTTACAAAATTTTTTAAAAAATAATTAAATAGTAAAACTTTTACTTAAAATCTCCTTAATTATTATGAACTGGACTATTATTATTATTTAATTGTAATGTAATCCTATTTAAATTTTTTATAATAGGACTTTTCAACCATATTTTTGTTTTTATATTTTAAAGTACTAATTCATTTTATGATAATTAAGTTTATACGGCCAATAAAAACTTTAGTAAGGGCAACCACACGTACTGTGAGAAAAATTAAAAGTGGTAACTATATAGAAATCCATGTATGTGGTATATAGCTTGTAGTGTCTCCACAAGAAAACAGGTGGTAAGGCTATAAATAGAAATGCAAACTACTTGTTACCAATATGAAACAACAGTTAGAGTTTTGTTAGCAAATTTTAAGGTGGTGAGGAGAGGAAGAGAGGAGAACTAGGAGATAAAAAACTTGAGGACAAAACAGAAATGGTTCAAGTATATATAGCCACAGAACCCAACATTACAATTCGTAGAAGAATTAAACTTCTTCGAACCCGTGTGGGAAAGAAGAAGTTTAATCGACAAGATAGGGAACGGGTAATTATTTTCAATCATGAGGGCAAGTTTGTTGGTGGTGTTGCTGTGTTTGACAGCATTTGCATTAAAATCCAATGGTGAAGATCCATATTTGTATTACACATGGAAAGTCACCTATGGAACCATTTCTCCTTTAGGAGTTCCACAACAAGTCATTTTGATTAATGACAAGTTCCCTGGACCCACCATTAATGCCACCACCAACAACAACGTTGTTGTAAACGTCTTCAATAATCTCGACGAGCCTTTTCTATTGACATGGAGTGGAATTCAACAGAGGAAAAACTCTTGGCAAGATGGTGTTCTGGGTACAAATTGTCCAATTCTTCCTGGGAAAAATTACACTTACCGTTTCCAAGTGAAGGATCAGATCGGTACTTATATGTATTATCCTTCTATTGGTTTACAAAAGGCTGTTGGTGGATTCGGTGGTCTTAATGTACACAGTCGATCTGTGATTCCAGTCCCGTATGATAGACCGGAGGATGAGTTTTATGTCCTTATCAATGATTGGTATACCAAAAGCCACGCCGAGCTTAGAAAGACATTGGATAACGGCAGAAGTCTCGGTAGGCCACAAGGTGTTTTGGTAAATGGAAAATCACTCAAGCCTGGTGACAAATTTGATTCATATTTCATTTTGACGCCTGGAAAGACCTATAGATACAGAATCTGTAACACTGGTATCAGATCCACGCTCAATTTCAGAATCCAAGGACATACAATGAAATTGGTTGAGATGGAAGGCTCGCATGTTGTCCAAAACGTTTACGATTCTCTAGATGTCCATGTCGGCCAATGCTATTCTGTTCTGGTCACAGCTAATCAAACACCTAAAGATTACTACATGGTCGCTTCCACCAGATTCTTAAAGGGTGAGCCGTTGTTTTCAACTGCTTTGATCCGGTATGACGGTGGTACCTACAGTGCATCACCTGAGCTTCCTAAAGCTCCGACAAATTGGGCATGGTCACTTAACCAATTCCGTTCATTCCGTTGGAATCTGACTGCTAGTGCTGCCAGGCCAAATCCTCAAGGATCGTATCACTATGGTGAAATCAACATCACTCGCACAATCAAGCTTGTCAACACCGCGGCTTTAATCGATGGTAAGCGTCGATATGCATTGAACGGCGTGTCACATGTTAATCCCACTACACCTCCCAAGTTAGCAGAGTACTTTGAAGTACCTGAAAAGGTGTTTAAATACGATGTTATGGGAGATGAGCCACCAAAGCAAAACTCCAAGCCTTCAATGCAGACCAATGTGAAGAACATTACATTCCACGACTATATCGAGGTCATTTTCGAGAACACGGAAAAAACTATCCAGTCGTGGAACTTGGATGGATATTCGTTCTTTGCAGTGGCGGTTGAAGGCGGAAGATGGAGTCCTGCCAAGAGACAGAACTACAATCTCCAGGATGCTGTGAGTAGACACACGATCCAAGTGTTCCCTAAGTCATGGGCTGCTATTTTATTGACATTTGATAATGCGGGTATGTGGAATCTAAGATCAGAACTTCCAGAGAGGACTTATTTGGGACAACAACTCTACTTCAGTGTTTACTCTCCGAGGAGGTCTCTTAAGGAAGAGTACAATCTACCTGATAATGCTCCACTCTGCGGCATTGTTGCAAATATGAAGAAGCCAAAACCATACAATATCTAAACCTCTAACCACTTGTGATTTTGTGTTAACCCTTTCCTTGCTTGTCGCTGTATATCTTTCCCACATGATTTTATATCATAATCTATAACTAAACTCTATTACATTTTCAATATTTTTTTTTCGAATTACTTAATAGTTATATATATTTCTTAATAATACTGATCCATTTCAATTTTCAGAGGATGAATAATTTAACACGTCAGACCAATAATACTAATATTTAAACTGAAGGTCCGTGTAAGTCTGAAAGTTTATTACCAGTATTTTATTTATTTATTTATTATTTATTATTATTATTATTATAAATTTTAGTTGGTTGGATTTTTTTAAAAAAATTTTTAACTGTATTTTAATCCGATTGTTAATGGTGCAGATTATTAATGGCTAAAATGTTACTATATTTGTTAATATTTCAATTTTTATTTTATTTTATTTAATATTTAAATTTTAAAAATAAAAATTACTGTGGAAAATTTTATTTAAGTGTTTTGTATAGAAAATGAATTCATGGACTCAAAAAAATAAAATTTTGACAAAATATTCAGACAATAAATCATATTGATACAAAATTTTATATTTCATCACAGCTACCTTTTATTATTAAAAGAATGACTTTATACCGAAATATAGTAATAAAATAAATAAATAATTTTTTTATTTAATTTTTTTAAAAATATATATTATTTAATTTTAATATTTTCAATTTTTTCTCAAATAAATAGAAGAATTCCGTAAATTGATTAAAATAATAATAATAATAATAATAAATTGATTATTATAAAATTTATATTCAATCATTTCACTGCATTCCTCTTATTATACTAAATTCATCACTCAATTTACACCTGAACTATCAGAAATTGTCTCCGCTCTGTTCAGAAAACTCTAATCTACAAGGGTTCGACAAAAATGTTAATGGTATTGACTACGGGATTGAATTTTGCTAAAATTTCATATTTCAACTAAACATGAAAAAACAGAGAAGGCCTGAAAATTGTTTTGGTAAAAGAAAAAAGAAATAATGGTCAAGTCACGTGTAGAAGAAGAGCTGAAAAATAACTGAATGGATTTGATAGTGTTGATAGGGTTGGGGCCCATTTTTGTAATCGTATTTCCCAACAACAATACATTTCCTTAAAGTCGTCAATAATTCAATACACTCGGTCAACAAACCCACTCATTTTTTCTTTTATTATTTATTTTATATTAATAATATAACAATTCAAATTCGAATAGCAGATAGAACAATAACACCATAAAAGCAAGTCTTACGAAGCAGATCGAAATCAGAAGAAACCCGAGCCTGAAAACGATTGAAGAAAAGATCAGAAAGGTAAGGGCCGATGTGGGCCTGAAGAATGGGCCTGAGTGTGGCCCGAACCAGGTTGGCTTTGGCTCTACCATAGGAAACCGGATCCATAATCCACTCTTTTTGCTTCTCTTCCGAATGCTCAACGACTCTCATGTACTCCAATCTCTCTATCTCGAATCCACCGATTCTTTCGATAGCCTTTTCAACTTCCTCTACGCTCCTCATGTACGCTGGTATATTGAACATGTCTCTTGTCTCCTCCTCTATGAGTCCTTCGTTTATCATGTCTTGCCAAGCTTGGTCCATACATGTTGTGAATGGATGCTTGGCACTTGAATCAGGGTCGCCTAACTGGTTTTCCGGATGTTCGGATTCGGGTCTACCACCCATTAATACGAATAATACTCCTCCGACTGCTATCTCTTCTTTTCTACACTTTAGAAACTCGTCCAAGTCTTTCTCTGATTGCTTTGCGTATGCTTCCACTACTTCTTGTTTTGCTCCTTCTATCCATGCTCTTCCTTTGTTCCATGCTCCTGATTTCTTATCCAACACTTCATCTGGCACCTGACACACACATAAACATCTCTAATCATTGATTTTAAGTTGATAAAATCAACGAAATATAAATTAGATATTATAATTATAAGAAATTTTCAGATTTTTCATTGATGTTTTGAAATACTGAAATAACGTCAGAGGAAAGATAGAGACTCCCAACAAATTTAAGGTTATTAATTTTTAAATTAGTATTTTAATGGTCGGAAGAGTTTTTAAATTTTCAGAACTTATGGTATATGAAATTAGAAACACTTTCAGATTAAAAATTATTAATTTTATATTGATATTTTACTTTTTAGAGCACTTTTAAAAAAAATTAAAAATACTTCTCAATTAAAAATTATTAATTTTAAATTGGTATTCTGATAACGGTTGAAAGAGTTTATGATATTCTAATATTTCAGAAGCAGAAAATTAGAAAATACTAGCTACTAACCTTGGAGAGCCAATGTAGAGCGCTCAAGCTGACAGCAACATGAAGCTTTCCTCTAGGAAACAGTCTGGTGTAGAAAGAGCCAGGAACCCCAGCAGCATAATAGTTTCTTGAAGACAAAAGAGTAGTCAATGATTGAAACAAAGAATTGAAATCATTCGAAGGAAGATCAGAGAAGAAGACTTCAAATTCTGGACAACAACAACCACCACATTCATTCACATAACGTGACCTAAGCGTCTCAACAATCATGTCTACAGTAGCCAAAGTATTGTACCCAGTAGCACAGCCCAAGTCAGCTATTCTCAAACTCTCATCCTCCTTGAAGAAAAAAAGCTTCAAGGACTGAAGAGCAGTGAAAAGCAATGGTTTGCAGAGAGTGATAGCTGAAGCTGGTGCTTCAGAGTTCTTTGCATAACTACCATCACCATCTCCACCTTGCATACATAAAACCCTTTGAAGACCTCCTCCCTCTAACCACCTTGCTAAACCTAGTTTGTTGCTGTTGCTGTTCTCTATTCTCAGAGACTCCATTGTGTATGTGTATGTGTATGTGAGAGAGGTGAAGATTGTGAAGCTATATATATATATGGTGTGTGTGTGTGTAGGTTAGGCTGCTCTGTGCTTTAAGGCATATCAAGGGAAAGGAGATTGTCCCACATTATTAAGGCAACTTTGCTCTGTGTTTTGCCTCTCAGTGTGATTGATGTTAGTAGTACTTTGCATTGGAATATCTCCTCATCATAAATAAATAAATATTTTAATATCCATTTACTTATGTGTGTATTGTATTTAGACAGCTTTTGGGTTTGACATTTTTACATGCAAGTGATGTGTGTTTAACTGCAGGAGGAGGAGCCAAAGAGAGTGACCCTACAAATAGTCATGCCCCCAGCCTAAGGAAACTTTTATCAAGTACTTTCTCATCTGTAATATCTTATTCAACCGAATAAAATATATAAATAAAAATGTAAATTGCAGTTTAAGAGAATTTAAACAATTTTCATTATTAATAAAATAATGATGTTATTATTACAAACGGTGTCCATGTACCAACCGAGGAAGAGACTTGTATTAGGGAAGCTGTCGGGTATGTAGAAGAAAATAGCATTAGTCTTCCCCACTCTAATATAGATAGGATGGGGATGGTATCACCACTGGACCAACTTGGATTCAAACCAAAACCATCCATTTGGGGGCTTTATTTTTAATTCAATTTAATTTTTAATGGTAAGCTGTTTTAGAGTAAAAAAAAAAAAGTTTAAAAAAAATTTAAAATTTAAATTTTATTATATAAATTGAAATTTTAATACCATATGAATTATAAACTATAAGTTTTTAAAATTTAAAAAAAAAAAAAAAACTGACAAAATGATTTGTTTTGTAGTATATAGTTTAATAAGGAGGCAATATGTTGATATTATATAAACGGTATCCAATTCATTAACTAAATCTATTAGTATAAGTATAGTGAAGTTTCATTTGTATAAAGGTATGGTTAGAATAATTTAAACTTTTGATTTTTCAACTATAAAAGAGAAGTGAAAATATTTAAAATTAAAATCTCATATATTTTTAAGGAGAATATTTTTTTCATTTATAAGTATTTATTTAAATTGTACCAATAAAAATATTTTTAAATTTAAAAAATTATTAAAAAATTATAAATCATTTAAAACGGCTCTAAATATAATAAAAATATATTTAAATATTTATTTTAAAATAATATTAAAATTATTTTAATTTCAAATATAATAATTTAATATTTTAAAATTGATTTTAGTATTTAAAAAAATAAATAAATAGGTGAGCTGTAGAATTATAATAACTAAATTGAAATATAATTAATTAATTAAAGGTTTAAAATACTTTTAAAAATATTTTTGAAAAATAAAGCTTTTAAGAAATATTTATATTTTATACCTATTTTTAAAATATTATAAATTTTCATTCTATTTTTTTTTTTAAATGGCAATAATTTTTTTATAAAAAAATGAGATTTTTATAAAATAATTTGAAAAATAAAACATGTTCGAAATATCTTAAAAATACGTGGATAAATATAAATTTTTTACTTCTCATCGCATGTTTCATGATAACTCCAGTTATCCATTAGAAAAATCAACCAAATGATGAGACACTGATTAACCTAATAATTAGTCCTAAATTATATTACTAGGAATGTGACATATGTCTATCAATTTAATCGAAACTTCATTAGTTACATTAAATCATGTCGTAGTATCAATTTTATGAGATTGACAAGTTGACTAAACTCAGAGGTGTTAATGAAGACACGACCACACCACACTACACAACATACAAGTGGATCATGCTACACAACAAGAAGGATAAAGAAACGAAAGCAATTAATTAATTTGATTTCTCATATATTCCATACATAAAAACGTAACTTTCAAATTGCTTTTCAAAATTAGAATTGATAAAATTTAGCTTAAATTTAATCTGTTTAAGTAAAAATAATAATTTCAAAATTTTAATTTTAAATATTATTATTTTAAATATATTCAGCTAACTATATTAGTATTAAAAATGGTTTAAAGTGTATGATTAGATTAGAAAGATGTGTAGAGAGAGGGTCAAAATCATATCCTTTTCAGAGTGGAAAAGAAAAGGAGACATTGAATTCCCACTCAATCAATATTTAAGAAAATGAAACGAGGATGAAGTTGACGCAAACACATAATAACAAGCCTACCTAGTTTTCGTTTTTCAAAATCTATATATCTAATATGAGGGACCGCATGCAAAAGCCAAAGCCAAAACCAGTCTATTTATTTATATGCATGGTGTGTTTGAACATATGTTGTTGTTTATGAACTAATATCGGTTGAAACATAATAAACTCAATTTAGCCCCAACAAGCGAATGTTAAGTTGTGCTAAATATAGAAGATTTGTTGGTGTTTGGGAAATGAAAAATACACTTACCAGAAATATAAATGTGTTGGATCCATTTATATCAGGAAGAGATTGTGAGCACTGAAAGTGGAGTGGAGGTACAGCAATGCTGATAGTAACCACACAGAGAAGCTGTCTGTCTGACTGACACTCTGAGTTGAATGATGGAATGGAGACACATAAAATGGTGAAAATGAAACTGGGATTTATTTTGTTACACTTTTTTCTAGTCAGAAAATGAAGCAAAATGGGGCCATTTTAGACATGGCCTTTGTTTGTGTTTTGTGTGTTTGACAGTCTGTTCTGTTCTTAGTCCCCTCCCTCCATTGCAATTTTCTGATAAAGCTGCCTTGGTAGGGGTCCTCCCTCCCTTATTATAATATCGTGAAATTGAATAGGGGATAGACCTGTTTGGATAGATTAGTCTTTTATTTCTGATTTATGGAAGCTATTATATATTTCCAGAAGTATTTTCGAGAATATAGAAATATAACTTTCGAAAATATCTTTCTAGTGACTGAAATCAAAAGTAGAAGTAATTCCAAACAGGTATATTCAGCGAGGAATGTGTTAATAGTTAGCTGGTGTATAGTACCTAGTTGGGTTGGATGGTGATGGAGAACATTGTGGAAGCCTGAGCCTGAGTGTGAGCCTGTTTGTTGGAAGAGTGGACCACATATGATGCTTAATAATCTTTTCAAACTGACCCAGATATAACGTGACAACTCTTTACTTCCTAAAACCATTATGGACCACCCTCCTCCTACCAAATCAAACCATAAAGTTTCTTATACCTGTCCACCTTTTAAATATGCTCACTGTTAACTATAATAAAACTCTACTTAGATCCCTCTCAGTCCCAACAGACTTGTAAAATACAGATTCAGTGAATCCTAGAGTACAAGCAATAATTTAGAAGGATTCATGAAAAAGAGCATGAGAATGTGATGATACAGAAACTGAGACAGATGTATAGATACAGAAGCAAAATAAAGCAATGGCTCTGTGAAATTGAGGTCCCTCAATGCAGTTAGTTTACAATTAACTGTAAACCTCCTCAATTGTTCTAAAAAGTTATTTAACATTCCACACAGTACAGGACCCCTCAGCCCTCCTCTCTGTTAAACACAAGGTATCTATCAAGTCATGTTGGTTGGTGCAATGAACAAGGGCCTTTTCCAAGGCAAAATCTTCTTCTTAGAAATTGTGCTCCAACAACCAACACGTGCATTAAAGTAATTACACAAGCAAGGTATCAGAGTTATCAGAAGCTCTTAGTCATGGTTGACATTAATTAGATATGAGTGTTTATTCTCTGTCTTAAAAGATTATTAAAAATGGTCCAAATGCAGAGGTGGACAATCTTGACATGGACCCAATGTGCAGTGAGTTTCATCCTCGTAGGACAAACATAAATAAAACAAACACGTCGGGTTAGTAGTAGTTGCTGCAAATAAATGTGTCTGATGCAAGCAAAACATCAAAGCTGATCAAACTAAAAATCAAACTAAGCTTTCTTAACATATCAGGAATGAGAGTATTATTCAATATAAACAGGAAAAAAGAGACTGTTAAACATGAATGCCACACTATCAATTTCACCACCAATTACAATCTTGTTTTTCTTTAACCTGCATCCACCCCATGTTATTCACTTTCTACTAACCCCCAAACTCTCTGGCTAATCAAATAGATAGATAGATACATCGGGTTTATTTTCCGACCTGAATGAGACAATCACAAAGGACCATGCATAAACAATAACCTAAGACCACATTAATAATCACCATCATCATCCCTGAGCAAACACCAACTTACCAGACTTATTCGTTTCACCAAAACAGCCAAGCTTTTAAATATGGAAAGAAAGAAAAATTCATCTTTGAGGGGGATCAACTGTCCGAACATTAGCACCAGTCATTCCTTCGATTCGATCTTTGGTGATCTCCACGAAATGGCCTACCATTTCATGAAATTGTTTCAGCCCTGATAATGGTAGAATGATGGATGACCTGTCAGATCCTGCTACCTGCACCACCGTTTTTTTAAACAAGTTAATTTGATTTCTATCAGAAGGAAGTGAGAGCTGAGAAATGCTAAAGACATTCTCTTCTGGGTTACCTCGGATATCCTTAAAAAGTGACCTCGGTTGTTGTTTCCCAGATCGAAGAAGAATCTCTTCTGATCGGCTCTGATAACCTTTGATACACCAGCATTCCCAACTTCCTCTTGCGCTGGCAAGTCAACTGACCTCTCTACATTTAGCTCTGAGGCAGCAGGAGTGGGTTGGCTACTATGGCCTGATATAAAACCAGCGCCAACGTCATCTGATAGTCCCACGATACGTTCTGAAGGTTCAGAACCTTGCTGTTAAGATGCACATGAAACAAAATAGAGAAACAAAAACCAAAAGGCAATAAGCGTGGTGCATTATGCTACTGTTATTTGCCAGGAGAAAAAATAAGAATCAGAAAACAGAAGCAAACTAAATGTTACCTGATTAGGCAGCATGAAAAGCCTTGATGCTTCATGAATATCTGCCAAAATGTTTCTGAACGCTGCCCATCCTTCATCCCGAGAACTTCCTGCTGGAACTATAATAGTACTTCGATTTCTACTGACAGATGCTTCAGATACCTAAAGCAGTAGATATATTATTGCACATACTTCAGAAAAGGAAAAAAAAATAAATAAAAAAAATTAAAAAATAAAATAAATAAAAAATAAGGGAAAAGAAAAAGAAAAAGAAGAAAAGAAAAAAGGCAAGAGCTAACTGCTACCCTCTCTCTCTCCCTCTTCTCAGGTTTGGTTGGCAATCAGAAGAAATATGAAAATAAATAATTTCAACCCCTAAAATTTTCTAAGCATTCTACAACTGCGTTAAGATATTATGGAAACATTAACTATTGTATAAAGTATTCCCAACAGCGATGATTTCATCTGACTACTAGCAGCACAAGGAATCCAATTCCAGATAAGATAGAGAATGATGAACACTGGTAGAAGAGGAGATAATTCACAAAAGAAGCTGAACTCAAAAAATGGGCAGAGTTTAGATTAAGAAGCATAGTAAATGGGGTTATAATAACCAACCTGAAATTACCAGATATCATACAGGTATCTTTGTCAATCATGTGTGATTTTGGTCATTATATGTCTACTACCGACTTAAATCTAAGAACCATATGCGACTATAAAGATGTATCTAAAATTGACTACAACAATCTTGCAGAAATGCACAAGATGTCTTCCAGTTGAACTACTACAGTCATCTTCATTAATTTAATAATGCTTCAGTCAGTTCCCATTATGAGACACTTGCGTAAAAATAAATTCAAGCGCTCTGGCATTTAGTACACTTATTAGTTACAGCCATGTTGGTGATTGTCTAACTTGAATTTATTTGGTGTCTGTCTACTGAATTTGTGCATAAACAGGAAATGTTCATCATCATAAGGATATTTCTCAAAATGAAGGAAGAAGGATGTTGTCACAAAATTGTATCATGTCTCACTAAAGATGAACCTTGTAAAAAAATTTTAGAACTTTTTTTATTTATGAAATAAGATACTCAATAGATTAGTCAAATTAAACTCAACAAATTAAGAAAAAAATAAAAAAATCAAGGGTCAACAGCATGGCTGACCTCTCTGCTGGAATCAAAGGGAAATTATACCCCCAAACCACAAGTTCAAGATAATAAACATCAAAGAACTCATGGAATGCAGAATCCTTATCACAAAATAAACCAAACAAAACAAAGTGGTAGGCTAAAGCCGCTAAACAGCTTTAAAGGTAAGTAATTCATTATATTCCTTTGACTGATGGAAGATCAAAATTTTATTTGTTAAAGTTTTCTCCTTAAAAGTCAAATATTTTTTTTTTTCAGGAGTGCTACTAGACATTTTAATCCAATCTGGTATAGAGAATCAATGATAGTAGAAAAATAGGTAATATCTCTTCCAGCTACCCCTTTTTTTCCAAAATTATATTTATTTTCATTATAAAATCCGTTGTTATCTTTCAAGACACACTTAAAATTTGAAACTGAGCTTGAACCTCTATCTATAGATATTTAAATACATCCTATTTGCATATACTGGCATTCAATAAGATCCTTATGCATATACACTCTCTATTAGGGCAATCCATACATGACTGATGTAATCATCAAATCATAACTAGGGCAATCACTCCAGAATTTAGGTCTTCTTAATGCATACTATCCAAACTAAGTCTCTGAAGAGAAACCTCACTACAAGATAGAATAACATTCTTGAATAACATAACCCTATTACCATTTGATCAATGTACATGACAAGGTCAACTGATTGCAGATCCCATGTCAAAGAATGTTGACACCACTTTGCTGTGATGTCCAAATAATTGCTTCACTATCATATTATTCACCTACTAAGATATGCATTCACCTAGATGTAAGCATAAGTCAGTAAAGAATCAATCACCCCCAACAAAATGGTAATACCAATAAATCTCCAAGAGAGCTCATAATAGAAAGCTTTTCTAAGAAATAAAATAAATTTGTAAAACTAAAGAGTAAAAATAGTTATAGATTCATCATTACAATATCAGACCACTATTGATGTCATTCCCTACAACAATTCTGACTTATCAAAGGCGCTTTATACCTATATATTTGCAAATTCAGAATAGTTCAAATTCCTTTCTCATTTTTGTTCTTAAAGTAAATTTTACATTTTCAAATCAAATAATGAACCTTTTCTTTTCCTCTCATGTACTGTTACTTTATGCATTTAATAGCTGTAAGAAACTAAAATTTATCAATACATGATAAATTCATCTTTAAAAGGAAAGCAAAAAAGAAATGACGGAAAACTTTAGGAACAACAATTGTTGAAAAACCAACTGATGCTTGAAAAAGAAAGGGAATAATATCAAGGAAAAACAATCAAACTTGTATACTGTGTAATGAACTGAGAAGAATTATCCATCAGCTACCTAATTCTTCGAAATCGAGAGTGAATAATATGAAACATTAGTATGCAGATCAACTGGTTCAAACTTACATTAACACACGGTAGTAACATAGTGGATCTAATATGTACAAAACAATGACACCAAAAGAATTCCCAACATCAAATGAAACTTATTTTCAAAGAAGGCTAAAGAAAAGAATTTTATCAATGCAAGCTATGGCAAATCAATCCAAAAGGAAGTAGACAGAGAATCAAAACCACCCTACACAGAAGACAATGCAAACGAATAACATCTTGAACAAAATCAAATATATTATGATGTAGCTTGAGATAGCAAAAGCAAGAGATACTCCAAGTGAAGAAACCGGGTGAAGCAAGCAAGTCAGTCAAGGCTGATTATAAAAAGGTCCAATCATTATGATAAAGCATTTGAATATATTTAAAAGACATTGCAGAACAAAAATATTTGTGATTGAAAATAACAACAAATTGAAGCTCTTTATTATTAAAGTCAACTATGTTTGTATTGATACAGCCAATGAAAACATGAAGTCAGGAGGAGCAAGACACTTTATGAATAATTTAGCTGATAAGACCTATACAATACAAAGAAGTAGGTTAAATAGGCAAGTCTTATTGGTACAGACAGGCTTTCACTTGGGTACTTCCTGCATTATAAATTTCTTATAAGCCCAACATTTAATAGAATTTTTCACTCTTCACTCATGTCAGGCATCTTCAAAAGTCATTCAGAGCATAGTGTATAGTCATATCAATATTTGGGTTATGTAGAATCTAGTAAGTCTGTATCTTGCTTAAGAGTGACATTTTTCTGTCATTTGCATGTGGCATAGACTTCAACCCTTTTAGAAACAAATACTGTCCAATAGCATCTTTACACAGGATTAACTGTTCTCTTATTTTAGATTCAGCATCCGAGGATTTTACATTGATTGACAACCTAAGCATAATCTGAATCTTCCTTTTCCATCATTGAAAAATACCATATAAAGTAATTTTGAGTTAAAAAAAAAAAGATTTACAAACGACCAGAACTGAGGGTAATAATCATGAATTCTTAAGACTCTATCTCCAACCCAATCCAGAATATATTCATCAGAGAATTTTCCCCTGATTTCATGTTCAAATATAGTAATTCATCGCTTCCACAATCGATTTTCCATTTAACTTGAAGCACTGATAAGATGTTCAAGTATATTAAACTGTAGATAGCCTACAACTCAACAGTTACTTAAAATTTGGCTTCAGTTTCTCACTATGATCCCAATGGCTCGATTCGAAAAAGCAATTCTCACATGCGATTAGACGGGATCATCACATGACATTGGTCACCAACTCCTCAACAGGCTTGAATTCATGCGACAAATTCTAGATAAATGATATATCTAGCGTATAACATGGAAAATTCAGCTGATTCAAGCGATATATACACAATTGTAAACACTACCATTGCCAAAAACATGAGCAAAACTACGTGCTACCTTCTGAAACGGAAAGTCACACTTAACAAGCTGATAAAATACACATTTCCTGACTATTCATATGATGTATCCCTCACATGAATTACCAGTAATAAAAGCACAAACTCCAAAATAAGAACCGGAACATGTACTAGAACACAAAAAGGTGTAAACTTGAGACAGATAAAATAAAATAAAATAAAATAAAATAAAGCAGAAAAGTACCTTCAAGAAGCGACCCCTTCTGTTCTCACCAATGTCAAAGTAAAAGACCTTGGTGTCAAGCTGCAATTCTTTGCTAAACAGGTCATGATCGTCTGAATTCACATAGTAGTTGAAGAGATCAAGGAACCACGAAATGCCAGAGAAGGGAACAATGATAGTGGACCTAGTTGCAGAAGTCTTCTCGGAGATTTTCAAGTACCTCCCACGTGGGTTCTCCTTGAGATCAAAATAAAACAGCTTGTGTTCCACTTGCAATGTCTTACACACCAGCTCCACATCATTCCCTCCTCCACCACCTCCACCACCACCACTAACACCACTACCACCACCTCCTCCTCCTCCACTCCCACCTCCCGAATTCCCTTCCATTCCAAAGGTCCTTCCTTTATCACCAATAAATGAGCAACCAATGCTAGATCTGAAATACCAGATAAGAATTGAAGTGGGGTGTTTCCGTTATTGCACAAGCATGTTGGTCAAGAAAGTGGTTGTGTGAATTAGGGATTGTTGTTGGGGGATAATGGGTTTTGACTCACCCACTTGTATCCCTCTTTTTTCTTTAATGCGTATAGGTTTTTACCCCATCTTTTGGCTTGGTTAGTTATAGTTTTTATACACACTTATCACGCTCACAAAACTAAGTAGCTTCTTTAATCAAAGTCAAAACTCACACTTCGTTATTCATTTCCAAGTTTTAACCTTTTCATTTCTGACTCACACAACAAGTCTCCTCTTTAAGGAAAATCATCTTCGACCTTTGTGCCCTTTTAAAACAGTAGAATAAAGCTATAAAGCTTACGACTTTATTCTTTTACTGAAATGAATGAATAAAGGTTACAAATTTCCATCTCTGCGGATTAAAATCAAATTGAATTAATGTTTGCTAAGAGTGGTACACCAAGAGTTTTTTACTCTTTTTGTAACTTACTGAAGCACTGCTTCAACATTAACCAGGTTCATCAAACACATGGGTTTCTTGTAGTTACTGGACTTCATCAGCATAATCTGTGTCTTTCTAGATTCATTGATTGTTGTTCTTCTCTGGGTTTTTTAGATTATGCTTCTTCTGTCTTCATTGACTGCAAGTGGAGGCCTGATATTGCTGTATTTAATGCCATGATAAAGGCTCTTTCTTTGAGTCAAAATCCCTCTAAAGCTTTGTTTTTGTATAATGAAATTCAAGCAAGTGGTTTGAGACCTGATAGTTACTCGCTGCCTTTTGTGTTGAAAGGTGTTGTTAAATTATCTGATGTTGAGATGGGTAGACAGATCCATTCTCAAGGAATACAAATCGGGCTGGATTTGGACATTCATGTTGTGGAGGGACTAATAAGGGTGTATGCTTCATGTGGGCTAATTTCGTGTGCCCGGAAGCTGTTTGATGGAATGTGTGAGAGAGTTAGAGATGTCACTATCTGGAATGCAATGATTTCTGCTTATGCTAGGGTTGGTGATATGGAGAATGCTGCTGCCTTATTTGAGTGCATGACTGAAAAGAATGTGATTTCTTGGACTGCTTTGATTTCTGGTTATGCTCAGAGCGACAAGCCTAATGAGGCCATTGATATGTTTAGGAGAATGCAGATTGATGGAATGAAGCCTGACGAAATTGCTATGTTGTCTGTACTCTCTGCTTGTGCTCAGGTTGGTTCTCTTCAGTTGGGGGAGTGGGTTCATAAATATATTGACAGGCATGGATTGCGTATGACTGTTTCTCTTAATAATGCACTTATAGATATGTATGCTAAGGCTGGGAAGATCCGAAATGCTTTGTCTGTATTTGAGAACATGAAGAATAAGACTGTGGTGACATGGACTTCAATGATTGCTGGACTGGCTTTGCATGGTCTGGGAAGAGAGACCCTTCTTATGTTCTCTAGGATGGAAAAGGCAAAAGTGAATCCTAACAAGGTCACTTTCATTGCCGTCCTTTCAGCTTGCAGTCATGTTGGTTCGGTTGAACTAGGTTGCTATTTTTTCAATATCATGAAATCAAGGTTTGGGATTGAACCAGTGATCGAGCATTATGGTTGCATGATTGATTTGCTTGGCCGTGCTGGTTATCTCCATGAAGCACTGCAATTAATTATGAAGATGCCATTTGAAGCGAATGCAGCCATATGGGGCTCTCTTCTTTCTGCTTCTAATATCTATGCGGATGCTGAGATTGGAGAGCATGCCATGCAGCATCTGATGAAGTTAGAACCCAATAATAGTGGAAACTATGTTATTCTATCAAATATATATGCTTCTATTGGTAAGTGGAAGGAAGGTGGAATATTGAGGAAAGTGATGCGGGACACCAGTGTAAAGAAGATACCAGGATGCAGTTACATGGAAGTAAATAATGGCGTTCATGAATTCAAGGCTGGGGACACATCACATCCTGATTTTGACAGGATTTTTAAAATACACTGCAAATTAATTGAACAGTCAAAGGTTGCTGAGCATGAGCAAAATGAACATCTTGGCATGTTCCAATTTGATGATAGGTAGCAGTACATGTAAGAGGAGAACAGCCTCGAGTAATGGTCCAATGATGTGACAGTTTGGCATGCTGAAACTCCCCAAAAATTTGAGCAAGTTAAGGTAAAGCATATCACTGTGAGAGAACCATAAACCAATTCCTCTGCCTGATTAATCAACTTATTTGGGTGCGGGATCCATCTTCTGACGAGAAGATTTGGCAGGCTACTATTATCATGCCAAGATAGGTAAGAGGCGATTTTTGTCCTTCATGGTCATAATCAATTTGTCATCATCTGTCTTCCTCTTATTAACCTGCATCTTTTCTTGGATACATGTTTCTTCCAGACATAGCACACAACAATAGCTGTATCTAGGATAAGATAAATTAGAATGTGATATTATCTGTATGGGAATTAACAAAGGCCTGTTAAAATTGTAAGCCGTCGGCCTGCTGTCACAAAAAGTTTTAATTCTTTGTGCATGCTAATTTTTCAGTATGCTTGTCCTTCTTGAGTGTTAGGAAAAAGCAGAACATCTTGGAAAACACCTAATTCCATTTAAAGATAATACCTTACTACACCAATTTACTGGTCTCCTGCTTCATAAATTCAGTGAACCATCGCCTCAGAAAATTGATACAGCAAGGTTCTGACTCCTCAATTGAAGCAGCCTAATATATTAATTGAAGCTCATTGATTATAAATGGCAATAAAGTATCAGAATCAGTATGCATAAGAGTAATCTAGCTAGGTTGTTTCTCAAATTTTTGTGTCTGCCACTGAAAATGGTAAGTTAACAGAAGGAAGGCCAAAAAGGCTTAGTAGTCAGTAATTCCTTCTCCAACCACCTAGTATGGCTTATAAAACGATACTGCTACTAAAATGCTAATGAAAATTTTTGGCACTATTATTTATTAAAGTATTAGTCATAAAACTGTTGTGGTGCTGATGTCGATGAAACCCCCCCATTTTCTGAACAATGGAAAGTCTTAATCAGTACTCTACTTACTAACATTGAAAATATGTGTGATATTGCTTACTAGAATTAAGTGTAATATTCCCAAATATATTAGAAGAAGAACCAAAATATGGGAGATAAAAGTTTCAACCAACTACCATCTTACTAGCACAAGAAGATCATTTAATTTTGCTCTTTCCTTTACAGATGCTTCAATGGATTAAGCTGTGAAAGAATTCATGATCGAATCCCAAGTCCTGCAATCCCAATCCTAGAAGAATGCTGCCAGAAGCTACGTAACACTTCTCTTTGATAGCATAACAAATTCCTGTAGAAAATTAAACAAATTAACCGTGATGAACCAGAACGAATTGAACTTGGAGAATTGTAAGTCAGTCATTTGTTATGTGCCAGATTCTTTGCTATTTGTTGAATAAGATTTAGTATTCATTATTTGAGAAACTAAGTATTTAGTAGGATAGAGTATCAGTGTTTCACCTTCATTCTGTGTTCTTCCTCGCATCCTAATATGTGGGATGTTGAGATCTTTGTTATTCAGATTTTCGACTAATAAAGCATGTTTAGGTGTCTGTTCAAGTAGACCATAACTTGTGACAGCTGCTGAGGGCTCACAGAAATCTAGGTTCTCCTTTCCATTGTCTTCTATGCATTTTTCAGTTGGTACTTGTTGACAGAGTGATTCCATTTCAGTTCTTGAGATTGAAATACCAGAATCTTCTCTTTCACTTGGGACATTTTTAACTAAATCACATTCTGAAAATGAGCAACCACTTTTATTTACATTGCCTTTTGAACTTTGTGTGTCACCTTTTACTTCAGGCTCTATTGTGTAAAAATCCTCTTCGTCTTCATGTTGATCAAGTCCATCATGGCTGCCTGAGATCGAACCAATTTCTACCAACTTCTCTGTGCAATTTAGTTCACCTTTCACTTCAAGCGACATTATGGAGATGTCGTCTTCGTAGCCATCAGCATCGTCAACTTCATTTTGGTCAAGTCTACTACAGCACATATCAGAAGCAGAAAGAGTCCCTGATGAATCTTCCCCTGTAGACCAGCTATCTATGGATTCTTGTATTTCCGTTATTTTCCGTCGACCACTTTCGGGAGATGGAGAAGTAGAATTGAAAGTTGAGTCCTGTTCAAATAACTCCTTGAGCATCATTTGTGGTTTTTCATTAACTTCAACAGGTACAGGGACTCCAACTTTCTCCGTATCAAATTGTTGTTCAGCTGTACTAGGCTTAATGATATCATCTTTTCTGAAGTCATAAGCAGGCACCTCATCACCTTTTAATTTCTCACTTTGTCCTGCTCCCTTTATTTTCTTCTTTGGAATTGGTACTGAAAGCACTCTTTTACTTCTGTGAGTATTACCTCTGGTAGCAGGTTCATTCTTATGTGATAACCAATCCTCCACTTTCGAAAATTTTGTGATGTTAACTTTTCCTGTCTTTTGATTACCCGTTTTTTCATGGAAAATAAGGGGAGCCTTTTGATTGATCAATTTCCTGCCTGATGTAGACTGCTTTGAAGAAACAAAACTTTTACCTTCATAATCTAATGTTTCACGGCTGTACTCTGTTTCGTTATCTACACTTCTTTTCAGATTCAACCCTGCCAAACAGCTAGATCTGGATATACTTCTGTCCGAGTTGTATTCTGAATTATTTTTCATGGGAAATGTAATAGACTCAGCACGATGAGATGGCATCCTCCTCCTTCCAAGTACTTGATCTTTTCTTTCTGAAGTTCTATCCATCCCAGATCTTCTTCTGCTGCAAACAGTTGGTCGCATGAAGTTTGGCATCTGGGAAAATGGAGTGGCTATAGAATCACCTAACTTGGTCTTAGCATTGAAGTTTGATAATGACTCTTCAGTGCATGATTGGGATGCTTGTAGATGCTCTTCAAAAGATAAACCCGGCCTGGTGAGACTTTCTAATTTCTCATTTTGCTTCTCAATATCCCTTCTGATCTTTAGGCGCTGTTCTTCTATATTTTTCATCTTTTGCTGCAAAATCTTCATTGAAACTTCCTTCTGGTTTATGACTTCCTGAATTTAGGAAGCTATAATCAAAAATCATAACTGAAGAGCAGAAAATTATATTGTAGCATGACAGTAGAACTTTTATATATGTTTTGAGATGATAATGTTACTAATGAACAGTTGTCAAGCAAATCTGAAGTTTACATTCAGAAATGTTAGGGGTCAAATGTATTGATAGGGGGCAATCATCGTGATTGCTTAAATTTGATCATATTTTGCTATAAGTTTTATAGGATTATTTATTAATGAAGGTTTGAGAGTATCAAAAGGACTTATTTAAACTTGTCAAATCAACCATATTTTGCTATAAGTTTTATAGTATTATTTATTAGTGAAGATATGAGAGAATCAAAAGGGTTGGTTTACTTACACTTGATTCTTCATGCCCTAAGTGAATACTTTTCACTCTTGCGGCAAAATTTAGAGAACATATTGTCTCGCACAAATCTTCTTCTTTGGGGCTGACATGAACAAGCATTAATGTCTTTGAATCCTCACCTGAAGGTGGTAAAAATACAATAGTTAACTTGATTGTATACTAGTTCTGAAATGCCAGGAAAATTTTTCATTTGAAGAAACTTTCACGGTTTTATAAATCATGAAGATGAAAAGAGATCCCTGTGAAACGCTGTATAAACTTCATGGGAGATACTTTGTTCTAGGAATAACATTAGTGATAACATCAGATAAACTAGATCACTGGAAAGTTACTGTCAAATACATAATCCAGTGAGCAAGAATGCAATTACCAAGGGAATCCTTAAGAACCTGTGTTAACTTGCTATTCCTGTCAAAAGGAAACACTTGTTAGTTTTTCAATTTAAATTCTGGAAGAGACCTGAACATGATGAATGAATTGAAAATCTTTGCTATACTACTTATCAGTTCTTGAAATCTACCATCTTTCTTATAAATAGAGAGGAAAACTTGTGCAAGCTTACAAAAAGTAGTTTGCTGCAGTTAACCATAGAGAGATAATAGTCTTAGAAGCTGATGAATTAAGATATCATTTACTTCCTACATGTTTGGGAGGAGATAGTAGCAATAGTTCTGTATTCTGAACTTCAGAGTTCATTGCCCTAATAGTTTCCTTAAATGCGAATTTCCTTTCTCTTGTATGATATGAATTTCAGAAGTAACTTACTTACATGAATAATCAGAATGATGCTACCAGAAGAACTACCTGATTTCAATTCAAACTAAGTAGTCGTATGCCAGCAAGAAGGATTTTACATAGCTGACTCAATTTTAGATATTGTAGCTTAAGTTTCACCTAGTCTCTCATTTACCTGTAAGGTATGTGGCGCTTTTTCCTCTGAAGAGCATTAATGACATCTCCTAGAGCAGAAAGTGACAGATTTATTGCTTTTCCTTCATCAAGTCTTCTCCCCCATGCCTTAGTCTTCAGTACTCGCTCACTTCCTCCTAGGTCAACTAACCAAATTTTGTTTGTTTCCCGTCGCCTCTCCATGGCATCAAAGCTTGTCATTGATATGCGAATCATACTGTTAAAAGCAGTGAAAAGAAGCAGCAGAGTTAAAACACATAAGATCATTTTATTCACTATCTCAGAGCAATTCTAGAAACACCAAGGATTATTGTTTGCTCTATTTTCCTTTTGTACTTAGCTACTTGTGCTGCACTATTGAGTATTTAATAGCTTTCTCATAAAGAAAACATTTACCAGTGAGATCTGCTAGAAGTTGCATTTGAGTTGGTAGATGCAGTTGATCTAAGACGGCATCCTAATCTGTACAGCCTCAAAGCTTGGTTGAAGTCACTCACTTTAATTGCCACTAGGTTTTTTATTTCTATCCCTCCTGTTGGATCTGTTTTAATTGAAAGGCTGCATGTAGAATCAGGAGTTTTTTTGTTGATGTAAGCAAAGGAAACATTTAAGTGGTTAACTCTTTGTCAGTGCAAAATTATGTCCTAGAACTTTTCTGTTAGCTACATGCTATGTAGCTTAGAAAACTAAGAGCATTGCAAGGCCAAGACCTATATACATGTCATGAAGCAGAAAATTAGTCAGAAAAATAGGATCAGAATTATGATGAAGACTCTGTACACCTTAGACTGGATTTCTAAATGAAAAGTGAGTGGCAAACTTAACTGCATAAAACTCACCATGGTGGCAGGGGATCCGTTGCTTTAGTAGGATGAGTAGCGAGCAGATCTTTTAGATTTCCTAAGTATATTTCAACCATGCTGAAACTGATAAGGAATGCATGATTGCTCTCCTCTGCTTGCTTAAATAGTGCCTCAACTGCACGGGGCACTATGCCAGGGGAATCTGGAGTACCTTCCTAAAAATTTTCAGTATTTAACAGTTGCTCTAAGAAACTAGCTATGAATCTTAAGTTAGAGATGTACAATATCATTTTCAATAGAAATTATTGACTGACAAAATTGCATCTACATATGTTTGTCTATTCATTACATGCCTTACCTGTGATGATTCATTTTGTGTAATTGAAAAAATAAATAAATAAGCATTCGGCTGTGACTATTCATTTTGTTGTGTCATTTTGGTTTATGACCAGTAGAAACTAAAGTAACTGTCAACTAGGGGTTCTCACCATTGTGAATGTTTTTCCTGTGCCGGTCTGTCCATACGCAAAAATGCATGCATTGTAGCCATCCATGACAGATTTAATAATTGGTTCAACCTCTGAAAAGACTTCATCTGATCATGCATAAAATGTCAGCTTCCAATTCATTACTTATAATAATAAGTTGGATTTATGTTTTCATTACAGTAAAATGAAAAGGATGAAGATATTTCTTCTACCGCATCAACTACCTTGTGAAGAATCTGGGTGGAAAACCTTGTCAAAGTTGTAATGTTTACTCTTGTTTTCTTCAATTTTCAGTATTACTTCATTCGACTCAGAAGCAACCGCAGGTCTTAAGCATCTAAAAGTCTCTCCTAGTCTGATTGGTCTTATACGGCAGAATACACGGATATTGCCTGCATTGTGCATCAACATCAAATATGGATCAGATTTGAACCATATAACTTTGCAATGAGGTGAAGTTAAGCTGTGTTTCGAGTCACCTTATCTTTAAATTGGAATTATCTTTCATCAGAATGTAATCACCAATGTCAACAGGAAGTAGTAAAAGTTTTACAGATAAATTACCTTTCAGGTCAAGAAAATCATTTAGGATCTGTCTTCTCTGAATGTTCAATTCATTTATGTGTGCAGTTAAAGCAGCTAGCTCATCTGTCCACAGCAACAAACAGAGGATGAGTAGGAAAGCATGCTCATCATACATGCACAGGTTGGACACTAAATTAAGTACACAGTAATAAACAGCATACCTTTGATTTCTTTAATGGCAGTTTCCGAATCCCCATCAATGTTATTAACAGGCTTCCTCGTTTCCAATTCTTTCAATCTTGCATCAGTAGATGGTTTCTGACTAGGTAAGCTTTTAACTATATCGCAAACTGATTTCACCCAAGCAGAGGTTAAATGTGCTTTAAATCCTAGTAGAGAATGTATAGTTTCCCCAAGTTTATTAACAGATGGTTTTGAGTCCATGGTCTTGATTTTCTTAATATTGCGAAACTTGTTTTGCCTCAAATATTTTGCGCCCTGCTCGATATCTTCAACCTGCTGTTTTCTTTTTGCAGTAGACAAATTATTGAACACAGATTACATCAGACCTAACAAGAGATGAGGAGTTGAAGATATTTCTTCACGTGATGCATAGAACAGCTCAAGAAATGAACAAACCTTGCAGAGATGAGAAGAACAGAGTGATTCTTACAGAACAGCTGAAGCTGATGCACAACAAAATTTGGATCTCAGCACAAGCAACCCTGACCATGGACCAAGACAAGGTCAGGTAACACACAAACTTCATTTCAGTGAAGAAGAATTTTGAATGAGTACTACACCAAAGTACTTTAATGCATAAAATTTAGAAATTCACACAGATTTTAATAAATGAGTAGTTGAGATATCAGCAACAATTCTTCTATCCAGAAGAAAAATATTTGTCTATGTTATAGCGACTGAGTCAAAAAGGCCATCAAGTAAATAAAGAAAAGAAAAAAAAAAAACTTGTTCCATTATTGAGCTATCTCTGAAACCCCATGTGAATAAATGCATACAGATGATTCATTGTTGGAATATAGCTTCCTGACAAGAAAAGTGAAATAAAAACCCACCTGCATCTGCATCATCAATAAGAGAAAAGAGGGCCACCTAGTATAAGCTTGTTTCGTTGTGTTCCATTTCATGTAAGCAGAAGAGTATAGTACATACATTGTTGGTGTGTGACAGATGATATTGAAACATCAAAGGAGACCAAAACCATGATTGGAAGTTTCGGAGTCATTTCTTGTGAAAAGGTTAATTAGAGTTAAAGGGTGTCACTAAAATGACTGAATATGATGAGTTAAGCTAAAAGCTATGTATGACTTAGCAACCAAACATTACCTGTTCAAAGATTGTAATTCTTACGTTGGACTGATACAATATTGATGTGCAAACTACGCAAACATTGACCTATCAATGAAAACTGTTTTTCAACTTACGATAATGACACATAAAACTAAAAATAATCAATGATTTAATTTCCATTAATAATGTTTGTATTACCTTTAATGGAGTACCATGAATATTTGGGGATCCTCCTCCTCACATGTTCAGTTTTTACTATTCCAAAAAGCAAGCATTATGGTCGCATACCAAGAAATTGAAAAGAATTAATCACCAGAAGCCTTGCGTGCTAGGTAGAAGAGAACACGAAGCCAAGAACAACTTGCCAACTTCTTATCTTCCGCGACCCTTAATCATGAGGAAGTTAAAAGGGCCGGCAAGTCATTCTTGGCTGCACATTACTTCCTACACCAACAAGCAAGGCCATAGATGATGATGATGAGCTTGTGAAGTAAACCAAAGTTATATTGAATTGATGAGATAAAAGACAGTTTGTATAGGGATATATATAGACAGCCTGGGAAAACTACTCATTCTAAGAAAACTTAAGGTTCATTCGTCTCTCATTTCTTGTTAGTTTACATGAAATGTAAATGAAACAGCACTACCTGCTAGCTTGCATGCATATGTTGTATGTACAATAACAATACAAGTCGCGTGGTTGCACTCTTTAGCCTGTACTTCTCCAAAGGGCAAATGCGTAAAAATACAGGGAGAATACAGAGATTTTCAAAGTATCATAAAGAATGCCATTTTTGGATTACCAGAATGATAAAAGCATGATCTAGAATAAGGAAACTGGGCTTAGATTGCTAATGACTCACTATTGGGTCGGATTCACGCTTTTTATTAAAACGACTGACTATTGGGCCGGGTCGGGTCTAAGTTCAGGTCGTTAGTCAATTTGTTTTTCTTTTACTCGTTTTCCAGCAGCACCGTCTCAGCTCAGACGATAAACCCGACAGTGATCGAAATTTATTTCTATTTTAA
Source organism: Cardiospermum halicacabum (assembly GCA_031304145.1). Taxonomy (NCBI): domain Eukaryota; kingdom Viridiplantae; phylum Streptophyta; class Magnoliopsida; order Sapindales; family Sapindaceae; genus Cardiospermum; species Cardiospermum halicacabum. The sequence continues at coordinate 8,164,707 of CM062390.1, read as the reverse complement.
CAAACCTAACCGCCGTCGTCAGCAACTCCTCCGCTATCCGAATTCGCTTGACTTACTTTTATCTTCTCGTCCTGGTAAGTTTATGCTCACTCCTTAAGGTTTTTTGTTTTCAATTTGGAAGTCTAATTTTATGGAGGAAATCTGATAGATAATGGCGTTTTAGTTCAATTTTTGGGTTATGGTGTGTTAGGTGCAGTGAATTTTGTTTTATATAATTATACACATTTGCATTAGGATTCTTCATTTTTTTGGGTTTTTTTTTTTTTTTTTTTTTTTTTTGAATTTAATGATTACATGAGAGTTCTTGTTGAAGATTTCCTCGGAAACTGAATATGGATTGTTTTGATGAGTGTCTAATTAGCTATGGATGATAATCATTAGAGATAAGCATGATGAGGTTGATATGCTGATATGATGATAATGGCGTTGTTGGTATATGGAGTTTGGAAATGGTGATAACCAATAAAATACAAAAGGCAATATTCAGTTTTTCCTGTTAAACCGATCATTTTGCTCTGTAACGAGCACTGGTGAAATATTAAGGTGTTAAGCAAAATAGATTTTTGGACTCTCCATGATTATTATTTCTTTTTCTTTTATATATTACTAGGTTTTTTTTTTATATATATATTTTAGTGTTTAGAATTAACTCAGAGTTTATTATAAATTATAATGTCGAACGATGGTTTTTTTAGATCAAATGGCAGTAAGAGGTGTCTGGCAGCTTGAGAAGCTTGTTGTTAGCTATGTAATTGGGGAGGAAGTAGCAGAGGCATCAGGTATGTATCTCTCTTTTCTTATTATTTTGTACATTTGCAAGTAGATCTACATTGGCAGAGTTTCTGATTGTTCTTTCTTTAGGGACTTGTTGAACTGCCGGTTTTGGGCATCTAAATGCTCATATCACACATAACAACGGGTAGCCAATACTTGAACCTTGAGTAGACTAGTTTGGTACAATTAAGTTGAAAGTACTAGTGTCTGGGACTTTTATTATAATCTTAATCAGTGATTATTGTAAAAACTCGCATCATTAGTAAGAAGAGGAACCAACAGGAAGATCAGTTTGAGCTTCAGTGTGCGCTGTAAGATGAATTATTAGTGTACTAGCTTGGGATGACAGTGTCAATGTCTTAGAAAAGTTGTTGGACTTAAACGGCATTCAAACAAGTATGTTGCTTGCTTATTTAGTACTAGTGTAGTTGACATGATTGTGTCTGCCTTTTCATTTTCTTTGCCCCTCTCTTTTCCTTTAGGAAGTGGCAAAATTGAGCCAAATCTGTTAGTGGTGTGTTGGTTCAGAACTTGTGGTTTATATATGTTAGACCATTTTTATGGCAGGGCCTTTATGGAGTCACATTTGCCAGCATTTAGAGAGAGCAACCCTCAACTTGAGGTGGTGGAAGAACTTGTCCGTGGTCAACATCCACTCTTGAAGGGCTGTTACAGTAAGTGAGCCTCACCTGGAATATGCACTTTTGGTTTAGAGTTTCGGTGTCGGTTTCATTAAGAGCGTTTGTGCTAACATTTTCAGAGAACAAAAATGAAAGAGTGGTCTGTGTAAAGAATATGACTCCAGAAGAGGTACTTCTACATACGACCAAGCTAAGGAATGCTTTAGGAAGGAAGGTGGTAAAGTTGAGAACAAGGCATGTAACGAAGCACCCGAGCGTGCAAGGTACATGGACTACTGACATGAAATTTTGAAGACGTGAATCTGCTGTGTAGCTTTTTATTTCAATCATCAAAATTCTACAAAGCAAAACAAGCTGCCATTATAATGCAAGCTTCCTTTGTTGGAATATATAAGTGAGTAATGAAAGATGGATATTATGTTTGAGACTGATTGATTTAATGGCAAGACAGGAAATAATGTAAGAATAAAAAAATCAGTCAACACGAACCCTATATAGTGAAGAACAATCAACATGAAAACTGTGACAAACCATAGGAACCGCATAGTGAAGTGTTTACTGGACATTCATACCTTATAGACCCCTATTCTATTAACTGGTCATGACTGGATCAACCTACATACCATATTTACGGGCAATGAAATATATGATTCGAGTAGATTTTTAACCAATCAAATTTAATACAAAAAATTAAAGCTCTCATCAACAATTTATTTTCAAATTTTCAGCTGTATTAAAAAAATAAATAAATAATCCAGTTGGCCTAAATTGAAATGAAGAAAAGAACTGTGCCAGTCCAGTCATCAGAATGATACAAAAGTTACTAATCACTAACTGAGAACTCAACAGCTCTTGGCTTCAAATTAGATAATCAACCTTGAAATTGTTCCAAATTCAGAAAGGAAACCTTATATTCACATTCTTTTTCGAACCTTCAGCTCATCTCCCAACAGCTTTTGGGTGACAATTAACAAACACCTTTAACAACTCATCCTTAGCGCCATGAATCTTCTCCACCAGAGCCAATCATGGCTTCAGCATAGTCTCTAACTACAACATTAGCAGGGAGCCTCAATGTCGCTACTACCATTATCGGTAAACTTAGGAGCCGGATGGTAGGGAAACCTAGATAATGATAATGAATTCCTGGGAACTTGGATTCTTAGTAGGATGGAGACATTATCTGGGTGGTTTTTATAAAAATAATAATATTTATAAAAATTTAAATAAATAAACAAGTGGAATTTAAAATAAAAATAAAAAATAAATTTTATTTGATGATTCTATTTAAATATTTTTTTATAGTGATGTACGGAACAGTGTTGTATAAAATTAAATAAAAGTAAACTAAATTTTTAGCTGATGGGGTACGACTATTTTTGTTTTGTTTTGTTTTTTTTTATCTTATTTTGATATTTTATTGCATAATTCCTAATATTCCATTTACACTTGCTACCTATACACACTCGTAAAATATTCTTTTCTCAATTTAATGTTTGTCTTGCATTTCTCGGACATAGTCCATTTCTTTATGCATAAGCAAATCTAAAACAAATAAACTAAATGTGCCAAAACTTTGAAACAACCACACTACAGTACGCACCAACACAACAGCTACCAATCACTCAGAAAACACCAGCATTTTAAATATACATGTGAGATACAGTACTAGAAAAATACATTTAGCGCAAACAAACAGCATAACAAGATAATTTGACTAATCATACACTCAGCTCTCCGTTTCTACCTATCTATCTATATACACCTAACCAACGAATTCATTGAGAAAAGACTCAAGGAATGGTATATAACAAAGTATAACTCACTCACCGGAAGCCTGGCGTGCGGGGTAGAAGAGAACATGTAGCCAAGAACAACTTGCCAACTTCATCTTCATCTTCGCCTACCGTTCACAAAATTAATCAACACAAGTAAAAAAGAGTCGGCAAGTCATCCTTGGCTGCACATTACTTCCTACACCAACAAGCAAGGCCATAGATGATGATGATGATAGTGAAGAAGAAGAAGAATAGGAGTTTTCGAAACAATCCAAGGTTATATAGTCAGTCACCCCACAAGCATATACAAATAAAGTATGCATATGATCAAGACAGGTTCTAAAAGGATCTATAGACAACCACGCTAATTGACGTGATCAAGACAGGTCCTAGAAGGATCTATAGACAACCTAAAAAACAAGAAGAGATAAGGTTCATTCCTCTCTCATTTCTTCTGAATTTATAGCAAACACGTGAATCAGAAGGAAACAACACTACTTGCAAGCTTGCATATGCTGTCCATGAGCTAGACTAGGAAACAAAATCATCAGATATAATTGACCATGATATGATATGCTCCAGAGAGGTTAAATAATAAGAAATGTGTAATGTGTGTACCTGATATGGAATTATGCATGACAAGGGATAAAATAAAGATTTCTACTATCTTTTCATCAAATCCGAGACAATGAAGAATATATAAATGTATATGATAAGATACAGAAACGGTGGTGAGAGTGAACACGAGTACAAGTCACGTGGTTGCATTTCTTTAATAGTATCCCTACAGCAACTCCAAAGGGCAAATGCATAAAAGGACATAAAGTAAGGTAGAGGCATAAATACAGAGATTTCCAGAATATTATATAAAAAGAATCTCATTTATACATTATAAGAATGATAAAAGCATAATCTTTGAACAAATGAGTGATTTAGATATGAGGGTCATAAGCCTAGGGAAGTGAGGTGACTCAAATACCAAGAACTGGGCTTCTAAAGTATATATCAGACGATTCCTTATGTTTCTCAGATAGTAACTCAGGTAGGTGATGTTACGAGTGAGAATAATACAAGAAATAAACAACTTAGGACTCTTTAGGTAATACGCTTCTCTAAAAAAATTAAATTTAAAAAAAAAAAAAGGGCTTCTTATCTAAAAGTGGGGTCTCACGGGACTTCTGTGACACAAATACATGCTAGGTATGCAACAGCAGATATACATGTAGAACATACCACCAAAAGTTTGAAAGCTACTTCAGATTTTTACAACTTGTACACACTCTAGTGAATAAAGTAGGGCAATCAGTCATCGTATAATACAAAATACCGTTTCAGCTCACACCTCATCCATAAGAAAATTTTGTATTTCATTTAAGAACAGATCAATTACACGTCACATAAACTTTGTGCCTTTTTCCTTGTACCAATCTATTACTAAAAAAAACGTAATATAAAATAAAGAAGGTATAAATAATAAAACCAGGCTCAGGACTGTTTACAGCATCAAGAATTTGCGAAAACAGGGAACTTCCCTAACTTCGATGCAACACGGGAAACATGCATTTTGAGAAGATAAAAAATTCAACATCTATAAAGAGAAGAATATAGGGGGAAATACCAAGAAACAAGAAAACCGTCCACTTGTAAAATGCAATTGGAACTCTCTTCACACATCAAGGGTAAAACTATTCAGAAAAGGCTCATTTTTGTGTCCACTTGCTCTGCTACATTAAAAGTCTGAAGAAAAAATATATTATTATACCTATCATCCTATTCTTAAAATCAAATGTTTCCAGCAGACAAGGTTGGATGAGCCTTTCGCATCTAAAGCTTTTACAAGACATCAAGGGATAAAAGGATAAACGCATCCATCAAAGAGAAGTGAATTCCATAAACACATGCCTGTTGGACACTTCTGAGTTTATATGGCAGTAAACAAAGTCCATCACATAAACAAATAAAGAGTAACGTTGACCCTACAACAAGCCATCATTCAACTTTGAAATCTTAAAAACATATTTCATCAAACAGAAGTCATTTCCATCAACATTTGTGTATCAGGCAACACATTTTATTTACTATGAACAACAAAAAGATTCCAACAACCATAAACGAGGTGATAAAGTAAATTACACATCATTGTTGGCCAGTAAACTATGAAATTCCTGCCCAAAACCAACCTCGAGGGAACAAATAACCCTTTCTCAAGTATGCCAAGATGCACAAAATTAATAAACCAAATTGATCGGACCAATCTCTCTCCATTATTATCATGGAAATAGAATGTGCTTTGACAGAAGTCAATAAATATTACAAGATAACAACTCTACTCACTGCAACTATATATAGCAAACAATCAAATACCTTTAGGCAGTCCTTCCAAGACCCATCTCCATAAAATACAAAGCTACTATCTTGCAAAAACGTCAGTTAAGATTCTTGGGGGGTCTCAAATCTTGCTGGTGTATCAATGCCCATCATGCAGCACAAGCCTGATATTAAGATTAGAAGTAGGACAATCCCCTGCAATTCCGGCACGAAGCAATATCAAAACCCAATATACATAATAATATATGCAGCAATAAATAGAGGATGAGTTGGACAGAAAGAATAAGAGATGGTCAAAAAAGCAGTCACTCCAAATAAATGGTTTTCATCTCCAACTTCAGTGGAAGATATTACAGTATTCTTACATTCACCAACCAGAAAGATCTAAGCATATGAAATGAGGGAAAAATCATATATCAAACATTAGTCTCACAAGGATAGAACATACACCACCAAAAAGATTTGCCTATTTTAACCAATTTGGAGGTAAAATGGAAGAAATGTAAACAAAGAGCCTAATTTATAGCAGCCTTAAATAACAAGAAGACAGCTGGTAAGTTCCATAAGTTCTCTCAACAAAATCTTCTCTGCCTAAGTATACATTAGTCAAATATTATCAAGCATGCGTAGATACAATTCAAGGAAAATAGCACATTCCTTTTTTAAGTTATATGCACCATCATCAGGCAAAAACTGCAAAGCATTCACAGAAGTGGCTATGTATCTCTCCAGTCACATAAGTATATCATCAGCTTGCACAAAGAACAGTTAATTAACTCATTGATCAGGGACCTAAAACCTTTTAAATTAATTTTATATAGAGTTTCGCATACACTTAGCAGCATACTAACTCATCAACACTATGTTTAAAATTAAGGGGATGCTAACATTTGCATAAGGTCTTTCAGAAGGGTGCACAGATACCAATTTCTCATTTTGACCGACTAAAAAGTACCAAGGCCAGAAGAGATAAATAAATAAATAACCAGATCTTTCTTTTCTTGTGAGATTTTATCAATTGTGGGGGCAGAAGCAAAACTAATATTGATCATTTCAAATATTTCAAGAATGGACAAAGGAAACAACTTACAACAAAAAGTCCCTCTAGAAGTGATGATTTTATCTGGCAAACTTCATCGCAGCTTGTGGAATTGGCAGACACATTTTTTGGAGAATCTCCTTCAGCAAGAAACCTTTCTAGGTCCCGATAAGATGGATATTGAATAGACCTAACAGGATCAGAAACATAAAGAACCGCATATTTGGCCCCAGACTTCTCCAAAGAACCAACAAGCTCAGAGATAATCTCACCTACATATTTGATCCATTAGCATATTTTTTATATCAATATGATTACAGTGAAAGAATTTAGAGTAGTAACTATTTCTCTGCAACCAAATAAGTGAACTTCAACATACTTTCTGAACGTGGATGTTCAAGTAGTCCTGTTGAGTGGCTGCCATCATTGCAGTAGACAATCAAATCAGCTTGCTCCTTAGGAGCATTTTCAGTCCTTGAACGCAAATGATCCTATTATCATTTATAGGGAAGTTAAACAAAAATGTTAACAATATTTTAACAATTAAGGAGAGATTACATATTTAATCTATCCATTTAGTGTTCTGATTATGGTCATACAATTTATTAACTTAATGAATGCCTCCATGAAATTCTAAACACTCTACTTGGCTCAACTTATCCCTACGATCTGACTTCATGTATTTCTTAAACAAATAATATGCAGCAGATATGGTCACCATACAAGACCAGCATTGAGGGAAGAAAAAATTCATAACTAGCTTACTTAGAAAAAATTCATAGCTGGCTTACTTTGATGGAGCTCAGGCCTTCAAGTTTGAGAAACTTTCCATCCTCTGTAGAGCAAGACTCAGAAAAAGCAACATTGCTGATTCTCAAATCATTCCCACAAACATCTTGAAACTCTGAAACCAATAGATTCTCCATCTTGTTATCCCCTGACTCAGAGATATATGGGAATGCCATTGAAAATTTCGAACTTGTAAAAGACTCCTGTAGCAAAACACAGTCAACTCACAACTAAGCAACACTTCCAACAAACAAAAACAGGATTGGAATGGTAAAAATCGATGACATCAACACCAATTTACCTTGAGCAAGTTCACCAAAGCTGGGTCAGAAGAATGTTTGTTCCCAGAAATATGAGACGATTGCAACTAAACATAAGAAACAGATTGTGATAAGTAGCCTGAACATATAAGATTGCCATTTGAATGGCAACAAATTCAAAAATGATGCAACACAACTTCTACCACCTTCAAACAAAGTACTAATTTCAATTTTGGCTTAAGAAAACACAGATATTATGACTAAGAGAGTTACCTCTTTACCCACAAAAATAAGCGCTACATCAACAGATTGGGAAGACTGCTTCGGGGAACACTAAAACAACCAAGAAAATAATCTAAAATCAATCGCAAAAACAAACATTAAGTCAGTGAAAGCAGAACAATGAAAAACAAAATTACCAATAAATTGGACCAGCCGCCTTGGGAGAGAATAGAGCTGGCTAGATCTTTAGCAGAGATGGTTTGATAATTCAACTTGTCATCATTCGACAACCTGAGATTAGGTTTTCAATCCATTGAACTTCAATCGAATTAAGAATGAATCTGATGAAATTAATCAAAACAGTGAAACGAATGCGTACCGGTCGAGATGAGGAGACCAGAGAAAGGCGGGAGTAGTCGATGAGGTTACGTGTACGGCCTGTAAATACATAAACAACAATGCTACCACCAGTATCTTCATTTTCGATTCGATTCGATTCAACCCTTCGATTCAAAGGCAGATAATAGGTAAATTGAGCAAATTATGTAAGTGAGATATCAAACTGCCAATTGAAGGAGAGATCTTACCGGACGAAGCAGGTCCAACTCTGGATCTTTTGGATTGATCGGAAGTTTCACTCCAATTATTGATTTGATTAAACGTGCGCCTGTATTTTCTGTATGTGTTCGATGAGCAGTGGACAAGACGGTGCGTTTTGCTTATAAGATTGATGGCTATAATTTAGAGAAATTCATATTTTACCCAATTACATTTATTTATTTTTTTAACCTATAAATCAATAATTAACTTTTGTTAAATATACTCCAATGAAATTAGTGATATTTTATTTTCTCCCAAAATGAAAATTTCTTTCGTTTCACACAATATACCAAAACGAAACGCATCACATCAAACATCGATCTCCTTTGTCATCTTGTTTACAATTTGCAAGCTATGGTATTAATTAATTGATCTTCTAATCACTAGATTGACTCACAATAACACTATCCAACTACTGAGTCCTTGATTCCTATAAAAACTAGGTCCTAAACAACCCCACTCATCTTCAACTTCTCAACAATATACCTGCCATGGCTATCATTTCATTTGGACGATCCCACCACCCATCCTTAATACTCAATCACTCTGCTTCTAATTTTCAAACCTTCTGCATTAATGGGCAGTGGTAGATATACAGATGGCTTTCCTTGATGATCAAGAAACCTGTGACATGGCTATGGTGGTAGTAAGTTGTTGATCACTTGTATCATGTGATTTGATTCAATATAATTAAATATATAAACCTCTTCCACCGCTCTCATTCACTCTTTTTTGCCAGCTTCTTAGTATCTAATGATCTTAAAGACCCCAACCAAGTTGAAATTATTATAGAGCTTCATCAATACACACCACCAAATGAGAGACCTCTCTTTTTTCCTCTTCAAGAACTCATTAGGTGCAAAGATGAAGAAAGGGTTTAAGAGCTCATGCAACGGGGATGGCTCTACTGCTACCCTCAACCAAAACAACAGCGACAACTTCATTCCTCCGCCAGAGGAGAAGCCCACCACCTTGGAGGAGATGATACTGCAGCTCGAATATGAAGAGGAGATGGCTAAAAGGGAAAAGCACCAGGTACATAATGGTGGTAGAATGTCATGTGTTAACAATTCTGACATTCTAAGGTCTGCCAGGAATGCGTTGAATCAGTATCCTAGGTTTTCTTTGGATGGAAGGGATGCCATGTACAGATCTTCATTCCGGAACCTGGATGGTTATACAGCTGGAAGAAGATCAGTATGCTGTGATCATAGATTGGAAGAGAGGTTGTTGTATGAAACTAGGTACAACCATTTGGGTTCATCAAAGAATTTACCATCAACTTTGGGAGGAGAGTGTGTGGTGTGGTGTAAACCTGGTGTTATAGCCAAGTTGATGGGCCTAGAAGCCATGCCAGTTCCATTACTGCAAACCAAGGGAGATGGTAAACATCAGCAAATGATGAGGACGATGAAGAGACAAAATATAAGGAGAAGAGCTGAGAGGCATGAAATGGAGAGAAGACTTACAATGGATACGGATGACGGATCCAGATTGATGAGGAGGAAGATGGGTTCCTGCTCCAAGGCTGGTTATTCTGTCATGGAGACGGTTGATGACATCGGTGGCTGGCCGATGGGCCGTTTCGGGTAGAAGAATGTGGTAGTGCCAACGAAAATACTAGTTTCCACATCAATACAAAGAGCTGTTTTGCACATTTCAGTTTATAGCATATCATCTTTTTCCTTGTGTATATCAAAACATCCAAGAAATTGCTAAGTAGTTTGATTGGAAAGAAACATGTATAGTCTGCTAAAAAAACACACCAACAACAATATTGTTCGTCATTTTCTTCCTTACTTTCTACAGTTAGTACATAAGAGGTAAAACAAAACACTTCAATACAATGATTCATCAAGCTGCAAGTCTGAAGCATTTACGATCTAAATAAAAGGAAAAAAAGGGTCAAAATATCAAATCTGGAACTAGAAAATCGTCTAATTCTGTCTTGTGACCTGTGCTTGCGAGCTAAGAGTTATATCGTGGCATTGCATTGTATTCCATGCTTGCAACTATTTTCCAATTCATGATTACTAAAATCTTTTACCCAAATTGAACTTCAAAATCTAAGCATATTTCAAAGAGAATAGGCATCTAATCTGATCACAACACCAGAAGATCACATCCTTGAACACTGAGAGGAAGCTACTTAGCCTTCTTAAGGAGGTTAGTGGTTTGCAGCTCTGCATCATCTCGGACGAAACTCCACCAAATATAGGTGAGGGGTATCGTGGTGGCATGCCAAAGGGCATGAGCATCCAAGTATCCATGCATTGGAGGGAAGTCATAGATTTCAAGAAGCATTGCAAGGGCCCCTCCAACAACCACCACCCACAGCTTCCAGCGTGAAGGATGTCGTGTCACACCAGCCCAAATTCCCCATATCAGAAGCTGACACGCCCCTATTACAACGCATACTTTCATGTTCCATCCTGTCAAAAGTAAGATTATTTTTTAGTTAGTGTACCATCAGTAGCATGAAACAGCCCAACTGTTGCATTCCAGATGGGAAAAAGATAAACACCATAAGATATTACAGTTTAGGTAGATTTATGTAGACATATGTGCAAAAGCAAACTTGGATTTGCACATCTAAGATCTCAGCCGCTGTTAAATCGGCTGTTATGTAACAAACATAGATAATTGGCAAGTATATATGCTAACAAATGCTAAGGCTACAACCTTGGCTCGCAAGTGGCATGCCTTCCTTTAGCACCTACATTTTAGGTTTTCTTATAGGGGATAATGCAACAGCTAAAAGTATACTTGAGCATCAATCAGATGAAGAAGACGAAGGGAGAGAACTGATACCATAGTCTAATTTGTAGAAGTTGAGGTACAAAATATGAGTTGTCACAAAGGCAAGAAGTGGAGCAGAAACCATGACTCGGGCAGCCTCCTGTCTCACATTGAAACTTCTTAGTATGGCCAGTATGAGAGAATAGCCAAGCAATGCCACAGCAGAAGAGTAGTCTAATTTCTCTGTGAAGTCCACATCTCTGCATGTCAACAAGATATCAGAGAGGATAAGCAGGAGTTCCAGAAACAAAGAACATAGTAAAAGAAACAATAACAAAATTACATGCACAAAATTTGTGGTGATTGCAAAACATCATGATGCTGCCAAGCACTGGTACGGTTTAAATTATTTAAGCGGCAAACTCATGAAAAACATTAAGCTTAAGTCCACGAAAGTCACCAGCTAGGAACTAGAGAAAAAAAACTAGGTGATGTCTTTATTATTGGTTCATAACACAATACTGGTTCTCTTATATCTAGAATTTCTACAGTGAACAGAAGAAACACAGCATCTTAGTTTTCCTGCCCAAAATAGTTTCAGTACTGACATTTTGCTACGTCTAACTTGGAAAATAAAAAAGGAAATCAGCATAGCATGTTCATATATTAAAATCAAGGAGATCAGTACAGAAGCTTACTTATCTGAGATGAAGAACTTTGAGACAAATTTAAATAAGGGTCTGAATTTTGTAGAACTCACACACGCAGAATCTTTCGAAAAAACAAACAGCAACATGCTTACCGACTGTGGAAAACAGCACTCCAGAACCAAGAGTTGAGCGCCAAAAGCCCATAGATATGCCACAAAGTTGCAAATTCATAGAATCCCTTCTTATCATTTTTAAGAGGCAACTTATAGTAGAGAAGGATGAAAAACGACAGCCAACCATGGAAGTGCATTGCAAGGTTGAGAGCAGAGAAAACCACGGAAACAGGCTCCTATACAATCAAATTATAAGTCAAACTACAGGCTTAAGATAAATATAAGGATAATAATAATAAAGCTTTCAGACAAAACAAACTCTAAAAGTAAGGCTTAAATAAGTAGAAGGCTAGTTCAACCGTAAACCTGTATTCCATATAGACGCTTGAAAGGCCATTTACCATGATACTTGACAGGTCTTTTACCATCAGCTTCCCTCTGTTGTTCTCTTTCAACCATACAATTGTACCGGCAGTCACTCTGACAGTCCCATTGCTTCCACCTTAAGTACAGCGGCTCTTGCATGTACCATGGACCATCAACAGAAACGCCATCAGAAGAAAACTTGCAATGCGGAAAGCATCTTTCTCCAACACATCCAGTTTTCTCACATTTTGCAACACATTCTCTGAAAAATCCAAAACGCCGTACAGAATACTCTATTAACTCTAAGAGCATGTAAAACTATTTTCACACACAGAGACTTCCAGAAATTAAGAAAAAAACAGCGACAACACCAACAGTAATCAGTTCAAATTTCCAGAAAGCGTGGGATATAAACAAAAGATTATAGTCCACTGCTAAATATAGTATTAGCTAACAGAACTGCAGATACTCTCCTCCTACAATTTACGACATAAAACAGAAAATCTTATACCTATAAGCTATCTCTAACTACTCTAACCTTGATTCTCTGACTACTCTAACCTTGATTCTCTGACTACTCTAACCTTAGGTATAGTCAATCGAAGCTTAAGAGAATGTTAGGTCACTACAACGAGTTTCCAACTAAATATAGTCAAAACCTACTATCTACTTCCTCTGAAAAGATTCTCGAAACAAGATCGATGAAACTAAAAACAACAGAGAAGAAATTGCAGGCAGATAATTAGTTTGACTTAGTCTATAACCAAAGGAATTGCAATTGAAAGGTGAGGAAGAAGCAGTCAAACCTGTAGAGCGGATCGGAATCGCCAGCACTAGCGTTTGAGATTGAGACGAGAAGCGAAAACACCGCAAGAAGAACAATCCAGTATCGATGAAGTAGTTCCATATCTGCTATTGAAATGAGAAAAATGAAATGGAATCAGTGGAGGATAGTTGAAGATATCGGTGGATCTTCGAAACCATACCTTTTGTGATCGACTATCGTCAAATCAAATTTGCTGAGGCTGTGGATTAACCATCACCAATTTTATTTTTTCTTTTTTTTCTTTTTTCTTTTTTTTTGTTTGTTGTTTTTGCGATCCCACCCAGTAAGTAGCAGACTGGTGTGATGTTTATACTCTTTAAACCCACCCAAAATTTTGATTTTCTTTTCCGAAATGTCATTTCTATCCCTCTTTATGTATTTATTAACCTTGGAGATTAATTATACATTAATTATTTATTTATTAACATATTTTTATTAATTGAGAATTTATCATACAAATTAGATAAAATAATATCATAAAACTATTTTACTTAAAGGCTCACATGAACCATTCGAAAGAACATACATCGTATAAAATATGAAAAAATTAGAATAATAATTTTGTAGGGATTAAATTAGGAAAAATTATAGTTCTAGATCAATATTAAAATTTTTATAAAATTAATTTAAAAAAAATAAATAAATTGTAAAAATATAGGAAAATGACTATTTTATCCTTTAATACTAAAAATAATATATTCAGTAACTTACCAGTAGACACCAGAAAATAGAGAAAATACAAACTTATTTTTCGGTTCTACTTCGCGATATTACACATCAAGAAATAGATAAAATTTAAGTCTGCTTCCTGGTGTATAGTACCGGAAAGCAAATTTTGACTTCCGAGTATTACATACCAAAATATATATTTAATTTTACTTGCTTCCCCTTTAGTACATATCGGGAAACTTATTTTTGTAAATAATAATAATAAATTAAAATTTAATTTTATAATTTTTTTTATAAATATATATATATATATATAGAGAGAGAGAGAGGTTGGTCTAAAAATAAGAAGAAAACAGGTCTAATTTTACGTATTTTCGCATTAAATTATGTGAAAATTCTTTTCAATTGACCTTTTAAACTTCAAAATACAATTATAGACCTATTTTGTTTTTAAAAATATACAAAACAAGCTTTTAAAAGTTTGATTTTCAAACCATAGGTCGAATTTGCCAAAATACTTCTGAACTTTTACAATTCATAAATTATGTGAATTACACTCACAGTCTGTGAACTACGGTCATAGTCTGTAAATGGCCTATGCAGTGAAAATTAAACTTGAGTTTTGTAAACTTTTTAAAATAGGTCTATAATTGTATATTAAAGTTTTATGACCTATAAAATTTTCCCTTAAATTATTTAAAAATTATATTCATTTATTTTTTTTTAAGATTGACAAGTAATAGTGAAAATAAGAAAGAGATGGAGAAAATTGGATATGATGGGAGCGATTTGTACTTTTTAAAAAGTTTAGGGTTTCAATTATAAATTTTTAAAAAATAAATAAATACAATTTTTCAAGAAAAAAATATTAGATGGACATAGAGTTTCAAAAATAATTTAAAACAATAGTTAAATTATATTTTATTTTTAATTTTATATTACGGATAAAGGATATGGGTAATAATATTTTACGATACTCATATCCTTATTCTTATCATTATTCTTGATGGGTACAGATTTTTTATCCATATCCGCCCACCAGTTTTAATGGGTATATCCATATTCGTCTATGGTTGGCGGGTGTCCACAACTAAGTATGTATGCAGGTATAATTATCATCCCTATTCTAGTTCACTGTTCTTTGTTATTTTACTTTTTTTTTTCTTTCTGAGAATTTTATAATTTGGTCATTTTATTTCTTAATTTTGTTAATAAATAAAAATATAAATTAATAATTAAAAATATATTAAAAACTTTGAAAAGATAATTGGCCATTTTAATTTTTTTTAGAAATTTCTAAAAGTCTCTCTTATGTTTATTCGATTATTCCAAAATTTTATATAAATTTTTATTTTATTGTTTGTTTTTAGTATGTGTTTGAGAAAAATTTTCAATTAGAATTTCAAATAAATATTAGATTATAAATTATTATTATTATTATTTAAAATGTATGTTGGCTAGCAACGTTTAAAACAACATTTGAGATAGCATAAAAGTTATGAAAGACAGCTTTCGACCCAAATGTTGATAGTGGTTTACTTTATTAATTTTTTTATAATTAATTACGTAATTATTAATTTAAATTATATTTATATATAATAAATTTTTAGTAATTTTTATATCTAACAACTAATTTAAAAACTAAAATTAATATCAAACGTTCAATCCAACAACTAATTTAACCGTTAATTTAAAATTTAATCTAATAACTAATTGTTAACGCTATTTGATACACTCATCTAATATAATGTCAAGCATACTCTTAATTTTATCAAAAGATAATTTAGTAATTACGAGACTTCATCAATAATAAAGTTATCTAAGATGTTTCGCACCTCTTTCATTAATAAACACGAAGACGATAAAATAACATGCATCAAAATATATCATCTTTAAGGATCCCGATCAACTCATATGTATCCAGATAATTTATATATATATTAAAAAATAATACCTTATATCTTAATTTTGGTAAAAATACTAATTAAAGATACAAATACGGTAAATATGCACAATAATTTAGTTAATATTGTATATATATTTTTTCAATTTTACTTTTATTCTTAATTAATATTTTAATTTATAAATATATTAATTTAATTTAGTATATAAATTTTATGTAATTAATAATTTAATATATTATATGTGAGTTTAACATACCGACCATCATGAAAAAACTATTTATCTTGAGTGTTCATTTTTTTTCTCATCACTTACTTTTTTTTTTAATCATTATAAAAACATTTTTAATCTCCTTTTCTTCACTTTTTTTTTTTTAATGTTTTTAATCTTATATTTCAAATTTTATGAATAATATTAGTAACTTTTTATATTTTAAATTAAATATTTTTATTTTAAAATGAATATATTTTTAATAAAAGTATATATTAAAAATAAAATGCTATATATAATATTTTATTACAATATTTGTTACTGTCGTTTTATTATTATTGAAACAATAATAAATATAATACATATTTACCCCGTAAAATAAACAACAAATCACATCTACAATATTTTTAATATGAATGGCCAATTAGGATACAACATGATACAAACCCGTTTATTGTAGAGTCTGGTTGAACTTAAATAGATTGGTTCGACATCATATAAATCTGTCAATACATTTAAATTATTTTATATTTTATATTTATTATTTATAATATTATTTATTTTAATTAAATATAATTTGATATTTACATCATGAATAGATTTAATAATATAATAAATTACTATATAAATTTTTTTAATTATAATTATATAATTTATAATATAAAAATATTTATTATCTTAAAAACTTATTTAACTTATTAAAACAAATAGATAAAACAAATAAATTCGTTTATAACGTGAATCGGATCACGCAGCGTCATTCTAATTCTTAATTTTTTTTTCAAGTTATTTATTTATTTAAAATCACATCTACATATTTACCCTATAGTCTAAACTAATTCCAATCTCACAAATGAGTGTCAACAAGATTGTTGCTTTGATTTTCAACGTCATAGATTCCTGAAGAAAAAAATAAAATAAACATTCTATATAAAATTTGTTGGAGAAAGACGTGAAAACCACCGTACATTACCACTATTTCTACCAACTCAAGAACAGAAAAATGAAAAATGACCCACCAACCATTCCAATACTTCATTCATCACAAAAAACGCTTTCAGAATACAGATTCTAATACAGCAGTACAAATTTATATAGTGGTAATAATTTTCCACATCTACTTCTTCAATAAAAATCAACACATATGCTTTGAACATGAAAAAAGAAAGCAAAGCATGAGACTGTTGATGACAAACAGAGCTTCTTCACACACATTCAAAAACAAAAGCTCTTAATATTAGTGTTAGAACATGTTGTGTAGAGTTAGAACTGTGAACCAGTGTAGGTTTGACCAAAAGACCAAGAGGCTGGAGCCACATTGTTGGAGGTAAGAGACCTTCCATCACTTGTTTTGACCATAAAAGAGAGCGATTGACCATTCAGATACGAATTGCTTTGCCAATTCTGACCCCAGTTTCTGGACATCGCTTGCCACTGAGTTTTTGAACCTTTTATCGACACTGAAACCACATCTCCAGCTCCTCCGACGTTTGTTATTAGTACTAGATTGAAGTATGAGTGTCCGTTGATTGTGAATCTTATTCCACCTGTCTTTTTGCAGGCCACTCTGCATAATATCCAAACAACATCAATAAACTATATAGTATAAAATACCAACCTATCCAATTTTTGAAGCTTGTTTCTTCAAAACAACACTGTTTTTTAAATATTCCACGATCTACCTCCAATTTTGAAATATTCCATAAATTACGAACAGGTTAAATTTTAAATTTAAATTTAATAAAATATAATTAATTTTATTATTGCAATGGACATATAACATTTAGACTGATTGAATTTTAAAAATATTTTTTAAAATACTAATAATTTTAAAATATTTTATAATTTATTTTTAATTTAAATTTTTTATTTTACCACGGTAAAAAAAATATAAACAATTTTATTATTACTATTAACCAATAATATTTTTAAACTATTCAATTTTTTTAATTTATGTTGCCAAACAACATTATTAATCAAGGTAGTAAAGTTTAAAAATAATTCTAAAAAAAATATCTAATTTTAATAAAACAAAAGAATAATAAAGAATTTCTCAGGGTGTTTTTCAAATTAGTTTTAAAAAATATATATATAAAAATAAAAGTATTTATAAATTAATAATAATTTTAAAAATAAAAACTTATGTTAAATAGATTTAAAATGGGATATTTTTATAAATTGTTTTAAAAAGGGTGTAAAAAGATAATTTTCCCACCCCATAATGGTATAAATTAATGTAGTAAATATGATCTGGAGTGAGATGATTCACTAAGTTATACTAACCTCCGGTACTGAACAGGAACAATGCCAGCTTTGTAGAGGGCAATTTTCTGGAAAACAGGTTGAGAGAGGTCAAAATGTTGGAGAGGAGGATTACACCAACCACCATTGTTATTAGGCAGAGCTGGGTTTGGAGGGCAGAAGTTAGTTGCAGTGATTATGATAGATCCAGGCAAACACCATTTTCCATCATTCACACACTTGATCTCAAAACAAGCTCCACAGCTCAACCCACCATTGAACAATGCTGTGCTTATTGCTGCTGTGTTTGTCCCATATCCTTGGCTATACAGATTCCCATACCCACAAGCCCCACCTGCAAGATCACACACACAACATTCACATTCACATACCAAACCTCAAAAATGAAAACACCATCACTAACTATATGTGTATTGCTACTGACCCATGGTTCCAGAAGCATCACCACCACCATAGAAAGTAGCATGAGCACTAGTCCACCCACCAGTGGAGCCATGAACTGTGTTGAATAAGGCCAAGAGTGTGTAAGCAAGGAATAGGTGGTTCATGTTTTGAATATGTGGTGTTACAAGATGAATGAGAGGAGGATGGGAGATGTTTATATAGAGAGAGTGTGAAAGTTGTAAGAGGAGTATCTTAACAACTAACTGAAACTAAAAATGTCAGTTGAGTTAAAAAATAACCAACCATAAAGCTGAGTGGAAGTTTGACCTTTATTCTTGAAGATAGGAAAGAGTACATTGGGAATTATCAAGTGGAGCTGAAATTTTGGTGAGGGAATGTGTGAATTCTTCTCTCTCTATCTACAATACAAACACTAGTTAATGTAGAATAATATTGTTAAAATTTTAAAATAGTTTTCCACATATTTTTAAAGTATTATTTAATAGGTAGGTAATGCAATAGAATATCACTTTTTTTTCAGAATAAAATATAAATTTAATCCTTTTATTGATAATTTAAATAGATAAAAATTCATAAAAATATAAATTTTTTTTTGATTTTAATGTTTTTATATAAAATTTTTTTTTTTTTAAAATTGTACCTTTTTATTTTATTTTTTTTTATTAATTATCGTTTTAAAATTTTATTTATATCTTTTAAGTTTTAGTAATTTTATATCTAGTAACTAATTTAAAAATTAAAATTAATATCAAATTTTCAATTCAATAGTTAATTTTAAAACTAATTTAAAATTTAATCTAACAATTAACTAATTTAAAATTTAATCTACCAATAGTCAATTCAATAGTTAAAAATCTAATTCTAAAAATACACAAATAAAAAATAATAATTTGAATAAATTAATTTATAAAATATATATGTGATCCGTTATCCCAAACTATATTATAAAAAATTAAAAAACTAAAATTATAACTGAAATAAAAATTTCTCAAAATTATTATTATATATATATATGTGGAATCTCCAATTCAACAACCAAATATTATCCAACCAGAATAAAGATTATGTACAACTAAGCCCCATATAAATATTTTTCCATCTCTTTCCTCCTGGTAGATTATATTCTCATATCTCAGACCTCATTAGCTAATCAATATAAAGATTTTTCATGAATTTGATCCCTCAACCCTGCACATGGCTATGTACTGAATTTTTATTTTATTTTTTAAATGTAAAATACATAAACCATTCACTCCTCTGACTTTTAAGACCTAAAACGAGAGAATCTGTTTGACCACCTCAAATTCAGGATCATAAAATGGGTCGCATGTGGCCACCTGCATGCTTCCATTAAAATAACATGCAGAAAAGCCTCCTCTGTCTCAACATCTTTTAAATACAAACCCTCAAGTTAACCTTTACTTTGTTGAGCTGTAACCATCTAAAGCATGTTAATGCTTTTTCTCAACTTTACAGGTTGATATATACCACAAAACCGAACAATGTTTTAACTTATTCTTTAAGTTGATGTGTATGGGACACATCAAAATCGACATTAAAAAAACCCCCACATGGAATTCCGTTTAACTACCATATCTTGTACGCAATGTAGTAGTAGAATCACTTTTTCAAGAGGCAGCTTTCGTTTCACTCTTTTGTGTTTCTGCAACTACTTGAGTCATGATTGACAGAACTAGTATCAATCAAGCAAGCATGCGGTTCTGTCATAAATTACACTCATGTGGACTCATCTTACTATCTTAGCTACTTGGAGTTTTAGTTATATTATATAGAATGGTGTGGTAATACCGATGAAGACCACCCACTTCGATCTCCGAATATTTCGGATACATATGCAAATGCAATCTAATTACATGAGGACAGAAACTTTCTCAATGAACTATCTAACGTTAAGTGGTGTTTGTGTCTGCAGAATTTATTCTCGTCGATAGGGAGAGATGTTCTTTCCAAAATGCCAACGTAAATATATGTGCTACAGTTTAGGTTGAGATAGATGTGGAGAAGTGATGTGATTGGTAGAATCTTTATAGAAAAATTAGAAAATACCTTTTAGTTTTTAAAAATAATTGGAATATGAAATTATTTTATTATTTTATTTTATTTTTTATTTTTATTTTGATGTGGTTTTAAAATTGAAATGGTTTCAATTTAATTGTATAAATATATTTTTAAGAGAAAATTTAATGTATGTTTATTTAATGAATTTTTTAACCCGTCAAGTAATATGAAAGTATAAATACTGGAAAGGAAAGGAAAAAAATACACAAGTTTTCATTATCCAAAAAAAATTTGTTTTTATTTCATTTTTGGTAAAAGTCTATTTTTTCATGGTTGCAGTAAATTTACTGCACACGGTGGCCAACGATATTCCCACATTTTGAAGTCTCTGGGTAAATTTGTCATTTTATAATTTTAATTTTTCGTAAATTTTTTTAAAAATAGCTTATAATCGGGTCGCCTTTTTTCTTATTTCCTTTTTGTTCTTAATTTTTTCCCCCTATTTCCTACTTACATTTTCCTTATAATCATCATCTCTATCATCACACAAATATAGATTTCATCACAAACACAAATTTCATTCATCACTCTCATTTTAAAAATTTCAATCAAATTCAAATACATCTTTAATTTCTCACTCTACACCTCCACTCTCTCTTTATGGTTAACTAGTTTCCCCATCCATCGTCTCCACCTCCACTCTCTCTTTATGGTTAACTAGTTTCCCCATCCATCGTCTCCACCTCCACTCTCTCTTTATGGTTAACTAGTTTCCCCATCCATCGTCTCCACAATCCATTGCTACTAGATCTCGACCGAGACTCCACAATCAAAAGGAATCCTTTTCTCTTCTATTGCCAAGTCATTCTGTAGATAGGATATAAAGAATGGAAAATGAGGGGATACAAGAAGACAAGGAGTAAATAAATAAAGAAAAGTAAAAATTTTAGGCCTAGTTTGTGTTGGGAAAACACGGCTAGATCTAATACCACTTATTGAACAAATCGGTGATCCATTGCAGCGGAGACGAGTATTGGTAACCATAAAGTAAAACAACATACACAATGTAAGAAACAAAGAGAGAAAATAAGACACAAAGGTTTTTACGTGGAAACCCAAAACGGGAAAAAACCACGGCCGTCATGACAACGAGAGACTAATTTGCTATGTAACAATAAAGCAACAGTTACAACCAGAATACCCTCTCTCACTCCCCAATCCAACTACATTGGTCACAGTCTCACACACAAATTCTCCCAATATGGCTCTCACAAAATAACAATACTCGATCCTAGAACTCAAGATCTTCATGGCCTCTATGGTTTCCAGACCCTCATAGGGCACCTCCCAAATCGAACCAACTAGATCTACATTATTCTCTCAGGATATCTAATAGTAGATACAAGCACCATATTTATAGCATTAGATTACTTATTCACAAAGTAATTCTAAATCATTAAGAAAACATTTTCTTATTTAGGATTCTCAATGATCTATTTCCTAATTAGAATCCCATACTAGGAAATATCATTCCTAATCAAATATGACACTTCCAAAACAGTCTTCGAGTCTTTTCCTAATTACAAAACAATTATGTATACCGGAACACACCTAAATTCTCGTCACAGTCCTAACCGTTTGTTTGATTGAAAAAGAATTGGATTGGTAAAATTTTATCTAAATCCATGTTTGGCTTGGTACATTGTATAAGTTAAACTCTGCCCATTTTTTATTTTAACTCACACAAAAGGTTGAATTTATTTAGACAAAAGTGAATGTTATATTTAACCTATCTTATCTCCACAATCAATTTATCCCCATCTATCTCGACAGTCAAACTCGTTCATCTCTGTACCAAGAGAAAAGAGACATAACTGTTCATTGCTCAACTGCACTTCGTTATTGTTTCACTTCGTTTCGTATTGCTTCATCCTAGGTGATTTTCTCTCCGCCTCTTTTCTCTTCGTCTCTTCTCCTCTTATTTTTGTCCCTGTCACCAAAATAAGGGTTTAAGAATTTCAATTTCTTGTTGGTAGCCGTCAGTAATGACTTCTTAGGCTATTGAATTCGAAAATCTAAAATATTCTAAAGTTTTATTAAAACCTATAGCAACAAGTACCTTTTAATTGTACAAGATACACTAATATATTAAATGTCGATATGAAAACTAATTCAATAAAAATCTCATTTACATAGTAGTGGCGATAATAATTAGTGAGGTGTGCTTCCGATGTAAGATAACAATTAGTTAAAACATAACATATAGTATTCAAAAAAATAAAATAACATATTTTGAATTACAAAATAACCTAATGAATTAATTAATAGTTATGTATTAGTGTGTAATTTAATATAAAAATGCCTACATGTTTTTTTGTTTTTTGTTTTTGTTTTTTTTTTTTTAAATTTTACAGTGCCACTTGTCAGCATGTGGTTAATTTGTTCGATTAGGTTTATCATTTTATTATAATAGAGAAGAGATATTATTATATTGATTTTGGGTTTGTATCATATTGAAAAACTTAAAATTGAATCAAAAAATGTAAAATATTTTAAATTTTTATTAAAACCTATAGTGACATGTACATTCGAACTGTACAAAGGGCATCAATACCTTAAAGGTCAATATGAAAATTAATTCAATAAAAATATCATTTATATAGGAAGGACGGAAATAATTAGCGAGGTACACTTGTGACGTGAGATAACAATTAGTTGAAATATAATATATAATAAAAAAAAATATTTTAAATGACAAAATAACCTAATGAATTAATTAATACTTACGTATTAATATGTAATTTAATACAAAAAAAAAATGTCTACATGTTGTTTTTCTAGTGTGTCACATGTCATCACGCGGTTAATTCGTTTGATTAGTTTTCTTCTGTTATTATAATAGAGATGGATATAGTGATAAAAATAAAGATACTATAATATAGATTTTGGGTTTGTATCAATTTTAAAAATTTAAAATCGAATTCAAAATCTGGAATATATTTAACTTTCATTAAAATCTATAGCGGTAAGTACCCTTTTAATTGGGACATTTTCATTTTTGCACCCACTTTTTAAAAATAATTATATAAAATACCCCCTTTTCCAGAAATAGTAAATTTTAAATTCATTTTATGAAGAAAAAAAGGGGTTGTTTAAAATTATTTGTAAAAGTGGGCGTTTTTTCGAAATATTTTTACAAAATAGGTGCAAAATGAAAATACCCCTTTTAATTGTTCAAAAGACATTAATGCCTTAAAGGTCGATATGAAAATTAATTTAATAAAATCTCATTTATATAGTAGTGAAAAAATAATCAGTAAATTACGTTTCTGATGTGGGATAAAAATTAATTAAAATATAATATATAGTAAAAAAATAAAATAATATTCTTAGATGACAAAATAACCTAATGAATTAATTAATACTTATATGTTAATATATAATTTAATATAAAATTGCTTACGTGTTGTGTTTTTATAATGACACTTCCCATCACGTGGTTTATTTATTTGTTTAGATTTCTCTATTTATAAAAATAAACATAGAGAATAAAGATGAGGTAGAGAAACTTACAAATTATTTTGTTTTATGTTGAATTGATTCAATTTTTAAGAATGAATTGACTTGATTATTTAGATGTTATGATTGCGATTATAAAATAATTTATTTATTTATATTTTTTATTTAATAAAATTTTTTATAAAACATATTTAATTTAATATGTAATTTAAGAAGATGGTAAGTAAATTCTAACTTTAACTAAATATATACTATTATATATATATATATATTGAAAAAAACTTTTATGATTATTATATATAATAATATAGATTTTGGATTTATGTCAATTTTAAAATTTTAAAGTTGAATCCAAAAAATAAAATCATATAAATTTATATTTAAACCTCTGATAACAAGTAGCTCTATTTAATTTACAAGGAGCACAATGCCTTCAAGGTCAGTGTGAAAACTAATTGAAGAAAAATCTCTTTATATAATGGCAAAGAAAATTGAACAAAAATCTCTTTATATAATGGCGAAAAAAATTATCAGTGAATTATATTTCCGATGTATAAGTAAATATAATATATAGTTGGAATATATATATTTTTTAAGGGTTATTTCCAAAAACACTCCATTTTTTCAAACGTTTCACTTTGAGCACCCGGTTTTGAAAGTTTTGAAAAACCACCCCCTAAATCAAAACCACTAGTGGTTTTTGGTAATTTTGTGAGTGGTTTTGGTGTTGTATGAGTAATTTTGATTTTAAAAAATTTCCGAATCTCTAAATTAAACTTATAGAATTTCAAAACCACTCATACACCACCAAAACCACTCATAAAATTACCAAAAACCACTAGTGGTTTTGATTTTGGGGGTGGTTTTCCAAAACTTTCAAAACCGGGTGCTCAAAGTAAAACGTTTGAAAAAATGGGGTGTTTTTGGAAATAACCCTATTTTTTAAATAGAAAAAATTGAATATTTGAATTGATTACAGAATTTGTGAAAAAAGGTGAGAATTTATTAAAATGTTGAAATAACCAATTTAGTTATTAAAATTTTATAAAATAATTTTATAAATAATATAACGTGTTGCATTTTTATGAAGCCACTAGTTAGCACGTAGTTAATTTTATTTCATTAATTTCATTCTTTTATTATAATAGAAATAGAAATACTTATATAAGTAGTAATTTTTGCTGTATTTACTATTGTTCTTATAAATTATTAATTAAACTAATATTCAAAAGAAAAAAAAATTTACTTCTTAGCATACTAAAAAAATATATTATAAAATTTTAATCATAAAATATTATAATAAAAAGTATTACTAAAAATATTAAATGTTATTATATTAAATTTTAATTATTTTACTAATATATAATTAATATAATTCTTAAAAAAAAAAGATAATTTGACATTTTTAACAACCCTTTAATTTTGAAAGGGGTGTACGCCTACTACGAATTTGATAATACCGCGAAGTTGAAAATCCATAACCTCAATTCAAACATTTTTAGAATCAATATTTTAAAAATCAACATTTTAAAAATTAACATTTTGGATCATAAAACATTATAATAAAAAGTATTACTAAAAATATTAAATGTTATTATATTAAATTTTAATTATTTTACTAATATATAATTAATATAATTCTAAAAAAATATGATAATTTGACATTTTTAACAACCCTTTAATTTTGAAAGGGGTGTTCGCCTACTACAAATTTTATAATACCGCGAACTTGAAAATCCATAACCTCAATTCAAACATTTCTAAAATCAATATTTTAAAAATCAACATTTTGAAAATTAACATTTTGGATCAAATCAATTTATTAATTTTTTATTAATAAATTTTTGAACTCCTGAAAATTGCTAATTTCTAATTAAAAATCCCATCTCATAAAGTGGCACTATATATAAAAAATAAAAATTACATTATTATTATTATTATTATTATTATTATTTTTTATATTTTCTGTTTATGCGCTTTCAAATATTTAATTTTAAAAATAAATATTTTTAATTATATATAAATAAAAAATATAATAATTTTATATTTAAAAAATAAATATCGAGAAACTATATTTTTTCGGAGCATGCAAAATAAGATTATCAGTGAATAGTTTATTAAAATAGAGGGAGCGTTACTTTTAAAAAACACCTCCGATAATTTACAAACCCATCAAATCCCCTTCCTCGCTTCTGGAGGTTATATCAGTAAAATGCACTAAACCCATACAATTTACTAGTTCAGTTCGAGTCTTCCACTCTGCATATCTCAGTTCCCGCCCTGTATCTCCTCCCGGTACAGGAAAATGTCCCCTGCCATCCAAATTGATGAAGATATTGAAGGAGACCACCTCGAGACCACCGACGTGTTCTTCGACCGCATCGGCGACTCTATCCCCATCAAATCCGATGTCGATTCTTCCAAATTCGACCCCCAAAACCCTCCTTCTCTCCCTCTCGCCGTCTCGGAGCGCTTTCGCCTGCTCTTCGTTGCCCACTCCTCCGGTAACTTCTTTCTCCTTATCGTTACTTCTCCGTCTCGTTTTCTGGGTTTTTCAGCTTTGGTTTAAGAAATACTTCTTTTATTCGTTTTGATTTCTTATCCGTTGCTTTCTGTTTGTTTTTAGGGTTTTGTGTGGCAAGAACGAAGGACTTGATTGACGCTGCAAAAGATATGAAAGAGAAGGGAAAGGGATGTTGTGTACAGGAGTTAAGTGTAGTTGATGTTCCTTTGGAGAAGGTTCACATTCTTGCTCTCTCCAATGATGATTCTACGCTCGCTGTTACGCTTTCGCATTCTCCTATGGTTCATTTCTTTTCTGTCAATATGCTTCTCGATAAGGTACATTATGCAAATTATATTTTCTGTAAAAGAATTCAGTTAATGTCTCTTGATGAACTGTTTAGTTTGTTTAATACTGTTTTGATGTTCGCAGAATGTAAAACCATTTTCCTATTGTTCGGTTGACGAGTCGAGCTACGTCAAGGACATCCAGTGGAGGAAGAAAGATGAAGCTTCGTATCTTGTACTCTCAAATTGTGGGAAGCTGTATTCTGGAGCTCTTGATAGCCCTCTCCAAGTAGTGATGGAAAATGTTGATGCTGGTACATTAGCCCTGATTTCTTATTTTGTGATAGTTGTTGAAATTTCTAGCATGGAAATTTGTTTGTTGGTCTTTGAATTTGGTTGCATGATGCCTTTGTCTTGATTGATGAACATGTGCATTTAAATTGTGGTGTTATCATATTTACATACTACAAAAAATGTGAGACTAGGAGTAAAATGTACTAGCATACTTTGTGGTAAGAAACTAATTTCTGTGGACTTGAAGGCTTTTAACTCATCATATGCACAGTGTATCATGCTGGACATGTTAGAAGGATATTTGATGGACAAATCACTAGACTCACTGGGTCCAGCTACAAAGCTTTTGCTATTATAATTGGATTGATATTCCATTCTCTAAAATTAATTTGTGCGAGATTTCTTGGAACAATTTCTTGACATGTCATTATTTTTGTCATAGAATAAGATTTCTGAATTACCTCATCAATTTTTTAGTATCAAAACAGAATTACTAGTATTAGAATCAATGTCTGAGTTATATAGTATTCAGCACTTCCAGCCTGGGCTCATGATAATTCAAAGTTCTTTTTTAATTGACTTTTCCTCCTAAAAGTCCTATTTCTACAAGATCTCAGTTCTGAATACCCCAACACAAAACTGCTGTTACTAATAATAACACCTCAAAGTACTACGCAAAACGTATTCTGGTCTCAGCAAAAGAAAACATAATGCTAAGCTGTCACTACTTTTATTTGTCCTCTCATAAACTCTGATGCCTTCATCATCACATAGACTCTTTTAGCAGGTTCTCAAGGAAAACTCGTTGTTATTTGTGCAACAACCCTTAGTATCAAAATTTAATGATTGTGGTAAAGAAGGCATCCATCGGTGTTTATATGTATTGTAGTGCATAGTTTTTTCAGTAATGATTGTAGAATACATAAAAGAAGCATGCATGTTAGTTTTGTTGTGATTGATACAAATTCATGTTTTGTTTTTGCAATTTCCGCTGTGATAGTTGAATGGAGTGCAAAAGGAAAATTTCTTGCTGTGGCAAAAGGGAACAACCTTTGCATTCTATCATCTAAATTCAAGGAAAGACAGTCTATATTGCTATCATTCAGGTCATTGGTTGGCGAATCTGATGTAAATGGCAGCATTAAAGGTAACTGAATTTGTTTAATGCACTAGTTCAATTGTCTACTTCTTTGTTCATTTTTTTTTTTTTGGGGACTTTGTGTTACTTATTTATTTGAATGTGTTCCTAAATTTTGTTTATAAATTTTCTCTTTAAGGTGGCAATCCTTATGTTAGCTTTGTTTTGTTAGGTTAGGAACAAGTAAGAAAATATGGAGAGATAAATTACAGAATTTGATGTTTGAATGGTGTTGCCTTTTGTCATGCCTGAAATATGCTAAAAAAATTTCTTAAGGAAGAACAAAAAGAATAAGGATAAGAGAACATAATATATTTCCCTGAATATTATATATTTTGTAGAATAAAGCTCTGTTGTCTGCCTAGAACTTTATTAACATCTGAAACCAATATTGTTGTGAACAATTGCAACAGTGGATTCTATCAAGTGGGTTCGCCGCGATTGTATAATTCTGGGGTGCTATATTTTAACTGAAGACAATTCTGAGGAAAATTACTTTGTTCAAGTGATCAGAAGTGAGGATGGCAAAATTACCAATGTAAGTAACTGATATGATGCATTGCAGTTGTAAGTTTTTCTTATTTTAGATGTTAGTGGAACCCTTTTTAGTTGCTAATTCTTATTTCTGTTGGTAAGCCATAAAGGAAGCTTAACTCTTGCTGCTTCAATTTATGTTCTCAATTTTGTTGAGCATCATTAAAGCATGTAGAAGTAATGATTGAATTATTGGCAAGCATGCTAAATTTAATTGACAGCACAATGATAAAATGCGATAGACTAGTCATGTTGTTTAATATAATCTCAGTCTTTGGAAATTGTTAAGTTCTGAATTTTAGATAAATACCTATATGAACAATAAAATTGTATGTGTATTCTTTCTAGATTTTTTTAAGGTAAGAACAATAAAATCGTATAGATACTCCATGTTTCTTGGGGATTATAATGTACTCAATCTAGATTTTCCAATACTTTCAAGGAAATCAAAAGTTCAGATGTATTTACTTTATACTAGAATTTGTATAACTCAGTTGTGATCTATTCTTCATGCTCATGTCATTTATAATGTTTTCATAGTCGGGGTGTCACTGAAGAGACTTTTAAAGAGCTTATGTTAGTGCAGATTATTTAGACCATCTTTGGTGCAAGTCTCTGGTAAGGGTCTCTTGTGGGTTCAATATACGACACAAAGGAATGAGAGTTTTGAAAAAAAAAACACACACACACACACAAAAGGTCAAATGTATCATATTACATCTCTCACCTCCACATAACACATTTATACTGGTCAGATTTTTAAGAAATAGAGTCTTGCAAACTAGAGACACATTTTTGATAAATCTTCTTTGTACTCTTAATGAACAAATAAAAAAATGGTATGTGTTAGATGTGAGACTTGCTTGAGAATGGCACTGCAGATGGCCTTAATTTGTCATTAACTTTCATGGAATAACTTTAGATCTTGTTTTCTTCTTCTTGAATTATTTATTTATTTATTTATTTTTTTACAATTGTACCCTAAAATTTTCTTACTTTCTCCATTCCTCCATAAAGAAGATAGTGAAATTTCCTTGCAAGGAATAAATTAATTCTGATTGTCAGTCCTTTTCTATCTCATGATAGTGCATGGTATGTATATTTTATATGCGATCAACTTTAACAAAAATATTTCTTGTCTTCAAAATTTGACACATCAAATATACTTATTTATGAAGTTTGTTATTTGCATTGTAAAATCAACAATTGAATTTAAACATTTTATACTGTCTAATTGAACTTAGTCTCATGTTAAAGGCGGTAACTGTATTTACATGTATTTTCGCTATCTTGTATCTTTGACAATTTTAACATATATGAATACATTTATGTTGAGATTGTTTTGGTATGCAATAATCAAATCTCAACTTGTTTGTAGTGTGTGTGTGTGTTTTTTTTTTTATTTTATTATTATTATTATTATTTTATTTTAAATAAATTATTTTTTCACTTTCTTTAGTAAATAATATGTCAAATTGCATAAAGTAATACAACTGATGTGATCATATTTCTTATCTTTGCTTTATTTATTTATTTATTTCTCCACATGTACGATGTTGTACACGATTTGAGACTGCATTTCGTACACGATTTGAGACTGCATTTCGTTTATGAGGTTCCTTAAAAATCAAATTGTCTAATGTTAGCTAATTTCTTGGGTAGATGTGCACCAATTGACTGAACAAAACTAATTTACATTATTAATGTAGTTTTATTTATGTATTTGTTTTTGCAATGCTTTGGAAGCTTAACAAATTTCCAAAAGTGTGGAAAAACTATACAAATCTATGAAAATGTTTCACAGCCTTCTTAAGCAAATCATGTGAAAAGCAAGAAAGCTGTTGGTTAAAGTCATGTATAGAAGTTTGTGGAAGCTTTTGTCGGATGAAGATATTTCATAAGTTGGTTAAAGAAGTCTTAAAAAGTTTGTAAATTTCGACCAAAGTTGATGGAAGTCATTAGAATTTATGATTGAATATACTCACTTTAGAATTACTTGGCTTCAGAGAATGCAGTATTTGTTTTAAAATTGTCCCCCTCCTTGATGCTTTGCTTAGGTGTTTTTGATGATCACTGATTTGAATCCAATTTCCACCTAGGATGCTTAAATCCTGCTCACATGGTTAGGCCTATGGGAAGTCATTGCTCTGATTCTGATTTCTGATTTTTAAAAAGTTCGCATAATTTAGCATTTATATGCTCGAGATGTTTACCGTAAAAAATGGATTCATTGCAGAAGTAGTTCATGGTTTTCAGCTTCTTTATCTTGTTTCTTTCAATAATTATTCCATTTGTTTGCATAACTTGTGGAATTTTGTGTGAAGAATCTAATGATATAATCAGCTGGATTTAGTCAAACCGTCCTGATATTTTTTGTAATCACATATAGCTTCCTTATTCTGATTTGATGAGTTCTTTCTCGCAGGCCTCTACCAAGCCAATTGCCCTATCTTTCTCTGATCTATTTGGAGGTTTAATTGACGACATTGTACCCTTTGGCACAGGGCCTTATTTATTCTTAAGCTACTTAAAACAATGGTACAGTGGAACTTAAACTATTTCTTTCTTCTTCAATTCTACATATGTATATATTTTCCTCTTGTGTCTGAACTTTCAAGTCAAGTATTGGCTGTTTTATTTTATTCGTCATTTTAATATTAAGTTATTCAAATGAACTCAATGATTTATTGGATAAGATGATGTAAGTTGATTTTTTTTTTTTTACTTTTTCTCTCTCTAGTTTGTGTTTGAATCATATAAGAGCTCAATAAATATCTAAATTCTTTTGTGCCTATTTAATGTTTTTGAATTATATCTGGTTTGCATGAAAATGTGAAGTTGGACAGTCCCTATTCCATTAGTAATCTTAATGATAAAAATCCTAGGAGTTTAATCTTAGGCTCTTTGTCTCTCCTAATTGATTTAGTTTTCCTTTCCTCATGGTGGTGTTAGAAGTAGCATTACAGGCTATCTAATGTGTTTGTTACATAAGTTTGTTAGCTGATCAACAAACAGGGTTTTTTTGAAGATTTCTTTTGGTCTGTCTAGCATCTTTCATTTGTGTTTTCTGAACACCTAACAACTGCATCAAAATGTATATTACTGTATATGACAGAATTGCATGGGATCCTTGTTTCTGGAATAGCCCTGGAAGTATGATGTGGACATGTTTCTAAAAGTACTATTTTAATCTTTTAAGCTTTAGTGATGGCTAAGCTAATATCTATTTTGTTTTTCAGCAAGCTCGCTTTTGTTGCTAATCGGAAGAATACAGATCAGCATATTGTGTTGCTTGGTTGGTCATTTGGTGATGAAAAGAATGATGTTGCTGTCATCGATATAGACCGTGATAAATGGCTCCCTAGGATTGAGTTACAAGGTGAGGTTTTAATTTACATCCTGACTTGATCTAAATGAAATAAATGCTTAAGAAAGCAATATAGTTTCATTTGTTAAATGCAT
Organism: Cardiospermum halicacabum; assembly: GCA_031304145.1. Lineage (NCBI taxonomy): Eukaryota > Viridiplantae > Streptophyta > Magnoliopsida > Sapindales > Sapindaceae > Cardiospermum > Cardiospermum halicacabum. The sequence continues at coordinate 8,132,378 of CM062390.1, read as the reverse complement.
GAAGATGTTGCGAAGATAGCATAGTGGTTCATAGATGTCTTAGTAATAGACACTTCTTGAATGCTGCCAAAACTAATAGATGATTTTTTTAGTGATGAGCCATCCGTTCACCGGTAAGCCCCCCTATTACCTAAGTTTATCAGAGAAGAAGAGGCTGGACACGTCAGTCATATATTAAGGCCTATGCTGTGTGAGAGTAAGTGCTGATTGCTGGTTAGTGAATCTGTTGGTTATGCCAGCTGGAGGAATGAGATGTCGGTCAATGAATTTGTTATAATTTGTCGGAGGAAGGTGTAGTGAGGCTGCTTTCTCAGTTTGTGAGTTGTCATGGCTCTAGCAGATAAATAACCTAGTACGAAGAGATTAGGGCATCATCTGAAGTTTATTGAATACTAGAGTGAGCCCTTGGTGGGAGGCTGAAATACCTTTAACTATCTGGTAGGTTGTATTAGTTTAATTCTAATTCAAGCAACTAGTTTCCCTATTCACTACCGTTAATACTGTTAGCTACTTACACTACCCAACATTCACTTGGAAATTGAAATTGCTCAAGGAAGTTCTAGATGAATAAGAGTTGCACATATCCAATGTTTGTACTACATACTGATATGGTGTTAGCTAGCTCACTTGTGGTCGGACGTATGATGATGATTCTCAGCTCTCTATCTGTTGAAATCTCATGAAAGTCTAATATGATTAATATTTGCTTGAAATGGCCTGCTTTTGTTTCAGATAATGGCGATGATAATTTGGTTATGGGACTCTGCATCGATAAAGTCTCTCTTTACGAAAAAGTCGAAGTTCAAATTGGAGTAGAAGAACCAAAAGAGCTCTCATCATATTGTGTTCTTATGTGTCTTACTCTTGAAGGAAAGCTGAATATGTTTTATGTTGCAAGGTAGTTGTCTATAGTGATTTTCATATATATATATATATATATATATATATATATATATATAGGGTTATTTCCAAAAACCACCCAATTTTTAAAACATTTTACTTCTGGTACTTGATTTTGCAAACTTATACCAAACCACCCCCAAAACCATCCAAAATTAAAACCACTAGTGGTTTTGGTGAGGTGTGGGTGGTTTTTGTGTTATTGAGTGATTTTTGTATTTTTGAATGGTTTTGCTAATTATTTAGTTTTAATAATTATTAAATTTTTTGTTTAATAATTTAGCTAAAATTTAAATATTTTATTAAATAATTTAAATATTTTTTAAATTTTTACTAAACTAAAATAAATTATTATATAGTTTAATACTTTTTAAATGTTTGTTTAATGATTTTTAATAATGTTAATATTTATTTTTATTTTAAAATTTACTAAATTAAAAAAAATTATTATGCAGATTTAATCATTTTTAAATATTTGGTTAAATAATCTTTAATAATTTTTTATTTAAATTTTATTTTTTAATTTACTAAAACCTGCTGTAAGAGATTATTTAATTATAAGTATGTTTGAAAATTTCTTAAAACAATTTATATTATTATTGTATTATAATTTTATAGGTTCTTAAAAATAAATATCAAAAAATAAAAATATTTTAAATTGAAAAATAATTAAAAAATATTGATATTTAATAGTTATTTTATTTTTGAGAAAATAAATATAAAATAAAACTCAATTTTTCATTAAAAACTATTTGAATTAGATAATTTTTGGTTGTATGTATAGAATTAAAAATTAAAGGTTGAAAATAAAAATTATTAAAATTATTCAGCTAATTAAATAAAAGAATTAAAAATTTTAAAAATTATTGATACTAGTTGTAGTGTAGTAAAAATAAAAATAAGAAATTAAAACTATAAATTACTAAAGTTCATGAATTAAAAATTAAAATTTCTATTAAAACACAAAAACCACTTATACCTCACCAAAACTACATCTACCTCACCAAAACTACTAGTGGTTTTAATTTTGGGTGGTTTTGGGGGTGGTATAGTATAAGTTTGCAAAACCGGGTGCCAGAAATAAAATGTTTCAAAAATTGGGTGGTTTTTGGAAATAACCCTATATATATATATAAACGTTTTTGTGTTTCTATATATACATTGTCTACTTTAGGATCATGATATATCTATCATTAGACATTAACTTGAGTTTAAATGCAGTGATTCAGGAGAGACGGATGAGACAGAGGTTGATACTAACCTTTCTGATGAAGCAGAAGATGGAGAAGATTCTTCCATTGTGGTTCCAGTGGAAAGTGAGCTGTCTGAACATCCTCCTGGATTTGGGGAACCAAAATTAGGACCAAGAGGTTTCATTCTTCCGTCTCAGGAAGCAAGCATAGAGAAACTTAGCTCTTTTGGTCGTGAAATTTCCACCAAGAATGAGAATTCAGCATTTACTTTTGTAGATAAAACATCTCATACTGATACTCTCTCTGGAAATTGGAAAATGGAAGGTTCAAGTGGTCAACAAATCAAGCTTCCTGCTTCACAGAACACAATTGAAGGGCAATTATCTTGGAAATCTTCTCTGCCAGATACACCAGTAAGAGCTGTAACTGAGGTAAAAGCCCAGAACATTACGAACTTTGGATCTGGAACTGGTAAAGTTCTAGGAAATCTTCAGACCAATGATCCCAGCCAATCAAATATTAAGGATGTACCAAAAATCTTTGACTTGAATAAAGAAGGTACTGAAGATTCTGGATCAAATAGCTCACTAAGTTCATCATCTCAGCCTTGGTCAGTTGGTAAAATCACTTTCCCAAACAATTCCAAAATTGAAAATGCCACAGGATTTGGATCTGGAAATGCTGCATTTTCAGGGAAGATTCAAGATATCACCAGCCTATCATATCAGAAGGATCAACCTAAAAGCGTAGGGTGGGGTAAGGAACCTACAGGAAAAACTGGGTTTTCTGGCTTACCAACTGCGTCACATCAGTCATGGTCTGCTGAAAATTCTGTTTTGAATGGTGCAGATGCCAGATCTCCATTTTTACCTTCAACTCTTCCTCAAGTAAAAAACTATGAAAACAAAGTAGTTTCTGAAATGGCTGCTAATGCCTCTGGTGGATTTGCTGGAAGACCTTCTGCTTTTCAGGATGGTGCTGCTACATCAACATCATTCAGTTCCCTTGTTAATGATTCAGTTGTCAGATCCCTAACTTTATCTACAAATCTTACACAAGGAAAAACGACTGGAAATTTAGGAGTTACAGTAGAAGCCACAAATGTTTTTAGTGGTTTTTCTAGAAAGACTTCTGCTTTCAAGAATATCACTGCCTCATCAACTTCATTTAGTCTCGCAACAGATGTTGACCGATCAAGAAGTCCAACCGAGACAGTGAAAATTGAACCACTGCCTTCAATTCGTAGTACACAATTTTCAAGTCAACCGAACTTTTCATCTGGAAAGCTTGACAGCCAGAAGCACATCCCTATTAAAGATGACTACAGAGTTCCCAATTTTTCTGCACTACGCAATTCAGAACCCAACTTATCCAAGCAATCTGGAAACGTAATTTGTTCTCTCTCTCTCTCTCTCTATATATATATATATATATATATATATATGTATGTATGTGTATATCCAGCTCTGTTTTTGTTCTGTTGTTATCCTTTTTTTTTTTTTTGGTGGAACAAGTTTTATTTTGCTTTTGATATTGCCTTTCACCGTTCACTTTTCCTTTTAACAGATTAAAGAGATGACCAGAGAATTGGATGTGCTTCTAGAATCTATAGAAGGGGCAGGTGGCTTTAGGGATGCTTGCACTGTTCTGCAAAAAAGTAAAGTTGAAGCATTGGAGCAGGGAATAGGGAACCTTTCTCAAAAATGCAGAACATGGGAGGTAATCTATTATACCTGTTATTTAGAGGCATAGAGAGATTGGATTAATATATCGTTGGAATCATATATTTCTAGTTACACCTGTTATTCTAGAAAAAAAGGGTATTAACACTCTACACACAAACCTTAGCAAATAATTAGTTCGTTAGGTGAATATGATTTTAGAATTATTTTTATGTGATTTACCATGTTAATTTTTGAGTCACAAAAAGAGATTGATAATATATTATTTATGAGTGGGTGTTTGGGAGAGCTTTTATTTAGCTTAAAAGCTACCGTCAAATAAGAGCTTAAAAAAATGATGAGTATAAAATTGAAATATATATTTACTTAAAGATATAAATGAAAAAAATAAAATATTCTTTAATGAAAAGATACACCTTTCACACATAAACTTTAGTTTTATATAAATAATTTTTTAAAAAATTATTTTTAGGAGCTTTTAAGCTGGGGTGTCTGGCTCAGCTTCGTCTTATAAGAAGAATACAAGCTAAAAAGAAGCTGAGAAAAATCCCACTGAATAGAAAATAACCTAGTGTGCTTACATCCAAATAGTAAATTTTTCACAGAATCAAAATTTAGCAATATGTCAATAGGATTAATTTTTATGTCATATTTTTTAGCACTTAATGATTGTCGCATTGATGGTTGGGTTAGAATGAGCTACAGATCTGCTGGATGCTAGATATCTTGCCTTTCCACTGCTTAATCTTGCATGCTTTGTGATTAAAATATCTGTGTGTGCATGTGTTTTTTCTAGTTTCTATGCAAGGCTCTTATCTTAATTATCTTTGGACTTTGTAGCTCATTATGGATGAGCGGCTTGTAGAGGTTCAAAATCTTCTTGACAAAACAGTACAAGGTATTTCTTTATTTGCAATGGACTAGTGATGTCCAGCAACTGCGTGGAAGGAATAGGAAGATAGTAACTTTATAAAATCATGGAACATTTTTTACAAAATGGTACAAGATACTTTCGATTTGCAATGCATCAGTGAGTAGCAACATTTTTCCTGGAGGAACAAAGCTAGTCAAATTCATAAATCAGCCATTTTCTATCTCTAATACACTACTATGGGGCTAGATTATGCTGGGTTCTGAGACTTATAGGATTATAATAAGATTCTAATTATAAGAAATTCTACTGGTTTCTATTGGATTATAATAGAATTCTATATGGGAAATCTAGTAAAATCTTTCATGGGGTAGTAAGATTTCATTTAAAATTTTTGTTGAATTAGAATTCCTTAGAATCCATCCAAATTCCAATCACCATTATCTAGAGTCTATTGAATGCGCCAAAATTTTATAGGAATCCTTACAACTCTTAATTAAAAAAGTATTACTGATATGCTTCTTGCATCTCTTCTCCATAATTACTGTACTATGATTATCAGCAATTGAAGACTATATTCTTGTAGAATAATCATCTTAAAATAACATGGACAAGGATCCATCATGTGAACTGTGTTGAAAATCAATTAAAGCAGTGAATAAGAAGATAACTTATTTATTATTGTACTAATGGAATTCCAGTTTTAGCTAGGAAAATATACTTGGATGGCATTGTTAAACAAGCTTCTGATAATCGGTATTGGGATCTGTGGAACTGCCAGAAGTTGTCTCCTGAACTTGAGCTTAAATGCAGGCATATTTTCAAATTGAATCAGGTAGTTCATCATCTGAACATATATATATATATAATTTATTTATTTATTTATTTCTCTGATTCAAGTTTCCTATAAGATATCATAATGAACTGTTTTACTCTCCCCATCTCAGGAGTTGACTAATCAGTTAATTGAACTGGAGAGGCACTTCAACACCCTTGAAATCAATAAATTTGGTGAAAAGGAAGGAACTCATATGGCCAGCAGAACTTATCAGAGTAAATTTGGGTCTTCCAGGTTCAGATTTATTAGATAAAAGTTGTTCTAGTCTAACTTAATTGGCAATGGTTATTCGGTTTCCAAATTCAGTTGTGATACTCATGGTTTTTGAATTAAAATTTAAACACTTTTCAGCCAAATCCAATCACTGCATAGTCTGCACACCACAATGAATTCGCAACTTGCTGCTGCTGAACAACTGTCTGAATGTCTTGCTAAACAAATGGCTGTACTGAGTGTAGAGTCTCCAGTAAAAAAACAAAATGTGAAAAAGGAGTTGTTCGATACAATTGGGATCCCATATGATGCCTCTTTCAGCTCTCCGGCAACAACAAAAATTGGCGATACTTCTTCAGTGAAGAAGCTTTCTTTATCTTCCGGTTCTGCTGCTGCTAAATATCAGGCTAGAAGGAACCAATCCAGTGGTACCCACGATCCAGAAACTGCCAGGAGGAGGAGAGACTCACTTGACAGGGTAATGTTTCCTGACTTGCTCTTGTTCATACTGGTTCCAAAGTTGACCTACAATTCTTCTTTTCTTTTTTTTTTTCCATACTGTTGCAGTTCATCCAAAGTCAACAGTTCTAATCAGCTGTAAAAATACTTTATTGTGTATAGTTTGAACCTATTTACTCAGCCTTTCTTCTTGGACTGTGCTTATATTACTCATACTTGTATACATTTTTTGATCTGAATTAGTTGCCTTCTTTTTTAAGCAAATACTTCATATTTATTTAGCATGTTGATTTTTCTTTTTGGTCCTTGTTGCAGAGCTGGGTTAGTTTTGAGCCTCCAAAAACAACTGTAAAAAGGATAATTATGCAAGAACCTCAAAAGGGGGTTGAAGATAAGTCACCCTTGAGCAAGAAGCAACCTAATAGCCCTCACATGTCGAATGGAGCAGCCGTTGTTCGTCCAAAGGATCGGACAACCCCTCCATCGTTCCTGTACTCATCTGAAAGCAAAGGTGCAAATAGCCAATTTCAGAATTCATGTTTACTTATAATATCTGTAAGAAGACTGACTATAATTTGGATGGTTTTCTGTATGTTGTTCTGCAGCAGGCATTCAGGATACCTCGGTAAAAGAAGCTTCTGAAAATCAGTCAACACTATTCAAATGGGCCAACGATTCTGCTGGACCATCTATATCAACTGGGTTGAAGTCTTTTTCTACATTCCAAAGCGACATTGCTTTTGGACGATCATCACTTCCAGCTTCACAGTTGCAGCATGTGGGTGGTCAAAATAATACTGGCACAGTTTGCAATGATGTCACTGTAGCCAAATCAAGCACAGGAGTTTCTTTTCTTGAGAGGTCTAATCCTGTCTTGACCACTGAGACCAGGTCTGCATTGCAATCTGAAACTAAGACAAACCAAAAATCATTATCCTTTCCTGTGTTGCCCTCATTCACGCCAGCGTCGTCAAAAACACCGAATGACTTTCGAAATCCAAGCTTAGGGTCTTCACCAACAAATACAAAAGTTGCAAGCACGAATCATGCCACAAGCATAAAATCGTCGACTTTTGTATCTAGTAAATCCAGCGACCCTCCATTTTCTTCTCCGTCTTCTCTCCCTGTCGTTTCTTCTGTCTCTGAAAAATTTCCTCCTTCCGAGTCTGCAAGCAAAAGCCAGCCTGGCGAAAAAGCTCCAGTCTTTCCTGCATTATCATCAGCATTTTCTGCTCCATTATTTTCAAAGATAAATTCATCATCTGGTTTCCCATCTTCAGTATCCACCTCATCATCCCTTCCATCTTTTGGGGGTTCAATGGCCAGTTCTAGAGCCAGTGTTGATACTCCACCGAAGATTCAATCAATGTCCACTTCTGTAGCTTCTGACACACCAGTTTCCAGTTCTCTAACTTCTACCTCTCCAACTGTTTCCTCGTCCTCATCATCAGCTTCTTCAGTCACTACTTCTACCTCTAATATAGATCAGAGTCCCCAAACACCAGTATCCTTATCTGCTTCACCTCCAGTTAGCTTAGCGCCAGAATATCCTAAAATAGAGCTTCCTACCGATAAACTCAGCTTAAAGACAGATACTAGTGCTACTATGCAAGCACCATTGAAACTCGAAACTTCAGCACCATCTGCCCCTTCTGTTGAAATTCCAGCTGTATTGGCTTCTGGAAACCAGCCTAGCCTGTCAAACACATCTGCACCTGTATCTGATGTAACTGTGAATTCTCAACCAAACTCATCTGCTGGAATCAGTCTGTTTTCTGCACCAGTTGCTCCATTCTCAGTCTCTGTCAGTACCACCGTTGAAAAGAATGATCCATCTGCTGTTGTAGTTACACAAGAGGATGAAATGGAGGAGGAAGCTCCAGAGACAAGCCAAGCAACTGACCTTAACTTGGGAAACCTTGGCAGCTTTGGAATTGGATCAACCCCGAATCCTGGTGTTCCAAAACCTAACCCATTTGGTGGTCCATTCGGTAATGTTGCTCCAAGTCCTGCTAGCTCACCTTTTTCGTTAACAGTTCCTAGTGGCGAGCTGTTCCGGCCAGCTTCTTTCAACTTTCAATCACCTCAGCCTTCACAACAATCTGAACCAGCAACTTTCAATGCATTTTCTGGAAGCTTTGGTACTGGAGCAACTGCTCAGGCTCCCACACAAACTGGATTTGGCCAGCCAGCACAGATTGGACAAGGACAGCAAGCTTTGGGGTCTGTTCTTGGTTCTTTTGGGCAGTCGAGACAAATTGGTGGTGGTCTACCAGGGGCAGGTTTTGGATCTCCTGGTGGTTTTGGTGGCTTTGGTGCAACCAACTCCACAGGTGGGTTTTCTAGTGCTGCAACTGGTGCCGGATTTGCTACTGCTGGTTCCCCTAGTGGGGGTTTCGGTGGGTTTGCGGGGGTTGGTTCAGGTAGTGGATTCGCTGCAACAGCTACAGGTGGTGGAGGATTTGGCAACATTGGCTCTGCAGGTGGAGGATTTGCTGGTGCTGCCTCAACTGGTAATCCATTCCCCGCAACAGGTTACTTGATAATTCTTTGTTTGATTTAAATATGAGTTTAATTTGATATATTCATCTTTTATATTGCTGACCTTTACAGGTAGTGGAGGTTTTGGGCAATTTAGCGGTCAACAAGGGTCAGGATTCGGTGCTGGAAAACCTGCAGAACTCTTCACGCAGATGAGGAAATAGTCCAAGGCTGGAGTAGCTGGATGCTGATTTACGTAATCATTTGAAAATAGCAAAAGAAAACAACACATCTTTGATTGGACTCAACTGTGCTTAAAAATGAAAAGAAAACTTGAAAAACACTATAGATGTCTTTCTGAGCCTATTACGTGTAACATCACAAAATTTTTAGCTCGGCTTGCCCTTGACTGAATTAATCTCCCGCAAACCAGCGTTCCAATTGTTCAATTTTGACATATAAATCGATATTCCAATGTGCAAACATTCCAAACTCATAACTGATTCCAAAACTGACGAGCAAATATGGGTAACATTTCCAGAATTCAATTGGTCGAGTAAAATTTTACAAATGTTGTAGTTATACAAAAATTGCACCTGCAGCTGCAGTTTCACTTTTATTGAATAGATCAAGAACTAGTGTATAACAGAGTTGTTTAGGTTAACTAATCAAACAGGTACCCCTAACTCGGATATCTTCAGAATTCGTTTATCCAGCATGCCTCTCTGTCGATTCAGATGTGATGCCATGGAAGCAACCTGGTTAAGACATGAATAGGGTAAGAAAAACTACCAAGAGACGAGACCATAATGTAAAAGTTGTGTTCTTTCTTGTATTCAACTTGCCTCAGCTCGTAGTTTCAATGCCTCTCTGCCAGGAATTTCCCTTAGACCCTCCATCAGATCTAATGAATCATGAACTCAATTATGCCATTTATAAAGTGCAAACACTCAAAATAAAGGTTATTTTTTGATTATATAAAATTATTATATCCTATTGCTTATAGTAGGGGATACCCAATCATAAAAAAAGCTCAAGTATATATAAATCTGCAATACGTAGCACACTCAGAGAATAGTTTCATGAGAGATCTGGTCAAAACTGTCAATTGTCGTCTGATATGATCTCCCAAGACACAAAACGAGGAATTAACTCTAGTACCTGCAGCTTGAGCTTCAACTTTGTAGACTTGTTTAGCAAGCCTCTGAACTTGGTTTCCAGCAATCCTACACACAAATACTTGAGAACATCACACACCAATGGATGATCAAAGTTTTAACAGCGGAAGGAAACCCAGAAATTCACATTACTTGAGCTCACTCTCTCCACGTATCATATCCTTTTCAGCAAGTGCTGCCCGTTCAAGTAGTTTTCTGCTCTCTTTCTTCATCAAGTCAACAGACAAGTTCAACTCCTTCACATTCTTCTCAGCTTTGACAAATTTTGCCTGCACATAATTAGAGAGAAATAAAATATCTATCTATTCATTTGACCTGCAAGATACAGCTTCAGAAACTGAAACACTGTAGCATAACTCTCAATGAGATAATAGAAGCTTCTTCAATTTGTAAAGAGAGATGTACCTCCTCACTTTGAAATCGACCCACTGTTTGACGAAACAAAAACCTCCTTGGGCCTGCAGAAAAATCAGAAGACTCAACTGAAAATTGAGATAGCATCATATGCACATAAAAAATTCAAAACAGTAAACAAATGACAGTACAATATATCTAAAGCTGTCAAGTGATTTAAGGATAGAATGTTAAAAAGTTTTGTTATGGAGACCAAACCAAAGAAACCTACAAAAGCATTGGCCTGTCCCTCTTATGTCTCCCTGATTAAGGGATATTGAGGAGGGGTAATTGATTAGGAAGCCCTAGTCAGGTAACTTGCCCTTGCTTTCCTTTGATCTACCTACTTGCCAAGCTTATACAAGGGAGTTTTTCACTTTTATAATCACAGGAGAGGTACCAGGACCTCTCGACTATTTAGATTACATATCTATGAGGATAAAGATTTTAAAAGCAACACAGTCCCATATAAATAATTCTAAAACCTTATCTAAAACAACAATACTAACTCTTGTAAGATACTTATTACCTAACCAACTAAACTATAAACTAAGGATCTTAATTTAGTAACAGTACTAGGAACGAAATGTAACCATTTATAACATAACTCCAGAGTTTCTGGTGTTAAGTTCTCAGTCTAGATCCTAAATTACATGCTTGGCTGGAATATCCTCCGGAGTACAAAACAAAGCCTATAAAGACTTATACTAAACACCTTCTCTGCTTAAGCTACCATACCTTGATCCTGTGCTCATCTTCAACTTCAACTTTATCTCCCTCTACGCTGCACTCACCAAGATATCCAAATTTCTAAGAAGTTCTTGAGCTCTAACACCAAAGAAAACCGTGTGATCTTTAAATTATTAAACTAATATTGCATATCGGTCTTTATTCTACTTAAACCCTTTAATTGTAAGGTCTATCTCTATGGTTCAAACTTACAATTTACTTGATGTTCATTAACAAAGATCGAATCATCTAATAAGGAATACAGCATTGGATTTAACCTTAAAATTTCTCTAGTAAACTCATCCATTACAATGGTGAACATATAACAATGAAACCAAACCATTATGTAGACCAATCAGAATGAGGAATTCCTCTAAGGATACTCATGTAGTTTTCATACTCATAACACCCCATAATTCATGTACTTCAATATATCACACACGTACTATATGCTTCTCTAACACTCACCACAACACCTCCCTTGGACCTATCATATGCTTCTTTTCTAAGCCTAAAAAAACCATATGTAAATGCTTTTTTACCCTTTTCTAGCGTTTATCAACATCTCAAAGAAAAAAATTTTAAAGAAGGGAAAAAAGAAAAGGAAAAAAAAAAAAGAAAAAGAAAACTATGGTCAATCTAGCATAAAACCAAATTCATTACCCAAATCTCTTGGTCACTTTTTGAACTTTCCTTACTTCCCATTTGGCTTCCTTGTGATACCACTTCAATCTGATATATATTTCTTCCTTAGGTATACCCTCACAAGTTTAAACACTACTAGTCCATCAGTTTGAATGTATACATATTTAAATTCAAAAAAGAAATTGAAGGGTAAAAAATCAGTATGTCCCTAATTTTCTGATCCCCTGTACATGAATATGTGGAGCAAAGCTTGGCTACAAGCATGGGAAAAAAGTTTTTCAATGGCAACTTCTGGCCTAATGCCTAAGGTGACTATTGTAATGTATATAGATCATATTTTGATGTAGCAATCTTCAGTTTCAAACATAATGCACTTCATGACTGAGTAGCATATATAACTGTTCAAAAACTATAATTTGGATTCTAACTAATACAACATCCCTTCCAAAGTGCACCCCTACCCTACTACCTCCTAGTATCATACAACTTCCTTAATATCTTTATCACCAGTCATGAGCCTTATTTATCTACCTCTTTGCCTTTAGAATGCATAATGGTTATTAAATAACATGTTAATCAAATCAAATAAAAATGATTTAGTGCTCATCAAGAAAACTAAACCAAAGGCACATTTTCCTAATACTACCAGAAAGATATAAAACAACCATTAGCTCAATGGATCACAAGGATTTAAGAAATTACATTGCCTGAAGAGCTTTTAGTAACCTAGAACACTATCCTACCATTCTACAGTCAAAAGTTCTGGAATTCATACCACGCATAAGAAGGAGACCAGCTGTTAAAGCTATCCCAACTGCTTCACCTGGGTGTTCCCTCACCCCAAGAAGCTCATCTGCAAAAATAAAAAAAGGAATGCACCAGAAATTAATCCCCCCAAAAAAAAAATGGAAGCTGAACTCATTATCTTCATTTTCATCAAGATCTTATGATTCACAATACACTGGCACTGCAATTCAATATCGAGATATACTTCATGGAAGTACATACAAGCTTCCTCCCTCCATTTGATGAAAAAACAAATTTATCAACAATGTGCAACCAACATCATATGAAGCAACAAATAAAACGACATCTCAATTGAAATAAGAACACAAACCAAACTGAAAACCATATGCACTTTAATTAAAATGTCAAAATCTACCAAGCACAAACCATCTTAAGTCAAATCCCATAAATCAAATAACCACCTTTAGCTTTCCTGAAAAAAGCATCCTCGTAGATTTTGTACTGAGACACAACTTGCGGCACAAAATCCTGCAAAACCAAGAACACCCATTGTAATTAAACATTTAAAATTAAAATGAGAACCCAAGAGAAATTGAAGAATTTATTTTTAATAATTAAAAAAAATAATACCTGCAAAGAACGAAAATGGGTGGAGGAATTGTGTTGAAGAGAACGAGCAGAGCGAATAGCAGAATCCTTGGATTCAATGACGGTACGCTGCAGATCCTCCACCCATTCTCTTGCGTCTTTTGTCTTCGCCGCCGGCGATGATTCTGCTGATGACAGTGATGATGATGAATTTTCTACCTCGCTCATTTTTATTTTTTATTTTTAATTCTGTCTGCCATATGTAAGCAAGCACAAACCTTATTCTATTTTCTCGTTATTTCTAATTCATATTTATACTACCAGCGGTAAAATGTCAATTATACCCTATTTTTTCTCTAAATTTACAAACTAACACATCCTATGTGTGTGTCAATCCTTCGCCATTGATGCTCGAGTTTAATGGAACAAAATCGATTGCTCTGGGATACATCCATCTGTGACTCTTTCTAAACGTCTCTTCACAAGTAGACAAATATTGAGTTGTTAACTTAAAAGCACTATGGTCTTTGTTTATAATAAACTCAGTTTCTGGTATAATGTGAACTAATGTGAACTTTCATTTATTTATTATTTTAGTTGATTTCTTAGAGTTTGACTTAAATTTTTATTCACAAAAAAGGAAGAATCATATGAACTGAGCTTTTGGACACTGCCATAACAACCACTGACTTGATTAATTTATAGAATTAGAATATTCACAGAGAGGGAGAACGGGTCACAAATGGATATGTTCTCAATAGATCTGAAGAAACTCTGGAATGTATGGGAGATCCGAGCGATGATTATAACCAGTCTGTGTCTACAAATCATTCTCATCTTATTCGGCTCAAAGCGAAAAACCAACGGAGGAATTCCAATCAGAGTCCTGGTCTGGTCTGCATATCTAGCAGCTAATTGGGTAGCAACTGTCTGCTTAAGTGCTCTAGCCACCAACGGTGACTATTCTGCCAAGGCTACAAACTCTGTGCAGTCATTCTGGGCACCATTTCTTCTCTTGCATCTTGGCGGTCCAGATTCCATCACGGCCTGCTCCTTGGAAGACAATGACCTCTGGTTGAGGCATTTTCTACGCCTGATTGTCCAAGTCGGAGTTGCCATTTACATTCTCCTTAGGTCCTGGAGTACCGGAAACTCTCTCGGATACATCGCAATTCCTGTATTTTTCATCGGAATCATCAAGTACGGAGAGAGAACTTGGGTGCTCAGATCTTCCAGTACCAAGAGGTTGAAAAAGGACTTGTTGACTGACCCCGATCCCGGTCCGGATGTTGCTCTCATTTTGGACCAGAATGTTCAGGATCAGTTGGAGCAAAGACCTGCAGTTATTGTACATGAGGAGGATATAAAATCAGAAAATGATTATATCGTGGAAGGTAACTTCTTGCACAAGAGACTCTTGTATCTCTTTGCAGGTTTGATTCTTGGATTTTATGAGCGTAGAGATAGTTATTCTATCATTCATAATAAGTCACCTGCAGATGCCTTCAAGATTGTTGCAGTTGAACTTGGATTTATGTATGACAGGCTCTATACGAAGACGAGTTGGGTTTATACCTATCTTGGAGTGATTATTCGTTGCGTCAATCTATGTTTCTTGCTATCTACGCTACTTGCTTTCGTGATTGCTGTTGATAAGCACGTTTATGAAACGATTGATTTGGCAATAACGTATTCTCTGTTCGTTTGTTCCATTGTTCTGGAGGTGTTTGCGTTTGGTCTGCTTTTTATATCAGACTGGACTACGAAACTGAAAAAGGATCGTTGTGATCATTTTCGTTGTATGAAAAGTAAGAGATGGTCAGGTTCTATAGGACAATACAACCTATTTGATGTCTGCTTAACAAAGCCGATTTCGTGCATGCCAGTTCAGAAGCTTCTAGGCGTTCGTGAGGCTTTAGAGAATTTCAACTGCAAATACACTGTTGAAATCAGTGATGGACTACAGAGTTTGATATTTAATCACCTTAGAGACAAAGTTAAGGCGATTAAAGACGATGAGGACTATGTGAGCTTATGCAAGGAGTTATTAGCTTGCCGAGGGAACTATGTTCTTCAAAATTTCGATTCTGTGGACGATTTCAGATGGTGTACTCTTGATGTTGAATTCGACCACAGTCTCCTTCTCTGGCATATAGCAACTACTATATGTTACTATAATGACAAAGGAAAAGAAGCTAGAAGTAGAAATTCAAGATACAGAATTAGCAAATGTTTATCGGATTATATGTTGTATCTTTTAGTGATGCGTGAGACAATGTTGCCGGAAGGAATTGGTGAAATAAGGTACAGAGATACATGTGCTGAAGCTAGAAGATTTTTCAAGTACAAGAATATTGACTCTAGCTACAGAATAGGAGAAGCCTGCACAAAATTACTGGACGTTAACGTGAGTAGTTTAGAGATGTTGAACAGAATCAAAACAGATAGAAGTCAATCAGTGCTGTTTTCGGGGTGTATTCTGGCCAAGGTACTGGATAACATAGAATTGGCAAGTGATGACCAGAATAAGGGATACCGACGGAAATGGAAGTTGATAAGTGAAGTGTGGGTGGAGATGTTGGTGTATGCAGCGAGCCAATGCGGATGGAAAGAGCATGGCCAACAGCTACGGAGAGGAGGAGAGCTGATAACTCACGTTGCTGTTCTGATGGCCAATTTTGGCCTAAGTGAACAATACCAAATCCAGTCACAGTACATTAATTGGACAGATGTTTCGTATTCCAAGCCTGAGAAACATGTTTCGTATTTTGAGAAACATTTTTGTGGATCGTTAACTAGTGCTCTATGTTGTCTTTTCTGGTGTTGTCCTTGTCTCTGTTGTCTTTTGGGTGACGACAGATGTGACAAGTTCGTTGTCGATTATCTGATGTAGAGAACGTAATAATGATGATGAGGAAAATAGCGTCCTGGCTTTTACACTTATCCAATAAAATGATTTTATAAGTCTATTCCAAATTCTCTCCAACCAAGCCTCCATTTCTCACCCATTTCTCACTTTTCGATAAAATATTTCTGAGTTTTAATATATTTTAAGTTTATGGAACTCTATATATGACATTCACTTATGGAACTCCAAATACACTTTTTTCAATCATTACATTATATTTTAACTCTAATTTTAATTATAGATGAATTAATTTATTTTATTTTTTAAATAATAAAAAATATATTATTATAAATGATTTAAAAAATCCTTTCATTTGAGTTCAATATTAATACTACTCTTATTAACATACTATATTTAATTATAACAATTATTTAATTTTTTTTATTATAATATACATTTTTACTCCATATTAGAGTTCTATGGTTGGAGATGAAAAAAATTGGAGTTTCAAAAAGTTAAAAAGATTCTATTTGAAACTCTAATATAGAGGCTTAAAATGGAGTGTGGTTGGAAATAGCCTAAGGCCAACTTCAACCCTTCTACCCTATCTCATATATAGGGTAGAAAAATTACAAATTTGAAATCCAACCCAGGTACCCCATTTGTGATTTCGAGAAAATATAGGGTATTTGCACACAAGTCCCTCACTATTAATGGTGTTCTACTTCCCTTCACGCCCTATTGGACCTATTTGCAATTTTATAAAATTATATTTACATTTGTATCCTTTTAACTATATATTTGATAGTTATAAAGTATTAATTATAAATTAACATTAATTATATGACATTTAAAACATCAAAATTTAATTTATTAAAATTTTTAATTTTAAAAAATTTTAAATTAATTATTTTTAATGATAATAATAATTTAATGTAAAATTTTAAATAATAACACTAAATAATAATAAAATAACTAATGATAAATTAAAATCTACAAAAAGTAACTTGTACATGAATTAAATTTATAAAAAAAGTGTGATCGATATAGTAATTCGGAAAATTAAATAGAAGGATATCTACTTTTAGTATTTACTTTTATTATGATAATGTAATCGTTATTTATCGTGTTACTAAAATTATATTCCGACTGTTGTGTTTTATGTTATTTTAATTCGAATTTATTTATTAATGAATATAAAAAATAAACTATTTAATTATGTTAATAATATTATTAATTTAAGTAATTATTTATTTATTAAATTTTAATAATATTATAAATTTAATTTACATTTATTACTACACCACACCATCTATAATTATTAATCTTTTATATTAATAATGAATTTAAAATTTAACCACAAAAAAAAAATTACAATTTGACCCCAAAATGAATATAGAGTATGAGTAGGGTTGGAATGAAAATCAGAATAGAGTGATAGGGTATGCCTTATATTTGAGATAGAGTATGACTGTAGGTTGGAGATGGTCTAAGGCCTTCTCCAACCCCAAATCCTTCATTTCTTCAAATTTCACTTTAATTCTAATTCCCAATAAGCTTTTTAATAAAATATTAATTCTTCAATTTTTTTCAACTCCAACCCATTAACTCTAAATTTTGGAGGAAGGCTATTTTACAAATAAATTAATTACTTTTCACTATCATAAAAATTATTTACTTTTAAATTTATATATTATTATATTAGAAATAAATTAATTTTTTAATATATGTGTTTAATATAAAACATTATTATTTCATAATATTAAAATAATAAATTATTATTATTTCAATCATATATATATAATTTATATAAAAATAATTAAATTATATATAATTATTATTTTAATATATTAAAGTTAAAATGAAGTTATATTATTATATAATTAAATAAAAATAATATATTATAAAATAAAATTACAAGGATTTTTTATTACAATAATTTATTCCGTAAAATTAGTATATTGTTCCCACAAATGTTCAATTAAAACATTGCGAAGTTCAAAGTGACCTTCTCTATTTCTAATTTGTCTATACCGATTTAGAAATCGCTGAAATTGGTCCGTGGGATTATTAACCATTTGAACATCTGAGATCAATGGTTCTTGCATTTCAATGATATATGCTTCTAAATCACGTTCATCCTCAATTATCATATTATGCATTATGATGCATGTTGTCATTATATCATGTAAAACTTGTTTGTTCCACATACGTGCTGGTCCTTTGACTATGGCAAACCGTGACTTGAGAACGCCAAATGCACGCTCAACATCCTTCCGACAAGCCTCTTACTTCATTGCAAATAATTTTTTCTTTGGACCTTGAGGATCATGAATAGATTGCACAAGAGTTGACCATTTAGGATATATGTCATCAGCTAAATAATAACCAGTGTTATACTCTTTTCCTTGAATAACATAATGAGCTTCTGGTGCATTACCTGCAATAAGGTCAACAAATAAGTTAGATGATTCCAATACATTAATTCGTTGTTTGAGCATGGCAAACCAAAATATGCATGCCATATCCACAAATCATAATCAGCAACAGCCTCGAGAATAATTGTTGGAGATCCACTGCGACCGGTATATTGTCCAGCCCAAGCTGTTGGACAATTTTTCCATTGCAGTGCATACAATCGAGGCTTCCTAACATGCCTGGAAGACCACGTTTTTCACCTATTTGAAGCAATCTTGCAACATCATTAGCATTTGGTGATCTCAAATAATTTTCTCCAAATACTCAACAACAGCTCGACAAAATCTTTTCATACTTTCAACAGCAGTTGATTCTCCAATTTGTATATATTCATCAGTTGAGTCAGCCGGGACACCATATGCTAACATTCGAAAAATAGCAGTAATTTTTTGTAGAGCAGATAATCCAATTCTACCAATGGCATCGGTACGTTGCTGAAAATAATTATCATGGTTTTTCACTGCATTGACAATACGCAAAAATAAATCTCGGCTCATACGGTATCGCCTACGAAACTGATCATCATTATATCGAGGGTTCTCTGCGAAATAATCATTCCATAAATTACGATCAGCTGCTTCTCGGTCACGGTTAATCACTCGATGACCAGGAATTGAACCTCCATGTGTTGACGGATTATTTTGTACTTGATTGAAATAATAAGTCATGGCACTATTGTTGTTGACGTACATTTGGAATAGATTGGCTTGTTGTGCAAGAATTTGTTGATCCTGCTCTAATATAATGGAAGATAATTCGTTATCATCATTTGAGGATGAAGAAGAAGAAGATGAAGAAGAAAAATTCATTATACTGTAAGTAGATATTTTTTTTCTAACTGAGTACAATATGAAATAATCAAATGAAAGCGTGTACTATTTATAAACCACTTATAACACATATTTATTACTTATTTAGTAGTTCAATATTGTCATCATTATTAATTTGGGTGCAATGAAAACTTATAAAAAAATCTATACTTATTCAGAGACAGTGCATGCATGTGTACAAGTTATCATGAATATGATTCTGAGTTAATACAAAGTGGTGTGTAATGATTGCGTGCAAAGATTCTATATGTAATTATTACATGCACGTGAAGAAATCTTCATTTTGTACTCAATTTAAGTGCAGATAACTTATATACAATATGTAATATACAATATATGTTGGTGAGTGTTAGTGTTAGTGTGAGTGTGTGTAATAAACAAGTTGTCTGCCATTGTAAAGATATGAATTGACTAGGCTATAAAAGACAAGTTAGTGAGTTTGAGTGTGTGTAAGAAACAAATTGACTGACATAAGAAAATATATGACTTGACCAGACCATATAAGACATCTTGGTGAGTTTGAGTGTGTGTGAGAAATAACTTGTCTGACATAAGAAAATATATGACTTGACTAGACCATATAAGAAATCTTGATAAGTTTGAGTGTGTGTGAGAAACAACTTGTCTGACATAAGAAAATATATGATTTGACTACACCATATAATGGTGTGTGTAAAAAATTTTCTGAATTGACTAATGTATACAAGTAGCGTGTGTAATGGTGGCTTGATGTGCCATGTGCATGCATGTGCAGACCACTTGACATATTGTTCAATTATAAATTGACTAGTGCATGCATGTGTAGTAAAGGTGATTGAAAGTGATTGAAAGGTGATCGACCAATGGCTGATATGCTTCAACAACCTAATTGGAGGAAATGAGAGTATATATAGCAATAGGATAGCAAGAAGTCTTATACATAAGTGCAATAACTTATTATTCTTATTCTTACTTTTAAGTCTTTATATCACAAAAGATGTCTTCGTTTTCACCGGTAAACTCTTCCCAAAATTCCATAAGAAGTGCAGGCTACACCGTGCAAGAAGACATAGCTTTATGTCATGCATATTTAGATGTTTCTTATAATCCAATTGTTGGTATTAATCAATCGGGCGACTCATTTTGGTCACGCATTGAGATTGAGTACCAGAAAATAATACCAGTCTCTTGTATGAATGCTAGATCCAACAAATCTCTTCAATGTAGATGACAAATAATTAGTGCAGCTATTTCAAAGTTCAAATGGTGCATTCGACAAATTGAATTTTTACATCCAAGTGGAGCTTCTGAGCAGGATATTGTAAGTATTATTATTTTTTATTTATACATTTCTCTATAAATTATTAATATTAATTAAAAATTTAATTAATTTTTTTTATATAACATGTAGATAATTCGGGCAAAAGCATTAATGACGGAGGATAATAAATATAAGAATGGTTTCAAATTTGATCATATATGGCCCATCCTCAAGGATATGGAAAAATTTTCCGATTCTAACCAATCTCCAGCTTCCCGAAAGCGAAATATGCGAGTTGATGCATCACAATTTGGTTCTGATAATGCATATTCTCCAGATATGTCATCATTTCCTATTGATTTAAATGATGACTTAGAAAGTCAAGATAAGGACATGCATTGCAATAATGCAACATTTGAACGACCTGCTGGGAGGAATAAAGAAAAAATGAAAAAAAAGCAAACTGATGATATGCAAGAATATTTTGATTATATGAAGAAAAATAGTGAACGCATGTTAGGCATGTTTGAAACAAATTTTTCTACCATACAAGAAAATCAGCGTATATACCAACAAGATGTTGAACTTCGGAAGTTGAAAGTAGAAAATGAAAGAGAAAAGATTAAACTTAAGAAAGAGTGTGAAGAGAATAGAATTCTGGAAAAAGATGTGGAAGCAATTTCTGATCCGATTTTACGACAATATTATTGAAATGAGCAGTACAAAATCATTGCAAGGAGACAACAATGTGAGAGTGGTTCACAATTATTTCAAGATTCTGATCATTTTGGAGGAAATGAGAGTAATTCTAGCGAGTTTTAAACCACGTTGTTTTTATTATTTAAATTTTATTTCTATTATGTTATGTAAACTTTTTATTATGGTTTTTATTTATGTATGTGTATGTACTATCTATTTGTGGGGTGAGTAATAGTTAATTTCAATATTGTTTTTAATTTATCAACATACTCAAATCAATTTTAAATTTGTTTTAAATAATTATTTATTATAATTTTAAAATATTTAAAAAATTATAGTGATTAAAATATTTAATTATGAAACTAAATTAAAAAATATTTAAAAAAAAATATAAACTTATATATATAAATTATTAATTAATATTTAAATATTAAATTTTATATACAAATTATTAATTAATATTTATTATATTTATAATTTTATATATAAAATTATATTTTATAAATTAATAAAAACGTTTTATTAAATAAATACAAATATTAACATAAAATTTATAGTGCTAGTATTCTTTTATTACGTATTAAAAGTAATAATAATAAATTTAAAAATCAATTAAATAATGCAATAAATGTGAAAATGGAGCTGCTACGGGAGTCTCTTCACAATTGAAACTCACTCTTCACGTCCTCTCTTGTGATTGTGCATTGAGCCCACTTTGATTGGGTCCACTTCGATGTGACTAGGGGAGGGAAATGAAAATTTGGCGATCGTGTTGGAGAAGGCCTAAGTATTGTCTTTCTATCACTAAGCTATGTAAGTGGTGGTGATGATGAAGATCTGCTTACTACTAATAAGAGGAATTGATCATGAAAAGTGTCTGAGGCTCATGTAAGCGGGGGTGATGATGGGTAAAAGAGGAGAGGCAGGATAATGCGCATTCAAATTTAATAATGGCGAATTGAAAACCATCAACGGGGTGGTGGCGCAGTTGGCTAGCGCGTAGGTCTCATAGCTTCTGAGTGATCTTGAGGTCGAGAGTTCGAGCCTCTCTCACCCCATAATAAAATTTTCAATCCTTTTTTCTTCATTGATTTTCTTTTTAGACCTATAAATATATTATTTCTGTTATTTAATTTTATTTATTTATTTATTTTAACCTAAATAAAATAACTATTTGTATTATTTATATATTTTAACCTAATAAAATAACTACTTGTATTTTTTATATATTTTTAACCTCATTAATTTGTAATTTATAGTTTTACTTAGCCTAATTAATCTATAATTTTGCTTAGCCTAATTAATCTATAAATTTTTATTTTATTTAGCTTAATTAATTTATAATATTATTTTATAATTTAATTAATTTATACTTATTTTTAACTAATTTATTTTGTACAACTTAATACTATTTTATTTTTTAAATTAATTTAAAATATTTTTATATACACATTCTTAACTTAAATAATTTTACGCTTACTTCAAAAAATTATATTAGATCTAGTACAATCTAATAAATAAATTATTTTTATTAATTTATAATTTTATTTATATATTTTTATTATTTTCTCGACCTAATTAATTTATAATTTTATATCCTTTTGCTCAACCTAATTAATTTATAGTTTTATTTGTATATTTTCATTCTTTTACCTAATTAATTTATACTCAGTTTGTAGTTGATATGTTCTTAACCTTAATATTTCTTTTATTAAAAAGTAAATATACTGTCGTATACCTAGGATAATACTAGTGGACTATAGGTCATTTGTTAATGCGGACCGATCATCAATAGTAGCAGTTGTGTTCATTTTCTAGTGGAGAGCATAAACCAAAATTTAACACCTAAAAGTCAAAATTTTCAGAGAGCTAAAAGGGAAAGAAATACACGTGAGCAGCACGTGAGCTGTCCTCGAGTACAACAGAACAACAAGGTTTTCTTTTCAGTTTCGCACTCTGGCACCCTTCTCTCTCCCACGACGATCTTGTTGAATAACCGACCCAAGCTCTCCCTCCCATCAAACATTAAAAACAAATCCAATCGAGGAAATCAAACATGCGCATCTCCACTTGTCTACATTTCCTCCAATTTCAACGACCTTGAACGCAACGCTGCACATTTATGTCTAGATTCCCAGACGATGCGTGGTGGCTGCTGTCCTTGCTCTTGCTCTTGTTTCTGTCGCTGTGCATCACTGCTTAATGCTCTCAGAGATGGTTTCTACTCCTTCCTTCGTGACTACGATCGTTTGCAATACGTCGCTGTCATTCTCATTTACATTCAAGTACGTCTTTCTTTCTTTCTGTTTTTTTTTTTTTTTAATTTTTTTTTTATTCTTGCTTGTGGAATGGTGAATATTTGATTAATTGGAATACGTCATTCTGTTGTTTACTTGCTCAATTTTGAAATTTAGATAGGTTGCGCGTTGATTGGATCGCTGGGGGCATTGTACAATGGAGTACTTTTGATCAATTTAGGCATAGCTTTGTTTGCTCTTGTTGCTATTGAGAGTAGCAGCCAGAGTCTTGGACGAACCTACGCTGTTCTTTTATTCTGTTCGATTCTTGTCGATATATTCTGGTTTATTTTGTTCACTCATGAAATTTGGAACATTTCATCCAAGTCCTATGGCGCCTATTTTATTTTCTCGGTTAGGCTCACTTTGGCGATGCAGATCGTTGGGTTCTTGGTTAGGTTATCGTCTTCTTTGTTGTGGATTCAGATTTATAGGCTGGGGGTGGCCTGTGTCAATAGTCGTGAGGGGGATTATGATTTGAGACATAGCTTTTTGAGCCCTGTAGCTCATGCTGTTCCAGGGAGAACCGTTTCAGATTCTGATGATGTGTTGGGAGGAGCCATCTATGACCCTGCTTATTACTCTTCTCTCTTTGAGGATGGTCAGGACAATAAGTTTTTTCTTCAGGTAATTTTCATATTCGCTTGAATGAACTTCTTATGTTTCTTTAGCTTTTATGTCTTGTTTGTTGCTTTTGTGTTTTGCTTGTGAACTGGAATTTGGTTGCCTCTTTCTAAGTTTTGTGTTAGTATGGGTGTTTAATCTTTTGGGGTAGATGACTAAGTTGGCTGATTATACTTGTGAAGTAGCCGAAAGTAACTTATTGAATGCTTTTATTTAGAAAGATTCTCTTCTATTCTATTTGTATCATGGTTATTAGTTACATTTTGCATTCTTATATGTGAATGCAACTCTGAATGCTGTATATGTTGAATGAAGAGGAGATTTCAACTTATCTATTGGAGATGACTTATTAGATTATTAAACCTGTAATTGGGATGCTAGTAGATATTAATTTGTTATAGTTGTTTCCTTTATGGGAATATGTATTTGTCAAATATTACATCTGATCATTAACATTAAGTCAATTATTTCTTGTGGAGATGGCATATATTAACCTGTATCACCCTGCGATTTAGATCTTGGTAGGTGTAAAGTTAAAGTTTTTCTCTTTGCCTTCATCAGAATATGTTTGTTATATGTTCAATATTAACTTCTTAAGGCAATCAAGTGTTCGTGCAATCCCAGAACTTGTACTGTTGGTCCATTTGTCAAATTGGTGCACAATTTTTTTCATTTCTCTTTTTTGCTCGTTTTGTTTTTAGGACCAGAATGACAGCACTGCCGAGCATGGGTCTACATCTGGTGTTGATGGTTCACAATTAAAGCAATCCTTGTGCAGATCTTGTCAGTTTGTAGATGTGAGTACCTATTAATACGTTCCTTCTTGTTATGAATTTACGGTGGCATCACATCTGTTTGGGGATAGGCTGTTTATGTAGCTTAGGAACCCTTTTTGCAATAGGAAGCCATATATAACTGCTAATTAGAGGTGAAGTAGGAGCACTAAAATCAGAGATAATTTAGTTATTGTTGTAAGATACGTTTAGTTACTCAAAAACTAAAATCATAGATAATTTAGTTATTCATAATGGATTAAACCGTTTAAAAAAATTTTATGTGACAAAGATGTAGATTATGCTTAGGGCTGTTTATGATGGTGAAATAATCACTTATATAGTGATGAAATGTCAATTATATATTTCCTTCCTTTGTAAGCTTACTATTGCAAATAAAACATAAAAATACTTTTACAGTGGAACTATGTGCATGTATGACCTTTTAAAGTGATTATCTTGTAATCACAATTAGTCTCAGGCATAACTGTAGTAAAAAAAAAAATATGCAATTAAGAAAAGGTGACATGCGAGGGAAAGAAAAACATACTGAATCAACCTCCTAGAAGTTTCCTTGGTAGGATGTCATACAGTGTCTCAAAATAAAATTCTTATTGTAATGAGGAAATAAAAGGTTTCTAAGTTGTATTCTGGCATTAAAACAAAAATAGTTTACTAAATGTCTAACTACATCAGCAACATGAATAAATACAAACCTTAGTCCCAATTCTATTGAGGTTAGTTATCTCCAAATGATCTTATCCAAATCATAGATCTTGTTAGTCATTTCTTCCTCTTCTAATTCTTGAAGTTTGAATATTCTCTAATGCACTAACCTAACTAAGCCTCTTTTGGTTCATGCTAAGCCACTTTAGTCTATCTTCAATCTCTTTGTTAACTATTGGCATTACACCTACTTTACAATGAATTCAATGTGGGTATGTAATTAAGTTTGGATGAGTTGATTGAAACTATGAATTCTCAAATCCAATGGTTGAGTTAAGTATTCAACCCTATTTAGATTGGAACTTTGAGAGAATGCTCCATGCTTAATATTGTGAAGGTGAAAATTACAAGAGGAAGAACGATGTAGTTAGAATATAAAATAGGAAGAGAACTTCTTGATTGTAAGTTTTATACGTCTGTGTGTAAATCTTGGGTTCGGTTAGGTTGCATTAGAGTAATAGATCCCAACATAGCTTGAAAGCAAAAGGTCTGGTTGAACTAAATTTGCAACCCACGCTAACCTTACTGAGTTGGGTTGGATTACTACTTTCAAATGCCCACTTCTATTACAAATACTTCATTTTATTATTTATTATCAGTCCTTGTATGACTATGCATCCGTCTCATATATGCATCTCGCTACTATCATTTTATATATTAATTTTTTTTAATGGGCTTAAATTCAGAACCATGTAGCATAGCTAGACAGATCGTAGCCCTTTATTATTTTCTTTTCAACTTAATAGGCATCTTAGCATCATAAGCTACTCACATGACATTTTTTCACTTAAGCAAACCTGCTCTAAAATCCCTTGCTCACCACTATCTTTATCTATATGTCCTTTATGCTGCACTGACCCAAACTATTCAAATGTCCTAGAATTTTCCTACTGTATAAGGAAAAATGGCCACTATGATATCTCAAGTTACTATTCTATCATGCATGCATTTGGTTTTGAAAATTTCCTATTTTGAGCCTCGTGATCTCTCTAAACTATTGTTTTACCAATAAAACTAGAATTATTTAATTCTAAAGTTTAAGAGATTAAGCTCTTTTCCTAGTGAGACACAGTCTAAAGAGTTTGAATTGTCATAGTAGGGAAGAAATTAAAGTGTCCAAGGGTAGGGTGCTAGTTTTAGACTTCCTAGTTGATGTTTCCGCAACCCAATCCTTGGCTAGAAACTCTAATGTATAATGTTAAGGACTCTTAGTGGACATCACAATCAGTTATCATGAATTAGAGTGACGGATTCCTTTGTAGATTATGATTTATTTCTTTCTTGTTTCTGTGATTGACGAATGCTTATTTACTGTTTATATATGAGTAAGGATTTCCTTATGTCAAGAACTTCCTAAATTGATATTTTCCTATTGTTGAGAGTCCTTGTGAGGTCTATCTTCTGAATTAAAGTAAATTATTAATTAAATCCAGTTGCATTTTATTGTAATTGGGGTTCCAGAATTTAAGAGATGAAGCTCTCTGTCTAATGAGCTTCAAGGTGCAATGTCCATTCAAAGAGTTTAAAACCCCATAGGCAAGGGAATAAAGTCCAAGGTCAAGAGGTTAGATTTAGATTTTAGTCCTTTTGTGTCTATTGGTGGAAAAAGAAGTGTGCGGGAATAGGGGAGGACAGTCTACCTATTGGTCTCTTAGGTGCAAGAATCGATTGCTTATCTAAGGATTAGGAAACAACTTTGAAATTCCAACAACCAGTAGCAGAAGATGGGCAGGGTCTGCACAATAAGGAAAAGTGCATGGGTCTGGAATGGTGCCTAGCTAGGTATATAAAATTTGATTTCCTTACCTTTTATAAGGACAGGAAGGAAAAGCCTTTGAGGTTTACTGCTGGAAAAAATTTTCAACAACTTAGGATGTCAAAGCTGGATTTCACATAGTTCAAGGAATTTGGTTTTGGTATCAATGATTACAGATGTCCAAACTGATGTCTTGGGATGGGCTTAAAATGGCCTTTATGATGAGATTCCGGACCACCAAACACTAGTACTGCATTGAGGAATTTCAAGAACTAGCAAAGCCAACGATCTTTTAAGGTCTGAGCAACATGTGACTGTCTGTTTGCAAGCACTGGAGGAATCTATCCCATTAAATGTGGAAGCTTAAAAAAATCCCATGTTTAGACCATCCCTTGAACCCAGCTGCTGCATATGACCAAAAATTAGAGACCACATGAGACTATTTATGTGTCTGGATAATTGGAACAACTATCGGGTAGAAGTGACCATGTTAGAGTTTCTAGCCATTGATTGGGTCCTGGGAGGATGGATTATGAAGTCTGAATATAACCTTGCATCTTGAGTCTCTTTAGAGAGAGAGAGCGCCTAATTACAGTCCAGCTGAGCTCTATTTATGTGTTTGGATTATTGGAACAACTATCATGTAGAAGTGACTGTTAGAGTTTCTAGCCATAGTCTGAATCTAACCTTGCACCTTGAGTCTCTTTAGAGAGACCAATTTCTTAAATTTTGTGATAACCAAAACTCAATATCAAATGAGGTGACATAAATAAATTCTTAACCCATATATATATAACCAACCAATAATATAAAATTTTAGAACTTAGAAAGAAGTCAATCATAATCTGAAAAAGACTTATTTTGAAGATCAAATTTTGACGATCAATAACTCTCATAGTTAGTAATTTGATGACCATGGAAGAATCTTAACACTATGACTATAGTCATTATACTGTTGTACTATTTGGACTGGGACGTGAATGTTAAATTATCTCCTTCCTGACCTTGTATCCAAATCCAAGTATTATTTACGTCTAGTTGCTTCTTCATCTTTGCATAATAATCAACTTCTTTCTACTTGTCCATTCTGCTCTGTTTCTTCTTCAATTGAATTTCATCAGTTCTTTAGGTCTATGCATGCGGATATGTTTTTCTGAATATAATTTGATTGGGTCATCATGGTCATCACATTGGTCCATTAATGCATTAAGCTTACCCCTTTTAAGCATTCATGGATTCAGTCTCCTAACCATCATCATCTTTGCACAGTTTGGTAAGCTTTTCTTTTATATTGTAGTCCTTTTATCTTCTCGATTTTCAATAAGATTTATATTGACGTATACGTGGAATGAACCAAACCTGTAAGCTGGTAGGTATGTTTG
The DNA here is from genome assembly GCA_031304145.1 of Cardiospermum halicacabum. Classification (NCBI taxonomy): domain Eukaryota; kingdom Viridiplantae; phylum Streptophyta; class Magnoliopsida; order Sapindales; family Sapindaceae; genus Cardiospermum; species Cardiospermum halicacabum. The sequence goes on along the minus strand of CM062390.1, from coordinate 8,103,808 downwards.
TTGGAATCAGCAATTGGTGTAGAAAATTTTTAGAATAATAAAATCCACTATGATTAGACAAACTGGGAAGATTTGAAGATACATAACAGTTTCAAGTAACTTTCGCTCAACTTTTTTGAATGCTTCAATGAACAGTGGAAGCTTTTTGTCATGTTCTTTTGTTTGAAATAAAATGAGTAGTGCGATTGCTATGAACTTCTCCCTGTATTGATCATAGTAAGTAGAACTCATTTGTAAGAATTTGGATTCTTGATTGTAAGCAAGCTTTGTACTTGATATTCACCGCTGTAGAATATTGGAGTTGTCTCTTGTGATTATAAGTCAATCACAAAACAATAGTTTTCGTCATAAATATACCCCAATAATGGTATTGGCTTTGTTTGTCTTTCTATTTCAATGGCAGTGTGTTTTCTACATCTTACAACTCTGAGTCTTGTGCAGGAGGAGAATGGAATAGGCAAGGCTGAAACAGTTTGAGAATCAAAGTATAGGATCTGTGAAAAGTTTGGCATCGCTCCTTTCCGTTTATCTTAGTTTCTGAGGATATTATTTCACTCACTCGGCCTAGCTGTGCACGGGAAGTGGATTTTTGTCTAGTTACTGTACAGATCACCATTTTTAGCAATTCTTTACGGAGGAGGATATCTTGGAACATAAGTTTAGCAGATGAATTCAGATTTTTGCTTTTCTCCTTTTGATTTTCTTGATTTTTTTTTCTTCCATTTACCTTGTTTGCAAATATTTGATGAGGATCTATGTCCATTAACACGCTTGTAAAATTAGGCATCAGTTTGTTTGGAATGCAATATACATATATCTTAGACAATCCTAGTTCCTATGTTGGAAAAGTGGATTAGCTAGATTTATAGAGATGATATGCTGAGTATTTTGTTTGCTTTCTTACTGTTTTTCTCTTCTGGAAGTATTATCAAAATGGAATACAGTGTTTTTCTTTAGTTACTGGTATTCTCTTTAGTGTTGCGATTGTGAAGGATGTCTTCATTGTTGTCCCACTCTGCTGCGCATTGGTATATTCGTTGGGATTATGTCTCTATTTCAATGTAGACTTGTACTGTAGCAGAACTAAAGTGGCAAAAAAGATGCTTACATATATTCGTATGCTTAGACTGTTCTGATGATTGTAAATAGTATTTTAATTTTTTTAGTTAATTAATTATTTAATTTTTCAATCGGGATCGGATTTAATGGTTCTTTTGCAAATGAGAGGTCAATAGAATTTACATCGCCCGGCCCATTTTCATCCTTAAAACTAATTTCCTTGACAGGTCGAGTTCTTGTGAAGAGTCGACTTGAATCCGTAGAAATGGATGGTCCTGAATCTTGTGTGGTGTTTCACCTGCTCTTCTCTTATTATATATACCATCGAAAAAGGTAGCTATGGTCTTGTGTTGAGATTGCACTTACCTACTAGTCATTGAACTTTTGAAAATACAAGCAAGCACAACAAACCTAAATGCCATTCCATCTCCTAGTCGTTGAAAATAAGTAAAAAAGAAAAAAAAAAAAGGTTTTTATCAATACCCTCAACAACATCAAGAAGGCCGAGCAAGTCTCATTTATGAAATTATTGTGCCATCCACCTCTCCTCAAGCCATCGCTGATGGCGTTTTTTCATGTATTAAGCTTACTTTAAGTAAACAATGACTATATATAGGAGCAGAAACAATTCAAATCTTTTGTATTGTATGCATGATAAAAGAAACAAAAATAAATAAGTAAAGAGACAAGTATGGAAGAGTTACTATAATGTATCAAAATTGCACTGCTTAAAAGCGTCAGTGGGATCCCAAATTTATGATTCTGGTCAGGTCTTTAATCATCATTGAGTTTCTCTCAAGCAAAAAATAAAAGCAGAAACAAGTTTCTTTTACCTCCCACCAAAAAATCAGCATAAACCGAAAGCAAAATAGATATACCCGACCAGACCATTAATTCACAGTAATTATCTTGATCACAGATGCAGTTCCAACACGGTGAAGAGCCACAACTGAATCCCCCTTCTTGCAGATTCCCTTGCTCTTGGCATGATCAACTGCGAATTCAATTGCTTCCTCTGTTGTTTCTGCATGAGAAGCCCTTGCGGATCCTGCATATAGAGCTGGAACCAAACCACGGAAAATAAGGCTATGCCTTGCTGGAGCTTCATTACTGCATGACCAATCAAACGAATCTGTCTTGATCTCTGGGACAACCACAGACAAAATTGGCATTCCTGGCCTGTACTTGGCCACCAATTTGGCGGTACTCCCTCCCCTTGTCAAGACCAGGATGAGACTTGCTTTGGCAGAATTAGCTGTTCTGACAGCAGAAGAAGCCAGACTCTCCAATGGACTCATGGGCACTGGTGAGTACTGCATAATCCTTTTAAAAACATCCCCATAATCAAGTGTGCTTTCAGCTTCTACACATATTTTAGCCATGGTACGGACTGCAAGCTCTGGGTAAGCTCCAGCAGCTGTCTCACCACTAAGCATCACACAGTCAGTGCCATCAAGAACTGCATTGGCAACATCAGTAGCCTCTGCTCTAGTTGGTCGAGGAGACTTGATCATGGACTCCAACATTTGGGTTGCAGTTACAACTGGCTTCCCTTGAATGTTGCACTTGTAGATCATCACTTTCTGAGCAAGAAAGATCTTCTCAATTGGTATCTCCATTCCAAGATCACCTCGTGCAACCATAAATGCATCTGATTGCATAAGGATATCATCAAAATTTGCCACCCCTTCTTGATTTTCAACCTAGCAAACAATTCAAGAGGTGAATAACCAGATAAAAAACATGAGACATGCTCAGTTAATAGATACCGGTATGGACACTGATGAATGATATTATGCATGATCAGATATCATTTTATCAACACTAGCGCATATCCCCAGACTTTTAAAGTTATTACTAATCCAAGCCATATTAAAGTGTCTGCTAATGATGAATCATTAGCCATGCAAAATGGACTGATAGACAGTAACGTACTATGATGCTTGTGGGAAAAGGAAAAAAAAGAAAAAAAGAAGGAACAATGGATCAAAAAACCAACATACCTTAGACATAAGCATGATATTCTTTGAGTGCTCCCCAAGTACCTTCCGGACTTCTACAAGATCGGAACCTTTTCGAACAAATGACAGAGCGATCATGTCAATTTGATTAGGGACTCCCCATTTTAGAATATCTTCCTTGTCTTTGTCTGTTAAGGTTGGCAGGTCAACTATAACCCCTGGAAGATTAACATTCTTCCTCTCCCCAAGCATAGCGGAGTTCTCACATCGACATTTAACCAATCCTTCTTGAACATCACAAGATAAAACAGTGAATGAGATCGTGCCATCTGCGCAAAGTATCACCATACCTGGCTTGACATCCTGAGGCAACTTTTTGTAGCTCATGCTGATCATGTTCTCATCACCCTGAATGGTGTAGTCAGTAGATATGGTGATTTCTTGACCTTGTTTCAGCTGAACAGGTTTGCCATCTTTCAAAAATCCAGTTCGAATCTCTGGACCCTATTAAAAGACCAATTCAGAAACATCAGATACAAATTAAATGCATTAAATTTCTAATTGAGGAGGCAACAAAATATTGAAGGTGAAAATGGAAGAGCTTATATTAGTGGGTGACTAGGCTTAGATAAGGCAGCAGTCGACCTATGAATTGTCTTCTTCCATTATCATTTAAAATACGGATTGGTTTTAAAAGCCAGATATCCATATGTTCTATACGTTTTTTTCATGGCAATTATCATTGAAATCAATCCAATACCTTGTTGGATAAATCTATTAAGCTGTTATGGGAGCAAGTTGCCTAAAAAGGATTCACACAAGTCCAAACACGGCAGTTATTTTTTTATTCTTAAGGTAAAAACGGAAACAAAAAACAGTCAAGTAATATAAGCACATAGAAAACATAGTTCTTGAAATCACAAGTCATAAATACTCCATTCATCAAGTGGCGCAGACAAATGATAAAAGTATTCTATCTACTATCAAGAATTTTAACAAGGGTGAAAAACTGACACAACACAGAAACCACTGGCTTCTGATCCTATTATGTGCTTTGAACTCCGAGCATCAATTTTCTTTTGAGTTCCAATAGAAAAACAGATCCAAAATGAAAGCAATAATTAAACAAGAATTAATTGAAACAGTCGTAGGTGAAGAAAAACATTGGAGGAGATTATAAACTATAACTAGTGGCCCAACAACTATCTAGAAAACTAATCAAACGTCCACTACAAACAGAACCTAATCAGATTCAACAAAGCCATAAACAGAAGTCAAATAAAGAAATAAATCAAAAATCAAAAACACAAATCAAGCAGAAATGGAACAAAATCAGATTCAAAATGATATACCTTAGTGTCAAGCATGACGGCACAGAGAATACCGGTGTTAGCCATAGCAGTTCTGAGATTATCAAGCGTTTCCTGATGATATTCATGAGATCCATGAGAGAAGTTGAAACGAGCGACATTCATGCCCGCTCTAAGAAGTTTCTCCACCATCGGAATCGATCTCGAAGCCGGTCCGAGAGTGCAGACGATCTTCGTCTTCGGTTTCTTCTCAAACGTTTCGGCACCGCCGTTGTCCATGTCTTCTTCTGTGTCTACAAACTTTGAAAAGGTCTCTGAGAAAGAAAAACAACACAATCCAGATGTGAAATTTGAAGACGCAGTGACTGTGTATGTGAAAAATGATTATATAGAAAAATCACAAACAGAGGGAAAGAGAGAATTGTGAAACCTGAGGAACAAGAAAGCGTGCTCCGTCAATCTGAACACTAAACAATTGCTTTTATTCTACAATTCAAGCGAATATTAATATTTCTTCTGATGTGTCTTCCATTTTATATATGTAAAGATATCTAAATGGGCTTTTCATAGTTTTGCAATGAACCATCAAACTAGTTGGGTCAACTGCCCCTGATTTTTTATTTTTATTTTTATTTTTAATTTTTATTACTTTACATAATTACCATTTGATTTGGTTGATTTTGCAAATCTAAAAAGATGTTATAAGCCAGTATAATTAATTGGTGGAAACATTAAATACAGCCCAGTTAATTCATTTATATATTTATTATTAAAATAAATAAATAAAAGGCAAGTGGTAGTTATACTAGGGAAAATTCACGTTGTTATCTTTGAGAAGAATTGGACCAGTTCTGATAGAGACATTCTCTGCCAATAAGAAACTACAAACTAACTACGTGGTGTGATATGGCTTTTAGATTGGATTTTGGGTCGTTTTGGTCAGTCCCACAGTTTCTTTCTTGTGCAGTGTAGAGCCACTCTTTTGCATATATTCTTATATTGAGATCCCAAAAATGACTGGTTTCATATCTAATACTATTATTTTATAACTGAATAAGGAATTTGAGTTCCAAGACCATCCATCTGTTGTGCTTTGGGCCCCAGAATGATATAAATTGTGGGCATGGGATTGGGGGCTACTGATTTTAGAGAATCAGTGTGTGCCTCTCATTGAGGAAAGTGCTTGTAATTGTAGTAGCAGGTGGTTTTCATTCAGTTCACAGAGCACGAGACGGTTTGATGGGTAATTGTATTGCTTCTTTTCACCGGCACCTAGATTTATCTTGTCTCCAAAAGCAGATACCAAAGTCACAAATCTATTTATTGATGCTTTTCTCATGGGTTGACAAATAGGTAACATTATTCATCCATTCAAAGTCACAAGGTTTGAATCACATTCAAGAGTTTGTCAAAAGTTTCACATGATTCCCTCAACAAATTTTTCAAGAGCAAACAATTTAAGCAATTGATATATAGTATAAGCTTGACTTCATCTTTTATGTAAGATGGAAAATTTAGGCACTAAAGTCAATAGAAGAGAATGGAGTACTGTTCAACTCTGACAAGATTTGGTTTGTCACTTGATGCACATAGCTGAGAAATAAATACAGTTCCAAGTTGAAGTTCCCTCCAGAATGTAAAGATTAAGGAAAATGAATGTACCTGACTATGAAGGCTCCATGACTCAGATATTAACATTTCAAACTTGCAAAGAGTTACCTTTTTGTGAAAACAGTGCAGAAAAGGGCAGCAGCGGACAAGACAAAATTGCATGTAGTTCTAGGAAAATAGATGGGTTGACAGCAATGTAGTGTCTGCCATAAATGGAAGTTAAAAAGCACAAGAAAGAATAAGAAGAAGAATATTTCTATCTAAAGAACGATCAAAAAGAAGAATATTTCTATCTCAACAATAATCACAAGAATGACCAAGGAGAAGAATATTTCTATCTCATCAGGAAAAAGTACAAGAAGCAGAATATTTCTATTGGAAAATATTAATGTCTAAGGTAAGGCCAGATGATTCAAGTTGAGTTATTTGTGATGCTTTTACTGACACGGAGAGGTTGATCTGTAGCTATACATCAGTCTACAATGACAACTAAATCTCTCATATCTTATTCTTCTGTTCAACAATCCCGGACTCTCTCACACTAGTGACATACAAGAGTAGTAAATATGAAGCTTACTTGAGAGAATGATCATAGTCTTGAAAATGGGAAATACTGTAAATGAAGTGAGCCAACCACTTTGAAGCTGCAAAGCAAACAATAGCTACTGAAACCAATGTGGTTTTCCCTATAGTGGACAGGAGTCTCTGACGAGTGGCTGCAACTATTCCAACTGAGACAATTGAAGCAATCTGTAAACTCACTTCAAGAGCATTCAAAGCCTTGCATGCAAAACTGCAGCTTTTGCAGTTCACTACATGAGAATTGTACCTGAATCCAATCAATAACTATTGTTGAAACAAACAGGTTAACAATAACAGCATACATGTTCATTTTAATTTGTGTTGTTACCTGTCCATGAGCTGCTCTTTTGGCGGTGACAATGGAAGATCAGTTGTCCTGAATTTGCCTCTCCAGTCTACTTGACAGCCCGCATACTTGTTCAACCATCTTCTGAAACCAACTACCAATGCATCTGATTTTGTTGGCACAAAACATGATTTATGCCAATTATCAGTACCTGCAAGTTCCATTATCCTACGCTCCTATACAATCCCCAACCATACGTCTTTTAAGTTAATTAGTCTGTTACTACTTGTAACAAAAGGATAAAGACTAGAGCTGAATCACCTCCAGGTGAAGTAGATATAAAGTCGAATCTACTAGTAAATTCATTTTGGCATGGAGAAGCCAGTTCGGAATAAAACTATCTGCCCAACTAAGAAATTTTCTTGAGGCTCCCCATATCATTCTGCTTTTACTTGGACTTATTGGGATGAAGTAAAAAAACCACCACTGCATGTTGTTGTTGAGACAATTTCTGACCAAATGCAATCGGTTCATGTTCATGTAAAGTAACACAAATCATTACAAATAAGCTGCAAATACCCTTATATCTACGTTTTCACAACCTTATCAGTTGCCAGAGCCATTGAAGCACCAACCATGACAAACACATTGGAGTCTACCCAATTGGTCAATTCTACCTTGAGAAAGTGGAGCCAATCTATGAGGACAAGTATCATCAAACACCTTCGGTTCATTGTCATTCCTGTCCCACCAGACCCCCAAATCAATCCCCATAAAAAATCCTTTTGTCTAAATCACTCACAGGCATCACTGAATACCAATGGAAGTACCAATGGCACTTCTCAACTGGGGTTTGAGTTTCAGGGGAAATGGTTGGTTGTGGGGGATAATGATGATGATAGGGTTGCATTGAGCTTTGATGATCTTGAGGAGGTTTGTTTGCAACAAGTTATGGTGAAACATGATGATGATCTTGGGTCTTTACCGAGATTTTTTCCTAAGAGTTGGTGGTTGTGATTTGTGAAATGAAGGGAGATAGCAGAGTGCAGCAGATTCCATGGAGAAGTAACTGGAAACAAGAATAGAAAAATGCAGAGATTATTTTATTCAACTCCAGCTTCATGCTGACAATAATGATCCTGGACTGCATCTGATTTTCCTTTCCAATTTATGTAGGACATTTTCAATCGTTGAATTGAAAAGCATGAAAAACATGTTTGGGATTTTCCACACAACCCAATAAGGTGGATCGGCCAAATAATTTACCTCCCTGGTAATTAATCTGGATTATTGACATTGAATAACAAGCACCATAGTTGCAACTTGCCAGTTGATACAAATTATACATTCACTCATTGGATAGAATAATTACCATTAAATCCTGATACATAAAGTATAATAAGAGAGAATCTCAAACGAGAGCATGATTGTAATCATGGTAATGAAAGTTCTTGTAGACATAACGAGCCAACCAATTTGATGCTGCGTAGCAAAATATACTCATCAATACTGCTGAGGTTGCAATTATGCCGCCACTGTTATTGGTCGCAGCCGCAATCCCAACTAAAACTACTGACATGACTTGTAAAGCCACTTTTACTACATTTAGACTCTTGTACGCAGACTTACAACTCTTGCAAGTCATTACATGTGTCCAGTACCTGCACAAGTTCCCTCTTGTTAGCTAGTTGATGTATATATGTTAATGGACCAACAACAGTCTGACCTGTCCATGAGTTGTTCTCTTGGTGGGGTAGGTGGAAGAGTTGTATCACTAAATTTTCCATTCCACTGGACTTGGCCATCGGAGAATTTGTACAACCACTTTCTAAATCCCACCACAAATGCGTCTGACTTGGTTGGTATGCAGCAAGTTTTTAGCCAATTTTCAGGTCCGGCTTCATACAGCTTTTTCTCCTATAATAGATTATGTAAGTGTCACTAGAATATAGATGTGTTTCCTAGAGACTTTTAATTACCTCAACGTGAATGAGATGCAAATCTGAGTCCACAATAAGATTAAGTCCTATGTGAAGTATCCATGGTGGAATGAGAGATTGGACCCAACTTCGAATGTTCTTGGCAGAGCACCATATCAATCTGCTATGACCAGGACTAACTGGTACACAGAAAAAGACCACCATTCTCTGATGTTTTGGCTGCTTCTTCCCTATTGAATACTGAAAACAATTGGAACATAAACAGCATCAATCACATATGCTAATATCTAACATTTGTAATTACTTGATATAAAAACCTGAGTCCTATACCATACCTTACCACTTGCAGCGGAAAAGGCAAGTCCATTACTTTGAAAAGCAGTAGGGTTTGTGCATGTATAGAAGATAAAAGGGGCTATAAAGTTGGCTCTGCTCCATATATGATCTCCAGAGAAACCATTTATGTCTAATTGATTCACAGATATTTCCAGAGGTTTCCCACCTTCTCTGTCCACCTTCACTGTAATTAGCCATAACTACTAAGTAATGTAATTGTTATGATTCAAAACATAACATATATACCTTGTGGAGGGCGGTCCACTTGAAATATGCCGAAATGAGAATAGGGGACGTGAGCCGGGTCCATTATATTTTCAGTTATGACTTCATACCTGAAATAATATGTATGGTTTAAATAATTAAAATAAGAAGAAAAGAAAGAGTATATTTTGATATATGATGTATACCCAACAGGAAGATCTCTAGTGAAGAAATCCTTGGAGAATGATGGATCATCAAGCTCTGGAATCAAAGGTGGTTTCTTCTTGCTTATAACATCTTTGTATTCAGCATCAGTGTTTGGCCAAAACCAGACTATGTCATGTTGGACAACACTTGGATAAACTCTTGCACATGCTTTCTTGAATGTCTGGAACTGCAAATTTTGTATGTTTTATAATTATTATTATTTACTAATTAAAGCATATCGAGTAGTAGTACCTTAGGACCATCTGATGCAGCTTGAGGGATGAGTTTACATCGACCAGAGCCATTGAAGCACCAACCATGATAAGCACACTGAAGTCTACCCGATTGATCGATTCTTCCATCAGACAAAGGAGCCAATCTGTGAGGACAAGCATCGTCAAACACTTTCCATGTGTTCTCATTTTTGTCCCACCAGACAACTATGTCAAGTCCCATAACTGTTCTTCCATGAGGGACTCTCTTGTCCAGATCAGAAACGGGCACGACAGGACACCATTCTGTGAACCAATCGAACTTTTCATGTTTGGTTTCGGTTTGAAGCTCTGGCTCGGCTGAAATTGTTAATGATGATATTGATGCTGCTCTTAATGATGTTGATGGAATTGAAGACCTATTGAAGCGAAGAATCGTTGAAGTGGTGATGTGGTGGTGTCTGTGATGTGCTTTTGGGGTGTGATTGAGTGAGGAAGATAGTCTGAGAGCTTCCATGAGTGGTGGTGATCAAAACTAAGAGGAAGAGAGATTCATGAAAGGTGACATACATTATGGAACCATGATACCTTAATATTTAAATTAAAACCTCCAGCAGAGGTTTTTATTTATTTATGTTTCAGTGGACAGCTCTGCAAATTCCATTATCATTTGGTGCTATTGTATACGTCTATTTAATAATAAAATATAAATTTTAGTATAATAATAATTATTGTGTATAATTTTGTTTTGTTGTTTTATCGAATTTTTTATTTCCGAAATTATAAAATTGATTTAAATTTATAAATTAAATTTTATATATTTAAAAAAATTAATTTCTTTTTTATATTTTTTTATATATACATAATTATATTGATGTAATTATAATCTCCAACCATATAATATTGAATTTATTTATAAAAACTTTAAAAATTTATTTTTATAATTTTTTTAAAATTATTTTGTAGTTTTAATCAAACTTTATGAAATTAATTTTAAAAAATAAATTATAAAAATAATAATAAATTTGCGTATTAATAATAAACTCCTTAATTATATTCCACCTTCAAAATTATATTTACCAAATAAATATATAACGTAAATACGTGTATTAAATCACCTGAGATAGAGAGTGCTTGATTTGTTTTTAGGTAAAGTGGTCAAGGTAATGAAACTAAAGCATCTTTCCTGATGATATAATTGAATTTAAAGTTGAAGATAACATTAAACATATGGGGAGGAGAAAGGTTCATAAATAATTGAATTTCTATGGCAGGCAAACATAATAATGTCCCACGATTTTGGCACTTTTAACATTTGATATACAAATCGACATAAACATGGGAAATTCAGTGCTTTTTTTTTTAATAATTATTTACAAATTTAATATAATAATATTTATTTTGCAATTATTTGAATCTGGAAGAAAGAAAATGCTAAAATATTTACTAGATATCAAAATATATGAATTCAATATTTGTTGATTAATTTTTTAATTTGTAGTTATCTTTCTTCAATTATTGGATTTTAAAATATAAAAAGAGAATTGGTCTACAACAAAATTTTCAATCACCACAACTCTCACCACCATTAAAGTCACTCTATTCAGTTCTTCTACAGTCATGTTCCCAAAATGGATAAAAATAAATTATTAATAAAAACACTGTTATGACCCAGAAAATGGATAGAGAAAGAAACATTTCTACAATTATATGACAACAGTAACACTATATCAAAAGTTATAAAATAAAATACGTGCAGTTTCCAATTTTTTTTATTGTACAGAATGATTGTAATCATGAAAATGAAAGTTGCTATAGACGAAATTAGACAGCACTTTTGAAGCTGTATAACTGATCAGAGCCACCAACACAATCATGATTTTAAACCTCTCATTTTGCTTGGCTATAGCAGCAATAGCAATTGAACCAATACTCATGAATGGTAGTGCAATCTCAAAGCCATTCAACATCTTATATGCAGAGCTACAGCTTCTACACTTCACCACATGTGACCAATACCTGCAATAATAATACACACCACAAATTCAGACCTAAACCATTATCTCAGACTCATATCCATTTGAAAAACTCATTACCTATCCATCAACTGCTCTCTTGGTGGTGTTGGTGGAAGACTTCCACCCAACTTCCCTCTCCAATTGACCTCACCATCTGAAAACTTGATCAACCAGTTTCGAAAAGCGATTACAAAAGCATCTGCTTTTGTAGGCACAAAACATGACTTGTGCCAATTTGCAGCTCCATTGTCCATAAGTTTATACTCCTGCATAACCATGAATCACTAAACATTAACATAAGCTTATTTTATCTTGTAATTGTTGGTATGATGAGCCTGGAGTCACCTCAGCATGAAGCAGATGCAAATCTGAGTCCACAATTAGGTTCTGTTTCAAATGATGAACCCATCTAGGAATTAAGTCGATCCATGTTCTGAAATTTTTAGAGATACCCCATATCATTCTGCTGTGACCTGGACTCACTGGTATACAGAAAAAGCAGAACAACATTCTTCTTTGCTCTGGCATCTGATTAGTCAAAACATTTTGTTCAAACTGTCACATTCATTTCATATAAGCATACAATGTTTTGATTTTATTTTTTATTTTTTACCTTATCAGCTGCTGCTCCAACAGAAACTCCTTTAAAGGGCTTAAAAGCAACAGAGTCATTAAAATTATAGTAAGTACAAGGTGCAACAAAATTAGCAGTGCCCCACAAATGCTTTCCATGGAAACCATTGATGTTGAATTGTTCCATAACAAAATCCAGAGGCCTGCCTCCTTCTCTATCCACTTTCTCTGTATCAAATATATATACATAAAAGATCAGCATTTGTATGATTTTTCATTTCACATAAGTTAGTATCTAGAGAGTACCTTTAGCCTGAGGCTGTTTGTCAATCTGCATTATTTTATAGTGTGCATATGGGACATGAGCAGGGTCCATCACATTTTCTATTAACACCTCATACCCATAAGGCATATCTCTGACAATCCATGAATTGGAAAATGAAGGGTGATGCATTTCAGGAATATATGGTGGTTGCTTCTCTGCAATGATGTCTTTAAATTTGGGATCAGTACTTGGCCAAAACCAAACCATGTCATACAGTACAACGCTTGGATAAACTCTTGCACATGCTTTTTTGTGCGTTTGTACCTGAATTGTACTTATTAACATCAAATTGCAGAGAAGAAAGAGAATGTTATGATAGAGACTAAAGAGAGAAAGTACCTGAGGACCATCACTGGGAGCCTGAGGGATGAGTTTGCAGTTGCCAGAGCCATTGAAGCACCAACCATGATAAGCACATTGAAGTCTACCTGATTTGTCGATTCGTCCATCAGACAGTGGAGCCAATCTGTGAGGACAAGCATCATCAAACACTTTCCATGTGTTCTCATTCTTGTCCCACCAAACAACTATATCAAGTCCTAGTACTTTTGATCCATGAGGGACTCTCTTGTCCAGATCATATGTCGGCATGATTGGGTACCAATGTGAGTACCAGTCGAACTTCTCATGTTTGGGTTCGGTTTCAAGTGATTGGTCTATTGAGATGGAAACTTTGAATGTTCTTGATGTGTTTTTGTTAAATGTAGATGGATTTGGTGGTGGACTTGACCAAAAGCTAAATGTTTTGTACTTAGGTAGTGTGAAAATTGTTTTGTGATGTGATTTTGTTATGTTAAGTGAAGGAATAGAGGATGCTCTTAGAGTTTCCATGACAACCAACCTTGGAGTGGTGGTTCACTTTGTAGAATTTGAAGAGAACTGAATATTAAATCTAACACACATGTTGTGTTTATAATTCAATGTTACGTAGAATAATTATGATAGCCGACAAAGAAAGGAAGACATTAGCTCAATTATTTGAGATATCATTTCAATAATATACATCACAAATCGAACAAAATCAGAAAGATTATGATATTGTCTACATTTTGATGTTAAACAGATAATTATTGAATGTCACCTGATGCCATGTTTGAATTTTTGGTTTTGCGTGTGGTCAGTTTTTAAATGCTAAACGCCAATTATATGAGTAGGATTGATAATGAATTTGTCGTCTTCATTGATTCTTAAAAATGTGATAAATTTAAAATATTATGTAAAAAGATATATTATGATGATCCATTGATCCAATCTATTCAATTTATATATTTTATTAATTTATTATTATAAATAAAAATATATTAATTGACTGCATTTGGCCGATGATGGCAGTTTATATTAATAATAATAATAATAATAATAATAATTTAAATAAATAAAATAATGTATTTTAAAATTGAAACACTATGTATAATTTATTTGTTAATAGTTTTTTTAATATAAAATAATATACTTCATATAAATTTGTGTGTATTAAAAATTATTATTATTATTTTTAATGTTTATATAGTTTAAAATATTAGTACCGAATAATTTATATATTTTTTAATTTAAAGATTATTTTTATACACCCTACATCAATACGTCGTAGGTAAAAGGAAATATAAATATTTAAAGAAAATGGTTAATTCTGTGTTACCTAACCCAGATTTCTGCATGAGCATACCGTATCTTTTCTCCATCATATGGAGTGTCCCCAATCAGGAACGTATTTTGCATCATTCTAACCTAATTTATTTGTCAGCTGACGCTCAGATATGTTGGTTGTTCGACCCGACAGAATTCACCATATACAGTTGTAGTAGGTTTACGATAAATACTTTTGACGTTCAATAAACAAAACGAAAACGGAATCTCCCACTTTTCATTACGAATGAAAACTACCAACTCTCACAATTCAACAACATTATTAATACCCAATTTAATCCCATCATTGAATGGAATGATTATAATCATGGAAATGAAAGTTCTTGTAGATGAAATGTGACAACAACTTGGAAGCTCCAAAGCTGACCAAAGCAATCAACACCATTATGGTCTTGTATTTGGTTGCAACTGTGATGCCGAGGCCAATTGACACTATAGGAATAACTTGTAGAACAACCTGAAAGATATTCAGACTCTTGTATGCCGAATTACAGCTTGAACAATTGACCACATGGGTCCAATACCTACAAAACCATCTCGGTTAGCTTGTCATGCAAGAAACAAACCCTGTTAATTTCAATTATTATTATTAATACCTATCCATCAATTGCTCTCTTGGTGGTGAAGGTGGAAGAGTTTGGTTAAACTCAGATCCCCAATTGATCTGTCCATCAGAATACTTGTTCAACCACTTCCGAAAAGCAACCACAAGCCCATCTGACTTGGTGGGCACGAAACATGCCTTTTGCCAATATCCAGCACCAGCCTCCATAAATTTATACTCCTGCAATAAAACATCACTATAACACTCCCCAATACAGCAACTAGAATCTAAAAGGTAAATGGTAAATGATAATCACCTCCTTATGAAGAAGATACAAATCGGAGTCAATAATCAAGTTTGCTTTGATATGAAGTATCCATCTCGGAACCAGTTTATCAATCCAACTCATATTTTCTTTACAAGCACCCCATATCATTCTACAATTACCTGGACTAACCGGAATACAGAAGAAATATATTACTGTTCTATTTTCCTCCTGTCAAATTAACAAACGAATAAGAATACACATATAGATACAACTGTCAATGACAAGTAGTAGTCTCTTGCTTTTTCTCTTTTACCTTATTTCTATGAGAAGGTCCTTTATTAAAAGTCACTCGGACGTTGTTAGAATTATAGTAAGTGCAAGGTGCTATAAAATTATAGTCCCAAAAATGCTTCCCGGAGAATCCATTTACATCAAATTGATCAACAACAACGTCAAAAGGTCTGCCACCTTCTCTGTCCACTTTCACTGTCAACAATATATATGTGTATGGTTATCAACTTATCAAAATATATAGTAACTTTGCACAAAAGCAATTAGTGATAACCAGTTGACTGTTGATCAAGCTGCATAATTCCGAAGTGTGCATATGGGACATGAGCAGGGTCCATTATATTCTCTGTCAACACCTCGTACCCGTAAGGAATATCTCGGTTTACCCAATATTTGATAAATGAAGGATCGTCCATTTGAGGAATAGAAGGTGGTTTTTTGTGTGCTATGATGTTTTTGTATTTTGGATCGGTGTTAGGCCAAAACCAAACCATGTCATGATGGACTGTGCTCGGATAAACCTTTGCACATGCCTTTTTGAACGTGTGGACCTGTTTTTGAATTTAAATAATGTTGTTAGGTGTAATCTAACATATACCTGTATATGTACAGATTTATATTACCTGAGGTCCATCGGAAGGAGCCTGAGGAATGAGTTTACAGTTTCCAGAGCCGTTGAAGCACCAACCATGATAAGCACACTGAAGTCTACCCGATTTGTCGATTCTTCCATCAGACAATGGAGCCAATCTATGAGGACAAGCATCATCAAACACTTTCCATGTGTTCTCATTTTTGTCCCACCAAACAACTATATCAAGCCCAAGCACTTTTAGTCCATGTGGAACTCTGTTGTCAAGATCACATATTGGCATGAGTGGATACCATTGTGAGTACCAATCGAACTTCTCTTCTTTGGTTTCTGTTTCAATAGATGGTTCTGTTGAAATTATGGGTGATGAAGATATGGTGGAGACTTTGAACGATTTTGATCTGGTTTGGTTATTAATAGTTGTTAAGGACCAGTTGGGTAGTGGCCTTGAGTGAAAAACCTTGAAGTTTGATTGAGTGAGAGTTGTTTTGTGATGTGAATGTGATTTTACTAGTGAAAGAACAGAGGTTGCTCTTTGAGCTGCCATGATTTCATCTGATATCAAGTTTGTAAGTATTGTTGGTTATATATACAAAAATGGTGCTGGTTCAAAGAGTGAATTCTGTGGGTACTGAATTATTATGAGAAATTCTTCTTTTTTTAATTTATGTAATCTATTGAGAAATGTGACCCTGAATACGACGATAATGATCAATATTACGAAAGAAAAATCTCATTAGAGATAGGTCAGAGTTGGAAATGTTTAACCTAACACAACTCAGACATATAAAGAATACTAAATAACAGCTGATAGTTGGATTATCAGTATCACATACAGTCAAGATCCTGTTTAAACGAAGAAAGTTGATGAATGACCTTTTTAACGTATAATCTGATCCTAACAGAGGTATAATTTAAAAATTAAAAAATTTACAAAATTCGTTAAAACTTTCACGTGATAGTTGCACACCTTACAGAGAAGAGAAGAATCTTAACCAAAATGTCTATCAATCATTCAAATGTATTGGGTATATAAAATATAGTATCAGCTTTCCTACTCTGTTTGTTTCTTCCATTTTCTTTCTTTCAACATAAGATCTTGGATCGCATCAAATTTGATTGTGTGGGGCCCAACAAACATAGCATTATTTAAACATATAAATAACGTGTCAGCTAGTTAAATAGTTATCCATCAAAAAGAGCAGTAGTATTAGTATTACCGGTTCATGAGTTGTTGTATATCCCTGACCTTATTATGATAATCAGTTAGTGGGGTGAGATGTGAAACGTATTCCTCGTTCATCTCAAATTCAATTTTAGCGTGGCTAGTTCCATTTGTCCAAGAAAAAAAAAATTCACATCTTAAAAGGGGTATTTTCGTACTTTCTTTATTTTTATTAAAATTTTTAAAAAATATTTAAAAAAATTTCTTTTAATAATTTTTTTCTCTCTTTTCTTTTTCTTCTTTATTTTCTTTTTCTTTTTCCTTTTTTTTTTCTTCTTATCAAATTCTCTCCCCTCTCTCTTTCCCACCAAATCTCTCCCTCCCCCACCAAAAATTAAAATATTAAAAATAAAAAATAATCTTAGATTTATTATTATTATTATTTAACATCGAAGTGAAGAAGAGGGGAAAAAAAAATAAAGAAGAAAAAAATAAAAAAAAGAAGAAAAAATAAAGAGAAAAAAAAGTTTTATTTTAAAAATAAAAAATATTTTATTTGGAAAAAGAAAACTTTTTATTCTTGATCTTTCATTTTTTTTTGAGACTATTTTTTATTTTCAATATTTTAATTTTTTGTGGGGGAGAGAGATTTAATGGGGAAGAGAGAGGGGAAAGAGTTTGATGTAGGGGAAGAAGAAGAAAAAAGAAAAAAAAAAAAAAAAAAGAAGAAGAAGAAGAAGAAAAGAAGAAGAAAAAAAGAGAAAAAGAAATTTATTTTTTTTAATTTAAAAATAAATAAATAAAACTAGGGAAATTATGAAAATGCCCATCGGTTACTGTTCATCCACTAATAGATGAACAATAAATCTAACGAATTCCATCTAAAAGAGGTTTTTTGGCCAAAAATGAAAAATGTGAGGTTTTTGGTCAACAGGTCAAATTAGCGGTGGTTTTTTGGAAATCACCCTTACATTTATATATTATTATTTTATATGTAAATTTAGGATGGAAAAATGACATGTTTGAGATTTCACTGCTTCATAAATGATTATTTTGCAATTACAAGCAGCTCCAAACATATACGTTGTTTTGTTGGCACGGATAGAGAGGTGTCAAATTAAATTAGTTGTGATATACTAAAACATTATATAATATAATTTGTTGACGGTTAAATTGGTTTATAAAATTTAAAAAAAAAAATAATTGAGAATTGTTTTTATAATTATATTTAGTATACAAATTTATTTACTTTTCTTATAATATTTTTCATTTCACTATTTCTCCCTCGTCTTTTTTTATTTTAAAAAAAAATATTTTTTAAACCGTTTATTTGATTTAAGTAATTTTTATGTCATCAAATTTTTCTACATTTGTCTTGTAGAGGATTTTAAAGACTATATGATCGTTGTAGTTGACATCACATGAACACATATGATTATATAAATTTTTTTATAATTTTTTAGTTGTTTTTTTTTATCTCTTTTGGAGAAACGATAGCTACTATTTGAATTAGGAAGTAGAGAACCTTTTAAATTACCTTTTCATTATTTTACTTCTTTTTTTTTTTTTTAATTTTCAACCATTGGATATCTTACATTCCTCTGAATTTGCCTTAATAGTCTCTTGAGCTTATTCGTGTTATTTAATTCTTGAAATCCAAAAAGGTTCTCTTGTTCATATGTTAATTAAATGATTTTATGAAAAATGAATATTTAAATATCGTTGAATAGGAAATAGTTTTCGAAAATGTTATGGTATTTGATGTTAATACAAATATGGTGACCTGAATATATTTATGAAAAAAAAAAATTTAGCTATTACTTATATCTTGGATAAAGACTACTCTGAATATCAACATTGGATATACGTTGCTGTTATGTTGTGGGGTTTTTGTAATATATCCCAATGTGGATATAGTGGTGGGATTGAGAATATGACACGAGAGTGGGAGAGTGAGTACTGTCTCTTTGGGTGTGAGTACTTAAACCTTGGCAGAATTGTGTCATACTTCCTCTGTATTTTTTTAGCGGCTACACTTGCATAGTAGCCACTATTCATCCATCAATCTTATTTTGTATGTATTTATTTATGTATAAAGAAAAATATAGTCAAATGAGATATTGTTTTATTCGTTTCAATGTCTACTTTCTAGATATAAAATTATTATAATTTTTTGTTGTGTATAATTAAAGATAATTACCGTTAAAGTTAAACATCGAAAAACGTATAAATAGAAAGTATAGTGAGTAAAAAAATAAAAAAATAAAAATAAAAATAGTATATGATTCACAGAATTCGATAACAATTTGGATTATATAGATTATTGGGGGTTAATGTTGATATTTTAATTATACTATTAATTATGATGTATAATGTTGTTTCTGAGTTATGGAAATTTATTATGTTCATTTGAAAAGTTCGAAATTAGATGTGAAATAGGTTGATTTGAAATAAATGAAAAGGATATTACTTTTATATTGATTTTGAAATTGTTTTATAAAAAGCATTTGGAAAGGTTAATTCTGTAAGTTTTATTTTTACTCTTGATATTTGATTAAGTTAAGAATAGAGGATAGTAATCTATTGGGCAGGTAGCTCCCACCTACTTAACTAACATTTTTCAAATTTAGATTTTTTTTTTTTTTTTTTTGCTTAATAGCAAGAAGCAATTATGTTGTTTAAACTTTATTTATTATAAGTTGTATTTATTATATTGAAATTTTGAACTAGTAGTAACGTAATAATTTGATATGTGTGTATGGCTATGTTCGACACTAGCTTTTTTTTTTTTTACAGAGTTTAGAGTTTGAATCAGTCAAAACTCTAAAAGCGTTAAAAATCTGTGTTTGGTCTCATCTTATAATCTTCCCCTCAGAGTTTTTCACAGAGTTTTCAAAACGTTGCTGAGAGTAACATTTAGAGTTTCAATCACAGATTTTAAACTTACTCTTCCAAAATTATCCTTATCCATACTAATTTCAAATTAATTTTTCTTTTTATCAAATTATTTTATGATAATTACTTTTTAATCAATTATTTTATTTTTGGTTTTAATAAATTAAATATATTTTTTATAAAGACAGAGAAAAAAAAGTTGATTATTACAAATGTATTATTTTTTTTTGTTATTTATTAAAAAAAAATTTATTCTAAAATTATATTTTAAATTTAAAAATAATGATCTTTTTTATATCATGTCCTTTTACGTCATTTAAACATTATTAAATAATTAAAATGCTAGTTTACCAAACATTATTTATTAAAATCACTAGTTAAAACATTGAACGCTATCCGTTATTTAAAAAACGCTAAACGCTTAAAAATAAATTAAACGATGTTCAAAACGCTAAACGCTAATAAAAACGCTGGTCGCGCCAAACATAACCTATATCTAGATGTTGGATATCAGATTGATTTATTTTATTTATTGGGAGATTCTCGACGAACCACGGTATATTTGGGCTATTAACCAAAAACCTCGTCCGCTTCATTTTTAGTCAAAATCCATCTTTTGATGTTTTTCCATCCAATTACTATTCATTTGTGAACGATAAACAATGAGGATATTTTTATAATTTCATTATTTTAAAATTAATAATAATAATAATAATAATAATAAAATTCTTGCCCATGCATGCAACATATTGAGTAGATAAAAATTAAAAAATAAAAATAAAAAAATCCAATCATTTCCGATAAACTAAATTATCATTTTGCGTTTTCGGTTTGTTTCTTGCATTTCTTTATTTCTGGTTCTTTGAACATAAATCTTCACTTTATTCAATCAGATTTGCATTATTACAAATACCATGTCAGCTACAGCTCCAGATTCTAAAACTGTGGGGTCTCTCCCTCCCACACATCAGAAAAGATAAAAATAAAAACTCAAACAGACCCCAACCACCAATTTATTCAAAAATACAAGTTTATTACTCGAAGATCATGGTCGGTCATTGATTCGGATTATTGAATGGAATGATTATAATCATGGTAATGAAAATTCTTGTAGATGAAATGAGACAACCATTTGGAAGATCCAAAGCTGACCAAAGCAATCAACACCATCATGGTACTGTACTTGGTAGCAACTGTGATGCCTACACCGATCCAAACTAAAGACAGAATTTGTAGACCAACCTGAAGGGCATTCAGACCCTTGTATGCCGATTTACAGCTTGAACAATTCACCACATGGGTCCAATACCTACAAAACCACCTCGGTTAGCTTGTCATGCAAGAAAACAAACCCTGTTAATTTCAATTATTATTATTAATACCTATCCATCAATTGTTCTCTTGGTGGTGAAGGTGGAAGAGTTTGGTTAAATTTAGGTCCCCAATTGATCTGACCATCAGAATACTTGTTCAACCACTTCCGAAAAGCAACCACAAGCCCATCTGACTTGGTGGGCACGAAACATGCCTTTTGCCAATTTCCAGGACCAACCTCCATAAATTTATACTCCTGCAATGGAACTTCACTATAACATTCTCTGCAAATAGGATCTAAAAAGTAAATTGTAAACTATAATCACCTCTTTATGAAGAAGATGCAAATCGGAGTCAATGATCAAGTTTGATGTCATATGAAGTATCCATCTTGGAACCAGTTTATCAATCCAAGTCATATTTTTTTTACAAGCACCCCATATCAATCTACAATTACCTGGACTAACCGGAATACAGAAGAAATATAGTACCGTTCTATTTTCCTCCTGTCAAATTATCAAACAAATAAGAATATACATATAGATATAACTGTACAGGTCTCTTGCTTTTTCTCTTTACCTCAGTTCTATGAGAAGGTCCATTAAAACCATTAAAGGTGACTCGAATGTTGTTGGAGTTGTAGTAAGTACAAGGTGCTATAAAATTATAGTCCCAAAAATGCTTCCCGGAGAATCCATTTACATCAAATTGATCCACAACAACGTCAAAAGGTCTGCCACCTTCTCTGTCCACTTTCGCTGTCAACAATATGTGTATATGGTTATCAACTTATAAAATACAGTATATAGCAGATGTACAAAAGCAATTGATGATTACCTGTAGATTGTTGATCAATCTGCATAATTCCTAAGTGTGCATATGGGACATGAGCAGGGTCCATTATATTCTCTGTCAACACTTCATACCCGTAAGGAATATCTCGGTTTACCCAATATTTGATAAATGAAGGATTCTCCATTTCAGGAATAGAAGGTGGTTTTTTGTGAGATATGATGTCTTTGTATTTTGGATCGGTGTTAGGCCAAAACCATACCATGTCATAATGGACTGTGCTCGGATAAACCTTTGCACATGCTTTGTTGAACGTGTGGACCTGTTTTTGAATTTAAATAATGTTGTTAGGTGTAATCTAACATATTGTTGTATGTATAGATTTATATTACCTGAGGTCCGTCGGAAGGAGCCTGAGGGATGAGTTTGCAGTTGCCAGAGCCATTGAAGCACCAACCATGATAAGCACATTGAAGTCTGCCCGATTTGTCGATTCTTCCATCAGACAGTGGAGCCAATCTGTGAGGACAAGCATCATCAAACACCTTCCATGTGTTCTCATTCTTGTCCCACCAAACAACTATGTCAAGTCCTAGTACTTTCAGTCCATGTGGCACTCTCTTGTCAAGATCACATATTGGCATCACTGGATACCATTGTGAGTACCAATCGAACCTCTCTTCTTTGGTTTCGGTTTCGAAAGATGGATCTGTTGAAATTGTGGGTGATGAAGATATGGTGGAGACTTTGAATGATTTTGATCTGTTTTGGTTATTAATAGTTGTTAAGGACCACTTGGGCAGTGGCCTTGAGTGAAAAATCTTCAAGTTTGATTGAGTGAGAGTTGTTTTGTGATGTGAATGTGATTTTACTAGTGAAAGAACATAGGTTGCTCTTTGAGCTGCCATGATTGCATCTGATATCAAGTTTGTGAGTATTGTTATATACAAATGGTGCTGGTCTGTGTACAGAATTATTAATGGGAAATTCTTTTTATTTTTTTATTTTTTTTAATTTATGTAATCTATTGGGAACACCAAATACGAAAGAAAAAATCTCATTAGAGATAGCTTCAAGAATTTTGTGTCGGATTGGAAAATGTTTAACCTAACCCAACTCAGACATATAAAGAATACTAAATAAATGCTGATGGGTGGATTATCAGTATCAACCTACAGTCAAGATCCTGTATAAATGAAGGAAGCTGATGACCTTTTTAACGTTTAATCTGATCCTTCATCTTGCAAGCAGACGAGAAGTTATCGATTACAAGGTATAATTACTGTAAAACACAACTTACCGAACCAACGAATATGAATACTAGCATTTTACATTCTTCTATTTTAAATTGAATTATATAAAAATTTATTTAATTAGTTTAATTTTAAATTATTGTATAATTTAAATTTTATTAAATAAAATTTGGCTTAAATACAGACTCCTTTTCGATTTTTAAATTGATTGGAATAATTATAATATAATACACATTATTTAAGCTGCTAAAGAGAATTTTGATTTTAATAATTTTTAAATTAAAGAGGTCATTTGCATTATTTTTAAATTTTGTTTAACTAAAACCATGTATAGTGAGATAACATATATAAAAAAAATTAACCATTTGACCATGTGTAATATTTAATTTTGTCAAATTAAAATATTTAAATAAAATTTAATAAATCTAAATGAGATTTTAAATTAAATTTGAGTTTATAAAAATAATTATTTTAATAAAAAATACAAAATTAGAAGGAAAAAAAAATAGTATTTTTTAATTCTCTAAAAATATTTATTTATCATATTTTTAAATTTACAAAAATTATTTAAACTTTCACGTGATACTTGCACACCTGTAACGAAAATGTCTACCTCCCATAACTTTCAATCATTCAAATGTTTAAGCATTATTTCAGGTAAGAATTTGATATATAAAATATATTATCATCCTTCCTAGTTCCTACTCTACTCTGTTTGTATCTTCCATTTTCTTTCTTTCGACGTAAGATCTTGGATCGCATCAAATTTGATATATGGGCCCCAACCCAACTAATATGGCAACTTTTGCGTTATTTAAACATGTAAATAACGTGTCACCTATACCTCCGCACAAGTACCCAACGCAACCTCCAATTTATTCAACATGACAATGGTCGATCAGTAACTGATCCGGATTATTGAATGGAATATGATTATAGTCATGGTAATGAAAATTCTTGAAGATGAAATGTGACAACCACCATTTGGTAACATTGCTCAACGAGTGAATGAATGGAGAAGATTGAATTTGTATTGGTGTCTGAATTATCAAATTTTACAAGCAAAGAAATCAGATATTCTTTACAAAGGTGGGTTATGTTTTCGAATATGGTGCCTTGCTTAAGCTATTTTCAGTTCACATCATTAGCCGTCCCGATTAATCAAGCAATAAGAGATATACTCTTAGCGAAGGGCATGATCGTAATCATGGTAATGAAAGGTCTTGTAGACATAACGAGCCAACCAAGTTGATGCTGTGTAGCAAACTATGCCCATCAATGCTGCCGAAGTCTGCTTGGTCGCAGCCGCAGTCCCAACTGAAACTACCCAAATGGTTTTTAAAACTGCTATTATTACATTCAGACTCTTGTACGCAGACTTACATCTCTTGCAACTCACTACATGTGTCCAGTACCTGCAAACATGTTCCCTCTAGTTAAATACTTATCCATCGAAACAGAGTAGTAGTATTAGTCTTACCGGTCCATGAGTTGTCGTCTAGGTGGCGTTGGTGGGAGAGATGTAGCAGCAGCATTGAATTTTCCTCTCCAGGGGACCTCACCGTCAGAATATTTGTTCAACCACCTTCTGAATCCAACCACAATGGCGTCTGACTTCGTCGCTAAGAAACAAGTTCTCATCCAATTTCCAGGACCGGCTTCTACCAGCTTTTTCTCCTGATCGAAAAAATTAAAAAATGTGAACCATATCTATAACGAAGACTTCAATTTGATCAAGTTGTTCACCTGAAAGTGAATGAGATGCAAATCTGAATCCACAATCAGATTGAGTACTACATGAAGCATCCATGGTGGAATCAGACATTGAACCCAACTTTGACTGTTCCTGGTGGAGCACCATATCAATCTGCTGTTACCAGGACTAACTGGTATACTAAAAAACACCACCATTCTTTGATTCTCTGGCTTCTTCTTCTTCTTCTTCCCAACTGAAGACTACAAGCATCATCAAATCAATCACATAATTAATTAAAAGATAGATCAGAATCTGAATCTTATACCTTACCACTTGCTGCTGAAAAAGCAAGTCCGTTACTTTGAAATGCATTAAGATTTGCGTAAGTGTAGAAGACAAAGGGGGCTATAAACTTGGCTCTGCTCCATATATGATGTCCACAGAAACCATTTAAGTCTAATTGCTTCACACACAGTTCTAGAGGTTTCCCACCTTCCATATCCACCTTCACTGTAACCATTTAATGTAATTGATATGATGGTCATAGCTTAACAGATGAATTTGGTCAATGTATATATTTATACCTTCTGGTGGACGATCTACTTGAAATATGCCGTAATGTGAATATGGAATATGAGCTGGGTCCATGACATTTTCAGTTAACACTTCATACCTGAAATAATATATATTCTTGAATTATCATTGCTTTATAGTTAAAAGAAGGAATAGTATATGATGTATACCCAACAGGAAGATCTCTAGTGAAGAAATCCTTGGAGAATGATGGATCATCAAGCTCTGGAATCAAAGGTGGTTTCTTCTTATTTATAATATCTTTGTATTCAGGATCAGTGTTTGGCCAAAACCACACCATGTCATATTGCACAACACTTGGATAAACACACTGAAGTCTTCCATCAGAGAATGGAGCCGATCTGTGAGGACAAGCATCATCAAACACTTTCCATGTATTCTCATTCTTGTCCCACCAAACAACTATGTTTAGTCCCATCACTGTTCTTCCGTGAGGTACTCTCTTGTTCAAATCACACACTGGTACTATTGGATACCATTCTGAGAACCAATCGAACTTTTCACTTTTGGTAACCTCTGGCTTAGTTGAACTTCTTGTTGTCAATGATGATGATGCTTTGACTGATGTCGATATTATTGATGACACTAGATTCATTGGCTTTTGCTTGGAGAAATTTTGTTTGTGTTGTGCTCGGATTGTGATTAAGTGAGGAGACTGATGATGATGATGATAGTCTGAGAGCTTCCATGAGTGGTGATTGGTTTGTGTACAAAACACAGAGAAACAGATCATGAATGAAAGGTACCATTATACCAGAATATGGTACACCTCGGAAAATCACAATAAAATTCTGAAAGTACTATTGGTGCTTAAATAAATCTATTTATTTAAAATAATTTGAAAACTTTTATCATTTAAAATAATTATATGCACTTTTAAGTATGTGATTATGCACTTTAGGTATAAAGTGGCTGCAAATACAATACAACATGTGTTTTTTTTTCTTTCTAGTGGACGATAGTATAAGTTAAAATTCAAAATTATTTTCATTAAAATAACGACCTTGTGGAGGGCAGGTTCATTAAAATTATATAATGACAACTCTCATCAATAATAGTCTCCTTTGTATTAAAATACCCATTACATACATTTTCTGTAAAATGGAAACGCAGTCTCTAGTTCCATACATGGTATTTGGATGTTTTGTTTATACAAGATGGTGATGCTATAAATATGTAAACAAGTATTTACATTTAGTATGCAATTGATAAGAACAACTTAACTAACGAAAAGCATGGTAGTAGTCATGAAAATGGAAGTTCTTGTAGATGAAATGAGCCAACCATCTAGACGCTGCAAAGCAAATAACAGCCATAGACACCAATGTAGTTCTCATGATTGATGACATTACATTCTGCTTAACTGCAGCAACTATCCCAACTGCAACAACGGAAGCAACTTGCAGTACCACCTCCAGCACATTCAGAGCCTTATATGCAGCATTGCAACTTCTGCAGTTCACTACATGTGACCAGTATCTACAAAATGTATTTATACTCTCTCAAATTTTACATTTAACACGATCAAGGAAAAAGCTAAATTCAATGCAAACCTCCTAAAGATGAAACCAAAATGACGATACAGTTAAAATCATAATATATTTTACCTGTCCATCAGCTGCTCTTTTGGCGGTGTTGGTGGAAGAGCTCCGCTATATTTTCCTCCCCAGTCAATGTCACCGCCGGAATACTTAATAAGCCACCTCCTGAAACTGACCACATAACCATCTGACTTGGTTGGCACAAAGCAAGCCTTCTGCCAGTTGGTAGGGCCAATTTCCTTGAGCTTCCGCTCCTGCATTAAGAAATCAAAGAGTTGTGTAAGAAGCTTCAGCAAATTATGACAACCCAATTAACCAATTGAGGTTTTATATCACTCGAGTACCAGCACCAGGCTCTTATTACTACTTGGAGAATGGCATAATCTATGGCTACTAGTAAGGCTGTTCTGCATATAGGTTTTAGGACTCAGAGAATGACCATTAATTCAACAGGAGATGTCAAATTTGCAAGATGTTAAAGAGAATGAAAAGTTGATTAAGTTGATTTAGTTCGATTGTTATAGGAAATAAATGTCACATCTCAAAACACATAGTTTTTGATAAGTTTGAACTGAAGAAGCAAAAGAGGGTACCTTATCTGAGCTAGTCTATGTGATATTTTATCAAGCCAACACAGAAGTTATATCAGAATAAAAAGAACCACATAAATAAATGATCCTTACCTCCACATGAAGCAGATATAAATCCGAATCAAGAATTAAATTTTGCCCAACATGAAACATCCATCGTGGAACAACTTTATCAATCCAAGTAGCAAAATTTCTTGGGAAAGTCCATATCAACCTACTATGACCAGGGCTAACTGGAATACAAATGAAGATCAAAAGTGCTGTTTTCTTTTTTTCCGGCAGCTTCTATATCAAATAAGATGTATGAAAAAAAAGAAAAAAAAAAGCATAAGTGGTTATTCTGTAGAGTATCAATCAGTCTTATCAGCTTAAGATCAATAGAGAAATATGGAGTTTCACCTTTTCCGTTCTTTCTGAGGATGCTGGTGATGATGCAGAGCTGTTACCTATTGTATAGGAAATGTACCAGATACAAGGTGCAATAAATTCTCCAGTTCCTGCTTTCTGCACTCCAGCAAAACCATTTACATCTAGTTTCTTGACAGTTAAATCAATTGGTCTGCCACCTTCTCTATCACGCTTCTCTGCAAAACAAATTTAGGTTTAGCTAAATAGTGAATGTTATTATAATATATAGACAATAGTGAGGACTTCCACAAAAGTTTATCTACCGTCATTCTTTGCCGTTGTCATTATCCCATAATGTGCATACGGAACATGAGCAGGGTCCATGAGGTTTTCAACCAAAACATCATACCTAAAAGTGAAAATATACTGTAAGAGTTTCTTGAAGAGTTGAAACAATCATTCTCTATGTATTTTTGTAAAAAATATCTAGAAGAACTTGATACATGATTCTTAGAATAATAAGTTCATCTTGAAGATGTGATATATACATTACCCGTAAGGAATATCTCTATTTGATATGACCCTGGTAAATGATGGGTCCTCAAGTTCAGGGATATAAGGCGGTTTCTTCTCTTGAATAATGTCTTTGTACTGAGGATCAGTGCTAGGCCAAAACCACAAAATTTCATGCTGCACAACAGTTGGATAAGCTTTTGCACATGCTTGCTTAAATGTGTGAACCTGCAGATTTTGATTCAAACATCAATTGATGGTAATCAAAGATAGAAACTTTGAGGTCAAAATTTAGAGCTGTTAGTTACCGGAGGACCATCAGGAGGTGCCTGAGGAATGAATTCACAATTACCAGAACCGTTGAAGCACCAACCATGATAAACACATTGGAGTCTCCCCCATTGATCAATTCTACCTTCAGAGAGTGGAGCCAATCTATGAGGGCAAGCGTCATCAAACACCTTCCACTCATTCTCATTTTTATCCCACCACACCACCACATCAATCCCTAGAATTTTTTTAGCATGAGGAGCCCTCTTGTCCAAATCACAAATTGGCATCACTGGGTACCAATGGGAATACCAATCAAACTTCTCGGTTTGCACCTCTGGCTCAATTGTGGACGATGGTGACGCCGGCGACGACGACAAGGTGGAGTGGAGCTTGGAGAGTCTGCATCTGCTCCTGTAGGTCGACGATATTGAGGAATTGGGTAAAAAATTGGTCCTGGTGAAAAGGGTATTTTCCGGTTGTGGGATTTGAAGTGAAGTAAATGAGAAGACTTTGAGGGCTTCCATTGTATGGGATTGTTTCTACTTACACAAGAGCAAGACGAAATAGAGAGCAATCCATGGCTTAGATTGCACCTTCGAAGCTCTCGAATGTATCGTAAAGAACTTCTTTACACTGGATCGTGACTTTAAGATAACGCTGTGTATGGAAAATTCTGAGGCTTATATTATTACAAGTGTACCCTTTTTTTCTCTAATTGTTGTTTAACTACAGAAGAGTTTACAACTGCACCTGAAACCCCTTTTCTCCGTTTTGGTTATTTTATGGATCTTCACTATATATTATGAAGCATTTCACATTTTACATTACAGGACAACCTGTTTAGTATTATTAAATGTGATGTGAAATACAGTAGAAACTTATAGAAATGAATTGCTTGCATGATGCTCTGCAAGAAATATATTCAATCGAGCACTATTGATACATTGTACACAGAAGCTGATACATCTCCAGGATTCAATCAAATATTGACCATCTGGAGATTCTCACTAATAAAACTTGAGGTATTGGGTGGCTTTAAACCTAATCAAGTCAGCTTTCTACTGTTAAAGACCTACTGTTATGATTCTCATCAACTTGATCCTGCCCAAAGGCAAACGTTGATGGGGGCCTATCTACAGAAAGTGTACCTTCTAATACCTTAACTACTTCACCAATGGAAGGTCGTAAAAACGGTTGGTTTTGCAAACACCACAAAGCTATCCTCACCGCTCTTTCTATTCCATCAGACTCCTTGACACCCTCCAACTTCAGTTCTTCATCCATATTGCTGACCAAATTCTGCAGATCGCTGCTCATAATGTCCCTCTTGCATGTAACTATCTGCAACAACATTTCTCCGAACATGTACATATCCCTCTCTGGTAGAGACTCTGAAGAAGAAGTTGCTTCATTTCCCAGTAAGCTTTTGATTCCAAAATCTGTCACCTTAGGAACCAACTTTTCATCTAGTAACACATTTTCAAGCTTCAAGCTTCCATGAGCAATACACACTTCACACTCTGTGTGCAGATAAGCAAGGGCTCTTGCAACTCCAAGAGCTATGTCGAGCCTCACTTGCCAATTCCCTTCGCTACCTTCATTGAACAGCCACTTATCAAGAGAGCCATTCGGTACATATTCGTATACAAGTATCATTCGATTTGGCTCGAAACAGAAGCTTCTAATGGATACAAGATTACGGTGGTGCATTGCACCCAATGTAGAAACTGCCACTCGAAAATTTTTCTCAGGTACTGCCTTGTCCAGTACCTTCACGATAATGGGCACCTTATTGGGAAGCATGCCTTTATAAATAGATGAACCAAGTTGATTTGCAAAATTGGAAGTAAGCTCTAGTACCTCATCATAAGACAATCTGATGAGACCACTGAATTGAGGATTCATGTGAACATCCCTACCCAGAGGGATTCTTGATTGAGACTTAATTCTCCGTCTCCGATATCCAAACCAAAATACAAACATCTCAATGCTTAGAAAAGCCGAGACTGTCAGCAAAACTATCAAGCCAATAGCTTCTATGAAATGGGTACTATCACGTCTAGGAGGTGACTGAGTAGAGGGAATTAAGCCATGAGGATTAATTCGAGCTGAAACTGCCAGAGGGACCTGACAAACTTTCATGTATGAAATTGCTGGGACAGATGGATTCTTATATCCAGAAAGAAAACTGGTGCGGATGACAGAGCATTTTCCCGAACCATCATTTTTCGAAGTTATTGCAATACAACTAGAGTCATTGGAACAGTACTCTTTACAAGCTTCCTCACTAAGCATCAAATCGATATCTGTTGGAGGATAAACCCCATAAAGAACAGTATGCTTCAGAACCATTATGCTTGTATTCATCTTGCAGTTCCCCAAATCCACCATTTTCCTGCATCCAGAAGAACTTCCTGAATCCAATGCAGAGAAATCATTTCCTCCATTTAGTGATTCCTCATAAAGGCAATCGCAAATAGGGCCTGACGAGTTGTATCTGCACAAGCTATACAAACCACAGGAACCAAACACATTGCACTGATTCTCAACCGCTTGCCATCCTACCTTCCACTGATGTGTCGCACTGTCCCAATAGTAGATCCTCAGATTCCCATCTGAATCAATCCTCAGATGCCTCAGGAGCACAGGCCCATAATCATTACTTGATACCGACCAAATAGTCATATTATCAGCACTGAATAACCCAAAAACACCATTGGAATCTAATCTAGCTTCCTTGACCCGACTGCCAGATGCATTCCAATAAGTCACATTGAGTTGCCACATCAAGGCAAGTTCACTAGACTCGCGAAGCACCAAACTGTAATAACTAGCAGTAGATTTTGATGAAGGCGCTTTAAGGGTTTGAGGGAAATGAAATGACTGGCCAGGTAGGAGAGTGCTGGTGGGCTTATTGAAACTCTCCCAAAGCACATTGTCTCCACCTCCCATCAGAACCAAGTTCCCGCTATTCAAAAGGGTAGCTTTTTGAACACCTAAACCAGAACTATTACTACGCCACACAGTCACGCCACCAAGGTTTTCAACCAAGACCAGCCTCCCATCCATATTAAGCCTAATGGTGGAGTTCCCAGGTACCCTAAGACCACCACCAACAGTCCAAACAGGCAAATTGGCAACTTTATCTCCTAAATTGTACCTAACACCCACCATAAACCCATCAACATCACCACCTCTAGAGCTAATATCCAGAAAACCAAATGCAAAGACCCCATTTTGAGACACCCAAGTTCTACTTCTATCTAACCCAGAAATCTCAAAACCAAGAGGCACGGAAACCATAGGCATTTCATCACAAACCCCACGAAATGCAATACCCAGAAGCAAAATCAATGCTAAAACACGACCAAACTTGTTAAAGCTCTTACCTTGGAAATGTTTGACGGACCGAATTTCACACATTTTCTTCAAACCCAGGTAAAGAAAGTGGTCAACTTGGGGTGTCAACTAGGAAGTGAAGTGAGGAGAGAATATTTGAAAAGTCACGGGTGAGAATCTGAAAAAGAAATAGGTGGGTGGTTCTTTTGATTGAAAAAGAGAAATAGGAGCATAGCGTGAAAGCGTGAGAGGAGGAGGAAGATACAAAAATTGTGTCTTTTTTAGGAAACCAAACTCTTCTTTTTATTTTTATTGTCTTCTTCCACTAACTTCACTTCCTCCCTCACATCACACTTTTTCCCTGTTTTTCTGCCCATTTTTACATGAAATGAATATTTAATCATCCATTTAACAATGTGTCTGTATTGTACATTTCTATTGAAAAGGTTATTTGTTGGTAGTTTACCATGCTGCGACTCTTGTCAACAATAGATACTCTGATCTGGACACTTGTCTAACAGCTCCAAAACATAATGAAGGTAGATAAAAGCAAATACAATATCTTCATTTTGTATTCGAAAGAGGGCTTAATATGCCCCGAAATTGTACAAAAACATGTTGTCATATTGTACAGTGTGTGTGTAAGTAAATAACCTTAGAATCAAAGAATGTAAAGAATACCTCAACTACCATATGTATTCACATAATAAAGAATTTGATCATTTGTGTGATGTAATAATCTAATGGCATTTCTAATTATGTCTTCTCCTCAATGGAGAGGAAGTAGTTCTGGAATGTTGGGTCGTTTTTCGTAACATTATACCTTTGTCAAGTATCTGTATACCTACACCTGCAGCTGCTTCTGTATTCACACCACAACACATAGATGATGGCTCCTTTGGAGACAGTGAAAAGGCATGGCTAAGAGTGATGCATGAGCTGGTTCTTAAAGGTCCTGAATCGCGGACCCTTCTAGGAGACAACTTCACTTCCTCCAGAGCACGAAACTGAAGCTCTGAGGGATAGTCCCTCACACAGCCTATACGAGGTCCTGCTCCTGTTGTCCACTTGCAAGATAATTGTTTACCCAGTTGATAGGACTTCATTCCTTTGTGTGAATTGATTCTTTGGAGAATCGCTTCATCAGGAACAGTTTCTTCAACTTCAGTATTCTCCTCTTGCATTTTGCCTGTCAGTGGAGATTCCTCTGCGGTATCATCGTTGTAACTTGGCTCCACAACTGGACTTTCATTATCAAATGTTTCAAACAAATCAGCTTTCTTTGGTATCTCCAGATTAGTCAACTTGCTACCTAGAGTTTGGAACCTCAACCTAGGCAGTTCAGATGAAGCATTAGAAATCTCTTGTTCAACTGAATCAGCCTTTTCCAGGCTCCCATCCTCTTCATTGTTTGGTTCATGGCTCTCCAATTCTTTGAGCGCATCAATGAAGTCCTCATCAGATGAACCGCTCCTAATATGCATGGATATACGCTTACTACCACCATCTATGCTTTCTGCTTCATCCGCTGGACTCATCTATAAACAACAAAGGAAATAAATACACAACATAATCAGGAAAAAGTTCTTCTAACTTTTGTATATGAGGAAACATAGAAATGATTCATTCTCTGTATATTTACCTGTACATCTGTGAGATCAACATTGTTTTCTTCAAGAAATGAGATGAATTCCTTAAAGTTCTGTTCTGTTGGCCGATAATGACCACTGTGAGGCCAAACTGCCTGTTGAAATGAGACAAGATATTCACATTAAGAGACGTGGTCAACACTGAAAGACTTATGTAATAACAATGGAAGAAAAATACAAAAGCGACTATGTCATAACTATGTACCTTCAGAGTGCCATTTTCAACAATTAATCTCCCAGCTGCTGTTGTGGCTCCTCCAGCCAAAAAGCTAGAATGCTGAAACGTTCCTTTTTTCTTTCTGCCAACATACAGCGTCTTTGATGTGCTGAGGACAAAGATCCATTTTGTATCAAGATCTCCAGCTGTGTGTAGGAGCTCCCCAGTCTGCTTGTAGAAGAACTTCCCATCGACCAAATCAACTTCATAGGCTTTCCTTTCCATCTAAACGTATAAAAAGCAAGCTAATATCAGTAAAATTTTAACTATGCTTGGAGGCTTAAAGTACGGAGAGATGAAATAAATTCTCACCGGACCAAGATACTTGATGCACTGCTGTTGAAGCTTTGATCGCGAGCATATATCAAGATTCACTTCTTTCCCTTCTCCTATATCCAACCTGAAATTTCAATAGCAGCTGTTGTAAGATTGATATTCGATCTTCCACTAACTACGAATTTCTTATTCTTAGTTTTAGTTTTAGTGTTTTACCAGTAAAAGAAGGGTTCTCTACTTTGAGAATGAAGCCAATTTTCATAATAGAAGTGCAAATTATGCCCGTAACGATGTCTTGGGTCGATCTGTTAAAATATAACAAAACTAAATCAGTAACTAGAGTACAAGAACAAATCAATAGACACCAAAAGTCTGAATCTGCTCTACTTACAGCTTC
This sequence comes from Cardiospermum halicacabum, assembly GCA_031304145.1. NCBI lineage: Eukaryota > Viridiplantae > Streptophyta > Magnoliopsida > Sapindales > Sapindaceae > Cardiospermum > Cardiospermum halicacabum. Next base: position 8,068,990 of record CM062390.1, on the reverse strand, counting down.
GAGCCAGTGTTGTAAGGCAAGTTTTTGAGCTTTGTCGTTCTTAGATAAACCTTTTCCAACCTGTAAAATGGACAATAAGTAAGATATTACATCAAACATATATATATATATATATATATATATATATATATATGTTCATAACAAAATCACTCATTTAGGAAACAAAATTATACCTTAGCAGCTCTGGTTCTTGCTCTAGACCACCGCGAAATGGCGGTCTCATGTTTCTTAATATCAAAGTAGGAGATAGAACTCCGTTTCAATTCAGCAAAATCTAAGAGCTTCCACCTGCAAAAACATTACCAAAAAGTTAAATTACAGCACAAAGTTCACAGGCAGGTCTTAACATGTATCAAAACTGTTATACACACCAGCTCTGCTCAACTAGAACAGCACAATCCGCAAGCTTCCTTCTCGTCCTAAAACTTTTATACACCTTCTGCAACTTAATCGCAGCTTCATGTTTCGGGTTCTTCGGATCCAAAAATGGCAACTTTAAACCTGGTTCCTTAGATCTATCCAATCTTGGAGAGCCAGTATCTAGTTGTGTATCAACAATTGATTTACCATTTTGCTTCTCTTGTGAAGATAAAGACATTTGAGACATCAATGCCTCCAATTCACTTTCTTTAAAGCTAACAGATCCTTCTAAAATCATCTTCCCAGAACCGTCAGATTTGGAAATGGTAGGTTCCAAATTCCGATTATTGAAACTAATGGATCTAACAGGAGTTTTCACTTCATCATCTCCAAAACTAATAGATTTGACTATGATGGAATCTAAGTCACTTTCCACATCATTATAATCAGCAAAAGGACATGAAAAATAGATTCCCATTTGCTTCTTCTTATCCTGTTCTGATTCCTGCCATAACAAGAAAAAGTACCAAAATCAGTAACAGCTTCAAAACTACCAAGTTAGTCTCAACAACCAGTAAAAACAGACAACCACATACACAGACGCGGCAAGTGATATTCATTCATAGTGTTGAGATTCGACAGACAAAACTGATATTCTAAAAATAGAATCTAACACAAGTTCCAACTATCAACTCGAAAAACAAAAATGGTTGAACAGAAACACAAAAGATAAAAACTTTCGAGTTTCAAAGGATCTAGAACGCGAACAAAAACACACCCATTTGCCAAAATATTCAAAAGAAGAAGATTCAACCAATGAAGAAGAACAAGAACAAGAACGTACCTAAAATGTCGAGAGTAGAGAAACCGTTGGTTTTGAATATTGTTATAAAAGTGATTATTAGTGTTTGTTGAAATGAGAGGTAAAAAGTGCAGTTTGATGGAGTCTTTATATATCTATGGAAGTGATGATGTGAGGTGTGAGGACAGACAGAGAGAGAAGTCTGTGTGTGTGTTTGAATGAAAACGACGCTGAGAGAGAAACCACGTGGTGCGGACTCGAGACTTTGCTTTTTGCCAAATATGAATCCTCATGACCCTTTTTTTTTTTTTTTTTTAATTTTAATTTTTGTTTTTCCGACACTTCCTTGTTTAACATTTTCATACTGGGAGTCAAATAATGTGTAGTTGGGGACTTCTTTTAGTGAAATCAGTAATGCTGGTTTTGCTTTTTCAGGATTTGATTTTGAATTCCAATTCATGTTTGGTCGGTAGCAACATTTTCAATAGTTTTGTTTTTCTATTTTACTTTAAATAGTTTATTACATGTTTTGATTTAGATTTACAATAGGAAACATGATTTGAATTTCAAATCTGTTATTTCTTTATATACTTTATTAATTAAAAATAATAATTATTAATGTACAGATAAAATTATGAAAATAATTAAGCAAATTTTTTTGAATATATATTAATATTACAAATAAAATGTAAATAATTTAAAATGATTAATTTTTAAATAAGTTTTTTTAATGTAATAAAAAAATAAAATTCAAAAAACATACGTATGACTTATAATTTTATTTTTAATATATTAATTATAATTTAATATAAACACGCATCATTTATTTTTAAAATATTACTATAAAACAATCCTTCATTCAAATTTTAGATAAAAATAATTTTTAGCATTTTACTTAAAAAAAATAGAGCAAAATTTAATACAATGGTTGATTTGAAAAAGGTAAAATACTAATGTCGTAATAATGGCTTTATTTATATAATTTTAACATATCTGTTTGTAATTTATTAAATATTAAATTTATAATTTAAAATATTATACATACTATTATAATCATAATAAATTCGATATTTATATAATGACGTTGTAATAACAATACATGAAGATGTTTGTTAAAATCGAGTGGTCCATTAAGTGAAGGACAAGAAAATTTGACGAGTGCACACATTCTAGGAAATTTTGTTCATGCAAAAAAATTAAAATAATAAAAATAAAATAAAAGTCATGGTCAATTTCCAAACAAAAGTTAAAGTTTTAGATTGACTTGTTCTAATATTGTCGCAATTGCTTATGTAAACGCTTGTGTTTGTGTGTGTCCAAGTAAACGCCTATCTTAACTTAACTTCACTTCCAAGCTTCTTGATTTTAACACTTCTTTCACTTCAATTTTTAATAATATTAATATAAATTAATTTTAAAAAATAAATATTTATTTATTAATGGGTGGTTTGTAAATAAATAACAAGTATAAATAGTTTTTTAATTAGAAGATTCTAGCATGGAAGGTTGGGTTGGGTTTGGTTGTATTTGGTGATGATGTATACGTACACGTAGAGTGATTTGTTGTGTCTTATTTTTAAATTTTAGTTATATAATATTTTTTGATTAATTAATTATTGTGTGATTTGGATGGATTATGAAGAAAATCGTGAAAATGGGTATCAAAAGTGGCATTGAAACTTCCATGAATTTTTCAAGAAAGACCCCACGAGTTGACTTGTTTCTGCATATTATCAAAATTTAATTGTTGAGCTAATAACAACAAAAAGTGTTTTATTAAATATTCAGTTTAGGTTGGGAATGTTTCTTACCTCATCTATTATCAAATCATGATCTACATTTCCAAATTTTTATAACATTTATGTAAATAATTCCATGGTAATGAAACAATGTTTGGGTCAATCTTGGAAATTAGAAGCTTCTCTAGTGTTTTTAATTTTTTTAAAGATTTTATGAGATTGTTATTATTTTGTTAATTAATTGAATAAATTTTATTTTAATTTAAAATTTTCAATAATTATAATTGAATAGTAAATAAGATAAGTTGGAAGTTATTTTAAATTTTAAGTTACTATTATTTTCACTATTTTTCTTCTTTTTTTTAAAAAAATATATATATTATTTTTAATTAACTAATGTATAATATTTATACTTAGAATTGTACCCACATGATGATTCCATTATTAAAGTCGATAAATCTTTATATTTACAAATATATTTCATAACATATATTAATATGATTATTAAAAATTTTTCTTTAAAAAAAATCATAAATTACAACGCACTACATTTAATATAGTTTTCATTTTCATAGCAAATTTGGAACCATACAGAAAAAAAAAATAATAACGGTGATTAAAAAAAAAAAAAAAAAGGTAAGTGATTTATGTGCATATAAATTAAATACTACATTAAAGAAAATTGGTAAAAATATGCGTGAACATTATATCATGTTATGTTAGTATCACTTTACACCAGATATATTTGAATGTATTAAATTATGCAAAAGCATAGTAATCATGCATTAATGAAACACATAGAAGAAGTTTATATGTAATTAAATTTGTCGGAAAAGAAGTATATACACCTGGATAGTATGAAATACAAAGTATGTATTTGAATAAGTATGATAATTGTAATTGACACGGCACGTGAATGAATAGATGACAACTCATAATCGAACATAAAAATAATTGAAAAACCAATTAAAAATATTGATTAGTGTATTCTATTCTATACAAGAATAAGATCTTGGATTGAATACATAGGGAGGGACATATAGCATAGTAGTATTTCAAAACAAATAATAATAAAATGAAAAGTAGAGAGTCACCTTTTCGAATGTAAAACAAAAAAGAACAGAAGAGTAGAGTAGAGTTGGGTTTGGTTTGAATAAAAAAAGTCAAAGACAGCATTGAAAAGTGGATTGATGAGTTGTACATTCTCGATAAGAGAGTACTTTGCACCGTACGACTACAATCAAGAAAACGTGTCCTCTCTCTATTGAACCACGTGCATAGTTAAAGTGAGTCATTTTCAATCATGGTTAAATGGGTTTTAATGTGTACATAAATATATAAACTGGGATTATTTGCTTTGCATTGCATGGTATTGTATGGTGTTTTTATTTAGTAGAATAGAGATTTCAAGTTTGACATAAAGTTCGAATGAGGCCATTTGATGATTATTATTACTATGTACCAGTATTAATTGAAAAGCCACCGACCGATGAGGAAGAGAAGAGAAGCATCATCTCAAAAACCAAAAAACAAAAAATGTCAACCTTATTATTAACACACCTACACTACACTTTAACGTGTTGACGCCTCTGCCTGGATTCCACTTTCAACATCCTTAACCAAGCTTTCATTTTTGTAATTATTGTTACCACATTACTAACTAATTAACCAACCACCACCAGCCTACCGTCTTAATCAGTGTACAATACAATCTTACACCAAAGTGTTTAATTAAATATCAAATTCTTTCGAATCCAAATATTACTCGAATAAAATAATAATAATAATAATGTGTGTGTCGGTCATTTATCATATTCTAGATATATAAATATAATTTCAACTGTAATGCAATTATAACTGAGAAGAAGTAAACTGACAGTGTTATGTACGTTTGTTTGTGTTTGTATGGGTTCATCTTCTACTTAAAAGTCAGATTGAGACCTACCAACCCCTTCACTTATTAAAGTTGAATATTGGAAAATCGCATTATATAATATTTTTTTTAGTAATTCATTATTATTTTTAATTAAAATGAAATTATCAATGGATTTGCATGCTGTAGAAGTACTGAAGTTAAGATCCACCGTCAAAAAGCATTAAATTGAAATATGGAAAAAAGAAAATTGACCTTATCAATGTACTATATATAATGTCTCTCTGGAACTGGTGAGTTGATTTTTGTCAATAATATTATTGTATTGATTTTTAATGCTAGTCCTCCTCAGTCACACTGACTGACTTTTTAACATCTTCTTCTGCTATTCAATATAAGCAACTTGTCAAACAAGCTTAATTGGGAGTAGAGATAGAGGCTCAACCACTTAGCTCAACTTTTCACATAAATTAGCTTGTCTCTCAAGGAATAATTCTATTCTATTTAAATTCATTAGGTCAAACGTTTGCTTTGCTCAAAATTTTATTGTTTTATTATTTTCACTATTTATCGAAAATTTACACGGTTACTCACTTTTCTTTCTACATTAGGTTTCAATTACATGTCTAAATTTATTTTATTAAATACTTTTTTTTAATTCACTTCTATTTATTTTTTAATTTGTACGTAATTAAAAATATATATAATATTTTATATTCAAAAAATAAAAATAAAAATATAAAATATATAATAATTTTATATTTAAAAAATAAATAATCGAAACAAATAAAACAATCTCTCACTTACAAAATATTTACAAGTTATGACTTTATTTATTTATTTATTTTATGATTTGGTTTCAATTTATTTTATTAATACATTTAATTATTAAGTACTATTACTTGAAGCTGTACAGAGACTATTTCAACACGTTTTTCCTCTGCAGTCAAAAAAATATCAGATGAAATAGCAATAATATGGATATCTATATATACACTCTATATGTAAATATCAATAACAATAATAATAATATAAAATCTTTACATTATAATAATATAAAATCTTTACATTAAGCACAATTTTACTTCTGAAGCTCTTCATATTATATATAATATATATATAAATTTTCATATTATTAAATATTCTGTTAGTCATTATTATATTTTCTTAAGATATAATTTTACTTTTTATTACTAAATAAATTTAATATACATAATCATAACTAATTTTTTCCGTAATTAATGGGATACATATTATTATTTATTTTGAAAAATATAATTAAATAAATTATATATGTACCTTAATAAAAATTATATATTTTAATATTTAAAAATACTACTTTATATAAATTATATAATTTTATTTAATAATATAAAATATTATCACTTTAATTTGTAGTTATATAATAATATATAAATATATTTAAAATTATTATTTCATTATTTAAAAATATTTTTAAATTTTAAAAGCTCAATTAATTTATAAAAAAGTCAAATATTTATAAAAAAAAATTTTTTTTAAACCATCAAAATTTATTTCAATTTATAAATTCAAAAAATTAAAATTAGAAAAAATATACATTAATATATTTATAACACCATTTTATTTATTTACTTAAAATTAAAAATTTATATATTTTTTAATTTTAATTTAATATTTTCCAATTTTTTAAAATTATTGTTATTTCTTTGATCGTGGATATCATTTGAGAAATAAAAACCCGTGGATATCATTGAGAAATAGAAACCACTGTTATCAAAAATATGTCTGTATTACTCAATATATTGAGTGAGATGGAGTACTGGTGGAAAACTGTACACCAGATGCCAAACATTTAAAAACCGTTTGTTATAAGTAGTTGAGAAAAAAACTGATCAATAATTCCAAGCATGTCTCTCATTTTCAAAATATTACATTACTCAGAATCAAAATCAACATCCATTGAAACCCAATCCATAACCAATAAGCATGCATGAATGATACACAACACCAACAGCTAACCAATTAGACAATCCATAAACATGTTTAATACACAGTAGTGGTTGTATATATCATTTCACATTATTATATTTTCAAATATCAACCACATTGTAGTAAAACCAATAGTATAACAAAATTAGTAGAAGAATATATGAATAATAGAGCCTGAAGATTAATTAAACAAATAGCTGCAGAAAACAAGTGTGTCAGCAATCAATCATGTGTTGAGTACATTAAGTACTTCTGTAAGTACTTCATGGCTATATAAACAAAACTAAAACATGTTTTTGTATAATTAGATCCAACAGAAAAAATAATAATAATAATTTCAAAGTCAGAGTTAATGTATCATGCATATTATCTCTGATAACACATGGTCCTAGCACATGCTGTCTATCCATTTATGTTCATACCTTCTTCCCTAACCAAGCAAGATTTATCTGAATCAGTAGAAACATGTCAATGAATGAATTTACAAATAATGTAACATTGGATCCCTAATCTATGTAAATCTTCTGTGATCCATATAAATAGTTTTTTATAGAAGAGACACAGATTGAGTATACTAGTGAAGATGATATACATCTCACACCATACCTACTCACCAAACCATAGCTGGCAAAGCCATTCCTACTCTCTTTCTATATATAAAACCGCCATAAGCACCAACCATTTGCTTCTACTTGTTCATTAATCTAATCAGTAACATACATATGATATGTTATATATATACATGCATACCTACCTCATTTGATTCTCTGAAGATAAATATATATTGTTCACTAGATAATACAATACAACACAACATCATCTTTAAAATTAAAGAATGACTCTCACTCCGCGTTGAACTTGGATTTAATTTATGTATAAAAGTTGAAATCCAGATCCAGCGGAGTTAAACTAATATGGTACCACTGATGCTACCAGTAATACAAAGTCAATGCATGTGGTTCCTTTTTGACAGGATGTCTTTCTTGGATTTTGTAAATTGTGGACAGAACAAAAGTGTGTATATATATATATATATATATATATATATATATATATATATATATGAATAAGATGATGATATGGTACCACGGAAAATCAGATCTGGCATTTAATTCTACATGCACTAAACAACACTGCTATAGCTAGCTATACACACCATATCATGTCAGGTTTTTTCTTCTCTATTAGCTGGCTTTCCAGCCTTTTCTTATGTCAAATGCTTTGCAACACCTGACATCAATTATCACTATGGTCTCCCTCCCTACTATATCTCACCATTGGATTATTTCTAATACTAACAGGATAAGATCTAATCAATGGCAGAAAATGGCTCAGCTTCAACTATGTAATAAAAATGTAATCCAATGGTGGTCATAAAATTGTAGTCGACAACCACCATTCATTACCACCATTCATTACACTCAAAGTCGTCACTGGATTATTAGCAACATTTATAAGATCTAATCACTCAGGTGTGCAGATGAGCATAAAGAAATTCAAGATGTAGTCTACAGTTGGCTAAATTTCAATATAAATATATCAAACCAGCTTCAACTAGGTAAAACAATTCTTTTTTGTATAATAAGATATATAGAAGCTGTGATGATTATACAAGGATACTCTTGTACAAATTCTTGTTCGAAAGTTGTATAGTTTTCATGTTATCTCTAAGCATACCACAATATTTCATGCTCAAGACAAGTATGAACTGAGGAAGATACTACTACTAATGATTTAGACACCTGATAGGAAATCCATCATTAAAATGATAGAAAGAGTTTCTTACTGAGGTTTCAATTTATAGTGAATCATCAGAGTCATCAGAGTCACTCCTTTCAGGCTCCCCGACATTAGCTCCTGCCTCTACAACATCAGGCTGTTCTGGTGCAGGTGCAGGCGGGGCATTCTCACTCGCATGTCGAGCATTTCCATCACCATATTCCTCGTGCTCATTCACTTCAGGATGTAACAGTATTCAGTCAAGGAATTTCTACATAATACAGAGGTTTCATTCCTTTATACTAAATGTGCTACACTATAAACATGCCTTCAGATCAGCAAAATTTAATAGGATCTTATGAGCAGGACCAATTATTTTCAAAATTGTATATACTATTGAATATAGCCTCTATGACTTCAATAATAGCATATCATTAAAGTCTCCATCGCGCGTGACGCTTCAGGATAAAACATAAAATAAATAAAATAAAATAGAACAAAATTGAAAAAAGCAATAGTTTCTCAATAAGAATCATGACACGATATTTTTAATATGCAAGGATATCAGCATTTTCAATTGTTGCACCCGTCATTATGTTCACCAAATCTCTCTCAACACGCTGTACAAGCTCAGGCTGCAAAATGTGATGATCAAATCAGTAGAAACAATTGATATAAAACACCAGAACAACTTGGCTATTCTCACCACAGATTAGCAATAAAAAGTGGGAAAGCACAATAAATTATTTTTCATCTCTTTGTAATCTTTTTTCATTTGCGAACTGCACGACCCTCCGAGGTTGGTATGAAAAAGTTCAATAATAAACCTTGACTCATGTCAAGTAACAAAATGCCTACCCCATGCTTTTGGTTGCTTTACTCAGTATGGAAATTAATTAAGTTTCAATATCTAATGACATTATGATGGTCAGAAGGGGTGATCAGAACTTCAGTATCATGGGCATTACATTTATAATTTGATAGAACGCAACAAATTAATAAAGTGATGATAAGTTCTAGAGGATTCAGTACATTAAGATCTGGCTCCCTCCGAAATCTTCGCTTTCTAGCATCCCTCATAGGAGGTGTGAGACCATGTCTATACTCAATGACATCTGGAGCAGAATCACCTGGTTCTCTAACCATAATCATCTGTTTCAAATCAAGAGTTAAAATAATTAAATCAGAGTGATTACACTCCTAAAACAAAATTTCACACTACACCAACCTGACCAATGTCTGCTGTCTTTACAAGAGCACAGTCATCGTAAGTTTTAAATGACTCAACTACACATGGAAGATCCATCAGAGACGCTGGGAACTGATCATCACCTATGACAAATGTCCCACCCCTTCCATCTTCTGCAAAAATATTTCAAGTTAACAAACAAGACAGATATTAGATAAACCATTTCATTAATTGACATTCTCAGATTATTTCTCTCAAATCGATATGTTTGATCATACACATTTTTACTGCCTCAAAGAACCTATCTACTGCCTGCTTGACAATCAACCCCTCTTTCCAACCTGACGCGCAAAAGTTAAAATATTTTGTGTATAATTAATTCTAGCCTATCAATCATAGCTGATGTGATCAACGAGGTGTAGGGTCTATTGCTGAACGCAAGGAAAGGGTTATGAGCCCCTTGCCCAGTCAGCTTGCACCTCTTTAGACAGACAATTCCAACCTCTGATACAAACCCATTGGTAAAATATAGATCCAAATCTTAGGCAATCGAATGAACAGCTAACTACTAAACCACATGAAATAATTGTTCTCTAAACTCCTGACAAAGATATAGAAACACAAATAAGGTAAACCCTACTATAGAATTTGAGAATCACCAACAACAAAGAATATATACCAAAGTTCGGATCTGCAAAGTAGATCCAAAACTGGATTTGTATAAAAGGTAAAACAGTTTGAGCAACCAACCAATGACTTACTGTAGATGCTACAAGGATTATTATCATCACTAGGTTAAACAGATTATTTAAGGATAAGTTTCAGACTAACTGCTAAATGTTGTGATCGTATAAAACATCCCGCAACAACAGAGCTCCTACTGCTATAAAATCTCTAAATTCAACCATGTCACTCAAGTTTTGACCCCTTATCAAAACAAACAGACATGGAATGCATTATAATTGCATCAGAATTCCAATTGTTTGAAAACATTGAGTTCACACATAATCCTCTAACAGCCAGCATCACTTCAAGACACTTGTTTATAGAGAAAAAGAAAATAAGATATCAAATATAAATGCAAAAAACCTGGAACCTCAATATCTCCCAACTACATAAAACAGAATGTAACAAACATTTGTCTCTTGGCATGTATAAACACTTCAGTAAAAGAGAAAGTGAAAAGAAAATAGTGAGTTGCAGTTGTTCTTAAGGGCACGTCAGCTGCTTTAAGTTAAGAACACAATCAACAAGTTTGGAGAACCAATCACAATTTAAGAATCAGAAAAGAAACAACATTAACCATCAACTTTTCAACCAAAATCAGAATCATTAAAGCCGCATACCGCATACACTAGAAGATGAGAACGCAGCATAATTAATTGTATGCTTAAATCAAAAGGGAAACCATTTCCTACTTTCTATAAATACATCCTTTAATAATAATACTAAGATTAATCACTCAGTAATTACTCAACTCCTGCTTATCTATCAAGGGATTTTATTTTTTCAAAACTGAACTATCACACAAAATTAAAAGAGAAGGAGATAACATTTTCTTACCCGAGAAAGACAAGTCCAGTGACTCTGAACCGCTTTCACTTAAAAGGCGATCTATCCGCTCAGCAACAGAAGGTGGAACTCTGAGAATGAACTGTTCGTCCATGCTGCTAAACAAAATTCAGCACTTTGATCAATCCCTCAACAAATGATCAACCTTTAAAATCCCCTAAGATCCTCTCTGAATGAATTCTCAAGAAACCCATTATATCTATATGATGAATAAATAAAATGAACAATTAATTGCATCACAATCTTCATGAATAACTACTAAAAAAATTAGGTTTATTACAACTCACCTTCAATAGAATCGCCTAGCAGAGGAGACAAAATGAAGGGTTGTCGGCAATTGGGAGTAGCTAATAAGATGCGAGCTCCAGCTGTGGAGTGGATTTGGGGAAGATATGGAGATCGAGAAAAAAAAATTAGGGATTTCAATCCAAACGCACTTATATATAGGTTTTGGTAAATTATTGAAACCTCTCCAACTTTATGAAATCACAGTATCACCCCAAACTTCCATACATTTTTATATAAATTCCTGTAATTCTATTATTTATACATTAACCACAGTACTCCCCCAATTCAAAGAGGCAGTTACTGTTCAAGTAACTCCGAAGCGGTTGTGTAAATTGTTTTACTTGATAGAAATCTTCAGAGGCCTTCTTCACAGACTTCTATGATGAGGTTGTCTTTGATTTAAAGAACAGATTTGAAAATTGAAAGAACAAATAAGGCTTCATTTTATGATGTCTCCAAGAATCAACAGAGACTTACTACACTAGTCACATTCAATATTACATTCCACATGAGACACAGAATACACCATTCTTCACAAAAACTACAAACAGCTACCAATTTCTATATAGAAAAATTAACAAATGAAACTAAACAAAAATGGTTACATAAGATGCATAAAATACATAACCAACACCAACTGAACCGTCCTCAAGCTACAGCTGCAGTTTCATCAGTTTGCTGGTTAATGTTGAACAATGATTTAAACATCCCTAACCAGCAGAAGCAAGATTACTGCAGCAAGTGTTATCGGTAACGCATACTGAGTTCTAGTAACTGGCAAGATTGAGCTTCCTCCTATAGGACTCACAGGTCCTAATGCCTCTGTAGGCGAGATTCCGATACCTGTGCTCGAGTTCCTACTGTAATAACAAAATTTTACATGTTAATAGCTATCCAAGATATGTATATAAGTAAATTATCTGTACAATGAAATTTTAGCAGTAGATGAGAGAAGAATTTTCTCACCTTCCCGTGTATATACAAGATCCATGACCTGCAAACAAGTAACAGCCCCATGAAGTTGCATTATATTGACCTCTAAAAATGTGGTAAGGAATTTTAATTGTCTCAGTGTGGGCACCAACATAAGACATTACTATGTGGTATACAACAAGCTATCATGAATAATGCAGCTACAAATTCTATTAAATGCAGCAGATGTACTTACTAGGATCAATAGTAGTAGTTATAGCTGTACCACCGAAATTGCATGTTCCACCAATGCTTCGCTTCTTTTGATAATAATCATTATAAGCATAAGAAGCATGGCTTTTAATGTCATTAGGATTATAACAAGGCCGCCCAGGTTGGATGGCAGCGCAATTAGCTTCACCGGCTCCACAAGCCCAGTTCAAACCATCTTTCAGCTTATCAGCATCTGCATCATCTTTTGCCACACAAAACACCACAGAAGAATTCCCAGTGGCTCCACCACTAGCAGTCAAACTGAGTGGATAAACAGAAGATCCGTTACTGAAAAAAACACCCCAGTTTTTCTCTGCAAGAGAACCAGGCCTCTTGTCTTCATTGAATAGCTCATAAAGGTAAGTGTTTATGGGAATGTTTGGCTGACTGGGGGGCCCTGAATTGTTGAGAACTCTTCGGATCAGATTATTATTGTAGGTCTGAGCATTTTCCAAAGTAGCATCAGGTTCTTTTGCTCCACCAAGCGAAGGCCATCCAGATTCTGTAACGACAACAGGTATGCCTGAAAGATTGAAGGCATCTATAGAATAATAAGTAGCATCAACCATAGCATCAAACATGCTGCTATAGTGGAAAAGTGTGTTGGGGTCTACAATTTGCTTGACTGATGGCAATGGTCGGAAAAGAGCATAATCAATAGGAAATATGCCACCTCCGTTGGTGTAACCATAATAAGGATAGGCATTTAACATGTAAAAGGAGTTGGTGCTCTTCAAGAACTGCAGGATTTGGTAAACTGTAGAGTTCCACCTGGGGTCAAAAGTAGCCGTGGAGGGTGGGAATGGTTTTGGGATAATGTCCATTGAATTGGGAGTAGACACTTTCACTTGGAAATTCAGATTGGTAGCAACAAGAGCTTTGTGAATGTTATTCATAGCGGACACCAAGACTGAGGCAGCATTAGGTACTGATGTAAGAATCTGGCTGCCAACTGAAATGGCTGTGATATTAGTTGAAGGCAAGTAAGCTGCCACATTTTTATATACCCATGCTGCAGCTGCTGATGAAGACTCCCCAATTCCCAGGACTTCTTCATTCAATACACCAACTATTACTTCTATTGAGCTGTTTGAGAGGGCTTTCAACATGTGACTATCAGCATTGTAAAGGCGCACATGAGTGATTTGATTGGCTTTAAGTATGGCAACAACTTCTGAAGCTGATGGCAAGTCAGTAACATCAGTTCCAATGTTTACTCCAACATATGCGCCTGTTTATTCACACACACCCCAAAATATAAAGAGGTTAGAATGATAATGCTAATGCTAATTGGTAAATTGTCTTTATGCGCTGGCTAGGATTAACATTACCTAACACATTTGTTAACATGACAAATGAAAGAAGACCAACACTTGCAAGCCATTTTTTAGGCCTCATCTGTCTAATAAAACTTTAACCTTGGCCTTGAATCTCGTTCTGTTTGGTCGCCCACTGAATCTTCAACTGCCAATGCCCAATGCTCAAGAAATGAATAAGAAAATATATATGTAACACCAATATCCAATGGGACAAAGTTCCACAAAGCCTGAGAATGCACAAGTATGAACTTGAAGAGTTAGCAAACTAGTATAACAAATTAAGCGTTGATTTTACTTTCAGAATTACTAATCAAAATCACTCCACAGCAACAGAAAATAATTTTGAGGTACAATAATAAATCACTTTGAGAATACATAGAGGGTATCGGGTTGTAACAAATAAAATTTGTCAAATGCAGCGCAGTTAGTGCGGCATGAAATGACTATAACTAAAGGGATTTTACAAATAAGGTTTTTGAGCTGATGGCTCCTTCGGCAAATATTATTAGCCTCTGGACAAATGAGACTGTCTGCATCTTAAATGTTATATAATATCATTATTTCTTGTAAACAACCAGATAACTTGCTTTGATCCAAAAGAAATAACGACAAATAAAATGTCACAGTTCCAGAATAACAACACAAGGAGTAGATCACGCATCCGGAAAGCATTTGAAGGAACAATAACATAGCTCAATGCCCTCAATGCACTAGATTCTTCTAAACAATCAATAAATCAGAAATATTTATGTCATTTTACATGAATGAGGTTAGCAGTGTACCCAGTAGATGCAGACATGTAGGGAAGATCAAAAGTTCAACTGAGACGCAACAATTTTACATTAGATTTATCAGAAATTTAAGCAACTATCTAAGGGATCAATTTAGAGCAAATGCATACACAAATCAGATATTATCCAAACAGCTCATCACACCTGAGCTGAAGAATTCTTAATTTCACAAACTCAGAAAGCAAATTATGACCAAATACCCAGCAACCAAACACCACAAGAAAAGAGAAGTGAACAAGTACCTGATCCAATTTGCACAGCTACCACCACAATCAGGTATGAACTATCTCTTCTTCAGAAAGATACCAGTAAAACCTCTAGACTAAGTGAAGTGAGTACTACAACTTGCAGAACCAGTACAAACAAACGGATATATGTCAGAATCTAGAGGGGAAAAAAGTGGATTTTGACAATTAAACCCAACTCAAGACACTTGTAGAATCTGTTCACACTTCAAGAGAACATTAATGTGAGATTCAACAGATCAGAAAACATAAAAATGGCAGCTTTCATTCACTCACTCTCTCTGAGTGTATGTTTCTAGTATTTACTTCACTTAAAGAGTACAAGTGGTGGAACAAAACAAGTCTGATGTTCGTTGTTTTGTCTTTATGTTTCTTTTACCATGTGTCCATTTCGTGCCTTACAGCATGAGTGATATAATAAAAAATAAAATAATAATAAGGTGGTCTTATTCGTGTTCTTACAAAAATTAAAAAAGAAGCTCTTATTATTTTATATATTATGTTAATATTAATATTTTAGTAGAAAAAAATGGGCATGGTAATTCATTTCCCGGATTTCCCTCTAGAAGTCACTATCAATTTTCACGTCCTTTCCATGGTTGCAAGAAAGTCGAGAAGGTCAAAGAGAGCCGTTTGATGAGGAAAATTGGTATGTTCAATTAACTGTTGTGGAAAAGAAGATTAAAAGGTTATTTGTTCATTAAAGTTTCTTGGGCTTTTTTATTTATGCAATCTATTTAAATTACCTGCATTAATTTTATTAATTGTGTTCCACTTCAAATGAAAAAATAGTCATCCCAAATAAAATATACTTTGTAGATTCGTTTCTTTTTCATTTTGAAAAAGGAAACATTTCACATGCACATGATTGATTGTCCTGGCGTTTTCAAATGTTCCCACAGCAACAGATACACATTTTCAAATCTCAAAAACATTCCCAAACTAAAACCAAATAACAAAATTATGCATAAAGTGATAAAGTTGTCATTGGCTATCTGCTGCTTAGTTGTAAAGTGCAATCAGTCGTCAAAAGTCATTACTCCTTTTCTATCATCAAGTTTACATGTAGATTCAAATCTGCAAAACATGATCTGGAGGGAGTCATTGAGCCGAAAGTTGCTTAGAAAATGCTGAATATTTCATAACTACAAAACCTCTCAATCCCAAAACATAAGGCATACAGTAACAAAAGTCTACTGAAAACATCAATCAATAATAGTACCCTACAAGTTCATTCCAAGCACCAACAAAGAGCTAGATCAATATCATATCTGACAACCAGGGAACCCCTTTCAAACACAACCAACTACTTCATGTAGAAGTCCGATTGATAGGGTAAGGCACATCTTCTATGTAAATTTTTACTGACTGGGAGACCTATCTCCATTAGGCTCCATAGGATACTCTTCTCGTTGGGGGCTCCTGCTTCTGCTGCGACTCAGGCTCCGGCTGCGCCTTGGGGTCAGGCTTCTGCTACGGCTCCGACTTGGACCTGGGCCCCTATCAGGGGTTGGAGTGCGACCTCTAGAACCATTATAAGGTCCTGGAGAACGAGAGTATGATCTCTCCCTACTATACCGCGAGTATGACCTCTCTCTGCTATACTTGTGATACTGGGGCGAAACTGACCTGCTTCAGAATAAGCAGTCAAATATTACAAGCAGATTCAATTACTGTAGTACAAAAAACACAGAGTTCAAACTGCCTAAGGTAAATAGGCCAAAAAGATTGTATCAATAAGTCAAACTTGCCACAAAAAATAAAATATTACATACCTTGAGGGCCTGCGTCTTTGAGGAGGAGGAGAATATTCACGACCATGAGGAGGAGACCTTGCATAACGAGGAGGTGGGGAACGTGAATATCGAGGAGGGGACCGAGAGTAACGAGGGGGAGATCGCCTTCTAGTTCGGCCCCTGAAACTACTGAGAAATGAAATTTAAAAATTAGTCATCTGCAATTAAAGAGGAAAAACATAGATATATAACCTCACAATACAAATTACCCCAATTCAGTAACATTCTTCTGCAATGTCTACAGTTTTAGCACCTTACAAACAAGAAAGCAATTAAATCGCTTAATCTTTTACATACTATTGGCAGCAACTACTTGACATCTCTGAATGCTACATCTCAGTATTAGAAAACATATTCTAGCTTAATGTTGTAACAATTCTTATTTATATGAGATACTGAATTGTTCTGGAACTCCCCTACATCAACTATCTATAACTGGAACAAAATGGTTTAGACTCCGCCAAACCTAAAGAAATTATTGATTCCCATTTCAAGAAAGTTGTTTTACCTTCCTCGCTCCCTGGCCCTCATATCAGCTGGCTTCTTCCTGTTCTCCTCTGCAAAAACGACAGTCAACTCCCGACCAAGAAGAACTCGTCCATCCATGTGACGTTTAGCCTCAGCAGCATCAGCAGGATCTACGAATTGGACAAAACCAAAACCACGAGGCTCCCTGCAAAATTTAGATGGTAAAGAAAAGGAGAAATGAAAACCATAACAAACTTAGAACAATTGTAATGGATACAGATGTCACCATAAACCTTCGGTAATTAAACTTGCCAAAATAATCCCTATGGAAGGTCATGATAAACATGAAAAAGCAAGCACTTGCCTGCTGACCTTGAAAGTGTCATAGTTTAAAGATGACTTGAAATTCTTCAAGACTTGGAATATCTTCACAATGTATTCAAACCCAACTTCCTTCCAATCTTCACTATCATTAACATCTTCTTCAAAAGAACTCTAATTACTTGATTGATGTCTTCAAAACTTTAATTCAACTGTTAAATCTCAAGAACTTCAATTAACACACTCAACTATGATTACAATAGAGTACATCATGGAGAGAATGCCCTATCATCAAATTTATATTGGGAAAAGGGTGATTGGTTGGGTTTTCTCAGTATCAACTTTATAAGCATGCTTCCTACAATTTTGCCACTTTCAAAAATCAGACAACAAAAACCTTTATAAGTTGTTCCAAAATAATGATTATGAGAGACTGAAGAAGTTAATCCCATGATACATAATCATGTCAATTTCATAAAAAGTGGTCAAACTGAAAAGAAAAGCCAAACCAGAAAGAAAAAAAAGAAAAGAGGATATAGAAAGATGAGAAAAAAGAATTAGCCTAAAGAAGAGACTAAATAGCTAGAAGATAAACTCCAACTTCAATCAACTTGAACTGAAACCTAATTGGTGTAGCTTAAGCTAAGCAAGCTCTTAACTTCACTTCATATCCCACCCAGAATATAAAATAGCATTGAAAAGATAAAAATAGATAGCATGGGAAAAAGAAACACATTATCCAAGCAACTTTAATTTCACAAGCAACACATATTTGCTCACCCAGTATAATAGTCCCTAGGCAAGTAAATGTCCTTAAGTGCTCCAAATTGTTCAAATGGCCTCCTAACATCCTCTGGCCTGAAAATATAATTCATTAATTTAAATCACACACTTACAGATTAACACTAACAACAAATGTCAACTATAAACACATAAAAAAGATATCTAAAGTTGATGAAACGCTACATCGACAAACTTAGTCTTGGAATCCATCATTGAATAATAGAAGAAAGCATAAATATCCTCCAGGTATGATGATAATACGAGTACCCTCAAGTCAGCTTCACAGACATATAGATATAAAATGTGGTCTCCTAAAGAGAAGTCACCACAGTTACCGACGAATTAAGAATAAAAAAACTCAAAATTCACTTCCACCTTACACCATGTTTGATGTCTACATTATTCTCTTCCTCATATATTATCCCGGTAAACCTACTAGCATACAAGTTATTGTTTAAATCCACAGAAATTACCCACTACCGCATAAAACACAGCCTATTTTAGCAGCGTCGCATCAACCAAATATAGACGCTAAAATACAAAACAAAAATTTCATGACACATCTCAGTGACATTGTTCAATTTTCACATACCTGCAGTCATGGCGAAGGTTGCGAACAAGCAGACTGGTAGGCAAATCTCTACCGCGACCACCACCACCACCATAGCGACCCCTAGGACTGGGGCTCCTCCCTCTTCGACCATAGCCACCCCTTGGCGGTGGGGAGGGACTGTAACTCCTTCCTCTCATTTAGACCAGCGTCCAATCTGCTCAAAAATTCAATACAGAAGAGTCACACGATAACCTTAACAAATACCTACTTAAAAGGACTTGATAACGGTTTCCAAACAGCTTTCTCTAACATTACCGCGCACAAAATCAAATAATGACATGTAACACTAATCCACATAATCTCTTGAAAACTAGCTACAGTATAGCGATCAAAAAGGAGAAAGCCATCGAAATTTCATGAAACTTATAGCTAGATTGTGTCAGTTGTTCGACATTATCGACAATAAGTAGAATTGATGTACATAAAGAAGCCACAAGAATCAAACTTTACCACAAATTCAACAGATAAGAGGGAGAAGGCGAGAAATTGAGGTCGATTGGATGAGATTTGGTGATTGTTCCCGGGAGAGCAAGACGGCTTGAGAGAGAAAGTAGTTTGTATATGGAAGCTAGGGTTTAGTTATATTAGTCGAATCGACTTGACGACTCCATCGCATCTAGGTCTTCGAAACGTTTGGAAGGTTCTTCTGGTAGATTTCCCTAAAAACCCATCCTAGTTTAATCTTTTTACCATTTTTACCCCAGCATGTTAATTGGGATGGAAAATAATTGGACCTTTTTACCCTCAAATAATATTTTTAATTTTTTAATATTAAAATTTAGAAATTTTTTGTTCAATTTAATTTTGAATTTGATATATTGTTTAATATATGTATTTTTTAATAATGTTTAATATTTATATAATTATCGTTATTAATTAATATAGAACTCAAATAATAGGTATAATATAAATATATATTATTTTTTAAAATAAAATGAATTAAACTAATATTTAAATTTATATGAAAATAAATAAAAATAAAAAATAGTTAATTTTTTTTTTCAAAAATTACTAATGTTTTTTTGGATTTCTAGATTATTAAGTATTAGTATATTTTTAATTTATTATATTAATGATTTTTTAGATAATAATATATTTTTATTAAATTATTATGTTAAATATTTTTTAATAAAATATGGATTTTTTAAAAAATATTTTTAATAATTAATATTTAATATATAATATATATATATATATATATATATATATATACATACAAACAAATGAACCATCTAATGTAATGTTGGACAAAGATGGCAGGCAGATGCAGTAACAGAAAAAACAATGGGTTTGATTGCAATTTGATCAACAAATAGAAATGATAAAAAAAGCAACCAATAGAAGGAAAGCAGAAACACTTCATCAAAGGCCCCAAGAAAAGCCACGTGGCATCCAATGAAACTGCAAAATTTATTCATACAATAAACCTGAACCACTACTCAAAAGCTCCTGTGATCCAAATCCAGAGCCCAAATCTCCAACCATGGCCTGACCTGAAACACACCACCACTACTTCTCCTTCTGTGACAGAACACAACTAGTATTTACTACCATGTCTTTGGCTTCTCTCTACTCCTCTTCACCACCATCACCATTACCTAGAACAACAGCTAGAGCCATCCAAACCAAGCACACCCATCTCATCTTCTCTCCAATCAACACCACCACCAAAAAACATTCATTTTTCCCCACTTCAACATGTTCCTGCAATACCCTTTTGGTTGTTAAAGCTGAGGCTCAGACTTCGCAGAGTGAAAGTGAGAGTGAAAACAAGAGTGAACTGTATGAGGTGGAGATTGAGCAGCCTTATGGCTTGAAATTCGCCAAAGGAAGAGATGGTGGCACCTACATTGATGCCATTGCTCCTGGTGGATCTGCTGACAAGGCTGGCGTGTTCACTGTTGGCGATAAAGTCCTCGCCACCAGGTCCACTCTCACTTTTCAAACTAATTCACTGCTGCATCATGTTATATGAAGTTGATTAAATTGACCTGTTTGATCTTTTTGTACATGTCAATGGATCATGTGTGCTTATTGTGCGGTCAATTGATGTTGGTTGAATTAGTGTATATATTCACTGCTTAAGCTTGATTCTGAATTCATTAGTTATTAGTATGTATATGCTTGTGGTTGTAAATGTGGAAAGTCTAATATGGGAGGTTCAAGTTGTATGCAGTGCAGTCTTTGGGACAGAAATATGGCCTGCTGCTGAATATGGGAGGACAATGTACACCATCCGCCAGAGAATTGGTCCCTTGCTCATGAAGATGGAGAAGAGATACGGTCAGTCTACCATTCTACAATCTGATAGATTTGATTTATTCGCGCAAGCTCAACTGAGAATGTTTTCATGACTTTCAGGGAAGTCGGAGCAAACTGGAGAACTGACCGAAAAGGAAATCATTAGGGCCGAAAGGAACTCTGGTGTGATTAGTAACAGAGTGAGGGAAATCCAGGTGAGTGATTTGTCTCTTTACATAATTTAATCAGCAACAAACACTCCTGTGCAGTTTCACAACTTGATTCTGATTTTCAGATGCAAAACTACATGAGGGTGAAAGAACAGAAGCAACTTAGAGAGCAGGATCTTCGAGTAGGGCTGCAGCTTTACAAGTAATTCAAAATGCATTGGAAACATATCTTTATTCTTGTTTGGTACTAGTGCTTTTCTTTAACTTTAACTTGGTGTTTGAAGATCTGGAAAGTACGAAGAAGCATTGTTAAAATTTGAGTCTGTTCTGGGATCAAAACCAAGTCCAGATGAAGCTTCTGTTGCAAGCTACAATGTTGCATGTTGTTATTCTAAGCTTGATCAGGTAATCATGCTCAATTCAATATCATGAAAACGTATTCAGTTTATGCATTTGTGATGTACTCATTATAATGAAATGATGACAGATAAAAGCAGGACTCTCTTCTCTTGAGGAAGCACTGAAACTGGGATATGATGACTTTAAGGTAATGTTTTTGCAATGTTATTTAAATTAATCAGTAATGTATTGGGAATGAGCATCTGAAGTTAGCTGGAATTGTTAACAGAGAATCCGCTCAGATCCCGACCTCGCCAATATCAGAAAGTCAGAGGATTTTGACAAACTTATGAAACAATACGATGAATCATTTATCAACGAGAATGCTATCAATGCCATTAAATCATTATTTGGCTTCAATAAGAAATAAGGACATGCGGCTTCAAGGATGATTCAGGTAGGTGGTTTCTCCTTAGTTGTCTAAATGAAACATAGAGTGAAACGTTGAGTTGAGATTATATATGTATAGCAACTGTTGATAGCATTGTTTCAAGGAGAGTTCAAATTGTTGAAGAGAATCGTAACCACATCAATCAAGACCCCATTTGCATGCATGGTGGCATATAGTATTTGATCTTTTCATAGCAATGTCTGAATATGCATATTGAAGAGGTGTTCATGTGAATCAGTACTATTCGCTACATAATGAATTATATGGTAGAGCAATAAGTCAGGAACCATGAGCATAGAAAATGAAATATGGATTATAAAGGCAAAACATATATACCATAAACATAATTACTGCCATCACAGCATTTTATAGACATGAAATGTACACAAAATCGTCTGGCAAATATAAACAAACAAGGTTAGAGCTTAAGAGGCTTTTTCTACCTTGCAAGTTTGCAACAACCTTCAAGCCTGCCATACAAATCCCCCTGAAGCTCAACCAACTTTACATCTTCACTTCTTTTATTTCGGACATAAAATGAAAAAATTGCCCATCTACATGCTCGTGAATCCACGTTATGCAAAATTTTTAGCAGAATACAAAATGAAACTTGATTAGCAAAAGGCCAAACAGTAACAATTTTGCATTCCGATGAGTTCTGATTTTTTTTTTTTTCTTTTTTTGTTATCAGGACTAGGCTTCAAAATCCTGAATACCAAAAGTAATAGACTGAACTGAAAAGCTTGTCCATACCTGTTTATTATAGAATATACAGGGCATTCTTCAACATCATCACCTTAATTTTGCACAGCCACAACAGGAAGTCAAAATCATGATTGAGAAGTGAAAGGAAAAGACTTTGCAGCAAGCATACTTGTAGATTATTTCTTCAAAATATTGCTAGAGAGGACTTTCTTCCCATATGGACTAGTCCGCAAAACTGGGACATGAGGTCTGATGGCCTCCACCAAAGCAGAATGAAGAGCTCCCTGTCAATTGTGAAAACATTTTAAAACAATGAACATTTTATCAAAAATTCTTTAGGTGGCAAATTTCAATGAATATTTTCAGATTATAGCAGCAAATTAAAAAATAATGTGTAAAGTATAGTCATTTAGGATTTTGTGGGAGAAATAAAAAAATCGATTAAATCACTCACTTTTGATTGATGCAATGCTGCTTGGATAACGTAATTGCCATAAGGATCTTGCATGACTTGATCCAGGTGAGCATGGCTTATCAGTTCCCGGATAATACGAGCACGACGTTCCTCGCCTGCATATTTCAGGCATTTCTCGACAACATTACTGCTGTATTTCTGCACAGACAAGTCGCCATAATTACCCTCCAACTGATCAAGGATATCCATTGTTGCCCATGGGAGCCGAAGTTCAAACACGAACTGGACAACATAGTTTCTGCACAATATAATAAGTACATCAGTTTGTGGTTCAGTGTACATCAGTTTGGGGTTCAGTGTAAAGGTGACTCAAACCCGCAACCTCATGATTGCTAGGGTTAATGATTTTCTTTTTGAGAAAATAATTCAAATATAAACTTCTAACCTAAAATTCTCATAAATTTTGCATTCAGTTATTTGTTAAATGAAGCCAAAGATTCAAATTGAATCTTACTGATTTTCATGCATGGTAACTACAATGCAGCTAATAAAGAAATAAATTTTGCTTGCTTCTAAACATAAGCTTGACAGAAGAGGCTGTGTAATAGAAAGTCATTGAGGAACCATAAATAAAGAATTATCTGGTCAAAGGATGATGTTGATGAATGATAATTTAATACTTAGGAGAACAAGCTTAAAAAGTGGAAAAGAAAATATTATGTACCCAAATGGATCTTGTGAAAGGATTAGAGCATTAGAGGTGATCTCACTGACTAATTGACGTCGTTGTTCACCCTCAGAATGTGTGAGGCATTTTTGGAGCACACAACAGCCATGGCGATCAGTTGCAAGTTCAACACAATTAGCAGTTGCAGCATCAAAAAGGAACTGCGCAAGAAGTTTCATAACAGAATCATTAATTAGCATAAACACAAGAGTCATAAATGTCAAACAAAGACATCATGAAAATTGAAATGTCTCAATTTGTTTAGAGGCATTAACTGTATAAACAGAGAAATCTAAGTTTCTTGAATGGATTTACCATCAGACACAGATTAGGAGAAATTAGACTTTAAAGACAATGCAACAATTGCACTCAAAGTCGATGACATTATGAAAATACAGACATGCTTATGGCAATTACTGTGGAAAAATTTTGATCTTAACAACACAGACACCGGACATAATAGAAGCACAGTACTGAGCAAAATTTAACTCTTACTATTACTTCAGATCTTTTCAGCAGAAGTGATAGACAATTAATTCAGTATTACCAATAGTACTTCTGTCTCTATATAAGTTGGTTTACACTTTCTAAAGTAGAAATACTCTTCATCAAGGATATGTGAGCCATATCATAATTGAAGTTAGGAGGTTTTCTAATTCACAAGTTTTTCAGCACTACCTTTATATTTATCCTTCTCTAGAATTGGTGTTTGCTATTTTTTTTTTTTTTTTCAATAGACAGCTGAAAGAGTTAGGTAAAGAAAACAACAGATAAAAATCATAAATTGGTTCGATGTTTTCTGTTGATAATTTAATCTCTAATTTCATATACTCTAAAGTTGTTCAAGGAGATGATGCTTTAGTCAGCCACAAGATTAATATCAATGTTGCTTAGGACATGACAAATCTCAGTTTAGAATTAGTGATACATTATGTTTAAAAACTTATAAAGATAAAAGGTAAAACAAGATATTACCTTGCTGTATTCTGGCAACAAATACAGTAAGCAACGCTGTGCAACATGATTGCCATTCATATTTTTTATCAATGTCACAATACCAGGCTTGAGCGCAGAAACAACCAAGGAAAACTGCTCTGGACACTTGAGCGTTTCAATAACCTTTTGAACAGCACGAGTCCTGTAAATAAGAGAGAACAATACTAAGCCTTTAAAAAATAAAATAAAAAATAAAAAATTGAAGCTAAAACTAAAATAATGCAGAGAGCCAAGGAGGAAAAGAAAAACTGACCCATGCATGTCACATGAGATTCTAACAAGGTCTCCAGTACTCCGAGTAATAGTATGTAATATTTGCATCCTCTGATTCTCATTACAAACTTCAAGCAGCTTCTGAACCAAGTAATTTCCAAAAGGGTCCGTCATCAGCTCAACAATGTGATCAATGATCTCTGCAAAGATCTTTTCAATATCCTCTGAGCTGCCTTCTGAAATTTTCCTTTGCAAGAAGCGGCAACCATGTTGATCCTTTGCCATCAAATATATTCTACCAGTGACCTCATCCACAGAATTGTATTTCTGCAGTTGAGGCCTCAGATTGACACTTTTGAAATCTGTAGCACTGGGGGACAAAGACCACGAGCTCAGACTGTCCAGCTGAAAGCATCCAGCATTTGGATGAGTAGGTAAGTTAATGCAGAATGGAACTTTACCATTCTGGTTCACCTGATTTAGTGATTCATTTCCTCCAACAGCACCAAGTTTGACAGCTTTAAGTGAGTTAATTCCATGTGATCTTGTCAGAATCTTCTCAGGAAAGTTCTGCTTTCCAACTTTACTTAAAACATGTATAGGATTGCATTCTGTAGAGGAAAAAGCAGCAGCAGATTGATTCAGATTTCTCGAGACAGCATAATTGGTCCAAAATGGTTCTTGATTAGACTGTTCAAATCGGTTCTGCATCTCAAAGCACGGTTGCCTGAGGTTACAACTTATGAGCTTAGTTGGAAAGTTTCCACTAAGTTGGACAGGATGTTGTGCTTCAAATCTATTATTGCGCGCCTGCTGCAGATACAGGTAATGCTGCTGCATCCTATGATATTGTTCCTGCTCAATATTCCTCCAAGGGATATGAGGCTGATTCAACTGTTGTGAATGTACATAAGGAAACGAAGATTGAGCATCTGCCAAATATTGTTGCTGATCAGACATTACGGGAAACTCCATGCCGGGAACAGGCACATTAGATAGGAATTGAAAACTGTGCAACCCATGAGCAAGTGGCATCGCAGCAGAGAAGTTTTCAACAGGCTGGCAATGGCCTACTTGCAGCTTCTTCAGTTCTTGAAGATCAACATTTACCAAGTTTGAATTCTCTTGTTTAACTTTTGTCATATCGAACCCATCAAATCCACAAGGTCCATTGTCTGTGGGTAGAAAAGAGGAAACAGCCATCAGCCGTGAATCCACATTGGAAGTTGGTTGTTCTTTTAAGCTTTTAGCATATTGGTTATCCAACAAAACAGCATGATTCGGGGAGGATTTACAATGTGCCCAAGGACTGGCCATCCCACCATTGAATCTCAATTCTGCAAATGCAGATGTCAATGAATGATCATCTGGAAGATTTGCATCCTCCGGTTGAATCCTCTTCATTGGTGATTGTTGAGAGACTAATCTTTTCCTCTCATCCAAATTCCCATCACTTTCAAGTTTCTCAGTCAATGGTCCTTTGCATGAATTGACACAGACAGGGGACAAGCTATAATTTACAGACACCCTTTTAGGTACAGATTCCTCAGAATGTGTATTCCCAGATGTAGCATTAGGTATCTCACCAAGGAGCTTCTCAAGTTCATCAAACCCAAGTTCAGTTCTCCCTTCTTCCATGTCAGACTACAAACTTACTCTCAGCAAATTGGAGCCTACTCTACCCAGCAATGCCGATCAACAGAACAACCTTCCAATGCCACAAAATTCAATGTCAGTAGGCATGCAAAGTAAAATATTATCATCAACTACATTTCCAAGTATCCTATACAAATTATGGATAATTTCAAAGCACATTTGTGAAACTGAAGAACAACTCACCAATGTGTGACTGCTATTATCAAATTAAACCACATCCCTTAAAATTTTCAACTAATGCAGTTACAATAAAATGAAAAATGACAAAAATAGAAAGAGAACACCATCAGCACATGCTCATCTATAAGATCACTGAGCTGCAATCAGATTCAACACTAAAAAAGCCCAGTTGTAAAACAAAAATGATCAAAAGACGGTAGAAGCAGCAATGTCATCAAAATCATCGACATCAGAATGATCAAAAACCAGTTTTGTCTCTATCACTACAAGACAGCAATCCAAACACAAATCACACTCGTGTATCCGAATTCCAACACAAAATTGAATCATCCCAACCCAAAAAAGAAAAAATTAAAAAAAAGCACAACCCAGAAAACCCTGATCATCAAAGTGACTTCAAAATCAATAAAAATTCAATCTTGATGAGAGAAAACAAACCAAAATGCAAAAACAAAGAAACCCAATTGAAGTAAATAGAAATCAAACACAATGCAGAAGAGAGAAATAAACAAAATTGACAAAAAACAGACTCACCAGCAACAACAACAGAAGGGGAATAGGTAGCTGGCATTAAAGAGACTGAAACAAACAGAAACAAAACACAGTCACAAAGATCAATAAACACAAAAAGCAGTCTGCTTTATTTCTTATTATAGAGAATTGTATTCCTCCACTTTATTTTATAATTTTTTCTTGTGATGATGATGATGATGATTCAGAGAGAACACAAAAAGAGTGATGAAATTAAAAAAAGAGTTGTAGGTAAGGCTAGAGAGAGTGAGGCGGCGTGAAGAAGAAGAGAGGTTTTCAAAGTGGTTTTTTTTTTTTTTTTTTTTTTTTGAGAGAGAGTGGAGGGTTTGATATTATGATTATGATTATGTGTTGAGATTTTGCAAAAACGGGCAACGAAGACCAAAAACACAACAACAACAACACTCACCAACTACATTGCAAGATTTGGCAATTACTACCATCACCATCTACCATCCATGCATTGCATGGCATCTCACTCTTTTTTTTTTCATTTTATATATAAATTTTATTTCTTTATTAATATCAAAGTCTGCTATATACATACATTTGTTTATTTATTCTTCTTCCTTATTATAGTCTTTGTTCGACAATGTACTATCTATGATCTATCTGTGGCTTCGAATAATTTTATTTTTACTTAAATAATTTAATTTTTGTTTTTTTTAAATTGAATTTTATTAAAATAAATAAATAAAATTATTAAACTGATATGGAATCTTCAATATGTAGAACGTTATATGTTTTTATAACGTTATATGTTTTTATAACGTTAAATTAAATGTGAAGTTGATGTTGATATCGACTGGTTTTTGCAGTCACGTTATGAATATTATTATTGCTTTTTATGTATATATCTTAAATTATTAAACAAGCATCTAGTGGTTCATAGATATGTCATGAATTTAACATCCATACTTGATTTATCAATAGCTTTTATATTAAAAAACCAAAAACTATTTCACTTGTAATATGGGAGTTAGAACTATCTACGATTGTGGTGGATCAAACCAAATTCTTCTATTTGAAATATCTTTTTATATAAATGAGTGAAATGATTTGTATAAATTCATTTATCTTCCCCCAAACTTAATTGTTATTCAGTTTGGTACTAGAGTGATATTAATTAATTTAGTTATTTGTATATAAAAATATTATTAAATAAAAAAATTAAAATATATTATATTAATATTTATAAAATTAAAAATATATTATAAATTTATTATACATTTAGTGGTAATACTAACTTAGGTATAGGTCCAATTCTCCATATTTTTTTAAAATCATTACGAGAATGGAAATTAAATGGTAAAGTTTTAAATTATTAAAAAATATATTAAAAAAATTATTAATTTTCCTTTAATTTATCAAAATAATTTTTAGATATATATTTCTAATTAAAATAATTGTGGTGGACGGTTATTAAATAGATCCGTCCATTTATTTTGGATTTGACCCAATTCTAATAAAAGTTAGACTTAAATCCAAAGATCAAGTCCAATTTTCCGTGTAGCTATGTGGCTCAATATATATCAGAAGCAATCATATATGCAATTTAGAGAATCTTGAATTCTACATAAATTCTTAGAAGTATAACCAACGATCGCCTATAAAATTCATATATGTATATATATAAAAATTTAATCATTCTCATTTGGTGTCATTCTTTATACTTACAAAAACGGCAGTGAGATTAAAACTCGAATGCTCTCAAATCTCTATCAATATTCCGGTACGATTTTTAATCTCAATCACGATTCGATCGTAGACAACTAGATTTTAAACCTTTTCTGTTGTGTGTCTCCCTGCATTCCAAAATGAACATAGAACTATATGAAATTATTTATACTCTTTAACTTTTCCATCTATTAATCTTATTTGCATTTAGGGATAACTTAAGTATGTCATTACACTCGCGTTCTCAAAATTCGCTCGAGCATTCATTTTCAAATTTTACAGGAAAATTTTGTTTGGATCCAATCTAGTCTGGTTATATTAATTTAGATCTTGATTGTAGTAGTGTCCAAACCGATATAATATATATTTTTAGTTATTTTTAAAAATTCGCATTTCGAATTATATTAAATGTCAACTTCCTTATGTTAAGGATAATCCAAAAATATATAGAAAGGTTTGTTGAAATTTAAATAATAATAATAATAAATTATTGCAGATTTAAAAATTCTCATTTTACGCATTACTTTAAAAAAAGTTGAAATTTTTAAAAGGAAATTTCAAATAATAATAGTGGTGTGCATGTAATTAGTAGCTAGACTGATAAAAAAAATATTAAAAAAATTATTGATAATTTTAAATTTTATCAAATTTCTACGGATCACCAAAGACTGCCGCTATTAAACTCATCTCTGTCGGAGTTCTAAATTTTCTTTTAAAAAAGTTTAATATTTTAAAAATATCATTGATAAAATAAAATAAAAAAAAACTTTAAAACTACTGATTCAAGAGAGATGAAATTATCATTATATTTATATATATTTAATTAATTTATTATTAAATTATTTTCTTAAATTTTAAATATTTTTAAAATACTTTTCAATTAAATTAAATTTTTTATATTATTTATAACCGTTAACGTTAATTAATTTGCATAAATCTAGCCAAACGTAATCAGGTTCTGAGAAATAATAACAATCCACTTTTGTTTTGTTTAGATACGGTTTCGGAATCGAAATCCAACCTTTGTTATTTTCTCCGGCCTTGAAGCCATTGAACACCAGCGATCACGCTTCATACGACAAAGGTCATATTCCATTTAATAGAAGATTTCAACTTCACTTCTCTCGGACCGTGGGCTCACAGAGGAAATGTGACATCAGACGCCCAAACCTTCCCCTTGCAATGAAGAAGAATACTGTGTCTCCAGTTGGTCCTTCATTACCCTACTGACATTCATCTCTCAATCAAAGATCCAAAGGATCACTCTTATTACCGGTTTAAAATGGAATCACAGTTTTACATGTCAAAGATGTAATTGCATTTTTGCAGAAGATGTCACCGCTACTACTACACTTCCATTTCAAGCAAAGGAACCTCAATTGCCTTCTTAGTGACATACTGTTCCTTTGCTTATGACAAATAAGATCATAATTAACCAGTATGGTATAAAAGAGTGCACGCCTCTTGGAACTGTTTCTTCATCATCACCTCTGGTAATTATCTTATCGCCCAACATGGATGTGCAGAGATTATCATTACAAGTTTCACAAACTCAAAAATTATAAGACTAACCAGTTTTTTTTTTTTTTGTATAAGAATAATCATTGCCCTCATTTTGCACATGCAAGTCACAGAATCGAATGAAACTCACGAGAAAAATGCAATTTCTTTCACTCGAATATAAAGTTCAAAATCATTGATTGTACACGGAATTACCCAACACAGGCCGCTACTCCAGCAAGCTATTCTCACCATAATTTAATGAAGTTCTAATAATTCTAACAAAGATTTACAAAAATGAGAAGCTCATTCCTATCGAACTGACAGCTTTTGCTGATTGCTGTTATGGAGTCTCGTTATTAATCCCTCCCTTCTCTAGTTCCGTTCATTCAAACTGGCTTAGTAACCGTATCCTGTCAAAATAAAAATAAAAATTTGAGAAATGTAAATAAAAAAGTGGTTATGAGAGAAAAGAAATGAAATAGCAAGACATAACTGAGTTTTGTTTGTAAAAGTTTTTTCAAATTATGAAAATATGAACCTGAATTGTCCATGGGGTTTGCTGCAGGGACTGGCTCGGGTTCCTTGATCTCAACCACCACACAGTCGGACATCAAGAAGGTTTTCGCCACAGAAGAAGCATGCTCCAGGCAACATCGGACCACCTGAATCAACCGAAAAAAATTGAAACTATCAGTTTTCATCAAGTCATCTTTAGATTATCTTTCACATTAATTCACTTAACCTAAGACTGCAGATACAGATGCGCAAGGTAATTTAAAAACAAGAAAAGAAACATCATTTTCCACAATACTTAAATGAAGAATAAAAACAACAAAAGAAACATCATTTTCCACGAGACTTTAATGAAGGATGATCAGTGCCTTCAAGGTGTATAGAAGTTGAGGAATGCTTAAAAATATTACAGGATAACAAAAGTAAATGTTAGGATAAATGCAGAAATTTAAAACTTTCCCCAACTTCATAGACCCCAGACAATGTCAATTTATTGAGAAATCAACATTGTTCGACCAACATTTGAGATCTTAACAATCCTAATAGTAGAGCAAACAATCATACTCTTAACTCGTCATGGAAAGTATAAAGCAGCATCTCACCTTTGTTGGATCAATAATTCCAGCAGCCATCAAATCCTCGTACTTTCCTGTTGCAGCATTGTATCCAAATTTAGGATCTTCGCTAGAGAGCACCTGTGAATTAACACCAACCACAATCAGAACCACAAGTTCAATCTTTTACTCATCAATAACAAAAGGGAAAAAGGTCTTACCTTTTCACTGACCACGCTTCCATTGACACCAGCATTCTTCGCTATCAGTTTTAGAGGGTAGCTGAGAGCTCTTTTAACAATATCAGCTCCAACCTGAAATTGAGAATAGTCAGGATAGGTCTTCAACAGCATATGCATGGCAGAATCTTATCATCTTTAAATTCTGACATTTAAATTTCCTCAGTCTCCAAGAATTTAAGGAGATCAATGTTCACCAGATTGAAAACATGTCAAAAGCTAGTATTTCAAAACAAGTCCAGGCTGACCTTTTCTTCGTCATTATCAAGGGTTTCCTTGATAGCATCCACCTTTGATGAGAGTCTCAACAAAGTGCATCCACCGCCAACCACAATACCTTCCTCAACAGCTGCCTGAAAATCATTGCATTTTCTTATAGTTAGAACAACCTATAGAGGGAAGGGTAGCACCTCAAAGTCATCTTATATGCAGCAGGAGGACAGATTACCTTTGTTGCATTTAGAGCATCTTCAACCCTCAGTTTCTTCTCTTTCAGCTCTGTTTCAGTTTGTGCTCCAACCTTCAAATTTCAGTCAAACATCAACAAACAAGAACAATACATGTAAAAACACAAACTACTTTATATTTCAAAATAAAACATAGGTATGTACCTGAATCACAGCAACACCTCCAGACAGTTTTGCAATCCTTTCGTTCAGTTTCTCCTTCTCGTAATCTTGTTCAGCAGCCTATATAAACATGATTCGGAAGTCAAGTGTACAGCAAAAGACTAACACAACTGCATAAATGATCATTGTACACTTGTGCATCAGTAACTTGGATAATTCTCAACCTCAATGAGATTCTTTATTTGTGCAACTCTTTTGTTCACAGCTTCCTGGGAGCTGCCATCCCCTACAATGGTGGTGGTATCCTTAGTCAGCACCACTTTAGAAGCATTACCAAGAACCTCCTTGCCAACTTTGTCCAAAGCAAGCCCCACCTCATCTCTGATCACCGTTCCTGTTGGTCAACGACAAAAGACTTATCAACACAGGAATTTAATCTCAATTCACAAGCAACATATTAGTGGACGGGATAAATAATGATACATGAAAAAAAGTTGCCCTCACCTCCAGTCAGAATAGCAATATCATCAAGGTACTGGCTCTTGCGCTCTCCAAAGCCAGGAGCTTTAAGAGCAGCAATCTTCAAAGCCCCTCTCAATTTGTTCACAACAAGAGTTGCCAATGCTTCTTGCTCAATGTCTTCTGCAATTATCAAAATTGGGTATGCACCCCTAATTGCTTCTTCCAAAACATTAATGAGATCCCTTGCATTTGTTATTTTTTTATCAACAAGAAGTAACTGTGACCAGAAACACAGAGATAATGTTCATTAGAAGGTGTTACAAAATGAAATGAAGCCATCTGTAAAGAATTAACAGAGTGTTTTACCTTGCAGTTATCATACTCAACTGACATTTTCTCACTATCAGTAACAAAGTAGGGAGAGATGTATCCACGGTCAAATTGCATTCCCTCAACAACATAGAGTGTGTTTTCAGCACTTCTTCCCTCCTCAAGAGTAACAACACCCTTTCGACCCACTTTACTCATGGCTTCAGCAATCATGTTACCAACTTCATAGTTGTTCCCAGCACTAACTGCGGCGACATCAGCAAGTTCACTGTCTTCGACCTGGAATCACAATTACATTAAAACCTAGCACACGACCAGCAATTTGACAACCCTGCAAAATGCTAAATTTAAATAATCTCTTACCTCTTTTGAGATCGATTTGAGCTCAGACACAAGAGCTTTGGATGTCTTCTCAATTCCTCTAGTGATCAAGACAGGATTCGCACCAGCAGCAACCACCTAAGCCACAACATTAAGCAAGTATTACCAATGGCACATAGATAGAAATTAAGATTAGATGATGTTCAATGGTTAAACATGACAATTACAATAGCTGCTCTGCTATACCAACCTTGACACCTTCCGCAATGAGACCCTGAGCAAGAACAACTGAAGTTGTAGTTCCATCACCAGCTAAGTCGTTGGTCTTAGCAGCAGCTTGTCTCACCAATTTGGCACCAATGTTTTCAACCGGATCCTCCAGTTCAACCTACACACCGGGGGTTGCAACAGTCAATTACTAAGGAAGAGCATGACTGACAAAACAAATTTATGTCAATTTCATCATCATGAAAACTATAACAAACAAAGAGCATAGGCAGACCTCCTTGGCAACAGTAACACCATCATTAACAATTTTTGGGGCACCATACTTGCTCTCTAGAACGACATTCCTGCCTTTGGGACCAAGGGTGACACCGACTAGATCTGCAAGCTTGTTCACACCACTCTGCAAAGGGGCAAAATCATTTAAGAGTCAAAAACACTGAAATTAGCAATCATAAACGACAAGAAAGCGTCTGAGGACAAATACTCACTTGAAGTTTCTTAACAGCATCTCCGTCCTTGTTGAAGTGCAATTCCTTAGCAGCATAGATCTTAGGTACGCGAGTCTTCCGCAGTGCAACATTCTGTCTCCGACCAAATGACAGCTTATTTGAGGATGCAAGTTTATTTGAAGGAGCGGCAATGGAGCCAACAGAAGACATGGCAATGAATGTAGAAGCCATCTCACTCCTTCAAGCTGCAATTTTCAAAGTTAAGTTGGTGTGAGCTTATACAAGCAACACAAATAAGCAGTGGTAAATTTCTCAGGTGTTTCATCAACTACTTCAATCCACAAATTATCCAGCCATAATAATCAACCAAACAAATACAATCCACTTCTAGTCAGGAGTCGCAAAAGATTAACACGCAGAAACTATAAAGTGAGACGGAAAACAGAAACAGAAAAGTCTCGTCCATTTCTTTCACTATCAGAGAAAGCAAAATATTATCCAAAGACAACACATACAGAGAGCATATAAAGCGCAAACGGTCATTTAGCCTATCACATAACATTAAAGGAAACAGACAACTCACCGTGAACGGGCGGAGGCAGCGAGGAAGAAGAGTTACTAATTAGGGTTTAAAGGGGATAAGGAAGTTAGTGAAGTATAACGCAGTGGTAGAGTTGTTGTGCGGGTTTATCCGAGATGATATATAAGGGCAAACGGTCATTTAGCTCTTGAAGGTTCGAGTTCATCTCAACCGTTGGATTTCACTCTCCATGCCGCTCAACTTGTCCTACCTTGGAACACTCTAGAACTTCTTCCATTTCTTGTTATGAAAATCTATATCTATAAAAATATAAAAGTCTGTTTTCTAAATTTTTTTCCCAAATATTACTTACAAAATTATATTATTGAAGTCTATTTTCTATTTTATATAAAAATTTATAATAAAATATAACTATTATATTATTAAAATTAAATTTATATAAATTTTATTAATCAATATTAAATAAATATATTAAAATTAATTTTGATTTGAATATTCTTTTAATGGATATTAAAAAAATACATTCTTTTAAATATATATATTAAAATATATTTTCTACACTATTTTGTATTTATAAAATTAATTTATATTTATTTTGTGTTATGGTAAAATTAGGAAATAGTTTAATATAAATTCAATCGAATTAATTGAATTTAAAGATCATTTAATTATATAAAATAAATTAAATATTATTAAAAGTTTAGTTTAAGAAAAAATTAAACAAATTTATTTTAATGTTTTTTTAATATAATTTTTTAATATTTTTTATATAAAATTAAAATTAATTAAATTAGTTAATTATATAAAATAGATGGCGAATATTTTTATATTTATTATTTTCCTAACCTGACATTTAGAATTTAAAATATAGTTTTTATTGTTTCATAATTTATTTGAAGATTCTTATTTTTCTATATTGTATATGCAAGTCAAGTGTAAAAATAATTCTATAAAATCGAGAGGCTCCTAAATTCAATAAGCCTTTTGGAAATCATCTAAATATATGATTTTTGGATAATCGATTTCGTGTAATGGAGATATTAATAAACTCTAGTTGGAAGGAATGACAATCAGAGATGTAGTGAGGAAATTTTGTTAGGGTAGACTATAAATTTTCAAAAAAAAAATTAGCAGAGTTTTCTTTGTTTATATGATATCCCACTAATTCAATACCTGTATTAATAATAATTCATTTCAAATAAAGTATGTTCACAAATAAATAACATTTTCAACATCACCAACATATTGTTAGGAGAATTCTTATTTTAACTCAATTTCTTCTTAATTTCTAGTTCGATTCAACCAAAACAATCAGTCCAAACACAAACATAATATTTAACGTGGTTCGGCAAATTGCCTAATCCACGAAAAAATAACAACTTTACTATGAGAAATAAGGATTACAAGTCATTCAGACAATACTCTCTCTCCACACAAAATTGTTTTCTTTCTCAACCAGAATCTCTTTTAGGCGAACAACTCCACCACGGCGAGACAACCCCAAATCAAAATCTCCTTAATGGCGAGACAACCCCAATGCAATGATCATTACCCCACTCGGCAGGCATGACCCCAATACAGTGATCATTACCCCACTAGGCAGGCATGACCTTAATCTAATGATCATTACCCCACTCGGCAGGCATGATCCCAATCCAATGATCATTACCCCACTCGGCAGGCATGACCCCAATCCAATGATCATTACCCCACTAGGCAGGCATGACCCCAATCTCAACTCGAAATCTCTTTAATGACGAGACCCCAACCCCAATGATCATTACCCCTACAGGTATGACCCAACTCCAATGATCACCACCCCAAAGGGACGGGATTTCAATATGATGATCACCACTCCAAAGGGACGGGATTCCAATACGATGATCACCACCCCAAAGGGACGAGATACTTTCTTCTTCATGAGACAACTCTATTTATAGTGATCATCAAATATACTTTCCTAATTTGTTTCCTTTCCAACTAAGGAATACAATCAACCAAATTAGGAAAACCAAATCTTTCCAAAACAAGGAATCAAACCATTAGGAAATAGATCCAAACTCAAAATAGGAAAACCTTCCTGAAAGGAAATCCTTGTGATTCAAGGCCATCCTAACACATATCAATATAAAATAGGTAATTAGAAATACTCAATAGAAACATATTTGGTACAATTAGTAAACTACTGACTAAGTTGAATTCTTCGACTTTTCAAGATATCAAACTTATCGATGATGACT
The DNA here is from genome assembly GCA_031304145.1 of Cardiospermum halicacabum. Classification (NCBI taxonomy): domain Eukaryota; kingdom Viridiplantae; phylum Streptophyta; class Magnoliopsida; order Sapindales; family Sapindaceae; genus Cardiospermum; species Cardiospermum halicacabum. Next base: position 8,031,706 of record CM062390.1, on the reverse strand, counting down.
TTCAAATCAATAACTTCTGCAATATCTCTCTCGATGTAAGTAACCATTGAGTTTGTCAGAAATTCACTTTCCATCTTAGTTCGAAGTAACATTTTAATAAGTTTCATAGCTGAAAATGCTCGTTCCGTTATTGCAGTAGAAACGAGAAGAGTCAAAACTAAATGAATCAATCTATAACAAATTGAATATTAAATAAGTTTAAAAATATAAGGAATAAATAAAATAAACATTTACATGTCAACTAAAAAATAGTGAATTGTAAAATAACCATATTACCCTTTAATAAATAATATTATAATATCATTTGATTTTAATGTTTTTCTTTTAAGTAAAATTTTAAAATTAATTTAAATAAAAATAAATATTAGGATATGAAAACAAGTGTGATAAAAAAGGAAAAATTAAATAAATATGTGATTAATCTGTCGACTTGATTGTACCATCAAACATTCTTAACTTTATCGTTTCCGTTCCCATTCCATTAACCTGACAAGTGCTGTCGTTTGCCAGTCGGACAATATCTCCATCAAATTCTTCCAACTTTGAGAATCATTCTTTATTCGGACACATATGATACGAACAACCAGAATCTAAAATCCATCCTCCAGACGATTCATTCATAGAGGTCGTGGAGAAAACATCCGTCTCAAATTCACATTCTGACTCCACCTTCGGCTTCACCTTTTCTATTACACTCACATTCGAGCTTTCAAGTTTAGGACATTCATGCCTCAAATGCCTTTTCTCTTTACACCATGTACATTGATCTTTATCCAATCTATATCGACCTTTATTGTTCTAAGACTTCTCAGCATTGTTGTATTCTCTCTCATTTCCTTACCACTAGCGCTTCCAAAACATGTTTGTGATCAGACCAAACCTTCTTTCGGTATTCATAATTTACTAAAGCATTAGATATGTTAGTAAACTCAATCTCACTTTTTCCATACAACAAAGTAATGGTCAAGTCATTATAGGTATCAGGCAAGGAGTTAAGCAACATCAATGACTTATCTTCCTCAGAAAATTCAACATCTAAATTCAAAAGATCAGCCAATAATTTGTTGAAATTTTCTAAATGTTTGATCATAGACATAACAGAAACATATTGAAAGCGAAAGAGCTTATTCTTTAGGTAGAGCCGGTTTTTGATACTATTTGTCATATATTTATCCTCTAACTTCTTCTAAAGAGTTGCTGTCACAGTTTCATTCATAACAGAATACTTTTGATCTTTTCCTAAATATAATCGAATGGTACTGCAAGCTTGTCGATTTAAGAAATTCCAATCCTCTTCAGACATATCATTGAGTTTATTCGTATCTAACACTATGAATGTCCCTTCACGGAATAGGAGATATTTAACTTCTGGCTGCCACATGGCAAAGTTGCTGACACCATTAAATTTTTCTATATCTAATTTCATCGTACCTGTCATTGATTGCCTCAGACTACTGCTTGCTTACCTATTTCCAGATCCGGATGCATTACCGTCCTTCATCATCCCGACCAAAGCTCTTATACCAGTTTGTTAGGATTTTCGGTAACCAATTCGATGATCAAGATAAAAAATAGACAAAACGCACAAACGATGTATCATGGATAGCAAATTGCTTAATCCACGGAAGCCAACAACTTTCTATTACGAAACAATCGTACAAACAATCAGACAACTCTCTCTCAATAATCTACCACACAATTATATTCAATCAATCAAACCAATTGATGAACAGATAACTCAACTCACAGACCCTCTGTGCTTTAAACCAATACTATCTGTCATACCCAAAACTCTAGAGTGCATCTCATATTTATAGTTAGCATCAAACCTAATTCATATGAGAGTATCTAACTCAATAAGGAAATAAAATCTAAACCAAAATAGAAACCAAACAAAAAAACAGAAAACTAAATCCTTCTCAAATAAGAAACAAACCATTAGGAAAAATACCCCAAATTCAATATAGAAAATATTTCCTAAAAAGAAATTCTCATGATTCAATACAATTCTAACACAAACAAAGTATTAGTGAAATATGATTAATTAAAAAATGTGAAGTGAAGTAGAGTAATTAAGACGATTCACAAACCTAGTAGTTTTATATGGTGGTTGACTTGTGAGCAAAAAGTCTGAAAATTGAAGTTCTTTCTCAGTGATTTGAGGAGAATCTTACAAGGAAAAAAGATATACAATTAACCCATTAAAAATAAAAACTTCGAAATGATTTTTCGGGAAGATTATTACGTCTAGAAAAGTGTGAGTTTTTCGGCAATAAAAGTGAAGAAATGATAGAATTAACCGATTAAAAATCAAAACTTCGAAATGGCTTCCTAACAAAATTATTTCCAGAAAAAAAAAATGTAAGTTTTTAGGTAAAAAAATGTGAGAGTTTTCCGACAAGAAAATATCGTTAGATATAGAGCATGATAATGGTTTTTGGTATACATTATGTTTATATAATTGAAGCGTTTTATTGTGCAGTTTTTTTAATTTTTTTTTAATTTTTTCAAATTCTAAATAATTATTCTCTTAAATGTATCTGACAAAAGAGAATATATTACAATGAAATAAAATTCTACTTAAGTATAAAAATATTTTTTAAAGAAATTATTATAATAAAAATAAGATTTGTACAATACTACATGTCAACAAGTAAACAAATATATTTATACATATGCATATTGTTAGGAATAGAGGAGACAAAATAGCACCAATCAGAGTAGAAACAGAACAACAAAGTATGGAAAGTAGAAAGAGACACGAGAAATTTAACGTGGTTCGGCGATGTGCCTACTCCACGAAGGAAGAGAATAACAATCCACTATAATGATCAAATGGATTACAAGATATCACACAAAATAGCCACAAAAGGCTACACTCAAATCTCACAACCCAAGGCACCCAAACTAAAACCCCTAACTCTCGAATGTGTTTCCCACACTCACAATGTGTAATTCTCTTTAGAACTGGATGCTTTCTTCTTTGTGAGACGCCTCTATTTATAGTGATCACAAAACCCACTCTTCTAATAGTTTCTTTCCAATAAGGAAAAGTAAACCATAACAATTGGGAAAAACAAATCTCCTCAAATTAGGAAAACTAGCAAATAGGAAATAGATCCAAAAAACCAAAATAGAAATTCCTTCCAAAAAGGATTCCTAGTGAATCAAGTAATTTAGGATTCCTTATTAACAAATCTCCACCTTGACTTGAATCACCTCAACTTTTCTAAATCTTCTTTCTTTGATCACTATCAATGATATCTTCACATTGACCCATAAACAAACTTCGAATTGTCTTCCTCTTCCTTGTATCCCGTAAGGGAATCTTAACGATCACAAATTCCAATCAAGCTCAAACAATGCTTGAACTTGATTTTAGATAAGGACTTGGTCATCATATCAGCAGGATTGTTTTCAGTACCAATTTTCTGAACCGTAATATTACCTTCAAAAATCACATCTCGAACAAAGTGGTACTTGACGTCTATGTGCTTAGTGCGTTCATGGAACATTTGATCCTTTGCTAGATTAATCGCACTCTGAATGTCACAATGGACTTCCGTCACCTTCAAATCTTCGCTGAGTTCACCAACCAATCCTCTTAACCAAATTGCTTCCTTTACAGCCTCAACCATGGCCATATACTCGGCCTCTATTGTTGACAAAGCAACAGTCGCTTGTAAAATAGTCTTCCAACTAATTGCACAACCTCCAAGAGTAAAAACATATCCAGTAATCGATCTTCTTTTGTCAAGATCACCGGCATAGTCCGAATCAACGTAACCAACAACATTCCATTTGTCTTTACCAAACTCCAAGCAAACATGAGTAGTACCCTTCAAATATCTCAATATCCACTTCACAGCTTGCCAATGTTGTTTTCCAGGATTAGCCATGTAACGGCTAACTAAACTAACAACATGTGCGATATCGGGACGAGTACACACCATTTCATACATGATACTACCAACAACATTAGAGTAAGGAACTTGTGACATATATTCTATGTCCTCATCAGTTTTTGGTGACAAATCAGCAGAAATCTTAAAATGAGAAGCTAATGGAGTACTTACCGGTTTTGCGTCTTTCATCCCAAAACGCTCAACAACTTTCTCTATGAAGCTTCTTTGAGTTAAGTAAAGTTTACCGGCAACTCTATCTCGCTTAATCTCCATTCCCAAAATTTTCTTTGCTCCTCCTAGATCTTTCATCTCAAACTCACCATTCAACTTATTCTTCAAATTGTTGATCTCAGACTTATTCTTGGCAGCAATTAACATGTCATCGACATATAAGAGTAGATAGATATATGAACCGTCAGATAACTTTTTGAAGTACACATAGTTATTAGAATGACTCCTTGTGAAACTATGCACCATCATAAACGAGTGAAACTTCTTGTACCATTGTCGAGGTGACTGCTTTAAGCCATATAATGACTTCTTGAGTAGACAAACATGGTCTTCTTTTCCTTCAACTTCAAAACCTTCTGGTTGAGACATGTATATGGTCTCTTCAAGTTCACCATGTAAAAACGCAGTCTTCACATCTAATTGCTCTAACTCGAGATCATGAATAGCAACTAAACCAAGCAAAACACGAATAGAGCTATGTTTAACAACAGGTGAAAAAACATCGTTGAAATCAATACCTTGCACCTGACTATAGCAACCAAACGTGCCTTGTATCTTGCTTTCTCGACCCCAGTTATGCCTTCCTTTTTCTTGTAGACCCATCTACATCCAACGATCTTCTTTTCAATAGGAGGCTTTACTAGTTCCCAAGTTTTATTTTTATGAAGAGACTCCACCTCTTCTTGCATAGCCACCAACCACTTACCAGAATCATCACTCGAGACGACTTCACTATATGTGACTGGGTCATCAGATCCTTCGATTTCTTGTGCAGCGACACAAGCTATGGTAACATAATCATCAAATCTCGAAGGCATTCGTCTCTCTTAAGGGCCTTCCTCTGGCAATGATTTTAGTCTCTATCTCATTTGGCTTTTCATGATTTTCGGATGGAGACTCCACCCTAATACCTTGCATCTTTTTGTTCTCCTTCTTAGAACTCTCCACCTTAGTGTCAGAACTAACACTTTCCTTATTTGGATGAAGCATGGTATTCTCATCAAAGATGCAATTTCTGCTAATTATGGATTTTGGTGTCTTTGGATCAGTAAGCCAAACTCTGTATCCCTTCACACCATTCGGATAACCCAAAAATATGCCCTTTTTTGACCTAGGTTCTAACTTTCCATTGTTCGAATGAACATGGACAGGACATCCAAATATCCGCAATTCAGAATAATTAGCAGGTTTACCAGACCATACCACTTCAGGAGTCTTACACTCAATTGACGCGGATGGAGAACGATTCACCAAGTAACAAGCTGTCGCAGCAGCCTCTGCCCAAAAATCTTGCGTCAATCCAGAATTACTCAGCAGACAACGAACCTTTTCCAAAAGGGTTCTATTCATGCGTTCGGCTACGCCATTCTGTTGGGGTGTCCCACTAACTGTGAGATGTCTCACTATGCCCTCTTTTTTGCAGAATGAATTAAATTCCCCACTACAGAACTCCAACCCATTATCAGTTCTCAAGCGCTTAACTTTCTTTCCAGTCTGTTTTTCAACCAATGCCTTCCAATCTCTGAAGGTCTCAAAAGCTTCAGACTTATTCTTCAAGAAATAGACCCAGACTTTTCTTGAAAAATCATCAATCAATGTCATCATGTAACTTGAACCACCTTTTGATGCAACACGTGATGGTCCCCAAAGATCAGAGTGAATATAATAATCCAACGTACATTTAGTTTTGTGTATTCCAGTGCTGAAGCTGACTCGTTTGTGTTTGCCGAAGACACAATGCTCACAAAAATCCAAATTGGATATATTCCGATCACCCAAAAGACCCCTCTTACTCAGCATTGCCATGCCTTTCTGACTCATATGTCCAAGTCTCATATGCCACAACTTCGTAGTATCTGTTTCGCTTGTAGAAGAAACAGAGGCGGAACCCATAACAGTAGACCCCATTAGATAATACAGCCTACCAAATTTCTTCGCCTTCATAACTACCAGCACACCTTTACTAACCTTCAGAACTCCACCTTCACCAGTGAATTTGCAACCAGTATCATCTAAAGCAGATAATGAGATAAGGTTTTTCTTAATATTAGGAACATAGCGAACGTCTACCAATGTTCGAATCACGCCGTCATGCATCCTAATCTTCATAGAACTAATACTAGAAACTTTACAAGGTTGGTCGTTGCCCGTTAACACAACCTCTTTCGGATTCCTCGAAAGAAGTGAACCATTCTCTTTGCCGGCAGATATGGAATGAGCACGCAGAATCAAGAATCCACCATTGATCAGATATAGTATTATCATCAATGACTGTGTAGACATCACAGTCTTCATCCTTATCTTACTCAACACTGGCTTCTGGAGGTTTCTCTGATTGTTGACTATTTTCTTTATTCTTTTTTTGAAGAGTCCAACAATTCTTTTTGATGTGTCATTTCTTCTTACAATAATGACAAACCACATACTTGGACTTTGATTTTGATCTAGAGCGATTTTTACCAGATTCTCTAGATTCGGGTCTTCCTCTAACCACTAAACCTTCAGCAGGATGATCTGCTCGGTTTTTGGACATCTGGTTATCAAATAACTCCTTCGAATAAAGCGCCGATTTGACATCTTCCAACTTTAGAGAAGTATTACTATAGATCAACGTCTCTCTAAAGTTCTTGAAAGAAGGAGGTATAGAATGAAGTAACATGAGGGCTTGATCTTCATCTTCATACTTGATGTCCATGTTAGATAGATCCATTACAATAGAAGAGAATTCATCAATATGAGACTTGATGGACGTACCTTCTGCCATCGACAGGGTGTATAAACGATGCTTGGCGATCAATTTTGTAGTGAGATTCTTTGTGATATATAGAGCCTCCAATCTATCTCATAATCCTTTTGCAGTATTCTAATCGATAACCTCTCTCAGAACCTCATTAGACAAACACAATTGGATCATGGATAATGATCTCTCATCTATCTCCACCATCTTCTCTTCATCCCACGATTTGGGAAATTCTTCTTTCTTCAAAAGCGCCTTCTGCAATCCATGATGTGTCAGAATTGCTTTCATCTTGACTTTCCACATAGCGAAACTCATGTTTCGATCGAACTTCTCGATATCAAACTTTGTTGATGATGTTGATGCCATGACTAAACCCAACTTATGCTCTGATACCAGTTTGTTAGGAATAGAGAAGACGGAATAGCACCAACCAGAGTAGAAACAGAACAACAAAGTATGGAAAGTAGAAAGAGACACGAGAGATTTAACGTGGTTCGGCAATGTGCCTACTCCACGAAGGAAGAGAATAACAATCCACTATAATGATCAAAGGGATTACAAGATATCATACAAAATAACCACAAAAAGTTATACTCAAATCTCACAACCCAAGGCACCCAAACTAAAACCCCTAACTCTCGAATGTGTTTCCCACACTCACAATGTATAATTCTTTTTAGATCTGGATGCTTTTTTCTTTGTGAGACGCCTCTATTTATAGTGATCACAAAACCTACTTTCCTAATAGTTTCTTTCCAACAAGGAAAAGTAAACCATAACAATTGGGAAAAACAAATCTCCTCAAATTAGGAAAACTAGCAAATAGGAAATAGATCCAAAAAACCAAAATAGAAATTCCTTCCAAAAAGGATTCCTAGTGAATCAAGTAATTTAGGATTCCTTATGATTCAAGGCATCTTAACACATATATTCATAATAAAACAATAGTAAATAATTACAGGTATTTAATTCTAAAACAAAATTAATTTTAATTTTTTTTTCATATATAAGCTTTTTAAATTTAAATTTTATTTGCAAGTCTAATTTCAATTTCTTTTCAAATATAGATTTGGTAAAATTTGGTTTGCATCCTATAGGTCGTACTTCCAATTTTACTTTCGCCTTAAAGATTTTCAAAATTAGTTCATTTCATGTATTTATAATTAAGTATCACATATTTTTTTATATGAAATCAAAATTCGTGATTGAATGGTTGTTTCATTTCTTATGTAGTTCAATGAACAATTTTAGAATTTGAAGTCAAATAAGAATGACAAGACTGGAATTAAATTTTATGTATAGATTAAAATGGTAAGAATTTAAAAATGGATCTATAAAAAAATTCAACTTTTAAATAATCTATTTTAAATAATTAAAAAATTTCAAATCATTATATTTATATTTGTAACAATTCGTAGCCAAGCTAAATACATGTGATGGAAGATTATTTGAGGTTTCCAATACAACTTTATTGATACATGGAATTTTATAATTATCGGAAAATCTCGCTTTTGCGAAAATGAAATTTAAAATTTAAAAATATAATAATAAACTCTTTTTTTATTTATTAATTTATTTTTAAATTTTTATTTAATTTTAAAATTTCAAAATAATCAAACTATCCACCACTAAAAATAGGAGAATAAAACGTCCAAATATTAGTTATTCCAAAACTTTTGAAAAAATTTCACATATATACGGTATACTATATATATTTAATGCACATCAATGTTAAATATATGGTATTTTTACACCTATTATATAAAAATAATCCAAAAATCCCCCACTTTTAAAAATAATTCGAAACAGCACCCATTTTCATGTGGAAAGTGATTTTTACTATATTTCTACCTTATTTTTATTCATTTTATTAAATATTCACTTTTATACCATTTATTTTATATATTATTTAATTTAAAAAATAAAGTGAAATAAATATGAATTTATTTTAAATTTTTTAGTTAATATAATAAATTAAAACGTATTATGTAATTTAAAATTAAAATATTTTTATTTTTATTGAAAAATTATAATTTAATGTTTAGTTAATAATGATGATATAAAAATAAATATTTAATATAATTAATAAAAATAAGATAGAAATACAGTAAAACCACGGAACCTTTCCTAAAACCATTTTTCAGGTGCTGTTTCGAATTATTTTTAAAAATATGTGATTTTTGGATTATTTTTATGGAACGGGTGGAAAAATAAAAATATCCGTTAAAACATATTTGTAAGTGGATTGTGGGGAGTTAGTAAATAAATTTTAAAAAATTAAAAAGTTCGTAAATTATTTATAATTCGGGGAGGTCAAAGTAATTATATATATAATTGAAGAATAAAGTTTATGTATTTTTCTATTCGTTGGTGAAAATGAAAATTCAGATTTTTTGGGTTTGAGAGGAGCATCGTTATCCAAAACCACCAGCAGGGTTTAACAGAAGAAGAAGGAGCAAGAATGGAAGCTACTTCACTTCTGAACTGCTCTTCCAAATCCCATTTTTCTAAGTTCTCGCTCCAACGTTCTTCTTCTCCTACGCTCTTCTTCTTCAAACAGTTTTTGACTTTCACTCCCACCACCACCAACACCCGCCATCACCACCTCCAGGTCTCATCCTGTACTTCTCTTCCTCTCCACGAACCTCTTCCCAGCTCCAAAGATATGATGCCCAAAATCGACAAGAGTGGTAGATTTTGCAGCCCCAGAGCCGCCCGTGAGCTTGCTTTGTATGGTTTTCATAATTTTCTCTGTTTTTATATTGATATGTCTAATTTTGATTGCATAACTCCTCTCTGTGTGTTGAATTTCGTGTCTTTTTTTTGGGGTAAATATTGGCAGATTGATAGTTTATGCGTCTTGTTTAGAAGGGTCAGACCCAATTCGGCTTTTAGAGAAGCGGATGAATATTAGAAGAGGTAATGGCTATAACTGTTCATATGCATGACTAGATTTTTGTAGTGATTGAAGTGTCTACCTAAATATCTGATTTGAATTTTATATGTTCAGAACCTGGTTATGAATTTAACAAGGATTCCCTGTTGGAGTATAATCACATGAGCTTTGGCGGCCCTCCTGTGACAACACAAACGATTGAAGAAGCAGATGAACTTATGCGCAATGAAGAGAAGGAGTCTGCTATTGGTAACATATCATTTGAACCCATTTGGTATCTATTGAATTTGGCATGACTGAGTTTCCTGGAAATTGTATTTGCTCAAGCATTACTTGAATCTTCGAGCACATAATTATTACACAGCCCGCATATGTTTCTTTATATTGTAGCTTTGTGGAAGGCATTGTTGTTAGACAATTTAGGTCCTATTGCGCTGTATGTGCACAGGATTTAGAGCAGCAGAGTTGTGATTGAGGTCAATTAATGTAGTAAGAGAACCTTGGTGTCAGCTTTTCTATGCTTCTTCTAGGTTTCTTAGGAAGGTTTCACCAGTTTTCACTACCATCCTGTGATATATTCAGTTTAACAATCTTGAAACCAGTATTCATTCCCTTGTACTTAGGTAGTTATTTCTGTAAGCTTAACTATGCAAACTTCTTTTGTATTACAGAAGCAGAAATCCTTTCAGCACCTCCCAAGCTGGTTTACAGCAAACTACTTTTGCGGTAAACCTTTCAACTTTGTAGTTTTCATAGTGTCTTTTCCTAGTTCGGCTTTGTGTCTTCATTTATGTGAAATAGAGAGTAAATAAATTTGTTCTTTTCATCAGGTTCACCAGGAAGCTTTTGGTTGCGGTTGTGGAACAGTGGGATAATCATGTTCATGTTATTGATAAAATTGTTCCACCAAATTGGAAGGTTGGGATAAATAGTTCTAACTTACCAATTACCCAATTTTAACTAGTGTGCATTCTTCCTTTTAGGCCAAGGATTGCTTATGTCAAACTATAAACTGCAGATGTTAAGGTGTTGTAGATGTAGTATGTTTAACTGGAACTGTATAAGCTTGGATATTTGCACATTTTTATTCACATGTGCTGGAATAGACCTTTCTCTCTCAATCAACTGGAATCACCGGCAAAGCTTCCACTTTGAGATATTTAGCATAATGAAACATCAAATGATGTCTTTTTGAGTCTATAGTCACTTTGTAACCATCTCCAGCTGTGATGTATTTTAGTATTAGAAATTGAAAGTATAATGCAGGATAGTCTTATTTCCACCCAGATTTAGTTTATTTGATCTTGATCACTAAGACTGCTTTGTTTACTGTCACTGCACAGAAGAATTTGACCCCTTTTACCACTGGTTTACTTCAGGATCAGCCATCAGGAAGAATTTTGGAGCTTAGTATTCTCCACCTCGCAATGTCTGAGATTACTGTTTTGGAAACACGGCATCCAATTGTCATCAACGAGGTATATCTCCTTATCTAAGTCCTTCATTGTTGACTTCACACATTTAACATATTGTATATGGTTGAAGGCTGTTGATCTTGCAAAGCGGTTCTGTGATGGAGCAGCACCACGTATAATTAACGGATGTCTAAGGACATTCGTTAGGGAACTTGAAGGAAATAGTACAGCAGAATCTTCACAGGGTAAGAAGAAAGTGTCTGTGGAAGTGTAAAATGATACTAGATGATTGGTAAAAATCCTCAATTGGAGCCAAAAAAAACTCCAATCCATTGCATAGCCTAGCACTTGAAAATTTGTTAGGAGCTTCTTCAATATGCTGTGTTTTAATGTTTTCATTGATTGAGGGCCAGTCAGCAATGTGTTATTAGGAGCTGTAGTACAAAAATGCAGGATCGCTTCGTGTTGTATTTATAATGTTTTTAATGCTAAAACATTTTTGATGTTGATTGAACTTCATTGCTGTTTTCCTTGCTAGGATGACTTCACTGCTATTATTCAGATTTATGTATGTAATCAGTTAGTTATCTGCTTTTGGTGGGATTGGGATATCTAAAACATTGTAGCTTATAGAGGCCCATCTGATAATGGACCTTATGCCTCATATTATAGCCAGCCCAAATTCATTAGTGTGGTGGGCTTTACAGAAAACTTGTGCAGGTCCAATTAGTTAAGGTCATCGATTTAAATAAAATAGATAATCCATGCAATGGTGAAAAGAAAGCAAATGAGACTATGAAGTTAGGTGCAACGACCACCCTGTACCTTGTAATAGTCCAATGTTTGTTCTTATTATAAGAAAATAGTTTAGATTTATTCAAATAAATATTACAATATATCACGTGTATTGATATTTTGGTACCACCTAAACCAAAGTTTCACTTTCCTATACACTCCATCACAAGAATAATGAACAACCAAGAATCCTATCCTCCATTATTTCGACAACAAAACACCACCACAACCGAAACCCCACAACAAATCTTCAAAGACCCAAATCAAAACATACCCACAATAGACCTTAACCTCATACAAACCCTAAATGAGAAAAACAACCTCAAAGAAGCATGTAGAGAATGGGGTGTGTTTCGTTTGGTGAACCATGGAGTACCTTCAAGCCTCATCGAGCAACTTCACGAGTTGAATCAGAAGCTGTTCTCTGTGTCCTTTGAAGACAAGGAGACTTTGTTGTTTAATGGTGTTGAAGGTGTGTCCTACTTCTGGGGTACACCTGCCCTAACCCCATCTGGGTCCGTCACTGATCGGAGAAGTGGGAGAGTCAATTGGGTTGAAGGGTTTAATGTTTTGGTTTCTAAGCTTGATGGTGGTGAACGTGGTGATGTCCTTGTAGATTGCTTCAGGTATTTTGTCTTTTTCTTTGTTTTATCTGTGCTTTGTTTTATGGTTCAATTTATTTTTATTGTTAGAAATGATTAAAATGGCAAAATATATGAAGTGCTTTTAACTGTGAGTAAACTTTAATATATATATATATATATATATATTTAATTTGTTCTAATTTGATTTGTATTTATATATATTTTTTCGTGTAAGGTTTGTTGACCAACTTCTATATAAAAAAAGGAATTTTTTTTATAGGTTTTATTATATAATTATAGGTTATTGGTGTAAAGTTTACTAAATTAAAATTTGATTTTCACTCAATTCACAGCATTTATAAATTATAAAAATTCAGAACATTTTAAAAAAATTGATCTACGGAGTGAAAACTAAATTTTTAAAAATCGGAAACAGCCCAAATTTGCCAGGTCAGCATCTGTGACTTTTGTTCAAAGGTCATTCTAGCCAGTCGAGGTTGATCTAAATTATATTTGTACAGTAATTAATAATTTGAATACCTAATCAGATATCAACATTAGTTTATGATATTATTTTCCGACTATAATTCAACATAATTAAAGAGACTGCCTAACCACTAATCTACATATTTATCTATATATTACTGATAGAATCTTGTACGTTAACCAAGATACAGATGAGAAATGTAGTTCCAAATTTATTTCTAAATAATTATAAATTTTTTATTATATTAATTTTGTTTTAACAAAAATCACTTACTCACCACTCAATCATAAACAGAATCGTGAAAAATTTTAAAATAATAATCTAAAAATTAGATTAAAAAATTAGAATTTTTATGAAATAGTTTTATATAAAAATTGTACTATTATAGCATTGTATTTATTAATTATTCAAAATAAATAATAAAATAAAATTTTAATAATATAAATATATAAAATTATATATTTTATATAATTAATAAAATTATTTATTTTATAATATAAAAATTATTATTTATATTAAATAATTATATATTATTTTATAAGTGATTATATACTTTATATTATGAAAAATAAAAAATAATGAATAAACCTTCTTTAAAAGAAAAAGGTAAAAGTTAAATAAAATAAATTCTAAAAATCTCTAATTTTTGAACCTCATTTTCACTTTCTATAAATGATTTTTGACAGGACTCTACTAAATGAATATGAGAATCATATGGGAAGAGTAGCCAGAACCATATATGAAGCAATAATTGAAACCCTAGACATGGATTCAAACATATACAACTCTCATCTCTCAGAATCTACTGCTATCATTCGAGTTTATCGTTATCCAAAAAATAATGACAATGATGAAGAAGCAACAGGCATGGATGTTCACACAGATAGCTCTATTATCTCCATATTGAATCAAGATCAAGTTGGTGGTCTTCAGGTTTTCAAGGACAATAAATGGTTCCATGTCAAACCTATTCACAATCAACTTATAGTCAATCTTGGAGACATGATGCAGGTAAAGTCCATTCTTATATTTATTTGCAACTTCACAATCTCATTTACATATTGTACAGGCAATAAGCAATGATAAATACCTGAGCGGGGAACACAGAGTGAAAGCAGATAGAGAAATGGATCGATATTCGATTTGTTATTTTGTGTTTCCTGGTGATGGAGTGGTGATTCGAAGCTCAAATTACAAACCATTTACTTATAAAGATTTTCAAAAACAAGTGCAATTAGATATCAAGAACTTAGGATCCAAGGTTGGGCTTCAAAGGTTCAGGATTTGTTATTAATGATACGTGGGACATTGTCGAAACAACTTTCTCCGACATATCAAAATATCTTGTATGTTCATGAACAAATTCTACCGTTTGACAATGAAAGTTGATTAGTGAAAGATTAATTATTGTGAAAAATTCTAAAAAATGAGTTTTTTAAAGTTTAAAAAACAATTATAGGTCTATTTTGGAAAATATATAAAAACAGATTTTTAAAAGTTTAGTTTTCACTCTATAGGCTAAGTTTCCCAAAATATTCCTGAAACTTTACAATTCACAGATGCTGTGAATTATGCTCACAGTCTGTGAATTACGGTCACAGCTATGAATGACCTATAGAATGAAAATCAAAATTTAGTTATGCAAACTTTTCAAAAGTGACTATAATTATATAGTAAATTTTTTATGGTTTAGAAATCCAATGGGATCTTAATTATTTATCTAATTATTGTTTATTGCTATTATATTTTAAAGTTGATTAGCTAAATCACCTGCCGACTACACTTTGATCAACGTCTTCATTTATTAAGGTTTTGAAAAAGTGACTTCATCATGTCCATAGATAAAGATTTGACTATTGAACCGTTGATAGTTTACTTTACTTTAACTTCACTTCTTCCGTCACAATTGAATTCTATCCATTCTTTCATCAATCTTAAAAACTTGCTTCAGCGTTGGTGTTTAAAATGGACTATTTGAATTTATGAATGTACACCAAGAAGTATTTATAATAAAGCCAAATGTTGACTACTTGATCTAGAAGTATCTTGATGAACACCACTCAACATGTCCACTAGCTTGTGTCGAGAGTACATAAATATACTATACACGTCCCAGTATATCCACCAAGACAGAGCCGAATACTAATTTAATATTTAGCATAAGCTGTATATTAGTGAGACGGTAGGTATATGTGATTGAGTATTGCATTGAACATTGTTTGCTTTAATGGAAAGAAAACCCACAAACCCAAAAGTCATATTACATCACTTTAGTCGGTTCTTACACATCCAACATTAACCCAACTCAACTTAAAAAATCATGTTTACACTATACTAATACTATATGTTGATAACATGAATCTTACTTGATAGTGGTGCTTAGTGTCTTTGTAGCATTGTACTAAATTCTCTATCAGATATTTCTAATGAGGAATGGAATGTGGGTGTTTGTGTTTTGGATAGATGTGGTGTGTGTGAACAGAGGAAAGGAAAAGCGCATGAGTGTATGAAAGAATGATAGCATTAAAGAAGAAAGTGATTGGTGGCACTGAAAATGTTCATATGCGCACTAAAGTATATATTCATTGAAAGCAAGAGCCACCACAACACTACAACAACTACAACTGGTATTTCTTTTTGTATAATTAGAAAATTTGAAGCCTCTGCATCTTTGGTTGGTGGGTCCTCCATTGCCACAGCCAAGAGTCAGTCCCCACATCAACACTAACCCCATCATTGCCATCAACAAACCAAGTGCTTATGCTTATGCTTATGTATGACCTCTTTCCATTCTCTTTATCTCTCTCTTTCCATTTGTCTCTTTTTCTATCTTCACCTTTGCTCCACTTAACTTTTTTTTTTTTCATTACAGAGGGGAGTGAACAGGGTATTGTTTGGATTTCAAGCGTAATCAAGTTTGGATTTTTATGTGATGGGGGGCTGATTTTGCATGTGATATCTGTTGGGTCGGTGTCTTTTTTCATTGATACAATGGGAAATTGTTGGTGTAGATTGGAGCCTTCTGTTTACACAGTTTCTTCTAATGCAAAATCAGGTTTGTTCTTTTTCTCTTCAGTCCCTTCTTTTTGTTTTGGTTGAATTATTTTCATCAAGTTTTGAGTTTTGATGTTTGATGAGAGGTTAAGTCCATTTACGTTCTATCAGCATAAGAAAAGCTTTGTTCAGGTTTCTGCTTTGTCTGTCTTCTAGAAGTTTAATGTTTTGAATCACCAGATTCTTAGTCTTGCTAGATGATTTGCAGGAATTTTAGAATGAATAGTGGATTTATTATTATTATTACTATTATTATTCTTCAACTTTAAGTAGAAGCCAACTAAAGAATGGAGATAAGATGCAAACTTTTCACTTTCCACCAATTCCAATAGAAAAGGTGGTGAATTTCTTGACTTCTTTATGTGGGCACTTGTCACTATAATGGCCAGAGGTTGGATATTTATCTTTAAGCAGTAAGATCTCAAATAGTAAAAAATACATGAATAGTTAATTGAAAAGAATCATCTTCTTTTGTCCCTTCTGTGTTGACATATCTAACCTGCTTATTCATCATATGTTTGACGACACTTTTTTCTATTTTGGAGGCTTGGATTGGATTTGATATTTGATCATCTTCTTGTCTATCTATGTTCCATTTCCATACCCTTGGTTGAATGTCCTTTTGTTTCTATCTCTTGTAACAATATATAGGCAAATGCATCTTTGTTTGAATGAGGTCTATGTAACAGTTGATTACTGTGTAGAGTTACTCTTGAATGAATGAGATAAGATGATGTATCTTGTATTTCTTTATAGAATCTCCAAAAATTGAGAGCCTATCAGTGAAAGCAAAGATAGAGGACAATAAGTTACCATCTAATCCGAAAGAAGTTGAAGATCTTCGGCGTGATTCTGCAGCCAATCCGTTGATTGCATTCACCTTTGATGAACTGAAGATAATAACTGGAAACTTTAGGCATGATCGCGTTTTGGGTGGAGGAGGATTTGGATGTGTTTATAAAGGTTTTATTTCTGAAGATTTAAGAGAAGGACTTGAGTCAGTTCCGGTGGCTGTCAAAGTTCATGATGGTGATAATAGTTATCAAGGCCATAGAGAATGGCTGGTAAGCTCTCAATTGAAGCTAATATGGTGTTAAGATTATAATTTTTTTCATGTGCATTGCTTTGTAACTGGCATATTGAGCAGATTTTGTGTTTGTAGGCAGAAGTCATATTTCTGGGACAGCTTTCACATCCAAATTTGGTTAAATTGATTGGTTACTGTTGTGAAGGTGAACATCGGGTGCTTATATATGAATATATGGCTCGTGGTAGTGTGGAGAACAATCTGTTTTCGCGTAAGTTTATTCATTTATATTATGTTGTAATGTTGAGACCTCAATTCAGATCATTTGTTCTTAAATATAATCAGGTCTGTAATGAAATTTTAGTGATGAGTACTATGATTATACTTTTGTTCAATTTCATTCTGGCAGGAGTGTTGCTTCCTTTGTCATGGTCCATCAGAATGAAAATTGCATTTGGGGCAGCTAAAGGACTTGCATTTCTCCATGATGCTGAGAAACCTGTCATCTACCGCGACTTCAAGACCTCAAATATTCTTCTAGACCTGGTTAGTTAGTACAGGAAAACCTTTGTACTTCCTCAAAAAGTGAAATCAATCCTTTTTGTATGATTTCCATGTTGTGCATCTTGAACAGGATTACAATGCAAAGCTTTCTGATTTCGGTCTGGCGAAAGATGGTCCTGAGGGAGACAAATCTCATGTTTCAACTCGCATAATGGGTACATATGGATATGCAGCACCAGAATATATAATGACTGGTACAGAAATCTAGCTCTGAGACTGAATTTACAGAAACTGAATTTGAATATGCTGGTCTCATTATGTCTTTTGAGCAGGTCATTTGACACCGAGAAGCGACGTCTATAGTTTCGGCGTGGTACTTCTAGAACTTCTCACAGGACGGAAGTCATTAGACAAGTCAAGACCGGCAAGAGAGCAGAACCTGGCGGATTGGGCTGTCCCATTGCTTAAAGAGAAGAAAAAGCTGCTCAACATAATAGATCCTAGATTAGAAGGTGCTTATCCCATCAAAGGAGTTCACAAGGCTGCAATGCTGGCTTACCATTGCTTGAACCACAATCCAAAAGCGAGACCTCTGATGCGAGACATTGTAGATTCATTGGAACCATTGCAGGTACCTGATGAACAGAAAACTATTATAACTGTGATTAGTGAGGAACCAAAAGAAGCTGAGCTTAAAACAAAAGATGATTCGCCTTAGTGTAATGTAATATAATTAATCAATTAACCTGGAGCTTGCTTTGTATTGGTTAAAGGTAAGGTATATTCTTCTCCACATTTGACAGGAGAGTTTTTGTACCAGAGTCTGTATTTAATAGAGACACTTATGTTTGACTGTTGATTGGTATGTTGCAAAGGATGAGATTTGATGTCTTGCATTTGAATTCATATGTACACATTACACATATCTCTAATGAATGGCGTACAAACAACAAAATCAAAAGGCAAAGGAGCTATATAACTATTTCTCACCATTACAACTCTTAGACTAAGGTTAGGTTGATATCAGTTGACAACTTTTCTAGGTTTGGGAGTGGATGTTTGTGGTTCTGATGGAGGTAGATTGGGTTGAGTTGTTGCAGGTATTGGACCTGCTCCGGGTACTTGATTCTTCTGATCGCCGAACGTTTTGAAAAACAAACCGCGCCAAGATATCGTTTTCATATTAGTACCGTCATCCACTGGCACTCCTGGTGGTGTTGGCATTGCTGGATTTGCTTTTAGCGGATTTTCTTTTCCATCTGGCACTGCTGGCTTTGCCGGTGGTGCTGGCGTTGGCGTTGCTGGTGCTGGCTTTGCCGCTTCTGGCGTTACCGCCGCTGGAAGCTGAGCATTCGCCACCGCCAACATCGTCACTACCATGCTCAATAATAATACTTGCAGCTGGTTATCCATTTTCACTTTTCAATAATAAATGGCTCGACTCGATTTATACTCCATAATTTTCGCTATTTTTAATACGTCGCTAAAACAGGGGAATCGATGATCTCAATTTTCAGAAGAAAATTATACAGGAGCCATAGATTGTGCATATTTTGTGGAATCCAAAAATGGGTTATTAACGGGAATAGTACTAGTACTAGCAGGTGCTGATGGCATGCTTGCGAAAGCTGTCCAGATGTTGAGACTCCTTTAAACTCAACCCGATTAGCTATCCAGAAAAAGAAAATTCAGATTCAGACGTGCAAGCTTTGAATTTGAATTTATCAAGGAACTTGGAGATTAATCTCTCAGTCTCTAATTTCCATACATTTTCACCATTAATTTATATAATATATATATATTGTTATTATTATATCTAACATTTTATAATTATAAAAATATTATATAAAAACTCATTTTAGAATAAAATTTAAAATTTTAATTTTTAATAAATTATAATAGTAATAATTTATATACTTAAAATATATATTTAAAAATTTAAAATTTTCATATTTGATAGATTGTAATAAAATATTATATAGTAGTTTATATTATATTTTTTTTAAAAAAAAATATATTTATATGGAAATTTCAATAAATTATGTTGGTATATAAATTATATTGTATATTTTTAAAATTTTAATAATATATAGTATCTAATAAGAAAATAATAAATTAAAATCGTATGTAATTTATATTATATACTTTAGAAATTACTAAAAATATATTATGATAAAAAATTCAATAACCATATATCTATATATAATTTATATTGTACATTTTAAATTTTTTTGTCGCCGGGCGCTATCTCATTCTAGGCCTTTTGCCATGTATGTGACCTTATTGTTGATGAATATTACAGAACAAGAAGAGGAGCAGCGAGAGCACTACCCACCCAAAGTAGAATGTCTTCGTTTCCTTATGTATTATGAGTGTGTTTGTCATTAGATGTATATTAGCGATTGAGTTAACTGTTAAGAGAGCGATTAGCTGTTAGCTGTTAAACTAGCGGTTGAACTAGCTGTTTGAGATGAGTGTTTGGTAAGAATAATAAGATGTCGAAGTAGCTGTTATATATAAAATGACGTAAAAGGATAATATATTATGTTTTATAATTTTTAATCTATAATAGTTTATTTTATTTTTTTAGTATTGGTATTCATTTATTAGACGATTTTTAATTAAAAATATTTAATAATTTATTCATCAATTAATTAAAAATATATAATATAATATTTATTATTTAAAAAAAATATAAAAATTTCTAACCATATTAAAATAATTTTAAATTTATTATTATAAAAAACAGTTAAAATATAGTTAAAGTGTATAAAAAAAATAAAATATATTTTCAAAGAATAATTTTTATTAGGATATTTTTGTAATAACAAAAAAATGAATAAGGGTAGAATTGGAGCTTTTTGATTAGCGATTTGTGGACAGCTACATCAAGTAGCTGTCAGGAAATCGCTAATTGAACATCTAATCGCTAATCAAAAAGCTTCTCCCAAACACTTAAATTTCCAAATTGCTAATGTAAAATCTAACAATTAATTGAAAATATGCCTACCAAACACACTTATAGAGACTTCTGTCTGATTTGGATTTTTATGGGTATCTATTTGGAAATTCAAGCTGCATTCATTTAATATTCGGTCTGAGACTTCTGTTTGGATTTAGAGTTAGATCTTTTCCCATTGATTACATATATAAATATTGGATGAAAATGAAAGAACATGAAAGGTTAAGTCTAAAAAAATATCTTTATATTTTCTATTTATTATAAAATTGTTATCAAGGAGTTGTTTAATTTTGATAACTTAAATTAGATTATTCAATTAGAGTAACTTCATCCAAGAAAATCTATCGCAAAATTCAAGATAAACAAACATGTATTATGAATTGATTGCGTAAAACTAAATTAAAACTAAATTAAATGAACTGACAGGTGACCCGAAAGTTCTATTCACACCATGTTGTTTGAGGTCATAAAGAGAGCACTCTAACTTGCATATTTGATCCATTACGATTTTGATATATTAATTTTATATTAATTTGGAAGTGTAAAGTAAATTTCTTCACTTAAATAGTCGAGTAGGAAGGTATTATTTACGAGAAATTGGAGGAGAAACCAACCAGGAGCTGCTAGGATGCATTACCTTAGCCACAAAAGAAAAACTATCAAAGAAGTCTGATGCAAAACAGAAATAATAAAAATTATTTAAGGCATAAGGGCCTCAGAAGCCCCCAAACTTGGTCTTAACTTTCAATGTAACCCCCGAACTATGCGTTGGGTCAAATAAGCCCCTCAACTATGATTTAAATGGTCAAACAAGCCCCTAAAGCTGATGTGGAGGATGAGATGACAACTTTTATTTTCAGAGCGCGTTTGACCTATTTTTCTGCAAACCTGGACGTTTTACGTGATACGTGGCAAGGAGATCGTTTGTTCTCGTTTGTTAAACATAAATTGGGGATTAGGTTTTCACATTTTTCTGGGTAAAATTAACTCGATCGATTTGAGAGAGATACGTGAGATGAGTGACAACAGTGGCCGATTGAAGAAGGGGGTTCGTTTCGTGAACGGACATTGGGAAGATGGAGAGAGTTCTACTAACTTGTCGTTGAAACCCTAACTGAAGCGACGAGCCGATAACCTCGCTGTTAGAATCCTAACTGAAGCAACGAATATACCCATATTACAGGACTTCTATATTGGATTTGTTGTCGGTGATTATGAAACTGATGTCGTCAAAGCCGTATTAGAATCCCGTCAAAATCTGGTCAAATCCCCGTCGAATCCCTATCAATTGTTTGACAGAGAATGTATGAGTGTATTATCGATAAATCTTACCTGAATAAGATTAAAGGTGCATTTGAACTTCTAAAATTCTAATTGACGGTAACCTAACGTCATTTGTAAAAAATCTAACGTGGCAATTCAACATGCTTAATATATCTGACTCAGCGTCTATTATACCGAGATTGTACAACACGCGCTTGGACTCGACTAGGGAAGTGGTTTTAGGGGCTTGTTTGACCCTTTAAATCATAGTCGAGGGGCTTATTCGACCCAACGCATAGTTCGGGGGTTACATTGAAAGTTAAGGCCAAGTTTGGGGGCTTCTGAGGCCCTTATGCCATTATTTAAACTTCATCAAGAGTTTTTGGATAGTCAGTTTTGTTTAATTTGGACTATTCAAACCCTAAGCTAAGAGAAATGATCAGGATTAAAGAATAATATTGAATATAAAAAAGTTGAAAAAAATTCTAAAACAAAATAAAAGGATAACTTTTACAACATTCCATTAAAATTCTAAAAGAGTAAACAAAACAAAACTCTAATTTGACTATCAGTTTGATGGATTTTTGAACCGTTTCATTTACCACTCTGGTCAAAAGCCTTTGTGACACATTTGAAAGTTAGTTTGTCTCGCAATTCCTATGTTAAAAAGTTATTATGGCCCCAAACGAATAATGAAGAATAATTTATGACTATTTCTTACTGGTTTGGTGAGTCAGAATCTCCATATACTTTAGTGCAATCTACTCCCCCATCAAAGTCAAGATCCTCTGCTTAATTGAACCTTTAGCTATTAAGCAAGTTTTGTAACGATCCATGCTTCCATTAAGTTAAAATTTTCATACCCATTTATAGTTAATGAGATGTTTATTTAAAGGCAAATAAATTAAAGTACATGACATATTTTATTCATACTCATGCGCGGATGTGGTGGGACTAGATTTTTTTACCCATCCATGACATAAGAACCCTTATTTATACTCCACCTCTCAGATCAAGGATGAGATGGAACTTTTTACTCATTTAACATTAAGCTAACTGTTGATATAGTGCGTATCTAGGGAAGCACGTCCCCTTAATATATTGATTGTTTAGATAATTGTTTAGGTAATTCGTAAAAAGTTTGACAAAATTGTTATTCTGGTTATCGAACTACCGCAACCTTTCTTATTTTCTGAATTTGGGACTGGATACCATACTCGTATAAATGAATTTTTCATTTTTAAAAAAATAAATATCACAAAATCAAAAATTTAAAAATTTGAATTCTATATAGAGATTTGTAAATTTTCATAAACATAAATGATAGAATTGTTGTAAATTCTATTATATTTATATTTATATTTATACCAACTACTCAATTACACTCTTTATGAACTCAGATTAGTGGTATGTATAATGAAATAAATTAAAAAAAAAAGTTAAATTTATAAACTTAATTAAATTTCACTCATTTTATCAAAAAGATTTTATTCTTTTTATATCATTATCCAAACCATTCATAAATGGTTGGTTTTAGTTCAAATCACATTTTCAAACTGGTGTTTACCCATCGCATCCACTAACACAAATATAGCTTTAAAGAAAATACAAAAATAAATTATAACCAAGTTATCTATTTTTATATAATAATAATAATAATAATAATAATAATAATAATAATAATAATAATAATAATAATAATAATAATAATAATAATAATAATAATAATAATAATAACAACGTTATTAACTGTCTATTACTCAGTTGATTTTCAGATATTTATTTATTTATTGTTTTAAAATATAATAATAGTGAAGTATTCATTTAAAAATTAAAGTTCGATTACTATTAATATTTTAAAATTTGTTATAGTAACTATTTTTTAAAAATAATTTCAAATATTTTTATTTTTAAAATTAATTTCAAACAGTCACAACATTTGTTGTTAATAAAAATATATTAAAAATTATCATTTATAAAACTTAAATTAAAAAATAACTATAAAAATAAAAATTCGCAAGAAATAAAATAAATGAATACCATCACAACTAGCTGGCGGTATACTATTTTCTTAAATAACAATAAGAAAAAAACAATAATAAATTTTGAATCTGTTGAATTCCTTTCTACCTTTGAGAGAGAGGCTACACTAGTTTTCGAATACCAACACTATGTTTGGAATAAAGTTGGTACTAACAAATAAATATGAAAAAACTATACACAATCGATACAAATGTACAGAAGTGAAAACCTTGCATTCATATAGATGAATGTAGCAATTTCCTTTGCGGTGGTGGTGTTGGTTTCTTAGGAAGAGTTTCTGCAGGTTGCGAAGTAGTTGGCTGAGGTTGTGGTGCCGCAGGTTTTGCGGTTAGAGGTTTTTCAGGTATTGGCGGAGGTTGAGGCTGAGGTGGATTTGTCGCAGCAGGTTGTTTTGATACAATTTGTCCAGGTTGAGGTTGAGGTTGATTTGGTGCAGGCAGTGGTCGTGGTCGAAATGTTGCGGGCGGTGTATCTACCGGCACTGGTTGTCCAGTGGAATTTTTATTATTGAGCGGCACAAAAACCCAAGTCCGCCAAGAGAATGTTGTAGCTTTTGTATTTTGTAAAGCCACCGATAGAACCAACGTCGTCATAATCAGACTCAACGATGGTACTCTCGCCATTCTCTTGTTCAATATTTTTATTTACTACCAATCAGCTTTGTTTATAAATGGTTCGATTTTCGCTATTTTTAATTGAAAAATAGAAGAAAAAGCATATTTTGTGGAACCAAAAATGAGTGGTGTGATTATTAATGATTGAATAGTAGTACTAGTAGGTGATGATGTCATGTAGTAAACGTCATCCATGCAACCAGCTGTCAACTCTATCCAACGAAATTCAGATTCACACGTGTAAGCATGAAAGTTGTCAAGAAACCTGACCATTCATGATATCTTTTTATTTTTCCTCCGTAATTTCCATGCCATTTCATTTCATAATTATGTATTCTTTCTAATTCTACTTTCCACCACAAAATTTCTACTTAATTCAAACTACAGTAAACTGCTGCTAAAGCTATATCTCTGTATAGATGTAACTGACCTCATTGATGACTATTACCTAAAAGCAGCTCTTTGCAGCCGCCATGACCGACGCTTCCACTACCATGTATGTATGATCTCTTTATCTCTTCCTCTCTAGTTAGATCTGTGTAGATTAGATTTGTTATGTACAAGTATTGATTGTTCTTCAAGTTGCATCCATTATTCTAATTCTTCTTAAGAAATTTTTGTTTGGTTTTGGATCTAAATAATTCAGGGAACTAGAGATCTTATTAATCTAGGTGTGTTGAGAGTATTTTATTTATTTATTTATTTATTATTAATTTCTAATTTTAAGGGGTTAAAAACCCTATATGAGTAAGATTGCAAAAATCTTAAACCCTTTGTAAAAAATATTAAATTGGTGAAATGTGGGAATAGGGATGAAGGTGGGGATAAGGAAGAAGATGAGGGAGATGGAGAGAGACAAATGAGATTGGTGCTACCAGAAGATGGATATGAATGGAAAAAATATGGACAAAAGTTCATCAAAAGCATTGGAAGAAACAGGTACTCATCAATATATAATATTTACTAACTAAATAAAAATATAATAATTGATTAAAGCATGCATATGCATATGCATATGCATATGCATATGCGTATCAGAAGCTATTTCAAGTGCCAAAGAGAGGATTGCAGAGCAAAGAAGAGAGCAGAATGGAGCAGCATGAACTCAGGTGATATGAGGATAGTGTATGATGGAGTCCATAATCACAATAACAATAACAACAACCAGTCTCAGGGCACATCTTCGTCTTCGTCTTCCAACCAGTATAACTTGTTAAATCAACTTCTCACCAGAAACCAATCAGAAACTCCGCCACAAAATTGAAACTTTTTTTTTTTTTTTTTCTTTTCCTGGCGGCTTTAGTGTAAGCGCATAGTACTACATATTAGCTTTATCTGTCAATGTTATATTATTATTTCCTTGATGTTATGAAAATGTAGATGGTCCAGGTCTGAAATGACTTATTTTCAACTTTTCAAAACGTTTAATTCTTTCCTCTTTTGCTATCAAATTGGTTTTTCTGGGAGAATATGCATGTGTTTCTACTTATGCATGTAAGATTTTCTACCCATAATAAATAATAATAATAATAATAATAATAATAATAATAATAATAATAATAATAATAATAATAATAATAATGCAAAGAAAAAGTATATAAAGCATATGTATGCAGTACGTCAAATTTATCTAGTTTCTACTACTTCAATCAACTTTGTTGAAAATTTAATGGGTCCAAGACATTGTCTTCATCATTTTGAGTGTAAGACATAGAAGACAAGCTTGATAGGTTACATACATTAGATCTAAAGAACCTTTTTGTAGGAGCTCAGTACCACCGACGGTGGTGCGAATGAACGTTATATCTTCAATTTTAACATATATTTAAGGGAAAAAGAATAAATAGAGAATCATGTACAAACAAAATCCGAAAAGGAGCAAGGTAGGTTTAAAATTAGGGCTGATTTTATAAAAATTGATTAAAATGTTTTATTATTTTATAAAAGTTGATACTATAACTATTAGTTATTCCTAAAATGAGAGTGGGAGTTTTTAAAAATTAATAATAAAAAATCGATCACAAATATATTTTTAAAATATTATTTTTCATAATAATTAACCAACTCAATTTTTTTAATTATTTTTAATATTAATTAACTACATTTAATTATAAATATACACATATAAGTAGAGTTATTTCTAAAAAAAATCTTATTTTTTAAATATTTTAATTTGAACAACCGATTTTAAATTTTTTTATAAAGCTACCTCCAAATCCAAAACAAGACACTTTCATAAATAGTAAATTTTAAATTCATTTTCATGAAGAAAAATGAGTGTTTTTAAAAATTAGTTTTAAAAGTTGATATTCTTTTGAATTATTTTTACAAGATGGATGCAAAATAAAAATACCTATATTGTCAATGTGTACATACTTTTTCCACTTTGAAAACTTAATTCAAAATTTGAATCAAATGTCTATTTCAATTTTGAAATCTTAATTCAAAATTTGAATTTGTTGTCGTTCTTCTTTTGCAACAACAGAATTAATCTATTTTAAAAAATATCATTATTTTTAGGATATTTTTAATTTTTCATCCACTTTTAAAATAATTTTAAAAATACTTTTTCCGTAAGAAACTCAGTAGATGGTCCCAAATTAGACTTCCCAATATATTTTCGCTCGTAAAAATACCCGAAACGAGAAAGAAGAGATAGTAAGACCTAATCAATAACGCACTCGCTGATCTTCACTTTAATTACGGTGCTTTACTTGCACGATCTTCATTTTAATTACAGTGCTTTGCCTCCTCTGCAATAGGATGGGGCTCGGCAACAAGCCTCCTCTACCTTTTTTATTAATAGTAAATTTTAAATCCATTTTCATAAAAAAAAAAGGTGTTGTTCAGAATTATTTTTAAAAATAAGTATTTTTTTAAATAGTTTTTAAAGTGGGTGTAAAAATAAAAATACTCTTATTTTTATTTATAAGGCATTTTACCTACTATTTTTGTTAAATATGTATATATTTATTTAATTTTTTAGAATTTTAAATATTAATATTTTATTAAAATTTGTGTTTTTTTATTTAAATAATTATATTTAATATTTTTTAAATAATTATAATAACTTAAAGTATTTTTAAAATTAATATATTCACTAAATAGCTTTTTAATTGATACCAAATAGCTATTTTTTTCCTTCAAAGCCTTATTTCTAAAAGTAGAATTTACTAAAAAAAAACCTAAAAAAAAAAAAATTACTTTAAAAAACCGTACCAGGGCGCTAAATTCTACTTCTACTATTACATTATTTTACATTCCCGAATAAAATTAGTAGAATCAACAGGTTACATTTATACAGTAGAGTACATTACTATACAGTGTTGGAAAGGATAAAAACATGTATTGTAATTTGTCACAACAAAACCATCATATCCTTTATTTTTGCTTCAAATCATCTGTAAGAATATGCACAAACAGTATGTCGTTGTACCCTCTTGTTATCCTGATCTTCTCATCACTATATCTGCTCCATTACCATTACATAAACAAACATTAGCAACGTCATACTGATTCCGAAACAAATTGATAAACAGACGAGAAACAAAAATCTTACAGGAGCTTGAGGTTAATTTTCGTTTCCATCTCAATTGGATATCCAAATGGTCCACCGATGATGGCTGCATCGTCCATTGTAACATCATATGTATTGGCACCAGTTTTCCTGCAAATAAGTTTCAACCATTCATCATTAAAATGTATGTTGTTGTATCAATGTTGCGGAAATCTGGAATGAATTTGGTGAGCTGTGCTAAGCTTTCGAATTGTATTCGAATTTGATAAATGAAACTTACACAAAGGTGCCTGTCATGGAGAATTTGAGTCCAAGGACAGCATCAACCAGAAACTTCAGCTGTCCATTCTTGATTATCTAGAACATCATATGGGTACATTAGTTAACTTTGGCTAAGGATAGAGAAAACTCCTAATTGTTTATTGAAAATTATACACAAACCTGCTTGCCCATAAGTCCATTACCAGCATTCTCTAACCAACTATCGGTCTCTACCTGCAAAATACAGAGGAAGCTGATCAGGAAACACAGCAAAGAGAGCAATATCTGAAAATTGGCATAAACTTACCTGTGAACTCCATATCATCTGCCATTCTCCTTCACCCAGCTCATGTTCTTCTTTAATATTTTGATTAAATGAGAGAAACTTATCGATTTCCTGTAGTCGAATTATGGGAAATTAATTAGTGAGGCAGCCGCAGGTTTGTTTATGCATCTGACCAGAATATTAAAATTTTAATCAGATGGCTTACCTCTTTGACCGCTACTCCTGTGGAAATAGCTGTCAGCAGTCTTTGTCTCGGTTCAGTTTTCTTCTGCAGCACAAATGTGGTGCCCTGCACTACACAGACATCACTAGAAGTCCTTAGCAAATTAAGGATTATAGCTTGTTATAAACGAACAAAGAGGGTTACAGAAGAACTTTTCAAGGTTTCTGGGGGGACATACAGTACATATGCATACCTTATTTCCTTTTGATATACGGAGGTTCCCTGATGGAGATAAATATGTAGTATCAAGCCAGCCTTTTGCTTCATCACCAAGAAGCCTAAATGGCACAGGATAAGGAAACTTAAATGGCAAAAACTTGAATGAAAAAGCTGCTCTATCGAATTGGAAAAGGATCCGTTTTCCATCTTTAATGGATGCAGCTGCCTGTTTCCAAAAGAAGAATAGAGCAAAATGTAACAGAAAGAATAGCAGAACTTTCAAAGCAGATACTATATGTTAACATACAAAAGACAACCCAACCTTAAGGCCGAAAACTATATGTTAAGTCATGATAGTAAAATTATAATAAGATATTTCTACTACAATTCAAATAGATTTGATTTTAAAAAATTATGTCTGAGCCCGAGTTTGAACCAGGGACCTCTAGTGTGTGAGACTAGCGTGATAACCAACTACACCACCCAGATTACATTTATATATGCCCTGAATTACTTACTTAACCAAAACAATTCTTACATTAGGATGAATGATCACTAAAATGGTTAAACAGAACCAAATTCTATCTTCATAGAATATGACTACCAGCTACAAACCAATTAACAGAAGAATATGTTAACAATAGCAAACATGTTAGAGTTCCTCACAACCTATTCAAAATTTTAGAACACAATTCTTATGCATTCGCAACATATGAGTAAAAGAAGCTTAAGATATAAAGGAACCATATTCATACCTCCACTTTAAGCTCCCCTATTGCCTCAGAGAATCTTACTATATTCGTCACTCGCGGATCATTTGTCCGAAGATTTATCTCTTGAAATACACTAAAGAAGTCCACTCCAACAAATGTCCTCTGCAGCCTCATCACACAACCAAACGTATTTCAGTTAAATATACAAAATTAACAAAAGCAACAATGTGCGTGTATAAAACCTGAATTGGAGATGCTGTTCCCGGCCTAGTAGTAAACATCAATTGCCAACGACCTTCAATTAAACCAGACTCAGTCTGCAGATATTCAAACATACATCAAACCTAATGCGAATAATAACCGCATCAATCGAATAATCGGAAAATTTTATTAAATAGTGTACCGGGTCAGGGACACCTTGTAAACCTTCGAGGACTTTCACTGCTCGTTCCACGTCCTGTGCAAATTCAAATTAAACGAACAGAACAACAAGAGTCGTAAAAAGAACAAAAAGAGGAAGATTGCATACGTTGAGTTGCTGAGCAGAAGCAGAGCGGCCTCTGCCTTGAATGCCAATGAGAGCATCGATTAATTGGTTTTCCTCATCAGTGAATGAAATCGCCTGGTCTTGTACAAGCGAAGACCGAAGAACGTGAAAAGTTCGAAAAGATGGAGGAGAGGGTTTGAAGAAAAGCTTTGTTGAAGGAGTAAAAGGAAACGTTTTTCTAGTAAAGGATGATGGGTATTTGTTCGATTGTAGGAAAACATTAGTTGGATGAAATGTGACCGCCATTTTTGGCAGGTATGTTTGATATTTTTCAGTCGCAGGAGAGTGTGTATGGTATGATGAAGAAGAGGAGGGAGGAGTTTAAAGATATAAGTGGGGTCGGTGTGACACGTGGCTGGTTGTAGATCAGCTCTGTAGATTTTGTTATCATTATTCCGGTATGATACAACTTATAGAACTGCATTAAATAATAAATTTTCCATAAATTATTATTTTTCATGAATTAGAGAATTACATTAAACGTTGAGTTTGTATGATTATCTCGTAACAAAAAGAAATAGACAGTTGGATTTACGATGTTTATGGCTGGCCAAGCCTTATATTGATTTGGGTTTGGAACTAGTGGGCGGGGTGATAGGTCCACCCAAGACAAACCCAATCCATAAATCTTTATTTGTCTATGAAGTTAATGGATTAGTAAGAGATCAGATTATAAGAATTCAATAGTTTGAATTCAAATCAGTTCTAATTCAAGTGAACTAGCTATGAACTGTTATAAATAGAGTCCTCCTCTCGTTCTTCAAATCATCCCAAACATCATATCTCAGAGCATTCTCTGAAACGTGAAATTGCAAATTTGCAGAGTGAAACCTATTGAAAGGTTTCCAAGAGTTCAAGAGTTGAAAGTATTAGCGTTCGTGTTCTAGAAGTTCAATTGGGGTTCTTGAACGGTATTTTTAAGAGATTTATCGTCGACCAATTGACTCCCTTTCCTTTTCCGCTTATTATTTATGTTTGTTGTTTATAGTACGCATATAGGTCAACATTGGTATCAGAGTCTGTCTACATTATTGTTGTTGGTCGATATAATTATGCCCATGTTATTTTTGCTTAAATAGAACATAAATTAAGTGCTGAAATAGTAGTTTGCATGTAATTTTCGTGGCTTTTTTTTGCTTTAATTAATTGCACAAATTTTTTCAATATGCAAATTATATATTGTTGGATTCGTCTTCGAAAAACGAATCCGTCTATATATTATATGAATTTTTTCGACGAGAAACGAATGAGTTATGACCTTCCGAAGTTTGGGGACAGATTCGAACGAATCAGACCCAAACAGCACTAAAGTTTCACCTATTGTCGGCGGTGAACTTCACTCTCCGAAGCTGTGACTGGTCAAGATTGCCCAACATGTGAAACAATTGAATATAATATATCAATAGATTCGTTATTCGAAAACGAATCCAACGATATATAATTTGCATATTGAAAAAATTTGTGCAATTAATTAAAGCAAAAAAAACAACCACGAAAATTACATGCAAACTATTATTTCAGCACTTAGTTTACGTTCTATTTAAGCAATAATAACATCGGCATAATTATATCGACCAACAATAATAATGTAGACAGGCTCTGATACCAATGTTGATCCTATAGGCATACTACGCAATCAACATTCATAAATAATAAGCGGAAAAGGAAAGGGAGATTACTGTCAATTTTTCGACGATAAATCTCTTGGAAATACTTTTCAGTTCACCAGTTAAGAACCACAATTGAACTTCTAGAACACAAACACTAATGCCTTCAACTCTTGAACTCTTGGAAACCTTTCAATATGTTTCATTTTGCAAACACTGTTTGCAATTTAACGTTTCAGAGAACGCTCTGAGATGGAATGTTTGGGGATGATTTGAAGAATGAGAGGATGACTCTATTTATAGCAGTCCATAGCTAGTTCACTTGAATTGGAACTGATTTGAATTCAAACTATTGAATTCTTATCATTTGATATCTTTGAGCATCTCCAATGGTTTAGTGAATTGAGGCAAATGTGGCATGGTAAATAGAGGGTGTGAATAATGATGTGTCAAAAATAATATTCTGGAGAAAAAAAAAGTAAAAATCGTCCACAGTGGTTATTGTCTATTCGAATTTCCCTAATTTATAATCCATTAGAATTAAATTTCTATTCCTTTTTAATTTATAATTTAAATAGAAATATGGTAATTACAATTTTAAAATATTAAAATTGATGATTGACACCGTCAACTAGGACGTGGAAAATAGAAGCTCTACTCCACACCCTCTATTATTTTTTTTTTCTGCCATGTCACATGTACATTGTAAATTCACATTGCCATTGGAGTGAATTTTTTAAATAAAAAATTCAGAATGTCCACGTGGATGTGCAAATCAATAAATTCACATTCCACTGGAGATGCTCTTATTAATCCATTACTTCATTGATAAGTAAAGAGTTCTGGGTTGGACTTATCTTCAGTGGACCTATCACTCAGGCCCAATGGCCCCAAGCCCACATCAATATAAGACTTGGTCCAGCCCATAAACAACATAAATCCAACAAATACCGAAATCGAAAATCCAATTAAAATTTTCGATTAATCAAACCGAATTAACTAAAAATAAAAATAATAATTAACGGAATTAAAATTTTTGCCATTTTAGATTCGGTTTCAGTAAAAATCGAATTCCAGTAGCTAAATAATATTAGCGTTGACATTCATACCCTAAAATCATCACCACCTTAATAATTTTATCTCTAAATTATAAAACTATGAGGGATCAGATTCCTACAACATAGATTATGAATGGAAATGATTTAGGTAAACCTATTAAACTAATTAATAATGGGAAGTGCTGTGGTAATCATCAACTCAAATAAGAAGAAAACATAATGGATGCCATTCTGACACAGCACTCAACAATCACCAGTTAATTCTCTAAGCATACACTAGCCAAGTCAACTTCGATCGTTTTGATAACAACAAAAACTTTTAGTTGGCAATGTTTGATTAATCATCAAATCAACGGCTATGGTTGAATCCAAGATTGATCAACTTTCTAATGCTAATTAAAAATTAGATACACACTCCATGTTAGTGTCTACATGCATGTGGCTAATCAACTTTAGTAGTTACAACCAAAAGTGTTTTTGCTTTTTTCAAATCTTAATATATACAAATCGCAAGTGCTTTGTAGTGTGTTTTTATTCATGAACTTGCATGGAAGAAACTTATATTAAATCCAATCTGATAACTATTAGCCCACAAGTTCTATAGATCAAGTCGGCAATTAAAAATCTACCATCTCTGCAAATACAAAGCTGATCATCAGCCGCCATACATCATCAGCACTTACCTATTGACTGCCTTTGACACGTTTTTTGCATTAATGGGTATATAGAATTACACAAATGGAACAATTTCTGATTATAAATAGTCCTTGAAGAGTTCTGTGTCAGGCACATCAAGCTTCAAAATATCATTGACAATCAGCTTCAATAGAGTTGTAAACAATGAAAATGTACAAGTCAAGAAGCTTAAATGGGTTTGTTGTGTTGATGAGTGTGTTGATGGTGAGCTTATCAGCTAACTCGCAGCTAACCACTGACTTCTACTCGAAAACTTGCCCTAATGTTCTTAAAATAGTTAGGGCAGAAGTAATTAAGGCACTTAAAGCTGAGATGAGAATGGCAGCTTCTTTGACCAGGCTTCACTTTCATGATTGCTTTGTAAATGTGAGTAGTTAGATGCCACAACTTTTCATGAAAAGCATAATATGCATATTAACATGATTACAAAATTGTTGTTGTTGTTGCTATAGGGTTGTGATGCATCAGTCCTCTTGGATGGAAATGACAGTGAAAAGCTTGCCTTGGCTAATGTAAACTCAGCCAGAGGATTTGAAGTTGTTGATGCAATAAAAGCTGCTGTGGAGAGCCAATGCAGTGGAGTTGTATCATGTGCTGACATATTAGCCATAGCTGCAAGAGATTCTGTTCTCTTGGCAAGTTTAGATGAATTTTAATATAGATTTTGAAGAATTCATAGCTGCTATGATATGTTGACATTGGAATCATTTTGTTTGTGATGCAGAGTGGAGGACCAACATGGAAAGTTCCATTGGGAAGAAGAGATGGTTTGGTAGCAAATTTGACAGCAGCAAATACTACTCTTCCTTCTCCTTTTGAAGGCTTAACTCCCATCATTGATAAATTTGCTGCTGTTGGTTTAAACGTCACTGATGTTGTCTCCTTATCAGGTAAAAAACAATGTTGAAGTCTTACAAAATCCAAACATACACATTTCCTGAACTCAAACATTGGTTTATATATGTTCCAGGTTCTCATACATTTGGACTAGCTAAGTGTGCCACATTCAGCAACAGACTGTTCAATTTCTCAGGCACAGGATCTCCTGACACTACAATTGAAGCAACTATGCTGTCTGATCTGCAGAGTCTGTGTCCTATAAATGGTGATCCAAACAAAACAACTGCTCTTGATAGAAACTCGCAGGATCTATTTGACAACAACTATTTCAAAAACTTGATCAATAACAAGGGTGTTCTTAGTTCAGACCAGATTCTATATTCAAGTGATGAGGCCAAAACAACAACTAAAAGTATTGTTGAAAGCTACAGCAAAAACTCCAACCTGTTCTTCACTGACTTTGCTAATTCCATGATTAAAATGGGGAATATAAGTCCACTTACAGGGTCCAATGGCCAGATTAGGAAGAATTGCAGGGTTGCTAACTAGTGATTTCTGTTTGTCTTTTCTTTAAAACAACATTACTGTGTACTTAGATTTGGTTTATGATAGTGTGTACGTTTATGTATAAGTAGTGTGAAATTAGAATGCGAACTATTTCTTAGTCAAAATGAACAATATCTTTGCTTTCCTCTAACAACATATCAATCAGGATAAGTAGTAACCATACTCTAGAAGCTTAAATTAAACAATGGAGTTTGGTGAAGATCACATCATTAAAAATGTATTTATATATATTTTTTATTGCATATAAAATAAAATTGAAAATAATTATATAATTATTAATAAAAATTAATATTAATATTTGGATTAAAATTTATTTTTATTACCTTTGTTAGAGTACC
Organism: Cardiospermum halicacabum; assembly: GCA_031304145.1. Lineage (NCBI taxonomy): Eukaryota > Viridiplantae > Streptophyta > Magnoliopsida > Sapindales > Sapindaceae > Cardiospermum > Cardiospermum halicacabum. Next base: position 7,996,374 of record CM062390.1, on the reverse strand, counting down.
ATATCTTGCCTTAATTCCAATTTTATTTTTAATACCTATTTTTTTTAATTTTAAAATAAAAATAATTAAATTAAATATAATAATCACCTTTGTTATTTTTAAAAAAGTTATTGAAAATATTTAAAACAAAAAATTGAAAACACCATTGAAAATATTTTTTCTAAAATAAAAAAGTACGAATAAAATATATAATCTCAATAATTTAAATTATTAAATAAAATAATACTATTAAAACATAATAAATTTTTTTATTACTGTAATTAAATAATTTGTGTGATTGTAATATTCTTTTTCGATTATTTCTCCAATATTATTATTGAATTGGATTAATATTATATATATTAAATTATTAATTTTTGAATTTATATTTATCTTTCTATAAAAATTTTAATTTCATATATATCCAAATTCTATATAATTTATATTACATATTAGCTTAATTAAAAATACGATTAAAATTGAAAAAAATACAGTATTAATCTAATTATAGTGAGTTATTTAAAAAAAAAAAACAAATTACAGATATTTACCGCATTTATTTGTAAATAATATTATTATATTAAATTTTAAGTAAATATTTTTAATATTAATTTGAAATTTTGCAAATGTTGTTGGTAAAGCTTTATTTATCTTTATAAAAGAAGCCCATTAGGCCCAATTCCAGAACCTATTTAAAGGATTGCCATTACATCGTTCATTCATTTGTCTCTTCGAGTTAGGGTTTCAGACAGAAATTAAGAAATTCTACACTCTGCAGTATACCATGGCCGACGACGATTACAATGATATGGACATGGGGTTGGTGCTTTTTCCTTATTGTGTTCAATCTAGCATGCTTCAACTTTTATTTTAGGGTTTGTTATTATTTCTTGTGCGTTCGGTAGAATTCAGAGCCGCTAATATAGGCAGAGTTATGATTATTTTCTTCTTATGATCGAAAGGTTCTTCTTTATTATTTGTGATGTTCATGTTCAAAGCTTGATACTGTGTATTATCTTTTGGTTGATCTTTAGCTTATCATTCCATTTGTTTCGTATTATCTGTTATATTGCTATTCGAAATTTGTTAAGTGAGTAGTTGTAAGTTAGAATTATAATTGGAGAGATTTGATTTAATTCTGGAATGACGAAAAACAGTTGTTGCTGTTGGTGTACGTTTTTCCATCTGTAATTGTTGCTTTGGTTCTTTAGATTGTATCGTTTTTTGTCCATAGTATACTGCAATTTGTGAAGAAATCCATGCCTGATTCTGTTGTCGAAAATTGTTTTTACAGATATGAAGATGAGCCTCCAGAGCCGGAGCTTGATGTAAGAGCTTCTTTAACTGTTGTTTGGGTATCTTTTATGAAGGATTAGACTGAAGTTTGGTGGTAATGTTTTGACAGGAAGGTGCTGAGGAGGATCTTGAAAACAAAGACAACGATGATGTTCCTGGAGAACCTATTGAAACTGAGGATAATGAAGATCTTGAAAAGAAAGAGGGAGATAGGAAAACGTCTAAATACATGACCAAATATGAACGCGCTAGGATTTTGGGTACCCGGGCTTTGCAGATAAGGTATTATTTCTCTTTTCTTCATTGTGTTATTTATAGTTTGATACTTCATATTTAACTAGGATAAGTGATGTTATCTTTTGAACTCACAGCATGAATGCTCCTGTTATGGTTGAGCTTGAGGGAGAAACTGACCCACTTGAGGTATGGTTCCTTGATGGTTTATGTATAATGTGTTTGGTGATTCGAGAAACAAGTTTTTGTTTTCTTAATTTCCTCTTTTCTCTATCCAATCATTTATTAGATTACAGGATATTTGAATTGGATTAGTTGTCTTTAGGCATGAGTGTGACACTTAAGAAATTCTCATGATGGGTGCAGTATTTTAAATAGTTCAATTCATACAAATAAACTGTACAAACATCTCAAATTGATTTTCTCTTTATCTTGGTTTTTTCTCTTGAAATTGCATAATTTCATCTTAACTCAAGCTCATGATTCATTGTTTGTTTTCACCTTATTGGGTGGTTTATATTCAGAATTACATTTCTAATCTTAAAGGCATATTCAACCACAGATATATATGATTTTTACCTTTTTCTTATCTTTTCCTTTATAAGTTTTCAAATGTAACTTTTACACGGTTATATGGGAATTTGCCCTGAATTATATCATCATGTTAGTTGTGTTTATCTGCCATGTGTATAGATTTTTGAAACTTACCATTTTTCTGTTATTGTATAATGTTATTAAGTTATGCTTTAACAGTACTTATAAATATAAGTTTACCACTTTAAAGTAAGCATCTAACTCCAACTTTTCTCTAATAGTGATTTTTTGGGTTATGAAAATATAATATATTGATTAGTTCAGCTAATTTTTTTAGATAGCAATGAAAGAACTTCGCGAGAGGAAGATCCCTTTCACCATTCGTCGCTACCTGCCTGATGGAAGGTAAGATTTGAAGTTTATATGATCTCTGTAATTCATATCCAACAGATATAATGGTATTGATCTAAATCTGCTTTGAGCAAGTAAATAGTACCTTACATGTACACATTGTGGATTTAAGTGCATCATTTGAAACTCCTCTTAGAATATAGAGCATGCTTTCCCTGTGAAATATTTGGTAGTTTGACTTGTTGGTGATGGTATGATTTTCAGTTATGAAGACTGGGGTGTTGATGAATTGATTGTAGAAGATTCGTGGAAAAGACAAGTGGGTGGCAACTGATCTGCAACTGGGACTTTGGTGAGATGGTTTTGATAAGATGAGAGAAGGCTGTATTGGAACTGTTGTAGACATGTTTGATCCTCTGTATTTAAGCACCAACAGGTTCAAAATGTACAACTTTTGTGAAGTAATGACAAACCACCGTGCAGTACTTATATATTTGAATTGTGATTTAGCCTTCCGGTAAAAGTATGTGGAATTACTGGTATTTTTCCACCTGAAGAATTACTCAAAATTATTGCAACAACTAGGATCCTGAATCAGCGAAGCATTCGCTGGGCCTGAGTAGATTTGGCAAATCGGAGATTGGCGCAAATCTCATATATTCAAACATAATCAAGTTAAAAAGTGAAGTGGGGAGGGGACTGCATGTCAATAATAATTTTTATGTAGTGGGTGTAAATGAAAAATATAAAATTATTATGCAACACACTTTATGTTAACCTGAAATTCAACGGTCGAATTCAATAATATACACACATAAGACAAGGTAATCATGCAGTAATTAGTGGTCACTTTTGTCTCAAGTGTCTAAAAATGCTGCAAATGAATCTATAATCAGATAAGAAAATATTGTTAAATTTGATTCAACAGTCAAAATAATAGGCCTCTGGACACCTTTTTCTTCTTTGTCTTGCTTTAATTAAGCATCAAATATCTTTCTTTGTTTTATTTTTATTTTTTTAATCATATCCCTAATTAATTTTCTTTTACAATGAAGTTGATTGGAAGTTTAAATGCTCAAAATACAACTGAAAAATAATAAATCACATCTTTATAAACAAACGATGTCAAAACATATCTCTTTCCATCATATCTATTAATAATAATAATAATAATAATAATAATAATAATAATAATAATAATAATAATAATAATAATAATAATAATAGAAGAGACGAATTATTTCCCAAATTAAATGTAATAAACATATAAATACGATATATTACAACTTATAATAGATAGTGGACGATAATTTTCAAAGCAAAGCCAAAACTCACATATTTCAATTCATAAATTTTGGTGAAAAGTAGTACATGATAGTTGAATACAGTGGAGAGAATTTTCACTGACTTAAAAGATCTTATCCCATATATTTGGAATGGGATGGCATTTTATTATAAAATAATTAGTTATGAAGGTAAAATTCAAATGTTTTTTTTAAATATATATAGAATAATAATATAAAATAAATTTAAAATAAATGAAGATTATATTTAACATCACACCATTCATTGATTGATTATTTTACGCGACTAATATATGCGATTTTTGAAATTGAGGGGTTGACTCAATATTGTTAAGAAATTTGAAAAGCAAAATACATGAATAAATTCCTATATTCTTTGTACCTCAAAAATCAACTGTCATATAATCAACAAGAGCTGCTTTCTGCCTTATTTTTTCTAATTATACATATCAAGCATTTATTCCATGATAAAGCCTTAGACCTAACTAATTAATGTTTCTGTTGAAAATCAAATTTAAAAAAATATATTCAATTATTGATTTTATATATATTTTTACATAATTCTCCTGTTATGCCCAACTGTTTCACTATTGACGATTTATGTGTATATTAGACTTGTCTTAGAACAATTAGCTGGGCAGCTACTAGTCTAAACATATTGTTATATATGATTTGATGTTCATGTAGCAAGTCTTTGTTTGCAGTTATGAATGTGTATGGTGATAACTATTTTCATGAGTTATCGAGTAAAATGTGTTTTATTTTAGTCAATCGATTTCGTTTTCATTTTTTTTTTAATTTTTTTTTAAAAATTTTAGGAAAGCGATAATTTATGGATATTAAAATTAGCTAATTTCCTAACTGTTCAATTGTTATATATTCTAATTTTAAGAAACAATATTATATAATGGGTTGAGTCTTATGAATGTTTTATTGATTCACTATTGTTGTTTTATTTAAAAAATTTCACGAAAATCAATTTGGTCATATTTTTACATAGTATAATCTATTAAATAATTTCTACCTAATAATTTATTTTAAATACTCTTGTTTCAAATTTTAATTTTAGGTAAAATTTTAGTTCGATCTTTACTGTTTTTATATTATCCATTAATATACTTTCACTCAATCATTCTAAAAGTTGAGTATTGAAATATTTACAACAGATGGTCCACCAGTATATTAAAATTCTACATCATTATTGTTTTTCCTTTTGAAATTATAAATTTCAAACCAATTCCACCTAATAATCAATCACCCAGACGCGATTTGGGGTGTAGTTCTCGAGCAATATAAATATCTAAATTAATCATCCTCCAGTTCTTTAATTAATTTTAGGTCAATTTACAATGAAAAAAAAATACAAATTGTCCCAACACAAAATAAAAGAGTCTACTAATGGAGTCAGAATCACTTTGCCTAGAACTAGTAGTATAATGGCTTTTTCATATTGTCACAAATCTACCTTACAGCCTCGTAATGTTGACAATTTGGCACTACATAATCATTTATATTTTACACTAATAATTTTTTTTCCACTCGTAATAACTAATTAATTAATTGTTCTTTTCTCTGGAGCATTTGTTTATTTAGAACCATAGACTAATTATCTTCTATTCAAATGTCTGCACCAATGAAAATAACCTGCGTGCTCAATACCCTAGTCTTTTCTCAAGTGTCTAACATGAGTTTATTTAATTAAATTTCCTCAAAAAATAATCTCAATTTGCATGACATAATATTTGATACCATCTCTACAAAATAACAAAATGGCAAATAATCAATATGTAAATTGGTTATAAAGTAATAATTATTGGATGGAGACATGCTAACACTTTATTAGGCAAATGTTAGCTTTTATAGTTTACTTAGTAGCTAAGTTTAGGAGCTTAATTCAAAGATGATGTATATATTGTCAATTAATATCTAAACATAATAATAATTTGGGGCCTCCTAATTTGACTTCACACATATAAAAAGAAAAAAAAAAAAAAAAAAACAATTGTTGGAAGGTATATTTTGGAAGATATATATCTCGTTTTTGTTCTACTTGTTTGTTGTTATTAATCATGTATGATTCTTATTTTACGTCCTTTGAATTGAACCATGCACGAATTACAAATAGATAATGTAATTAAACTTATGAATGAGATCTTGGGGTCAATTACTTCAGTTATATTTTAATTTAAGTAGGACAGCTATTAACATCATTTTTACTTTATAAAGAACACTTATTTACACACCTACCACTTCATGTTAATTGTAAAGGTGATTAGAGGTGTTTGCGAACTAAAAACTTCATTAAATAATTATTAAAAATTATTAAGGTTTATATTTAGTGTATCGGTTGGAATTAAATAATATAATATTTTTTAAATCATATTATAAAAAAATCATTTAATTTCGAATTTAAAAATATTATCAAATTATTCAAAATTTTAAAAATAATAATTTAATTTTATTATTACAATTTAAAATATTTGTTTATTCAAATGATTTTATGAATGTGACAAATTTGAAAATTGAAAATAAAATATATATTGTGTAAAATAAATTACTTTTATTTTTATTATAATTTGATAAATAAAATATTAATTTTACTATTATTAAGATGTGTATGCTGAAATATCAATTAACATCATAATTATTATACATAAAAGTGTAGCATTTTTTACTAAATTAAAAAATAATAGTAAATTAATAATATTTTAAAAAATAAAAATCAAATGTAGTTTCTAAAAAAATGAAAATTATATGACAATATTATTAAAAATAGATATTAAATTAACAATTTTGTTAATGCAATTTTTCCATTGCTAAATAGGGCTAATTGTCCTTCCTCTCTATATTGGATGGTATTACATTTTTTTCACACATGGAATCAAACAATGGTTTAGTTTAAAATGGATATTTCTGCAAGGTTCGTGTATGATAGCTGGACATAATGTAATGTTTGTACAAAAAGAGTAAGAGGAGAATAATCGTACAGGGGAGGCTTTATCAAACTTCAACAACAAAATAATTGAACGCATAATATAATAGCAACATCAATTAGTTAACAAAACATTTTAATCTAAATAATTAAATAGTAAGTTTCTTTCAACTCAAAGTTTCCTACGTATATACATATTATAGACATTGACTGTAATAACCTGGAGAGTTGAAATATATAAAGTTGGGTACAGTTATATATAATTGAATTATTAAGTCATCACTGCAAGTCCACCATTCCAATAATAAAATAGAATCTTAATTTTTACTATAAAGAAAGTGCATGGAAACTTCACTACATCAAAATCATTATTCAAAACATTACTATTAATCACAAAACCAAAATTATTATTCTTTTACCACCACCCACCGAATATTACCCAACAAATCTGAAAACCAAGACTTTTGTACCAATCAATCAAGCATTCATTTTCCTCTATATAAACCACTCAATTTGCATACTCAATTATCATACTCTTCTTTTCTCTATTGCATAACATGTCTTGGTTTTCTGTTCTCTTGTTAATACTTGTTGGTATTACGTTTGGTAGATGTAGAGGTCAATTGAGTCCAACATTTTATTCAACATCATGCCCTAATGTGTCTACCATCGTGACCAATGTGGTCCAACAAGCTCGCCAAGGCGATCCTCGTATTGGTGCCAAAATCATCCGTGTCCATTTCCACGATTGTTTCGTCCAAGTAAATACCAATTAACATTGTAATAAAACGCACCGTTTAACAATTGAATAACACTGTCTGTGTTTGTAGGGATGTGACGCGTCGGTTTTGCTAGACAATGCGACTGGAATACAAAGCGAGCGAAGTGCACTTCCGAATTTGTCACTAGATGGACTTGATGTAATTGATAATGTCAAAACTGCTCTAGAGAGTGCTTGTCCTGGTGCTGTCTCCTGTGCAGATATATTAGCTCTCGCTTCTCAAATCTTGGTCGCTTTGGTATATATATTGAATAATAACATTCATAAACTATATTATAAAATGAAAATTGAAATATGGGTAATTGAATTCCAGGATGGAGGACCGACATGGACCGTCCCACTCGGAAGAAGAGACAGCACCACTGCTAACCTCGCCCAAACCACAGATATTCCACTAGCCAACGAGGGCTTGACTTCGCTTCGTACAAAATTCTCCGCCAAAGGACTAGATGACACTGATTTGGTCGCATTATCAGGTACTTCACATTTCAAAAGGTAAAATTACTATTATACCCTTCATTCAATTATATGTAACACGCGGTTTTCAGGGGCGCACACGTTTGGAAAAGCACAATGCGTGACGTTTCGTAACCGACTGTACAACTTCTCCGGCGACGGAAACCCTGACCCGACATTAAACTCGACGTACTTGCAAATTCTACGGCAGAGTTGTCCACAGGCGGCGGGGACCGGCGACAGTAACAGAAGCGATCTTGACCCGATTACTGCTAATGTGTTTGACAATAATTACTACACCAATCTTCAGCAACAAAATGGTCTTCTTCAATCGGATCAAGAATTGTTCTCTACATCCGGAGCTCCGACTGTGGCTATTGTTAACCAATTCGCTGGTAGTCAGACTCAGTTTTTCAATGCGTTCAGTTCTTCGATTGTGAAGATGGGGAATATTAGTCCGTTGACTGGAACCAGTGGTGAAATCAGGACTAATTGTAGAAGGGTTAATTAATTAGTAATTAATAATTAATTAGATTGCGTTTTTAATATTAATGAAGTGTGATAATAATAATAATAATAATAATAATAATAATAATAATAATAATAATAATAATAATAAATAATAATAATAATAATAATAATTACGTTTTTGATTTGTTTTATTATGAGTCAAACGAGGAGGCTTTCTCTTAAATCGTGGCCCAATACGTAACTCATGGTTATTTAATCTGCATGAACCTTAGGATTGAGACCTTAATAACGATATTGTTTTATATCAACGTGTGTGTTTTGTTGTTCAGAGAAGAAAACAAAACATTTTACAGGATGCAAATTATACATCAATATCGAGTATTATTAAATGGACACATTGGACCTACCATATATTTGGAATTGATCAAGGTCATGGATCAAGCGTCTTGGATATTAGCTTTTGGATTATATAGATTATTTGAAGTTGATTGAATACAAATTTATTATGTGGTCTGAAATTTTGGATTAATATATACCAATTGTAAATTAATTTTTGGTGGGTTGATTTTAAATATATTATTAGAAAGTGAAATATGAAATTTATTAGGAGTGAAGAATAAAAATAAGTGTAACTGTTTAGTTTTAATATATATGTATAGAGACATAAATATTAAAGAAAATTTTATTAAAATTATTATTAGCATATAGGAATATATTCCTTGCATATTAATTTTATTGATAACGTATAAAAATTAAAAATATAATTAAATTTATTTTTAAAAGTATTTTTTAACTTTTACTTTTAAAAATATATAACAAAATTTCTACAGATTATAATAAATAATAAAATTATTTCTAATCTAAAATAAAATGACAATAATTTTTTTATTTAAAATATAAAATAATATATATATAATAATAATAATAATAATAATAATAATAGTGGACCCTCCACAATATACCATTATAATATTTCTAACAAATATCTCTTTTTAAATAAGGTGAAGTATGATAGTTTTTGATGAATTTCAACTGTTTTTTGATAATCTGTTTTCAAATGTTTTTCTCAAATTTAACTTTTTAATAGTAGTCACTCAAAAATCTTTTAGCTATGTATTATCTGTTTTAATTTTTATTTTTCAATATTTACTTATCAATTATATTAATTCCTTTTAAATACAATTTTGTATTATTTTTATTTATTATAATTATCTAATATTTTTTTATAATTTATTTAATATCTTTTTATAATTTATTTAATTACATGTTGTTAAATTTCAGGAAATACTAATCTAAGTATTTTTAAGATTCAATCTAACAAAAGTACACGGTTTCGATCTACTACATAGTTGGTGACAGTATGTTTTATGAGTAAATTTAATATACTTTTATTTGAAATAGTCAAATTTAGACTTAGATTCTTAATTCAAAACTGATATATATATATATATATATTTCAAATTCTAAATAAAATATTTATAAAATTTAATATTGGAAATTATATTTTTCTATTTTGAATTTAAGAATGAAATTCCTTTCGACTATTAAAAAAAAATAGAAAAAGTTAAAAATATTTCTCGGTATATATTTTTTATATGACTATTGTAGCATTATTTTTTTTTAATCATATTCACATATAATTATTTTTAAAATAAATTAGTAATTTAAAATTTAAAAATAGATTTAAAAAAACTTAATTTTAACTCATATATTTAATAAAACAGTTGTATTTATCTAGCAATATTTACAATCTAATTACATAACAAAATGAGTTTTTAAATTTTTTTATTTTAATAAATATTTGCCGTCCATTATTTCAAAAATATTTTTTTAATAAAGGAAGAACGAAAATATTTATCTTCCACTATTTTGATATTTTATTATAGATTTGGATAATTATCATCATACTTTGCCTGAAGCTTAGTGTTGTCGATATCTAATTAATGTGTCTCAATATGAAATAACGTTCCTAATTCCATGCATGGCAAGGTGGCAAGCTGTCTATTTACTCAATCAATCAAATAATTGACTTCTCATAACAAGATAAGATTCTTTAACAATAACAATCACGCTCTTAAATTACAACTTCCAACTCCTTCATTATTAAGATCAACCTTGCAATGCAACCTCATCATTGTTGATGAAAAATGGAGGTGGATTTAGGCTATTTTGCCCATTTGGATTTACACCACCACAATTAATAATTTTGATAAAAATAAATTGTATTAAAAACTATTTATTTTTATGAATTAACTATATATAACCATAAAAGATATTATATTTCAATAATTAAGAAAATACTAACTATAAAAATTGGAAAAAAGAAGAAGAGTAGAATACCAATACTATTAAATGAATCAAGTGCTATATTATATATAGTTATTCCATTGAATATCAAAGAGATAATAGTTTTCTAATTAAGTAAATATAATATAATTAATCATAAACGTGGATTGATAATGAGATTTATGCAAAGATGTGAACACATATATTTCATTTGCAAAATTATGTTACTGTCAATCAAGAAATTATGCGAACTTGTTGGAAATATTCTTTTTGGGTGCCTCCTACTTTGACTTGCTTGCAACTCCTTCAAGTAAAGACACATCTCTTTTCTTTTGTTTTGTACTAATATAATTTTCATTATAACTTGCCAGCCAATTAATCCATGTTTGGATACAAGTTAATCCCAGCTTTTAAAATAATAGATAAAGAAAATGAAGAGTTTAAAAAAAAAAAATCTGTATTCCAATTATTATTAGTTTGCAGCTTCAAGAAGTATAAATTTAGAAAACCATGCAAACCCTTCTTTCTGGCAATGTAGAAACAATAATAATTTTTATTAAATTATAATTATTTTGAATTGTTTTGATCTTAATCAAATCTTGTCACATCATTTCCACCTCAAACCATTCTTACATTTATTTTGGTAAACTCAACTTCAAATTTGGAAGGGAATTTATAAAAATAATTTTATTTTTCAAAATTTCATCCCCTACACTCGTATCTCAATTAGTATTTGTCCTGCTTCATTCATGATTGAATATCTCACAAATTTACAAGTTAAACTCTGGATGTATACTATTTCAATTATGAAAATTTCATATATCTAAAAATAATATGGATTTTATTATATATTTGAATGGTTTTTTTCTTTTGAAATTAATTAAAAAATATTAATTATATTATTGAGTATATTAAAAAATTTACTAAAATTAAATATCATTAATATTAAAATAAAATATTTAAATTTCATTATATACACCTAGAACACAATTAAATTAAAAAAATATTAAAACCACTTAACTTTTTTAAAAATAATTTTTCTTAAAAGGAAGATTTTGGAATTTATAAAATTAAAACAGAAATCTTTTTGTAATGATACTATGGAATCCAAATTAATCAATTGTTTTTATTATTATTTCTTTAAATTTGTTTCTAATAAAATTTGTGATTTATCATTTGAAAAAAAAAATATATTTTAAACCCTAGTTTAGAATGATCCAAATAAATGAGCAGTAAATGTTCCCTTAAAATAATAAATGCAGAAGTACAAAAGCTCATGCAATATAACATGGGCATGAGTGAATCACAAACATTGATGTTAGTATCTTCACTTTTTACCAATCATGACAATGACACAACTCCATCATTTATTGAACAAATACCATTTCCAAGCATTCATCGATGGAATTGGAATTGGAATTGTCACAAACAAATCATCAATTAAATACATGCACCAATGTCAACCAAACCATTAATACCCAAACATATCAAACTAGCCTTCCATTCCCGAATAATCCTCCCCCCATCACATCCAAATCCACTTATTTGAAAAGTAAACAAAGAATTTTCAATCCACCAACCAATCACATCTCATCAACTTGTATGGCAATATATGTTTTGTATACTACTTCACCACCTCCTTAGTTTCCCTATATAAACACCCCATGCACATTCTTGTAGTAACCACACAAAAGGAAAAAAAAAATGTCTAGATTTTCAATAGCTTTGTCTCTGATTTGTTTAATGTTGGGTACATGCAGTGCTCAATTGAGCCCTACATTTTATTCCACTACATGCCCAAATGTATCAGACATTGTTGCTACCGTAGCTCAACAAGCTCGCCAAAACGACCCTAGACTCGGTGCTAGACTCATTCGTCTTCACTTCCATGACTGCTTCGTCGATGTAATTCTAATATTCTTTTAATTAACTATATAGTGAATATATAATCTTATACAAACAATTGACTTTTTATGTAGGGGTGTGATGGGTCAATTTTGCTAGACGATGCAGATGGGATAGTGAGCGAGCGAAGTGCAATTGCAAATGGTAATCTAGGTGGATTCGAAGCTCTCAACGATATCAAATCAGCTCTAGAGAGTGCTTGTCCTGGTGTTGTCTCCTGTGCCGATATTCTAGCTCTCGCTTCCCAAATTCTAACTACTCTGGTACCTCTCTCACTCTATTATATATGTTCAATTGTTGTAAAATTTAAATTTATTAACTCATTTAAATAGGATGGAGGGCCCACATGGACCGTGCCACTAGGTAGAAGAGACCGAAGATCAGCCAATCTTGCAGGAACCTCGGCGATTCCATTAGCTAATGAGGGTATAGACAATATCAGAAGAAAATTTACCGATCAAGGTCTTGACGAGACTGATTTGGTGGCTCTATCAGGTCATTTAATTATTTATATATACCATTCTTATGTTACATGATATAAATGTGTAGTCATACTGAAGGATGATAAATTTTAATTACCAATAGGTGCACACACATTCGGAAAAGCACGATGCGTGACGTTCCAAAACCGTCTACGGAACTTCAGTGGGTCCGGAAACCCGGACCCGACAATCGACCCGACGTTCTTACAGAGCCTTCAACAGAGCTGTCCTGAGGGTGGAAATGGTGGAAACGAAGTGGACCTTGATGTGACGACACCTACTGATTTTGACAATAGGTACTATAGTAATTTGCAGACCAACAGAGGCCTTCTTCAATCGGATCAGGAATTGAATGGAAGTCCTATTGTTGATCAATTTGCTAGTAGCCAAGCTCAGTTCTTTTCTGCTTTTGGTGATTCGATGATCAACATGGGTAATATCAACCCTTTGACTGGAACTAATGGTGAGATCAGGACCGTTTGTAACAGGATCAATTAAGTCTACTTTCAGTTTGGTAATTTGTGTAATAAGTGCAAATGTAAGGTTTTGCCAGATTTATATATCGAATGGATATATATATATATAGAGTTTTATTAATGGTGGATTGTGCGATTTGAAATGTTAGATAATGTGATTTGATTTGGAAAATTATATCTTTATCTCATATAAAGAAATGTCACTCTGTGACTTGACATGTTTAAATTACATGTATGGATGTTACGATACTCCAAATGTATCTCTCTGATGTATAGATTATTTATATTATCGGCGGTCCCACATAGTTACATTTTTGACAACATTCATATTGAAAATCCAATTTAACCCCTGATTTCTGAATTTATTCTGGATAATCCCCCATTTGCCAAATTATTTCCTGAACACCCTCAAAATGGGAAGGGCAACTAATTATTTCCATTTCCACGTAAATGCCAAAAACTATTTTCACCCTTTGTCTGGTTGTCCCTGGAAACTATAATTTTATCTCACTCTATCACTATTTGAAATTATCATATTTTTGAAAAATTTTGTTTATTAATTGTTACTGGTATATAATTTGATAGTTCTATTTTCTCCCTTTTGATTTATTTAATATCTAATACAAATAACTGAATTAAATATAAAAAATTGTTATATTTTAATTATTATTTTTTTATATAAATTATTATTATTTTATACAAAGAAAAATTATTATATATTAACTATTTTTCTTTAAAATTTTATAAAAATAATTATAGACTAGTCTATATTCGAGAGTGGAAAATAAATAAGCCAACTCGCAAAAGGTTAGACTTGAAACTAGTCTAAAATTAGGTTTAAGATAAATTCAAACAAATTTACCGAGTTAAATGGGATCTTGAATTTAAGTTGAGTTTCGAAATCACGATACCAAATGCTCGCGAGTTTGGCAAACATATACACGGACATAGATACTATACTATATATATTTATATTTTTTAATAAAATCATATTAAAATAAGGGTTATTTTCAAAAACACCCCATTTTTTCAAACGTTTTACTTTGAGCACCCGGTTTTGAAAGTTTTGGAAAACCACCCCCAAAATCAAAACTACTAGTGGTTTTTTGTATTTTTGTAAGTGGTTTTGGTGTTGTATAAGTAATTTTGATTTTAGAAAATTTCCGAATCTCTAAATTAAACATATAGAATTTCAAAACCACTCATACAACACCAAAACCACTCAAAAAAATACCAAAAACCACTAGTGGTTTTGATTTTGGGGGTGGTTTTCTAAAACTTTCAAAACCAGGTGCTCAAAATAAAACGTTTGAAAAAATGGGTTTTTTTTTTTTAAAATAACCCATTAAAATAATTAGTAAAAATGGATGACGAGCTCAAACTAAATTTTAATATTAAAATATTTAATAAATTTCAAATCGAATATTGAACTTAACAAATTTCGAATCGAATCCCAATTAACTCAAATATTTGGTTGACGATTCGAGTCCGGACTGAACTCGGCTCGAATAGATCGCTCCGCATGTTACATATTAGTTAGCTTACAATTATCTCCTTCCATGGATGCCGGTTCTACCATCTAAACTCATTCAAACTTCATTAATTATTGTTGATGGAACTGTTGATATCTTTATTGTGATTTTCTATATTAACATGACATCTGCAGTAATCAAAACAAATATTTATCACAAACGGGACGCTCATTTTCAAAAGCATAATATTTCCTAAAATATCTTATTGATCAACATTCTCTCATGAACTGTACAAGCCAAACAAAACAATCACTGAATCCTCAATAACTCTCTAGTAAACAAAGTAAACGACAAGGTTGTACAAGATCCATGAAAATTTCGCCAAAAAAAAATAAAAAATAATCAAGATCCAACCGTTTGAATTTGATTGTTAATTAGTAAAATATAATGGAGGGTTATTCTATATTCTACTGAAAAATTGTTATACACATAATTTAGCAAATAATTGACCGTAGGGTTTTGACCAGATTCCTTGACTGGCACAGCAGCCTCCAGATACTAACAAATCAAAACTAGTTAAAATAAAATAATATAGTTGAAGTTGGAAGCTAATCATTATTAGCTCAAACACAGTCAAAAGCATGCAAACTAAACTAAGTTTGTTATGTTACTTTTGGTGTCGGCGTATCTTTAATCATAAAATTTCGTTTTCAATTGAGTTAATATCTAAGTGATTTGAGTTAGTAAAGGATTTATGAAGGAGAAAATACGTTAAGTGCCACCTAATTTGACTAACAAAAACTTATTTAATAAAAAGAAAACGATTTGGAGTGTAGTATGACTTTATCGCCTAAATTGTAGGGATAAGATCACACGTGATTATGATTTTTCATGTTGGCTTGTGGGAACAGGGAGTTGGATGTTTGACAATCAGATGCATCCAGGCTTCACACTATGATAAAATTTGATTGAATAAAATATCACTATTAAAAAAAAAAAACCTACATTTTATATATCTATATATATACTTTTTTAAAAAAGATAACTGAACTTAAAAATTAATTGACTGTATATGGTAATTTTAAGAAAAAATAAAGAGAAATAATCAAAATTTGTTTTTTTTTTTCCGACTTCGTTTTAAATTACAAAAGTTGAACAAAAACTAAAATGTACGGTTAACTAACTTCAACAGGTTGTAATCCTGATTTCGGGTACCATGCAAGTGAAGTGAGAGACTTGAATTTGTACTCTACAATAAAGCTTTTTATACCATTTGATTTGATTTTGATGGAGTTCATCGAAATTGGAGTGAATAATTATATTTTTCAGAAGTGCAATGGCTGTAGGAACTATAACTTAGCATGTTTTAGTTTTGCAAAGCTTCTTTTGAAGTGTGTTAATCTAGTATACAACTCATTCTTCTCAAATAAATAAAATAATGGAAGGAATGAACAGTTGAAACGTAATTTGAAACGGTTTGTTAGTCAACTATTTATAATAATGAAAAATATGATTGGTCCGAGTGCCTCCTAATTTGACAATCAAACTGTTGACAATCGTTTTTATTTTTGTTTTTTAAACAAATAAATAGATAAATAAATTAAAATACAGATGGAATATCAATATATGAAAATAGATGTAGTTACCAATTTAAAAAAATAAATAAATAAAATTTATATTAATGGTGGATATTGATTCCAGTAAATATATAATTTAGCATAATTTTTAATTTTTTTAAAAATTATCCACCATTATTTTATATAATAATATATAATACAAATAATTTGTCATAATAAATTTTAATATTTTTATTATTTACTATAAAATAAATTTCAAAACATAATTTATGTGGATTTAATTAATTTTATTTTTATAATTTCATTCCAATTTCCTTTTATGAAAGCTTTAATAAATATATTATATTTTCACTGAAAATAAATACAAGATCCATGGGATTAATTAAAACAAAATAGTCTAAGCTTCAAATTACTCTCGAAGTGAAACCAGTAAACAATGTATTATTGAAAAGCAAAAACTTATTTTTCCAAATAAAGTGAAATTACATGGTAGCTTCCCTACCCAGAGAAGAGACAATATTTTCAAACAAATAATAATTAAGAATTGACCAATCTTGCAACGTTGAGCTCCAAATATGAAAAATTACATGCAATGCACATGCACACGTACACGTTCTATTTAGAAAAGTAAACGATAAACGATAAAGAATTATCCCGGCGCCAGCCAGCCAGCCAAACCCCAACACAAGACAAGACAAGACACTATCTTTGATCAACACCCACTTGCATTTCCTCTCTATATAAACCCATACCCACCAATCATTCCATCTCATCACTTCAACACAATCACAAACCCAAAAACAAAAACAATGTCGAGGTTTTCAATTGCTTTGAGTCTTATTTGTTTGATGTTGGCTACTTGTAATGCTCAATTGAGCCCTACATTCTATGCCACTTCATGTCCCAATGTGTCAGCCATTGTCCGTGACGTGGCCCAACGAGCTCGCCAAAACGATGCTAGACTTGGTGCCAAAATCATCCGTCTTCACTTCCATGACTGCTTTGTCAATGTACTTATTATTAACTTCATTTTTCAATTCAATTAAATAGTCATCGTTGCATAGATATTCATTGGATTTCTTTTAAAATTTTTGTAGGGGTGCGATGCATCCGTTTTGCTAGACGACGCAAATGGGATAGTGAGTGAGAGAAGTGCACTTGCAAATGGTAATCTAGATTTTGGAGCTATTGATGGCATCAAATCAGCTCTAGAGAGTGCTTGTCCTGGTGTAGTCTCTTGTGCCGATATCTTGGCTCTTGCTTCTCAAATTTTGGTCTCTTTGGTACGTATATACTATATGACACTATTCAACATTCTTTATCAATTTATTTCAGGAACATATATATAATGTAATTGTCCAATTTTCCAGGATGGAGGCCCAACATGGACCGTCCCACTCGGAAGAAGAGACAGCACCAGTGCTAATCTCCCTGGAACCTCAGCAATTCCACTCGCCAACGAAGGTATCGACAGCATTCAACAAAAGTTCACCGATCTTGGACTCGACTCCATCGACTTGGTCGCTTTATCCGGTAATAATAATAACAATAAATTCATAACCATTTATTTATTATTATTATTACTATTATTCACTTTCTCTTTTTATATCTTTTGTACAATCTAATGTTGTGAATTAATTTCAATAGGTGCACACACATTCGGAAAAGCACGGTGCATAACATTCCAAAACCGTCTGAGGAACTTCGGAGGAACTGGAAACCCGGACCCGACAATAGAGGCTGCGTTCTTGCAGAGTCTTCAACAGAGCTGTCCAGCGGATGGCAATGGTCAAACCGAAGTAGACTTCGATGTAACGACACCTGGTGACTTCGACAACCGCTACTACACTAATCTCCAGAACAACAGAGGCCTTCTTCAATCCGACCAGGAACTCTTCTCCACTACCGGTTCTGATACTGTAGCTATTGTCAACCGCTTTGCTGGTAACCAGGCTCAGTTCTTTGATGCTTTTGGTGATTCCATGATTAAGATGGGCAACATTAGTCCTCTTACCGGAAACAGTGGTATTATCAGGACCGTTTGTTCCAGGGTCAATTAATAACTAATTGATCATCTCTAGATATTTTTCTGTTTTATAGGGGATTTGAAAATTGTAATTTCTGCATTTTGTTTCGTTCATCAAGTGTAATAAGTGCAAATGTAAGGTTTTGCCATAATGCAATTGATTTATCTTTATACAACATCATATGCTTTGCTTTTCATATATGTTCAAGACGGGCTAATAATAGGGCATTAAAAACTAGTGAGAATTAGCAGAGTTGTCTTCGGAAGTGAAGAATTAGAGGCGTCACTTTAACTTCATACTTGCTAGTTGCTTCAATACAGAGTCTATTTGTTGCATTATTAATAGAAGCACGAAGAGACATCAGTATGTGGCTCTGAATACATCGGTGTCTAATAAGTAATGATTTAGAACATCGACTATAATAACATAGACTACAATATACATTCTAGCCCTCTAAAACAAGCTAATGTATTTGTGAAAAACCTGTAATCTTCTAAACTACATAGTCCATATATCTCATGAATATCCATACTTGATAAATCTTCAGGAATATCCGTACAGTGATATGCTTTTGTCACCTGAAAATGCTGGTAAGCCAACCAGCATCATCACCTCCCAGATCTGTGTGATTGATCATTGTCAGCACAGTTGCTGTCATGCTTGAGATCCCACAATCTTACAGCAATGGCTGCTCCATCAGGACTAGCATCCACGCTCAATACCCAACTTGGTGACCTGACATTGCTCCAGTCAGAGTCTTCCCCTTTGAATCAGACATATGTATGTGGGTATCAGAGAACAAAACACGTATTAGTGTGAGAATATACTAGAGATCGCTCAGACATAGAATGACCTTCTCGGTGGTGAAGAAGCTTGAGTCGATCTTGCATCAAAGACAGAAATAATACCATTCATTGAGCCACAAGCAAGACTTCGCCCATCAGGACCCTATGCAACAGAGGACAAACTTTCTGCTGTTACTTTTATCAGATGGCTTAGGTCCTTCAGAATGGGGAATTGAGAGACTACCCTTCAGTTTCCATGTAACAGGTGTCCAAACCTTGATTGATGCACTACCTCCTCCGCCAGCTGCAAGAGTGGTACCCTGATAGAGGATAACGATCAGCCACGAAGTATTATTATAAAAAGGGTGCTTGGGAAAACATACAATTCAATCCACATACAATTCTAAGTTAAGATCATTTAGCATATTAGGAATGTAAAGAAAAGAAACTTATTGCCTACAAAAGAGGTGAGGGAAAAAGAATACTTGTTACAAAAGAACCAAGATAGAAAAATGAAAAACACAAACTACAATTACATCTCCTTCCCTACAATTTTAGGGTCAACAATTCATGAACTAACAACCCCATATATCAGTTGCAGAGCAACATACATAATGCTTTTATGTAATATCAAATTCGGCAAGTACAACAAAACAATCAAACACCAAATTTGAATTCCAAATCAGACCACATTCTTTGTTTCCAGCTAACACACACTAAATAGATAAATCAGGGTATCATATAGATCAAGTACAATTAATGATTAAACAATTCTGATAGCAAAAGGACTGAAAATAGCAATATAAATTCAAAACATTGAATCATGAAAGACATCTAAGCATATCTATAAAAATCTCATAGTAAATCCTACATCAAGAAACTCGAATTAGACTGAGAATTCTGTATCTAGGAAAACGCCCAAAAGATGAGTGGTGACAGCCTAGAATTCTAGAGATTAGTACTCTCCCGTCCAAGGCTCCAAAAGGAGACCACAATTTCTAACTAATTTTCCCATCTAAACTTTCCCTATTTAGGTCCCCTTACATTTCTTCCAAGAAAGCCCATATACATGAATTTACCAAATTACTATTACAACATTCCACTATGTTGCTCTCTTCTATTGGACTACCACCTTCATTGTACTCTGTTCCTGTCGTGTTGGCTCTTTTATGATATGTCTATTTCACTACAAGTATATTGTGTCATTTCTTCTAGTTATAACCTCACAAAGTTAAATTTCAAAAGGTAAATCTAATAAATTTCTTCAAATCAAATTGGACCCTATCATATCACTGCCAAATGCAGAACATCTTAACAAAAAATGTATTTTCTGATTCTAAAAAACAACTATAAGGTAACATGAGATACCCACTGTAATCTAAACATCCCTGTTATTATAAACAACAAAGATTGCAACTCTCCAACAAGAATAACAAATGACAACCTCAAATCCATCATCAGAAACAACAGTAAATAGAAGAAAGTTCTTAACTAATTAAGATTATCTACATGAATTCTCTACTTTCATTTTGTTCCGTCCTCAGAAATTTTCTTTGAAATCCCAATATCCAGAAATCCATCCAACTATATCAGCCCAAAATATTTTTCATCCATCTCTTGCCAGTGATATTTAGTATCTGAATAGCTGCTCATGCATGAAATAGTGGCTCTAGGGTCCATGTTTAGTTACATTTATTTCCTACTAATGATTTTAATGGTGTACTACATATAAATTAGATAAATCACTTGATTCTAATGACACCAGCCACAAAAGAATCTAAAGCAATAAAACTGATTCCAAAGCTAGCAATAAAGAACAACCTATACATAAACAATGTACCTATATTACTAATTTGATTCTTATACAACATCACCATCAACAAACAAGTACACCTTCCCAACGAGTCCATCAAAAACACTTTGAATTTGATTTCTAAACTACCATTAAGAGCACATAAAGCATTACACTCTACACAACTATATACCTAGTTATGCTGCAATTACATCATCTCACTCAACCACAACGCATCTTCAAGTAAATCTACAACTTCAAATCCATCAAAAACACTTGAAAGCACAACTTTCCAACACTAAGGCGTAAAGTACTCGAAAAAATCGTTTGGGGAGTACCTTGATCGAACTGCATTTGCCAGACTTCAGATGGAGGAGGCTCGAGGGAGGCTATAGTAGCGTCAGTGTCAACATCAAAGACACGGAAAAAGCTGTCGAGAGAAGCGGAGGCGGCGTTGACACCGGAAGGGTGGACGGAGACGACGCCGAGGCAGTGACCAGTGTTGGTTCGTTCGAAGTGACGAAGAAGACATGCCCAAGTTTCATTGTTCAACTCACTGTATTGTAATTGTGGATGTCAATCCCTAACCTGCTAGCAGCCAGCTATTTTTCTTATTTATTTTTATCTCAGGTGATTTAGAAATCTTGTTGATGTTTTAATTCCATCATCTTAATACCACCATTATTTTATAACAAAATTTTATTACTATATAATGATACTTTTATCCTTCTAAATGAATGTTAAAAATAATATTTTTTTATTTTAAAATTAGTTAAATAAAAAATCCCAAAAAAAATTATAAAAAAATAATTATTAAATAATCGTATAAATAAATTAAAACATGTAATATAAAAAAAGAAACATTTTAAATGGAATGCTTTCACAGACAGCATTTCACTTCTACCATCAGTCGGAGACATGTATTTAAAGAAAGCGTTCTGGAACGAGGTGTCACCTCCGTCGTCCCCGGCTGCTGCGAAACATCAACATACCGGCTTGCAGTCTTCGACGCCGCAGTCGGACACTGATGCCGCAGCCTCTACGGCGGTGGACGATCTGGTGAACTCGCTGAATGAACAGAGAATCTATCGTGAGATTACGCTCGGTCTACGGACGGGTCTCCGCGATGCTGCCGCTGATTTCTCATTCCTCCGTGTTCGTGGATTACGTTCACTCCTGAAGATCCTCCGCTCCGTTGCCCAGTCTGACTCCACTATCCAGTTGTTCTACCACTCCCAAACTCAACCCGATCTCCAAGGTAATCTAGTTCAATTGAATGGATAGAGTGATTTACATGTAATTTTTCTTTTAGAAATAAAGAATTAAATTGATTGATTTGTTGCTGGGTGTACGTGATAGTTGTTCCGGTTCTTTTCAAACATTCGTTTAAAGAAGACACAATGGAGGAGAAAGTACTGAGCTTGAATCATATATTCAGTGTCGAACCTATGAAGATAACTAGTTCTTCCTCGAATGCTGAAATCGCGCTTGCTCTTCGTGTTTTAGAAGGGTGTTGTTTGCTTCATAGTGAAAGCACCATTTTGGCTCATAAAAACAAGGCTATACAGGTTCGTTATCTTTATTTATACATGCTGGGTCTGATTATTTGTTTGATTCTTAAGTTCTATACCTTTGTATTCTTTATTAATTAAAGTGAGAAATGGCAGTCTAGAGGATGTGGAGTATGTGTTGATAGTTGATTGATGGGAAGAGTTATTTGTTTAGTACATGTAGGTATTGTTGAAACTTATTGGGGCTGTAGACTGGTGGAAATAAAGAAACTTTGAGTAAGAAAAATGAGACAGGTTTTGCTTCATTGGATGTTGATTATGAAGCATTGGCAGGGCATGCAGATATACATATGATTATCTAACTAGTACTTTGTTATGAAATAACAGGTTTTGCTGAAAATTTTATCTAATAAAGGAGAGCTTGAGCAAGGCGCTTGTTTGGATGCATTGATCGCAATAATGTTGGATTCCTCATCCAATCAAATGGTATATTATATCCCTTGCTCGCGACTTTTATTTGTATGTGACCATTTTACAGCATGATCTCTATATGGATAGGAGGATCAAAATTTCCTAGAATATCCTGTAATTGATAGTTATCCTTTGTACAATTCTATTTCCTTGGTTGCCTTCGGTTCCTTCTTGCCCTGTCCTTTTTCCTTTTCAGAGATAAGTTTGAACAATGTACCTCCAGCTTTCTTCGGCTTACTGTGATTTAATTTCCTGGGATCCCAGATGATAATCACTGTGAAATTCAAGCTCTTCCTGGTCTTCGTATGTTTTATATCGACAAACAAAATAATAGCATAACCAAAATTATTGGCATTTGATGCAAATAAGGTGGTGTGGTTTACTTATTATCCCCTAAACTTACTGTTGGGAAACAGTTAGACAAGACGACAAAAAAAAAAAAGAAAATGGGGAAGACTTCTCTATGATGAATTGATTAGAACGTTGCATTTCTGTGGTAGGAAGCATATATCCCAACCGGGTTCATTGAGGGACTCTGTAGTGAGCCTCAAAGCTATTCGGTTATTTGTTAGGTTCCTAACCTTTGTGTTTGTATATGTACCTGTTCCCTTACTAAACATGACATCTGATTATACCAACAAGTTACTATTTGTAATAGGACTTTTTAAGAAAATTATACTATGTTCTCCATGTGGAGAAAGAACTTCTTATAATTGTTAATGGAGTTTTCAGCAATTTAATTGTATGCCTAAAACAACCTTGTTTATTAGGATTTTGAAGAATATCATGGCATTGAGGAAGTTGCTGATCTATTACGAGACAAACAAGTGGATGAAAGTCTTAGGTTTGTGTTCCTGCCTCAGTTTTTTTGTCATATTTTGTTTGGGGGTTTTACATTGATGGTTCACTAATGGTTCACAGTTTTGAATTGGATATTCAATTGTTACTTGTTTGTCTATAACTTGGCATATTAAATTTCACATAGTGTTTCTCTGAGCTTCTTTATGACTTTTCTTTGCAGCTTTTAGTTCAACCGGGTAATTTTTGTGTTTACTTAGTTTAGTTTAGCATGCATAAGCCAACTAGTCAATGCACGGATGTTTTGTCAACCTCTAAATTAAAGATCGCATCGCACCTGAGTAAGTAACTCAGAATTTCATTGACAAAGCTTTTGTATCTGCTTTCAAACAACACCATTGTGTTTTTAATCCTCCTCCCTAGATTGTTGTATTGCTTTGAATCTACTCTTTATTCTGTGGTAGTTCTGATTACTGATTGTGGCTAGTTGAATAATATGAGGACGCATCATAATATGTACATAGGGCATTCTTGTTGAAGATAATAAGGCTATTTATCTCAATAGTTCTCATTTGAGAAAGACATTTCCTTTTATGTTAGGTTGAGATGTGGTGAGTTCTTACTGCTCCTAATTGGACATGTAAATGGAAGGGAAGGAGCTCCAATGGCAACCGTACATGAAGATATAAAGCGGTTGCTTGGCGAAAGATCTGCTTCTCTGATATGGGCAGCAAGTCAATTTGGCTCTACACTTGATCCATCAGAGAGACAGACAGCTCTACACATTCAGGCAGGCAGGGTTTTGGAGTCCCTCAACTTGTATTAAAACCCAAAGTTCAAATTTCTTTCAACACCATTGGTACTCTCTTGTCTTTTTTCTTCTTCTTTTTTCCTTATAATTTTGTAAGTGCAAGCTATCATATGTTTGTTCCTGATTTTTATTACTGGGAGGAATCTTACATGACTTTGAAATAGCCCATTGTATATAATTGGCTTCTGTATAAAGAATTAATTGCCTTCTGATTTTCCTTGGAAACTTCAAAAATACTTGAAAGCACTTTCTATGCTCGCATAAATCCACAATCTGTGTGTACTGGAGATTGAAATATATTTAAAATAAAAAATAAATTTCTTAATTTACATAAATAATAAAAGTATGATTCAGGTAGATAATATAGGAATCTTATTCAATTAAGATGCCAACCAGCTCACAAGTGTTCCATGCATGTGCAAATTAATGTTGATCGGATAAAAAAAGATCTTTTTGTAATATTTCAGTCCATAAGAATTAAGAGTCTTGCGTCGTTATTTACGAAGAAACAGACAAATGACTCCCATCATATGTGATATATAATCTAAAAGACGAAATCAACTGTGGTCGTGGTCATGAATTTGACTTTCTTTCCAAAATTGGACAAGGTTAAATGTTAAATCCTATTCTAGCCACATAATTAACAAGAGGCTGAGACATTCTACAGCCACCAAGTTCTCACACATTATAGTCACTTCTTGATGTTCCAATCTGTAAAACACTAGACCTACCAAAATGTGTTACAATTTTCACCACCTCCTTGCAACTCTGTTGTGCGCTGCATTTATTGTTCAGATTCAGACATCCAATGCAGGTCTCTCTCCGACATTTTACGAGAAAACATGTCCAAAACTGTCAGGCATCATCAGCAGCGTCATCCAGCAGGCTTTTCTGTCCGACCCTCGCATTGGAGCCAGCCTTCTCCGACTTCATTTCCATGACTGCTTCGTTAACGTAATTCATTTGTTTGTTTTATTTAAACAAGAAATTGTATGTATAGTTAATGTTGTGACATGTATGCATCAGGGTTGTGATGCGTCGCTTTTGTTGGACAATAGTCCGACAATAGAGAGTGAAAAGGAAGCAAAAGCGAATAACGAGTCAACCAGAGGGTTCGAAGTGGTTGATCAAATGAAAATTGCTGTTGAATCCGCGTGTCCAGGCATTGTTTCTTGTGCTGATATTCTCGCTGTTGCTGCTGAACGATCTGTCTTCATGGTACATATATATATATCCAATTTATCAAAAATATCACATTATTTTTCAACTTTATTGACTGATGATGGTTTTGATTTTGGTGAGTAGTCGGGAGGGCCATCTTGGGCGGTTCTATTAGGGAGAAGAGACGGTGTAACAGCGAACAGAGCTGACGCTGATGTCTTCCTCCCCGCACCATTCGATTCTGTTGCATCACTCAAGGAAAGGTTCGCTGCTGTTGGCCTCAACGGTGGTACTGATCTTGTCGCGCTCTCTGGTAACATATCAATTCCACGACCTCTTCATTAATTTTATCAAATCATAATTTAATTAAATTTAATTTAATTTAATTTGATCAGGTGGTCACACATTTGGCAGAGCAAGATGCCGCACTTTTTCTTACCGTTTATTCGATTACCAAAACGCGAATCCTGATCCCAAACTCAACGCAACTTTACTTGCAACTCTCCAGAAACTATGTCCCCAAAATGGAAACATTAGCGTTTTGACCAATTTTGATGTGGCTAGTCCGGATAGATTCGATAATGATTACTTTCTTAATCTTCAACAAGGCAAGGGGGTTCTGGAGAGTGATCAGGCATTGTTTTCCACAGCTGGAGCTGATACAGTTGAGCTCGTTAACCAATATAGTAAAAACAAAACGGCTTTCTTTGAGGCCTTTGCCGCGTCCATGATAAAAATGGGGAATTTGCGCATATTGACAGGAAATGACGGTGAGGTCAGACGGAATTGTAGGGTGGTTAATGCACCATCACAAGGTGGTACTAAACCACAAACGGCTGATGCTGCTAAGTCATCATCAACACAACCACCACCATCGAAAGATCATCATGATTTGTGAATGTTATGTTGTGGTTGTTATATTAAGTTTTCCCATAAATAATGTGTTATCTAGGAATTGAAAAGCCAATCACTGAGTTCATAAATGTACTTCCATGCATGTGCAATGCAAATTAGTCTTTTATTTACATGGTTGAAAATTGATTCAGTGCTGATTCTTCACCATAAGTAATCAAGACTTGCGTTGTTATTTATAAACAAACAGACAAATAGTTATATCATAATTAGTATAAAAATAATAATGATCCAAAGACAAAAGACACGTTAGTACGTTACTAAGTCAATGTCCAATATTTCTAGATCTTATTTATCTACAAAAGTGGGGACAACAAAAGTCTTAAGAAGAGCTTGCAAACAAAGTTTCTTATCAATCCAAACCCAAATTCTTTTCATATACAAATCAAAGTCTAAAACCTAGATATTCTATATCCTTTACGTGTATCAAGGTTTATAATATAAGTGGATTAAGCTTAATTTATATTTGAATCCAATTAAATATATATATATAATGACAATCACCTTGTTTATTATAATTTAAATTTAACCCGTCTTTTCAATATATGATACATTTTCTTCTTTAATCCTTATCGATACAATATTTTATTATAAAATGATAGTTGGATAGAAGATTTTTTAATTCCTCATTCATCCACCTCATTGTGTATCTATCCTTCTTTCATTTGAGTTAAATTTTATAATACTTTTTATGTTATTAATTTTTTAAAAAAAAAATTATACTAAAATAGAAACAACTTGTTTAAAAAATAATAAACATTTCAATTACTAAATTTGAATAAAAATTTAATATTAATTAAGAATTTATAATATTGAAACAACTTTTTATACTACAACAGTGAAAGACCCATCTATATAGTATTATATAATTAAAATAATGGTTTAAAATTTTTGGATTAGTAACTACAAAATCTGAATAAAAAAATTAATATTAACAAAGGATTCATAATATTAATATATATATATATATATTAAAATCAACTATTAATTAACAAAATAAAATATTATCAATTTTTTATTTCTGTTTATATTTTTAATTTATTACTATCTCCACTATAAAATTTATCGTTTTAAATATTTTATATAAATTAAAAAATAAATTAAATATATATAATATATCCACAATTTAAATAAAATATCCTTTTTAAGGGTTTATTATAATTATATTAATGCATGGTCAATATAGTTAAAAGTTCAATTCAAACACTCAAGTTATAATTATTATTTTGGAAAGAGGCAACATTTATGGAAGATGGCTATTTATAAATATTAATAAATAAATAAATAAACCAAGAAAAAGAAAGGAAGAAAAAAACAGAAATTACTAACTCGGTCCATACCAACCAATGAAATTATATAAAAAAAATATATATACAAGGTGGTAGGTTATATCATATCTAGCCATATATAATTAAACAATAAGCTGAAGTGTTACTGTATTGTAATCAAACCTCTGACTTACAACACATTGGATGGAAATTTCTTGGCTGTTGCAAGGTTTCAATCATCCTTATGTTTTCCACATTTTTTTCTCATCTAATCTCTAGTGTCACTTTGTATATAAATACACATAATTCACATAACTAGATAAACCTTCACCACACACACAATGTCTCCTAATTTTCAGAAGTTGCTAGCAGCTCTCTTATGTGCTGCGTTTCTTCTTCAGATTCCGACCTCCCATGCCCAGCTCTCTCCTACCTTTTACGACGAAACTTGCCCTTTCGTGACTGACCTCATCAGCCACATCCTCCAGGATGCTTTTGTTTCCGATATCCGTATCGGAGCCAGCCTGATCAGGCTTCATTTCCATGACTGCTTCGTTCAGGTGATTAATCAATCTGTGTTATGATGTTTGTGACAAAAGAAGTAAACATGTTTGTTTGTGTGTCAGGGTTGTGACGGGTCGATTTTGCTGGACAATTCGCCGACAATAGAAAGTGAAAAGGAAGCACGTGCCAATAACAACTCGGCTAGAGGGTTCGACGTTGTTGATAACATGAAAGCTGTACTTGAACTTTTCTGTCCGGGCACTGTTTCATGCGCTGATATTCTCGCCATTGCTGCTGAGAGATCTGTCTTCTTGGTACTATCATTCTATTTTAATTTTAATTTTTAATTTTTTTTTTAATTACTTTGGTTAATTTTAGTCAGGAGGGCCAAGTTGGACAGTTTCACTCGGCAGGAGAGACAGCTTAACAGCTAACAGAGCTCTGGCTAATATTACCATCCCTGGACCCTTCGATACTCTTCCAATTCTGAAGAAGAAGTTCACCGATGTTGGTCTCAACAATAATACCGATCTCGTTGCTCTCTCTGGTAATATAACAAATTTGCCCAACTCTGATTATTTAATTAATCAAATCATCATCAATGTTTTAATTTCATAACCAGGTGCTCACACGTTTGGTAGAGCAAGATGCAGCACATTCGACAACCGTTTATTCAATTTCAACGGCACCAACCGTCCTGATCCCACTCTCAACACAACTTTGCTTGCCACTCTGCAGCAGCTATGTCCCCAGGGTGGAAACCGCAGCGTTTTGACCAACCTTGACCCCACAACCCCAAATACATTCGACAATGATTACTTCACTAATCTTCAGACACACAAAGGGGTTCTCCAGAGTGATCAGGAGCTGTTTTCCACACCTGGAGCTGATACTGTTGACATTGTAAACACCTATGCAAACAGTGAGAGAGCTTTCTTTAAAAGGTTTGTGGTGTCCATGATAAGGATGGGAAATTTGAGCCCTTTGACAGGAAGTGATGGTGAGATCAGATCCAACTGTAGGGTGGTTAACGGAGCATCATCACAAACTAGTGATGCTGATTTGGTCAGCTCCATTTAAATGAAGTTTGATTATCTCAATTTAATGCTGCAATGCAAGTGTCAATCTGTGTGTGTGTGTTACGATTTGTGATTGTCAACAAATCCTGATTGTGTGTTTGGGGTACTAGTATGTGACCCAAAATTACACTGTGAACCGTATTCCTGACTATCAAACGTCTAAAAGGAAACAATGAATAAAAGCAATTTGTATCTTAGGAATCGGACACGCCTTTGGTAGTTGAATATATAATCAACACATCATTTGTGTTCTACGTGCATATATTAATTTACGTTTTTATTTTCAATTTTCAAATTAATTGGGTGGCTAAACTCATTTCATCTCGCTGCTATCAAATTGCAAATACAACAATCGACCAGAAATCAAACTAAATAAAACAAGCGAGCTAAATTGGTTTATTCATGTATATATGGATCAACAAAATTTAGATTAAATAATTTAATATTAATTCAATAAATATAAATATAATTTTCAACTGTACATCTAGCCATTAATTTTTTGTGTCACCTGCCGTGAACCTTTAATCTATTAACTTAACTAATAGATTTTCTTAATAATTAGAAAGACATATCTAATAGATTTTCTTAATAATTAGAAAGACATATGCCCTTAACAAATAAATTAACTCCGCGCATTTATATAGTTATAACTACGAATTATGACGTATTATATTATTTGCTATTTAAATTGATTCAATTAAATATTTAAAATTTAGTTTAATCAAATAATTATAAACACCAATTGAATAGAATAATATATTCAACCACCGACCAAGTAAATCATATAAAACACAGATATAACCTATAAAAGCGGTTAACTACCATTCTCACCTTATGTAAAAATAAAATAAAGAAATTTAGCTAGTTCGAAATTAGCATCAATAATAAAATAAACGTAAAAAAGTAATAATAAATAAAAAATATAATTCAGCATATGCAAAGAATATTCTATCTTAATAGATTATTTTTTAAATTACCATAAAATAATCTTCTTATTTAAATAAAAATATTAGACTTATATTTCAATTAAAAATGTTTCAATTAGAAAGGTAACTTTTATTAATAATAATAATATTATTATTATTATTATCATTTACATCATTAATTTTTTAATACTATTTAATTTTTTTTATAAAAAAATTATTTCACCCGAACGAGTTAGTGGTAGTATAAAAGAAGCGGATAACTAAAATATTGTATCTAAAAATCTGTTCTATTATAAAAATTTTAATTGTACTGTATGTTTTTTTAATTACTATCTTTACTGTATTTCTACTTAAAAATAAATAAATGAGAAAACGCCTTACATAGTTTAGATGTGAATGACACAACATTTCAACTTAGATAAAAAGATGAAATCCAAACAGTAAACCAGGCAAATACGATGAAATTGATATCTACCTTGAAATGCAAAATCAAATAATATATTATATCATTTTTTCCACGTGCGGTTTAAATGGCATACCATCACCACCAGCTCATCTCTGATCTTCTTTATCTTCATGTCTTTTCCAAAAGACCATCACTATCAATAATTACTGTGAAAGTCACCTGCCATGTTTCCTACTTTTGAATGTTTTGCATACATGTAACCATTATTCAAATTAAGAGTGCTTTACATGGTTGAAAATTGGACATACAGATTTGAGATCTTGTTGCAATAATTCGGTGGTGATTCTTCGCCAGCATTAATTAGCGTTGTTATTTATGTACAAAAAGACAAATAATTAGATCATAATTAGTATAAAAATATTTATTATAAAAATAATAATGATCGAAAGACAAAAAGACACGTAACCTAAGTCAAAGTTAATGTCCAATATTTATTATTTCTAGATCTTATTTATCTACAAATGTGGGGACAATAGGAGCTTTGGATATCAATCCAAACACCACATATTCTTTCCAAATTCGAATCGAGGTCTAAACCTAGATATTCTATAAGTTCTGTAATAACTTAATTTATATTTGAATCCAAAAAAAATGATAATGACAATCACCTCATTTATTATAATTTAAATTTAAATCCATTTTTTCAATATATAATTTTCGAGAAAGACTTCCTTGGTCCTGTTCCACCACGTCAGCATATAGGCCCACCAATCAGAACTCAACACGTGGTAGTTTTTTAATTTTTATTAAATAAAAAATCAATTAAAAGTAATCCAACAAAACGCCGTTATCTTTTCATCTGGTTCAGTTCATCTTTACTTTACTTGTTCTTTCTTCGCCTACCCAATCGCTCTTTCACAACTTTTTCCGGTGATGATTTCTTACTACTCTCTTCAACGACACCCCCTCCGATTACTATCTCTCTGACTACTCTCACTCTCCGGCGATGTTCTCTTCAATATTCACTCAGATGATTTCTCTTTGATTTCTCAGTTTGATGACTCCATCTGACTACTGTAGAAATCATCTGAATGAATATCGAAGAGAACATCGCCGGAGAGTGAGAGTAGTCAGAGAGATAGTAATCGGAGGGGGTGTCGTTGAAGAAAGTAGTAAGAAATCATCACCGAAAAAAGTTGTGAAAGAGCGATTGGGTAGGCGAAGAAAGAACAAGTAAAGGTGAACTGAACCAGATGAAAAGATAACGGTGTTTTGTTGGATTACTTTTAATTGATCTTTTATTTAATAAAAATTAAAAAACTACCACGTATTGAGTTCTGATTGGTGGGCCTATATGCTGACGTGGTGGAACAGGATTCTCATAATTTTCTTATTCTTTAATTCTCTTGATGTTATTAACAAAATATTTTATTACAAAATGATAGTTAGGTAAAAGATTTTTTAATTCCTTATTAATCCACCTCATTTATATTTTAATACATATAAATTTGAAAGAAGATAAACATTTAAATTATTTTATTATAAGCTTCGAAGTCCAATTTATATATATTATATAAATAAATATAATTTCAATGTGGTGGCTTTAAAATTAATATAATAATTTTTTTAAACTAACCACTATTTTAATTGAAGGGAACTCTTCATGTATGGTTTTTATTTTACTATTGATTAGTTATAATTTTTATTAAAAAATAACAAATTATTTAATTATTTTTATTTTTGTATAATTTAATAGAAATATATGTTATAGATATTTAGCTCCCTAACGTTAATAACATTTAAAATAATATTTAACTATATAGTAATTTAAAAAATATTATTTAAAATAATTTTTTAAAAAACTATTTAAATTATTATTTTAAAATTATCGAAATATTTTATATTTAATATTAATTAATATAAATAAAATAATTATATTAATTATTATATTTTAAAAATTTATCTATTTACCCAACAATTATTACCGCTGATTCAAACTATTACAGCGGTTCAAACTGCTACTTTGGGTGCACAGCAGAAGATTAGCCTAAATGATATAACGTGTTCGTAGCAAATGAATTAAATAGCAACCTGAGCTGGTACTCTATTTTAATAAAGCCTCTGACAACATACAGAAATTATTTCTTGGTTGTTGCAAGTTCCAATCACCCTCATGTTTCACACCTCTTTTCTTTTTTTAATTGTCAGTTTGTTTGTATAAATAAACATAATTCATATCACTCCTAATCCATTCAGACAATGTCTACTCATATTCAGAAGTGTGTAGCAGTAGCAGCTCTGTTATGTGGTGCATTTCTTCTTCAGATTCAGACCTCCAATGCTCAGCTCTCTCCCACCTTCTACGACCAAACATGCCCCAGAATGAAGTCCATCATCAGCCGTGTCCTCCGGAAGGCTTATGTGTCTGATGTCCGCATCGGAGCCAGCCTCATTAGGCTTCACTTCCATGACTGCTTCGTTCAGGTAATCAACCAATCTATGTTATGACATTGTTGATGTTGTGACATAATAAGTAAACATGTTTGTTTGTTTACGTGTTTCAGGGCTGTGACGGATCGATTTTGTTGGACAATTCGCCGACAATAGAGAGTGAAAAGCAAGCACTTGCCAATAACAACTCGGCTAGAGGGTTCGATGTTGTTGATAAAATGAAAACTGCGCTTGAACGTGCCTGTCCGCGCACTGTTTCATGTGCTGATATTCTTGCTGTTGCTGCTGAGAGATCTGTCTACATGGTATCATTTCTTTTATCGTTTTCCTACTACACACATTATCAAGTCTTTTCTTTTTCAAAATAATAAGTATATTTTAATATTTTATTTTATTGATATAATAACGGTGTTGATGATGGTGAGCAGTCAGGAGGGCCATATTGGACAGTTCCACTGGGCAGAAGAGACAGCTTAACAGCTAGCAGAGCTCTGGCTAACATCACCATCCCTGGACCCTTTGATACTCTTCCAATTCTGAAAAAGAAGTTCACAGATGTTGGCCTCAACGATAATACTGATCTTGTTGCTCTCTCCGGTAATATTACACAATTCCCCAATTTTATAACTAATTAATCAAACCATCAATGTTTTAATCATTCAATTTTCATAATCAGGTGCTCACACATTTGGCAGAGCAAGATGCAGCACATTCGACAACCGTTTATTCAATTTCAATGGCACCAACGGTCCTGATCCAACACTAGACCCAACTTTACTAGCCACTCTACAGAAACTATGTCCCCAGGGTGGAAACCGCAGCGTTTTGACCGATCTTGATCCCACCACCCCAAACAAATTCGACAACGCTTACTTCAATAATCTTAAGAGACACGAAGGGGTTCTCCAGAGTGACCAGGAGCTGTTTTCCACACCTGGGGCTGATACTGTCGACATTGTAAACACCTATGCTAACAATCAGAGAACTTTCTTTAAAAGCTTTGCGGTGTCGATGGTAAGGATGGGGGATTTGAGCCCTTTGACAGGAACTGAAGGTGAGATCAGATTGAACTGTAGGGTGGTTAACGCAGCATCGTCTAGTGATGATGATTTGGTCAGTTCCATCTAGATGAAGTTTGATTGTCTCAATTTAATGATGTAAGTGTCGATCTATTTTCCACGATGGTGTGTTTGGATTTGCACTTGTCAAGCAAATCCTACTTTTGTGTGGTACGAATATTGTAGTATTTTAATAAAATGGGTTTGTTCTTCGTAATCGATTTCTCTATTAAATATCTAAAGGAAAATTAGGAATTTTCAATAATAAAATGGAATTCTGAGACCATAAATAACTATAAACAATCAATCGGTTAGTATACCATAGCAACCATACTTGGAGAACCCTGTACATCACCACTTCTAATTCAAAAATATCATACACGCCATACATATCATTTGCTATAGCTTACCTACCGATCCATATCTACCTTTACTCTAATCTATCATCATTGTACAACCTGTACTACTAATTATTCTATAACTAATAGACTTGCACAATCTAAACTAAAATACAAAACATTAATTTTCATTACGTGTAATGGTTACTTCACTAAGAAAAAATTCATTTTAATATTTAAAAAATAAAAAATTGCATGTCCACATTACAAATCAACTTTGTATCTGAGGATACTCTTTTGGTAATTGAACATATCATCTACAAACTATATTTTATGTTCTAAGTATATCTAGCAGACAATATTTCTCCTTTTTCTTTTACTTTTTGACTTAATTTTTTATTTCCAATTTTTAAATTTATCGAGTGAAAATTCATAGTAGCGGTCATTTCATCCGGCAGCTTATTTTTTTATAATAATCTATTTATTTTACGAATAATATATTTATATTTTAATTTTTAATAAAATAATTAAAATTAATTTTGAATTTTACAAAACTAAAGAAAAAACTTTCCAATGAAATATTTATATCCCAAACAAATATTTAAAATATCATAATAAATTTATACCTAATATTTCTCTAGTTTAAAATTTTATTAGTCAGATTACGCTAAATATTAAATAAAAATTATTAAATTTAATTCAAATATGTTTCAACACTTTAATTAAGTTTTAAATTTTCTAAATTATTTTTAATTAGTTTTTATTTTATTTTTACTTTTAAATATAATATAATATATATTTATGATGTTTTATTTTTTTCAAATTTTTTTTCTAATTACTTATATTTTACTTTTATTGTATATATATATATATATATATATTTTAATACTTCCCCGTTGCGATTTAGTTGCAACATTGAGTGTACACTATTAATGGCTCAATCTTATTTCATGTGTTATTTATTATGTATAAAGAAAAATATAGTCAAGTGGGTTCTTGTTCTATTCATCTTGATATATATTTTTCATATATGAAATTTATATAAATTTTAGTTATGTATTATTAAAAATATTTATGGTTAAAGTTCACCATTGCACAACTCTTTTGAAACAAATAAAGTATTAAATTTGGATGAATGACTCTGTCCTAATCCAAAATGCATTCACAAATTTTTATTTTTATTTTTTAAAAATTTAATCCAACTAGGCATAATGACATGATTGAAAATACATTCCTAAAAGATTGACATAGATTAGATGATACAACATTTGAATGTAAATCAAAGACTTCAATCCTCAACAGATGAAATTCAATAGCGAACTAGGCTAATTCAATGCATTTGGTATCAATCCTGAAACACAAAATCAAATAATTGTCACCATGAAATCTTGACTAAACATATCATTCGTTCCACGTGAAAGTGATTGAATGGCATACCACGTAAACTTTCTCTTCTCTTTATCTTTATGTCTTTTCCATCATTTTCTTTGCATAAAAAAGGGTCACCAGTATCCATGATTGCTGTGAAAGTCACCTAACATGTTTCGTACTATTGAATTGAATGCTGTATCTATGTAAGAAGCCAATCACGAGTTCATAAGTGTACGTCCATGCGTGTGCAAGTGAAATTCCATGCAAATAAGTCATGATTATATGGTTGAAAAATTCGAAATAAAGATCTGATTGAAGTAGCAATTAAGACTCTTACTTATGATCGAACCGACAAATTAGTTAGATTACAAATAATAATGAACCAAAGACGAAATCAACACTCATTATTTTGAATTTGGCTATCCTAGGATGAGAAAAAAAATCCATACGTTAGCTTCTCAATTCACATCCCATTTCATCAGGTGGATTACTTGTAAAAATTGAGGTGGTTAGGATGTTATATTAAAATTTGAATGAATGGAATCGAATTAAGTTATAGCGAAAAATCAATCGAAATATAGAAATTTTGTAAAAATAATAAATAAATAAAATGTATGAATAGATTTCAAAGAGATATTAGTATAGTGTCTATGTGTACTGTACAAATCAATTTTAAATGTAAAAAAGACAAATAAAAAGGAATAAAAAATAAAAATAACTTCCTATTATATTTTTTTCCAAAGGAAAATAAATCAACATGACAGCATTTAGTAGCTTAGAACTCTGGAAGTTTAAAACTCTACTGGTGATGACTAAAGTAATAAACATCAAAATATTGATAAAATAAAAAATAAAAAAATTAAAGCATTCGAAAGTAGTTATAATTGAATTTAAATTATAAATAGATGATATTAAATATTTCAATTTAAAAAATTTTAAAATAATTTTTAAATAAATTTATTCAAATTCTAATAAAATGATCTTTATAAGATTCAGGATTTCCGCTTTTAAATATCTATAAAATTCGAGATTCCTTCACTAAATAGATGATAGTTGTGACATTTTTAACGTGGACGATTAGGATGTTTGAACCTGAATCTTTCAACTTGTGCATGAATCTTCTTGGATTTTACCTTGGCCGAGATCACTGAACCGAATGCATCAGGAATCAGCCAATTATAATTATAATTAGAAAAATAAAAAAATAAATATGGGCGTACATATACCACGCGTTTCAATGTTCAATATTTCTAAATCTTATTTTCCCATAATAGTGGGGACAAAACAAAAGTAGACATATAAAAGTCTAAGAGCTTGTAAACAAAGCTTCATAATAATCTAAACACCACAGATTCTTTTTCATATACCAATTTCATTCTAAACCCCACATATTATACTTTACGTGTCTCAAGGTTTATAATATAAAGTTGATTTCTGTCTCTTAACCTAATTTATATTTAAATCCAATGAAATAATATATCTATCAATAACTATCTCATTAATTATTTATAATTTGACTTAAAATCAATCGTCATTTTTTTTTTATTATTTTATCTATTAAAAAATTATTTTAAAATAATAGCCAAATGAAAATTTAATATATTATTTTCATTAACCTACACCATAATGCATCAATTTTTCTAAAATTACAATAAAATAAAAATAATTTAATTGAAAAAAAAGTGAAAAGTCCCCATTTGAATTAAAATTTAGACTTGTACATATTTAATATATATATTTTCGATTTTTAGAATTTGTAATTAAAAATCCTAGCCATACAATTGTAAAAAAAAAGATGAGGCGGTAGTGTCTTGTAATAAAACCTATGACTTCCAACACATTGGAAAGAAATTTCTTGGTTGTTGCAAGGTTCCAATCATCCTTCTATTTCACACCCTCTTTTTTTAATCTAATATCTAGTGTTACTTTGAATATAAATACACATAATCCACATAACTCCTAAAACCTTCAAACATACACACAATGTCTCCTAATTTTCAGAAGTTGGTAGCAGCTCTCTTATGTGCTGCATTTCTTCTTCAGATTGAGACCTCCCATGCTCAGCTCTCTCCCACTTTTTACGACCAAACATGTCCTAACGTGTCGAACATCATCAGCGGGGTCCTACAGCAGG
The DNA here is from genome assembly GCA_031304145.1 of Cardiospermum halicacabum. Taxonomy (NCBI): domain Eukaryota; kingdom Viridiplantae; phylum Streptophyta; class Magnoliopsida; order Sapindales; family Sapindaceae; genus Cardiospermum; species Cardiospermum halicacabum. The sequence continues at coordinate 7,958,035 of CM062390.1, read as the reverse complement.
CTTTTGTGTCTGATATCCGCATCGGAGCCAGCCTCCTCAGGCTTCATTTCCATGACTGCTTCGTTAACGTAATCATTAATCTATTAAGTTGTGATAAAAAAAATTAAACATGTTTGTTTAGTTTATGTATGATGTGGTGTGTATATGTGTCAGGGTTGTGATGGGTCGATTTTGTTGGACAATTCGCCGACAATAGAGAGTGAAAAGGAAGCACTTGCGAATAACAACTCGGCTAGAGGTTTCGATGTTGTTGATAACATGAAAACTGCTCTTGAATCTGCTTGTCCACAGACTGTTTCATGTGCTGATATTCTAGCTGTTGCAGCTGAGAGATCTGTCTTCTTGGTATATATATCTATATCTGCTGCTTTTAGATTCTATTCTCCTGTAGCTCCTGATTTCAATGGTTGATTTTGGTACAATGATATGAATGGTGAACAGTCAGGTGGGCCAAATTGGACAGTGCCATTAGGCAGAAGAGACAGCTTAACAGCTAGCAGAGCTCTGGCTAACATCACAATCCCTGGACCCTTTGATACTCTTCCAGTTCTTAAAAAAAAGTTCACTGATGTTGGCCTCAATAATGATACTGATCTTGTTGCACTCTCTGGTAATATAACAATTTCCTCAACTTGATTATTTTATTCATCAAATCTTATAATCATGTCATGAATTTCAATTTCATCAGGTGGTCACACATTTGGCAGAGCAAGATGCAGCACATTTGACAACCGTTTATTCAATTTCAATGGCACCAACAGTCCTGATCCCACTCTCAACACAACTTTGCTTGCCACTCTACAGCAGCTCTGTCCCCAAGGTGGAAACCGCAGCGTTTTGACCGATCTTGATCCCACCAGCCCAGATGCATTCAACAATGATTACTTCACTAATCTTCAGACACTCAATGGGGTTCTCCAGAGTGATCAGGAACTGTTTTCCACACCTGGGGCTGATACTGTTGACATTGTTAACACCTACGGTAACAACCAGACTGCTTTCTTTGAAAGGTTTGTGGTGTCCATGATAAGGATGGGGGATTTGAGCCCTTTGACAGGAACTGATGGTGAAATCAGATTGAACTGTAGGGTGGTTAATGGAGCATCATCTGCTGGTATTAAATCTTCATCACAATCTAGTGATGCAGATTTGGTCAGTTCCATTTAGTTGAAGTTTGATTATCTCAAGTCCATCTATTATCTACGATGGTGTGTTAGGATTTGTGCTTGTCAGCAAATCCTCCTGTATGTATGGTGGTGCTCAAAATTATGCTTTGAGATTTTAATAAAACAGAGTTCTTACTTGTAAATGTATTACGACTATTAAACATCTGAAAAAGATCAAAACTGACGATTAATAAACATAGATAACAACAATTTTCCCAAGATAAAGCAACTTTGCATCTCAGGACTCAGGCATACCTTTGGTAAGGTTAAAGTTGATTTATCTAGCAAATTATGCCGGCTGATGACAAAGTTCCAGCCCAGACATTCATTTGTGTTCAAAGTGCATCATATTTTCATAGTGAATATACCCAAAAATCAGCCAATGTATTGTAAAGTGCGATCTTTTCTTTTTCCACTTGACAAGGTGTACTGCTTGAAAAACTTCCACAGGCAGATCACAGAAAGCTAATCATGCATTCATAACAATTAAGGTAAACCAAACAGCAGCTGGGGAATAATTATTCTCTTTATTCAAGTTCATTTATCAGTCACAACAGAACCGGATTACAAAAACTCACAATAAAATTTTAGAGAACAGCTAAGAATGGTACGTGGTCCTCACCTCAGTTATGATAGTGTTGACGTGTACATAGACAGGGAGGAGCTTCTAGCACCTTAAGAGAGGCCACGGATTTTTCCTGTTGCAGTGTCAATGTCAATTTCGTAGAAGCACGGCCTGGTTGGGAGTCCTGGCATTGTGGACATGGTTCCGACTAAAGGATAGATGAATCCAGCCCCAATGCTTGCCCTTACATCCCTTATGGGTAAGACGAATCCTGAGGGGGCTCCCTTCTCAGCAGCATTGTGTGAAAATGAATACTGCGTTTTAGCCATGCAGATTGGCAGCCCAGAAAATCCTTGCTTGCTGTACATCTCAATCTGTTTCTCAGCCTGGTTGAACAAACATTTAAATACCAAAAGAAAAAATAGATATTCAGCTCGCAAACTTGTAAGCATCCGAGTTCAATAATGTCCAAAGACAAGGTAAACTCTCTTATACCTGCTCTGAGTATTCAACACCACTAGCGCCGTATGATCTTGCTATTGCCTCAATTTTCTCCTTAATGCTTGCATCTAGTGGATATAAGAACTTCAGCGGCTGCGTCACGTTCTCACAGGCTTTCTGAACAGCAATTCCAAGGTCAACCTGAAGAACAATTTAGAAGATATCAGATTTGAAGTTATAGAACACCTGAACTAGATTACAATGAGATACATATAGCTTTAACATGTTTCCAATCTGCAGTTGAAGGAAGGAATTAGAGAAGTTACTAACCGCTCCTTTACCACCATGGGCATGGTGAGTACAAATCACTGCATCATATGCACCAGCAGCCAATGCTGCATTTCTAACAGCATTTAATTCTGCTTCAGTGTCAGTAGCAAACATATTCACGGCAACCACAACATTTACACCGTAGGCTTTCGTGTTTGAAATATGCTTGGCTAGATTGACACAACCAGCTTCAACCAGAGCAACATTCTCATTTGTGTAAGCACGGTCAAGAGGTTTCCCAGCAACCACTTCTGGTCCACCACCATGCATCTTCAAGGCCCTTATTGTGGCAACAATAACAGCACATTGAGGAGTTAAACCACTATATCGGCACTTGATATTCATGAACTTCTCAGTTCCAATATCTGCACCAAAACCTGCTTCAGTAACTACAAATCCACCTGGTCCTACCAACTTTAATGCAATCTTATCAGCCACAACAGAAGAATTTCCATGGGCAATATTTGCAAATGGGCCAGCATGAACAAGAACTGGGGTGCCTTCAAGTGTTTGCATCAATGTTGGGTTGATGGCATCTTTCATTAACACAGTCAAAGCACCTCCAACACCAAGATCATCAGCAGTTATAGGATCCCCAGCCTTGCTATTCCCAATAACCATCTTTCCAAGTCTCTCTCTCATATCAGCTAGAGATGTAGTGAGAGCCAATACTGCCATTATCTCACTAGCAACTGAAATATCAAATCCTGTTTCCCTCAGCATCCCCTTTTCTTCAGGGCCTTGGCCAATAGTAATCTTTCTTAAGAATCGATCATTTACATCCATAACTCTCCTCCATGTGATAGAAGACGGGTCAATGTCAAGCCGAGCAAACTTTTTAACTTCTTCTGGTGTAAGCTCCTCAGGCTTGGTCTTGGAAATACCAAGCTTATTCAAACGCCTGAACATGATATCACTGAAGCTACGCTTTCCTTCTTTATTTACAGGGCACAGTCGGTTGAATAGGGCCTTATCTGATTGGCTTGACTCATGGAATATCCTGGTATCTATGGCAGCAGCAAGAAGGTTGTTTGCGGCTGTTATTGCATGGATATCTCCTGTTAAATGAAGATTGAATTCATCCATTGGAATTACTTGACTATAACCACCCCCAGCTGCACCCCCTTTGATTCCAAATGTTGGACCTTGTGATGGTTGACGAACACAGGTAACAACCTATATTATATCAGCAAATGTAGTCAGGGTTATGCCTACCCAACACAAAATAAGATGCCAAGTAAGAAAACTGTGCAACAACCACCCCTACAATTTCTCAAAACCAGTCTCAATCAAAGAAGAAGAAACAGATAATGAAAACACACTTCATCTGGCAAGCCAGTTAAATAGATCACTCCTTTCAAAAGCATAAATTAAGACTTACTCCAAAAACAGAAAAGATGAAACTACAGAAGAGTGATTTGCAATAATTGAGACAGCTGAGAACACAATATGAATAAACATACAGAAGCTACTATTGACACACTAAGAGAATAATGGCATCCAAAACTAGAGAGGAATGGCCAATACAGGATATGGTTAAGTAATTGTCTTGTCTCTCTCGAACCTTTATTCAATAAAATTTATAGTTGAAAGGGATGGAATGAACATCGACATTACAATGAAGAGCCAAAACTCAACAAGTTTGTACGACATCTACATGATGCTGTGTTTGAAAACAGTAAGATAAGTGGTTTCAGAAGCATCCAACAAATGTATTTATAGTCACCATGACATGATATCCATATCTGTTATCTAATTAAATCATCAAACAATAAATTTTTAAATTGACATCTCAAAATGTTAAATACTATAGTTTGTGTTCTTTCATACCCACTTTAACTTTCAGTTTCAATTGTAACCAACATGGTATCAGAAGTTAGTGCCCTTGATTCAAATCCTCTCACAAGTTACAAAATAAGGGCCCCTGAGGTGCACTTAGCAGGTATCAGTTATCCACCTTTTGTCCTCAAAGCTCCCTCCATCCTTCACAGCACATGTTATATCATGATAGGTACCCTATTTCTAACTAAATTAGTAACATATTTGGTGAATGATTAATATGAATCACATATGGAAGTGAATGATTGATATCTAAACAAATAAGGAACTGTATAAGTGATTGATATCGTGCGAAGCAATACAGCAAAAAGAGAAGTCAAATGTAAGAAACTGGAAACCAGTCATAGAATCCAAGTAAAATGAGCGGTGTATTATACCTTCTTATCAAGAAAAGCACCCAAGGCTTGACAGAGCCCAACAGTAGTAGTAGACTTGCCCTCTCCAAGAGGAGTTGGAGTGATCCCTCCAACCACCACATAATACCCATCTGTAGTTCCTGGAAGCTCATCCAGCACAGATAACAAAACCTTACACAACAAAGAGCCCAAAATCACTAACACAGGAAAATAATAATCTAATATTTTATCGTATTGATGGAAGAAACAACAGTCAATTAATATCCTTGTCAAAACAAACCAACCAAAATCACAAAAATCAGATCTTTACTCGAAAAAATCAAATAAAAATAATTAAATAAATAAGTAACCTTGGCTTTGTATTTGCCATAAAGATCGTAGTGATTGGGTTTGAGATTGAGGTCTTCAGCAATCTGAGAGATATGAAGAGGTTCAACAGAGTTTGCAATATCAATGTCAGCTGGTACAGGGGACACCACCTCCAGTTTCCTCACCGATTTTGACGAACTCATTTTTTTCTCAACCTATAATAAAAAATCGTAATTTAGGAGATAGATATATGGTGCTGATTCTGTGGAATTTTGATCTAAATAAGGAGGCTTAATGAATCACTGTTAAAATCCGACCAATAATTACCGGTAATAATAAAGAGTCAAAGTCGATTTTATTCAAAGGTCGGAAAAGACCTGGAAGTGGAAGTGACATCGAAGTCTGCGCAGTTTTGCCTTATCTAGGTAGATGAGGTGGCATTGGGAGAGATGATAGGTTTACATGTGAAGTGAGGATTGCTATTCGTTCTCGGTGTGTGTGGATCTTGGATGCGGATACGTGGACGGATTAGAGTGGCTTTTAGATGTCTGTGATGGTAAGTCGTGTGAGTTTAGAGATTGATCTATTTAATCATTTGAGGAAAATAATAATTAATAAAATTAAAAAGCACAAAAAATGGAGATGCGGGGTATCGATCCCCGTACCTCTCGCATGCTAAGCGAGCGCTCTACCATCTGAGCTACATCCCCTGGTTGAACAAAATCCTTTCTATAATTTTAATCAAAGATAACAATGCTTCACACTAAATTTCTTCCAAATACATATCAAAGAATAAAAGAATGAACATAATAATCGAATGAAACTAGCACAACTCTAAACATTTGCAATTCCATAATATATATATATATATAGAGGACAGACCATGTAAGATTCTTATGAATCAAGAAAGACTTAAAATTCTTGGCTATGAGTTCTTGGAGAAGGCGACGATGCCTCTACACCAGAGGGTATATCGGAGATGGCAGCTATAATCCGACGAATGCTAACAGATCGCATAGGCTTGAAGCTGAAAGATCTCTTCATCATCCTGTTCTCAGAGAAAATATCTGAAGACTTTGAAAGTATAAGATACACCAAAACCTGAACCACAACGAACATAGCTATCTTTACAACGACATCGTCTTCTAGCATTGACAACTCCATCTCAGCTAGACAAATTTTAATGATTGATATGTATTTTTACATTTAGATTAACTGGATTCTCTCATATATATATATATATAGATAGATGAAGTAAGCGAGTCTTGGCTTGTTGACCAAGCTTGGAAGGCTTCATTGAAAAGTTTGATTGAGCAACCTCGTGGAGTATACAATTGATTTTTAATGGTTCCTTGGAAGAAACAATTTTTATTTGTTGGCCATCTGAATGTGGCGAGTAATTAAGAACATAGTTGGTCAAAACATGATTAAATTAAGTGTTAGATTGGTTAGATAATGAGGTAAGTAGACTTGTCATGTAATGCAAACGCAGCCTTTATAAAATATATTATTTGAAATTTGGATTTGGCTACTTCAATAAATAAATAAATAAATAAATATATATATAATGTATAAAGTGTAAAATTTGGAATAGAATAGAAGTTGAGCTATATTGGGTAGATAATAAGATGTATGGTTTTTGCTTTCGAGTTGTAAAACTTAAACGCAAGGCTCGGAAGAAATCAACACGAAAGAGAAAACATGTCCATGTACATGCATGATGACCTCTTCTGTGTTTCCAAATTTGAATCAGATGACAAGACATAACTAACAAACAAACACAATGTGATTAGGCCGTCAAGTAGATGCCTAAACGCAACAAGAAACGTGGACAACAATCAAGGCTGTGTTGAGCTGGTCTTCTCTTCACATGCATGCAGCACCCATACTCATGACTACTATTACTACTATACACATCGTGGATTACGCTTGCGATTGAATAACCTTGTATTGTGTGAAACAATTTGTTCTTAACAAGCGTGTATTCGAATAAATTGGATAACTCTATGCGTAACTCATTGGACCAAATCATACCCAATCATAAGATTCATGAAATCTTTGGATTTGGATGATGAAATAAGCAAACACCGTATAGATTCCTTCCATGTAATTATTTTTAATTCAAAATTTCCACGTATTTTTACAGTCACAAACTTCTTGTATTTAAATTGAAACTAAAATACAGACACATATGAAGAGTACTCATACTCATATAGATATTACAAAAACAAGCCAAATATTGAAAGAATAAAATAATGAAGAAATTGAATAGATGAACAATAATTTCAACTCTTAGCTATCTAAAGCTACTTCATGTTCAAAGTTTACTGCTTCTCATCCCTCCAACTGGGAGAAGTTGATCCTCTTAATGAAGGCGAGGCTTCTCCGCCGGACGGTAAATCAGAAATGGCAGCGAGAAATCTCCGAATACTAACAGAACGAGCAGGCTTGAAGCTAAAAGATCTCATTTTGTTCTTGTCTTTGGAGAATACATCCGAAGACTTTGAAAGGATAACGTAAACCAGAATTTGTACGAGAACGAACACTACAACTTTCAATAGGATGTGATCAGCTGCTGATGAGAAGAGCTCTGTTTCCATGTTTGAGAAGATCTGATCGATTCGTTGTTATGTAAGTGAGTGCCTGTAAATATATATAGACGAAAACAGAGTGTTTGACTTGTAGCCCAAATTTGAAAGTTGACCGAAGCCAGTAGTGTAAACGGCGTTGGATGGGAGGTTTCTTGGAAGAAAAGTCAATTGGACTCTCTTCGAAGTTGCACTTCACATTCATCTTAATGGGTGAGTTGGCACTCATTATTTAATTAATTAAATTAGGAACGTGACTTCATACGAGTAACATAGGCCCAAATTCTAATCCTTTTAAAGTTTGGGCCCAGTAGAGTCGGTCCATTCTCTCTAGTTCACACTCAAAATCACCTACCATCAACTCATAATAATTAAATCATATATTAGTACAATAAATTAACTTGTTTAATCAATTGACACCCCATCAAATAGTAACTATCTCTGCACCTTTTATTAAGGAAGCAAGACTACAACATCTCAAATTAATTAAACGTAACATTTTACCTAATTCAACTATTGTGTTGGGGAGGAGCCAAGCTTTAATTAATATTGTAGGGACAGACACGTGAAGAAGAATAAATAATTGAAAATTGGTTTGTTTTCATCAATGGTTAATATGCAGGAATTCACCACACTGTTGAACTTGAACACTACACTCCAAAGCAAGCAGGCCTGAGACGATAACATATTTATTTTCAATTTTCAAACCTGTAACGGCCACATTAGTTGAATTTTTCAAAACGTTGCGTGTGGGAAATGTCACCTTTTACTTCAACAACACACTGTAAATCCCAAAGCCCGAAAAAACCATTAAAATAACTTTCGACGTCCAGTCCAAATTCACGAACAAAAAGACCAACTTTAATGATGATGGTTTATTTAATAATTAATCGATAATTAAATACAACATACAACAAAGTCAGTCAGTCACTCACCAGAATTGAACAAAACAAAAACAAGAAGCAAGTCACCAAACCCCACATGAAGATAAAAGAATCTTAAACTGCTTCTCAGACATGCAAGGTGTGCAAACTTCCGTTCTCGATTTTAAATTTATTATAAAGTTTTGATTTTTTTTTTTCTATTTTGATGGTTACAAAGAGAGGAACCACCATATCTTTGACTCTTGTTTTTGCTGCTGTTTTACATATGGGTGTTGTGTTTTGTTTCGAAAAAGATTTATTAAATCGAGTCTTAGACACGTAATTTGCGGTGAGGCCAGCTTTAACGGACAATTCTACACGTTGGGGTCTTTGTGGGCTTTCAATTATTGAACGCTAAAGTCGGATTGGGATTGAATATTCGAACGACTTCACACTCCCAGTTTCTCATCTGGGTAAGTTTTTAGTCTTCGATTTTCATTATATTTTTCTTGTTTGTTGATTCTAAGTGTTGTTGGATTTGTATTCTCATCTGGGTATTTTTGTTCTGTATTTGGTTTTCTTTTGTTCAAATCTGTCCTGCTCTATCTGCTTAATTTGAGGAATTAGGGAAGAAGTTTGTTTTGGTTGAAATAGAATCTTGATTCATATAATTAGTTTATTTATGTTATGTGTTATCTTTGTTGACTTACATGAGTACGATTGATGAATTTGAAGAAGATTGATTGTTGATTGGTATGAGCTCTGATGAGCAGTTGGGGTCAGAATTTATGCTCTTTTTCTTTGATATTCTGATTTTAGAAGGCTTTCTAGTATTACAGAAGTGAAAAAATGATTGAATTGTAGCTTTTCATGTTATCAAGTTTTGAGCAGGGAGACATAGATCTTTCCTTGTATTCAGGCTGTTCAATTCCTACTCCAAGCAGCTTACCCCACATTGTTGTGATTACTCAGTATGAATGATCTGTTGTTGACATAGTAATAAAGTCTGTATCCATCAGTGCTTCTTGTGAGTTCATCATTTGTCTTTTGGCTATATTGATGGAGTATTTAAGGGTTATCAACATGGAGGTGTGAGGAGTGTTGTGCATAATGGCATTAGTTGTTTAGGGACCATATGCAAGCTTTAGTCGCTGTTCCTGGACCTTGGATGGAGATGTGGTCTCAGCCCTTTATAGCATGGGTTTATCTTGGTCTTTGAAATGTTCCTTCTTTGACCTCTTTGATAGATCCTTTCACTTTTAGTCATAAATGGAAATTTTTATTTTGTTGGTTTGCAGCTCGGCTTGATCTGTCTAAATGCTTTATCTGATTTTGTTAGCCTTACTCTTAGCCTTAGCACCCAATCAGACAGTTCTATTGCCAAATCATATGTTATTATTGTGGAATAAATTATAGGGAGACATAAGCTGCCTTCGAGTTGGAGTAGACTTTTTGTATGGTGTTGATTTTTTACGTCTATCATTTTCTTGGGACAGGATAAAAGAGTTTTAGAGAGCTACACAATCACACTGCAAATTGTGCTGTTGATTTAGTTTGGAGAGGGAGGAATACATAACAGAATTGGAATTCAAAGAGTGGAAGTATGGCTCCGGGTGGAGGAATTCTTAAGGAAGTCATTGAATCTCGCATTCCATTTGCAGATTATGATATGGCAACTTCTAACGCGGAGTTAAGGGGTTCTCCATGTAGAAAAGCTACAACTGGTTTTGGAGGGAATCTTGGAACTACTTCAAATAACGATGTACATGAGTTACTTGAGTGTCCTGTTTGCATGACTTTAATGTACCCACCAATTTACCAGGTAAGTTCTACATCAGTAATCACTGATTTTCCTGTTTGTGGGAGTATCCTTTGTCATCGACCATGATTTTAGTATACAGTGTTGCATAGCTTCAGTCATTTGAAATTCATGGTGTAATATCTTTCTGGATTTGAAAATCAATTGGCTATGCATCTTTAATGTTTACTTATTTGCGCTCTCATAAGTCATCTTGATTTTTGTGGACTGATAAGTTATCTGACCTTGTAAATAGTGTCCAAATGGCCACACTGTATGCTCAACTTGCAAGGTTAGAGTTCGCAATGCCTGTCCAACTTGCCGCCATGAACTTGGAAATATAAGGTGCTTGGCTCTGGAGAAAGTAGCTGAGTCACTGGAACTTCCATGCAGATATCAGATTTTGGGTTGTCATGATATATTTCCATATTACAGCAAGCTAAAGCATGAAAAGAACTGTAAATATCGACCATACAGCTGCCCTTATGCTGGAGCTGAATGCTCCGTCACTGGTGATATCCCGTTTCTTGTCTCACATCTCAAGAATGATCACAAAGTTGACATGCATGATGGCAGTACTTTCAATCATAGATACGTCAAGGCAAATGCCCAAGAAGTTGAAAATGCTACATGGATGTTAACAGTAAGTTAACCACTCCTCTTCATCAAAAATACATCTAATGTTCTATCCTAAAATATCAGAAATATCTAAACTACTTGATTTAGCAACTTTTCTTCATAAAATAAGTTTTAAGAACTAGTTAGTGTTGCAGTATGTAGTACCGATTAGGATTTGTTCATTTGCTTAAATGTTTTTTTATTGCTTCAATATAAATTATTTTTGAACATTTCTGCTCACTTTTAAGTATTTATCTTAAAACATATCACCCAAGGAAAGGGGACGTCTTTTTCCTCTTGTCCATTTATAACTGGTTCTGGATATTTTGTTGGCAATATCTGCATATCAATGGAAAAAGTGAACCTCATGGTGATTTTCTCTTAGCATCTTAGTTATACTGATTGCATGATGTCCATGTTCGTACATAGCTGGTTTGAGTGCTGTTATATCTGCATCTGATTGCTTTGCTGATGTTTTTAATCTCAACAGCTTAGCATTATATTATATATGTATATACATAGTAATGTTGATGAGCCAAAAATCAAACATAAAAACTAACCACACACTCATCTGATCCAGGTTTTCAATTGTTTCGGGCGACAGTTCTGCCTGCACTTTGAGGCTTTTCACCTTGGTGCAGCTCCAGTTTACATGGCCTTCCTTCGATTCATGGGCGACGAAGATGAGGCTAGACAATTTAGCTACAGCTTAGAAGTTGGTGGAAATGGCCGAAAGCTAACATGGCAAGGAATACCAAGAAGCATCCGCGACAGTCACAGGAAGGTTCGAGATAGTCAAGATGGATTAATTATTCAGCGAAATTTGGCACTTTTCTTTTCCGGTGGTGATAGACAAGAACTCAAGCTGAAAGTAGCTGGTCGGATATGGAGAGAACAGTGAGGAGTGTTAGAGAAAACTTGTTACGACATGATAGATTGATTATATTTAGAATCTAGTAGAAAAAAATCTACAAGAGATGAGAGACGTCATCATATCAATAAAAGGGCTGGTAGTGATCCTATTTACTGAACAAAATAACTACTTCTACTTGTCTGTAAATGTGTAGATATATTGATTGTTCCTTTCACCATATCAGTCTCAACTTCTTTTTGCTTAATTTGTTAACTTTCATGTTCGTGTCCTCTTTTGTACTCTTGTTCATTTTTGGTGAATTGGAAATTTGGCGGTTAATTATTACGGCTTGATGAAACGATGTCGGTTTGAGTTCGGCTAAAACCCTAAACCCTGTTATAAACCTCAATAGAAAAAAGAACAGAAAGCAGGAACATAACAGAGAAGAGAAAAGAGATGCTTTTGAGAGTCAGAAATCTCTCAGCATCCATACTCAAACCCATTATTTCCAATTCTCTAGCCAGACACGCGAAACCCCACCTGGAAAATCTCACTAATTCTCCACTGAACCTTTTATTATCATCAAAACCTCCACCACTCTTCTTCTCTTCACTATCCACCACCCCACAACCACCGTCTTCACCTTCCTGTTTAACCCTAACCAGAGACGGAAACTACGACGATGCCACACCTTCAAACGCCGTCTGTCCCGGCTGCGGTATCCACATACAGGACACCAACCCGAAGCAACCTGGTTTCTTCATCAAACCCACTTCTCAAACATCTGTCTCCAATAAAAGAGCCCATCTTGTCCCAGTTTCAACTGACTTAGAATTTTCCTATTCGGTCAAGAAGGGCAGTATCGCAATCCAACCCCAAATTGATCACACCCCAGAACCTCAAAAGCCCGTGGTTTGCGCCAGATGTCATGCTTTGCGGCATTACGGGAAGGTGAAGGATCCCACGGTGGAGAATTTGCTGCCGGATTTCGATTTCGATCACACAGTTGGGAGAAAATTGATGTCTGCAACGAAGGCGAGGTCGGTAGTTCTGATGGTGGTCGATGCAGCTGATTTCGATGGGTCGTTTCCGCGTAAGGTTGCGAGGTTAGTTTCAGAGACTATTGAGGATAACAAGCTTGCTTGGAAGGAAGGTAAATCCGGCAATGTACCTAGAGTAGTGTTAGTAGTTACAAAGATTGACTTGTTGCCAAGTTCTTTGTCTCCTACGAGGTTAGAGCATTGGGTGAGGCAGAGAGCTAGAGAAGGTGGTGTTAGTAAGATAACTAAGTTGCATTTTGTTAGTGCTGTGAAAAATTGGGGCTTGAAGGGTCTGATTGATGATGTTGTGGATTTGGCGGGAAAGAGAGGGAACGTGTGGGCTATTGGGGCACAGAATGCGGGAAAGAGTACTTTGTTGAATGCTATTGCAAAATGTGCTGGTGATAGGGGAGGAGGAGAAGAAGGGAAGAAAGTTGTTAGTCATTTGACAGAGGCTCCTGTGCCTGGGACGACTCTTGGCATTGTGAGAGTGGAAGGGGTTTTGCCTGCACAGGCGAAGTTGTTTGACACGCCGGGGTTATTGCATCCTTATCAGATTACAACTAGGTTGACTAGAGAGGAACAGAAGCTTGTCAATGTTAGCAAGGAGTTGAAGCCAAGAACTTATAGGATCAAGGTTAGTGATTTGATCTGTTTACAATATAAAAACTGATCAATATTACTATAGTTGTCAATTAAATTGGTGTTCATTATTTGAATAGCCAAAGTAGTATGATAATTGTGATTTTGTTTGTTTTTCTGGGTCCAAGTGGTACAGACTGTGTGTAATTAAAATTATAAATGAATCATTTTATTGTTCCTATGTTCTGGCGGCTACAATAACTTTTGTTAGAACATTTAACAGTTTGTAGTACTTGGTAAGTTGGTAGCGGTTTATACTTTAACCCTCTGGTTCAACAGTTATGCTAGCATTGGAAATACGAATTATAAATATACTATACTTTGCTCTACATAATTTTCTTAATTTTCAATTTATGGTCTCAAAGTGTTGTTTTTTTTTTTGTTTAAAATTAAAAGAAGAATCTAGATGGGTTGTTATCTGTAATACTGGTTGTTTACTGGCTGTTTAAGGTTTAACAGTTGATAATACTATAGAATGATAATCACTATTAGTTTCTAGGATTCTCTTCCAGCCATTGGATCAATCGTTTGCGGAAGGTATTACAAAAGTTTTCTTAGAAGAAGCAACTAAACTTAGAAGCGGTGAATAAGAATATCCTTTACTTTTTCTGAAGGTGCAAGACTCTTCCAGTCTGCATCTTTTTCCCTATTTTGTTTTGTTTGCTGAACCTATTAGGGCTAGTTATGAGTTAGCATTATTTGTGGAATTTAGTTAAATTGCTCAACTTCAGTCATGTGAAAAACTTTGATTTTGTCAAACATTTGATTCATATGAAGAGAAAGGTTGTAGGGAGACTGCAGAGCTAGGATTAGTTAGAAGTAAATTGAAAAAAGTCTCTCACCTTCTTGGTATAAGTTGAACTTGACAAGAGTGATACACCTTGAGAATGGGGTTTACTTCGTACAGATTTTATATTTTGTCTTCCTTGATCTAATTGTGTTTTTGTATAACTAGTATCTTGTCCAGTTCCTGGAAACTTCTGCAGAATCTAGTATTCGACATGTGTGGTCATCTATCTCTGTGTATATAGATTATTTTGCTGCTTCTTAGTCGGAAAGTATTCATATGCAACAGATAGTTTGAGGTTTAATGTTTTATCTAATTGAAACTAAGTTTCTGAATGCCTGCGCAATTTCTTCTCATTTTAGCTTCCCTAGATTATTTTAACTTTTGCAGTAATGTTATTTTAGCTTTGTTATGTGAGAGATTTACAACATCATTTTATTTTGGCAGGCAGGTCATTCAGTCCACATTGCTGGCCTCATGAGGCTGGATGTTGAAGAATTATCTGTAGATTCTGTATACATCACTGTATGGGCCTCACCTTACCTTCCACTTCACATGGGGAAAACGGAAAATGTTCACATGATGCTGGAAAATCATTTTGGCCGCCAGTTACAGGTATAATATATATTCTTTCAGTTAACCCAAATCGATGGATATCTGTTTTTGCATGTGACAGAAAACTTGGAGAAGCATGAATGAAAACTTGGACTTATATGCATACCTTATGCCTGTACCTTTGGCCTCTAACAGTCTTCCTGTAGACAAACATATGTAGAGCCATTTTGTAAGAGTAATGATACTTACTGTGATATATATTGTCATTGAAAAATATTACTCATTTTTCTTTCTGGGAAAACCATGGTTTTGATTAGGCTTTTGCATTATTATTAGCCTTGTGTCGCACTTTTAACAATTATTCTTGGACTTAGTAGTTTTGTCCAATGGATTTGTACTGTTTTTGTTAGTTTGTGAAACATGATGCATTTTCATTATGCTGGTTCTTTCTGCAGCCGCCGATTGGAGACAAACGGGTAAAAGAGCTTGGAAAATGGATGAGAAAGGAATATCATGTATCTGGCGACAGTTGGGATTCAAGTTCTGTAGATATTGCAGCTGCTGGACTTGGTTGGTTTGCTGTTGGACTTAAAGGAGAGGCAAAATTAGGCGTTTGGAGCTATGAAGGAGTTGACATTATTCTTCGCAATGCTTTGCTTCCTCATAGGTCCAAATTGTTCGAAGTCACTGGATTTACAGTCTCTAAAATAGTCTCCAAAGCTGATAAGGCCCTTAACAAGTCTAAGTGGAAAACTGAAGACAAAAGAAAACAACAGGACTCTGATGCAGTAGAATCAGTCGAATCAGAATTAGCAACAGCTGATTCAGAAACAACTTCATGCTAATCCAGGGCACACAGATAGGCTGCCAATTGATTGTGGCAGATCGGGGTTTCATTCCTCAACATCTCTCTCCCCGGTAAGACCAATTTTTTACTTCCCCCCAGTGGCATAAGCAATGCAAATTGCAGTCATTATACTCAGAAATAGTTTTCAGATTGACGTTTGTTGATAAACAGATAGATAGATGCCCAATGATGATAAATTATTTCAGTTTCTGAAAGTTGTCATTTTTTGAGATAATTAAATCAAAATCTAAAATAAATTGGAAATTTAAAGCGGATTCTCTCTTGTCAGACTTAATGGTAGTCAGTCATGTGTCTTCTAGATTCTAAAGAAGAATCTAACTGGTTTGAAGCTAAGTTATTAATGAGGTGGTCCATTATCGTTTGGAGAGGTCAGTTGATGTAATCAATCAGTTCTAACAAAAACTGAGAAACAGTTTCTATTTGAAGGCAAAATGATAGTGATCTCAATACTTCCAATTTCCATATGCTATGATTCTCTGGTCAGAATGTTCTGATTTTAATTTTATTATGAAAACTAACCAAATTGTTTGGTATAACATCTCTTTTAGAGATTTGATTGTTTTCAAAAAGTATGTTGTAAATTATGTGAGTCAGACTCTGATGCCATTTGGAGTGTTTTGGAAAAATGGACATGCACATCCAAGAATAACAGGTTAAGAACCGCCCGCCTAACACAGCTCAACTAGTGAAGTGAAGTTATATCAAGCTTTAATGTCGTGATGTGATGACTAAGTGCCCTTTACAAACCACATATTTTATCAAATTTGTATGGCTCTACCGAACCTTACAGCATGTGGTTGGGCGACTATTTTGACGTTCAAATTTTTCATATATAAAAATTAATTCCTATTAAAACTCATCTCAATTCAATTAAAAAATAAATAAATTATTCAATTTATTTAAAAGAAAATCGTGTGAAATTTTAATATAATTGTAAATAATATATTTTAATTATATTTTTTTTAAGTAATAAATTTATTTGAATTTTTCATTATAATTAATATTCTTACTTAAAATATTAAGATAAAATAAAAAATAAATATTAAAATATTTTTGAAATATTTTTTTTAAATAAAAATCATATCAAACACATATTTAATCAATTATTATTATTATTTTATATAACTAACTGAATTTTAGAAGTAATCTGGTGGTTTCTCATTGTGATTTGGCTTATAGGAATACTATTCATATAATTTAGAAAAAAAAAATCAATTACAAAATTTATTAAAACCAATATCATGAAAATTTATGGCTTAATATATATAAAATCGACGATGAAGCAATCCATAGCATCCCATACCTACCCTAAAAATGATCATAAATAGAAGTGTTGTCTCTCCGAATATGAACAACATGAAGGTTGCCATCACCATACCCAATATATACATGTTTGACCACACTATTTAATTACAGGTCAATACTATCATTTTCAACTTAAAATAAATAAAAATATTATGAATAAAATAAAATTTAAATGTAGTGTTAGTCTGAGGCAGTGAACCACATCACACATTCATTATTTTAATAATGGTTGTTTGTAATGTGACAAATACTTAATCTTATAGTCAACTATAATAACATTTTGTTTTATTTATTTATTTTTGAATAACATTTTGTTTTATTAGTTATGAGTATTTATACCTACTTTTCCAGTATTTATCTAGACAGATTCTCTCTATATATTTATATTCTTTTTCAAGTGTAATTAATATTATTTTTATATCTATTCTATATATTTATTTTAAGTGAATTTTTTATTAATAATTTTAATTTGATTTATGATTAATAAATTTCCATTATCATTAAATTATATTTAATTAAAATAATTGTGTGATTTCATAATAAATTTTTAATTCACATCATTTATCAGTCTCAATTCTTTATAAATTCTAAATATATTATTTAACTATATTTTGCCTATTCATCAAAAATTATTTCACTGTTTTAAATAATATTTTAATATTATTGTTTAATTTAAAAATTAAAATATTATTATTTTAAAATTATATTTAAAGGAAAATATATTTAAATAACATAATATATTAATTTATTTTATTATATTTTCATATATTATTATTATTCTCTGCATTACTAAATTTTAATTTTAATCTATTTATTTATTATTTTTATCTTCTATTTTCAATTATAATAAAAAGTATATTTTAAGGGAAAATTATTTTTTTTAATTTTAATTAAGTTAATAATTCAATAAAATTTTATATTTAAAAATATTTAAAAAATTAATTTTACCCAATAATTTTATTTGGTAAAAGTATGTGACCCGTTAATAATAAACTTTTACAAATTTATGATAGAATTTTTATTTATTGGTTATTAGAATAAAAATATTGCGGTAAACTACGAGATGAATTGAAATTTTAAACATATTATTTATAAAATACAAAATTTATATAATTTAAAAATATATAATAAAATTGTTTAGTTTATAATTTAAATTTTTTTCCATATTTTAACTAATAAAATTTATCAAAATAACCTTTTTATATGTAATAAGAGGAATAAATGAAAAAAAATCAAATAAATTTGAAAATTTTAAAAGTATAATAATAGTAATAGTGAATATTTGAAAATAGAAAACAGAAATAGTAAATTATTAATGAAAAAAGATAATGGATAATCAAAGTATCTTTCCCCATTTCAATTTAAAACCTTTTTAAAATCATAATTTTTTAAAATATATTACTAAGTTAAAATTTTTAATAAAGATCTTTTTAAAAAAAAGTCACTTGTTAAGTTTTTATTTGTGAAGAAACCCACCATTTAATTGATAAGATAACTTTAAATCCACTATTAAAAAGTGCTTTGATAATATTGTTTTAAAAATAAAAAAAAAAAAAACTTTTTAATAATAATAGTGTTTTTTTATTTTAATATTATTTAATTAAATTTTTATATATTATAAATTTTATTATTATTATTATTTATAATTTTATTAGATAAATTAATTAAATTAAATTTAATTAAAAAATTATTATAAAAATATTATTTTAAAATTATACTCTCTATCAATAATTATTTTAGAAAGTAAATAGTTATTGAAAGTGACATCACATGTAATCAATTAATTAGAAATTGCACTGCTACTACTATGTAAATTTGAGAAGTTATGACCACCATACACGATTAGATTTCGACCTGCAAATGGCAATAGGTTAGTAATAAATACTGTACTAACAACTTCTGTATAAGGGTAGTTAAATTGTTATGACATTGCCAAATCAACATGTCAACCATTCATTTTTTGTATTTTTACTTTATTTATTTATTTATTTTTCCGTGTATTTTATTAGAGATGTCCATTGAAATTCATATTGACAGAATTACTATAATCGGATATACATCCCCATATCTAACCATATTTGAAGCCTGGTTGGATTAAAAGTGCACAGAAATAATATTACCCATAGATACATGGTATTATTTTATTTTTATGAGGAGGAGAATACTGGAAGGAAGAACACGATAAACAAACAAAACACTACACCAACAAAACGACACTAATCATTTTTTTCCTTTTCGCAATGAAAAGGTAGAAACAAATCTCAGTCGAAAAGGTGAAAAACCATTTTCATCGTTTTTGAGAGACGTGTATATCGATATAAGATTCATATTATTAGAGACACTGAGAAGGAGCTGCTAAACATGGAGACCAATTCTGATCCGGACACCAAGACTCCACTGTTGAACGTGCGACGACACCGTCGAATCGGTTCCTTCAACTCATTGAGGTCTGACTTCATTTCAAGGTTGCCCAACAAGGTCTTGTCTGGTATAGATGTTGATGTCGAGACCTCTTTCAAGATTGATACTTCAAAAATGAAAGCATTGACACAAGGTGTGTCTCCGTGTGTGTTCTTTTTTTCCTTCTTCTTATGTTTTGATATGTCCAGTTTGTTGTCTTGATGAAATTAGATGTGTTGATGGATCGTTGGGTGTGGTAAAAATCGGTACTTTCTTGGTTTTATTGATAATGTTGGGTTGTTAAACAGGGGAAAAAGAGTACTATGAGAAGCAGTTTTCTACTTTGGAGTCATTTGAGGAGGTTGATACTTTGATGGAGACTGATGCTGTTGATGATGATGATCTTGAGGAGCAAAACCAAGCAGAGAAAGCTATGAAGTTATCTAATTATGCCAATATTGTTTTGCTGGCACTCAAGGTTCCAGCTTTTCACTTTGTTGGATACTAGATGTGTTCTTTATATGGTATTTGGTTTTTTATGATTTAATGTCCGTCTATCTGCAGATTTATGCTACAGTTATGAGTGGATCACTGGCCATTGCAGCTTCGACACTTGACTCTTTACTTGATCTAATGGCTGGTGGCATTCTTTGGTTCACTCACTTGTCTATGAAAAATATAAATATCTACAAGTATCCTATTGGAAAATTGAGGGTGCAGCCAGTGGGGATTATCATTTTTGCTGCTATCATGGCTACACTTGGTCTGTCATCTCCCCTTTTCAGCTTATTGCCCTCATTTTAAACATGAAAATCCATCTGATAACCTTCTGGTGTTGCTTCTTACAGGGTTTCAAGTGTTGATTCAGGCTTTAGAAGAGCTCATTAAAAATGATCCATCTGATAAAATGACCTCATACCAGTTGATATGGCTGTACTCGATCATGATTTTGGCTACTGTAGTAAAACTCATCCTCTGGCTTTACTGCAGAACCTCAGGAAACAAGATTGTTCGTGCCTATGCGAAGGTCTAATCATCTTGCCTTTATCATTGATAATCAGTAGTTTCTTCAGCTGATTACTTTTTTTTAAAGTTGTTTATTGTGTTGATGAGCAGGATCACTACTTTGATGTAGTAACAAATATAGTAGGTTTAGTTGCTGCTGTTCTTGGTGATGCCTACTTTTGGTGGATTGATCCTACTGGTGCAATTCTCCTTGCCATTTACACAATCACAAATTGGTCTGAGACTGTCTTGGAGAATGCAGGTGACTATTCATCATCTCTCTTAAGAAACTGACTTGAGTTCACTTGTTTCCTCACCCACACCAAATTATGATCATTTATGCAGTTTCACTAGTAGGACAGTCGGCTCCCCCAGAGATCTTACAGAAATTGACATATCTTGTTATACGACACCCTGAAGTCAAGCGCATTGACACAGTTCGTGCTTACACATTTGGTGTTCTATATTTCGTGGAGGTAAGTCATAGCTTCTATGCTTAGGACCCTTGATGGTTTTTATTGTTGTATAAATTTATGTTCTCAAATAACAGGTTGATATTGAGCTACCAGAAGACTTGCCGTTAATAAAAGCACACGCTATAGGAGAATCCTTGCAAAATAAGATTGAAAGACTCCCTGAAGTTGAACGAGCTTTTGTTCATCTTGATTATGAATGTGAACACAAGCCTGAACACACTGTTCTTAGCAGACTACCTAACAGTCAAGGTTGATTATGTCTGTCAGTAGTGCATAAGCCCCTGTAGTCATATCTTATGTATCTTGCTAAGATTAGTTTGCAGCTTGTCAGCAGAGATGAGGCAGGTGTTTCGACGTAGTAAGGGTTCTTTCTCCTCATAGGTGAATAAGTGTAAGAAGGTTGGAGAAACCATTGGAGTAGCAGCATATGTTGTATATTTCAGCCTATATATTGTTTAGCAGACTCTCCCTTTTTGAGTACCTTAGTAATATGGTTGGTTTAGTTGATTGAAGAAACAAATTTTAACTCATCTTTTGTTTGCTGCAACTTAAACTATATAGATCAGATTTGTTGATAGACTTTAAGTAGAACCACCATCGATTAAACAATAGAACTGGAAATTTGAACTTATGTTAATACCTATTAGTATTCATTCCTGAGCTACAGATTGAAGGTAACACTGAGTCGTGCATTAAAATTATATCATTGAGTATAACACTAGCCACTGGGGTGCTTTTCGAGCGTGCATGTACAGTGTGAACTTAAAATCTATGACTCCAAAGCAATATGACAAAAATCGAAGAGGCAAGATATATCTGCATCTGTATATCACACAATGGTTTTTAATGACTATTCTACTGACAAAAACCCGCAAATGCGTGCACCTGATAGTATCTACTTTTCCAGTCTTCTGACTTCATTCACAACTGTAAAATTACAGAAAAACAAAGATTAAAAAACACAAAAACACTAGAAGTTGCAATTAAAGGAAAAGTAGTTTGTGAAATCTAATCTATGCAACTGATTTT
This sequence comes from Cardiospermum halicacabum, assembly GCA_031304145.1. Lineage (NCBI taxonomy): Eukaryota > Viridiplantae > Streptophyta > Magnoliopsida > Sapindales > Sapindaceae > Cardiospermum > Cardiospermum halicacabum. Next base: position 7,936,202 of record CM062390.1, on the reverse strand, counting down.
CCTAAACCATGATATAGAGAAGATAAATTCTCAAAAATGAATTAGTAGAGAAAATTATTTACCATTAAGAGGACATACTCAAGATTTTGGCAGCAATCGACCATTGTACATCTTATCAAGTAGTTCCCGCGCCTCAGGCCTCCTCAGAAGACCTTTATTATTTGGTAAACCAGTTCCTAAGCAAACTGGGCATACAAGTTTTCCACGACCTGCTCATTGAAATACAATTATCACAAGAAAATTGAATGGTCCATGGTTATATGAAAAGAGAATAGTACAAGCAACTCTCTAATTGCAAGGAGTATACTAGAGATGTACATAAAATCAAGATGAGGCAAACAATAGCAGTGCTCCGTGGCAGAGAAAATCATGCAGTTCCTATTTCCCTAGATTTGCTCATTGTTATTTCCTAAATGTTTGTAGCTGATTTTATTATGTTTTTCAAATGTGAATTTCTTAGCTGCTTTGCATAAAACTCTATGAGGTCCAACATTTTAGTTCTCTTTGATAAACTAAGTTATCAGTGATAGGCAGAAATAGGTTAGCTTGCTATTTTCTGGTAAATTGACCAGTGGGTTAGTGCTAAGAACAAGTCTATTCCATACTTCGGTTCCTTATAAAACAAGATACAAAGACTATGCAGAAGTAAGAAAAGAGAGAGAAATAAACCTATCATGCAAACAAGGCTAACATTGTAAAACATTTCAGAAAACATGAGGCATTTACGAAAAACTTTAACTGGAGCATTAAACTATACAAAGAATGATAATAATGGATGGATGCTAATGCTAACTTAAATTCCTTCCTCATCTGTAAAAAAGGCAGGCTATATATACAGCCTTTTCCAAGGCTCATCCATGCTTCACTACTTCAACAAGAAATCAGCAAGGCACGTTAACCAGCCAGCCAGCACACAACTTTTCTCTTAACTTTCTGCAGAGTTTGACCTGAATATGTGATGAGGTTAGACTTAATACTACAAGATACAAATTTTAATGTCTAACCAGTGCAAAGACTGGAGATCAAACCAAGTCTGATGGAGGAAAAATTACTAGTTTTCAAGACTAAAAACAAGAGTTTTTTTCGTCTTTCAAACCACACATCTAATAACTCTAATGTCGGAGATCAGAGAATGTATCTATCTGAGATTATCTGGGGATAGCTTTGGAACCATATACCAATATCGCAAGATGAGAAGTTTTGAACCCACCCAAGAGTTAAATACCTTGTAGGGCTTCAAACTAATATATGAAACATTTTTCGCTCGTGAATATGTGGATTTGTTAACACCAAGACACAATGAATTATTAATTCATTAGTTGCTAAAGTACTAGAGGAAAGGAACATACCATAACAATTTGGACATTCTGTAAACTCATAAACATCTTTGGCACGCTTTCTGTTGAGAGCTTTCCATTTTCCTGTACCACCACACATATCACCTAAATGGAAAGCAAATTAAAATCTTCACAAACCAGTGGAGGAAAGTCAGAAGTGACAGAACTATTATTCACTGATAATTGTTTAAATAGAAAAATATGACAGAATGGTCACAAACTAATTCTACTGTTATCATTTGGATAGAAAAATCACATTAAAATTTCAGTAAACCATAGTAAAAGAATAGCATCAATAATCAACTACATAAGATAACATCAGGTCACTCACTGTGCAATGTCATCCAACGAATAAAAAAAATGCTTGCACTGAAGATTTTTCTTTCTTTTAAGTTGCAAATAAGTATAGCCTAAGTCTTGCAGGTTTTGAAACTTTAATAACTAAATGTCAGATAAAACTTGGGACTATTTTTTTTAACAGAGTAAAAACGGCTCAACCAGATTTAATCCACACAAGGGTAACTTAATGCAGCAGTTAATGAAAACAAAAGAAGATTTATCAATAGACTAGCAGATACAAATCGACATGATGGTCACAGTCAGACCTCTATGTTTGTTCTCATACACACTACATGAGGAACATATATACATGCATGCTCTCATCCATGTATTAACTCATAGAACCACGAAAACTCATGAATAAGCAAGATATAGCTAACAACTTCAGAAACAGCAAGCATTATTAAAGAGGTTCAGACAACTCTACAGTGAGATTTAAGAATGGTAGTGTCACAATAATGCAAATAAACAGTTAAAAGGAATATGAAACAACACTCACATAATACAGCGCCACTACCGTGACAATTTCTGCATACAGGCCTTTCTCTACCATCCAAAGCATTCGCCTTTGACGTACCAGCAATGCTAATCAAGGATATAGTACTTGAGCATATACATTTCAGACACCAACGACGGGATGTCAATGCCTGAGAATCCTGAGGCCAAAAAAAATGCAGTCTCAATAAACCTTAGAACAATAAGCAAACAGTCCAACTTCTGGATAGCAAGCAGCTAACATAAAATACCTTAGTAACATGTGGTTCATCAGAATTAGAAACTACAGGACCAGAGCCCTCATTTTGTAAGCTACACTTCACTTGAACCCTAACTGACTTTGACTTAACTGCCATTAAACATAACAAAATGTTCACAATAAGCCATGAATAATCGAAAATGAACATAGTTACATGGTTCAGATTGGCATGGTGTAAAGTAAATCCATAAACACTATAATCTACAAACAGAACAATTAGTAACCGAATTCAACAATTACACCATCATCACTCTAATGAACAATTAAAAGAATGAGAAGAGCCAACATTGCGAAGAAGAAGACTAAAATCAAAATCTTTCTTATTACAACAGAGTGGGAGTGATTACAGAGAAGGAGAGAGAACTAACAATAGGAGGAGGAGCTTGTAGGCAGCAGTTGAGGAATAGCAGAGAGACTGCAAGAAGATGTCATCTCCCTATCTTCTTTTGTCCTCGCTCCCACAAAAATCTTTCTTATTACAACAGAGTCCGAGAGCTGAAATTACCGAATTCAACTAATTTTTTTTTTTTTTTTTTTTTGGAAAAAATAATTATCAGGAGCCAATTACGTAATTGCCTATTGGTTTTCCAAAATACTATCAAGTCAAGGAGCTATCATCTCTTGTCAACTTAGGTTTTTACACGTGGTCTTTTTAACAATTTCAAATGCAAAATGGACGATAAATAAATCAAATTACATTCGTGAACGATTTAATTGATATTTAGCTCATTTATCCGTGAACTGTTTAAATAGGTTACTCAGTTGAATTTTTAAAAATCTATTTTACTTTTGTTTTATATATTAATTTTTAATATTATTTTTAAAAATATATATTCTTTTTACGTTATTTTATTTTTAAAAATAATATTATTATATTTATTTTTATTTAAAATTATTTTTTAAAAATATATAAATAATTAAAATAATAATAAAATAAAATATTTTAAAAAATATTAATGTAATAATTTTAAAAAAATATATGTAAAAATTTTTAAATAGTAATATTATAATATTTATTATTAAATCAAATTATTATTTTTTAATGTATAAATAATTAAAATAAAATATAAAAAATATTTATGAAAGAGAAATTGAAGAAATTAGAAGAAAATGGGTAAGATAGACTTTTTAGAAAGTGAAACCATTCAATTAACTCCATGTATAATTAACGTTTAGGATATAAATATAATTTAATTATTATTATTATTATTATTATTACTATTACTATTACTATTACTATTACTATTACTATTACTATTACTATTACTATTACTATTACTATTACTATTACTATTACTATTACTATTACTATTACTATTACTATTACTATTACTATTACTATTACTATTACTATTACTATTACTATTACTATTACTATTACTATTACTATTACTATTACTATTACTATTACTATTACTATTACTATTACTATTACTATTACTATTACTATTACTATTACTATTACTATTACTATTACTATTACTATTACTATTACTATTACTATTACTATTACTATTACTATTACTATTACTATTACTATTACTATTACTATTACTATTACTATTACTATTACTATTACTATTACTATTACTATTACTATTACTATTACTATTACTATTACTATTACTATTACTATTACTATTACTATTACTATTACTATTACTATTACTATTACTATTACTATTACTATTACTATTACTATTACTATTACTATTACTATTACTATTACTATTACTATTACTATTACTATTACTATTACTATTACTATTACTATTACTATTACTATTACTATTACTATTACTATTACTATTACTATTACTATTACTATTACTATTACTATTACTATTACTATTACTATTACTATTACTATTACTATTACTATTACTATTACTATTACTATTACTATTACTATTACTATTACTATTACTATTACTATTACTATTACTATTACTATTACTATTACTATTACTATTACTATTACTATTACTATTATACTATACTATTACTATTACTATTACTATTACTATTACTATTACTATTACTATTACTATTACTATTACTATTACTATTACTATTACTATTACTATTACTATTACTATTACTATTACTATTACTATTACTATTACTATTACTATTACTATTTACTATTACTATTACTATTACTATTACTATTACTATTACTATTACTATTACTATTACTATTACTATTACTATTACTATTACTATTACTATTACTATTACTATTACTATTACTATTACTATTACTATTACTATTACTATTACTATTACTATTACTATTACTATTACTATTACTATTACTATTACTATTACTATTACTATTATACTATTACTATTACTATTACTATTACTATTACTATTACTATTATTACTATTACTATTACTATTACTATTACTATTACTATTATTACTATTACTATTACTATTATTATTATTATTATTATTATTATATTATTATTATTATTATTATTATTATTATTATTATTATTATTATTATTATTATTATTATTTAAACCACCCTGTGATGGCTTCTGATTGTTTCCGTGATCTCCAATATGGACGCACCCACCACAAAGCCGATTACATATAATTACAATCTGTCGGCACCAACCTATTTATCGATTGCTGCTATTGCGCTCATTGCCAAACAGGGGAACAATGAACGAGAATACTTCTAGGGAACATTACTTTGATATCAGAATGACTTCCGAAACCTGTAAAATCCATATTGCTTGTAATTGCAATGAAAATAACTCGCAAAATAATAGGACGATCATCAATCATATATCTTCAATAATCTTATGGTCTCATTCATAAGAATCACAGACCCTAACATCAGCACAATTTTTACATAGCTAGTAAATGATAGAGAAAGATTAGCATTGGGATCACTAAAGATCTACCCACTTCTTCCTCTTCTTCACTAAATCCTCTCCAGAAGTAAAAGGGGAAAAAATTCTCTGATTTCTTTACAAACAATTTTTTCAAGATACGGTCCTCCCATAGCACAAGCAGGCAAGATATAGGTTTTTAGCCCACTTTTCCTGCATTTTCCAAATAACACCATGACATAAGTTAACTACACAAGAAATAACAACAATGTGTGCAATATATCAAGTATTTTACCTTAACATGAGTGCTAGGAAATTGAGACGTTCGCAAAGTTTCCTGTGTTTCGTCACCCGGTTTGCGCCTTGGAACACTCAAAATAAGAGCAGCTTGATCACATGTTGCGGCAGTTGATGTGATTCGAAAGCCACCATCCCAACGTCTGTGGATACCTTCACTTGGATAAAGGAAATCCAGCTCTACAACCTATATATGTAAAAGAAGCCAACACGAGTGCTATTCAGAACTAAAACTGTAATTGAACAAATGATAAATATAACCATGTAACCTCTGTAACATTTATGGGGAAAAATGTCAGCTAAAATTAACCTGTTGACTGAAGCCAGCATTTCGAGACATAACAACCCCCCATCGGCTTCCAGCTGTCGCCATTGAGGTCACATGAAACCCTTCCCTCCATTTCTTGTTTATCCACTTGAAAGGGAAAGACTCGCTTACTTTGTAAGACTGCTGAGTATACTGAGTGCCTGCAGAAATTAGGTCACAGATTCATTAGAGCCATCAAGATTGATATACAGCAAGACCAGTCAAAATAATCACCAACTACCATTGAAACATAAGTGCATAAACTCAATAAAAGTAGATCAGCAAAGGGAACACAGCTCCAAAACTATTTTAAAACAGAACAGACAAATACATAATATCTGAGACACAGCATATCTGGTCGTGAAATAACACCACCTTCAATTCTAAATCAAACCATTTATACAGAGGTAAGGTACTTTGGCTGCCAGGTCATTAAGAAAGTAAAACCCAAGATACAACACATTCAAATGACTATAAATGTAATGCAAATGCTATTATTGTGCCAAAATCTGAACTTGATTCTGCCAAAAACAAAACCACAACAATCTTCCCCTTGCAAGCAACTATTCCTTCAACATAAAGAAACAGTAGGACAAACCTTTGGACATAACAACAAGGGAGCTTCCATTGTTAGCTCCAGCAATAGAACTGATGTAATAATTCTTCTCCCACTGTTCCATGATCCACTCCTGTAAATTGGGGGAAAAAAAGAGCTTATATATTTCTTTTTATATTAGCTGTTCATATTCAAACATTACAACTATTGAGAACACTTTACCTTGTGTAAAAAGAAGGGCGACAGCTCATAGACTTGGCTAGTGAAACCAGTTCCAGCATCCATAATTAACGCCCACAGATTAGAACATGATGCCACACTACTTATAAGAAGGCCATCAGCCATTCCTCTCTCAATATGCTGTGCTAACCTTGCATCAGCCACATTATAGTGGTACCTGAGTAAATGATGTTGAAGAAAATTATTAGGCAACATAAAGGAGAAAAAAATTGAATAAAAAATCGCCTTGATTCATCATTAAAAGACATGAGAACCATGTATTCAGAAGAAAAGGACAAGAAAATAACTCACCTCTGTTTCATCGGTAGCCTGGCATTATAAACAGATATCCACTGTGTAGCAGGGACTCCAAGTCGAACCTTCTTCCTGGGTTGCCCGTCATCTTCTTCCTCAACATTTAGCCTACCCCGTTTCTGGCCAACTTGATAGATGATCTACAAACAGTTCGGCACAATTATTTAGCAATTAGCATAAAATTCAAATTTATAAAAAAGAAATTATATATATATATATATATATATATATACATACATATAAACAGCTGAATCTAGACAATCACCTTTTGAGCACCCTCAGTATTTATAGGCCTTATGGCTGGATTTGGTCCAAGTAATCCCTCAAACAATGAAATTAGCTTGGAATAATTGGGTTCCTCATCAAACTTCATGTTCACCACAACCTCAAGAAATTGTTTAAGTGGTGGGGGGCAGAAACAACAGAGCATTTCCGGAGAAGTTGCCATCTTCTTCTTACAAACTAGGAAGGATTTATTATCTCCCTGACATTTTTCAAAAATAGATCACCAATAGTACTAGAAATGAGGATGAAAAATAATCAACCAGAAAGCCAGAATCTAGAATTTACTTAGATTAAGAGCACATGATCAGTACCTGATAACCTTGCCACGGCAATCTGCCCCGATGTAGAAAGATGAGTGTATATGCAAGGGATTCAAGGTCATCCCTCCTACTGGCAGTTCTTCCCAGGTGCGCATGAACACTAGCATATCGAACAGTTCCTCTAAGCAAAAGGAAAACACAAAGGTGAGGATTTGTGGACCGCGGGGTCAACAAGACAAAATACACAATCAGTAACAAGACAAAAACAATGGTTAACAATTAGACTATTAGCAAGACTAAAAGACGATGGTTAACAATCAGACTGCAGACCATGATAAGAGTAAAATACAAACTCACCTAAACATATCTGGACGCTGATCATATTCAACATGCAATCCACTAGTACTGTCTCTCCACTTAGTTGCTACAGAACACGAGTCAATAAGATATAAGAAAAAGTAACATGGCAGATAAGGGAAAGATGAAATTAACTCACCTAAACCAAGGTCTACTAGAAACAGCTTCTTCTCTTGTGATGTAGACGGCTGCCCAAGTAAGAAGTTCTCTGGCTTCACATCACCATGCACATAACTGGCATCGAGTAAAGTCAAAAGTCAGCACAGCAGGTAGAAATATTTTCACTCTAAAAAACAAACCAAAAATAAAAATCCAAGCTAGAAAGGAGAATTCAATATTTCCAAATTCTCAAGGAACTATGAACATACCCTCTAGTGTGCATCTTCTCAAGGATTGACAGAGACTCGACTGCAATGCAAGCCACCATTTCAGAGGACATCCTACATGTACAAATAGCAGAAAATATAGGTTTATCAAGTGTAGTTAAGTAATAAAGATTTTTAGTCAAGGTTAATATAGAATATAAACTATGGGAATTGTAAATGAGATAAAAGCCTAATAAAGAAGAAAGTAAGAGTCATAATAATATCCCAATGCATTTAAAACCTTCAAATTACTTCACAAAATTCATCAAAGTTACATACAACATGAGTTCATCCGCGTCACATACAACACATGCTAGACTCTGGCTATGCAGGGCAAGACATTGTTTGTGACAGTTCATATATTAAAGCATAAGTTACAACAGCCTGATTTAAATTATCTTGTCAAGCTACCCCCGAGACAGAAGCTTCACTCAAATGAAGCCTTACAGCAGTGACTTAAATACCCTTCCAAAGGATTAGCAACAAATGCTTCAGCATGAAGCCTATAGGCATTCAAAATTACATACTGACTCAGAGACCCATGCTAATAAACCTTTTAAGATCACATATAACAAGTATGAGATGGGTATAAAATAAAGTTGGAACAAAAGACACTCACGCTTGCCCTGAGGAATTCCACACATCCCATAAGCTCGGTCCTAACATGTCCATAACCTGCACATATGGGAAATAAACACCCTCGTGAGCAAAAAAAAAAAAACTCAGATGTAGAATCAAAAGCAGATAAGGTTTATACCATAACATAGTAGTCCCCTTGCCTTCCTTTGTAATGTACTCTAGGCACTCCATGACTACCACCAAGAGTGCTGAACAGAAAATTTTAATCAAAAGAACAAATAAATTAGTACAACACATCTAATCAATGTACACTCAACCCCACAAAGGAAAAGTAAACCTACTTGTAAACCTGCCATTCATATGGAGGACCATAATTACAGCCCTTGCTGTTCCTATGCTCGAATTTTAATGCTACCTGGAATGATATAAATACAAAGACAGATGCAATTTTCATATACAACATTGAACAAACTTAGATTCTAGGCTTTACTGAAAATTGTGTCATAAATGAATTCAGTTACCTCCATGGCCCCGGGACCAGAGGTGCGATCAGTCCCACCATGAACACGACGGCCGACAAACACCTGGCCAAAGCCACCTTTACCTAGTTTTCTCTCTATCTTGTACATAGGTGATCCCCCAACTTGAACCTTAAAAAATGATATTGCACATTGTCAAAATAACAGTCACAGCAAACTGGGAAACAAATACAAGCCTTAGTCTCAAATTCAGGTGGGTAACAGAAACATAAGATGCATCATTAAATTTAGTCTAAGACTAGAGAAACCTATTATTCTCCATTCTAACCCCAACAAAAGACAATCAACAAACCAATAAACAAACTCAAATATATAACTCGCAAACAGAAAAAAGGCAAGACAAACATGTACTATCAAACCACCCATGAGTGCAAAGACAGTTGTTTAAACGTAGAAAATGGTTTTCACTAGAAAAGCAAAACCACATCACACAAGAAGAAAACCAATTTGAACTGATTAAAAGAACATCAATAAGTTATAAACTCAAAATGATCCAACCAACAATATCAAAGCACCTTAACCAAGTGAAGAAACAAGGATATGAAACCACCAAAGTACAATCTAATAAGAAGTTTAAAAAACACTAATAAAAACTTCTGGCAAGACAAGATCAAACAAGCACAAATTGATGAAAATACGAACAACAACAACAGAAATTCAGCACCAACAAAACAAGCAGCTTACCCTCTCGGGGAAGGGAGCAGTGCTGCCCTCCTCTTCCTGGCCAACGGCCTTATTAGCACTCAAACCTCCACTATCATCACCCATTTTTTTACCAATTCTTTTTCCTCCTTTGTCTTCTTCCTTCGGTTTTTGCCTCTCGAACTCGCTGTCTCTCTCCGATATCACGATCACCTGTTGCTCTTTAACAACCTTATCTTCTCGCTTCTTCTTCTCCTCCTCGGCCGCCTCTTCGTTCTGACGATTCTGATCCTGCTTTTGCTTCAACTTCTTGGCAGCCAACCTAGTCCGCGGCCTCTCCCCCTCGACGGCCGCAGCAGCCTCTTCCCTGGCGATCGCCGCGCGGGTTCTGACTCGAATATTTTGACCGGCGGCGGTGGTAGGTGTGGCGGCAGCTAATGTAGGTGCTTGTTGTCGACCTCGGCGTACGCCTTTTCGCAGCTCCGGCATGTCTCAAAGTCAATCCCCATGCAATTCAAAGAAAAACCTAAACGCCTTATCATGTTATAGTAAGTCTATGAAGAACTTGCTCATCGTTTCTTCAAACGGCTAAACTACTTTCTTTTAGGAGATGGGCTTTGTTGAAGACTGCGAAATTTGATATCTTTCTGGACGATGCTTTGAAATTATAAGTCAATTTCTGAGTTTAGGGTTAGGGTTAGGCTTTGGTTTGGGAATGAGAAATGTGGAAGGAAAAATACTAGATATTTTTTCTGTTATCTTTTTCTTCTCTTTTTCTTTTTTTCTTTTTTTTTTTTTTTTTAAGAATTTTATTTGTTGTTGGATGAAAAATAAAAATAAAAAAGACAATGCAGTAATTTTTCGTTTTTTTTCCCCTGATTTTAATTATTGGTATTGTTATTTTGAAAATTGAGGAGGGGGTTGAGGTGGGGCCAGGTTGGATGAGACCAGTCAAATAAATATTTTTCATACGTTTGAATATTTTTGATCTCTTGAAACAGTCAATTATGTGCGTGCAATCAATCATACACGCCATAATCACACCATATAAGTAGCTTGTACCTGAAGATAAATTCGAACCATTATCGGAGATCAATTCAATTAACAAATCCATCAAAGCTTATACATCATTAATCACCAAAAAATATAACACAAAATTGCATTACTAGCTTATAAAATAGTAGTAAAATAAAGCATGCCTCTCATTTGGTAGTAATTCTTAAATAAAAAAATAGAACTATCTTTAATAATATTATACGGTATATATTTTTAATAAAATTTTTAAAATACTATATTATAATTTAGTATAGAAGTAGATTTGAACAAATACCGATTGGAATTTTTTTATTATATTTATTTATATTATAAAATTAATTTTTAAACTAAAATATTATAATATTAGTGACAAATTATAAAAAGAAAATTTCAATAATAAAATTCATATTAATAAAAAAAATTATAAATATAATATAATTATAAAAAATTAATTATAAAAACCAATTTGGAATAAATTGAAATTTTTAATTCTATAAAATAAAATTTAATTTATTTAAGTTTAGTAAATATATATGAAATTTTTGTAATTTGATTTAATATTAATAATTTGTTTAAGCTCATTTTTAATTAATTAAATAAATTAAACTATAAAAATTTAAATTGTTTTTAATTTTTAAAATAATTTTTTTTAATTTAAAATAATTTCAAATAAAAATTATATAATTTTTTTTAATTATTGTTTTAATATTTAGTTTTATTAAAATATTATATAAAAATTATATTTATATAAGTATATTATTTTTTAGTTTGCTGGAGTGGGCTTGAGCCCACTTTAGCGCTGGATGGGCTACGTCCCTCGTCTGGAACTAATTGAAACTTGGATAAAGAAAATATAATCGAATCCAACGAGGCTTAAATTATTATGCTGTCAACCGGACAACCATTAAATTGGTGTATGATTAGCGGTAATCATATGATGTGAAGTATTCCACATTCAAATTCCAAATTCATTTGCTGAACCAATAAATTCATATTGTGACTCTTCATGCTTGTAGGTTAGTGGAATATGTATGGATCTCCCATACAAGCTTCTTTAATTGTGGAGGATATGAATTGATATTTTAATATTCATTCCAGTTAAAAGTTTCATGCACCAGTAATTGAAGACGTTGACCTGTGTATCGGCAAAATGCGTCTGATGGACTCCAAAGACTTGGGATATTATAAAGCTTCAAGTGAAGCAGAACCACACTATTCGTAGTGTCGAAGAAAATATATTCAAGCAGACTGATGTTCCAGTTGCCCGACAGGTTCTGATGTTTGGTGGACAGGTACTTGAAGATAACAACACTGTTGCAAATTTTAGAAGGTAGTAAAAGAGTTTTATTGGATTTTCTATTCATATTAGACAAAGGGTATTTAATTTGTTTTGTTATATGTCATTATTTTCTTTTTTTTTTTTGGTAAGCTAGTTAAATATTAGTAGATCTTTTCCCTCATTATATTGGTGTTTGCTACATTATTTTTTATTGATTTTAGTAAAAGATATTGATGTCTGCTATTTAATTTATTTGTGTTTGGGATCAGGTTATTCTAATACTAGCTAAGAAACCCGCGCAACTTTTTTAAATAAATTATTAAATAATTATTTTATATATTTTTTATATTTTAGATAGAAATATACATGAAATTTTATTTATGATCATAATTATAATAATAAAATTTATATATAACATAGACAATTAAAAAACACTTCATTTTTAGGATAAAATGATATTAAAATTTAATATTATATTTTTAGTTAAAATCATAAAAGTATAATTTTCTTCTTTATCAATAGATAGAGAAATTAAGAATAATTATAATCAAGTAAAATTAAACTTTTAAGATCTATATTTCCGTTAAAATAAATAAACTCAAATCATTCAAAACTGTAGTAGAACCTCATGGGGTTGATTTTATATTGGGATGATTTCATTTTTAGCCATTTCAAACTTTTAATTAATTTAATAGGCCGTTCAAACTTTATTTTAAGTTTTTAAACTTTCAAAAGTTTAAAACTTTAAAAATAAACCAAATTGACCAACATGCCCTTATAGACGCGCTTCACGGTATCACCAGCCTGTGAAGCGCGCTTCACGGTATCACCAGCCTGTGAAGCGCGCTTCTCCAGCTAATTTAAGTGAAGCGCGCTTCTCCAGCTAATTTAAGACTGGTGAAGCGCGCTTCACCGGCTGATGGTGCCGTGAAGCGCGTTTTTAATGGCATATTGGTCAAATTGGTTCATTTTTTAAATTTGAAACTTTCAAAAGTTTATAAACTTAAATAAAGTTTGGATGATTTATTTACTTAAGGTTAAAGTTTAAAAAGCTCATATTTTATAATTTTTCCTTTTATTTTTTTAATTTTATATTTATGTTATCCTTGTCGTGGTACATATTTGTCCTTAAAAATATATTAATTTTATATTTTTATCTTTCAGTTAACATTTTGTCATTCCTTGTATTTGTTTTGAATAAAATTTATTTTCCATTCTTAAACTAATAAATTCATATTAAATAATTTAATTTAAATTAAAAGTATAAAAACAAAAATAAAATGATAGGGAGTATAATTTTAGAATTGAATAAATAAAATTCAAAATGAAGTGAACACTAAGAACTAATTTTAAACAATATAAATGAAAAAGTAAAATTTAAATATTTTTTCTTTGTTAAATATGTAATAGTTTTCGGTGGATTAGTGTTGATATTGAGTTTTTTTTTTTTAATATACTAAAAATATTGAATAAACTAATTTTTATGAAGACTACTCGGAATACTTATATAATCAATCGAAAAACTTTAGCAACTCCATTTATTTTATGTGAATGAATAGACTTATTTTTAAAATATATATATTCATGTTGGTAATACTTCTTATAATTTTTTATTTTCAGTTATTCTTTAATATTACATATATATATTTTGGTGTTTTATTAGAGTAGAGAGAAATTTAGTCATTAAATTGGTTGTATGCAGCCATACAAATTTTGTGCATATGGTTTGTGTTTCATATTAGTGTTTATGTTAGTAATGTGGGTTGCATAATTGTAAATTTTTTAAAATGGTAATAAAATTATATGAATCCATTTTTTTTAATTTGATTATTTCAAATTTGACTAATTTATTATTATTAGATAATTTTACTATAGAATTATATAACATTAGATAAATTATCAATTCGACTTTTTCGATTTCATCAACTAACTGTTTCTTGTTATAGTTAAGTGGTCAACTCAACCATTTTAATAAAATTATTCCTTAGAGTTACACCATGTTAAGTAAAAAAAAAATGTAATTAACTTTACAAGTTACACCATATTAATTTTGTTTATATAGTTATTTCATTAAAGTTAATAAAAATACACAATCAAATTGATTTATTATTTTCATGTTAATTAATCATAACATTAGTTAAAATATTTTCAAATTTTTTGTAATTTCTCATTTCTTTTTAGATTTTTATTTGTTGTCATTTACTATAAATTTCAATCTTTTCGTATTCTCTTGTCAACCATTCATTTATTAAAATATTATATAGTTAATTATTATTATTATTATTATTATTATACTTTAATAGTAATAAATTCAGAGATTAATAAAAACTAATTGATCATAAATAAAATTACAAAAATATAAATTTTTAATAAAACCATAGGTTTTCCATATATAAAAATGAGAATAAGATAGAAGAAATATTATTATTAAATTATTAAATATAATTTGAAATAAGCTGATTCCAACCAACAATATTCAATATGAACATTTTTAAGTTAAAAAATATACACTGTATTATAATACCATTAAAATGTGAAACTTTAGAATAATGATTAATATATATTTATTACTTTTTATATAAGAATGTCAATAGATGCAAATATTTTTAGTAGTATGGAGCATTATTATGAAGATCTCTAAAATATTGTTGTTTGCCAATGTTTATCAAGTAATACTCCGTGAAACAAAATGTGAATATATATATAATCAATTTTTTCACTTTATTATGAATATGTATATCATACGTTTGTTTTGAAGCTTACAATAATAATAAATTTATAATAAAAAATATATATTATAATACTTTTAAAAAAATATATAAATTCATAAAAAGAATATATCAATTTATAAATTTCAATACACATAAATAAATAAAAGAAAAATAAATAAATCAGTTTAATATATATATATATTAATTTTCAAACCAATCAAATTTATTTATATAATTAATTACTTTGATTGACTCATTAGAAAGAACAAATAAAATAATCTGTGAAATAAAAATGAAAATAATTAATTAACTACAATATAAAATCTATATATAAAAAAACTCCTTAATTCTTGTCTCTATTCTTGATCTCCTCCATTTATAGTTACTATATAAATATATATATATATATATATATATATATATATATAGTGAATGAGAGGTTGAAAATATTCAAATATAATAAACTAAAATAGAACACAAAATAAAATGTAAATAGAAAAAAAACATAAAATAAAATATAAGAGAACCCAAAAAAGAAAGTATATAGAATTCCAAGGAATGTAAATCTTACCATTAATATCGGAGAACAAATAAATATATCTTGTTAATATTTGTGAAAAAAAATTATAAACTAAAAAAAACGCATACCATAAGAATAAAGAAATTGAAATACATTGAAAAGAAGAAAGAAAAAGAGATAGCTTTGAGATTTTATTTTATTTTTTAAAAATTATTGACTTTAACGGGAGTTCAGTTGAGGACATTAAAAATTTAAAAATTTGTGCATTGATAGGTATAATTTAATGTATTAAGTATTGGTATTTTTTTTAGTACTATTATGGGAATGATGTGTAGACAAATCAACCCGCAAAAAAATTCAATTTTTAGTGATTTTCAATTAAATTAATACTATGACACCAAAAACTAAACTAAAAGAGATACGATCTATGTATTATATAAATACATGCATATATAACACAAATATAGATATTAAGAAGAAGAAAAAAAATAGACATACTTTATAGGATTTGACATGAGAAAATCCATAAGAGAAATAAAATAGAATCTTGTTCACATAATAATAAAATAATAAATTAAATAGAAATGAATAAAAAAAATACATTGTTTGACTTTGATTTGTTAGAAATAATTCGAAATTCGTGACACCTACCATTAGAAAATATATAACTAATAAAATATAAAGAATAAAAATATATCAAAATTCGTATAAAAAACAATTGAATAAAAAAAATAAAAAAAATAAAAGATAATTAAGAACCTAAGGATTCACAATAAATTTCAAAATAAAAAGCAATTTAGCCGTCATGATAAAATCTACCTCAATAAATGAATTATGGAACACAAAAAGAGAAAAGAAGTCAGAAGTAATATCGTAAAAGAAATATATGTGAAATTATAATATATATATATATATATATATATAAAAGAATAGAAATAAAAAAGTGAGATCACAATTCCATTCTTCTTGGATGAAATGAACGATAGAAATAATATATATAATAAAAAAAGAACGGAAGGGGAAGAGAAAGAGAAAAGACATAATTTATTTTGAAAATTTACTACAAAAGCATTTAAGATATTTTTATCTAACAGTTTTTTTGAAAATTGAACCGTTTGATATAATAAATAAAAAATTTAAATTTTATTCATTTCTTTTTGTACATAATGCTGAGAAGGAAGAAGTTTAAAATTAAGAATATTAAATAAAATATTGTAAAATTATAACTTTCATTTATTTACATAACTGCCACATGTCATTCTCGGATTGGTAAAATATGAATTAAATCCAAAATTAGCAATTTTAGCTCATTTTCAATGAAAGACTGAACTCTCATCGTGTCCACGTCAATTTCGTGGGACCCACTTAGAGTTATGTTTTATATAATATATAGATTTGTTGTCTCATCTCTTTATACTATATTCGTCCCATAATAATAGTCACAATTTGAGAAAACACAATATTTAAGAAAACCAATCATTATTATTATTATGCTCTTTTACTTGTTTAACCCTAAAAAGAAATCATTAATTTGTTTATTATATTGAATTATTAAACATAAATAGAAGGGTATAAAAGAAAAACCAGGAAATAAATTACATTGAACAAATTTTTTTCCAAATTGTAAGCATTATGGGAGAGGTAGTAATATTTATCCAACTCACTTGAAAATTATTTTTTTTATTAATCAGTAAAAGACTTCTATTAAATATTGTTGCTTTTTATAGTGTCAGTAAAGAATTCTACTAAATACTGTTAGGAGTATGTTTTGTTGTGTATATAATCTCAAAATTCTCAATATTTTTTATTGATAAATATCATCTCTCATTATTTTTTTTTTTTATATCTGACATTTTTATATGCGACATTATTATCTGATGATTTCAGTAAAATGTTGTTGATGTCTACTATTTAATTTGCTTTATACATCGGAACTGGTTATTCCAATATTTTGGCTAGGAATCAGTTAAAAGACTATTATTCAACTTGTCGGGTCATTTATTTTTATGATTTTATCCGAACCACTTGAAGATTATTTTTACTATTATTAATTTCGGTTAAATACTTCTACTATTGAATTATTTTTTTTTTATAATATCAGTAAAGAGTTCCATTGGATATTGTTTTCTATTGATGTCAGGCAAATGTTGTTATTTATTTATTTATTTATTTTTGGATATCATTAGTCTCAATAAATATATATATATATATTTTTATGGGAGTCCGTTAAATATTGAGTCATCTCCCTCGTTATATTGTTTTATGTTTATTTCCTACCGTATTTTGTGATATTATTGATTTTAATAAAAAGTTTGATGTCGAAATTTTTGGAGGAGTCATGTGAAATACTGGTATTCAATTTGTTAGGTCATCTCTCTTCGTGATATTTATCTGATTCACTTGAAAATATTTTTCTATCAATTTCAGTAAAAGACTTATAGTGAATATTGTGTTTCCTTGATAATGTAAGGAAAATACTATTATTAAATTTGTTTTGTTATATGTAATTATGCCAATATTTCTAGTCAGAGTCAATTAAAATATGGCTATTTAATATTTTTATTATCTTTCTATTTGTAATTTAATTTTCTTTACTATCTTTCTATTTGTGATATTTATCCATCCATTTGACCACGTAAATATTTATTTTCATTCATTGGTTGATTTAGTAAAATACTATTATCCAATTTATCTTATCATTCCATAATCATATTGTTGTAGATTATTTTACCATACACGTGTATAAATAATTTATTTATACTCCTAAAAATATTATACTCTGTAAATAATTAAAAAATAATAATTTCCTTTCACAAAAGTTCAATGAATAAATATTTTAAAATATAATTAAATTTATTTTAATATTTTATTTGTTAGAAACATTTTGTAGTTATATCAATATAGCCAACAGGTTAAACAGACAACAACAATAAATTTTAAAGCGTAATCTACCATACCACTATAAATTTAGTTATTTTTTTCTCCCGTAAATATCTAATTTCATGAATCTCATAACTAAGATATTTTAAATTAAAAAATATTGAATAAAAAAAACACACCAAAATTTTATATTTTCTTCCTTTCAGTACCCATTTTTCTTGATAGTATGTCAATGTTTGGTTTGGTCATATTAACAAAAATAAAAATCCTAACGAGGTCTACCCATGCCGACTCATTAAATTTTTAGCATCATCTTATAATAGTCATAAAGTTACCCAAACATGAAAGAGGGTCCCGTCCAACAAAATCCGGGACCCGACCCATCAAATTATAAGGAGTTATATTAAAACCCAGTAGTCTCCTCTCAGTTTATCATGCGACGATTTATTCGATTCTGATAGACATCAAAACCCAAATATGCATACTCACGATGGACCATGTATTATAAATGTAACATTTTCTTCGTGTACTTTAATTATCTTCCCAATGTAAATAAATATAGAACATGCATGTTAGACACCCACCTAACTGTATTTATTACACGTCTCTACAATTCTCAGTCACACCACCACCACATAAACTCTTCGATTGTATCGACTCTTCTGATGTCTTCTTTAAACTTGGCTTGCATGCAGGAACACGTGTTGAAAAAGATTCACTCTGACATTTTTTGTTTTGGTTCTCATTGAGATCCGTGGTGATTTCAATTATCATAACAGCTATATTGACCAAAAAAAATTGAAAATGAAAATGAAGTTAGAGATAAGTATGGACGCCTTGGAACTTATAAGTTTCTGATGATCAACTGGGGAAGTTAAAAATGACTTTATATCGCAATGTGAGTCTCGATGAAAGTCAGATTGCACAGTGAATGCTCAACATGCATGGCCACCTTTATTTACAGTCCCGTGAAATGACGACACGTGGCAGAGCTTCACTGTAAATAATCTGCATGCATGCACTTGATGCCACGTGGCATATTGTCAATGGCAACGTATTAATTACTTCTTTATCAAATCTTAATTTTACGTTTTCAACCACAAACGCCAACGGTCTTGTGATCTTGTCTACCATATACAGAGCAGACAATAAAGTGAGTCTAGTTAGCAGTAGTAGTAGGCAATTTCCTTTTTTCCACATATTTTTTTTCTTTGAACAAATGATCAAATCTATGAAAATTTGAATCAATTTTAGTACATACTATATGTTGTTACCAATAGTGAAATTTTTAAGGTATGGAAATGAGATCATGAACTATTTTTTCACTTATTTAATGCATTTATTTGTAAATATTATTTTTGGGTATAGTTTGATACACTTCTTTTTATTTTAAATTTACTGGAAAATATTTAATTTTTTTACCGTTAAAAGTCAAGTGGCTTATTGATGGTCAAGAGGTCTATTTAATTGTGTCACACATGGCAAAAGATGCCTGAACTCACCACCATGCTCATCTTTACTGTCCTCAACATGTTGCTTCTGTTCCATTGTCGCTCGTGAATCGTGATTTCAATTTTGAAACTCGAAATAACAGCTATAATATTTATTGATTTATTTATTTATTGAGTTTTCCTTTTACTCATTTTGACTTGCAAATACGAATTTTAAATGGATATTAAAATAGTTTCTGAAATAAATCTAAGCAATATTTAAAAAAAAAAAAACTTATACTACTATTTGATAGATTGACTGAGGGATTATTAACCATAATATTATCAGTATATCCCTTAACTTTTAAGATGTCCTAATGATGATTTAGTTGTATAAAAATTAAAGAGATGTTATTATAATTGGATTGCAATTAAAAAATAATGAAAATTTAATTGTAAATAATCAGTGAGGAAATATTGGTAGCTATATGAGTTTATTTTTAACTTAAAATTAACTATTTATAAAATAGTAAAATTATTAAATAATATTTTGTTACTTGTGAAATTAATTTAATGATATGTTTTAATAATATTAAGATATTTGATTAAAGTACATTCTTTAAAAAATAAACTTAGAGGTGAATTTATTTGATTATTAATGTAATATTTACTTTTTCTGAATAATATTATGCATGTGAAAGTAATATTTTTCAATATTATGCAGTTTTATTTTCATTGTTTTTGTGGGCAAAAGTGTTAAATTAGTATTCAATTTAAATTTATTTAGTGATTTTTGTTGATGGAAATTTTATATTATTTTTATTTATCTAGCTAATTGTATAAATATTATTTTCTTATTTTATGGACGATGCTAACCAGATTATTATTCACTCGATAATTTCATATCGAGTTAGTTTAATTTAATATAAATAATAATAATAATATACTTTTTAACTCATAAAATAAAATTTTAGATATTAATTTCTATTTTTTTCATATCAATACAAATGACATAATATTTTTTTTCCTTCCTATGTTAATATCACGTCATTTTCATGGATTATAAGTATTACTTACGAAAATATTATTTTTAATATTATGATATTAATTCCACAATCTCATATAAATATAAATAAATAAAAATATTAAATTATTATAATATAAAATTTAATTAACCATTACATTACTTATTTTAATTATTTTATTAATTATTTAAGTGCTATTATTTTATTTTTATTGATGTTATATTTACGATTTATACGATATATTATTTTTAAATTAATTAAATATCAAATTATTGTTAATATTTAGTGTAAGGTTTCAAATATCATTATTTTTATGTTTTTTTTTTAAATTATAATTATGATAACTTTATAATTTATATTACCTCCTTTTATAATTGATTGACGAAATGGTATGCCTTCATTTTTATTGGTTTTTATATTTCGTTGTATTTGTATTGAATTGTTTTATCTATTTAATTATTAGGTAGTATTATCTTTTTATTTTATTTGAATTTTATTTGAATACCCGTAAAATATTGTTAATTTGTCTATTATATCATCCATCCTAGATGGTTATAAAGAAAATTGTTATATTTTTTAAGTTTGTTATGCAACAATCTATTCCGTTACAAATCTCAACGCCAAATGAATTATTGCTATTTTTTTTCTTAATCGGATTACATGAGTATGTTACAATCTTATTTACAATAAATTTTGTTTTTAAAAAGTGTCGCTGAAACTAGTCCTATCCAAATTGTGGGATTATATTTTATCCAATACACTCTATCATATAAGTATTTTATTTTCACTAGTGATAGAATTTTTATTTTTATTTTTTCAAATTGTTGTCAGTAAATTGTTACCCAAATTTGTGGGTCATCTATTTCCTACCGAATTTATTATTATTATTATTATTATTATTATATTTCATAATCTATTTGCGTAACATGTTTCTCCTTGATATTTATACAATTTACCTAATTATCTAAATACTTTATTTTTCATTAGTTAGATTCTGTCAGAATATTTTTCTTTTATGAAAGATCATTTTCTGTTGGTATCAATAAAAACTTGATATTTAATTTATTTTGTTATATACGTTTCAAATATTTATCTTTTATATATGATTATTCCAATATTTTCAGCCGTAGACACTTAAAAAAATTGATAGTCAATTAGTATTATTAGTTATATTTGATCATCAGTATGTTTTATTTTTATTGGTTTATTGTACATTACTATTTTTATGGAATATTGTTTTATGTTAAAAGACTCATATTTAATTTGTTTTGCTAAATATGATCATTTCAATATTTAAAAAGAATTTATTTCAAAAGACTTGTTTGATCATCCCTCACTTTGATATTTATATTTTTTCTTCATCAGTAAAAGGTTGTTACAGAACTTGTTTTTCTTATGTAGGTAAAAGATTGTTATTCAATTTGTGTGGTCTATCTCATCATCTTCCTACTTTATTTTTACTGGTTTATTACATCGAATTATTCCTTGTATATTGTTTTAATGTCAGCAATAAAATATTTTTATTGGATATTGTTTTATGTTCAAAAGACGGCTAGTCATATTTCTCATTGATCTTTATCTAATCCATTTAATATACGGTTTATGTTGATGTTAATAAAGGACTTCTGCAAAGTTTATGTTCATGTCAGTAGAAGATTGTTATTTAAGTTGTTTTGTTATTTATGTAAGCCATTTGATTAATCCGTGTGTTGTTATTTATAGTCAAAATATAATTTGTTGTGTTATTTTTCATGTCATCTGGTTATTTTAATATTTTGACTAATTTAATTTATCTTGTTATTTGTGTGTGCCATTGTTCTAATATTTTGGTTGAGTTAGATAAAAGACTGTTATTACTCATTTATATGTTTTATGTATTATCTACATTATTTTCTGTTCATGTCACTAAAGAATGCTAAATTTATTTTCGTCATCTGTCATATGATTATTCCAATATTTTGGATATGAGTCCGATAAAATATTACTATTCAATTTGTCAGGTCATCTCTCTACTTGTGATATTTGTTTAAACAATTTTATGTATTATTGGTTGATGTCAGAGAAGATTTATATTGTTTTGTGTTCATGTCAGTAACAAATTGATCATTAAAAAAAAAAAATAGTCAGATTGCATGCATGTAACAAAGGGAAGTAATTTAGTGACAAAATAAATAAATAAATAAAAGATTTGAATGAGTATCATATCAACCCAATGAATTAAATAAAAGTCTTTTATCTGACTTGTATCCAAAAATATTGGAACAATCACATGCCATACACAAACAACAAAATAAACTTTTACATGGCAGCCTTTACAGAAAACAATATAAAAGTCTTTTAACTGACATCAACATGAAACATATCACAATAAGAGAGATGATCCGATAAATTAAATAGCAGTCTTCTATATGACTCATATCCGACAAACTAAAGGCTGCTATTTAATTTGTTTTGTTGTTTGTCTGTGCCATTTGATTGTTCAAATATTTTAGATATGAATCTGATAAAAGACTGCTATTCAATTGGTCCGGATCATCTCTCTTCTTATGATAAACAACAAAACAAATTCCTACATGGCAGCCTTTACAGAAAACAATATAAAAGTCTGATATTAACATAAAACATATCATAAGGAGTGAGATGATCCGACAAATTAAATAACAGTCTTCTATCTGGCTCATATCCGAAAAACTAAAGACTGGTATTAATTTGTTTTGTTGTTTGTTTATTCCATTTGATTGTTCCAATATTTTAGATATGAATCCGATAAAAGGCTGCTATTCAATTGGTCGGATCATCTCTCTTCTTATGATATGTTTCCCAATGATATGTTTTATGTTGATGTTAGTTAAATAATTGTTATCTATAAAGCAATATTTTAGATATGAATCCGATAAAAGGCTGCTATTCAATTGGTCGGATCATCTCTCTTCTTATGATATGTCTCCCAATGATATGTTTTATGTTGATGTTAGTTAAAGAATTGTTATCTATAAAGGCTGCTATTTAATTTTTTTTCTATGTTGTTTGTGTATCCCAATGATATGTTTTATGTTGATGTCAGCTAAAGAATTGTTTTCCATTAAAGTTTTTTTTTTTTTTTTCTGTTGTATGTGTATCACATCTGATTGTCGGATGGTTATAATATTTCATCCAATCATTTTATTTACTATTTATTTTAGATCAGAAAAAAAACATTCCATGAGTTATTGTTTTTATATTAACATCAAGGCTGCTATTTTAATTTATTTATTTATTTATATGTATGCTATCTGATTATTCCAATTTTTTCGAAAGAAATCAGTTAAAATGTTAATATTCAAATTGTCAGGTCATCTTTTTTATACTATATTTATTAAATTCACTTAGTCACAATATTATTTTATTTTCATTCAATTAATTTATTTAATAAAATACTATTTGGCTGATCTAATAATCTAATAGTGATATTAGATATGTTTTCTTCTAAAATATATATTCTATAAAATATATATTTGTTAATATAACCGGTAAAAAAAATACCATTGCTCTTATTTTCTTTTTAAAAAACACACTAAAAAAAACCTAATATATATATATATATATTTTAACACAACTAAATTCATTTTAATATTTCATATTTTAGAAGCATTTTATTGTTTCCTCTACCTAACCAATGTTAAACAAACCATAACAATAAACTTTTGAGGTGTAATTAATCATCATAATAATCTCTTTTTCTTTTTCTTTTATAAATAACGTTTGCATATACTATATTTTAGGAAAATAATTTCTAAACAAAAAAATATATATAAAAAAAAGGAAAAAACAATAAACACCACCACGCCAACTAATCCACCACCGAAAAATTCACGTTCCCTCGATTACCTAAAATTCGCAGTTTCCCGCTCCAAGTCGATACACATTTCAAACCAATTAATTAAATATAAAATTAAATTCACTCACATCTATATAAATTAATACACAGAAATCCTCTTCAGTCTCCTCAACACACTCTCATCTCTCCCTCTCTCGCTTTCCTTCTCTCTAACCGCCGCCGTCTATCTCCCTCTCCGGTCGTGTAATGACGAACAAAAACACCATAATCGGCTGCTCCTCCGCCAGGAGGCAGTCGTCGAGGCTGAAGGCGATGGAGGTAGTTAAGAAGGAGGAGGTCAGCGAAGAAACTGAAGCGGAAGAAGCTGCCTCGGAGGTGGAAATTGACAAAAAAAGTACAAGAAAGAGAAAGAGCAGAAGTGGAGGATCATCCACTAAGAAGAGTTCGGTTAAATTGAAGGCCGAAGCTGCTTCAGAGCCCATTGTTAAATTGGAAAACGATGATGAAGAATCTGACGCTAGATTCATCGGAGAACCTGTCTCCGCTGAGGAGGCAAGAAAACGGTGGCCAAAGAAATATGAAGCAAAGGTATTGTCCTGTTTTTTTGACAATGTTGTTATGTTTTCTTTCTTTCTCGATTGTGCTTTTACTAATTGGGAATATTGTAAAGGAAAATTATTTTGATTTAATCTTTTTATCTGATCATTCTCATTTCTAAACAGAAACCTGCATCAAAGTCAAGAATTCAAGAGTGAGTGTACACAACTGTTTAACCCAATATCTGTAATCATAGTGTCTGTTTTGTTACCGTATTGTTTTTAACTAATACGGATATTTTGATTTTGCTCAGCATTGACGAAGATGTGTTCGTACTTGCTCGTCGCCATTACTTGAAGGCTGAGGTTGATGGTCATGTATTTGAACTTTATGACGATGCTCATGTAAAGGTAAGTGTTTTCTTTCTAGGTGTTATTTATATCATGCATGTACTTGGATTGATCGATATAGATATGACTTCTTAATAACTTGTGTTATTTTATGTTATTTTTCTTCTTGTATTTAGGCCGGCGAGGGGCAAGCCGATTATATTTGTAATATTATTGAAATGTTTGAGGGGGTTGATGGAGCTCTTTATTTCACAGCACAGTGGTACTACAGAGCAAAAGACACCGTAAGTGTTAATCAGTGATTATATTTTTTCTTTTTTCTGTCATGCATTTGTTTTCCAAATGTTGATCTTGTTTTGTCTCTTTAGGTGATTGAATATCACGGTGATGGGCTGATAGATAGGAGGAGAGTGTTCTTATCCAAAGTTCAGAATGACAACCCTTTGGATTGTCTTGTTAAAAAGATTAATATTGCAAGGATACCTTTACAGGTGTGTTGGTTTTTGAGTGTATATGTTTGTTTCTTTTTATCAATGGATGATTTACATTAATTTAAATTTGCATATCAGATTGGTTCACACCCAGTTGTCATTCCCGAACCTTTCGATTATTACTGTGACATGATGTATTTATTGCCCTATTCCACATACATAAAGTTGCCACCAGGTTAGTAAGGTTTTCTTTGAACATTAACAAATTGGCCGCCGTGTGATACTCAGATCTAACTTAAATTTTTATTTACTCTTGGCATGATAAATAATTTATAAGAAAATTTTAAGGGTTCTAGATGTTTCTGTAGGAGGTACTCCACCTAGGTCTACGGTTTCGAACGAAGATGGATTAAATGCATCCAAAGAAGCTTCGAGTGAAGATGAAATGAGTGAATCCAAAGTAACTTTGCGTGAAAATGAAGAGCTGACATTGTTGGATTTGTATTCTGGCTGTGGTGCAATGTCAACCGGTTTATGCTTTGGTGCAAACATGGGGGGTTCAAATCTTGTTACAGTAAGTTGCTCATGAATTCAATTAATTTGTGATTAATCATTGTTATGAAATGAAATCTCAGATTTTTTTTATTTGTTTATTTTTAATTTCAATTTATCTATATATATTTTTTCCAGAAATGGGCCGTAGATATCAATGAGTTTGCATGTGAGTCTCTTAAGTTAAATCATTCTGAAACTAAGGTAATTATTTGTGTTTTTGAATTCAAGTTATAAATATGATATGTTCTAAACAAGTAAATTACATAAATCAGGTTCGTAATGAGTCTGCTGAGGATTTTCTCTCATTGTTGAAAGAGTGGAAAAAGTTATGTATTACTTTTTCTTTAATTGAAAGTGAATGTCCCAATAAAGAATTAGAATATTTTGATATGCTTGTTGGCCAAGAGGAAGAAGATGAAGAGAATGATGATGAGGATGAAGAAGGTGAAGCTAATGATGATAGTGATGATGCCAATGATCCCTCCAGAGATTTTGAGGTTAAAAGACTACTTGAAATATATTATGGTGATTTGAGTTTGAAGACATCCAAGAAAAAATCCAAAAGAAAATGTGGAGAGAAATCTAGAGAGAAATCCGGAGAGAAAGAACTCTACTTTAAAGTAAGTTTATATTTAATTTTATATAATTTTTAATTTATGAATAAAAATTTAATATACAAATTTAAAAATGTATATACTTTTATTAATTATCATATTTTCTATTTTAAATTTTAATTTTGAAGGATAAATATATATGTATAAATAAAAATTTTTATTTAATTTTTTTTAATCAATGTGATGATTTTATATTAAATTATTTTACTAAGTATATTTTATATTATATTTTTGAAATGGTTTATAAACATAATATAACCTAGTGAATCTCCAAATTTGTGTTGTAGGTTCGTTGGAGAGGTTATAGTCCTAAATATGATAGTTGGGAACCACTCTCTGGATTAAGGTTTGTAAATCTACATTAATTTGTTTTAGTTTATTTCATGAGACTAAGTCATTTTCATATTATGCGAGGAATAAATGCAATCTATAATTCTCTTACAGGGATTGTAGGAAAAGAATAAAAGAATTTGTTATCCGAGGTTACAAATCAAAAATTTTACCTTTACCGGTAACTTTTATTCTTCTCAGTATTATATTGATCAAGTCATTTCCATCTATTCTAATTTTGTATTTATTTTTTAATTTTTATTGATTAGGGCCATGCTGATGTGATTTGTGGCGGACCTCCCTGCCAAGGCCTCAGTGGTCATAACAGGTTTAGGAATGAAGATGAGCCATTGGAGGACGAGAAGAATAAACAATTACTTGTGTTTATGGAGATAGTTGAATTTCTTAGGCCTAGGTTTGTCTTAATGGAAAATGTGGTAGACATGTTGAAATTTTCAAAAGGATATGTTGGACGTTATGCTCTTGGTCGCCTCATTCAAATGAATTACCAGACCCGATTGGGTATTATGGCAGCTGGGGCATACGGACTTGCTCAATTTCGGATGAGGGTTTTCTTCTGGGGAGCTCTATCATCTGAGGTGTTATGTAGAACTCAGTTATTGTTAATATTTAACATGTCCAGCTTTACTTCGTTTCTGAAATTCATATTATTTCTGGCAGATTCTACCCCAATATCCACTTCCAACACATGACCTTGTTTTAAAGGGATTTGCCCCGAAAGAATTTGAGGTATTAGTCCTCATTATTTTCCTGTGTATGATGGTATTGTTTGGACTTCGTCTTTAACTAGTTATGACCAATGCAGAGAAACACAGTAGCTTACAATGAGGGTCAATTAAAAGATTTAAAGACAAGACTGCTGCTGAGAGATGCTATCTTTGATCTTCCAGCTGTACGTATTACATTTTCTAGGTTTTGTTTCTTAACACATAATATCTTGTCTTACTCATATTTGGGGTTGTAGGTCGGGAATTATGAGGGCCGTGATGTAATGCCTTATGACAAAGAGCCCGAAACTGATTTTCAACGATTTATCAGACTAAATAAACGTGGTAAATAAGCAGCTTTATGGAATGCTCCTAGCTATTTGATCGAGGGTTTGGTATCTGAACGATTAAATACGGGTATGATAAGCAGACTTATTTTATTCAATTGTTTGGCTGTCTTGCAGAGTTGTTGGCTGGTGCATCAGAGCCGGGTGCAGAAGAGCATTTACTCTACGACCATCGTCCATTAGAAATGAATGCAGATGATTATCAACGGACAATACGAATTCCTAAAAGAAAGGTATTGTCTTAAATTTCGAGAAAGAAAATGAGAATTTCCCTAAGTTATTTCTTTTTGTTATAAGAATTTCCCTAAGTTATTTCTTTTTGTTATCAGGGAGCTTGCTTTAGAGACTTGCCTGGTGTACGTGTGCGTCCTGATAACAGAGTAGAATGGGATCCTAATGTGGAGAGGGTTTATTTAGATTCTCAAAAGCCTCTGGTACAATTTGGTTCCAAATCACTGTCATTCAGTACCTTTTTATTTTCTGCAGATCCTTAATATGGTTCATTTTCTATTGTTTATGGTTGCAGGTCCCCGACTATGCAATGACGTTTAGGGATGGGTCATCAACTAAGTAAGTCAGTTTCCATTTTCCTTGAATCACACAGATAATTCCATATCAAAATTTTGCTGATTCATATGTGAAATATGCAGACCGTTTGCACGCCGTTGGTGGGATGAAACTGTTCCTACAGTGGTTACTAGAGCACAGCCTCACAATCAAGTAAACATCTCTAATTTGCTTATATATAGGGCATATCATACTAAACAATCTAAACTAAAGACATCCCAAATCTCTGCTGATCATACAGGCTATCCTCCATCCTGAGCAAGATCGTGTCTTGACTATCCGTGAGAATGCTAGGCTTCAAGGATTTCCCGATTACTACCAGCTCTGCGGTCCCGTGGTGGAAAGGTAGTATTTTTTTTCCAAATTCAAATCCACGCCATTACTATTAGACGGTAAAGAGCGCTTACTAACACATACTTATCGATTCAGATACATTCAAGTAGGCAATGCTGTTGCAGTTCCGGTTGCTCGAGCATTGGGATATGCCTTGCATTTGGCGATGAAAGGAATTGCTTCTGAAGATCCTCTGTTCGTTCTACCGAAGAACTTTCCTCAAATCCGGAATCCGACACCTGTCACTGAGGCTGAAGCGGTGGCTTGATCATTCGTGTAATCATATCATTGGTTGTGACTATTTATATTCCTAATTGTTATTTGTAGTTTTGTCTTTCATTTGAGGTTGATGAACAATCAAGTTTAGTTTGTGAAATAATTTGTGCTAGTTTTTATTTAATTTCGCTATGGATACTTTCTCAGATCATTAGTTGTAACGTCTAGAATAAGCAAGTACAATACCAAATACTGGTTTCATTTCATTAAGCATCATTGCATTAATCACGTAAACATTTGGAGAGAGGTACAATCTAACAAAACCAAAATCCTCTAAAGTAGAAGTGAAAAATGCAAAAATAGAAAGTGAAAAGGAAAAAACGTAGAAGATGAAACCTCATCAGCACTGAACTAGGTTTTGGGTACACTGAAAGAAAGAGGAGGCAGTCGTAGTACAGCTTCTTCCGTTTCAATTGGGTCTGATCTCAGAATCTGTCACCAAAAACCAGAAACAAGTATGAGAGTTGCCCAAAAAAAAAACGAAGAGTAAAGAAAAGGAGAGTTTACTGGATCATGAAAAGGTGGTTTAGTGTCGTCTTGTGCTGGTCTAAATGGTGGTTTCTGGGTGTTTTCAATCTTCATCTGGGTTTGAATATCATCGTTCTTGTTCGTCTTCATCTGTATCTCCGTAGCTTTCATTTTTCTCCTTTTACCGTTTCCGAGCGATTTGGGTTAGGGAAATCTTATAACGTGAGAAGGGTATTTTGGTAATAGAGCATCGGCGGATAAGTAAACGGACTGGTTTCAACTTAAATAGATAGTTAGTGAGTGACACGTAATAAATTCCAAATTTTGAGTGATGATTTCCCACCAAATTCAAAACCTAATCCAACGGTCGAGTACTACCTCTCACCTCCAACAGCTACAATCGCTCTTCTTCAAGACATGTCTTGATCACAACCCAAACATCGTCACACATTTCCTACTCACTTCTCTCTCAATCTCACTCAATTCTTCCCGATCTTTTTTCGACCATCTTCCCATCTCGCCTCCGCTTTTTGCATATAATTCGCTTATCAGAGCATACACAAGATCCTCTATTCCATTGGAGGCAGTCAAGTTATTCCGTGAATTGCTTCAAAATGGACTCAAACCGGATAAGTTTACTTGCCCTTTTGTTGCAAAAGCTTGTGGTCGGTGCTCGTTAAAGGGACTTGGTGGATGTGTGCATTCTTTTATTTTCAAGTCGGGGTTTGATCTAGATAAATATGTTGGTAACACCCTTTTGAAAATGTATGGAGATTTTAATGAAATTGGACTTTCACAGAAGGTGTTCGATGAAATGCATGTGAGAGATGTTGTTTCTTGGAGTTCTCTGCTTGCTGCTTATAGTTCCTGGTACCCTGCTTTTAAATATGAATTTATTACTACTATTTTGTGTCACCCAGTGTTTAAGGTTTGATGGTAATTCTACCTATGCATGTTTATGTGACCTGCGTTATATTAAATTTTTCTTCTGCTTGCAGTGAAAGCCCATTGGAGGCGTTCAAGGTATTCCAGCAGATGAATGTAGCAAAAGAAAAACCAAATTCTGTTACCCTAGTAAGTCTGCTTTCTGCTTGTACTAATCTGCTTGATGTGGGTGCTGGAGAATCCGTTCACTCATATCTCATTGTTAATGGTATAAAATTGGATGTTGCTCTGGGGACATCACTAGTTGAGATGTACTCCAAGTGTGGGCATGCTGACAAAGCTTTGAAAATATTTGAATCCATGCCTGAGAAGAATCTGCAGTCTTGGACTATCATGATTTCCGGTCTGGCAGATAATAGCCGAGGGAAGGATGCTATTTCCTTGTTTAAAATGATGATCCGATTGGGGCTTAAACCAGACACCATGTTGTTTTCTGTGGTTTTGTCAACTTGTAGCCATTTAGGTATGGTGGAAGAGGGTAAAAGGTACTTCAGCGAAATGAGGAGTAAATACAATATGGAGCCGACCATGGAACATTATGGATGTATGGTTGATATGCTTGGGAGAGCAGGATTGATTGAAGAAGCATTATCTATTATCAGGAATATGCCGATGAAACCTAATTCAGTTATAATAAGGAGTTTACTTGGAGCATGTAGAAATCATGGTCAAGTTCTTTGTGTAGATGATGAATTTAAGGACCTTTTACTAAGACTAGAGCCTTATAAAGGAGCAAACTATGTGCTTGCTGCTGGTGTATCTTCTCTATCTGGGTATTGGGATGATGCAGCTAATATCATGGATTCTATGAAACAGAAGGGGTTGAAGAAGATACCAGGATGTAGTTGGGTGGACGCAAATGTTAGATCTAGCAAAGACAGTGATTAAAAAGAGGATGAAGTTATTCAATTTATATCTTAAACAGCCTGTATGTGCAGTTTGCGTTTCTTTTGTGGGAGAGATCAATAGAGGAAGTTAAGTTTTGGGTTTTTACCAAAAACCTGTAAGTATTTCTCGCAATCTAGAACCTAGCAGACCTAGTGAAAACATTTTCCACATAGAGAATCTTTTGCAGAAGCCGACAATATTTTGCCCTAGATGGATAGAATCACTTCAAATGTTATCCGTTAGACCCAGTGCACAAAATGGCTGACTGTTTGGGAGGATGGAAGTTACATACAGATGGATGATTGATCAGAAACAGAGGAACGAAAGAAGACGAACAAAGCAAAAGAGCAAAACAGAAAGAAACAATCTGGGAGGCAACAATTTTAGGTACTTCTAAAATTTATAAATCTTCATTTGATATACTTTTATTTATATATATATATATATATATATTGAATTCTATGATTTGTACCATGTGTTCTGTGCAGTTTAACGGGAAGCAGTTTTGCTAAGGGAGAATCAACTGAGCTTGGCACATTATGAAACTAGCAGTAACTAGCAGTGAGTAAAATTTTTTATCCACTTTGTTCCTTTTCAATTAAATACTATTTTATTTTCTTCAAGTTTGTTATTATAAACCGTTTAAAATTTTCAGAGTTTAATCTAATTTTAAGTTGAGAATGGGTGTTTCTAGCCTTTTAATTTATATTTTGGTAATACAATTTTGGTATTCGGTAAAATACATTGGGTATTCTAGAAAAGAAATAGAATTGAATTTTTTTTAGTTACTACAACAAATTTATATCTAGTAAAACAATAGAAATTGATATTAACTAAAAATAACTAGTATGTATATGAAGCAGAATACATTTGTGTCTGGGTGGGAACTCACATTACATTTTCATTACCACCATACTAGCTTGCAATCAGGGTGACTCGGTATTAATAAATTTTAAAGGAAAAGTTGTTCTGGGGGAGTAAAGAAATTGTCTGCCTTGTTGATAATTTATTGTTCGTTTAACATCCTCATCCTATCTCAAATCCTTGAATTATATATATTTTTTAATTTTTAACTTTTTCTTTTCGTTGATTTGTTCATAAATGATCATTGGTGAGCAGAGGGAATAAAAAAAAAGTATAATATTTGTATGGGAAAGTACCAGTTTGCCTTCCATTTTTGTAATTTGAACGATATTTTTGCAAATTATAATAAATAGAGTTTATTTTCAAAATAAATGTTTATCAAAAGGTTAAAATAATTTTTCATATTTGTATTGTTTACCACGAAAATAAAATAAATGAAATAGGTAAGAAAGGATGAGAAAGATGTAATGTGTTACTACTTAGTTTTTGTTTTTTAAAATGACAATATGATATATTGCATATTTAGGCACTTCTCCATTTAATATATATATATATATATATATATATAGTTTAGTTGATAGATATTAGTAGAATCTTTTTGCGAGACTCGGTCATTGCTCCTTTATTAATATTTCAAATGATTCAATGAGTGGTTTTTGTCTGATTTGTGTATTTGAGGACCATTAGTGGGTAATTGATTAAAAATAAAACTAATAAGAGGATAAAAAAATATAATCAAAACTTTATAGTTTTAAATTTTGTCACTTGCTTGCTTTCACAAAGTTGAATTTAAGGTTTGCACCTTTCATCTTCATTCCTATCACATATTTACACAAGGTTTTGCTGTTAGGTAACCATATACACGGTTTTTCCATCACCAACCCATGCATCTAGATGGTTGTACATGTCCAACAACCTTTAGAGTATGGTTGTTTGCAATGGTTTCTAACTTTTTCTAAGAAGAGGACCCTGCCACTTTTAGAAATTGAAAATAGTTTTACTTACCAGTTAATTTGTTTCTACTTTCATTTTGAAACCGAAATTCATTGTATTTACTCACTAAAACAGCTAACAAGCTTGTTGCTCAAGTTCTGCTTCAGACACGGTTCAATCAGTTTTAACAGCATTGAATTTCTTATTATAGGACACATATAATCTATAAATTAATAGGTCTTCATTATCAATTGGCATAGAAACTCAAAACCAACAGTGTAATAAAGAAAATGGTGAGAGTTAACAACAAAGTCTTGTCAAGCCTTTTGATCACTGCCCTTCTCTTACTTGTGATTTTGGAGGGTGCTGAAAGCATTGAATGGCGTGCTATGCTTTTTCGATATTATGGGAATAAGGATGAGAATGTGGATGATTACAATTAGAGAATTATCAGAAATTAGAAAAGTTAAAATATAGAAACTATGTATTTTTTTTAGGAAGAAAAAGATTGTTATGAAAGGATGTATAGTAAGGTGGTTTCGACATCATGTTATATATACTCTGTGTATTTATGAATTTCATTGAATTAATAATTTATTATCTCTTACAAGTTTGTTTCACGTTTTAGTATTCATTGCATGAAAAACAACTCCCTGATGCACCAATTTGAAAGTCACCAACTTTAAAAATTATGATCATTCTAAATAATTTGTTTCATAGGAAATCATTTGAGACTATTTATTTTTCTGAAGACATCTATATATCTTTTGTTAATAAAGTTGATGATCCTTCTACCATTTATAATTCACAATCCTCCTCAGGACGTAAAGGTAAGAAAATGAGTTGTATAACTTTTAGTATTTCTTCCCAGTTTCTTATCCTTTTTCCAGCTCACTGTCTGTTTATATAACAACTTTCAGCCATTGTGGTTTGTGGTTGCAGCCTGTTGAAAGTTTGGACACCAACGCGGTGGCACCGTCATTCTGGTTAATTATTTTCATCGCTTGTGGCTCCTGCACTTGCAATGTCTACATGCTAATGATTGTTCTCGTACAGCAATGTTTCAACAGTATAAGCAAGTGTAAGCCATTCTTCTATTTTGCTGCAAACTACTGAAATGAAAAAAAAAAAAAGAAACAATGAATATTTTGAACATGGAGAGAATTAGTCAAAAATTAATTATCATATAGCTAAAATAGAGATCTATATTCATTTTAGCATTCACAGGTTTCACTACATTTTAATGGCATATATCCACTGACCTTAAGAAAAAAATTGAACAGAAGTAATAAATATAAAATATTTTCATTAAAATACAATTTGTGGTCCCAAATTGTGATGGTTTCACCTCGTTTTCATTGTTATTTACCTATTGTTTATTAACATACAATAGCTATATAAAAATAGATCTCATCCAAGATAGGTTTCTTATTTGCACCACTCTGAATTTACCCATTTCAAAAAAGAAGAAAAAGCTGAATGCATGTAATTGATTGATCTTAAAATAGAAATATAGCTATAGTTTAGCTATTTCTCTTCTTCATAATCAATCAAATCAATCTGTAATTGATGTGAAAATGAAGAGAAAAAACAACAATGGATTGTCGATTATCCTCATGATGCTGACCATCATTTTCTTGTCGATGGTGGTGGGAATAGATTCTGGTTTGGACGGATTAATGAATGGTGGTGGTGGTGAAGGTGGTGAAGTGCAAACACTTCCTGTTGATGGAGGTGAAAGGGATTCACAGGGAAATTGGCGTAATTACTTTTTTCGATGTTTTTTGGATAACAGGGGGAAGAATAATGGAAATTAAATAGCTTTTGACCATACAAATTTTGGTCATTTGGAGATGGAGTTCTTTAGATTGATAATTTTCACCCATGTAAATCTGTAAGTTCAGATTTGTAAATTGTAGAAATATGGAAGTTTTTGCCATGTATATGTTTATGTTATGACACTTTTCAATCTTTACTTTTTGTTGCTCTTATGTTATTGTATGTTGAATGATCAGACAGATCTGTTTTGATAATGTAGGAGGATAGTAAAATCCATGGAGGTTTTTAGAATTGAGAGCATCTTCATAGTCTGGAATGACAACAATGTAAGAGCACAGGTCTTTGGGATGATTAAGAACAATTTTTTAAAAATAGTTTATTATTTTAATATTTGATTTATTTTTTTTATTGCTGTAATATATTTTAAGATTATTAGGAGCTCATTCATATTGCAGTTAAGTCCATGTTTCTCAAACGTTGTGTTTGGTTGATGTCCCAACCGGAGGACACATGGGTCTCTGTCTTTAAACGTGTTTGCTATCGGTTTCAATTTCATTTTGTATTCGTCTCCGGCGTACAAGATACAAAATTTTTATACTCTTTCAAACTGAGGTACAATTTATTTAGGGACGGAGATAGAGACACACATAATTTTGGATGGTCAAAAATACCCTCATCATTTTCATCAATTCCAAATGTGTAATAAAAAGATAACCATCTTACATCACAAACGTTGAGAGTATATTAAAATTTTGGGGTAATTTACTGTTTTTTATATTTTTTTTCATTTTTGTCCCTCTAACCAAACACTGTTTTATTCTGGAGACGGATACAAACTTTCAATTTTGTCCACCGCAACCAAACACTCTACTCTCCCTAATTTTTGTGTTGTATCGTCTCCAAATTTGTATATTGTCTCCTGACTCCAACAGGGTCACCGGAACCAAACGCAACAAAATGGATGGAGCATATGGAGATTTCCAAATTTGTATATTGTCTCCTGACTCCAACAGGGTCACCAGAACCAAACGCAACAAAATGGATGGAGCATATGGAGATTGGGTACGACCAAAGGTGATACATGATAGTTGCATGCCTAAAATCCTAAGGTTAAGGATTTGTGGTTTATCTTTATTACTACTATTTTTCTCTCATAAAAATTCAATAAAATGGAATAGAGACCATGGACGTGGAATGAAATAAAATTTTGGACCTGTACTTCTTTTATTATATATTTCTAATACTGTAAAAATTGTAACCGTGACTGTGGTCAGCCCGTGATCGGCGATCACGGGCATGGTGAGAAAAAAAAATATGAAAAAAATACTACGGGATTTTGGTAACCAAGCTCGTTTGGGCCCCAAACCGTGACGGTCAAACCACGGTTGACCGTGGTCAAACCCGTTATTTAAAAGTATAATATATTTATTCATAAAGAGCTATTTTTATTACCACCACAATGCATTGAACATTTTCTATATCGATACAATTTGAAAACAACAAAAATGGTACATAATGAGCAAAATTATTTTTTATTTTGGTATAAAAAAAATAAAATAATTGAATTATATAAAAATAAAAATAATTTAAAAAAACGGTCAAACCCGTGACCGTTCGGGCCCGCCCGTGCACTGGTTTGATCAATTTTATTATTTTTTTGTCATTTTAAGTATGGACTTTTTAGGACCGTGACCGTAAAAGTCCGTGACCGGACGGTCACGGTCAGACAGTCATGGTCATACCCGTTTGACAGTGCTATATATTTTAACATAGTTTTGAATTTTGGTTAATGTGTTTTTGAATTCCGACGTTGAAATAAAATTTTGTGATGATTTATTTAAAATTTTCAATTTAAAAAAGATTAATCATTAAATGCTTATATATATATATATATAATTTAACACATAAACTTAATATCTTGTCGTAAAGTAGTAATTGGTTTGTAGGATGGGGTTATTGGAGAGCAATAGACAAATTATGTCTTCTTAAACATAAAAATCTATAAGGTATTATCAGTTTTTAGAGTACAACTAAAATTTTATGGTGATTTATATATATATATATATATATATATTCGAAAAATTTATAGGCAATATAATTGCAGGAGAGATTAACTTGATCTGAAAATGATGAAATGAAAAATAAAGAAATTGGTTTACCAACTTTTTAATTTAAACGAGTGGCCAAATAAATATAATTTACCGATTTAAAAATTCTAAAATAAATATTACAAAATTTAAAAATTAAAATGAAAATTCATTAGTACTACTTGCCCGTCCCATTAATGTTGCAACATTGGCTTTTTACGCATTTGTCAATACATAATTTCAATGGTAAATATCTTTAATTATATACGATTAAAATTTTTGGTAATTTTATATTTAAAAAATAAACATTAAAATGAATAAAACAAGATTCCACTTGACTATATTTTTTCTTATACATAAATCACAGTACGTGAAATAAAATTAATTGATGAATAGTATAAAAATACCTAATATTACAACTAATTTGGACGGAGATAGTACTAGAAATAGACCGTGACAGCGAGCGGCCTAGTGACCATCCATGGTACAAAACTGTGAGCTTATGTAAGTGCTAGAAACCACGAGCCAAATAGCCTAAATGCTCATGGATAGTTCGTGGTTGTGGTTATGCTTGCAGGCAGATTATCATTTTCATAATTGGAAAATCATAGGCTTTTCATAGATATGCACGGAAGGCGCGCTGTTAATGGTGCTAAACTCCATGTCAAATAAGAGTATAAATGGAGAAGAACACAAAATATAATTCGCGTGAGTCTCACAACTGATTCATACTTTAACCACAGTACTTTAAGTACAATAATATCAACATAATATAAATGTTGAGAGTTTAAATAAAATCCTTCCTATAGAAACTGTAATTTCGTTTTTCTATCTAATTTTTCAAAATAATTCGAAAACCCACTATTTTTCTAAAATAATTCAAAATAATTCTTATTTTTAAGATGAAGAGTGATTTTAGATAATGGTTTAATGGTTTTATTTAATTTTTACTTTATTTTTATTAATTGTATTAAAAATTTATTTTTATACGGTTATTATTAACCACTAATTAAATTACTTTATTTTTAATAAAAATAAAAATATTTACTTTATATTTAACAAATTTAAAATATATTATTTAATTAAAATATTAAAATAAAAATAAAATTATTTTTATTTTACAAGTATAACAGTCTATTTAAAATATGTTATTTTAACTTAAAAAAACTCAAAAAATAATAATTTTATTTTAATTAAATAATAAAATAATATTTTTAATAAAAAAATCAAATAAAATGAAATTTATTTTTATTTGATTTTTCAAATAAAAATTAACATAATTAAGTATTATTTTATTTTTTTAAAATAAAATTTGAATTTTTTCATTAAAAATAATATATTTGAAATATATTATTTAATTTATAAAAAAAGAAAATGAAATCATATTTATTTTAATTTTTTTTATTAAAAATCATAATTAAAATATATTATTTAATTAAAATATAAAAAAATATTTAATTTTAATTTTTATTAAAATGACGTAATTTAATGAGTGGTTAATAATAACAGTATAAAATAAATATTTAATGCAATTGATAAAAACAAAGTTAAAATAAAATAAAATTACTAAATTATTACCTAAAACCACTCTTTATTTTAAAGATGAAGGTTGTTTTGAATTATTTTTAAAAATGATAGATTTTTCGAATTATTTTGAGAAATCGGGTGGAAAAACAAAAATATAAAAAGAGTGTAAATAAAAATTTGTCACAGCATCATTGATCCAACAATATATATTGTCGTTTAGTATTTATAAAATTTTATTTTATTTTAATTTATTTTAATTGTAAGTCGTTTATTTTTGTTCATGCATCTAAACAGTTGAGTGTTGTTTTTGTTATGCTTCACACTCTCAAAACTACTCAACCCACTATAAACTTAATAATGACCAGGTTAAGTTTCTCATAACTATCTTTTATCTACAAATATACATTGTCCTTTAATATTTATGAAAAATTTATTTTATTTTCTTTTAATTGTAAGTGGCTTATTTCTGTTCATGCATTGATTAGTTAAGTACTATATTTGTTATGCTTCACACTCTCACAACTACTAAACCAACTATAAACTTGATAATACCTATCTTAAGTTTCTCACCACTATATCCACTATAAACCATCCATCCATACAGTTTTTACTTAAAATAGGAAAGCTCCACAAATATAAATAAAAACTAAATCATTAGTATCGAATCAATCCCCATAATGGACAGAAATATCATAAACGTTTCAGTGATTATCATCTTGTTGTTATCGCTTACAATAACAATCAGCTGTAAAGCTGTGGAGGAGCAGAAGAAGAATGAGGCTACCATGCAAGAAATCCAACTCGGACGAAAAACTCAGAATTCAAATTCAAATCCAAATTGGAATACGAAAAGGAAGAAGAAGAGAGGAGGAGGTAGGAAAGCAATTAGAGAGAATGGTGAAAAAGAGTACAATAAGGCCTCATACTTGTATGATAATGCAAAGAATATCGACAGTAATATTGCTAAAGAAATCTACGACATTGATTGGCGTAATGCAATTTACAACACTGTATTTCGTTTTGGTCAACAAGATGAAAATGCATTGAGTCCTTAGTTAATTATGACTTTAACAGAAATGTGTAATGTAACCTCTCTGCTATTTTAACTGAGTTAGGGTTTTTGCTTTTAACAAGCTCAATAAGAATGTGCGTAGTCAGTGCAAAAACTTCAATATTTCATATATATATATATATATATATATATTAATTATATATATTAACTACACTAACCTGCTACGTTGTCCGGCGTATATAATTTATTAATGCTACAGTATGTTAAAATGGACTGGCTGGCTCCGGACGTCAGTCAGATTTTGTAAACAAGGGAAAGCAACACGTAGGTGTCAAGTTAGATTAAAATTAAATCCATTAAAATAATATTAGTGTGAATTGAATTTCGACAGTATCAGCTTTACGGTTAATGGTAGCGGTTTCAA
Source organism: Cardiospermum halicacabum (assembly GCA_031304145.1). NCBI lineage: Eukaryota > Viridiplantae > Streptophyta > Magnoliopsida > Sapindales > Sapindaceae > Cardiospermum > Cardiospermum halicacabum. The sequence continues at coordinate 7,895,510 of CM062390.1, read as the reverse complement.
CCGTATCTAAATTTCTCCAATATTGTAATTAGTTTCAACTCTTCTCTAAAAATATTCTAAAATACTTAAAGCATCTTAAAATCGAATCTTTGAGCTAAATAGTGCTGGCCAATAATTCTAACTGAGTTGTAAAATCAAGAGTTTAAAGCTAAGTATATATTGAGGAGAGACCGAATGAATGAAAGTGGGGATTGAAACCAGATAGGAAATGGAATTGGGACAATTTACAGATTCAGATAGCAAACAAAGCCAACTCATTTTTTTTATTCTGTTTTCAGTCAACAGTCAATAGCTCTTTCAATTCCTTCATCTTCTTCTTCAACATGGGGTGGTGGGAGCGATACGCTAACAAATCATTTTATTCATAAGTGGCGTGGGGAGATCAGATATGAAGTTTATCGTCCACGTGTACCCTAAAATGTCTAAAATAGGATTTGTGACCACTCATAAAGAATAAAATATTCCGTTCTAGAGAGAATTACAAATAGTAAGTATGGAAAAAACATTGAGGAATTAGGATTTTAGTTTGGGTGCTTTGGATTATTGTAAGATTTGAGTATAGCAGTTTGTAACTATTTTGGGTAATGTCTTGTTTTAGTTATTACAGTGGATTGTTATTATCTTCCTCCATGAAGTAAATACTTAAATCCCTTGTGTCTCTTTTTACTTTCCATAATTTATTACACTGTTTTTATTTTAATTGATACCATTCCATTTCATCTATTTCTCGCCTCGAGAATATAAAATAATATGATGAGAGAATTAAAATTTGGACAACCAATATTTAAAACACCCTGCTTTGTTTGTTTTGGAGTTTTATATTGTATTGTTTCCGAATGTTTAATTTATTTTTTTATTTTAAAATCTATACTTAATAATATTGTAGTACAATAATTCTTTATTAAAATTTAAAATTATAAAATTGGTGAAAAAATAGTTATTCTCTTACACTACATTCCAAAACATGGAAAAGAAAACCTTATACAACAAAAAATACATTTCAATTAAATAAAAATGTAGTAAAGTTATTGTTAGAAGTTTGTTTGTTCTATCAAATAGAAAACATAAATTACTAAACATTGTGTGATTCAACGCAATCGTTAAACTTAGACCAGATATCATTGGAGTTGACCATCTAAAAATACGAAAGATTGTCCCATATAAACACAAACCTGCAATCATCCCTGCACGAAGAAATCTGAGATCGAAAAGCGAACATGGGGAGAAGCAAAAACAGAGTTATTTTGAGCCTCATGTTCTCTGCCCTTATTTTGTTGGCATCTCTGGAGTGCAGCGATGCAAGATTTCAGCGACCAAGGAAAAGGAACACCTTATTCCTAGATGGTTTGCGCAGTTTTATATTTCGAGGTCCAGGGTTCGCTCAAAGCTTGACCAAGGTAATAATGTCACCTTCAGCGGCTCCAATGCCGGGACAATTACATATATCGCCATCAGCCGCTGAGATGGCCGAACAATTACGTATATCGCCATCAACGGCTGAGGTGGCCGACCAATTGCTTACATCGCCGACAGCGGTTCAGATGGCCGAACAACTACTTACATCGCCATCACCATCAGCATCGCCGGACGAGATGGCGCCTTCCGCAGATCAGATGCCCGAACAAAATGTATCGTCTCAGATTTAGGACAAACTTCAAAAGTGTTAGAATATCATTCAATTTGTTTTTTTTTTCATTTATTTTTTCACTCTTGTATTATATACACGGATATAATATTTTTAAATAGTTCATAGATTATTATATCCGTCGAAAAAATATAAATTAAAATTTCATACATTTGATATATCTCTGAAGTATCAATTTATTTCATAATTTGATGTGGTTTGATGTTTAGATTTGACCTAAATACATAGTAGGGGAGGAGCCCAGAGACATGTATCTAATTCAAATATTTATTGAGATTTATGTTTTTTATTATTTTTATATGACTAAATATAATATAAAGTAAAATGTTTCATATGTGATGCTCAAATATATGTAATAGCAAGAATGATCTGATTTATAGAGATATATAGAGATACCATTATTTATGTAAACTTTGTATATTTATTTCGTTTTTTCCTAGTTTTAAAATAAATTTTATTATAATATTGAATTTTTATTTTAAGTTATAATCAATTGACTTAAATTTTTATCTTTTTCTTTTATTATTTTATTTTTATTTTTTCTTCTTTAGTTTTATTTAAATATAACTGATTAATTTTTTTCGGTTTTTAATTTAATTGAATATTCTATTTCGAATTCTTTTCTAAAAATTCATCAATTATCTATGAAAAGATTTTAATCGATTTTCATGCTAGGCTTTGCAATTTGAATTAGGATTTTTAACTCGTCGAAATTGAAATTTTAGAAATTTAATTTTAATTTAATTAAATATTCCGATTTTTAAAAAAAATTTCAATTAAATAAAATTTTATTTTAAAAAATAAATTAAAAACATTACATAATACTTCCTTTTTTTTACTTGCTGCACTCTCTGTTTACACGCACTTCAATGCTTAATTTTAACGGTAAATATCTTTAATTATATACAATTAAAAATTATAATAATTTTAGATTTAGAAAATAGGCGTTAAGACGAATAAAATAAGATCTCACTTGACTATATTTTTTTTATACATAAATAACAACATGCGAAATAAGATTAATGGATGAATAGTAGTTACTATATAAGTGTAGCGATTAAAAAAAACGGAGGAAGTATATCGGACATACCTAGGTGGCGGATAATTGTGCTTTTACCACTTCATATACCAAGTATGGTAGACTTCACTAGTAGACACTTTGATAGGCTATTTAGCATTATTGTATAATTTTTCCTAGTGCATAAAGTTTTAATTTTTTTTAATTCTGACTTTTTTCTAGTGTTCCTTTCTAAACACGTATTTAATATATTAGAACGATGAACAACAACTGTAACAATCAAAATAAGTATAAAGATAAGTAAAAATAATAATATAACCAATAATAATAAATAAGACCTGATTTTCTTTCTAAATATCTTAGATCGGAAGAGGGTAATAGTCTATAAGATATCGATTTCAATTTTCACATATTTTGAAAATTCATTTCATTTTTTCGCGAATTTATTTTTATTTATTTTTTATTTTTCAATGTCCGGAATATTCGTAAATATTATCTTAATTATTCTCCAACATCATCTAAACTATTTCTAGGTATGATATCAATTGATTCATAATTTTATATTGCTATATTAAAATAATTTATAATTTCGAATCAAAATCTCAATTTACTTAAAAAATTTAAGTAAATTTTTTAATGGTCCAATACTAATATATTTAGTATCAATTTTTAATATAAAAAATCCACAATTTATACTAATAATTTGTTATAAATAGAATAATAAATAAGCAAAAGATAGCAAATAACTAAAACATAAAAATAACTTCATATCAAATAAATTTTATTTTAATAAATTTTACTGTAAAAATAAAATGCCTTTGGTACGTAGAATAAATGAGAGTGTATGACACAATATTTCTATCCTGTTAAAGTCAGGTGGTGGAAATCCTCAACAATTCACAAGCATTTTAGACAAATCTTGGTTGACTATATTTGAACGACAGATTTAGCAAAATTATTTTTAGACGATTTACCATATTGGTTAAACATGGACCTCAAATCATTTTAGTTCATCATCTAAAAATATGATAGCATTGGGTATAAATAGAACCATTTAGTGATGAACAGGTGAGAGATCCAAAAATTGAAAATGGGGAGAGTCAATAACACTAACAAAATAATATTGAGCTTCACGTTGGCAAGCCTCATCTTATTGGCATCTCTGGAAGGTAATGATGCAGTGCACTCATTATTTGATGGTTTTCGGAGTTTCATTTTTCGAGATCCCAGACCTGATCAGGAGGTGATAGGAAGGGGACGTGATGATCTACCACAATCGGTGGATAACGGTGAATCTCAGATTTTGAAAATAAAGGATTAAGATTAAAACAAGTCAGTGTGTAATTTAAAGTTTATGGTGTTTTTTATTTTTTATTTTAAAATTTTGTATTGTTTGATATGTGTATATAATAAAAGAATATTTTTATTTATTTTTTTTTTTATAAAAAATATATGTGATGAATATTTTTTAGATGAAATAAATATAAAAATTAAGTTTAAAAATATAAATTTGTTATATATATATATATTATTTATGTTAACCATAATTATTTAATAGTGAATAATATGTAATATTATTGTAGTATATTTAGTCTAATAATGAATAGTTATTATCTGTAAAATAATTTAAAATTTTGTTTAATTCAAATTTTATTGATCCAATTTTTTATTTAAAAAATAAAAATTGCTATTTCATATATTTATATTACTTATCTTAGCATTCATGGTTACTAGATTATTCTTAGTATTTTTAATAATTACTTTAAATATTTTTAATATATATATAATTATTTTTAATAATTAAATTATTAATTATTTTAAATTATTACAATTTTTAATTAATTTTAATATAGTAATATATTTTGTAAAATCTGGTTTATTTTTTTATTTTTATATTTTATATGTTTGATATATGTATGTTAATTTTTTATTTTATTATTAATTTTATTTTTTATTTAGAAACGTAAAACAGTTTGTTTGTTTTAATTTTTAATACAATTTTAATATTATACAAATTCATATAAAAAAATCATTAATATAGATCATAAACATGCAAATAAAACTTTTTTACTATATAATATATTTGTATTATGAATGCTAGTTGTTTAGAATTTTTTATGTTTATAATTTATAATTTTTACCCTTTTTATTTTAAATAATATGTTAAATAAATGAATTTTTATGATCAAATTTAAATTTAATTAAAAAATACAAGAATATAATTGAATGAATAAATATTATTTTTTAATTAATATATTAAATTTGAAAGATATATGTTAAAAGAATAAAACTTGAAAAGAAAAATGTTTGGTATATGCAATAACAGTCCCCACCAAATAACAGTTTAGTAATAAATAAAATTAAATGAAATTAAAAAATTAATATCATTCTTAAAACATAACAGTAAATAAAAATATTAAAATAATAATCAAAATGCTATTACCACACATCAAAATATTAGTCCTCACACACCAATACTAAATAAAAATAATAAAACCAGCCATTTTATTGATATATATATATATATAAATGTATATTTAATAAAAGTATGTTAAAAGTAAGCGAGTGGTAACCACGGACATGGACAAACCATTTCAGTTGCACAAATATATAGTACAATACATGCACCCCCTCATCCACCCAATCATAATTATCATCACATCACCATGCCTTCAAGAAGCTTGATGGTTTCAGAACAATGGCTAATAATAGCGGCTACAACTCTTGTTTGTGGAATCTTGGGTTATGTAGTGTACGATGCAGTTATGTCAACGGCATCAGAGCTCTGTCAAAGGCTACTTGTGATATCTCCATTGCTGTTGATAATTACAGTTCACTGGCTGTCTTCCGGAAGTCAACTCAGCCTCCCTATTCCGGGGTCTGAGCCTGACACCATCCACCGTGCCGGTGGCTCCCCTTGGGGTGTTGCTCTCCTTCTCCTCCTCCTCTTCTTCCTCATCACCTACCAACCTTCTTTCTATGCCCTCCTCTCCTAGCTTTGTGACTTGTGTATGTTGATTAATCCTCTACTTTTGGTTTAATTGTATGTATGCTAATGCTGTACTCTCCTTACCTTTCAAATGAAATCTAATCCAAATCCAAATGTTTTAGAATTTTGTGCGACAAAATCAAGTTGTATAGTATTAGAATGAGATTTGAGTAATGGATGGTTGAACTAAAAAGGAGGTCCACATTGAGTCCTTTTTGGTGATAGTAATTGTTTTGAATTGAGCAGAGCAGTGGGTACAATTATGCAAATGCATGCAGTTTGATATTTTTATGCAAAGGTTGTCGTTTGTAGTGGATCTATCACGTGGATAAGACCTAGGCATCTGACACGCGCAATGTAAACCCACTCACTCACTCCATCATAACACTCACTCACGCTTTGTACGGGTTTTATTACCCGCCAAAAGTAAGGGTAAATTGGGCCACATGCTTGGGTCAGTTAGGCATGGGCTATAATGGGCCCAACATTACTAATGGGCCTAAGATAGCAAGATGGGCCGCCATTGCATTTGCCTGATACCCAAAACATTGATCCGATTAAAACCTGAAAGATATCTTTCCTATTTCTATAATACATACAAGTCCTCCCGTCTAATTACATATTAGTGTTTAATGATATTTTACATGCCATCTTCAGTAACAAAAGCTAATAAAACACAACTCAACTCAATACTTAGTGATCAAAGGGAACCACTTCTCATGAAAAGAAGACTGATAAGAGACCATGAAAATAAGGAAGATAAGCAAAGCCGCAACACCCCATGGAGATCCACCAGCTCTATGGAGAGCTTCCCTCTCCGGCAACGGCACCAAAAACGGAAAACCATTCGATATGCAATGAACTATCAACAGTATAATCACAGGAGAGATCATGATGAACAATTTCACTTGATTCATCAAGTCTTCAACCTTGGACTCATAGTTTAAGTACCATGTGAGTCCTAGAACAAACAAGATTATTATTATGAAGAAGGAGAAGTGTATAGGAAATGAAAAGTAAGAGAGATAGTCCCAATATGAATAGTTGTTGTATCTAGCCATGGAAGATATGGAATGATGATTTAGGTTTGTTTGAGAAGAGAAAGTTGTGAAGTGGGCATGAGTTATATAGGGTGGTGGTCGATTTTTTGTTTTTGAATTTTGAGTGTGTTTAGATAAGCTACTAGGCTATGCTTTTTCTGTAAATAAAGGAGGTGAGAACACTTGTTGATTGAAGAGAATTATTGAGAAATAAAGTTACTATTATGATAAAGATAAGGTTTTGCATTCATGGCCATTTGTGATACTTATAAGTGGTTAATTCAGCTTTGGTTTATGATTACCATTGAATTCTCTATCATATACATCATTGATTTTATTTTATTTTTTTAATATTTAGTTTTTGATAGATTTAATATAATACTAGAATTGAATTTTATGATTGAAATTAGAAAGTAGGGAAATATAATATCACACAATTTATAGAGTAAGATATAAAAATAAATAAATAGAAAAGAGAAATAAAAAGTAAAATAGAATATACACAACACCACTATGCATATGCACAAAAAAGTATAGTCAAGATAAATAAAGCATGTTGTCTTATCTTCTAACTAAATATACAATTTAAATAAAAAGCATAAATTTTTAAAGGTAGTGGAACTGATTTTATTTTATTTAATTTTTATTTAGAGAATAATGTCTTAAATAGTCTTTGTAGCTGGAGTGGACCCATGGGATCTAATAATATTAGGATTTCCCCACTTCAATTTATAAAGTCATATACTTTGAGAGAAAAAGAAAAAGATCTCGAAGAATAAAGTTAAATATAATAAATAAATAAATAATATTATGTGAAGGTGTTATATTGGTATCACAGGTGGGCTCTATCGACGACATATCTAAATTGAAATCCAACGGCTGGTATTTCTATATGCCGATGGACCAATTCAAAAGTGCCAGCTTCCACCGCCCAATAAAAAGAAACGAAATTTTGTCCTTGTTTAGTCGATAGTCATATTTCTATATATCCTTCGATTCATCTTTCTTGTAGAATTTCGACCACATAACAATGCAATCCACGTCCTAAAAATAACATAACCTAAGTAGTATTATAATAAGAGGCAAATTAGAAAAATGAAACCTGAGAGATCAAAACAAAACAAGAAAATGGGGATAATCAACAATAAAATAGTATTGTGCGTGATGTTGAGTAGCCTCGTTTTGTTAGCATCTCTAGATGGCGCAACTGCATACTTTGACATGTTGCGTGGTATAGTTTTTCGTCCTATTGACGATAGGCTTGTCCACAAGGATCCATTACTGGATTCTTCACAGCCATTACCGCAAGATGAAATGCCTGCAACAATTGTGTCGACAAAGACTTAGATTGAAGCTTGAAGCTTGAAGCTTGTTGCTGTGTTTTGTTATATATGATGTGTTAAAACGTAGACATGTCATGTAGTATATGAAGACTGTATTGCTTTTGAAATTAATATGAAATCACAGACATTTGAAATTTCCAACCAACGAAAGTGAAACACCACCAACCAACACATGTTTATTAAATAATAACGACAAACATTACATGTAAATCTAATAGTGCAAAACATAAACATTGTACTCAACAGTAGCATCCCCTGTCTTAGCATCAAAGACATGTGTCTTGGCCTGAACATACCCTCTGCAAAACCTGAAAAGCCCTGTTCCTCCGATCACCGGCATCTCTCTCACCTCCGAAAACACTTTGTTTCTCCCTAATATACTAATACTGCTGCCATTATATTTCCCTTCAACAAAAGCAAAATTCATCACCATTAACAACCCCACTTCTTCTTTACCTGCTGATCCGTACAGCCCTTGAGCTCTGCCTACCAATTTCGACTCCAATTCAGGTCCTTCAGTTAACGGATCGTCTATCATAGTTATTGACCCGAAAAGGGTCGATGAGTTTGTCGTCGGTCGGACGATTGCGACGGCTGTTGGGTTTTTGCCACTGTATATGTCGTGCCAATATACTCGGAAATGTGTCAACTTTTCCTTTTTGTTGTGACCAAATAAGGTTTTTTCTGCTGACACTGAAATTACAACACTGAACAAGAAGAGAGATAGGAGGGTGAGGCTTTGGAGGATTTTTTTAGCCATTTTTTACAGCTTGGTTTGTCATGTATACCATGTGTGTTAGTGTTGTGTTTATATAGACAATTAACTAGGTCTTGTGGTTCTAGTTTTTCTATTTGTTGCATTAATTGCTGCTTAAGTGATTGGTTTTTTAATTACTTTTCTAATGCATGTTGTTAATATAATTGCCCATCTTATGCTACAAGTACTTGTCGGTTAAAAGTGACTGAACTATTCATTTAACACTTGTAAATACATGCAATTAAATTCAAAGTCATGCAAGTACCGACCCTACATACAAATTTTCTCCTAAATGTACAAATTTAAGTGGTCCTATTTGAAAATTAAATGGAGAAACTTACGAACTGGGACCCAGAAGTGTCTCCTTCCAGAGGCCTGTCACTTGTCTTTCCACATTTTCTTTACTTTCTTTGAGTTTTTCTTATAAATGGGTTTGACCTGGTTGCATTCTACTTGTGATGTATTGCTCAGCAAATGTGTCTTCTTTTGACTGATTAACGAAAACATCTGGCTAAACATGAGAGAGAGTTCATAATAGAAGTTTTTGATTTAGAACACTTTGTTAACACCATTGTTTATCAGAGGGTGGAAACATTCCAATATAAAAGCAGGTCAACAAAGAAACAGGGGACAGCGATATTGATTTGGTGCACGAATTCTGAAAACTATTGATAATGTAAATACAAAAGTCTATATCATTGTGTTAGTTTTATTGGATTCGGTGGCCAAATGTGAGAAGACAAAATTGTCAAGATTCGTCTGTTTGTTAAATATGAGAAAAGAAATTGAATTTTCTACACCAGTGGAGTAGGCCAAAAGTCAAACTAATAAATTGATGGTAGGTGTGGTTGTTCTGATAAAGATGGTTCTAAATTTATTAAGACTGGTATGGAATTTCTTGTACATTCACTATCCTGGCTTGATTGAGTTTTAGTATGTGATGATGTATCTACGAAATCATATATGCTTCTCATTTCAGAATCATGGCAACGCATAGATATTCTAACAGCTATATTTCATTCAATGGAACACCCTAATAAACCATTCCAGATGATAATCTAGTTTGTTATTACACATTGGTATGCCTCAATTTTATTTCATTTCAAACTTTCAGCTAGAACAGTAGAAAGAGTGTTTCTCAAATGCCTTGCAGGAACAATTTGAGTCCTTAAAAACACTTTACAGGAAGATATCAGATTCAGCAATACCGGATTCGGGGACTCCTTTTTCGCGTGGATACTGGCCTCATGTAACAATTGAACAAGAGTATCCTCTCCAAAACGCCATGAGTTTCTCTCTAATAAGTTTAACCAAGCATCCTCAGAAAATTCAGGCCAATCGCCAACTGGAAGACCAGTAACGCAAGAAAGAGCAGAACCATAGTCCTTGTTTTCAAGCCTAAAGCAAAACATTTCTTGAATAAGAGGCAATGGAGGTCTTCGATCTGTCTCTGCCAAGTGATTCAACGTTGTTTCCAGCAGTTCCACCTGCAAACAAAAAGGGTATTGTTAATATAGATATCAGAAATGTTGAAAATTACATGTAAGAAGAAAATCTCATCTGGTTGATGAAAGCAAAGTGGTAGGAAATATACCTTTCCGGCCCTTGAGGCATCAAGTATGATTCGAAGATGACGTTTTGCGTTGAAATGATACCCATGGTGCAGCATCTTTCTGTAGACGAAGACAACATCATCCCATCTCTTCTCATCTGTGCATGCTTCTAACATGGTATTGAACGTGTAAATGTCTGGTATCACCACATCCTTGTTATCAGATCTATCGCTCATATAACTGCTGGCTTCTGACATCTTCTCAAGTAGTTTTTTGGCTTCTTCAAACCAACCATGTTCTAGATAGGCTTTAATCATTATGTTGCAAGTCACAAGATTTGGAGAACAGAAGTTCTTCATTTGGCTGAAAATATCAACAGCATCTTGAATGTTTCCAGAGTCCAGACAAGCTTGAATAAGTCCGGTGTAAGTGACCACTAGGGGCCTGTTTGCGACTCTACATATTTTCTCCATCTGTGGATGGGAAACAACAAGAACCAGTATTCTTAACACTCAAAAATCATGTCAAAACCAGTGGAAACAGTTTTCTTTTATTTTCAACAGTCATTACTGTTCACTCATCCACCTAGATAGTGTTTAAAGTATTCCAATGCTCAAAGATAGCTGAAGCTGTAATTTATTCATGATAGATGGTAAGACTAAGCAGCCTGTCATATCAATTCGTCATTCTACTAATCCTAATTCAATTTCTTGTTACGTCTATCCTGACAGAAGACCTGCAAGAGAGTTACATACCTAAAATTTAAGAAGGCCTAATATCTAAGGTTTAATTGCTTTTATCAGTGACAATTTCCATGCTTGCTTTCCTTCTCCTTCATCTATTCAGTAATTCTGAGTTAGCATAACAATCTGTTCATTCAAAAACTAAAGGTTTTAAATAGATAAAAATAAAGTGTGAAGCTATTTCAAAATATAATGTTTACACCCACTGCTATTACTGTCTTCTCCCCCAACATTTTCCTTCTCTTTAGGTGTCAGTTAGCTAACTTACTTCTCAAGGATAAGAGTTTGTCTATATTGATATGATATGACTAAATCAAGTTTTGAGGAAATATTTGGCTCAGTTTACCCCCTTAATTCACATTGAATTCCCTCATAGCCTGAAATGTAAGGATATGGCTAGACCTTTCACTAACCTATTATCAAACAGAATCCAACTGTATGAGAAAAGCACAACCATCCTACCTGTGCTAGTGCTTCCTGGCACCTTCCTGCACTACAAAGGCAGCGAGCAAGGTCATAGTAAAGAGCAGCAGAACCTACAATTCCTCGTCTTTCCATGTCCTGAACAGCCGAAACAGCCTCATCTGTTTTCCCTTCTTTCCAGAAAGTATTCACAAGAACTGTACACAATAGATTTATCACTGTGAAAAAAAAATGAAATTGAAATTCAACAAATAGCATGCAAAACTGGTAATATAACTACCTTTATATGCTAAAGCATTTGGAATAAAAGACTTCTGCACTTTTCTGAAGAACTCGTGAACCAAATTGTACTTGCCACATGCAAACATCACCTGCTTATAGAAAGAAAAGGATGAGGACAGGTTGTTTAATTTATTTTACTTTAAAGGTCTAATTAGATCTTATTATAAATACTAATCTAAAAAATAATTAAAAATAAACATAATCACTTTTTTTTTTTTTTTTTACTGCAGAGGTTGACAACCTCAGCATGGTGGCTTTGACTGATGGGGTACAGGGAGTGGCCAGTTCTATAATCGGAAAGGGGATTTGCCAATGCTACTAGCCATGGAAGAGGTTGCAACCTCCCCCATTTAGAAATGCAAGAAGACCTTGACCTCCTCCTTGGTTTTTATGGAGGCTGACGGAGGCAAGGCATCCTCTGGTGGATATATCATGGATTAATAGCAGGATAAGATTTGTGTTGAGGTTAACAATAAGGCTTCAGAAATTTCAGGATTTTGATCACGATATCATAGGGATAACATCATAATGGTTAGTATAAGAAATTAATATGGTTTCTAACTTTCTAGTTAAAATCTTCTATAACAACAAGAGATAAGCCGAAATCTAGGATGAGTAATCAAGTCAATATTCGTGAAAAGTCAAACACCCTTTTTGGTAACAAGTTCCTGGCTACCATTATAATAGCACAAAAATTTATAGACCTAAAAGAAATCATATATTGAACTACTGAGAAACACGGAATGAAAGCCGTCAATGACTCAGTTCTAGCCTAGGATAAAGGGAAAAGCAACTGTCTGTAGTTATGATTTCTAGTAGAATTTTAGTTAGTACCTCCATAACGAGTCCATATGTTGTAGCAGAAGGTTTCTGCCCTTGTTGTCTTAATTGCTGCAGAACCCAGAATGCCCCTTCACATTGTTTCCGCTGAACACAAGCATTTAGTACCTAAATTGCAAGAAAGTTATCATCAAAAGATACATTTATGCCACATAGAAACAAATATCCAATCAATCTATATAATGATGATAAACACATTTCTAAACTCATCAAGCTCGCATTTGGCTACAGACCAACAACAAAACATGCAAATTTGAGATTCCTAAACTTTTTGCAGCTTACAACAAGGAACAAAGTTACATTCACTTAGGTGTTGGGAAGTTTATAACAGCTAAATTTACCTTTGGGGATCTATTTCCTAGAACACAAATATTAATCAAAATCAGACTAAAAAACACATGATAGAGTTACAAATACTGAAGTTAGAAGCTTGAAATTTGGAACATATATATAGAACTGTCATTTACAGCCTTACCTAACATGTTTAACTACTTATTAGCATATCTACTTCACTCAAATTTCTAACTTAATTCAGCTAAATTATGTCCATCTTGCATACAGAGAAACTTCCAGAAACATCTTAATAGTGCAGCGTTGATTTTTAAAAAAGGTTTATATTGTAGAGAAAACTTTCTTATAATTATGGTGGTTCTCCAGTTATCATCATTCGGACACTCTTTTTTGAACTTCATGGATCACACCGAACAAAAATTAACCAACCAATCTGAATGACCTGATTTCATGAATATAAGGTCATATAGATAGATACCTCCCATAATTTGATTAAAATTAGCCAATTAATTGTTTATTATACTTTTAATCAGTTATGGAATGTTACTCACTGCATTGTATATAACGACATCAGGCTCCAAACGTGGATCCCATTTCTCAAGTAACCCAGTTTTGAACTTCTTCTTTGGAGGAGAGCGCATGCTATCAATCACATCAAAAAGTTCCTTAATATGCCCTGCCTGTCCAAGAGTGACGGCTATGCAGTGATAAGCCACTAAGTCAGGATAGGTAGACATTTGTTGCTGGACAGAAGAAAGAGTTTACAAGGGTTACTAAAGATTCATTTCTGTCTTACACAAACTAAAATGTAAGTCATGAGCAAGACAGAATCAAAAAGATAATCAATGAGCATTACCTGCATTGCACAAAATACATTAAGTGCCTCTACTGGTCGCCTTGCCTTTCCAAGTACACTAAGAGCGGTTGTATAGATGTTTCTGGACCAAAGAGAAGTCTTATTAGAACTCCGGTATGCAAGAAATTTTCAAGTATTTCAAGTAAAAGCAGATTAAGAAGCAAAAAATAGAAAAATAAAACTCAACACAAAAGCTTAAAACTTATTGCAATATTTGGGGGGGAAAAGGTATAGTGCAACAGTTGATCTTAGAAAATTTACAAAGAGAAGTTGCAACAATAAAATAAATACATAAATAAGTACCTCAGCCTGTGAGATTTATAGCGTTCACGCCTCTCAAGCCATTCAATCATTTGTAAAACCCGTCTCCAGTTACCTAATTTTCCCAATATCTGGATAACCCTCAATATAGAATGGTCGGAAAATCTGATCCTTGCACTGCGTATCGTCTTCGAGAACATCCACTCAGGCACATTGATATCTGCACCATTCAACCTGTTAAAGGATACTTTAGCTAGGGTACAATGTTTGACTTTTAAATTGTACCACTGTGGAAATACAAAGAGAGGTGAACCACAGAAATCAATCTGATGGTTACCATAGACCAAATAGAAACCAAACTTTGATCATGGTATACAGGGCTTACCAAGCCTTTGGATGCCATCTCAACAAGTAATGAAATTCAACTTAGAAGTGCTAGTACATAATATGTGTCCACAAAAATTAAGGGACTGAATGGATCAAATGACTTAGGAAGGCCCAATTCTTAAATTCTCTGTTCGTTGCAAGAAAAAATTATATCAAGAGAAAAACTGTATCACAGGCACCACATGAACAATTAAAACTGAATATCATCTAACATCAACAAATTATATCAGCTGAATGATTGACAACCTTCAACGATTGAATTTAGTGAATAAATTGAAGGCCTAACCAACCATGTAATCTGCTATAAATATAAACACATTGAAAATTCCAGGTGCATGGTAAACACAAGAACTAATGTATGCACATATTTCATAAAACCAAACACTTATTGCATTACAGGATCTAACTACAGGACCTAAGCTTATCAGTTTTATTTGCAAGTCTAACCTCTATGTCTAAGTTACATCATAGATATAAACCACAGGGAAACTAGACAACCATCAACTTTATTGATTTCCATCTAAAACCTGATCAACTACAAGAGACAGAAAGTTAGTCGATAAAAAACAGCCATAAAACAACAACTCATAAAACTTAATTAATCACACCAAAATGAAGTCATGATATCAGCAAAATAGACACTACCTCCGTGCTAGGTGCTGAATCCTCTCCTCCATTTCAACCTTTGGAACTCTTGGTTTGTCCATAATATCATTGTCCTCCTCCAAAGTTCTGAAAGCAGCTCTTTCCACCTCCCAACTTTTCTCACCACCAGTTTTTGCTCGAAATGATCTATTGCTACTACTTTTAAATTCACTTCCATCCTCATCAGCACCATTCATCCTCGTACCAATACGATTCCTCTCAGGAGTGGCACCATTATAACCTCCCCTGTCCCAGCCTCTAATATCAGATTTCTCCCTCTCGGACCCAACCCTCTTTGAAGAGCTTCGATCATGGAGAAACTTCCCTCTTGTGTCAACACTATCAATATATTCACTTCTTCTAAAAGGCTTATCTCTTGATGCATTTCCAAAGGTAGGACCTTTATTAACACTTGCATTCTTAACGCCACTATCTCTTCTACTAACCAAAAACCTGCTATTAGAGGTCTCTCCTCTTGACACCCTTTTCACCTTTGCATCCCTAGACTTGCCAACTAAACTCCCTCTCTCATCAAACCTGCTCAATTCTACATTCTCATTCAGTTCATCCTTCGAACCATCCCTCGACTTGCTAATAACACTTCTTTTATCACTAGACTCGCGCATTTTCACATTCTGTGCCTGTGTGTCCCTTTCAGCCTTAACAGAATCCAAAGCCTTCAAATACTCGGTAAAAGAAGGCTTGAATTCCAACTCTTTTTTAAGAACAATCTTCTTCTCCGAATCTTCCTTCCTCAAGACAAAAACCCTCCAATTCCTCTTCTTGTTTGATTCCATTGTGGTCTTTGAACCAACCCCCCATGAAGAGGACGTCATCTTAGTTGTATCCACATAAAAGGAAACGCCCATTTGCGAATTCGTCATCACTGGAAACCCCATTTCCATTCACATCATCCACAATTCATAACACCAATTTTGCTTTAACTTCGAAGATACATATGAATCGAGTAGAAAATCTTGTTCGATATGAAGCAGTTTTCCTTGCTTATCTTTTCCAGGACTCAAGTCAAGTGGGCCTTTTTCATGTTTATATTATATCAGACCACAAACCCGTTTTCATATCTCAGTCCAATTGGCTATAAATTTTTATTTAAAAAAAAAAAAAAAAAAATTAATAATAGTTAATAATGTTACACCACATAATAAAACCTGATTATATTAATTTCCTCTATAAAATTGAAAACGCATAATAAAAAGTGAAAACACAGCCCCACCACTCATAACTAAAGTGGGCTAACACAAGAAAGCACCAATCCACAACCAAAACTAATAATGCAAAACATAAACACTATACTCAACAGTCGCATCTCCTGTCTTAAGATCCAACGTATGAGTTCTAGCTTGAACATAGCCTCTAGCAAACCTAAACAGACCACTTCCACCGATCACAGGCATTTCCCTAACTTGAGAAAACACAGTGTTCCTCCCCAACACAGTTATGCAACTTCCATTGTACTTCCCTTCAACAAACGCGAAGTTCATAGCCATCAACAACCCGATCTCCTCCTTTGAAGCAAGTGCATAGAACCCTTGTGCTCTTCCGACCATCTTGGAACTCATGTCCGGGCCCACCGTGATTGGATCGTCGATGACGCTGACTGCGCCGAATCCGGTGGACGTGAGGTTCTTAGGAGTGACGATTGGGACTGACGTTGGGTTCGTGCCGCTCAATATGTCGTGCCAATAGACTTTGAAGTGTGTTAGCTTTTCTTTCTTGTTTAAGCCTAGTACTTTCTTGTCTAGTGTTCTTGCAAAGGTTTCTTGTGAATTGGTTGGTGATGGTGATAATGAGAGTAGGAGGGTGAGTGAGATGAGAATTGTGAGGGTTTTGGCCATGGTGATGGAATTGGGAGATGGAGATGGAGATTGAGATTGAGTGGAGGGGTCATGTAGTGAAGATGTGGGGGTGGTGGTGATGGTATATAAAGTGGTGGAGCATGATGTGTAGTGTTTTCGTGAATCAAAGTGTTGATTAATTATTTCCCAACCACCAACTGAGGATTACTTTAACATTGTATAGGTACAATGCCTTATTTATTCATTCATTCCATTTTGTCAGTCACTCATTCTTGCTTCAAGATGACGCCAATAAAAAATAATACAGTAAATAATAATTTTCAAATAAATTTTTAAAAAAAATTAAAATTTTACTTTATCTATACTATGAAATTTATTTCCATACTACGCGAATCAAAAATTATTATTTGTTTTTGGTAATTTTCTGATTGCGGTAATTTTTCAAAATTATTTTGGTCATTTTTTTTTATAATATTAGATATTTTTTAAAATCTTTTTTTATTTATGTTTTATTCTTTATTGAAGAGTTTTTGTCTTTTAAATTTCACATATAATTAAAAAAATTAAAAAATAATGTATTTAAATTTATATTTTTAAATATTTTATATATTCATTTATTTATTTTTTATTAATTTTTTCAAAATATTATTTTATTATTTATCTGAAATTTATGTTTTTTTTTGTTTTTTTAAAGTATTTTTAATTCCTATTTTTTTTGTATTTCTTTTTAAATTTTATTTATTTTTTAATACAATTATCTATATATTAAATATTTTTTTTTGATAATTTAAAAAAATAATAATAATAAAACTAGTTGTTTCTAGAATATCCGTGTATTAATTTAGTTTTGTGGTCTAACCTAGAAAGAAAAAACTTAGATGTTGTATGTGAGGATGAGAAATGAAGGAGATAATGATTCTGGAATTGAGGTGGTCCTCCGAAATGGCTTCTTCATCATTCAACAGAACCAGATAAATGAGAAGGTGGCCGGTGCTCTGCTGCTAATTCATGTCATTATAGTTTGATGAAAAGAGTTGTCTGGAATGTGGAAACTTTGTCATAATTAGTGGTGGTGGTGCTGCAGTTTCTTTTTTCCAAAAATTTCAAAACATCGTAATCAGTAAGCATGGCCTACAAGAAAAGAAACTGTGAATGTTATTATCAGATCAGATCATATTCATCGATTTTGCAGCAGAACAAAGTCATCATTCCTTTTAGTGGGCTCTCCACTTTATTTGCTAGTTGATTCAATGTACGTACAATGGTTTTTGTTTAGTTGGGTATTTTTAATTTGGGCCTGGGTCAAGGCCTTTTAAAGACATTTGGGCTTAAAATAATAATAATAAATATCATTTCCATTAAAAATAGTATGCTAAGCCATCCATCCACCATTGTGAGTAATGATTATATTTTTATTTCCGTCTTCTATGAAAGAGAGGATAAAAATATTTTGAAAATTATATATCTAAAATACATATAAGAAATTTTGGAAAATAAAAAATGCAGAAAATGATATTTTGCAAGAAAAAATATAAATAAATACGAATAATTATGTATATTTATATAATTAATGAAATTAAATAGAAATGAAAATAGAACTATGAAATTTCTTTCAATTATATGTATTTATTTGTTAAATTTTAAGATGGGAGGAGTGAATGAAACTACTGAGTGAGTTTTGACGAGTGATTGGTTTAGATATAATTTTGTTGTGTTAGGTTGAAGAAAAATTGATTGTTGAATTAATTATTGAATTCCATTTTGTTTTAAAGATGTGATGACGGTTGAATTTAAATAATTATAGCTTACTGATTTTGTTTTCAAGGATGAGGATAAAGATGAAATGTATCATCAAATCTCATGCTTTGATATTGGTCAAAAGGATCTGAATCTAATAATGTTTTAAATTATATACATGATGCCATTTAAGTATCATATACGAGAATGGATTAAGATAATAAATTTTTATAAAAATTAAATTATCATAAATTTGTCTTTTAGGTGGGGATGTGAATTTTTAGAACATTATAACTGTATGCTTTGAATTGTATGATTGGCATGTATATGTTTAAGATGTGATAAAATTTTATACTAATAATTATTAATTAGTAAAAACGAAATCAAAGTGTTTATATTTATTCTTTTATTTATTTTGTAAAAGGTTAATTTTAATAATAATTATTAAAAAATTTAAAGAAACTTTTATCCCTAAAAAATTATTTTGCAAAGTAAAAAATATTATAAAATTATTCCTGAATCTAAAGCTTTATAAAGTTAATTCCTAAATTATTATCATTCTTTAGCTTTCAATTAATTCATTATACTTCTTAATTTAGTTTTATTTTATAATTAAATTATAATATATGATCGTGACAATATATGGTTTCAAGAAATCAGCGTCATCAGTGACTTCAACTTTTGTCTTCGAAGATATGTTTTCTTGTCTATCACTCCCAATCAACTTCTATTTTATAAATATTATTGACGTTTTAAATTGATGTATTAATAATTGCATCAAAGAATAAAAAATTACGGCTATGACGACCATAACTTAGCAAAATCCTAAAATCATATGGGATGGTTTGTAATTATAATTAACTATATAAATATATTATATTGATCACATCATATAATATGATATTTATATTTTTTAATAAATAATATAAATAATAGGGTTTCAGTAAGTTTTTTTTTTTTAAAAAAATTATTAAACTTTTTAAATCATAAATAAATTTTTTATTAAAATGATATATATATATATATATATTAATTTAACTATATCCAAATTGTAGGAAACAATTTTTTCATGATTTTTTAATAATTGATAATATCACAGTTATATAAATATATAATAGAATATATTTTGAGGTATACCAAATTTAATTAAACGGTCTTAGTTTTTTAATTGACATGATCAAAAAAAAATTTATGTTTAGCAAAATTTTTAAAATGCATGTGAAATTATCTATTTTTAATAATTATTCCAAAATTTTATTTAAAATTATTTCCTTTTTTTCAATTTATATAACTATATAAATTTAAATTTGTGAAAATTCTTTTAAATGGACTTTTTGAAGTTCAAAATACAATTATAGACCTGCTTTAAAAAAACATACAAAAACAGACTTTTAAAAGTTTAATTTTCACTCCATAGGTCAAGTTTTCCAAAATACCCCTGAAACTTTACAATTCACAGATTCTTTGAATTATACTCACAGTCATTCAAACTTTTCAAAAGTGGCCTATAATTGTATAGTAAACTTTTCATGATTTATAAAAAAAAAATTCCCATTTAATTTTACAGCAAAATATGTAATTTATTATTTATAATAAAAACAATTAATTTAAAATTCCAACTAGTGGATTATGATTTATTAAAAAAAATTCTATTTAAAAGTTCTAGTTGTTTTTACAAATATTGTTCTCTATTTAAATAACATTTTCTTTGTTTTCATTATTTATAATATTTTTTTACACATTGTTTCAGATTTCTTTTACAATAAATATTTTTAATTATATTATTAAAAATTATAATAATTTAATATTTAAAAAAATAAAATAAATAACACAAAATCTCATTTATTATATTATTAAAAATAATAAATTGATTGAGTTAATATTTCACCAATTAAAAATTGGAGGTGTATTATTACTCTATAATTAATGGAAAATTTGCCATAATAATATTAATTAATGGCGTTAGAGATACCAAACTCACATCGAATGTATCCATGCAAAACAAATTTTGGTTTTCTTTTTTCGGTAGGCTATTACCAAATCATAGAATGGACTCACCATCCTATTTTCCAAGAGAAAGTATACAAATTGAGGATGCTTATGAAATATAAAATAATAGTAATAATTATTATTGATAAAAGAACAATCAGATGCTGATACGTCAATTTTTATTATTTTTTATCCTAGCAAAACTGGCACCGGCGGCTAAGTTAGCTAATTGCATATAAATGATACATGCATTTAAGAGTTTGTATAAATTTAGAGGTTGGTAATGACTTTATGATTCATGAGAATAAAGAAAAATGAAGATAATAGAATTCACTGAATAATATAAATAAATATGATAAAGAAAGTGATTTTATTTATTTATTTATTTATTAAATAGCATGCAAAAATGACCTAGACACAAATTTGGTCACAAAAGAGGATGGCTATTTGCATATAAACTCTTTGTTATCTACAAAATTAATATATGAATTTGGAAGTCAACTCACCTAATAGTCACATTATCCCATTTGTTCAAGCCATCAAATATAATTAATCTTATTCAAACATTCAAATCAAATAGAAGCCTCTAGACACACACTCAATTTAAAGTCTTTTGTCACATTTCAACATCAACTTCCTCTTAAATCCCCCACCAAAACCTCAATTTCCTTTCACTTCAAAACAAATTCTACACCTCTTCTCAACATAATTTGCTTTTGTGCACTTGATGGGCACATTAATTGGTCATGTAGCACCAGGCTTTGCCTTCTTTGCCTTAGGGTTTTGGCATCTTTTCAATAACATCAAACTCTACACAAACCACCCAAAATCATTTTTCTCATTTCCATGGTTCCCCACTTCAACAATAAAGTACTTAGAGCTAATCTTGATCATGGTCTCAACTTCAATCTCTATATCAATGGAGCTCTTCATAGGTCCTGGAAACCACCAACCTTTTGACAAAGATGGAACCATCCCTTCAAACCATCTACACAACTTTGAACATGCAACCATCTCACTCACCTTCTTCATGTATGCACTATTTGCCATATTTCTAGACACAATAAGCTCAAAAGCTCAACATTCTCTCACCATTCTCTTTGCTTCAATAGCTTTTGCTCAACAACTTCTTCTATTCCACCTCCACTCAGCTGATCACATGGGTGTAGAAGGCCAATACCACTTGCTACTACAACTTGTCATTCTTGTTTCATTCATCACCACTCTTCTAACCATTGGTTTGCCTAAAAATTTTATCTTAAGCTTTGTGAGGTCAACAAGTATATTGTTTCAAGGTGCTTGGCTTATGTTGATGGGTTACATGCTTTGGACACCAAGGTTTATACCTAAAGGTTGTTTTATCAACCTTGAAGAGGGTCATCAAGTTGTGAGGTGTCATGGAGATGAGGCTTTGCATAGAGCTAAGTCATTGGTTAACCTTCAATTTAGTTGGTTCTTGATTGGTGTGACCATCTTTTCATTGTCTTTCTACTTGGTTTGGGACAATTTGTTTTGTGAGAAAGTTGAGTATTCAACATTGACTATAGAAGATGATGATGTTGAGTCTCAAATTAAACACATGGAGGAGTGAGGTTAGTTAATTAGGTAAATATGTGTACAAATATTAGAGCTTGGTTTATTTGAGACCCCAACCTAGTGCTATTTGTTATTTATGATGTTTTATTGAGCCCACAAAAGTGTTGGTTTGATTAAAATAAATTTTATGGTTAGTGGGGGACTAGAAAGTGTGATTAACTTATTTAATCTTCCATCATTGAGCTGTTGATGAGTTCATATGTTTTGTATGTAAAGAAAATGTTGGAAAAAAGCATCAAGTCAAGTTGTTTTATTTATTCATGTATTAGTACTCTATACACAATCTTCATGTGATTTCATCCAATATAATTAGGGGATTATTATATTAAATTTTTAATTATTTCTTAACTCTATCTTATCTGTCAGATATTTTCTATATGGTTAATTTGTCATGAATTAAAATTTTTGATAAATATGTTTATAACTGAATTGTATTAAATTTTTATTAAAATTAATTTGGAGGCTGAGGTTTCTTGCAGATAGAGGAAAAGCTGGTTTTTGTTTCTTCCTTGAAGGAAGTGGCTGCTTTCAACACCTTGCCTTCAACTTCAACTAAAATATTTGGTTGAATATTTTAAGCAATCACATCCTTCACAAGTTCACACCAATATTTAATTAACCATAATATTTTTTTAATAATATATAAATTTAAACTCAAAATCTCTCTCACCATCAAATTTTTAACATGCAATGAGAATCATGTGAGTGTTGATTTGTATTGGAAGGGTTAATGTAGAATGTTGTATCAGTTTCACGAACAATATCTGATAATGATGTTAATTATGGTGAATTGTATATAATAATAAATAAATTGTCATTTAAATAACTATGCATGGAAAAGTGACAAAGAAGTTGTTTGAGGACCATGAGACAAGGATAACAGAGGTCACTGATGGAGGCCATAGCTCTCAATTTCGTACATGTATTTTCCACATGTCAGAAGCTGATCAAGACTCATGTAAATATGATTCGGTGATTCACCAAACAAGTTTTACAAGCAATAATAAATAAACTTTTAATCACCCCCAAGTAGAAATATAAATTATTAATTTGAATAAAATAATAACAATAATGTGTAATAAAATTGAAATTATCTTAATAATGATTCTATTCTGGTATGGTAATCCAAATTGCAGTTCTGTTTTGGTGTCACGGATAGAAGTTAACATTTTTGGATAAAGATGAATTGGTAGAAAGAAAGACCAAGGTAGATAGGTAGGTAGGTGTATGAAGAAAATACATTAGAAGTCATGACTCATGAGTTAGGTTGAGATCAAAATTCAAAAGAGAAAGGAACAGAACTGAAGTCAAAATGTGAAGACTTTACATGTGTAGCTTTGCTATTGCTTCTTGTTTGTTTGCTTAAATGAAAACAACAAATTAAACAAAAGACTAATGATGTTAATGTGATGTGTCATTGAGGTTATTTTGGTATAGTGTTGGGCTCAATTGAAATTTGAAGTCTCCCCAACAAAGCCCAAGTTGTAAGGAAACCGTGGTCCACATATTGAGGGATCACGAAGCATATGATACATCCAACTGATCCTATGTGGATCTAAAATAGTTTTATTGACTACTATCAAAACTCATGCAAAATGTATGTTATGTACTTAACTCTTTGCAATTACCAACTAATTAAAATTATCGGGAATATTAATAATCAGACCCCTTGCTCTTACTTGCTCTTAACATTTTGAATTTGAATGGTAAATTCAAATACAAAATATAGTCACATAATAATTGTCTAGCAGTCATCTACATAATACACATGATTTTTATTTTTATAAATACAAGTAAAACACAACTCACACACACAATCCCAAGTACATGTTTATGTTAATTACTTCTCAATGTAAATAGTTGCAAAGTCTTTTCCTGTCAAACCAATATAATCTTTTACACTCCCAATTTTACCAATCACCTTCTTCGACTCATCAACTTCATCTTCTTCATCCCTACTCATCAACTTCGAATACTCAACAACTCTCTTCACAAAAACTCGATCCAAAACCAAGTAAAAAACAACACAAACAATCATCATCCCTATTGAAACCCAACAAAACAAAAGATTAACCAACGACTTAGCTCTAACCAAAGCCTCCTCTTCATGACACCTAACCACTTTATGACCAACTTCAAAGTTGATAAAACAACCTTTTGGAATAAGACCCGGTGTCCAAAGCATAACACCCATCACACTCATCCAAACACCTTGGAATATTATACTAATCGACCTAACGAAACTCACCATAAAACTCCTAGAGTGACCGATTGATAAAAGTGTCGTGACCAACGAGACTAGGATGACAATTTGTAGAAGCAAATGGTATTGGCCTTCTACACCTTTATGATCCGTTGAATGAAGATGGAATAGTAGAAGCTCTAGAGCAAAACCGATCGACGCGATAAATAACGTTAAAGGGTGTCGAATTTTCGATTCGGTTCGGTCCAGTGTTACAGCAAATGTGGCATATGTGAAGAACGTTAGTGAAATTGTGGCATGTTCGAAGTTGTGGAGATGGTTCGAGGGTATGGTTCCATCGGGGTCTAAGGGTTGGTGTCGTGTAGGTCCAACAAAAAGCTCCATTAATATGGATATAAAGGTTGAAATCATGATGAAGTAGAGTTCTAGGTATTTTGTTTTGGAAGGAAACCATGGTAGAGAAGAGAAGGAATTAGGGTTGAGAGTGTGGAGTTTGATTTGGTTAAAGAGATGCCAGAAACCAAGAGCAATGAAGGCAATGCCGGGTAATACATGACCTATTAGACTGCCCATTTGTGTGTGATTGTGAAGATTGTGGTTAGGTGATAAGAGTGAGGCGAAGTGTGAGATAAGTGTAGGTATTTAAAGAGATTAGAGTTCATTTATAAGCTTCAATTGCAAGATTTTATTTTGGTTTTTTAATGCAGAGAATTGTTTTCTTGTGATGTCTTTAGGAAGAAGGGTGTGATATATGAACTTTTGTTATTGTTTTGTTTGTGATTGATATTTTATTAAAAAATTAGTGGATATTATATGTTTATTATTTATCATCTTCTGCCTCATTATCATCATTTTTTAACTGTGACATCTGCATGTTAAACCTGGCAAATAAGTGATTTCAAAGGGCAATGACATTGGGTCACTCTACCCACATACTCAGGTGCGGAGAATTTCTTGGAGATTTATTTATAACAATAAAAACTTAAACATTTTATAAATTCATTTTTAGATATAGATGACGTCATAAATATATATATATATATATATAATGTTGTCATGTGAATAATATTTAAATTTATAGTTATAAATAAAAAATTAATTTATTTGAAATAAATTATAATTATATTTTTTCATTTAAATATTTTGTAGAGAATAAAATATAATTATTTATAATTATTAAAAAATTACTTGAATTTTTTCATATAAATAGTTTAAATGGGTATTTCTAAAAAGAAAACTCTACTTTTTCAAACGTTTTACTCCCCCGTTTTTGAAAAGTTTTGCAAAATCACCCCAAATTCAAAACAGCTAGTGATTTTGCTATTGGAGGGATGGTTTTGAATAATTATGATATTTTAATCATTTTAAAATTTTCTTTTAATAATTTTAAATATTTATTTTAATATATTAAAATATCGTAATATTCCAAAACTATCCATCTATAACCCGAAAACCACCCATCAAACAACAAAACTACTAGTTATTTTGGTTGTGTCGGTGATTTTATAAAACTTTCCAAAATCAGTGGCTAAAAAAAAACATTTGAAAAAGTGGAATTTTCTTTTAAAATAACCCTACTTGAAATTATAATTTCTGTAAAAGATATAAATACTTAATTATTATTTTCATAAAATTAATTTTTAAATTATGTATTTTTTATTTGTACTTTAAAATAAATAAATGAATAACCTAATATTTTATAATAAATATTTATGACATTTGAGATCATACATTATAATTAATATATGGGTTTTTTTCGTTTTTATTATTTTATAATTTTTATTTACATTATATAGCCCAATTTAAAAAATTTTACAAAAATAATTTTTCAAACTTTCACTTTTAAAAAATGAACAAAAATGACCATTTCACCTTTTTGTGAAGACCTTTTACACTAATTTGTGAAGGCCTGAAGGTGGTTTGTGAAGAGAATATGTGATGGTCTATTTTTGAAAATCAAAGTTGGAATGATTCAAAAATAAAAATAAATTTCAATTAGTTTAATTTTGAATTTTTAAACTTTATTTAGTTCATTTCATGTAATTTTACCTTAATATATATATATATATATATATATATATTAAGGGTTATTTCCAAAAACACCCCATTTTTTCAAACGTTTCACTTTGAACACCCGATTTTGAAAATTTTGGAAAACCACCCCAAAATCAAAACCATTAGTGGTTTTTGGTATTTTTGTGAGTGGTTTTGGTGTTGAATGAGTGATTTTGAAATTCTATATGTTTAATTTAGAGATTCGGAAATTTTCTAAGATCAAAATTACTCATACAACACCAAAACCACTTACAAAATTACCAAAAACCACTAGTGGTTTTGATTTTGGGGGTAGTTTTTCAAAATTTTCAAAATCGAGTGCTCAAAATGAAACGTTTGAAAAAAATTGGATGTTTTTAGAAATAACCCTATATATTAATTATGGTACTATTTTATTAATAATACTGTTACATATAAAAATTATTAATTTAAAATTCACATTTTGAAAAAAAAAATTATTGAGATGGCTAGTGTCCATAAACTCCATTCTAGCTAAACTTGGTTTGATTTGAATTATCAAATAACTCTTGGATATATATATATATATATATATATATATTTAAAAAAAGGTGTACATGTAGTATATCCTTCACTTCTCAATTATGTTATCACTCGTATCAATGAAATAATCTTTATCACCTTTTTAATTATTAATCAAATACTAATCTATTTGTTAGCTCCAACAAGTATTCTAATTGCGTGTTGTGTTGGGCTGTACTAACAATTTCTGTGTGGATTTTCATCGACTTCACTATAATAAACAATATATATCACCTACAAAACGACATGTTTGTACAAGTTTAGCAATAATGGAAATCAATACTTCTTCACAAAGTAGAAAAATATATGTAATGTAAAGCGTACACATAATGTTTTGGTTTTGATTGAGAAGTGGCTTCTTCAATATACAAATATATGGACACGTGTTATTTAACAAAGAACATAAAATGTGATTCATTTGACTTTAAAACAAGTTGTTTTCATTTCCAAATTAGATATCGAGAGTGTATTTCAATCTAATATATATTCGAAGGGTTTGTAATAGCTTTGATGTGTTCTTTATTGGCTTGTTTCGGTTTTTTTTTTTTCAAGGAAATGCAATCAAATAGGAAATAGCCAATTTCAAGGAAGTTTCATGAAACATGACTTCTACTGTCACATTTAGATTATCAAATACTCATACTCATTTTCCCGCAACGACTTTTTCGGTAAATCAGTTGGCTTGGACTTATTGCACATAGTTTTGAGACTTGCATGAAACCAACTTTCAGATGGGAGGGGTGAGAGAGACTACTTAAGATATATAAATGTGGATAAGGTTTATGAATAGAGTGGCAATAAAGCCACCCCAACTTTTATGCTTCTATGTCCTTTTAGTTCTAACACCCCATTTATTTTTTTTAATATTTAATTTATATTTAAATTCCATTTAATTTCAATTATACCCTTTAATTTTATAAATGAGGTGAATATATTTATCTTCATACCCAAAATAAATCGAAGAAAAAGAAGATCGGGATCGTAGGCTCCAGAACCTACAGAAGTTCCCCACGCCTATCCCACGTGGGGCACTTCTTCGAAGTGTCATACACACTTTGATTCTTGAGCAAGTATGTGAGCACGTGAGGCACTCCAGAACCGGCGACTATCTGTTCACTTTTCGGAAATGATAATCATCTAGAAGTAGTGAGAGAGCTCGAATATTGCTGGTAAGAGTTCAAGTTCGTGACTACCTTCTTTGGTGGAGCGCGCGACGGAGCACGAATTGACTAACAAATTTCTGTTTGAGAAGATCTCTGACAAGATCCACGGAGATGACTCGTCTTCGTCTGATTCCAATAGAGATAAGCCTTCAGCTGTTGATGTTGTTAAGTTTAAGATTTTTAGGCGGTTTGGAAGAGAGAAGCTTCTTCATCATGTTCTCGGCGGTGGAAAACGTACTCTCTTTTACTCTTTGTTTGCTAGATAGTAAAGTTATGGAGGTTTTTGAGTGAGATCTGAGATGTTTGTTGACTTTGTTTTGACTAGACTTTGACGATGACTGTGATTTTTTCAGATCGTGAATCGATTGAATATATCGGTTTCGGAATTTAGATCGTGAATTTAAGTTTTAGATTATTGAAATCATTGACTTCTATTGTTTGTCTCGTTACTGTGATTTAATTGTTAGTTTTATGATCGAATATTAGTATTAGTTTTAAAAGGGGTGTATTTATAAATATTACACCTTTAACTAATTTCATATGGTAGTATTTTTATTACTATTTAATTAATTATTTTGGGGTGTGCAAACTAGAAAAGAGGAGTGACATTATCGTCCCTCTTATAAATATGCAAATTTTAGTTCTATTGCCTAGTGATGGCCCACATCTGACAAGAGAAATAAAGCCCCAAAATTTAATGGGAAATGGATGGAAAGGAGAAAGTATTAAAAACAAATTACAAACTACTTTCCAACACTTACATAAATTTTATTCAAAAATATCCTATTCATTTTATTTTTTGTTTTTAATAAAAATAAAAAAAAAACAAACAAACACATGTAGCAGAAATACTTAAAGTAATTTTATTCTATTTAAAAATAATCCAAATAGAACTATATCCATATATATATATATATATATATATATATATATATATATATACTCATTCTATAAATTACTAATTTATTCTTGAATTTAATTACAATTTTTTAAAATAATATTATTTTTAATACTTATTATTCATACAATTAACATAAAAATTAGTATTTATTATATATAGAAATAAAATAAATATTATTAAAAAAATATATAATATTTTGAATAATAAAAATTTGAGATGCTTTTTTTAAAAAATAAAATTATTTTTTCCTTAACAAAATAATTTTAAAATCAAAATGATAAAATGTAGTAAAATTCATTTACACATTATACAATTTTCCAAAATGATTTATATTATATATATTCCCGTAAAAGACCTTCTCACAGGAAAACAAGAAGAATTAACCACAACCTCAAGGACGATCTAGTAAATAACAATAAACATAACAATTGTGGCGCCAACATTGCCACTTCTGGACTCTAAACGGCATCGTTTCTCTCACTCGTCCTCCGGAAGGAAACGACACCGTTAATTCACAAAAGAGCCATCAAACAATTCATTCTCATTGAGAGATGTATTTGTTCTAGTGATATAACCGTTGTATTTCTCTGGCAAAACAAATTTCCAAATTTCCAATTAGGGTTTTACAGTGTCAGTGACAGCTTTGTAAAATGGAAAACGAAGAATCCAGAGAACCAGAGAAGAAGAGACCTCATCTGAACTCTCACTCGTCCTCCTTTCCTGACATGGCTCGCAACTTGGCCACCTCCCCTTCCACCAACAAAACTGTAACACCATTTTTTTAATCTTTTCTTCAATTTTACCTGTCTAGCTCACGATCATGTTAATCTAATTATTTTTTCCTTGAGATAATGAATCTGAAGCTCGTTGATCAATTAAGAACTGATCGGATGCATATATAATTGACTGGATTATGAGGATATTGAAACTTGAGAAATTGAGCTGAATATTTATCTTGATTGTAATGTTTGCGGTTTTTGCTGTGACGCGTTTATGTTGATTATCAATGTTTATCAATAGAATTCTTTCTGTTCGTTGATAGTATTGAGTAGAAACTATGATCTTATGTAATGCGGTACTTCTTACTAACTAACTCAATGCATCTATACGTGGTGGTATTTTTCCCTGGTCAGTTATGCGTAACTGTTCCTTACTATTATGGGTGGTGAATTTTTTGTGTTTTTAATACGTTTCAAGCCTTTTTACATGATTTTTTGTTTGAATTGGGTTCTGTTAATTTAGTTATGTAACGAACTTGTTGTCCACATGTATATATGTGTATGTGTGTGTAATGGGAGTACATGTGTTGTTTAGATGTATATTTGTTAGTGTAATGTATATTTTTGAGTTCGAATTTGAATTTTGAAGTGTGGAATGTAGATGCTGTATTGCCAATGTTTTTTCAGTACTGAAAAATTGTTTCTTGAAGTTAAATTTTTAATTTTGGGGCAATTGACATACATAGGTTGTGCATTCGGAAACTTGACTTGGCTGTAATTATTATTATTACTACTACTATTTCCTAAACAAAAATTGCGCAATCGTCCATGTGTATGACACATATAGGGAAGGTCACATGACCAAGAAGGCAACCCGGTATTCTGTTTTTGGTTTGTTGTCCTTTTTTGTAATGAAATTAAAATTATGATATGTATTGAAATTTATGAGCCATTAAACGCATTTATGTATCCCAGTTCAATTCGTGTCGCACCTATATAAGGTTATTAGAAGAAGAGTATTTTGAATGTGAACTATATATTCCAGGTTGACGCAGCTGTTCTCCAATACCAAAATAAAAAACTTGTACAGCAACTTGATGCTCAGAAGCACGAGTTACATGAACTTGAAGCGAAAATGAACAATTTACTAGAGAAGCAGAGATCTTATGACGACATGTTAATGACAGTGAATCGCCTTTGGAATCAGGTGAAGATTGATCTTTTCTTTCCCTGCTGCATTTTTTATTTGGCTTATGCATTATTGTTTATCTGAATGGGTTATGGTTGATTTTGTGTGCAGTTGGTTGATGATCTGATCCTGCTTGGAGTACGAGCTGGTGCTGAACCAAAGTTTTTAGATATTTTGGATTCTCAGAAGAAGCATCGAGGTTGCTAAACCCTATTTTAATATTATCACTGTATATCATACGAGAAGAACTTTGGGCTTATAGGGATTATAAAGCTCACCGAATTGATTGCTTTTTTTTTTTCTCTTTTTTCTCTATATAATATAAAATGTATTGACTTAATCTACCTTTTCAGATTCAATTCCTTGCTGTCCCCCAGAGGATATGTTTCTTTGTAGGCTGCTACAAACAAATTCCATTGATAGCCGTAGTAATGATGGGATTGCCAAATATGTTGATGAAGCCCTTGCTTTGCGTCACTCTTTCACTAAAGATTTGATGAAATCCCTTGAAGATATCATTGATCATCAGAGGTTGGAGACTGAAGCCATATCTCAAGTGTTGCGCGAAAATTTATCAGGAGAAGGTAAAAGTTTTCAGTTACGTATCTATTAATTATCGTTTTGCATATTTATTTTGTGTGATCTGTTTATAATATTTTGTAATTACTGGTTTAAAGTGGTATTTTGCTAGGAACTTCACCTTGATAATTGTTATATTTTTGGTGATCTCAGATGCTATTATCCAGTTGTCCAAAATTGATGACATGATGAGAAAAGAGGCCAAAAACCTGCGTGAGGCAATTGATGTCCTCCACTTGAAACATAAAGACTACGCCACTGAGATGCAAACATACATTATAAGCCATTCAACTGATCGATCTGAGATTCAACGTCTTGCAGGTCTTAAAATAGTTCCTTTCAATAGCACTCTAGCATTCTTTGTATGAAAGCTTTAAAGATATATTTTTGAGTCATCATAAACCTGCGCCCTGTTTTCTTATGTATGTAAATCAAGGCAGTAAATATGGGTGTACTTTTAAAATTTGTTGAATTGTTTGCTCAAATATATAAGTATTTTGTTTTATACTACAGGGATGGATGGCTTGTTCATTTTGTTCTTCCATTTGCTCTTCTTAATATCTATCTCTCTGTTCCTTTTCCTTTTGTTCCCTTCCTTTTTCTCTTTTTGCATAACTCAATACTTAAAAAATGCATTGATTCTATAGTTGTTCTTATATGCTAATTGCAATTGTTTGTGAAAATCTATCCCAATTTTTCGAAGTCTTGTCATCTAAGTAGTATCTTCTGAATCCTTAATGAATTTTGACACTGTAAATCCTTTTACTACAAAGTCCAAGACTTCAGTTGTCGCATCTGGCTTTTAGCTGAAAGCAACTTATGGTTTTTTGCTGATATTACTTTCTCTCTCTTTTATTTTTTATTTCTATTTAAAGGTGAGCTTGAGGAGACCATGGCTGAACTTGAGGAAAGTAGAAGGAAATTGGTCAATCTGAAGATGCAAAAAGATGTAGCGTCTGGAATGAATACATTGGCATCTGGGGCAGGGGCAGTAAATGGAAATGTATCACCAGAAAAGCCTTCTAGTGGGACAATGGATATACAGGAGTTGAATGATTCAATTGAGGAAGCACAGGTATCAATTATCCACAAGCTTCCTCTCTCCCTTCTCTTTTTCTATGTTCTAGTTTTCATTGGTTTTAGCCAACTGGTAAGTTTGACAAAACAAATTTTGCAGATACTTGCAGTGGACCGTCTTTCAGAACTCAAGGATGCTCAACAAGACATCGTAAACTTGTCTAAACAAGTGCAAAGTCTTGAGGTTTGTATGATTGATATGTGATTTTAGATTTCCATGTTGTAGAGGTTTCTTTTAGGTACCAATATTTTCTAACTTTAAATTTAATCTTTTAAAGAATGACCTGAAAGATGAAAAATATGTGTATTCTTCCCGATCATACAATTTATTAAATGATCAACTGCAACATTGGACTGGTGAAGTGGAGCGCTACAAAGGAATGACAGAGTCTTTGCAGGTACAACTGTCTTTTTGGTATTTTTGATGATGATCCTGGAGTTAGTTAATTTTATTGAAACTTTGATGTCAGATTGAAAGGCCTTCTGTCGCAAGAAAGGAGAAAGAATTGGCAGTCAGAATAGCATCAGCTCATGCCACAAGGAATACCCGTGATGATGCTGAATCTAGAATTGAAGAGCTTGAGCTTCAGCTGCAGAAGTGTATACTTGAGAAAAATGACCTTGAGATTAAAATGGAAGAAACTGTGCAGGATACAGGTGCTCTATTTTCCCTGTCTGTATTATGGTTGATTTAGTGGAGTTGATTTCTGAAATGATCGCCATTTGCAGCAAGAGAAGACATCAAAGCTGAGTTTCGCGTAATGGCGTCAGCATTGTCTAAGGAAATGGGAATGATGGAAATCCAGTTGAATAGGTGGAAGCAAATTGCAAATGAATCTCATTCCCTACGTGAAGAAGCAGAGTCTTTAAAAGCTTCCTTATGTAATAAGGTCTCTCCCATCGCACAAAACTACCAGATATTTATTTATTCATAATGGCAAGCTGCAAATTTTATAAGTTGTATTGACATGCCAGATTGGTTCTGACTTAAAAAGTGTGAGGAGGAAAAAAACTAAGTGACATTTATTGACTGATCAGATGTGCCCATCCTTTTTATGTCAAGTAGATAGTGAAGGAATTGCGTAGGCTACAAATGAAAAGACTTGTCACATGTACATCGTATATGGCAGACCCTGCAATACTCCTGTTTCTAATCCTTTACTTTTGTTTTTTAAATTGACAATAATAAAGGTTGCATTTATTGGCGGTATCTTACTATTAACTTCTTGATGTTTATGTAGACAAATGAACAAAAGAACTTGGCCGATCAATGTGCAAAACAGATGGTTGAGATGAAATATTTGACAGCTATGGTGAGTTTATAGGTTCATTATTTTCTCTGTTCTTTCTTACCCTTGTGGCCCCTCCAAAAGTAGGACTCATAAAACTCCTGTGCTGTTTTGTTTTTTGGTCCCTGCTGCATGAGGCACAATGTTTAATAAAATTTTGTTGATCATAATATCCGTACTACGTTGAATCAGTGATATTTGGATTTCAGGCTGAAAGGTTGCAAAGAGAAAAGGAAGAATTGCAATTTATCTTGAACATGTATGGCCAGGAAGGCTATGATTCCAGGTATATTGATTTAATTATTCTATCATATTGAACTGCTGGCATACAATTCAAGACTTCCATATGTGCAACTCCTTCTATAACTTATAGGCATTGTTGCTTAAGGTTTACTAATCAATTTACTTTGCTTCACTTTGGGATTTGAACTTCAGAGACCTGAAAGACATAAAAGAGTCAGAAGCTAGAGCTCAATCACAAATCGAGATCTTGAAAAATGCTTTAGATGACCATAGTCTAGAGTTGAGGGTGAAAGCTGCTACTGAGGCTGAAGCTGCTTGCCAGCAAAGGCTTTCTATTGCTGAAGCTGAAATAACTGAATTACGGACGAAATTGGATACTTCTGAGAGGTTAGTGAAAGAGGAAACATTTGTCTATATTATTGTATTATGTTATGGGGAAGTTGGTAAAGATTCCTCATTTATATCTTTCTCCTACTATTAAATAACACTTCAGGAATGAGTGGGGTGCAAACTAAACTTCCTCAAATCAAGGAATATAACTAAATCTCAAACTGAGAGCTAACTGGCTTATATATTAAAAGTAATAAAAAATACAAATATAAAAGTAATAAAGATAAAGTATAGTATATTATTGCTAAAAAAATTTAGCGAACTTCTTATTGACACCACCTCCCTAAAGCTGGGACATAAAAGTTTATTAATGTTGTTTCTTTGAAGTTAGCATGTTAGAACTTTGGTAATAACCTACATACTTCACTAACGATTTCAATCCATATAAGGACTTCAATAACCTGTTCACTTCATTTTCTTGCCTAGACCAGGTGGAATATCTATGACCATGTAGATTGCTCCAGGTTTGCAATGGTTAATAAATGAACTCTAACGGTATCGAGTTTGGCAACAGGAGCAAACACCTGTTGGAAATAAATGTCATATGATTGAATGTATCTTTTGCTACAAGCTGTGCTTTATAGCATTGTATACTATCATAAACCATGTATGTTTCACTATAAATATCCATCTGCCAACTGTCTTTTTGTTCCTTGCCTAGAGGTTAGTAATTTCCCACATGCTATTTTGTAGAAGAGCTCTCAGTTTTTCTTCTACTTCCTTTCTCCATTTGTCATCCTGTAAAGCCTCATGTATGTTGGGAGGAGCTTCACGTCATCAATGCTACTCACATGTGCATACAGCCTTACTCATTTTACCTATGCAATAGGGAGACCATCATTATTCTAAGGAGTAGTACCTGTGAATAACAGTTTTCATAGTATTATCCCGAAATTATCATTTTCTGTATTCATAGCACTCACAATTGGCCCCTTCTCATATTCTGTTAAATCTGTTGAGAACTCTTTTGTCTGGACAGGGTCTCTACATGAAGAAGCAGAGCTGTGTTATTGCTGAGATAGGTTTTCTTTTCCATCTGTCATCTGACCTCTGCCTTCTTTAAATATTTACACCTTGAGGTTTAGCTGGTGGGGAGGCTACTGATTCTTTTTCTTTAGGCTAAAAATCAAATTTCCTGCTCTAAAATCCACTAGAATAGGAACCAACAAAGAATTAAAATCTCGTGTATGACTTAGTCCTTACAGAACATGTGTAATTGTGTCAAGTCTAGTGTAGGAAGGCTGATTTTGTTGAAATGTAACATCCATAAATTTTAAAAATTGAAAAAAAAAAAAAAACCTTGCATTTGGAGGGGTGAATAACATTGGTAATACTTTTGAGTAGAAGATGCCCAAGAAATATACGTTAACAAAGGCACACAAATTTCAATTTAAAAAAAAAAAAACTATTTTCTACGGAAACTTCAAGAGTTAGTAAAGTAGTTTCTGCAACTTTACCCCAAAACATCCTTGGGATTTTATTTTTGAGTATAAGTACCCTAGCATCCTCTGAATTTTTTCTAAACACCATTTTTGTCATGGTGTATCAACACCACCATTGGGGAATAATATCTTCATGTGTTAAAAACTTTTTTTAAAACAGCATTGAAATATTCTTGTCCATTATGTGTTCTCAGTAGCAGAATTTTTTTTTTGAAATTGTGTATCTATCATATTTTCAGAAGTTTTGATGTGCTTAACTGCTTACTTTTCTTTCATTTGAAACTTCCTGTATAACCAATGTTATGGTAACAAAGCCATCTTTCACCAGTGATGGCTGTGACATTTAAAGGTACCCCATACAACATTATGTATCATTGGAAAAGGTTTTGAGGATTTATATTGCTGAGAAGCATGAGAGTTACTAGAGTATCTTGCTCTAGTACACAGATTATATGTTTCATTGATGAGTTAGTGGGAAAGTGTTTTTTCTAAGTGCATGAAATTAGAAAAACTAGTGTTTTTTTAGGAAGAGTAGAATCAAATAGGAATGCTTGAAAATTAATGAATGGAAATGAACCTATATCATAATAAATCTAACCTATTGATGATTGAATTCATTTATAGTAAAGAATGTAAAATGAAGTAAATAAACTTAAAAGACCAATTGCTTATTACAATCTACTTCCATTTATTATTAGTTCACTGATATATTTTCTATTGGCTTTATGCTTCTTGCAAAAATTAATTCTTGTGGTTCATGATCTGGTAGTCTCTGTGGACAAAATTTGCACTGAGGATGCACTTGTGAAACACCAAGCAAGTAGTAATGCTTAATCTAACCACAAGGGCACAGCTTGCTATTAATGCTGGCGTGTGAAATATTTTCTGCAAATTCTATGGCAGATTTCTGAGCTTGAAAGTTTTTTCTGGCCTGGGTCTCTAATATCTAACCATTACTAGCTCTGACATATTTTTTCCATGTATCCCTGTCTCGTCTGAAACCTCACTCTCTTGTTTTACTCTGCATAACATCTTCCTGTAACATTTTAAAATGTTGGCAAGCACATTCTTAAAATATTACTTGTCTTATTTGTTTGATTCAGTCACATGTGACAGAGTTATGCCTGTTTTATATGGAATCAATGATGCTAACTAACTTTCTGTGCAGAGATGTTATAGAGCTTAGGGAGGCTATAAAAAATAAAGATCAGGAAGCTGAGGCATACATATCTGAAATTGAGGTTCTTACTGTTTTCATAACTCTCTTATTTTCTTCTAGTTGGAGTAAATCTCCCTGTCCACTTATATTTTCGGTAGAGAAAGGAATACTTGCTTGCATTTTGTTTTCTTGGGTAGCAGTACTGTCATTGTAATTTCTTATTGATGGATGACTCGGTTCATTTCTTTATTATAGACCATCGGGCAAGCCTACGAAGATATGCAGACCCAGAACCAACATTTGTTGCAGCAGGTGACTGAGAGGGAAAACTACAATATTAAGGTGAAAATGACATGTTCTTTGTTTTACCTTTTGAATTCATACATGCTTGTCATGACACATTTTCACTGTGGCTGTGTGGAAATTTTTATGCAGCTTGTCTCTGAGAGTGTGAAGACAAAGCAGTCACACAGCTTACTACTTTCCGAGAAGCAGGATTTGATGAAGCAACTTCAACAAGTTAACTCTATGATAGATTCTTTAAAATCAAGAGTTCTCCAGAGTGAAGAGCAAGTAAACTTTTTCTTCTCTGCTACAACCTTTACAGTTTACTATATATTGATCGGTTGTTTAACTTGTAGTTCAATCTGGCAGATGAAAGCTTGTCTGATGGATGCTCTTAAATCTACTCAAGAAGACAGACATCTTGCTATCAGTCTTGAAACTGCCAAGTGGGACTTGGCGGATGCTGAGAGGGATTTAAAGTGGCTGAAATATGCCTATAGTTGTACCGAAAAGGAATATGAGCAGATTCAGCAAAAGAACGAAGAAGTCCAGAGGGAACTGGAGGCTGAAAGGTGATCTAATTTACTAATATCATGGAATGAATGCCGTGTGTATTTTGTAGTTAAGTAGAATAATCTCCTTACTGTGTGATGTTAATTGAACCAGAAACGAGAGGAAGAAGCTTGAGGAGGAACTCGCAGAAATAAATAGACAATATGCTGAATTGACTGCTGAAACTGGGGAGGCTGCAATACAGAAACTCCAGGATGAAATAAAAGAGTGCAAATCTATTCTCAAGTGTGGTGTATGTTTTGACCGCGCAAAGGAGGTTAGTTTTCAAGCAAACTCTTTTTATAGAATAAGCAGCTTATGATTTATTAATACCTTTGCTCATTTTTCTTAAATTCTTTGAACCGGTAGACTGTTTCAATGGTGTCATTATAAAATATTGATAAAAACAGAGTTCACAAATATAGTTTGTCAACTGAAAAAGCATTTGTACATAACTATGACTCCGGTCATAAAGATTTACCCCGTGTATGTCTCATGGTTACGTGGGTTGTTGGTGTGGGATTGTTGTGGTTTTTATGTTTTTTATTTAGAGAGTTAGGATTGAGTTCGATATCAGCACTTGTTATGTTAGTAGTAAATAGGTTTAACAAGCATAATTTCTTGACCCTAAAAGCAGTTGCAAGTTAAAATTGTTCTTGTATGGACAGACCTACAAATGAAACCAACTAATAGTAGAATCCTTTTTGATTTACTGAAGAAAACTAATGGAGTGATATTTGACAGGTGGTGATTGTGAAATGCTATCATCTGTTCTGCAACCCTTGTATACAAAGAAATCTGGAAATTCGGCACCGGAAGTGTCCAGCGTGTGGAATGGCTTTTGGTCAGAATGATGTTAGGTTTGTGAAGATATAAGCAACAGCTTCTATTTCAGTAATGCTTTATTATCAACAACGGAAGAGAGCTAGTTTAAACTTGTAGTGGTGCGGTGCAGGTGTTTTTGGTTCCTGCAAAACGATAGAACATAATTTTATCCTTGTAATTTACAAACTTTGCATACATTTGAAAGGATAGATTAAAAGAAAAAAATAATAAATAGAGCTCTCTAGTTGAACTCTTGATTGAGTTATTCATAGATATTGGAAGCAGAGGGAACTTCCTCAAACCGGAAAATGAAAAAATATTAAGTGGCTATGATTTTGAATGATGTGAGTGGATGGCCCATCTATAAGATATTATTTTGACAGGATAACGTCGAGGTCCACATTTTATAATATCTATATATATATATATATTTTTTTTAATTGAGCATTTTTCCAAAACTATTTTCGTTTATTAACGTAATTGAGTTTAAATAAACTAAAATTATATTTATTATTAAAAATAATAAATCATGCAAATCGTATAAATCTTTTGTTATGTTCAAAATTATTTTTCAGTCAATTTAATATACCTTCTTTTTCAGTGTATTATTTGTTGGAATATTTTGTAAAAAACAAAATGAAGGGGAAAAAAGTTGTTAATGAAACGACGTCGTTTGTTGGAGAAGGATATGATCAAGATAAAGTTGGAAGAAGAAAGAGTTGACTGGGCAGTGAATTAGAATCAGAAATGCAACTCGTAAGCAATTTCAGCACCTCATCATTGATCCAGCCGCATTTGAGCAATTCGTTTGTACCCAGATCGCCACTCCTCTCTAACCCCACGAGAAGACGAAAAAGCAGCAGCCTTGTTGCTGTTCATGCTTCTTTGCTTGAATCTCCTGTCTTATGGGCTAGTAGGCTCTGTGTCTACTACGCTCTCTTGAAGGCTGGTCTCGCTGGATCTCCACAAAATCCCTTTGTTTCAGGTCATTCACTCAACACTTTTTCAATCATTTGTTGTTAATTGTTGATTTCCAAACTCATTTGGTTTTTCAGATTTGGGTGATTCTGGAGATTTGGGTTTCTCTAAGTGGTTGAACAACGTTAGAGGAAAACCAGGTTTGTTATCTCTCTCGCACTCTTTCATTTGATCATCGAGGAGAACAAATAGTACTATCCTGTTGCTGTTTTGTTTTGTTATGTGGTTAGTTTTGCAAAGGTATAAGCTTTTTATAACAAATGTTGATCGTTTTTCTTGATTAGGTCTATTCAATTCATGTATAATTTAGTTATAAGGACCAATTTGGCAGTATCATGGTTAACGATGAATAGTGATTAACAATGCAAATAATTGTGACAATTGATAACAAATCCTAGTCAATTTGCTTTCCAACTGTTTGTTTTCTTTTGCACTCTCAGAATTGGATGATTTTGGATGCTTGCCATCATGCAATTGTTTGGTTAAATATGTATTGACACTAGAAACAATTTAAACCTCTATTCCAGATGATTGTGCTCGTGTTACTCTTTTTTTTTTTGTTGTGTCACTCTGGAGTTTTAGGACGTTATTGTGGTACCTTGAAGGTGTATGCATGGTTTTATTTATATGTATGTGTTGGGGCTTTGGAGGTTGTATATATGATCTAATGCTGTGTCTATCCTTAATTAACTTAACAGTTGTATTGTAGCATCCAATGGATGTATTTGGAATTATGAATATCAGATGCTTTTTACTTGATGGCAATCCAATTACTTGTTGACTGAATTTATATCTGTACATTTTCTACTTCTCAATATAATTTTATTCTCTGTTTTCCATCAGACAAGGAAGCAGCTGACAGAAGAAAATTGGTTAGCAAATGGCATCCAACAACAAAGGGCACCCTGAGAAGGAACTACAGGATACCTTCAAAATCAGAAGGGCGACGCCTACTCAAAGCTGTTGCATCCTTACTCTCCGATGATGATCATTTCACGGATGCCACTTCTCACAAAGTAATAAAACCCCAAAACACTCATTTACAAGATAACTATTCGTTTACTAAAATTTCCCTCTTTTCATAGGGTTGTCAAATTAGGAGGGAGAGTGCTCATGGCGAAAGTGTATGCTGCAACAATGTGAGAGCTTTGTTTGATGAACTTCCAACTCCGCATCTGATAGTGGAAATAACACCTTTTCCAGCAGGACCACTTACAGATAAGGATTATGTCAAGGCTGAGAAACTAGAAAGGGTGCTCAGGTCTGGTCCCTCTATTTGAATTAATCATCTAATTATCCTATTCTCACATCTTGTATCTATTTACTGTATGACATGTACATATCGGAATCAGGAATGGAAAACCTCTGCTTGTGAAACTAAATGACTGTTTTGACTTAAAATCTCTGCCTATTTCCATCTTTTGTGTGGCTGTACGTATTATGTGCATACATGTACTGTGAGGGTGGTACTACCAACCTTTGTATTCCAGGTTACATAAAGAGACCTGTGCTAGTAAAAATGTAAAACTAAATTACCAACTATGACATCTAACTCTAACTCGGACATATTTCAAATGGCTTGGTACCATTCCTAGAAAACCAATGAAAGCAGATGAATGTGGTTTGATAAATGGATTGAGACTAATCTATGGGCGTTGGATGATGTAAAACATCTTCCAGTTTCGGAAAAAGAATGATTGAGAATCTTCTCTTCACCGTCGGATTCGAAAGTTTAAATTAAATGAAGAGGCAATATAAGTATAGATGGGGAGCTCATATCTTTAACTGATTAGTCTGTTGAGATGTTTATTACCGTGTCCAAGTTCAAGGTTCTGCAATCAATTCAAATGGCAATCAAAATTATTTGTTGTAATAATAATGATAATGAAAAAATGTATGCATGTGTGGAAACCTTTAATTAAATGTAGAATGAACCATCATATATTGAAATGAAAATCAAGTCCTTAGTCTAACAGTAACAAATACCAGTGAATATGAAAAGTATACTCAATTTCAAAATGTAAATTGATAATGAGAGAACTAATAACATGTAATGAAGTACAAGTAAATTGATATTATCCAAACCTAACTCTTCATAATCATGTTTGTAAACATCTAGCTTCCTATAGAACATATGCTTTTCTCATGCGACTTCAAATTGACAGACATACCGTATCATTTCACTCCAACTGATGCCATCAGATCTTCATACTCCGGATCATTCTCCTGTTTTCCCCCCGCTCATGTTAGGTTCCTGCTGCTGTTGAGGTTGAGGTCGAACAGTGGCAGATGTAGGTGAGAATGGATCATATATCTGTGCTCAAGGCCTAGGCGGCTGCTTGTCAAACATAAAGGAATTGTTTCTGAACTTGCTGACTATGAGTAATGTGGTTTTCCGGCCTATTACGAGGATGTGGATAATTTGGCTGAAACTGGGGAGGATTTCCTGGCCTGGGAGGGTATGGACTGGCTGGATTTGGCATCTGAGGACCTGGGCGAAGTTCCTCATACCCATTGATGAAATAGGACCCATGTTAGCGGAACCAGCATTCCAAATGGAGATGGACCCATCTGGTTACCCATCTGTGGTCTCGGATATCCTGGCTTAACAGGTTGATTAGGGGGCCTTGAGGAACTGCTGGTGGAGCCATTGGTCTACAAGGTGGAGTATTCAGATTTGCAGGCTGACTATGAGATCTGGGAACTGTTAGAGGAACTGGATTCTGTGGCCGGTGAGGTAGAAAGTGAACATTATCTACAAGCATCCACATCCATAAGGCGCAAAGTTATTACCGGCTATGCAGACTTTTGAGAAGGAGGTATCATCCATATGTACCATTCGAGTTCAGGGTTCTCCCAAGCAGTATAACTAATATTTTCCGGTTTCTCCATTAAATCAAAGATTGTTCCACCAAATTGCTCCGCATTCCCTATGGCCGGAATACACAATGCAGACCACATTGCCCGCGAAGAATTAACAAACACTACATTCTCCATCTTAACACTATCACCAACCCATTCATCTAAATTTAAATCTAATCTCCACATCCTGTCATGACGATGTAGGAATACATCTCCTCCTTTAACAAACAAAACATTATCAAACTTATACAACTCCTGTCCCCGTAGACCCGGGAGTGTTTTCCATTCACCAATTTCCAGATTGAAAACACTCATCTCCCCATATCCAAACAAACAGTAGAACAAACAA
The DNA here is from genome assembly GCA_031304145.1 of Cardiospermum halicacabum. Taxonomy (NCBI): domain Eukaryota; kingdom Viridiplantae; phylum Streptophyta; class Magnoliopsida; order Sapindales; family Sapindaceae; genus Cardiospermum; species Cardiospermum halicacabum. The sequence goes on along the minus strand of CM062390.1, from coordinate 7,852,498 downwards.
TCGGCTACATTAACCATCCCCACTATCCGATTCTCCCATCCTCGCTTCTGCTTTAGTAATCTAATCTTCTTCCAACACTTATCAAATAATCTAATGATACTGACTTCAAGATAATCTGTTTCCTCATCTCCTATTGTGCCAATCATTACTACACAATCATGTGAGGTAGGGATAGACGAAAACGTACCTGCTACTCCCCAACCTAAATCCAGTTTCGGCAATTCTATGATTTCGTTAGTGAAAGGTGAGTAAAAGAATAAATCCCAGTACTTTTGTGATAAGAAAAGTATCCAACCGTTCTTGGAATCGACCAATTTAATGTTGCTGAAATCTATATGAGATGGGGGTTTAGGTTTGAGGAAATAACCTGTTCCACAAGCCGGTTCTGAAAGCTCCAACAGTTTATTGGTGTGGTGGTGATAACCTAACAGCCATGGAAGAACCTCGTTGTTGTTTGTAGTATTGATTTTGCTCCAATCCTTGCAGGTTAAACTCATCATGACTCTATCGCGTCGAATCAGCTTATCCATAGTAAGTCCTAATATGTCTTCCGGCAGATTCTTCCAGTTTTTTCTCTCCCTGCTCATTGCTGCTTTTACCTATCAAAACAGTCGCACAAAGTTTTGTTAAATATTGGGCACGTATATATAGCACCTGCAGCGCGGGTAATAACATAAATTTCAATCAAATAAATTATTTAAATAATTTTTTATTTTTTTTTTATCAAACATCATTTTTATTAAATTTTTGTAACTAGCAAAAAGGTTCATTTTTAATTTTATTTATTTTTAAAAAATATAAATTTAATCAAATTTATATTTTTATGCATACAAAGTTTTAAATAATATTTTATAATTATTTATTTGATTATGAGACAAATATTTCTATAAATTACTATAAATATTTCATTTAATATTTTTAGAAAACATAATTATTAAAATTATATTTTTAAATTATTATTTTAAATAGAAAATAATCCAAAAAAAGTTTGAAATTTCAAAATTAACCCGAAAAAATTTCATTTATATTTTTAATCTAATAAAACTTTGACTTTCAAAAATTACCCTCCACTTGTGAAGTACCTACTTCAAAGCTTATGAAGGACTTCCTTCACCCTTGTGAAGAGCTATTTTTTAAAAGTGAAAGTTTGAAAGATTATTTTTGTGAAGATTTTAAAATTGGGCTATATAGTATAAATAAAAATTATAAAAGGCTAAAAATAAAATTCTCCCATTTAAATATTATATTATTGATTTGTTATATATTTTATCAAAAAAGTTATTATTGAATAATATAATAGAACTTATATTATTGTAAATATAATAAACTAATATTATCAAAAATATAATTAATATAATATATTTATTTTAATAAATTTTTATAAATTAATTTTTAATTTTAAAAAATATAGATTATAGATGAAAAAATCATTTTATTTTAAGCATGATAAATTAGAAATATAAATTTCATATAATTTAAATTTAAATTTATTTCCATTTCGAATTAATTTGATATAATAGAAATAAATTCAGATTATAAGTCTTTATTTATATATTATGAAAATTTTAATAATTAATTCATAAAAACAATTTATTTATTGCATAATTAAAATAAAATTATAAAAAAATAAATAAATTATTTACAAATTTTATAAAATTTAAAATTTCTTTTAAAACATACTGTGAAAACTTCTGTATTTTGAAAAAAATAAATAAATAATAAAACATACATATAAAATGTACAAAGAAAATATTTAAAAAATTTATAGAAATAAAAATTTCTTTTAAAATACACACGTATAGTTCAAAAAAATATAATAGTATATTTTAAAAAATAAAATAAAACATACATGTAAAGTATACACTTATTAGTCATATATGATTAGAAATTTATTATAAAAATAATATTATTCAATCATATAACTAAAAAAACTTTCGAAATATATTTCGAAAAAAAAAATTAAATAATGTCTAAACTTCTTGTATTAAATAACGTTTAACTCTTAATATTTTATTTATTTTTATAATATTTTTTGAAATATATTTATATTTGTAGTTTTATATAAAACATTATAATTTACTTTAGATTTAATTTAATATTAGGATTTAATTTAGATTCAATTTAAAAGCTAACTGATCTCTAACCCTAAATAAAGTTTGTATATTGAATTGATTGTTGAAGTTAATAACATGCAGATCTCTAAACAGCTTTCTTTGACGACAACAATTCCATTCCTATCCAATGATGTTTTCAAACAACCACATCAAAAATGATTCTGCAGATTTAATCACATTTCATTCTCAGGAAAGTGACTAATAATGGATTCCATAGTCCTGGAATCAATTATCGTTGAGCTAATAAATTATATCCAACATCATACACCAAATGAGTTCTTTATTTATTTAGATGATGTGAAATATGAATCTTTACATGGTGTTACACTCCATTTTGCCTCATTTTATACATAAATTGGACATAAAAGTGATGCAAACTTCTTACTCGACAGACTAAACTATGTTCATAAGAATTTGACATCTGGACAATACACACTGTCACCTCAATAAGGAAAGCAACATATTCTTTAATAATTTTCAATTCAAAAGCAAAGCAGTACGTTTATAAGATTCTCTTTTTTCATAGCTCCAAATAATTAAGAAGGGATTGTTAATGTTCCAAAAACAGCAATTTTAACCCAGAAAGTTATGTCAAATGTTCAAAACCAGCAATTTAATCACGAGTATTTCATTTCTTGATTGCCAACTACAGCTCATCTCAAGTTGACATTACCTGTTGTTTGCCTATCGAAAGTAGACATCACTGCAAAATGAACCAGAAGAGAAGTTTCACAGTAGATACCTGGGTTCCTTGTGCTGTCAGCAGCTAGAAAAACATCTGCATCAGTCTCCAACTCAGTTGTTATTAATAGTAAATAAATGTTAGCAATTCCATTGTCCATCTTGAATGATCAGTAGATAAAGCTCCCCATCCTAACACCTGAATTTATCTGTAGAGACACTAAGAAGAAGAAAACCGTTTGCCATCAATCTCACCATAGAACACCACTTCACAGGGCCCCCATTATATCGAAGAAAATTTTGAGACAGTATCCGAGGTATAACTATTCATTCTTACAGTTTCTTCTGTTGCTTACTCCACTGATTCTGCAACCATGCTTTCAGCACTAAATCTGTTTATTGTTTTCAACAATGGGAAACTTGTCACCAAGAGAAAATGAGACACCATCGAACCTTTATCAAGTAAAAGGATAGAAGTTTGAAAACAGTAAGCTGCCAAGAAGGATGTACGATGCACAGTATATCCAGATCAGATATCCCCATCTTTTACTCACTCCAGGCGATATCATCAAATATGAAGCAAACCAATAAAGAGGAGGACTAGCAGACAAGAATCGCGTGGAAACCTGTCAAATTGTGATGCATCATAGCGACTTCAGTTGATAGAAACAAAAGGAAAAAAAAAAAAAAAAAGATCAAACAAGAAACATCTTGTTTACAGCGGTTATACAAGTTAGCACGTCATAAGAGTATTCTTATGCTAAATCCTGCTGCCTCACTCTTCCACAATATTACGGGTGATGTTTCACCAGTATTAACAACTTCTTAAATACTGGTAGAAGTAGTTCGTAAAATTTTTGGAAGTCAATTATATTTCATAAACTAAGAGCTGGATAAGTTATCGAATCTTCCAGCCAATAATAAACTTAGGTATCCTTACTGAGTTGAGATCAGATGTAAATTACTTCAACAAAAATGACTGTCCTTTTCTCAAGCTTCATGACATCCACGAACAATAAGCCCAAAATCAACTGCTGCTAATGTTTATTATAGCAGTAGATATTTTACCACTCAAAACAGGGAATCATGGTCAACGACGAATAGTCACGAGTCTCACCTGCACATGCATGACAAAGAATGCAGTGGCTGTCATAAAACCTAAGTGCAAAAGGAATGGTAGTACGGAGATCGACAAGTATCCTGAGTTCACTGCTGATCCTTGTTCCACCAGAAGCTGAGCAGAACTTTCTGGCTCATCAAAAAGCTTTCTCTGCCGCAAATTTGCATTTCCTGGATTAAAATGCAGACAGTTAAAAATAAAAATAAAAATAAACCTTGACATTAAGTTACAATAAAATTTAATAGGAAAGTCACTAAGAAAAATATTATGGATATTTCAAGTTGATAAAATATTAATAGGAAAGTTAGTAAGAAAAATATTATTGATAAATTTTCAAATTATGCATACAAAAATAAGATTACCAAAGTACCATAGTTAAATAAATACAAAGAATTAATTGACAAAGGTCAAGCTTGTAACATAGGCCAATAATAATCATCCTTTTATTTGGAGGTTGCGCATGATAAAATATATAAAAATAATAATAAATAAACAAAATATGTATAAACACAAGTGTAATTTTTTTTCGCCTCATTGTACTAGAAACAACTACCTTGTATATTAGAAGCGAATCTCCCAGATGGTAAGTCTCTCTCAGGGGAAGAAAGCACACTAGTGATGTGTTTTTCCCTTTTAGAAGCTTGCAAGCCTAATGAGAAGAAAAGCTTGGGCTGTGACTTTGCATAATGGATGATTGAGCAGACCGCCAAAGACAATATTGGTGATGCAAGTAAAAAGTTTGGCAACTGCTTGAACTGGAAATATCTTAGAAAACCTACTTGCCTAGCATTAAAGAGTAAATTGTTAAAATTGTTCATAAAGACCTAAATGAGTATCCACTTCATTCACGAGAATATACACATTTACACATTTGTTTGCACAAAAATATAAATACTCGCAATATTGAAAGAGAGATGGATTGTAAAAGTAATTTCCAAAAATCATGCTTGAAATCTAGAGGTGAGAAATATGACATTAGATAAAAGTTAACTCTCGCCTATTAAAGAATTCTATTGAAATATAATGACAGGTGATGCAGTGAGAATATCAGGAAATAACTTTTTCTACCCAAATAAGCAATTACACCCATAACAAATATCTAGAGAAGAGACATCTATTCATTAGAAAAAAATACTTATCGCTGACACATTTTTTTTAAAATAATATATCAAATTATGTGGTCAAAGCACTAGTTTTGATAGGTAAATGAAATTACCAGTAATGGCTTTGAATAAAATTGTACAGCAATGGTACTCTTGCTTTGCACCAAGGCCTCATTTCATCCGGAGAATGTCCAAGGCAAATATTGCGGTAGCCATACACTTGATAAGCTATAAACGGAATAAAAATGCATATACTTCTTACAGCTCCATCAATGAGAATTAGTATCGTCCACTGCAACAGAGAAGAAATTACAAAGTAAATAATCTATTGCCGCACAATTCTGGAGTATGAATTTACTGAAAGATGTTGAAACTCCACAAATACAAGACATACTCCCTTGTCTTAGCTAACTACTAAAATGCATGTCTAAACTAGTTGATAGCTTCCACCAAAATACTCTACAAGTGAATACAGCCATTACAAATATAAGCTTAATTTAATAGAGAAACATATAGTTGCATAATATTAATTTTAAACAAATAGGAATCTTTATGAACTTACAAAGCCACGCTTTTTAAGAAAAAGAGCATCATAAGCTTGATGCATAGTCTGAAAACAGAAATAACCAGCATTAAGCACCCCATTAGATCTTGCACAACCAGAAAGAGCAAGCCAAAGGACAGCAATATTCTTTGTTCCAATCATCAGGTAATATATTCCCCCAACCGAAAGCAAAGCATATAAGCTCTCTGAATATCTGCAAATTTATAGACATGAAGGTTTCACAGTTTACCTCACTTCCACATCATTACATTAGAAGTCAAATGAAAACAAAAATGAAAAAACAAGACCATCACATTGAGGAATAGAAAATTGAAGCAGGGTTGAAGCAGAACAACAGTGAAGCTCGTAAAGCCGCTTCAAGGTCCTTCAAGATCACAACTGAAAGCCTGTTAGAATTAGGAAGATAAGACGACATCATACATCCATATGTTAAATGATTTTCAAATTCCAATACTTTACCTGTAAAAATAAACTGCAGCAAATAAGAAGGCAATATTGCTGACAACATATCCACACAATCCCAGTACAGCTCTGTATCCAATAACAGAAATTAATGGTGCAAAAACTGCAAGCAAGAGAACACCCAACTTAGAAGCAATCACACAACAAAACTGACAAAAAATCGCATAATGATACTGCATAATTTACCTGTATGGGATAACATAGAAATACAAGCAGGAAGGAGGGGAAGGAATGCATAAGTCTGTTCATACTCATATCCACATTCCGCTATACGAACAAAGTAGACACTGTCCCAAACAACCGAATTTGCAATTTTGGATCCAATTGAATTGTTTAGAGAGTGGCGGTGTGGACTATAATCAATCAAACAGTCAGGATTCAGTGATGCTGAGGTATCATAAGGATCCAAAAGACTTCGCCACAGGATTATCAGGATCAACAGCAGGAGTCTCGAGATGGCAGCCATTTTGAGAATAAGTGCTTGCTGTGGAAATTGTGGGGTTCCCATCTGTTATATATCAAACCCAGGTAGTCCAGTCAACTGAGTGGTATTCTTAACTAGAGTTCTCCACAATTTAAGCGTATGGCGCTGAAATTCTTCAGCCAATTACATACATTAACAACCAAGACAGTATGACTAAAAATCACTAACCTTTGAGTTCTCCCCCGAGCAACTTAGTCCACTAAAAGATTAGAGCAAACAAGAGAAGTAAAACTGCATTGAAATGCCACAAAGGATGTCACACACTAAAATAAAATCGTACTCACACTAATATCTATCAAGAAGGTACATTTATATGGGACTGACTCTGCATGCTTGTCTCGGCTTAAGCCGCTTAGCGCCTAGGCGGGCCTTTAACAATATTTGACCTTGTCAGTGATCAGTTATGCTGGGAATACTGTAAGGTGAGATTTTAAGGTGAGCTGTCTTGCTGGTAGCAAAAGGTGGTTGATGTCAAATGTTTTTGGGCCGCGAGTGACATAATTGGTTCTGTTTTTACCTGATCTTTGTTGTCATCCTACTAACTACTGGTTTGGTCATATGCCTGCATGATTGTGCAATGAAGTTATGACCATCACCCATTGAAAGCAACTTGATTATTGCAAGCTAAGATTAATCTACCATCCTAATTATTTGGGTTTCATATAACTTAAGAAAGAACCTTAATGTAGATAGTGGAGCCAAGAAGTGCACAACTCTTTGTCTGTGATTTCCTAATATGTAGTTCTTTGAATGCTTCGCTATCCCAATGTGTGATTGGTATTTGACCAATTTAGTACCATGCCTATAAATATTGAATTTTTATTTCTAAAGCACAAATACCCATACTTGAATGTTTATGAGATCCCAACAAATGCTAAGCACACTAATATCAAAACCAAACCCGCAGTAAAACAAACCTAGCAAAGGAATCCCCATATGACATGCACTGACATTAAAAGAAAAGCAAATTGAATGATAGGCTAAAATAGATACCAAATAACAATGGAGCTTTGAGAACTAGAACCAGACTCTTTGTTCCTCTTCAGTTATCATCACCTGCATCAAAAAATTAAAAATAAAAAATAAAAAATATATTTAAAAAAAAAAAAAAAAAAAAAAAGAGCACAGTTGCTTGGGGAAGAATGCCCTTACGGTATCTCCCACACTTTGACAAAATATAGAACATACAACTACAATAATAATTCCAAAGTTGTAATTCACTTCTTTTTTTTAAGATAAAACAGAATGACATGCCATTAGGCAAACTGAATATCATCAACACACATTAAACATTCGGAACAAAAATCCATACATCACCACCCCACATACATAAACAATAAAATACCACGCATCATATTTGATTTACACCAAACATATTCTTACTTACAGTGAGGTCACTTGAATCGTGACTTGCATCAGTAGGATAGTATATGTACTTCACATAAATTAATATTTCTCGAAATACATATTTTCAGATTATTCATAAATTTATTTCTACTTCATTTGTACAACCCCTTGCCCAAGAGTCGAGACTTGACACTATTTAGGACACGAGAAAAGACCAAATCAAACAAAAGAATCTCGAAATAAAACCTAGATAATGCCAAAGCCCCCTGCCTAACCATATGGTGGACTTAAGTCCCTTTCTATCGCTCAATGTAGACACTCTCCAAGCAAAGCCGAAACTCCACCCCATGATAGACATTGATTGTTATCATATTAGATAATGACATTACTACTACTTCGCATAGTTGTTCTACTATCACCAATAATCTCAGAAGGTGCAAAAACAAGACACTTCAAATGGGAGGTAGAATACATGTTTTGGTCACCAGATTGCACAGAAAATGTAGTGATCCAGGACCCACCATCAAAGCCAAGGATGGCAACACCATCTCCGTTGAACTCACTAATAAGCTTCACACTGAAGGTATCGTCATTCACCGGCATGGTATTAGACAGCTTGGATCTCCTTGGGCTGATGGCACTGCTTCTATCTTTCAATGTGCAATCAACCCTGGTGAAACTTTCTCTATAGGTTCATTGTGGACAAGCACAAAACACGTCAAACAAAGAAAAACACCCATATGATCTATATACAGCTTCCTTCCCCATTTCATTTTACCCAAATCAATTCCAATAATTCACCTACTCTCATCACTAAAATCCAAAACAAAACGCCACTCCTTCAACAACCACAAATAGAGTGCCAACTCAAAAGTATCAAAAACACTCGAAACGTAAATTAAACAAAAATAAAAATCACAGCATTGAACACATTCATCTAACAAGCTAGTCTTTTTGTATGGTTCAATAGATTCCATCCTCTAATCCTTCCTGTAAATACTTCCAAGGACCTTTCTTTCATCATTTAGCACAGCTTCACAAAAAAATACACAGCATGCAAAACACAAAACAAAATCTTATACCACCATTGTTAACCTAAGCTCAAAATTAAACCGCAATCAACAACACAAAATCAGGCATTCAATAAAATAATCAAAAAGAAAATTCATTGAGATAGAGAAAATAATCTCATAGAAAAACAAAGAAACTTCACCTCGCGGATTAGTGCTTTGTTTCGATCTGGGAATCGAGATAGTTGTAGCATCTGACTTTGATGGAGAATGTGGCCGTTGATAATGGAAATGGTGTCTAGTTTCGACGGATATGACGGTCGCGTTTGATTTTCACAGAGATGACGATGACTTAGAGACTCTGTTAATTGATAATGAAGAAGGCGTATGGAAACGGTGGTGGACGGCGATAACTTTGGTGTCGACGGAAATGCTGATTGCGATTCGCTTTCACGGTAAGAATGAAAAATTTTAGATCATATTGAACCGTGGATAAAAACCGGTTCTAAACCGCATACGATGGATCCGAAAAGAACCGGTTTAAATAGATATGGATTAAAAAAGAATGGATCCGACAAGATCCATCAGCGAAGTTAAAGGGTCCGGCCCATTTTACCATACTTAAGTACAATCAACAAATAAAGCCCAAAACAAAATTGGAAGATATCATACGCCAAATTAATTACGCCAATTAGCTAACAGAACAGAACAGAAAGATATAAAATCCAATGCTGATGGATAAGGATAAAATTATGGAACGATTTGGATAACTTGAAACCCGTATCTTTGGATTACGACCATCCCTGATTTTTATATTCAAATAACGACATGCACATAAAATTGCATATATCAACATCACTACATTATTATTATGCATATCCAAAATCATGACAAATAATGCAAACCTACATGACTTAATTAATATCAAACCCATCCCAACTATTGTCACTGTCTTTCAAGAGCAACAATGACACATTGTTAATTGAATTGAAATACATCACAGTTTAATGTGATCGTTTTGGCAAAGTTGGTTGCTATAACATCAATTATTGTTCCATTTATATCAACCTCCTTAATTATATATCGATTGAATTTGGGAACAATTATAGATATAGGTGGATTTTGTTGTTTAAATGAGGTTATAAATTGCAGTGACTGTAAAGTCAGATTGAAAAAGCTGCATAACTAATTTTGACCACTGGCATTAATGATTTCCAAGGTTTTGTATAGTTGGCACTGACATGAGCCCCATACACTTAATATGGGGTTGGTGTTTATTTTTATTTCATCTTCGATTCCCTGTATCAAGTGATTAATCTGGATGATTGAAACCATACGACATAATTACAGAAGAAATGAATGAATGAGGTTGGATACAATACAAATAAATGTAGAGCTACGTTGCAACCTCTGTGCACCACAAATTCTGTTCTGATGAGATGAGAGTTGCTATAAATACTCTCGCAATCAATTAAATGTCTGATATCGAACACTCTTCAACCCAATTTACTCATCCACATGTCACTCTTTATTCTGTTCACATTCAACCTAATGACCTTATTCACACTTAATTTGCTTGTACACCTGTTCACTGCAGATTTTATTTTATTTTTTTAAAATTAAAAAAGTGATATTGCGAGGAAAAGACAAAACCACTTTCATCATCACATGCCATGATTTTTACACATTTAGTTATTTTCACATCAATCACGGGTTTATTTTAATTAATTGAATGATTAAAAAAATAAAATTTAGAAATCCGATTTACTAGTACTGCTCATTGACCACAAAATCAATGCCATTATCTGTTTTTCTGGTTGGTTCATGTCTGCTGGTTTTATAATAAATTCTTGGACCGACTACCCATTCATTCTTTAATCTATATATATATATATAGGATTAAAAATATTCTTTTATTTAAAATAATAATAATAATTTTGATGTAAGTTAACTACCTGACATCATGTGAAAATATTGGTTTAGTTAAAAAAATCCTACCAAATGGTGTAACATCTTCAAGGTACTCAAAAAGGTGAGATACATCATAAACATGGATAAAACAAGAGAGATATTTACTTTACCTACAAAGAAGACCTAGTCCACTCCACTCAACCTACTTGACATGTGAAACCCACCCACATAAATATCCTCCATCTATATATTCCACAACACAACTTTTCCACACAACACACTCGAAGACCAAAATGAAGTCTGTTCTAGTACTGTCATGCATAGTAGTAGTGTTGGCGAGTGTTGCGAGTGGTGATGTGAACAGCGACAAAAGCGAGTGCGCGAACCAGCTGGTGGGGCTGGCGACGTGTCTGCCTTACGTTGGCGGGCAGGCCAAAACTCCAACGCCCGACTGCTGCACGGGGCTTAAGCAAGTGCTTGATAAAAGCAAAAAGTGTTTGTGTCTTTTGATCAAAGACAGAGATGATCCTAGTCTCGGCCTTCAGATTAACGCCACTCTCGCCGCTGCTCTTCCCTCCGCTTGTCACTCCACCGCCAATGTCTCCGAATGCATCAGTATGTCAATTTTTTTATTTTTTTTTTAATTAAATATAGAATCTGAACAATATCTGACTAATTTTTTGTTTTTATTATTATAGCACTTCTACACTTGTCACCTACCTCCCCAGATGCCAAAATATTCCAGGGATTTGCAAACATCACTAAATCACACAACTCTTCCTCCTCCTCAGCTTCTACTGGTAAGTTTCACTTCTCACTATTCTATTATAATTTTATTTATTTATTTATTTTATGATATATAGGACAAGGGAGCTCTACACCAAGTTCTGAGGAAAAGAGTGACGGTGGAAAAGCAGAGAGGTGGATAGCTTCTGGAATTTTAGTGTTGATGTCATCTTTACAAATTATATTCTAAGATCAAATTAAATTTTTATTAGCTTTCATCAACTGGACTTTGGAGTGTTTCTGTTCAATTATTTTTATTTTCTCAACTGCTTTTTTATTTATAACAATATATTATTATATTTTGTGTGTGGGAGTTTTATTTTTATTTTTTTCCTTTTCCTTTGTTATATTGGTTGGTTGCATTTAGATTTAATTTATGTTTCCAACTGTAAAAGAGGATCAATTTAATTAGAATTGGTTTGATTAGGTGTGATGTGACTTGTTTTTTTACTAATTCAATTATGAGATGGATGCTTAATTGGTAGAACAATTAAATATATTATCCAGATGGGTATTAAACAAAATTTCATTATATTATAAAATATTTGTATAAATATTACTACACAGCTTGAATCAAGTTTTAAGTATTGTTTTTAGATCAGTATCAGCAATCCACATCAATAGTATAAATTGGGTAAGTTTATGTTAATATCATCTTAAAATTACAAATACGTTTTTAAATCATAATTTAAAAAGTTATTTTTTAGAGATCAATAGACGTTTGAGTTGAAGTCCCCATAAAAAATATATATATATAATAATAATAAATTAAAATTATTCATTTAGTTTATGAGGGAATTTTTATTCCTTTCACATTGTGTTTTCGAAATTTGCGAAGGCCATGAAAATGACATTTAGCTATCATCAGATACAACAAAGTTGCAATAGGAAATTACACAATGATATTTTGAGTTTTTAGAAATTGACAGTTGGAAATATGTTTTGTCGTTTTGGCAGAGAGGTGCATTAAGTTTTGGAAAATGTTACACACACCTACATACCTTAACACTGTTAATCAAACACAGTAGATCCGTTAAAACACGGTTCAAATTTATAAATTTACAGTTTTACCCGCTGATGTGAGGTATTGATGGAAAATTTTTATTTTACTCTCAATTTATAATTTTTTCACATTATACCCTCATTATTTTTTTAATTTTCAATTATTTTCACCTCTAAAATATTATAGAATATATTTTATTTATATAAAGATAATTATATTTTATTTTTAATTAAACTTTTTATTTTATTGTGAGCAATTTTGAAAATAAAAAAACCTATTATTTAAAATCACTTAATGAAATTTTTAATCTTTTAATTTTAAAATAAATTAATAAAACTATTCAAAAAAATTTGATGAATTAAAGTTTAATGTTAAAATAAAATAAATGTAGTTATGAAAATTTTTAATTTATAACTAATTGATATTCAAAAATAAATATCAAGTGTAGTTAAATTATTTAAATAAAAAAATAATACATAATTTTTCATGTATTAAAATAATTGCTATCCATTAAATATTAAATAATTATAGTCCATTTAAATATTTTTTTTATTTTCAAAATTGCTCACAATAAAATAAAAAGTTTAATTAAAAATAAAATATAATTATCTTTATATAAATAAAATATATTCTATAATATTTTAGAGGTGAAAATAATTGAAAATTAAAAAATAATGAGGGTATAATGTGAAAAAATTATAAATTGAGGGTAAAATAAAAATTTTCCATCAATACCTCACATCAAGGGTAAAACTGTAAATTTATAAATTTGAACCGTGTTTTAACGAATTTACAGTGTTTGATTAACGGTGCTAAGCTGTGTGCAATATTTTCCAAAACTATCGCTGCACCTCCCTACCAAAATGACCAAATATATTTCCAGCTGCCAATTTCCCAAAACTCAAAGTAATTTCCCCAGACTTTACTAACACTCAAGCCAGTCTTATTTTTTGCATTTATTTTAATTTTAAATTGAATTTTATTGTATAAAATTTTCACTAGAGTGGTCATCTGTTGAAAACCTGTGGAAAGAGGGTTTAATACAGAAGCACTGACAAAATCGACCTATCCATATGTAGCAGTGTGGGAAGCCCATCATTAGGAACAACAATAATAGATATGTGTTGAGTTGAGGAATGGATAATAGAAATATATCAAATCAAACCGTCTAAGTTGCTCAAGGTGGACTCTTCTTTCGTGAAGAGATTTGGGTCTTTATTTTCACACATTGGTTGTTCGGCCCATTTTGTTATATTATCTTATGATTTAATTACATTTTTGGTTATCAATTGCAATAAGCTATACATGGTTAACGTGTAGTGGGTATTATTTTTTTTTTAAATATTTTAAATATTGTTTAAATTCGAAATTAATATTTATATATATTAACCGCATTTACCATAATATTCAAATTAATATTTTTACAAATTATTAAGGAATAGTAATGAGTGTAAAATGCTATTAAAAATGCAGAGTTGTCAATTTGTTATTATTTATTTTATTATTTTTCAAATTTTATTTACATGTACATTTAAAATAAAATAACAACAATATTTTTTTTAAAGAATAACAATTTTTAAAACTAATATTATATATTAATAAACAATCAAACCTAATATAACGGTTAATTTATACCATATTTAATATTAATATATGAATAATATTTTTTTAGTGTTTCAAATATTATTTTTAAAAATAAAATTAAAATTTTTTTTAAATAATATTGAGTGGTTATATAATAATATAATAAACATTAGTAAAAATAATTCTTATTTTTTCAATAAACACTCAAACAACTATTTTAAAATTGTCAAAAGATTTTTATATTTAATATTAATAAATATAAATAAATTATACTATTTTTTTATTTAGAAAATAGTTATATAATTATTTATAATATCGTGATATATATAAATATTATTTGAATAATTACACTACTATTATAAATGCTATTCCGACTATTATTCCAAATTTCTATCCGCGGTGCTATTAACAATTGGTATGTATTTTAAAAAATATAATTAAAAAAATATTTATTATAATATTATTAAATAAATTATTACCATATATTTTTACAAAAAGCATAATCCTCCATCATTATATTATAATAATTTACTTAATATGCTCATGGTATATTCATTTTATTCTATTCTTAATCTACACCTATTCAAAATAAATTTCACTACATATATGGTATTAAATAGCATATACATGTACTGATTCAAAAATGAATACGACCTCCAACTCATATACCAAATGTACAAAATATACTAGTCAAATACCCTCCCCACCATATGGACTCAAATCAAAACTATTAACCATGCTACCATTCATGTCCATATTTCTTCTCGCTCTTCTTCTAAGTCCTTCAACTTCAGATGACGAGTGCACGAAAGAGCTGGCCGCCCTGGGGACATGCCTCCCTTACCTCTCCGATTTCTCAGAAACGCCATCCTCCGACTGCTGCCACCAGCTTCAACAAGTTGTGATTGACAGCAAGAGATGCTTATGCCTTATGATCAAGAACAGATACAATCCTACTCCATTTGGTAAACTTGTAAATGTCACAAAAGCTGTTATTGTCCCAACTGTTTGCCACTCACCGACCAATGTCTCCGAATGTACTTGTAAGTCTCTCCTCCTTCCTTGTCTTGTGTTGTATACTGTGTATGTTTGGTTATGTAATTCGTTTGATTGTAAATGCAGCAATTCTGCACTTGTCTCCTAACTCTACTGAAGCTAAAGATTTCGACCAAGTTGAACAAATTATTGAAGCCTTTGCTCCATCTCCTTCTGGTAATATGTCTTCTTGTTCTCATGCAATTAGATTAAGTTTGCAATAATATTGTGTATGTGACATAAGATTTGTTGTTGTTGTTATTGTTTCAGTGAATGAAAGCATTTTATTCCCTCCACCACCAAGTCCCGAGGCAAAAAGTGATAGTGGTAAAGGAAAAACAAGGATGGGAATGTTAGAGAAGGCATGTGTTTTCATTTTAATGATATTAACTTGCTGGAATTTTCTTTGAGATATGTCTGTAGTTTAATTGGGAAGAAATCGGGATTGATCTTTTGTTTATTTGGTGGTTTTATATGGTAATGGAATTTTTTTGTTTAATTTTAATTACAGAAAGTATTAGTTATTTGTAATAGATAATTGTTCTGCTGCATATTTGTTATATGTTTCAACTTCCCACCAGTTATGTTGATAAGGTGGTTTTGCAAACAAAACTGGAGTAAACGTTTGAAAAATGGATTTTCTTTTCCTTTTAAATAATTTATAAAAGTATTAATCCCTTCTATATCTATAGACCGTATACCAAATTCCTCACGAGATGGCTTATAATTTCTCATCCAGTAACATAAGATAATATACTGTAATTATCAAATATTGAAAGGATGTGTCTCTTTTTAGTTACTTACTCATACATAATTTGTTCTTTATATTTTGGTTGATGTTCTAAATTAATTTTTAAGAAATCACGTTCTATCTAGCATGGTGCTATTAGGAAAAAGAACAAATTTCACCTTTTATGTATTAAAACTCTTCAAGATCATACAGTATAATTCTATTCTATTTTCATTTCCACACATCATAGGATTTAATAATATATTATTTGATTCAATTTTTAATTTATTCTTCAAATAAATAAAAAATATAATATCTAAATAAGTCTTACTAAACCATATCTCTATTATAATAAAAGGAGAAAATTAACAAAGCCAATTAACTAGATATAATAAAAGGACAAAATTAGCAAAGCCAATTAACCACGCGTTAGACAAGTGGCTTCGTAAAAATGTGACGCATCATATTTTTTATAAAATTACTTTTTTAGTCTTTAATTTTAATTAATTAAATTGGTTATTTCGACATTTTAATAAATTCCCATCTTTTTCACAGATTCTGTAATAAATTCTAATATTCAATTTTATATTTACACTAATTGTTATACCACATCGGAAATATAACTCACTGACTATTGTTTCCACCACTATATAAATAGATTTTTGTTCGGTTAGTTTTCACATTAACCTTGAAGGCATTGGTGCTCTTTGTAAATTAAATAGAGCTACTTGCCACTGGAGGTTTAAATATGAGTTTATATTATTTTAATTTTTTGTATTCAATTTTAAAATTTTAAAATTGACATTAATCCAAAATCTATATTATCATTATATTATTATATATAAAAGTAATAGAAGTTTTTCTTTTATATATATATATATATATAATAGTATATATTTGGTTAAAATTAAAATTCACTTACTATCTTTTTAAAAGAAGAAGTTTAACCAAACATGTTTATATTTTTTTTATTAAATTAAAAATATAAATAAATAAATTATTTTATAATCGCAATCATAACATATCAAAAATCAAATTAATTTATTCTTAAAAGTCGAATCAATTCAATACAAAATAATAATAATAATAATAATAATAATAAGATTCTCTATCTCATCTCTATTGTTTACATTTATCTTTATAAAAGAAAAAATCTAACCCAGCAAATTAACCACGTGATGACAAATGGCGTTACAAAAACACAATACGTAAGCAATTTTATATTAAACTACATATTAACATATAAGTATTAATTAATTCATTAGTTTATTTTGTCATCTAAATTTTTTTTACTATATATTATATTTCAACTAATTTTCATCCCACATCGGAAGCGTAACTCACTGATTATTTTCGTCACTACTATATAAAAAAGATTTTTAATGAATTAGTTTTCATATCGACCTTTAAGGCATTAGTGTCCTTTGAACAATTAAAATGTATTAGACGAGCATTGTGTAGTACTAAAAACTATAACAAAATTTGTATCCAAAGAAGTATTCCCAAACACTTGAAAAGGGCACAAATTGAATGTTGTTCGACACAAAATTCATATAATTTATTTGATAAATTAAATAATTATATTTTCTTTTATTAGGGTAATAAAATTGCAAGTACTAATATATGTATTGATTTTGATGAAGAGTATTTCACCATGAGTTGCACCAAAGGAATTAAGAATAAGTGAGATTCATAATAATTTCATTCAATTTCGCATGATTTGATCTCAACAACACAAATGACTAAGTGTGAAAAGAGATTCATGTGTAATTAAATCTGTTTAGTCTTTTTTTATTCATATTTTGATTTCGTTTGCTTTTATTGTTTTCTAATTTTATTATCGGTTGATCGTGACATCTTAAGATATATTATTCGTTTTACGAGAGATTTTACATTTGATTATTTGTCGTTGACGAGAATTTTAAAAATATACATTTACTGTATATTTTAACACCCGTGCGTACCACACGGGTCCAAAATTCTGGTTCCATTTAAAAAGGGAAAAAATGCAACATCAAATCATAACTATATATCATAAGATAAGTTTACAAATTTGATTATCCTCCTATTAGACATTTCAAAGTTTTATTTTCAATGTGTTTCCCATTAGTGTTTATAATTTATTATTATTTTTTTAATACGTGTCTGATTTCCATTAGCGTTTGTGAAAATTATCGAATATAACTTTCAATTCAAACACCAGTAATAATTTACTTTATTAATATTTCTTTTATAAATATTTTTTAAATTATTTTATATCGGTAATAATTTTTAATCATATATTTAACAACTAATTTAAAAATTAAAATTAATCTAACAACTAATGTAACAGTTAATTTAAAATCTAATCTAATAACTAATTTTTAACGTTATATGAAAAGTCCGTGCCATAACTAATTGAAAATCTAATTTCAAATATACTCTAAATTTGTATCCCATATGGTTAGTTTCCGAAAATAAGCTTTTATGTGAACCTCATGTGGTTTGGAACCATGTAGGATTGATTAATTATCTTTCCCCTCATTCATCCTCAATGTTACTTAACGATTAGTCTAAATCCTGGACAACCTCATCAATATCAGATATGCTTTCAAACAGCATTAATATACTCAATATCACCCTCAAATTCATTACCAAGATGCATTGAACATACCTATATTCAGTCACTTTTCACACAATAAACACATACCAAACAAAGCAATATACATATATAAATTGAGTCAATTCTCAATCCATATCATTATAAATTTCAACCTCTGTAGTCCTAAACCATACTATTATAATCCACCACATACCATATCTCATACATCTCTCTCTCAATGGACTCAAAACTATCAACTATGTTACCATTCTTATGCATATTTCTTCTATCTCTACCCACTCCTTCAACTTCAGATGACACCGTCCAGTGCTCGATCCAGCTGGTCGGCCTCGCAACTTGTTTACCTTATGTCGCCAATTTCACACAAACACCATCATCGGACTGTTGCCTCCAACTAAAACAAGTGTTGAATGTGAGCATGAAGTGTCTATGCCTGATGATCCAAAATAGAAGAAATGAGTCTCGTTTCTTTAGTCCCCTTGTAAATTTCACAACAGCTGCATCTATACCTAGAGCTTGCCAGTCACCAACTAATGTCTCTGAATGTATTTGTAAGTACAATTGTTCTAGCTTTTGATTAAGATTCTATATTTACATATATTTGTTATGTAATTAGTTTGTTTGTAAATGTAGCAATTCTACACTTGTCTCCTGACTCTCCGGAAGCCAAAGATTTTGAAGATTTTGAAAATATTGTTGAAGGAAATACAACCACTGCTGATGCTCCGTCTCCTTCCGGTAATATATATAAAATAATAAGTAAATTTTCAAATATATTTTTATTAATTTTAATTTATATAAATGTGAAATATGATGTATTGTTTCAGTGAAGGGAAGTTATTCACCGGCTCCAACACCAAGTCCTGAGGAAATAAGTGATGGTGGTAGAGGAAAAAGATGGATTGGAATGCTAGAGAAGGCTTTTGCATGCATTTTAGTGATCTCAACTCTATGGAATTTTCTTTAAATATGGTCTGTAACTGAATTTGGAAGACTTTGTTTGATTTATAATTTCACTAAATATCATTTTTATATATTTATTTCATAATAAAATTAAATAAAAGTAGATGTGGTTGTTAACAACGAATTAAAATGAAAAATACCTAATACGTGACTTTTGGAGATACAAAAGGCTGGAAATTTCAGACCCGATAACCAGCGTGTGTTCCCCGAGTTCAAACAAGATAATCTAAAAAAATAAAAATCAACAAATCAAACGAACAGGACATCTGTCCAGACGATAACAGCCACAAGATTAACAAACATCCAACGGTTCAAATCTCACCAACCTGATTATAAAATCCCACACCGGAAAAACCCCTCGTCTTCTGGCCAACAAACTCCAAAATCTCTCGAAAATTTCATCAAATCAAATCATGTCTTCTTCCACCAAGCTTGCTATTTTCTTCTTCATTTGTGTTCTTCTCTCTCTCATCGGTCCCTCGTCTTCTCTCTCGTCTGACCAGAATCAAACAGTCTACGATATCCTCTCCAAGTTCGGCCTCCCGCCGGGTCTCCTCCCTGACTCCGTCGTCGACTACACGCTCAACGATGATGGAAGGTTCGTCGTTACGCTGTCGGACACCTGTTATATTGACTTTGATTACTCGGTCTACTACGAGAAGACCATCACTGGCAAGATTGGTTACGGTTCCATCACCGACTTGAAGGGAATCCAGGTGCAGAGGTTCTTGTTCTGGTTCGATGTTGATGAGATCAGAGTCGATTTGCCTCCCTCCGGCTCTATTTACTTCCAGGTTGGCATCATCAACAAGAAACTCGACCTCGGACAGTTCAAGACTGTCCATTCTTGCCGTGGTAACTCCTTGCTTCCCGGGTCGGGTTGTGGGTCGTGGACTCGGGTTTTTGAGGTAATTGGATCCTTTTATACATAGTTGGTGGAGTATTAGTTGTGATTTCTTTTTCTTTTTTCATTATCTGCTTTGATTTGGATTCATTTGCTGTGAATTTTGGGGGATTAGTTGAGTCTGAATCTTACTCTGTGATTGCGTGTTTGCATATTTTAAGTTCTGAGTATTTTGTTGATGAATTGACTTGATGCGATCTTCATTGTGTCGGTGTGTTCAATTATAATGGTTCTTTCATGGGATCTTGGAATAGGTAGCAGAAAATTCTGGCTTAATAGAAAGCCTAAAGTGAATGAACCTTTCTTGCTATGATTTTTTACTATTTCAGCTCATCTGTTTATAGTGTTGGAGTTCGCATCTCATGTATTTGGTTTTACTTATAAATAACCAGATGTCTTGTGTCTGTATGGTCATCATATTTGCTTATCATTGATATATTCAGCTGAAGATTGGGCCTTTCTTATGTTCTTAGATCTTCCTTGGATGTTATGGTTGATCATGGAGAGTTTAGGTTTCATTATCCAAGTGTTAATTGAATAGTTTCCCAAATTCACAGAGCCGGCCCTGTAGTTGTTGTGTATAAGAATGGTTTCCAAGAAGAAAAGTCATATATAAATATGCTTGAGTTATCCTGTTTTGATAATCAATGCGATCCCTGATTTTCATCTTCATATCTCTTCAACTGATCTGGATTTTGTGGTGCTGATGATGAACATCTTTGGCTTTTGTGCATGTGTTTCACAACCAGTATCCTGTGAGATCTAATGTTGTTGCAGTTTTACTGATTTTTGTTTAACTTTTTGAATCTTGCTTGTGCAGTTGCCAACTCCTGTAGATGAAGTGCCTATGCTGCTCACTGAGTAGATGCACCACTAAGGTGCTCTCTGCTGTACTATACTGGTATATGTACAAGAGTGATAAAGCGTTTCTACCGATCACTCACAACACAATTTAGATAGTCCTTCAGACCCAAAAATCTGGGTTTGGATGCTCAATTCTAAACACCAAGTTGAAGTTGTGTAATAGTTTAGTACTGTGTATGTATACTAGACACTGTATCTAGCTCTAGCTCTCTGTTGTGTACACCTCGTGCGATATGCTATGTCTGAACATGTTGTAGCCTGTCTGATTTTTAATCAGATGGACCATATATAGAATCAGTATTTCTACTTGTGTTGTTGAACATTGTTATGGTCTGAACTTGTTATCATATATCACAAAATCTCGATAATGGCAAATAACATAGCAATATCATTTATCTCAAAATTGTTTAACTCACCACAATTTAAAAAAAAAAATTATCTCCTCTCGATTCACATAGTCGCCTAACTTAAGTCTTCGTCTTCATCGTATTGATCACAGTTGTAATCTCCATATCCATAAACATCCTCTCCCTCCTCTTCAAAACCATTTCCATAATCCTCGTTTCCCTCCTCTTCGAACCCATCTCTGTAATCCTCCTCATCACCGCCATGACTCACTTTTTCATCATCCACCTCCTCCACCGGATTAGCTGTTTCCTTATCGAGGAGATCAAAGTTGATCTTAGACGCCAATTTCGCCCTCTTATTCATCTTCTCGGCATCCGGATCAGCAGCAGGCCGCTTCTTGTTCGATTTGGGTGGCTTCCGTTTGTTGTCGGGTTGGTGTTTTGGGGTCGCGTAGTTGTTGTACAGAGATTCCCAGATCATCTTTTTGTAAAGAGTCTCCATCGGGGTGTTCAAGTAGACATTAATGTCCGATTCATTGAAACTGCGGCTTTGCCGTTTGGCGACATTCTTCTTGAAAGTCGACGACGCGGCGTCGTTGCTGGGGTTTCGCATTGCGTCTCTGCGCCGTGTTGGGTTTTGTGGCTATTGTTATTTATATGTGCGTGCTAGAAAGCGACGCCGCCGACTTTGAATTTTAAAAGGATGATTCTATTCCTTTATTAGGGTTAAGTAATTCTAATTTTGTTTATTGGAGGGGTAAATTTGTCTTTTAAATCAACTTTAATATTAGATCGAAGTGGTACAAAATTTCATTGTCCATAGAGAGATGTTGGATTTTATAAAATTTTTATATAGGTATTATTGTTTAGTGGGGTAAAAAATATATATATTTAATTGTAGATTCATCTCATTTGTTTAAATAAAATTTAAATTTATTTCAAAGTAAAAATTGAAATAACAGTTGATAATTTCATAAATCATGAGAGAATTAATGGAAAAAGTAAATATACTCAATCAAATGTTATTTGATGTTGTAGCAGAGAATCAAATAGTTTTTTCAGAGAATAAGTACAAATATATTTATAGTATAAAGTGTTTTTTTAAAAGAGTATTAATTTTCACTCCTACTTTGTTTTTTCACAAATTATTAAATTTCTTTTTAAAGTATCAAATTTACAAAGTAGGGAAATCTAAGTAGGGGAACGGAGATCAAATTAATTTGCAGCGGACATATCAATATAATTCTCTATTAATTTAGTGGGGTAAAATATATATATAAAATTTAGTTATTAATAAAAAAATTAATTTGATAGTGTATTTAAAATTTATCAATTAATGAATTTTTGTAAAAAAAATTTAAAGAAATTTATAATAGCTTTCAAATATTTATAAAAGTATTTTTGAATTTGAGAAAAAATATTTAATTACTAAAATCAATTTAATATTTTTTGAAAAAAATTAATTTAAATAATATTAATAAAGAAAATATGAGTTTTAGTTTTTTTTTTAAAGTAATTTAATTTAAAAATACATTATTCTAATAAGTATTATTATAATAATAGTAATCTTCACACCTCAATAATAATTATTATTATTATAATAAGTATTTTCTATTTTTTTAAAATTATTTATCAAGAATGATAAAATGGCCATATTTTCTCATAAATAAAATTATTGCTATGTTGTTTTGATTTATTATTGTTTTTATTTTATTTTATTTTAAAAAAATTATCGTTGAATAAAATTTTGATTTTTTTTATTTATAATTTTAAGCAATTCATATTATCTGATGTATTTATGTGGTATTGAGATGTTTTGGACGTTGGTGTAACCAAAAAAATGATAAATGGTAGAGAGTTAATTACATTCACATCCCTGAACGATGGTAAATTACACACAAATGAACATTTTACTATTAATACACACTCACATCCCCTTACTCAATAATAAAATATTGTTTAATTAATAAATATATTGATATAACAATAAAATTTACAATTCTAAATACATCTATCTGATGTAATGTTCATTTAAAGTAAAATTCACCTTATATTTTCATTAATTTTTATGGAGAGAAGGGGTGTGATTGTATATTAATATCGAAATATTTATATATGTGTAATTTGTCATTATTCAGGAGTGTGAGTGTAATTAAGTCAACGGTAGATGTCATCCTTTAATCTAAACACCGTTAATATCAAACATATTTAAGTGGTGAAGAAGACATTTTAGAAATTGTAAGTACAAATGCAGTAGGTAGGGAGAATAAGTACAATGTACTCCTTCTGATCCAATATAAGTGAAGATTACTATTATTAAGTACAATGTACTCCTTCTGATCCAATATAAGTGAAGATTACTATTATTAAGTACAATGTACTCCTTCTGATTTATTAAGAAAAGAATGAAAATGAATATATAAACCATCATAAATGCATTATCTCTCTTTCTTTTATTCTAATTTTAGTAATAATTACTAATAATAAATAAAAGTATATCAGAAATTTATTTAACTTTTTATTTAAAAAATCTAAAACATCACTTATATCGGATAATTTCAAACCCTTTAAAACATTACTTATTTTTGTATCAGTATTTTTAAAATTTTTTTTTTTTTATATATACCCAGCATTTCGTTAATTTCTTGTATTTATTTTGTACTATAAAATATCCAGACAACATGACACGACACCTAATGTTTGTCTTGAAACAAATCTGCGTGTCACCATCTTAAACATCCCAATTCTTCTACCCAAGTCCGTCTCATTCAAGAAAATTCAATACAAAAACAGAGAAGAGAACCCCCAAGTGTCTGTGGACTCTGTTTCTTGACTTTCATCAATGGCTTCTATTCATACATTCTCCGCCGTCCTCTTTGTCCTTGTCGTATTCTCCTCAAACGCCCACCTGACACTCTCGGTGTCCGACGTGCACGAGATCCTCCATCTGTACGGCCTCCCGAAAGGTCTCCTACCTGGAAACGTGGAGTCCTACACTCTCCAAAACGAGACCGGATCGTTCTCCATCCACCTCTCTTCTCCCTGCTATGTGGATTTCAATCCCCTTGTCTACTACGACACCACCATCACCGGGAACCTCAATTACGGCGCCGTCACTGACATATCTGGCATCCAAGCCAAGAATCTGTTTCTCTGGGTTAAAGTCACCGCCATGAAGAAGGCCAAAGACTCTGATTTCATCAACTTCTACGTAGGCTCCTTGTCTCAGCAGTACCCCATTCACAAGTTCCAAAATGTTCGTCAGTGTCAGAGGAGAGCTTCTTTGAGGTCCACTGCTCTAGCTCTAGATTCAATGCGTTAATCAGGTTATTTCACTGTTTCTTTTCTCAAGTGTTGAGTAATTTCCAAAGTTTGGTACTGTCAATGCAATAGATGTCATCTATCTTGTAAACAAATAATAATAATAATAATGACGTGTAATCTGGGACTCAGACCTAGATGTCGTATGATCTATCTTGCAAGCAAATAATATGTCGGATCAATAGACGTTCGTCAATGTATTTTTGTATAACAACCATTTCTTTATTTTCTTGTATTTATTTTGTATAAATATCCACACCACACCTAATATTTGTCTTCAAACAAACAAATAAATCTGTCACCATCCTAATTTCTTCAACAATACATTCTCTTCTCTTCCCATTATACCCTTCTTTTGTCCCATTTAAAACAAATAAATCAAAACAGAGCAGAGCAGAGAACCCCAACTCTTCTGGACTCTCATCAATGGCTACCATTCACTCATTCTCCGCCGTCCTCTTTCTCCTTGTCATATTCTCCTCAAACGCCCACCTCACACTCTCAGTCTCGGATGTCCACGACCTCCTCCCTCTGTACGGCCTTCCGAAAGGTCTTCTCCCTGGAAACGTCGAATCATACACTCTCCAAAACGACACCGGATCCTTCTCCATCCACCTCTCTTCTCCCTGCTATGTGGATTTCGACCCCCTTGTCTACTACGGCACCACCATCACCGGCAAGCTCAGTTACGGCGCCGTCACCGACATATCTGGCATCCAAGCCAAGAAGCTCTTTCTGTGGGTTTCGGTCACCGGCATGAAGAAGGCCAAAGACTCTGATGTCATCAGCTTCTATGCTGGCCCCTTGTCTCAGGAATTCCCCATTCAGAAGTTTCAAGATGTTCCTCCATGTCAGAAGAGAGCTTCTTTGAGGTCATCTGCTCTAGATTCAATGCGATAATCAGGTTATTTCTCTTCTTCTCTCATTTAATTTATAAGATTTCCTGGCTAAGTGTTGAGTAATTTTGGCCAAAGTTTGGTGCTTTGTTGTTCATGATCATCATAATTTGATAAATGTCATTCCTTCAACTCGTCATATGACTGGCACATTGACGCAACGTGTCTCTTTGGTTTATGATAGATCAGATCTGATTATGCAGACATACAAGTAATTTTATTGTTTTAAAAAACACCAGTTGACTAAATTTGGATCATGAATCTCAACTCAATTGGACTGGTTAGAGTCCAGAGAGAACTACAATTATAATGTATGATGGTTTTCTCATGATTATGTTCGACTCTTTGTAGGCAAAATGAGAATGCGTTTCAATCTGTCAATGGAAACAATAAAGGGATGTTTATCATGTATGATTATCTGGGACACAGACATAGAAGTCGCATTGGTATATCTTGTAAACAAATCATGTTAAATGTTTTTTGTGTATCATTTGCTCTGCTTTTTACTGTGCGTATAACACATAAGATACTGGGGTCTGTTTAAGGGAGTTAAAATCACATACTTTTATTGATTTGGATCCTAGAAAATTGAAGATGATATATTGAAAGTAAATCACCCCAGGGGCTCTGTTTCCTCTTCTGCTTAGTTATCAATATGATTACCAAAAGATTGTTTATACATATATTTGTTTTTGTATGACAATCCCATAAAAAGTGGAAGCTGCCATGTGATTGTTTCAAGAAATGAGTCCTCCCAAATGATATTTATTCATCCAAGCCAAAGTAGTTGGATGTATCTATCCATAATTATAGCAAGCCCACTAAAACTGCTACCTTACATGCGAGGAGCTCATGTTTCATACCCAATATTATAAACTTAAATTTGCTCCACACTGTACCCAACTTAAAAGGAAATTCATGATACTAAAAGATCAATATTTAAAAAAAAAAGTAAATGCATGAACATTGATTCATATTAAGTTCCCTCTTGATTTAATAAAGTGATTCTCATTAAAGAAGAATAACCAAAAGACCACATGTATTTTATGATAAAATCATGGAAGAATCAATGTACTGTATGCAACTACATTGAGCAACACTAACTATGATGAATGAATGAGAACACAAACAAATTATTTAACAAAGAATGTTGCCAACATTGATTCGGGTATCTTCATTAATTTAACCATTCACTATCTAAAAGGTTTTGCTTTTTTCTTCCTTAAACAATCACATCCACCATAACTCATGTTTAAAAGATGTGACAATAAACATCACCTGTTACTATAAATACTTATTCACATCACAACCACTTCATATCACAACTCCTGTCATTCATTGAAGCTAAAAAAGTCGCATTATTCAGTTCAGAGACATTAAGCAGCTGAAATGGAGAATCACAGTCACAGAGAGGCTTTTCTGCAGAAGAGTAATAATACTAATTCAAAGACACAAGTAGCAGCAAAGATAAGGCACTTTGTAGATGAAGAGAAGGGAAAGGATGATATCAACCAACAAGCTGATGCTTTCATCAACAACTTCCACAATCACCTGAGGATTCAACTACAAGACTCCTTCAAGCGAAGTGATCGACTTGGAACTTACTAACATAACATGATATCAGTTTTTCAGTGTATTGTTTTCGCTTGTTTGCATCTTATGGAATGAAACATCAAAGTGGTACCAAGTTTTTAACCATGAAATGTGATCTAAGTATATATTGATTGAGATTGACTCATCTAATATAACCCATCATATACATTCCCAGAAGAAAGAAAAAGGACTACTACATTCTAAAGGTTACTAAATTAAGATCATCAGAATGAAAGAAACAGCCCCTAAATCCAAATTGACAAAGATTTACAAGTATATGCTCTCTTTCTCTCTTCATGAATGTAATGAAATTACCTCATAATCTGTTGTGGAATCAACAGCAAGTGGGTGCCGCCTTGTAAATACGCTAATACCAGTTCCAGTCTCAGCTCTCTTGCACATCATTGAGTTTCTGCTCGTCTCTTTCTGATTCACTTGCAATGACATTCATTGCTTTTATGTTTTCAATTTGCGCAGCGCGAACACATAACTCTTTGATTCAATTTGCGCAAAACTGTAACAACAAAGCAGTAGCAGAGAGTATAGGCAGCTGTTTTGGTTCATAACTTGTAGCAACACCAAAATAGGTGGATTGTGAATAAAAGAAAAAAGACCTATCATATTAAAGCAAGGGAAATACAAGAGGGTTATGGAACGAATAAGCAAAATTCAATTTACCAATGCTCATGCTTGAAGCACTTGACAATGCACAATATGACTTTTTAAGCCACTTCGACCTGCGATGCTGGACAATATATTAGAAAAAAGAGTCCGGATATGACCTTTCCCAGCTATGTTCTCCCATATGTGAGGGCTAGTCTCTACATGTTTGTCGGGACTGGAAACATCAACCAGACTAATACTCATGTTGTTACGGATAATGCAAAGCTTCCCATTCAGTGGAACGATTGCAGCAGCCTCAAATGCACGAGAGCTCCCAAGATGAAGCCTGCTATCCATAAATTTGTTCCATGAATCAGTGGCTCCATCATAAACCCTCAGCTTGCAACCATCCCGACAATCTAAAGCATAGAGACGTCCATTTAAAGAGATACTCGGATTGCGCCAACCTGCAACCATTCCATCACTGACTGGAGTCCAGGTGTTAGTTTCAGGATCATAGGCTTCACTCATGACTTCACGATGAGACCCAAGGCCTTTCAGAAACCACTTCCGATCATAAACTACTCCTATGAAGGGTACCATAGCTGTGCTCATATCAGCAACGAAGCTCCATCGGTTCTTGTTTGGGTCATAAACTTCTGCTGAACGAAGAGTCCTTTGAATTCCTTCACATTCTCCACCAGCAACATAGAGGCAGTTATTTATAACACAAGAACCAAAGAAATGTCGTTTCCGAAGCATATCAGGAGCTCTGTGCCATTTATTAGTCCTGGCACTGTAGAATATTACTCGTCTCATGGAACCCCTAAGCGGATCCTTTCCTCCAAATAAGTACAGGTGGCAGCCGCTAAGAACAGCACAACCGAAACCTAATGCTTCTGAATATTCTTTGGGAACTGGCGGAAGTGGTTGCCAGAGCTGATAGACAGGATCAAAAGCATTCCATGAGATTTTTCCATCACGGTCTCTCTTGAAAACATAGACCCACTCTTCAGCCATTCCAAGACTTTTTCGTTGAGAGTAAAAGAAGTTTCCAACTAGGAGGCGATACCATCTCTTACAAACTAGACGGAGCTTTCTATGTTCAGCCCGGGGAACTCGAATCAAACATGCAATTGCAAGATCATCAGGGAGGCCAGGCAAGAGTGGTGGCTGGACTCTGCTCCTTTCCCTCCGAGAGTTTTTGCTTTTGTGTGCATTTGGATTGATATCCGGCTGGATACAAAGTTTTGATCCTGGGACAAATTTCCTTGCTTCAACAACAGTTTTCAGTCCAGAATCTACTCTGCAGTAGCATGATACTGATTCAACCTGCAAACAAATAATTCAGGTTAATCATGAAACAAATGACACATATAAAATTTAACAAAACATTGACATATTTTGAAACTCCCTAAGCTCATTCGACATTACAAAACTAATGAATAGCCTGATAAACCAAATGAGCTCATCTACGCAAAACTTTGTTAAAAGTTTTGAAGTGATAACTTCTCAAGCAGGCTCATATTTCCTATCATTACCAAGCTTCAACTTCAAAATAAATAAGATAAAGTAAAAAATGCAACACCAACAACAACAGCAAGGAAATCACTGTGTAATTTCTCCAATATGGTGATCACATTATGTTAATTGCCTCCTCATTCAAGATTGATAAACTCAGTTTTAATACCCAGTCACATCTTAGCCTCAAAAGCTATCTTTTATTGCCAAATGTATGCAGTTCACGAGAAGACTGACTTGGCGAGCCTACAGTATGTCCATCCAGTGTCAACTTGAGTCAGCTTAATACTACTACAAACACTCCTATTCGACTATATTTCCAACCGGCCTTTCTTATTGTTTTAATCGAATAATGGAGCTACAAGAGAAAACACAACTACTGCTAAGACGAGAGTGTAGTTTCATTCCAAGACTAAAGGACATAGCATTAGAAGATACAACATAACTATTGCAGCAGACACCCTAATGTTACAGCAGACACGTCTAAGTCTTCACTACATATCCTCTCTATGTCAAACTATTTCCTCTTACAAACTATCCCTAAACTCCATTTATAAATATTTCAAACAGAAATTAATTCTCTTTGACAATAATTCATTTCACTTGTTCTAAATGCAACTATCCTAACATTACAAAGCTTAGGTAATCAAATAGAATCGCAAATGAGAACCTCATGGACCCTTTATCCTTAATTTGAGCATCACTAGCTACAAACTAGTGAACTAAACAAGGTCTCTCCCCGTGTGAAATTGTGATTTAGCATACCAAATTGAGCCACCAATTGCACAGTACACAAGCATTTCCATTCTGGGTATCCTCAAAAACTTCTCTAAACGAAAACCTATTAACCAAAAAAAAAAAAAGCAATGAACCTCAATCGAACCTACCTAACCATATGTAAATCCTCTAAATTCCCACAAAGACTTGACATTAATTGACAAATTGAGCAAAAGGGCACATCCAAAATCTCATGAATTTCACTAAAGAAGATATAGAGAAGAAGAGAGAGAGGTGTTACCAGAGGAGCTTGAACTCGAATCCCTCTATGAGCATTAGGAGAAGGTCTATGTTCCATCCTAATAAGCACAGATTCATGAACACAAACAGCCTCAGAAAAAGAAGACACCTTCAGGACTTTAGATCAAAAAGGCACAAACTTGATTTGATCCTAACAAAGCAAACAAGCAAAAAGACAGACACACAAAATAGAGAGAGAAAGAGAGGGGAACAAAAGCTCCCTTGTCTTGTTTATATTTTATTTCTTTAACATCTGCAAATGCAACAAAGATTCACCAAAATAAAACAAAATAATAATATTAATAAATAAATCAAACCCCCCAACAAAACTGAAAGTCTTCTCTGTTTGGTTTGTGTGAGTCCAAATCTAATGTGTGTGAATCTACTTCTTCACATCTCCATCTCTCAAACACACTCTTGTTGGAGGATTGAAACAGCTGGACTTTTTATATATGGGGTTTCACCAACTTCTTTTAATTTCTTTGGTTGCATTAATTGATGTTTTTCTTATTATTTTGAATAAACAAAAAACTAAAATGGTTTGGTTTTCAACTGCTGTTAGAAGACAAACAAGTCTTATTTAATTTTTTAACATTCCTGGGTCAAACCCTACTTTAAATAAGAGGTGTAGTGGACTTGATATTTGTGTGAATCTATCATCTATCATGTGCATCTATTAAACACACAAATAAATAAATCAATAAATATTTTATATATATATATTCTTTTTCTTTTATGGTTACATGTAATTCAAGGGATCTCCATCTACTTATACCAGGAATCATGATATTAGGAGGTTGAAAAATTACACACACGTACACAAGAAAGACCATTGTAATTGTAGACTTACAAATTAAAAAAGATTATAATAATAATAAATTGGCGAAATGATATCAATCAGAATTGATAACTAATATAAATAAAGAAAGAAGCAAATAAAGAGAAACATCATCTCAAAGAAATAGTCTTTGATCAAAAGATTTGATTAGTAAAGTCCGACTTAAGTTTTACGTTAAAAAGATGTTTTCCTCGCCACTACCATGACCATTTTATAAGCAAAAGTTAAAAATTCTTAATCAGGTAACTAATCGGAGATTCGGAGATTAGTGGAAAAATTCGGAAGGTATCCTCACATTTATCTGATTAGCTATAACGTAAGACTTAATCCCAAATAAAATGGTGTCTGCGGTATATAAATTCTCTAATAATAAATTTTAATAAAATAAAAATAATCAATACAAATTTTAAAAAATTTCGTCGATATAAATTTTAAGTTTTCATCCAAGTTTTTTATGCACCAAATCGAACTCAATATGGAAGGTATATAAATTTCTAACAACTATTTCCTTCCAAGTAGATTTGGGTCTTCCTCAACCCCTCTTGACCCCCTCGATCAATAAATTTTCACATTTATGCGTTACAGTTTGAAGAGATCTCCTTAAAACATATCCAAACCACCTGAGTCTTGATAAGGATAAAGTCTGTTAGATTTGAGTTTCAATATATTGTTGTCAGTAAGTTTTATATCTCTATTTATTTGAATTAGAATTGTTGTGATCATGATTACATTCTCAGTAAGTGTGTCTGTATAAGACGCTTTGATGTTATCAATAAATCATCAACTTTCCTATATCTATTGAAGTATCTTTATGGTATCAGAGCCACTCTCTAACGAGTCGTAACTTTTCATCTTTTCTCCTCTCTCATTATTATGGCTAACTCTACAATGAGTGTGGTTAATGCCGACAGTACATCTAGCAACCAAACTCACATTGTCCAGTTTAACCCTTTTTCTCAATTACCTATTAAACTTAATGGCAATTCAAATTTCTTAATCTGGAAAGCACAGTTTTCAATGTTAATGCATGGTCATAACATATTTGGTCATCTGGATGGCTCTCTTCCATCCCCTCCAAAAATAGTTGCAGAAGTCACCAATCTTGCCTACACGTTTTGGTTTTGTCAAGACCAACTCATCCAAAATGCTTTAATTGCATCTGTCGATTCAACAATTGCGTCTACCGTTGCAATTGCTCCCACTTCCAAGCATGCATGGGACTTTCTTCATTTGACATATGCAAATAAGTCTCAAACTCGCGTGTTTAGCTTACGTGATCAACTCTCTCGATGCACTCGGGATTCTCAATCAGTCGTAGAATATCTTCGGAATATTCGCACCTTATCTGATGAGTTAGCTACTGCTGGTTCTCCTGTATCTAATGAAGAACTCATTGTCAAAATTCTTTCTGGTCTTGGATCGGAATTTCGCGAGATTTCAGCAGCAATTCAAGCTCGTGATTCCACAATCAGCTATGAAGAACTATATGAAAAACTGATTGATCACGAAGTCTTTCTCAAGCACGATTCACTAAAGCCAACTTCATCTATTACTGCTGCTGTGGCTCAGCGTTCCACCTCAGTTCCTCATAATCGTAAGTTTCAAGGTCAGTCCAACCATTCACATCAATCTGGGTATAACTCACGCCCATGGCGTTCTTCTTCTCCACGTGCTTCACCTGCTTCTACGGGTATGAGTCATCCATGGAGACCACAACAACATTCGACTCCTCAGAATAATGGTGTTCAATGTCAATTATGCAATAGGTATGGTCACATTGCAAGTGTTTGCAGATCACGTTTTCATGATCATATGCAGACTAAGGTTAATTTCATGAATGTTACTGCACCTTCTCAACCATGGATTATTGATTCGGGTGCTTCACATCATATCACCGGGGATACCTCCAATCTCACATCTGTGCAAGACTACCATGGTTCTAATGATATATCAATGGGAAACGGTAACTCAATTTCAATTTCGCATACGAGTACTGCTCATTTATATAATCTCATGCACTCATTCAATTTATCAAACACTCTTTGTGCTCCTGCCATCAAAACTAATCTTATTTCGGTTTCCAAATTCTGTCGTGAGAATAACACATCCATTGAATTCTTACCATCTGAATTTCTTGTGAATAATCTGAGTAAGGGGATGGTTATGGTACGCGACAGGAGTAGGTCTGGACTTTATTAATGGCCCTCTGGTGCATTGTTACCATCTGTCAATGTTGCTACATCCACTACTACTTTGTCCATTTGGCATCGTCGGTTAGGTCACCCTCATCGACGCACTTTGAATAATATTTTGTCTAACATTTTCATTACCAGTTACGAAATCTCCATCTCTTTCATTCTGTAATTCTTGTTGTTCAAATAAAATCCATCGGTTGCCTTTTTCGAATCATACAGTCACCAGTACTCGTCCTTTACATATTCTCTTCAGTGATTTATGGGGTCCTTCCTCTATTAAATCTGTGGACAATAAATCATATTATGCGGTCTTTGTTAATCATTACTCAAAATACATGCGGCTATATACATTACATTCAAAATCAGATGTTCAACATGTGTTTAAAAGTTTGCAACCACTTCTTGAACGTTACTTTGATAAGAAAATTATATCATTGGACACTGATGGGGTGGTGAGTTTACAAGGTTGTCCAAATATCTCAGTGATGCTGGCATTGAACATCTTGTATCTCCTCCATACACTCCACAAAGAGTAGCTACTGTTGAGCGACGTCATCGACATATTGTTGGAACTGCCCGAACTTTAATACATCAGGCATCTCTACCGTCTCATTTTTGGTCCTTTGCTTGTGAACATGCTGTTTATTTAATTAATCGCCTTCCCACACCTATACTTCAAAACTCCAGTCCATATGAAGTGCTCTTTTCCAAGCCACCGACTTATACTTCTATCCGGATTTTCGGTTGTTTATGTTACCCATGGTTAAAACCATACACCACTCACAAACTGGAACCTCGTTCTACGCCATGTGTATATTTGGGTTTCTCTGTTAAGTATCATTATCACAAATGTTTTGATCCTGTTAGTTCCAAATTATTCTTGTCTCGAGATGTTTTATTTTTTGAAAATAATTTTCCATTCACTCATTTATTTTCCAAACTCAAAACATCTTACTCTTTTGTACATTGGGAGCTTATTCATGCTTCTTCAGATTCTCATGTTGCTGCTATTCCATCTAGCTTTGATCCTACTCTACCAGAGACCATTCCAATTCATGATCACTCTACTGCTCTACACAACCTCCCTGCTGTTCCAGGTACTTTTCCATCATCATTTTCCTCTGGTTCATTTACTGATTCACCTGATTCTTCTATATCACCCACCCAAATGTCCTCTCTCATACGCACGTCCATTTTCACACAACCAGTGTCCAACACACAAGCTCCGCCTCTCCACACATCTTCCTCTACTCACACTAAAACTTCACAACAAATTTCTAGACCTTGTCACCCAATGGTCACTCGCTCCAAGAATGGTATTTTCACTCCTAAAATTCCATTCAATTGTCATCTACAGGTTACCAAGTCCCAATCTTTACCTTCCATATATAAACAAGCTAGCTCTAACCCTCTTTGGCTTGATGCAATGAAAGATGAGTTTGCTGCCTTAATACGAAATCGAACTTGGGAACTTGTTCCTATGGATCGATAAAAGAATGTGGTTGATTGCAGGTGGTTATTTCGGATAAAGTATCTCCCGGATGGTGGCATTGATCGGTATAAGGCCCGCCTCGTGGCTAAGGGTTTTACACAGCCTCCTGGAATTGACTATCATGCTACCTTCAGTCCTGTTGTTAAACCACCTACTGTTTGCCTTGTACTTTCCGTTGCAGTTCAGAATGGCTGGAAACTCAGACAGTTGGATGTCAATAATGCATTTTTGCAAGGACACTTAACAGACAAAGTTTATATGCGCCAACCACCAGGTTTTGAAGACACACAACATCCGAATCATATATGTCGTCTTCATAAAGCCATTTATGGACTCAAACAAGCACCCCTTGCTTGGTACACTGAGCTTCGTCAATATCTTCTCTCGGTTGGGTTTGTTATGTCTCACTCTGATAGTTCTCTTTTTATTTTTCATCATCATAATATTCTGGTTTATTTGCTGGTCTATGTCGATGATATAATTGTTACTGGTAACACTCCACATGAAGTTCACACCATTATACAAGGGTTAGCTTCACGTTTTTCACTTAAAGATTTGGGTCCACTTAATTATTTTTTGGGTGTTCAAGTACAACATCATGGTACAAGACTTCTTCTGTCTCAATCCAAGTATTTGGAAGACTTATTGAAAGATGCTCACATGGCTGGCAGCAAAGGGGTTTCTACTCCTATGAGTAATTCCAACTCATTGCATCAAGACAAGGGTAATCCAATCAATGAACAGCAGTATCGTACTATTCTTGGAAAATTACAGTATCTGTAATTCATCCGTCCAGATATTGCCTACTCTGTAAACAAGCTCTCTCAATTTATGCATTGCCCAATGGAGGTTCATTGGCGTGCAATTAAGCGTTTACTTCGCTATCTTCGCCATACTAGTCATCATGGCCTTCACATTCAAGCTCATAAAGATGTCAGGCTTGTAGTCTATTCTGATGCTGATTGGGCAGGGGATCCGACTGATCGTACTTCTACTACAGGTTATATTGCATACTTTGGGTCTACACCGATAAGCTGGTCTTCAAAGAAACAAAAGGTCGTCGCTCGTTCTTCAACAGAGGCAGAGTATCGTGCGGTTACGAGTGTTGTGGCTGAATGTAATTGGCTGACAAACCTCTTAGCTGAGCTCTAAGTTCCTCTGCTTCAGGTTCCTACTATAATGTGTGATAACATCAATACCACATTCTTATGTCAACACCCAGCTTTACATAGCAGAATGAAGCACATTGAAGTGGACTTTCATTTTGTGCGTAATCAAGTTCAAAGTAAACGGATCAAAGTTTTACATCTTCTGCCGATCAGGTTGCTGATATTCTTACCAAGTCGTTACCGCTTGCTGCATTTGAGAACTGCTTTCACAAGTTGTCGCTAGTGAATACTACGGTCAACTTGAGGGGGCATGATAATGATAAAGATAAAGTCAGCTAGATTTGAGTTTCAATATATTGTTGTCAGTTAGTTTTATATCTCTATTTATTTGAATTAGAATTTTTGTGATCAGGATTACATTCTCAGTAAGTGTGTCTATATAAGACGCTTCGATGTTATCAATAAATCATCAACTTTCCTATATCTATTGAAGTATTTTTAAGTCTATCTTCTCTTACTTTTTTGATAATCTCCGCCACATAATTTTTTTATTATCTAATTTAGACATTCTCAATTTTATCCAACCTTATATATCCAATCCCTTTAAAAGCGAAATAAGTGTATAAAAATCAACCAAAAACATTCATTAAATAAATATTTGAAATTATTAAATTCATTTATTTAGTACTTTACAAATGAAATTATATTGATAATAAGATGCTAAATTATAAATACCTTAAATTATAAATATCTTAAGTTCACACTTTGAAAAATAAATGCAATTTTTTTAGTCACATCTAAACAAATCTAATAAAGCAGAAAATTAATTATAAAAAATAAAAAGAATAATGCAATTAATATAACATGGAGAAACTCTCTCCTATAACAAGCTTCATATCATAAGACTCATTCATGGCTTTTCCAACAAAATTTCTACTCGCACTTGAAGCATGGCTCATTGTAACTTTGAGCTTCTCTACTTCATGTAAGAGTTAAGTTTAAGGTCTGATGTTGAAGTTATTTGAATTTAATGAAATTTTGGAATGTGTAGTTTGTATGGAGAGAAAGCTGGAGGGATCAAATCCACCGAGTTGTGTGAACAAATGCGAAGGCTGTAGCCCTTGCGAAACCATTCTCGTCAAAACTCAACCTCGAGGAGATGGCGAATATTATCCGGTTGTATGGAAATGCACTTGTAACAATAAGATTTATGATCCTTGAATATTTTTCAATATTTCTTTTACAATATTTCTTTTATCCTGAAACCTAATTTATATTTATATTTGATTAGTGGTGTACTCTTTACATTTATGAACATGGAACCAATAATTTTGTACAAAATTAAATTAACAAATTTTTTTAACAGCAATGTAAAATATACATACATTAGTAACATAAATATTATACAACGTATTTGAATTACTAATTTATTATTATTATTATTATTATTTTAATAATGACTATAATTTATTATTATTTTTTTAAGATATAAATAAAATATTAATACGTATTTACATATTTTAATATAAATAGTATTTACAATTTTTTTTAAAAATGGAAAATGAGCAACTATCGTTTCACCCGTCGGATCACGGGTTTACACGGCCACACAGTTTTGAAATAGCTCACGTTCAAACAGTATAAAATTTTAAAATTTAAATCTACGGATCGTGCGGCTGATACAGTCAAAACCCCTCCTGAAGTTTACAAACAATTACTCCAATTAAAAAGGTCTTCTACTCATAAAGTAAAGAATAAAGTACCATTATTTTTTATTTATTTTTTAATGAGAATTGAAATTATGCTAATTTTTTCACATAAGAAAACATTTTTGTGATTAGTTCGGATTACTGCTCCAACCCTTTAATCTCAAATTAGTTGGAGTCGGCTGTATATGAAATCTCTAACAATAAACCTAATAAAACGAAAGGAAGTAGTCAATACAAGCCTTAAAAACTTTCGTCTAACATGAATTTTACATTTTCTCTCAAAATTTTTAGACACCAAATCAACTTTAATATTTAAAACACATAAAAATCTCTTACAACTAGCTCCTGCTAAAATTAAGATTTCTTTACGTCAAGATTAAGAAAAAATAAAATAATTTTTTTTATATCGCAAGAGCTGATTTTAGTCGGTTTGTTTTCAAATTATTATTTTATTTTTAAATTTAAAATAATAAATACAAATTTACACACGCGCACCGTATTCATGTGGTCACGGATTAGGGATGACAATTTTAGCCCTGATCGGCAAACCTGCTCTGCTCTGCCCCAAGGTGTCCTGACCTGACCTCGACTTGCCCCGTACAGAAAATGGGTCAGATATATGCTGTCATGCCCCATGCAAAGCAAGACAAGTCCAAATTTTATTGATATCCCTCTCTCGCCCCGCGCTCGCCCTATCATGTTAAATAATTTTTTATTTAGATTATTTATTTTTCTCTAATTTTTTCAAATAATTTTAATTTACTACCCGTATTAGATATAATATAATTATTTCTAAATAAATTTAATTTTTGTAGCAGGTAAATAATATTAAAATTTAATTATTTTCATTAATATTGATAATATTTAAGTAATTTTATTAAATAAAAAATTAGTTAAATATCAAATAATATAGTAAATTAATAATAATTATTAAATTATTTATTTTTCAAACTCAAATCTCAAATATTGTTGTAAGATGAAAAAAAAAATTTTAACAAAATAGAGACAATATAAAAATATAAAGTAAATACTTTTTTTTATTATTATTATTAGAGTAAAACGAGCCCTTACAGGACAGGGCAAAACATACCACGGATCCAAATCAGTCGGACAGGTTCAATATCCTAAAGAGGATGCCATCCCTATCACGGACTCAGACACAGAATTAAATAAAATAAATAAACCGATTGAAAGAAAGTGGTAGATATGAGACCAAATTTGATCTCCGGACAGTACAAAATCGGATATGATTATTCCGACGGCCAGACCAATTTTATAGAGCGATCTAAGCTCCTAGATTCCCAACTCCCATTACTGTGGCCCAATTTATGCATACTTTCACTGAACTTTTTTTATGAATATGATTTCATCGTCTAGAAGAAATTTATATTTATTTAGAGTCAGTCAGCACGAAAAAATACTACATAGAAAGAAAGAAAAAAAAACCTTTAAAACTCCTTTAAAAGCGGAAAGTCTTGAACAATTTTTACCCCCAGAAAATGGGTTGCTATGAACATGCCTACGATGAGAATTACAAAAGGAAGCAAGCAGCGGCCTAAATCCAAACCTCTCTATCTCCCCCCAATTCATTCTACATATTCTACACAACCCATAATAAACATCATCAAAACCCTAATCATCATCATCATAAAGTAACAAGGAAAAGGGAAGAAGAAGAACCTACTACTCTGTTAGAACACTTTTCTTTTTCTTTTGCACCATCATAATAACCCTACCGATGATATTACACACAACTCTACTCTCTTCTTCCACCAACAAACTTACATCCATCCACCCATCCCCCCCTTTCCTCATGACCGTTTCATCAACCACTTCTAAATAGTGTAGTATATTAGAACATAATCACTAGAACAATACTAATGAAAAACCAAAAATTACGCCCCCAGTCCGATAAGGGGAAAGTTTGTGACTAGTAAACACTAAAGTATATAGCAAAATGTGGGTTTAATCCCACGCACTTGTCACACCTGGTCCGCCATATGCTGCGCCACCTCCCCCGTAGCCACCAGATGCCCCATATCCGCCAGTATTGCCACCACCTCCACCATAATAATCAGAAGTGCCGCCACCACCGCCACCCCTGCTGAAGTTACTGTCTCTTCGGAAGTCACGCCCTCCAAACCGGCCACCTCCACCAGAACGACGGTTTCGACCACCATACGAGGCACGAGCTGCGTACCGAGTTAGCCAAGCAGGTACTTCTTGATTAGATTCCTGCATAAGCTCTGCTAACGACTTTGCCAATGAGGTGTTGTTTTCATTGAAGAAAGCAGTGGCCAAACCAGTCTTCCCAGCACGTCCCGTCCTTCCAATACGGTGAACATAGTCGTCAATATCATTTGGGAGATCGAAGTTCACCACATGAGCAACGTGGGGAATATCAAGACCACGAGCTGCTACATCAGTAGCTACCAAGATGGGTGTATTTCCAGTTTTAAAAGACCTTAATGCCAGTTCTCTTTCCTGAAACATGCAATCAGTGAAAATGTTAAAGGAAAACAAGAAAAAATTGCAGCAGCTACACTGGGCAGGAGATGGAGGACAAGAGTCATCCACACTAATACTATAGAAGACGAAAGAACTTGACCTATAAACTAAAGAACAGGCATGGTATAACATGGTGTATGCAATCCATTTAAACTGATAAAGTTACCTGTGTGTCACTGGTACTAAAATAATCTCCCAGCAGATCAATCCATAAGACTGTACTAGCATGCAGTAAAAAACATGGACATAATCACCCAATCATGCACATAATTTATGATAAGGCAGTGCCCCTATGAAAATCACCACATCCATGACAATAACTTGATACTAGTGGTCAGAAAAGAACTACAAAATAATACTTGTCTGATTGATAACTAAAAACTACTAAATGTGCAAACTAATGTAACTATCAATGAAACAGCAGCAGAACAGAAACTCCTAAATTGATATAAACCAAGCACCATAAAATGACATAGCACCACCAGGAGACGATGAAATGAACTACTTGTCTGATTTACATCATTCAAACCTACAATTAAAATCTATCATCAAAGTATCTACATCAACAAATGTACGGTGGAGAACAGTAACAATTACAGAATAAACACTACAATGGTTTCTGCTCAGGAAGCTACATATTCAAAAAAAAAAACTACTAGGCTACAGCAAAGCATTCCTAGAGGCCACCACAGACTGCTAATTAATGCCTCATCATATGATTCATTCTATTAGTTAGAAAAAAAAAAAAAAAAAAAAAAGAAGAAGTTTGTTCATTCACGTTCCCCTATTGTCATTAGGTCCTTTTTCTTGATATTTTCAACCATTATTTGTCAAAAACTATTGAAATAATCCGAGACATTAAGATCTTAAAGAACATTCCATCACCATCATCATCATCACAAGCTACTGAGTCTCTCCCGTGGCCCTACAACAAATTGCAATATTTCCATTTGTCACATTCTGCACAGTTCAACCTGACCCTCTTACCACCAGACCAGAAATATCACAAATGGATTACAGAGATGACAAGTGTAACAACAGCTCCTTGATTCTCTCAAATATGAGGCTACTACACATTTTTTACATATCTTTAACAGCTTGCACCTCAGATTTGTCTACAGAGAACAAATATGATAATTCAACTCCTTAGCTAATAGGCTAAGAACTATAATTTTTCTTAATACTTAGCTGTTAACTATTGATATAAGGTAGTGCACTGGAAGAATTCGGGAAAGGAAAGCTAATAGACTATTGGCTAAGAACTATAATTTTTCTTTATATTTATTTGTTAAATTATTGATATAAGGAAGTGCACTTGGAGAAGAACACGGGAAGGGAAGTTCAAACATGATACAATTGTTCAATTGGATTAGAATATGAGTTACTTCCTTTGGTGGCATAGATGGACGGAGAATACAATCCTCAGGACCATCAGCGAAAGAAAGCAAATATTTTGGTTGTGACGACAGACATATTAAACCAAAAAAGCTGAATGCACCAAACGGAATGAAACAAATGCATTTGACCACAACATGGAATCTTAAATTCCCAACAAACAAAATAAAAAATCAAATTAGCATCATAAGAACCAGCTTGAAAAGATCAAGTAGTTCATCATTCTTACAATGCCCAAATCAATTGACTTAATCACACAGTCTTGTCCATTGAACTGCTCTCCTAACCACAGAACAAAATAATTAAGGAGAACCAACAACATTTACTAAAGTATGCATGCATTTTTTTCCCATGAGATAAATACAAAAACCAAATAAGCAGTTGCACCAACCCATTTAATAAAGATTGATAAGTACCTGTTGTGTTCTATCACCATGAATAGTAGTTGCCGGAAAACCATTGATGCATAACCAATGTTCCAAAGCATCAGCACCCTTTTTAGTCTCTACAAAAACTAATGTAAGAGCTTGCTGCAAATTTTGAACCACCAGAAAACAAAGAGTTAAAATGGCAGCAAAAATCATGGAAACCAACTTACGAATCAATGAAATCTTTATTGATTGTATCTAAAACAAATTACTAGAAAAAGAACAGATCATAGGAAATCAAAAGAAAATGAAAGCAGGGTCCGAACTAGAGAGGGAAAATGTATGGATCAAATAGAGTAACAGCATGTGTTTTCACTTAAATACCTTTCCCTGAACACCATTTGCCCTTTGTGCATGAAGAAGGTCCATCAGGTGACTTCTTTTGTCAGATTCATGGACGAATTCAACTCTTTGGACAATCAAATCAGTACTTGATCCCACCCGTCCAACAGCCAAGAATATGTAATTTGCAAGGAAATCAGAGGCTAGTCTCTACATGTCAGAAAGTAAAGTGTCATTAAATGAGGAAACATATTAGATGAGAATTCAAAAATCTCTGAACTGCTAATGCTGACAACTAAACGTATGATCTGTATGCCAAGTAAATGCAGACAAACTTCTGAAAAGCAATGCAAGAACAGCAATGTTCTATATATTGATATATTTGACCTACTATCGAAAAGGATTAATCGAAGCACTTGTACACTATGAACACACCTGTATTTCTTTAGGAAAGGTAGCACTGAAGAGCATAGTCTGTCTAACACCCGGTGGAGGCATGTCCATTTGTTCAACAATTTTTCTTATCTGTGGCTCAAAACCCATATCCAGCATTCGATCTGCCTCATCGAGGGCAAGGTACCTAATCATTTGCAATGAAACTCTAGCCCTCTCTAACAGATCTACCAACCTTCCAGGAGTTGCAACAAGTATATCAACACCTCTCTCCAGTTCTCGCAGCTGTACAAGTACAGTAATAAAATAAATAAAACTATAGTTCTCTGATACAGAATGTGTATTTCTCTTTGCATAATAAATATAATGCTTAAACAATGAAATGCAGAAAGGGCTGACCTTAGCATTACAAAGTAATAAAATAGTAAAATTTAATAAATTAAAGCTGCAGGAAAGAATGTAAGCGACAGATAGAACAAAAGATATTTTGTGTAAACCATGATTTAAACAATAGAGCTGAATGAACACAGCATAGCTAACACCATTCTAAAATACAAAAAAATACATGATTGTTCTCACTTTTATAAGTAATTCATCATTGCAATAAAAAAGTAATAACTTAGTACAAATTCATAAATGTATATGCATAAGGATATTTTAAAAAGATTAATAATAATTAAGAAATTTGCAAAAGTACCTGTTGATTAATTGGTGCGCCACCATAAGCAACAACTACCTTGACACCTGTTTGATAAGAGAACTTCTTAGCTTCCTCATGTATCTGCAAAAATAATCATAATTAATACATCTGAAATTGTCTTGATATGCAAATTACAGAAATAAAAATGCAGCTACATATATATCTTAAAATGAAAACCTTTAACATACTTGCATTGAAAGTTCCCTAGTAGGTGAGAGAATGAGAGCAAGTGGATAGACAGTCCTAGCTCCACGGAGTGGTCTTTGTGGAGGTTGACCCCTCATAATTCCACTGATAATTGGAAAGCAGAAGGCTGCAGTCTTACCGGAACCAGTCTGGGCACAGGCCATCAAGTCCCGCCCTGCCAAAGAGATTGGGATCGCATGGCGCTGTACAGGTGTGGGCTTAACATACTTGCACCTCCGTATGT
This sequence comes from Cardiospermum halicacabum, assembly GCA_031304145.1. Taxonomy (NCBI): domain Eukaryota; kingdom Viridiplantae; phylum Streptophyta; class Magnoliopsida; order Sapindales; family Sapindaceae; genus Cardiospermum; species Cardiospermum halicacabum. The sequence continues at coordinate 7,808,453 of CM062390.1, read as the reverse complement.
TCTGATTGAGCGCCTCACCCAAGTCAACCTCAGCAAAGGTATTTACAGGAGGGGGTACATTGTCACCACTTGTTTCCACTGGAATATCCTCATAAGCATCGAAGTTAATGCCAGTATTCTCTTGTTCATTGAATGGAACCTCCGAATCATCGTCATCTCCAAATGGATTTACTTCCCGCTCACCCCTGCGATCCCATCCACCGCCTCCGCCTCCACCTCTGCCACCTGCCCATCCACCACCACCACCACCGCGTCCACCACCAGATCCATATCGATTATAATCATTTCTGGGACCACCCCATCTTGACCCTCCACCATAACTAGGTCGGTCATTATTCGCTACAGGGCCATTGTATGCAGGGGCAGGGGCAGCAGCAGGCACCTCTGATGGGGCCTGGCGGTTTCGGAGATGTGGAGGAACATAAGCACTCCGGCCAGGTGCAGAAGTATTACCGGCAGAAGAACCAGTAGTTACATTCTCGGCCGCAGAATTGGCAGCCAAATCAGCCCATGAAGTTCTCGTACTCATCATAAACACTCTTTTGGCCTTTTTCCTTCCACGATCAACCAAAAATACTACCACCTAACTTCAACCGCTCTTTTTGTCAGAAACAAAGCCACCGATTAACTCCCCCAAAGTCCACAATATAAACTTAGCTTTATATCGGTAAACAATAGTCTTGTCTGATTATAAACCTTTCCTTTTATGTCAGTATCACCTAAAGCAAGAAATTAAAACCCTGGTACAACAGGAAATCCAAATCAAACAACTACAACGACAATGTACCAATCCAAAACATAATTAGCTGATAGAATTAAAAAACTAAGCAGATCAGACCATGGTAGAAGTCAAGCAAACGCACACGACAAATATTCTGAACATCAAGAAAGAGAAGGCAACAAAAACTGCGCACAATGCACCCAAACCAGAAGAATCGGAAACAGCAAACTAAAAATTGAAAACAGGCTAGAGAGGGCAAAGCAAAACTATAGTCAAAAAGAGCAAACCTAAACAAAAGCTCATCAGATAAAACCTAAACAAATTATATTTACACCAACCACCAAATTTACAACCTACACAAATACACCAAAATTCTGAGAATGCAACAACTTGAACCACATAGAAACCCAAATAGTGCCCAAATTCAGTAAATCTGAACTTTACAGAACAAAACCATATCACACAACAGGAAACCCGATGGCAATAACATACAAAGAAAACAACACAAAACAAACAAAATAAGAAGATAGAAGCAAAGATATACATCAAGGAGAGCAAAGAAGCAACCTGAAAATTGTTGTTGAAGAAGGAGAAATGGAGAAGGAGATCTCAGAAGAAACCCTAAATATGAAAGAGATGCACAGAGAAAAAGAAAATATCTTCTCTGAGGATTTGGGTGTATATAATATATATATAGCTAATACTTAAATTTTGTGTGCGTGTTTTTTGTTTTTGCTTTTTATTTGATTATTTATTTACTGAAAAAAAAGGTCTTCTAATTTTCTTCGTCAACGAAATTTAAAAGAAAAAAAAAAATAGGTAAATAAAAATTAACTAGATAAATAAAGAGAGAAAAAGAGGAGAAGAACCGTACAAGTTGCGGAGAGCAAGGGATTTGGCGTGTGTCCGCAGCTTCAAATGGATGGTGTTTTTTATTGTATGGAATATGCTTTTTTTTTTTTTTTTTTTTAATTTAGAATCTTAAAATTAGAATCTCAGCCGAAATTAAATTTATTTAAATATTTATTTTAATATAATTTTAGATTTTAATTAATAAAAAAATTATTTTTTATGAGAGCAAGGTAGAAAATCGTTTTGTAATTTTTTTTTTCAATTCTCTTTTATGTTATTACCCTACAAAGTAAATATTTATATTTAATTCATATTTAATTTTACAAATTCAATTTATTTTAATATTTATTGAATTTTTTAAAATAATATTAAATGACAATTAAGTTATTAAATAATTTAAACTATAAATATATTATATATATTAATAATATCAACTATTATTTTATATATATTTTAAATATAGTACAAAATTATATGTTATTAGTGAAAATTATGTTTTATTATTTAAAGTATTAAATTTTCCTTTATTAAAAAAATTAAAAAATTAAATTTTAAAGAATAAATTTAGTGAAAATTCTTGAGCTTTTTAAAGTTTAAAATACAATTATAACCCTATTTTTAAAAACATATAAAAATAAACTTTTAAAAGTTTGGTTTTCATTCTATAGATCGAGTTTTTCAAAATACCCCTGAACTTTTACGATTCACACATTCTATGAATTACGGTTACAGCTTGTGAACTACGGTCATGATCTGTAAATTACTGTCCCAGATTGTGAATGGTCTATGGAGTGAAAACTAAAATTTAGTTTTATAAACTTTTCAAAATAAAACTATAATTATATACTAAACTTTTTATGGCCTAAAAAAATTCCCTAAAATTTATATCATAAAAATAAATTATTTTAATTTTTTTCCTTTAAAAATAATTATTTTAAATTTGTTGGTGTGATAATGAACCTAAATATTTTTCATTCAAATATTTTCAATATACATTAACCATAGAATTAAGTAATCTAAATAATCACTTTTAAACTTACCAATAAACTTGCTTATTAATTGAGGCTTAGCTTTACTTCCAACGGTTTATATTAGCTTTTTATAAACTTTTGAATTTAAAAATATCTTTCAATATAAATCTAGAAGCTAGAAGTGGGTGTACGTGGTTAAAGTGCATTCAGCGCAAGTAATTTAGTTAGTCATTTTATAAAAGTGTTTCTATTTCTATTTCTCATTTTTCCTAGCGTCCTAATCAAAAATACAAGTAATCTCAAATAAGTCTCGAATATCCATACGAATACTTATCAATTTAGTTACATATATTTAATTTAGTTTAACAATTAAAAGCAATACGTTTTTCCACTCTCATAATAAATTAATTAGGATTCTCTTTTAATTCTGTGTTTTCATATGTAATATATTTTTACTCTAAAAGAATAATGAACAACCCGGGAAATTTAGTAATTCTTATTTTAATATCTCATATATCAATTCAAATTACTTATTTTAATAACTTTAAATAACTTCCTTTCATTTGATCACGTTTTCACTCTCTATTAACTCTTTATTAAAATATCATGATACTTTTATTCAATTTGAGTATCTTAAGTGTATTTATATCCAGACCCATGACCCAATATCCAACATTTTTCCACCCATACAAGATGTGTGCAACCCATAACTTGTATTTAACGCGTAAATGACTTATATGAATACGCAATTATGTTAAATCAACATGTATTTATGCTTGTAAATAACCAATATGACCGATGATCTAATCCCTCCACTTTAGGAGAGTAATCTTTGTGTACTTTAAGCCTCTAACATGATTTTACATCATATGTATTTTGTTCCAACAAACGACTTTATCTTAACTCATGAGTATTTCATAACCACAATTGTGTTCACAATAACCGTAACTTGTAAGCAAATGATTAAAAAAGTGTAAAATCCATCGGTACTTTCAATATCCTCTAATTTCAAAAGTCAATGAATGTAACCACAACACATGCCTATCATATAAACCAAATTCTCATGGTCATAAAAAGACACGCTAATTATACAAACATCACCTCATCGCTCTATACAAATGAGTGGAATGTATTAAGGATTCAAGTAAATAGAACTTGCACAATAAGAAATAAGGATCGTCTCAACTTATTTTTCATAATGGTCAACTATGAGTAGGCCTAATAAAAAGCATGTGTCATGGTAAATCTCACCACATTACACTGTGCATATGTCTTAAGTGTGTTAATTATATGAACGACAAGAAATGACTATTCCATATAGCATGTGAATGATCACATCTCGACCACAAGTTAATGCAACATTATTTATACTTCACCCACATTCTAAAATCACAATAAAATATAACACAAGCATATAAGTCTCATATTGCCTTATCCCTAAAATCATCAAATGCGATCATATGTGCAAGTGTGCCAGTATTCAAACCTGATGACATAGTTTTATAAATGAAATTCTTGAATGCTAGATAAACATGACAAGTTAATCAAATATGTATACACATGAACATAGATAAACAATCTGATATATTACAACTAATGTAGACATGATAAGTCTTTGACTTATATGATTTTCCCTTATAGTCCTTAACCTTTCGTGATGAATCCTATGCATTATCATATGATTTAATAGTTTTTGTGAAATGTTTCAGGTATTTGAGTGAAGTGAGTTAAGAACAAATATTTAGTCATTATTGGCATTACGTTATACCAAAGTTTAAACTTCGGATAAAATCAAAACAAGTGAAGATAATGGAAAAGATATATGAAGATCAAAAGGTCGAAAAAATAAATTCAAACAAATGCAGGAACGGAGAGTATCAGACACTGATGATGTTAGCGACATAGCCCTATGTTACCAGCCATGTCGACAATCAACGAATTTGGGCAAGGCAAGGGACAAAACACTAATGTTGTCAGATACATAGTCCTTATGTTGCCAACCACCGATTAGAGGTCCAACATGTGCCAGTCTTGAATCTTTATGGCAACAGGCCTTATGTCACCGGCCTTGTCACTAGAGGCCGACTACATCCAATCCAAATAGCTTCCCAAGGGTGATTTGGTCATTTTTCATATATTATCATAAATATAGGTTTTCAAGATGTTTAGAATACTTTTTTTAGATTGAGATCAAAGACTACTGCGAAAAACGACGTGGAAGTTTAAGATCATCATTCGGAAGGCGAGATTAAGAATATAAACTCGTTGATTTCTTTCTCACTCTTTAAGAAGTAGGGGTGGGAATAAGCCGGGCCAGGCCAGGCTAGTCTTTTGGTTAAATAGGCCCGGCCTGTATTCTAATACTCTGGCCTGAGCCTGACCTACAAGTTTATGATAGACTTGTATTAAAGGGCTGACCTAATCTGTTTAAAAGTCTGTTAGGCCTGAAAGCATGTTTAAAAGCCTATAAAAAAACTAGTTATATTTATAAATAAAATATTAGGTTTTATATTTATAAACAAAATATTGAGTTTTAAACTTATAAACAAACATATCAATAAATTTAATAAATAAATATATATATAAATAATATATGAGCCGACATGTTAAGTTATGAAGGCTTTTACCATAACCTGAACCTGACCTATTTAATTAAATAAGCTTTTGAAAAAAATTGAATTTAGCCTATTTATTAAATAGGCTAGGCCAGACAAGATCTTATGTAGGCTAGGCTGTAGGTCCCTGAGAGACCGCCTGGCCTATTTCCACCCCTATTAAAAAGTATGTTAGAAGAAATTAAATCGCTTATTATATATAACTAAACTTCTAGTCTAGGGCTACAAGTAACCAAACCATGTAACCCTAATTTTATGTTATGCTTATGAATGAAAATGTTTTTATTCTTCTATAGTCTCTGTGTAATGTCTGTCTTTACTTGATCATCATTAACATGTTTGAATGATTTGATGAATGCTTGAAAGAGATTTATCATATTAGTTGAAGACAAAAGAATTTGTGTGATTGTGTTGTTAGGAATAAAACATGGCATTCATATATTCAATGATAAGTTGTTCTTATTTGCATATGAATATGAAATTAGGCTAGGTAGATAATTTCATGTGTATTCGGAAAAAACCTTAGAAATATTAGAACATTGAGAATACTAAGAACTTGTTGACATATTAGGTAAAAAATGGTTAATGGCGAGGTAAATTCGTAGACCTAGGTTTTAATATCTATTAAATCCATTCCTTTTAATTAATTAGTTTCATACATTCTTTGTATTTTGCTATAAATTGTGCGCTTAGATATAGAGAATTTTATAGGTTGATAAAAGATTAGCTTTACTTCTCGTAGGTTCGACAACCTTAATTTATTCAATTTATTACTTTATCATGTGCACTTGCGTATTAGAAATCCTAGTAATCGCATATTTTTATATTATTAGGGTTCTCATCATTAGGACCAAGAACCCAACATGTGTAGTAAACACTTTTCTTTTATAACTTTCTTACGAGGATCCGTTATCGTTTCATGAATATATATATATATCATTGTTGTATTCTATGTTATCACTTTATCTTTAATAAAGTTATATTCGCTCACTATATATTTCGATTGCTTTAATATTTCACATCCTTCATGTATGCAATTGTTATATGGCTATTACAATATACAGTGAGTAGCCCAATTTATCATTTTCCAAAATTAAATCTTCCAAAAATTGTTTGATCCAAATTATTTAATCCATAACTATTAAGCATTTTATAAATCTACATTCATGGCAGATAATACTATGCAATTTTGTTGCTTGCTTGACACTCCATGAAATGGCACCATGATTCAAAATAAAATCATAACCCGAAACAGATATCCTCTTGTCTTAACCACTGTCTAATCTAAATCTATGATCTAACGAGGCATATATTATCACATTTATAAAATATAGAGTAATATGTGATATATTTGAGATAAACAAATATTATTTTGATAGTTATCCAATTTTGTATATTAGGTTTGACTAATATTTGCTTACTACTTTGATTTTATAACAAATGTTTAGTCTTGTATTCATTATAATATACAACAGGCTTCCATTGGCATTTGTGAGAGGTATTTTTTTTTAAATTTTTGCATTTTTATATTTTTCCATATTATTGTAGAGTCTTAGGGCACATATGAAAATTCAAAGTCAGCCCTTTCACAATAGGTGTGTCAAAAGGTATGTGATCAATTATATGGAACTACTCAATGATCTTTCGTATGCAGTGTTATTGCAATAAAGTCAATATCCCTTATCTGTTGTCCCTTAAGATTTGACTCCTAGAATATAGGTGGCTTTATCCATATTTTTATCTCAAATGTTACTAACTAGTAGACATATAAAGATTGAATTATAAATATATCTTCGGATCTATTTTTACATAAATGTAATGGTTATTTTATGTCACACAAAACCCATGTGATAAGATAAATTCGTGAAAATAAAGGTTTCATTATTTAGATTATTGTTTTAATTTTTAAATGAATGTCGTGAGTTTGCAAACTTTTATTTCCTAGCCTCTAATTATAAAAATTTTAGGTTATTTAATGTAATTCTTTTTCTCTAGTCCTCTATTAAGAAAGGTAGTTATCACATTCATTTAATGCAATTCTAAGTTCATATGAGCATCTAAAGTAAGAAATTATGTACATGTATAAGCAAATATCAACACAAGGGATAAAGTTTCCTTATAGTCTATATATTATTGTTTGATTTTAGAGTTATTTGAAAAAAAAAAGAAGAAGAAGAATAATAAATTATAAACAACCCCAAAAAAATGAAACAATAGTTTTGAAATTGTGAATCCATGTTAAATGTTTAAATAAAAAGTCAAAATGTATATATATGCTTGAGTAATAGTTTTAAGTTAAATTGTGAGGATGATAAAACTTGAATGTGTTTAATTTTATATTATGAAAACTATTAGAGACATCAATTAAAGTCCTCGATACCTTCATGATCATTTAAAAAAAATAATTCATACGACAAAAATGAAAAACTATAACTATCATTTGAAAGTTTAATCTTACAAATCAAACCTCAATCATACACTCATTTATGTTTAAATAAATAAATAAAACCAACTACTATCTTATTTTCATCATAATATGCAAGTATTTTTTTCAAATACTTCACTTATTTCTCATCTAACCTCTTCATGTCATGTTTATTTCACTATATATTCGGCGTTGTGACATTTAGTACCCTGCATTTCGGAGATCACTAGGATAGAGATTAAATGCCACAACATCGTTATAATCAATATTGAATCGAAAATTAAATTAAGTTATGCCATAATTCTTAATATACTGCTCTAATTATCTATACCATCAATAATTTATTGGCTCTATATTATAACTTCATTAAAACATTAGAATCAATATTGGTGATTCTTAACTAATTCAAACACTACCATCATACACAAAACCATCTATTTCCTATGCATAAAATAAAATAAAAAATAATCAGAACAATTGTAAGGGCTCAAAACGATTTATCAATCTCAAAGTGCTTATTCCAAATCTATTAATATCACTCGTTTGTTCGAATTGCCCAGTATATAAATCAAATTCAAATATCACTTTTGAAGCATTCAAATGACATATACTTTCACTTAATAAAAATATGGCACTAATGATCATTCTATGGTAAAACTTAATGAAAGTCTCAAATGAACATTGAATTTGTTGGCTTCAATTAAAATAAATACGAGAATTACTTAAGAATGTTGAAAACTTACCTTAATAGTTCTAATAGAAATAGTAGTGGAGGCGAGTGTTAGGAAAATCGGGCTCGTCGCAGCGGAATTTGTCTCGATCAATAAGTAAACAAAACAAAAGACAAGAAACAAAATATTAACGCACCAAGATTACGTGGAAACCCAAAACGGGAAAAAACCACGGACGTCAGGACGGACAGAGATTATCCCTATGTAGCAAAAGATATTACAGCCACAACCAGAAAACACTCTCTAACTCAATTACAAGTCTCACCCAAGCTCACAAGAAAGAAACTCACAAGACACTCAGGATCTCTCAATTTGTGTCTCTACAATTGAAGACTACAAACATCATATTTTATAGTGAACAATGATTTACTTACCAAGTAAATCATAATAAACTAGGAAACCTATTATTACTAGAATTCCTAAAAAGAGGAAAAAGATTCTTTCCTAATTGCAATTCTAATAAGCCATAAATACAATTCCTAGTCAAATATAATATTTCCAAAACAGTCTTCAAATCTTTCACTTCCAAAAGAGTCTTCAAATCTTTCTCAGCTTCCAAATAAAAACTAGTATATTGAATACCAATTTTTGTCAAACCCTAACAGCGAGGACACAGATTGATAACCCCAAAATTTATAACTTGAATTACAAATTTACAACAAATATTGAGATAATTTAAAAACAAAACGGAAATAATTTTCCAAAATTTGCTAACTCAACCATGGAGTCATTAATTTTATCACAATTAAAATTTATAAATTCACTAACTAAACTTAAAACCTCACAAGGATGGAGACCTTACAGTAACTTCTTCAAGGGTTAAGATCTAATTGGAAATACCCTAATTGTCAAGGAACTAATTCAAATGAGAAAAATCTTAAAAGTATAAAACTCTATCTAACGATGGTTGAAGTTGAACTTACCAATGGAGTGGTATCACATTGCTGGAAATCGAAACCCTACTTAGATTAACTTCAAAGAAACAAAAATTGATTGTGAAATGGTAATATCATTTGCAGTAGGAGTGAGTTACTAAATCTATAAAGAGTATTACCTGCCAACGGTAGTGAATCATAACTGATCGAGGGAGAGAATGTGTGAGCGTGTCAAAGAGAAGTAGAGTGGGCATGAACATCGTGGTTTAGATTGTTTTATGAGACTAATGTTTATAATAAACTGGATAATATTTTAAAATATGATCATTCATTTTGGAACATTGGAGTGCTTATGAAAATTTCAATAGCAACTGCGACATCTTCTGCTAAGAGTAAGGGTTACTTATAGTCATCTAATGCCCAGTAATAACTATGATTTTTTCTATTTGGAAATTTTAAAAATGACAGTTTTTAAATTATATATATACAATAAAGTCAGATAAGCAAATAAATTTCGTACTCATGTTAAATAATTTTAAGAAGATTTTTAGATCGGATTTTTGAAACGTTACATATTAAATGACATGTTGAAATTTAAAATTGACTTTTAATTTTACTTGATACTAAATAAAAATAAAAATATATTATATATATTTTTAAAAAATAAATTGTTATATATTTTAAAATTTTAAAATAAAAGTTGTATCAATAATTTAATAGTAATAAAGTAAAACTTTAATACAAAATATATAATAAAATTTAAAAATAATAAAATTAGTTTAAATATAAAATATTAATATCATTTTTATCATATTCTAAATAATAGAAGAAGATATATATAGAAATATAAATGATACTATAAAGGCTATCTTCGGCGCTAGCGGTAAGAATTAGCGGTTAAAATAGCAGTTTGAATCGGTTAGCGGTTAGCGGTTTGAAATAGCGATTGGAATAACGGTGAAAATATTGGTTGTGATAACTATAGCGGTTAAAAATAGCGGTAAGATATAAAATTACGAAAAAGGTTAATGTAATTATTTGACTTTATTTATTAATGGAAAACAAAAGGATATTTTGGTACATTAAAAATAGCGGTTAACGGAAAAAGCTATGTTGAATAGACCGCTATGTAAACCACTAATAATTATTTTGAAAAACTATTATCGAACACTTATTTTTTCGAATACTGATTAGACCGCTGTTGAAATCGCTAAATGCCGATAAAATAGCTAATGCCGAACACACCAAAAATAACCCCATTCAATTTTTTATTTTATCCAACATTCTAGCCTAATGCTCAACACGACAAATTTTGATTGTAAATTGCACATTTCTTCCAAAATAAAAATTTCAGAAAGTTATTTATTAAACCCAAATATTATATTTTCGCATACTTCAAGGAGGGTTCCGCAAATCTCCCTAATTTGTTTAATAATATTTTATTTTATTATTATTGGTTTCTCCTCCACCGTTCACTTTTTGTTGCTTTTTGATTTCATTTCCTCTCCCCTCTTTTTTTTCTTTTATTTCTTTTATCTGCATTTTTAGTCTGATTTAATTTTTTTCATTTCTTCAAGAGGCTCTTGAATCAATTGAAATTATAGGGTTTACGGAAGTAAAATTAGGGTTTGATTTGGGATACTCGACAATAACAAAGAGAGGGAAATTTAGGGTTGTGATATAGAAGGGATCTGAATCGGTAAAATTGAGGTATAGCAGCGAGGCTATAGAACTTAGAGAAACATGAGCTTGGATTCGGTCCCTTCGAACGCACATGGAGGTCTCGACGAGCAGATTTCGCAGCTCATGCAGTGCAAGCCCCTATCCGAACAAGAGGTACTGTACTCTGTTGTAAATGTGAAATATATTCTGTTTGGTTGTTGCTTGTCTTTGTTGGGCGGATCTGTGAATTGGATGACGATGTTGAGTGATCTGGGTTCTTAGGTACTGTTCTTGAAGTTTTTCGTTGTTATTTGGGATTTAATCAGATCTGTTGGATGGATTGTTCGCGATGTAGGTTTGAATTTTAATTTCATTGATATTGAGATTGAGATTGACTCAGATGTGAATTTCAGTTGTTTATTAAGATATATTTTCTTGATTAGGAAATGTTCTGCTTCCTTGTGTGGACGTGTGTTTATTTACTATGTTTTTTTTTTTAAGAAGAATTATTGGAAGAGATGGAAATGCTTATTGGTTCAAAGGGTTCTTGGGTAAAGCATTATTTGGTGGAGTTTAATGATCTTGTTTCTCTTGAAGAATGTTTTTAGGGGAAGTAATGTTACTTAATTTAGAACATTGGCGAAAATGATGGCTTGCATTTGCCGTTTGTGATGGCCATTGTCATGATAATGACAGCAAATTGAAAACCTGACTTTTGCAGTCTTATCCACCAAATTTGATAGTTTAAGTGTGAACTACTCTGTTAATAGCTTTAGGAGTCATTTTCTATCTTGGCAAGTATGGTCAGACGACTTTTCTCCTTGAGAGAAAAGTGATTTTGCATGTTACTGCTGTTGTTACCTCTATATTAGATCTTATTATTCTTATTGAACCATGCAACTTTTCTTTCCTCACTTTGCCCCCATTATTATTATTATTATTGCTGCTATTATTATTATTATTATTATTATCATAATCATCATTATTATCATGGTCTAGTTATTTTTATGGTTGTGCGTGACTATGTGATACATACCATTTGATAAACAATTTTACGTAGGCATATGAAATTTTCATTAATGATATTTTTATGGTGTTCTTCAGGTTAGGGCACTTTGTGAAAAGGCGAAGGAGATATTGATGGAGGAAAGTAATGTTCAGGTTTGCTATTTTATTTTAAGTACCCATTCCTTTTTGTGGCTTGCAAATTCTTTGTCTGAACATGCTTTTAAGATAGTATTATATTATTCATAAGGTTATATATATATATAAATAGACTTGATAAAATCCCGTATTTTTATTATTTGTTCGGCCACTACTTTTAGTGGCAAGAAACTAATTATTGCCAATTTGTTCAGAATGTTTATGATTTTTCTTACATATTTGATCTAGTTACAATTCTCGCTGTAGAAATTTCATTACCTGGTTGTGAAGTTTGGATTTTAATTTGTATGTTTTTGATTGATTGCTATTGATTCTTTTTTAACTTTTTGCCTGCTAGCCTGTGAAAAGTCCTGTTACAATTTGTGGTGATATCCACGGGCAATTTCATGATCTTGCTGAGCTTTTTCGTATTGGAGGAAAGGTAATCATTTTACTAACTTCCCTTACTGTCTGTGATTAACAGAAAGATATAGTTGTTGGATAATCACAGAAAGATATAGTTGTTGGATGTAATGCTGCCTGTTATAACTTATGTGCAGTGTCCAGACACTAATTACTTATTCATGGGAGATTATGTAGACCGTGGTTACTACTCAGTTGAAACTGTAACTGTAAGTATGAGTTACTTCCATTTATTTTTCTTAAGTATGAGTTACTTCCATTTATTTTCCTTGCTTGATGTGAGCTTCTATGACTGATTTTTGTATAAAAGGTATTTTATAAGTTAGAATGGTGATTCAATCCAACTCTTGATATCCTGAAATCATTTGATCTTTCTGCAGATTTTATCAAATGTTTATATAATTTTAGGAGCCGGTTTTTATTTTATTTTATTTTATTTTTATAAATTTATGTACGGTATATATGGTGGGTCTGACTTGCAGTGTTGTACTGATTATTATTTATTTTCAGCTATTGGTAGCTTTAAAAGTACGTTATCATGAAAGGATTACAATTCTAAGGGGGAACCATGAAAGTCGCCAGGTATTTATTTATTTATCTATTATTATTATTATTATTATTTTTTAATTTGTAATATTTTCTTGCTTGATTCTTGATCTGAAATTATTTGAAGTTTATATTTCTTTGTAAGTATTTGTTCCTTGAGCAGCTACTTTTAGACCCTCTCTCAAGAGTTGAATATCTGCTTTCCAGAGAACTTTATGATCTGACTATTTTATTTTCAAGTTTTTAACGGACAACATATTTTTCTGTTGCTGATAATACGACATGTACTTTTGATTGCAGATTACTCAAGTCTATGGCTTCTATGATGAGTGTCTTAGGAAGTGAGTGTCCTTGGGCATCAGATTGCTCTATTTGTTATTTAGTCCATGTTGACTCGTTTTTACCTCCAGCCTTGTTGTGAATCTCATTATGTTTAAACATACTGTGCATACTCATTAACTGCAGAGAGAAAGTTAGCTAACATCATTGACCCAATCGATAAGGATAACGATTTAGTAATTCATATTGACATGTTATACTGGGGGAAAAATGATCTTGTGGATATTGATTCAAGTGGTTGTGTTATAATAAAATTTTACTTGAAGAATGCATGTGTTTAATTGCTGTTGCATTTGATTGGTTTTCCTTGACCTAATGTTGTTTCATTTTGTGTCGTTCTCCTTTAGTGACCTGTATCTGACACTTGTGCTGGGACATTGAAGTTTTGTACATGACTGAAAAGAAGGTTGCTTTTATAGTTTCTAATGAGGAATTGGTTCATATGAAGAATGTGGCAAATAGTAACTAACCCAACCTGAAATTTTTATTATTGTTCAAAGAACTTTATTTTTATATTTTTGTATTTGAGTAGTTCAAAGAACCTTAACTGTGTTAGAGTACGCTATATACCATGTTTGCTTCCAAGTAGTCAAATGCCAGCATATAGTTCATGTTTGATACTATTTAATGTAATCAATTTCATTAGTTTGGGGTTTATTTTAACCTTTCTGGTAAAAGTAAAATATGTTAAGTTAAATAACTCCTTCCTTTCGGGCTTGTTGAGATAATTGTTTCTGCTTTTTGGCAGGTATGGCAATGCCAATGTTTGGAAGACATTTACAGATCTGTTTGACTATTTTCCACTTACTGCATTGGTTAGTATTACTCTATTTAATTATCTGCTGACAACTTAATTATGAATGAAATACTTTGCAATGCATAGGAGAAGAAAAAAAATGATACAGGTGACTGTTGGGACCTTTTAAATTGTCTAGATGAGCGTTTTTGTGTTGTTGGCTATACGCGTGTTTCGTTGTTTGATACAAGTTCAGTCACTTTTCTGCTGGTACCACTTTTTCTGAGTAAAACTGTGTTGTATTTTGGAAGATATCTTCATCTTTTATGCCATAATACAATCCAACTGTTCTCATTATTTCACTAGTTTTTATCAAAGTTTCAGTCCCTTTTAGAGGGCAAGCTTAGGGAATCAGTAGTAGAAGGTTGCTAGTTTGTGGCGTATAGGTCAGAGGTCTAACAGGAAATGTCGTGTTCATTTCTGAATTGCGAGGAGAAGGCTTCATAGTTTGACCTCCGTTCTCCAACTCCCAGGTCATAGTGCACCTCTCTGCTTATTTTTCCTGTTTTCTTAGTTGTTAAAGGTGTTGCCATAAAATGTTTTGCTAAGTGCTAGCTAGTCTTTGAATCTGCTCACTGACTCTTATGCTAGAATGAGTAATATTCTGTTTATAAACCATCGTGATTGTTACACACTTCTGGCATCACTACACACAATCAATGATTCCATTTCCTACATGTTATTTCATGAGAGTCAGTGTTGTTTTCATTTCCAGTGCCATTACGAATTACAACCTTTTCTCTACCTTAAGCCCTTGCCAGAGAGAGTATTTTCTCTTTTCCCAAGAAGAGTCAGATAAGGTTCTTCGTTGCTGCTACCTGTTACAATCATATTCTTTATGTTACTCTAAATTGAAATATAGAGAAAAATGTTGTCAGATTTGTCTTTTGTTTTCCTGTCATGGTTAATTGATACTAAAGTATATAGAAGATAAAAAAGTAGTCTATGATTTCATATTTAGCAATCACATTGCTGTTTATGTAATAAGAACTATTTTAGCTTGAAGTCTAAATTTCTGGAAGTTTATGTCTTTGATTCTTGGTGGATGATTAATGGATAACTTTTTAAACATCATAGCTTTCATATGAGTTGGTAACTAAGAAAGATTGCACATTCTCGTGTGTTTGTGCTGATTTGTAAGAATCAATTCTGCATGTTTTTTTTTTCCTTATTTATTTATTAATTAATTTTTACAGATATTATAATATCTTTTCTTTTGCAGGTTGAATCTGAAATCTTTTGCCTCCACGGTGGATTGTCGCCTTCTATTGAAACTCTTGATAACATTCGCAACTTTGATCGTGTTCAAGAAGTTCCTCATGAAGGTCCCATGTGTGATCTTTTATGGTCTGATCCAGATGATCGCTGTGGTTGGGGTATCTCACCGAGGGGCGCTGGATATACCTTTGGCCAAGTATACACCTTTTCGATTATCTAGGTATTACATGTTGAACCACTGCTTGATGTGCTCGAACTCTGTTTGTGCAGGATATATCGGAGCAATTTAATCATACAAATAACCTGAAGTTGATTGCTAGGGCACACCAACTGGTTATGGAAGGATATAACTGGGGCCATGTAATTACTTTCCCCTAGTTTGAGGTTTCTTTATGAACAACTTTCTTTCTCTGTTTGCTGAGGTTCATGTAACTGGTTTATTACGGTGACAGGAACAAAAGGTGGTTACCATTTTTAGTGCCCCTAATTATTGTTACCGATGTGGTAATATGGCATCCATTCTTGAAGTTGATGACTGCAAGGGTCACACATTTATTCAGGTCAGTCTCTTTATCTCTGCACATCACACGGAAATTATGTTACATGCAGGCATGCACACACAAACACACTAAAGAATGAACTCTATTGCCACGGAAGGAACATGCTGATAGATTTTTGTGGTGCCATACCTTTTATCTTTTGCAGTTTGAGCCTGCTCCGAGAAGGGGAGAACCAGATGTGACTCGAAGAACACCTGATTACTTCCTATGATTCAAGCTGGCTTAAAAAATATATTCCCAGCGGCCAATGCCAACCAGCTATTTACCAAGGGCTTTTTGCTAATTCAAGATTGATTACATTGCTGATTGTCGGAGGGATGGCGTGACGCGTAGCATGGGCAAGTGAGCTTCCATGAGTTAATGTTTGAGTTCCTACAAGACGAACTGGTGGAACTGGCATTGTCTGTAGCGGTATATGTAGCATTTCCAGCAAACAATATGGCATTTTTATTGATTTTTGATTTTTGATCCTTGTTATTTTTTTGTCCTTATTTCTGTAGACTGATGGCTGTTTTGAGGTTGAGAATCTGTAGAGGGACGATGAGTTCACTTTTTCTTTATAATGGGTGCTTTTATATCATTTTAAATTTTCTTTCTTAGATTAATCTCAATATTTCGCATTCATTGTTTATTAAATTATTTCTTATGCTTTCACTCAGTTGGAGTTTCTGTTTTGGATGGTTGTAATGCAAAAGTGTGGTGTTACTGGCTTGATTAAGATAAAGAATCTATCTATTTCATGTGATTAACAATAAATATAAATTGGGTCTGTATCCAGTTATTATCAAATGAGTCACCTGATTTGACAATTATACTATAATTTAGTTTTTCTCGGAGAATTACGCCTTTTTACGGAAGTATTCTTGTAGAGGGTCTTGCTCTCTTATGTGAGATATATTGATGGTGATTAAGGCAAATCTATTGGTGTATGCGATGAGAAAATGTACTGTGATTGTGATTGTGATTACTACATATAAGTCACAATGATCTTGCTATCTTGTTTAATGTACTGTTTGTTTACTATTGAAACGTGAAGTATGGTGTTGATTGAGCTCTGGTGTATGCTACTGGTAACATCATGATCTTCTTGGCTCTGCCAACATAAGCTCTCTTTGTTAGATTATCATAGTCGTTTTCTTCAATAGCATCTAAGATCTCTCTGTATATTAACAAGGATGACCATACCTGCAAGTTTGATTGTCAATGAACCTGTCAAACACAATGTTGATTATGAAAGTTATGTTTTCTTTAGTTTCGAAGTTTGTTATTGTCTGCATCTTACGTTACGTTCTGTGTTTGAAAACTATGAAAATGATATTTGCCAACTGTTATGCATTGGATATCTGTGATCCCAGAGATACTTACCGGCCAACGACTAGCTTTTTCGAGCTGAGAAGCTCCCTCCTCAGCTTGATGGAAGAAAAATCTTGCTCTGGTAATTTGCTCTTTCATGAACTCTCTCCATCTATCTGTTACCTTTCTGGAGAAAACATCTTTGTCGCATAATCCGAATTGTGCAAGCTCATCTTGGGGAAGATAAACTCTTCCTCTTGAAGCACTGTGAAGTAGTAATTAACAGTTCATTAGTAAATTGAAGAAACCAAACAGAAACAAGTTGCGGTCTCATTTGCTGCGAAAACTCACTCTTCTCCAACATCTCTCAGGATGTTTGTCAATTGGTTTCCTACACCCAAGCTGAGTGCTGCCGTGTATACACTCTGATAGGAAACTGAACATTCCGTGTCTATCCCCATTATGGGAACACTCATTAGGCCTACTGTCCCTGCTACATAGTAGCAATACTGGTAAAGCTCCTGGAAACTCTTGTATCGAGATTTTCGAGTGTCCATTCTCATTCCTTCAATCATGTCTTTGAAAGGCTGTCATGGAGCATCATTTTACATTAGATAATATATAGGTTATTGAACAATATTAGAAGGTTACTGTTGTTGTAAGCACCTTAATGTCTAAAGGGAATTTGAAGACAGTATCAGTGAGTGCAGCATCAAGCATGTCATAAGGGTGTCCATTAAAGATGTCTTGTAGCCTCTCTTCCCATCTATCAAGAACACCTGAACTCATGTAATCTGCATTAGGACCATCTACTAGCTCATCTGTCCTCCTACACCAAACTGTCAACAGAACCAAAAAAAACACCTCCAACAGTCATCAAAACCGTACTTAATACTGACTTCTAGTCTCTCACTTGATGCATGGTATAGGATTCCCTTACCATAAATTGCCCATATAGCCTTCTGTCTCTCTTCTGTCATCAACAAGGTTCCTGCAGACAGAAACATAATGATCGGTTTCATTGCAAAACAACTTTCAAAACATTTGCAATCAAAGCAAGTGAAGTTTCACTATACCTAGATAGAATGACTTAGCATATTCTGCACAAATATTCCTGCATCTCTCATAAGCCTCTTGAAGAAACATAGGATGAAACTCTGGTTTCATTCTGCAGGCATCATCTGGGACTGTGAATCTAATCTGACACTGTCTTTCGACTATTTCGCCCACGTTTAGATCACCGTAAGGAATACCTTGCTTTGATATTCCAGGAAATGTCTTTAAGGTTTGTTTTCTGGGTGCTATTGTCATGCTAGCTTTAGTACAAAAGGATTTCCCACTGCATAGTCCTCCTATGCAAGGCTTTGCTACAAGAGAGAATGTTGAACACATTTTACAACTGTAAAGAGATTGGAAGTTGTATGTGTATATATTTATTGAAGGGTATTAGATTTTTAAAATGCTTGATGGAATATAATAATAGTGGTTACTTGTAGTTGGAGTGTTGGTTAGTTTTAAACAAAATGGATCTCTGATTGTCCACTCAAAGCTACCCAACAAAATTGGGATTTTATTAATAAGGTGGTAGAGGCAAATGGGAATCTTACAATATGCTTAATACTCATGAGAATACTCATTTATATATGGACTCATTTATACATATGTATCATGATCTCATTAAAAAAGATTGTTATAAACAATTAGCAAATGGTGTCAGCAGAATATCCCAATCCAACACTCTCCAACCTTCATCAAGACAATCAAATTATTATTATTTATTTTATATATATAACAGATGTCTCACTACTGATTGGTGTGGTTAACAAAAATGCCAACCTTGGTCGACTTATATTGTGATTGTGATGTTGAAATATGTTCTAGATGAGCATCTTATTCTCCTCTGATACCTCTTCTTCAATTTGTTTTGTATCCTCCAACCATTTTCACTTTTAATATCTTCTCATTGCTTGCATGAGTTGGTTCATTTTTTATGCTTTGTCACATTTTCTTTGACCATTCAAACCACTTCAATTTTATTATTATTTAAAAAAAATAAAATTAAACGATCACATAATATATTAAATAAAAAATAAATTCATGCTATCTTTCACCTAATTAAATGATATATATTTTACTGCTTCTAATAAAAATTTTCCTATATATAAAATATTAAATATCAAACAGTTATATATATTTATATAAATAATATTTAGTTATTAAATTTAACATATTATTATTTTATTTTTTTACGATTACTGAATATATTATTTTTAATAAATTTAAATTTGATGAAATCGATACCGAATGAGTTAGTAATGAAGTATATACACGTAAAAACCAACCAGAAAAAAGGGAAGTTACAAACAACTTCAACCTTTTGGTTGAATTCATTCATTTGGAGTGATGTACATATTGAGTTCTAAGACAAAATAATAACAATAATAATACATAGTATCGATGGATGAGTATCAATAACATCGAACTCTTACAATGTCCAAGTATTAGATACAACTTGGACAAACCAACAACATAGAATATAATAGAATGTTTATCAGTCTTTCTCAGTAATGGCAGTCAAGTGCTCATCAACCTCCTCAATGGATAGTACTTTGAAGACTGGATCATCCTTTCTCACCACTCCAACCTATACATCAAATCAAAAACAACAAACTCAGCAAACTTCATGTCTAATGCAGATAATTGAATCGTATGTATGAAGAGGATTTTAGATACCTCAATCTCTCTGGCCTTGAAATCTCCTTGTAGAACAGATTGCAGCGCTGAAATCGCAGTCTATATAAGGAGAAAGCAGTCCAAAATATTAGATTTTGAAGACAATTTTGATAATACAAATTGAACACCATGTACAAACATAGTTGGTTTTTCTCAAGCATACCATGTATTATATTAATAACAAGGGAGATGAAGTTTACCAGCACAGTTTCCTCACAAGTGAATTCAGGATCATTCCTCATCTTCTTCTCTAAGAAATTGGTAGCCTCTTGCTCTTTTAATCCAGCTGTAGTCGTCTAAGTCCATGTTAAAATGTGTCTCTTCAATAAAATTCACTTAATTTGACATATAATATGAATGAAACTAAAATAACTCTTCCATACATTTTGTGACTTATATTATATTCAAAGGAACCAGCTGGGTACTGCAACTATGTTCGATGTAAACGTGATGAAAAAGGTAGACCACAGATGTCATAGCAAAATAGCACAGTATTATTGTCAATGTAATTTGTAGGTTGTGTTGCTTGACCCTCTGGAATAACTGATAGTTGTATTAAACATTGTCAATGTTGTGAAGTTCTCTTCAGCCCTGGTTCCGACTTCATACTTTGTCATAGTCCAGGACATTCTTCACTTGGTCCGTTTGTATTGTTGTCCTCTTAGTTATAGCAGCAGAAAGTGTAATTCTGCAGCTCATGTTTAGCCTGAAGGGCTGTTGTTTCAGGCCAATCCTTTAGTTGGAACAAAGTTTTCTGGTGTTGTATCCATTCTGCTTGTTAATTAATACCATGCCAGCTTGCAACAACCAAAAAAAAAAAAAAAAGGTTCATAATCACCAAAAACCTCCACAGGTGCATGACCCATTTTTGAAATGATGAAATCTATTGAGATCTCTGACAACAAAGTCCCTCTTCACAATGTCACTTATCAGCTTGAAAGCCACATGACATTCTTTACACATTCTCAAATTCTTCATGATTCTAATGGTAATTCCTTCGGGAATGCTTATCAATCCAAATCCCAACGCCAGTCTTTCACTGTGCATTCTTAATATTTCCTCTTTGGCCTCCTCTTCCACATCAACAAACACCAATCCAGTATTTTCTCCCACATGGCCTCTTTTCTTCATTTCCTGCTCTAATTTTCTCAGCAGACTCACAACCTCACTCTCTCTTTCAATTGACTTGTCACCAGCATAAAACACATACGTTTTGTTCTTAATTTCAACCCAACTGCAACCAGGTTCTTTGTAAATCCCTATACGCTTCATTTCAGATCGCAGACTATGAATATCTTCCCAGTTGCCAGTCAATGCATAAGTGTTTGACAATGTCACATATGCACCTGCCACTTGTTGCTTAGACTCTATCAGCTTCTTACTAACCTCAATGGCAATATCTACTCTTCCATGAAGCCTACTGGTCGAAAGAAGTGTGCCCCATAAAAGAGCCCCGTCATTAGCGTCGACCTGAATAGATTTTGCAAGCTGGTAGGCCTCATCAAGACGTCCGCTCCTGCCCAGCATGTCGACAACACAAGTATAATGCCTAGCATCAGGTTTTATTCCATATGTTTCATCCATAGAATTAAGATGATTAATCCCTTCATCAACGAGTCCTGAATGACTACAAGCATGTAAGACCCCAACGAATGTGACATCATTAGGCTTTACTCTTCCAGCAATCATCTCTTCAAAGAGTTGAAGTGATAATCTTCCAAGCCCAAACTTTGCAGCACTTAAAATCATGGAAGTGTAAGATATCACACACGGGTTTGAAATCCTCTCAAAAACCTTACCAGAATACTCGAATTCACCACATTTAGTATACATATCAACAAGTGCACTCATGACCACATCACTTGAATCATATCTACATCGAATCACTGCACCATGAGTCACCTTCCCAGAAACTAACCTACCCAAGCTTGCACAAGCACTAATAACACTAGCCAACATAAACTGATTAGGGCGATCCAGCAACAAATAATTGAATTCCCTAAACACTTCCAATGCTTCATCTCCTTGACCATTCTGCACATAAGCTACAATCATGGAAGTCCAAGTAACAACATTCCTAAACCCCATTGAATCAAAAACCCGCTTAGCTATTTCTACATCGTTGCATTTTCCATACATGTCAACAAGTGACGAACAAACCACAACATTGTCTCGTAAGCCAAAACCCTGCACACGGGCATGAACTGTTTTGCCTGTTCTGAGGTCAGCAAGTGAAGAACACCCTTTAATCATAGTTGAAAATGTAAACTCATTGGGCCAAACTGAGGTTCGGTTCATCTTGCTGACTAGACATAGAGCCGTTTTTGGCTGACCCAAGTTGACAAAACCACTCATAAGCGAAGTATAAGAAACGACGTTTGGTTCAAACATTTCGTCAAACATTTTACATGCACTAGAGATCTTTCGAAACTTTATATATAAATTCATGATTTGATTCGCAGTCAAAGTACAAGCCAATAGTCCTAATTTCAAGGCATTGGCGTGTGATAATGACACAGAAATGAAATCTTGACATCTCTGTAGTTGTTCTATGAAATCTGCTTTGGTATGAAAACGCTGTTTATTTTGGCGGGAAAGACACATGGATGGAAGGGTAAAATCGACAATTGAGTTTAACAACCTTTTCATCGCTCGAGAACGGTCAGTCAGTTCGTTCACAACAAACGACTTCAATTAACGAAGTTGACAGATAGGATGGGCCGGTCCGTACGTATTAAGGCCCATTTGTTTCCTAATTTGGGTTTAAGGTGGATAGTGCTGATCCGGCCCAATCAACGAGTCACAACTAAAGCACCGAAGCGAGATTTGGTGGTAGTGTTGTTGGTATCTACATAACTCCACACGTGCGAAGTGTCCACGTGTAGAGATGTGGAAGACACGCCGTCGCCACGTCAGCGTGGCCGTGTCTCACCGTTAAAAGGCTACCTCCCGTTTTCAAATGCACTATTGAATCAACTCCTATCTCACAGCAAACCCTAGAAAATCATCTTCTCTCTTCTCTTCTCGTCTCAGCTTTTGACGGATCTCCTACGCCTTCTTTCTCTCAGGTGAGTCGTCGGATTCATTTCTCCGTCAGCTCTAGGGTTTTGTTTTCCTTACCTGATTATCTTTATGTTCCAGTGCTTTTTTTATGATATTTTATCGTTTCGGATTTCGTTGTGTGGAATCAGCTATCATTCCTTGTATGGTTGCCATGAAAGGGCAGGAAAAGAATTGAGTAAATAACGAAAAGCTGTCTGTCTTGCTATCGTAATAATAATCACGAGTGTTTGAAAGCAGAATCTTAACTAAAGACAACTTAGTAGTGGAATATTATTGCTTTTCATGCGGAAAATGGAACTTGGTGACTTTGAGTCTTCGAATATGTTGTGTTCTTCGTCTTCTTTTTGAAGACATTTGGTTGCCTCGATTCTGGGGAGTATCGGCCATTTCTTTTATTAATCAACCTTTTGTCCAAATGTGACCATTTTGTTTCGATAGTCAAGGAACCTAAAAGTTTCTGCTTTTGTTTTGCTTCTCTGGTGTCCAGATTTTTGTGCTTAGGAGTAAGTCTTTTGAGTTTTCTTTTAATGATTTTTTTTTTTTTTTTTTTTTTTTTTTTTTTTTTTTTTTTTTGGGATAAATGAATAACTCATCTAAGCATCACAATTTGATGTAGAATTGAGATTTGCTTAAACTTTTTTGCTTTTTCTTGGACTTTGGTAGGGCATTAGAGTGAAAGAACCATGTTGCTTTTGTAGTTGATTATTTCTTTAAAATGTACATTGTTTGCTGCAGCTTCTTCAAGGTGAATTTCTTTGCGACTTTTTGAGGTTAATATTCGAGTTCTTAGTAAAGAAGATTTTATCATTTAGAGTAGGAGGTCTTGGTCTCATGAGTATTGTTAGGGGAATGCTGAGATTGTTTTGTGCGGAGCAGATCAACAACTTGCTGCTGGGCCAGAAGAAATCCTTCAGCCAAGGTATAGGTGTGACTCTGCCCAAGGCCAGAACACGTGATAAACCCATGATTGTTAAAGTTTCAGGTCTGTAAGTTTGGTTCTTCAGAAGGGGAGTTAGTGTAAGGTTGGATATTGAAGTTGACAAACATCAAATCCAATGACTCGGATTTTGGTTCCGCGAGGTTCTGCCAGTGGTTCTTCTTCAAATACCAGTCGTTCTGGGTCTTCTTCTGGTCGCACTGAGTCACAAGTCAGTCCTTTGCCTCAGGCTTTTCCGACTGTTAAAGATGAGGAGAATGGGGAGCAAACACAAGAACAGGATGAGCTCTTGGACTATTCAGGGAGTACTGATAATAAATTAGAGAAAAGTGATGACCATTTGAGTGAAAATGTTAATAATGATTGCATAGAGAGTTCTCATGATGATACTGGTGATACAGAGAAATTACCCATGGAGGAGAACATAGGTTCAGGTGACTTCATGAAAGGATTAGATGGATTGAGAATTTCAGAGAGATCTACTGCTGGAAATGAAAATATAAGTGGTGACTTGCCACAGGTCAGCAGTGGAAGACCACAACCTCCACCACCTCCTGTTCCACCTCCAAAACCTTTGGCAGGCAACTCTAATTTGAGAAGGACAGTCTCGGTTAGTTCAAATGCTGCTCGCTCTGGATCATCTAGAAGAGCAGTTACCTGGCCTGTTCCTCCAACAAGGACTTCACCATCTGGGTCAAGACCTTCATCTCCCCGGTCTCATGTTGAAAATGAAGGGTACAACAGTGCTGATGAGCAGAGCCCTTGCTTTGTATCCTCTTATGATGATGTGGTAAGTTTCTGGTGCCAATGAATTTCATCACATGCTTTTAGTGATTATGTGTGCTTCCTTTCTTAAATTATGGAAGTATTCGAACATAATGCAGTTTACAGCCTATTTGATTGATTTTTTCACTGTTTCTGAATTAGGGAACTAGTCAAACATAATGCAGCCTTCATTCTATAGGATTTTGTGTCATTTTACTGCCTGTAAAGTCTGCGATTTCCTAATATCTAATTGAATCAGTGATATTAGATCACTGATGTAGTTCTCATATATCATTTTGTACCGTTTCTTTCAGGAAAGAGAGCGTCAGTTTGAAATTGATATCAGACGTGTAAAAGGATTTGAGGTCAAGAAAATGCTGGAGGATGGGAATTGTCTTTTCCGAGCTGTGGCTGATCAAGTATATGGAGATAGTGAAGTGTATGATTTGGTCAGGCAAATGTGCATAGATTACATGGTATGGCAATGTTATTCTTGAATCTGGTTTTCATGTGCTGTTGTGGTTAATAGGTTATTAGTTAACCATTTTTGGGATTAAAATTAATGGGACAGAAAGTCATCGCTGTGTGTATAACTATGCGTGAATTCTCATTAAGAAAACCCCTAGAATGTCCTGATGGAACTGTCAATGATAGACTCTTTGATGTGTTTTATTTTTTTTCTTTTTCTGCGCATCTTTTGTGGTTCTACCCCATGTTTGTGTTTACTTTTGTTTACATTCTTTTCGAATCAGGCGAATGTTTTAAAAAGCTTGCTCTGAAAGAGTATATATTAATCCTATTAAATTGTTAATAGAAATTAGAAATTTTGAATGCGACCGATGTGTCCTTATTGAGTTTCCAAGAGAGATGCAATTGTATGAGTTTTGAATCAAATCCCCAAGTGATTGTAGTAGCAGCTACTGTGTCTGCATATATGAGTGTAATTGCATGAATCTCTCATGAAAATACTGTTACCTGGAGAACTTTTCTTGTTTGTGATGTGTGTATGAAGAATTACTGTGCTCTATATGTAGTCAAAATCTTTGAATTGGTTTGGCATGATGTTTGTGAATGATGAAATTTCTCTTTTCTCCATTTAGGAACGAGAGAGGGATCACTTTTCTCAATTTATAACAGAAGGTTTCACTTCATACTGCAAGAGAAAGAGAAGAGATAAGGTATGTAGAAATACAACAATGTATCTAAATGTAATGCTAAGGATCGGTACCTATTTATTTGATCCTACCTATTCACTTTGTTTTGGCATTATCATATCATTTTAATGAATCCCGAGTGGTCTTTCAGTGTATCTAAATGTAATGCTGTTAGGATTGGTAAAATTTAGGTACTGATCTACTAAGAAATTGAAGTAACTCTTATTATAAGCAGAAAACAAGTTACAGCCCTTAGAGTTATTAGAGCCCCTCAAGCTCCCCCCTATGGCTCATCAAGTTGTAGTCAAAATGACTAAATGATCAATGGCTTCTAGTTACTAAACATTTCCTATTTATACTCTAATATCCTCCTCCCTTATTAACATTCCGTAACAATATAACAAACCGGACAACCTGCTCTACCCTGCTGCCTATTTACTAGCAGCCTGCACAAACACTAAATCAAAGACTCTAATACATACCCTGCCTTACCAAGATCCTAACCGTCCAAAGTGACCCAAATTACCCATGCTTGTTCTTCTGTGATAGACAAGGATTTAACAAATTTATCTTTTGATTGAAGCTAAATACCATGGTTATCATTTCCTCCTGGGTTGAATTGAAGAATACATGGGAGTTATGATTCTAATTTTCCAGTTAACTCGAACATTGTAACTGTTTTTAGTGTAGAATGTATTTTTAGTGTGGCTAATTTGCTAGCCAGATCTTCAGCATTTAGAAGGTAATAATGTGAAGAAAGACATTGTCTTTTCTGGAAATATTATTTTATTATTTGAGTGTGAATAGTCTGTCTGTGGAGTATAGGAATTGATCAAGAACTTTGCTATAGTACTTCTTGGGATTGTATACAATATTATAGAGGGAGAGCTTTGTAAAGGGTTGTCTAGATTTAGAACCTATTGGAAGAATGAAAAGATGTCTCTAGGTGTGTGAGCTAGATTGTTGCTGTTTCAAGATGTTGAGGTAATTTTTGGACAAAAAATTGTTATCTTTGACCTTGTCAATGATCTGTTATTTGCGGAAGGCTGTGAGATGATATTTTAAGGTCAGCTATCTTGAGTAGCAAAAGGTGGTTATAGGATGTTGTGTATGGTTTTAGGGATTAAGTGTGTAGTTGATTCTATTTTCACCACCTGCTGTTCCTACTTAATATTGGTTTGGTCATGCCATGTGCATTGAAGCTATTACAATCACTCCCTTTAAGAACCTTGATTATTGCTAGGTAGCACTGGTCTCTTTATCTCCGTAATTATCAAGGTGTCAAATAACTTAAGAACCTTTCTGTTGATGGAGAGAGGAATTGTACAACTTTTTACTTATGATTTCCTAATATATAGCTCATTGAATGCTTCACCATCCTCATGTGTGATTGGGTATTTGGCAATTTAGAGATGTGCTTATAAATATAGAACATAAATACCCCCACCCATTTGCATTGATGGAAAATTCTCTCTCTCTCTTCCATTAATTTGTTAAGTACCCATTAATTACAATTTGCATGTTGGTTCTGGCCTTGTGTATTTCTTTAAAATGATAGTATGAATATTTTCTATTATACTCTAAGCTTTTTAATCATTGGTGGCAGGTGTATGGAAATAATGTGGAGATTCAAGCCTTATCTGAGATGTATAACCGGCCAATTCACATTTATTCCTACACCACAGGTGCTATTTATTTGTGGATGAATGATTTAGAAATGTAATTAGTTTTTCCCTCATTACCATTTCTTTTTTGACAAATTTGTCAATGCAGAACCTATCAACACATTTCATGGAAACTACCGGACTGACACCCCTCCAATTCGACTGAGCTATCATCATGGGAATCACTACAATTCACTTGTTGACCCGCGACGATTGACAGTTGGTGCAGGACTTGGATTCAGTTGCCTTCGAGGGGTAAGCGAATCCTTAGTCTTTTTATATGGTATGATCTTGGAAAGTTTAGCCAAGTTTCAAATTTTAATGAACATCAAAGGATTGGTGGACATGTTTTGTGTTTGCCTTCTTCTGAAAGGGAAGGAATAAATGTGGGTAATTCAGAAATGTAAACTTATTATGAGCATATTGAATTTCTTTTGGTATTAATAATTCTCATCCTTTCTAGTGTGATCAGCTGTTGCTGTTTGCTAGTCCTATCCCTGTGCTTCAGTTAAACCTTGTGAATTTTAGGCATTTCTTTTTCGAACTATATGATTGTGGTTTCTTTTCAGTCGAATGTGGACAAAGATCAAGTCAAGGCAGCTATTAGAGCTCAACAAGAACAGCAGATTGATAATGTAAGTATTTTTAATGTTGTGATATGAAATGTGTGTTTTAGAAACGCCTTTAAATTTTTTATTTTTTATTTTTATTTTTCAGAATGATATGTTTGGGATTGTTCTATAATTAAAGGAAAATAAATGCATCTCTTACATATGGAAAACAAAAGTTGACAATTGATAG
This sequence comes from Cardiospermum halicacabum, assembly GCA_031304145.1. Classification (NCBI taxonomy): domain Eukaryota; kingdom Viridiplantae; phylum Streptophyta; class Magnoliopsida; order Sapindales; family Sapindaceae; genus Cardiospermum; species Cardiospermum halicacabum. Next base: position 7,780,166 of record CM062390.1, on the reverse strand, counting down.
ATACCCCGGACAACTTATATATATCAGGAAGTGAAAAACTTCTGTTTTATAATGAAGTGAACGATTTTTTAAAAATCCACTTTTCATTGTTAAAACCCTATCTCGAAAAAGCTGTTCACTTTTTGTTTTTAAAATGGAAAATAGAAAAATAAAATGGAGTTAAACATCCACTTTTCATTGATGTTTCTAAATTGACAGGCACTTTTAGCTGAAGGGCGGCTTTACTCTGATATTGAGCTTACTGAAAATGAAATGGCCGCTATGGTAATGGAAGCTTCCCGAGCAGAATATCTTGCTAATGACAAGTACAAGCAGCAGCTTGGCTATAAAGAGTCATCTACTTCAGGAGCTGAACCGTCATCTTCTGCAGCTAGTAAGTGTGTTATTCTTATTTTTCTTTTTGAAGTATGGCTGGCAGTAGATTTGGGTATTTTTTTATGTCAAATGCGATATTGATTATAAATTATGTGGATGAACTCGAGCCAGGGTCCTCAGGAGGAGGTGGTAATGGTTCTGGGCTGCATGCTAGCGTGCTGAGCAGTAGTATGCAGATTGTGTTGTCAATGGGATTTAGTTATCTCCAAGCAGTAGAGGCTTACAGCATATTCGGTGATGATGTGGATTCTATGGTCTGCTATCTCTTGGAAACCAGCAGTAGTAGCAGGCGGAAAGGCAAGGCAACTGAATAGAATAGTCGACAACTGTGGTATGTGTTTAACTGCTTTAGGAAACTATTGAAAGCTAATGCTGTAAACTGCTCTTACAGAATCAGTTATCATTTGAGATGTGCAATAAAGTTGGATGATAACTCCTGCCTCTGGTGTATGTAATATTTCGTTAGTGACAAATAATGGTGCGTCACTTGTAGTTAATTGAACTCGCGGAATATGAACTGTGAAATTAGATATTTTACATTTTAATAATGATCCAGTAGTTTAGTTCTTAAGCATAAAGATTGATGATTTTGAAGGGGTCGTTTAGACATGGACACAACTCGATTAATGCATGGATTTGGCTTTGGCCTTGGCCTTGGCCAAGGTTACAAAACAAAAGTCGAAAGAATGAGAAATATAAAACTCAGCCCGTCCAATAAAATCATGAGCTAAATCATTCTTAATACTTGACCATGAGTTTTACCATCAGAATATATATCGTCTCAATATATTAGTGACTATAGTTCCGTCCATGTTGATCGAGTATCAATATCAATAATACAATCAACTCAAGCACTTGATTGAGTATCAATATCAATAAAGTCCTTTGCTTTCAGTACATCAATGTGTTTAAACCATTTATTAACTAACCATCAAGTCAACTGATAGTTAATGATTTAGTAAACACTCGCAAATTCCATAAACACAAATAAACAGACTTGTACAAGTCCTATCTGCACCGAGTCGGTTTCAGTTGCGAAAATGGAAACGGTGTCTCTAAAACAAGTCTTCTCCGCTTCAATTCGAAGAAACCCACTAAACCCACTTCGCTTCCGCTCTAGAAGAAGACAGCTCCGTCTCCCAACTCGCCGTTTTCGCTTTGCTTCCACTCGATCCAAACAATCAGATTTTCAAGGTATTATCTGTAACTGGAATTAGATATCTAATAGACTCTAACTGGTGTCGTTTTGCTCCTACAATTTTGTGTGTTCGTTGAATTTTAATTGATACTGAACTCTCAACGAATCAACTCTTGCATGTGATTTGTGATGTATACAAATTTTGAAAATTTCAATTTGCGTGTGATTTCGGTGCAAAGAAGTGACCAAGTTGAGAAAATTAGGTTTCAGTATGCAGATTATAGAGTTTATGAAGCTAAACGTATAGCAACAGATTATAGTGTGTATACTTATGGTGCGTGTTATGAGTGAAGGTTGAAACGTGCGTGAACTTTGCTATACTTTAGGGGTGTTGGTCATGTTTTACTATTTATACATTTCTTGTTACTTGAACGTTTATAGTCTAGTTTGTAATCATGGATTCAACTTGGCTGAGATAACAGAGCATTGTTTTTCTGCTTTACTGGGGCAGTTGAGAGTTTCTTTTGCTCACAGGTTTCTAGTTCAGATTTTCAGGACTATGCGAAACCTGCTCGTCTGCTGCCAGCCACAGAGGTGAATGTCTGCACAGAAACCTCAGTAGAGAAGTTGTCTTCAGCATTTGACGTGGGTGGATCACGTTCTTTGTTCAAAGTTAATATACAGACAAGTAACTTGTATGGCTCAAGTCTGAGTGATGTAAATGCTGGAATACTCTTGTGCTTGATAGATGAAAATGGTGACTCCATTTTGCAGAGGATACCTGCAAGTCTGATGGTCGACCATACTACGAAATTGGAAAACAAGGCTGCTCATGGTATGTTCCATTTTCAAAGAGGTTCTTCTGATGAATTCGTGTTTGAAGGTCCTAAGCTGGGAAGAGTTCAAGCTCTCTGGATCAGTGTTGAATCAGGTTAGTCTATACATTTATATAGGTTTATTTTGTTTGCTAGAGCGCAATAGAAGGATAACTTCCCCATGTACTAGGGCTATTCGTCTGCAGCAATTAGGGGAGAGTTTCCAAGATGACACGTTATTAATGCAAAATACCATCAAGAAATCTATTGCATGATGTGCTGAATTTGAGAAATTTCAATAACCTCAACTTCCCCTTTGTTTTATTGTCTTGTTCTTATGGTCTGTTTTCATTTCTAAGGTCAGGCCAATGGAGATTCCGAGGAGTGAATTTAACAGTTATAAGTGCTGGGCAACCTTCCTCTGCAGAACATTATGAAGATCAAATTCAGTATGTTAGTTTCAGCTATGATTTCCAATCTGATGATATCTTGCTTGGGGAAGGAGCCAACTTATCTATGGTGGAACTCAGACCTGCTATTGTAACTGAATCCTCTGGCATCAACCTAATCAACTTGTTGCATAAAAGCCTTCTGCAGCCAACTTCACCTTCAAGTAGAGCCATCTCCAATGAAGAAAGCATGAAGGAGTATGCAGATTTGAAATTATCTCTGTTACTTTACGATGCCCTTCTTGTATTCACAGGCACATCAGTCTCATCCTACACTGTCGGAAAAAGTTCTGGTGTTGCATTCTTTATTGGTGGGGTTACTGGTTTTCTATACTTGCTTCTATTACAAAGGTCCATTGATGAATTACCAGCTCTGCCATTAGCGTCTGCAAGCAATGCGAAGAGGAGTAGCTTAGAAGGATTCAAGACTCCATTATCGACCATTGCAGTGGCTGTTGGAGTTTGTTTCTTAGCTGCAAAGTACAGCTTCTTCGTGGATGACCACATTCCATTCACGTTAAGTGCAAAAGATCTCCTGATCGGGACAGTAGGGTTCCTTGCCTGTAAAGTCGCGGTGGTGTTAGCAGCATTTAAGCCCATGTCTGGGAATCCCAAGGAGGACAAATAATCATATTTGTTGTTGACCATATAGCTACAGTGTTGATATTTTGATTGTATAGAAAGACAAAATGTATACACATACATTGAATTGAAGAACAAAATTTATACAGATGAATTGGAGACCAGACTCGTGCAACTGTTGTGTGCATTGCATCAGTGAAAGGCAATTCGAAGGGCAAAAAACAAAAAGCATTGCGTTTGCCGGGAGTCGAACCCGGGTCTATTGCTTGGAAGGCAATTATCCTAACCGTTGGACTACAAACGCCAAGTTGTCTTACGTTTCGGATAAAATACTCATGTAGAAGTCGGACGCGAATTCGTTAGTTTTAGTAGTATATTACAGGCTACAGCTTCCTCTCTCAAATTTTGAAGATCTCTCACTAAGCTTGTTGAGCAAGAAAACGAACGAGAGTGAGACAGAAAGCAGCATAAGACCATGAGTAGAGGAAGTGGAGGTGGATATGATCGACACATAACAATTTTCTCACCAGAAGGTCGTCTTTTCCAAGTCGGTATGTGCTCCCATTTTCTGTTGTCTCAAAATTTCTCTCTTTTTATTTTTTATTTTTTATTTTTGCTTGAAAGATTTAAAAATTTGCATGTTTGTAGAGGATTTGGTGTTCTGGATAAGTGCCTTTTTCAGCGCTATTTTTATTTTTTTATTTTTTATTATTTGTAGAACTGCTATTGTAGCTTAGCTTGAGGTTTGAGGCGATTGTTCAAAAAGTTCAAAAAAGTGTGGAGAGAGTGAGATGCTGTTTGATTGCTGAGCTGTGATAAGAGATGTGATTTTGATGGAGCTTAAGTTTAGATTTTGCTAATGGTGGAGAAGTTTTGAACGTTATGCTATTAAAGACTAATTTGAGGAATTCAGACGAAATCTGTTTGGTTGTTAAGCTATTTGAACATGTGATGAGTGGATGGATTGTTAATCAATATGTGTTTTGAATGGTTGATTAGAGTATGTCAAAGCTGCTGGAGTGACCTCCATTGGTGTTCGAGGAAAGGACTCAGTGTGTGTTGTCACTCAGAAGAAGGTCCCGGTGAGTGTTTTTGGTTGGAGTTTTGTTGACATTTTTGTTTCTAATTTCTATGGTTTTAACAATTTGTGATGTTGTGCCAAATTTACTCAGGACAAGCTTTTGGATAGCACTAGTATTACTCATTTATTCCCTGTTACGAAGTACCTTGGATTGCTAGCAACTGGGCATACAGGTTTCTCCTCTAGCTTAAAATTTTGTCACTAACTAGAAATTTAAGGTTCATAAATTATGTTGATATAGCTGGATGGATGGGCTATTTGGTTAACTGTGTCATATGTTGCAAAAAAAAAGTCACTATTTCTTCCATGGTAAGTTTTTTATATGGTTGCTGGCCTAGATTTTTGAATTGACATTATTGTGTTGGTTACAGGATAGAAATCTTTCTCCATAGCAATGTAAATTATGTGGATCTCAGCTTTTTTTTTTTTTTTTTAGCTGATGCGAGGACCTTGGTTCAACTGGCAAGGAATGAAGCAGCTGAATTCCGCTTCAGATGTGGATATGAGATGCCTGTCGATGCGCTAGCTAAATGGTATATTTTGCTTAGGCAAATTTTATAAATGACACTTTGTTTACATCTTTTTTCAGACATGTCTATAGTAACCGATTGAGTGGCATGCTTTTTCTTTCCATTATTGGCATCCATTGTGCTACGTACATCTCATCTCTTGAGTTTTAAGTTTTCATTTAGGCTAATGCAAAATTCTCTAGTTTTCCGTCAAAATGGTATCAATTGTCTCGTATATTTCTTGTTGATAACTGATTTTACTTTCCATGCTTCTCTAGGCATGACATTGGCTCATCCCGCTTTTGCGGAATTCTTTTAATGTACAGGATTGCAGATAAATCGCAGATCTATACTCAACATGCATCAGTGAGACCATTGGGTGTAGGTGTGTTTCCTGTATACTTTGTAATGGAAGCATTCTATGTTAATTTGAAGCCTTTATTGTGCAGTAGTGCACCAACCATCAAGATCTTCATTTTTCTACAAAATGCTTTTTTCATTAGTGGTCTTGCTGACATTGCTCATCTCCTCTTCTTTTTTTTTTTCCTCGTGTCTTCTGTTTGAAGTTGCTATGGTTCTGGGTATTGATGATGAATTCGGACCTAAACTCTACAAATGTGATCCAGCTGGCCATTTCTTTGGTCACAAGGTATATAGAAAACATTCTCTTATATTCTACTCTGATAGCATGTTTTAATCTTATCAAATTATCTCAAAGAGGAAGCCTGTAACTCTTCAAACTATTCAATCTTTGTACAGAATAAAATACTGTGCTATTTTGCTATTATATCTGTGGTCTACCTTTTTCATCACATTTACATCGAACATAGTTGCAGTACCCCTTTGAATCGATTTGGATATCATGAATTTATAACAATTCTCTTTATCCTTCATGAAGAAGGATATCTTTTCGTATCACAGACAATTTTTTATTTATGAACATTAAGCTTTTCATATGCATTGAAGTGGATGGACATTCATGTTTTTTTTTAAGCAAGTTTTGCTTTCTAATAAAATCTTTAAATTACATTCTTGTCCTTCTCCACTCTAACATGGCTTACAAAAAGTATGGAACAATTATTTTTTTTTATTAATATATTTATATGTCAAATTAAGTGAATTTTATTGAAGAAACACGGTTAGGCGACAAGCGCTGGGTTAAAAGAGCAAGAAGCCACCAATTTCTTAGAGAAGAAGATGAAGAATGATCCTGAATTCACTTATGAGGAAACCGTGCAGGTAAACTTCATCTCACTAGTTATTAATATAATACATTGTATGCTTGAGAAAAACCAACTGTGTTTGTACATGGTGTTCAATTTGTATTATCAAAATTGTTTCTGAAATGTTATATTTTGTTTTTCTCTCCTTATAGACTGCGATTTCAGCGCTGCAATCTGTTCTACAAGAAGATTTCAAGGCCAGCGAGATTGAGGTATCTAAAATCCACCTGATACGGTTGAATTATCTGCATTAAACATGAAGCTTGCTGAGTTTGTTGTTTTTGACTTCATGTATAGGTTGGAGTGGTGAGGAAGGATGATCCAGTCTTCAAAGTACTATCCATTGAGGAGGTTGATGAGCAAAGAATGTCATTAGGCTTTCAAGCTGATAAGTGACATTGTGAAGAGGAACTTTGTTGTCAGAGATCTCAATAGATTTCATCATTTCAAAAATGGGTTATGCACCTGTGGAGATTTTTGATGATTATGAACCTGTCTTTTTTTTTCTTTTTTGCAAACTGGCATGGTATTAATTAACAAACAGAACAGATACAACACCAGAAAACGTTGTTCCAACTACAGGATTGGCCTGAAACAACAGCCCTTCATGCTAAAAATGAGCTGCAGTATTACACTATCTGCTGATATAACTAGAGGACAATGATTCGCAAGCGGAAGTGAAGAATGTCCTGGACTATGACAAAGTATGAAGTCGGAACCAGGCTGAACAGAACTTCACAACATTGACAATGTTTAATCAATGGAAAATTACGAATGAATTTTGGACTATTTTCATGTGTGATCATTTTGTAAAGAGGGTGAATAAATTTTCATAAATATAGCCAGTAGTTAAGAGTGTGTTTAGTTTTTTATTTTTATTTTTTAAATTTAATTTAATTTAATTTATTTATAAAAGAAAATTAATTTAAATATATTTTAATGATATATTATTAATTTTTTTTTATTTGATAGGTTTATTTTTTTTAATATTTTAATTAAATAATTATTTGTAAATGTATTTTTTTATTAAAAAAAAATATTTTCTTTATTTTTTATTATAATATTTAATCAAATAATATATTTGATTTTTTATTTAATATTTTAATTAAATAATATATTTTTATTACGTTAATTTTAATTAAAAATCCAAATAAACAAATTATTTTTTAATAAAATTATTTAGGTTAAATTTATAATAAAAAATTAAAATAACATAATAGTATTAAATTTTTTGGAAAATAAAAATAAGAATAAATTAAAATGTATTTAAATTTTTTTTAATTAAAAAAAAAAAGAGCCGAACACACGGCAACCTTTTCAAAAACTCATTCACTCTAATCGTAAATATATCCAAACATCAATACAGCTGCCAATATATGAAACCTCATTCCCCCGATGTAATCTTCCCTTAATGCAACTATCAGTTCCCAATTCAAGCAACACAACCTACAGAAGCTCATAAACTCTCAATTAACTACTACATTGTGCAGCAACGGAGAGCAAGTTCTAGAAAATACCATTCCGCTTATCTTTGTCGGCTCAACTTATTATGTCTTGAATTGTTGTTGTATTCACAATCTGGAGTCAATAAACAGCAGAAGCAGATCCCAGTCCTTGCTTAAACAAAGCCACCAATGGTTTGAACTGCATCGCTTCCTGAAACAAGTTCATCTTCAATGAACGGAATGGTTCTCCGTACTTTCAATTTGATTGGTTCACACATTTCACCTGTTTGTAAATTAGGTGTAAATTAGGTATAAATGTCTTTAGCAAGAATGAATTTCACTTTCTCTTTAGTACTTCAGTTTTCGAATTATACCTTTGATGCAATTTTCCTTCTCCACACAAATAGCACCAAAGTGAGACCCCGCCAAATCTAACAGTGCAAACTTCCAATTGTTTGTGAGGTTCTCAGCTTCATCGGATTCCACAACTATTTCAGATGCCTGACAGCAGGATGTATAAATTAGAAAGAAACAAGGAACATACCAAGTGATGGCCCTTGACTATTAAAAACAAATAAGAATTAAAGAATCCCAATGTATCTCACTACCATTAACAAAGGCCTCATAAACCCAATAACAAGTCTAGAAGAGAAAATAAATAAATAAATTTCAAAAACATCTAGAAAATTCTTGTTCATCATTGAAATTAAAAAAAAAAAAACAAACCTCAGAACAATAAGCCTCGCAATGATGACCGTTTCCTTTAGTTATAAACCTAGACCGAATGGTAAAGGTCTTGAAAGGTGCACCTGAAAACCCTCTTCCCAATGCTTTCACATATGCCTCCTAAAAATTAAATTAAATCCATGAGATGATATAAGTAACATCCTTGGAGTACTTTAAAAGGAAATATTCTTACCTTGAGAGTCCACAACTTGATAAACTCTAGTCGTTGCACATCAGGGTCAACAATAGCCGATAAAATCTTCCTTTCTTCTGGAGAGAAGTACCTTTTAATGAATGCTAAAATGTTATTCTTTAGTCTCCGTTGCTTCTCTTCTACATCAACACCAATCTAAAATCATAGTGAAGCACATTAGTTTATATCCTAGCCTGCCATCCTCGAAAAGGAAAATTCAACAAATAAATACCTACCGACACATCCAGTGTCACTCCACATGCTATCAGATTGGATGTATGGGATAAATTAAATTGCAATTGAGGTGGTAGGCAACAGTTGTCATTATCTGGCCATTCTACCTAGTGCTCATGAGGCAAACAATAAGTACAGAAGATGATCAAACCAATTCACAAGGATTTTCCACTTCCAACAAAAAAAAGCATATGCGAAAATCAGAAAAGGTCACCTCAGGTTTTCCATACTGGTTCCTCCGGAATCTCAAGGATTTTGGATCTACCAAATAATTAGTCTGATCTATCAATAAAGGACATTATTTTAATATTTTACATGATGAAACATATTCAATAACTAAAATGAAACTTAAGAAGTAGGACAATAACTACATCAAACTAAAAATTCAGTATAATTTTTTAGTCAGGAAAATTTCCAATGGAGAAATATGAGACGCCCCATCAATTTGACTACTACCTATAATGTGAACATGAAAAAATAAAAATTACTTTCAAAATATTGTAATCCAGTAGATAACAACCTTTCTCACATACAATAAACTTAGAAATAAAATAGGATGTTACCCCTTTTTATTTGGTTGATGTATTCAGCTACAAATAGTAAAAATTATGAAAAGAGCAATTAATTCAAAAGGGAAGAATGTGTAATAAGAAGTGAAACCTACATCTGGCAAGAGTAGTGCGAACCAAGGCACGGGCCAGTAGGGCACCTTTCCTGTGATTGTCTCCATGCAATCGCTCAATATTGAGTTTCTCGGAAGGTGACAAAAGTTGTGTATATTGATTTAAGAGGGAGGTACTAGTTACTTCGTCAGGTAACACATACCAGAGGTGGGTCTCCCTAGATTCAAAGTTCTAACAATAATCAGGATTTATAAGCTTTAATCTTTCAAAACACACTTAAGTATAGATACATACACATGCATACAGGTATTAGCAATGTAACAAGCTAATGATATAAATATAAACTTTTAAAGAAAAATGATGAAACATACGATCTAGATGGAGGTTTTACAGGAACCAGAGGTGGCAAAACAGAGCAGAAATTTCTCTGCAAGCAGCGCACATTCATCACCATGTTCAACAAAATCAGAGACTCTATCCTGTCCAGCAGATACAGCCCGTCCTAGTAAGAATATTGTGATCAAACCGTGTCAAAAGTGTTACGGGAGCCAAATGGGTTTAAGAACCTGTAACACCCCCAACACAAACCGTGTAAAAAGTGTTAAAAAACAAGAATGGAGAGGTCGATCCATGATGAAAAAACATTTCATTCACTAAACTAACTACTCTAACTTTAAAATAACTCACTGACTTACAACAATTCTAAGAGTTAATGAATGTAAAGTTTGAATGGAAATATTTTCTTTACAATAAGAACAATTGAATGAAATTTATTGGGGGGAATGGACACAGGTTCTCCCATATATTTGAGGAATCCACATCAGGAAAAACCTATATTTATTGTAATCCTAAAATCCCCACCCAGCAACCAGCTTTTCGGAGCAATTAACATATCCCATACACAATCCTAATATCCACAACAACACACCCAGCCATTTACAACATATACATCAATAATATCCCATTTTAATTAAATTCATACATGTTCATCCGAAATCAAAGTTAACCAATACCCCTTAAATCTAAAAGATAATCCCACACAATTAACCCCCAACCCCAAGTATCCATCCGTACAATCTAAACATTCAAGAAATAAGTCCATCAAGCAAATCAACCCAAACAATAGTTTACAATTCATGGTAAAATGTTTCGTGTATAATATCTAAAACTAAGTTAATGATAAAGCTCCAAAATAGCTACTAAGTAATTTGCAAAAGGAATTCAGACGGGATAAAAAAAACACTTCATAAAAAATTTGAAACGGCGGACTAGATACATCACAATGGCAATACACTATTAACATGCTAAAAAAAATTCATAATAGAATTGCCTACTTAAAGATAATATTGCTAAACAAAATTTTCAAAAGCAACCAATACCGATGACAAGTATTTTAGATCATCACTACCATCGCTTTCCACATAGATTCAACAAAAGAAACTTTGAACTCCAGTTTCCTCCTAATGAGCTCAAAAACATAGCGGCTGCCAGTTATGGTCAAATGAGATACTATCTAAACATAACCAAATTTCACATTCGCATAGCATACAAAATCATCACCAGAACAATGACAGAATCACCCAACCAATATACATACACCGCATATGCGTACCTAATATCTGATACACGTCTTCGAGGAGGAATGAACACAGCAAGGCCAACCCGAAAAAGGCCGAATCCGGCTAGGAGGTGCCCAGAGGCGTCCAAATGGCAGCAAGAAGATCGGTGAAGAGCAAACGGAGAGAGCTGCCCGTGGAAGTGATACACCAACCAGGGTTTCATCGGTCATGCTATTTTAAAATATTATTTCAAGCCCCCACCATTTTTGAATTTACAATTTAAGTATAATCCAATAAATATATATATATATATATATATTCTAATCTTATATTTATATTTTAAAAAAAAATTATTTGAACACTTTACTTAAAAAATACTTCGTCCGTTTCCAAAGTGGATACGTTTTTCCATAATTAACTTTGAACGTAAATAACTTTAATAATATACAACTAAAAATTATATAAATTCATATTTGGAAAATTCACATCAAGACGAATAAAATAAGACCTCATTTGACTATATTTTTCCTTATACATAAGAGCATGTACAATGTGCGTGTTTTTAGTTGGGATTTTTGGTATAAAAATAATATTTTATTTGGTATATTTGTGAAGAGATGACACAATGGGGTAGGTTTTTTTGTAAAATATTTAATATTATTTATATACATATTTTATTCTTTTATTTAAGTTTTAAAATTTTTAATATATTTTTATTATTAAAATAATAATTTTTACATTATCTCTCACCTAACTCTTTTTCCCCTAATAATTTTTAATAAGGTCTTAATCCTTCTCTTTGTCTTCTCTTTCATCCACCAAGCAAAAATCCCAACAAATACCTCGATGAATAGTACACTACTCAAATGTTGCCACTATTACGGAGGAAGTATAATTTATTATTTTATATACGCAGTTAAAAAAAAAAGTTATTTGAACAATTTACTTACAAAATATAATTTATTTTTTTTATATATGCAGAACATTCTGTTTAATAAATTCTATTTTGATTTATTAAACTTCACTGAAATTATAAAAAATTTATATTAAAATTAGTAGTGCAATTATGAGTAATTCTAAATAATTTTTTTTAAAACAATTTGTCATCTACCGAGGCCTACCATTTCTGAATACTGTTGCAAATACAACTGCATTTGGAATACCATTTCTGAATACTGTTGCAAATACAACTGCATTTGGAATCGCTAAGTACCCCTGCAATATGGGATGGCAAAACCATAGTACTATTATAAGCGAGTTCATCTGTTAGTCAATCCTGGTCGCTTTGAAGAGCCATCGAAACGAGACACCAAGAGTGAGAATAAAATTGTATCGAAGCAATTCAAAATTGAACAAAAAAATATCAAGGCAAATAATCCATGATCATAACTATGTTTTAATTGTTGTCACATAAAAATGCTAACAACGTCGTAAACTCAAAATATCAGCAAAAATTCATCCGTTCCAGAAGAAGTAATGTAGCTCATAAAATATTTGAATCTATTGCTGGCGAACTTCAACCTTCTTCTTCTGCCACAACCTATCCAAAGCACTATCAGCATCTCCCTGAATTGAAGACAAACCAAGATGGATGAGAAGGCAACTAAACTACTTTCTAAATGAAAATATGATTGTCAAAGCAAAATAATATAAAAGCATTCTCACTGATTAAGTTTTAATTCATTTAATTTTTGCCCTAAAATAAATAAGATTATTAAATCCTAGCTCACAAAATAATTTTTGAAATAGAAGGGAGTATAATTATCAATATGATTGAATCTAACCTAACCCAACTCTCATCAAGCAGGAAGTACTATCAATTTAATCTCCTCCCATCCCAAACAATCCAATCTTGAACATCCTCACATTTCAAAACACTATACCATAATATTTGCAATTACAGTATCCTAACCAATCATAAGAAGCAAATAATAAAAAGATCCTTATAGAAACTATTCAATTAAACTCTATGCAACATTCCATGTCCTCTTAGAACAACTGAGAAACAATAGTAAACTACAATTTGACACAAAAGCCTACCACCAAAATCCAATATAAGTAAATAACTATGTTCAGTAAATCTATGTTTTATTACTAGTAAAACATAATCATCATTGGCATTCTCACGCGTATAACATATGCAAAACAAAATCCAGTAAACCAAGCAATCACCTGAGCACGGACAAAGCCACAAAGCGCAAAGGTAGAGAATTGGCCAGTGTAAATGCCATTCTCATCCAAATGACCCAAGTTGATTTGCACAGCGGCATGATCCTTCGAAGTAATCAGTCTGTTCGTTGCAGAACTAGTACACCATAATCATACATATCGTTAACATCACAGATTGAATCAACAAACACATACTACAAACCAAAGACTGTGATCAATTAGCTCGGAAATCATACCACTTCCTGGGAATGTAGACTTTCTTTTGATCCTCTTCAGTCTGCATCTTGGCGAAGTGTGTTTTGTGCCTTCAAAGAACAATAACCCTAATTTAACAAACCAAAACAATGTTCTAATCCCAGCAAAGTAAACAACTAGAAAACTAAACAGAACTCGCAATTACGATTTCAATTGGATAATGCTCTAAGTTCTATAACATAGATTAACTAGCTGGACCTTTAGATATCTACAGGACCTAGCAAACCAACAACATCTAAATAATAATAAAAACAAACAAACACTCGCAATTTCGATTTTTCAACCCAAAAAAAAAAAAGTTTAGTTTCAAAAACATATATGTAGCAAGCAACGAATTTATTAATAAAGAGAGTGCACATACAAGTAGAGACGACGACTGATCACTGCTGGGGCTGTGAATCTGCTGAGAACAACGACCTAAGTTTTAAAACCTGAAAAACCCTAACCTGGAGTAAGTGTTCGCGCAATGGACGGACGGTTGTGATCTTCTTAGATCAACGGTGTGTATTGTCTTTATTAAAGTGGGCCTTAGACAATAATGGGCCTACAATCACCAGGCCCAGGTAGAAAAGAAATTAAAACTTCGGAACAGCAGTAAATAACAATAAACTGCCTTGAACTTTAACTTTTTACCTGCTTGTTAAATTGAAAATAAATTTCTTTATATTATATATATATAATTCAAAATACTACCAAAATCACTTGATTTCATGGGAATATTTGCTTTTGTTTTTTTAAATAAATGTTAATTTATTATATTTCATTGAAATAGGGAAAAAAAATCAAAATATGTACATATTTTTAAAGAAGTCTTCTCGAATTCTTAATAATAAATTTTATATTTATTTAATTAAATAAAAAATAATGAGTTTTGTCATTAAAAATATTTTTTTTATCAAATTAAAAATTAAATATAAATATTTATTATAAAAATTTGAATATTTCATTCATTAAAAATATTTGTTTTACCATAAATATATTTTAAAATTAAAAAAAATAATAATAATTTGGCAGCAATCCATTCCCATACTGTATATTTTTCTTTTTGGAAAAAGTTTCCATTACTATATTACCAACATATTGTGTGTATGAAAATTTACCAAGACGACAGTGAACTGGAGGAGAATTGGCTTCAATTGAAATGACGGTTTTTCAATCCCCAATCTTACAGTTTTCCGATTAGGGACCCATCTGTCCATTGATCTGTGTCACTACTTTCTACGGTGGCGGATCTTTCTCTGCGATCAACTTTCTTGTGGACTCACTCACGGTGAGATCCTCAATCTCCCTCTATTTATTTATTTTGTTCGTTGTTGTTTGTTTGGTTGTTTTTAACTTGTTTGTCAATTTTCAGCATTTTAACTCAACACCCACATGTTATATATGGTGTTTATTCGTTTGGATTGAATCTTACTAGAATGCTTCATGTGTAGAGATTGTTTGGTCGAGAGTGTGCTTTTTGTTTTCACAGTTTTCGTTTTCTTTTGCTATGATTGAGATTTATTTCGATTATCAATTGATTTGTCCGGCTTGTTTAATAGAACTGGAGGTTTGTTTTGTGATTGATGAAAACATTTAAGACATGGGATGTGATTGAGAATTAAGCTCATGTTGTTTTATTCAGGTCATTTTTTTGCAGGATTGTGGAAGATTATTTGGTGGGTTTAGGGTTTGTATTGATATGGAGCACCTTCCTGTTGAGGTCATTGGTAACATATTGTCTCGGCTTGGAGGTGCCCGTGATGTGGTTATAGCCTCTGCAACATGTCGCAAGTGGCGTGATGCTTATCGGAAACACCTTCATACACTCTCTTTTAATTCTAGTGATTGGCCTCTTTACCGTGACTTGGCGACTAGTAGACTAGAGATACTGATAACTCAGACAATCTTCCAAACCACTGGTCTGCAAGGACTGTCGATTTTATTGGATGATGTTGATGAATTTTCGGCATCTACAGTTATTGCTTGGTTGATGTATACTAGGGAAACTTTGCGCAGGTTATTTTATAATGTCAGAACCATGCCGAATGTTAATATTCTTGATATTTGTGGGAGACAGAAGCTGGATACATTGGTCTTGGCTCATAATTCGATCACTGGAGTTGAACCTAATTTTCAAAGGTTTCCATGCTTGAAGTCGCTTTCTTTGAGCTACGTTAGCATTTCAGCTCTGGATTTGAATCTTTTGCTCACTGCATGCCAGGCAATAGAAGTCTTGGAACTTGTCAATCCGGAGATTGCAATGTCTGATGCACAAGTGACAGTTGAACTTAGTAGTTTGACACTGAAGAGCATTTATGTTGAAGCGGTCAGTTTGGACAAGTTTATACTGGAGGCCGACAGTATCGAGCGTTTACACCTGAAAGATTGTGCTCTCGAGCTTTTTGAACTTATTGGCAAGGGGACTTTAAAGCAATTCAAAATTGATGATGTTAGTGTTATACATCTGGATCTTGGCGAGGCCGTTGACAATCTTGAAATTGTAGATGTTAGCAACTTTACAATTGTATGGCCAAAATTCTATCACATGATTTCAAGATCCTCACAATTGAAGAAGCTCCGTCTTTGGGATGTGGTGTTTGACGATGAGGATGAAGTTGTGGATATGGAAACAATTGCCACTTCTTTTCCACAGCTGAGTCATCTTTCATTGAGTTATGACTTGCGAGAACGAGCTTTTCACTATAGCTTGCAAGGGTCTACCAATCTGGAGAATTTAGTCGTGCTGGAGCTAGGATGGGCTGTCATTAATGATCTGTTCTCACTTTGGGTTGAAAAGTTCCTCAAGAGATGCCCAAAATTAAAGAAGTTGGTCATTTCTGGAGTTGTTTCAGAGATAAAGTTACATGAAGAATGTCAGATGTTGGCTGAATTTACCTCTTCCATTGTAAATCTGATGAGAAAATATATGCATGTAGACGTGCAGTTTGAGTACGAGTGAAATTTCTAAAATTCTTTGGTCCAAAAATTTTCAAATTTTGGTCAAGTTGGTACTGTATGAAGCACATCCTCAGGTAACATTGCTTAAGAATCCCTTCCTCGCCCATAAATGAGATTCAAATCTTTTTCCTCCTGTTATTAGTTCTTGATGTTAGTAAAGGTACTTGTTTTATGTTCTTTTGGCTCATTCGATTTTTCCCTTTTCTGTGTCTATGATTTTGAAGTTGGCATCTATTGTGAAAAATGTTACTTTACATGTTGTCTTCCTAATGTTCCCATGTCTGCTACTTTTTATGACATGACTATTTGGCTGCGTTTTTGGTTTAGCTATGTTATGGTAACCACCAAGTATGTGAGGTTAAGATGAAAAAATGTTTCTGATTCAGAGATGACGTTCTTCTCATTTAATGTTCTCTCACCTTGACTGAGCCAGTATTCTGCTTGTGGAGTATTAATTCCTAAATTGAACAGCACCATTATAGGAAATTTCTTGAGTAATGACTGTTTTGAGTTTCTCTGTGTCGGTTTTGCTGAAGATCCCTTATTGCAAACCATTGGTTGAGTTAATGAAATGCAGAGAGCGATTAGAGTGATTAGAAGATAATGAGTGACTGGTAACTTTTCTAACAGACTTCCTTTTTGATCATGTGAACTTTGTTACGATTTTACTGCATCTTTTTCCTGATGCGAGAGAAAATTTTATGTAAATATCGGTTACTTGTTACTATGTTGGAGAACTGTGAACAGCTAAATTAGCATATTTGTCTTGTCTGCTTTAAGAGTGAATGCTTGCTGCTGCTAACTAGTTTATATGTTTAGCTTCATGTTGAGATATTGTGTTGTTGCCTGAGTCTACGAGCGTGTTTGGTTTGGCTTATATAAACATTTTTATAATTTTCCGGTTGAAAAACACGTTTCTATATTGTTTGAATAAAAATTCAAAAGCACTTATAGACTGAAAAAGTACTTCTGTTTCTCTTATTTTTCGGTTAGAAGTCAAAAGTACGAATTATTCTGCTTCTCTTATTTTTCGGTTAGAAGTCAAAAGTACGAATTATCCCAGACAGGAGGAAGTTGGAGCTGTAAGTGTTAAGACAATCACAATGGTGCATCCATGAAAAGGAGCTTTTTTGTATCACTATGGGGCATCCAGGAAAAGTAGCTTTTTGTATGTAAAATTTGTCCCACCATTTGCCCACTCTATCCCTCACCCTCATCGTGGTTGGACTCAGTTATTATTAAATACCCAATTTGAATTAAATCATGTAAAAATGAAAAGAAAAGAATAAATAAATAATAAACACAAGAGTTTGATACAGACCAATCACCCTCCAATAGAGACATGAGTAAGGAAATAACTACAAACAATTTACTAATTTTTCAAGTAAAATGTAAGATGAACCAAATATGTAATTCCTAAAACAACTTCTGATATTGAGAGTACATAGTAAAGAAATAATTCAAACTCTTTTCAAGGTAAAATATAGAGAGATATGAAGATGACAAAAAGTTTGAAGTATAATAGAATAGAATATATACCAAATTGCCTAATCCATCAAGTGATTGTGCTTCTCTATTTGAGCCAAACCCTATTTTTAGACCAATCAATCATTTGGCCATCATGAGAGGAATAATTGTTAGAAAGCATATTGTATTGTCTACAAAAAGTAGCAGTAGATTAATTATTTAAAATTAAACATAAAACCTTTTAGATTAAAATAATGCCAATTGGTGTCCATTACCTAATTATCTCCCTCCATGTTTAAGTGGATACAGGTGAGATATTGTATTTATATTTTCATTTCTTTAAAAATACATATTATTTTCTTTTTATATATAGGGTATATACCACTGATATACCCGTAAATATTGGGAGAGTAGATATGTTTGGCAGAAATTAATAAAAAATATTATAAAAATTATATTAAATAATTAATTTTATTATATAATATATACATCAATATAAAAAAATATATACTATGACACAATAAATTTTACTTAAGATAATTAATAATTTTTATAAATTTTAAATGTCATTAAAAGTTATATAAATTATAAAAAAAATTGTGAAATTTATGAAATTTATAATTACTAATTTTATAGAGTTTTAACAAGTTATCAGCAATTTTTAAAAATTTATTCATAATTTTTATAGAGTTTATAGCGTTTATAAAAATTTGAGATATTGTAATTTTATTGACTTTAAAATTTTTTTAATTTGATTGAATTTTATAACCAAATAAAAAATTTTAAAGTAGGAAAATTCTCCACTCCTTTTCATAAATATTACTAGCTATTTATTTTATTTTTATTTTACTTTATCACTGTGAATTTATCGGTATAATTTCATTTTGAATTATAGGTGATGTGTAAGAACAAGTAAACCTAATAATAAATTTATAAAAGGAAGAGAGATTATTAAAATTATAAAGTATGAATATTCAAATAAAGTAACCGAGTTATTAAAATTTATGGTTGATGCTACCAATAGGGGGTAACATAATAACAATAACATATTTAGTGCGATTATTGTTAAAAAAAATACTTCCTCCTCATTCTCAGTATTAATAAAATTCTATTAATCTTTAAAAAATATTTGAAAAACTTTCAAAATCAGTCAATTGATATTTGAAATTCTATGAAGGTTACTAAAAATTTGTAAAAGTCAATTATAAAACAGTTATGATTTTCTCTTTACAAGTTTTTTGAAAGTCGTTAATGAATTTATAATGACACAATGACATCTGATATTCCTAAATTTGACAAATTTTTTCAATTTTGAAGTTTTGCCTTATGACTATCTAATAATATTAAGTCAGTTTGACCATTTTCACCTATTGCATCATTATTGCATGAAGGCATGTACTTGATATGCTCGTTTGGTAAGTAAAAAATGAATACAAGTGGACTTCCACACCATTGACAAGTGGATAAGACTTAATATCATATTAATAGACGTTAGGGGTTAATACAAGAACCTAAGAAATAAATAAGAGAAAGTGAGAAAGAGTGTGAGAATAGGAGATGAATAGAAATTGATTGCTTTTGAGAAATGGAGAAGACAAATTGATTACTTTGATAAAGGGAGAAGACAAAGTAATTGATCTGCGAAATTGATTAAAAAAAAATGACTTCTACATCTCATTGACAATGAAATAGGATTTGTTTAGGGTTAGTTTAGTTTGATAGTGTAGCATTGGCAGGGAACCTACATTCCGACGAAAAAATGGTACGTATAGGATTTCTTAATTTCTTAATTTTTTTTATTTGGCTTGAATAGATATGAGAGTCTTTTTAAGAAAAAATAAAAAATGTCAAGAGTTTGTTTTGGGTCATTGATTTACTAATTGATATTATTTATAAGGTTTTATTATTATTATTATTATTTTATTTTATACATGTTGATTTCAGTGTTTGTGTGATTTACTTAGAAATTTAGGGTTTTAAAAATGGAGTATAATTGGTCTTTATAAAGCAACTTTAACTTATGATAACTTTCCTACTTCTCACAATAATGTTCTCACATTATTTATCACATAGGTAAAAACGACTAAACTGACTTGACATTGAATAACTGAAGAGTGAAACTGGAACTTTGTATAATTACAAGATCAAATTGGGAAGATTTATAAATTTATAAGAACTTCACAGCTTATTAATATATTAATTTGATTAAAAATACTAATAGCTTTTATTTTTAATTTTGCAGTGATGAAATGAGTTCATTAAAAAAAAATTTAATTATTTTATTTTAAATTAAAGTAGCTCTAAAAAGAGTTGAATAGCTAATATTATATATAAAAATTTATTTTAATACAATCTAAAAATTAAGAAGGTTATTTAAAATCATAAAAGGAATACATCCAAAAACAAATGTAGCAAATGGATTAATCCTCCAATCTAGATTAGATTATTCACAAATAAATCTCATCTATCTCTCTAGTACTTATAAAAGAAAGGAAAGGTTATGACATACATTCCAGATGTAAACATGTATATAATAATGTAATTAAAGCAATAACTAATAGAGATTTGTCAAAAATGATAGTAAAAGTTGTGAAGATTGACAACAAATGAAGCAAAGTTAATATAAAGGAAATTTAAGAGTTAATCACATCACCATTGAGGATTGCAAGAAACAAATTCCTAAAAAGGGAAAGGAATCTTGATGTGGCATTGTTTTAGGTGATGACAAGGAACAGATGTTGACCCTTCAACAAAACAGATAATACCAAACAAATCCATCCTTAATTATTATTATTATTTACAACTTGGATTTTTTATTCTTTGCTAATGTTGTGGTTGATATCAGTTTCTGCATTTGCAAAATATTAACCATTAAAGCAATGTGTCCACTGGTTGGTTAGCAAAAAGCACACAATATCAAGTCATTTGTTTAAGAATGGGAGGTGTTATATTAAATGTGAAATTATTCCTTGTAAAATTTACATGTTTGTGGAGTAGGAGTAAGTGACTCTAGTGGATTCCTACCACATGGACCCCACCTCTTTGTCTTTTGTAAATATTCAAATCATTAATTATAATATTAATTAATAATGTCTTAAAAGCCATATAGACTTTTCTCCCAACTGAACTCAAAAAAAGAGGGCCTGAAACAGGCCTTAGCAAACACAGGTTTTCTGTTACATGATATGTGTAATGAAATGAAGTACAACAGCAGATAAGTCTTAAATAAAAAAGTAATATATATGATAAATGTAAAAGGAAAACAGGTTCCTTCATAGAGAAGTAGTAGAAGAAAAGCAAAGAGATAGAGACACCCATCAAAACTAAAGTTGCTCAACACCACCACTATCCATCACAACCAGGTTCAGTCTATGTCTATGCATATATATACATATCTGAGAAAAAGACTCATCTTTTCTCTTTGTTTCTACATAATTTGACAAGAAAGCTTTTATTGTCTCATCTTATGAATAGGTTTCTTTATGTTGGAGTCTTGCATGGCTAATCACAGGATTGGAGAGACTGCTGCTCACTACAACACACCTCTCAGTACAAGTTTCATGTCTGTTTCACTTCCATATATTCAAATTCCATGTATGTTTTATGTTACATTGATATATGTATTTGTAACAGCAGAAATCAAGAAGGATCATCAGCTTTTGATTTTGGGGAGCTGGAAGAAGCAATAGTGCTGCAAGGAGTTAGTAATAAGTTTAGGAACAATGATGAAGCACCAAAACCATGTATGTTTTTTTTTTTTTTTTTAATCATAATAACAACTACTAGTAAGAGTTGCCATTTGTAATAGGGTAATGATTCTGATGCAAGAGAGTTGAATAGTGTGATGATACAAACATAGAAAGCCTGAGCTGTCATATAAATATGATTCTTTTTTTTACTGACTCTATAACTGCATACAGAGAGAAAGAGAGATAGTAGAATCACATCCTTCTTTTTCAGTTTGAAATATCATATGTGTGTTTCTGTGATTGGTTGCAGAAGATTTTAACTTTTATTGTGATTCTGGGCAGCTTTATTTGCAGGAGGAGGAGGAGGAAGACCAGCTACTCTGGATATGTTCCCTTCTTGGCCAATCAGATCTCTTCAAACACCTAGAGTATTTATTTGACCATTTCTTCCATATATAAAATATTATTATTATAATATTAGTACATACATGATTTAGTTTATTGAAATCAAAATTTTGTGTTCAGGGAAGTTGTTCAAAGTCAGGAGGTGGTGGAGGAGGAGAGAGTACTGATTCAGGATCAGGTGTGAACACAACCATTTCAAGCAAAGCTGAAGGCCAAGAATCTCCATCATCAGATCAACTCTTCATAGATATGGCTCCTCCTCCTACAACTACTACCTCTTCACAACTAAATCAACCAAAAGATCACAACAACAACATCATCAAGGTATGCAAACTTAACTAACCTGACCTTAACTATTAATTAATCTTTGATTTCCCTGTATAATATAATCCAACAACTCAGGAAAAGTTCAAATCTTTACCTCCCTCTCTCTCTCCATCTCTGACCCACCACTTCAAAATCAAACCTTTCTCTGCAAATTTTCTGATATTCAAGGATTTTCTGACATGAAGAGCTGAGAGAGACAGACATATGTACTCATTATAATAAAGACACCCTTCTCCTCTCTCCTTTACTCAATCCCTATAACAACAACTACATAACTATAGTAGTAGAAAACATACCCTCATCAACAACAACATCAGAAAATCTTCAATCATGGTTTTTTTCTTTTCTTCTTCATATCTGTACTTATTTTTCTCACAAAATATATATATACTAAATAGTTTGAAAATGTTGCAGAGAAAAGGAGCTGGTTCAACCTCAAACAAGCCACTTGATGCTAAGGTAGAACTTATACTATTATTAGTGTTACATAGTTTTCAACTACATAGATAAAGACTTGAAGAAATATTGTACATGTGGATTCAGACTCTGAGAAGATTAGCTCAGAACAGAGAAGCTGCAAGAAAAAGCCGTCTAAGAAAAAAGGTAAATTTTTTTTTATTTTTTTTTTTCAATTATACAATAATGTGGTCAGTCTGGTCAGGTCAACCACTCTCTAATCTACAACAAATTTCATGTCTGGTTTTGAATAGGCTTATGTGCAGCAGTTGGAAACCAGTAGAATCAAACTCACTCAATTAGAACAAGAGTTACAAAGAGCTCGCTCTCAGGTTTCACTCTCACAATCTCCACATACACAACAACTTATTATAACTTAAACCAAACCTACTTTTTAACATTTATTATTATTACTATAGGGTCTGTTCTTAGGAGGCTGTGGTAGTAATGCAGGTGGCAACAACATCACTTCAGGTACAATTATTCAAATAATATAAACTGTTTGGCTTTATCTATAAACTTTGCATTATCACCAACTTTTCCTTTTCCTGATGTGGTCCATATTAACATTGGTGATAGGTGCGGCCATTTTCGACATGGAATACGCTAGATGGTTAGAGGACGATATCCGACATATGTCTGAGCTACGATCCGGATTAAACGCTCATTTACCTGACAACGATTTAAGAATCATAGTCGACGGTTACATTTCACATTACGATGAAATATTCCGATTGAAAACCGCCGCGGCCAAATCGGACATTTTTCATCTTATTACCGGGATGTGGACTAGTGCCACCGAGCGTTGCTTCTTGTGGATGGGCGGTTTCAGGCCCTCTGAGCTTATCAAGGTAACATATATTTATGTAAAATTATATGAATATGATGATTTTGGATTATTATTATATATGTAATGTAAGACGTTGATATTATTGCAGATGCTGATAACACAATTGGACCCGTTGACAGAGCAACAAGTGATGGGAATATGCAGTCTACAACACTCATCACAGCAAGCAGAAGAAGCATTGACACAAGGACTTGAACAATTACAACATTCACTTGTTGAAACTATTGCTTCTGCTCCTCTTCTTGATGGCATGCAACAGATGGTTATTGCTTTGAGCAAGCTTGCTAATCTTGAAGGCTTTGTTCGCCAGGTATGTAGTATTATTTATCATTATATTAATTAATTATTTATTTATTTTAAATTAAATTAGGTTTGGTGTGCCTTCACTTTACATCTATGTTTTTTATTTGTCTATATTAGACATTATTATATAATTTTAAATTCAATTATAGACTCTATCTTGACCTATATAGAAAAAAATTATTTCAAAATTTTTTATTTTATCTAAATGGTACAACAATTTTTCATTTTATCACCATTTTAAAATTAATGGAATTATTATAGTTTGGTTACAATAATACATAGTATTATATTGTGAATTGAATTTAATAGAGGATGGGCTAATTGTCAACGTCAATTAAAATATAAAAATAATATGAATAAAGTTAAAAACCATATCATAAACTAATAATATTCTTAAGTCCATATCTTTATATTCTACAAAATATTAGTATTTTTCTTGTTTTCCGCCGCAATTTTATATTACAAATTGAAGGGTTGGCTTACAATTTCTTACATCACTTTGATTTTAACATTGCATTTGACTTTTATGTCGCTTAACTTATTTTCTAAACTTCACTATTTAGTCAATAAGATATTTAATTAAATTCACCAATTAATATCTACCCATTAGATTTTATTTCATGATGATCATCCAATTTTTGTTTGACAATTATTATTTTTTAAAAAATATTTTAAGTTGGTGGGTCATTTTCAATGTCTTGGTCAATGTGTAGACATGATTCTTATTGTTTAAAATGTTCAACAATGGAAGATAATGTCCTCTACATGGTTTACACGTGTGATCGTTTTCAAAATATTTGGTGCAATAAATGGATATTGCTTTGGTGCTAAGAAGTCTTTTAATTAATTAATTAAAGTCGAAGTTTGAAGTTAATAGATGTTTTTGATGTGGGTTTTTGATCTAAATGAGTTTCTATCGACGTGGTGGGTCAATAGTGATTTATGTTGAAATGAAAACCCTAGCTATACCTATCCATAGATATTTTTATTAATTTATGATTGGAGTGGTCCATCTTATTATTTGATTAAATTAATACAAACCCTTTTGTATTATTCGAATAATTAATTAATTAATTATATTTTTGATTTACATGTAGGCTGACAATTTAAGACAACAAACCCTTCATCAGCTACGGAGGATATTGACGGTCCGGCAAGCTGCACGGTGTTTTCTGGTCATCGGAGAATATTATGGACGTTTACGAGCTCTCAGCTCCCTTTGGGCTTCTCGTCCACGAGAGTAATTTCATTTCCTTTATAATATTCTTTTTATTTTTATTTTATTTTTTTAATGAATTTGTTTGGATGGATTAATAGGTCGTTAATGAGTGAGGAAAATTCATGCCAAACAACAACAGAATTGCAAATGGTACAAAGCACACAGCAGAATCATCCACATTTCGCAAGCTTTTGACGAGAGAGAAAGCAATTCAATTCGAAGTGAGAAAATCTTCTTCTATATATAAATATATGTCAGTGGTAAGTTAGAACTTTAGAGATAATATTTATATATATTAGGAGGTTGGTTGTTTCTATTTAAAATATTACGAGTTAATTATATATGTTATCTTTGTAAATGTATACAATACAAAACAATCGTGGAATATGAAGAAGCTTCTACTAAACAAGTGGGTTGTCTTGTTCTATGAATGGTAGTGGTGGCTCTTGAACACTGCCAAAGGCTATGGAAAATTGATTGATTAGGTGATTTGTCTTCTATTAAAATTGGAGGTGGGTTTGGTTTGGTTTCATTTATGTGAATGAAGTGGTTGTCAACAAAAGAGTATTGTAATTCACTGCAGACAACAACACAGACATATAGAATATACTCATACTCTACATATAATTCAAAGACTTGTCCCTTCAACCAAGAGAGAGAAAAGTTGGTCACACTTTCATATATATATATATATATATATATATATATATATTAATATGTTACGACCGAGAGCTGACCGTTGATCCTTCCTCATTCATTTATATGATTATTTGTTATCTTTATTTAAATTTGATTCATCAAACAAACAGATTGATTCATACAAATTGGCATATTGATATTTTAATTCATTTATTTTAAAAATTGAATATAGTTTTTTAAAATAATAGAATTTTATCTTGTAAATTGTATAATCTATATATATAAAAGAATAACAGAGCACGCTGATGTGGCATGCCTAGATTTCAAGTATTCTTATTTATAAATTAATTCTATTTGATAAGTTATTTATTTATTTGCCATTGTAATTTTATTCCATCTTTTTAACTTTCTCATCCTCTCTTCAAATTTCTTATTTATTAGTACTCCACCTCTTTATGTTTCATCTTATTTTAATAATCTAATACTTTATCTCTTCATCTTTCATGTTATATAATTATTTTAATAAATTGAAAAGTTGAAAAAGTTGAAAGTTCACGTACCTTTATATATATTTCTCAAAATATCTCTACATCTATATCTCTCAAAATTCTACATCTATCAATTCTGTTAATATGAAATATTTCTTCTATTATATCAATGGATTTGAAGTATTTGTTGTTTTTTGATTTTTTTTTATTTGTTAAAGTTATATTGAAATTTGATGTATATTTTTAAAAAAAAAATTATTTGAGTTTTATAAATTTATTATAAGTAGATTAATCGAATGAAATGTTTCGTTGATTACTCATTTCATAGATTATCTTTTTTTTTTTGTAATATTTAAGAAAATTATTATTATTTATTTTTTTTTTATTTTTTATTTTTTATATAAAAATTTATATTTTTTATCACTTTACTTTTTTCTTCTTTTAATAATTTAAAATTCTCTTTTTTATTTTATTTTTCTGATTATTTTAGGTTTTAATTATTATTTATTTTAAAGCAAGCTACAATTTAGTTTAATTAATTTTTTCAAAATTATTTATTAGTTTTTTATATATTCTGTAAATATTTTTCCATATATTCAGTCAATAATAAATATTAATATTACCCAATCTCTTTATCAATATATTTTTATCTCTTTTTTTTATATTTATAATTTTCTATGTTTTATTTTTTAATTTAAATTTCTAAATTTTGTTTCAATATATTATCTATGTGTCACTTAGTATTCCAGCAAATGGTTATTTTAATTTATTTGTATTAATAAAATATTTATTGCACAGTTTAAGATATCATTTACACCAATTTATTTTTTCTTTTTTATTTTTCTCAATTATAACATTATGATATCAAATATTTTTTTGACCATATTAATTGTCATGATATCATTTTTAATTTTTAATTAACATTACAAAAATAATAAAAATAATAATAAATAATTAAATATTAAATAATCAAATTTAGTTGTACTTTTTTTTCATGCATATTTATATAGTATATATTATTTATTTTGATATGTTAAATGTTGTTTTATATTACTATCCTTAAAAATAAATACTGCATTTACAAAAAGTGACCGAATGTACTATTGATTTTTTTTTTATATAGTATTTATGATATATGAAATTTATATTTATCATTTCTTTTTAATGCAAAAATTAAAAATAAAATAATAAAATAATTATAATTTTTTAAAATTTATTTTTTAATAATTTCTTTTTAATGCAAAAATTAAAAATAAAATAATAAAATAATTATAATTTTTTTAAATTTATTTTTTAATTAATAAAATATTTATACATAAATGTAAAATATAAATTTTAAATATCGCGCTGACTCGAATTTATTCTCTAATTATTTATATAAATTTAATTATGATGCAATCTATATCAAATTATATTTGATTAAAATAAATAATATTATAAATAATAAAAATTAATAAATTAATAAGGTCAACTAAAGTTCATAATAAAAGTTTGTGGGGTCCGTGTCCTAAAAAAAAAAAAAAAAAAAAAAAAAAACCACCCCTCCCCTTGCATTTATTAAGACTTGATGTATGAAATGGAAGATCTTTTACCGTCTTCAATAAACTTCTTCATTTATTTTGAAGATAAGTTATAGGTCATATTTGGTGCATGGGACTGGACTGGGTTCTATCAATTATCAGGTGTGCTAAAATTTGCTATTAACCATATTATATAAAACTAGGCCAAAAATAAGAATAGTAGGTTAGGCAATAGTGGGAAATATATCACCCTAATTGGTGAACCAATTATAAAAGCTACTAAGGTACCATCATTTTCTTGTTAGCTCTTGATCAAAAGAAAAAACAAACTTTTGCAAAAAATTGAGAGTACATGCTATGTTTATTTCGAAAAGGAAAACCTACATATGTGGAAACCATAGCATCACTACATTTGGTGTATGAACAATATCTTAATGAAAAACAGAAAATTCAATTGCGTCATCATTAATAAATTTGATTTTCATGCATGTTTGTTACATCAATTTCAGCAAAACTATAAATGACCTTTTACTTGCATTTTCAATTAATTCTTCCAACCTCCTATTTATAATGAGAAGCACATGGACATGGTACCCCATACCCATATCATTTAATCAATTTTGGACTTTTCCATTACACTTAAAATTATGCTTCAAAATCCAGTACTTCATCAGTACAATGAAATGTATGTACATATGTTTTCCAATTAGAATCCACCAAAAATAATAGACTTCAAACAAGTGAATTTTAGGTTCTCCGAAATTCTAGACTTGTTATGTACAGCATAGCAAAATTAGAATTGGAAAAACCTGGTTTACTGCATCATGAACGATAAATCATCCATCGGAATATCGAAACCGTTAGTAAAATCATGGTCATCTTGCAACCCATCCTCATCGATGTTTATGTTCTTCAACCATGAACCGAAATCTTGTTGTCCATTGAACTCCAGATCATTGTGCCCACCTAGTCCCACTGTATCCAATTCAGAAGCAAAATCATCCTGGGATTCTACTTTAGGCGATTTCGGATGAATCTCTGTTCTCCCGTTCTTTTGCTTAGATTTAGATTTTGTTTTCCTTTCACTCTTCGACCCATCTGCATTCTTGTCCCTCCTCTCGCTTCTCTTCCCTCTTGCTCCCCCAACAGTTACGTTTTCGAGGGTTGATGTCACCCTGGATGAAGCACTTCCAACAAACCGACTTCTGTCGAGAGTATCGCCTTCTGTATTATTGTATACATTGAAACTGCTAGAGACTGCACCTGTAGCTGCATAAGAAAATGCTGTCACGACCGTGAATACACTTGAATTGTGATAAGACATTTGAGAGTTTATCATTATATAGAAAAAAGATTGAGCTTGTAACTTTATTAGTTTATATCTATATATAACTGAATATATACCTGATCCTCTGATTTCCATTTGATGGTTGGAATCCTCATTGCTACCAGTTCCTGAGCCAACACCGTCTTGCGATTTTGCATCAAGTGAAGAAAACAGGATATCATGCAGTGCAGGCTCGCTGAAGCAGCTTCTACCCATATCTTCAAACTTCCGGCATCTAGCAAGAGTTCGTTTGATGAAAGCCAAAGCCACGTGTTTAGAGACCTTACGCGTTGCACCTTTTGAAGAATGACTACCTCGGCTTGCCTGGACAATTCATATGCTAAAATGTTAACATCTTATGATAAACAGTGTGCCTCTGTTTAATGAACATATTATCTACTACTATCCAACTCCAAAAGAAAATTGCAGTTCCACTAAACAACAAACCAGAAATACATCATAAGTAGAACTTGTGCATTGCTACTACTTTCAATCTCAAAATCAGATCACATGTATGAAGTATGTAAATACATTCAAACATCAACTAATTCATTCAGCTTCAATTTGATGAAATTTAATAGTAGTTTTAATGGCTCTCACTATGCCAAATAGCAAAAAACTAATTCTACAGCATAACTTGTCTATTTGCAGATGTCTAAATCCATCATATCCATATTATACAAATCAACACATGTTTAACAGCTTACAAATCAACATAGTTTCTCATAATAATCAAACCTTAAGAATGATAAGACAAGAAGAAAGACAGATAGACCCCTTTAAACAGTTACAAGGACTAACAATAAAGATAACTGAATGACCAGTCATGCAATGTTAATTCGTTAAACATTACTATATGCAGAATAGATTTTCATCAATCCTCTCATGAGCCAACTTCAGCCACAGTAATAAGTTCCTTAATTCTTCCATTTCTATTTCTCAGTTAGAGATTTGAAGAGGACTAAAAAGGCAGTCAAACTTCCTAGATTGGTTTTCTTTATCGGAAATAATTTTCTGACTTTTCAACAGATAATTTGGTCGCTCACTTTGCTGGTTCATGTACAGTTTTCAACCACTTAATAATCAATTTTCATTTACATCTGACAGAAAAGGAAATTATTCATCTTAAGAGTTGACATAACCTGCGCTTTATTTCAGGATATTAGTAGATCAGGAAGGATCCTAGCATAATAATTTAGGCGAGAAATCAGGTGTCTTAAAGGTGTGTTCCCTATATGCAAGCCATAATAGGTTTATATATACAAAAAAATAGAAACATCAGGAAATACGACGCAGTCTACAGAAAAAAATTATGTATTGAATTAGAACCACCTAGCATTTTCAATTTTGAGTACAATACTTAATCATTTTGCCATTATGTTTTATCCAAATAAATAAAATCTTCAGGATATGATCACAAGGAGAATGATTGACAGAGCTAATGGTTTGTTTGTCTATTTCAGTTCTTAACTACATATTTGATCTTGCAGATAGGGATCAAGATATATTGTAGCACTATAGACTAGGGGCATGTAGTGATCCTATCCAAACCACTTCTAATATGATATCATCTCAAAGTCTATCAATAAATAATCTCCAGTGTGATATTTGATATTTAGTTCAATCATTAAAGATATAATTGTAAAAATTACGATCAATGAGCAAAAGAAATATTGCCATTCATAGACTCGCAGAGAAAAAAAGAATACAAATTATCTAAAACTCACTGACATAAACATTACCATTCTTTTTCTGTAAGCCATCTGAATAAGTTGGTCCATAGCACAAAGCTCGAGATTCCTGCAATAAACACCACAATATTCTTGATGTTAGTTACTGTTTGCTTCTGGTTTGTCACTTCATTAATTACATTAGGAGTTTGGGAATAATCATCATCAGGGGTTAGTCAGCTGATTTGTTCTCTTGTTGACAGCTAAGGATGCATAAGAAAACTCTATCTATCTTCAACAAATTGTATAGAATAGTATTCAGAAAATAATTTCTTCCATTCTTCATGTAAGTTGTAACAAAACAAAAGAAATGATGACCAAGGATGTTATTGCGCAGCCATCTTCCAAGGTGTTTCCACAACCTGCCCCACCAACTTTGGCTATTATTAGTAGTGAGAGATCAAATAAAGATTAACCATCCCAATCTGCTAATAATAATGAACTCAATGGGGGCAGTTATATGCAGTAATCAGGAGTCAGTTAGGATGTAAGTCGCGAAGTAAAGGCTGAAGACCTAACTGTACGTACAGCAGCCTCACCAAATAATACTGCAGCCCATATGCAGAATACTCACAGCTACCAGGTCATGGTTCAGCATACAATTCAATGATTGATGATACTGGAAAAGCCTCTTAAAATCAGAGAGAGAGGCAAGGAGTTTGGTAGCCACAAGGAAGACCACGAACACAGACAAGGCAGAAATATTCATCATTAGATGAGAGATTTTATTATTATTATTTCTTTTTTCTCTTTTATCCGGCACAAGAAAATAATTCAAACATCTATATAGTCAATACTCAACAACATGGAGATTCGGGGAGAGGAAGAGAGAGAGGCATTGTTGTTACTTAACACGGTGTTTTATAAGTGTTTGGGGAATGTTGTACACTCTGAAAAATATGACAAATAGGCAACCTTCTAGAGTTATGAGATTCAAGTCAGAGTCAAATTTGTTAAAGAATCTTGATCAGAAAGTACATCAGTTTCAAGTATGCCAACTCAAGTGTTCGAGAGTATTGTCTCTGTCCACAATCATTATCGATTTACATGTAAACTTGACAAATAAGGATTTATATGCATTTCATCCTAGTGTTAATAAGAGTTATCAGATGCTGAAGGAAGCAGCTGAGGATATATAAATAAAATACGATCTTTAATGGAATCAAATTCATAAATTCTTTCTTTCTTAATTCTTCAATCATAATCTGAAACTTATTATTAGGTCAGAATAAAAACTCATCTAAACTGTAAAAACTTATACCTCCTTTCAATATCTCTGCCTTTCTGAATGGCTTTTTCCATTTTCCTCAAACTTCTCTTCTTTTTCCCAATCTGTCAATGGATAACAAAGCACAAACAGAGATGAGGGGTATCAGAATAAAGGAAATATAAAAATGCAGGCGAAAGTTGAAGACCATTTGAATGGAAATAAGAGCTTTTAACAAAAATGAGAAGAAATTATTTTATTTTATTTTATTTTATTATAGTCATTCTTGAATTCCTATAAGCAGGCAAAACAAAATAACATGTTAACACGACCTGCTGAGAAAGCCCTTCCTTAAGTTCTGTAACTTCCTGCTTTATTGCTTCTTCTCCCTCAGCGAGACCAGGCTGCAATGACACACAGAAAATGAGAGATCTATCATATTTCAAAAGCTAACCACCTACAAGTTTAACTCATATAAATATAACAAGTAGGAGTTAGATTAAGCCTCTGGGAAAAGACCTACCAATGCCTCTGGGTATAACCCAACACTCTGTAACTCCAATATAAGCCTTTCATCCAGACACATTAGTTTATATTCACAGTTGGAAGAGAAGCAGGAGACATTTGCTTGCCGATGTTGCTGCTGAGCCAGATCACTTGAACATATTTCACTGACAAGCCTGGTATCTGAATGTGAAAAATCATCTTCTCCTAACAGCTCATTGCTGAAAAATGAACTGGACATGCTTAGATTCTTGCATGTGTTGGATGCAGCACTTTTATCACAAGAAATTCTGTCTTGAAAGTTATTTTTATGACTCCATAAATCTGCTTCTGACTCAACATCAGATTCCATTCTCTCCCTATCTTTGGGTTCAACATCAATCGGGTTGCATGAACCACAGTAAGAATCATCACTAGCATAGTGAAGGGAAAGATTTTTCCCTTCACAGTCATGGTAGATTTCTTCAACCTCGTCTTCTTCAATCAAAGCAGAAAGAACTCTCTGGTACAGTGGAGTAACCTTGTCCAACCCTCCCTTGTCATGCTGCCCATGTATAGCATCAGTCTTTGCATTTTCTTGAACTTGGTGGCTTTCTAGACTTTCACCGGAACGATCAGGTACTTCCTTCAGCACCAAAAGACCCTGGAGAAATTAAGAATTAAAAATACCAACAAAAGAACACTAACCACTTTGAAGGAGTTGATAGTCCCCTTCAATTGCTTTTAGTCATTTTCCATCTATTTATTTAAAACCTATAGAATTAAAAAGAAAGATAATAGAATAGATGGAATTCTCCAGCTTTATTACCAATAGGTCATATTCAGCTCCAGATATTTGGGACAATCTCTGGTCAAGCTCCTCAGCAGAAGTTAACTGATACAAACATTTAATCAGAAACAAGAAAGACATTTAAAAACTAATTATTAAATCCACCTGAGCTGATCATTACTTGCTGTTTTAGGAAAGACACATCCTCAGAGCTAGGAGAACTGAAAACAGATTCCATTTTCTTCCAAAATGGACCGGAACAGGCAAGATCTGACCCAAAAAAGAAAAGGAAAAAAAAAAAAATTATTAAGGTCCCGAAGGAGTTTATTGATGACAGAAGATGAAGACATTATGAAGATGCATACTGCTAGCGTTACGTGCTGAATGAGCAGCTGCATATAGCTCTTCAAGATCATCGTCAGATTCAGCTGAAAAGTAATATTTTAGTGTGTGTTAGAAATGATCGCCAAGCAAGGAACCTAGAGAATTAGAAGTTAGTTTTCTAAACTGCACCAACTATGTAGGCATGTACGCACTTATAACTGGAAGTAAGCAATTTTCATATTAACATGGTAACTAATATGCCCACACATGATACAAGTGTGCTCTAAGCCAGGAAAAGGAGATAAAGACAGTTCAAGACAGAATGTTTATAAATAAATAAAAAATTTATAAAAAAAAAAAAAAAAGGAGATTAAATATTTCCAGCCATAAAAGGTTGCGCAGCAGTACATCTCTCACAAGCTCCAAAGAATAATGAAAGAAAAAACTTAACACAAAAAGAAACTAAAAAATAATAAATGATAGTAGTAATATGATATTCCTATAGTCGCTACCTGTAAAACCTGATGTTACATTATTTTGTATAGGCCCAACACGAATAGAGGCTTTGCGATCCTTCAACTTTTTGGTGTGTGGACGGCCCGTTTTACTGATCAGAGTAGAAACAAATGAACCTTAACATAAATTGCAAATAATTCTAAAAGAATGCACTAAAAAGAAGTGAGAACGATCATTCACCTTTTCTGCTTATCAGAAATGGGTGTATTAATCTGAAGTGGCTTGGCTGATTGCAGAATTTCTGACTTTTCTCTGATTGATTGAATGCTTGACCTCATTAAAGAAGAAACATTTCCGCTCCTTCCTTTTCGCCGAACACCATCGTTTTCATTGGTCGGTATCTTGTTCTTCCTTGGTAATATGAACGAACCTTTATGAGTGACAGTCAAAGAGCCATCACCACTGTCTATTAATTTCTCTTTCAATTTGTTCTCACCACCCCCTGATTCTTCACTTTCAGACAACCCAAAAGGAGATGAAACATTCTCAAACTCCTTTGATTTTGGTGTATCGCCATCTCGGCTACTGGCATGCAATGATCCATTGGTTCCAAAGGAAGATGTTCTAGCACTTAAGTCAGATGTTGCAAAACCTTGAGATGGAACCAGAGGTTCATTGTTTGAGACTGGAGAAACTAAATTTGCTCTCCTTGTGCGCGAGGTTTTGTGAGTTCTTTGACCAACCCACTGAGCCATGGCATGGGAAGGTGAAGTTGCAGATATAGGACGCCTTTGAGTATTGGTCAAACCTAAACCTGAAACCTTATTATTCACACCTGTAGATTGTTCCCAACCCTGAAAAGCTCCAGATGGTGAATGTACTTTAGAGGACGAGTCTAAGACCATGATGGAACCTGTTCGTGGAGCTCTCGAAGCTTTTCCTTTCATACTTGTATTTGTAATACCTGAGTTATCACCCTGCACACTTGACCTGACAAATAGGATAAAAAACAAATTAACAAAACTATCATGCAATTGAAGAAGAATGATGAAGGAAAAAGTAAAATCATTTAAACAGCCAACTCGACTTCACTATGAGTTAGTAGTCAATAAGTTTGAATAACTTCTGATAGAACTGAATCATGAAGATAAATTAACCTACTTATTATTTCCTTTTGTCAAAGCTCTCTGCTCCATAACAGTGATACGTTCCCTTGCAGCAGCGGGGCTCTCCAACTCATTCCTGAAAAATATATTGGTATCAAAACTAAACTAAATAGCCCAAAAGAACTATCCAACCAGCTACCTCCATTATCTCCAACAGAGAAATTAGATCTATAACCATTCGAAACACAAAGAAACAATTAGATGGGACTAGCTTATCTATACTATATAGATATTATATGTACATGGAAGATTCGCATCAATAGAAATTGATATTTCTTTTCAGATTCATACAGTCAATGGTAGGCTAACTATCATGCAAACATGTGACGACAACTCATCAATTTGAATGAACAGAAGTGACCTCTTCACATTAGCTCAGATATCGTGCCAGCAAGAATTCAATATTTCAGAGAGCAAATTTCAACATAAAGACCCAAAGACAGTACAATCACCTATAAAGTTACTGAAGCTAAGCAGGATGTATTCGCACAAGTGCAAAACAAATGTCAGTCCTCGCAGTAAAAATAAGGAAAAAGGACTACAAAACTATTTTAAGTAGAATAAACTTGCTTATTATAGTTTTTAAAAATTAATTTAAAAAATAAAATAAAATAAATAAAAACTGCTTAGGTGTTATGGACTTCTTCACTGGTCGTGCTTACAAGAGGAGCACTTGCAATTGAGTGTTGTTTGAAGACAATTAAACTACTGGCTAGGAGAATAATTTTCTTCAGGAAACACTAGCTAGTTATGTGTTAAGGAGTTGTACATATAGGATTCACGAGTTGTATAATTTTTTTTTTGCACTTGACTCATGTAGGGATTCTCCTCCAATTTAAAGTACTTATTTATCAATAATAGGCAGGTATCAAATTATTCAAAACTTTGTGATCTGGGTCTCGCTCGGATGAGTCCTGAGGTGTCTCAAAAAATCCCTTCAAAGAGTTTGAAAATAGGTGAATCAAGGGAAAAGAAGGGAAAGGAAAGTTGCTTGAAGACTATCTAATTAATCATCCTGTCACACAGATGTGTAATCTGTAGTCGTAACATTAGGTCATCTAGTACAATGAAATTAAACACCAATTTAGCCATTTATTAAATAGATTACAGGACCAGAAGAAAATTGTGTTAATATTCCCGGTGTAAAAGATAAAATTGATCAATGAAAGACTTGTCACCCACACTGCTATAAGCCAAAAAACAATAATAATAATAATAATAATAATAATAATAATAATAATAATAATAATAATAATAATAATAATAATAATAAATAGAAAACCTAATGCAATCCCCAAGTGTTAGAGAATTTGTATAACATACTACTAACACACCATTTATGTGAAATTTTTCTCCTGTGAAATACATGATTCTATTAAGCTTTGAGTACTTTGTTTGCAATGAGATGTATGTGTTTCTACTCTTTCCAATACCATTACAACTTGCAACAAGTTAAGCGATTATTATATAAGATCCAATCACCAGATAAATAAGTCCATGCAATTAACTAATATTCCTAACCAGCCAAAATAGTAATTAGTCTATGAGATTTAATTCAGTACCAATCTAGGATGCAAAAACAACTCATTCTTACTAATTTTAAAGGGGAAAAAAAGAAGGCTCCTTTGCCGGAGCTAGTTAATCACAAGTTACATTAGATAATGATAATTTATCCAACCCTTAAATAAAATAAAATTCGGCAGCCAATTTTTCCAGAAAAATTTAATAAACAAAAGAAACCAGTACCTGAATGCCTGAACATCACATGAACGCAGCTTCGATTCAGAGCCCAGCTTCAACTGCATCGGTCGTTTTATATCACGCTCAGCCTTTATCACTCTACTGCCTACAGCTCCAACAGATCGTTTCTTTTTCATTTTGGTGTCCCATCCTTCACCTCCAACTGGCAACCTGTGGATTTTCTCGTCCATTCGGGCAGTAGCATCAATAACAGCTGGAAGCACATCTCCCTCAATTTGTTTTGGAGCAGCAGCAGCTCTGCCATCCACCTGAGTGTAATTAAAGAAAAAAACATTAGGAAGATAATGTATATACATATATATAACAAAAAGAAAAGATTACATGGAGAGTGAAGGAATGACGTGAAATATTGACGATTTAGAATGATCACTCCCTCTGACAAGTGAGTGAGAACTGCAAACTAAGATCAACTCTGAAGAGTGCATTTTCATTCCCAGGGAAAGAACTGCAACTGAGTTCTAAGTTGGAAAGTCTGTTTCCTTTCCCATAATATAAAATAAAAAAACTACCAGGAACTCTGCTTCCTTAATGCAAGGAAGAAAATATGGAGAATTTTAATTCCCATAATTTCCAGAATTTCCAAATCTCAAGAAGGCCTAAACATACAAATAAATTATCAGCCTAGATAGTGACATACCCGCAAATCTGCCGCTGATGTACGACTGCGCTTATTTAACCCACCATTCTTCATTCTGTCCTCCAACCTTTGTGTTACTATGTCTTGAGGGTTTCTAAACTTCTGGCTACCTGTCTTGACAAAGTTTGCTCCCCCTAGCCTCTCAATGGATGTAACATCACTTCGTTGTCTCTTTTTTGAGTTCAAAGCTTCCTTATATTGATCAAGTTTGACTATGGAATCACGTAACTTTTTTACTCGATCCCTGCAAGAGACACAAATCTTAATGATAGACAGATTCTAAACTACTACTGGCACAGGCCGAAACAACAACAAGGTGTAGATAAATCCTATGAGCTTGAGGGCTCATAATATCCAAAATAAAAAGACTTATTGACACCAAATGTTTACCAGAGAGATATAAACAGAAACTGATAAATGACTAATCAAAGAATCAGACTAAATTAGTTATAGAATTAAAACACAATCATGATTACATTAAATACAAAGATATCACAGCCATCTTACAACTATAATTATTTGTTTTCTACAAAAGGTAATTTACATGGAAGGAATAACTTCAACAATTCTCTCCTTTCTACAATACAATTATACTAATCTAGATGACTGTTAACCATGAAATTTAAATCATTACTGAAATATAATAAACCAGAATGTAAATT
Organism: Cardiospermum halicacabum; assembly: GCA_031304145.1. Taxonomy (NCBI): domain Eukaryota; kingdom Viridiplantae; phylum Streptophyta; class Magnoliopsida; order Sapindales; family Sapindaceae; genus Cardiospermum; species Cardiospermum halicacabum. Next base: position 7,741,944 of record CM062390.1, on the reverse strand, counting down.
ACGCCATGACACAAGATAAAAATTGAGAACAAGAGCAAAGGTGTAGTAGAATGAAAACATACCTGGCCATTCTAACAGTACCTTGCACACTTTCTTTATAATGCTTTAGCTCCTCGGTTGCTACTGGAGGAGGAGGTTTATGATGGATAGTTCCAAAAGAATGATCCTCCGATGTACTTCCAAGCGGGACACCAAGAACTCTCCTTAGCTCTCCCGAACGAGTATATTTCTGATTTCCTAATGTAATAGGCTCCAGCTGCAGATATTGGGGCAGCAGAGCCATCTCCGGGGACAGTGTAGCATTCCCCCGACTCAAAGCATTTCCAGAACCAAGCATTCCACTACCTACTCCTCGCTCAAGGTTTCAAAACTTGTCAAAAGTTAAAAAAAGAAAACAACAAAACAAATAGCTTGATTAAAAGGACAGCACTAATCCTAATCATATAACAAGATAACACATTAAATACAATTTCCTATCACTCACAAATCAAAACAGCAAAACTAGAAATCAAAACAGCAAAACTAGAAATCAAAATCATTCTATCCTAGATAGCATGTAACTAATAGAGAAAAGCATTTCTTCACTAATATCAGCATAATACTTCTATTTTTGGCTCAGTAAGTTCAACCTCATTTTCCACACAAATAAGGAAAACCAAGCTTATAATAAATCGCAACTGGAATCATATCAACCGACAAATTACTTCCATCACTCAAAAACATAATCAAACCCTAGACTCGACATATGAAATGATAAACGCCAACTCGCATCTTGAATCATATCAAACCACAAATTACTTCCATCTCACAATAAACACAATCAAACCTAAAACTCATCATTTGAAATGATAAACACAAACTCATTTCACAGATCCAGATATCTGATCAATCAATTCCTAAGTCAACTGTTAACAAGAAACCTAATCCAATTCACTTCGGCCCAAAATTTCAACACAAAAATAAAATAATAATTATAAAGCATCTGTCATAAATTGCAAACCTATCTTATTTCCAATCCAGTGACATTGCAAGATTTACGGCATAAAATCAAATTAAGAAACGTGAAATCGATGTGAAACCCTAAAATAATTGCAACGAAACAAAGTATAAAGAGGAAATAGTTTTAAAATAAAGTACTAAGAGATAGTATTGAATGGAGAATTACCTGAAATTTTGAAGGTGATCAAAATTCGAAATCAAACACGAAAATATTGTATGAGCAGAGTCTGACAGAAATCTATGTCGCGTAATTCTCGTAGCAGAAAGGAGAGGTCCGGGAATATACTCTTTGTTTATGGAGGGGATTACAAATAAATTAGGCTTTGGAAACTTATTTATTTTTTGGAACCCACAATACCCTTCTCTTTTTCAAAAAAAAAAAAAATATATATATATATATATATAATAAAATTAAGTAGAGAATGTGCTTGCACTCTCCCATCCTATGTTTAAATAAGAAAATTTTAAAATTCTATTAAATAATGAAATAAAATTTAAAAATTAATAATTTTTTTATTGAATAATTTAAATAAAAATTTATCATCTGTTATTTTATGTTAATTTTTTTTATTGATAAATTAGTTTGAATATTTTAAATTAAAGTATTTTGATTAATTGAAATAGTGTGGTGAATTAAATAAATAATAATTTGAGAAATTAATTTTAAAAATAAAATTATTAATAATATAACAAGACTTTGATATTTTAAAAATTAAATATTATTTATTTAAGTGTATTATGATGTGTTAATTTTTTATTAAAAAAATAAATAGAATGATTAGAATAAAATATTAAATTAATATTAAATATCATTTAATCATAAAATGTTTAGATGAGATATTTAACTTGTGGAAGGTTGATTTTTTTTGGAAAAAAAAAAAGAAGAAAGAAAGAAAGGGACTTTGGTCTATTTTATTCATTATCTAATTGTGTCATTCTGACAGTGAGAGAAGTCCATCGGCACACATGCAACACTGTGAATCCAAAAATATGGCAGCCAACCAGCCACTACTGGCACAGGCTAGTGCATAAAGCTCAGTAGGTTTCCCATTTCAAATTCTGTTTACCTCATCTTTCTCATCCAACATCGTTTTTATTTATATTGCAAGTGTTCTTTTAACGGGTGTCTTTTTATGTCCCATGTTAAAGGTGAAATATAATTGGTTGAAAATTTTTATATAAAATTTAGAAATCATCAAAATGATAAAAATATTTCAAAATACGATTTAAAGAGTGTCACACGATATTTTTAAAAAAGATTCATATTTTAAATAGAAAAAATTTTATTTTTAAATTATAAAAAATTTAATATACAGTTATATTTATAGGTATATTTTGAAAAATTTATAAATTTAAACTTTAATTTTCACTCTATATCATATTCATTTACAAACCGTAAATCATATAATCACAAAATTTGTGAATTCTGAAAATCCAGAGATATTTAAAAAAAAAACCACACTTTTAATAACTTGTTTTTATATATTTTTCAAAACTGGTATATAATTGTATTTTGAAGTCCGTAAGTTCCATTTTAAAAAAATTTGCTTTTAAATATATGAATAGATTACATTTGGATGGTCAAATTATAATTTGTGGAAATTTAATTAATTGAATAATTTATTTTTTTATATTTTAAAATTTTAAATTAAATCTTAAAATTTTATTTTAAATTTATAAATTTTTAAATTTAAATTTAAAAAAAAAATTTATGACTTCACTCTCTTGCGAAGCATTTAAAATTAGTGAAGCGAACTTGTGACAAATACTATACTTATCTTTTACGATTTTATTATAAATGTATATATTTTAGATGAACAAATAATATACTCCAACAATTTAAATAAATAAATTATATTTTAAAATAAAAATTTAGATATAATAAAATAATCTAAAATACATAAATTTTACAAAAACTATAATTATTTTTTTAACTATCTTATTATAAATGTATATATATTTTAAATACTATTATATTAATTTATAAAAATATTTTCCCATTTTTAAACCCGAATTGAGTTAGCGGATCGTTAAACAGCACATCTTAGATATGATGTTTGCGCCGAGCGTCAATTGGTTGGACCGAGCAACCTCGGAAGCAACCCATTACACAAATACCATCAATTGGAGCATATCTTGCCATTCCACATTTCACTTTACAAATAAAACGAAGTCTAGAGATAACAACTTATATAACAAACACAAAGAGGTCACATACATTATTTTGTAATAATACGTCACCAAATATAACTAGCACCTTATTTAAAGCCCTCACTTATTAGTACGATAGATATAACAATACATCACGAAAATACTTATCCAAAAATATAACTATATACTATTCTATTCTACTACCATATAATAAATATCAATAATAGTAGTAACAGTACACTTATTCATATTTGCTGCTACTGCCTGACGACGATGAGATAAAACAAGCCCAACCATGTTCTGCAACTGCAATTGCATTCAAGCTCTTCCTCATCATTGTCTTCTCTCATTCCATTAATTGTCCTCTTCCTCCTTGTTCATCACAAACATTTACTATCAGTATGTGGTCCACTTCTCACACAAACAAACAAACAAACAAACTCATTTTTAATAAAATGGAATTTGTCTCTATATATCGTCTTAAACAAAGCGAAACCTCTTTGTGGGGTCTGTCTTGCTCATTTCAAGATTATATACATACATATACATATATATGTATACATATCATTACCTCATTCACATGCTGATTTGCTTCCATTTCCTCATATTCCCTCTGTTAAAAGAAAAAATTACAGTTTATAGAATAAGAAAACAAGCTGTTTTAAGTTAAAAGTTGACTTAAAAATATATTATATACCACAATTTTCCTCAGCTTCTCATTCTCCTCTCTGAGCTGATTCAGTTCCACTTCAAGCTCAACAGTATAAGCCTACAAATGATGACGATGATTTAATTTGATATAATATATTAATTCAAACAATATTGATATGAACAAAATTGAAAATTGACCTGTTTCCTGGCCCTGGACCGAGCAGCAGATTCACGATTCTTAATCATCCTGCGTTGTCTCCTCTCAACGACAATCTCAGGTGGACCATCAATGATTCTCTTCTTGGTACTCTTTCCATTTCCTGCAGTAGTGTCTACACTTTCAGAATTATTACCCATCACAACACTATTGTCAACAGTAGCATTCACGTTAACCCTTTTTGCAACCGGTGCGTATATCGGATACGTTGCATAGCTAGCATTCATCATGTAGCTGCCGCTGTTGCTGCTGTTGATGTTGTTATTTGCATACAGTCCGTAACTCTGATCCAGATTCTGTAACACTGGCTGCTGCTGAGGAGGAAGAGTCATCGGAATTGGCTGCTGTTGTGGTTGAAGCAATTTATGCTTTGTGGACTGTTGAACAACACCGGCTTTGATAAGAAAATCTTCCAATGTGATCTCTCCGTATGTTTGTTGTCGGTCTATAGGATTAGGATTGTTCTGCTCGAGCTTCTGGTTCTGTGTCTGATCTTTCTGTATGTCTAGCCAGACTTCTTCCACCGTTTTCTTGCAGATTTGGATTGGGATTGCGAACGAGTTCTGTCGACGGAGCTGTTGGTGTTCAATGGGGTTTGGTTCTGGGATTGGAATGAGATTTTCATCCACGCTGTTCCATAAGCTAGTCAGGAAATCATCCATGTTCATTGACCCTACTGTCCTCCCGCTTTTCATCTGAATTTCGTCTAGTGTTAGGGAGAAAATGGTATTCGGTTTCTGATCTTCTCTTGGTGGGGTTTCTTGTTCTTCCGATAGAGCCATTTGTGTGTTTCCTAACTCCTTCTTCTCCTCCTCCTGTCAACAAAACATCAAATCAAAACTTAACACATCCCAATTGGATCTTCCATCTGCAATGTAGATCCGGTGAAACCCTACTTCCAAGCTTGTGTTAAGACCAGATACTGGATCCGATGATCATATTTTGGTTTTTACATTACATGCATTGTTCCAACAGCCTGTACTCCACTGAGAAATTTATTTCTCATAAAACTACTCATTTCTTCTTATTCTATAATTAAAATAGAAAATGATCTGATGTAACAGACCTCTGAAAATGAAAGCAAATAATCTGATTAACTGAAATTTAAAAAATAAAAAAAATATTATTCAATTGCATAAGTAGAATACTCAAAGGTTGAACAAAAATTGAAGTAGGACAGAGAATTCTTACCAAATGCAGAACTTCCAGACCGATTTCATATATATGACTTTTTTTCCCAATAAAATAATAATAAAATTTTTAAAAAATAAATCAGCTCAATTCTTTCCCTCTCACTCTTTTTATTTTATTTTATTTTTTATTTAAAGAAAAAAAATCCAGAATTTCCATGGATGAAATTGAGATACAAAAATGCAGCCAAAAACTGGAAACCAGTGGTAAGCTTACACAAATCAGATCAGTAAAACAAATACAACAAAAAACACGAAAATGCAGTCACTAATAACCACAAAATTACGAATACAGCGAGATAGAGAGTCGATCGGTACCATTAACCTGCGAATTTAGAAAAAGTAAGACACGGAAAATTCAATTCAACTTCAACAGAACAATAAACACGAACCAAAAACGACATGCAACACAACATCAAACGACCACAATTCACACAATTAAATTAAAATAAAATAAAAATAAAAAACAAAAACCAAACTAAGAAAAGAAAATGCAGACCTGAGTCTTGACTCGATTGGAGACGCTGGTGTTGAAATTGAGGAGAGAAGATGAGAGGAGGAAGAAGAGCAGAGAAGAGAGAGCGTTGATGAAGAGTGTAACTGCCATTGCCAACTTTTTATTGAACAAGTGTGGACCCCGATGTGGTTTTATAGTTGACACGTTGGTGACAGATGCCACTTCGCTTCTGTTAGATTCATGTGACGATTAAATGAGTTGATGATGGGATTTTAGCCGTTCGATGTTGTTGTCTGATTAGTACGGTAGGGGTGAGCGTAGAGGATTGCAGTTGACTGTAGAAGATGCCAATGAAACAATTGTGACAAAAGAAATTGTGGAATCGATTTTGGCGAATTTGGTTGTTAGAAAACAAAATCTTTCAATGTTGTTTAGCAAATCAATAATGGAAGACTTATACAGCTGTGGGGTGCGCATATTTATAAAGCCATATAAATATCTTCTTATTTACTTAGGTAAGGTAAATATGGTTTAATTAAATGGTTAAAAAATTTTAATGGTATGTTTATCGTAATTTAATTGTGGAAAAAGTTTTAATCCAACAGTTATTTATATATGATATATACTATAAGAGCATCTCCAGTGAAATGTGAATTTATTGGTTTGCACATCTACGTGAATATTCTGAATTTTTTATTTAAAAAATTCACTCTAATGGCAATGTGAATTTACAATGTGCAGGTGACGTGGCAGAAAAAATAATAGAAGATGTGGGGTAGAGCTTCTATTTTTCACGTCCTAGTTGACGGTGTCAATCATCAATTTTAATATTTTAAAATTGTAATTACCATATTTCTATTTAAATTATAAATTAAAAAGGAAATAGAAACTTAATTCTAATGGATTATAAATTAGGGAAATCCGAATAGACAATAACCACTGTGAACGATTTTTAATTTTTTTTCTCCAGAAATATTATTTTTGACACACCATTATCTACCCCCTCTATTTACCATGCCACATTTGCCTCAATTAACTCATGCCACATTTGCCTCAATTCACTCAACCATTGGAGATGCTCTAATATAGTTTTAATAAATAAATAATGACAAGCAAATTTAAAAAATAGTTAAAATTCATTGTATTAATATAATTAATTTTAATTGTTAAATATATTATAAATTTAAATTAAATTTAGTAGATCTATTAATAAAAAAATATTATATTAAATTTATAACTATTTCTTATTACATAATTTTATATATAAAAGTTCATTTAAATTTACTTTACACCGAAATTATCGGTTATTATTATAAAATTTGATCAAAATTTTTATATTTTGGAAATATACATAAAATAAAATTTTAAAAATTTAGAAGAACTACAATAACAAAGTTCTACAACATAATTTTAAATAATAACTGCCGACTTGGATGAATTGAATGTCACATTTATCTATGAAATTTGTTGACTTAAACTTTTTTTTTTATGTATATTTAAATAAAATAAGAATTTAGAGTTAATAATTTAATATAATCAATTTCAATTAGAAGTATATAACAAATTGATATAAAATTTTAGTAAGTTTAATATTGGAATACTGAATTTATTTTTATAAGTGTTTTTCAAAATGAAATTTTTATAGTCAATATTTATTTTACACCGAAATTATCGGTTAGTAATATAAAATTAGATTTATTTTAAAAATTACAAAATAATTTTTTACATCTTAGTTTCTATTTAAAATTTAAAAATTATTTTTAAACTACAATTTAAATATTTGACTTAAATTATGAGATGGATTAATAAGTTTGAATGTTGTGGTATTAGTTATACAAAAATGGTGTACATGATTTGATTTCAATTTGGGAGCATTAAATTGGGACCTTATATTAGTATTTGAAAGAACAACTACATAGAAAAGAGTGAGGTGAGTAGTAAAATACAAGACCAATAATACATAAATGAGAAAGAATAAGTGGAAAACAACATTAACATAACAACAATAGAAATAGAAATAGCAATGCAACAAGTATCAAACCATGTCACAAGACCATCAAGAACAAGACAACAAGGTGGCACACTTATTAATAAAATGGGAATATATAGAGAGTGGAATCATATTTTGGATTTAATCGGTGTCACGAGAAAAAAATCGAACGTATAAAAATATGTGAACGTAAAATTAAAATTTAAGATTTTTCAATATTTTTAATAAATAAATTATTCCATTAATAAATTTTGAATTAGGGATATATTTTATAATATTATGAAAATGTCATTTGTGTAGCTATCGAGAAAATATATATATTTTTAGATGAAGACTATATGGCCGATAAAATTGGATAAAAATATAAAAGCGATATATATTTTAAAGTTCAAAGAAGTATGTTTCTATGGTATGATTTTCAATACCATTTGTTCTATACGTAAATTTAAAATGGAAGAATGATAGTAATTATTTTACCATCACAAACCGATCAAATATATACAAATTCTTATCTTTCTATAGTTTTGAATTCAAGTGCTAATACAATTATTTTTGAGGGTGGGGATATGAAAATTGTAAGAATATAATTTCTAACCATGAAAAGTAGGGTTTAATATGGAAGAATATTATATTGGAATACTTGATTTTTACTTATTTCATTTTTAAATTTATGGTTCAATATAAATATATATATATATATGTATATATATATATATTTATATAGTTATTAATAAGGTACCCATCTGTAGAGAGTTGAACCATATTTTGGATTCAATCGATATCACAAATTTAAATTTGTGATATTAAAGTAATTGAAATAAATCGAAATATTTTGTTTGGATATGAATTTTACTATTATTCAAATTAAAGTTTAATACTTGTTAATATTTTTAATAAAAAAATCATCGGTAGAATTTGAATTAATTTATTTTTAATTAGGATGTGTTTTGTTATACTATTGAGATGTTGTTTGTGTAGCTACTAAAAATATTTGTTTACCGTAAGACCGTATTATCATCGATAAGTGGAGTTAATATAAAGTATGAAATATATTTTAAAGTTAAGGCAGTTGGTTTTTTTTTTTTTTTTTTTTTTTTTTTTAATGTAGTTTTGGATTCCATTGGTTATAAAAGTTTATTTTCGAGAAGTAATGAAAATTGTTAGAAAATAATTTTTAACGTAAAAGGTGGACCTTGTTTGATATGAAATAATATTATATTGAATTACTTTATTATTATTTATTTTATTTTTAAATTTATAATTTTATATGTTTTTTCATTATATATTGAAGACTACTAAATTTGTAGGAACAATTGTTTTTATATATGAAAATTTTCCAATAAACCTTCATCTTCTACTAATGATAATATATTCAAATATACATATAACAGCATAATACATTATATTAATTAATCATTTCACTTTCAATTCAAGACAAAACTAAATGTAAAAAGGGAAATACAATTTTTTATTTTTTATTTTTATAAATTAGCATGCGATAAAAATTTTAACTTTTATTTGATTTATCAAATGTCTTTTGGGTAATCTGATTTGGGACGTATCTAATACCGAATTAATAAATTATGAAAATTATAGAGATTTGTTGTTTTAGGTGAATTTGGAAAGTTTGATGGGAGATCATAAATAATTGTGATTGAATTTAAAAATGAAAGAGTGATATTATAATTGTAAGTATAATTTATTGTTATATGATGAATTAGAGTTCCTTATAAACAATGACCACTATTTTATTTTTTTTTTTACATTATCAAAAAAATCATAATTTATTATTTTTATTTCACTTAATGGCTTTGTTTTATTTTATAATTATTAAAAAATTGATGACTAAGAGTGTGTTTGGCACTAGATGTTACATTAGCAATTGAGTTAGCTGTTAAGGTAGTGATTAGCTGTTAGCTGTTAAACTAGTGATTGAAGTAACTGTTTGAGATGAGTGTTTGGTAAGAACAATCAGATGTTTAAATAGCTGTTAGATATAAAATGACGTAAAAGGATAATATATTATTTTTATAATTTTTAATTTATAATATACTTTATTTTATTTTTAGTACTGATATTCATCTATTAAATGATTTTTAAAAGATTTTTAATTAAAAATCTTTAATATTGTATTCATCAATTAATTAAAAATATATAATATAATATTTATTTAAACATTTTAAAAAATCATAAAAACTTGCAATCACATTTAATAAATTAAAATAATATTTAAATTATTATCATTAAAAAATTAGAATATAGTTAAAGCATATAAAAAAATCTAATTCAAAAGAATAATTTTTATTAGGACATTTTGGTAATAACCAAAATTGGATAAGGGTAGAATGGGAGCTTTTTGATTAGCGATTTGTGGACAGCTACATCAAGTAGCTGTCAGGAAATCGCTAATTGAACATCTAATCGCTAATCAAAAAGCTGCTCCCAAACATTTAAATTTCCAAATCGCTAACCTAAAATCTAATCGCTAATTAAAAATGTGCTTACCAAACACACTCTAAGTTAATCAATTTTCTAACATAACATACATTATAGAAGGAGAATTAGTCATGAATATTAATATAAAAAATCATTTAAGAGTTTCTTAAGTATGCCAAAATGAGTGGAGTTAAGGTGAATATTTATTAAATTACTTTCTATTATAAATTAAAAGAAATAAATTAAAGAAATTTTTATACAGGCAAAAAAATGGTTTATATAAGTGAATTAGTGGAACAAATAGATTTTTAATAAGAAAACTGTATATTAAATTTTGAAATTTTATTTAGTTTATTTTTTTTATTAAATTAAATAATTTTATTTAATTGTTTTTTTATATAAAATGTAAAAATATAAAATAGTATATATTTTTTAAGCACGAGATTTAATATGGAGAGAAAACTAAAAGAGTTCATCTTCTTGTACTGGACATTCGGCCAACCTTCCGTCGAGAGTGATCGATGCTCAGTCAAAATCTGTGATTTGGATTATCAATTGATCAAGCAATTGGTTAATAAAATATGAGTTACAGAGAGATATAATTGTTCAGGAAACAGATATGGGGTTTATGGTAATATTTTAACAATATGGATTTGGTAGCTTATGTGAACGAGGCATTGATGTATCATTGTGTTGTTTTGGTGATCTTTGGCGGAGGAGAAAAATCTGTTTTATTTCGAGTATTAAAAAAAATAAATTTAAAATATATTAAATGTATAAATTTAATTATAAAATTTTTCTAAACATTAAATTATATATTTCAATTTAATATATATATATATTATGAAAATCATAAAAATATTTTCACCATTTAAAATTTATAATTTTTGTCACACCATAACCCACCCCCGGTCCGGCGATGGACCATCCCGAAGGCGAGCTATGACGGACCTAAAAATGCCATTACGGAAACCTGTACAATATGGGTTATCATAAATTGATACCCTCTATCAATGTAAGTAACAAAAATAAAATAAAAATAAAAATAATAAAAACAGCTTACTTAGCTATTTTAAAACACGTGTTCAATAAACCTTTATAAATATACACATAACCTAAAAAAAATCATTTATACATAACTCTAGAGTTCATTAAAACATTTACAAAGGTTAGTACCCATTTGATTACATTAGGTATCAAAATTTACGAAATGAAAATATGCACTTTACACATCTACTATGGACATGTAACAAAATGAATATGACTCCATGAGAGGCTATCCGAAGTCCAACCAAAATAACTTGCTCGATCACCTGCTCCATTTTCAATTTAAAGAAGAAGAAAAAAATAAATAAAAAGAAACTGAAGAGTAAGCTATATAGCCAAGTTGGTAAAAATATTGTCCCAAAAACACAGACACACAAATGCTCTATATAATTTTAGCTAAGTGTCACACAAGATGCAATTGAAGCTTTGCCTTTAACTTCACCATACAATGAGTCAACCATTAACTCATACCAAGCAAACAAGATCAATAAAATAACCTAAAGCAAGACATTATAACACGATAAGATCTATATGCATTAATCTTGCTTATTAACTTGATTAAGTTAATGCAAATGCAACATTAAGGTTACTTGCGCCACAACTAACCGGATCAAACAATTCTCGTAAGTCGAGACAAAAGAAACTTGTGCTTGAGACAGGTTGGAGGAATACTAGAAGAGGTAAAAATGGTCAACCTACATGGTTATGAACTCCTATAGACTCAATCAGTTTAATGAAATCAAACATACCAATGCTTAACACTCGAAGACTTTTCGAAATTTAAAATATAAAAGAAACAACCCAATAAATTATAAAAAATATATATATAGTTAAATAGTAGGTATCAACACAAAACACTGACTTTAAAGTTTTATCCAAAACGGAGCTAAAACGAAAGAGAACGATATAAATAAGTCTGCTATTAAAACCTGAGCACTTGAAGGAGTTTCTAAAATTGTAAGCATAAAACCAGCTCAGTAAATTCTAAAAAAAATATAATTAAATGGTATACATCCTAAGGAATGCGTGACCACCAACTTTGTCCAAAACGGATTTAAAACGGAAGATAATGGAGTTAAAAAAGTTCACTATTAAAACTGAAATTTTACGAACACTTAAAGGATTTTTCAGATTTTTAAATATAAAACCAGCTCAATAAATTCTAAGAAAAATATTACTAAATATAAGATATCAAAACAAACACGTGGCCATAAATTTGATCCAAAACGAAGTTAAAACGAAAGAGAACGATGATAAAGAAGTCTGTTATTAAAACCTGAAATTTTACAGCTAGTTTTTGACCATCTGAGCGACTTGCTCAGTTCCAAAACACAACCGGATCAACTCGAAATGAAACCAAATTTTAAACGTGACATCTATAGCTACCAAATAACACAATTATATAAACTACTCGACCAACGGCCCATCCGTTTGATCTCCTAAAACTGCACAAGTGACCTACTTGGTCATCTTTTTATCACTATATAGAAACACACTAATTGAAACCTAAATGTGATATAAGCCCAATTATTAATTAAAAACCTACAGCGCAATAACACTAATATGATCAATTTAGAACTCAACTAAACGATTGCGACTATATGTGACATCTCAATTCTATACCAAAACTCTAAACTACCTAAATGTCACTATGTGTGATAGTATGCACAACTCACAAATTAATTCCAAAGTCAAGCACAAGAAAAAAAAATATATATATAGAATTAACATCCCAAAACCATCACTCAAACACAAAGCCGAAACCATAATCAACCAATAAAACGTCAATTTAACCAAATAAGGCATAAATTGCCCAAAACCATAAGATGCACAACACTACTATATAACTAAGAAATTGATCATTCAAATTACAATTTTCAATGCCCGATTAGTCTATAAACACTTGGTGAAACAGGAACACTATTGGACCGAAGTCCCACTATCGGATTTAAATCCGCACTTCCATTCTATGAATGACACTATAGACCGAAGTCTCACTATTGAGCCGAAGCCCCGCTATTAGACCGAAGTCTACACTAATGGCATTTTCTCTCGCCATTTCACCGCAATGGTGTCGAAGTACTTCATTAACCCCTAAGGCGCCTTTTCATCACCGAACACTATAAACTAAAAACGGGCATTAAGGTGTTTCACTTTGCACTTAGTCAATTTATTTTATACACTCCATGAGACTACTTGAACCAATATCAACACCAAACCATAACAAGCAGAGATTCAACATCAAATTTCATTAAAGCAGAGACTCAATACATCACCAACATTCCTATTACAATGACTAACTAAATTAAAATCTCATTATACACTAGTCTCTAAACATAAATTAATTTTAATTTACATCAATGCTGCAACTACAAAAACACAATACCAACCAATTAAATATGCAACCAAAGTCAAGAAGAACAATCATAAACAAACAATATGTAGGGCGAAAACAGATTTTACCAACCTCGATTCGCTATTCCAAAAATCAATAAAACTCGGTTAAGGTTGTCCTCCCATAGCTTGGCCACCTAGACCACCAAATATCAATTTCAGTTTCGAAAGCCACTTTGAAGTTATGTATTCGTTTAAAATAAAAGGAACCTAACTTATTTTTACAAAACTCATATTCTCTACTCAATCTCTAAACCATTACATACACGTTTAAAACCACGTTTAAAAATAGGGCAAATCATTTAGATTAAAACAAAAATATAATCTAACAAAAACTTAGCTTCAGACTCAAGATAAAGAGAATTTCTAAAACCACATATCAATTTTAAGAGAACTTATTTGCTTCCAAGACTGGTTTTATCACTTATTCCTATAAAATAATCTTCTAAAGAAAACAAGACACAATTTAGTAAGATGAACCTCCTTATCCGCAGAATAAACCCTAGACAGAGATTAGACAACAATTTAAGTAAAATTTCAATCTAAATTAATGGGATTCCGTAGAGTAAGGAATAATCAATTACCTATAACAGTTCATAGCTCCCAATTTGCAGAATTGATGAGACCCACAGTTTTAGGATCAAAATTTAAAACTCTAGAAATTGAATTAGAGGATGAGAACTCTTGAACCTTAGATAAAACAAGCTAGAGAGGAAAGAGTGAGAAGAAGTTAAATTACCTTGTATCATCTCAAAGTGGAGTTGCTTGGAAGACATGCAAAAGCAGAGATAGAATTCTGTTTTTTCGTTGTTTGAAAGAAAATCACGAAGGAAGAATACCTATCAGTTAAGAAAGAGAATATGAGATTCTTCTAATGGGCTGGGCTCTAGTTAAAGGAATGAGTTCTAAAACTTAATTGATTTACACTAAGCTCAAAATTATCCTAACTTCACTAATCTAAATCACTTCATATAGTTTTTCTAATTCAATAAAAATTTTTAGAAAATAATTCAATTAAAATATGAATATTATCCTAACAATGCTAAGACTCGAACTACTTCAATATTTAGTCTACTCTTAATGATTTGCCCAAAAAAATAAATAAAGAAATAAATAAATATTTTTTGAATTCCTTTAAATAAAAATTTCAGATAAAAATATATATATATATTTGTATTATATTCAACATAAAATTTTTACCATTTGAAAATTAATTTAAAAACGAGTTAAACTCATTATATGAAATCACATAGTCTTTAAAATCATTCAAAAATTCTAGGCCCATTTTCAGGACGTTACAATTCTAATTTTAATTAAAAAATTTATTTTAATTTAGTTATAATCATATCCTTTCAAATAAATTATGAAGATGTTAACCCACCAAACTATATATAATTATATTATTAATATTTTTAAGTATGAGCAAACTTTTGGTTAATATACATATGATTTTTCAATTTAATTTTTTTAAATTAACTGATTTTTTTTAAGGAAAAGTTATTTGAAATTAAGTTTTGAGTAATTTTAAAAAAATTATTATTATTTTTATATTATTTTTTTCACTTTATACCGATAAAAAATAAGATAACAAGCAATTCAATAGTTTTAAATATGTGTAGGTATGATTTTATTTAAAAATGGATAGCAGGTGTAAGATGTTTTTATTTATTAAGTGGAAAAATAAAATTACGTTAAAAAATTAATTATATACTTATACTCATTTGCTATTTTTAAATTAATTTAATTATTTATTAAAAATAATTTAATTATTAACACACTGATGTTGGTAACTTATTGAACTCGTCTTTTTCAATAAAATCTTGAATATCCAAATCAAACAGTAATTGCTGAACTTCAATTTTATCTTCATCACACAGACCAAAAACAAACAAATAAATGAGCCATTTCTACTTCACTGTTTCAAAGAACAACATACTGCACACACACACACTATCATCAATCTGGAGAAATGAAATGAATTGCTTACACAATCAAACAAATCTTGAACAATCGAATGAATCATTCATTTACAGTTTTAAATTACAGTTCCCTGAATCTACTTGGTGTTCAAAGAATGTGAACCTTCTCCAACCAGAAGAGCCCTTAGAACAGACTCCAACAACCCATTGTAATGCACAATCAAATGTCCACCATCAGCAACTTCATGATATTTAATCCAAGGAAGCTTACTTGAAACAAATCTCTGAAGCTGAAATGGCACAACCTTATCTTCATAGCCTTGCCAAATGTGAACTGAGCTCTCATTATCAGGAAATGGATTACTCAACTCCATTGGGTCAAATTCCCAATCACCAAAACACACCAGAAAATCATTCCTTAGTATATCAAACACAGACCGATTGCGCAAACTATCCTGTTAGAACAAGTAGTAGTTAACTCATATTCTCAACATGTTCAGCAAAGGGTAGCTAAATTGAGATTGAAAGGACTTTTTAGTTTTTATTTTTACCTTGGAGAGCATTGGGAAGCCTTGAATCTTCTTCATGACTTCAATGTCTTTGTTGTTGAACAACAAAGGACTTGTTTCCATTGCATTAGAGGAAGGAAACCAATTTTGAGTAGTCCACCAGTGTAGCAATCCAGGTGCATATTTGGCAAACCATAGCGACCACTGCATGACTTTTCGCCTATAGTCCACATTAATCAAATTCTCAGGCAGTGATGGCCATCTATAGTTGATCACAGGGACTACAAAAGCTACCCCTGCAAGCCTGGACAATGAAATGCTCATGTAATCAGCAAATGTAAATCAAATTACTAATTTTTATTACAATTACAAGTCATGACAACATGAGAGTCTAGGTCTAGCCTGTCTGGTATAAACTTGAGGCAACTCCAAGTTGGATATGATCCCATTGAAACTCCAATCAAATAGAACTTTGATCCTAACTGCAATTGATCAGCAAGTTCACGAATATCGTTTGCTTCACTCTTCACAGTCCTATGTGGGTTTGGATCACTTTCTCCATATCCAGCTCTATCATATAGCACAAAGTATAGCCCTAACTCTTCTATCAGTTCCTGAATACTAAACACTGTGATAATCATTCCAGGACCCATTTCCAATCTCAAATTGAGCTCATTTAAAAATTCGCATAATAACCATTAAAGAATATATCTTTAAATCTAAAATCAGAATCATGAAAACCAGTATTGAAAGTCAAATCAGAAGCAAGAGAAGTAGTGAATATACTTGTGGGACGAGAAAGGTCATGTCTTTAGAGCTGCCAAAGCCGTGAACAACGATGATGGAGTGATTAGATTTGTGTCTGGGAACACCTTTTTCTCTGTAAGCAAGATGTCTTCCATCACTGAGTCTGATTCTTGGTGAGGAAGATGAAGAGGAAACAGTATGTGATGATGGTGGTGGTGGAGGTTGTTGTGTTGCCTGATAAAACATACCCAGAAGGCCAATTAGAAACACTGTGAATGCTTGTTTTGAAACCATTAGAGATGGAAATGTAGATGCAATCTTACCATGTTTTTGGCTGAAGACATATGTGAAGGTTGACTCATTGATGGTGTGAGTTGATGGGAGAGGTATCAGGCATGATTATGAGCATCTTTTGTCTTTGATTCCACTTGCCATTTATTTATTTAAGCATGTGAAATAAAAAAAATTTAAAATTTGTAATTTATTTGTTTTGCGTGCAGCAAATAGATTACATTGGTCTCTACAAGTAAATCCATGAATGGTTAAATTTTATTTTTATAACTAAATACGGTAGAATCAAAATTCTACCTAATATTTGCAGTTCAGGTTTAATAGGTAAGTACATACACATATTTCACATTTTCATTCAAAATTAAACAGAAGGTGGTTCTTTCAGCAAAAGTTGCTTGAAAATAGCTTCACAGGCAGCTTTTTCATGTATCAGTAAATGACCACCATCTGCAACTTCATAATACTGAATCCATGGAAGTTTTTGAGCAACGTAGCGCTGCAGTTCGAACGGGACTAGCTTGTCATTATGTCCTTCCCATAAGTAAACAGAGGTCTCATTGTCAGGAAATGGATTCTTCAGCTCCATAGGATCAAATTCCCAGTTACCAAAATGGACTATTACATCCCGGTGCAGAGATTCATAATCGCCTTGTTGCCGTACCTTATGCTAATAGAGTCACAATTTTAATCACAAGGAAATGAATTGGTTAAATATCGGAAGAGAAGTTAAGAGTTACCTCATGAGGATTTGGTTCTTGTGGCATCTGCTGAATGGTTTCCAGGTCGCGTTTGTTGAATAGTATTGGATGTCTTTCCATGATTGAGCAATATGGAAACCATTTCTGGGTAAACCACCAGTACATTAACGCAGGGAAATGGTGTGCAACAGTAAGCTTCACTTGGTCCCTCTTCAGCTGCTGCCTGAATACCTGTTTCGCTAGCTTTGAAGGAAACGAAGGCCACCAAAAATTTATTACTGGAACTACTAGTGTCGCGCCAGCAAGCCTGCAAGATTGCGCTGAGTTTAAGAGCAATGTAACAAGAATACCCTTTTGGTTTAGTAACCAGAAACATACATACATACATACAAGCATACCAATATGCTAATATAGCTGTTATGGGCTGAGATAAACAGTATAGCAATGCACACTGTATCTGGATCTATTTAGTTCAAACATATACATATATATAAATACCACATAGATTAACTTTATCCTTCATAAAAACACAATCAGATTAGGTTAAGCTAAGGATTTATGCAGCCAATTTTCACATACATCAACAGACAGTTTCACAATTTGGTCACATCTTTTCTGCTCTCCTATCTTAAATCCTGAGAATCGCTACTATCTGCAGCTACAATGGACCTTTAAATACTTGCTCTCAAGCGATATCTACAGCTACCAACAATTCCATTATGCTATCTAATCTGAAACAGAAATAGAAACAGAATAAAGAACATGCCTGTGCGGTATGTACTTAAGACAAGCCCAAACGGAGTAAGTACCAATGGAGACACCAATGAGATAAAACTTGGGTCCAAGATTTAGCTGATCAGCCAATTCTTGAATATCAAAAGCTTCACTCTTAACGCTGCGCTTAGGATTGGGGTCACTCTCACCATACCCAGCTCTGTCAAATGTCAATATATACACACCCAATTCCTCCATCACCTCCTGCATATTCCAATATCAATTAATTTTTAGCATTTCTCACCATATAATTAGGAGAACATGTGGCCTATATATACCTGAGTTAGAGGCAAATAGATATCCTTGGAGCTATCAAAGCCATGAACAACTATGACTTTGAATTTGGCATTTTGTTTGGAGACACCCCTCTCTCTGTAGGACAAAAACCTGCCATCACTTAGCTTTATTCTGGGAGATTCAACAGTTATAATAGGCTTTGGAGGTGGTGGCTTTATTCTCCTATATCCATACACCACAAACCCTCCAATTAAAACAGCCACTGCTGCGACTCCATATCCCACCATCATTCATTCATATACCCTTCAACAACAGATATTATACATACACATACATGTTTCAGTAAATATTTCTACTAATTAAGCATATAAAAGTCAACTAATGGAGTGTTTGAACACATACCTGAAGAATGAAGCGATCTTCTTTCGTTCAACGAATTTTCAACTGAACTCTTTTGATCCGTGTTTAAGACTGTTTGGTATGACTCAGCTGGTCACTCTCACTCTTTCTTCAATAATTGATGACTATTAATGGTATTCTTTAAGCTTTATTTTTAAATTCCTTCACCAATTAGGAATGTTTTATATTTTTAACAATTCTGGTGCAATTTGCATTATTTATATAATAAAAAACTCAACAAAAATCTTTTATTACATAATAAAAGAATTAACCAATCAAATTAAATCTTAATAAAAAAATTTAATCAATTATTTAATAGTTGTGATATGAGATAATTGCTCATGAATGATGTAATTGCACAGAGATATTCATGCATACAACAAACATCTTATTAAACAGATCTGAAGACCTTGGAGCTTATTTATTCATGCAACAGTGCTCTTAGAATGGCTTCATAGTGTTTGCTGTCATAAATGAGCATATGTCCAGCATCTGGGACTTTGTGATATTGAATCCACTGTTGCTTTTCCACTATGAAACGATTTACTGCCGAAGGAATGATTCTATCCTCAGACCCTTCCCAAATGTGGACCGAACCCTCGTTGTTCGGGAATGGATTACTTATATCCAGAGGATCAAATTCCCATTTAGCAAAGCCTGTCATTATGTCTCGATGAAGAGACTCGTGTATACCTTGTTGGACTGTCATATCCTGTATCGGGGAAACAAATAAGATCAAGTAAAGGCTTTATAGCATCTATGGATGAGAAATGTAAACAAACTAAACAGACATGAGCATGAATATTTATAGATGTTGAAAGACTTGATACCTGGTCATTGGTTATGGATTCTGACAATTTTTTTAGCGTCTCCATGTCTTGGGGACAGAAAATAGATGTGTTACCAGAAAAAATACTTAATGCTGGAAACCATTTTTGAGTCATCCACCAATAGAATAACCAAGGGGCGTAATGAGCTACACGAAATGCCATTTGGTCTCTGAGAGGAATTCTCTTAAAACCTTCTGAAGATAGTTTAGAAGGCAGGCAAGGCCACCAGTAATGCACAAATGGAACTACCAGAGCAGCTCCGGCCAACCTGTGAATAAGGCTTATGCGAATTAATAACAAACGATGGGAGGGAAACCCAGAAGCAAACCATGATGCGAGTTAATTATTATGCCTGTGTGGTATGTATTTTAGACATCCGTAAACAGGATATGCTCCCATCGACATGCCAATAACGTAGAATTTAGAACCAAGCTGCAACTTGTCAGCTAATTGTTGAATGTCATATGCTTCGCTCTTCACAGTACGTAATGGGTCAGGATCACTCTCACCATAGCCAGGCCGGTCGAAGAAAACTATATAAATCTTGAATTCCTCCACGAATTCCTGAAAGTCAAAGCGCATCATTCATCCAATACCAGAAAATAGAATACCAAAATAATATCATGGATGTGCAAGGTAGAATTATATATGATTAGATAAAATTATATAAACCTTTGTCAAGATATATGATTAGTGAAGGTGAAAAAAAGCTGATGAGGCCAACTGATAACTAAATGTTGCTAGCAGAAATAATAAAGTAAAAGGATAGAAAAGAGAGGTGGTTCAAATTCCTGAAACCCATAATAAATTTATCCTTAAAACTAATAAAATCTTCCCGCCTTTAGTCCATCAATCTCCATTTATTCGAATTATCCATCATCGCCCTTCTTTGAAAGAACTCACACAATCAAGTTATGCTCCAAATAAGATTCCATGTAAGGAGGGTTTCAAGTTTTGCAGATCAGCATCAGACCCTCAAAGATAATATATATCTACACCAACCTTTCAACTGAAAAAATTGACCAAAGTTTCTATCAGGTGAAGTTCGTATTTATCATACACAATGACTGTGATAACTTCAATGACTATGTGGGAGACGCCGGCTTTGGCAAATCTTTTTCGTGTTCAGAAAGGTCTCATGAACACAAGCTTAAAATTTCATTTTTGACCGTAATCACCCTTTGCCAATTCTATAGATCTATGATACATTAAAAAAATGGTGTGTAATTTCACTCATCTACATCATCAACAAAGCCTTAATCCTAAACTGATGGGATGGGCTGCCCTTTCATCCTTTCACTGCTAGTGGAAATTCTACTTGTAAAGAAAACAAAGTCACAAATTAATTTCTCTTTCCTAACCTAGATATGAGTCTTAGCATGTTCTGCATCATCTGCAGTAAACATTCATAACCATCAAACATGGATCCCAAATACATATGCAAGTGTTAAAGATGGTAGGGTAGAAGTATGGACTGAAGAACTAATGAAAACAACATCTGATCAAGAGGGTGATATATAAGGGAAAAGTGACTCTAAGAAAAAACTCTTTCAGAGAATTGTTCACATTAAGATAAAAAACTTTAAGATGTACTGTTAGTTGATACCTGAGATACATGTAGATTAACTTCTTTACTGTCACCAAATCCATGAACCATGATAATTTTGTGTTTAGCTACTTCCTTAGAAACTCCTGTTTCTCTGTAAGCCAAATGCCTTCCATCAGAGAGCTTAACTCTAGGTGAAGTAACAGGGGGACCACCTGGTGACCCACAAATCTTCGGGGAAGGAGGTTTTAGAGCCTTATAAGCATATCCAAGCAGACCTACTGTCAAGGCCACTGCCACTTGTGCAAACATTTCTGGGGAAAAACAGAAAAAGAAGCATATTTTAGTAATAAAATAACTCAAAACAGGTCATAAGAGGTTGGGTTTCAACAGCAGAATTCACAACTATTCACTTGATCTTCTGGATGCACAAATTAAAGAGCCTTAGATTGATTTCAAAAAAGCATATGCAATTTAAACAGTGTCAATACAAAAGGTATTGTAACTAACTGAGACTCAAAATCTTCCTCAGGCTTAAGTAAACCAACTAGCAAAACTCAATTAGTAAGTAATAAAACAATAAAAGAAAAGAAAGACCAACCTGGAGGAAGTGGTACTGAATTGGATTTTTCCCTTTTGAGTTCTGTGTGAGTCCTTGCTGATGCAGTTTATTTCTTGTTTGTATTGAGTGCAGTTCTGAGGAAAAGGAAACATTTTACATGTGTTCTAAATAAGATTCACTAGAAAAATATCAGTCAAAAATGCAAGTCACATCTCAATTTTAAATGATGGTTGGTGATAATTTATTCAATAAAAGAAAGAGTCGGTATGAGAAATAATGTAATGTCATCCACAATGTAAGATGATTCCAAGAACCCATATAAAAAAGTGAGCGCAGAAGTTCCTTTTTAGAACCATCAAAGTTCATGAATAGTTGCAGTAATTAATTTTGACTGGGTCAATCACTTCAAAATTGACTGCGAAGTATATCAGTTCAAAATCATCATGTCTGTTTAATTTGTTTTTAACCAAAATGTTGATTTAAATACTCAAATGCCCAGAACAATATCAAAATTCACACTAGTAATAGTAGATGCAGGGAGAAGAATAGACCAGAGCTTATGGTGATGACATCTGAAAGAGATTGTGATGATTGTAGTGAGATTTGAAGAAAATGACGACGACAGTGAGAATCAAAGATGACCACAGCAGACATGATTTGAAAATGGTCGGGGTGATCAGATTTGAACGGGAGTGAGATCCAAGGAGAGTCAACTGGAGTAAAATCTAAAAGAGGATTCGATAGGAGCGATGGAAATCTGAAAAAGGAATCGATAATGGCGGAGTGAGATCCAAGGAGAGTCAACGGCGTAGGAGTCGGAGGAGTCGACGGCGGCGCATCAGGTCTTGCTTGAAAGAAATCAGAAATGTAAAGAGGAGGAAAAAAGTGACTCAGACATTTTGATTTGAGATGATGATGGGAAATACAGAGTGAATTAATTTTAATCAGAAATGTTAGGAGTGTAAAAATCCCAATCCTGCGTGGGTGGCAAATTAACCGGAATCGACCCGGACCGGCAAAACCCGTAATCGACCCGGACCGGCAAAACCGGAATCGACCCGAATCGGTAAAAACGACCAACCTGAACCGGAATTACCGTTTGTAGGGGTTTTTGGGCGGTTCGGTTTTAAACTTTATTAAACCGATAAACTCGATTTCAGTTCCGTCTAAAACCGAAAAATCGATGCATAACCCATAAAATTAAGGTCAAAACCGGTCCAAACTGGCCCAACCAAATCGGACCGACAAAAGCCGTACCAATCGATTTCCGTATATAAATCGGTTCGATTCTGGTCCAAGTTTTATAAAACCGGTCTTTCCAATTTCAGTTCGGTTTAAACCAAATCGAACCGGACTGGTTATTGCCCAGCCATGAAACCGTATTTATGTCAGTCGAGGTTACCGAAATTGAAGAAAGAAGAAGCAATTGGAGATGCCAAAAAAAAGAGATACAAAAATATAATTACCAAGGATGGAAGCAGAATTTACAAGCAGCTTTGCAGGCTGCATACTGCAATCACAATGGAGCAAATTACCAGTAATCCCTACACGAACAAGAACCATTTTCGAAGTGATGAAAACGGTTTTGATCTCTTACAACGATTTTACGTTTGTAGACACTAGAAACCAACTTAATAAAGGCATGGCAATCACAGCAAATCCTGAGGTTTTTCACAATGTGAATTGGAGTGCCCTCCATTGTGTTTAGTAGTCCAAATGCTAGAGCCATCTTTTCACTATGTAGATTGAGCAAACTTGTTTTTCCATCATGTTCAACGTCTACTAGAACTTGACTCAGGTCTGGCTCATATCCTTCCAACTTCAGCCTACAAACTAGCTCCTCTATTTTAGAGTGAATCTTGCTACCATACTTAGAATCCATGTCCTTCAAAACTAGGAACTGATGCAGTTTACCGTCAACAACAATTGAACTGCATCCAGGAATCTTTCTGACCCCTCGCCGTTTCATTATCTGTCTGATCTTGGCCACATCGTCCCATCTTTCAGCTTTTGCATATAGATTTGATAACATAACGTAACTACTAGAGTCTTCGGGATTCAACTCTATTGCTCGAAGGGCAGCTGTTTCACCAATTGCAACATCTCCGAGCTTCACACATGCACTAAGAACAGTCTTCCAAGCTAAATCATCAGCCTCTACAAGAATTTGGTTTATGACTACAAGCGCATCCGATAACCTGCCAGCTCTAGCAAAGAGGTCGACCAGGCATCCATAGTGTTGTAGCTGTGGTGCAATGTTGTACTTCTCTTCCATGATTTTGAAATAAAATTGACCCTCATCAATTAAACCTCCATGGCTGAAAGCATTAAGGAGTCCAAGAAAAGTAATCCCATCAGGTTTAATATTCATCCTTTCCATGTCATGGAAAACTTCCAAAGCTTCTTGACCGAGTCCATGTATTGCAAGTCCCGAAATCATTGAATTCCAATCCCCAATATTCCTTCTAGGTGAAACTTTTTTAAAGACATCCAAAGCATCCTCTATATAACCACATTTAGAATACATATCTATCAAAGCAGATCCAATAAACCCTGAACTCAAACTGATCCTATTCACACTTAAATAGGTATGCACCCATCTTCCTTCTTCAACTAAACCTAAATCTGCAATGGCTGCAAGTACACTAACAATAGCAGGAATATCAGGTTTAACTCCTGCACTCAACATTTCTCTAAACAAATCCAATGCTTTACTAGAATAACGATTGACTGCATATGCAGAAATCATAGATGTCCAAGAAACTACATCTTTTTCATCCATCATCTGAAAAACCTCCTCAGCAAGCTCACATCTTCCATTCTTACCATACCCATCAATCAAAATATTACAAGAAACCAAATCCCTCTCAGGCATCTCCCTAAACAACTCAGTCGCCAAATCAACCTCCCCATATCTCAAAAACCCCACGAGCATCGAGTTCCAAGAAATCAAATCTCTCTCAGGCATTTTATCAAACACACATCTAGCAAACCCTATCTTTCCCAACTCCAAATACATCCTAACCAAAGAATTACATACAAATGGATCAAACCACAAAAGGGTCTTCACAATTTGGGCAAAAAGTTGATTCCCTTGATCCAAAGCTCTCAACTTTCCACATGCTTTTAGCACATAAGGAAGACAAAATGCAAAACCACCCAATTGATGATTGGAAGAGGACACCATATGGATATAATAAACGAGGGAATGCAATGGGTCGCCGTATTCACAACAAGCCTTTATTAGGGCATAATAGATGAAGTGATTGGGGTTTTTGATGCGGTGAAAGATGGAAGAAGAGTAGGATAAGCTGTTTGGGAGGTGGGAGAGGGAGCAAAAGATAATGAGTTTGGTCATGGTTGAAGTATGATTAATGAGGTTGGTTTTGATAATGTGAGCGTGGATTTGGTGAAATTGTTTCATGGTTTTGCAGTGTTTTAGTTTAGAAATGGTTTCATTTGGTAGTATTGATGTTAGTGCTAGAACTGAAGTGCTTGCCATGACCGTTGCAAATTTCCCGCCATAGTGTTGTGTAATGCGAATTTATAACCCAAGGTTCCTCAACTGTGGTTAATTTTTTAAATAAACGAATTAGGCTCTTGATTATCAATGGTACCCTTTAACTAAAGCTGGATTGGAGCATATGGAACGATAGTATATTTTTTTAAAAATTATTATTATTTTGCAACATCATTAAAATAAAATAAAAAAAAAAATTAAACACTTATTATACGCAGCATGATAAAAATATTTCTAGTTTAAATCAATCTATAATTAGTTGTAAATTTATGAAATTAAAAAATATATAAAATTATAAAAATAATTATTTTATTATTTATAAACAATTTTAAATCAATTATAACGTATTTATTTTTTCAATAAATATTTTTTATATATTATTTTTAAATTTACAAGATTAAATAGAAATGAAGGTATAATTAAAGATGACAATTTGATTTATAGAGATAATGTAGTTATTGATAATGCTATTTCTTTTCACATATAAGTTTTAGAAAACAATGGTTAGTGTATATAATTACATTGTATATTTTTAAAAAATTATTAAAATATATAATTTCATAATATATAAATTCCAATGAATATAATTTATACTATGTATAATTTTTAAAAATATATTATGTCATGTTATAAAAATTCCATTAGACTATAACAAGATGTAATTTATATTTCTATGTCTTTAAAATATACTGTACTAAAATTTCACTAAATTATAATAATATATAATTTATAATATATTTTAAAAATTTTAATAAAATATATCCTTTTCATTATAGGTTTATTTTGTCAAGCTCATACCAACACTATATATATTTGGTACCTCTCTCTATATTTTTTCTATCTATATACTTTATTTCTCTTTTAATACCTTTTATAATAAAATTATATTGTTTTAATACCGAGGGAACCATTGTCGAACGAGTAACATACACAGCATAGTAGCTTTTCTCTGAACAATAATGTCAATAATATAGTAAGCAAAAATCAAATTCAAAATATCCTTATTCTGAAAATAAGATGATCCATCATTTCTGATTAATCCCGATGAAATTATTAAATTAATTTTATTTATTTATTTTTAAATAAAGCCACTAGAAATTTCTATATGAGATTCCTAATCTCTCTAAAATGCAGATGCCTGCTATAAAGTTGATGTAATAGAATGTTTTATAAATTTTTCAGTTGTGGCTATTGAATATAAAAATATAAACTAAATACTTAATTGGTGTGATGCAGTTAAGGTGACTCTTCTGATGTGAAAAGGATAAACAAGAATATTTGATGACCGAAAAAAGAAGAGGAGGAGAATGCGTAAAACATGGGACAGAAACATTATCAAGTAAGGAATATGAAGAAAAGAGGCAGGGCTCCTTCTACAAATGGCAATAAAGACTTACTTCAAGTTATGAAATGACCTCCAGTAGCAGTAGACCTGTTGAAAAATAAGTATAACTTGTGCCTTTACCAGTAGTGGAGCACTTTATGCTCCCAAACTCTTATAATAATATTATCCAAAACTAAATTAAGTAGATGGCTGCACCATTATAACATTCAAGAATCTCTTCCTTTTTTGACACACTGGACCACCCTATTCTTTCCTAGGTTTCTTTTCTTTTATCTGAGTGCTCAATAACAATAGTTTTTACATAGTTTTGCATCACCATTGTTTATTTTACAAAATTAGTAAGATGCTTTTATTTAAATATGTATTTATTTATTTATTTTTTACATAATCTAAATGTTTGAACCCATCCCATCAGTCAATTCTCAGAAATAGTTTTAATAATAATACTATCATTGTAAGAGGTATAAAAATTAATATTTTATTTATTTATTTTTTTAATAATGGAGGTTATTTTATGAGAAAATTACAGGAAATAACTAAAAAAATTTTAAAATTTCAAAATTAAACTAAAAAAGTTTCATTTATATTTTAAATCTGTTCGAACTTTAATTTTAAAAAATAGTCATTCATACATGTGAAGGGCTATTTTTAAATGAAAGTTTGAAAAATTATTTTTATGAAGATTTTAAAATTAGGTTAAAAAATAAAATTCTCCCTTATTTTATTTATTTTAAAGAATATTAATTATAAAGATAATTAGAAATATTACCCGATAATTTAAAGCATCTATGATAAATTGACGTTCTTACTAACAAATGAGCATGATGTTACCATAACGTCAAGTTCAACAAACCTTAATATCAAGTCTAGGAAGCAAAATATTTTTACAATAAAATATCGCTCATCCAAACTCTGAATTGTCCTCCGTAGACAAATTTAAAATAAATAAAAGAGATTGAAACAAAACCTACAAATGGAAAAACATATTGAGCATAGGCGAGACATTGCCCAACAACAATTACTTCAGAAATAGCTGAAGTACCAGCCCCTCCAGTAAAACTAGTGAGGGGTAAGGAAAAAGCTCTCTTAGTATTTTCAAATAAAGTACCAAAGGCAAAAATATAAATAAATAAATAAAATAAATAAATTCTTAAACGAACATAACATAAACAATCCACTTCGCTTCTGATGAAGCTATAACCGCCGTTACATCCAACCCGTCAAGAATCGCAGAATAAGCTGCATCCAAATTGTCAAGAATCGAAGAAGAAGAAGGCTGGACAACAGCTTGGCTCACCATTCAAAGTTCTTTGAAGTCAGTATAGTACCGGTTTGCTCAAATATGAACTTGTTATGAGTAAGCAATTTATTTGACAACATACAATCATTCCCATCTTGTCATAATTGCCATGTCAACACAATAACACAAGCAGCTCTATCTTGACTCAAATGATCAAACGTACAATTTAAACATAGCCTGAAAATGAGAAAATATCATCAATAACGATAATATCAGTTAGGTCCCATAGAACTTGAGCATTTAGTATCAAGTATCAAAGATTCAATTGTATTGTCCACACTGAGGTTTAAAGCATCCCAATGTCCTTTGCAGAATTTATAGAATCACTATTTTTATAAGCTTTATGGTTTTTGTTCTTCTTTGGCTTAGGATAATATTTCTCGAAGTGTCTTTTATCACCATAATCCAACAAAGAACTTCAATTCTGGCTTGATATTTTTCTTACCCATTTGACTTCAATCAACCATATCTATTATGACTACCCCTGAACTTACTCATTCCCTTACCCTTAACATTGAGTGCATTACCAGATGAATCCCCAATTTCACTTTTACGAATACTCTTTCTCAATAAAATATTCTGGACTTTATCAAATTTTAACTTCTCAAACCACGAGAACTACTAATTGCGGAAACAACACTATAACTCAAGCGGAGAGAACATTAGAATTATGACTCTAATCTCATAACCAAAATAAAAATTTTAATATAACTCAATTAACTAATAATCATATTAACTTTATTAATATGATATACGACAGAACCGTTCTCAAACATCTCCATATTAAACAAATGACGCATACCTTTTTTATTGCCGAAGCTTTCTCATACATATTTGTCAAAGCCTTTAATAATCATGCTATTGTTTTCTCTTTTACAATGTTGAATGCAACGTTTCTTACCAATGTCAAATGAATCAAATCTATTGCTTGCCGATCTTTCAGATCTCACTCCTCTTTAGTCATGGATGTTGGTTCTTCTTCGACAAAGGTTCATGGAGACCTTTCTAATACAGATAATCTTCAATCGGCATCTTCTAGAAATCGAAATTCTTTCCTTCGAATTTCTCAATTCAAACCTTGGCACTATCCATGTTGATAGATTGTTTTGATATGAACTAGACTCTGATACAGGTTGTTAGGGTTTAAACGTCATAAATAATCAAAGACAAAGTGCAAAGAGTAAAGTAAAGAGATACACAGATTTTCATGGTATACCGATTTGACTAATCCATACCAATTAGAGTTTTATTTCATGTGATATATTCTTTTTGTTAGAGCCACGTTTAGGGGAACAAATATTTATAACTTATAAGATGAATATTTATATCTTAGGAAAAGAAAATATACAAGAAAACTAACTAATAAAAGCTGTTCAATAAAGCATGGGTTTGGTATTGACCCGAAATCCATTATTAAACTCCATATCTCAACAAATACCTCATAAATAATGTAAATTTATTATTTTTTATTGTTAATAATAAATGTATTTAAAGTAGTGTTATACTAAATTTGTAATTACAAATTTAATAAAATTAATTAAATATTAAAAATTTAAATACTTTTATATTATTATAAATATTAAAGTTACAATTTAAAGGAAAAAAAAAAAGAATAAAATGATACTGCCCTTAGACCATCTCCAACCCACACATATATCCTATCTCAAATATAAAGTATACTCTATCACTCTATCCTGATTTTCATTCCGACCCTACACATACGCTATATTCATTTTTGGGTCAAATTGTAATTATTTTTTTTGTGGTTAAATTTTACATTCATTATTAATATGAAAGATTAATAATTGTAGATGTGTATTAATAAATATAATTTAAATTAATATTATTATTAAAATATTATAAATTAATAAATAATTAATTAATTAAATAATATTATTAACATAATTAAATAGTTTATTCATTAATAAATAAATTTGAATTAAAATAACATAAAATATAAAGATATATAATTTTAATAACGCGATAAATAACGATTACATTGTCATAACAAAATTAAATATTAAAAGTAGATATCTATTTAATTTTCCGAGTTACCATATCGATCCCACAAATGATCAATTAATGCATCTTGAAGTGCATAATGAGCATTTCTATCTCTAATTTGTCTATGTCTTGCAAGAAACCTATCAAAGTCACCGTTCTCATTTGAAACCATATTATCTGCAATTTTTAAATTGGAGAAGATGATTACTATTATCTGCAATTTTAAATTATATGTATCTTTTTAACTGTAGTTTTTAATTTGTGTATGATTGTGGTGTTTTAAATGTATGTACAAGTTACTTTATGTAGATTTTAATTTATGATTAGTTATTTTATTATTATTTAGTGTTATTATTTAAATTTTTAATTATATTATTATTATCATAAAGAATAATTAATTTAAATATTTTAATTTTTTAAAAAATTAATAATTTAAATTTTAATAATTTATTATTTTAAATATCATATAATTAATGTTTACTTTATAATTAATACTTTATAACTATCAAATATATGGTTAAAAGGATTCAAATGTAAATTTAATTTTGTAAAATTGCAAATAGGTCCAATAGAGCATGGAGAAAAGTAGAACACTATTAATAGTGAAGGACCTCCATGCAAACACCCTAAAAATTCTTGAAATTTGTAATAGGATGGGTGAATTGGATTTGATTTTGGTAGTTTTTCTACCCTATATTTGAGATAGGGTAGTTGGGTTGGAGAAGCCCTTAGAGTTATTTGAAAAGCAAACCATATCATATCACAGCCCAAAAAAAAGGCTTTAATGTAAGGGGAAATACCATGTCACATCAATATTGTCGCTCAAATTCCCGGTTCGATGAATTATTGCATTTGCCTTGCCTTGCATTGAATCGCCCCCACAGTGAGTTAATATAATAAAACCATGTCCGCATGTTTTGATCGAATCGAAGGAGCAAAAGCCACAAACTCGGTATCAAGAATCAGAATCCAATCTCCTGTTCGGACAATATTGCTATTTTACTCAGTCCACTCAAATTTTGCTATTAGCCCACCCACACCACTACTTGGCACACACTCTATATATTGCTTGTGCTATGTTATGCTAGAAACACAACACAAGACATCCAAAGCACAAAGATAAAGAGATGGACTTAAAATTGTCGGAAGCTCTAGTGTTAGGGAAGGTGATTGGAGATGTTGTTGATTATTTCAGTCCAACAGTGAAAATGACAGTCACGTACAGGAAGCAAGTGTATAATGGACATGAATATTATCCATCTGCTGTCACTCAGAGACCCAAGGTTGAGGTTCATGGTGGTGATCTTAGATCCTTTTACACTCTGGTAAGCTTTTAACTTGAGTATTCAATTGCGTTGGTTTGTTTTTATTTATTGATTCTCTTCTCTTCTCTTGCAGGTCATGACTGATCCTGATGTTCCTGGTCCAAGTGAACCTTACTTGAGAGAGCATTTACACTGGTATACTAATCACTCTTTAACTTGTCAATAAAAGACCCGACCAACCCCAATCCTCTCTTTTCATTCATATATTTTCACTTGGTATAAATAAATTTATAAGCCACTAATATTTTAGTGCAAAACTAAATTTTTAAAAGTTTATTAAAGATTATATGGTACAAAATGTTTCTAATTATAATTTGACATGTATAATTAAAACATTAAATGCTTCATGATAATATCCAAGTTCTTTTTATCAAATAAAAGGGGTTCCGGGGAAACCGAAGGTACCTGAGATAGAGAATAAATAAGCTGTTAAAGACAAAAGCAATTTGGTATATTATAATCGGAGGATATTTTGAACAAATTGGTCTATTTAGATTTGAGATCTATTAGTTTAATCGAAATTTTTATTTTTTTATATTTAATTTAACTAATATCTTCTTAAAATTTAACTTAGATTTTTTTATTTACAAATTTATATATATATATATATATATTCATAATAATAATTTATATTTGGTTCCCTATCATATTCTAACTTTCACAGACTTTCAAATTTTATTTTAAATAATATTTTTAAAAAAATAATTGAATTAATTTAATAACCTTTAGTTACATCTAAAATTTACCAATTAATATGATGTTTAGTACATATTTAATAAAAAAATTTTATAAATAAAGATAGAAATAATTTAGATAAAATAAAAAATAAATAATGAGTATTGGAAATTTTAGTAATTACAACATCAATTGTATAAAATTATAAATTAATATTTTATTTATTTTAATTAATTTATATATATAATATTTTGACCATCTATATGTGAAGAATTATTTATTATTTTCTTTTTTTAAGAGTTAGTATAAATAATTTGTTTAGTTATATAATTCTTTTAATTTTAAAAGATGTAAAAATAATTTTATATATATATATATATACTAATTCCACAGCACTCTCTTTGATTGTACACAACAAAAACATCTGCATGATAAAAAATCTAATCTGTAGAATTGTAAGAATGTTATTTGATATATTTTGTTACAGGGTAGTGACAGACATTCCAGGCACAACAGACGCGACTTTTGGTAAGTAGGCTAATTATAGAGCTATATCTATATCGTTATCTATGTGGCATGGATGGTGGTATTATATACTTCGTAATAAATAATGCAGGAAATGAGGTGGGGGGATATGAAATTCCATGGCCAAACATAGGGATACACAGATTTGTGTTCATTCTCTTCAAGCAGAAACAGAGACAGACAGTCACCAACTTACCATCTTCAAGAAATCACTTTAACACCAAAGCTTTTGCCCTCCAAAATCAGCTTGGTCCTCCTGTTGCTGCTCTTTACTTCAACGCACAGAGAGAAACAGCTGCTAGAAGACGCTAGCTACCTACCTCGTCATCACCACAATCTTCTTTCAATTGTGTTTTTATTGTTGTTTCAATGGTTTCATGCTAATAAAATTGTCAATCAACTTAACTATTTATATTTTTGACTTACTCTCAAAATAGAATGGTATTAAAATAGCGGAATATTATTATTATTATATTTTTTAATTTAGAAAAGACAAAAAATTAAAGATTTAATTTTTTTTCAATTAAAATATATTTAAAAAAATTAAAAATTGGAGTGAATAAATTATAAAAATAAATAAATAAATTGAATTTATACATTATTTTTATTGTAACTAATTTTAAAATTTTATTACAGTAAAATATTTTTTTTAAAAAAACTTATGATAATTTAATAAATAATTATATTTTATTTTTAAAAATTTAATTTATACACTTAGAAATATTTTTATTAATAAAATATGAATAATTTATTTTTAAATCATTGTAATAAATTATTAATTTAATAATATATATTTATATTGGACATAAATCACTTATGCGACACATGGTTACTATAATTAGTATTAATAAATATTAAATAATATATATATGTTGGATAAATCACTTATGCAACACATGGTTACTATAACTAGTATAGAAGTACAAGACAAGGGCCTCTCAACTTCAATCAACAATTCAAGCAGATTCACACAGGTGGCGTGAATTGTTCACAATGCTAATTCAACATTAGCGTGTTTACCGTGAATTGTTCACTATGCTAATTCGACATTAGTGTGTTTGTGTTTTTTTCTTTTAACAAAAAGTCTGTTATTATTGAAATGATGAAATTAACTGTTTTGTCAATTTCTACTTTACTAAAAAATTTACATTAAAAATATAAGATTTTGGAATAATATATATAAATAAAATTAGAATGAATTTTATTCAATTTTATGGAATAATAATAATAATAATAATAATAATAATAATAATAATAATATCGACATGTGCATGCATTATGCAGCTAGTGTTCCTCCTCTTCTATAAATAGAACCCACCGAGTAACCATTTTCACCACCAACAGGAAAAGAAAAGGAAATGAAGACAATAACACTCTCACTATTCCTCCTCTTCGTCCTCACAAACCACGTATCTCCGGCGGCTGCAGACTCAGTACTAGACGTGGAGGGCAACGAAGTCATCGCAGGTGTCAAATACTACGTGATCGGAGCCGTCTGGGCCCCTGGCGGGGGCGGCCTAGACCTCGGCTCCGGCCGAAACGGACAGTGTCCAATGGATGTAATCCAACAACCTTCCGATTCAAACAAAGGCACTAGTGTCACGTTCTATCCAGCCGACACCACCACCACTGTTGTCCAAACCTCATCCAACTTAAACATCAAATTTAACGTCGAACCAAACACTACTTGTGACAACCAGTTGCCTGTCTGGAAAGTAGATAACTACGACAATGAAACGGAACAGTGGTTTATTACGACTGGCGGGGTTGTTGGAAATCCAGGGCCCGAAACGATAAGGAATTGGTTCAAGTTTGAGAAATCTAACTGGAGGACTGGCACGTACAAGATAGTTCACTGTCCTTCCGTTAGTGAGTTCTGTCCTGGGACATTGTGCCGTGATATGGGTATCTTCTTTTACAACGACCAAAGATATTTTGCTTTGACGAATTCAGGTCTCCCACCTCTTGGATTGGTTAAGGATTCAGATGATCTCAAGTCTAGGACCAGGGTTAATGCAATTATTTAAAATTATTGTAATTAAAAGTACTACTACTAAGTAATGGTGTTTCTAGCCATAAATAATTAATGGACACTGTACTGTGAGGTCCTTCATTTTAATAATGCGACTACGTAAAAGTAGGTTTTTACTTAAAGTTACCTAATATATAATTAAATTGAAAAATAATTATATTTTTACAAAATGAAAAATAATTTCATTTATTTTTTTTTTTTATACTGGACCTTCTGAAAAGAAAGAATTTATTCTTAAAATTATTAAAAATTCTCTTATCAAATGTTTCTATAACATTTTTTAAAAAAAATTAAAAAAATTCAGTTCTATTTAATCGTTTATAAATATTTATAAGATTTAAATTTTAAAAGATAGTATACTATTTAACTGAAAAACTTAATTGAAAATTGTTTTATTTTTAAAAATAAAATTTATTAATTATTATTTAAAATTCTTCAATTATTTGTTTCACCTCTTAAAATACAAACTAATAAATTAATAATATTTTTTAAAAAATTAATAACTTAATGTTTGAAAATTTTATTAAAAATCATTTAAAAATAAATCAGTTAAAAGTTTTAGAAAGAGAAAAAAGTTTTAAAATAAAACTAAAGAAGCAAATTCTATTTAAACATATGTGTTTGGGCTTCGTGTGATTATAAAATAATCACTTATCAGATGGTGAAATTTCAAATATGCCCATTTCCCATCTTAAATTTAGATGTAAAATAATAATGTATGAATGTAAATCTAGGATGGAGAAAGGTTATATTTGACATTTCACCACACCATAAGTGATTATTACAAGCGGCCCAAATCTATATATATTATAAAACAGAACTCTCAGCGGGACCCACGAAGATGACATGGCGCGCTGAGAGTTCGGCTTTGGGTAGAAAAATGGTTGTTTTTAGCTATCTTTGAATCTCATGATATTTTAATGAGATATTGATGAAAATACGATTTTTAATGAAATTTTATTGATCATATTTTACCAATGAATAACTTACACGTGTCCTTCCTTCCAAATGCCCTCCTTTCTATTTATTCTTCTCCTATTAATTTCATCATGACCTTGTATTTCCAATTCTCACTAGGTATTAAATTTCCATAATAGTTAACCTTTTGTTTCCAATTCTCACTAGGTTTTAATTCCGATAAATAGTTTTCTACCTTTCTCACTTTCAAATTTGTGTAACTCTCATCTTATGCTTCTTCCTAATTTTACTCGCTTTCAATGTTGTGTAATAGAAGAAATGTGAGTAGGTTTTCATTTTTTGCTAATTGCTATGGTTCCTGAGAATATTGAGGTATTTATTTTATATATATATTTTTAATGGTTACTCTTCTTGAAATTTGAGTTCTGATTTTGGTTAATGACGATTATTTTTCAATTGGATTGTTGTGTTTTGCTGAGATGTGAACAAAGTTTCGATTTTTTATGTTCATTTTGGTTTGGTGTGAATTTTTGTTTTCATTTGATGTTTTTGTGTTTGTGATGTTTAGGTGCGTTGTTATTCAATTCATATAATGAACTTTTGTTCATGATATCGTGATTTGTGCTGATTTCAATTTTTCTCTGATTGTGGTTTATGATGCGTATTTTTTATTTTCCAATAGATTTCCATCTTGATCTTTCATTAATGGAAATTTTTCTCTGATATGTTCTTGAATTAGATTTGTGATGCTTTGATTTATCCACTTCTTCCAGTCAAGGCTTTAAATTTTCGCAGAGAATGAGAATCGATTGCAGAGGCTTCTGCTCAATTCCTCCGCAAGGCTCTTCCGGTCCAAAAAGTCAAGAAGCTCAAGATTGTCTACTAGAAGCTCTCTTGTGAAGGCTTTTCATATCAAATTGAACTCGCTCTCTCCTCTTTCCAGACAAAAAAAAAAAAAAAAAAAAAAAAAACTTTTTTCTTTATTTATGTTTTTTCCCTTTTATTTTAATGATTAGAGAGACATTAGATGAAATACTAGAAAACGATGTTGATTGATTAGTATACTATAAGAGATTGAATAAAGTAAGGCACTCTAATTCTACTATCATTAAATTATGTATTTGCGTCATTGTTTTACTCCTTGATTATCTACCATTTTCTTTAGTATTGCAAATTGAGGATTTATGTACACCCGATTAATAGAATTAATTTTATGAATATTTAATTCCTCTCTTATTTCAAATAATAATATATTATATATTTTTTTAAAAGACAAAAGTGAAAATTTTTATAAATCAATAAAATCAATTATGTGGAATTTCACAAATAACCCACTAAAAAGACATTACTATAAATTTCTTATAATCCCAATAAAAAAACAAACAAAAATATATTATTATAAAACAAAATAGAAATTAAATATATTTTATTATTGAATAAATTGTAAATTAATATATCCGTCTGTGTAAATTCTATAAATGTTTTTAAAAAGTGCATAAGTCGTTATAGGGCCTGTTTGGATAGACTGGCTTCTGGCTTTTTTTGGCTTCTGGTTTCTGAAATCTGTTTCAGATGGTGTTTGGGTAACAAGCAGAAGTGTTTTTGCCCTCTCGGAAGCTCTTTCAGATGAAGTAAAAAATATTAACTTCCTGAAAATGGCTTCCACTTCTCTTCTTCTACAGACAGAAGTCAAAAGCAGAAGTAATCCCAAACAGGCCCATAGTGTTTAAATCTATATAATTACATTTGAACTATTGATTTTAATGTTTATTATTTGTCCTTAAATTTGGTAACTTTTCCTTCTTAATAAAATTAAGACTCCTTAACTATTAGGGAAAAACAATTTAGATTTCTCTTTTTTTATATAGTTAAATCTTATATCTATTAATAATTAAATAATTGAATTATAATAACTAAAATTTGTATAGCAAATCATTTAATTATATAAATGATGGTCATGGAGCTCTATATCAATTGAGTTACTTTATATTGAAATTTGGACCAAATTGAACAAAATATTTATCTCTTATATGTATTTATGTTTTTGAAATATGATGTTTTCTATTCTAAAGACATAACGCTACATTTACATAGGTCAAATTTAATAAATTGTAAAATAAATAAAAAAAATAAATTTCTTATTTCTATATTATTTAATTGTATTGAATAAAATTAAGATACTATATCATTAACAATTCCATTATACTCAATTAAATTGAACAAATTTAATTAATTTAAATAAAAATTTTAATGGATCTTTTCTTATATTTTAACTTACATGGCATTACTAATTACTAATTAAATTTGTAAAATAATATCTTTTATTAAAATAAAATATTATTCATGATTAAAATTAAAAAATTGTCAATTTGTCTAATTTAAATGTAACCGCCAATTAGATATCCATTTGTGTTATATATATAATTTAACTTATAAAAATTAAAATAGGATGTCAACGTTAATTATTCTACTTAAACTATTTAATTTTCATCTTTTCAACTTATAAACACTAACATTTTCATAAAATCTCATAAATAACATTAAATGACTAGGTTTAAAGTTATGTTCATCCCTTATTTTATAGATAAAAAAAAAAAAAAAAAAGAACTTATTGCTTTCGCTTTATTTAGTAATAAAGATACGTCGGTTTTTAAATCTCATCTCACTAACACATTATTTCATTTTAATTTTATATTTATATAATTAACCATGTAAATGACCCTTATTCTCTTTTGGTGTACAAAATCTTACACATTTTAAAATCATATAAAACATAAATTAATCACATTCCCACAATTATATGATTGGAATGGTATCAACCATGCATGTTTACAAGTTTCACATAGGAATAGATGTGGAATGGATTTTATATGACTTCTTAATCCTAACAATATTATTGTTTCATTTTTGTTATTAGGTTTTTTTATTAAATAAGTTCTATTGGAAAATTTTCAATTTTGATAGTTTGATTTATTGTTTATATCTATTCATTTCATTAACTTATTAAAAGAATGATAATCAATGCCGCGCAATGCGCGGGTAAGTATACTAGTAAATAAATATACATATATTTACAATCTGTTACACAAATGATAGGAGGCAGATTGTTTACATTTATTGGTTTAGAATCTCTGTTCACAAACTAAAACAGTGTTATTAAACTCAAAGGGGTTAGTAGGGTTCAGTTTCTCAACCATGGTAGTGAATACATATGAAGTGAAGAGAGTTCATAAATGGAAGGGAATGGAATGGAACGGAAAAGAGTGGGAATAAATGGAAAGGGACGGAATGGAATAAATACATCTTTATGATGTAATGGAAAAGTAATATCATTCCATTATTTGTATTTAATGTAAAATCAATGGAATATAATGGGTTTATTTTAATTTTAGGGCAATTTAGTGAAACAAAAATAAAATCATTTCCATTCCATCACTTTCCTCCCAATTTGGAGGGGAAGGGAAGTGAAGGTTTTTAATGGATGGAATGGTATCAATTCCATCCATTTTCATCTCCTTCCATGGTTAAAATTACCATCCAAATAATGAAAACGTAAAAAAATTCCATCCCTTCCCATTCTTCTCCATTACTTTCCATCCAATCCAAATAAAGCCTAAAGGTTTTGCAAGGAAGCCTCGTAAAAAGAAGCCTTCTCGAGAGCGGATCTATCAGATGGTAGAAATTGTAAAAAGTAGATGAAGTAATTTATAGTATTTAAATACAAACTGTATCATCTATTAAAAATATTTATTATAATTATAAGAGTTATTTTCATTATTGTTATTTTATAACTTTTACTTACATCATATAGCCCAATTTTAAAAATTTTACAAAAATAATATTTCAAACTTTTACTTTTCAAAAATGAACCAAATTGACCATTTTATCATTCTGTGAAGATCATTTACAATGATATGTGAAGGTGTGAAGGTGGTCTGTGAAGAGGACCTTCACATATGTGATGGTCTATTTTTGAAAATCAAAGTTTGAGTGACTCAAAAATAGAAGTAAACTTCTATTGGTCTAATTTTGAATTTTTAAACTTTATTTGGTTTATTTTATATAATTTTCCCTAATTATAAACTTAATATAATAAATATGTATAAATCATTTAACATATTTAAATAAATGACTATTTATTTATTATAAATAATAGAAATAATTTATACTATTTTAAAATAAAATTAAAAAATATAAACAAATATTCACTATCCACGCCAAAGTATTTAAAACCTTATTATTGTACTGCAATTCGAAATATCTTTTTGGGAAAATTACATCAAATGGACCCAACAAAGTTTAAACATTCAAAATTAAACCAACAAAACTTTATTTATATTTTTAGTCGTCCAAACTTTAAATTTCAAAAATGGACATTAACACCTTCACAAATTTTCTTCACAGATCATCTTCACACCTTCACATATTAATGTAAAAGGTTTTCACAAAAAGGTAAAATGGTTAAGTTGGTTATTTTTTAAAAGTGACTTTGAAAGTTTATTTTGTAAAATTTTTAAAGTTGAACTATATAACGTAAATAAAAGTTATAAAATAACAAAAATAAAAATAATCCCTTTTTTTTTCATCTCACCTTCTTTTTCATCCACGGTCCAAATTGTTGTCCTAATTATTTTAAATAATTTATTAATTTAATAAAAAAAATACCAATAAATATAATTTAATTTTTTTAGTTTATATAATCTATTATAAAAAAAAATCTTTTATTTTAATTTATTTTAAAATAACTTAAATTTATCATAAAACTATAAATATTTTTAAAATTAAAATTGCAAATAATAATTTGAAATGTAAAAGTAAAATAAAAAATTATTCTAACATTTCTGTAATTTAAATAAAAAAACATTTATATGTCTATAATTACATTTTAAAGAAAAACACCTAACTAAACTCATCAACCAATAATTAATTCAAATCGATAAATTAATATAAATAAAATAAAAAATAATATCACATCTTAATAAAATATAATAATACTGATAAAAAGGACCTCTGCGTCCATTATTTGATTAATAGTAACACATAGTTGCAGTACTTAAGATTACATCCATAACTAAGTTTAGATAATTGGATTAAGCTTGTTCTTAGACTTGACATAATCTGGTTCTTTAACAAAATAAATAGGCAGGAAGGCGTGATCAGTGAGAAAAGACGTCTTTGGCCCCGGTAAATGTAGATTCCAATGGCCTTGCACAACTTGGAATAACAAAACTCACAAACAGAAGAACAGTGAACCATCTTGTACACGCCATTGCTTCCCTCGGACCCAACACTCTCAAACCTGAACCAGTTGGGTACCGTTTCACATCCTGGATTTCCAACAACTCCACCTGTCGTGATAAAATATTCTCCCGTTTTGGGGTCATGTCATGATCATCTACTTTCCATACAGGCAACGTGTCCTCACAAGTGTCTGATTCCCCGTTAAATTTGTTGGATTACATCCAATGGACACTCTCCGTTTCTACCGTATGCGAGCCCTATGCCGCCGCCTATACTCCTCATGGCTGGCTCCAAGTAGTATTTGTAGCCTGGCATCACTGCATCACCATTCACGTCAAATAGTGACTCGGTGGCTGCCGTCTGGTTTGGGACTGAGAGAATTATTGTCTTCATTTTTCGTTTTCTTCTTGGTAGTGAAAATGGTCAGTTGCCGGATTCTATTTGTAGAAGATCTTTCACCACCTGTTTTAAAACTTTTGAAAAGTGAAAGAAAAAAAAAATAATAATAAAATATTTCTAAACCAATTAAAATGGATCAAATGTTTTGGGAGTACACATATTTTAGTCAAAAAGTTCAACTAAGTAAAACAATCCAGCCTCCAACATCCAGA
This sequence comes from Cardiospermum halicacabum, assembly GCA_031304145.1. Taxonomy (NCBI): domain Eukaryota; kingdom Viridiplantae; phylum Streptophyta; class Magnoliopsida; order Sapindales; family Sapindaceae; genus Cardiospermum; species Cardiospermum halicacabum. The sequence continues at coordinate 7,700,404 of CM062390.1, read as the reverse complement.
TATGTATATTAAATTATATCACACTATCTCAAACTTTCAATATAATAAATATCGTCCGTAATATATAAATTTCTAAGACGTAATTTCATTCGTATAAGCATAGCCAACTCCATACAGCTGAACCAAAAAAGTTAAACATGAAAATGATAATTGAGTAGGTGTGAGCTACTCGCCTGTAGATTTCAATGTGGATTAGACCTTGGTAGCGTATGTGAGTGGATAGGTGAACGAGGTCTGGTAATAATTTTTTATGTTTAACTTGTTAAGAAAAATTCTTAGATAGATAATTATTAAAAAAAATACATATATAAATGATATTATTTGATTTTATTATTTTTAATTTAATAATAATTTTTTGAATTTATATACATACATGATTTTATGGTATGTTTAACCGGGTCAGATTCTACATCTAATTCGGGAACACTAAATCTTTTCTAAATTTATTATACTGTATTATATGAGTAGACGTGGAAAAAATGTCATGTATTAAATTACGAAAGTGACTGACATTAAGTGTAGTAGGGTTTGTCGTTGTTCACGTTTGGATGATTATTATACTTGTTAAGTTACTTATATATATCATTTAAAAGAAAAAAAAAAATTGTGAATTTAGAGATTCTTTTTATTAAATATATATTTAATTTAATGTTTTTATTAATAAAAAATTTATTGATAAAAATAATTACATCCGAGCAATGAAATTACAGATGCTGTTTTTATATATATAAAAAAAGAATTAAAAAAATATAAATTCCAAACATATATAAAAATGAAACCAGAAATTGAAGCCAACATATTATCAATTTTATTGAATAAATAAGATAGCTTCCAAGGTCTGGAGGAGGAAGAAAATGACAAGCAAACAACCCACAATCCAGCTCATTGAGTCTAAATCAAAAATAACTTCTTTCTTAATTTTTATTAAATTATTATTTTTTTAAATATTATATTAAATTACTATATTTTAAAATTAAAATAGTTTTTAAAATTTTATTTTAATATTTAACACAAGATTCATACATGATAATTTTTTATTTATAAATTTTTAAACATGGTTGCTATTTCCCACCATCAAATTACTAAATCCAACATCAACTTTACTAAAATATCCATGACATATTTAAATAATTACTTTAAATATCCTTTCAATTTATTATTTTTATTTTAATATAATAAAATTATAAATTATTTAAATAATATTAAAATTACTTAATTACCCTTAATTTAATAATTAATATAAATTATTATTTTTTATAAAATTGTTTAGTTAATTTAAAACTCCTCAATTGATTCATATTTGATATTACCGAACTACTGTAAATACATTACAAATTAAAACTCCTCAATTGATTCATATTTGATTTTTACTAAAATACTGTAAATACATTACGAATCAAAAACAGTTTATGTAATTTAAAAATACAGGATTAATATATAGGATTAATATATAGTTAGTTTACTAATTGTTTTATGTTGTTTTAGTACAGACGTGGGGTGAATGATCACGAGTCTCATCTTCTTCCTCGTTAATATGATTTCAATGAAAACTAAGATCTTGTTAAGTTTATGGAGAATATTAAAGATGATGACTTATATGATGTTCTCCGTATCGGACCATATATTTATGTCTAGTAGAATTATGATATTTTATTTTATTAGGGTTTAAGATTTAGAATGTCATCATGAACAAATATCAATCCCATCAAACTATAAAACTTCATAGATAAAATGATATTTTCAAGGATACAAATGGTATAAAAAAGTTATAAAATAAAATAATTTATTTTGTAGAATTAAATTTAATTATATATTAAAAAAATACTATAAGGTTATATTTGGAAAAAAAATGTTAGCTTTAGTAATTAGGGTGTGGGAAATAACAACCCCTTTTTAAAATATTAAAATAAATAAACCATTATATTTGAATTATTATTAATTTTGTTGGTCCTGTATTATCACAAGATTATTATGATTAAATTTATATGTTATTTTCCCTTTTTTTTAAAAAAAAAAATTCTAAATTTATTTTTAATAAATTAAAAAATTAAAATTTTAAAATTTTCGATTTTCATTCTATAAGAACAAGTTCTTATAGCCCTATACTATTTATAAATTGTGAATAAAATTTTCATAAATATATTAATATAAAAATGATATTTCTTTTATGTTGATATATATATATATATATATAAAAAAAATTTATGAAAAAAAAACTTAAAACGAATTAATTAATTAAATTTATTTTTTTAAAACTTCTTAATTAGAGAAAATTTCTAATTAAAAACAAACCGGAAATAATAAAATCATACTAATATATAGCATAATTTTGAGGTGTGAGTCATGTGAAGAAGAATATTAGAGACCACTAAAACAGGCTAGATCGTAGTAAGACTAGTGTCTTTCCAAATTCCTCTATTCTTCTGGTTATTCACATGCATAGTGCATATATTATTTATCTAAATATTTTTATTATTTTTTCCTTATCCTATAAGTACACAAAAAGGATACATGTGATTCGTGATTTTATTTATTTTAATTTTTTATAAATATATTAAAATAAATTTCTAATGCTAAAATAAATTTTCTTTCTCTATTTTGATAAATACTCCTTGTAATTTATCAATATTAAAATATAATTTGTTAAAAATTTAAATTTCGATTGATAAGTAAGTTCAATGTCATTAGACGAGACATATAATATATTCGAAATTAATTTCGATTATAATTTTATTTAATAATAAAATAAATAAAATAATACTTCCTCTATTTTTTTTAATTGCTACACTTTTATATACACGGTTTTCCATGCTTAATTTTAACGGTAAATATATTTAATTAGAGAAAATCTTTGGTGGGACATAAGATGGTAAGACTTCCATTCACTGTTTGACATGTGTGCATTTAGGTGAGATAAACTATTATTTTATAGTAAATTAGGTGAGAAAAATAATTATTAAAAATACATTGCACACTTTTCTAGTAATGGTGGCTATAAAATAATAGTTTCTCTCACCTAAAATGCACACATGTCAAACGGTGAATGGAAGTGCTGCCATCCTACGTGGTAGGACCGTCCCACCAAAGATTTTCTCCTTTAATTATACATAGTTAAAAATTTTAATAATTTTATATTTAAAATATAGACGTTAAGACGAATAAAATAATATCTCACTTGACTATATTTTTTCTTATAGATAAAAAAGATGAATAGTGTTTGAATAGTAAATGTAGCAATAAAAAAAACGGAGAAGGTATATTTTAATAGATAACAATATAATATATACTCACCTCAAATTTGATAAAAATATTATAATTATACATATAAAATAAAAGTTTAAATAAAAATTCGATAAAAAAATATTAAAATAAAAAATAAAAAGAAAATCTTATTAAATTTTAAAAATTATGACTTTATAAAATAGTAAATAATGTAAAAGAAAAATTATTGTAAGTTACAAATTTGATACAAATTCGGTAGGTATGGGTTATTGTTTTTTAAAAAAATAAAAATAAAAATTAACTCAATGGATTAAAATTGGGTTCCCAAATAAAATTTCTTGGACAAAGTGGAATTTACAAATCATTATAGTAAATATATAGAAAAAAATTCTAATTAATTAACTAACATAATTTGATTAAAAATATTTATAAAAGTTTATTTAAAATTTAAATTTTAAAAATTAAAATAACTTATTATTTATTTTCTTAATATATTTATATTTTCAATATAATCAAATATAGAAATTAATTAATAATTTATTATTATTTTTTTAAATTTTTATTTTTTTCAAATATTTTATTTTGAGCCATCAATTTTAGAAATTTTTGCAAAATCATTTTAAAATTTAAAATAATTAGTAATTTTGCCATTAGATGAATAATTTTAGAATTTTGATGGATAGTCTTGAAATATTATAATATTTGAATAATTTAAGATAAATATTTAAAATTATTAAATCAAAAATTAAAAATAATTAAAATACAATAGTTATCCAAAATGAATAGCTGTTTTGAATTTGTGGTGGTTTTCAAAATCCATGATTGAAAGTAAATTATTTTATTTTTTTTTAAATAACCCATTATCTTTATACCAATATGATCGAAATTGCTGTACAATCAATCACTCATAAACGCTCATTGTCCCAAGATGTGACAAATGCATGAATACAATAATACATCTTCAATTTCAATGAATGTGACATGATTGATTAAACGTTTTAAATATTATTGAATGAGCACGTTGAACTCACACGTTAATATATAATTACACTTTCCAATATATGTAACATAAAAATTAACTTTAAATAAATACCTAATATACATATTTAAAACGGCTTATCTAACTGTGCCTAAGACGCACCGGTTAAAAGTAATTATTTGTTACTTTTGATATAATAATTAATACAGTTCAATTAATGTAGTTAATGAATATCTTTTATTTTTTTTAGAAAATAGAATAGTAGAAATAATATAATTAATTCCAATACCCTTTATATATTTTATTTATTTTAATTTTATAAAAAAATATATAAATCATATTAAATAATGAAAGAGAAAATTACACGTATCATATTTTTTTAGGCAAAAATAGTTCACAGCTCTCTCAATTTGTCACACTTTCCTAGCTAGGTACCTCAACTTTACGGGTTCCATGAGGCTCCCTTAAGTTGTTAAAAATACAAAATCTAGATAACTGAAGCTGATTTGGCAAATAATGTGAGTTTACAACAATCAAAGACGCGTGAGTGGTTATGTTTTGTCCTTATCACCAATAGTGGTTATGTTTTGTCCTTATCAGCAATAATGATTCCTGTTTCCTTATATACAAATGATTTAGGGATTTAGGGTTTATGAATAATAAAATTTAATCAAAGGCAATTTGTTTATGTTGATGGAGTCCAATAATGCCGACAAACCTTTCAAAACCAATCCCCCTTCCAATTATCGATAAACAGAGTAATTGGATTGCCCCTAAAAACATCCATTCCTAGCAGCGATAAAATAACATTGGTGGTATGACCGTTACTGACAAACGCAAAATTCTAAACTTCTTCATTGTGCAAATAGAAGTAGAAAATGACGAACCGGAGGAGAGAATGTTAAACAGGTTTGCAAAAGCAGTTACCAGAGCTGGTATCTTAATCAGGACAAGAAGAATGTAGATAGTCAGATCATGGAACAAAACTCAACACTAAAGAGAAACAATTGGATCCCTAGAAAAAATTAATTTAGGGCACTAATTTGATTTTCAAGATAAATCAACTTTATTTTGGGATTAAGAGGTTCATATATTTCGAATAGGAATATTTCCACCTGCCTCGACATTATTAATCTCTCAAAACAGCCATGTCACACCGCGTGTATTCCACGCTCTGCACATTATTTATCAGATTAGCTCCAAGTGCCTAAAGTTTATATTTTTTGCAACTTAAGGGAGCTAGGTGAGAACTCGTAAAGTTTAGATAGCTACATAGGAAAGTGTAACAACTTGAAGGATGTATTACCTATTTTTCCCTATTTTTTTATAAAATAAATTCAAATGACATTAATATATATATATATAAGAACAAAATAAAAATAACGCAATATAATATCAAATTAAAAGAAATAACAAAATAAAATAGAGTTTAAAAAATAATAATAATTTATATATATATAAGAATAAAATAAAAATAACGCAATATAATATCAAATTAAAAGAGTTTAAAAAATAATAATAATTTATATAATAATTTATATTAACCGGAAATATTAATTTGCTATTTTTACTTCAAATAATAATAATAATAATATCGTTAAAAGAATTTTTTCGAAATAAGTGTAAAGGTTATTGGAATTATTTCAATTGTAATTAAATATAAAATATGAAATATTAATTAAAAAATATATATTCTGAATTTCTTTTATGATATGTACAATTCTTTTTATTATTTAATATAATTTATATTTTTTTATAGAATTAAAGTAAATAAAATACGAAAGAATCTTTTTGAAAAAAATGTAAAGGGTATTCGAATTAATTGGATTCTCTCTCCCATTCTACTTTTAAAAAAAATAAAAAAAATATTTATTAATTATATTAATAGAATTCTATTAATTATTATATCAAATATATAAAAAAAAATAACAATTAATTACTCTTAATCTGTACCTTCTAAACACTGTTAGATAAACCGTATTTAAAAATATAAATACAAAATTTTATCAAATTGATAAAAATTCAGTTAAAAAGTATGATGAATGATTAAATTTACGTAATTGCATTAAACCTGGCCCTAAAGTTCACATCACCTAACTGTACAACGTCACATCACTTTGACTTAGATGTTTAGTGTATTTAAGAAATAAATTTGTAGTAATTTATACCAAATTGAAAATAAAATAAAAACTAATAAATTAAAAGGAAAATGTTGTGTACAGATCATTCTGTACAGTATTTTTTTTAACTTTTTTACCTAAGAGAATAAATTAAGGGAGATGTACATGTACAGTACAGATTGCCCTTTTAAATAATCTAGAGTCCATTTTATCCTTCACAATAATCCTACTAATTAATTAATTACATTTCCAAGTTACGGAACTTTCCTTCACTTTACTTCGCAATTTAATATTTCTCTTTCCTTTTGTCTCTTCATCCCTCTTTTAATGCATTAATTACAGTTATAAAATTTTTTATTTCATGTGCAACTATAATTATTCATTATCTTTTACTATTAATTTTCTAATTTTTATTTTCAATTTGAATTTAAATTTTAAAATATTTTTTTATAAGATATTTTTTTTTATATTTTAAATTCTTTATAAATTAAATAAATTACTACTTCACAACTATATAATTTTTTAAAATTTATAAACTATTTCAAATGTATATTAAATTTATAATTAATAATTAAAGCAAATTAAAATAATATAATAATTAAAATTATTGATCACTAAAATTCTTACTGGTATAATTATTAAACTAATTATAAATTTATTTTCTTATTACATTACATAAAGTGTAAAATGAATAATTTGAATTCGAACCCTCCACCGGAAGGTTGTTAAACTTTTATCCCAATATACATATCATTATGCCGTAATTCATTTCTTATTAATATTTGTGAGCTAAAATAGGTTTATGGAATCCATGTGTTATATTAACTCAATCAACCATTAATCAAAGTCAATCACATTTTCCATATACTCATACATATATATATATATATAACAAATTCGATACCACTTAAATTTAAAATCGCGGATGATAATGGGATCTGTACTAAGTTAGGAAGGGAATATATAATATAATAGGATGTATGAAATATATATATTTTTTAACATGGGTTGAAAAATCGTTTAATCCATGAAAAGATAACAACGTTACTACAGATAAAAAGATTACAAACAAATTCCAACAACTCTCTATATACAAAATTGCTATCTTTTTCAATCAAAATATCTTTTAGGTGAACAACTCCACCATGAGGAGACAAACCCAATACGAAATCTCCTTATGGCGGGACAACCCCCAATCAAAATCTCCTTAACGGCGAAACAACCCCACTTCGAATCTCCTTAATGAGACCCCAACACCCAATGATTATCACCCCCCCAAGCATGACTCAAATTCAATGATCACCACCCCAAAGGGACGAGATATTCTCTTCTTCCTGAGACAATTCTATTTATAGAAACCACCAAACATACTTTATTAATATGTTTCCTTTTTCCAACTTAGGAATACAATCAAACAATTTGGAAACAGATTCAAATTCAAAATAGGAAATCATTCCTTAAAAGAAATCCTTATGATTCAAGGAAATCCTAATGGGTTTAAACAAACTTAGCTGGTAAGAGTCCCAACTTGAAAAGCTTACTTCACTTGGACTTTAATATTTTTACCATTTATTTGTAATGGGCTTTGATCATTTTGGAAAGCTCGCAACTTTATTGTGGTCCGGATCAACCTCAAAACCTAAATTATAATTGATCCAGATTGAATCGGAAAAAAAAATAATCAGTGAATTAGCTAGCTGAATCGAAAAAAATCAATAATTCGACTAGTTAAACTAGAAAAAAAATGGGAGAAACAGCTTTAACTAGAAAAAAAACTTAGACTGTTGAAAAAACTTAAAAATTTTTGAAAAACAAATAAAACATCTTGTTCAACCCGGTCTGACCTTAGTAACCATGAATCATTTAAGAGACCGATTCGATGTCTAGCTTGGTTTTCCCGGATCTGATATGTAGTTATCGTATATTGAGTATGATAATGGATTTTAGGGTATATACCAGGTCATATAATTGAAGCGCTTTATTGGACAGTTTTTATTAAACAATATTATTATTATTATTTTAATCTTTTATTCTCTTTACACTTATTCCCCTAAATGTATTTGTAACAATAGAATATATCGCAATGAAATAAAATTTCACTTGCTAGTAGATTAGCCAAATTAACAAATCATGTAAATCTGTGTCTCTTTAATTTGCTCATTCTTTCCACGTTATTCTGATTGTGTGTGGTGTTTCAACCCTAACCTATATACAGTCACAGTTCACCAAATGGGCCATCAATGAAAAGTTTGCCATCATACCAATCAAGTTTCAAACATCCTTTTGAAAATAGAATGAAAAATTCTTACTAACATTTAATAATTTTACGGATTGTTTTAAACTTCGAGTTGGGAGTCCATTTTGAAATAAATATAAGAGTTTATAATATTGTGTATTTTTATTTCATTCTAATTATATATAATAATAATAATAATAATGAATATTATCTATATTCATATCCAACAATATCTAAAAAGTTTAATAATTTATAAAATTCTCAATTTAATTTTTAAACTTAATTTATTATAAATAATTTATTAAGTATGAGAAATTAAAAATATAAAATTTATATTATAAAAATATTTATGAGAAATTAAAAATATAAAATGTGTATTTATAAAAATATGGATTAAATTTAGAGTGGTATGAAAATAAATTTTATAGGATATGAAAAGAAGAAGAAAAAGTATTTAAAGATGAAAAAACATTAAATATACAATAATTTATTTCAACTTTGGAAACAGGTATAAAGATATGCATTAATTACTTTCCCAACTAATTATTAATCTTTTTCATTGTAATAATTATTTTATAATTAATAAGTAGTCTCTCTCTTGAAGGGTAAGAATGTAACAATTTATATCTGTACAATATCTGTACATGTATGTCTGTACACAAACCATTTCCCATAAATTAAAAGAGAATTAACTAAGAAACATTAAAGTTATAACTTGAAATTCGTACTAGAGTATTTAATTTTTTCTTACATCATGGAACAATAAATACTATTTTATCTCTCCCTTTATCTTCTTGTATATTTACTTTTAATTTTTTTTTTTTAATATCAATCTTAACTTCCATTAACATTTGTATGTAATATTATTCTTTAATACTTATAACTTTTTTCATTTATATATTTAAAATATAAGTACAACGTATTATTATTATTATAATTATAATAAATTAGTTTCATAAAAATTTATATATTATACAATTTGGCAAACCTCATTAATGTAAAAAATTTTAATTTTTAGATTTTTTATGTGAAAAAATATGTAAATGTGTAAATTTAGGTTGAGTAGAAAATAAATATCTATTTAAATAATAATTTAAAATTTTGGACTTTTCCGATTTTGGAGTTATAAAACTGAATAGAATTTTTAGTTTCATTCCTTCAATAATAAAAAAAAAAAATCAATGTGATTTAAATAAATAAGTGGGTATTGATCAAAATCGAATGGAAAAAAAGTAACCTAAATTAAACTGAAAAAAATTAATTTTTTTATCCTCAAAATTAAACCGAATCCAATTGAAGGCAAAAATCAAATCGAAATGATCCAAACATTTCGGTTCGTTTCAATTTTCAATTGGTTTTATTTTTTTCACCCTTAAGTAGCACTGTTAAAACAATCCCTACTTTCAAGCCCGAGATAATGCAGAAATTAATGGATTTTCAATAAGAATTTTCATATTCATTTTCAAATAGGAAGTTTTTGTAGACACTAATACGGATTTCTTTTAGATGTAGCAAGAACAATTAAGTAAAAGGTAAAGTGAGGAATCTGGTTTATCCGTTGGGGGGTTCTGCCGAGATCCCTGCGGAAGGATCTCCACAGAATCTGAAATCTTCTCAACTACATATCTGCCAGTTTAGAGGTTGCGAATGAGACTTGGGCATGAGTGGACGATCCGGGCCTGGACCTTGGACTTAGGCTTGCTAGTTGTTTTGTGCTTGAGCTCTAAATCCGAATCGGTATTAGAAATTCAGTCCCTACACCAATATATGTATATATAACCTACACAAATGTACATATTTTTAATAAATATTAGAGAAATGTAAAAGATTTGAATATTCCAAAATTGTCTGCGGATTGTTATGAAAAATTTCGGACAAAATTATTAAAACTCATTTCTTAAGCATCATTAAACCCAACGGTAAAAATCAGTTTATATTCGATTTTACTAAAAAAACCAATCAAACACTTGGATGGTACTATGACCTATCTAATTGGGATCGAAATTACGATCGAGATCGTGAAGGGACATCGGAGTGCCAGAAGGGATCTGGGAGTAGTGAGTATCGATTTTGGCGAGTTTTGGTAAGTGAAAAATGATTTCTAAAAGTGAATACCAACTTCCTATTTATAAGAACTTGGGATGACCGTTAACTGGAACTACTGATATCTTCGCCGAAGGATTTTCGCAAAATTTGGGATTCACTTTGGCTGCATATCAAACAGTAAGAGCATCGGATAAGATCTTGACCTTCATGAACCGTTTGAGAGCTTGGGTCTGGACCTTGAATGCGATGAGCTTCGACCTTGCTTAATTTGACGGGCCTGATCCGTTTTGAAAAGATACACTATAGTACTAATATCCCATATTCACTTTTCTTTTTGTAATAGTAATAAAAAAAATAATTATTGTATAGTTACATTATTATAGTTTTTAATATAACCACACATTTTAAATTAATGTCTCACTACATTCAGAGCACAATCGCCGATTCTGATCATCTTGCCGACCCTTATCAATTGAACCCAAAGCTCCAGGTATTTTACTGTCTATCATTCACTTCATTCAGACAGGAACTATTGGAAACTATTGTAACCTGGAAGTCATTGCTTTCCCTATTCCTTTCATTTTCTTTATCTTTTAAGTTGAGAGCCGACTTGAATGTTATTTTTAAGTTTGATTAATTAATATATTTACTTCATATTTTAAAATTTATAAAAATTATAATCACAATAAAATATATTCTAATTATATCATTAATCTTATATATATATATATATTTATAAAACTATATTTAAACTCATTATATTAAATTTAAAGTCACCAAAAACAAAATTTTGTTTTATAGTTAATTTAAGTGTTTGGCTAATGTAAAATAGCAAATGTTAGTATTTATTAAAATTTTAACTAATCATTTTAATTATTTTAAAAATAATTTATCTTAATTAATTATTTTAAAATAATCTATTAATTTAAAATTTTAAATGTTTAATTAAATAATTAATTTAATCTAAATTAATTTATATTTTAAAATTATATATAAATAATTCATTTATTTTTATTATTTTAAATAAGACTATTGAAAAAATTGAAGAAAAAATTGTTATAAGAAAAATAATTATAATGTGTTAGAGAAATTGATTACAAAGAGAGATTGAATAGTAGTATCATTAATGTTGGTTGGAAGTATGAAAGAGAATAATGAGAAAGATAAAAAAGTATGAAAGAGAATGATGAAAGAGAGTAATTAATATGGAGAGATAATAGGATAAAAAGAGAGTATTAATGAAGGGTATAATAGACCCCTTAAAACTTGAAAAGCAAATATGTACCATCTATACACGATTTGTCTGTACATATAACCTCTCCCAAATTAAAATAGAGGAGAGAAAAAAAAAAAAAAAAAAAAAAAAAAAACACTTTTAAGATGAGGATCACTACTATGGGAGTGGTAAATAAAGTGTAAGCATTCTCCAACCAATTGTTATATGCTGTTTTTACATATTTCGATGTCATATTACACACCAATGTCGATTATCTCGAATATGAGATTACAGTGAAGCCTAGAAGTAGAGTTATAATGTGCAACGCTATATTCATAATATTATCATGAATTTTTAATCTATTTTAAACTTTGATTTCAGTGTTTTATATATTATATATTTTTAATCAATGCTTTAATTATTTAATTTATTTATAAATATATAAATGGTTATAAATAAATAATTTAATTTTAATTATAAAAATAAATTCAAATTATTATACTAAAAAAATAAATATATTATATAATTATGTATTGAATAGAAAATAGTAATAATACTTAAAATTATTTAATTAAATTAAAATGTTATTATTTTTTTTATATTGAAGTGGTTAAGAAAATATTGAACAAATTTTAAATAATATTTTTTTTAGCAAAATTAAAATTAAAATGAGAAAGAGAATTTTAGAATACGTAATTAGATATGGTTTAAAGAACATAATCGTGATTTGATTGAAATAAAAAAGAGTAAATATAGGTATAAATTTTTGTGTTGTATGTTACTATTTAAATTTTAAAAAAAAAGTTACGCATTCTAAAATGGATGTTTAAGTCCACAGCAGCAAGTGTCACGACACCTCTTTTTAAATTCGGAACGTGAACACTAATTTTATCATTCGAAGGTACTCTAATTTTATTTCAATTTATAAATGATAAAATATGAAAATTTTAAAAAATCAATAAAGTTATATAAAGTTATTTTAAAAATTATTAAATTTTAAGTATTTTAAAAATCTATTATTTTTTTATATAAAAAATTTATTGATATGAGATAATTACATCAAGCGATAAAAGCAATAAAATTACAAGTTTTGTCAATCCCGTTTTGCCAAAGAATCTATAAAAGAATTACAAGATCTTGAAACGTATACGGAAGTGAAACCAGAAATGAAAGCCAATATGTTATCAATTTTATTGAATAAGTAGAATAGCTTCGGAGGTATTGAAGAGGGAGAAGATGACAACCAAGCAACATAGTTCATTGGAACTAACTTAAAAATGATTTCTTTTCTGCCGTCTTTGATGAAGTTAATGGAAAATTCCAAAATTAGAATGGAAAATTCCAAAATTAGGCCGACAGCTGATAACTCAACTTCATTTGATTTCATAATCTTTAAAGGACAAGAGAATATACAAAAGACAACTCTTTTATCCTTCTGAATAACACCACCAGCTCCAAAAGTTCCTGATTTCCCTCCAAAAAATCCATCCATATTCCATTAAACCATTCAAATATTCATATTCCATTAAACCATTAAAATATTTGAAAGATAGTTTATTTAGTTTAGTAAAATTAAAAATATAAATTATTGAATAAAAATTTAAATTTTCTAAATTACTTAATTATTTATTTAGTTTATATTGTAAATTTAAGAAAATAAAACAAAATTAAAAATACTTAAATTATTTAATAAATATTTAAAATTTAATCAAATTATTAAATAATATATATATATATGTATATAAGAAAAACACTCATAAATATAAAAACCGCCACACCAAAACCATTATTAAATTTGATTTTATATGGTTTTGGATGGTTAAAACTTTACATAATCTATCCACTATTTTTAGTGGTTTTTAAAATAATTTTACCTTTTTTTTTCTGTGAATATGAATGGATTAATATTTTTCAAATTATTTTATTATTATATTTTTTTCACGTGTAAGTGTTAATAATATTTTGAAGGGAGACTCATGTGGAGGGAAAATTATATATATATATATATATATATATATATATATATATATATATATATAACCAACCTACATAATTTATTTGGGAGCATGGGATGGATGTATGATGACTAATGTCCTTTATCAATATTATTATGTGGGGTTGCTATGTAATGAGTTGTTTCGAGCAGATCAATCCAATTAATTTTGGGAAAGATAAGGCCAGGCTTAAAGCTTGTGAGTGGCCCACGAGATCAGCTGTTACCGGATGGGTCTCAACCGTCAAGATATGCTGCTACTACAGGCAATTAATTCAGCGGAAATATTTACGTGACATATCTATCTGACAACTACTCATATTGTTCTCAATGTCAAATTCCGACTTATATTACTTTCAATTCAATTTTTAAATTCTATTAACTTTGTTCACCTGGCAACACGATTTCAGTTATAATTCTGTGTCAAGGACTCCAAACTGTTATTTAAATTAATCGGCTAAATTTTCGGACGGAACATAAGAAATCATATCTTCTAATTTTATTTTTTTTTCTTTTGTTATCGATGTTTATGAATAATTTAAGCGTAGAAATATATATATATATATATATATATATGAAAACACCACTACTATTTTTTCAAAAGTTTATTTTTGACGTTTTCCATTTACTTGAAGGAGATTTTAATTAAATCGGATTCCGTCATCACTCCGATACAATTTTATTATTATTATTATTATTATTATTATTATTATTTTTATTTTGTTAATTTTTACTTTCTATTTTTTCAATTATTCGTATTTTATATTAAATTGAATAAATTTAAAAATATTAATTTATTAAATAAAATATATTAATCTATTTATATTATTTTAAGTCAAATTTTTTATATAATTGATAATACCATACAAAATAGATCACTTTTATTATTTATTTATAAATAATAATTCTTAATTCGATAATAAATAAATAAATAAATAATTTTTTTAGTACATTAAACAAATTACACAAGTTGATATGTATCAGTAAAACCTATTTATAATCGGCCAAACGAGTTACATTACTATAAATGAGTTATATTACTATGAAGTTTATTTAATTTTAATTTATTATCCACTTATTTTAATGAGTTCGTAACTATTTTTACATTTTGAAAAACCAATAACAATAAAGTAGTTTGGAGATATGATAGTATAAGGACAATAATTTAGAATATATATAAATAATTTTAAAAAAAATTTAGAGTATTTTGTATGAAAATCCTCCCTTATTAATAATTTTATATTTTTCTCCACATCCTATTATATTTAAGATAATTTTAAAAATTAAAATTTATATATTATTATTTTAACTATATATATTTACATTGTTTTATTTATATTTATATTGTTTTATGGATAGTTATAATAGTTATAAAACAATATTAATTTTATTTTTAATTAAATATTAAAATATTAAAAATTAAAATATTAATTTATTTTTTAATTAATTGATGGTAATTCAAAAAATTAAATAAAAGGAGTTTATATTGTATTTATCTTTAGTATTTTCTATTTTTACTTTAGATAATATACTCGTTAATTAATTTTATATTTATAGTAATAAAAAATTATCTTTTGACTTTTTATTATTTTATTTTATAATTTTATAATAAAATAAATATTAATTCAAATTTTACTTATTAATATATAAAAATAAAATATTTAATTATTATGAAAAATAATTAAACTATTTATTTACTATATTTTAATAATATTATTTACTAAAATGTTATATAATTTCTATTTATTAATATACCATCTAAAATTATTAATCTTGTATTATTAATTTTGAATTCAAAATTTAATCATAAATATAAAAATAATTAAAATTTAACCCCAAAGTAAAGGTAGAATATTGATAGAGTTGGAGTGAAAATCAGAATAAAATAATAGGATATACTTTTATTTGAAATAAGGTATGGGTGTGGATTAAATTTTCTTAACTATAAATTTTAAAGGGTTATTTCCAAAAAACCCTACTTTTTCAAACGTTTCACTTTGAACCCCCGGTTTTGAAAAGTTTGGAAAACCACCCCCAAAATCAAAACCACTAGTGGTTTTGATATTTTTTTTGAGTGGTTTTGGTGTTGTATGAGTATTTTTGATTTTAAGAATTTCCGAATCTCCAAATTAAAGTATATAGAATTTCAAAACCACTCATAAAATACCAAAACCACTAAAAAAAAATACCAAAACCACTAGTAGTTTTGATTTTGGGGTGGTTTTCCAAACTTTTCAAAACCGGGTTCAAAGTGAAACATTTGAAAAAATATGGATTTTTTTGGAAATAACCCAAATTTTAAATATTATTATTTAAATTTTATTATTTTTATTCCTCATATGAGTCATGCTTACCTGTCAAAATGGGTTTGCGTATCATGTTAACCTTCACACGAATACGAACCCATTTACTTGACACGAAATGATTATCAAATAGATTGCAAATTTTTAACATGAACAACGCATGAGTAAGAACGATTTGACACAAACACGATATGATTACCAGATTAATAAATGGGTTATATTCAATCTAATACGTGAACACGAAACTGATATATTAATCCGATTATCAAATGGATTACATGAATTTATTTATTAAAAAATTAAAATAAAATATTAAAATTTAAAATTATGTTTATCTTCAATAAACGGATCAACCCATGTTACGAGTACACTAATACGAATACGACACTCCATCCTAATCGATTTTGTTTAGTATCAATTTGTTACAATCTATATTTTCACCCCTCCACACGCTTCAATAAACTAAAAATATTCTATAATATGAAATAGATTGCCTTTATATGCTTATATCTTTTACCGATTGAGTAAAATATTGATGTGAATATTAATATAAGTATACTTTTTAAAATATATTTTAGAAAAATTTTATTTTAAAAAAATATTATATCTATGGTCTAAAATAAAAAAATAAAAAAATACCGACACATTAAACCACATCAATATTCATTAATAAAATCAATAATAATTCAAATCTAATTATATGTATATATTAATAATTTGAAATTTTAGGTTAAAAAAATATTGAATATGAATTTCATGTTTAACTTTAATTATTAGTTAGGGTTAAAATAGATATTATACTTTAAATATTAATGTTAATTATTTGAGTAGTGGTTGGTTGTTAAATAAAAATTTAAAAATAAATTAATTTTAAAATATAATATATAATTTAATATATATATATTTTAATAATAATTAAGTATATATTTAATAAAAAAATTTAAATAAAACTTTAAATTTTATATTAACTCTAAAAATAAGAAAAAAAGGTAGTATAGTGGATAGCTTACTACTACAATACTCATCCGAACGTAAACAGTCGAGGAAACGCAACCACCACCAAAGGCCAGTCATTTTCTTAACTTGCATGATTAGCTAATACAAGATAAATCAGAAGGACCAGTGATATATTTTTGTCGCATCTACTCAGTATTTGTATAATAAGTTAACATCATGAAACATAATAATTATAATAAGGGTTATTTCCAAAAACATCCCATTTTTTTAAATATTTCACTTTAAACATCCGATTTTGAAAGTTTTGGAAAATCACCCCAAAATCAAAATTACTAGTGGTTTTTGGTAATTTTATGAGTGGTTTGAGTGTTGTATGAGTAATTTTGATTTTAGAAAATTTCCGAATCTCTAAATTAAACATATAAAATTTCAAAACCACTCACAAAATTAACAAAAACCACTAACCACTAGTAATTTTGATTTTGGGGTGATTTTCTAAAACTTTCAAAACCCGATGTTCAAAGTGAAACGTTTGAAAAAATTGGATATTTTTAGAAATAACCCATAATAATAATAATGTAGAGAGGTGGAGTGCAGCTAGTGTGCTCCTCCTCTTCTATAAATAGAATCCAATAAGTGACCATTTTCACCACCAAGAAGAAAATAATAAATAAATAAAAAAATGAAGATAATAGCAGTCTCAGTCTCAGTTCTTCTCCTCTTGCTCTCAAACCAGGCCGTGGCCACCGAGTCACTATTTGACATGGATGGTGATGCAGTGATGCCGGGCAACAAATACTACATAGTGTCAGCCATCTGGGGCGCTGGAGGTGGCGGCCTAGACCTCGCACACGGTAGAAACGGATACTGTCCGTTGGATGTAATCCAACATGGTACATCTTTAATGAGAGGTACTAGTGTCACTTTCTATACTCAGGACAACTCCACTGGCTATGCTGTCCAAACCTCATCCGACGTCAACATCAAATTTAACGCGGAACCGGACACTTGTGAGGACAAGTTGCCTGTGTGGAAAGTAGATGATTATGACCGGAAAACAAGAAAATATTTTATTACGACTGGTGGAGTTCTTGGAAATCCGGGATGTGAAACGGTAGGCAATTGGTTCAGGTTTGAGAGTGTTGGCTACGAGGGAAGCAATGGCGTGTACAAGATGGCTCACTGTCCTTCTGTTTGTGACTCTCGTTACTCCAAGTTGTGCAAGGAGATTGGAATCCACTTTTACCGGGGCCAAAGACGTCTTGTTCTCACTGATCACGCCTTCCCACCGATTGTATTTTTTAAGGATTCAGATGATGTCAAGTTTAGGGCCAAGCTTAATCCAGTTATCTAAACTTACTTATGTGGCTGTAATAAAAAAAAGTACTGCAACTATGTGGTACTACTACTGGTGTTACTATCAATCAAATAATGGATGAGGTCCTTTCTATTTAGTAAAATGGTCTGTTTTGCCAACTTAAAAAAAAAAATTAAAAAAAAAATTAGTGAATAAAATATATGACTATATCGTCTCAGAACTACAACCTAAAATTGGTTAGACCACTAAGGACGGGTGTAGGGCCACTAGGATGTAAGATCTTGTAAGAGAAAATAAGAAGGCTTGGAATTTTGAGGATATTGATTTGATACTACAACACTCAAGTTGGAATTGTTCTTGCGAGGGAAAAAATAAAAGACGAGAAGTAAAGTGGACTTATTTTTGATATGTTCAGACGGGTTATCAATATTTGAGTCATCAAAGGATTTGAGAGTTATCGGAGTAAACTAATTGAGCTGGATTTCTTGAGCAACTTCGAAGTTTTTTAAGTTCATATTTTTAGAGATTTCAGTACGTAGGAAATCGATCCATTAGAATGACCCTCGGCGAGCATTTTGTAGGAAACTTGGTGTTGTTATGAGAAGTGAGTATGATCCCATAATCCTCGCGATTGGATCCCTCATAGAATCCAAGATTCAGTGAGAACCAGGTCAAATATTTGTTGGATTCTTCTTTGACGATTGGATCTAGGCATGATTATTGGTTTGGGCTGAAGAGTCTTACGGGCTTAAGAGCCTGATGTGCCAAATGCCTAGTGGATTTGATTAGGTTGCATAGCTTAGCTACTTCTCATTTGGACATGGAGTCTTTCTTTATAGTTTGGGTCCAGTCGGCCGCATGAGACCATTGGAGATACTCCCATTCATCCAGATGAGAGGCTCATTTAGATGAATTTTCTATTGATAGCGTGTGCAGACTAACCTAATGCGGTTAGTATTCTATTAGGTCACATCCTCATTAAATGCCGTCAATTTTGGCGTCCTTTCATTTTTCGTGTGCTAGGAGACGTCACATCTCTTGGATTCTTACGCATTTTAGGATTGTGACACATATCCATGCAATCATAATGCTTCCAACAACCCTCACCTATCAAAGGAAATCGACCCCTTCATTTCTCTAATTTGTTTCTCTTACCTATTTTTGATATTTCCTTCTGCTTCTAAGGAGACTTCAGAGTCTTTTCCAGATCTTCAATTTTAGGTAATTTGTTCTTTCGAGTTTGCATTTCCCTCCTCTTAATTCTTTCTCTTTATTTTTGTGTTTTCACTATTTTGAAAGATCGGGAAATTGAAGGTTTTTTTTCCTCTCACGTGTGGTTGAAAAAGAAGGGTTTCAATATGATTTTAAGTAAAACAAATCGCTTTTCACTTTATAAAAGTGAACTTTTGATTTTTTTTGGGTCATTTTTCGGCGAGAATGAAACCTTAATAATGGTTTATTTTTCCTGTCTAGGTTAAAATGACTTCTTCGGATTTGAGAGATATCGACGAGTACGTACCAAGCAGATCCTCCTCCTCAGTAGCAAGTGTGGATTTTCATACTAAGAGGAGGATGTCACATGCGGCCGTGGGTAGGTTGAGGAGTTGGAAGGATCTGAAGTCGAGTTCCACCTAGAGGTTCAACTGGTCAGGAGACTGCACGACACAAACAAGCATATGGTTCAGTTTGATACAAATGATGTGTACCCCAAATTGAGACAGGGTTAAAAGGAATTGAATTGCTACCCATATCACCAATATGCACATTATTTTTCGGGAGCCCAGATCATGAAAACTCCAAAGTTAAGCGTGCTCGACTTGGAGCAATCTTGGGATGGGTGACCTTCTGGGAAGTTTTCTCGAAAAGCATGCGAGTGAGAACAAAGCATGCTGGAAAGCATAGTGGTGGTTTGTGGGGCTAGTGGTCAGTCTTAAACCAATTGTGAATGATGTGGTGCCCTGCCACCGCACTTCGGGTTCATTCGGAGGCGGGGGCCGGGGGCCGGACGTTACATGACGCATCTGTAGAGGTTATCATGATGGAATAGTTGGCTATTTGGATCATTTTATGTCTAAAGCGGGCGTACAATATATTGTTATTTAAAAATATTAACTACTGATACTAGTGCCTCATTTAAATAAATGGAGAGTAATAATAAAAATTTAGCGTTTAATATTATTTTGTGATTTTTCACTATAAAAAAATATTTAGAGTAATAATAAGTCTATCATTTATTATAATATAAAATAAAATAAATATTTTAGCAATTAAAATTTTATATTTACATATAAATTTAGAATTTTAAAAATAAATAAATAAATAAATAATCCAAATTGGGAGACATTTTATAAAAGAGAACAAGAACCATAAATCTATACGCAATAAGGTGCAACAAAGTGTTAAATAGTGAAATATCATGCATAATACAACCTAATTTAACACAGTAAAACAAACACTTATCAAAATAACTTGGAATTTAACAAGATTATACGATATGAAACTCAATCTATGATTGTTAAAAACAATAAAAGTCTCAACATCGCACTATGTTGTCCGTCCAACTCTAGAAAAGGGTGATTGGGTCTAACCGAACTAGCTGAAAAAAAAAAAAAAAAAAAGCTTGAAAAGGATGTGACTATTCCTTACCGCCTTGAAATCAAATTGTATTCCCGTGAAACCATCTTGAACTATTATAGTCATAATAAAAGTTCCAACAGTAACACATCCAAAGACACAAAGTGTCTGACTTTAAAAATAAAACAATGTAAATATATATAGTTAAAGTAATAATATATAAATTTTAATTTTTAAAATTATCTTAAATATAATAGGATGTGGGGAAAAATATAAAATTATTAATAAGGGAGAATTTTCATACAAAATACCCTAAATTTTTTAAAAATTATTTATATATATATATATTTTTTAAATTAGTGTTCTTATACTATCATATATCCAAACTATTTTATTGTTATTGATTTTTCAAAATGTAAAAATGATTACGAACTCATTAAAATAAATGGATAATAAATTAAAATTAAATGAACTTCATAGTAGTATAACTCATTCATAGTAATATAACTCATTTGACCGATTATAAATGAGTTTTATTGACATGATATCGTATCAACTTGTGTAATTTGTTACTAAAAAAAATTATCATATTTGTTTATTTATTATCGAATTAAGAATTATTATTTATAAATAAATATTAAAAATGGTCTGTTTATCAATTATATAAAAATTTTTGACTTAAAATAATATAAATAGATTAATATATTTTATTTATTAAATTAATACTTTTTAATTTATTCAATTTAACACAAATTTTACAAATAAAACTAGGAAAATAATGGGTATATAATGAGAGTGTTATCTGTACTTTATAGGGGCGATGAAAATTAGTTGGATCATTAATGTCATGTAAATTACTGTGTTTCATGGTGGCTTTCACAAAACAAATCATCTTTCCAAAATGAAAAGGACATATTCATAATGTGATGTGGCGAAGTATTACCGGTGTCAAGTACTACTAGAAGACAATATATTTTTCTGTTAATTGTCGGCACATGTATTATTATTATTTTTTTCTTTTTTTATATTTAATGACGTTCAAATTCTAATCACTTTGAGTTAGATGTACCCCACTACTCAATTTATTTATCCTTACTGAAATATTCATAAAAATAATAATGATTATATTTTACTTATAAATATAAAATATTTCGGATCGATAATTGTGGAGGCCGCTTGTTAAATTTAACTTTAATGTAGGTGGAAAATTTACTTAATTTAAAATATTAAATTAATTTTATTTAAAAAATAAATTAAAATAAAAATAACTATAAAAATATATTAAAATATTGGATATAATTTAGTATTTTTATTATTAATAAATTATTAATTTTATAAATATTTTCTAATGAAATCACTAAAAGTATCTACAGGAACATTAAAAAATATCTAAGAAAGAACAAAAGATGTTGACGGGATGCTACTATAGTAAATAGATGCTGAAGAGATATGTCACTTAGAAGAAAGAGAAAATAAGATGCTAAAAGAAAATAAATAAAATTAAAATAAGATGCTAAAAAAAAATAAATAAAATTAGAATGAAATTTCAGAGGTATAAAATTCAAATGATATGATTTTAAATTTTCTTTTTCTTTCTTCTTTTTAGTGGCTACAAATGTAGCCATCTAAACAGATTAATTGCAAAAGTGGTGCAGTACTAATATATTTTATGCTTGGATATCTACGGAAAAAAATACTGTCATTACAAATATAATTAAAAAATTATTTAAAATATTAATAAAAATTGAGTGATATTCAAAATAATAAATATAATTTAAAATGTTAAGTAATTTTAAAATATTTTTGTGATGCATTTTTTACGCGACCATTTATTCAATTTTATCATTAAATAAAAATTTTACACGATTAAAATCAATATATACTCCTACGCAACATCATCTTCTATCACTACTAAACTTTTACTCTTTCACAAAAGATAATTTCTGATTTGGGAAGCTATAAATATTTAAATACCCATTCTTAGTTCACATGGTACATACAATTTACAACTTTATAATGTATGTTTAGTGGCATTTTGAGAATTTTAATATATTGAGTTAAAATTAAAATTTTAAAATTTATGGATAATAATAAAATTAAAATAAAACTTTAAAATTTTCTATCAAAATATTTTTATAAATTTAAATTTAAAAATCTATTTTTAAAATTTTCTCACTAAATTATAAAATTACAAATATGAAATCTGATAGATATTTTGTGATTTTCCAAAAAGCTATTCTAAAATATAGCATGCTTGAGCGATTTTACATTTTAAAAAAGTATCATTAGAAGATAATTATCAACCAGTACAAGTTTAGGCATTGAAATCGTTGTGCAATCAATTATGCATGAATAATCATTGTCATAAGAAAGGACAAATGCATGCATCCCATCTCTCTTAAAATCTATTAATACATATCCGGACAATAATACATCTTTATCAAATTCAATGAATGTTACATGATTGAATCCACGTTTTAAATATTACCGATGGAGTATATATATATATATATATATATATATATATATATATATATATATAAATAAATAGTGGATTAAGAAGATTTGATTATTTGGGGAGGTAAGAAATGCGTACATGTATTGTATTGGAGCAGTGAAAGAAAACAGTTGGGGAGGTCTTCTGTTAACCTAACGTCACATATTACATATATAGTACGTACTGCCTTGTTTGGATCAATTCCATTTACTAAAATATGGTTTATTAAATTACGATTCTAATTTAAAATCATCTGGATAGTGGTTTCATAATGGTTGGTTTCCAAAATAAATAACAATAGACTTACCAAAATTTTCACATCTTATATTACACAATTTTTCTTAATCATTTTAATCGTCATTTCCCTATCTAGAATTGTGGAAAAATATAAATTAAAATAAAAAGTACTTTTGATAAAGCATTTGATTGATATGGTTAGGATTGCCTTGAATCACAAGGATTTTCTTCCGTAAAAGGCTTTCCTATTATGAGTTTGGATTTGTTTGATTCCTTGTTTGGAATGATTTGATTTTCCTAGTTTGATTAATTGTATTCCTTAATTGGAAAGGAAACAAATTAGGAACGTATGTTTGATTATCACTATAAATAGAGCTATCTCATTAAGAATAAAGTATCTCGTCTCTATGGGGTAGTGATAATTGATTTGAGGTCATGCCCTAGTGGGGTGATAATCATTGGGGTTGGGTTCTACCATTAAGAAGATTTTGTTTGGGGTTGTCTCGCCGAAAGGAGACTTTGTTTGAGGTTGTCTCGCCGAAAGGAGATTTTGTTTGGGGTTGTCTCGTCATAAGGAGATTTTTATTTAGGGTTTGTCTCGCCGCAATGAGATTTTTATTTAGGGTTGTCTCCCCATGGTGGAGTTGTTCGCCTAAAAGATATTTTGAAAAAAAAGCAATTTTATGTGGAGAGAGAATGTTGGCTGAATGATTAATAATTCTTATTTTCATAGTAAAGTTGTTATTTTTCCGTGGATTAGGCAATTTGCCGAACCACATTAAATATTGTGTTTGATTTTGTCAGATTCTTTTGGTTGAATCAAACTTGAAATTAGGAAGAAAGTAAGATAGAATCGGAAATTTTCTTATATATATAAAAATGAAAGAAGAAAAAAAAAAGAAGTCAATCAAACAATAAGAAATATAGAGATAATAGGATGAAGTATAAGATATAGTGATATAGAATGAGAAAATATAACTTGAGAGGAAAAAAAATTAATAATGAAGAAAGTAAAAACATGGTCCGGGAGAAAAAAATGGAAAGATATATATTATTTAGGACATTGGTAAATATCGCATCATACCGCATCCTATCACTTCATAATTTACAGTTTTATTTTTAATAAAAATTTTAATTTAAAAATATATTTAATCAAAATAAAAATATTTGATTTAAATATAATAATATAAAAATATCATTATTCTGAAAATTAAAAAATAAGAGGATAAAACCCCTAAAAAAATGGTGTTATATTCGGCTCTCACAATATCCTAACCAACTAAATACGTCTTTATAAATAAACGATTTAAAAACTTTATTTCAAAACAAACTTTCTTATTAAACTACTACAATAACGTAACAAATATTATTCAATAATAATTTACAAAATTCCAGAACTAAGTCTTGAGGCTCCATATAAAGTCTTTTCAAATCAAATAATTACCTCTTTATTTTATATATAAATCAAACTCATATATAATATAATTTAAGGGAAATTACAGAAAATAATCTAAATAAAATTTAAATTTTCAAAACTATTTCAAAAAAATTTCATTTATATTTTTAATCTATTAAAACTTTGATTTTTCAAAAATAGCCCTTAACAGCTGTGAAAGACCCCCTTCACACCTGTGAAGAACTATTATTGAAAAGTGAAAGTTTGAAAGATTATTTTCATAAAGGTTTTAAAACTGAGTTATATAGTGTAAATAAAAGTTATAAAAGTCTAAAAATAAAATTCTCCCTATATCTAATTACTAATTATATAAATTTTAAATATAAATTGAATTAGAACATTCATAAATTAAAATATTAATTAATTAAGAATATATTAATTAATTAAAATAAGGATAAAATTGAAAATATACAGTATTAATTAAATTAGCGTGTAGTATTTACCGCATTTGATTATTTATAACTTAAAAGTAGTTTAGTAATAAAAATAAATAATTAATGGTAATTTAAAATAAAAAATATCAAAATTCCGCGTTATTTAGTTAAAGGGCTAATAACTTTTATATAATGATTGCAGCAACCTCACTCCTAAAGCTTTTTTTGGGGTTGGTTAGGCTTTTTAACACCACGTACCGTTAAAAAAATATTAATTAAATTATGAAGAACCATAAGCTATTGGACATTAATAGTAAACCTGGAAATTTAGCCCGCGGGTTATGGGCCAGCCCGTTTAACCTGTGGGTTGGCGGGTTTGGACTAAAAACTGAATAACCCGTTTAACATGCGGGTTATTTAAACCCAGTCCGTTTAACCCGCGAGTTAAACAGGTTGGGCCGTACTTAACCGCGGGCCAGCCTGCAACCCGCATACCTTAGTAATGTAATTCTAGAAATAAAATAACTCAAAACACAACCCAACTAGCACTTTCTCTCGCTCACATCTTGAAATCAAACTTCACATACGACTAGTTGTGTTATAATACAGTTTACTTGTGGTATTATTTTGCTATAAAAAATTTATGTATTTGTGAAGCTCTTGTGTCAGAATTCTATATATTGCTGATATAAATATAAAGGGTTATTTCCAAAAACACCCCATTTTTTCAAACGTTTTACTTTGAGCACCCGGTTTTAAAAATTTTGGAAAACCACCCCCAAAATCAAAACCACTAGTGATTTTTGGTATTTTTGTGAGTGGTCTTGGTGTTGTATGAGTGGTTTTGAAATTCTATATGTTTAATTTAGAGATTCGGAAATTTTCTAAAATCAAAATTACTCATACAACACCAAAACCACTCACAAAAATACAAAAAATCACTAGTGGTTTTGATTTTGGGGGTGGTTTTCCAAAACTTTCAAAACCGGGTGCTCAAAGTAAAACGTTTGAAAAAATGGGGTGTTTTTGAAAAAGACCCTAAATATATATATATATATATATATATTACTTTTAGTTACAAATTCACGAAAATTTGATTTTGAATTTATAATTGTTTATTTAATTTAGAAATATATACAATTTTTAATATTTTTAATTAAGTAGGTCAGCCCGACTCGTGTGGGTTGGATTAGGGCTGAAAATATTTCAGCCCATATAATATGCGGGCTGCATAGGCCTGATCCGTATAAGCCCGGGCCCGCATAAACCCGCAGCAGGTTAGCCCGACCCGACCCAGTTTACAGCTCTAAACGAAAGTGAAAACAAATATAAATAAATTAAAGTGAAAATTCTTTTAAATGTATTTTTTAAACTTCAAAATACAATTATAAGTTTATTTTAAAAATATAAAAAACAAATTTTTAAAAGTTTGATTTTCATCGAATTTCCGAAAATACCTCTAAATTTTTATCATTCACAAATTCTACACAATTTATAAATTACGGTCACAGTCTATAAAGTGAGATTTGCGAACTTTTCAAAATTGACCTCTTTTACGATCTAATAACAAAATTTTCTCTCAATTAAATTATAAAGAACCCTACCATATCAGACATTAGTGAAGAAAAGTGAAAACAAATATAGGGGGCGGTTTGGTTATAAGTAAACCATATCCTGCTGAGCAGAGGTAAATATCTCCATTATAAAATTCGTGATCTGCCTGTACTTGTAGTTGCAATTACTACTAGTGTATAATAAGAAAAAGAAAAGGAACCTGTAATTGTAGTTGAGTTTTATTAGTGAAATGAACTTATATAATGTTCATTCATTATTCATAGAAAACCATACAACAGAGCCAGAACTCTACACTACACGACAGAGCGAAGCCCTCCGTCAAAGTTTTCATATGGGGAAAACGGAAACAAGACAAAAGTGAGAAAATACTTGGTCAACGCCAAACGTGATTGAGCACTAGTCTCCGCTCCAACGGCACCACACGTACGGGCACAGTCGTAACAATTATCAGGACAATAAACAATCTTATAGCGATCAGATCCAAAAGCCTCCAATTTGAACCAATTCCTGATGGTTTCATATCCATAGTTTCCGACAACACCATTAGTTTCAACGAACATGCCGCCATAATTATCCATACTCCACACTGATTTGTTGTTACAAGTGGTGTTGATGTCGAACTTGATGTTTAAATCGGTGGAGGAGTAGACAGTGTTGTTGGTGACGGTGGTGTTGTCTGCTGGATAGAATATCACTGGAACGCCGTGGAAAGAGTCATCATCTACGATCACGTTTTGTGGGCACTCGGAGAAAAAGCCGGCGGTGATGTTTAGGCCGCTTGCTCGTCCAGTGGCTACCATGAGGTAGTATTTGGTGCCGTAAGTCACTTTTTTGTGCATGATGTCGCGGACGGGAGTGGGAGTGGGAGTGGTGTCGTCCGAATAAGAGAATGTAGGGTTTTGGAGGAAAATTAGTATTATCAGGAATGTGAGAGTGCACATCTTCATTTTTCTTTGCTTTGTTGTGTTTCATTTCTTTCCTGGTTGGGGTTTTTATATTGCCAAAAAGATGAATCCAATATTGAAGTGTGAGATTGAACCCGAAATATACTATAATTTTGAAGTGTGACTCATGTGAAGAAGAAAAAATATAATCTACTACTAATTGTCACTTTCTTTTTCTATTAATACTCATAAACGTAGTACAGTTATTGTTCTTTACCACTAGCATTAGATATTTAAATTACTTTGTTATTATTTATTTATATGTCAAGTGCGTAAAATGTATTGAAGCGTGACTCAGGTGTAGAAGACAAAAATAAAACTCACATTCATAATTTATTGGTAACCACATGGGAAGGACTTAGTACCACTAATATCCTTTACCAATATTATTATGTTTTACTGTGGTTAGCATTTTCGCATATTATGTTACTGTAATATAGTTTAACATTCTTCTAATTTTTATTTTTTTATTATCTGATGTTTATATATTATATATATATTATTAATTAGTTATTTTATTAATTAATTATTTTATTAATTTATTTTAAAAAATTTAAATCTGTAAATATAAAATTTTAATTATCAAAATATTTATTTTATTTTAATAAATACTTAATAATTTATTAGTTACAGTAAAATAAAATCTGACGCTAAATTTTAATTATTAAAATATATTTTGACATTCTTAATTTATATTAAATACATTGATAGTAGAATAAACAGTCAAAGCTTTGCATATTATTTTGTTATAATGTTACATAATCTTTTATATATTATTTTTATTTTTATTTTTATTTACTATCCATGCACAATAATAAATAATCGATTAGATTATATTAGTTATTTTGAGTTTATTTATATTTATTTAATATTTAATTATTCTTTCAGGCAATAAAATTAACACATAAGAATAGCACCATTGTTTTATATATATATATATAATTTTATTTTCCATTTTATTTTTATATTTTGTTTCATTTTTCATTTTTATTATATTTTAATTTTTATTCTTTTAAAAATAAGACTCTAATATTATATATTTTTAATTTAAATAAATATTACATCATTAGAATTTAAAATTTTAAAATAATTTATTTTTAAAAATTCTAAAATATATTCTAAAATTTATTAATCATAAATATATGAATATTATAATTATATATATATATATTTATAAATTTAATCAAGCGCTTTTTTTTCTTTTTTATATTGATCCTTTTAAATTGTTATTTTTAATTGTATATCTGCTAGTAAGAATTTGTTATTTTTTTTAATTAAAATTTATTTTTATACTAAAGTATGAACAATAATTTTAATAAATCTGCTGTTCAAATTCAGATATTGAAGTTCCGGCACAGTATATGTTCATGGATTAAGATTTGAATGATTCAACGTTGAACTCGTATCTGTGTATACCAACGACCACCTGACCTGACCACAGTAGACATCGTATTCAAGTTCAAATTCTTCAAAACCTTTATATGATGGATATGGAATTTTGACCATTTGATCCTTCCTACTTGTATATTGGGTCAAGGTCCATAGTTAACCCACATGACCAAACAAATAATATGTTATGTAAAGATGATGCAATTATGATGGTGATCATCAAACACCAAAGACCACATGTTTCCTCTCCAACTTCCCTGTTAACCAGCACTAATATTAATTTGAGTGAAAATGTAATATTAATTCAGAATGGTTTATTACAATTATTTTGTTTATAAAATATGATAAAAAGTTATTCTTTTTATTAGGAAATTATTTTTAAATTTATAATAAAAGTGAAGAAGATAAAATTGAAACACAATGATAACCATAAGTTTTGTCAACATGCACATCGTTACCTCAACTATGTTATTATTAGGAGAAAGAAGTATACAATAGAAATAAGAGAGAGTAATGATGGTATGTTAGGTAGAAAAGGTAAGTGTCAAAGTTATTTGGACAAATATCCTCTTAATGACGAATTACCATCCACAAATTTCACCAAACCTCCTTGATTTTTTAACACCCAAAGATCAACACGTCATTAACTCATCACCAATTTATATATATATATATATATATATATATATATATATAAACCTACTTCGAATTACATTCAAAATTCTCAAATTATCATTGGATTTGAAAATATTTTCCAAACTAATTCCAAATTTTTTTTAATTTTTTTTTTTTAGTTTAGGTTTTGGTGAAAAACTCGTAAGTTTTATTATTATGGTTAACATATATCATTCGCCAAACTACTCCATATCTCAGGGCATTGAGAGAAGTATTATAATGGGAGAAAATGGATTATTATCAAATATAATAACATCATTAAGAATATATATATATATATATATATATATATATATAAAAGAAGAATGAATTGAATTGTATGAAAATAACAAGTGCGTACATTGGAAGTTTTTCTCATTAACTTTGATTTGCATAGTATTGAGGTTCAGTTATGAGTCGTATTTATTTATGCAAGTTATGGATGAGTTGGCCGAAAGCTTACGGAATAATATATATTGGTGTTTGTTATTTGTAGATGATATTGTATTTAGTGATGAAATTAGTAAGTTGTAAAAGTGAAGAAAAACTCTTAAAAGGAAGAGTTTTAAGTTAAGTGGGAGAAAAATGAAATATATGCCTTGTGAGTTCAATTTGAAGAAGAAGTAAGTGCACGAGGTGAATTTGGAAGGGAGTTTCGATTCCTAATACCAAACAATTTAAGTATTTCGAATCTATGTTCCGGAATGATAATACAAGCTGAGTGGATGAATTGGAAGGGAGGCATCAAGAGTTCTCTACAAAAAAAAATACTACCTAAGGTAAAAGGTAAATTTTATAAGACAACGGTTCGGCCAGTGATGCTCTACCTAAATGAATGTTGGGCACCGACGGGACAACATCCCTATAAAATGAATGTGGTGGAGGATGAGAATGTTAAGATAGATGTGCGGACAAATAAGGTTATAATGAGCATATTAGAAAAAAAAAAAAAAAAGCTCCATATCGCGTAGGTTAATGATGAAGTAGAGGAAAGTAGACTCAAATGGTTTGGGCATGTTAATGAAATCTCCACATGCTGCGGTGCATAAATATGGAAGTTGAAGTTTACTGATAACTTATATGTTAATATTTTTATTCATCGTTAAGTCATTTTGAAATAAGAAATAATTTAAATAATTATTTCAATATACTATGGTTGTAGATAATAATTTTAAAATTATATAAAATAATAATAATTATTATTATTATTAGAAATAATTTCATTTTTAGTCATTTCAAATTTTAAATTAAATAATAGATCACTCAAATTTTATTTTAAGTTTTTAAATTTTTGAAAGTTTGAAAATTTAAAAATAAATCAAATCGATCAACATGCATCTACAACTTCATGGCATCACCAGCCTGTGAAGCGAGCTAATTTAAGGCTGGTGCAACACGCTTCACAGACTGAGGATGCCGTAAAACTTATATTTTATAATTTTTTTCTTTTTATATTATTAATCATTTTCGAGAAGAATAAAAGTTATACTAGTACTTTCCAAAATGGTGATTAAATAAAAAAAAAATAAAATTTTTTTTTCCAGACATATATCCAAAGCAAAAAGTTGAGTGCGATAATTTCTTGAGCAAGAAAGATATGGAGGGAGTCCTCCGGAGATATTCTCTATATTACTGAAATCTCAAATGACATGCCCTCTCAATCATAACATAGCATAACGCGGTTTTTAGTTTTAACGTAGTATGAAAGTTTGAAAAAGAAAACATAGAAAAACAAACCGTCTGCATAAAGAGTTCAGGGTTGTAATAGTATGTGCTTATATATCTCCTGAAAATCCGGTGTTGATAAATCCTGTCGGCCAAAATTTTCTACCACAATGTTTTCTTCTGTGAATTTCCCGTAGTGGGGTCATTGTCCACACATCAGAGGCATCCTTCACGGACACTCATGTATCGTATTCACCTGCACTTGCACTTCCTCAAAAGTGGTAGGGTTTTGCAAAAGTTTTCAATTAAGAAACAAAGCAACTGTTCACTCAGAACATGCTTCTTATGTACCTCTTTCCATGATCTATGCCTCAGCTCAACTGATTGTCGTAAATTAGGCGGTAGTATTTTTCTATCAAATTATTACACATACATATGGTGGATAATCGGTTATGCACACGTGTCGCTAGAGGGACAAATGATGAAACACATTTATCTACATTTTCGTCTATTTTGGGTCAGGTCAGGCAGGCGACTTTAGATCCAATAAAATCAGCTCAAATGATGCGGATCCGATACAGATCCAACTCATATCTACAAACAACTCCCATCGGATGAATTTTAATTTTATAGATATATTTTTAAAATAATAATAATAAAATGATGAAGTTGATTTAATATAAAAATTGTTATTTAAAATTTTTAAATAAATAAATAAATATTTATCATTATATAATAGATATAAAAAAATTAATGGATCTTAATTTATTTAATCTATAAAAAACTTTAAAATACCAGTATTTTTTTAAAAACTTTAAGTAAATTTTGAATATTTTAATAAATTATTTCTATAAATTGATATAAAATAAAAATTAATACAAATAAATAGATTTAAAAATCATTCATTTAAATTAGTAAATATAAAAATTTAAACCTTTTATTTTGAATTGCAATATTGTCTTAAATTCACGGTATCCATTTGAGATGATTTAGAAATTAAAGAGTTTACGTTACTTTAAATTCATGATTTTTATATTTGATTTCAATTATAGTTATAAAATAATTATTTATAAAATATTAAAGTATGAACAAGATTTTAAATAAAAATAAATATTAGAATTTCGAATATTATTAGTTGGCTTCTAAACATTAACTTATTATTAAAAAAGTCATTATGAAATTCTTATAGATTTGATTTTTTTTAATGATTAAAAATGTATTGATTTTGTGAATGTTGATAATATTAGAGAATGACAAAAAAATAAAATAAAAACTACCGATAAAATTTAAAAAAAAAAATGATATATTTAAATTTTGTTATAGTTAAAATAATATATTTACAAAAATTAGATTAAATAAGGATATTTCGAAATTTATTTTAATATTTAGACAGATTTTTTATAAAATTTGATGTTTGAGGAATAAATATTTCGAATAAGAGGAGAAATATTAGCACATTTTACAAGTGATGATTTAATTACAGCTATAATAA
Organism: Cardiospermum halicacabum; assembly: GCA_031304145.1. Lineage (NCBI taxonomy): Eukaryota > Viridiplantae > Streptophyta > Magnoliopsida > Sapindales > Sapindaceae > Cardiospermum > Cardiospermum halicacabum. The sequence continues at coordinate 7,667,157 of CM062390.1, read as the reverse complement.
TTTAATATATTTTTCATTATATTTATAATAAGTTTGTGGAGATTTTTTTTCTCTAATTTAAATTAAGAAAAATATTAAATATAATATTATGTTCATATTTTTTTCTTTTTAATGTATTTATCAATCAATATTAAATAATTATTTTATTTTAATAATATTTTAATTTATTTTAATATTTCAAAGCATTCAAACTATTTTAAAATTAAAGGTAGGGTATGTATGTAATAGTTTCAGTTTTTTTTTTTTAATAAAATTAAGATTAAATGTTTTTTAAAAAAAAAAATAGTTTTGAAACTAAAAATTTTCCGAAAATAATTTCAAAAGGTGAAATTAAAAAAAAAAATCATTTAAATTAAGTGCAAAGTATGTGGAATATTCTTAAGTTGATGGAAACTGAATTTTCAAGTCCAGATACAATTTTATTCAACCATTGAATTCTTTTATACCCTAATTAATAATACAAAAACGTCAAACATGATAAGTACCTAAACATGTAAATGCCATCATATCCATCGATTTCATAAAAACAATTAACAAATGGAATTTCTCCGCAGCTTATATTGAATTAAATTAACTTATAGCAATAATATAATAAAAGGTCATCAAAGTCCATTAAATATTGGGTAATGGAAGTTAAACTACATTAAGCATATTTTATCAAATCCATAATCATGACATTCCTTCAAGGTCCATAATCTTAATTGCCTTTTTTCCTCTAATATTATTTTCCTCTTCTTTTAGGTATTGACTAAATACATACCTATAGACCATATTTATTATTTTATTTTTAATTGAAAATTCTAGAATTTGATGTCAATGTATATTATGTGATATGTGTGAATATTGGTCAAGGTTTTGCACTGCATATTGCACAATAAAGATGCAAGTAAAATCCCAACATATGTAAAGTTAACTTTACTTTGACATTGTTTAAATAGTGGAGATTTATAAATAAATAATTAAAACTGTTCATGATAAGAAATGTAATTAATATATCCTACTTAGGTTTTGATAAATTAATTTTAAAAAAATATAAAATTTTCCGATGATTAATTATGAATGATGAATTTGGGTGTCACAGGGTTAAATACAAATTGAACATCCAACCCCTAATGTTAAATTGCTTTTAGAAAATTGCATCTAAATTATTCCTTATTATTTTATAAAATTATATTTTATTTTCTTATTTTTAAACAAATTTTTAATTACCTAAATCAGGTTAAAAAAAGTGAGTTTGTAAAAACGTTTTAAAACGGTATTTTAATTAATATGTAAAATAGTATTTTTTGAAAATTATTAAAAATAGTTTTCAATTTAAAAATATTTATTTTATTAATTTTTAATTTATAATTAATTATATTAATATTTTTTAATTATATTTAATATATAAGAGTAGGAGTGTACTCCTAGAGCATCTCCAGTAGCATGTGAATTAAGAAATTCTTCACAGCGATGTGGAGAATTTTTTTTAAAAATTGGGCTCTAGTAGTTGATTCTATTTCGAATGTGAAGCTGACGTGTTATATTTTATTATGGAAAAATTATATAAAATAAACCAAATAAAGTTTACAAATTCAAAACTAAACAAATAGAAGTTTATTTCTATTTGATTTTCAAAAATAGACCATCATATATGTGAAGGTCCTCTTCACAGACCACCTTCACATCTTCATAAATTAGTGTAAAAGATCTTCAAAAAAGGATAAAATGATCAATTTGGTTCATTTTTGAAAAGTGAAAGTTTGAAAGATTAATTTTGTAAAATTTTTAAAGTTGGACTATATGATGTAAATAAAAATTATAAAATAACAAAAATGAAAATAACCCTTTTATTATTCAGAGTGTGAACTTCAACTGATATTTGTAGAGGGTCGAATCCACAGCCAACTCATCTAAATAAATATTATTATATTATTTTATTAAATTAATCTTATGATCTCTCTTTTTGTGCGGTAGAGATTTAATTTAATTAAAATTCTAACAATTATAGAAATAGAAAAAATATATTAGATGGTGACTACTGCATCACTATTTTAAATATACGCGGTCTATTTCTAAATATTTAGCCACGTTATTATTCACATCCTTTATTTTCCACGACCAGATCATCTTATGTCCATATTTCATTGGAGATGCTCTTATAGCCAATTAATTTTATAACTTTATATTTATTAAGTAATTTAAAAAAAAATAATTATTAATTATTAATCATTTGGTTGATCTCAACCACTAATTTTTAGAATATTTGTCTCATATATCTAAAACTAAATAGACAAATGAGATATAATTTATTGAGACTATTCTAGGATTCTCTTCATGTTGATTACATGAACATGATACAAATTTATGCATATCGTTGTCCTTAACCCCACCACTAATTTCTCAATCCCTCTCACCAAACAAAAGCCAATGGTAGCAAAGTGGAAAATTGAAAAACAAATTTGCTAAATGACAAACCAAACCACCTTTCTCAAAAATCAACCTTTTCCCACATAACAAACTCTCTCCATATAAACCAACCATATCTATAGCCATTGAAAATCTCTCATCAACCATGGGACTTATGAGCTACTACTACCACCATGTAGTAGAAGAAAACCATAATCATAACACCAACACCAACACCACCATCAACAACAACTTATGCTTCCAAGCCACAAATTTCATTGAATGGCTCAAACCCTCTTCTTCTTCTACCATGGAAGCTAGTAATGATGGAGTGGTATTCAGCTATGGAAACCCTAATAGGCGCGAAAAGGCGGTATGCTTGCCTCTTCTTAGTAGAATGAAGGAGGAGGACATGAGGGTTCCAGAGATTAAAAAGGAAGAGAAGATTGAGAAGCTCACTGTGGCTTTGCACATTGGTTTGCCTTGTAGTGATGATGATTGTCATGATCATGATGTTAAGAAAGAAGATGATGATGAGGAGGAGGGTGTCAATAAGAAAAGCTTTGTTGGATTTAAGAATATTGAAAATAGGTTTTGGATTCCTACTCCTGCTCAGATCCTTGTTGGTCCTATGCAATTTGCTTGCTCTATTTGCAACAAGACTTTCAATAGGTACAACAACATGCAGGTCAGTCTGCTTTCATCTTCTCTCCAATGGTTAGTTTGGATATACTGATTTTTAATTTCGGTAATCTGAAAAACTATTTTAAATAGTGTTTGTGTAACGAGTAGATCTTTAAAATTTTTTTCATATAAAATGCTTTTAGTCTCTAAAAACTTATTGAGATAATAAAAAATATTTCGACTCCTTTTTCATTTCATAAAATTAAAATATAAACCATTCTAAACATATTCTAAAAATTAATTGATTTGTAGATATTTGATGTTTATTTAGAGTTCTTGGTGTGAATGATTTTCTAAATAATTACAAAATTCAATCTAACCTTTTGACTTAATTGTCCTTCATTGGAAATTTAGCTACAAAAGAAAAAGATAGAGAGAGATAAAGGGTGGGAGTTGGTATGATTGATATGTAAATCTAAGCTTCACTTCTCCCTATGAAGATGGGGTATAAAGACTTATGATACCTAATTATACTTTTAATATACTTTAAAATTCTGTTCATTAATATCTATTTACACACACATACACATTGCCAGAACATAGGTAGTCAAAGAGGGTAGGTACACTACAATTGAACAACACATGTTAACAACATTGTATATCTGAGTGTAAAAATAAAAGTTTTATTCATTAGTTCAATTAAAATTATCTATACATGATCATTTATTTTCACAACTTTATTAGATTGCTTTATCAACTTATCCCATGCTTAGATTTATTTAATTAATTTTATTACTTTATATGATGCAAGTCCAATCGTTAAAGGAGGATCCAATGAAGGATTAAAGTTTAAATGTGTATAGGTTTAAGACATGATTGTAACATAGTAGTTTTGTAATTATTGTAATAATTAGCTTTTATTATTACTACTTTAAGCATGAATAAATCCTGTCAGGTTTCAGGTAAGGTAACAGTATACATTCTTCTATTTAGTCTATATGTGGTAAGTTATTATAATCTCCAATAATAGTTCATATATTGTTCATGGGTAGTCTTTTATAGTATACATAAAGAGTGTCTCATTCTTCTATATCATAAAGCTCTGGAATAATTTTATTTTTATTTTCAAAATTACAAATTAAATTAATTAAATTTAGTTTTAAATTTATAAATAAAAACTTTTAAAATATAAATGAACTGAATTTAAATTTATATATAATAAATAAAATTTTAATTTTAAAAATTTATAATTTTATAAAGTTCATCTATGATTCTTTTCGAGCTATTTGAGTCATGAAATTGAAAATTACCAATAAAAAAATATATAAAAATTAAAAAAAAAATATTTTTAAAAATAAAATTGATTGAAGTTATCGTGTTAATTTAAAATTTAAAAATATTAAATTATAAAAAAAAAAAAATTTAAAAAACAATCAAATTAATCAACCTATCCACATTCATTGTTATAACTTCACGGATGTAAAATACCTTTTAGAGGCCTCATGAAGCTGTATGGTGATTATTTTGATTTTTTTTTTCTTTAAAAAAAATTAAAATAAAACTTTGAGTGATGATATAGTTAAATTGAAATTTGGATGATATTTTTCATAATATTTTAATTATAATTATGCATGATGATTACCTAAGATGATTTTGCGGGAAAAAAGAGAAAAAGAAAAGTGATGCAATGATAATGAACATACAGATGCATATGTGGGGGCATGGATCAGAGTACAGAAAGGGACCAGATTCACTAAAAGGAACACAACCAGCAGCAATGCTGAGACTACCATGCTACTGCTGCGCGCAAGGCTGCAAGAACAACATCAACCATCCACGCGCCAAGCCTTTGAAAGACTTCAGGACTCTCCAGACCCACTTCAAAAGGAAGCACGGCGCGAAGCCTTTCATGTGCAGAAAATGCGCAAAGACATTTGCCGTCAAAGGTGACTGGAGAACCCATGAGAAGAATTGTGGGAAGCTGTGGTACTGCACTTGTGGCTCTGACTTCAAACATAAAAGGTCTCTCAAGGACCACATCAGGTCATTTGGCAAAGGCCATTCTCCTCACCCTTCTCTCGATGGTTTTGATGATGACCATGACAAGGAATGCATCACTGGCTCTGAAGATTGATTTTGGTTTTTGGATTTGGATTTGGATTTGGATTGATGTAGGAGTAGAGAGAGTGGTGATATATATGTAGGCTTCATTGTCTTTGAAGTGAGCTTGTGCTCAGTAACAAAACATTCTCATGATGATTGGGAGGGATTTGTTAGGGAGCACTTGCTGATAAATGAGGCCTATTAGTATAAGTTTGGTTATGTGATATGAAGAATAAGAAGAGAGAGAGAAGGAGACTGGTTTAGAGCAGTGAAGTAGATGAATTTTCTTCTCCTAGTGCTAATAATTTATAGCTTTTGTTAGGGAGAAAATTTATCAGCTTCATTGTTATTTGGTTTTGATTTCTCTCTCAATATATATGACTATTGTGTTTTTGCTTTTTCTTTTATTTGGTGAATTGTTGTCATCCTATATTCCTTTTGATTTATTTTTTCCCCGCATGTACTGTATTTCTCTAAACTAATATATTCACATTTCTATTTATCTTGTTGTTGAATAATTAACATGATTTTACTGAATATATTATCTGAGACAAGAAAAAGGAAATTCCAATGTAGGGAAACAACAATATCATAGGCTACTGTGTAAAAAATAAAAAATAATAAATAAATAAATAATCCTTCTTTCTCAAAATCTATTATTATTATTATTATTATTATTATTATTATTCCAGTATAAGAAAATTTGGATTAATTTTTTATAAATCAAAATAATTCGGGATTATGGTAAGATGGAGCTGTTTTGGTGTGATGGGGATTGTTTTGTATAATTAAGTAATTTAATATTTTTTTAAAAAATTTATTTGATAATTTTTCAGTTTTAATTTCTAATTTTATTATATGAAAAAATTATATAGTTTTAATATTTTTTAATAATTATATTATTTATAATTATAATATATTAATATTTTAATTAAATAATATTAATTTTTATTAATTATTTGATTATAAATATATTTATATGATTTTTTATATTATTTTATGATATTATTATAAGTTAATAATTTTATATAAAAAATTAATAAAATCAAAACCAAGCATGGAACGAAAAGCAAAACCAAACGTCTAATATAAAATAAAATCGGATAGAGGTTTAGGAGAGTTAGATTAAAAAATTATAAATAAATTAACTCAGAAAATAGAACCTATATTATAAATAACGAACAATAAAATCAAAATAAAAATTTTACATAATCAACAAAAAAAAAATTAAACACATTCAAAAAAGAATTTTTGTGGAAATCTATTTTCAGTAAAATAAAAATATTGGTAGTTAAAATCGAATTTATCTCACATTCAATATTTAAAATTACAAATTATAATCTAAATATTAAAATGTAAATTTAATTATAGCTTTTAATTTTTAAAAACTTTTAATATAATAAAATATTCAAAATTATATTTGTTATTTTGTTTTGTTTATTTAATATAATTATTTAATTATTTGAGATGGTTGATTTAAAAATATTTTATTTCATATAATTATTTTATATTTTATATATTTGATATATTATAGTTTAACTTAATTTGATTAGTTTTAAACTTTTTATATAGTTTTAAACAAAATATCAAAATCAATTTAATTAATTAAAATATTAATATTTTATTATTAATTTCTAATTTATCAAATTAAACAAAATAAATCAAAATTAATAAAATAAATTAAAGTAATAAACATGCAATATAAAAAAATATATTAATAGTAAGAAGTCTGCTCATAAAATCAACTTTTGTTGTTTATGTACATAAAATAGTGTTGTATAAATAAAATTAAAATATATTATAAATCATCCCATCCTAACTAACAAACAATATTCCCTAATCCATTTATATACTATGTTTATAATCCATTTATAGGTTTATACCATATGATGCATCAAACTTTAACTGTATGACCGTCATCCCAACAAAGACCAAGTATTTCTTCATATCCATGATTTCCATCTACATAGGGTCCCCCCTTTTCCTCAAATCCCTCCCGCAATTGTCCTACCACTTCTCTTCTTTTGGCCAGGTTTGCTTATCCTAATTATTAACCCTTGTGCGTATGTGTATTGTGTACACTCCTGTACATAAACTTTGTACTACTAAATATTCCATTGGCATTAATATTTCAATACTTGACAATTACCCAAATAGTCATCTTTCCGTCCAACAAAATGAATGATTCATCCAATAATACAACAATTCTCAGCATCTTTTCTGTCACATATTGTTATAGGGTTACCTTTCTGCTCCAACCCCTGCTTGACCTTCACCACATACAGACAAACATCACCGATCCCCGTGTAACATCATCATCTCTGGATTCTACCAACCGAACATCCCATAATCTACCGCCTCAGAATCTCGGTCCAATGTCTCTGCCTCTTCATGTTTTACAGGTGTTAAGTGCATAGCAGTTACATGTTACCACCTGTCACCGGTCCAAGAGGTGCACAAGTACCCATTTCGACACGTGTCATCCCTTGAAGACACGTCTTGCTCTATGGTCGACACGCAAGCATGTGACAGGACAGGACTTGTACGTGTCTATTTATTAGTTTTTATGCACTACCCCACACATTGTTGGTCTAAAAAGCAAACTTTCAGATTCGTAAACACTTATATGTCCAATTTCTGGTTCTGTTTTACCTAGTTTTGTTGAGATTCTGTACTTGAAGTTATCAAGAGCTTTGGTTCGATATGAAGGTTGGTTTGTTTGTTTTCTCACCATCTGAGACCAGTTATTTGCTTAATGATTAAAATGATTGTGTTTCTTTGGGGAAAGGTTCATGAAGGGAGGTCGCATGCTCATGGAGATGAAGATAAAGTGATGACAAGGAAGCAAAAAGCAGAGAACAAGGCACATGAAACAGAACATTCACCTAAGAAGGCTAAGCAAGAAACTCAGACTGATCATTCAACAAATGTTGAGCCTTCTAAAGATGTTGGTTCTGAGTTCCAGGAGTTCTGTAAAGATATTGGTGACAAACTCTATGTTAACCAAATGAAGGAAATCCTTGAAGCTAATGGTCAAGACTCCTCTGGATCTGACATTGCTGTGGGCTACAAATGGTTGGTCATCTGATTCTTTTTTTTTTTTTAATTATTATTTTCTTGACATTGTGTAACGTATTTGATTTGATTTTACCACAGTCAAGACCTACTGTTCTTTGGACCGCTAGATAAATGTCCAGTTTGCAATGGAAGTATTGAATTTGATGGAAAACGGTATACATGCAATGGAATGTATAGTGAGTGGTCTACTTGCACTTTCAAGACGAAGAATCCACCAAGAAGAGATGAGCCTCTCAAGTTGCCTGATTCAGCTCTCAAATCTGCCGCTTCAGATGTACAACATCATTTATCAAATATTAGCTAAAAATTGTTCTGTTCTTTCTGTCAACTGAGCTCTTCTAATTCTGTTCTGCAGTTGATAAAGAAGTATCAAGATCCTGCGCGCAGGCCAAAGAGAGAAACTGGGGTCACTGATAAACCCTTCAACGGAATGATGATTGCACTCACCGGTCGCCTTTCTCGTACTCACGTATGTATACAAAATCCTACACATTTCTGTCAAAATTTTGCCTTTATTTCTGCTTCTGTGTGTAAGACTTCTGGCTTGTGTACAGCAATATTGCAGATCCACAATTGAAAAGCATGGAGGGAAATTCGCAAATTCAGTTATAGGTAATGGTTGTTCCTCATTCCTTTGTCAATAGCTGTCTAATGTGTTCGTTGCTTGATGTGTTGTGTTCTGTTTTGTTTCAGGCGCCACTTGCCTTGTTGCCTCACCTGCGGAAAGAGACCGTGGTGGCTCATCCAAATTGACTGAAGCAATGTGAGTTTTAGTTTTTCAGATATGTGTATCATACATCAGCCCTTTTGATGCTGACCATGGTGGTGATTGCAGGGAGAGAGGGGTGCGTGTGGTGAGGGAAGCTTGGTTGGCTGACAGTGTGGAGAAGCAAGAAGCACAGCCTCTTGAAGCTTATGATATTGTCTCTGATCTTACTCCAGATGGGAGAGGAATTCCTTGGGATAAAATGGATCCTAGTGAAGAAGCACTTGAATCACTTGCAGCACCAGTGAGTTGAAGACTTCTTTTTTTTTTTTTTTTTTTTTTTTTTTTTTTTTTTTTTTTTAAATTGTTGTAGTGGAAATAGACATTTAGAACTATTTAATATGTTTTTCCAGCTCAAGTTATTCGGGAAGAGAAGCGTGTACAAGGACAGCAAATTGCAGGACCAAGGTGGGGCGATTCTGGAGAAAGACGGCATATTGTACAACTGCGCCTTTTCGATTTGCGATCAAGGAAGAAGCTTGAACGAGTATGAACATATACTTCTCCACCTTAAGTAGTTTGTATTCAATGATTGGTTGCTTTGTAGTGAAGTTAAGTACATGGTTGGTGGTGCAGGTATTGTATAATGCAACTGATCACTGTACCGGAGAGCAACTTGAATTTTTACTATAAGAAAGGGAAAGTAGGTGATGATCCTAATGCTGAAGAGAGGCTTGAAGAGTGGACGAAAGATGTTGATGCCATTAAAGAGTTTGCCAGTCTTTTTGAGGAATTGACTGGCAATGAGTTTGAGCCCTGGGAGAGGGAGAAGAAGTTTGAGAAGAAACCCCACAAGTTCTATCCAATTGACATGGTATTGTTACTTGATGAATTGAGCTTTTTGAGGTTGTGATTTTTGTTTATTGGTTTTTGTGTTTTGTTTAATAGGATGATGGAGTGGATGTGAGACATGGAGGGCTTGGTCTGAGGCAGCTTGGAGTTGCAGTTACACATTGCAAACTTGAGCCTCTAGTTGCCAATTTCATGAAGGTCTTATGTGGCCAGGAGATCTACAGGTAGTGAACTCCTCAGATTCTTTACAGTTGCTTTTTGTTATGAAGATACTTAACTTATCCAATTTTGGTTACAGGTATGCAATGATGGAACTGGGACTTGATCCACCGGACTTGCCAATGGGAATGCTGTCTGATGTGCATCTCAAGAGATGTAAGAGATTCAAGCTGCTTTTGTCACCTTGTATTACATTTCTTGTTAATGACACTGGACTTGGTCAGGTGAAGAGGTCCTTCTAAATTTCATAGAAGCAGTGAAGAAGTCTACTGAGCCAGGTGGGCAGAAAGCAGAGGCTGTCTGGACAGATTATAGCAATAGATGGTTTACTCTCATGCACTCCACTCGGCCTTTTGTCTTTAGAGACTATCAAGAACTTGCAGACCATGTATTATACTAGAACGTGGTGTTTTTAATCATAGCAAGTCGCGTTACTTTTGTATTAAGAGTTCTTTCTGATCTATTCTTTGCAGGCTGCTTCTGCATTTGAAACTGTTAGAGATGTGAATGAAGCTTCGCATCTTATTGGAGATATGACAGGCTCTACCTTAGATGATCCCTTGTCTGATAGATACAACAAACTAGGGTGTTCTATTTCTCCTGTAGATAAAGATTCTGATGACTACAAAATGATCTTGAACTACTTGGAGAAGACTTATGAACCTATCAAACTCGGAGAAATAGTATGACCACACTATCTCTGTTTGCTTGTGTGCTTGAAGAGAGTCGAGTTCATTTATCATCTGTGTTATTAATTTCCGTTTCTACAGGAGTATGGAGTATCAGTTGAGAATATATTTGCTGTTGAATCAAAAGCTGCTCCCTCTCTAGATGAAATAAAGAAACTGCCAAACAAAGTCCTCTTATGGTGTGGTAAGAGATTCCATGAAATCCAATTGGTTCTTAGTTCATTTCCAGTCGAAGCGCTGGGTTGCATTGATGTGTTTTTGATGTCTATATGCAGGCACGCGAAGTTCGAACCTTTTGAGGCATATGAAGAAAGGCTTTCTCCCTGCAGCTTGCTCTATCCCAGTACCTGGCTACATGGTATGTACAAACCAAATAACAGTACATGTCAATGTCAAATTTTACATTTTACTGATATGGGTATATTTTTACAGTTTGGGAAGGCGATTGTTTGTTCTGATGCAGCAGCAGAAGCAGCTCGATATGGTTTTACAGCTGTAGACAGGCCAGAAGGATTCCTTGTATTGGCTGTCGCTTCATTGGGAGATGATCCAACAGAAAATAAGGAGATACCTGAGGTATATATGCAAAGCCTCTTCTAGATACTTAAATAGTTCAATCTCTGTGTTCTAGAGTCTTGAGAATTTGTGTTGTCAGGATACCAAATCCTTGGAAGAGAATAAGAAAGGAGTGAAGGGGCTGGGGAGGAAGAAAACGGATGAATCCGAACACTTCTTTTGGAAAGAAGACATCAAGGTTCCTTGCGGCAAATTGATCCCCTCGGCACATAAAGATAGCCCTCTTGAGTACAATGCGTACGCTGTTTATGATCCAAAACAGGTTAGATAGTTTCCTTCTTGCATAATGTTAGTGCAACTGCATTTGTTGATTATGGTGTCTGTTTACAGACGAGCATACGGTTCTTGGTGGGAGTGAAGTTCGGGGAGCAAGGAGTCGTGATGGAGCCAGAAGAATAGAGGAAGTAATAAGAAGACGAAAGCCTTTTTTGGGGTTGGTTTGGTTGGATTTTGTAGGGTGGGATGATATGGCTTTTGATGTGATATATATATAGATCAACACTGACCTGTGTTGAATAGGTGTCCTGGGTGCCGGCTTTGTCTAATTTTGTGTCCAAATGTTGGCTGTTAACACTGTACCTGAACACTTTGTTTGACGTGTGAAAACTAATGGATCATCCTTATGCTTGTCTGAACCCAACTGTGGTATCTGATTTTGCCCTTTTACATGGATAATGAATGATAAAGTCCGTCGAGGGGACTTGGGAGTATCGATTCAATTTTGTCACAGACCATGGTGTGAAAATCCAGAAATCAATACACAATGAACAAGAACAAAGTTTGATATAGTGGTAGTGCACAAAATTTCAGATTTTACAAATTGATTTAGTCCTGAACTACCTTTGTAGAACAGGCCAAGAGTGCAGCATTCAACAAATTTCTCTTTGATTACAGTGGTACTTAGTGTAATACAACAATAACAATCTAACATAGCCAGAACACCAACGTCAGTGATATATAACCAGAGGGGGTATCTTAAACTTATCTGAGATGAATGGAATGGCTCTTGGATTGGTCACCACGTCATGATAGAAAGCATACTCGGCCTCATAATCATGCAGCCTGAGCTCTGCTTTCTGATTAGTATGATAATGGTGCTTGGACGCAGCTGATTTCCCGAACCCAAATATGCTGACCTTATCACAAATCCCTAATGCAAGCATAACTGCTTGCATACCAGATGAGTAGTGAAACATAGAACCATCATGAACAGACCCCCAGGCTTCCAAAGACTTGCCCGTCTCCTCCGCAAATCGCTTCAACGAATAGTACTTCACAATCCGAGCACATAGCATGTCAAACCTGGGATCCGTCACGAGCAAAGGTGCCTTATGGGACGCATTGCACATTGTATAATCCATGAAGTGAATAGGCTGACATATATACATAACAATCGGAACAGTTTGCCCATAAGGATGACAAAAACAACCTTCCCTTCTAGCACAAAGATGCAAAATATTACTATTTACAAACGAAACACTAGTTTTCGACCCAACATTCTTCTCAAATCTCTCGGTTCTAGCATTGTTCAATCTGATCACCATCTCATGACTATCAATCAATTCACCATAATCCTTGTTCAACAAAATCCCACTATTCCCTACAACAGCACAAGAAACATATCTCCTATCCAAACCAACAACAACTCCTCTATGCCTATCAACAGGTTCCTTAACCAATCTAACTAAATCATTCAATACATCAGCTTGAAACCTCTTCTTCCTAACCCAATCATTCAAATTTCTCCTGAAGTCAATCCAATAACGGTAGAACATCGGAGAACGAAGCGTTACCGGTATACTATTAGATGAAGATGGTTTAGCTCTGATATCACGGTGGAATCTTCTCCAAGTGGAAAAGCTACGAAGCCTGCCCGGACCAGCAAAGTTTCCTTCCAACAGCTGCTCGATTTCACGCTTGGATTTGTCTTCACCAACATCAACAGCAGCGTATTTGAGAAGAGTAGAGTTGAAGACAAAAGGTACAACAACGTTGTTATCAGTGTTGTTGGTTCCAAACTCCAATGAACCAAAGTAACCGCCATGGACTAGGGTTCTAAAGCTGAGAGTGACAGCAAACACAGTGATGAGTAGGATACTAAACACGGGACGAACAGACCTCTTCATTGACGCCATGAGAAGGGATAAAACAGAACTGGGTGTTTCTAAATTTGGGCAATTGGTAGATCCATCAAGTGCAAGAAGAGATTTTGGCATCTGGGGTGAATAGTGAAGTAGGAATAGCAAATGAGGCAATTGGGTGTCTTATGAAATGGGAAATTATTCATGGCGGAGAGAAAGAGAAAGAGTGGTGGGTGGGGGCGTGTTCAGTGAAGAGTATCACTAAGTGGAATGGGAAACCCTAATGGATGTGATGGAATGTAAATAAGAAATGATACATCGTGATTTACATTGCAATGAATGGAAAATGCGTGATGTGATATGGTTAAAATGTTTCTTTCTCTTCCATTGATTCTTGCAGGCCAGTGTGGGGTTCAGTGAAAAGGAGATTCATCACATGCTTCCCAGTGTGATTTCTGTCCGTCTTCGGCGCATCGCATCTTCTGTAATATTTTAAGTTTACAAGTTTATTTTAATCAAGTTATTAAAATTTCCATCACAAGATTCTAATAGTAGCATTAAGCATGTAGTACTACTAAATTTAGAGGGATGTATTTCCTTGTTTTCTTAAAGCATGTCCTTGGTTTGCCGTGTGATTAGGTTCCTAATGCGAAATTATGAGATAGGGTTGGTCTAGCTATGTATATCCTTGCAGATAAATAATTCTTCAATACGACATTACAGTGGATGACAAAATCTTTCACATAGTAAGGATATCTTCCCTCCATTGAAGGCAAGAGGCCATGTCCATGTGCTTAGGATGTGCTCAATACATAATATGATATTTTTAAGTTAAATCATTCAAATTTGTGAAAAATGTTTAGTAGTTTGTTTTGTAGATTTAAGCCTCCTATTACCAATATAATATTTATACAATTTTATTCCTTTTAACTATATTTATTTTTAAATTTATTTTTAGTTATAAATTTTACCAACTTTTTTAACCTCTAAGTTTTTATGTATATTCGAATGTTTATTTTCTAAAACTAATTTTGTAATTTTAATTTTATATTTTTTTTAAAAAATATATTATATTTAAGTTAGTCATATTATTTTTTGAAGTTAAGATTATTTTTATTATTGGACAAATTATTGTTGTATAAAAATAAAATAATATATTTTCCAAATTCAAAGAAAATATTAATATTATAAATCGAAGGATAGAGAGTGACAATAATATATGTATTAGGTATATTTTGATGTGTAGGTGTATTATATAGTTTTTATAAACAAATTCAATTTAAAAATATATATGATATTAGATTTTTAAATAATTAATTAAATTACCAGTTCAAATATTGATAAGAGCTAGCTATTAAATTAAGTGAAAATTTATATTTTTAGATCTTATAAAAAAAAAATATTTAGTTTTAGATAATTTTAAATTTTTTACATTTTTAAACTTTTTTTTAAAAAATTGCAAAAATGAGCTTTCAGGTGGACCGGGAAGCATCAAACCAGGAAACAGGTAAATATAACTGTTCCCCGATGTTCTGTTTTCCGGTTCGGGAAGCGGAACACCAGGAAACAGTTATATTTTACTTGTTTTCCGGTGTAGTTTTTGCTTCCTGTCTGATTTACCCGGAAAGCAAATCAAGACCCGGAAGCAGAGGTACTACGGTTATTTTGGTCTATTTTCATTAATTATTAAATATTTAATTGAATATTAGATATTAATTTTAAAATACTACGGTTATTTTGGTCTATTTTCATTAATTATTAAATATTTAATTGAATATTAGATATTAATTTTAAAGTACTACGGTTATTTTGGTCTATTTTCATTAATTATTAAATATTTAATTAAATATTAGATATTAATTTTAAATATAAAATTATTAAAATTTTATCATATCATATATGAATATATTGAAAAAATAATCCTACAACAATTTTTTTTAAAAAGTATTTTTTTTAAAAATATTTTTTTAAATATAAATATTATTTTTAAATATTTATATTTTTTAAAATTAATTTAAATTTATTTACTATTTAAAATTTATAGTGAACTTAAACGAATTGATACAAAATTACAATGTAATAAACAAAGAATCACAATGTGTAATTTATCCCGGAAAAAGAGTAGAAACCCTTGAACAACCAACATTCATCCTAATGTACAAAATTAATATCAGTCAAAGGAGTATTAATTGTAATGAATGGTTTTAATATAATAGATTGATTGATAGGTTAGGTTGGCAATTCAATTTAATACCTTTTGAATAAAGAAAAGAATACTACTAGCAGTTTTCTAAACAAAGCCAGAATCAACATTCAACATAACGCAATCAATTTTACAATTAACATCAACCAACAACCAACCAAACCACCGCAACGAAATCATCAAATCCGAAATCACAAATACACAGAACACGGGCCGGATACAAACCGGGTCCGGGTCAGGGTCAGGGTCAGGGTCAGAGTCATATCTTGTAAAGCTTCTGACCTTTGACGACAGGATTAGCCTTAGCGATCATATCTTTACCCATCTGTTTGAAATCGAAGCTGCAATCATGTTGCTCCGGGTACCGATGGGTCCCACAGAACATCGATCCACATCTACACTTGAATCCCGTCAATCCCACGCGCTTCCTGCAAGTCAAGCATCTATTAACGGCGACCTTCCCTGATGTAGCCACCGCAACCGACGGAGCCTTCTTCTCTTCATCAACAGCAGCGGATGAAGACGACGATGGTGAGGAGACGGCAGACTCATCGGTTGCGACGGAAGACGAAGGCTGTTGAGGAGAGGAAAGAAGGAGGGTTTGATCGAGAGCGAGTTTAGCAGAGGAGGATTGTTGTTCTTTCAATTGAAGATCGCGGTAGCATTTAGAACAGAGATTGAGAGTGGCCGGACTGCCGAAGAAACCGCAGTTGTTGACGCAGAGCTGAGGCGCCTGACATCTGTGCTCTTCTGCCATGGTTTGTTTTTGTTACAATAACAAAGAAAGAAGAGAAAGCTGAGTTTTATAAATAGAAGAAGAGGAAAAGGAAAGGAGGAGGAAGGAACCAAACAAAAAGGCAAGAAAAGAGAAGAAGAAGAAAAGGAAAAGGACTCGGTTTCCTTTCTTCTTTTCCTTTCTTTGTTTTTGAGGGATTCTTTCTTCGCTTCTCTCTCTTTCTCTGTCTACGAACTAAAACGCACGCAAATGGTGTTGTTAAATTGTTAAAGATATGTCTAATTACGCGTTAAATAAACGGTTATTATTGAAAAAGATGGGTGGTGGTTGTTGGGCCATTTAGTTAGCCTTCTTGTTGTTGTTATTGTTGTTATTTAGTTTTATTTTATTTTAATTTAGCTTTTTTCTTTTTTTTTTTAAATATAATTTTAATTTAGCTTTCTCTCTCACGCCAATTTGGACCGTTTCTATGTCCATCTCTCTCCTACGCTAATTGACCGTCATCTACATTATGCGGCCATTTGTTATTATCTTTTTGTTTATTTGAAGAATACAAGTTGACGCCCGACAATCTTATTATTATTAGTATAATTTAAACTGGTTATTAAATATTAGGGGGAGAGATGACATAAAGCTATGCGTAGACAATGAGTATGGTTTATATGCATTTTTCATCAGAGCAAATGCTATTCTCATGGTTTATTTATATGCATTAAAATTTAAGTTAAATTTCAAATGTTTGATCCAAAATACAAAAAGAACAATCTACTTTTCAATAGCTTGTAGTAGGGATTAAGAAAGAAAATACAAAGAGGTTTCACGATCAAAGTCGAGTACTATGAGTAATATTGCATCAACCCAATGCATATATCTCTCAGGTTTCTGAACCTTGCATTAGATAAACTCCTAATCCAGCAGAAAAGTCTTATGTGGTATACCATTTCCCATATCTAAATTACTTTTTATTTTAACCTTTTTAACCAGTAAAATCTAAATGTAAATAGTTACATTTGAAAAAAAAAATAAATACAAATAATTATCATTATACCACAACTAACAAACAGTGATGATAGATAGCCCAAAAGGCAATCAAACCTAAATGACGTGGCCTCTTACAATTTTTCTAAGAATCTATCATAATTCTTGCCAAAACCTAATTCATCCTCATTATGCATTTGAGATGTTCACATACTTCAATTAAACATTGATTAATTCCACAAAATTTGTTTACTGAACTGGTTCACTAAAAATACCCTAGAGCAATAATATTAAATACAAGTTTCTAAAATCAACAAAGAAAGATGAAGAATGAAACACTATTCTGATAAACTAGAGAAATATTCAAGGCAAAAACCTTTGCAATACAGTAATGTAAAAAATGTGTTACCAAGCAATTAACGCAAAAGTAGGTTATGTTGTGCACTCACACTGATAGTAGCTACTTACCATGGCAGCATCTTCTTGAAGATTTGCCAAGGCCATGGCCGTACTTGTTATTTTGAAACAGCAACAATATATGCATTCCAAGCATCTTGCTGTTGAAAAGTATTAACCTCTTCATACTTCTCATCTTGTGCAACTCCAAATCCCTCTGTACTTTTCATTTCTTCTGTGTCAGGCATATCACGGATCCAAAAATGGACAGAGTGAAATCCTGCTTCTTCCAAGCAGTCTTCTATCTCTGGAAGTGACCACCTGAGCAAACAATCAAACCATACTATACATTGAAATGCTGAATCAAGGATTCGAGTTCAATGGAATAAATTGCTGTGAATACATGAAACAACCAGAAATAAATAGACTTACAGCCTCCAGCTGTATGAAAAAGCATGCCGAATCTTTTTCTGCTGCTTCAAAAGATGGAAATGGAGGCTGATTCGGGTTTTTCGCCCAATAATGTCAAACTCAGCTTGCTCCCAGATGTACTGTCATGTTGACATGCAAATTTGAAAGTTATTTTAAGAAGTTCTGCAACTATGTGATCACTACCAATTAAATTTGACAGCTAGTCCTCAACAAAAAAATGTCAAGACTACAAGATTCTCAAAATGGCAACAATATTTAGTGCAATAAACAATTAATTGTTCAAATATTATAAACTAACTGCATATACGACATCTAATGATCATTTTCTTGGTTATTCTAACTGTAAAATCTAATAGAAAACCAAAAAGAGGTTAGCTATAGAAAGTACGATAA
Source organism: Cardiospermum halicacabum (assembly GCA_031304145.1). Taxonomy (NCBI): domain Eukaryota; kingdom Viridiplantae; phylum Streptophyta; class Magnoliopsida; order Sapindales; family Sapindaceae; genus Cardiospermum; species Cardiospermum halicacabum. The sequence goes on along the minus strand of CM062390.1, from coordinate 7,648,703 downwards.
TGCTCCTGTTAAGCCTGGAGAAGTCAACAGAAAGGTAAGACACTAATGCGAACAGTAAATTAGTAGCAGCCCGCGTCTTGAAGGAACCCAGATAAGCTACACAGGTTTTAAATTCAAAAATATAAATGTTTAGGTGTGCTACATTTGCATTCCTTGTTAGGGAAGAGATCTATAATGAAGCAATTGTCTTTTCAGTAATAAAAGAGCAACAGTTAAAAATGTGTAGTTGGAGGTGATAGACAATACCGTAAACTTGGCAAATCTCCTCTGAAGTTTCAGCTTCCTCTCAGATGAAGTTCCACCATATAAGTCCATCACAAATATGCCGCCTTTATTAGATAAGGCTTCTAGCACATGCTTGAAATACAAAACAAGATCTGAACGTTTATGGAGACAACAGCAACTATAGTTGAAAGCACATATTATGTCTCTTGCAGGCAGTCGAGAATTCCTCTTACTGCTGTCACTATCAGCAGAAGCAGTGGGACCATCTTGAACAGAATCCGAGGTGGAAGCACCCAAATTACCATTACTTTCAGTTAAACTGATGTTTTCTACCAGCTTATGTGGCTCGGGTGCCACAGGTTCTGCCTCAAGGGGTTGCAGGACATTACCATGCAAGAGGGATATTCTTGAATAAGCATCAGCTCCAACATTGCTGATATTGTTCTCCATGCACCATTGTAGTGCTTCCAAATCCAAATCCAATCCCACAGCAGTCCGTCTTGGATCATTCCGGATCCATTCTGTACTGTCACAGCAAAAATTCTCTTTCTCACCACAAGCAGATATTTACAACAAACACATCTCATAAAGTATCAAGCTAACAAGAATATTGCAAACTCAAAATTTCACACTTCATAAAACACAAGACTAAGCAAATACAACTTCCTCTGAACAAATGGAAAATCCTTCCACAAATTGTAACACAGTCTCAAAACTTATACAAGTTCTATTTCCTAATATAAAGCTACTATAGCAGTTGATTTCTTAATTCAAAAACCTAGAAATCAATTCACTGCAACAATTATAACAAGATTTACTGAAAAAAGGCATTCAATCGAAAAAGAGTACCTGAGCAACGCAGTGCCACAAAAATCTTCTTGAAGATGGAGAGGTTGCCTCCCTCCAACATACATCAGAAAGAACTTAAGCAAATAGCTTATATCTCCTTTAGGCGACTGCGTAAACACAATAGAAGTCTCATGAATAAAGACATACACAACAATCAAGAGAAAATGTGAAAGCAAGCAATAATACCTGAACAGATTGCTGGTAAAGATGGAACTTAGAAGGCATATCATCAGAGAGAAGCTGCAAGTCAGTCTTCCCTTCACCTTCGTCATCATCATCCTCGAAATCATCAGACGGTGGAAGAAGCTGTTTTTCAGAAGAAGAGTAGGTGTTGTACTGTTCATAGTTCTCTTCTTCGTCTTCTTGGTGAGTGTAGTAGGAGGTCCTCGATCCTCTATTTTGATGTTTGTTTTTCTTCTCTCTTTTTCCCATTCTTGATTCAGCCGCCGTCAAACTTTAGCTGGTCAATTTAGTCTTTCTTGCGAAGGACGAAGAAAATGAAAACACAACGAGCGTTTTCGATACACTGCGATTTTTCATTTTTTTTTATTTTTATTTTTAAGATATATATATATATAATGTATATTATTAACAATATATAGAATTAAATTTAAATTAAATGGTTAAAATTTAATAATAACAGTATAATGTTTAAACATTGAGGTTAAAAATTAATTAATTAATAAGAATAATAAAGAGTGGAGGCAATACCCGAAAGTAATACGAAAGCAGGAGTGGCCCTTCCTTTGGAAGAAAACTCCTCCCTCTCATCTCATCAAATCAACAGAAGACCTTCTTCTTCTTCAATCGAATCGAATCCATTTTCACATCCAAATCCTAACCCTTTGGATCAGAGACCTCCACATGTTATTGTTTTAGGTCTTGAAGGATGTATAGCAACTTCAAAGAACAAGCAATCGAGTACGTCAAACAGGCCGTTCATGAAGATAATGCTGGAAATTACGCCAAGGCCTTCCCTCTTTACATGAACGCTCTCGAGTATTTCAAGACCCATCTCAAGTACGAGAAGAACCCTAAAATCAAGGAGGCTATCACTCAGAAATTCACCGAGTATCTCCGTCGTGCCGAGGAGATCCGTGCTGTTCTCGACGACGGCGGCTCTGGTCCTGCCGCTAACGGTGACGCTGCTGTTGCTACCAGGCCCAAGACCAAGCCTAAGGATGGTGAGGGTGGTGGCGATGGGGAGGATCCTGAACAGGCTAAGCTTCGTGCTGGATTGAACTCTGCGATTATTAGAGAGAAACCTAATGTCAAGTGGAATGACGTGGCGGGTCTTGAGAGTGCCAAGCAGGCCTTGCAGGAGGCTGTTATTTTGCCTGTTAAATTCCCTCAGTTTTTTACAGGTAGGGGATTTTGTTGATTTGATCGATTAGATTGAATTTATTGATTGATTGAATAGACTGATAATCGCTGGTTGTTATACCAATTTTGCTTGTCTGTCTGTCTTGACTAAGGTCAACTATTAACTCTATAGTTCATCTGTTAATGGATATCAGGCAAGAGACGACCGTGGAGAGCTTTTCTGTTGTATGGGCCACCTGGAACTGGGAAGTCATACCTTGCCAAAGCTGTGGCCACTGAAGCTGACTCTACATTTTTCAGGTGAATTGGTGTAGATTTGTTACTTGATTCTTTTGTTAATCTCTGCGTGTTGTTTCTTTATGTGTGTCTGTGAAAATTACTAAGGGTCTGGATGTTTGTTAAGTGGGTTTTAGTTGTAGATTGATTGTGTGCCTTCTAGTTAGTTCTATCTGATACAAGCAAAGGAATTAGATGAAAATTAATCATGAATTAGATGTGTCAAATGTCTGTTATTAGACTTCTTCTTTTTGACTTAGGTACAGATCCGTACCTCTTGATTTGAAACATGAGGTACTGTTGTCAGTTATTTTCCTGCTATAAGAAAGATGAAGATGTGCACCTAAATACTATGATTATGTAAGTGTGATGTGATGAAAGATTAAAGTATATGAACAAGCAATGAGCACTCCTCCTTGGATGTGCTACTGTTCTTTACTTATAATGAGCTGCATTTTTTTCCACTTTCTTTTTGCAGCTTGTTAGCATATGTTATACCTATATAGTTTGGTTATGTGTACATGTGCACATCTCCTTTCTGTTTTTTACTCTTATTAACACTAATTGTTGGTATTTATTTATTTATTTATTGATTTTATTATGTAGTTTGTAGACAATGAATCATGACTTGCCCTTTTTTGGCTTTTGACATATCTATTGTTTTCTTTTGGATAGTATTTCCTCTTCAGACCTTGTATCAAAATGGATGGGTGAAAGCGAAAAGCTTGTTTCTAGCCTTTTTCATATGGCCCGTGAAAGTGCTCCTTCCATTATCTTCATTGATGAAATAGATTCACTTTGTGGCCAGCGAGGAGAAGGCAATGAGAGTGAAGCTTCTAGGCGCATTAAAACAGAGCTTCTGGTGCAGATGCAGGTATTGATTTGGCTTTGAATTACTTCAGTACTATTTCTGATCTCTTCATACGAATTTGTAATTATTTGCGTAGGAGAGAATTTCTAGCTTTGTTTGTAATTCATATTATATATGTAATGTATATAAGGACCTTGCATTCTATAAATGGGGCGTCTATTTTAACTTGCTTTGCATTTCCATGATGCATGTCTCGGTTGGGCTAAGATAGTTTAATTTATTGAACCTTAGGGTCAAATTTTAGATTACAGTAGTGAACTAGAGTTTCACCTCCTACATTAGGGGTGTCAATTTGTGTTATCAATGGACTCAACTCATTTACAACTTGACTTCCATGTGATTCGTTAATTAAATGAGTTTATAAATCTTAATTAGTCAAGATTATTTCATTTAACCTTAGAAAATGCAAGCTATTAAACATGTCAAAGTCATTGACACCATGAACCTATCATTCTGTGTGGCCTGATTGACCTGTTTAATTATCCCTTTAAACAGGTTGATCAAGTCTGACAGTCAACTTGTTTATTACATAGGGGGAATAGGTCGTGTCGTAAAAAATGTCAACACTCATGTAGCTTCAACACACTCATTATTTTTAAATAACTATTAATGTAGAGTTGATTTAATTTGTGAGGGATGACCAGAGCTATAGTGATACTGTCCCCCGTTTATATTTTTTTGAAAACCACATCTTAATTCTCCTACTATTATTCTCTGAGTATACCCCCTTTCATTTGTGTATTGAAGTAAATTTGTTTATTCCACAATTGGAAACATGATAATAAGTTGGCCCTTCTCCTTGTACTTTTTTGTGTAGGGTGTAGGGAACAATGATCAGAAAGTTCTTGTTCTTGCTGCTACCAATACCCCCTATTCACTGGATCAGGTAAAACATGGAAATATTTGAATTATATATATATATATATATATATATATATATATATATATATATATATATTCCTCTTTGTGGTTTGATCTTGTGTCATAGTGTGATGAACCAGCTAACTTTGATAGTAATTACAGGCAATCAGAAGACGTTTTGACAAGCGTATATACATTCCACTTCCAGATTTGAAGGCACGACAGCACATGTTCAAAGTATGTGAACTTCTCTCCTATTTCTTTGAAAATATTAGTGAGTGGGGAATATTTGGCTTTGAGTGTACATCATATACTTGGCTAAAAAATCCTATTCAAACAGGTTCATTTGGGAGATACTCCTCATAACTTGACTGAAAGTGACTTTGAAAATTTAGCTCGCCGGACTGATGGGTTTTCAGGTTCAGATATTGCTGTTTGTGTAAGTGTGATGCCTAAATGAGATGAATTTTAGTCCCTCCTGTATTCTGAGTTGTTGTATAACTACTAAATAAATAGTTTACCTCAGTACAATTTTTTTGGGTGGGTCTCAGCTGAAAGGTTTATTTCTTTTTTGGCAATGATGATCTCAGGTAAAAGATGTTCTATTTGAACCTGTTCGGAAAACTCAAGATGCCATGTTCTTTTATAAGACTTCCAATGGTATGTACATGCCTTGTGGACCAAAGCAGCAATGTGCTGTCCAAATTACTATGCAGGAGCTAGCAACACAAGGACTTGCAGCTCAGGTGAAACAAGAGTACTTTCAGTTAAAAAACATGCATCTTGTAGCCTATTTAAGCCTAAATTAGATCCCTCTTTTATGGGCTTTTTAACCTTACCATGTTTACTTATTTTATGATAACTACTACTTCCTTTTCTTTTCTTTTTTTTCTCCTTTTTTTTATTTATTTTATATATATATATATATATATTAAATTTTAAGCTAATGAATATAGGAATGAAGAATAATTATTGATGGCTGCGTATATTATATGAAAAAAATTCTAATATTTGAGCTTGGCCTTTATTAATGACATTGTTGCCTGTTACTTTTCATGCAGATCCTCCCGCCCCCCATCACAAAAACCGATTTTGATAAGGTTCTTGCTAGACAGAGGCCGACAGTGAGTAAGACAGACCTTGAAGTACATGAGAGATTCACAAAGGAGTTTGGTGAGGAAGGTTAACAGGTCACAACATGTCACGCTGAACCATAACAGTGAGTGCAAGCATGATGATGTGTATTTTATTTATAACATCTGGACCAAATTACTTCTTATATGGGGAAGGCATCTTGACTTCCCTTTTTCTGTATTCAGATGGAAAAACTGGGGTTTGATAGTCGTTAATTGTTGTTTCGAATTGTGTAAAGAATTTTCAAATTGATGCCTCACTGTTGAATATGATGCACATATTGCCGGTTGTTATTGGGTAGTCCTTGGGATACATGCCGGCTGTATTTCATTTCTCAAGTCCTAATAATAATCAACACGAAGTGCCTATTTCATAATCCCCTTTTCTGCATGCTCACCAGGGAATAGAAAATTTGTGCTCTCCCAACCTTTTTGAAAGGGTGGTTCTTAGCTCTGTTTTGTTTTATTATATATTATTCTTTCTTTCTTTTTCCCCTGGTGATAAGTTTAGGATGAAGATAGCTTTTTCTTGATGACTTGTTCTTATTCATGATCATACAGTCTTAGGTGGAAGAGTTTGCATTGTACTTCAAAATATGGTTTTTTTTTTTTTTTTAAAATTTTTTTTAAGGCCAGTATTGAATGCTTTTTGTTCTTGAATGTACAGAACATTTGTATATTTAAGTCTGGCCTAAAATTTTCACCGTACTGTATGTTTTGGAGGTAATGGTGATTGATTCACACTTATAGAACTCATATATAGAGTTCTCAATATTACTGCAGACAGACTCTCTCGCGGGTGTGCTACTAGAGAAAAGCTGTTTGTTTCTGTTTATTCTGGTAAACTTTCCTTTTCATCCCAAGGCTACAAGAGCATTTTTTGTTCTGTTGTATTATTTTATTATTGTAATAACAGTGTGTGAGGTCTTTGTTTAAAATTTTATTGACTTGCACCTTGAGAGAGATGATATAGAACTTTCAAATTGGAACGGAAACTGGTTACTGATATTCAGACAGCTCAATTCAATTCTGTCAGATTATAGCCATCGCAGATATTAATATTTATTAAAGCATAGCACATGCCGTAACCGTTCCAGGTGAAAATGCAATCTCCACATAATGTCAGTTCAGAGGAAACAATAAAAACGGAGCATCTTCAAAATGGAAAATATTGGAACAATAAAATGAAAAATTAACACCACCTACTCTGCAAGGAAAAGGAATATATATACACTCCAAATTAATAATAATAGAGTTCCTACCTCTGCAAGCATTCCAAGCAACCGTGACAGTAAAAATACACGTCTATCAACCAATCTGGTCATGTTCCTGAATCCTTCTTGTTATTTGTATATCCAATTCCTTCCATATAACTTAACGGTCAACTACGGTACATTCTCTCTTCATAAGGGGTTAGAAGATCAGTTTACATGTAAGTAATGTAAGTAGTCTGTATTAGGGTAAACCGACTTGAGCTAACATCTGATTATTTATTTCTCATAAATGAGATTTCCTATACAAGTTAGAGAGAACAAGATTGAAAACTTCTATCTAAACCTCATTAAAATCAACCTATCACATATGGGTTTGATATGGTATGACAAATAAATTGAGCAAATCTAAGATGATTCAGGTAAAGCATTAAAAGGAGCATTTTTACCATCGGTGCTGAGGAGATTGCTGAGGTTGTGGCGAAGGCCTTAATCATAGACATGACCCATTTTTGCATGCTTGGTCTCCGAGTATTTCTTATTCTCCTCTGTAATTGTAGTCACTAAAGGAACCCTTCCGGTAATGGCCAAACCATAGCCCTTCAATCCAGTGTACTTTGAGGGATTGTTTGTCATTAGCTTCATTGTTCGGACACCCACCTCTCTTAGGATCTGCAGTTTAAGAGAGAGCATGATGTTACAATTTTAATCTTAGATTAAGGTTTTCATCTCTCCTAGATGTAGGAATTCTGGTAGAAAAGGTACCTGTGCGCCAATGCCGTACTCTCTTGAATCCACAGGTAGGCCCAGTTCCTCATTTGCTTCAACTGTATCATGTCCATCATCCTGTAAGTTATAAGCACGAAGCTTGTGGCCCAAACCAATGCCTCTTCCCTCATGGCCACGAAGGTAAATCAAAACACCCTTGCCTGCAGCCTCAATCTGCTGCATTGCAAGCGCAAGCTGGTTGCCACAGTCACATCTGGCTGATCCAAAAATATCCCCAGTGAGGCATTCTGAGTGTACCCTCACAAGAATATCTTGCCCATCTCCAATATCTCCCTGTTGAAGTTGCATCCTTTCATTAGCTTTTTGGTATATAACACAAAGTAAATAAGTACACTAGCATTAGGCAACAACCTCTTCAAATGCTTTAGAGCAGAACATGTAGCAAGCTACAAACCGTATATTTAACAAGCTGGTAGTTATGATACCATAAAACATACTGATTCCGATAGGATTTTCAACTTGATCTCAAAAAGCTTACCTTAACCATTGCAATATGCTCCATCCCATCTAAAATCGATCTGTAACAATGAGCCACAAATGGACCCCACATTGTCGGGAGTCTTGCAGCCGAAGTACGTTCTACTAACTTATCTCTCTTCCTCCTATATCTGATAATCAATAAAGAAACAGGAACATTCATTTGATTAATTTTTAAATTATATTAATTATTTCAAGGAAAAGAAATGAATAATTATGTCCATGCTTGATTTAAACCTTACTGTCTTAGTCATTAGAGAAATATGAATTATTTACCATAGAAAAGATATGCTGATACTTAGCCATCTCAAGCAGACACATCAAGATAACAAGAATAAGTCTCTCAATCAGAGAACTATTTCCTCACACCTACCTGATATCAAAACCAAATTCTAAGTTACATTAAATTGTGCATACTTGATTCTTTTTTTCCAGAAGCCAGACCTGATTAAGCTTGCTTAAACATATCAAAAAACCATCAGATTCACTAATATTCTACATGTTCTGCATATAGCCACAGTCTTCATTTGTTACTTCTATCATAAAGAAGCATCACACATATGCAAGTATATACAAACTTTTCATATCAATCAGATGCTAAAACATAACAAAAGATTTATAAGAAACCAATGAAAAGCAACTTACTTTACAAAATGATTACTTTCTTTTTCTTTTTTTATACTTTTTGTTGAGCTTCAAGTTGAAAAAGTTGAGATATAAATATATCAATTTAATCATATATGATCTCTTCAATATTAGTGTAAGTACAATTATTAGTGTACCTTATTAGATCAGCAATTGATATAATCTTCAGATTCTCCTGTTTTGCAAATTCTCGAAGCTTTGGCAGTCTAGCCATAGAACCATCATCATCAACAACCTCACATAGAACTCCTACAGGATCTAATCCAGCTAGCATAGCAAGATCAACAGCAGCTTCTGTATGTCCGGCTCGCTTCAAAACGCCACCCTCTCTATACTTGAGAGGGAAAATGTGTCCCGGGCGGTTGAAATCAGCAGGTTTTGAATCCCTAGAAGCAAGAGCTAACACAGTGGTAGCCCTATCACGAGCTGATACTCCTGTAGTTGTCCCATTTTTTGCATCCTTCAAAATGATTTACCATGTAAAAGACCATAATTATTAGGGAATGTTGAACCAAGAACATAGGCTGTGGAAGAATAAGTAGTAATTAATAAGAAATTCTAGCGGAATGGATGAACAAAATTAGAACTACATTTATAATTATCAACGATAATATAAATGCTTGTCAAATTAGTTTTCGAACTAAGTGAGATTTTATTATCCACAAATGAGCACAAAAACTTCACTGACAATTCACCATTTCAGACTGAGTTCTAATTCCAATACAAAATACACAATTCAAATTCAGCTCAACTGCGGAGCAATATCATCTCTCACATGAAGATGAGAAGCTCAATAATACAACCTCATCTTTTAAGGTAAAGTAAAAAATGATGATGTTATATATATACTTGCATTTTATGGTGACAAAGAGAAATATATTCGGAAAAAGAAATGCAGACTATATGATAAATCATGTGTATGGAATATAGTATCTAATACAAAGTTACACATACCACAGTCACCGTGAAAGCAGTACAAAGTTTCTCTTCATTTTGTGTAACCATCAAAGGAAGGTTCAACCTTTCCAAATCTTCACCTTTCATGCTAACACAAACTATTCCAGTCCCATGTTTAACAATAAATGCCATAGCTTCAGGTGTTGCCAATTGTGCAGCCATAATCAAATCTCCTTCATTTTCTCTATCTTCATCATCCACAACCACTACTAGCTGCATTGCCAAGTCCAATCAGTAGGAGGAAACAAAATTACACACAATAAAAATAAACAAACACAACTAGACTTAAGTTCAATTCAGGCTTAGGAAAGATTCTACCTTTCCTTGACGAATATCTTCGATCGCCTCAGCAATGGAAGAAAAGCCTTCAGTGGGGAAATCCAACTCATATTCATCAGTCTGAGCCGGGAATCCAATAGCTTCCTCAATCACATCGACCTGTTCCTCAATCAAATCCGAGTTCTCATTGACAAAAGTACCTTTCCCTGCAAGGCTTTTACCGTTGGAATGAGATAAAATATCATCTTCTCCGGATATCAACAAAGCTCTAATTCTCCCAACACCTCTGTTGGATGATTTAGTAGCTATCTGTAACTTAGTCGAAGCATTCCCATTCGCCAACGACAAGCTGTGCAATCCACTGAATAATTTAAACTCTCTGCACAAAATACAATTCAATTAACAATCCCATCAAACTAAAGAAAGAACCTATAAAAAGGTCGACGCCCAGACTAGTTCAGACCTTAATGTAACTCGTAATAAATGCAACAAAATTTTCACCGCCAACCAACCCAACCAAGAGATATGTTCATGTTCATGTCGACAATGATGATAAGAATAGCAACAGGCACATAATGGATCTTTCTAAACTATTGAATTAGAACAAAAATCAAACATGATAATCAGCCATACAAGCAAATAACCTTATCTATCTAACCGACTTATGCTTACATGACAATCAATCAAAAACAGAGCAAAACAAACAAGAGGAGAAGCCAGATAGCGAGGGAACTTACAAAGGGCGGGATGTTGAAGGAGAAGAGAGGTTGAAAGAAGCCATTTTTGTTGGGTGTTTTTGTTATTTTTCAGATCGATTGAGCAGAGTCTGACACTGGGAGGATGAGAAATGGAAATATAGAGAGATGATAATAAATGGGCCGATTTGGAAAAAGCCCAAAATATTACAGTTAATACCCGCGTTTTTTCTGTTATCATTGCTATGATGATAATAATTGAATAACTACTAGGTGTATGATGAAATGCCTCAATGGTTTTTTTTTTTTTTTTTTTTTTTCTTTGAACTTTCTTTATTTTCTTCCTAGTCAGGTACCATACAATGCTTTGTGTAAATGAAATAGTAAATCTTGGCCTTACATGTAAACTAGCTAACCTATATATCATCAAACAACTTTCTAATTCACCAAATCCTCTTAACTAAACTATCTGACTTGAGCTTAGAGCTTTTGGAATGAGAGAGTTGCAGAAGCCTTATGGAACTTAGTGTGCATATCATTGTATTGTCTCTTCCTTGTACTTGAAATTGTAAGATGCAGCTTGACTTTTAGTTTTAATTCCAAAACAAGAGAAAAGGTTTTAATGTAATGCCTCTGCTGTCAATAATATTTGCCACGCACATTTTGAGAAACAATAATCCGAAGGTAAATAGTTCATGTCCTAATCAGCACAAACATGAACTCTACCCCAACGTCCAAGTTTGACAGCCATCTAATCATCCTAGATTTAATAGCAAGCAGAAGCATCTATGAAATCCAAACTAATTTATCCCAATGAACAATAGTCTTAACCGGAAACGTACCTCTATCACGCTTCGAACCAATCTGATCATATTCCTGATAGACACCAAACGCTGCAAGTTCTTGCATATATACGCTAGCATTATTCTTGAGATCAATAAGATTGGATCAATCCAGTACAAAAATGCACCTTCATTGCCAACTCTGCATCTAAGTAGACCTTTAACAACATGCCTCACCCTTAATAGACCCTTTCAAACCCAGCTACTCATTTGTTGTTCTTTTTTCATTAAAAAAGATACCAGGGCTTTTCACTGTGAAGTGTAAATATTTGTCAAATGCACTATTCATTTTGACAACATAACAAGAGAACAACAGAGTTCCCTTATTTCAGGTACTAGCTGCCTAGGATACTTGAAAAAAATAAAAAATTATGCAATAATGAAGCTGACAAATAATACAACTCCAAAAGCCGGCCATCTATAGTTGCATTGCATGGTAAAACTTCCAAGTCATTGGAATATTTCTGCAACTGAAATTAACTTAATAAGCTAAGCCGGCTCTTTTGTTTTAGTTTGGACTACTTGACTTTATAAGGCACACCATTTTCATTTCTTCCATGAGGTTTCAATCGCAAGCATGTCACAAGTTATGAGGACCGCTAAGCTTATCGTTTTTCTCTTGATCTTCACATTTGCTTCAGTAACTGGAACCAAGGTAGAGATTTGTTAACAAGTTCATTCACTTTCCAAGATAATCTGATAGTTCGTGGTGGTTAGATTTTGCAATTCTTGCGTTTTTATTTGCAGCATTACATAGTTTACATGGGAGAGCACTCACATCCCAACTCAGAATCAGTCACCAAAGCTAACTATGAGCTACTTGCTTCCATCACTGGCAGGTATCAATACAATATTGAGCATATAACAATTAGGTTCATTAATCAGTTATCCCTTTCAAATATATCCTTATCAGAAAAGTAAATGATGAGCTCTTGATACCAAATTAAGTGTTGATATTACTAACAAGGTTCTCTTTTCAGTCATGAACTAGCAAAGCAAGCGACTCTTCACCATTACAGTAAAAGTTTTAGAGGTTTCTCAGCAATGCTTACCCCACAACAGGCGCAACGACTAGCAGGTAATCTCACAAAGTTTGACAGTTGAAAGTTTGCATATGTTGCTACAAACTGTAAATGTTAAAAAACTCTTTTTGTAGCAAGTGACTCTGTTATTGCTGTATTTGAGAGCCGAGTACATTCTCTTCACACTACACATTCATGGGACTTCCTGGAAGAAGACTCCAGTCAGCAATATACTCACCTGCCCATAGACTGGAAATCTGATGTTATTGTTGGTGTCCTTGATAGTGGTAATGCTTTGAACCTCCGGTATTTCTCTTCCTGTTGTCTTGCCGTTCTTATCCTCATTCATAATATTTAATTTTTATAGGAGTTTGGCCTGAATCAGAAAGCTTCAATGATCACGGATTGGGTCCAGTGCCAGAAAAATTCAAGGGTGAATGTGTTCCTGGTGAAAATTTCACGTTGGCAAACTGCAACAGGTGACAAGGATGATTGTTACAGCAATAATTACAGAATGAAATAACCTTAAATCATTAACATTTCATTGAAAGTGACAAGGATGAAACTTACAGGAAAATCATTGGAGCCCATTTCTATGTAAAAGGGTGGGAAGCAGACTTGGGCCCTCTTGAATCTTTGAACGCCACATTATTCCGCTCAGCTAGAGACCAGGATGGTCATGGAACACATGTCGCCTCTACAATAGCTGGATCTGTGGCAGTAAATGTCAGCTTGTTTGGGATGGCCAGAGGTAATGCGAGAGGTGGTGCACCGTATGCAAGACTGGCCATCTACAAAGTTTGCTGGTTTAACTATTGCAGCGATGCTGACATTCTCGCAGCCATAGATGATGCAATTAATGATGGCGTAGATATCCTTTCGCTTTCCTTAGGTCCTGATCCCCCTCAACCAAATTATTTTGAAGATGCAACATCAATTGGAACTTTTCATGCGTTCCGGAATGGAATTCTCATTTCAGCTTCAGCTGGAAATTCTGGTTTACCATGGACTGCAACCAATGTTGCTCCTTGGATCCTGACAGTTGCTGCAAGTTCATTGGATAGGGAATTCAATGCAAATATACAGCTTGGAAACTCTAAGCTTCTAAAGGTACAAGGATTACACTATTAAAAGTTATTGAGAATCTATAAAATTAATCAGAAAATAAGGACTTAAATGCTTTCAGGGCTTCTCGTTGAACCCTCTGGAGATGGAAACATATCATAGTTTGATAGCTGGAAGTAATGCAGCTGCCCCAGGGATTCCGGCAACAGATGCAAGGTAACTTACACCTAATCTTCATTGCTAGCAGAAAACTCCATCAGTGAATTGATTGCTATAAACTAAACTCGAAGTATGAATCTTAAAATCGAAAATTAGAGGATAAGATTTCTTAAATTTACTTTTTAAAGTTAAGACCTGTGATTTGTTCCATAAATTTTATGTGACCTTTATTATTCACTTGATAATAAAGTAGCCTCATTTAACTTCTAGGATTCTAACATTTAAATTACAAAATAAATCACTTGGCTTAAGTATGATAACATAGTTTGATTATACTATCTTAATATCGCTTCAAAATAGATATTTGAAAAGTTGGGAAAGGTTAAGCAAAAACAATTCAAACTAATATCTCAATTCCTCCCCCATTCACCCACTAAGCTAGTCTCATTGGCCATGGTGTAGACTGTAGCCTAGTCAGGCTTTGGTTGATGTTTTTGGTTTTAAAAGGAATTTTTCTTCACGTCTGGCAATAAGCACTACACAGCAAACAGTTTATATAACCAAACAGTAGAACTTAAGATCAGTTACAAGGAAAATCTTATTCAAAACAGGCTTATGTCAAAGGCTCTTATTTCATCACTCAGGAGTTGCCTATTACAAATTAAGCATTCAATCTATCTGACATGTTAACCAGTTATCTTATATTAGGATCTTGCTTTGCAACAACTAATCAATATATACCCATTATCTAGTTGCTCCAAAAAAAAATTAAGTTTGGTTTCTCCTGTGTATTAGCTTCTGCCAAAACAACACTCTAGATTCTCAACTTATCAAGGGGAAGATTGTGGTTTGCACAATTGAGAATATAACTGATGACCGAGGAGAAAAGAGCATTTTCATCAAACAAGGTGGTGGAGTTGGAATGATACTCGTAGATCCAATTGGCAAAGATGTTGGTTTTCAGTTTGTTATCCCAGCAACACTAATTGGTCAAGAAGAAGCACAGGAGCTTCAAGCATATATGAAGTTGGAAAAGTAAATTTCTAACCTCTTCTTACTTGAATAGCATTTCTAAATTTTTAAAGTTTACATAAATAAAAAGAAGTTACCTTCAGCCAGTTCGAAATATGTTAATAAAAAGAAGTTATCCAATGCTGCTACCATTGTAGAAATCCAATTGCCCGAATCTATGCAACACAGACAATTCTGAGATCGAAACCATCACCCAAAATGGCTGTCTTTTCATCCCTGGGGCCAAATATCATAAGTCCAGATATCATCAAGGTATGTTCTACTTCTACACAATTTATCTAATTTACACAGAAAGGAAGAACACTAACTTAGTATCACATTTCCAAATTTGAATTGCAGCCAGATATTACTGCACCTGGGTTGAATATATTAGCAGCATGGTCTCCAGTAGCAACTCAAAAAACTGGTGGACGAATTACTCATTACAACATCATCTCGGGAACCTCCATGGCTTGCCCACATGTTACTGCCATTGCAGCAATTCTTAAGTCTAGGCAACCTTCTTGGAGTCCAGCAGCCATCATGTCTGCAATCATGACAACAGGTTACTTTCTTCTCCAATATAAATCTTATCAGAAAAGAAACATATGCACACACATATTCCATATTTTAATAAAACATTTCGGTCAACTTTGTCATCACAGCTACTGTTCTGGATAAAGACCACAACTTAATAATAAGAGATCCAAATGGCACCCAGACAACTCCTTTGGACTACGGATCTGGACACATAGATCCACTGGCAGCAATAAACCCAGGACTAGTTTATGAATTTGACTCAAATGATATTATTAGATTTCTCTGCAGCACAGGTGCAAGCCCTGCACAGCTGAAAAATCTCACAGGAGAGAGAATTTACTGCAAAAACCCTATTACATCCTCCTACAACTTTAATTATCCATCCATAGGCATTTCTAAATTGAATGGAAGTTTATCCATTTACCGGACAGTTACATACTACGGCAATGGCCCAACAGTATATGTGGTGCATGTAAATAGCCCAATTGATGTGGATGTTAAAGTTATACCACGTGAACTAAACTTCACAAGAGCTGGAGAGAAGAAGACATTCAGGGTTGATTTAACAGCTAACAGAAGTGATGGAAATTTTGTATTTGGTGATTTGACATGGAGTAATGGTATCCATAGATTCAGAAGCCCTATTGTTCTCAATGTGTTCTCCGTACAGGGAAGAATGTAATAGTTATATAATATAATGAGTTCACTAAACTTCATATCTATACTCATGTCCAGATGGTCTACTGTTAAGGTTGAGTTTGTAAATTCTTAAAATGATAATGCAGAAATTTTGAGGCATATTGTTGATTCATGATGTTTACTTCTACGTTTTATTTTCTTTAAGTCAAACATTCCAAATGAGGAAAGCCTCGCAGAAACAGAAAAAGTTTAAGAATTCATCACAGTAGTAATCAACTTTACGAGCATTGAAGAGTTAGTAAGTCTTTATAAGTTTCTATTAAGATGTCCTACAAAGTTGGGTAACTTGTTCTGCAAAACCTCATTCTACATTTGAAAATATCTATATAATAAGATAATTTGAAAGTCACATTTTGATATCAAGATTACACCTAATTGTTTTGTTAGCCGGAACTCTAAGTTTGAGAGTAATGCATATTGAAGAGAACTATTAATTTTGCACTCAGACATGAGACAAACACTACTCTAGTGAACATTATCAAAAGTTCATACATGACAATTTTTCTTTTCAAAATTAATGTACTATTTAAACTGCAAAAAAAACTAGAAGCATCTAGAAAATACTAATATATATCTACAGAAGGGATCAAACAGAGAAACAATTATTGCAGGAGGTTGGAACCACTAAATACCTGTCTTGTTGCATGTGCTAGCCAAACATGAGCTAAAAATCCAACTTTAATGAACTGATAAACTGGTAGCAGAGGAGCTCCATTCTGCCACAATTATACAAAAACAACTTGTCCAGTTCTTTGCTCATGCCAGGCTTAGAAATTTACGAGGATAGAACCTGATTCTTTAATTGAACCTCAATGTTGATATTCACTGGTACCAGAGGAGCTCCACTCTGCCGCAATTATACAAAAACAACTTGTCCAGTTCTTCACTCATGCCAGGCTTAGAAATTTATGACGTAGGAACCTGATTCTTAAATGAACCTCAATGTTGATATTCACTGGTACCAGAGGAGCTCCACTATGCCGCATTTATATAAAAGCAACTTGGCCAGTTCTTCACTCATGCCAGGCTTAGAAATTTACGATGTAGTAGGAACCTGATTCTTTAATTGAACCTCAATGTTGATATTCACTGCTCAATTTCCACCATTAACTACAACCCCACAAATTCAAAGGCAAAGTTAACAGCCTAAAGTGTTACCAGTAGTCTCCGCAAGAGCATGACCCTTCCTTAAAGTGATGAAACCTTTTAGTATCCCTAACAACAATATCTCTGCGTTCAATAGTGGATATCAACTTAATGACATTATGGCAGTCTCCACAGACTCTAAGGTTCTTAACAATTTGAAGTGGAACTCCAGCAGGAGTTACAAGCAATCCAAAAGCAATAGCTAGCCTCTCACTGTGTTGTAAAAGAATGGCTTCTTTGTTCTCATCATCAACATCCTGAAGAACTTGACTCGTATCGGGATGATACCCTGCATTTCTTAACCGAATACTTAACTCTTCAAGTTTAGAATATATTTTATCTGACAATGGATGTGAAAGATCACCAGCTAGGAATGAGTAAGTCTTATTCTTGACCTCAATCCAGCTGTACCCAGCTTCTTTCTTTATATTTCTTTCATCCATTAACTTCCTGACCATAGTTTTCTCATGCCACTGTCCTGCTGCAGCATACATATTGGATAACAACACATATGTGGCCGAGTCTTGAGGTTGAAGTGAAATGAGTATATCTCCAGCTCGTTTTCCTATATCTAAATTTCGGTGGACATGGCAAGCAGCCAAGATAGTGCGCCATATGTTTGAGTCAGCAGCAAATGGCATCATGTAGACAACATTCATAGCTTTTTCAATCATTCCAGCTCGGCTGTATAGATCAATTAAGCAAGAATAGTGCTCCATTGTTGGATTGATATCATGGTCTTTTACCATGGTGTCAAAGAGTTTTTGACCTTCATCCACCAGTCCAGCACGACTGCAGGCAGTAACGACACCAATGAATGTTACACCATCCATTTTAATGCTACTTTTTTGCATTTCCTTAAATATTTCAAGAGCCTGCTTCCCATGACCGTGTTGTGCATATCCAGAGATCATTGAGTTCCATGAAACCAAGTCTCTTTCCCCTTGCCGCTCAAAAACTTTACGCGCATCCTCAATATTACCTTTCCTCACATACAAGGTAACAAGGGCACTACTGACACATAATGCATCGCTTAAGGTCGATTTGATTGACAGCGCATGAAATTGTTCTCCCTGTCTCGTGGTTGCTGTATATTCTGAACATGCATTTATGACACTAGAAAAGGTGTATTCATTAGGTTGACCTCCTTCAGCTGCCAACTCTCTGAAGATCCTGATAGATCTTTCTGTATCTCCTACTTGAGCATATCCAGCTAGCATAGCTGACCATGCCACAATGTCCTTTTCATCAATCAAGTCAAATACTTTTGCAGCTTCACCAATGTTTCCTAACTTAACAAATGCATCTAAAAGTGCTGTTCCAACAGAAGAACGCCTCTCATGATTTGTTTTGATAAGTTGAGCATGCACTAGGAAAGGAGAAACAGCAGAGTGAGCTGCCAGAATTGTAGAGTAAGTAAAATGATTTGGCCTGACACCTTCTCTATTCATTCGGCGAAAAAGATTCATTGCTTCATCCATCTTTCCATTTTGCAAATACCCAGTAATCATAACTGTCCAAGATACCACATCTTTATCACGCATGACAGAAAATAATTTACTGGCTTCATCCATTTCATAGCACTTACAATAAGCAGTCATAATAAGTCCTGTGCAAATGTTATGATCCAATCCAATCCCATACTTCAGTACAAGACAATGTATCTGTCTTGCAAAGTCTAGTTCTTCAGTATAGACACATAACTTAATAATAGAAACAAAACTTCCCTGAGTCAAATCTATATCTCCAAGTCGCATCAAGTGAAATATTTTGAAACTTTCCAGATAGAGGCCATTAATAGCATAACCTGCAACCATACTATTCCAAGTAACCGAATTCCTATCCTCCATATTATCAAAAACAACCCTAGCATATCCTATCCTTTTTGACTTGAAGTACATATTAATCAACGCATTGCAGACAGAGACAACCGTCTCACACCCATTTTTTATAACAATGCAATGAACTTGAACCCCTTCCTCAACCTTCCCATCATCAGCTAAAGCTCCAAGAACAGTTGAAAACGTAAACCCGTTGGGCCTAACGCCCTCAACCTGCATTCTAACAAAAACTTGCAACACTATCTCATTCTGCCCATTATAAGCATACCCAGTCAACAAGGAAGTCCAGGAAACCACATTTTTTTCATCCATTTGATCGAAAACCCTCTTTCCCTCTTCCACATTATTCGTTTTCATATACATATCAACAAGAGCAGTTCCAACACTAACATCCCTGACCAAACCAGACTTGACACAATGACTATGTACTTGTCTACCAACAATATCATAAAACAAGCATCCACATACTTTCAAAACACATGAAAGAGTCGACCTATTCACGGATAAACCCAAACGAAGAATATCCAGGAAGATGCAGATAGCTTTGTCGTTGAGGTTACGACGAGAATAATCAAAAAGTAGGTGATTGTAGTGTGTGAGGTTTGGTTGAGGACATTCGTCGAACAGCTGGGGTTGGACTCGCAGAGAAGTAGTGTTCACTGAGTAGTAATGAGGAGAGTTTTTAAGGGTCTTGAGAAATTGTTTCGTTGGATTTCTTCTCAGAATTGAAATCATGGTCTCTTCTTAACTATAACTGGGAATCCCAGATAATTTGTTTATAACGGTTAGTTTTCTTGTAAATTTTCGAAGACATTACACATGTTTGCAAAAATACCAGCAAGGTGCTACTTTTATTTTGAGCATATACGTTTAAATTTAAGTTTACAAATATTATTTTCAAAAGAAAGAAAGTGTAATTTTATAAATTTATTTTAAAAATTATAAGACTAAACTCTTACAAATTCCATAAACTATATATATAGTTTGAAGACTCAATTTATTATTTAGAATTAAAATTAAAATTTATTTCTATATTTTTTTAAAATTAAATTTATATTTATAAGATTTAAAATATAAATAAAGATAAAATAAATTTACTCTCTATTTAGTTCTATGTAAATTGAAACCATACCTTACCTAGTATTTTTAACATAAAAAAAATGTTATAATTTTTATAAATTAAAAATATTAAATTAAATAAATAGATAATTTAAACTATGTCATTTAATTATAATAATACTAAATAATTATATAAAAATAAATATTATTTTACGTGTTTTCTTTTTTTAATTGTTGATAGATGTAAATAGGATGTAGAGGTGTGATTCTACTTTCTTATTAAAAAAAATTAATAATAAATTTTAAAAAATTAATTTTACATTAATTAATAAAACATTAACGTTGTGTCCCTTCGTAGAAATGTTCTCCACCTCGTAATATAAAGTTGTGATCTTACGATAATTTTATTTAGAGGTTGTGGATTCCGCATAAACGCAGTTAGAGGGTCAAACTCAAAACCACATCGGTAATATAAGAGAACTTTATTACGAGCGCTTGATTCTGACTCAAAACGGATAATATCATACTAGCGTGAGAGTTGGAGAGCGGCTCCAGATGGTTTAACAAATGGTATCAGACTTGGTTCAGAGATGGAGCCCGTAATTAGATTTATAGCATGTCTTGTGTCAAAAGTCTTCCTGAAAATATGGTGGTCAGGCAGCGGATCCCATTGAGTAATAATAGCGTACAGGATGGTTTGATGAATCGATAGATTATCTGAATGGGAGGTCGGTGACTGATGCACCAGTGAATTATGTCAAAAATCTTCCCGAAAATATGGTGGTCAGGCGGGGTCCCATTGGGTAGCAGCGGCGTACAATATGGTTTGACGAATGGGTAGATTATCTGAAAGGGAGGTCAGTGACCGATGGGCCAATGAATTATTTCGAGGGGAGACTGATATATGCTCATTGGTTTGGAGGATCAGTGGACTGACTCGAGGGGAGGCGATATGGCCCTTTGTTCGAATGAGATGATTGTTAATGTGTCAACCCCAATACCACATGGATAATACAATAAGATAATAATTTGTATATAAAGCATCAAGAAAACTCCATTAGTATGAGGCCTTTTGGGTGGTGGTATCCAATAAAAAATCCGTGCGGGCTCAGCCCTGACCCAAAACGGACAATATCATACTAATGCGGGAGTTTGGGAGCGGCTTCGAAAGGTCCAACGAATGCTACAATTTAATGTTAGATTTAATTTTTTTTAAAAATAATAAAGTAAAAATTAAGATTGTTATTGGTTATTTCCAAAAACCAACCGCAGGTTTGACAAATTAGCCAAAAACCTACAACTTTTCATTTTGGGCTAAAAACCAATATTCTGACAGTTTCCATCCATTTTACTATTCATCTGTTAGTTGATGAGCAGTAACCACGGGCATTTTGATAATTTTTAAAATTGTAAAAATAAAAAATAATTATAAAGTAAAAGAAAATAAAAAAAAATATTTTTTAAAAATAAAAAATTACAAAATACCCCTGGTTATTGTTCATTGACTGGCAGATGAACAGTAAAATAGATTGAAATCTGTCAGAATGTTGGTTTTTGACCAAAAATGAAAAAGTAGTAGGTTTTTGGCTAATTTTTCAAACCCCAGTTGGTTTTTGGAAATCTCCCTTATAATATTATTGAGAGATTGCGAACTCGATGCATATGTTGCAATTCTAGGTTAATTTAATAAAAAATTAAGGTTGAAATTCTCTGTTGACAGGTTAGAAATCATATGTACGGTTGTGATTTTACGTTGATTTCTGTTGACAGATTAGGAATCACATGTACAGTTGTAATTTTACATTTATTTAATTAAAAAATGGATTGCGACACAATTATTAACAGGTTCAAAAACACGAAGACACCTTCTTAATAGATTGTGAATCTTATGCGGTGTTGTAATTTTAAGTTAGTTTAATTTAAAGTTGGAGATTGCAACACCTTCACTTAGAGGTTGTTAATCTCACGTTTTAGTTGCAATTTTAAGTTGTTCTAATGATTTTAACACTAGTGTTAATAGGTTGCAAACACCATTTGAAGAGGTCGTGAATCTCACGTCAACATTATGTTTACGTCAATTTGATCATAAGTTAAGATTGCAACATATTTTTTTGACAGGTTGCGAACCTCACATTTATTTATAAATTTAAAATAAAATTTGAATAGTCTGTTAATTTTATTTAAAATTTTAAATGGGTAAAAATGAAATCACCATATTAATTAAGATTAAGTATTATTTAATTTGGTAAATATAGCTTTAGATCCTTAACCATGCCATCAAAATGGTAGAAAATCATTTGAGGTTCGTAAATGACAATTTATGCAAATTTAGGTGTCTAATAAGTTACTCTGCCTTTCTATTCTTAAAGAGTAAATTTTGAGCACACCCTTAAATGACAGCTAATTACAATCGGAATTGTATTTTGGTTGAATCAACACTCCACCTTCTTATTAAGCTATTGACCTTTGGTTATTGTTTGTTACCATTTATTGTGAGAGTTTATTAGGTTGACTTGTAGATAAAAGGGGAGGAATTGTCAAGCGAGATCTCACCCTCCGATAGCTTGAACTAAAGATTATGGACGTCCTTAATGCTCTATGAATCGGATAATCATCATGTGAAGCTAATCAGAGAAAACACGATATGAAGGTGTTTAGAGTTTATAAGATGATATGCGGTAAGAAATTTGAAGGGGCGATAATGGTAAAGTGAGAATTGAGTTTGAGAATTAAAAATGATCTGTTGTTATTGATGGAAGTAAGAAAGTACGGAAAAGAGAATATAGTGTTGAAAAATAGATCAGAAAAGTTTCTTAAGGGTTTGGTTGGGTGATGGAGGTGGACAACGAAGATTTAAGTTTAGGAGACAAGTTAGACATGTTAATAATTATGGGTGGTAGCGAATATGGGTGGTCTATTTAGTAATGTAGTGAGAAAGAGGAATAAGATGTGAGGTTTAGGGGAAGTTTTGAGACTAAAGAGAGATAATTATATTATTACTTATGATTTTCAAATATGTCTTAAAAAATGTTCGAAATTTCTGATTATGTCCCACTTTCTTCCTAGTTCCAAGTTCGATTCAGCCAAAACAATCAGACTAAGGACAAACACAATATTTAACGTGGTTCGGAAAATTGCCTAATTCACGAAAAGATAACAACTTTACTATGAGAAAATAAGAATTACAAGTCATTAAGATAACATTTTCTCTTTACACAAAATTGCTTTCTTTCTCAAAATCTCTTTTAGGCAAATAACTCTACCATGGCGAGACAACCCCCAAACAAAATCTCCTCACAGCGAGACAACCCTCAATCAAAATCTCCGTAATGGCGAGATAACCCTCAATCAAAATCTACTTAATGGCGAGACAACCCCAATACGAAATCTTCTTAATGGCGAAACCCCAACCTCAGTGATCATCACCCCCACTGGGTATGACCTCAATCCAATAATCACCAGGTCATAGGGACGTGATACTTTATTCTTCATGAGACAACTCTATTCACCGTGATCATCAAACATACTTTTCTAATTTATTTCCTTTCCAATTAAGAAATACAATCAATCAAATTAGGGAAACCAAATCTTTTCAAACAAGGAATCAAATCATTAGGAAATAGATTTAAGCTAAAAATAGGAAAACCTTCTTAAAAGGAAATCCTTATGATTCAAGGCAATCCTAACAAAAAAAAAAAAAAAAAAATTTCAAGTTAAGGTATGATTTAAGGTCGACCATTGTGTTAAAAACAAAAATGAAATATATTCATAACCTACGGGCATAAATAATTTTCTTTTGTTAAAAAAAATAATAATGCAAAAATTAATAAAAAGGCATAGGGACCTTCGAAGCCCCTAAAATTGACAAATCTTTTCAGTTTAACCCTCCAATTATATAGGTTTTAGTTTAACCCTTAAACTATTTAATATCATATCAGTTTGACCCTTATCGCCAACATCATCGTATAAAGACGCATACCTAACACGCTCGTTTGCTAGGTTATAAACGAATACACATGAACTTCACTAGATAAGACTTCACGACCTGTTAACAGACGTCTGAGATTAATAGAATAAATTGATAAAGAAATAATAGAAGTTTAGAAAGAGAAATAAGAGAATAGAAAATAAATCGATTTTTATGAAAAAGAGAGAATAGAGCAATTGTTTTAAGCAAAAGAAAGTGATTACTCTATCCTCGACGATGAACTAAAGTTTGTTTAGAGTTAGCTTAGTATTTTATAATGCAGCCATCCATTTGCAGTGAATCTACAACCAAGAAAAAAAAAACTCGCCACAAATAGATCGTAACAACTCAATTTGTAACTCCACATCCACCCAAATAAAGTTAAAAATAAAATTTCATCACTAGGGTTAAAATAAACATTCAACCACTTGTCGCATATTTGCAACCAAACACAACGATGTTGTCACTTCATCTGCCATATAGGTGAAAAATATCAAACTAACAATAATGGATAATTGAAGGGTTAGTGAAACTCCGTATAATTGGAGGACTGTATTGAATTTTTTTTTTTATTTACCAAATTTAGGAGTTAGAAAATATCTCATCATCATTTTTATTACATAAATACATTATTTATAACTTCTCAATGATTGAGTGGTAATTGCAGTGAATCAACCAATCCGTTCATGCAGTCAACTGTGAACGGCATATTCAATGGTGAACAGTTGAATATAGAGCATCTATTAAATTAAAAGGATAATCCTAAAAAATCACCGCAGGTTTGGAGTTATTCCAAAAAAACAACACTAAAATTTTTTCAATTTTATCACAGTCGGGGTGAAACATATTAAAATTTTAAAAAATGAAATTTGAATTTTGGTGGAGCTCTAAGAGACGGGTCTAATGGTGGTGGTACGTCTGAAAATGAGTGGTTGGACGAAAAAGAAATGATATAAAAATCAATTTTCGACAATTCTTAGTTTTATCAAATCTCCTTCGTTCAACCCTCAATCGTCTAGAGACCACCACTATTGTACTTTTTTTTTACTCTACTAAAGTAAAAAAAGTCATGTTTTAACGTTTTTAACCTGACACTAGTAAAATAGGAAAAAAAGAAACTGGTGTGATTTTTTTTTTTGGAAAATCCCAAAACCTGCCGTGATTTTTTGGAAAAAATTCCAAACCCACGGTGAGTTTTTAGAATTTACTCTAAATTAAAATGTGCCTCAACTAGTAATTAGTTATCGTTTAAGGGTGTGAATGCAATTTACATAATGACGTTTAACTAATATGGTAAACCCTAGGGGTTCTCTGTATGATAATACCACAATGTCACTCATCCTGACTAGGAAAGGTGAAAGGTGAAAGGGGAAAAATGATAAACAATTTTCTCTGTAGCTAGTTGTTTGATCCTTAGGAATACAAAACCCTAAGTTGGAGTAGTGTTCTTTAGAAAAAATCCAAGCAAGGGTGTGATGAGATCATGATTTTCTGTTTTAGGCAATAGCTTATATGCTTACTCTTCTTTAGGGCACGCAGACACCCTGAATTTTTTCAAAAATACAACTCAATTTCATGATCCTTTGAGTCCGACAAGTCAAATCACATAGAAGCCGCAATGTCGGATGATATGCTGATACATTTCTCCTCAAATTCTTCTAACCAATCAGACCAGTCTCTACCCACTAAGATTGCCAAGCTCGAAGCTCGCATGGTCGGCAAGCCCTCCACTCACCAACAGCAGAACCAGCAGACTGTCTGGCCTTCCGTTTCTTCCCAGCAGCAGCCCCCAAGACCCGTTGTCAATGAGGACTTGGTCCAAACCGTCACTGATAGCGATTCAGACGATGATGTAACATCTCTTCATTGCTTGTTTTACTTTAGTTTATGCTTTGAATTAATATGTATGGTCAATAGATACCTAGGATTGAACTCAACCGAGTTTATCTAGCCATGAGGTTTGCTGATTTTATCAATGTTATTTATCAATCATCAGTTGTGTGCCACTGTGCGTATTAAATGTTAGTTAACCCTGTCTGGATTGTGATTTGAGATTGTATTGTTTGGTTAGAAATCAAACCATACCATGTTTGGCTAGACTTCTATTGACACAAAATGTTATCATCTAGTTATCTCCATAAGTGTTATGGGTTTGGTGTAATTTACTTTAGTCTGTTTCACAATAATTTCATGTTTGAGAAGGAGCTGTTGTATATGCTTGGATATATCAGAGTCACTTGTATTCATTGGAAGACATTTTTTCTTAATGCTGATTAGTAATCTCTTTGGTATTGTTTTACTTAAATGACTCTTGTTTTGCTTTCTTATTTATTTTGTTCTTAACTATGATTCAGAATGGCGGGGAGTTCCTTATACAGGCCAACACTCAGAAACGCAAGAAAATACATGAAGAAGATGAGACCGATGTTTTCGAACATGTTGAGGTAGGTTATGAGATACTCGTATGATGGGAGTCTGAAAATACTGTTTCCTTTTACTTTCGGCTATCGGTTCCTGATCATTATGCTTCTTTTTTTCCAATTTCATTTGTTCTAATGTTTTTTCTGTTCTTTATTTTAATTTTGCTATATAGCTGCACGCTAACATTTGTTTGAAACTGAAATCAGCCAGTGACTGATGGCAGGCAGAAGCTTACAGAGGTCTTGGAGGGCAAGGCAGGTACTGATGTAAATAAGAAAAAGAAAATTGGTCGTGGTCGGGGACAATCTGTTTCAGGTAGAGGTCGTAATTCTCGTGCTAATGAGCAGACAAAGTTACAGATGAGTCCTTCAACAGTTTCATCTTCTAATGGACATCTTGACAACTCGTTTTCTAAGGTGTGTGTTTTTGCTTGAATTTAATTTTGCATCTTTAAAGTTGGAATTACAAATATCATTACAATTTATCATAGCTATTCAAATGGCCATTTGTCTGTTATCTTCTTCAGTTACTCTGATGGTCCGGCTGCTTCTACTCAACGTTTTCCTCCTTTTTTTTTTTTTTTTTTAATCAAATACTTTTAAATGTTGAGATGAGACTGTTTTGATGGATTACCAATCTTTGCAAAATTACAATATTTGACTCTGCCTGTGTATAGTTTCCAGTAGGAGGTGTTCGTTTGCTCCTTGTAGATTGTTTGTTTGCTTTAAATAGATCACTTTAATGTTTGGGTTTATAATTTTCCACTTATAGAACAACCACTAAGTATCTAAATTCCTCACTTCTTTTTCCTTTCTTGTTATCGTAATCTAGGAGGAAACAACATCTTTACGTGCCAAAGTTGCAGCATTGGAAGAGGACTTGCGTAAATATCGTCAAGAGGCCTCTGATAATCGTGATCTTTCCTGCCAGTTAGAAAAGGTCTGTAATACTCACGACAAATAATTGTATAGCTTTTTTTTTTTTTTTTTCCTCTCCAATTTTCTTTCTCTTAATTCTAACATTTGTAGTAATCTGCTCAGGAACTGAAGGAACTTAAAGATTATGAACAACAAATGCAGCCAAAGGTGTGCAGCCTAATAGATTAATATTTATCGCATTTCTCACACATTGTAGTTTGATGTACAAATTCATCCTAATTTTAAAATTGCTTTACTACATTCTTTTGCTACAAATTGAAACAATCTATTTTTTGTTGTTTCATGTATGGACTTATCCAAATTTATATCTCGTCATGTACATTCTTTTGCTGCAAATTCAAAGAATATCACTTGTAGATTTATATGAGAACTTATCCAAATTTATCTACCTCACCATTATATTGATGCAAATTCAAGAGTTGTGTGCTCTGCTGGTCTCTTTCTTCCCTATTCCTTATTATCACATTCTAGAGAAATCTTTGGATATACCAAGTGTCCTAGTTCATGCTCAATTATTTGTGCATTTAATTATGGCAGTTGGATAGTGAGTCTGCTTTACAAATTTGTTCAAGTCTAATGTGGTGCATGAAGTCATGCTTTCTAATAGTTGCTGACATTTTTTTTTTCTGGTCACAATGCAGAGAACAAAAATAATATCTGATCTATTGATATCTGTCTCGAAAGCTGAGAGAGAGGAAGCTAGGTTGAAAGTACGCCAAGATTCTGTGAGACTTGGTAATGTCGGTGTAATAAGGTATACTCCTGCTTCTTTATGTGTCCTCCATCAACCAGCTAAAATAAGCCTCATTATCTTTTCAAGTTTGAAAAGAAAGTTCGGTTATTTAAAGATGTTCGTCTTGCATTTCTCTAACAAATACTTGGAAGAGATTTACCTTCTATTAAAAATATAATTGAGGTGGTTTTGAGATTGAGGTACTTATTCAGCGTCAACAAGGCCTCATGTTTTGGTGACTGTAAGGTAACCGGAGGTGGTTTACATGTTGGCAAGTTGATTTTTCTTCCTATCTCTTAAAACCTAGTGTAGATGGCAGGACTGCCATGTCTCTCGTAGTTGATTTTAGGGCGTGGTTATGTTTTTCAAATGATATTTTATAGAATTGTTTCAGAAATAAGAAATATATCTTAGAAAATGATGTTTGCAAAGATTTTTATGGGTCTAGTAGTATTATTTACAATTCATATTGAAATTAGAATCATAAAATTCGTTCTCTTAGAATTTTAAAAATAATATCTCCATTATCGTAACGAGGAAAATATTGATGAATTGGTTTGTGTATTAAATGGCATTGTGCAATGACAATGGTTTCTATAAAATGATCGAGTACAAAATAAATTCATTATTCACTCCTATGTTATAATTTTCAAAAATCAAGTTTTATTGGAAAAAAAATGTATGTCTTTATAGCGGCAACGAAACTCAAATTTAGATTTTATCCATTTATGGGCAAGAAAAGATATTCATGCATGAATTTAACTTTGTAATATAGTTAACTCCTTACTTGGAGTCATTCTTAAGAAACTAGATTCCTAACAGTAAATAAACCAAATACTTACCGCATCAAAAACAAGTCTCGGTTCCAATTCAATTGGGGACTATATGAATTTTCTACTTCCACTTTGCTATGTCTTTATGTGGATTTAAACCGAATACTTAAAGGTAATAATATTAATGAATGAAAGAAAAAATTAGAACATAATTAAGTACATAATATTAATATATATGAAAAGAAAAGGTTCTATAATTGGTGGGGAGCTTTGTGAAAATTTGCAAATTGCTTATCGATGTTTTTCTTTAGTTGCTTGTTGAAGCCATTATCTTTATTTCTACCTATGCAATTTATATTGTTGTCTTCAAGAAATGCAAATAAGTGACACATAAATTTTGTTACTTGCCAGAGCTGGAACTGTCATATCTGAGACATGGGAGGATGGACAAGCATTGAAAGATATTAATGCTCATCTTGTATGTTAGCTTCTTTAATGGCCTTCATCGTGATATTCTTTATGCCACCTTCACGTTAACTTCTGTTTTTTTGATACTCTCTTCCTGAAGCTGTTTAAATATATCCAGTTATTTTTTACCTATGACATGGACAAAGAACCTGAACTAAGCTATTTTTTTAATCCTGGTGTGTCAGTTGTATAAATGGGGGCGGCATTAAAGTGCTTAATAGTTGTCATACTGTTGGTTTGGTGCTGCTCTTTGTCCAGTAATGACTTGTCTTTACTTTTTGCCTGGGTATTGTTGGTTTACCTGTCATATCCTCAATCTTTGACCTTAAGATGGCATGATATTGGATGCAAAAAGTACAACAAAATTATAGGCCTTCAATCATTGCTATGTAATATATATCAAACAATCAGCATAAGATTCAAACTGAATCCATTGGTTTAAAAAACCAAAGAAATATCAGAAATGATACTGATGCTGTTGGCTTAATTCTTTTTCTTATATCAGAGGCAATTATTGGAAACTAAGGAGGCTATTGAGCGACAAAGAAAGTCTTTGAAGAAACGTCAATCTGGTAGGCATTATACTGGCTGAAATGTTGCTTTCCTTCTGTTCCAGTTTTTTTGCTAGCATGCTGCATTGAAATTTGTGCCCTTTGTTTGGATAATTATGGTTGATGGGTTTGGATTACATTTTCATGTCATGTTTGTGGAGTTAGGATGGTGTTATGGTCTCAATTCGTGGATCGAATCATCAAGCAATATAAGCTAGGATGAATAGAATAGATGCATTTATGAGCAAGTTAACACTCTTGGAACATTACGGGGATAGCCTACCAACTTTTTTCTTGTATTTCGTTTATTTTTATTAATTCGAAAAACTCTCTTTATATAGGGGATACCAATATGATACAAAAGGAAAATACTAAATCGCTAAGTAAATAAAATACCCTTATAATTAGAAAGAATAAAACCTAAATAATTATTATTTAATTCCTAATAATATATTACTAATTTAGAAGAACTAACAAATATGTTTCGAAAATTTGTATTGAATCTTCATTAGTTCATGTCATATTGTCTTGTTTGTAATAGATGGGATGTTCTTGGTTGGGATGGTGGTGTAGGATATGATTTAGTGGATTTCCATGGTAATTTCAATTTTTTTGTTCCCTCTCCAAATGTCCTTTAAAAGCGACATTCTATTAGAAAGGTAGTATTACTATTCTTTGTTTTATTTTTCATCATAATTATGACAATTTTATTTGTTATCCTCCTACTAAATAAATTTAGTTAACCATACTATACATGTTTAATGATGAATCCAAACATTGTAATGTAAACTTATGGTTCAATTCAATGCTATACCACCATTAGTTATCCATCTTGGTCTTGACAACAGTCCAAAAAAACAAGTAGTTTTCTTTAGTTTTAGTTATTCTTACTGTGATCAGAATTATCTAGATATATTAGATCATTTTCTTTGCTAGAGCTCTTTAGAGACTTTTTTTCGGCATCATTCTCTTCTACATTGAGGTGTATTTATGGATACCAACTCTAATTCTCTTTTCCTTTAGCCATTTTTCTATTTCCCTCTCCTTCCCCCTGCCTTTTTTTACTCTCATTACATTATTGCCTAGTTGCACATAACCGAACTTATTCTATTTTAGTTTTCACCTACCTCAGCTTGTTTTTTGGGAACATTGTGAACTGATCTAACTCTGAGCTCGTAGGAATTGTTGGATTGAGCCTCCTTATCTGATAACACAATGAGAAACAGTTGAAAGAGAGGATTAGGTTAGCATATATATACTTTGAAAATCCCATCATTTGGCAGTATGATAAAATGGGAGGAGAAAATTAAGCATCTGTTGATTCAAATAACAGAAACGGCATTCTTATCATTCCTGTATACATATCACTCATTTGCATACTGATGTATGAAAAATACAAAAATAGATAGATTGCAAAAGGAAATGATGGCTTGAAATAAAGAGTGAAAAGGAGCAAAATTTGGGAATTATCATAAATTAGCAGATGTAGAGGAAGAGATAAGAGTGATAGGCGATATATATAATAAACAGGTAATGAACGTAGAAGTGAGAAAACTGGAGAAAGGTAAATAAATAAATCAACAGGGTTTAGGGTTAATCATGTAATGCAGTTTATGTATTTATACTTGTAATAGTGCACAAATTCGTGAAGAACCTCTTTGTGGCAGCCACGGTAGTGTAATTTGAATAAATAACCAAATTTCCTACTAACAAATAAACTAATCTATCTCGTATAGGAGGAAAAAAATTCTATGAATAAGTATATGATTGTCAAAACTGTTGTAATTCTTCATTCTTCATCACATTATCCATATCTGAAAAAGGGCCAACTATCAAGTAATTTATATACAGCTATTTCCACCCTAATCTATTTGATCTCTGGAGTTATGCCATTAATAATTCAGTTAAGTAGTCTGCTGTCTTAGCATTATGCATATGGTACCACTATTCCTTATTGTTTTTTGTGGAGCTGGTCTCGGTTGTCCTCTGTTATAAGACAACTTAATTTCCTCCAGTTTATGCTTCGCTTAAAACAATGCTGGAAGGAAGTCCTCTTCTCGTCCATCTTGTGAAAATTCCCTCTTTTTTCCATGTATTTACTTTATTTTCTTTGATTGAGTTGGTGGGTATTGAAGCATTATTACCGTCATTTACATTTCATCTTTGGTTCTGTAGAAAATGTTTTAGTACTAACAGCAGTTACTGTCTATATGAAGACAAGGGTGGTGATGGGAATGATACTGAATCAGCTTTACAGGAAGAAGATTTATTTGTCCAGGATGAGATATATAAATCCCGTATAGCTAGCATCAAACGTGTAAGCCAGCACCGCTATGCGCTTGTCGTTTGGATTTTGTTTTTATTTTACTTTATCATTTTCCCTTAAGCATGGGGAAGAATAGGATAAATCTTGGTCAAATTTTCTTGTATGATCGGAGTTGGATTTGGTATAGGAAGAGGAAACTATTTTGCGTGAGAGGGATCGTTATGAGCTAGAGAAGGGAAGGCTTATCCGTGAAATGAAGCGCATCCGTGATGAGGATGGATCCCGCTTTAACAATTTTCAGATTCTGAACCATCGATATGCCCTTTTGAATCTTCTTGGAAAAGGAGGATTCAGTGAAGTTTACAAGGTCAGAATTTTGATGAATTTTATTTTTGTAAATGTTAGTAAAATTTTGACAACATGCTTATATATAAGACTATATAAGACTATGGTATTACCATATAAGTTCATAGTATTTCTTTTGCCAATGCTTGGCAATCGTAAAAATAGATCTTTTTGCAGTGATTTGAAGTAAGAAATTTCCAGCAGGCTTATGATTTGGTAGATCATAGATATGTTGCTTGTAAGCTTCATGGACTAAATGCTCAATGGAGTGAAGATAAGAAGAAAAGTTACATACGGCATGCCATCCGTGAATACAACATCCACAAGACGTTGGTGCATCATCACATTGTTCGGCTTTGGGACACTTTTGAGATTGACCAGAATACATTCTGTACAGTCTTAGAATACTGTAGTGGTATGTGCAATCCAATATTCATCAATAAGTCTCATTTTTGCCTTATTAGCAGTGGATGCTAAAGAATTTTGGTAGGGATTGAAGAACTTATTTACAGATCTGTCTTGGTGGATGTTTTACAGGAAAAGATCTTGATGCAGTTCTAAAGGCAACCCCTGTGCTGCCTGAGAGGGAAGCAAGGATCACAATTATTCAGATATTTCAAGGCCTTGTGTACTTGAATAAAAGAACCCCAAAGATTATTCATTATGATTTGAAACCTGGAAATGTCCTATTTGATGAATTCGGTGTTGCTAAAGTGACTGATTTTGGTCTTAGCAAGATTGTGGAGGATGATGTTGGATCACAGGGTATGGAACTTACTTCCCAGGGGGCTGGAACATATTGGTGAGTAATTATCAGAACTAATGCTGTGCACTGATATTTGAAGATGCCTCGCATATTTTTTGTTTATACCTTGTCATCCTAATTTATACACCCCTTTATTAATTTTACATGTAAGTTTCTGAAAGATCATAATGAACTTTCTTGATGCTTAGCTTGAACTTATTTTATTCTATTTTCAACTGTTTATTAGTGTATCATTAGTATAATTTCCACATCTTGAATGCCTGTTTCCAAGAATAAATCGAATTGATTTCTTCTGTTATTTTGATAATGCCTTTCTAGGTATCTGCCTCCAGAGTGCTTTGAACTTAACAAAACACCTCTTATTTCATCAAAGGTTAGTAGTAGCTCTTCCTCTTTCATTTTGTGTGTAGGGAGCGAGAGACTTGCTTTGTCATTAAAAACTAGATCCTCTTTAACAGTTATTACATCGGTCTTGCTTAAAGCATCTTGAGGTTCTAAACATTTACATGTTTCATGCTTGGCATTTTAGCATTCTTTTGACCTGCTGTATTCCTGAAAAAATAGGTGGATGTTTGGTCTGCTGGTGTTCTACTTTACCAAATGCTTTTCGGTAGACGTCCTTTTGGGCATGACCAGAGCCAAGAACGAATATTGCGTGAAGATACAATTATTAAAGCGCGCAAGGTAGAGTTTCCAACGAGGCCTTCTGTCTCAAATGAGGCAAAGGTGAGGTTCTAGTTCCTTAATAGCTGTTGCTCTGATTGTTGTCTTTTTTCGGCCACTAATTTGAGTTTCTCCAAGTTTTGTTATGCTGGTTTTGAATTAATTTTGCTAGATCTCAGGTTAAGGATCGTTTTTTAACATTTGCATCTTTTACATAATAGTATGCATAAGTCTTCAACACTCAAACATGCAAACGGTGTTGACTTTCTCAACTTTCAGTTTTATTGGCTTAAGTAGATCCATCTTGAAATAAACTTTAAGATACAGTTCTATGATGCTATTCCTCTTGCTTGAGAGTGTTGTATGGTCACTCATTTTAGAAGAATATAGATTGCTTTTCTGATTACCTAAATGTCAAATGCCCTTGATCAGCAATCACTTTATGATTATCACCTCTGATTGTTATTTGCTAATTTTATGCAGGAATTCATCCGAAAATGTCTAACATATAACCAGGCAGATAGGCCAGATGTTCTTACCATTGCTCAAGATGCATATCTTAGATATTCAAAGAAATAATAATAATACTCATGTACACAGTCTCACAGGTAAATTGCCAGCACAGGGTAGAAGGACACAGGATTTCATTCAAACCTACTTCAAATGGATGAAATCTTTTTGGCAAAACCCAATTGGAATTTTGTATAAGCTGTAAATGTATTTCATAATCTGTTCACTTCATTATCTTTTTGAAAATATTTTGCCTTCTGACACAAACAGTTCCAGTGTTTCATTTTGCTGTTTTCTGAGTTGAACTTGTTTGGTAGTTGTGAATGTACTGCACTTGCATTGAAAATGTGAATTTCGTGAGATAACATTATTAGGGAGCTGAAAATGAAGACATGACACAGAAAGATCTAGTGATACATTATAAGTTTGTAGCACAGTTTATACCAAATCAGCTATTTATTTACCGAGTCATGGGGGTAGTGTCCATATGATGATGACAAAAAAGCTATTTAAAGTGCCACGTGATAGTGTATATAAATAATACGGTGAAATCTTCTTAAATACACTTCCTTCGCCTTAAATGTATCCTAAATTTACATGTAAAATAATAATACATTAATATAAATTTAGAATAAAAAAAAGGATATGTTTGCAATTTCACCATCTCAGGATTATCACACGCACTCCCAAATATACAGTATCCAATGAGGAATGTATACCATGTAATAGAGTATGCAATTTATGTAATATCATAATAGGGTTATTTCCAAAAACACCCTATTTTTTCAAACGTCTCACTTTGAGTACCCGGTTTTGAAAGTTTTGGAAAACCACTCCCAAAATCAAAACCACTAGTGATTTTTGGTATTTTTGTGAGTGCTTTTGGTGTTGTATGGGTAATTTTGAAATTCTATATGTTTAATTTAGAGATTCGGAAATTTCCTAAAATCAAAATTACTCATACAACACCAAAACCACTCACAAAAATATCAAAAACCACTAGTGGTTTTGATTTTGGGGATGGTTTTCCAAAACTTTCAAAACCGAGTGCTCAAAGTGAAATGTTTAAAAAAATGGGGTGTTTTTGGAAATAACCCTATCATAATATGAAGTGATGTGGATTTTCAGAATAACTACATAAAATTAATAATAAAATAATTGATTATTATTTGAAAAGTTAGTAATATTCAAAATTCTGAAATAAGTGAAACGACTGTGTTATTGTTTGGACTAAAATTTTTAGTTAAGAAATTAATAATTAATTATAATAATTCAAATAAATTTTAAAATTTGATTGATTGGCAGTGGATTATATTTTAAAATTTATTTAAGTTTTTTTATTTATATTTAAAGAAATTTATTTATATCTAAAAATATATAATATTTGTTTTAATATAGTTCTATATAACATAATGATCATGATATATTATTATTATTTTTTTCTTAATTTGTTTAAATAGGGATGAAATTTTCGACCGGTTTGGTCCGGTCGAGATATCGTGCGACTGCCAACCCCAGTTACATGGCAAAGGCATTCCGTCTTGATAGGTCATACACAAAACACAATTCGCTTGGTTAGGACCTCATGTCATTACATTTGACCGTTAATAACTTGCAACTTCGAAGATCTACTCTTCTCTTCTCTAGGGTTTTACCATTTCCTTTTTAATTATTTATTATTCTTTCTCTTTTACCAATTCTCTCTTTTGACTGTACGTGTTACTTTCCTTCTCCAATTCAGGGCTTTTCTTCAATTTTAGGGTTTTTCTCTTTTACTTACTGCAAAACCCTGAATTTTGATTTCTATCATTTTCATTTTAAATTTCAATTTCTCCGTGTTTTCAATCTTCTCAATGGATACTTCGTAGCAGCTCTTCTCAGCACTCTAAAGGTAACACCTTTGGTTATTTAATATTACCTTTTGTTTTAAACCATATGATACCTTTTCCGACTTTCAAGTTTTGGATTGATTGTAAAATTGATGTTTTATTATTCTGTTTGGTGTTAAACGTTCAAGAACTTGTGTGTACCCTCTTGGCGGATTTACAAGAATCTGATTGAGGGAGGGTGTTTTAGGAGCCAAGGAAATGATTGCAGAGAAGCCCAGCTGGGTTAGACATGAGGGAATGCAGATCTTCTCCATTGATGTTCAACCTGGTGGTCACAGGTTTGCTACTGGTGGTGGTGACCACAAGGTATGGGAATTATTCTTCTCGCCTTTGTTGGTCAAAGTGACAATATAATTGCCTTAGACAATCTTTAAATTGCATGCAAGGTTCACGGCTGGTTCTTGCTCTTGATTTCACAAACATTTGGGTTTATGATTTGTCATTAGAATTGAGCAACAGTCAAGTTAAACGTTGTTTCGTTGCTTTTCTTGATTTCTGAGGAATAATGGAATTTTGATGGGTTGACATGTTTAAAGAAAAAAAATAACCTTCCCATCCTGTATATGATATTTTCATGGTGATTATGTATACACTTATTGCTAAGATAAACTGGATACCACCTGCATGTATTATCTGTGGCCTTATTGATTATCTGTTCAGTTATTGTAGTGCACTATCTACTTGGATGCACCCATGTGCTGATGAATTGTGTTATCATTGTTGTGAATTTTCAGTCATATGCATGTTATATAAATAGTTCTTTACAAACAATATGATAATTTCAAACATGACAGCTTGTCTGTTCTTATTGTGTTATAGGTACGTATATGGAACGTGAAATCTGTTGGCAGGAATTTAGACAACGATGGATCAGGACAACGACTCCTAGCCACCCTTCGTGATCATTTTGGGTCTGTAAACTGTGTGAGGTGGGCTAAGCATGGCCGATATATTGCATCAGGGTCCGACGATCAGGTGATTTTGGTTCATGAAAGAAAGCCTGGTTCAGGGACTACTGAGTTTGGTAGTGGAGAGCCCCCAGATATTGAGAACTGGAAGGTTGCATTGACATTGAGAGGACACACTGCTGATGTGGTAATTAAAAGTTCAAATTTTAAATTTTTTAATTGTTTTTTATACCGTTTATCTATTTGAGCGTAGTGCAGAAAGGTAATTTTTTTTCTTCTCTAAACTAGATTGGAGTATGTCAAACATTGTATTTAATTATTGGGCCAATATGAAGTAGATAAACTATATAGGATTAATATTTTGTCAATTTAACTATGAGAATTATGAGTTTTTTCCATGCACTCACATCTTGTAAAGCACAGAGTAAATGAGCTTGCTCTATGAAATGCAGAACAAACCTACAGTAAATCCAACTCTGGATGTTAGGAATTTTGATAGATTATAAAAGGTTATTGTACTTGGATAAGCTAATTTTTTTGAAAATATTTCCTGTATACTTTCTAGCTGTCTTTAGTTTAATTTTGAAATATCAAGATTATGATTTTTTTGATTAGCCAAAACAATAGGACTCGAACCATTTATATTTGGTTTATGTGACATGAAAATACCTTTTATTAGTGATATCAATATGCAATAGCCAGCCCCACTGATACTGACTAACTGGGAAATTGTTTTTCCATGCTTAAAGTAGGTGGATCTTAATTGGTCTCCAGATGACTCAATACTGGCCAGTGGAAGTTTAGACAATACCATCCATATTTGGAATATGAGCAATGGCATTTGCACTGCTGTACTTAGGGGTCATTCTAGCCTGGTTAAAGGTGTTACTTGGGATCCCATTGGCTCCTTCATTGCAAGTCAATCTGATGACAAGACCGTTATTATATGGAGAACAAGTGACTGGAGTCTTGCTCACAAAACAGATGGCCACTGGGCAAAATCAGTATGTTTTAGCAATCATTTTCCTTTGTTGTAAAATTCAGTTGTTAATTGTCTGATCCTTGTATTCTTTTCAGCTTGGATCTACATTTTTCAGGCGGCTTGGATGGTCTCCTTGTGGACATTTTATCACAACTACTCATGGTTTCCAAAAACCTAGGCATTCCGCACCTGTTCTAGAGAGAGGAGAATGGGCTGCAACGTTTGACTTCTTAGGGCACAATGCTCCTATTATTGTGGTTAAATTTAATCATTCAATGTTCAAAAGGAATTTAACCAGCTCACAAGAAGCAAAAGTTGTACCAGTTGGGTGGAGTAATGGAGGTTCAAAGATTGGAGGGAAAGAATCACAGCCATATAATGTTATTGCAATTGGAAGTCAGGATCGTACTATAACTGTATGGACAACTGCAAGTCCCCGTCCTCTCTTTGTGGCCAAACACTTTTTCACTCAAAGTGTTGTTGATTTGTCCTGGTAAATGTCTCATTTTCTTGGTGTGTATTTGTCATCTTTAGATCTGACTTTTAGAATAGCTCATTTGACTTAAATTGGTTTTTGTTGTCTATGTCATTTTCCTTGGTTACACTGGAACATCTCCAGACTACCTTTTTTATTTTATTTTTAAATAACTTATTTCGTTGGACTACAATTTCATTTATCTTACTTAACTCTTCTAGCATGTGTGCTGCTATCGCACTGTTGAATAATGTTTAATATATATATAGACTCACACACATATACATAGCTTAAAAATTATCAAATAAGTGCTTAATTGGTGTTCAAACGGTCTTCTGACTCACATTTTACATTAAGTTGATAGTCAATCCAGCATTACTTTTTGTTTCAAACTTTAACAGAAGAAATAGCTATATAAACTTTATTCAGTGTACTATCTTCCATTGTAGCTAGGACTCTATCCCGTTACCATTGACGTGAATTGCCAAGTGATGACTTTTACTGGTACTCTTGCATGACATCTCTTTGCCTAAATTGTTTATTTCTCATCTTGGAACAGGAGCCCGGATGGATATTCCCTTTTTGCCTGTTCCCTGGATGGGACTGTAGCCACATTTCATTTTGAGGTGAAAGAACTTGGTCATAGACTAAGTGATGCTGAACTTGATGAGTTAAAGAGAAGTCGTTATGGTGATGTCAGAGGTCGACAGGCAAATTTAGCTGAAAGTCCAGCACAGCTGTTGCTTGAAGCAGCCTCAGGTAAGCAAACAACAGGCAAAAAAGTGTCATCTGATGCTCAGCCTATTCAGATGCCTGCAAAATCTTCTGTCGACTTGGGGAACCTGACAAAGGCTTCTGAGCCTCAAGCTGATGATGGGAAAAAGTCCAGTGGAAATGCTGGTGATGGTTTGAATAAAGCCGCAATGTCTGGCCGAATATCTAGTCCTGTGAAACAGAGAGAATACAGGCGTCCTGATGGCAGAAAGAGGATCATTCCAGAAGCAGTTGGAGTTCCGGCTCAGCAGGAAAATATAACTGGTGGTCATCAGCCTCAAGTGTCTGACTTTCCTCCTCTGTCTTCCAATAGTAAAAAGGATAATGGGATGGCTACTATTGATGATAGTTCAAGAGGAGTAACTGTGAGGGGATCCTTAGCCAGAAGTTCTGATGTGAGAGATCGCGCTGGAGTCACAGCCCGGGCTACCGTTACAGAGAGCCTTGTTATTGAGAAGGTTCCAGTTTCTGCAGATGGCGACGGAAATGTCAGTGTGGAACAACCTGGCAGCATGAAAGCTTCTGGCTCCTTGGCTGCTTGCAGTGCAACTCTATCCATCAGGGTTTTTGATAAGAAAGGAGGTGATACTGTGCATGTTTGCTTGGAAGCTCGTCCTAGAGAACATGCTTTAAATGATCTCGTCGGAATGGGTAATACATATATGATGAAAGAAACAGAAATTGCTTGTATAAAAGGAACACAGATACTTTGGTCTGATAGAATTGCAGGGAAAGTTACGGTTTTAGCTGGAAATGCAAATTTCTGGGCTGTTGGATGTGAGGACGGTTGCCTGCAGGTGCATATCGAAAAAGTTTTTTTATTTAATTCATTTTTTTCCCTCATGTTTCTGATTAAGCTGAGAATGTTAATTTTATTTTGAAGATTTATATTTGTGTCCCAATTTTGTTTGCATTTGTGAAGGTTTACACAAAATGTGGAAGACGTGCCATGCCTACCATGATGATGGGTTCTGCTGCAACATTCATTGACTGTGATGAGAGTTGGAAGTTGTTGCTTGTCACGAGGAAGGGATCTTTATATCTATGGGATCTTTTTAACAGGAACTGTCTTCTTCATGACTCATTGGCGTCGTTGATTACTGCAGATCTGAACTCATCTTCTAAAGGTGCAGCTAACCTCCATTTTATCAACCTTTATTAGAGATTATAAATAAGCTACAATCAATTTCAGTTTGTGTGCAGTCTCTTATTCATATGAGATAACTGATCTGTATAGTTTCTGATGACTGCACTGTTTGGTTGGTGTATTCTATTTTTTTTTTTTTTTTATCACCTTTTCAGGAACAATCAAAGTTATATCTGCCAAGTTGTCAAAGTCAGGTTCACCTCTTATTGTTCTAGCAACACGCCATGCCTTTCTCTTTGACATGAGTCTGAAGTGTTGGCTAAGAGTTGCAGATGACTGCTTCCCAGCATCGAATTTTTCCAGTTCATGGAATTTTGGGTCTATTCAGAGTGGTGAGCTGGCAACATTGCAGGTTGATGTTAGGAAATATTTGGCAAGAAAGCCAGGCTGGAGTAGGTTTGTATTTGATAGTCTTTTCTTGTTCTTGATGATTTTATTACAGAATCAACTTTCATCTACATCTCTCATTAGTCGGATTGTGAATCTTTTAATATTCGTGTTATGCATGTATTACAACACATTCTGTTATACATCTATTTGTTTTTTTCTCTAGCTATTATGATTATTGTTCTTAATATGGGACCTATCATCATTTACCACTTCAGGGTTACTGATGACGGAGTGCAGACTCGAGCTCATTTAGAATCTCAATTGGCATCGTCACTGGCATTAAAATCTCCTAACGAATATCGACAGTGCCTTCTCTCTTACATTCGTTTTCTAGCAAGGTCTGGTCATCCTCTTGTCATTATTATTTTAATTTGTCTGCTATGCTGCTAGATTGATAACTGAGAAGAATAGTATATTTTGGAGTCGCTTACAATGAATTCTTTTATGTGCTAGACATCTCTGATGTTAAATGAAAATCACCATCTTCAATTATTGATGTTATTATCGTTTGTTATTCTTGTGCTATCTTCTCCTATCGGCATTATTGTTGACAGTATTACTGTTCAATTCTTGTGTTATCTTATATCATCAGCGCGATATAGCATGCATATTCGTTTTTACTGATTTTCTCTCTCTTCTTTTTCAAAGTCTAATGCTGGCTTACAACTGCAGAGAAGCAGATGAGTCACGGTTACGAGAAGTGTGCGAAAGTTTTCTTGGGCCCCCAACTGGGATGGGTGAGACTGTATCTTCTGATTCAAAGAACCCAGCTTGGGACCCCTGTGTCCTTGTAAGGCTTTTATGTGCTTTTTCAAAATTCTCTTAGGATTATTAGATTCCGTATTTGCCTGCAATTGTTACAAATTTATTTATTTTGTGGAAAAATAAGAAGTTAGAAATAATAGGGTTAGGAACTGGCTGATTCAAACTCCTGCCTTGCATAGATTTGTTGTTGCCATAAGTTGACTCTCGGTAGTTCTTTCTACTGC
The DNA here is from genome assembly GCA_031304145.1 of Cardiospermum halicacabum. Taxonomy (NCBI): domain Eukaryota; kingdom Viridiplantae; phylum Streptophyta; class Magnoliopsida; order Sapindales; family Sapindaceae; genus Cardiospermum; species Cardiospermum halicacabum. Next base: position 7,606,773 of record CM062390.1, on the reverse strand, counting down.
GTTTGGAAGCCATTTGATCCGATTTGGGTCTTTTAATGAACACACATTGCCTTCCAAGCTCCATCTCAGATAATTTAGACCACTTCACTGTGTCTAAAATCTTTTCACCTTGTTCCCCACTTCCAACCTTCACATAGGGGGAGATCAAATTGAACTGGGTCCTGCCTTTATTTTTACCAGATCCAAACCTTTGAGAATAATTAAACAATCAATGTTGCTTAAGATCGATATTTGTGAAATATCCTCATTGAAGACGTTGAAGACCTTAGTTGTTCCATATACTGCTGCCTTTCCTGCTTTACTTGAACGGTTACATTTCAGTAGATAAAGAACCATTTGTAGTTAAATTTTCATGTTACAGGCAATTTTAAAATTTAAAAATTAATTGATTTCACTAGTCCTGAAAGCAATAGAATAACAAATGCATTGGCTGTTTCTTCCCTATTCCATGCCTGATCAGAGCTCTTACGAGAACCAATTATCAAATTACTTTTTTGTGTGTTTATTTTATGTTGTGCATGTAGCTTGTTTTGATATTTATTTACCATTGTGATCTGCCTTTGTCTAGGGAATGAAAAAGCATAAACTTTTGAGAGAAGATATCCTTCCAGCAATGGCAACAAATAGAAAAGTCCAGCGGTTACTGAATGAATTTATGGACCTGTTATCTGAATATGAGAGTGCTGAATCTAATCTAGAACAAAAAGATCTAGCACCACCACCCTCTACATTTGGTTTAGCCTCAGAGAAAATAGACCTGAATGCAGATAAAATGGACTCTATTCCACCTGCTACAGATCAAATGGACACCAGTAAAGCAGATACAGTTACGAAGGATCTTGCTTCTCTTAAAATGGACAGTACACGGCCAGCTACAGTTCAAATAGAAACCACACCACCAGATGCTGTTCCTGTAGACGCCACACAACCTATGGATCAAACTAACCCAACGCAGCCACCTACAGAAAACAAGGACCCTGCAGTCTCTGCGACAGATGAACCTAATTCCCTTCCACCAGTTACTAATCAGCAAACATACGAAGTGAATATGACCCTATCGGAAAATGAAGTGGTTCCGGATTCCTGCAGTGACCATGATAATGCTCAACCAAACTGATTTTTGTGGAATCAGAATGATTTTTACCTGTTTAGTTAGATCCATTCAGCTTCAGGTTATTGTTTAGTAAAAAGAGACGGCCTTAAATATGCAGCAGAAAAGCAAAGCTGCTGCTTCACTCTAATGAGCTGTCTGTGTATCATTTTGGGATGGAAATTGTTTTTGTGATGTTTCAATGTAGTTTTCATGTAACAACCCATTTGATGGATCTTATCTTTTGTAAAAAGGAAAGAGAAAAATAGAATGTTGAGCATAATGTGCATTAGATCAGATCATCTTTTATAATTCCATGTGCTTTTTGTCAGTAAGATTCTGTTAAACCCCAGATTTGTAACTGGATTTGCTACAGCAGCAGTTTAGCCATGAAAGCGCACTGTGTTGTCCAAGTCCCTTTCTGATGCAATTTTTATATATAAAAAGAAGAAATTGTGATTTCGCATCCTATGATTTCTCTATTCGCAATTTTGTACCCCCAACTTTTCATTCCTTTACTTCTTATGTTTGGTTGCCCGACTTCTTAATAAGCTTCATTTTTATCTTCTAATTATATTAAATTAATTTATTCACCTTATATATATGAGCATTTCCAATAGAACATGAGCGTGTAAAGTAGAACTCAGTCTTCAATGATGATATGGTTAAATATTGATAGACAGTATTTAAAAATATAGTTTAAAAAATAGTCATTCGGTAGTTATCGTTCTATCACACTTTTCTTTTTAATTTTAATAGAAATTTAATTAAAATTAAACCTTTTACAATAAAAAAAGAAAAGAATTTGAAACACGCTAAAAATCTAATTAAATAATATAAAAAAAAACTGAATAATTATGATTATTTGACCGTCTAAAATAGAAATTTTGATGGTCAATACTCAACATTCAAAATAGGCGTACTATTAAAATCCTGTTTTTAAATAGAAATTATAAAAAGAACATACTACCACTGCAAATATTCTTTAACAAATTAACATGGCAGACATATTACACATTAGAGAAGAAAACAATGGACAAAAAAATGTAAAAAATAAAATAAAATAGAGTCAAAATATCAATATACATATATATATATATATATATATATAAACCAAGTATAAATGACTAGATAAGATATATTTTAATATTTAACACTTATGCCACGTTAAATCCGTACTTATGACATACCTTCAAGGAGAATATATGGAATGAGAGAAATAAAAGTCCAGAAAGTTTAAACAATAGAAAGTAATGTATGGGAATTAAATGGAACAAATAACCAGGTAAAATGACCCGTATTTATTACTATATTTTAAATATTAATTAATTTTATAAATTACATGGTTTTACTGTTTCACATTTAATTTTTTTTTTCAACCAATTTACTCCTACGTCTTATTATCATTTTAAACCTTAATATTATTTGAAACATGAGAATTACTATGTTATAACAATTATTTTAAACCGTTAATTAATGCGGAGAAGACGACCTAACTACAATTAAATTAATGGTGATGGGTGAAATAGATAGAAATTTTATGATTCGTGGTGATGTGAGGGAATAAACAAAATCTGATAGACCAATTAAATTGAGGAAGTTGAACAGGAGGAGACTTCCACAAGGTCTTTTATGATATGATATATCTCACTCACTCTTCTGCCTTTTCAACAACTCATCAAATCTTCTCTGCTTTAGTATAAAAATTCAGATTGAGGTCCTAGTATGTAAAGATATTGTTTTGACATATTCAACTATAATAAATAAAATATCATGTGACTTTGGTTAACCTATTGCAATTGCAATTGCAATTGATTCAAAGAGTCCTATTTGGCAACCAAACCAAAACCCTAATAAAGGGACTGCTCACCTAACTAATAGTATATGTTTTCTGGTGTGAACATGTCAGTTTTCTTGTCAAATTGATATACACAAACCCAACAATTAATAAGCTATTTCAACCAATAATCACATTGCTTTCTTGCTTGATTTTCGACTAATCTTATTCTACAAATCGACAATCAATCTGCCGGTCGGCTACATTCTGTGTAAACACGATTTTTAGAATACCAATCGGGCCAACAAAATCATGGTACTATGAAGGATTTATATATATATATATATATATATATATAAAAGCTAATCAACATTAATTATGCCGATTAAGAATTTATGATTTTGTTTATTAAGTTTCCTTCAATTGTTTTAAAACGTTCTAGAAAATAAATGATTTCATGCTGCGGTATAAAAACTAAATCCAATAAAAATTAAATTTATTGATAAAGAATTTATACAACCGTAACCCAAATGATTTGGAATCATTGAAAAAAAAAATTAAATACTTTCGATCGAAGAGACTCAGCTTCAGCTGTCTGTACATAAACTGACTAATGGTATAGATAGAAGCTTCTTGCTTCTTGACTTATGAGTTCAAGTGAGTTTTGTTTAACTTTTCGTGTTTGTATATACAGTAGTATGTATACCATGACTTTCTCATAGAACAAAAAATTATCGTAGATTACATAATTCATTACTTGTTCTGGAATTTTCGTGAATCAAAATCAACACACTAATTTGATTGAAGTGCTACGTTACATAATCGTATATTACGTATTTCAAGGAAAATGCACACAAAATAAACGTGGACACACACAGATAAACTTATGAACCAATAAAGGATTAAAATTGGAAGTTTGAAAAAGAAATGTCATGAGTTGAATTAGACAAGTATATATGGTCCTTCATTAGCATGTGAATCAAACTTAACTTGTCTTCTCACCAATTATTGTCACACTTTATATCTTACAAATAACATTAATTATTTTTATTATTATCTTTCCAATAATAAAGAAAATTTTACAAGATTCATGAAGGGTAAAAACACTAATATATTGGCTTCAAGAAGGATTTTTTTAAAAAAATATAAATAAATAAATAAAAATTAACTGCTGAGACCAGACTTCATGTAGCTGTTGCTTTTGTTGTAGGTGAATGATAAAGTGCAAAATATCATTACAGAATAAATTAACAAACATGATATGTATAAATGATACGTATTAAATGAGGAAGAAAATAACCTTGTCACTAATATTTTGGAGTTAATATAATGTTTTGAAAAAAAAAATTCAAAACCACATAAAATTTAAATATGTAACTATAAATTTGTTTTAAAATATTTTTAAAATTTTAAATTTCAATCCATATTTATATGTATGTGATTATAGTTTGTATATTTATGAATCATATAATTGTTGGAATATGTTGGAAAATTAGATTTAAAATTTTATTTTTATAATTATTTTAAAATAATATAATTAGGAAAATTAGATTTAAAAGTTTTTATAATTAATTTAAAATAATATTTATAATTATATTTTAAAATTTAAAAGAATCACTAACCGTTATCACGAAAAATTGTATTGTAGTAAATTGATATGAATTTATATGAGTAGAGTGGCTTTCACCATCTATATACATTAATAATGTTTCATTATAACTTTTTTATTATTATTATTTTATCATTAGTTTTGCTTAGAATATATGTTAAAATGGTACTATTAATTATTTTTTTCATTATAACTTATTGTGTGGAATGGGATAAAACAATAGTATCATATTTATATTATTTACTATAATTTAGTATATATTTAGAGTTGGTGTTAGGTTGGCAAAATAGTAATTAATGGATCTTTAAATAATACGTACTATACATAGATTTATACATAGATTTGAGTGTGATTGGATAAAACATGTATCTTAAAATTTTTTATTTATTTATTTGACGATGGTGTTATATTTTAAATTTTTTATAAATTGTAAATTTTAGAGTATCTTTCAAAAAAAAATTATTTATCTTACCCATACAAAATTAAACCCTAATAATAAAATATAACATCTTGCCTTATATAATTTATATGAAAATAATTACTTCAAATAAAAAATTAATGTTGTAGTCAATGATAATTGAAAATAGTTTTGATAGTGGGAAATTTTATTTCCATCTGTACTTAACCTTATACATATATATAAAAATCAAATATGAATCTATTGTTTTTTTTAATAAATAGAATTATTTCAATAATGACTTAACTTTAAAACATACGAAAAGTGATTAACTCCATAGTTAATGAAACAATATGAAAAAAATAAATAAATAAATAAATCATATTAGTTTATATTATGTACTCCTTTCAAAATTATATATATCATTTGATACTCATTAGTTTCGATATTTCAAGATGCTAAACAGATTTGATAAAAATAAATTTTAAAAAATAATTTAAAAAAAAAAAAGGAAAGTCTTCAAATTGAATGTGTTAGGGATTTGTATTATATCCTTCTTTCATTATAGGCCACAAGTTCAATGATCAAATCAATAAAATGATCAATTAGATTTGTTGATAATGTTGATGTCATGACTAATCTCAAATTAAGCTCTGATACCAATTTGTTAGGGATAGACGAAACAGAATAGCGTCAACCAAAGTAAAAACTAACAATAAAGTAATGAAGAAGTAGAAAAGAGATACAAGAGATTTAACATGGTTCGGCGACGTGTCTACTCCACCAAGATAGCAACTTAACTGTTGAGAAATAAGGATTACAAGTCATTCCGACTACACTCATCTCTTCATACTATCATACACACTACATAAACTAGCAATAGTCTAATTAACCAATTGTACCGAAAGGAATAACCAAACCTGACGAGATGCCTTAAACTGCTAGAGATAGAACGTCTTCTCCAAGCCATCAATTATACAAACAATGGTACTATCTATGCCAGACAACTTTCGGATACCTAGAAGGTAGTAGAGGCACAAACTCTTGATAATATAATTGGGTTATGACCCCAAACCTTGATCACCATCCAGGGAATGGGATGAAATGATTATTTCTTCATGAGACAACTCAATTTATAGTGTTCACCAAATATATTTTTCTAATTTATTTCCTCTTTAGAAAGAATACCAAATTATCATAATTAGGAAAACTAAATCCTTTTCCAAATGAGAATTATAATAATAACGAAATAGATACTAGGAAATCCTTCCTGGAGGTAATCCTTCCAAAATAGAAATTCTTATAATTCAAGTAATTAGAAAATTTTCGATTATGAATATTCTTAACAGACACTTATCATATTTATGATCCTTAAATGCCAACTGCTGTTGAAAAACCAAAATTTGTAATAAATGATAAAAAAATAATAATAATTAAGTAGCAATGTAAGTGGCTATCAACCAATCCATATAACAAGAAGCAGCAGCTTTGATGAAGGGAAATATCTTTGTCTTCATCCATCATACAGTGCAATAGATTTTAATTAACGAAAATGAATGCATGTATCCGTACACCTTCACATGAACCATTTGAGTTCCAAGTACATACACAAATACATACAAAGTTAAGTTTCCAAATTCACAGTTTTCTTACATTAACTTAAACACTTTTACCATACACACATGAAATGATCTCATCATAGGAAAGGATGATGAGCTGTTTAAATTCACCAAACAGATCACCAATCTCCCAAACCACTCTTGCGTACACTCCACCTCTCTTTTTTCTTTTTTAATATACATACTACTCTCAATTCATCAAATAACACATATCTCTCTCAACCTTCAAGTGAAAAAAACACTTCTCTTACACCAAAATGGACCTTGATATTGGAAGTGTTCTTCATTTTTTAGAGCACAAATCCATCTTACTCACTGGTGCAACTGGCTTCTTAGCTAAGAGTAATCCAATCTCTCCATTTTCACTTCTCAATATCATTATTATATATACATAAATATATTTATCTTTTTATATATGTATATATGTTGCAGTTTTTGTGGAGAAAATCTTAAGGCTACAACCAAATATCAAGAAGCTATATCTTCTTCTCAGAGCTCCTGACTCCAAATCTGCCCTACAACGCTTCAATAATGAGGTCTTTTATTTTTCATTTAATTTTTATTTTAATAACAATAAATGCATGCAAACAAATTTTAATATTCTAAAAACATAAATGCAGGTGATGTCAAAGGATTTATTTAGGGTTTTGAAGGAGAAAAGTGGGGCACATCTTAATACAATATTGGCAGAGAAGATAACTCTGGTACCTGGTGATATCTCTAGAGATGATGATTTGGGAATCAATGAATCCAATTTGGTGCAAGAGATGTGCTCTCAGTTGGATGCTATTATCAATTTGGCTGCCACAACCAACTTTGATGAAAGGTATTGTAATTAAGGTAATTATATGTTTATTAAAACAAACTAATTACTTGCTATTTTGATTGAAAATTATATGTAGATATGACATTGCACTTGGTCTTAACACCTTTGGAGCAAAGAATGTTGTAGATTTTGCAAAGAAATGTGTCAACTTAAAAATTCTTGTTCATGTCTCTACAGGTTTGTACTCTCCTTTTTCTAACTCAATAACATCAACTCACTTCTTTAATATAGCCAAACTTTTTTATTTATCATTTTTTCTTTCAAAAAAAATTATATATATATACACTATTTTATAAAATGGAGATTATAATAATATATATACTATAATTTATTAAAATAGAGATTTTAATAATATATATTAAAATAGAGATTTTTTAATATGTTTCAAAAAAATTATATATATATATAATATTTTTTAATAGTATATATTATTATGGATTATTTTATATATTAAAAATCTCTATTTTCAATAAGTTTATAAAATATTACTCAAATTACTCTAAATAATAAATATACATATTGATTTTTCTATTTAATAAATTAATTTCTTTTTCAAATTTTGCTATATATAAATCAATAACATTTTTTCAAAATTTAAAAATATTTTTAGTTTTTTTAGAGCAATATTAATGTCTACTAAATTCTAAAAGGAAATATCTATTTTATTATATATTTTAATATATATATATATATATCTCGGGAAAATATTATCACAATTATAATTGTTTAATATTTGATTAATAACAATTATTTTGATACATAATAATTTCTTTATTATTATTTTTGTTTGGATTTGTAGCTTATGTTTCAGGTGAAAGGTCAGGATTAATAATGGAAAATTCATATAAAATGGGAGAGACATTGAATGGTGTAAGTGGTTTAGACATTGATATGGAGAAGCAACTAGTGGAGCAAGAACTAAATCATCTTCAATCTCAAGGAGTCTCTGAAGATGCCATCACAATTTACTTGAAAGACTTGGGCATTCAAAGGTAGTACTACTTTATTTATTTATTTATTTATTTATTTATATATACATTTTAATAAACCATTCTGCTATGTGCATCTACCAACTAGAAGAGAAAGAAATTAATTTATTTAATTATCCAAAAATAAATTTTAAGACAAAAAAAAAAGTCTATTATATTGTCAAATTTGAACAAATCTGATAAGGAATATTGTCCTCCTTGTATGTCTATTTCCATTAAAGTTGGTGGAGGATGCATGTGGAGATGCATCTTTATGATCTGTACCTTAATAATTTTATTTTTTATTTTTATTTTCTACCTGACATGACACATATCTCATATCTACCCTGTCTTAAAAATTAATAGTCCTGTCCTGTCTCATCTGTTAAGTTTTCAACTAAAATATTATTCCAATTAATACTAAATAGTGATAGGTGTTCAATTCTGATAACACTTTTGAATAATTAGATATCAATTAGCCTAAATATTGCATAAGGACAAAAATTGGTATTTTTCAAAATATGATGAATATAGAAAGTAGTTATAATTAAAAAGAGAGAATGAAAGTGATTGAATATACATGCCTGTTGTTGACAATTGAATGCTTTCTAATCTTTATGTCCCAAAACATGTCATTTATAGCTTCAATTGACCCTTCACCAAACACAAAATTGAAAGTAAATTCACAACATGGTTAGGTTTAAGACATTAGTTTGATAAGATCTATGTAATCCAAACAATGTTGTTGTATTGTATGTATATGATGTCAGCTTTGGTGTGGTTGGTGAACAAAACTAATGTGTGTGTGATGGATTTGCAGAGCAAAGAAATATGGATGGCCAAACACATATGTGTTCACAAAGGCAATGGGGGAGATGGTAGTGGAGAAAATGAGAGAGGAGATAAGTTCAGTGGTGATAATAAGACCTACCATTATTACAAGTACTTACAAAGAACCATTTCCTGGCTGGGCTGAGGGGATCAGAACCATTGACAGTCTAGCAGTTGGGTATGGTAAAGGGAGGTTAACTTGCTTTCTTGGGGACTTGAAAGCTGTGGTTGATGTGGTGAGTCACCTACTTTTCCAATTTTTTTATTGGGATAATCCAAAAAAAATACTCTAGTTTTGTGTTTTTTAAAATAATAATAATAATAAATAAATCACACAAGTTTTATTTTTTAACGAATTTGGAAAAATGGCAGATACCAGCAGACATGGTGGTGAATGCAATAATAGTAGCAATGGTGGGACATGCAAACCAGAATGATAATGAAAATGTTGTGATATATCAAGTGGGTTCATCTTCAAGAAACCCAGTGAGATACACTAATCTACAAGATTACGGATACCGTTACTTCACAAACAAACCTTGGATTAACAAGGACGGTAAACCTGTCAAAGTTGGCAAAGTCACTGTCCTAAACAGCATGGCTAGTTTCCACAGATACATGAATCTCCGCTACGTATTGCCTCTCCAGGGCTTGAAACTAGCCAATGCTGCTCTCTGCAAGTCCTTTCAACACACCTGTTCTGATCTTAATAGAAAGATTAACTTCGTCATGCGACTGGTCGACCTCTACCGTCCCTACTTGTTCTTCAATGGCATGTAAGTGTATCATATTCTATGTTTTATTATATTCATGGTTGGTCAGTCCAATATATATTATACAATGTTTATGCAGATATGATGATACGAATACGGAGAAACTAAGACTGGCAGCTAAGGAGAGTGGAGTAGAGACAGATTTGTTCTACTTTGATCCCAAGAACCTGGATTGGGATGATTACTTCATGAACACTCACATTCCTGGAATTGTCAAATACGTTTTCAAGTGAAACAAATAGTATTTCATTATAAGGTCTGCAATTCTACAGTATTCCAACTGTATTAAACCATATATGAGTGGTCTCTTCAATTGTTTGTATTTAGTCAGTCAACTCCTTTTGTGATCTCTCTTCAATTATTTGTATTGTATTTGTGTTGTGTGGCATATCTTATTGCTGTGTCCTAGTGTCAATAAAACTTAAATCATTGGTACTATTATATATATGCAGATGATAGATCTGTGACCCCTCGACTCAACAACACATATGCTTGTCGTTATAGATACAGTGTCTGTCTACTGATGATTTAGAGCTTTTAATAAAGCTACTTATTATTACTATATAAAGTCTGTGTGTCCTTTCGTTTCAGCTTTTCTGCTGTAAAGGAAAACACTGAATCGCTTATGTACTACCCCTTTTTAGATTTTTCAAATTGCGGGACTGTAGTATTAACTTGGAGCCATCTTATAATCACTCATCTAGCTGAGTAACCTAATTATTTCAATGAACAGATTACTATTGAATTGTTAAATGAGCTTTAATCAAACATGTATTAAGGCAAGAACAGAGCTCCATTTCAACTTGTTTTGAAAGACTCAGCCCGGTTACTTAACCTTGAATCACTCTACATGTTAACAAAATCAATGTAAATTCTCATTAATAGCATTTTACAGGGAAATCTGAATTTAACATTCTTCTTCGCACTCATGGAACCCCTGAAACAGGTCACTAAACAGTGTGAAAGTAACTATATTTCATCAACATATCAAAATATCACCTTGAAAAAGGATGGAGCCACAATAATTTTCTTTTATTAATAGACTGTATTTATGAATAAAATGACTCTTTTCCTTGATAAAACTACATGTAGAGTCACATATTTTAAATTTTAAATAGTCACAATAAATTTTAAACATGACTACAAAATTTCTTACTGGCTATTCGTGTAGTGCAGCTGCAGCTTTCCAAGTGCAACGGAACCTGGTACATAAGAAATGTTGAAGATGCAGAGAGGGAAGCAGACAGTCTACTAATACTGGTACTCTCTACTGTAAGCAGTCTACATGGGCGGAGATAAAGGGTTGCCCCTCATCCTCTTTGCAACTTAAGAGTTGCAGGAATTCAATGTGTTGTCACAGGAAGGAGTAAGACCATTCTCAGACTTCTCCGTATTTACTGAGACTTCACAAGACTGGACAAAACCGGGTCGGGTTATGCATAGCCAAGTTCTTGATGAATTGTCGTTAGCCACTATAGGCACATGCCATGATCCCTTTTCTGATTCCTGAAACATGAGCAAGATATCAGCTACTCTACAGACAGGTAATGGACCATCTATATGCATGCAAGAAATAGAGCAATATTGCACTGAAAACACTACTATATGAAGTTAACATTTACAAACAACAAGTGAAGGACCTTCAGAAGATTTATGTCAGAAGAAATTCATGTGATTCTCGAGTATATAGAATACAGTTATTATAATTAAGGGTGTTCTCCAAGACTGTAAATTAGATAGGTATCCAAAATTAATGTCACAACTCACAAGCAAGCAATACTTAACTCAGACATTCTCTGCACTAGAACAATTTAATTCATGTAATCCTTGGCAGAATAAGCTAATAATATTACCTGTATTAAACAAGAATATGGCGGGGGCAACTGAAGTTTCAGATTACTCTTAACAAAAGAGTACCGAACCTGTAAAGGAAAAAAAGAGATGTTCAATGAAAGATTCATCTAAATAGACAAATTATACTAGTGATGTACTTCACGTGCGGAAAGACCATTTGATTAATCATCACGTCAACATAAGCTTTAAGAAAGTTGGTAAAGTCAGCATGTACTATTCACAAAGTTGAATTAACCCTATTCTAATTAAGGTAATGGCTCACTTGCTCATAATGCAACTGACTTGAAAACCAATTTCATTTAATGTATACATGATTTATTATGACAGCATCATAAGCTTTAAGAAAGCAGGTAAAATCCACATTTCACCATTGCTAGAGGAAATAATAAATATTAATAAAAGCATAATGAAATAAATAACACATATCATATATAAAATACAGGTCCAAGCTGCTCATACCTGATGTCTTTCTTTCCATTTCATAAAGAAGTCGCTTCCTAAGAGTTCAAAGATATGGTCTCGCATTTCATCATTCGTCACAAGCAAACACCTAAGTTTTACAGCAGCATAAAGCCAATACCTAGCAGATGCACAAAAGGATCAGAAAACTCACATTGATTACTAACAATAAGCCATTGAATTATTTTTCCCCTAAAACAAAACAGCTGCACAATATCTTTACCAGTCATCATTTGAACCATGTGGTGTCAGATAGAGGACACCTTCATCCATCCACTTCTGTACAAGCTCGCGATAGGAAGGATTCTCCAGGAGTGATCGTAGACGTTTATTATGCAAGATAACAAGTGGCCATTTATTTCCATTTCTAGCATAGAGTTCTTTCACAACAACATCAAGCTGCTCTATTGCAATTTCAAGAAAATACATATAATGAGTAAAAAAACAATGTAGCTAAGAGGTTTCAAGCTGAACCCATTATAAAAGAAAACAAATCACAAACTTAAGTTGTATAACCTGCCAAATGCTAAACCCTCCCTCGGCAAAATTCTGTTGGTACAGCCCAATATTTGCTCCATCCACTATAGCTTCATAGTTAGCATGTTGGTCCAACCATTCCTGATCAAAATAATATATATTATTTTTAGAAAAAAGCTTAAACCTTAAGATCTAATTAACAAAATGCATAAGGGAACACAAATTAACATTAGCAACAATTTAACAACAATGAAATCAGTAAATCAGCAATTCTATTGTTTCTTAGAAATTTCAAATTACTTGAGCATTGAGTTTTGGTCTTCTATTTTTATTTTTTGGGTTCATATTGTACATGAGCTGCAAATTTTAGAAAGCAAAGTAACTAAATAATTTGGGGATTTCTGTAGTTCCAATTTCTTTAGGCTTAAGATCAGATGATATTCTTACCCTATAGCTTCCATCACAAATCACAATCATTTACCATCCAGCTAGTGCAAGACAGACAGACACATGGTTTCTAAAGGGCCTTATAATAAAAAAAATTTGTATCAATATAGCCTTGCATTGCATAAGGACTGAATTGGGTAACAAAACTCCCTCTTCTAACATCTCTTTAAGAGGCTATCACCTCGTCAAAGAAGGGTACTGACCAAAATCAATTTTTGCATGTCAAAACACTCATAAGGCCTTCCAGATTGTTCAGGACATTGATCATGCTCTGCAAAAATCAAGGCTTATTCCAACAAAAGTCTAATTTATGCTGTAAAGAAGAAAAAAACAAGCCAGCACAAAGTCATTTATCACTTTGTTATCTTTATCATCTGAACTCGAGGAAGCATGTTTTCCTAAATTAGAAGTTATATATCAGAGTCATACTTTCAAGATACAAGATTATCAGTGAAATGCACATTCAAGAGAACAAAGTCTTATAGCATAAGACTCTAATATAGAAAATTAAATGGTACTAAGCAATTCAAGATAGGAATAACAACTAACCTGAAACTCACTAAAATTTGCTTTGACCTCCCTTTCCAAAGCCAAAGCAGCAATAGAATCAGTAAATTTCTCAGTCTCCACATCTTCAATATCCACACAAACCAACTGTTGATCACAACAGCAACATTTCCCATTCTCATCCACTTGCCCTCTCTCAACAACCCACTTGCCCTTCCCAAGCCACCCGAGTCCATGCCACCCACCTCCATTCTTCAAAACTGCATCTTTAACCAAACCCTCATCAAAATCCACTCTTCCAACCTCCTCAGCCTTTTCACCAACAAACCAATCCTCAATAGCTTTAGCACTCTCTTCACTCACACACCTCACACAATTTCTCAGCTTCTGCATATACTCATAAACCCTCTCTCCTCTTCCAGTACAAGAGCTCACTTTAATCAAACCAACAATCTCCTGCTCTTCCAACTTCAACCCCATCGAAACCATATGCTCTTCCACTTCATACGCCTTCTCCGCCTCCAAATTATCACAGAAACAGAGCAACACCGGATCATAAGTTCTCAACCGCGGAACAAGATGATGATCCTTATTCATCCTCTTAATCAGATCGAAAGCGTAATCTCCGTCATTCTTCGCGGAGGCCAGCCGAACAATGGCGGTAACTGAAGCCTCATTAGGAACCACGTTACTGGACATCATTTGATTGAATACACGGAAGCCATAGTCGATTGCGGTGTCTCTGGTGGATGAGTCAACGGCGAAGTTAGAGCAGAGATAGAGAATTGCATTGCAGTGGTTCAGAGAAAGATGTAGGTTCTGAGAGAGAGCAGACTCGTATAAGGAGACAGCAGTATCGAGATCTTTGGATTTTGAGCAGGATTGGAGCTGTATGAGGAAAGTGGTCTCGGGGTTTTGATTGATTTTTCGTTTTTTCTTGGGGTTTGAAGAGGTTTTGGTGGTGTCCATTCTATGGAGATAAACCCTAATTTGAAATTGATAGCAGACTGATACGTTGAATAGCGTTTTTGTTTTTTAAGTCTGAACACTTTTACAAGATTAGACTTTGGGTTGGGCTGAATGAACGATATTTGGGCCATTAAAAGTCATTGCAGCCCAGCTAGGCCCAAGACCTCATCCACGGCAAAATTGTGCATATCATCATGAACAAACTGAGCTTAGCTTAGAAGAAACACTTCTTATTTGAATAAACTGATTTTGAAATGTTTAATTGTTTGTTTTTGTAATGAAGTTTTGAATTTTTGAGAAATGTTATGGATTTTTTATTAAAATATTAATTTTATTATAAATTATTTTTATAATAAAAAGTTAATATAATTTTGAATAAAAATATATTTTAGGGTGATACTTTTAATTTATTAACAAATTTTTTAATAAAAATACTTTCTAAACTCATTAATATCAAAAATATATTTGAAATTAATACCATCAATTTATTTTAAATATTTTTATTTTTTATTTTTAAAAATTATTATTATTAATAATATTTGAATTAGTAGAATTTTTAAAATTCTTTTTAAAAAATTCAAAAAATATTAATAATTTTATAAAAATAACTTAATTTTTTTTCTTAGTTAAAAGTCAAAATAACAGCTATTTCAAAGGAATGATAACCATATAAATGTGGACCAGGTAAACGTGTAGTTTCATAATAAAAACACCATTATTACATAATTAACATTAAGATGTTAACTACGTTTAAAAATAAATTAATGCCCCTGAATTGACTTTCCTCCAACTAATTGAACAAATGTGTGGAGTTGGTTTGCCGAAACAAATCTGTTAAGCCAAGAGAAGTCCAAACACATTTGTGGACAACATAGAAGAAGAAGTCTTCATCACGTGATATCTACTTTTGTCTCACGAGGGTCATTTCATTTATTTTTGATAATGTCTCATCAGCACATGATACACATCTTCTTTTGATATAATACCATATAGTATATCATAAGAGGATACGATACGATAGCCTTATACAATATATATGATCAATTATTTTTAAAAGATAACCACGTTATCCGCCATGCTGTGGGTTGAGTAACAGATTTGGTGGTTAGATTCATATACATGCCTTTTAACTAACATTAGATCAAAGAAAATTACACTTCTCGACGAAATAAATACGCAAATACATGTACGTCCGATTCTCATAAAATGCATGTACTAATTACAATACACAACCAGTCAACAACCACCATTCCTGTCTTTAACCACAACTTGCAACCCACCGTCAACCGTAGCAGTAAGTCCGGACACAAACCTAATAACCCCACCACTCTCCTTCATCACAACCCTAACATCAAACCTTCTAATCAAAGCAACCGCCACGAGCTTCATCTCAACCAAAGCCATCTCCTTCCCTAAACAAACCCTAGCACCACCTTGAAACACTGGATACTTAAACAAACTCTCCTCCACAAACCTCCCATCTCTCAACCACCTCTCCGGCTTAAACTCCGTACAATCCTCCCCCCACACTCTCTCCATCCGCCCCATCGCGTACGGATGATACGTCACTCTAGTCCCTCTATTCACTCTCGTCCCGTCCGGTAACTCGTCATCTTCCCGCGCGAATTTCGAATCGAATTGAACCGGTGGATATAGTCTTAAGCTCTCGTGTATCGCCGCGTTTAAGTAATGCATGTCACGTGTTTCTTCATATGTTGCTAGTTCATTCTCACGTGACATCACTCTGTTAGATTCCTCTCTTATTTTGGTTTCGATTTCCGGACGTTGAGATATTAGCCAGAAAAATGTTGTTAAACCGGACCCAATCGTGTCACGTCCGGCTAATAAAAAATTAATCACGATGTCTTTCAGATATTTCTCGTCACTAATTGTACCCATAAATCTCGACAACAGATCATTTTTATTTAAAAAACCGATTTGTCTTCTATTTTCCATTATTCTCTCCGCTAATTTGTTCACTATCTTAATCGCTTCTTTCAATTTCCTCTCCGATCCAATGTTGAAAAACCTCTTTATCTTCCACGTATGAAAAGTGGACAACGATCTTTCAGCCGACAATTTCGAAGCGAGATCAAACGCATTTGCGAAATCCGACATGGGTAGATTCATCTCCAAGCAACCGAGATCGACACCAAACGAGAATTTACAAATAACATCAAACGAGAATCGACGAAACACGTCTTGTAAGTCAAACCTCTTGTTTTCATTAGCGAATGAGGACAAAAGAGGGATTAATCTGTTGCGAATTTGGGTAGCGGTGGTATTAAAAGCGAAAGATCTTACATTCACGCTACCGAGTTCGAGACTAGCGAGTTTGCGTTGGAATTTCCATGAGTCGCCGTCGACGTTGAAAATGCCGCGGCCGAGTAGATCGGAGAGGTAAAGATTGAAGGATTTGCCTTTTGGGTAGTTGTGGAATTTGGTTTTGAGAATGTGTTGGACGTTTTGTGGGTTGGATGTGATGACGTTGTTGAGGACGTGGATGTGGATTGTTCCGGTTTGGGATTTGGTTAGGAGGTGAGTGTACCAATCGGAGAGGTTCGGGAAGTGGTTGGACCATGTGGAGTGGAGATAGGTTCGGCAGATGTGGCAGTTGCACCATGGTTTTAGTCTCGATACAAATATCACGAATGAGAAAAATAAAAATAAGAAGTAACAGAAGATGGTTGAGAGTGTATCCATTGTTTTAGTTTAGTTTGATGAGGTGCGGTGGAGTGAGTTTATATGGAGGTTTTGGTTTGTTTGTGTTTGTAGTAGCTGTTGACAAGTTGGAAAGATATATAAATATTTTTGCACGAGAAAAACATGTGGGTTAAATGACAAGGCAAGGGCAAGTGTGTAAGTTGAGAGCTGAATTTGGACATGTGAGATTGCGAAGTTTGTTTTTATTTGTCGGGACAGTTGGTGGGATTGTACGGTTGGCTTCCATATGGAAAGAAGTGTTAAGTAACAAGTTGTAGAACTCATTTTACTTGTCAACTTGGAAGAGTCAACGCTGGGTTTTTGAAACTTGGATTACAGTCCACGTTAATAATTATCTTTTTTATTTTTATTTTGCCAATAACACTCGGCGAGTGAGTATATTTATAAAAATATCTATTAAAATTAACCCTATATTACAGTTATAATTTTTTAAATCTTTATATTTAAATTTATCATTACAGTTATATTTTTTAAAATCCTTATATTTAAATTTATCATTATTTAAACAACTAGCTTTTAAATCTAACTTCAGTAAAATAATTATTTAGATTTTATTTAATAAAATTCAACTAAATATATTTATTATATACACAATATTTTATTTATATATACTCCATAAATTTATATTCTTTTCTCTAAAATATTAGTAATATAGTTTTAATTTATTAAAAATCAATTGCATCTATTTCATTTATATTTAGTTTTGTAAATATGAAAAATTAATTCATTTAAAAAAATTAAAATAAAAACTACACTAAGAACCATTCATATAAATTTAATTTTAAAAAGTTACTATATTTAAAAAATTAAATTGTTTTTTAAAAACTATTTTTATTTATAATCCATTTAATTTATGTATATTTCTTTTTAAATATATAAACGGTTTATCCAACAAATCTCAATTTAAATACAATACAAAAATGTATTTATGAAATTTTATAAATGATTATATCCTAATTAAAAATATGTTTTGTGTGAAATTTTACATCTTTTAAATTATGTAATTTAAAAAAAATTAAAATCATAAATAAATATATAATAGAATGAGAAATTTAAAACATGGTAAATATTTGAAATATTGTCGGTAGGAGTTCGTATTTTCAAAATTCGATGAAAACATTGATATTGCTCAGGAAACTTGGAATTTTGGTTGAGATTGAAGAGAGAATCCTACATAAATAGTCAAAATGACTGCAATCAATCAAAACCGTGAAATACACACTTTAACATATTCATACATATTTACCTATCAAACTATACACAAATACAAAATAATCAATAGAAAAGTAAAATATACATATAGAATGATTTATAATGGTTCACCAAAAATAGGCTACATTTATATTGGACTCCCGTTAAAACTTGTTGCAGCTGACTCTTGATTTAGAATTTTATCAGTTTAATTTTTATATTCAAAAAAATTAATACGAAATTTAATTTAAGAATAAAATAATAATAATAAATTACCATATGTAAGTATAAATTTAAAATAAATTAATTAAATATTATTGTAAATAATATCGTAAATGAAAATATTATAATTTTTAAAAATTTTGAATAAAAATATATTTATAGTCGAAATGAATTTTTAACTGAAAATGAATTATTTTCAAATTAAATAAAATTTTCGAAATTGAAAGAAGTAAAAAAGTACATGGCAGGTGAACAGTCAATTGATGGTCCAAGCCCATTAATGGCCAGAAGCCCTAACATATGTATGTGTGGTGTATATATCAAACGAATATATACATCACGTACTTTTCAATATATATATATATATATATATATATATATATATATATATCACGTGATGGTGACTCACGTGCAAAAATAAATAACCCTCGTAATGTTCTTTTATATTGTCCACAAATGTTTTGGGACTTCGCTAGGTGTAGTTTCTGCAAACCAAGTCCACACATTTGTCAATTAGTTAACTTAAAGAGGCATTAACAATCGTGGTCACGAATGGGATAGGGTAGATGTAGCAGTTAGGAGTATGATATGTGATCTCTATTATACTTGGTCTAGGTTATTTATTTATTCTAAGAGTAGGGCAGAGCAAATTTGGATCCTTTGAACCGATTAATTAATTATGGATGA
This sequence comes from Cardiospermum halicacabum, assembly GCA_031304145.1. Lineage (NCBI taxonomy): Eukaryota > Viridiplantae > Streptophyta > Magnoliopsida > Sapindales > Sapindaceae > Cardiospermum > Cardiospermum halicacabum. The sequence goes on along the minus strand of CM062390.1, from coordinate 7,587,346 downwards.
AAACATAATCGTATTCGTTTGGTTCAATTTGGTAAATTATCGAAATTATTTATTTTATAAAAAATTATAAATTAATTAATATTATTAATTTAGAAGTTCAATATATTAATTACCGATCAAGTATCTATAGATTATAGATAGTTACTAACTAATTTACGATAATTGTTTACTATTTATAGATTACGGATTGATAGTGATCGAAACTTTTAAGGTTGAAACATCACGTTAGGTTTGCTATTTTATATTTATATTGTGTACTTCAATAAATTTTATATTTAAAATTTAATGAAATGATAAAAAAAATGTATTAATTTATTTTTTTTTAATGAAATTTGAATTTTTTTATATTATTATATATTTTATTATGTTCGATAATATTTTATATGATTAATGGTATGAATTTAATTTTATAAAATATATTTATAATTTTATTTTATTTAAATTTATAATTTTAAATTATAATCTAAAAAATATGAAACATATTTTATTAATAGCATGGAGTTACTAATTTTGGTTATATATTAAAATTAGTATATAACCAAAATTTTAAAGGAAATTTTTTTCAAAGAGTAATATTGTAGTTTAAGATTTGATTATATTAGTTGTAACTTATTTTATTATTTAAGTTGAATAAATAGTATTGAAATTTGAAAAATGAAATTGATGAATGGAACTATTAATATTAAATTTTGAACCACGTACAGAATAGTTTTTAAAGAGTCCAAATAAATATATTACTACTTTAAGAATTTTGTATAAATAACTAGAATAATTATGGTTATGCTTATTACTATACATCAGTTCTATGATGTTATATATAATATTATATTTTTTAAAAAATAATGGGGAACACCCTAACTGATAAGATGGATCTGGCCATGGGTGTGAACTAGCGCTGGCCAAAAAATCCAATCCAAACTCGATTTGATCCGGTACTTTTGGATCGGGTTTGGAGCTGAATTTTTTTACTTTCGGGTGGGTATAGGGCAAAAGTGTTCGTGTTATCGGGTCAAAAACGGGTTAAGGTTTATTTGATCCGATCCAATTCGGTAATTCGGTTATATATAAAAATAATTAATTATATTAAACACTAATATAAAAAAATATGTACTTGAAATAAAAATATTAATTTATATATATATTGTTAGTTATATTAATGTAAGTGAAAATTCTTTTAAATGGGTTTTTTAAAGTTCAAAATACAATTATAGGCCTGTTTTGAAAAACATACAAAAACACGTTTTTAAAAGTTTACTTTTCACTCCATAGGCTAAGTTTTCCAAAATACCCCCGAACCTTTATAATTCACAGATGTTATGAATTACGCTCACAGTCTGTGAATGGCGTATGAAGTGAAAATTAAACTTTAGTTTTATAAACTTTTCAAAAGTGGCCTATAATTGTATAGTAAACTTTTTATGGTCTATAAAAAAAATTCTCGTAATGTAATTGAGTTTTGAGATAGAATTCAAAGTTAATTTATTTAGTAAATAATATTATTATATAATTTATAAATATTATGAGTTTAAACTATTATTATTGTAATAATTGTTAAATATTTATTGAAAATATAATCTCTTATGGTGTATTACATGTAACATCACACGTGGCATCACATAGACAAAATCTTGTTAGGTATGTGTTTTTATTTAATTAGTTGTCCCATGAAGTGTTTATATAGAATTTAAAATTAATTTATCTATTTCGTAAATAATATTATTATATAACTTATATTTGTTTTATATATTATAAATTGGTGTGTTATAAATATTATGAATTTAAATTATTATTATTATTATTATTATATAAATATATTAAGTCTAATGTGTATTCGGGTCATACGGATTGGATGAGTCAATAGACAATCCGTTTGGGTTCAGATTTGGGACTAGAAACTGCGATCCGTTCGGATCTCGGATCGGGTTTGGATCAAACTCTATAATTCAAGAATTAGGCATGGGGCGAGGTTGATCCGGTCCGATACGACCCATTGCCACCCCTAGTGTGAATCTTGGTGATTTGGTACTTGTTGAGCTGTAATTACCTAATATTACCATAAATATCTGTACGTGTGTTGTGGTGTATAAATAGTTATATGATACCGCTAAAAATATATTGTAAATAAATGTGATGGACATGTTAGCATAATAGCAAACCTTGATGATAGATTAATAAAATGGATTTGGAACACTAAAGAAATGGTTGATGGATGTGTTGTTGAGACATTAATAGATAACCTAATGCCATTTATTGTAATTAATTAGTGAAGGTGATATGTCATAGGACAGGATGACAAATGAGAATTCTCAACATGTTTATTATGATGAATGATTAGTTGACATTAGGGACATCTTAAAAGAATCGATTGACAATTACTAACAAGTGTGACAACACCACGCCAAATAATTCATAGGTAGATAACCGGTTTAAGGGGGATTGTTGGTCACTGCACATAATGAGAGCTTGGCTCTAGACAGGTGGCCTCAATTATAATTATCCAAAATAAATAAATATGTCAGATCAGTACCAAATTCTACCTTTCTATGGATGGTTGGTCTTGGACCATTTATTTATATATAATAATAAAAGTCTACGTGTTTTTTTTAGTTGTTTCAACTTAAAAAAATATTTTTTTAAAAAATACATTTAAATGTTTGGTTCGATTTTTAACCTTATGTGAATGTTCGTTATCGTGAGTGTTCAGATCCATTTAAAATCGAACTTTGAAGAGAACATGTTAAAAAATTGGTTCAATTGACGTATTTACAATTTTTTTTCCATCCTTAATAGAAATATTTTCCAAAACTACGTAAATATTATTTGCCATATATCATTATTGAAATTTGGTTTTGATTTTTTCTCTTTTAAAAAAATTTGTAAAAATTTTAAATTTTTTTTAAATAATAATATATTCTTAAATAATTTATATGAAATATTTTCTTAGACAGCAGTTTAAATTTCCACTAAATTTCTAAAATTATCACCTACAATAAATAACATACACTATAAAAATAAATAAATAATTATTAAATTTAATATTAGATCTCAGTTTCAGATTTTTTTCCCAAAATATATCATTTTGAGATTTGGTATCATTGTATAAAATTATTTTAATTTCATTCATCCACTCAATTGAAAGCTATCACTCTAAAAATGCAGTTGGAAGCATTGAAAAATCACCTTCGTTCTTTGGTCCAATCAATATATGATGAGGTACATCTCTAGCACCCTACCGATTTAAATCTTTTTATCTTATATTGCAAATAAATATTTCGTATTTTTACTGCCTATTTAATAATTTATTTGTTATAATTTAATAAATCATCTCTCAAAATTTGATAATTATAATTCAATTTAAAGATTATTTTGTATTTTAATATTTAAATTAATTAATTTATAATCAGGGATTAATAAATGATGATTATTATCAACTGCAAGCCATGAAAGATACACATACACGAGACTATGTTGTGAGGGTCATCACTTCATTTTGCAAGTCTACTGAATCTTTACTCACTCGACTCACCTATATTCTGTAATCACACTTTATTTTTATTTTTTATTTCTCTCGTTCAATCAAAAACATAAACTGCTGTGTTTTTATTTTTAATTTTAAAAAATATTTTCTATATATTCAACTGTACTGTTTATACATATATATTAATTAAAATAAAATAGAGTATTTAATTTTGAGTTGTAGAATTTTGATTTGTAATTCTCAGGAATGAAAATGAAGTCAATTATGTTGAGGCTAGTGGATACATCTGGGAATTACACACCGTTGCCTCCAGGTAGTCTTATTTTACCATATTTTTATTTGAAATTGTAAAATATCATTGCAGATATTACAAGCATTGCTTATTAAAAATACTAGCACAATTTTTTTTTCCGTATATTTATTTTTTAATTTATAGTCAAAACATTTCATATTTTATTTTTGGAAATTTAAAATGGTGATAAGTTTTTGAATTAACAGCATGTCATGTCATTTTTTTTTTGTTTCATTAAAGTGATCTATCAAAAAGATTTATATATATATATATATATTCAATACCTATTCCATTATTGATTTAATTAATATTTAATTTGTATTTAATTTTTTTTAAAATTAGGTGATATATATGAATATTTTACGAGTACTTATTTAAGTTTTTATATATAAAATGAAAAACATGGGTAATTCATTCTATCATATATTAATTGCTCCTCATCTTTTAATTATATTTAAATAATTTTGCATTTTTCAAACTTCGATTTTAATTATTTTGGTGGTGTGGTTGTGTCCAGTATTGGTGCAGAACGTGTTAAATTTTCATGTCTTCAAATGGTTCGTGGTTGTGAGCAGAATGACAAGGACACGTAAGTTATTTCCTAAGTGAAAAATCTTAAATATGAAATTTTCATGTTACTATATTATGTTTTTGATATATTAAATTACTTAAATACTGTTATAACCAATATTATTTAAAAATACTATATTGTAAGGAGCTGCCATATTATAAAATTTTAAAATGAAAAATATTTTGCAATAAAAAAATAAATTAGTTAATTAAAAATGATGATTAACTTATATTTATTGAATAATTTTTTATTTTTATTTATAAAATAATATACATCTAACTAAATGAAACATTTTAAATTTATTTTTTTATAATTTTTTAAATATGAAATTTCAGATTCCTGCAGACATTATATTGGACTAAGGTTGAATATTCTAAACTTAGAAGACACTTTGAAGATGTTGTCAAGGTATTGATAATATCTAAATATTTAAAATATCCATTTGTCAATAAAAAAATTAATCTTTTCATATTGATAGTATAAATTTCAAGTTGATTTCCAGATGACAACTTTTAGTTATAAAATTTATAAAAATTATTAATATAAATGGTAATTTATAAATCAAACTTGTTTTATTAATTAATCCTGCAATTAATTACGTGATTTTTTTTTCTTTTGCAGATGGAAAGAAAAATTATTGACTTCGAAACTGGAGTTTGCGAAGCAATCGAAAACTATGAGTGATACCTTCGTCGAATTCAAAATCTGTTGAATATTTTACCGGTCTTAATGTTTTTAATTTTGATGTAAACTGTTTTAAAAAAATTATTATTAAAAAAACTTCAATAAAATATCTATTTTTAATAGATGTGATACTAAATAGAATTATTTATGTGACGTGACACTAATTATTTATACATTTATCAATTTCAAACATATATGTTTTTCACTATGATCTGCGATTGCGATGGGCCTGGCCATCTTCAATTTTGATTTAAGTTTGGGCTTTTTCTTCACTCCTATTTTGGGCCTTAGCCCACACAAGCCCATGATTAGTTTTACGAACCTTCAGGGGCAGTACAAGAGCGCGCGCGAAAGACCTTATCCAGACATATTTAAACGAGTGATTTTTCAATTCAATTGGAACAACAACGACACACAATGGCAGTGACCCCACACAACCTCAGATTCAACTCTCTCATTTCAACTCCGCCGACTCGACGACGCACACTTCGCGCTTGCTCAATTAGGTGTTGCCAGCTCACAACTTCCGATAAACGGTCAATTACAGTCAGCAACGGCAAAGATTCGCTCGAGATATGCAGAATTTTGAACGGCATGTGGCAGACCAGTGGTGGATGGGGTCGTATCGACCGCGACGACGCCGTTGAGGCTATGCTCCACTACGCCGATGCTGGTCTATCCACCTTCGACATGGCCGATCACTGTATGCTATTGAAAACCCTAATTTGTGTAACGGATAATGGTTCCACGTGTCACGTGCTTGATTTCTCATTTTTGTTTTTTTATTTTGACTAAAATGCCCTTGTTTATTTGTCGTTCATTACTTTTGGTAGGTTTCTGGTGCGGGAATTGTGTTTCATAAGTTGTGAGATAATGTCACAGTTGTTGTTACAGTCCTGTTTTAGCAATTTTAGCAATTTCAGGTTCAATGTAGTCAAATTGAAAGGAAAGAGTAAAGTAGGATTACGAGGAGTTAGTTGTTGTGTGGTTGGAGAAGATAAAAGGGTTAGTGTGGTTAAGAATGGAAAGGATAGTTTGGATATATGTAGGGTTGTTAATGGAATGTGGCAGACAAGTGGTGGATGGGGTAGAATTGAGGTTAATAATGCAGTTGATGCTATGCTCTCTTATGCTGATGCTGGTCTGTCCACTTTTGATATGGCGGATATATGTAAAAACCCTTCCATTTGTATTTGATTCATTTGTTTCTTTTTCATTTCATGAGCTTGTGTTTGAATTACTATTGCTATTGTAGATGTGGTAAGGGTTGCTAGAAGTTTATGTAAATAATTGTTTGATGTATTGATTCAAATGCATTTTTTGGCTTCTGTTGTGTAGATGGACCTGCTGAAGATCTTTATGGTATTTTTATTAATAAAGTTCGTCGGGAACGGCCACCAGAATTCCTAGAGAATATCAGAGGGTGAGTAGCAATCACATGTAGATTGGCAAAGTTCAGATGTTATGTTTATACCAAGTTTGTTAGTCAGCAAGTTCTTTCCCAAGTTATTGGGGAAATTTAGATGCTGGAAATAGAATGCTAGTATCAGTACTGTGCATTTCTTACATTTTACTTGGGAGATCAATGTTGCAATAAAAATTAATGTTTTATCTAACCACCATTCTGTTTTTCCACGTACAGTCTCACAAAATGGGTGCCTCCTCCAGTAAAGATGACAAGTAGCTTTGTGAGAGAGAGCATCAATGTCTCAAGAAGGAGAATGGATGTGCCTTGTCTGGACATGCTTCAGTTTCATTGGTACTCATTATTCCACTGTCATATTTATTTTGTGACTGCTGCTTAGTGTGATTTATGTGCTGATCATTAACCTAATTATTGTGGCTAGTTTTAGGGCTAGCTATCAGTTTTCCCTTTCATTAAAGGGAAAATTTTGCAGATTTCCTCACTCCTATATATGAAAAGGAAATTTGCGAAAGTTGTTATTATCACTAGCTAGCTGCTGTGTATTTGCCGGATTTGACTCATGCTGTGTTCGTGTAGTCTACTTTATTTTAACTTTATCTCAGACTTTAAGTTGCTGATATGGTATAGGATAGTCTTATAGTGTTGTTCCAAAATTAAAATTTCTAAATGATAGTATACAGCAACTACAACAATGATATATACAAACCTGAGGCTCAGTTTAGTTCGAGTTGGCTGTATGAATTCTCTACTTTCAGTCTACTTTATCTTTAAATTAATCTTTATGGAATCCAAGCATACAAGAATCATGCCTAGCTATATCTACTGCTATTAAAAATAATAATTAAGATTTCAAACTCTGATAGATGACTTTTTAAGCCCTTGTTCTAACTAGGTGGGATTATTCAAACTCTGGTTACCTTGATGCGCTAAAGCACCTTACTGATCTTAAAGAAGAAGGTGATCCTTCTTACTCTCTATAATGATCTATATCTGTGCCTATATTTCATAATTTAAAATTTGATGGTAAGATTACTTCAGCAAGTGATGTGCAGGTAAAATTAAGACTGTTGCTTTGACAAATTTTGACACGGAGAGACTAAGGATTATTCTAGAGAATGGGATTCCTGTTGTAAGCAATCAGGTAACTAAATTTTATTGTTATTTTGTGATCAGTATCTCTTATTTTTATATGCAAGTATCAAAATAGCTCTGTAGAATTCATTTGGTTAACAGTTGCTTGTTTTATGTGATGGGTGAAATTTACTAGGTGCAACATTCAGTTGTTGACATGCGACCACAACAGAAAATGGCAGAACTATGTCAACTTACAGGAGTGAAGCTTATAACGTCTGTCTCCAATCAAGTTCTCTTGAAAATTTTTTCTTCATATTTGTTGTTACTGTTTTACTTTAGAATGAATTCAAAGCATACACTGAATATGTTGAAGCTCTAATTGCAGGTATGGTACAGTAATGGGGGGTTTGTTATCTGAAAAGTTTCTTGACACCAACTTGGCTATTCCTTTTGCTGGCCCTCCATTGAACACTCCGTCACTCCAGAAATACAAAAGGGTACAAAGTGCTTGAACCTTTTAATTGTTAAAATTTAGCCTTTTTAATTAACAAACATCTTTAGGTTCACCACCTACTTCAGTAACTTTTATACACGCCTTTAGTGAAATTGAATCTTTGATTATATGATAACTATTAGACCTTGAAGTTTGTGAATGAGAGGACCGAAAATATAATATTAGAAAACCTTTTACATTTCCCTCGTGTGGAAGATCAGCGATCTTGTTAGACTGTGGTAGAAAGACAGATTCGGATGTAGAAGAAATAAAACTTAATCACATGATAGACTTAAGAGTTAAAATACTAGGAAAATATAGTATGTTCATGTATAGCTGACTGGGTGTATAAAAACTTAAATTTTACTATGAGGCCTTGAATGCAGGTGATTCAATTCGTTAAGATGTTCCTTTCTCATCAAACAGTAATTACTTTTCTGCTGAAGTAGTAGTATCAACCTAATCCTATTGAGCTCAGAAATAAATCCTTACAAAATTTTTCTAGCACGGTGGAGGGATTACCTCTGTTACTTCAGTAGATCTAATATGAATCCAGTCATATACATTCTAATCTTTTGTTATCAGATGGTTGATGCCTGGGGAGGATGGAGTCAGTTCCAAGTTTTGCTTCAGACTCTAAAGAAAATAGCTTCAAAACATGGGGTGTCGATTCCAGTTGTTGCTGTACGATACATTCTAGATCAGGTGAAGTCTGCTTGATATGTTTTGTACATGATTCTTTTATTTAACTTTAAATAGATGATAAGATTTGGGGTGTTTGTGTGATTCCAGCCTGCAGTTGCTGGATCAATGGTAGGTGTGAGACTGGGAATATCAGAACATATTAAAGACACGAATGCGATATTGTCGCTTGCTCTAGACGAAGATGATATGAACAATATACAAGAAGTTTCAAGAAAGGGGAAAGATTTGCTTAAAGTTATCGGTGACTGTGGAGACGAATACAGACGATGAAAGTGTAAAATTGTTATTCTATTATGGAAGTTGTTTATTTGTTGTTATCAGTTCACATTTTTAATCTACATACACAGCTGAATTTTCAGGAAGTGATCTCTTGTTTGATTATAGTTACAGCCTTGTAATTGATATACAATGTAAATGTCCGGTCGACAATGATATAGACTATCTATTCTGAGAGGTGAGTTCATTCGCAGAGTTGTACTTTAATTATCTGCTATGTTTGGTAATATTTGGCAATGAATAGATACGCAGTCATATGAAAGAATTATAATGGGTGAAAAAAAAATCCGGAAAGCAAAAAAATTTGAAAATTCTTCGAACTCCCTTTTTAGTAAGCTTGTTGTACCGTTACCTCCGCATTGACGATCAGAGAGGGTTTTACAGAGTCAAGTTCGCTTCGGATTTTTGAATTCTTCACTCAACACTCAGCAGCAGCAGTCAAACCAGCTGTTACGCGCACTTTTACTCCCAATGTGTTAAGCGGAACGTGTTCGGGTTTGGATTGGGCTTGACCCACCCATGTTAAAAGCCCATAGTAAAAGCGCGGGAAAATTGGCTTATTCCTAATCCCTTTTAACTCTTTTGAGCGGCAGCTGCGAGAGCAGATCGCAGGAACACTATGGATCGACGACGAGACTACAAAGACCTTAGGTTTACAAAGAAGAAAAAACAACTGATACGCACTGCTGAAGAAGAGCTCGAGTCAAAGCTAGGTTACGATCTCTTCTCCGAAGGTCCAACTCGCCTTGGATGGCTTCTCACTTTCTCTTCTGTAAGTTCTCCTCATTACTTCAACCAAGTACTATTCTATAATATGTATGCAACGGTTTAATTTTTTATTTTCAAATGTCACGCAGTCTTCTTTGGAGGATCAAGAGACCGGCAAATCTTATAGTTGCGTCGATCTTTATTTTGTTTCTCAGGTGAATTGCTTTCGTTTTACTGTGTTCGGTAGTAATTGTATCAATGTCTAGTTTAATATTGATTTTAGCGTTTTAATCTCTCATTTGTGTTCGGCTTTTGCAGGATGGTTCTACTTTCAAGTCGAAATACAGGTTCCGTCCTTACTTTTATGCGGCCACGAAGGTGAGGTCATTGTTAATAGTTGTTTTAGTGAATTGTATTCGTAATGTGTAAGTTCCTTTTGGAATAATGGATTAATATATAACTGTAGAACAAAATGGAGATGGATGTTGAGGCGTATTTGAGGCGACGCAACGAAAGTCAAATAGCTGATATTGCAATTGTGGGAAAAGAGGACCTTGATCTGGTGAGTGATATCGTCGTTCGGTTCCTAATGAGTTGTATTAATTTCAGTGGTTAAATTTGGCTATTGAGGTACTTGGCTTCTGAATAAGTGATAAAGTGATTTTATTAGCTTGGTTGTTGATTATTGATAAGCAGCCTATATGCTGGTATCGCGATAGCTGACAATTATCAAGAATGGAAGATACTAGGTCAGAAGTTAAATGTAATGGAAATTTATTAGTTAACCTCTAGAGATAAACTCAACCAGTAGAGGCACTCTTTGCTTAAGTTTAGCTAGTATTTTAATAAGCAACTCTTACTTTATGCATACTTATTCTGATATGTCTCATAATTTTTTTTTTCTCAACAGAAAAATCATTTATCTGGTTTACAAAAATCATACTTGAAAATATCTTTTGATACTGTTCAACAACTAATGGACGTGAAGAAGGATCTCTTACATGTCGTTGAAAGGAACCAGGAAAAATTTAATGCATCAGAAGCATATGAGTCCATATTAACTGGGAAACGGTAAGGTTACAGAAATACCATTTCTAAAGTAATATGTAATCTGAATTTGCTTATTTACATTGACCCATGATTGATTGGACACTTTTTTGGCCCCAATTCTGAGTTTATAACTGTGCTTTGACTTGAAGAGAACAAAAGCCTCAAGACTTTCTTGATTGCATAGTTGATCTTCGAGAGTATGACGTTCCTTACCATGTTCGATTTGCCATTGATAATGGTAATACTCTTTTGTTTCTTAGTACTGTTATGAAGTCTGTTTTGCTTTTATGGGAGCTAAATTCAGGTAACTTATGCACATTTTTCATACCAATTTTTTTTTTTTTTCTAGATGTGCGATGTGGACAATGGTATGATGTTAGTGTATCTAGTACTGGTGTGATGCTTGAGAAGAGAAATGATCTTTTGCAACGTGCTGAAGTTCATGTTTGTGCTTTTGATATCGAGACCACAAAACTCCCTTTGAAATTTCCGGATGCTGAATATGATGTGATAATGATGATCTCGTACATGCTTGATGGACATGGTTACTTGATTATTAATAGAGAGGTACTAGAGCGTTCTTTCCTGTCTTTCTATTTGGTTTGCTTAAAACTTCTATATGAATAGCACTGTGGTATTTATCCGTGGCTTGTGTTCTTCTCATGGATGATAAACTTCTGTGTTGGTGTGGTTGATCTTGCCTTTACATTGTGCATTTTCAAGTGTCTTCCTATTAAAGTAATGAATTCTATTTATTTATTTTTTAAGTGTTGCACTTAAAGAATTAGACGTTAAAACTCTTCCATTTAAAACTTATACTTTGAGTAGATGACTGCGGCATAGGTCTTGTGTTAGCAGTAAGTGTGAAATGCGTTGTAGTAGTTTATGTGTCCATTTGTCACTGTGTGTGGTAGAACTAAATCTTGTTATATGTGGATGCAGGTTCACCTTTGAATAGTTTTTTAGAATAATGATGAAACTAAATTTGAGTTCTTGTTTTTTATCATTCATTTTCTGGTTTAAATAGTTCAGGACATAGCTTCACTATATTAAAGGGGATTTCTTTTTTAGAATTTGCATTTCATTTGAAGAGTTTTAGGTTCCTCTCACTCCTTGATTTTCTTGATGGAGCACGTTATTCATAAGAATAAACTTCTTTTGAAAAATTCACGTATAATATTGCTTGGAGATAGGCTTTTCTCATTACGTACTATCCTTCATAAACCGAAGGTTATTAGTGACTGTTGCATTTCTATAGACAAAGTTGCAGGCATATTAGATAACATTATTACTGTTTAAGAAACATAAGGAATCTGATTGTTACTGAAATATAGCTTGCTATCATGTGATGAATTTCAAAGTTGCAATCTGGTTGCCGCGGTCTGTAATTCTTTTGTGACTTCAAGAAATGCTGGCCTAGATTAGAAAAATCTATGTATTTTTAAAATGTTAACCCCTATCCATGTCTCCTTCCATATGCTGCCAGTGGGTTTGGAAAATATTAATTTTATGGGGCTTAAAAAATGTGAAGTTGAAGAATTCTAGGAATTACTGTAAAGCCCAACATAATCTATATTTTTATGGTCTATAACCTAACAAGTTATTATGTTACTTTGAAATTTGAACTGCATTATGGGAAATGTTGTCCTTTTTTTTTATGAGAGATGGATTTATGAAGATTACTGATCTTTTATCTATCCCCTCTGATTATTATTTTTTTTAAATTTTTTTTTTATCATTTTATTTTCTTTATTTTTTTTAGGACTCAAGAATTATCAACATGATTTTAATTAGTACCTTACATATTGATCTTTTATTTTATTTTATTTTTGTGTAATGTGTTGTTGATTGTAATTGTTACCAACTCTTAAAAACTTTCCTTCTTTGCTCATAGATTATTATAAGCTGACTATATGTTCCTTATCTTTAGTGTGTTGGAGAGGATATTGAGGATTTAGAGTATACTCCAAAACCAGAATTTGAAGGGGTTTTCAAGGTTACAAATGTGAACAATGAGGTAATACACGGTTCATCAATATAATCACCTGTGCACTTTCAGCGCCCTGATGCATTTTTTTCTCTCCTTTGTTTTCTCTCTCTTTTTGTCACATTGTCTGTTTCCTCTTGCAGGTAGAGCTTCTTTCGCAGTGGTTTGCTCATATGCAAGCAGTGAAGCCTGGTATATATGTTACATATAATGGTGATTTCTTTGATTGGCCCTTCGTGGAAACTAGAGCAGCTCGTCATGGATTTAAGATGAGTGATGTACGTACTCCATGTTAGTCATGCTTACTTGTAAATAATTACTTTTACCTTTTCCTTGTTTCACTTTCTATAGTCATTTAACTTTTCTTAATCTTTTAGGTGCTAGGATTCCAATGCGACAAAAATCAGGGGGAATGTCGTGCTAAATTTGCCTGCCATTTGGATTGTTTTGCATGGGTGAAACGTGACAGTTATCTACCTCAAGGGAGCCAAGGTCTAAAGGTGCAAAACCAGCTGTTCATAAATTTGTTTATTTGAAGTGTTAATAATATACATTGCTCTGACTATGTCAAATAAATTTGGAGAATTGCTATTTTTAACTTAGCATTTTTTTATTCATAAGCTAAATGGTTGTAGATAATAGTAGTCTTGAACTTTTCATTCCTCAGGCGGCATATGTGTTTGAATGATTATCAATAACAGAAGAAGAATAACCTTTGTATGAAATCTTCTTAGGCTATATTTTAGCTGCAGCTGTTTATCCAAATTGCTTCCTCAGTTATGAGAAACCCAAAATTCTAGGTATTGCTATGCACTGTCTACTCTGATGCGACCAATTTCTTGAGTGAAACTGTTAATCTTTTTTATTATTTTCCTCCAATTTTCAAGTAGGTTCCTTATGTATTGTTGGAGGATAAACTTTTAGTATTTAATGGTATCATCTTCTGTAAACTTTGGGATATACATAAAACTCCGTGTCTGAGGTAATGAGTGGGTTAGGACATGGGTATATAAGGCTTGAAATTGATAATTCCTTTCTGAAATGTTTCATTTTTGAGAAAAATTATTAGAGCTGCCATTTGACATTTTTCAGGCTGTTACAAAGGCAAAATTGGGTTATGATCCGCTTGAGGTGAATCCAGAAGATATGGTTCGATTTGCCAAGGAAAAGCCTCAGGTAATCACCTTCTTGAATGAATGTCTTATCTCACATTTGCATGTTTTCCTTCATAATTGGGTAGTTTATTTGCTGATGGTAGTTAATCCTGTGGTAATGTTGCTCTCAGTTTCACTTCAAAAGTGGCTTATAGAGTGATGTTACATGTTGGGGTAGATTCAGTATGTATTTAAGTATCATTCACAAACCTTTTGTGCCAATATTTGTTCATTTACCTCTTTCTTTGGTTTAAACCCCCTGTTTTTTCTACTGATTGGAATCCGTACCCGGGCAAGTTAGTATTGTTATTTACATATTCAATTTTTTTTCCATTTAGTTAATTAATCCTAATGTACATTTGTGCTATTCGACTGTCTATCTAATTGCTTTTTTTTTTTTTTTTGGCTGAAAATATTATGACAGATGATGGCCTCCTATTCTGTCTCTGATGCTGTTGCTACTTATTACTTGTATATGACCTATGTTCATCCATTTATTTTCTCTCTTGCCACTATTATACCCATGGTGCCAGATGAAGTTTTGCGGAAAGGTAGTGGCACCCTTTGTGAAATGCTTCTTATGGTCCAGGTGTGTTTTAATGTTCATCAAAGCTGAATTTTGGAAGCTATCTTCCACAAATAGTTTAACTTATTTATTTCATTGTCTTTCCGACAGGCATACAAAGCAAATGTAATCTGCCCTAACAAACATCAATCTGATCCAGAAAAGTTCTACAAGAATCACCTTCTTGAGAGTGAAACATATATTGGTGGTCATGTCGAGTGCCTAGAAAGTGGTGTTTTCCGATCTGATCTGCTTACTAGCTTTAAGCTAGATCCATCTGGTTATGAGGCAAGTTTTCTTATCTGTTTTAAGTCTTTAGGTTTCTTAGGCAGAAATTTATTTATTTTCTTGATTATAATTTATGTAACTGGACATCATTCTAATTTCTCTTCTACTCTTCAACATAACTGATCACAAACTTAAAGATCAAAATATCTCCATTTCTTATGCTTTCGAAACCCTCTGATATGCTACAAATTAGAACATCAACCAATAAATGAGGCAGATAAATTTCTCAAGTTCACGAATGCGAATCTTCTTCTGTGTCAATATTAACTAAGGAAGCTAGTATATTGAACTAGTCTTTGTTAACGAAAAGAGATTGCTACGGCTTTTGTTCACGAGAGAAGTCTATGTGGTAGAAACTATCAATAATTTGATGGGTAATCAACTAATCTGATTATTCTTATTTTCTAGGACTAGACAAAATTTACCTCAACACATTTATAAAGCTGAAAAATATATGTTAATAATGAATGTGTTTTGAAACAAAAATATCTAAGGAGCTTGAGGAACATCCATTCTTTAGGTAAACACAAATTTGAATTACCATATTTGTGCATATCCTTCCCAAACTGCATTTCTATCAGCTTATTTGATTATATAAATATAGCATTTGATGGAGGGTTTGTTGGAGAAAATTCTACTTCTGATAGTAGTATGATAGAATATAAATGAAACATTTTTCTTACCAATACCTAGTCACTGGCTATTATTAGTCTCTTTCTTAAGAACCATAGTCTTTGTAACTAAATAGTTTATTAACATGTGTCGATGTTAAAGCTTGGTTTCCTTGACTTTGTTTTTGACACTGCTTAACATCTGTTCACATTCCTTTTATTTCCAATTATGCATGCTAGTGGTTGTTTAATGGATGTGTACTGGTGAAATCCTTATGGTAAGAGCTACTTAGTTCTGCTGAAACTGATTTACTGACAACTTTAGTATCAGAAACACTTCCCCTGATGTTTAGAATTTTTCAATATGCAGCAATTGATCAATAACCTTGATCGGGATTTGCAATATGCTATAAGGGTAGAGGGTAAGATGGACCCAGAATCAGTTTCCAATTATGATGATGTGAAAAAGTCTATCATGGAAAAGGTACTAAAATCTTCTTATCAAGCAAATAATAAATTAATGTGCTAAATCTTGGATTTATCTGATGAAAAATATATTCCAGCGTTGAACTTTAGTCATATATGAGTGTGAAGTTTTTGCTTCCTTTTCTGTGAAGCATCCTATCTTATATTGTTTTATACTGTTGTTGAGAACTTCATTTATTCAAGTTGAGACAAACAAAAAAAAAAAAGAACCTTTTATATTGCTAGGAACAATAAATCTTGCATTGTGGATATTTTATTGTTTAGTTTTAGGGTGGTGAGAGAATTCTTGAATATGAATCTGTATTTTGCTATATGCCTGGAATTTCTTTTTTCCAAATCTTCATTTTCTTGCTCCTGGAAGTATTTGAATTTAATCAATACATTCTTCAAAGCTTATAATAACTGCTTAGTATAGCTTATTGCTTCATAAAAATCATCTGACCTTAGCGAAGAAATATGATCATACACTTGTGAGATATAAAAGGAGAAATTATTGGGAAATTGTTGATATATTCCTCTTGCAGCTTGTAGAATTGCGAGATCAACCTATTCGTGAAGAATGCCCTCTAATTTATCATTTGGATGTGGCTGCTATGTATCCAAATATTATTTTAACAAACCGTCTCCAGGTATAAATTCAATTACCGTCCTTGTTACAGTTTGCCACTGTTTCAATTTGATGTCTGAGAGTATTCCCTTGATGTAACTGATAAATAGGATTAGCGATTTGGTGCATCATTGTTACAGTTTTTTTATTTTTTTTATTTATTTAAAATTTAATTTTTTTATTTTTTTATTTATTTATTTTTTAATATCATTTATGAAAGTTTAACTTTTGACCTTAATGCGTGCATGCACTGTTTCAGTTTGATGTGTGAGAATATTCCCTTGATTTAACTGATCAACAGGATTGAAGATTGGTGCATTATTGTTACAGTTAATGAGCATATTGTTGTTGAAAATATGACGATGAGTTGATACTTAAGAATTGTTAAATATCCATTGGATGGACTTGTACCTATATGCATCTTCTACAGGAATGATACTGTTACTTTTCTGTCATTAAAGCTGTTACTGTTAGTAATAATCAATTCTTCCTTTAACAAGATGTTATCTACCTATCCCTAACTCGGTTTGTTGTTCAATTTCAGCCATCATCTATTGTATCCGATGAGGTCTGTACGACCTGCGATTTCAACCGTCCTGGCAAAACTTGTCTCCGGAAGCTTGAATGGGTTTGGCGAGGAGAGGTATTTATGGCAAAGAAAAGGTTTGTTGTTTTCTTAGAAAGTTATGATTCACCTGTACAAGCAAACACCTAATCACTTATTAATCAAGCATATGTTTTTGAACTATGTTAGTGACTATCATCATTTGAAGAAGCAAATAGAGTCTGAGTTTGTTGATGGTACCGGTGGCCAGTTATCAAAATCGTTCCTTGACCTGCCTAAGGCAGAGCAACAATCAAAGCTAAAAGAGCGGCTTAAAAAGTATTGTCAGAAAGTAAGTAATGATAACTACCTATGTGCTTAGTAAGAGTTGAGAAACTAAGCTTCCATTGTCCTCAGGCATATAAACGAGTTCTTGAAAAGCCAGTCACTGAGCTACGAGAGGCTGGGATCTGCATGAGGGAAAATTCATTCTATGTTGATACTGTCCGCAGGTAAGAAAGTCAATGACTGATATTTGTTATTAGCTAACCATTGAGCTGCATTGTGAAATCCTATGGAGAAAATGCTGATCAGTAAGCACTTCTGGTGTGATACCATAAAAGTTATATTGTTTCATCTTCTATATAATCAAGAGTAGTTTGGTTAAAAATTTCTTTAGTTGTCTAGCTCTCTGTCTATAATCTTTAATCATCACAATATACTTGGATCCTATTCAATTGTTACCCCTCTCTAATCAATTCATAAACTAACTTCATGTTCTTAGATTGACTAATATGAAGTCTCGTGTCGGAAAGCTATATCAGTTTATTGTCATTGCAACCTCCCATTCTCAGTCTGTTCTACAGAGTTCTCACTGACCCATCCAGTAAATAAATTCAAATTCGTATGCATTTTAAGAGCACTTCCTGACGAGTAAGTGTTGTAGCTGGTTTGGTCCTGAATTTTGAACAACCAATACTTTTTTACACTATCTTCCATGAGATGTCATGTTATTTCATTTGCCAAGTATTTTACATGTAATGTTTGATTTCTTTTTCTTTGCCTATACCTAACAATCCTGAGCAACCTTCCTTAGTAAACTGTTGGGCTATGTCAGTAAAAATTGCAGCAGAGTAACAGTAGATGTCTATCAACAATTTGCTTGAATTTCAAGTAAGTTTTACAAGCATAGAAGTATTATGAGCACCTCAACTCCTGCCTTAGGCTCACTCTAGCATTTAGTATTTTCAGTGATACACTACCACTATTTATGTTTAGGTTATTTATATGATAGAGCCTGACCAACTCATGCTAGCAGCCAAAACACAACTCACTCACCCCAGCTGACAGATTCCTAAAAAACATGTACCCAGCTACTCTCACACCTCCAACTGGCATAATTGCCCAGACTCTCTATTCTATCCCTTCCCAATGTTGCTATTAGCTAGATTAACTAACTTTCTCATCCTCTGATAGTATTAAGTGACAGAGGGCCTAACATAAACTTCCATCACGGCCTGTGTTGTCACTTCAGCACATATGTTGGTTTGAAAAACTTAATAAACTTATCCCACTGATTTCCTCTCTAGTATAGCTGGTACTCCATTTACAACTCTTTCCCAAGCTCCCTATCTAAACTTGTTCCCATTGAATGCCAAGCTAAATCCTTGCCAATTGTAGATGTGCTTTAATGGTATTCAGTTTTGTTACATTGGCAAATGTTTCATATTTGCTAATTTATCAGATGGAGTAAACCCCCTAGCCACCTACTAAGCCTCTTAGTGGTTTATGCTTACATAAACTTAATTCTTTATCTTGAACATTCATTTATAGCTTCAATGTATCTTTCCTTGAAGAAACTTTTTGATCCACTATGTAAAATTCTACTATAATGTCATCAAATCTTCATTCACAACTTCTTCATATCTTTGATGCTTTGGAGCCTATTGAATAGAATATGGAATGTGAATATCCAATTGTCTACTCCATTGGGAATATGAATCTTTGACTTTTGGATTTTGGTCTCGTTTACTTCTGGGGATCTTGCCTTTAGTAAACTGAGACCAACTAAATGTCACTTCCTTGTTTATAGGCGGCTATTTACAGTATTTTAATTCTAGGAGTATATTATCGGGCAGGTAATTATGTATTCTTTTTCAAGCTCTGTAAAAGAGAGCGAATACTTTAGTTTTCTCCACTGGGATCCTGAATTTCTTGATGTATGATATCCATCTCAACCATTGTTCATGAACATAGATCCCAGGTTGTTTTTTTCCCCCTTAACAATCCCATCTTATCTAATCCAATATAATGTGCCAACACGATCTAAATTAATCACTGTGGTAATTGAAGGGCCAGAGAGCAATTTCCAGTTTATTTGTTTTTCTTTTTACTATTTTATTTGTTTATGTCATAGAACTACTTTCTTTATACTTATCTTAGAAGAGGAATTCTGTCTGCATTTACCCCTTTCCCATGAGTCCCAATGTGGAAAGCATTGTTGCATTTAGTTTGCTTTCTTTTGTTTTTTAGTAGTTTATGCTAATAGTTTCTACTGTTATTTATTGCAAGTTTTCGAGATAGAAGATACGAATACAAAGGACTCAATAAGGTTTGGAAAGGGAAGTTGTCAGAAGCAAAGGCTAGTGGAAATTCTATTAAGATTCAAGAGGCACAAGTATGATTTATTGTTAATTTTTGCTCCCTTTCTTCGCTTCTGATATAATATAGGTTTTGTAGAGGCAATTTCTTTTTTTTTCTTTTTTTTTTTTGTATATTTATTAACATTGCTTTTTGGTGCATGCAGGACATGGTAGTTCTTTATGATTCCCTGCAACTTGCTCACAAGTGCATCCTTAATTCATTCTATGGATATGTCATGCGCAAGTGAGTCAACCAACATTTGATTTGGAAGTCTCAAGTGAATTTGTTTTTAATTATCTAGTATTCTTATTATCTGTCGTTATATATCTTTTCCAGAGGTGCAAGATGGTACTCAATGGAAATGGCTGGTGTTGTTACATATACTGGTGCAAAAATCATACAAAATGCACGTTTGCTCATTGATAAAATTGGAAAACCACTTGAACTAGATACCGATGGCATCTGGTGTGTGCTCCCAAAATCATTTCCAGAGAATTTTACCTTCAAAACAAAGTAAGCATTTCATGTTGATTTTTCACTTCTATCCTCTCTTTTTGAGATTTAAATTGGAAAGAGGGAATCAAATTTAAATGAGTGTATGTAGTAGTCAGTTACAATTACAGTAAAGAACTCAAAAGTAGAAGAAACAATAAACTGATAATATGACCAGTTTCCAAAGTAATCATCCCTTGTATGGAAGCCAGTTTGTGGTGTATGTGGAAGGGAGAGACCTCTTTTGCATTTTTTTTATCTCAATGGTTTGACAATTTTTGTTTGTACAATTATGTTTCAGAGATCTGAAGAAGAAGCTCACAATTTCATACCCTTGTGTAATGCTTAATGTTGACGTTGCAAGAAATAATACAAATGATCAGTACCAGGTGATTTTTGTTATTTTTTATAACCTTTTTCTCTTATATTTTTCATAGCCAAGTTTTTGGTAACTGTTATATAAACTACATCAAAATTCTTTCTAAGTTGACTCGAATTTCCACCAGACACTTGTTGATCCTATCAACAAAACTTATGAAACTCATAGTGAGTGCTCAATTGAGTTTGAGGTGGATGGCCCATACAAGGTAACCATTTTAAGCTTATATTTTTTGTGAATGTTAACTTTTGGATCCATATATCTGGTCTGTATTTTGACTGATTATTCATTCATGGAGGCAATGATTCTTCCCGCTTCCAAGGAAGAAGGTGTCTTAATTAAAAAGCGATATGCCGTTTTCAACGATGATGGAACTCTAGCAGAACTTAAAGGTTTTGAAATTAAGCGCAGAGGTGAGCTGAAACTCATCAAAGTTTTCCAGGTATCCCTTCAATACCATAATTTTCTGCTGTTTCAACTTGAAATATCTTGCTATAAAATGTATAAAATTGAGTGTTTTACATTCATTGACATGTGACTTGAGGGATTCTCTCCATTATTATTGAAACCGGAGCCATTCATCATAAAATGTATGTCTTTTCCAAGTGCTAGAGCAGTCTTATTATTGAGGGGTTCTCCCCATTTTTATTGAAAGCTGAGCCATGCATCATCTAATGCAAATGTATGTCTTTTCCAAGTGCTTGAGTGTTTTTTCATTTGTACATGTTGATTTTTTTAACAATGCCAGATATCAAAGACCTAAATATCACATTTTTGGGCTACATGAAAACACATTAGATGGTCTAATTGGGAGGTGAACCCGTTTGATTTAATTTCTCCACTGAATTGGTGTAAGTTTTGGTGGCTGAAAGAATTGGTTGATCCTTTCAACATTTTTTAACCAGTAAATTTAAGATAACTTATCTTGGTGCTTTTTTTAACATAAGAATTGTTGATGGATTTTAAATTTGATGCTGTTAATGTGAAACCCTATATAACAAGGACCGTTTGCAATTACACATGTATTCATGTTCTTGATCCAAGATAAGTGAGAAAAGCATGTTGCAGGAAAAAAATTTCTCATATCACTTGAGACAAGATGTGAATATGTTTTTATACCATGTTTATTTTATGAACTCTAAAGATCTTATATTCCAGTGGGAATTTCTTTTCAATAACTCCTAATATATTTGTTTGAACTTTTAGGATATGATGTACATAGTATTATTATTATTAATATTATTCATTATTGTTTTTTTTAAAATTTTTTCCATTTCAAAACGGAATATTGTTGTTCTACATTCCTGTAAATCATTTGAAGCTGTAATGTTTGCAGGCCGAAGTTTTTGATAAGTTCCTTCATGGTTCATCTTTAGAAGAGTGCTACTCCGCTGTTGCTGCTGTTGCAAACAGCTGGCTTGATCTTCTAGATGTATGTGAAATATGATATCTTTACTCAGCAGTCAAATTTCTTTTGTTTGCAATGGTGAATTTGAGTTCCCTGCGCATCCCACTCTTTTTCTTTACTCTTTGTTTAATCTATTAGCACTAAACACTATGGCTCATCTTTCTTTTCTCTTTTTCTTTTTCTTTGTTCTTTCAGAATCAAGGAAAAGATATTGCAGATAGTGAGTTGATAGATTATATATCAGAATCAAGCACAATGAGCAAGTCGTTGGCTGATTATGGTGATCAAAAGTCATGTGCAGTGACCACAGCTAGGCGTCTCTCTGATTTTCTTGGTGATGCAATGGTCAAAGACAAAGGGTTGCGTTGCCAATATATAGTTGCATGTGAACCAATGGTTAGTTGATTTAGCTTAAGAAGCTTTTGCATCATGAACATTTGGTGATGCATTAAAGAATATTATAGCAGTTAATATGTTGCTGCCTCTTTAATAATCAGAATAACAGCCAAAAGATAATATGTTCCTTTACCCATAATCTGGTGCTGATGTTATATTCAATTTTTTCACGGCATTATTTCTCTGCTGTTGTTGATGCCTTACTCATAATATGACTAGGTAATTTTACACTCCATGGCTCTTGGTTGCTGTGTACGGGTTGAGATCTGTTTATTAGTTAATTTCTTGCCCAACATACTAAAATTTTGAATACTGGTCAGTAATTTGTGATTAGAGACTCCAGCATAGTTTACTTGATGGTCTTGAGTCCAAAACCTTTATAACATGGTTATATATAGAATTAGCAGTGCTTAGTGGACAAAGCAACATGAGCTGGTGCATTAATTGATATGGTAACTGAAGGTTTGACGAGCCTTGACCAGTGAGGGATTTTCAGAACATATGGTACTAATTTAATCCCTTTCCTAACAATTGAGTATTTGAGTCTGATGGCTCTTAGCTGCATTCTGCCGCTTTTGTCTATACTTATGTCAAGGTCAGTTGCTTCTTAAGAAAGAAAAATATGCTCATTTGGTGTTTGCTTAATAGGTGGATGATCAGTTTTGTTTGTCTGAAGAAATATGATTTGTCTTTTTTGAATGACCTTGTTTATGCCTTCAAAACATGGGAAGTTTTCTAATTGCAAATTAAACAAAAAAAAAAAAAAAAAAAAAAAAACCTTAAACCCATCTGCCTTACTGTTTTATTTTATGGACGTTTCTTTCACTTACAGCTCTTTCTAAGCTCTGTTTTATCTTGTTAAGTGTTTTATTTTTTTTTTCCGTGTGTGTTCTTCTTTTCCTTATTCCTTGCTTGTAAATTTGTATGTATATTATCTGGTATAATATAATGAATAATTATTGTTGATGTTGCTGCCAGTGTATCCTTATATAATTTGATAATGTCTGCACTGTTGTTTGCTTTTTCACAGTAATTTTATTTTTCTTATTTGATGTTCTACTGAATGGACTTTTATGTTTAATGTGGTTAGGGGACACCTGTTAGTGAGCGTGCTATTCCAGTACCAATATTTGAAACAGATGCTGGTAAAGTTTGCTCTTCGCCATTAGTTCTCCTATTACTGCAAATAATATGCTAAACAAATACCCGTTCCCCCCCCAGAAATTATGAAGTTCTATTTGCGCAAGTGGTGCAAATCGTCATCTGATGTCAGCATAAGATCCATTGTTGATTGGTCATACTACAAGCAACGACTTAGCTCAGCAATTCAAAAGATTATAACGATTCCTGCTGCAATGCAAAAGGTTTCACTTGTTTGATGCTTTTCGACTAATGTTTATTCTTTTAGCTTATTAACTTTGAGTTGAATTCTTCAGGTTGCGAATCCTGTTCCTAGGGTAGTTCATCCTGACTGGTTACACAAAAAGGTTCGGGAGAAGGAAGACAAATTTCGTCAAAGGAAACTAGTTGAGATATTTAGTTCAACAAACAGGGATGATTTGTTGAAGAAGACTACTGGTGCTATAACCACTGATAACATGATGCTTGATAATGTGGAAGATTTAGAAGATTTTCAAAATAAAAGCAGATATTCTGTAGCTGGACCCAAACCAATTGTTCGATGTTTTGAAGTTAATAATGAAAAACAAACAGTTAAGGCAACAGGACAAGTAGGTTCGTTGTTGCAACATAATGATCCTAGTAAAAAGCTGCATGAGCTCTCTCCTCCACTGCGAGAAGATGTTGTCTATGCTGAAAATATTGATAGAAATGTAGATTATCAAGGGTGGCTTGAGTTAAAGAAGAGGAAATGGAGAGATAATCTGGAGTGGAGGAAGCGGCAAAGGTGAACTTCTATCCTTTTCTACATGCAAAGCTTTTGTTGATGATATATTGCTTTTGTTATGGAGTTATTCCATCAATCCAGATTATCTGCAAAATTGGTTGATTCCATTTTTTATATCAAGCCTGATTGTATGGCAAAAACTGAGACCTTTTGTTGGTCTTTTTGTTGGACTTCTGATTTCAGTACTCAGATACTGATGTAGAGAGTTATGGGATTTTGACGCTGCTTAAAATTCATCACATGTATTATACCTTTGCATATATGTCTGTTCTTATTCATGATGGATAGGTTATTCTAAAGTCAAATGAATGCATTACTTGGTTAATAGTCCTAGTAAATTGCTTAGTAGTTAAAATGACTATCTTTTGACAGGTTGAGCGGTTCAAGAAGTGCACACTTACCCCGTAGTTCTCAGCCATTGCGCGATATAGCAAACCAGGTGGCACTGGGTAGAACTAATGTTAGTTCATACTTCAGGAGTCATGAAGCAGCCCTGACACGTTGCCACTGGCAGGTATTGAGGATACCCTTTTGATTATATTTATTTATTTATTTTCCTATGCAATGTGATTTGCTGATGACAACTTATGTGATTTGAAACCATTCAGATAATACAGCTAGTTCCAAGTTCACAGAAAGGTGTTATTTCTGCTTGGATTGTGGTTGATGGAATCATGCTTAAGATTCCTATAAATGTTCCACGAGTGTTTTACCTTAACTCTAAAGGTCCTACAACTGAAAAATTTCCCGGAAGACGTGTCAACAAAATTCTTCCTCATGGAAGGAAAAGCCATAACCTAATTGAGGTATGGGTTTATTTTGCTCTGAATTCTTTCTTAATTATTATTATTTTTTTTTGAGGTCTTATTTTTTGTTTCCTCTCAATCTAACTAGGTGATGGTTGACGAAGATCAATATATGAAAGAAAGCGGAAAACTAGCTGCATTTCTTGCAGATCCTGAAGTTGAGGTTAGCATATTTTAGTAACATATTTAGTCTTTGTTGCATAATTTCTGGTGATTTATAATCTAATCATTCTTCCTTGAGTTTGTTTAATTAATCATTATTTTTAAACCATTAGTTACTTTTTGGTAGTGCTATATTTAATTGGATCTATTATTGTCCCAAGCCAACATTCATCTCTTGTATTTAGATAGTGGCTATATCAGTATCGGGCAATTGACAAAATTCAAAATTACATGTTGACTCAAGTACCAGCTTGTATCTAAAGAATATGTGCTGTCGTAAATCTTATTATATCTAATCTTGTTGTGTTTTGTTTGTGATCTGATGGTCTTTGAAGTTTAGAATGAGTTCAAATATTGTTATACATGCTTAGGTTACTAAAAATTCAATTATGTTTTTCTATTTATGGAATACTTGTTCAACAGGTACCATTAAATACATGCATGTTTCTTTTTCCAAAGAGAGAAAATTGTATAGTATAAAGCAATCGAACTTGCTATTATGTTCATAAATCCAACTGTCAATAACTTGGGAAAATAGACCCTAAAAAATTTTAGTTTTAAAAAAATGAGACATGCAATTTTTCATTGGCAGTAGTGACAAGCCTTCACTGCCTGATAAAACTGAAACTTCCAAATTTTGGTTTTGAAAGCTTTTGATAGTTTGTTTTATAAATTTAAATGAAGTTTCTATTATGCCATAAATGAGATTGACCCATTTTGAACTTACTTGGTATGCTTGTGGACCTTTTTGTTCATGTTGGTGGAGTCATATAGTTCTGTTTGTTTCTCTTGAACATAGTATTATTTTCCCACTTGTAAGTTACAAAAATAAATAAATAAACTAAAAACTTTTGGGAAAACTTTGATTTTGCTGTACAAGTTTGTAACCTTAGCTTTGTGACAATTCTGATTTTTATTTATTAATATTGCTATTTTTAAATAGGGGATATATGAAACAAAGATTCCCCCACTGTTCAACGTTATCCTACGGATAGGTTGTGTTTGTAAGGTAGATAAGTCAATCAAAAAAAGGAATCTACAGGATCGCTGGAGTTTGAGCGAACTACATATGAAGACTACTACAGAATGTTCTTATGTGGAGCAATCAATCTCTTATTTTTACTTGTATCATAGGTAAGTATTGTATGGCATAGACATACATATTGGCTTATGGTCTCATTATGAAATTACTTGAATGTCATGATTAGCTAAAATACAAACAAATTTCCTACTTCTTAGCATTATTGCCTTGCTGCCCTCTTGATTTACTATTCAATTATTTTCTACAAGTTACTACTACACAGATATGCACATATTTACATTAGTAGATTCATCATCATGCTTTCTATGCAATTGCTTGTTATCAATTTTTTCTTGGGTTGAAGGACCTCTCATTACTGGCCTCTAATCTAGAAGAAAGCTAGTGTGTTTTTGCATCTTCTAACTTTATTTGCTACATTGAATCCTTAAGAGTGAATGTAATGCCAATGTAACATGATTTTGTTTTTTCCCCCCCTCAAGTATCTCCGAAGGGCGTGCGATATACATTGGGTATTTTCCTGCCTCGCGAACAGTAATTACGGTGGTAGTTAGTTCTCATCTACATAGGGAATTGTCACCTTCTTTTCTTGAGAAGCAATTTCGTGAAGCTTGCAAGACTCTGTCCTCTGAATTACCATCTAGTCGTCATTTTTCTTTCAAGGTGAATTCATAATTTTAAGAGCAGTCCCCTTCGATTTCCTTCCAATAATAATCAGCTTACTGGTTCTATAATTTTTAGGTGGACTACGTTGGACGCGTTGCTGATGGTGAAATTTTTTTGAAAAGAGCAATAAGTGAACACAGGTTTATTCTTCTTGGAATTAAGGGTCATATTTGTTATGATGCTATTTGATTATTTATTTTGTTTAAATTATTAAGAGCCTAAACCATCTAACAAATACAAAATCGTGGCTGCATTCTTGAAAATTATGAGTTATTGAACATTGTCCTTTACTGATAGGGAAACTGAGACTACATATAATGCATGCACTCTCTTCTACTTTGAAAAACTATTAGGATGTTCTGATTTTAGAATGACTAAATTTATTTGGGTATGTATATTACTTGCATTGAAGCATGCTACCTCTTTGACTAGCATGTGTTGCACTGAACTCTAACCTTAATGACAACCAACAGAAAACTTTTGGGAGATGTTGAAATTCTAGATACTCTAGTCATTAATTATGCCATGCGATATACATTGGGCTCATTTTTGAAAATTTAAATTTCATATGTTTCTCTTTTCATTTTTTCTTTTGAATGAGCAATCAAACTTACATTGACTTGACTCTAATGGGTAACAGACATGAACATCATGGACCTACAATTGCTGTCATTGAGTGCCCAAATTTTCAATTACTGAAATCAAGTATTCAAGTTCTAGATGATTTTCCATGTGTGAACGTCCCTGCCAATGCTCGTGATAGTCAGTATCAGGTAAATAGTGCTGATTCAATTAGTGGGTAAACCGTTCTGAATCAATAAGTGGAGTAAAAGGGTTCAGGGGTCGTCTTCCATTTAATTTGTCAATTTACATAATTTTCTTTGTATGCTCTGTATACAGGTCCTTGGGTGGCAGCAGAATGCTGCAAAGATTGGAATGCAAAGATGTGCTGCATCATGCCGGTGGTTCAATGAGAGACTCTCACTTGCAAAATATGCTCATGTAATAATTTTGAAAGTTAATTGTTACTAACTGTGTGATTATTTTTTCCCTGATCATACTTTATGTTAATATAGGAAAATTTTACGTTTGTTGCTACAGGTACCTCTGGGAAATTTTGAACCTGATTGGCTTTTGTTTACAGCTGATGTCTTCTTTTCAAGAGCTTTGCGTGATCAACAACAGGTTTTCCATGAAATTGTTTCATGATTTGGTTTTTCATTTTAGAACTCTGAATTGGTTATATATTATCGCAAAGCCCTATCATGTTACTAAAGGTCTTTGTTCAGATAAAATCTCACATGGCCTTAGAGTTTTATTTATTTTATTTTGAACTTTGGATTTAACTTTCTACGAGTATATTTGATTCAAAGATTTTTAAGTGGACTTAGTGCTGAACTAGTCAAATGATTTACCAACGAAAGTAGTTCTTTTCAGAGATTAGATTTCTGAAGTACATGCATGGTTTAATTTTCCTTTTTAACTTCTTGGTGATAACTATCCGTTTATTTTCTTCCAGAAGATAAAATAAAATTGTTTTTAATGTGCATTACTCATATTCATGTTAACATTGACTCAGATTCTCTGGATTTCCAATGATGGTGTTCCTGACTTAGGAGGCACAGGTGAAGAAGACACGTGTTTTGCTGATGAGGTTAGTTATAATCATATCTATTTGTGCATGTTTTAATTTAGATGTTCTTGTTTGGTCAATGTCCTATAATTTTCAGCTCGGTTCTTTACTAAAGTAATACTACAGTTCTCTCAAGTCCTCTTGTTTCTCTTATAATTTTATTTGGGGTAATAATAGGTCCATCAACCTGTTCTTACCTATCCCGGAGCATATAGAAAAATTTCGGTGGAGCTGAAGGTTAGCAAATATTCTTTATTTCTCGTCTTTGTCTCTGCTTCTGAAGGAGTCAGTCAATAAGCAAACAGTTAGCTAATCAAGCTTATTAATGCAAATGCATGTTGATTGGTTTTGTGACAGATTCATCATCTATCTGTCAATGCACTTCTAAAAAGCAACCAAGTCAATGAAATTGAAGGAGGAAGCTTATTGGGATTTGAGCATGAAATGAATTTTGGAGATCAAGTTTATAAAGAACAGTGTGGCTTTGATGAGTCTATCTCATCTGCACCTGCATTTCGAGTCCTGAAACAACTGATTCAAAGGTGCCTTTCAGATGCGGTTTCTTCTGGCAATGTGTTTGCTGATGCAGTATTGCAACATTTATATCGATGGCTATGCAGGTTGGTGTTGCTTCCTGTCAGAAGTATGACCATTTTCTTTCATTAAATTATTATATCGACCACTCTGTTATATTGCAGCCCTCATTCAAAGCTTCATGACCCAGCTCTTCATCGCATCCTTCATAAGGTAAATTTTCTCTGTGTATAATGTTTCGTGATAGAAAATCTTCGTGATAGAAAATCTTATATCAGCTAATTACTATTCTTCATTGTGATGTTACTTTGTGGACAACTTAATGTAATAAAATGTACTAGAAAATGCTAGATCGCATTTAATGGATTTTCTATTCCATCCAAGTTGGGACACCTGCTGACTGTAATGTCTTTGATGAAGTATTGGTTCTCGCCATGTACAAACCTTAAGAAAAAACTTTGAACATTATCGATTGACATTTAGCTTTCATTCCTAATTATTATTCTTTAATGCCTCTTCCTTATTGTGGTGAGCACAGGTCATGCAAAAGGTGTTTGCCCTATTATTGGCTGAGTTGCGGAAACTGGGTGCCGCAATAATATTTGCAGATTTCTCTAAAGTTATCATAGACACAGGAAAGTCTGATTTATCAGCAGCAAAAGCTTACTGTGATAGCTTGCTTAAAGCTCTGCAAAACAGGTTGGTCTTGCTGTCCTGGATTAAGTTTGTGAACATTTTCCATTGTCTTCTTATCTTTATTCTGATTTTTTTTTTTTTTGGGGTCTTGGCTGATATTTAGAGATCTATTCGAGTGGATGGAGCTTGAGCCACTGGTTTTCTGGCATTCCCTTCTTTTTATGGATCAGGTTTGACTGCTTTGCTCCTTCATGATGACAAGTTTTGTGCCTTAATAGTGGTTGTGGTTTGTTTTCCTTTCCTTTCTACTGATCCCGATTAGTTTGCTATGAGTAAATTAAATGGATAGAGCAAAGTTTTCAATAGGAAATGAAATCAAAATTGAAACTTTACTTTATTATTTTGTTTTGTTTTTCGGATTTAGAATGACTTTCTGCATGGGTAAGGAACAGAGGGCTGTTTGAGGAACAATCTAGAATCTTACTTCCACGAAGTTACTTTTCAATCTTGCAATCTTGGGCTAGTTATTTCGGGTCTAATCAACAATACGCTGATTGTTCATATTTTCATTTTGCTCTTGGAAAAAAAGGTCCATCAAGTACTAGAAGAGAATAATTTGAGGTGATGCAGTAGTTTGCTAGGAGATGCCAACTTGATCAGCAGGGAATTTATAATTTGAGATTGTAATGTTAATTAGTGGAGCATCTAAAATCTGGAAGACCCAAAAGTAACAATTCATAGAAAGTGGCCTTCAACTCAATTATTAAAGTTAATTTACATTCAATTGTTATATAATAAGGGCTCTCAAATTGTTAGATATTTACACCATTCTCTTTAAAAAAAACTATATAAATTTTATTGCAGCCAGTTTCCTACATTTGCCAACAAGTTGCATCCAATGAATTATGAGTAGCTTTGTTAGAATGATGTAAAAACCATACAGCAACGTATTTTTGTATGAAAAAAAAATTATTAGTACCGGCATGCTCTTGGATTGTGTTACAGTCTAGTAGCTTTCAGTTGAACCAAAAATTTTTTGTTTGTTAAAGAAGGTTCTAAGAAATTGGCAATGGGCAGATGTTCAATTTATTCATACTTTTCTTTTATTTTATTTTTTCTCAATGATGGTGTTTGTTAACCATCAACAGATCTTATCTTCGTATTATTTACTCATTATTTGTTCTTTATATTTTCAATTTATTTGATAATAATTTCATCACTCTTTTGAAAGATCTGAAACTTATATAGTTTTGCTATTCATTGGCAAATTACCTTATTTTTATTTGGATTTCTGTGATAGTATAACTATGGTGGAATTCCTGTCCATGATGATGAGATTACCCTTGAAAAATCACAAGTGGACATTGTATCTTGTTGGAATATTGCTGAATACTTGCCCAAGGAAATACAAGTAAGTCTTCAGGTTCTCATTGATAGTACACACTTGTTATTCACTGTTGATGCATATGTACTAGATTTATTTTTTGAAGATCACAGAAATTATGAATTTCTTCTGAGCACAAGGCTGCATACAAATTGGCTTTTTAAGTAATCTTACTCTTTTTGCAGGATCATTTTGTTTTAGTTGTCTCAGAGTTTATGTACATTCCTTGGAAGTATGCTCAAAAACAAGTTGCACGTAGAGCATCTATACAGGATGGCAGCTCGTGCACACCATCGATTACAGTTGCTGCTGCAGATGCCTTTGAATTACATTTGGCGGAATACCTTAAAGAGCAGGTATATTTTAGTTTTATAGTTGGCTTCAGAACATGACTGGCTGATTTCTTGAAGTGCTTTGTAGATTTGACTCATTCTAGCTGAATATGTTGTACAGATTGGATCATATTTCACAGACAAACTTTTTGGATTTGTTCGTGACACTATCCATCATATGAAGAGAATGAACAAATCTGAGGATGATCAACAAAGTTTGCCAAGCAATGTGCACAAAGTGGATGCTGCACTAGAGTTCATTAAGCATGTTTGTGCTGTTTTTTCCCTTGACCAAAATGTTCAGCATGATGTCTTGGTAATATTTCACTCATATTCCACTATCATACAAAATAAACTAGATAGTGACCCACTGGTTCATGGTTTATAAGAGTATTCTTATCTTGTTTTAGAAATTAAGTAGATCTGTTCTCTTGATTACTGTTTATCCAGTTTCCCATTCTCTATATTGTTCTTATCATTCTTTTTTTACTTTCCATCTCATCTTTAGACTATCCTGAAGTGATTAATCTTGTTTAAATATAATTTTGACTTATCATAGAGCTTGATTACTTATTCCAGATGCTAAGCATTTCATTTTCCTTTTTCCCATCATAGTAATTTTGCTTGCTCATTTTATGAAGTTACTCTCTAATCCTTTTATATGAGTAGTTGCTTAATTTTATGATAGTAATAACCTGCTATATCTGCTGGTTTCCCTGTTGAAAATTTAAATATTTGCCATTCGATTTTGCATCAGTTTTGTATTGTGAACTGGTATCTATAATTATAGCTTATGTTGCGGTAGGTCTTTAAGTTGAAAATTTGAAATAAAGCCTATTGTTTTCTTTTTTCTTATATTTTGGTTCATTAATTACACTCTTTCAGAGTAGTTTCACAACCTTATGCAATTTTACCTGTGCTACAGGTGATGAGAAAGAATCTGTTGAAGTTTGTTGGTGTAAAGGAGTTTGCTCCTGAAGCTGAATTTCGTGACCCCTGCCCATCATTTGTCTTACCAAATGTTATTTGCAGGTAAATTGATTTGTTTGATTGTATTTATGCATGTTTCCAGTTAGAAGGTTAGCAGAGTTATTCTCAAAAGAACTCAGGTGGAAGACACTTAATAGTTTAACATATATATTGGAAAATGTGGTTCAAATTTAAAAGGAAAAATCATTCAAGTTTAATCGTGAAACTAGGCTTGATTGGAAGATGAAAGTTTAGTCATGCCATTTATTGGTGAATTTCATAAGTTAGGGTTCTAGTTTATTATTATGAGTAATTATTTGAAGGTGGGTATGACAGTAAAATTTTAGTACTAAGCTGTACAAACCCATGTTTTGTGATGATTTAACTTAGCAGGCAAAGTAATACATTCCTCTAATTGCAAGTTTGTTGATTGCCAACCTAATAAACAGTATTAAGCTCATTCTTAGTTGTTTCTGTTGAAATGTTAATCCTGGATTTCATTATTACTCTAGGTTTATTATCAGAGATTCTTAGTTATTACTAGCCATTCATATCTACTTTTCCATTTGTTTTTGGCAATTTGATCTGATCACTGATTCTATGTTCTGCAACAGCTACTGTAATGACTGTAGAGACCTAGACTTGTGCCGTGACACAGCTTTACAGGCTAAGGAATGGCGGTGTGCCATGCCACAGTGTGGCCAGCCTTATGATCTTGAAGTGATGGAGAATTCTCTTATTCAAATTGTACGGCAGAGAGAGCGGCTCTACCATCTGCAGGATCTGGTATGCATTAGGTGTAAGCAGGTGAAAGCTGCACATTTAGCAGAACAATGTTCATGTGCTGGTTCATTCAGTTGCAAGGAAGATGCATCTGAGTTCCGGCGTAAAATGCAGATTTTCTTAAACATAGCTATTCGTCAGGAGTTTCGATTGCTCCAAGAGATAACCTCATGGATTCTGGAAGTCCAGTAACAATCAACCGTTGCTGTACATTTTGGATATATATAATCTAACAGTTTACTTGTGCAATCGTTATCATGAGTCTTGTTTAAGAAGCCTCTGGGTTATTTATGAACAGAATGCAGCCGAAATGCGGACAGAAATCATCCTGTAGCACAGCAAACAGTGCAGGGAGGAAACCTCTAGTAGTGTACATTACACCGGAGTAGGATGGTATACATGAGTAATGATAGTGATGTATATACAAGATTATGTTTATTTACCCACCATTTGATATTCTGTATTCTTTAACATGTATAATTCTTAACACAAATGTAGCAAAGTTGTGATTGTGTACATTAAACAAAGAGTATCATTACCAATGTTTCGGTGGAGTTCTGTATAAAGAGAGAGTATATGTAGTTACCTTTTTAAAATTAACCCATCGAACTAAACAAGCATGAATTTTTACAAAATTTATCCAGGCACATTAGAGGTTCTCATCTGTATACTAGATTCAGATACCAATCTACGAGAGAAATGAGACTAATATTTGATTAGAATATATTGGTTGAATATAATTCGTTGGTAATAGAACTATAAATATTAGTTTTAAAATAAGACAAAGTGAAAGAAAGAATAATTAAGTTGTATATGAAATGTAGCAGCAGTCCAATCCTCACCAAAAGAACCACTTTTTCCTAGTCGAAACTGGAACCGGTTCATCCAATTTTCTACCTTCCATTCCCTTCTTTAAGGACTCCAACCTATTTCTGTAAAAATGAGTAGCTACACTTTAATGACTGTAAATAAGTATCAAGTAACATATGCAGGATGTAAGCAGTATTAATCTACACTCATTAAACAAGGACACTAGAGACGAATGGCAGATTTGTTATTTGTTTACAACAATTAATAGATGTATAATTCAATGGGATCTATTCATTCAGTTGACACATTGTCTGCTGGGCATTTCATAATCAAAGAAGCTGGTACTGGTCTTGTTTATGGTATCTCTAGGATAGATGAAGTCACAAATATCTATCCACTGCTGTCTCAAACTTGGATGCAAGGTCTGTTTTCCATCCGGTATAAAGTTCGTCATTCTAGTTTTAAATAAATCTTGTTTTAAGTCATATACCTAAAAACTCACATCTAACTACATTTATGCAAGTCAATCGCAGTCTACATCTTCATGTTCTAGTAGGAGACTATTTGGTACTTAGATATCGTCTAAAGCATGGAGTGGGAGTTTGAAAGTCAACATGTTTGTTAATTTTCCTAGATTAGTAGAGCACTAGATTGGTATTTAGGTTTTATTCTCACCAATCATAGGATATTTGATTTTGTGAATTAATAAGAGTTAGGGCATATAACTATTATTGTTATTTACAAACATCTTTGTTTGAGAAAAATTCTTATTGTAATTCCCTACATAACTAAATAGGGCCTTTTTATTAATAAAACCAATATATATATATATATATATATATATATATAAGTAGATAAATAATAAAAGTTTCAAAGGTCTATTTTCCACATTAAACAATGCAGGTTAGAATTGTCAGATATCCATCTTAGTCAGCAAGGACATCTTAATTGGATCAACAA
Source organism: Cardiospermum halicacabum (assembly GCA_031304145.1). NCBI lineage: Eukaryota > Viridiplantae > Streptophyta > Magnoliopsida > Sapindales > Sapindaceae > Cardiospermum > Cardiospermum halicacabum. The sequence goes on along the minus strand of CM062390.1, from coordinate 7,552,409 downwards.
TTATAAAACATGCTTAAGACTTACAAAAGTAATAGGCTGTAATTGCAGCCACAAAGCTCTTTGATAAAAGAAAACATCTAAAAATACAATTGAATAAAAAACGATAAGCAGTACCATCCAAATACGTAAAAATACTTAATAAAACATTACTTGGTATCTGTGAGCTGGCCATGTAAACTCCATCTTTGACGAAATCCTTCAATTCCCTCAATTCCACTAGCAAGAATCAAGCGCCTGAAAGGATTATTCTACACCATTAATATAGGAACAATAATTAAAGCTGAGATATAAATTCAAAAATAAGTTTTGAGTGTATCCTTTCCAACGCCATGGTTTGAAAATGTTGAATGACTAGATATTAATGGTTACTGTTTTTTCAGGTCATCAGTCTGGGAAGTATTGGTTTAGCAGCTTGGGTGACAACATGAAAATCATTATGGTAAGGTAACCATATGATTAGTAGACATTTGCATCAAGTCATCTTTAGAAGATACCTTTCTAGTGACGTGGCTTCTGACTCAAGCTGAACAGCCCTTTCCTTCGCTCGATCTAAAGGCATTGATGAACCCAATTTGTGTTCACTATCTTGAAGCCGTTGCCGTAGTTCTTTATCCTAGCATAGGGAGAAGCGTGATCATTTCATCATCAAAAGAGGAAAATAAAGGTGAAGCATATAACATAAATCTCATTGTCTTACCCTCTTTTCGGAGCATTCCCGGTAAAATGCAATCTCCTCCTGGCAGAAGGGCTCAATATCATTAATTTGCAAGCCTATAGCACCAAGACAAAATGAATTAGGAAAAAAGGTTGAAGTTCATGATGACGTTAGGAAGACAACAAATACTGAGAGAATTTAATATGTTTATTTAGATTCCAAAACTCATTTTCCTAGTAGATTGCATAATACAACATTAAGTCATAAAAGAACAAACTAAATGAGAAACTAATTAACTTCAATTTGAACAGTGGCTATCAAGCAGTTGTATGGTTTCTGCAATTAACAAAATGATTATATTCTAGACTGAAAAAAATGGAAGTTAACATAGACTCAAAACAACCACAATTAACCTTGACAAACCTAATCCAAATCAAAAGATGATGAAGGACTTACACAAGAATAAATTTCTTAAAATCCCATCACACAAATCAACACCTTCAAGTACATGTGAAGCGATCTCTGGTGGAATGATAGGAGAAGGTGGGCCCATCATTAGATCATCGCCGACCAATATGGTCTCCTCCATAGTTGGTTGTGAATCAACTAGATCAACAAATGTAACACCAATCATAATGTGCTTTACTATGACATAAAGTCAGAGGTGATTCACTCTCATTTTGCACAAAAATGGAAAAAAAAAATTTAACAGTTTTAAGTGAAAGCCTGAAGGCATGAGCTCAACTAACACTTCCATGAATATCTTGAGCGTGAGAATGTACAGAAGAAGAGAATAGGAAATATAGAACAGGACATATTCAAAACCATTGTCCAAACATAGCAATCACTAGTCAAAATTCTATTTCTCTGTAATAAATACACACTCTAGGACATATCGTCAGACTTTACAGTTGAAAAGACTACAGAAGAAAACTATCACAATGATAAATATCACTGTCTATTGTGAACAATTGAATGTTACACTTACACATCAAGATACTTGATCACAGTTAAGGAAGTTGCTGAAAATTAGCATTTCTAAAGCCCATCATAATTTAACAGATACCAATTAGAAGCTCTGTTGAATCAACATTTCAGAAATTCTGGCCACTAAGGTCCTTAAACATTATCTTTCAGTTAGCACTTTGGAATACACTACCAATTAAAGCAAGTGCAATCAACCAATTAAAACTACAAGTAAAATTTCACACAATTAGTAAAGAAAAGATCGCAGCTTTTACATACCATCCATGGTTGCTTTTTAGTTTAAAGTTGCGTCCTTCTAAATCTGTTCTCTGCAAAATAAAAATAAATAAAGAAAAAAAATCAGATAATATACCCAAATGGTTTCATGCATGTCAGATATTAAAAGAAAAGACAAGTACAAAGACCCGCTTCAATGAGGAATTTAATCGAACACTTGAAATGCATACTTATAAATGTGAACCGTATGATTATAAACACAGAAACCATGCTTGCTAGAAGCAGAATAGTAATGTTCTCCGAATTACTAGTGACTTTTTTGTTTTTGAGCAAACTTTACCTTCGCGAGTGAGTTTGTTTCCCGCTCACTTCTTTGCTCTTCTTTTACCAAATTAACAGCACAGGCTTTAATGCAATTGATAAATCAGAACCTTGTTGTGGTAGTGGTTTTGGCTGATGTCATGAGGAAGCTCTCACTCACTCACATCACATGACCTCCTTGGCTCAAAAGCTCACTCTCAGTCTGCTGAGAATACAAACACACCAATGGCCTGTTTGGCTGGGGCGAGAGTTGGATTTGGACCAATTTTATATTTTGGAAACAAGGCCACAGTCTATTCTGGAATGAGCCCTATATATCAGAAACAAGCCCATTTGGCTTTTTTTTTTTTTAATGTGCGCACAACACATACACAAGCACCCTCAGCAGCGCATGGTGCATCTAGATTAGATTATACGTTACTGGTTTTGGTGGAAATCATATGCACAGCATTTTGTTTGATCATAGACACAAATATGTTCATAGATGATTTGCATAGTTGATAATAGATTAAATCTTTTCAAATAGAACTTGAACTTAACATTGCAAAGAATCAATTAAGAAAACAAAAGCTTTGCCTACTAGACCACTTATATGGTACACATATCCCTTTATCTTCTTCTTCGGAACTTCCTGATCCAACTTCTGGTTTCTTCTTTTTCTTCTTCAATCAAGTTTCTAGTTTTCTCCTTTAAAGCTTCAATCAATTTACTTAAACAGGAAGTAGCATCTTCTGTATCTACCTTAGGGGTAAGATTCTCAGCAACATCTGCAGGAGTCATATCAACTTCACCCAACAATTCACCAATTTCATCAAACAGTTGATGTGACGACTCCACCTTCAAATAATTCTTAGCTAAAACCTTAAACGCTTCAAAACAACAATAAGACATCTCAATATGCTTATCCAAATGATTAGCAGTAAATATGAAAATCCTCTCCCCAGCAGAAGCTGACCACAAACCATCTATCATATTCAACAACCCAGATAGAGAGTCACTTTTCTCTTCCTCTCCTTGGAATCACTACCACTCTCTTCACTATTACTACTACTAGTCTCTTTGACGCGTTGGCCTGTGAGGTCAATAGTACAATCTATATCTTCCATAACCACAACTGACTTATTGAGTGTAGCAATCAAAAGATACTTCAACTCTCTATTGTTTTCCACAGTGGTGAGTTCTAAATCATACACATGGTAGTTAAGATAATTAGCAATAGCAGCAATCATGGTAGATTTTCCACCCTCTTTTCCATGCCTTTCCAATGCTAGCATAGTACTCTTTGCTTTCACTAAACTTCTTCAAATCATTCATGACGTCCTCTTTCTTCTTTGGCTCCATAGCCAAAGTATCAAAAGTTGCAGGATGCTCAAACAAGACATGACTCCAAGCTCTGGTGTACTGATTAAGATCAGTATTGTTACTGAAAAGGTACCTCTGCTTATGCCTGGAAGCAATAGCTTTAGCTTCCTTCATCACATGATCAATATAAGGTCCTGTGATAATGAGTGACACTTCTTGGTATGTATTGGTTACACGTACTGTAAATAAACATTAGTGAAGCCATTCCTGCTCCTGCACTTGCACCTATGTTTCCCCATCGGAACGCCATTGTATTACTTTCTGCTCTTATCACCCGGCGCATATTATTAGGTAATGTAAGTTGTTCCTCAACTTACAGAGTCACAGACCCATTAGGAAATTTGTGTGTTTGCAATGTTGGTTAATTAGGATACATAGGTCGTCTTGTTTAAATGGTACAATTAAAATAGAATTGGAATATTATATTTACGAAAGTCGATTAATTAGAAAATATGTCTATTTTAAATTACTGTGGAACTTAGCTATGATGAATAAATATATTAAATTATAAAATTAAAATAGAATTAAATTTTATAAAGTGTTTAGTTTATATTGAATTTCGTTGGAAAGATTTGTTAGATATATGAGATGTCAAGTTCTATTATTTTCATGATTTATTATTATTATGTTAAAATTATATATATTATTTCATATTATAATTTTAAGGGTTTAGTTCTTGTTTCCACACGTAAAAATAATAATAAATTAAATAAATTTTTTTTAATAATATGCTATGTTAATAATTATGTAAATATATTTTATTAAATATATAACAATAATAGTAAAAAAAATTTTGTTAACTAAATTTAATATTATTAGTTTAATAAAAATTAATTATAATTCTAATTTATTTGAAACTATAAATTAATTTCAAAATATTATATTTTTAATTAAATTAAATACTTATTTATTTAGATTATATAAATAAAAAATATTGATTATACATTAATTACCAAAATTATTGAATAGATAATTAAATTTATTATAAATTATTTGAAAGTAAGTTTAATAAAGATATAATAATAATAATAATAATAATAATAATAATAATAATAATAATAATAATAATAATAATAATAATAATAATAATAATAATAATAAGTAAAAAGGGGGAGAGGAAATTTAATTTCCCTTATTAGAAACCGTCTATACTATAACCCGGAATAGAATCCGAAATCAGAAGTAATTTGGTATTCTACTGTCCAAATCCAAATATATAAATACTTCTTATTTAGAGCCTCTCTTTCACAAACCCTAATACCTCATCTGCAGCAACTCCCAAATCTCCTCACAGCCGAAGCCGATCTTCTCACCTCAGAAGTAATTTCTCTCGCTTTATTATTATATATATGCCGTGAAACCTTTTTAGATTTCATGTTTTATGTACTTGGTGTTTGTTTTGTGCAGAGATGAAGGTTCTCGCTGCATACTTGCTCGCTGTTTTGGGTGGCAACCAGAGCCCCTCCGCCGCCGACTTGAAGGACATCCTGGGATCAGGTATCGTTGTGTTTCATTAGTTTTTCCATTGTATTAATTATTACTGATTCTCTCTAGTCAGATCGTGTGTTTATTCTATAGTATTGTTAAGTGAGAGATTGGAATTTTAGTTTTTCTTCTAGTCATTCGATTTGTTGGCCTGTTGTTTATTTCATTGGATTACATTGCGTATCAGCTATTTATACTAATTGTTCGTATTTAACAGTATTTGGTTTTGGTAAATTGTTGGTTGCGAGCGTATGTTGTCTGTCTGCATTGTTTGAGTATATTTGGTTTTGGTTTAGCTTGGTTGAAATTATTATTTTTTAATTGTGTAAACCGTAAACAAATGTAGGTATACGCAGTTGCTAGGGTTAAATTTTTGGTATGCTCATCTTTTGTACCCTGGACAAACTTTTGAGAGTTAAAAATTTTGCAGTTGGAGCTGAAGCTGAAGATGAAAGGATAGAGTTGTTGTTATCTCAAGTTAAGGGAAAGGATGTTGCTGAGCTTATAGCATCTGGTAGGGAGAAACTGGCCTCAGTACCTTCTGGTGGTGGAGCTATAGCTGTTGCCGCTGGTGGTGGCGGCGGTGGCGCTGCTGCTGCTGCTGAGCCAGCTAAGAAGGAAGAGAAAGCCCCAGAGAAAGAAGAAGAAGAGTCAGATGAGGTAACCTTTGTTTGATTTCACGACTTCTCAATGTATCAATTTGTCTAGTTTGCTTCTGACTTGTTATTGCTTATTGCTGCAGGAAATGGGATTCGGTCTCTTTGATGATTAGGATCAAGAAGATGGTGGTGTTTTCGTACATGGCTGCTTCTAATGCATGCCCGCTAGTGTTTTTCATTTTTGATATTATAAGTGTTTTGTCAGTAGCTGGATATTGTTTTGCTTTTATTGAGCTTGTTGGAACTCTTGGAAATGTTGTTTAGTTAATGGAAGCTGACTTTATAAATTTGATCATCCTCTCTAAATTTTAGATTCTGATAATTTGGTGTAGAAATCTTTTGCAGCTAGTCCTTTTACAGTTAATATACTTGTTGGATCTTAACATTGACTTGGAATTTGGTTGTATATTTTTATACCCATCGCTGAATAGAGGCTGCACTTAGATGAATGGTCTTAAGTTTCACTTTCTTGTTTGTGTGTGCTCTTCTATATTTGTTACACACCCAAGGGCTACAATATCTGTGCAGCTCCTGACCACTCTTGTTTTAATACTGGTGAATTTTTTTTAGTTGAAAAGTCAAAACACGTTTTGGGATTTACGGTCTTAAGATTTGTTCTGTCTAAACCAGAAAGTAATGGGGCAAAAATGCTATTACCGTTTATATTGGTGTTGAATTTGTAGTCCATTCCAAATGTCCAACCATTGGAAACTTGAGAAGCAGCAGCTGTTCATCCCAAATGTCCATTACCATTTTGTTGCTGTTGAGGAGGCAAATGTCCATTACCATTTTGTTGCTGAGGAGGCAAATGTCCATTAGCATTTTGTTGAGCATTATTGTTATTATTAATCATCTGGTCGTATTTCCATATTTGGCCCACCTTCTGCTCTCAAGTCAAGTCACATATCAAAATCCATCAGCGTGTGAAATAGCATTGCATGCATATACAAATTTTATGGATCATCTTTACTTACCTTATCAATACTTTCCAGGATTTCTACAAGCTGTGTATATTCCTCCTTCACTCTATCATAGAGTTCCCTCTGCCTGAAAAACATATTATAAACCTTTCTAATTCAATCTTATTCAAATGAACAAACAAATAAAAAGATACAAACCAACCTCTGCACATCATCTTCTTCATTGTAAATTGCTAAACGAAGCTCTAAAAGTAGAGCAGTGAGTCTAACCAGTCCCATTCTGCAATGCAATATATTTTACATCAGTTTCAGAGCAAATGAAATGCAGAGCAGAATCTACATACCATTGCAAATAAAGCGTCAGTAGATTATACTTTGCATTGAGACTATCTAATACAAACATGTGCCCTTGTCAAATTATAAAACATAGTAAAACCAACACAAACATGTAAGATTGATTTTCATTCCTCTCATGGCAAACCTTTGAGATTCTGACTCAAATTCAATGATATCATCCTCACGGTCTGGACGTAGATCGGGATTATTCCTAAACACAACACAAATTAACAATAAGAAAGAGAAAGAGAAATGGCAAAACACACGCATACATACATACATTACTGAGTCCAGTGCGTGCATGCCATACCGAGCACCAAAAAGGCAATCGACGATTGGATCATTAAGATCGAACTCATCGAGAAAGTCAGGGTCATCATAGTAGATATAAGCCCTAAAGGTATTATCCACTATTCCCTACAATACAATAAAAACCAAGATGATCTTCAATAGGGTTTGTTATCGTCAAAATGGCAAATAGAAACTTAGAAATGAAGAGACCTGTTCTTCCAAATGGCGAAGGAATAGTCCTAGCTCGAGGTCAAGAGTGTATCCCACCATTTTCTTGATTTTGTTTCTTGAGAGACGAGTGACGATGATTTGCTATTAACGAAAACGGAAACTGAAGACTAATTGTGTATAATCTGTGTAGTATATGTGTATATATACACTTGCTTACTTTCTTTGTTTCTGAGTTCTGTGTCTGTTAATAACTAACTAGGAATTTTGTTACGTTGCCGCCAATTTGAGTGTTCGATAAAACTTGTAATGACAAATATGTCCCTCCCACTCCCTCAACTATTTGCTATATCAATTATGTAACTTCTAATTAAAATAATTATAAAGATAGATCCAAATAATAATATAAGCTTAGGGTTTAGAATTAACCTAACTAAAATATCAGTTTAAAAAAGAAAATTATTTTCAAAATTTATAAATTTTTGTAAAATTTATTTTTAATTATATTTAACTGACCATTAAATTACGTTTAACTAATGTTTCTCATTAAATTAGATTTAATTATTATTTTAATTTAATTTTAATTCAATATGAAAAAATATATAATTAATTTAAACATCAAAGTAATTTTTTTATAATTAAATTCAGTTTAAACATTAAATTGTAGTCATTCCTATTAATATAATTTTCTTGATATTGTTTTTATTAACTTAAAAACAAAAATCAAATAGTATGTTGTTTTTATTAAAAATATATATTAAATTACATAAAATACCATTATATAAATAACTTTAATAACAAATTATAATAGTATAATAGTAACGGTTCAACCAAATCGTAGTGTTTCTTCTATTTAAGTTTCTCCAATAGCTAATTGATACCTTACATAGCTGTTCTGCGAGTAAATTTCCAGTCAAAAAATAAAAACTGTAAATTCGCAAAGTATTCTTTAGTTAAATACAGATCAATAGCAAATGCAACAGTAACCATTGAAACTAAGCAGCAAATCAGTTGTATGGGAAAAATCCTTAAGGGCCTCAGCTGATTGTTTTACACAACACAAAAATGGAAGACTTCCAAATTCTTCCTTCTACATTACCAACTTGTCTAGTACTACTACTACATCTCAATGCCACCTATGACTTGGGAACAGTCACGTTTAGAATCTTCACATCTTGGTATGGCTTATCTGCTTTGTCTGTCTTCACTTTCTCTATTCCCTGATACATTTTCAAAGAAGCTCAATTGTCAAATGCAATATCATAAAGATAGGTACAAACATTGACATCCTCATGCAAAATATAACAGAAAAATCATGTTTCTTTCTTTGTAAGTATGCAAAAGAATGATACCTGGACGACATCCATTCCCTTGACCACTCTACCGAAAACAGTGTGCTTATTATCTAGCCAAGGAGTAGCCACAGTTGTAATGAAGAACTGAGACCCATTTGTATTTGGCCCTGCGTTTGCCATGGAAACCGTGAAGGGCCTATCATGTCGTAAACTGCACATTCAGAATGAAACCGTTAGTTGTGTACAATCATTTACTGAAACCCAGTACTCTTATATCATTTCTTATCTTCACATGATTTCTTTCTGCCATCCAAGCTTTGTTTTACATGCTTAATAATTGGACAGGAGATGATGTCAATGATAAAGAAAATTTAAATACCTTTTGTGAAATTCATCTTCAAATTCCCTTCCCCATATAGATTGTCCACCTGTACCATCGCCCAAAGGATCTCCTGTCTGAATCATAAAACCTTTGATTACCCTGTGGAATATAAGATTATCGTAATAACCATTTCGACAGTGTGTTGTAAAGTTCTCCACAGTTTTTGGACATTCTTCTGGGTAGAGTCTCATGTGAATGTCACCCATCGTAGTATGCAAAATCTGACAAAGACATCACCAGAACACGTTACCAGCAAACCAAACAATCAAATAGAGAAACTCATGTTGGTCCACCACAACTGATAAATTAGTGAAGATATACATTTCACTTGAGGTATTGCTCTATACTGGCAAAATCTCATAAAGATCAATGAATAAATTAGTATGAAAAATATGGCTGAACCAACTAAAAGTGCTGAAATGCCCACTTTCACAATTATAGCCTAAGAAAAATAATGGAAGATCAATTTCCATCTTCCAAACAAACAAGTGTAGACTAGAAAATGTAGATTAATAAGGCTTACCACATTGTCGGGAAGAGACGTCGTGACGGCATTTCCTATATCAGAGACAGCCAACAGTTCATCAGCTGGAGGCTTTTCATTGAACACATCTCTGCCCTTAGTAGCATCTTCAGGCTCCTCTGGTTCTCTCTGACTGTAAGGCACATAATCAGATAAAAAGGCAAGCCACAAGATAAATTTTCAATAATCAATGAACAGGAAAACTCATCAGTGTAATAAATTATCATTTTTTGCTTCTACAAGCACCTGAACAAATAGATTCTATGTTTCTTGAAAGCACAACACAGGAGTGTTGGATCAGTTAGAGGCTCTTTACTCTCATTTGCATTTGCTGCTGCTGCTGGGATTTTTCTAACCTTCTTACTGCTTCGATCACCTTGATATAAAGCTATTCTTAAAAATCTATCATTGTTTTCCACCTTTCCAAGGATTCGGGCCACTTTATTTGTGTGTAAATTTACTACCTAGAAGAGAAGATCAAATATAACATGAATGAAAGATATACCTAAGAGAATGCCGAAGTAAAACAGAAGATCTAAACTTGGCAATAATTCAGAAACTGCCGTTAACAAAAAAATTACATTATAAGTAATACCTTTATTCCAAGGAGAGTTCCATATATAATAAAATTAGAACTTTCATCAAAAATTGCATTTGGTTGTGGTGCGCTTTCTGTTTTCTCAATTTCCTTCTCAACAGCCATTCTTCGTCCAAAGTCAATAGCTTCAAGCCGGTATAAGGGAGCATCACTTCTTTGGAGATCTTGTGCCACCTACTCAAGTAAAATACTTTAAGATCACCACAATCAATCTAAAAATGCACGATTAAAGATACTATTTAAATTACCTCCAATGATTCATCATAAACTCGTCTAAGTTTACCGGACCGAAACCAAAATATGCGTATTCTACGATCAGGAGATGTGATGCTAAACATTTTACCGTCAGAGCTCACCTGAAATTCAATAGAATTCAATCAGCAACTTCAATAGATCCAAAGGAGGAAAAAAGAAAAGGAAAAGGACAAAAAAAAAAATCTAAAGAAATAAATATCACTAAGTTAGATGCAACTGGTAACTCATAAATTACAAAAAGTCTATACTTGTTATGGATGTCAACAGAAAATGTCATAGACCCATCTATAAACAACAGACAGAAGTTATATGGTACCTCAATAGCAGAAACAGTTGTTTTGCATTTTGCAACTGCAAAGAGATCAGTATCACTCTTAAATCTGAAATTCACCCTGTATGGACCAAAAATCCAAAAAAAGTAAATGAGTCAAATTAAGCTTGTCCAGCACGAGAAATATGGCAAATCACAGAGTTTCAAACAACCCACAAGTTCTATTGAATATGGCAATTAGGTTTACTCAGTAATGATATCACATTTCAATACATGATTTTTACACATAACAAAAAATCTAGTGATATTTAAATCCATCCTTGAAAAAATTCAAGAAATATTTAAAATTTAATAAAACACAATTCGCTATTTATTAAACTTGCAATACTCGCCTTGTATTATGAAAACTATTTAAAATAACAGAATTGGTTTCTACTGGAGTTACACAAGAACATGACTCATAAAGGACTAGTTCTAACCCTTGCAATCATAAAAGGGAGACAATTACATTTGTAATACTAGCCTTGTATTGTGAAAACTATTTAAAATAACAGAGTTGGTAACTATTGGAATTACACAAGAACATGACTCAAAAAGGACCAGTTATAAGCCATGCAATCACAAAAGGAAGACAGTTCAAACATTCTTATATAATTAAAATGAACTAAAATGCTAGTTGTGACACAAATATCATTCCCACAGAGAACACACTTGCAAGAAAACACAGAAGCAGTAACTTAGCCTCCAAATGGTACAATATATTATGCTTTGAACTGATAAAAACATAAATCCAGGTAAAGATCACACTCAAACAACTAATACATTTTAAAACTCTTTCAGCTTAGTGGTTAAACTTTGGACTAATCTTTGTATTTTCAAGTTTAGTAACACTTACTACAAGATCGCATGCAAGCCTTAGTAATGACAGTTAACTTATAAAAATCTCATATGTATTGGCTATTGACCAAATTAACTTAGTGATGACAAGATGCACACATAGGTCTTTTCTACAATATGATTAGTAATGAGAAGATGTACACGATACATACTCGTCTTCTGGAAATTGAAGAGTAGTAGGATTCCAGTACTCAATAATGCCCCTTTCGTCAGAAGAAATCACTGAATCAAATACAGGATTGAACTTCATATTTTTTACTGGCCCCATATGGATCTGAAAAGTAAAATTCATGAATTTTTAGTTAAAGATGCTATAAAATGTTAAGAAGACCGATCCAAAATGAAAGTGGGAAAAAAATCGAGCTACAGTATTTTGACAATTGCATTAGTGGCTGACGTACCTCTTTAGAGATGATAGGTTCATTTGAATCAGCTCGTGCATCATAGATATGCACAAATGAGGAGTTCCTATCACTAATGGCAAGCCTCGCTTTGACATCTCCTTGTTTGTAAACCCATTCAACAGCACCAGGAATAAATGGTAAGCGGATCATGAGCATCATGTCATAGTTAACAACATCATATATCTTCACAGACCGATCGTTTGAAATTGTACAGCACAGCAAACCATCAATACTAACCTGCATAGCTGAAATAAGTCACAGTTGACAACTGCAGTAGCAAGAAAATAGACATACACACACTTCCTTTAAAACATAACAATTAACAGTATAAATGATTGATCAAACAGGAAAAAAGAAAAGTGCAATATGTAATGTGCTCTTATATAAATCTATTCAGACACTCTACACGGTAAGAGACACTAACAATGCGCAAGACGCTTAATACTGTAGTTCACAATTAAATCCCATAAATACTAGGACTAAAATAAGCTCACCGCTAGGCCTTCAATTGGACCAAGGTGAGATCTAAAATGCTTTGCAAACTCAATGCCAACAGCCTTTTTCTTCCAAAATTTTAAATGTCCTGGAATAAGGAAATATAAATTAATTAAGAAAAGGAAATACAACAGTTTATCATATTAGAGAAACAATCATGAGAAAACAACAAATAGATTTGTTAGAAGCATACTACCATCATAGACAGATATCACTATTGTAAAAAATATCGCAGCTTGTCTCTAGAAGAATACTGGTGGCTGTAACATAAACCCACTATCTTATAATACTTCTTCCAGTCATTACACATTATAAATTCGACTTAACCACATTCCACAGAATTTAGGGGTCTGGCAGACAATATTTGCCAAAATACCAGCTCTTCACCTAAAATGGCAAATCTAGTTAGAAAATAAAAGTGGCTTGATTACCATGTGTGAGTAACATTACTTTTCTTTAATCTCATACAGTAACAACAAACGACTACAGCCCAGCAACATAGATCTTCAAATACAACTAAAACCTAATTCCAGGTTTGACAACAAAATTTCAAGCTCTACAATTACAGTCAAGGTCTGTTCTGGCAACACTTATTTCATCATTCAGATTGTGTCCTTCATATGATACCAATGTGTGGTTTGTCAACTCTAATGAAAGTTACTTGAGATTAAGAAAGCAACTCCACATAATCTATAGTGATACTAAGTATTAATCTCGAATTTTGATATACTTTATAAATATATAGTGATTATGAATCAATCCCTTACATATGCTTCTTATATCTTTAAAGAAACTACTCAGCAACATAAGTTCCAAACTCAGAATTCACTAAAACCAATAAAACCTAAAGAAGTCACAAGTTACTGATTTTACCATCTATGCTGCCGGTGATAAAAAATTCCGCAGCAGAAACTGCAACATGCGTAACCACATCACGATGCATATAACTTTTCTCATACCTGTAAATACAAGTTCAAAAACACGTAAATCAAAAAGAAAAACAACGGGTAAGAGAAAGAACTTTGACACTACTAATAAACCCTAAACCTTTGAAATTGACAAATTGATGATAAACAAGCATACATGTTGGCAGAAGGAAGAGAATTCAGATAAGTCTGCTCGAACTGGAGAGGACGTTTAGCCCTAGCCCGAGGAGCAGGAGGTGCTGGGCCGACCATGGCCTCTGCGTCGTCATCCGCGACAGCATCTGAGTTGACGTTGCCATTGCCGTTTTGAGGTTCCTCCTCCATTACTGCTAATATTTCAGTACTGAAGTTAAGCAGAGAAACTGCGAGCAGTGATTGAACAAGCTGGAAACTGCGTGCAGAGACACAGAAGACAACCTTGTGCTTGGATCTTCGTAAGAGAGTGGAAGTCGATTTTGCTGGGATCTTTTCAATATATGGGCTTCTTTTAGCCCATAAAAGCTTTAGGCCCAGATCTCTGTAACTAGTCAAAGTAGATTACAAGGTCATATTTGTAATTACACCAATTTATCAAATGCTCAAATTGGCGGCAACATAACAGAATTTCTTAGTAGTTTATAACAGACAAACAAGCAAAAAAGTACTCTGTAATAATATAGTAATAATTAAATTTACATTAATTTAATTAAAAATTAATTTTTTTCCATATTTTGCAATTAAATTACAATTATTATTTTTTAATAATACGCTATATCTACGAATATTTATTTATTTTTAAAAGTAGAGGATATTTTATTTTGGTGGCAGCCCTACATATTCGGCAGAGGCCCAACAATCCATATGGCAGGAGAGCAGATGAAAACAAATACCCACATGCCAACTCCATGCTCTCACCGGCATTTCCTCTTTGACCTTCATATTATTTACATTAGATTTCATGCTTATAAACTTCCAGCTCTGCTCCTCGGATACCCACACCTCTCCTTAGTAAAACCTTTGAAATCATACCACGTGCATGCAACCCCAACACCCTCTACAACTACAAATACAAATACAATTTCAGATCTGACAAGACATGCCAGATACATTATATGAATGAATTATATCATAAAAATAAAAGGGAAAAATATAACAAAAGTATATAGACAAAGTGATGTGAGAACGCCAGACATTGATAATTATTATTAACATTTCTTTTGGTTGGTTTTATTGGGTTAATAATATTCAACTGTTGGAGTATCCGGACAACTTTCATCAGAGACAGCTTCTCTACTGAAAGGAGGAGGAACAAAGGGTGGTGATGTACATCTCAATAATGCCCAATTTACCCCTTGGAAAAATGCATGGTGCTTGATACCTGATGCACCCATTGTTGAACCTAATCGTCTGCTAGGGTCCTTAACCAACAGTTGCGAAATAAGATCCTTAGCTGCGGCTGGCACGGTTGGTTCCTTGGGGAATTCCAGGGCTCGCGCTACTATATTAGCTAGTGTTAGCTCATGATCCACACCTCTAAATGGTGTCACTCCGTAGAACAGTTCGAATATAAATATCCCAAGTGTCCACCAATCTACTGGGCTACCATGTCCTTCACCGGAGACTATCTCAGGTGCTAAGTACTCGTGGGTTCCTACAAACGACATTGACCGAACGTCCATTGGTTCGGCTACTATGTCAGGTCCCACGTGTTGTCCTGTCTTCTTTTTCCGTTTGCGTTTTGGGTGGAAGCATGACACGGATGGGACTATACAGTTGGGGAGAATGCAGGAGGAGGATGTGTATGGAGGATTATCTGCTCGGTTTTCGTTCTTCTGTGCTGGAGTTGGTGGTTTTTGATCGGTAATGATCTGAGCCTTTGATGTAGAATCATCACATTTTAAAGAGAGGTCGAAATCTGTTAGCATTATGTGACCATCTGATCGGACTAGGACATTTTCAGGCTTTAGATCACGGTAGACTATCCCCAACATGTGCAGGTACTCTAGTGCTACTATCACTTCTGATGCGTAGAACCTACATATGGATGAAGCAAAACAATTAGCAGAGAAATAGTAAACAAATACAGTTAATAAGATAGGTCATTTGATGATTAAAGTCATCAAATTTGTGTACCCTACAGAGGTCAGTGCTATATTGACATTTAAAAACTTCCTGAATTTAAGACTTTTCTGAATTTCATTAACAATATTTAAAGATGTTGCTTCTAGTTGTAACCACTCAATGAATTCAGCAGGGGACCCTATGTGTCTACTTGATAGAGATAAACTACTCTCAGCAAATCATCCGTTTGATATCTTCCATTATATAAATATATGGGAAATACACAATTCAGAAGAAAATTCCAGGGCAGAGAAGTTATAAGGGAAAAGGATCTATTAGCTTGTGTCCATATAGAAGGAAGCATATATGTAACTGTACTATCTTCTGTCCCCCTATCATCTTATGTGCCCCGCAATAAGGCATAAGAATGATTACGTTCGTATTAAGATATTATCTAACCACCACCCACAACATGAGATGTGCATATAATATTAAGTAACCAAGGTTAGGTGCAACACAGATTGGACAATCACGAGATATATGTAAATTCAGTGGCAGGTTTTAATATAGTCAACTGAGCTACTAAACTTACACTTGTACTACGATATTAAAAAATCATGGAGTATGGTCAAACATGGAATTCACATGATCTTGGTTTCCAATAAATTTCTAGAGTAGTTTATCAGGAGTCATGTGTGTATGTCTCTAATGGAAGATGTATATGTCTCTAATGGAAGAGTCACAGTGATTCCACAATAACTTCCATCCTACAATAATAATATAAGCTTTGGGATGGGGAAAAATGGAAACTTCGTCGGCAGTGTATTCATAAGATGACGTGTTGGTTAAATTAGAATACATAAATGAGTTTATTTTAAGGGGAAAAAAAAACCTAGGAGAGGCAACCGGCAGAAACAGGGGGCCACCTCGGTGAGCCAAATCAGAAACTACAAAAGATTCCCACTAATCCGGCAAACTAAAAGGAGAACCTAAGATATATGATTTTATATTTTGACCCACAATAATTGAAACCAATCACTTTCTCATAGAGATACAAAAAGCATGTACCTTAAATTCCCTAAAAACCATAATTTACAATTTTATTTCGTTACTCTATTTCTGGCATTACAATCAATTGAATGCTTATTATTTCTTTTCCTAATTTTAATATATGCATCCAAATATGCATGATTTTTGAAGACAGATATGGACAGAAGATCTTGAGCAATGAAGGATTTATCTCAGTTACCAGAAACAACAAGAAAAAAAGCTACTATCATTGATTACAATCCAACACAAAAGCCTATCTAGTATCAATCATTTTCTCATTATGAAAATGAGCCCCTCCAGCAGTCCTAAATTTTACCTAGTTGTTCCATAAAACTTGAAGCAACCTTTTAATGCCTAGTGGCTATGTGTTAAGTTTTAACCACCCACCCAAAAATTAATATCACATTAAACAGGGTCGGTCGATCAACAACATTTGTGTTCGTATTACACAAAAATCTTTCCAACCCCACAATCTTGTTAAGGTTTAACCTACATCACCTATTGGTTACACTACACTAATATCACCAACAGAGACAAAGAAGTCGTTGGGTAATAGCGATCAGATTAATTTGCTAAAGGTGGTGTGAACTAAATCAATCATTAAACACGGAATTGACAGATGCAAAGGTCCTATTGGTTAAGAATAAAAAGTCAAACGAATAATAGATGCCGACCAATAAACTAGCGTCCTACAATTTTTCCTTTCCGGTGTCTAGACATAGAGACAAGCCCCCCAATGTAGCGTAACGGAACACTAAATGAAATGATCCGATGTGCATAATACACACCGTGTTAACCAATCAGACACTGACCAAACGGTGGGGCCACCATCTGTCACCACCCGCCTTGTGATTCATCAGCCCCACCATGCCTGATCTGTCACCGTTGATTCCTCGATAACCTCTCTCTCTCTCCCTTTCTCCTTCACTCGTATAGTTATTTTTATTTTTTAAAAATAATAAAAGATTTAAATTCAAATAAAAGAATTGGAGGAATGCGACTGGATTCATACCTGACGGCGATTTCATCAAACCGTTTGTTAACCTGACGTTGACGGAGGACGTGAAGGTCACCGCCAGGACAAAACTCCGTCAACAAACAGAGCCATTTCGGCGAGTCAAGACTAGCGTAAAGCGTCGGCAGAAACGGATGGTCCAACAATTGCAAGATTTCTCTCTCGGTCTTAGCCCTACCTTCTTTACTCCTCGACTCCAGTTCTTTCTTATCCATCACTTTCGCAGCGAAAAGACTAGTACAATCGACGTTATTGCTTCCGCCGCTCTTGAGCTCAGCCAAGTAGACAGACCCGATATCGCCGGAGCCGAGCCTCCTTGAGAAACGTAGGTCGGAGATAGAGATAGAGCGAGACGATTGCGATTTGGATTTGGACACAGATGAGAAAGAGCCATGAGCGGAGGGAGCAGGAGTGAGTGCCGCTGCGTCGGACGAGCCGGAACTAGTGCTACGGTTGATTGTAGTAGTTGTTGTGTTCGTGGAAGTGAAACTTATGCTCTGGAGATCGTCGGCTAAGTCGTCAAGCCACGGCTCCATTGCCAGAGTCCAGAGAGAGAGAGAGAGACTGTTTGTCTATCGTCGTAGTTTCTGAATAAGTTTTTTCGGTTTTAATTCGTGAAGCGAACGTGTTGGGCCGGGTATGGGCCATGTGGATTGTATTGAATTTTTGTGTATATGTGGGCCTTCATTGTAAAAATTTAAATGTTTGAACTAACAAACAGGTATGAATATGAATGGGATCATAAATACTAAGGAAAGGACAAAGGTATAGGTAGTAGTGGATTAGAGAGCAACATTAGTCAGTGTCAAAATACATATACATCTTCATGTTGTTTACAGGGAATTGGTCACTGTTGGGTTGTCTGCTACCATGTAAATAGCTGTCCACACCATTGAAAAAACATCAACAATGGATAAAAATCTTTTTTTTTTTTTCCTTCTTTTCTATCTTATTAATTTGTATTGTTTCATATGTCTGTATACAATATAAATACATGACTATGCATCACAATCAAGTTGCAAATAGGTCATTGTACAAAATGTCAATCTGGTGGGCTCACTTTGTTGTTTTTAGCTTTCAGATGAATGGATGGATCTTATTCATTTTGTTTGGTACTTGATAACCTGAATGTGGTCCTAACCTACTCCATGGAAAATGGACTCATCGATCCATAATGGTTGGACTATTCTTGGGCTTGACTTTGAAATTTTGGCCCAACTTGAATGTCCAATTTTGGCCCAATAACAAAAATTAGAATGTTCTTAGCCGTTGTCTCCTTACGTGCAATATCTATGCTTTTTTCTCGATAATGGAAAAAGGGAACAAAAGAAGTTTCAAAATTACAGTGCACCATTCTTTCTTGTCTAACAGCTACACTGATTGTGTTTGATAAAGTGTTTTTTTTTTTTTAATCATATTATTTTATTGATAAATGAAATGAAAGGAGTCTCTCATAGTACAAGTGGTTCATTCCACCGGCAAAATACCAAATAAAACCTCACTTCGATCAATCATATCACACAACCAGTCTTTAAGTTATATACATATAATGTATTCCTCCTGATTATTATCATTTAGTTGATTATAATTTTATTATATAAAAGAAATATATAATCCAAAGTGTCTTTCTTGTTAAGGTATCGATCTCTGACTTCGTTTGTCAATGTTTAATATAGATTCTGACTCTAATAAACTAATGTTTGCTCCATTAACCAATATCAATATGGGATGAGAAAGAATCCCAATAACCTTTTCCTAGTAGTTTATTTATTTATTTATTTATTTATTATATGTATTGTCTCATTGTGTTAGTATTATTAATCCCACATTTAAAGAAAGTGGAACCTGGCAGGACCAAGAAGGTTTTCTCTGATGTTTATCAACTTGGCAACCGAGTTAGCTGAACCATTTTTAAACAATAATAATGAAAATAATTAATGCACATGATATATATAATATCTGCAAAATGTATTTAATTTCCACATGATATTGATCCCCTCCTGGCTAATCATGAATCATGATAATGGATTTTAACGTCCGTTTAATGGAAACATTTCTTAGACTATTCTGTACATAATATATTTTCAAATAATTAAATAAAATATTCATAGAAAAACCTTAAATAATATGTTTAATTCGATTTAAATTAAAATATAACATACTCTAAATTAACTATTTCAAAGGTTAATGTTCCCCAATGATATATATGGTAATCTTTTTATTGTAGAAGATTTTATTTCTCAATCTGATGTTATTAGAGAATCGGGGCCATCACGTGGCAGACTCTTGTTATTTTGTATAACATTTATTTAAATGAATTTGGAAGCATTGTTTATTTTGGAAGACATATATACTTGTCTAAGTGGGACCGGCAGGTACACCAAACTAAACAAAACAAAAGCTATCCTATCACACCTTACATTAGAAGGAAGGATTTGCTATTGTAATTGTAATGATGCAGTTTGTTGTCATTTTAATTCCATCAATACTTTCACATATTTTCAACTAAACCTGACACTTTAACTTTTCTCTTTTGTTCTTCTTATTCTTCATATGCATTTGCTTTTCAGCTTACCATCATGGTTTTATGCCCATGCCATCTCTTCTTTTAATTTATTATTTTTAATTTTCATTATTATTTTCTCAATCTTTTGATTATTGCTTTGCTTTGCTTTAGATTAAAGTTTTATATTGTATATTTACAGTGCCGACGTTGGGACTAATTTATTCGACTGAAGGGAACACGTAATATCAAGTGAGGTGGGTTAAAAGGTTGAAGTGAATTGTCCCAGTATTAAGTGAGTCGAATTCTTTTGCTGCTCATTGACATGTGAAGAAAGCAAAATAACACTCTGTGTGGAGCAAGATGATCAAGAGGTTTAAGTTGCCATGAAATAGTATGAAGACCGAGATTAAATGTGGTGACTGCGTGTTTAAAACCAACTAAACAAAAATAATATATGAAAAAAACTGTCATCCTAATAAAAATCGTAACCGTAAAATGTCATATTTATAATTTTTGTAAGTAAAAAATAAATCTACCTAGCGAATAATATTATAAACAAAATGTTTTACAAATACTAATGTGAGTAGTTTTCTCCAAAATACTATTCAAATCGCTATTTTAAAAATCTCAAATGTTATTATATTTAACATTAACAAGTCTAATAATTATAATATTTTGATAGTTTATATCTAACAACAATTTGAATGGTTGCCACTACCACCAAACAATCATTAATACCGTAATGACTATTTCAACACTTATTTCACGTTGTCATCTGCTATAATTATTAAACTTGGTCTAATAAAATTTTTATCAAATCATACTTTTACTTTAACAAAATTACATAAGAATTTTAATAAAATCAATAATAATTCATACAAAAGCTATAAAACTCTAATAAAAAATTATATTCCTAATGTTGTCATCAAAAAGCCTTATGTACTTCTTCATTGTAATGTTCCACAATATGTGTGGGCATTTGGGGATTTTATTTTTACTAATCATGTGTTATCTTTTGAAGCATTCTTTACTTTCTCCTCTTTCCTTCCTTTTTTTTTTTTTTTTTTACATGGGAGAGTCAAATGAGAGAGTGAGTGTCCTTGTATGAAAATTTGGGAGGTAAAAAATTCCTTATATTGATATTGATAGAATGTATGGTCATGCTCGACCAGAATTATGCATATCACTATTGCTATGTTGGACGACACTATTGCTATATTGGACGATTTTCCTGCTGTAATGGTAATAATAATGTACTGCAAACCTATATCGAATTGTTTGAACTTTTAATTCTACGGAAGTGAATCATTTAGATGGCTGGCCTACACATGTTTTTTGTGCGATATTTTTTAGTGTTGACTTGATGAGTTTCAATTTTATAGTTGAAAATGTTAAGAAAGCTTTTTCATTGATTTTTTTGAGTTCGAGAAAGACAATTATAACATTTATAGTCTTGCTATTGTATAGACTTTAGTATTATGTTAGTTTATTGCTTATGTACGTTTTTTTTTTTTAATATTTTAATTTCATGGTTAATATGTTTTTATTGATGGTAAGTTTTTTTTTTTTAGACACTTAAACTTGGTATGGTGATGGAATATTGTGTATTCGGATTTTTCTAATTTATAAATTATTAAAATTAATATTTTTTTTACCTTTTTAATTTATAATTCTTTTAAATTTAGATAAAAATAAAATAATTACAATTTAAAAATATTAAAAATATTTATTCACACGGTCAACTAGGTGTGTGAAAAATAGATAATCTATCTAAGATAGCCTTTCATTATTTTTTTTTTTCATATCCATATCATAACATTGAAAATTAAAATTGCTATTGAAGTAGATTTTTTAAATAAATAAATAGGATGTAAATTTGTAAATTCACACCCTACTGTATATGTTATTAAATTTAAAATTTAAATGATGAGCATTCTTCATTTATTTTTTAATGAAGAGTTTATTTTAAATTAAAAAAAATAATATATATAAACCTGTAAATATTCAAATTCAAATGATGATGACAGCATGTGAACGAAGAATACTTGGTGTTCCAATTCAATAATTCAACCTCCATTTTAAAATCCTGAATTTATATTAAAATTTTAAAAGCAATATTATTTTCCACCATGAAAATGACTTGTGCACAGTTTAGCTTAGCAAATACGAGCGACACAGATTTCGTATATTGTCATCACAACATAGATTGTACTCACTTCGAAAAAGACAAAAAAGTGATGAGGTGGATTCTGTCTTCTTCTTATATTAGCTTTTCCGCCATTTTTACACAAATGAAAATTTGATAGTATTAAATATACACCGCAACAGAAGACTGTAAATTCACTCGTTTTACTGTTGATTCAACTTTATTACTACTGTAGTACTAACTATTCTGTTCGCTGCTCATCTGTTGCTTCTCGTGATTTGCATTTCTTTTTTACTTGTTTTCTCTTTCTTCATTCACTCCTCCAACCCCATCTCTCTCGTGCCCTAAACCCTAACCACATTTATTTCCAGTTTTCAAAATTCATCAACCTATCTTCCTCTTAATCACACCCTCACCTTTCTTCTGCTCCCTCTCTCCGATCCTCTTTCAGGTACTCTATTCATCTGGTTTGGTTGGACTGTCTCTGATTTTTTATTTTTTTTTTAAATTTATTTAAAATTTTAAATATATGCTTACTTGCAAAGTTCTTCTCCATTATGTTTAATGGTAAAAAAAAAAAATTTTGAAAAAATAAAATAAAATTTAATTCTTCACCTCCATTTTTTGTTTTTGGGAGAAATGGGTTTGTTGTCGTTGATAATCACTGGACTTCAATGGTGTTCCTTTTTTCTTTTTTTTTCTTTTTTTTTTTTTTTTGGGAAATAAATGTATATCGTGAACTTAGATCCAATTAGGAAGTTCTTAAATGCATACCTAATTGTGAAATAAAGTTAGCTTGGTTGTTCAATCGTAACATCAGATGAGTTTTGAGTCTGTTTTCATTGATTTTTCTTTTAAATCAAGCACTGTCTAATCTGTTTAGAAAGATCTGGATGTTCTTTATATTGGAGGCGAAGTTGGGGAAAAAGAAAGTCTTTTTCTTCTTCTGTGTATCTGGGATGTGCTATCATCTTTTGCATAGATAAAAAGGAGGAGTTTTGCAGTAACTATTAAAGATGGGTTGTTGATTGGGTAAACAAAGGCTTTTCATAACATTCTTGTTCTTGTGGACCTCCACATTTATAAATCAAGTAGGTAAAAGTGTGTCAATGTTGGTTGTAGATGGTATTGTCACTTAACAAAGGTGTTGTTGGTATCTGAATGTTTCACAGGAAGTTAATGTTTGATTGTTATATACGGTTGTGTCTATATAGTATTGCCATTATGACTTCTTTGTTGTTTTGTTGATATTGATTCATGATCTGAATAACTCTGGTAGGTGAATTTTGACTATAATGAATAATAGTTATCCGCATTGTTTCTAATGATCTGGAATTCATTGTTTTTGTGGCAGGGATAGGAATGCTTCTTTTAGAACTTAATGGGGTAATACTATGGGGTGGTTCGGCTTTTAATTGGTATGATTGAAGAGATTTCGGGGTGGTTCGGATTTTCATTGATTTGATTGAAGAGATTTCAGCTGGATACTTGTTGATTAGCTTTCTGGTACATGTTTTTCTTTTGTCATGATGCCTCTTCATAATTGGGTTAGTTGGAAATTGCATCGCCATATTTCTTGTGTTTGATGTGTGTTTGAAGCTTTTCAAATATGAATACAGTACGTAGTACTTGTGAAATAGTGGAATCGACTGAAGATATAGATTTTGATTCAAAAATAGATAAGAAAGCTAAAAAATATAGTGTGCCCAAATCAGGAAATAGATATTCTATAGAGGATGATATCAACCGTCTTTTTGAGGCGATTGATGTTCGTACTTCAACTAAGGGTTTGGAAGCCTTAAGAGAGAGTGCTTTGAAAAAGCCTATAAGAGTTGGGTCGTCTCAAGCGACAGGAATAGGTATTTCAGAGCCTGTGAGTTTGAAGCAAGCATTGAGAGGATTATGTATCTCTCAGGCTGCAGAAATGGCTGCTATGAAGCGATTATCTAAGCCTTCAAGTTCTTCATGGTCCTCAGAAGCGGGAACCATCAAGCGGTTGTACAGGGCTGTGGTTGCTGAGGCCAATGGATCTGGTCATCCCCTTAATGAAGGCAAAGAGAGTTTAGTTGAGATCTCTCTTGTCCCAGAAAAATCAAGTGCCAATTCTTCTGAGAAGATGCCTGAGGTTGTGCAGTCACCTAAGGCTGAGATTTCAGAACAAGCTGTAGACTTGTCCAACTCCAGGGATACTACAATAACACCAAAGACGATGGTAAACAAGGTACCTTCGTTGGGCAAGGTTGTTCCTTTATTACCGGAACCCGGAAAAGATATATCAAAGACTGAGCTTCCTAAGCTCAATTCAGTAGAGTCTCCATCAAGTAGTGCTACTGCTCATGGGGAAGTCCAGGAGTTGGAAACAGTTGTTCCCTCTCCTGGGGAAGAAAAGGAGCAAAAAGACAAGTTGCGTCCAAGATCTTCTTTGTCTAAATCGAGCCCTACATTTAGGGTGAAGAAATATGGTAGCAATGGTCCACGTCTAATAAAACCAGTTTTTCGGAGTAAGGGCTTCATCAAGAAAAAAGTAAAGCAAGAGCAAGCTCAAGAGCTTCCAGATCAATCTTCTGCCTCCACTTCCATCCAGTGTGATGGAAGTGCTAATAATGATCCAGGGCCTAGTACAAGTTATGCAGACAGTCATGAATGTGACTATGCCTCAAACAAGAATGCAAAGAAAGAACATTTGAAAGCTTCTCCTACTTCCAGCAGTTCACATATGAGCATGGAACTTAATTCAAGTGTTGCAGATACAAGTTCGAGTAAAGCTGGTTGCGAACATTGTTGTAACAAAAATAAAGCTGCAGTGACGAAATCTGATGATGAGAGATCACGATCGAGAGAAAAGGGAGAATTCTCTCAGAGCTCAAAAAGTAGCATTGGGGATTATAGTAGTAGCACAATTATTAGTGAGGATAGCACTATTAGTGGTGTCTCCAGTGGTGGTGGCCATAGGCCTCACATGTCAAAGGACTTGAGGTGGGAAGCCATTCGCAGTGTTCAAAAGCAGCATGGTTGCATAGGCTTGAGGCATTTTAATCTGCTGAAGAAACTTGGGTCTGGGGACATTGGGACTGTATATCTTGCTGAGTTGAGGGATACAAGTTGCTTATTTGCTTTGAAAGTGATGGACATTGATTTTCTGGTGGGCAGGAAGAAAATGCCTAGGGCTCAAACGGAGAGGGAGATTATGCATATGTTGGATCATCCTTTCCTTCCCACACTTTTTGCTCATTTTACGACTGATAGATTCTCTTGCTTGGTTATGGAGTATTGCCCTGGTGGAGATTTGCATGTACTGAGGCAGATGCAACCAAATAGATGTTTCTCTGAACAAGCAGCCAGGTGTGCATTTCTTGTCTGAGTTAGTGCTATACTTATGCATGTACCATTTAGCACTTTGAATTTGGGCTGTTGCTTCCATATTTAGGTTGCATTATATATATGTATGTATGTATCTATATGTGTATGTCTGTATCTGTATGTGTATGTACTTTGAAAAGGGTTTTTGTTTGCAATTGTTAAGTGATTTCTTCATATCAGGCTGCTGTGTTGCTGGTATTTCACAGTTGTAATGCTGGACAGAAAAATATAGGCATAAGGGTCTTAGGAGCCCCTGAACTTGGTTATACTTTTCAAGTTAGCCCTCAAAATTTACGAAAGGTCAATTTAGCCCCTCAACTTCCAAATGGTGGGTCAATTAAGCCTTTTGCTGATGTGGAGGCTGATGTGACAGCAAAAAATGTTAACTTTAAAATGTCAATTATGCCCTCCACATCAGCAAAAAGGGCTAATTTGACACAAAATTTGAAAGTTAAAGGGCTAAATTGACTCTTCGTGAAGTTAAAAGGTTAACTTGAAAAATATAGTCAAGTTCAGGGGCTTCTAAGACCCTTATGCCAAAAATATATGACAAGACTTTTATATTACAAAGCTTGAAAATGGATACATTGATTATATGACTAATGACAAGAAAGTTAGATATGCAGTTGGAGACTTGCAGTATTTCAAGTGCAATCAAACTGAAATCTACATATTGCATAGCATTTAATTATAGATGAGGATCTGCTGCCTCAGGATTGTGTCTAAATCTAGTTTTCATCTTGTTCTGGTCTGCATGGTCTTCTTTCTAAACCCAGTTAATCGGATTTTCAGGTTTTATGTTGCTGAGGTCCTCCTTGCGTTAGAGTACCTTCACATGCTTGGAGTTGTTTATAGAGATCTGAAACCAGAAAACATCCTGGTTCGAGAAGATGGTCACATCATGCTCACAGATTTTGATTTGTCACTCAGATGTGCTGTCAATCCCATGTTAGTTAAATCAACTTCACCTGTTGCGGAGCATACCAAAAAGACTTCAAGTCCTTGCACAGATTCAAGCTGCATCGATCCTGCTTGTCTCCATCCATCTTGGCAGGTTTCATGCTTCACTCCCAAACTCCTGTCAACTGCTGCTAAATCTCGCAAGATTAAATCAGACCTAGGCGCTCAGATCAGTCCCTTGCCACAAATGGTAGCAGAACCCACCGACGCCCGATCTAACTCCTTTGTTGGAACACACGAATACCTGGCTCCAGAAATCATCAAAGGTGAGGGTCATGGGAGTGCTGTTGATTGGTGGACATTCGGAATCTTTCTATACGAGCTATTATACGGCAGGACACCATTCAAGGGATCAGGAAACGAAGAAACACTATTCAATGTAGTGTCACAGAGCCTCAGGTTTCCTGTTAGCCCAACTGTAAGTTTTCATGCTAGAGACCTGATAAGAGGGCTACTAATAAAGGAGCCAGACAACCGTCTGGGATCAGATAAAGGAGCTGCAGAAATCAAACAACACCCTTTCTTTGAAGGCCTTAACTGGGCTCTGATAAGATGCGCAATACCGCCGGAGCTGCCGAAGTCATACGACGCTATACTCAGCCCAGCTTTGCATAAAGAGGAAAACAACAAGAAGTGGCAGAGTGCAGATGAGAATTTGGAGTTTGAGATGTTTTAGCTCAAACTTGCGAGAATACCGGAAAAAGCAGACTTGCTTTTGGTGTTTTTTTCCCGGAAAACAAACAACAGAGAGAAAGAAGCATGATCCTTGGTGTAAGTTAAGTGTAATTCAGAATTGGCGGTGAGTTAATTGAGAAGAGGATGATGATATGTGTATGTATACGTCTATGATAATAGTTGAAGGTTGGCAATCATGTGATATATTTGATAAATTCTTAGTGAATTCAGTGCTGCTGATCGCCTTCTATCCGACACATTGAAAAGTGTATAGATATATGTGAATTTGAACCCAATCGTAATTATGTCAACATGAGATATTCAATTCATTAACCCAAATTGTCTCCCATTACTTCAAAATATTTCCTGGGAATTTTAAAAACGACATCTTTCTTGGACTCGCAATTCCAAAAGGACTCATTTTGGTCCAACCAATGCCAATGGCATCATTGCAGGCAATTATCACTAATTTACCAATTTGCCACTCTACTACACTCAGGTCTCCATTTCCCAAACCCAACAGTTCTACTTCACTTGCCCATTTCCACATACAACACTATCCGTCTCTCCACACCACTGTATCTCCAAATTCAATCAAGAATTTGAATTTGAGGAACATTATCTCCTATTCTTCTTCTACCTCATTTGGGTCCTCTGTAAAAGCTTCAATGGCGAGTGCGAGTCCTGCTACAGAGACAACAAAACCATTCTCCGTACTCTTTGTCTGCTTAGGTAACATCTGTAGAAGCCCAGCTGCTGAGGCTGTCTTTAGAGATATCGTCACCAAGAGAGGCCTCGCTTCCTGCTTCAACATTGACTCTGCCGGCACCATTAATTACCATGAGGTTTTTGAATTCTATTATGCAATCTTAGTTTTTATGAATTTATTATTATTATTGTTAAATAACAAAAGTTCGTTTCTTGTAGGGTAATCCGTCGGATTCGAGAATGAGAGTGGCGTCCAAGAGGCGTGGAGTTGAAATTACATCAATTTCAAGACCTGTCAGGGCCTCTGATTTTAGGGATTTTGACCTTATTCTTGCTATGGATAAACAAAATCAAGGTATTACTATATTCAATTGGTTGTTGTTGAATGATTAGAATTGTTGTGTTCTTCATTTGATTGATTTTGTTATGCGTAGAGGATTTGATTAACGCATTTAACAAGTGGAAAATTAAGGAGGCATTTCCTAATGATGCAGCTAAAAAGGTTAGCAATAGAGGTGATGTAATCTATTATGGTTGATATATTGAAACTGTATTGTAATATTTGTTTTAAGTTCTGATTTTGCAGGTTAAGTTGATGTGCTCTTATTGTAAGAAGCATGATGAAACTGAAGTTCCTGATCCGTATTATGGTGGATCTGAAGGGTTTGAGAAGGTATGATATGTGTGTTCATATGTGGTTATTATGAAATTAAACATTGTTTTTGAGTGGATAGGAATTTAGAGAATGGAAATTCTTGAATGAAACTCATTGATTGTGTTGTTAGCATGTTTGCAAGAACTGCATTAGTGTGTTAATGTATTAGGGTGTTACCTGAGAGCTGAGATTTTGAATGGTTGTTTATTGTAATAGGTTAAGCTTGATTCTAATCAAGCCCTTTCTATAGACCTAATGTTAACTCTGGATTCCTAATGGCAGTAACTTACAATGTTATTATTGGGATTGCGTTCTGGAATTGCTGTTTTGCTATGATGTTTTTTTTGCGAATCAACTGGTATTAATTTTAGCAGTCACTGTGATCATGATCTAATGGATACTGGTGACAGAGTGGGTGTGATATCATTAGCTGGTGGAAATTGATATGCAAACTCATGTGCCATGGTGGGCATTTTGATTTGGTAGTGTTGATGGTAGGAGTAGCAAAAGAGATAGCATGTTAGAGGCATTGAATGCAAAAAAGCCGATGTAGACTCAATATACTTCTATAGAATGCTGCTTCCCTGGCATTTGGTGCTCAGCATATAAGGTTATGATGCATGAAATAGATAACTGAAATAGAAATATACCTTATCAACCATTGACATAGGTAGGATATACCTATACTAATCTGATCTGTTTATCTTACATACCATACCATTGGTTAGGTAAGAATTCAGGTATAGCTTAAGAAATTATCTCATTTCTTGGCTTTTATGTCCAGGGATAGGAGTTAGTTTCATTTCCATTTGACTAATCATGTTGAGCTTTCGGTGGGGTTTCTATGCTGGATCAAAGAGTGAAATCATCTCTGAATATACTATTTTATGTTTGATTTACCATTTTTAATTCAGTCAATCCTGCCTACCTCGTTTCCCAAAATTTCAGTAAATACAGATTTCATTCACAGTTTTCTATCCACTGCAATGCCAGATACTTGCATATAGATGCATTCATGAAAGAATCAAATTAACATCTACTACCTATAATCCATATATTCAGGAAAACAAAATTCACTTTTATGCCCATCGTAGTTCTACAGCAGAACAGTATTTTGGTTCTGTAAATCCTCTTGACTTATTTTCTGGTGTGTATTTGGCAGGTGTTGAATTTACTTGAAGATGCCTGTGAATCCCTGTTGGACAGCATCGTGGCTGAGAATAGTCAGATATTCAAATCCTAACTTCTGAGTGGAAATTGGTATATATATTCTTGAGCTCTAGATGAACAAAAACAATTGATTCACTGTATATTTTCAGTAATCATGAGACACACATTGTTTCAAAAGTAATGTAATTTGAGCGTCATGTTGTATCTTGATCGACCTTTACTTGGAGTTTGGAAGATTAAAAGCCTAATGTTGTCTTCATTTAAATTTCTGAGATTGCATTTTTAAAGATTTTGTGGATGCTGCCATGACATACCAAATTTGAACTCTAAATTCTTTATATTAGTTTGTGCAGCTAAAAAGTGAGTTTGTGGGTTTGATATGTAGTTTCTTTTAGTAAACTGGACACTCCTAAATCCAGTTTTGTAGTTCCAGACTTTTACAATGAGTACAAACCTTGTAGCCTCCAAAAGTCAGTTGTTAGCATTAGAATTAATTCCTAATTCGATTATTAACAAATGAAAGGATTGCTGTGCTAACAAAATCAAACTGGCAGTGATCATGTAAATCCTCTCTAAATCCTAACGACATTATCTGATTCTCTTCTTCATTTGGGCCCTCTATTCTGGAAAATCAAATCATCAATGGCCAGTCCTGCTACAGAGACCGGAAAACCCTTCGCGGTGCTCTTCGTCTGCATGGGCAACATCTGTAGAAGCCCAGCTGCTGAGGCTGTCTTTAGAGATATCGTCACCAAGAGAGGCCTTGCTTCCAACTTCAACATTGACTCTGCCGCCGTCATGGATTACCATGAGGTTTTTCAATTCTATGCATCTTTAATTTTTATCAACTTTTTTTTTTAATTATTTTATTTTAAATTATTTATCTCCGGTGAAGGGAAATCCATCTGATTCGAGAATGAGAGCTGCGTCCAAGAAACGTGGAGTTGAAATTACATCAATTTCAAGACCTAAAAGGCCCTCTGATTTTAGGGATTTTGACATCATTCTCGCTATGGATGAAAGGAATGAAGGTATATTACTATATTCAATAGGCTGTTGTCTGATTAAGATTGTTATGTGGTTGATTTTCTTGATGTTGTTATGTTTAGAGGATTTGATTGATGCTTTTCATGAGTGGAAAATTAGAGAGGCACTACCTAATGATGCATATAAAAAGGTTAGTAGTAACAGTGAAGATGTGTTGTATTAAGGTTGATTTCTGTTGAAATTTGCAAGGTTACATTTGTTATAACGTTTTAAACTTGCAGGTTAAGTTGATGTGCTCTTATTGTAAGAAGCATGATGAAACTGAAGTCCCTGATCCCTATCATGGTGGACCTGAAGGGTTTGAGAAGGTATTAGGTTTATGAAAACTGGGATTCTATTGATGGTATTGTTTTCCATTTTGGTCATTCATTTACTTGCTATTGTTTTCTGCTGCGACTTTGGCAGGTGTTGAATATACTTGAAGATGCTTGTGAATCACTGTTGGACAGCATTGTGGCGGAGAATAGTTACATGTGATTTGGGGCACATTGCTACCAAAATTCATTGTGATTTGAACGTCACTGCATCTTTATCAAGCTTTATTTGGACTTCGGATGATTAACGGAGTTTTCTTTTTTCCAATTTCTGAGATTACAATCGTGAAAGTTTCATAGATAAAGTTTCACTTAACCTTCTCAAAGGCCAATATCATATGGTGAATACACTCATTTAAACTTCCAAGTAACTGATAGAATTGGAATGATTGAACTTCAAGAGGTTCAACTAAATGCATCAAGAAAATGGCCCCTTCATCTCATTGAAACTTTTATCACCATGAGAAATGATTTTAAAAGCAGAAGAAGAAGGTGCCATAAATCATAATCTATATATACCATAAATTAACTCTATCCTCTGTACAAAATGAGTTATGAGCCATGAGAAAAATATGCCATGTCCTTATGGTATAAAAACAATGACACTAGGACTTGCTTCCTCAAAGTAAAGCAACATCTCTTGCATATATCTATGAACGAAGCAAAGACTAGAAAGAATTAATCCCAATATTAAGCTGCATAGCTTTTTAACTTATACTATGAATGTTTGTTTTCGGCCACGTTTCCTCCTTGGACTGGCACTGATCTGGTATAAGGCATTTTGAAGCTCTGAGTCTTCTTCATTGACAAGAATCTTAGCTGCATTAGGATTGGCCAGAAGGAGTTTTGCTACGAGATATCCTGCAATTGACCAAGTTTGAAACAGCCTTGCCTGTTTTCCAATAAATCTGCCTCTCTTGGTGTCGTAATATTCTGGCCACTTGTCTTGAGCTATTCGTTTCTCAGCAAGTTCTACAGCTTTTTCAGCAATGTCTGGTCTATTCATCTTTATGCAAGCCACGGTAAGCTGAGACAAAGGTAACAACAATGTCAAATATTATAAGCTTGAATCAAGGCCAAATAAAATTTAGAATTTAATGCTAGGCTAGGCTAGTAGTTAACCAACTTCCTCAAATACTAAGGATAAATTTTTCAATGGTAAACATCCAAACAGAAACAGGAGAATGCAGGCAAAAATTTCAAACACAATCCTGCATTTGCTAAGTACTGATTTCAACATGAAGCCTTGGAGAAAGAACGAAAGATGACTGCAATTTAACAAATAAAATTCTGGAAATTTCTACCAGTAACCATCGACTTTGTTTGGTCTAGAACACAGCATAACTCAACCCAAAATTTTAAGATAGAATGTAGAAGTGTAAAATCCAGCTAAGAAGCACTCAGCTGGCAAAGATATAGAAAATAAGCAGAAAGCATTTCCAGTTAAACAAGGGCGCTGTTGATGCTTACACAATGGAACACCAGTAACAAACTCGAAGTTTGATAGTAGACATACCAAAACTAGTAATACAAAGATGTGTATTTTCATTACTGATAAATTGATAATAAAGCATAAATGAAATCTTATAAATATCACACAAACCTGCCAAAGCAAAGTTGGCCAAGAGCCTCCATTGTGATAAGACCATGGACTGCATCAAGATATGAAGTCAGAAGTGAGTGACAACAACTAGGAATAAGTTGTAGAAAATAATTATCAGTAAACATTTAGGTCATAGGAATTAACACATACGTATTCTTGGGATCACTCCCAGTAATAATTCGCCATTCCATGCCTTCAAGAGCAGGATAACAAATTTTGAATGGCATATCTGCAACTAATTCAGTCCATTTTGCTTCAATAAGATCCAATATGGCATGAGACTGATCTGGTGTAGCAAGACTGCTAACGATTGACCATAAATTGCCAAGAGAAAAGAAACGGAAATCCATATGAGCTGGCTGCAAATTTCCAATTAAGTAGCCTCCTCTACTAGGCATAAATTCAACCAGCCATGGAGGAATCTGATCAGGGTATATATTGAACTTATTAACTGCATCATATGAGTATTCCTCTGTCTTATAACGGTAGATTTCATTGATCTTTTTTAAATCAATCCAGTAATATTCCCTGATATGGAAAGACAATGCGACTAGACGATTATTAAGTGCTCTAATAAGGTCAGCCGATCCATCCTCTGGAGCAAGCATCTCACGTGCACAGAGTAATGCTGAATAGAAAAGGGCCTACATGATCACACAAAAATCTCAGAGAACTTGTGCAACCTATTTTTTAATATGAAAAAAAAAAAAAAAAGCAAAACAAAAGGACATTCAAAACCATATCCTAGAAGCTTTTTTCTAAAAATATCAACATAATGTTCCCCTTCCCCATAGTTCATGAGTGACAAGCCATCTTCATTCAAATCTAATGTCTAGAAATTGGCAAGTTTTAACTGTGAAGAACCAATTAAATGAGAACCTGAAAAAGCACAATAATGGCAAGTGTCATAAGGCATAACAATCTGGCCAGAATTCTACGAATTACTTCTAGATAGAACAAGACCATTCAAGAACTTCCATTACTTAATGCCCAAAAAGGAAAGGTAGCAGCACTTTAAATTCTGGTGTAAAGCATTTTAACAATTGAGGCTTATGATTATGATAAAGAAAAATAAAGCTGAATAAGCAACATGTGAAGTGGAGTTGTGTTGTGCTGCCAGACCATATTCAAGATGTGGATTTGTCTAGTCTGATATTTTTAAGAGCCTAAAGGAATATCTTTCCAAACAGAATCGGTAATACAAAGGAATAGAACCAAGAAAGAAACATCACGACAAGTTGCAAATGAACATAAAATTAACCTGGATCTCTAAAGGATGGCCATGAATTCCCATGCGACGATCTATCATGCATGAACCATCTGTAACCAATAAAGTTGGAAACATATCAAAGCCATCTGCAAGGCACAACTTCAATATCATTTTAATCCCAGTTTGTACATCAACTCTCTCTTGCACCGTAAGATCCCCAGAGCATTTTCCATATGCTCGTAACAATATAATCCACCAAAGTCCTGGAGGTGAAAATAGAAGTTGTAAACAGAAATGCATCACAAATTTGAAGATAATTACAATATACAACCATAGCAATCACTCTTACCAGAATCAACAGGTGCAACACGGCCAATTGCAGCCTCACCAAAGTCGGGATCTAAAATTTCTTCAGTAGCATTATCATCACCATCAAGGGGAACTGTACGCACCTTAAAACTGGCAGGCATGAGTCCTTGACCGGGACTATGACAATCCATGGTTTTCTCCCAGCTCTATAATTACAATGATGGTTAGTCATATAATAAGGTTATTAACATTTCTAAACAGTCTATAGTTGTCTACACCAAAGTCACTATCATTGCAAATCTCTTTACTTAAATCTTATATCTTATATTTTCAACAACAAATCAACTGAAACTGATACTGAATACACAATGAGATATCAAGCTCAATACCTGCAACTGAAGGGTGTGAAGGATAAAATTGCGAACGATATCATACTCTCCCTTCAAAAGAAAAGCTATCCCGGAAGGAATGAAATCGCGAATGAAAACCTGATCGTAATTCAAAGTAGTAGAATCATTAGGATCATTAGCAGCAATAGTACCAACAGGATTCCCACAGTAATAAACAATCGACTGTCTCAACAAATCCCACGCTTCATCCTCAACCGAATTAGAAGAATCTTTGAATCGTCGATCCGACTCAAAGTCTCCAACAATCTTTGCATTAGACAGACCGCCATTAACAGGAAACGATGCGTGTCTTCCATGATCATCAGCAGTCAAGCCACCAACACTCTCAGCTCTTTGGCAATTACAACAACTCACAGAATTCCATCTCCTACCGCGATGAAACGCGTAACGACTAAACCGGTCCGTTAAACCACTGTAGAATTGTACGCATCTAAAGCCTCTATTTTTGAGATTGAACTTGAAGGATAAAGCTGAATTGAGGCCGGAGAGAACCTGTATTGCAGCCTCGGAAGCAGCCATTTTCAGTAGTGGAGATCGAATTATGGGTAGTTACCAAGCGGAACTGAAAACCATATTATGATTGGATGATGATGGTTGAATAGATGAGTAGTCAAACTTGGAGTTGAAGAAGAGAAGTGCGGGTGATATGCGTGTTAATGTGTATTTTGAATTGATTTGTGGATATAAATACATTTTAGGGTTAGATTTTCGTTTGTGTTGTGGATTACCCAGACCCGTGAACAAGCCATCAAAATCGGGCCACTAGTTCTTCAGCTTCCAATTATTACCAATTTTAATTTTATAATAAAGTGAAAATTTAGGTATGGTAAATTTAATTAGGTGATGTCGATATTGGTCTATTCCACTGTTAATAATAGTTCAGTTTGAACTGGTGTTGAAATGAGTCCACTGTGAACGCCAATGTGTCCACAGCATTGAGAGCAAGCTTGAAAATAATTATGTATGGAAATATGTACATATTTGACATATATGAAACGTATAAGTTATGAATTTGTAATCATGAACCATCCAAATCCTAATACACCAAATTAAAATAATCAAATAAGAGGCCATGATGCTTAGAAAAGAAAGAAGAGTAATACTACATAGCCTACTCTTTTTGTCTATCTTAGTTACCTACTCTTATATGGCGATATATAATTGAATATGAATTTTATAATAATTAATGCATTTATTTCTTCACCTAATCAATTTTTAATCAATTTTTAACATGTAAGTAGGCACAAGAAGTTGGAAAAAAAAAAAAAAAAGGCTGTGAATCACTACCCAAGGAAGAAAGTAATGTCTTTTACTCTACAACACATTGTAGTACAAAGGCCTTTGACAAAATGTTGGAAACAAGAAAGATAATGGGGTGTTAATTCTTACATAAGGGGAAGAATACAGATGACTCACATGCTTTACTTTTTAGCCGACATCCATGTGGTCATTATCATTGTCTCCGTCGTAATATTCATCATCTCGCTGAATATGCTTGTCTTGTGTATGTTCTGAAAACGCAATTTTTACAGTAGTGTCAAATACCGAATAGCTAATATGGCTGCTGGGACAGATTCAAATATGCTAGAATTTCACTTACGGTCTATTCGCTCGTCAGGATTTTGTTTATCTTCATCGAAATCAGGAATGTAGAAGTCAGGTGGAACCTGCAGCACATATAAGTCTTGATGTTAGATCTTTCATAATATTGCGGAACTGTTGAAGAGATAATTGGACTACTGGATACTCTAATATTTTGTATATTCATCTTGTATACACCTCACCTCTTGCATCTGTACGCTTGGAGCGTGTTGGATGTTACGGAGATTTTCTAGTACTTGTATCTTAATGTTGCTAAGGTATGACTTGCTATTTAAATTCTCCTGCTCAGTAGAAAAGATAACAGAAGATGAAGAGACATTGCATTAAAGTTGATTTATCATGAAAAGCTAATAATCAAGCTGATTCCCAAAATCAGCCATGTTGATTGCGCTTTTTAGGCTAAACTAACAAATAGGCAATCTGTGGCTTATGAGCGAAAATGATTATTCTGTACACTGTAAACCAGAGAAAGAGGAAATGAAATAACATACAATATGTCCACTTGGAATTCTCAATGAGCATTCAGGGGCGAAATACTTGATGTACTCATTATCAGGGATCTCTGCAAAAAGCCATGTAAAAGGATGAGAAAATAAGAAAGAGAACTGCACAGCAGCAAATACAAGCACAATAGAAAAAGAAAAACAATAATCCCAATAAGGATAAATACAAGAAAATATTATCATAAACAATCAGCTTAGCATACCATTAGGAAGTTCTGTATCTAAAAGGACTCCTGTTTCAACAGTCCAACACCGAGCCACATTTTCTTTTGTGTATCCTCCACCTCCCGTGACCTACAGGATCATTTCTTCTTGTTACAAACATATGACACAGGAAACTGCAGGCGTGACTAAAAAAAATAAAAACGCATACCAGCAAAGGTAAATTGAATTTCTTTACAAATCGAACACATTCCGCATGCCCTACAAAAGACCTCACAAATGAAACACAGAAATTAGTATAACATCGAGAAAAGAAAATCTCATGGATTTCACAATTGATAACTAAAGAGGATAAATCGCATTAATTACAAAGATATAAGCACCATCAATGGAGAGATTAAAGCAACCCAAGCGATCCCCTGCTAGAGAATCTGCCCCACATTGAAGAACTATTGCACCTGGTGAATATATTTCTACAACCTTGGAGATGATCTAGAAAAGGGATTTCAAGCAATCAGCTAGAAAACAGAAACAGAAAAGAACAGTTGTGAGTTCTTAGAGCTTCAGACACTGAAACTCACTGTCTTGAAAAGTCGAGTGAAGCTAGTGTCATCAATTCCATCCTTGAGTGGGACATTTATGGCATAATACTTGCCTTCTCTTTCTCCTACTTCCTTCAATACAAATGATTTCAATGTACGATTTAAATTTCTGTGTTGAAACAAAACTGCTAATGCATTATAAACAAATTCATATAGCATATAAGAGATATATAATTATATCAGAAGGAACCAAGAGTTATGGAATTTCGAAGTATGAAACATATCACAACAACAAGAAACAATAGAGAGTCAGCATATCGACTGAGATAACACTTAAGGTCTCTTTTATTGAGCAGCGAGAGACATGGAGGTATTTAAAGCAACATATATTAATATTCCAGTAACAAAGAAAAAGATAAGAAAAGAACTTGATAAAATATAAAATAAGGTTTACTATTGATGAGGCATAGTGACGAACTTGATAAAATACAGGTGTGTTTTCCATTCCTTATTTAGTTTTCAAATGGGCATAAAATACCAAGCCTTTACATAAAAGCAGGCGTTAGTAATAAGGTTTACTATTAATGAGGCATAGTGGTGAACTAAACTTGATAAAATATAAAATAAAATAAAATAAAATAGACAGACAGGGCATAAGGAGAACATGGATAAAATCATTTTGATAATTTTGTTATATAGTAGTATAACTTAGGATGATGAGATAAGAGAGAAAATTATGACAATCATCAGCAATGGGTAGCATGTTCTATAAGCTTGATGATCCTCAGAGTCACTAGCTAGCTGGTAAAAAAAAAAATGCTAGTTTGATTTCATTCTTCATTTCTGCTCTTGCAGTAAACATGTTTGCAGAAGTTTTTAAAACTTTTTACTATTAATGCCAATGTAGCTGGAAGTTGCTTGCATGTTTCAAGTACTTCAATTGTGATTAATTTTAAAAAAAGAAAAAAAAAAAAAGTACTTCAATTATAATTTATAACAGAAACATGAAGTAAATAATGTTGGATTACACAGTTCAGCTAACAATATGGCTGCCCATTAAAGATATGGTTGGTACAGTTGACCGGTATGTAAAATATGACATACCGTTGAAAGAAAAAAAATTAGGAATACTTCTTCAAGGTAACAAAAAGTTACTAGTTAATAACTAGTTGGGATAACTACATCACTAACAAATAAATGAAGTCAGAAAAAATGCTAACACTGCTATAGAACTCCTAAATGTAACTCCGACATAGGAAAATAGAGTTATTTGTATCCAGAAACTGAAATTATATGCCTATCTTTTCTGTTTATATTGGAAGGTTCCATACAGACCATATAAACTTCCACACAACACCATATTTTCCAACCATGCAAAAAAAATTAAATAACAGAACGACAAAGATTGTTAACAATGATATCACAAACTAATAGAAGCGAATAGCATAATACATGTATATGCATACCAAAATTCTAATAAATGGTAGTAAGCAACTAAGAGTTAAATGTTGCTCATATATTTTTGAACGCCTCATATTCTATTTAACATGAAAGGCAGTAAATAGAAAATAATGTAAATAAATTAAACATGAAAGTACCTTGGAATCACCTGTTCCTGGAAAGAACATATCCCCATACTTGTGAAAACTAACAGTCATCACCCTGTCATGTTTAAACATACCATATAAATTAGAAAGAGTAAACTTTAGGATGACAAAGGACCAAAGACCTACCATTGTCCAACTGTGTATAAGCAAGGACAATACTAACTACTAACAAACTACAGAAGGAGATGAACCTACAAGTAACTTAAACTTGTAGGCAATATACTATCTCATTCAAGGCACAATAGAATCTTGTATTACTATCTGATCAAATCACTGGATCGAAGGAAGCATCCAACATTTTCAGCACTCAAAAACTCAAATCAGAAAATAAATACTAAGTCAATTGCTTCGTTGATAATGCCTAAAGCATCTAATCAAATTGCTTGGACAACAACAGAAACAGACATCAATCAGATTAATTACCGTCAAATATATAAATTATTTACTTCCACGTTATTCTACCTTTAAATCATTATCAAAATTGCTGATTCTTAAGATAATCCACCGACAGAATTTGGATTTGTACTATCTATACTGTATATTTGAGTAATTAGTCTAAATGGAACAACTAGTTGGTCAATGCAATAAAAATTGTAAATAAGAATATGCCTGAAAGTCACGAGTAGACTGCAACGTCAATGAATCATATAATCATGTTATTTAAGGCACAGTACATCAAATTAAAATCAATGTGTCAATAACTTATGATGCTTCTGTGTTAAGTTAAAGAAGCGTAGTCCCACTAGCAAAGAGTAATTGATAGTATCTCCCTGATTTCTACGTAAACTTATTTAGAGTGAGAAGAATGAAATAGCACCTGTCAGTAAAATAAAAGGCTTCCTCAACACCATCACCATGATGTACATCTATATCAATATACAGTACACGAGCATGATGCTTCAAGAGCTCCAAGATCCCTAAAACCAAGTCATTGATGTAACAGAAACCAGATGCTTCACACTTCTTGGCATGATGTAACCCACCAGCCCAATTAATTGCGATGTCACATAGTTGATTGTTTAATCTCTTCGCAGCATCTAAGAGAAAAGTGTAAATTAGTAGCTAAAAATGACAGTGAAACTACGCTAAGTGCAACACTATTATTGACATTACCTATGGTTCCACCTGCATATATTTGACAAAATTCAAACAAGTTCTCAAAGACAGGGCAATCTTCTCCAAGGTTATCTGAGAAAAGAAGTGATCAAGCAAAGTTATGACAAGAAACCTAAAGCATCATTTGATAAGAAAATCTAAGGCATCAGCATATGACTCATTCAATGTTATTTTTCGAGTTCGATGCAGAATTGACTGAAAATAACTTCAATAAAAACAAGAATGACACATGATGAAGGAATTTTCTAAAGCTGCAATATTTTAAAATCAACAATACAGCATGTTAATGAAATACGACATTTTGAACCACTTTGAAGGTTTACCGCCAAACAATCCCAAGTATATAAGTTTAACAGTTCAATGAATAGAAAAGCAAAAGCAAAATAGTTGGAATATTAAATTACTAATACTACATCTATACTATCATTTGATTCGACTCAATCAGCTAATTTAAAACTATAAAGCAGCAGTGAAGAAGATAAACAATTGTGAACACTAGCCAAAAGGATATTTTTGCCATCAAGTCAACTTCTAAACTAACCATAGTGTCCAT
This sequence comes from Cardiospermum halicacabum, assembly GCA_031304145.1. NCBI lineage: Eukaryota > Viridiplantae > Streptophyta > Magnoliopsida > Sapindales > Sapindaceae > Cardiospermum > Cardiospermum halicacabum. The sequence continues at coordinate 7,511,700 of CM062390.1, read as the reverse complement.
CAGAAAATCATCATGAGTTCAAGTTATGTATTTCCTTTACTCAGCAAACTTAGTATCTATCAGTAGAACGGCGTTCTAATCTCTGCCACATTATAAATATAAAAAAAATAATAAAAAATAAATAATTAAAAAAAAAGAAAGAAAAGAAAAAAAAAGGTTGCTTTAATATGGACATATTGAAGATTTTTTATCCATTGAACATCACTCTTCGTTTTCATTATATCACAACCACTGACCCAAAAAAAAAATTAAAAAAAGTGCCTATTGGTATTAATGATGACACTATCTGCTAACTCAAACATACAGCAAAACCGTGAAAAAGAGTTTTGGGAAAAGGGCATACATTTTGCTAGTTCATGAGAGAACAAATGTTGAGTGTCAGGAGTGATTCGATGTAAAAATTCGACATATTCAGCAGAATGAAATTGCGCAAGCTCAAGAGGGTAAGCTTTGTGGGGCCTCTGCATCATGCAATGGTACAGATCAAAATCATAGAAAAACATCACATCTTAAACATAGAAAATTCAGCTGATAATGAAGTTGTTAAGCAGGCAACTAACATAAATTTCCATCTTGTTGTGGAGATCATATGATAGAACCAAATGATGAGTCATGCAAAGCCGGTGTGGTTTCATTGGATGGTTAGGTCCAAAGTAGACACTACCCACATCTCCTGCATCACACACCCTATATAAGCAACATAATCCAAAATTGACAAAACAGACGAAGAACATACAACTAATTGCCATAATCAGTATCATATACTTTCTGCAGAAAAAGGTCTATACTTTTGCAAGAAAACTGCAAAACAATCCCTATACAATTCTGACACGAACGTTTACACAATACTCTGCTAAAGACGGGTTCAGGACCAGTTATCTCCTACTAGTTAGTATCAAATTCTCACCACAAAACTCAAACTTCCCAGCCAGTCTTGTAAAGAACTACATGACTACTCCCTTACTAGAAACATCCTTCTAACTACATATCTGACTATTTCTCCATAAAGATAAGCTGACTATTTCAATCTATAGCAATATCAGTTACAACTTTAAGTCAGTCATCCTTCCTCACACACTTATATGTCGGCATGCTCCTAGCATCCAAAATATTTCGAGAAACCTAACTATTATATCACACAAAATTATAGACATAATCCTAAAACTCAAATTAACTTCATTTTTAGTTCTAGACATACACTAGGTCTAGGGTTCAAGATTCAGGAGATAAACTAACGTTCAAGATTCAATGATTCTAAATTGACTGGGATAACATAATCGCATTAACACAACAAGAGCAACAGCGAAAGAAAGGAGAGCAGAGTACCGTCATAGAAGTAGGAGATTCTGTCCTTGGAGCGCATGTTTGCGATGGAAGGAGAGTGGAGAGTGATAGAGGGAGGAGAATTTGGACTATCAGAATTGCGCCATTAGAATTCATCCGTGAGGCATCGCTGCGTATTTCACAGAGAACCCAAAAGACAACTTCGTGTATTTTCTTGTTTTTGGGATAAGTTAAGGAAACCCATCACAATAGATATAATTTCATTAACATGGGAACTTTTGCAATAATTTTTAGTTTTTACATCTTACGGTCAGCGTATTGACAGGGACTTTTATAATATAAATAAAGAAGTCTGTCTTAATATTTAATTTGACCAAAATTGAGAGGAAAACATCTAATTTCCAGAACTTCCACGAAAGTACAGCTAACAAGAAGATAAATAACCAGAGAAGAGAAAAACCTATTATAGCATCTTCTCGCAATCTCTCGAATAGTTTCTGTTCCCTGAAACGCATTCCTTGAACTGCGTCAATCACACTCGCTTTCCCATTATCAGGTAATTTTGTCTCTTTTCACCTCGACTACTTCAGATTTAGGGTTATCGATTAGGTTTTATTAACTTGTTTTTCGTCGATATCATTTTTAAGTGTAAAGCTTTGTCAGATCTTTTTGTTGTACTTTTTGGTCGATTAGTTCGATCTGGACGGCGTTTCGGTAACTCTGTTGTCGTTTTTTGTGTGAACAATCAGATTTGTTAATCGATTAATTGGTAGTATTATGAAACATCTGGAGATCAATCCCTATTGAACCTCCATAGGCAGCGCAAGCATGTACCAATAGAACCAAGTTTTTGTTATGGGTTTTTGGTTACATTGAGTCAATAGATTTAATTAATAGGCGTAATTTTGAGAATTTAGGATTTACCAACGTTTAGTGATTACGTCCTGATAAATGTTATTTTGTGAGGTGTGAAACATGTATGGTTCAGTTGTAGCGTTGTCTGTATTTGTTGTATGACACTGAAATCAGTCTATTGATAGTATTATCTGGTCTATTAGAAAGATTATTGTTACTGATATTTGTTTCAGTCTTTCTGAACCCTAATATGTGTGGATATGATCTGATTGTCAGGTTTGGGTTTGTACCATTTAGGTGGCGTTTTAGAATTGTTTAGTGATTTAATTTATATGGAATGAAGCTCTAATTGATAAGATGTTATCTTATTGCGTTATGTATAGAAAAGGTTGTGTTGAAGCAAGGTATTATGGTCTTCGGTGAATGTGTCTTCCACTCCCTGTATTAGTGTCTATTCTGTAGATATATGTAATCAAGAATTTTGGCATGGTGGTGATTGCCTACTCTGTTTACGGTTTTAGTCGGTCTTCAAGGTGATTATGTTGCTAGTATATTAATGTTTTCAATGAAATGGTGCAGTTGGGTTCTGCACTTCTGTTGTCACTGATTTTCAGAATCCTTGCAATGCGCTACATTTGGATTGGAATTTGATCGGGTAGTAGTTGGGAACTGATATTTTAAATCTGAATGCAGGATGACTGAAATTGAAGAACCCTTCAGACCAAGAGAAAAGCTTATTGAGAAGCAGAAATTTTTCCAGAGTGTCCAGAAACATACATATCTGAAAGGGCCTTATGATAAGCTAACCTCTGTTGCCATCCCTCTCGCCTTGGCTGGGACTTCCTTGTTTCTAATTGTGAGTCTCTTTCCAAGTTATGGTCTTTTATTCAATTTATTTGAACTATAATTTTAGTGTAACTCTTGTTTCTTTTCTTTACAGGGACGAGGAATCTATAACATGTCTCATGGAATAGGGAAGAAAGAATGAGACTGCAGTTTTATTTTGCTATTGTGAACAGTGGGGCCTGCCCATAAGTTGAATGAATTCTTGAGTATGGAACGGTGTCTTATGAGACATTCACTAGTTTGTTTACAAATTTTAATAATCTTTGCTACTGAATTGAATGGAAGTTGAAACCTCATCTTCGGTGGCTGTTTTTAATTATCAGTTCAGCATTATGAATACTTGATATCAAGTCTTTGGCTTCCTGCATTTTTGTTATATGCGCTAAGCTTCACTCTCTTATGAAAATGATTTGGCAGCCTGCAAATTTGATGTGTTTGAAGTTTAGTTTCTATCATTATAATTAGTTTGGTTGATGGACTTGGTGCTGGTAGTGTATACCACTTTGGGGACAGGGTATGGTTAGGCTGCTGCTAGTTCCCTCAAATTGGTTTTGCAGGTGATGAATCACATTTTACACGCATCACATTTTCTTTTGAGTTCAAGAGTCGAGCTAGGGGACGGTTCAGGGCACCCGTATATAACCCCATTGCACCAGCAAATGACGATGTAAAATCTCTAATCTGATGATCAGCCAATAGGAATTGGCATGAATTTGTAAATTAAAATTATGAATTAAATCAAAGTTTTGTTGAACCAAACCCAAAATAGCTTAGGAGTTGAATTATCAAATGTAGAAGTTGAAATACAGCGATGTAGAATTGGCCCCTAAGGAAAAGAAACTAGATAAGAAACAGTATGATGAATGAATCCTTGTACTGAAATGAGTCACTGCAAGTATTTTTTTTCCTATCCTGTAATTATTTCAAGTTTCAGGATCTTGATGTAATTTGCCATCATTACTATTTGAAATTTTTGAAAGAGAAGGTAACAACAGTATAACAACGATAGACTTATCCAGCACTGCAATAGCGAGCAGACAACAATCAAGTTGTTTGAAACAGCAGCGCGTACGTAGGCATTGGAAACAGCAGTGTTTTTCTTCTCTTCAAGCATCAGTGAAGGCGACCCTTGGTATTCTTTCTGTTTCCGGCTCTTAAATTTAAACCTAGCTGATATCTCAACGTATTTGGGTCGTAAAACCTTACTACATGTTATCTATTTCTACGATGCCTGGTTATTGGATATAAATTTTTGCTTGATAGATCGCCTGCATGTTGTTGATTGTTTTTAAAGCTTTAATGATAATCTTTTGAATGAATTCCGGCGAAGGATGACGATTTTTATTTATATTAAGGGATATATAAGTCCGGTAGAGTAAATGCTTTAGGTAGAGTTCACCAAGTATTGATTTTGAGTTACATTGATTTCCAGTTACTTTCTGGAAATAGTCTGTCAATGCTTGATTTGTTGGCAAACTTGTATTACTGTCTTCATCTGTTGCATATGGTAAAAGACAGAAAGAAGACTCATGGCAAAAACTGCCTCCAAAATTAAACATTGTTTTGATGAGAATTCACTTGATCTTAAGTAATGCATTATGCATTACAAGGCAACAGAAAAGGTTTGAATTTTTAAACCCATACGCAACAAAAAGCTTCAATTTTGGTTGTGCTAGAATTGGAATAATAAGAGTTGCTAACCTTTACTGTCAACATTGCCATTGTGATCTATTGTTTATTTATATTTTCTTTAAACTAGATGAATTAAATGAAAGACAAATATAATGCAGTTAAGGTTCTTGAGTGCATTGCTCTAGGCGCATCACTACTGAACCAATTTGGTACAAGTAGCTTTCAACTGAAAATAGAACAAAAGTGTTATTTGATTCTGATTATGTTCCTAACAAGTGACCAAGCATTTAAACATACCACCGTGTGTGGTAAGTTGTAGCATAAAAAAGTCCGACTTGCACAGTGTGGACACACAATGCTAGATATTCTGAGTTAGAATTCACTGGAACTTGTTTACTTTTTAGGAGACAATTTAACAACTTTCAAAATAATTTTAAACTTAAACCATTATTTATTGTGTAACCTTTCTAAAAGAAACTGTCTTGCTATGCTATATTTATTTTTCTAGATGGAAATTCCATATTTTTTTTTAGTAAATAGACTTAGGATATATAAACCTAAAAGGGATAAATAGCCAAACAAAAAAGAAATTTTTGTAGAAATTTGATTTAGAATCTATATGGAAAGCTATTAGCTTTCATTTAGGAAACACCTTAAGATATATATGTATATATATATTGAAAGAAATCCTTTGATTGACTGCTAAACTTGTGGTATTTAACTTACCAGATAATTAGCTCAATTTGCAGGTGCAGTTATGCCTAAGATAAAGACAAACCGAATCAAGTATCCAGATGGCTGGGAGTTGATTGAACCCAGTCTCCGTGAGCTAGATGCTAAAATGAGAGAAGGTTAGTTATATACTATTTTGAAATTTGTTGATTTCTCATAATTGTTTGTGTGAAGCTTTCATAATTTGAATTCTTTGCATCTGTGTATCATATATATATATATATATATATATATATATATATATATATATATATATATATATATTTCCTATCAAAAAATCCTTTTCCCATTTAGCATAAGAAATTTTTATAATATTAGCGTTTTTCATTGAAACTTGTATTCATCTTTCTCGTCCTCTAACGCACGCACTCATATAGCTTTAGTTTATAGATTTAATGGTGTTACAATTTTTGACAGCTGAAAATGATCCACATGACGGGAAGAGAAAGTGTGAAGCTTTGTGGCCAATATTCAAAATTGCACATCAAAAGAGTCGGTACATTTATGATCTTTATTACAAGAGGAATGAGATATCAAAAGAACTATATGAGTTCTGCTTAGAACAAGGCTATGGGGACCGTAACTTAATTGCAAAGTGGAAAAAGGTTAGGCGTTGTTAAGCATCTTGCATAGGCACTCTCAATGCAGTATGAGCAAATATTTTACTGTTCAATATTTCAATCTGACTATTGTTTTTATTGGTGTTGAATCTTAAAATTATATGAGCGCCACATTTTAACACGGTTCGCATAAACTTTCTTTAAACTTAACTTTTTAAGAAACCTGTGCATAACACCAATTGTAAACTCTACATGTACCGCCTATGTCGCTAATTTGGAAATTCTCCGTGTCTTCCCCACTGATTTGTGCACATTAAATATATATATTTCAGGAGATGTAGGGGGATGAGGGACAGCTAATATAGGTCATATCGGCAGTCCCCCTCTCTAAATGACTTGAACTCATCTTTATTTTTTACTCTACTTCATTTCCACAAATTCTTATCCTTTAGAGAGGTAGATGGCTGATATGGGTTACAGTTGATGTCATTACCTTCCCTTTTATCATATTTCAAATTTATCAGATTTTGTTTAGTAGATATTAAATTAACCCTATACTTTGATCATTATAATTGTAGAATATCTCTCTGATGTACTTGTCTTCAAAATGCAGTCAGGATATGAACGCCTTTGCTGCTTACAGTGTATGCAACCTCGGGATCACAACTTCAGTACAACTTGTGTCTGTAGAGTCCCCAAGCATCTGAGGGAATCCAAAGAAATTGAGTGTGTTCATTGCGGATGTAGAGGATGTGCTAGTGGGGATTAATTGACTATTTGGTGCAAGTCATCTCTTCTGCTTCTCCAAGGTACACATCTAAGCATTTGCAAGCTTTTGCTTCTCCAAGGTACACAACTAAGCATTTGCAAGCTTTTGAGCTCTGGCACAAACATTAATTGAGGATGGACTTACTTTGGTGCATAAAGAATGTGAGAATAAACATACGTTGATGTGTAAAGAACAGCAGTTATGACTGAGAATAAATTGTTGCTTGAATAGTGCATTTGGAGTAACCGTCTGCAGTAATAGTTATGAGACTGGTTTGATCTGAATAACAGTGTTATTTTGATGAGTGAATGTTAGTTGAAGCAATCCCATAGAGTTGAGAGTATATGTATGCCAAGGCGAATGTTAATTATATCAAAGTAGACATTATGATCATTGAATGATGGATTCATTTTAATAAAAGCAAATCTAATATATAACAGACAAAACCTGGACAGATTCTATGAACATTCCAAAATGTTGAAAGCTATAAACATTCTATAATTTTAAGAGCTATCAACACAATCTGCTCAAGTATCCAGAGGTTTCCCTCGCAATAGCATGAATCTCCTTCTTGCTCTTCACAAAGCATCGGTTTTTGATCATATTATCAAGTTTATCCAGATCCTCAACCGTACCCAAGTAGCCATATAGAAAATCCTCAATCTTCTCTTTCTTTAGAGTCCGGTCACCAGAAGCAATTTGCTTGAACTCAAGTCTCCCATGTTTGGTGTCAACATAATGCTTGTGAAGCTTTTCTGCTTCCTGCAGTCCAGAGAGGGTGGCGCGAAAGGTCAATACCATGATGCTTCGATTAGCTGCTTTGCCATTACTGACCCTAAAGGCTCCATCAATTCCTATACCTGGAATGTAAAAGCACATGCCAGAAGAATGGACTTAACAAGAAAAACAATTAACAGAAAACACAAATTATTTCTCCAACAACATAGTATTTGTATTCAAATTCGTCATCTGACAAGTTCACTCACATCCTATCAGGAGATCAAAAACTCTTACTGTACTGTAACTTACTTTTGATAAAAGCCTTCAGCCTTCCGATGCTAATAGGTGCATGCTCCACTGGATTAGCATTTGTTATAGAACTATTGTGGACAAAGACGACTGGAGGCCATATAATGAGATCTTGTTTCACAGCCAAGTCTTCTAAGTTAGACAATTTTCGTCCCGGCCAAGAGCCGTTGGTGGAAGGTTCATGATTAAATCCTGTCAGCACACAAATTGCTTTGTGATACCCCAGGTGCTCTACTCTGAGACCAGCAGTTCGACACATAAAAGCATGCTGCAGCAAACTGTGCGCGCCCGTAAAGCTTTTTGTGTTGCTGAAATAGCATAACCAAAACCAGCAATCAGTAAAGTAAATTACACTCGGAATACAAAATTGCACAGAGTATAATAATTATTTCTGAAGTATTTAGCAGAGAATTTTCTCACAAGCAATCTAACACAGTAAAAGTAGACCGATAAAACATCAATCCGTTTAGTCACAAATATATTAACATTAGAATCACATTTCAAATCACATTTTAAGGTTTAGTTATTGTTCAACATTATCATCCCAATACAGTAATACGGCATCACTAAGGGGGACACAGGTGGGACTTTAACTTGCAGTAGTAACAATTTTTAAAACATTTGTGCACTAGCAAGTCTTGAACCCCACTTCTGATGGTTTTTGGAGAGATCTGCATCCACATTTGAACCATTAAGAGCATGTTATCAAAAAAAGAAAGACAACACACATGCAGTGGTGAAACTAAATTATATTCTACCAGCACATGCACAAAAGACATGCTTGAAGAACCAAAATTCCAGTTATCACCTGATTGCCATAAGACAATGTTTTAATGCTTTAAATGTTCTTCTCAATCATCAAATTCACATAGTTAAGTAAATGCAGCAAAATATTCATACAACATAACTCAAAACTTATACACTAGACTCAACAATTGCAACCAATCTAATTAACAAAACAGTTAATTTGTAGACTATTTCTTAAAATCAAGTAATGAATCAGATAAAGGAAACCTTAGGCAAACATTGCAGTGTAAGGTGGTTTTGCCTTCTTGCTTTGTTAGCTTAGATCGAAGAGCTGGAATGTCATACAACAATTTCACAAACTTGAGAAAAGCATTCTGTACAAGTTGCTTAAATTGTTCTGTATCTTCCTTCAAAACATATTCTCCTATGGCATCAGCATTAGAATCATCTATATCCGTTGTTGGAGAACTATTTTTACTAGTAGAACTAATAGGTCTAATCAAGGGTCCACCACCAGAGTACCCCAAAGACTTCTTCACATCAAAACAAGGTGGAACATCAGCAGTAGGAGAGTTCTTCAATTGTTCCATATCTTGAAACCTATATTCTCCCACCACACCATCATCAAACACCTGACCATCATTTTGAAACAACTCTTCCTTTGATAACTCCATCAAGCTACCATCCTTTTCAAAACCACAATAGTCTCCTTCTCTCACTCTCACACTCTCATCATCCATATTCCCCTTCAGTCTCAAACCTACAAGCCCAGAATCCTCCCCAACTATCTCCATATCCTGAGACCCTCTACTATGAAGAGAACATTCACCCTCTTCATAATCACTGTACAAAACCCCTCTCTCTCCGCAACCACCACCACCAACCCCATCACAAACTTCAACATTGCCCCTTATTCCATAATCAAACCGACCGTATAAAATCTCAAAGCAATCCTTCAAACTGATTGAAGGGTCTGTTATCAGATATTCCATGGACTCTATCATCCGTCTGGTTCCGTCAATGGGCTCAAGGACAGGTTTTTTTTCCTTTGTGTGAGAAGAAACTTCAACTCCATTCTCACCCACATGATATCTCGAAGTGGGGTTTCGATCTTCGGTTTCATTACTACTTCCAGTTTTGGTATTTTCTTGTTGGTGAAGCGAGAGACTGACCCAACTGTACTTATTGCAGGTCAGTGACCTAACGGGTAAAGACTCATTGTAGTCGGAGAGTTGTTTTCGAGCAAACTCGTAATATTGCATGTCACAGTTAGAGGGTTTAGGTTCAGGTCGAAGAGCAGGGCAAGTCCTCTTAGAATGAGGTTCAGTTTCCGGGTCGTGAAAACTGGGTCGGGTTCTGGTAACGGAGTGTGGCGGTGGCTGTGCCATTGGTGATGATTAGGAATGAGAGTGAAGAAGGATAAACATCAAACAGTAACAGAATGGCTGTGATGATTGACGTGGGAGAGAGACTTGAAAGAGAAGATGTTGGTTTCTTTAGAATTGTTTAATATATATAGAAAAAAAAAATCATCTATTTATACGTGGCTAAAATCCTAAAATATGTCCATTTTCATACTTATTTTTCAATTTATTTATATTTTCTAATCTTGAGTGTTTTTTTTTTAAATAATAATAATAATAATAATAATAATAATATTTCATATAAATGTGATTAATATTTCTCTCACCACTTTTACATCATATAATATCATAGCAAGGAATGTAATTTTTTTTACCATATGGAGTTTTTAGATATTAAAAGTAATAAAAGATAAAGAGGACTTTTTTTTAATATTATTTTTTAAATAATGTTAAAAATAAATAATTATGTATTATTATTTTGTAAAATTTTTGTAATTTTTTTTATAATTTACACTTAACCTTTTATCCAGTAAATTTATTTATTATTTTTATTTTTTATTAATAGATTTTAAATTAAATTAACTTAAATCTTTTACGATTAATGTTTTTTTTAATTATTTTTATTTTTATTTATATATATATATAATATAGTTGTAATATGGACACTAAAAATTCGAGATTTCACCATTTATAATTTATAATTTTTGTTATATGAATTTATATAATATTAATATTTTATTTAAAAATAAAGAATAGAATCATAATTATTTTTATTTTTAAAAATAAAATTCATATTAAAATATGAAGGGGATGGTTATATATATATAATTCTTCTTATTCAATTGTATCACTATATAGGAATTAATTAAATAATTCAAATATTAATTAAATAATTTAAAATTTAATTAAAATAATTTTTAATCTAATTATTAAAAATTAATTAAAAAATATGTAAAGTAAATTTTTAAAAATATTAAGATAATTTAGTAATATTGTAATTTCCACGTGAGAAATAGCAATCGTGCAGATAAATAATATATGGTCTTAGTATTTGTATAATTTTTTAAGTTAGTTTCGGTACAATTTGTCATCTCAGTTAATTTTTTTTATTATAATTTTCTCTCTGTTAATCCTTTAATGCTAATGTGGCGCTTGGGTACTGTCACTTATCGTCAATAACATACATCAAACGACCACATCAGTACTGAGGGATCACTGATACAAAATGACAAATATACGAGGTTAACTAAGATGACAATTTGTGGAGGGTTAACTAACAAAAATTTATAAATTTATAAATATAATTAAATTTTATAACTATTATTTGGTTTATTTCGTCTAACCATCTATTTTATATAATTTAAATAAATCATTTTAAATATATTTTAAAATAACTATTTTAAAAAATTCCATTTAAAATTTTCATTTAAATTGTTATTCAATCTATTTAATTTCTTTTAACTATTCTATAAAAAAAATTATAATATTTTTTATAATGATAATGTAACTCGTGACGTCTAATATTTTATTGTTGTGTCAACTTTAGTTTAATTCTAATTTAAATGTTTTGATATCTAATGAGTTTAGTTTATTTTATTTTATTTTTTTAAATAATGATTATTTAAAGTATCTAAAATAGATAGTTAGGTAAATCAGATAGAGTATAAGTTATAATATATAATTATTATTATATTTTTATTTTTAAATTAATTTTATTTATGAATTTTTAAATTTTCTCAATTAGCCCCTACACAAATTATCGTCTCCGTTAACCGCTGTACTTGTCATTTCGTATCAGTTAGACGCCTGACGTGGTGCGTTGGATGTGTGATATTGATGACACGTGGATGTTCATATCACCATCAAATGACCACGTCATGCGCCACATCAACACTGATGGATTAACTGAGAAAAAATTATAAGTACATGGAGTTAAACCTAGATGACAATATATACGGGGACTAACTGAAAAAATTTATACAAGTTTAGGGGACAATGTATTATTTATCCCAAAGTTATAAAGAATACTTTCTTTCTTAAATAAAAATCTGTTGAGCACATTTATGGTCATGTTTGGCTATATCAACATTTTTGACTTTAGCGTTTAAAATTTTTAGATAATTCACAGCGTTTAGTGTTTTAATTGATGTTTTCAATCGGTAAACTGGCATTTTAATTATCTAATAAAATTCAAATGGTGTAAAAGGACATAATATAAAAAATGATTATTTTTTAAATTTAAAATAAAATTTTAGAATGAAATTAATTTTTTTTTTCAGTAAGTAACAAAAAATAAATGATACATCTATAAAGATCAACTTCTTTTATATCTTTTATAAAAAAAATAAATATTTAATTTATTAAAATCAGAATTAAAATAATTAGTTAAAAAGTAATTATTATAAAATAATTTGATAAAAAGAGAAATTGAATTTAAATTAGTATGGATAAAGATAAATTGGGAATAATAAGTTTAAACTCCTTCATTAAAACTCTATAAGTTGTTTTGAGCAAGGTTTTACAAACTCTTTGAAAAACTTTGATAGTTAGATTATAAGTTGGAGACAAATACAAATATTAAATATTTTTAGAATTTTAGCTAAGTTAAACACTAAACTCTGTGAAAAAATCTTGCGTCAAACATAGCCTGTATACATGAACAAATGTCATTTGCACTTCACCTAACCCTTACTCTACCCACAAAATTTTATATCGATTTTCCTTCAATCATATACTAAAATATCACTCATCAAAAGATAACTTTTTTTACCTATTATGCATATTATATCATTGTCACTTTTTTATGTTAGCAAGTAAATTTTTGTAATATAATATAATTAACTTTTATTTTAATTAATTGTAACATATAATTAAATAATCTTTTAATGTAGAAAAAAGTTGTGATATCTAATGTACAGACATTTTATGAATTAAAAATATCTAAAGCGTCATTAAGAAAAATCACATTTTCAAAGCTTATTTTATAGCTACGTTAACTATAACTTTCTATCTATTTAAAACTATTAAAAATGGTAATAAGAATTTTTGGTATATTGAATTATAAGTAATGTTAGTATATGTTTTATTTAGTGTCATGTTGGCAATTGATATAATGTACGAATATATTTGTTCAGCAGTATACGTTCCTCGACCACACTATGTGGAGGTACTCGACCCCCCAAATCAATCTGTGTCTTACCTATAAATGTCAGGCTAGATGAAATTTCTTTACTTGGTGATTCCAACATAATTTGGTGTTGATTTATGCATTTATTGAGCGTTGGAGACCAAAAACCCACATATTCCATCTTTCCTAGGGCGAGTGTGCCGTCACTCTAGAGGATGTTGTGTTACTATCAAGGCTATCTGTCGATAGAAGACCGGTGGTTGGATGAACTAATGAGTTCACAGTGGCTGGACACCGGTTGGCTAGACACCGGATTGACCAATTTGATCTAGTGCGTGAACTATTAGGTAATGAATCATATGGTGTGACTGATTATGATATTCAATACCATACTCGAGCTTATATTTTGCGTTTATTAAGGGGTGTTGTACTAAATTTAAGACAAAGGGAATACATATTTATTAGCTGCAATTACTTGAAGATTTGAACCCTATTCAAAGCTTGAGTCTAGGATCTGCATGCTTCGCACAATTATATCAATATTTGTCTCAGTTCACCATTGGCGCTAAGAGGATGTTCGGTGGATTTCTTTTCTCCCTAAGATGAATACGATCTAATGAATCTAAGTAAAGCACACCATCAACCAATATAAATAACACAAATAACACAAGCCGATATTTACGTGGAAAACCGCCTCAATGTGAGAAGTAAAAACCACGGGACCGTAGTCCACTCCAAAACTCCACTATGATCAAAAATAGAGATTACAGAATGTTCCAACACCAAATAGAGAACCAACAATAACAGCAATCCTAATAACACCAAGATTAGGATCTAACAACAAGAGAAAGAACACAAACCAAACCAACACCTCTGTTCTGATGACTGTCTCTCTCTACAGAAGTCTCCAAATCTGATCTCCACCGTCCAGAATAAACTTCAATATGTTCTCGACAACATATCCAAAATTTAGCTCGATCCAACGGCTAATGAAAGAGATAAGCCCCTTTGAATCCGAATCCGACTTCTCTGTGTTGTGACGGAAATCTGACCGCCTTCACTTATGGCTGTATAACTTCTTGAGAACAACAATCGACGATCCCAACGATCAATATTCATAAATATGTGTCTTCTATGTACTCTTCAAATTTGAGCAAGATCCAACGGTTGGTTTAAGAGCAGTCATCAGACTGCGCAGAAGAAGAACAACCAGTTTTTTTCTTTTCCTCTCAACCCTTTTTCTCTTCTTTCTTTCGGTGGCTGCTCTCACTCATTTGTTTGATACCAATAAATCCTAAACTCCTTAGGTTTTATACTAGGGCTCCTTAGACTTTTTGTTCTTCAAACATATCTAAGATTTATACTAATCGATCTTTTAAAGATTATTTAATATCTTAAGTTATGATTTTCTTTTCAAGTTATGGATGTTTGTTTGCAAAATATTCTTTATTTTTGGTCACATTTATAACACTTATTATTCTGAAAATTATTTCTAGGTTTTGTTAGAAGGTTTATTGTCATATTTCTGTTTATTTTGGAATTCCTTGGTGGTGATCTATTTTTCTTTCTTTTATTCTCTTATAAGGGGGAATTGTTTACATCAATTCTTAATTCAACTTTCTAATTTAAACCTTATTTTTTAAAGCTGATTTATCAGTTTTAAGTCATTAAAATTATCTGATTTAAATTAATGGCATCTCATTCATCTTCATCACATATTGTCATTAGTGAATACGGTTGAAAGATTTGATCATTTATCTTTTCAATATTTTTATTGAACTGTCCTTTTTTTTTTTTTTTACTATAAACAGGGACAGAGCTAGCTATCAATGGTGAGGGGGCTGAATATAAACCGACCAATTACGGAGTGCGGGCAGCGCCCCGCGGTACGGTATGATAAATTTTAAAAAAATATAATTGAGAAAATCACATAAAATATACCAAATAAAGTTTAAAAATTCAAAACTAAACCAACAAAATATTACTTCTTTTTTTAGTCATCTAAACTTTGATTTCCAAAAATAGATCTTCACATCTTCACAAATCCTCTTCACAGACCGCATTCACACTTTGAGAGATCAGTGTAAAAAGTTTTCACATAAATGTAAAATGATTAATTTGGTTCATTTTTAAAAAGTGAAAATTTGAAAAATTATTTTTGTAAAATTTTAAAAGTTAGTCTAAATAATGTAAATAAAAGTTATAAAATAATAAAAATAAAAATAATTCATTTATTTAAATATATAATTATTTTTAATAATTTCATTATATGATTTAAAAAAAAATATTTTATAGTTCAAAATATTTTTTTAATATATAACTATAAGTTATTGTTATTATAAATATATATATATTGGTATAGATATATATTAATTATAGTTTAAAATTATTTATTTTCATATTAGAAGGGATTAGAAAATTCTTTAATAGTATATGAATTGAAGTTCAAAATAAAACAATATATATTTATTGTATAATTTATTTAATAACTTTTATTTTAAATATTTTTTAACTATAAATAATTTTTAATTAATATTTTTTAAAATATATATAAATTTTAATTACATAATACTATATTTAATAAAAAATATATAACAACGTTACATATAAATTTATAATATAATTTTAAAATTTTTAAAGATAAAAGGATTTAAATTTTTTTAAGAAAAATGAGATAGTGGAATTTGAAGTGTAACCTATCACACTCTTTAATAAGCACACAACCACTATGCCAAAACTTGCTTTGCATACATAAGTATAATTAATAAAATTTAAAACGCTTGGGGGCGATGGCACCCGTACCCCCCTCTCCTGTTTCTGAGGCCTTCTCCAATCCTCATTCCCCATCCTTAACCTAAGGTCAACTTCAGTCCACCCTCCTCATTCTTAAGTCCACCCTCCTCATTCTTACTATGAGGTCATTTTTGATCCAACCCAATTCCCTATTACAATTTCCAAAAAACTATAGAGAGAGGATTTTTTTTCTCAAGTCCTTCCCTATCTATAGGGTCACATTTCCACCCCTCCCTATTTACACTTTTTAACTTTTTAAATTATAAATTTTACCCTTAATATTTATTAATTTTATTTTGTACCCAATTCATATATACATATATGTATTATTTGGTTAGTAACTAATTTTATAAAATAAGTATTACAAAAATAAAAATAGATGTATTAAATATAATAGAATAGCTTTAATTGAAGTCCAATATTGATATATATTATTCAATAAATTAATATAGTTACTTATTAATATAAATAGTAGATAAATAATTATAAATAATAATAGACTAATTATAATTAAAAATATTAATTTAAATAATATTAAAATTAAAATACATCAACTTGAACATATTAAAATAACTACAACTAAAATATAAATAACCAAAAGAAAATGGAAAGTTATATCAAACTACAATTATAAATTAATAAAAACAAAGTAGACGTACCATTTCCTCCGACATTACTAAAGTCTTTGTTTTGAATATTGAATGGCATGGATAAGACATAGGTTTGCTGCTCTTGAAATCTTTTGTTATAAATTCTACGTTGTTCCGCTGCAATATATTTTAGAGGCAGTATCAGATTATGACCTATGAATATGGCATGCATATTTCGACTTACCAGGTACTAACAATGATATTAATGTGATAGTTATCTCACTTGTTTGCAAACCTTGCAGCAGGTATAGCTCCTAAAGCCTATTACACAATTCAAGGAATTGAGTATGATACTGAATATTATTTAGCTGATGGTATATACCCGAAATGGTCCACACTTGTTCAAACCATTCATGATCCAATAGATCCCAAAAAGAAATTATTTGCTATGAAACAAGAAGCTTATAGAAAAGATGTGGAACGTGCATTTGGAGTTCTATAGTCAAGATTCGCAATCATTAAAGGACTAGCACGATTTTGAGAGAAAAAAGTGCTTCAGGATATAATGACAACATGTATTATTATGCATAATATGATCATTGAAGATGAACGTGATTTGGAAGCAAGTATCAATATTTCGACGGAAGAGCCAATTCACGATGTTGATTTGGTTCATACTGAATCTAATAATTTCCAAAAATTCCTAGCACAACATGGGCAAATTAGGAATAGAGATGCCCAATGCACTTAGAAATGCATTAGTTGAGCATTTATGAGTTCGATATGGTAATTCGGGAAATTAATTGGAATTTTATGTCCAATATTGTATGTTTTATTTTTTTAAAAAAATTATGTTTTTATTTTTCCTTTTATTTCTTTAATCAAATTATATTTATTTTAAATTTATTTATTTTATTTATTATATTTAATTTTAAATTTTATAATATAACAATTTTTTATATTAAATAAATGTATTATTCAAATATTAATTTTAATTTTGATTTAATAATATCATCTCATAATAATAGTAATAATAGAATAGTACATGTATATAATAAATAAAATATAAAATTAAATATTTAACTTTTAGTTCCTTCCCTATTATAAGGAATGGATGAATTGGAATAGATTTAGGGTAAAAAGGAATTTTTTATTAAAAAATATAATTTATAATCTATAAAATGAGAATTAGGGAATATGAGGGTTGGAGTTGGCCTAAGGAAAGAGGTTATATTTTTTCAATCCAACCCACCTCCCTATTTCAATTTCCAAAAAATAATAAGGAGAGAATGGTTTTTTTCTCGAGTCCTTCCCTATTAATAGGGTTCCATTTTGACCCCTCCTTATCTTTACTTTTTAACTTTTAAAATTATAAATATAACCCTCAATTTTTATTAATTATATTTTCTACCCAATCCATTTATATGTTTATTCATTATTTAATTTATAATTAATTTAATAAAATAAATATTATAAAAATAAAAATTGATTTATTAAATAATAAAGAATAGCTTTAATTGAAATTCGATATTGATATATATAATTAAAAAATTAAAATGATTATTTATTGATATAGATAATAGAAGAATTATTTTAATAATAATAAACTAAATTTTAAGTACAAATATATTTTAAAAAATTTAAAATTAAAATACATAAATTTCAACATATTCATAGAATTACAAATACAATATAAATATCTAAAAAATATTTAAAACTATAATTATAAATTAATAAAAATGAAGTGTATATATTTAAACTTCCGGAAGAATATTAACGATTTTGTATGTATTAAATATGTTCAATAGTAGAATATTATATATATATATATATATATATATATATATATATATATATTCTCCTTTCATTATATAAATCAAATGATTTTTTTATTTTTTATTATTTTATTTGTTAATTTTATAATATAGAAAATAATTATATTAAATAAACTAATTATTTAAATATTAATTTCAATAATATTTAATAACACCATATAATTATAAAATAATAAAATTCATAAAATATAATATAAATATTTATTTTTCTAGTCTCTTCCCTAATATAAGGAAAACATGGGTGAGAATAGATTTAGGGAAAGAGAGAATATCTTTATATATATAATAATCGCTGTTTTTCCTACCTATTTTTCATCGAACTAATGATCTAATGACAAGTTGCAAAATTTTTAATTGCCACGTAGTTGTAAAATATAATAAGAAACAAATATAATATCTTCTATAACATATTAAATATAAATTAAAAATATTTATTTAACATTTTAAAATGTTATAATATTATATTTTGTAATTCTTTTTTTATTTTCGATATATTATATAAGACGTGAGCATTGTTATTCGCTCATTTTAGTTTTGCCTTTTAAGGTTAATTTTTATTTTTTTTTTATATCAGTTTTTGTCTTATGTGAATAGTTTTTATTTTGTTTTTAGGTTTTATGAATTATTATGTATTTTTTTTCTCTTTATTTTTTCATCATGATAATTATGTGTTTTTTTTTCTTTTATGATAATTATGTGTTTTTTTTAGGCTCTCTAATTTTTTTTTTCACATCTGTAAGTATTTTTTTTTCGGATATTTTAGTTTTTTTTTTGTTTGTAGTTTTTTTATTATATTTTAATAATTTTAATTTTGGTTTCAACCTCTAATGTAATTAGTCAATGGAGTTGTTTTTCTGTTATATTTTAATACTTTATTTTCATTTTCGTTTTATTTTTTATATCATATTTTAATATGTTTAGTTTCATGGTCTTTTAGGTATTATATGTGAAGCAGTGAGATAAACTACGGTCATAAAAGATGAAAAAGAAAAAAGAATTAAATGTGAAGAATGATTTTTAAACATGAATAAACAAGAATGATCTTATTTTACCATGTAAATTTCTATATTTGTTTATAAATTGTTCTTCAATATGAATCATTCTTCTTCTCGGCAATTGTATATATGTAATCAAGAATTTCAATTTAAATAAAATAATAATAATTAGTTAGAATTTCAAAAAGTAATAAATGTTTATTGTATATATATACACATATCTCATTCCATTTTTAAAATATCTCATTAATTACAATAAATTAAATATATATATATATATATGTATGTGTGTGAGAGAGAGATTAAGGGTGCATTTATTGACATTTAATTATTTTCTATTTTAATTCATAATTATAATAATATTAAAAATATAAATATTTATATTAATGATAGTAATTTATCTTTAATTATTAAAATAAAATAAATAATTAAAATATCAATATTATAAAGTTATTACAGAAAACAACAATTTTTCAAAAAAAAAAAAATGGCAATATTGTTACTAATAGATATTCTAAAAGGAATTTGAAACCTCACAAATAACATCTAATAACATCATCTAACTTGATACGTCATATTTGTACAATCACATAAATATAAATTTACACAATATTCCATTAGAAAAATAAAAAAATGATTTTCATTGAATTGGTTTTGATATAGACTTTTAAGACAGCAGTAGTCATTGAACAACAATAATAATAATAATTATTATTATTATTTACTTCCTCGAGGTTTAAATATAAGTTTATAATATATTTTATTTTGAATTCGATTTTAAAATTTTAAAATTCACATAAATTCAAAATTTATAGTGTGTGTTTATATACAAATAATATATATATATATATTATCTATATAATTTATATTGACCTTTAAGGTATCAGTACATTTTATACATTAAAAAAAATACTAGCCACTAGAGATTTATAATATTTTTTAAATTTTGGATTCATTTTAAAAATTTTTAAATTAGCATAAATTCAAAACCTATATTATAATATATATATATATATATATATAATCGAAATTTTATAAATACTCTATATAAATAGATCTATATACATGATTATATATAATTAATGTATGTCTGTTAAAATTTAAAATTTATTTTCATCTATATAATTACTATTATTATTATTATATATGTTATAATATATTTCATATTGCATTATTAATATCGAACCCAGGTTCTTAGTGAAATAAAATATAAAAGTTAAATAAAATAATGCTTAATATAAATGTTATGTATAGTCTTAGTATTAATAATCAATTATATATAGCTTTTACTTTTATAATCTCAATCATATCCTCTGAAAATTCAAACTAATTTATTCTAAAAAAAATCGAACCGATTCATTTAAAAAAAATTGAAATAATTCAACAAAACAAACTACGTTATAAGTAATTTCATATATCATTATTTTAAAAATATAAATACAAACTAATAAAGCAATCAACTACCTTCTAAATTATAGAATTTATGAAAAATACTTTTAATAGTAATTTAATTTAAATTTGAAGATTCATTATTTAAAAGATTTCAATAAAATACAAATGAACCATAAAATAAACAAATGAAATGATTATAACAACATTTATTTGTTGTTTTCGATATACTATCTTATTAGATCTTAGTTATAGACGTATTTTAAAAAGGATTTTGAATTTAAACTAGATATACGGTTTGTTTTCTTACTTTTAGTATATAGTAGATTTTATTTACCATTTTATCATTATTAATTAGTTTAATAAAATTTATCTTCATATATACATAATATGAATATATGTAATAAATTGATTTGTTTTAAAATTAAATTATTTTTCAAAAATTTTATTTTTTAAATTACATTACTTATTATAATGTGTGCATAATTGATTTTTTATTATAATAATTAATAATTTTAAATAAAATATAATGATCGTATAGAATGATGATTAATTTTATAATGGAAAATCTTTTACGTTTAAAAACTGATTTTGAAATTTCAATAATAATTTTTATAGTTTAAAGGACAAATAAATGATTATGAGTAAATAAGTTTAATAATTTCAAGAATCATTTCGAGATAATGTAAAAAAAAAAAAGACTTTAAATAAGTGTGATAATTTTAATAATTAGGAAAAATTACATAAAATAGTCTAAATAAAGTTTAAAATTTCAAAACTAATCCAAAAAAATTTCATTTATATTTTTAATCCATTCAAACTTTGATTTTCAAAAATAGCAATTCACGGTCTACGAAGGTCCCATTCACACGTGCGAATGACTATTTTTGAAAAATGAAAGTTTGAAAGATTATTTTTTAGAAGTTTTTAAAATTGGACTATGTAGTGTAAATAAAAGTTATAAAATGCTAAAAACAAAATTCTCCCTTATTTTATATCTTATATAAAACTAAAATACGAAATTAATTTATATTTATCTAAAAAAAAGTAAATATATTTTTAATTAAAATTATAATTGAACATACTTAAAAAGTTATTTAATAATTTTTTTTGAAGGATATAATTGTAAGAAAAATATTTTTGATGATATTTATGTAAATATAATGTGATAAATCACTCATCTAACTAGAAACAGTGACAAAAATTTATCCTTTTTAAGTGTATTTTTAAAATAGTACTTAGATAAAAAGAGATGAAAAACAAACGGGAAGAAACGTCTAAAATAGACAAAAAAATCCAACAAGTTTTTATTTTATTTTATGAAAAACAAACGCCAACTTAAATACCTTAAAGTGGACATAAAATATTATAAGTAATATTTATGATACAAATTAAATTTTATTATTATATTAATTGTTGAATATTTATAAATTATATTTATAATATGATATTTTTTTTATTAGAAATACTTTACGTAAAAAAAAATATTTTTATTTTTATATTATATTATTATTATAATAAAATTAAAATTAAAACCGTGCATCTCGCACGGAATTATATACTAATTTTATTTTAAAATTTAATTATCAGTTTTTAATTTGAGGATTGGGAATAGGGTGGGTTGGAGTTAGCCTGACTATAAATAAAAAGAAAATATTTGTATATTATATATTCCATTATTATTCTAGACTTTCTAGGGAGTGACGTGCATATATATATATATATATATAAAAATTACTAACTTCCCTGAATAGGGATGTACGTATAATATATTATCTAGATTACGTGTATGTGTATGTGTAGATATGTGGTAGGCTCTCTAATCCATAGAAGAGTGTTTATTTTCCAGATTCTTTCATTAAAAATCGATTAATTTTAATTAAAATTATATTATGATAGAAACAATTCCAAATAAAACTTTACAAATTATGTGAAGGTGGCCTTAGACAAATAAGGTTGGTTTTGGGCTTCATTCATATATATTAACCATTTATATTTTTCTTGATAAATGATGTAATTTGAACCTAAATTTAGGGCTTCGAAAGTGAAAACCATAATTAGCTTAATGTGTCTATTTACACTTTTCTCAAAAGGAATGATGGAAAAGAAGCATTCTAGGCCATGCCACTTGACCAAAAAATAATTTAACGAAAGAGATAACAGAGTTGGCAAATATAATAATTAACATTATATTTATATATATATATATAGATAGATAGAGGTGTCCAATGCCATGCAGAAACCTTGCTGGATGCTGTAGAGTTCATAACTTCATAGATTTTCCTTAAAAAATTCAAAAAGGAATTTTTTTATTTTTATTATTATTTTTTTTAATAATAATAAAAAAAATATATCCTTAGTAGTGGGAGCTGGTAATGTATCCATTTTTTGGTCCACACGCTAATCATTTTAATAAAACAAAAACACCAATATTACATATTCAATTGATATCTGTAAATCTTTATGACAAAATAAAAGACACATCTCTCAGGAATCTTAGAAAATTCACATATTTGCATCAATGACTTTATTTCATACATTAACAATACCCCATTGATGGACAAGAAACACAAAACCAAAGTGAAAGACACATACAAAAGCTAAAAATACAGACTGCAAAAACAACAACAGATAGTCATACTTGACTTGTAAAACAACATTAAAAACTCAAAAGATCAAAAGTGAAGATCATGTTGTTTGCAAGTCCAAGCTGGAAGGTAATGATATATTTTTATATATCTAATTTATAAAAAAAAAAAACCAAACCATCTGTGTCTTGTCCACTAAGACTTAATGTACTTAGTGTCCACTCCACAACACAAACCAAAACTTGTACACAAAGCACCATTCTACTTCGACAGAGAAAAATTACCAGTACTCTATAGGACCTCTCAACCAATATTATACTACATTACATACCCTTTTCAACAATTCATATAAAGTACATGTAAAAGGAGAAATCTACAGTGAAATGTTACCAATAGCTTAAATTTGAGATTTTAATTGATGGTGTATAATAATAATAAGTAGCATTGAGATTCCAGGTATGTCAAGTTCAATTTTTAATAAAGGTGAAATCAATCACTCTCCTAACTTCATGATTATAAAGCTAACTAGGCAATTTGGTCATTTGCTTGTTTTTTCATTGGAGAGATTTGTTAAGGAAACCATTTGGAGAAAGAAAGGTATCATTTTGAAGGGGAAAAGCTGAGAGTTTTGCAGGAATCTGAAAAGGGTATCGAGTGAATATGGCGACACAGCAGCAGCAGCAATCGCAGGCGGTGAAAGTGAAGAATTCTGGAGTTATTAGCAGTCCTGTTGTGGATGATAAAGAAGAGGAATTGACGAGATCTGCATTGAATACTTTTCGCGCTAAGGAAGAGGAGATTGAGAAGAAGAAAATGGAAGTTAGAGACAAGGTTTATGCCCAGCTTGGTCGTGTTGAAGTTGCGACCAAACGCTTGGCTGAGATTCGGGAAGTGAGTTTCAGATAAAGATATGACTCGAGGTTCATTGCTTGATGTTTTGTTATGTTTCTTGTTGGTTGAGATTTTTTTTTTTGGGTTTGTGTGTGTAGGAGCTTGAAACATTGTCTGATCCTATGAGGAAAGATGTTGCTGTTATAAGGAAGAAGATTGATTTAGTTAACAAGGAGTTGAGGCCTCTAGGGTTCAGCTGTCAAAAGAAGGTCATATTTTGAATCCCAGTTTGATTTTTATTGAGTTGTGTTTTGGTTTTGTGAGATTGAGTTTTGTGGTTTGTGTTTGTAGGAGAGGGAGTACAAAGAAGCCCTTGAAGCTTATAATGAAAAGAACAAAGAAAAAGGTCAATTGGTCACCAAATTAATGGAGGTAACCATCTTATTTAGAAGTATAATTTAAATAGCTAGCAAAACATCATTTCAAATGTTAAATACTACTTCGAAATGATATTCTGGAATGTCTTATGTTTAAAGTACTGGTCCAAACAGAACATTTATTCTGTTAGTTTTGTGCCGTTTATGTGTTTTGACTGCAATTTTTTTGTATCTTTGGACAGCTGGTGAGTGAGAGTGAAAATTTGAGGATGAAGAAGTTGGAGGAGCTGAGCAAAAACGTTGAACAACTTAGCTAGATTGATTGTGATTGTGATTGTGATTATGAAGGAATCAGGATTTGTTATTGTCTGTTATGTAAGTAGAGAATCATGTGTTTTCTTTCTTTTCCTTGTATTATTTTGTTGTCTTGTGGTTTCAACTTTTCTGGTTTCTCGTGAATATAATTTGTTGATTTAGGGAAGAATTTGACACCAGAACCAGTTTCACGTTAATGTGAAACATGATTTTTCATGTTCTTGACTCCTTGAATGAAATTCCCAATAGTTGTGTATTTGTATCTGTATTGTGTTATATGCTGAGTACAAATAACAAAGTGACTTTCATGTGTATTGTAAATTTGTATGCCTCTGAAACAGCAAATTGTTTATGATTTGGTCCTTACATGGAGACTTGAAAATCTAGACCATGTATCTGTTTTGGATCTGTTCAACCATTATCGAACTCTCATGCCAACCAAATTTGATAACATTGTTTTAGATATAATGCAAAACAAACACACATGTAACTTAAATTTACAAATCTCACATGACCAACCTGACAAAATAACACAATACAAACCTATTAACAATTCGATCATCATGACAGACACGACACAAACTAAACCACAATCTGATGTCAGATGTGTATGTTTTGTTTGTGTTTTTAAGGGTATAACTGTCATTGCACTATATAAAAAAACACTACTTTAAACCTCCGATGAGAACAGAGAAACAGCGGAGTATGATGTGAGAGAAATGGAGAGAGACTTAAACCCTATTAGCAACGGAGAACCACCGCCGGCTGCGGCGGGAGAGAAGCCGAAATTGGTGGTGATAATGGGTCCCACTGCTTCAGGGAAATCCAAGCTAGCTGTCGATTTGGCCTCTCACTTCCCAATCGAAATTATAAACGCTGATTCCATGCAGTTTTATCAAGGCCTCGATGTACTCACCAACAAGCTTCCTCTTCAACAACAAAACGGTCTCTATCTCCTCTCTCTCTTTTTCTCTCTAGTCTCCCAACTTTTGTTGACATATCTGCTTTTGTGCCAGGTGTGCCACACCATCTTCTCGGCACCGTGAGCCCAAACGTCGAGTTCACTTCCAAGGACTTTCGAGACTCTGCTATACCTGTGAGTCAACTTAATTTACTGGCATTATTAGTTTTGGTATTTGAATTTGCTGTTTTGAATAATCTGTTGGATTTGTTGAATTTCAGATCATTGAAGATATACTGTCTCGTAAGCGTATTCCGGTTATTGTTGGGGGTACCAATTACTATATTCAGGTATGTTGTAATGTAAATTGACCTTGGATACTGTGTTTAAATTGACTGAGATGAAAACCGGTTTCTTTGATAAATGCAATTGTTAATTTTTGGTTGAACTGAGAACATGGCATGTATTTGTTGTATCATGTCTCTTGTTGTTTGGTATGTGACTTAATTATATCAGTTTGCTGAATTTTTTTATTTGATGTGTGAAGGCTCTTGTGAGTCCATTCCTTTTGGATGATTCGGCAGAGGATATAGGGGAAAGCCCTGTAGGTGTGTATTTGTTTTGAAGCTAGCCGGTCGCGGTGTTTGTTTGTTATATGCTATTTGAATATATATGTTTTCTGGTTCCATGTGCACAGGAGATGAGCATATTGATCTGGAGACTGATTGTGGAAGGGACTGTTCTGTGTATAGTTATGATGATCTTAAAAATCTTGATCCTGTTGCAGCAAATAGAATTCATCCAAATAACCACAGAAAGGTGAGGGGCTTTGACTGGTTTAGATGTCTGGATTTTTTATGTATGGCAATTCATTTGTAGTATGGGTTTCACATTTTTGTTCCGCTTCATGTACTTGGTTCTGGATTATGGTTGCACCAGCATTAGCTTTTCTTGTTTATTATACATACTCATTACTTCTGTATGGGTAGTGAAGATAATTGAGGGAAGAAGTTGTTGAATCTATTAAACTGGCATACTTGTTATGGAATTGGGATTATTATGACACTGATTCTCTTAACAATTATTCACAATTTTGTGTTCACTATTATTTGTCCCTGAATTCCTATAGATTCTAGGACTGCTGGTTCACTTCTTTAATTGAGAATTTGAAGCTCTCCAGAGTCTGCAGTCAATGAATGACATCTATATGTGTTATTTTCTCTTTTGTGCTGCGTTTATTTGAGAGATTTTGTGATCTTTGAGTCATATTTGTAGGGAATGGGTTGTGCGTTGAAGTTGTTTTATTTTTTTGCATGATCAAGTCTGGTGTTGCTTTGATTTAGATTCTACAAATAAAATCTGAAGTTACATATGATGTCTTTTTGCAGATCAATCAATACCTTAGTTTGTATGCCCGCTCTGGGGTTCTCCCTAGCAAACTTTATCAAGGAAAAGCAGCAGAGGTTTGTTGTCTTATTTAACTCTTGTGTACATGATATTGACTCTAATAATTACTAATTACCCTTATCCAAGCTCTCATTTTTATTATTTTTTTTTATTTAAATTTTTTTTTTTCATATAATGGAGGCAATGAGAGTTTGCATATTATAATTTAACGTTTCTCTTTAAACTTATGGTTCCACCACCCTTTTAACTTATTTTGAATTTGTCAGCTTCTGCCACTCTTATTTTTTTCATCCTTGATGTCTTACTTTTGTGTTTCCTTTGTTGGACACTAAAAAAGTTACTGTATCTGAGAATTGTGTTGGTGCTCTGATGTAGTTAATTTGCATACTTTTTTGTTGGACACTAAAAGTATAGTATCTGATATTGTGTTCATCCTCTGATGTACTTAATTTGCATACTATTTTGTTGGACATCATCTTTATATGGCGCTGAAGGCATTGAGATTATAATCTGAGAAAGAGTGGCAAGACCAATCTGACCTTAATGCTTGACATTCTCCAAATATTTGCATGTGGCAGGGCAGAACTGGGGTTGTTTAGACAAATTTAGATTCAATTGCTGTTTTATATGTACCGATGCAGCTACTCCTGTGTTAGACCAATATGTGGGAGAAAGAGTAGACTGCATGATAGATGCTGGATTGCTTCATGAGGTATACGACATTTACAGAGTGAATGCCGACTACACTCGAGGTCTGCGACAGGCTATTGGTGTTCGAGAATTGGAGGATTTTTTGAAGGTATACCAATCTACAAGCAGGAATTGTAAGATGACTGAATCTGCTGATGCGTCTTGTAATCCAATTTCAACAGACAATGATCATGAGACATTGAAAGAGCATATGGGGGAAATACTAAATTCCTCTAGTGATAGTCAACTCAAACTCCTATTACAAGATGCTATTGACAAAGTGAAACTAAACACCAGAAGGCTCGTACGTCGGCAAGTAAGTCTGCACACTGAATTCAGTTAGCTATTGTATGTAATTTCAAAAGTGACATCTGGTAGCCTATTCTCTTTAGACAGTATTGATATATGCCAAAATCTAGGGGCCAGGAATAAATGCTAAAGGTTTATTATTTTAGAATGTGATTTGTTGACAGAATAATCTGACCAAATTTTATCCCACTCTTATACATTTGAATGAAATCAAATATAGATCATGTTAAGTAATGCCAACTTTTCCATTCTGCAGAAGAGGAGGGTAAGCCGTCTTCAAACTTTGTTTGGGTGGCACATCCATTATGTTGATGTTACAGAATCCATATCTGGTATGTCTTCTGAAACACATCTGATATTGTACGGCTATTATACAATTGCCAGCATGAATCACATCCATACCTTACATTCCAGGCAAATCAGAAGAATCATGGGCTTTACAAGTGGTAGGACCTGCTTTGGAAATCATTAAAGCTTTTCTTAGTGAAGATAAAAGTTCGATATCTGATATAATGGATCCTAAGAACACAGGCCAAAAATTAAATGAAAGAGACTTGTGGGCTCAATACATATGCAAGGTCTGCAATTATTTTTTTTTAGCTCTTTGATGGTTGATTGAATGTATATATAGTGTCTTCTTGTGCTTATGACTTGTTTATTATAGGCTTGCGGGGACAAGATACTTAGAGGTGCTTATGAGTGGGAACAACATAAACAAGGTCGTAGGCATCGAAAACGAATATCTCAGCTTAGGAAGTCTCAGGGTTCTGCATTTTTGGATCAGCAGCAACAACAAAAAAGTTAAAACTGTGGGTAGAAGACTCCTTTAATCCTCTTGCAAGTCTTGGTATCAGCTTAGCAAGTGTTGTATTTTAATGTTTCTTATTCTGATTTACTTGAGTATTATTTGTCACTGAGATGTATATTATTTGGTGGACTTTTGGATGCTGCATTTATAAGATAATTTATTATGTTGAATTGCAACTTGTGTCCACATTTATGGAACCTATTGAAATTTGAAAATATAGGACAATGGCAACTTGGACCAAAGCACGTGCAGAGTCAACTTGGTTCACTTATTAATCAATTTGGGGGTATCTCAGCAATCTGGAAGCTATAACTGCCTGGAGACCCTCTTCTGATGCTTCTGTACAGTAATGAAGACTCCATGACTTACAGGTCAACGTTTGCTAATGGCTTGCAATGCATCTTTCTATGCTTTAGATAGAAGATATGAAAGTATTCTTTGCATTTAGAGTATTCACAGTCAAAAAAAGCATTGGACCAGTCTCACAAGATAATGAAAACGTGTTATTTGTCCGGTGGGGTGTCACATCAACTTCAAAGTCAACAAAAACTACTTCCAGTCAACATAAAGGTTGGACTCCAATCTAACGTGCACGGACACAAGAACCATTTCAAAATCTTCTCCAGACAAACCTCACATGTGAAACCGTAAGAATCATGAACAAGCAGGACCTGTTAGCAGCAGTTGAACAAAAAATCAAGATAGTTCCAAAGACACTAACCAAATCAGCTGGTAAGGAGTCCTGTTGCATATTCAGAGTTCCTCAGAGCTTAGTAGACATCAATGAGAAAGCCTACCAACCCCATATAGTCTCCATGGGACCTTATCACCATGGCAAACAACACCTACAGATGATTGAAGAACACAAATGGAAGTACCTAGCAACACTTCTCACTCGAACAAGGAGTTATGGCATCCACTTCCGGGACTTGTTTGAAGCCATAGAACCATTGGGGAAAAGAATTCGTGACTGCTATTCAGAGACAATCACATTCAACAACTTCCAGCTTATCGAAATGATGGTGTTAGATGGATGCTTTGTTATTGAGCTCTTCAGCATAGTTAGCAACTTGGTGCCGAGGGATGCTGATGATCCTATTTTCAGTATGGCATGGATTTTCCCCTTCATATCGCGGGATCTCCTCAGGCTTGAGAATCAAATCCCTTTCTTTGTTCTGGAAACATTGTTTGAGTTAACTGTACTTTCCATAAAACATATTGCACCCACATTAGCTACTCTCACGCTTCAATTCTTCAATTACATGACACAGAGAGACGCCACAACCCTGCAGCAATTCTACGGTCTTAGATCAAAGCATCTGCTTGCTTTGGTTCGCGAAAGTTTGATCCCTCCATCACAAGAAATTGCAAGGTACACCAGTCCGTTCCTCCACTTGGTTCCTTCTGCAAAGAAACTTCATTTATCAGGTATTGCATTCAAGCCAAGGGAAGCAGACAGTTTCTTGGACATCAAGTTCCAAGATGGAGTGCTGGAGATCCCATCATTGACAATTGATGATTTCACAAGCTCCTTATTCTTAAACATGGTTGCCTATGAACAATGCTATCGTCATTGTACTAGGCATGTCACAACTTACGCTACTCTGCTAGGGTGTCTGATAAACACTCCTGGAGATGCAGGCTTGTTAGCTGATCATAAAATCATCGAGAACTATTTCGGAACCGATGAGAAGGTAGCACAGTTCTTCAACAACGTTGGGAAGGATGTGGCTTTTGATATTCATAGGAATTATTTGGTAGAAGTTTTTGAATGTGTGAATGAACATTACAGGAATAATTGGCGTGTTAGATGGGCAGGTTTCAAGCACACTTATTTCGACACACCTTGGTCATTCATGTCAGCATTAGCTGCTCTTGTGCTGCTATTACTAACCATGATTCAGTCCTTCATTGCTGTTTATGCTTATCGTTATCCTCCTAAATGAATCAAAAACTGCGTTGAATTCAATAGATATGTACACATGATTCATTCATAGTAGCGATGAGTTGTTCACTGTGCAGTTGGAGAGTTGGACTGTATGTATATATAATGAGGATTTAACTACTATATTATGAAATTCACAGCTCAATGTAAATGTCCAGCACATCGTTTTGTTTTAGATAGTGCTTTTAACTTCTATGGTAAAAAGATTACTTTTACTTTCAGAAGTCGAAAGTTAAAAGTTAATCTATCCTAACAGGCTCGCAGAAGTGTTTTTGGAGAATTGGAAGTTGATTTTGTTTTTGAGGGTGTGTCCAAACATGTCCATAGCATTAGAAGGAGTACTAGGGACATTGAGAGCAGGCAAGCAAGTAGGTTTTGTTGCATATGTTTAGCAGATTCTGAATACAAATATGATTCCTTGCACGCATAGCTCCCATCCCATCTTGTCTCCTCCATTCACGTGATCAAATCATAAGCCCATACATACATTGCACATTCTACTACAGCAACCCAATGTCTCTTCTCTTACATCACTTTCAGTGAGAATCCACTACCAAATCTTGCCAATTTGGCTTCATCAATATGTGTAATCAGCTTTTAGACAATCCTCCAGCTACCCTTTATCAAATTAGTCATCATAACTGCAGTGTATATGGAAATCTTGTTAAATAATTACAATAAAGTTGATTTTACGTCTAACCTAACAGGTAGATTTGCATTTGGAATTTTTCTCATGTGATAGTGTAATGTCTGGTTCTGTTTATAGATTCCTTAAAAACTAAGTGAAGTGTCATCATAACACAACATCCATTCCTGCACATGCAATATCTATCTCCACTGCTTTCTGTCAAGAGATTTAAAGTTATTATCATGTCATGCGAGTGAATAAGAACAAAACATGCCGGAAAGTGTACTAGCGGTTTAAATTATACTAATTACCTCACTAATTTAATAATTGAAGAAAAACCAAAAGGAGGACATCATGTGGAGGTACAACAATGAATGATAGGCCCATGCACTCTTTTTTTCCACTCTCACTGTTGAAGTTGACACTCAAATAATGCAGATAGGAAAATGCCTATATAAACACAAAACAAATCACCATGCCTCATCACACACAAAAACTCAACATGGGTGAAGAAGCAATCACTAATGACTTCAAGCACTTGGTCATAGTCAAGTTCAAGCAAGATGTAGCTGTTCAAGACATCATCAAAGGAATGGAGAATCTTGTTTCTCAGATTGATTCTGTCAAGTCCTTTGAATGGTCTGCTAATCTAATACATAACACCACTTACTTCAACATTGTTAGTTATATCATTTATCATAATCTTAATCTAATTTTGTGTATTGATTACTCAACAGGGGTGAAGATGTGGAAGGGCAAGAGATGCTGAGACAAGGATTTAGTCATGTGTTTCTGATGACATTCAACAGCAAAGAAGACTACACAGCATTTGCTACCCACCAAGCTCATCTTGATTTCTCTGCTACATTTTCAGCTGCTATTGAAAACATTGTCCTCCTTGATTTCCCATCACTACTTGTCAAGCCACCTCCACCACCAACACCTGCTTGATTTATATATCACCAGTCACTTTTATTATATGTTGTGAGCCAAGTGTGTTTGTGCTTTTGAATGTTGTATAATAATCATCATAAGTTATTGGATCACTGTTAGATTTTAAATTTATAAAAGTGTTTGTTTAACATTACATAATCTTCCTGCTGATAAAGCTAGATTCCTTGAAAGAAGATAAATTAAAAGATTAAACAACTTTTGACTATATAAACAACAAATCTAGATTAGAGTGATGTAGTTATAGCTTTTTCTCAAATTGAAAAATCACTTCTTATCAATCACAATAATGCAAGCAAGCAACAAAATCAAACATTACATGATATGGACATTCAAAAATAGACAGCAACCAATATGACATGTGACAACACTAGCTAGTGTGCTAATGTCACTATTGGTTAAACTCACATATACCATAAACAAAAAAAAGCTAATATGTTTTTCTAAATCTTAACCAAGTATATGTTAAAGAAAAGTGAGATTCTAAAGTAACAGCACTAAGTAAAGCAGATATCCTCTGCTATATTTCACACATATTAATCCTTCTTGTTTTTCCTATCACCATTATTCAACATTGAAAGCCAAGAAAAATGAAGATTTATTGCAGTAACATCAATAGCAACAAAACAAATCACATACAAGTTCTGTTTCTAGTCACCATATTCAGTTTCCTAATCAACATCTCTCATGAGTCAGCTTCAAACCTATCACTTCCAATTCAACACCCCAATTCAGAACTCCTCCTCTTCAACTGCAGCAAATTGGTTGATCCAAAGGAGTTGAAGTGTTCAAAGTACAGAAGACAGGTGGTTGAAGAGGTGGGGATAAAGGTGACATTTGATATCCCAGTTCCAGATCATCATGTCCCTGATATTTGTAAAGACTGTAATAGTCCTAATGGAAACTGTGCAACTGGGTTGAGGTGCATTTGTCATCCTAAAGAGTGTAGTAAGTTGCTGCTGTTGTTAATTATCATCAATCAATAAGAACTATTTCGTTAATTATTGATGAATGAATGTTGTTTTGCAGAAGATAAAGTGGTCAATATGAGTGGATCCCTCAAGTCTATCAGTTGTGTCGTTTTCTCTGTGGTTTCTTCTTGTGCTTTGATGGTGTTTTTCATACATTCATCACTATAAGTTTCTGTCAATTTATGTTTTTTTTTTTTTTTTTTTAATGAGTTTTTATCAACCTTGCTATATATGTATTTCTGATAATTAGAACCTTCTCTATAGATACATATGTATGCTTCCTCAGTCTTATTTATTTATTTATTTTAAATTTATTTAAAGGCAAAGTTGTAATGAGCAAATTAAACTGAACATAGGTGAAACAAAAACTGGATAGGTTACATTCAAATACAGAAAAGAAACTCTATAATGTGAAAGATGCTTGTTGAGTTGAGACCCAGTGAATGACAGAAGATGTGACATGTCTCACATTTGACAATAATCAGACAAAACATTCTGATTTTACATGAAAAAGAAACCCCTAACATTAACACACAGTCTTGATTTGCTTTGCCTTGCCTTCTTCTTTTTAAATTAAATTATAAAGGGTCTTCATTGTTCATATACAGTAGAAGGGGCTCAGGCTCAGTCCAAGTCTTCAATGCAGTTAAAATATGTTACTGGAGCCTCTATTGGTTTTGAACGTTGGAGGGTGAGGAAAGCTATAACCAAATAATTGAAAAAATCCAACACAAAACATTGTAATGATGACATTTGGATTGAGAGGAATAATTTTTTTTTATTTTTTTTTAGGTGATTATATGTATAATTCATTGGTGATGTTTTTGGACCACTAACAAATATAGCTTCATTCATACTCAATAATTTTATATGGGGTCTCTCTACTATACTCTCGTGTAAGATTTTAAAGATTCTGATATGGTCATGAAATATTTAAACAATTATTTTTCATATTAATAATTATATAATAAAATTTTTTAAAAAAATAAAAGAATCATTTGAATGAGTAATTATTATTTATATGATATAAATATAAAATAATAATAAAAAAAAAAAGGATTTAGATCCAATCTAATCGAATCGCGAAACTGGATGGGTCGGCCCATCATGTTGTTTAAGAATTGGGCTGGATTATATAGTTTATGTAAATAATAAACTTAATCATAATTTCTACTCCGTCATGGTTTTAACCATGTCATACTACCATCATCATTTTGCGAATCCTATGACTTTGAATTTTCTTATATGAACTTCTTTATGAATATACACTACACATCATAATCATGATCCTGAAGATGGCCCGAGACAATGTATTTAAAGGGCTAACTCAACAAAAGTCAAAATGTTTTACTAGAAATCTTATTCATGATGCGTTTGGTGAAACTTTTTTCAACAAAATGAAATGAACCAACAACTTTAAAAAGCTGGTAAACTTACACTAATCAATAAGGAAATTCAACTCAAATTGATACGACTTGTTGTGTTGGGTTGGAGACAAACGAAACTAATTATTCAGACGCTTCGCTTCGCTTAGTTTATTTTTTTAAAAAAAAGTTAATATGAATTTTTTTTTTCCAAGCCAGGAATCGATTTTAATTTCAATTTTTTAAAATATATATATACACTAATTATTACAACCATTCTTACCTTAAAAAAAAAAATAATTATTATTATTTGGCAATTCATTTATTTAAAATATTAAACACCACACACCCAAAAGGAAGGTAATTGAAGAAATGGGTCCATATATATAGAAGAGATTGGGCTGGACATGAAATCAACAACTGCCTAAATGTTTAGAAACTATTCATAATAAATCAGTCTTTTTTTTTTTCTTTTTTCTTTTTTTTCCTTTTAATTGCTATTATGATATTCACTTCACTTCCTATCAAAGCTACCAAACATATTTGATAATGTTGCAAACATATCCTAAACAACAAACTGCCTTGAGCCTGCAAATCCATGTCTTCAAAAGATAGACAGACAAACTGTAATGAAATATGTGTTTATTGAAGAAGCTGATACAAAAATATCATTTTAAGATTTTTGGTGGTTTTCTGGGGACCATCCACCATCACCATGGAATGGCATGTACACACAATGACAAAAGAATAATCAATTGCATTGCATTACATTACACACAATCAAATGATAACAGTCTTCAATGTCAACATACAACCAAATTTTCAGTTCACAAGAACAACCACTTAAACTCACCACCAAGCAACACAGTCAGTCCCAGACTGTAGAGTACATTAGTATTTATGGAGATGTTTGCCATTAACAGGTCACACAGCTTTCCTATTTAAAGGACAAAAGCTGACTTTATTCATCAACATCATCATCCATATCTAATATAACAAAATCATAGTCATGTTATGTATCTGATCAAAACAAATCTTACAGAATCAACAAATGGTATTAATATAACTCAATCAAAATACACTTAAGTTATTGTCTACTTCAATATCATCATCAAAAGAATGATTTTTTTGATTTTGTTGTCCTAGAACCACCAAAGAAAAAGAGACCAAAAAAAAAATAATAATAAACTAAACAGAAGAAAAAGAATTCAATTGAAGATGTTTTCAGGTGTTCTTACAGGCATAGATGACTAAAGAGAATTCAATTCTGTCTTGTTGTTTCTGCAATAACTTCTCTTCCAACCATAATCTGCTATCCAAGCCACTTCTCGTTCTGAACATAAACACGGCATAACCTGAAGCAGAAGGACTAAAAAACCAGTCATGAACATCCCACATCAGATCAACAAGCAAACCATCATCAACAAATATTGTTTGATTCCCTCTGAAATTCCATTGCAATCTCTTTATCCGAATCGCAGTCTTCTTGTCAATACTAACAGATAAAGCTGGATTCTTTAGCCCTTCATTCTCTCCACTGCATCTGATCAATATATCATGTGTCACACCACTCTCACAAAACTGAGCCTTGGTTGAATACAATGTGTTCCCTGAACAATGCTCTTGTCTTGAAATCAAAGAGACTTTAGCAGCAACTGGGGTGTTGTTTTTTACCTTCTTGGTTACAATCTCATCACCCAGATTACCTAAAACAAGACCAATCTCTGAATCCACCATCACCAGGACATAAAACCCTTCTAATGGTTCAGGTCCTGTGCCATACTTAGCAGTTGAAAGATCCCACAAAACTTCAATCTTGGAAGAGCTGGATTCAATTACTTTGTTGCCTTTCTTCTTCCTGAAGAACCTTGAATTGGTGTTGAGTTTGAAAGATGCTGGTGCTGCTGCTTCCTGATGATCATTATTATTATTGCTGTCATCAACATCACCAAAGTTTATGCTCAAACCCTGACCTGTAATGGGGTTTTTGCACCAATTAACAGTTATGAAAACCTGTTTTTTAGTAGAGAGAATGACTCTATAGATAGAAGTGACAGCATTTTGAACAGATGGAATCAAACTTGGAGAGATACAAGCATTGCTTGAGTAGGTAGAGCAAGATGAATTAGACACATTCACAGCGTTTTCACTAAAACATGAAACCAAATCTCTCATTCTGTGTGTGTGTTGAAAATCAAAACAAACAAAAGGGTGAGTGAATAAGTGATAAGAGAGAAATAAAGAGAGATCTGTGTGAGAGAAATGAAATGAAATCAAAAAGGAAAAAGAAGTGAAAAATTAAAGGCTTGACAAGGTAGGTAGTTTTGAATTTGGTATCATCATCATCACATATATTTTTGGTTACTTCAATAATGGAAGGTATTTATTTGCATAATATGGAAACAGAGATAAAGATGACATCAATGGTAGTGTGTTTAATATGATAAGAGGTACCTTAAAAAGCTGAAACTTATCTGCTAAAAAGGAAAAGGAAAGAAGAGACACTTGTATTGAAGCTTACCTAGTTTTGTTTAATTAGTTTTTGTTTTGACAGTTCATATTTATATTAAAAATAAATTGGAGACCTGGTCTGGTCTCTCAATTCAGACCAGTACATGTCCACTGCTTCTCTTGTTTTGTGACATGATCATGCTTACCTTTAATTCTCTGACCTTGGCCTTTTGTGACTATATCAATTACATCATCCCATTCTTTAATTCATTAACCAACAGATAACTAACCTCATAACTTCTTTATTTTATATCATTGTTGGTTAGAAATCACAATTAACTTACCATAATCTCTATTTAGATATTTGTTCAGATTCCATTATATTTGGATATGTATAAAATTGAAAGTAGGGAGAAATAGGTAGAAATCATGTTTTATGTGCAAAAATATGAAAGTGAAGGGTTGGTCCCGGAAAATAAATTTGAGTGTATAGACCCACCAACTACTGCTAGATATGATTAAAAGCAAAGCATATTAATGAGCTAGACTATATTTTTATTTTTTTGATTTTCTCTTCTGTAAAAACTGAATATTAATAAATCTCTCTGGGTGTGTGAGTATTATAATTGGAGGTGGAAAGTTGTAGTTGTTAAGAGAGGGAGGTTCTTTAATAGTTGAGGGTCATGTGGTTGCAGTTGGGAAGAAGCAAAAACATTCAATGCCTATGTAAACCTTTTTTTTTGGGGGGTAAATAACTCCTAGGTTTAAAGATATTGATATGAAAAATCATTTCCACTATCTATTTCCTTGAAAAAAGGGGTTGGTGTTAAAATTGTGTAGCTCAAAATATACCAGTAGCAAAAGTGAAAAGATGGACACATTAAAAGAAAAATAAGAAAGAAAAGCTCTTTTTTTACTAAAATAAAGCAAGTATACAGGTATTATGCTGTGATGATAACATGTTTAAAGATAATAAATTAACACTTAGAAAGATTAATCAAATAAACAGTGAGAGAAGAAAGAGAGTAGTAACCTGTAAAATATTAAAAAGGAGCAAGTGGGGAAGACATTATTTAATTTATTTGCAGGGTTAAGTAACCCAGAAAGAAAGTACTGGGAGCATGTTCTCTCCATTATGACCCCCAGATAGACCACTAAATATACATATATATATATATATATATATATATATATATATATATATATGCACTCTTTAAAAAAATCCTATATATATACATATAAATATATATGTCAATGAATGTGCTTCCTGCTATATGGTTGTGTTATAAGTAAATGTAGCAAGGTAGGGGTCCAATACTAACTTACAAGACTGTAACTCACTCATGTCAATGTCATGCTTAACCTTAATCATTGTCTTCATTTTGATAAAAGCAACTAATTAATCATACCATGCTCAAAATCTCACTAATCTTCCTTCTATTTCAAGCCAAAAACATTCTTTGATTCTTTTTCTAAAAAGTAATAATATGTATTATTATGCATAGGCAAGATAAGTGTTTGTTTACCTGTACTAGCTGCACAAGAAAACACCTCTGACTTGACTTGGCCAAATTCTTCATTGACTTCAGTTGGGATTACTCATTTCCAGCTTATTTTCAATTTTGGAAAAAATAATAATAATAATGGAATGTTTGGTAAAGCATTTCTCTCGTCAAAAACAAAAGGCTGTACATGATATATCACATAAATGCTTTAACAAAAATGAAAAAGGAGAAGAAGAATAACTTGGCA
The DNA here is from genome assembly GCA_031304145.1 of Cardiospermum halicacabum. NCBI lineage: Eukaryota > Viridiplantae > Streptophyta > Magnoliopsida > Sapindales > Sapindaceae > Cardiospermum > Cardiospermum halicacabum. Next base: position 7,472,865 of record CM062390.1, on the reverse strand, counting down.
CATCAAGTAATTACATACTGAGATAATTTGACAGCATAGAATGGAATTTTCAATCATAATTGCAGGAGAGGGAAAAGAATTCAATTAGTAGTTGATTAAATGGATAAAATGATAATTAATTTCTAGGCCTTAGCCTCCATTTTTAGTTGGCAGCAAAGCATGATAAAGGCAAAAGACTAGTGCTATAGTAAATTGTAATTAACATATTGATTTGATATTCAATCATTAAGCAATAATACTCCATTCCATGCTATGCTAAGAAGAAGAAGATTGATTCCAGACTCTTTTTCCTAAATTAATTTATGATAGATAAAGTGTATTCAAAAGGCAACCGTCCCAACTACCTAAAACACAAGAGGAAACGTGAAATCAACAATCAAAAAGAAAATGGAATCCCACTCAATTCGAATTTTTCTCTTTTGGCTTTACTTATTTCCAAGAAATTCTTCACTAACCCAGATCACCAATCTAAGTCTAGCCTAGTTTGATTCATCATCAAATAACACATTTTTATGTCCATTTCATCATATATAGAGTACTACCAAAACATATGATGATAATAACAACTATACAATGACAGTGAATTCTGGAATTTTGATAGATAGAATAGTCAGACAGCTCATGATTGAAAATGGTTTTAATATATGCTTATTCACAAACCACACAACTTGAACTTGCAAGTTGGAATAACAACACAGCTAGCAATATTTCTTTCTTCTAAGAATAATAGATTCCACAGAGCTGATAAAAGAAATTAAAGATTTGAGGATTGTTAACATGATTTATTAGAGGCGTTTAATATTTTCTTTAATAAAAAAAGGCAAATGAATGAAGAGAATAAAAAGATGGCAAAAATATAAGAATAAAGAAAATAGTAAACGTGCCTCTTGTTATTGTTTATTTGTCAGATCTCAGCTTGTTGATCTACTTGATGTCATCAATGTGCTTTGCTCACTTCCATCATGCTCAATCAATGGTAGTACCTAGAGAAAGCTCAGCTCTAACAAATAGCAATTATTAACATCAAATGAGTACATTTAAACACATATCTTTGGATTTAAGATAGCTATTAGGTATGCCAAATAACCTTTATCAGATAATAAATAAACATACAAACAATTATGGGAACTATGCTATCGTTTTCCATTCATTTAAAGTACACCCAGATGCCTGAATTGAATTTTATCTTAAAGTAGTTTCAGTTGTGTGCTAAAGAATTTCCTAAGATCTAGAGTCTGCCAATCGGAATGAGAACATAATATCCTGTTACGATTGCAGAGACTTAAATAATCAAAGTCAGAGCTAACTAACAATGTTGAGTTCCTGGTAGAACTTGCAATTCTGTTAGACTGTACCACTCAACACCAGACAAGTCCCTAAAGCCAAGGCTATGACTGATTTGAATATAGTTTCAGTTGAAGATCCTCACAACTTACTACTATAAAATAAGACAACATGATCCATCTTCTAATAATTTTAAAGCTAAAGAGACACTCAAACCCAACACAACACTTTCCACTGCCTTTCCCTTTTTAATTCTATTGTTGCTATCTGGTATAGCATTTACTAATCTAAAGCAATGTGACATCTCTCATCTACAATCTGCATGTGCATCTCTAGTTATCCTAGCTAATACTTAAAAGAAAACAATAACTATAATGATGCATTAACAGAAGATTAATTTAAACAAGTCAAAGATAATAGATATAAATTTGCAACAAAGAAGTCAAATATATTTGCTGCTTCATAGAAGCTGCTCCAAATTTATTTCCAATCTAGGCTGCATTTGCCGACAAAATTGAATACAGTGAACTTTGTTCTTTCATGCTTCAAATGTAGGGGAGACTTATTCATTAGCTACTATTTACACAGTCTGAATGAGAAATTATGAATGCATTCTTATATGTCGTAAATGATTTAGGGACACTGCCAATATGCCACTAGAGTGTCTTTGATTCAAGAGAGAGTATACATAAGTAAGTTCATTCACACCTAATTCCAGAGTAACTTGTTATATAATTTCAGAACTTGTTAGTATATATCAGTCCAGAAATATAAAATTATTCTTGTTTGCACAAATAATTTGATTCTTTGCAGATTTTCCTTTTCTACAGGATGAACAGCAGTTGAGATAAATTTTTAAGTATATCACAAAAGGTTTCACATAATTATTCTATTGCAAAACTCAATCCCAAACTTCAAAAGTAGATTGAGTTTCTCCTTATTTGACAAATTTTATGTGCCAGTTGAACTTTCCAACCTAACATTCATTTTAACAGAGTAATCTAAAGACAATTTCCATCTCTTCTAGTATCAAAATAGTAGTAGTATCAAATAAACATATCAAAATAGCAGTCGTAATTTTACTCGGGCTATCCTCTCTTCTAATCTCAAAATAGAAGTCACTGTTTCTCCGGCCTAAATTCTTCTCCCCCACATAATACTACCTGAATTCAAAATCATTTGAATGACAAGGAGATAAATTCTAATATACTGATGTATCTCTCAACATCATAACGCCTCCAGCCATCTCTACCAAAAACATTGTATTCCCAGTAAGGACATAACAACGGTCACAATTATAGTGAGATAAAGGATAATACAGAAAAATAACAGTATTCAAGTATTCAAGTTGCCAAGACACAACTCATTGGCTTTCACTTTTGACCAAATTCCAGACCTCTTCTGGACAGGCAAAAGGAAAGAAGTAAATAACTATATTCCTTCCAAAATCACCAAATAAGAAAAGCTACTTCAAGTAGATTTGCAAAGTAAGAAGACTCCTCCAACCATATCATTAAGGCAAAATAAACGGAAAGTCTAGCAGTGTTCCTGAACAATTATGTGTAGTGTACACTGATTCTACTTCTAAAGTGCTAATACAGCTGATAAAGTATTTGATGCTGCTAGGTAAGAAAATATAACTGCCATTCAAACATCAACATGCAAGCTCTTTCATCAACAAACCACACAACTAGCACCAAACCCTTACTTTAAAATCCCCTTTCCTGGGCTCTTCCTTTCCTTTCTCTTTTCCTTTTTCTTTTCCTTTTGTTTTATTTTTTATTTTCTTTACTTTTTCACTATTTCTCTTCTTGAGCTCTTTCAATTTCCTAACGACCAAAATACAAGCATCCAACTGATAAAATGAAAGATATAAAGCAAGAGATCCAACTATTAATATCCACAAAAGTTTATCTGATGGAAAACTAAATTAAGTATCTCATATAAGATTAGCAAACTTAGCTATTTATAGATTCCTTTAGTTCACAGTTTGATAGTACAAATTACTACAATAGAGTTTTCACCAAAGAGAATTGTTATACTAAGTCCACCACAGTAATTCTTTCATGCCTTGAATGAACTGACACACACCTGAATTTAATGTGGCTAAATAATCGATAGAGAAACTAATCTTCGCTGCCTGAATTAGTTATCCTTGTGTTAACGTATGCAGAGACAGCAGAGACATAAATAGCACTACCTAACATTTAAGTGGCATTGTTCCATATAATTAGTCTCCTTCAAGATACCAGAGAAAAATAGCCAAATTTTGCTAGACTCAATAGAATGACAGATCAACTTCCGTGGAGTGATAAGGAAGAGAGGCAACGTCTTCCAACCTTGGATAACAAACTCTGCATGTTATAACAAATTCTAGACCTAAAGATACTGATTATAGCACCTGCTTATCAGAACTATTTCAAAAGCAATAGCTTCAGCACCATAGGTTGCTGATAACTGCAGTTTATCATACTAAAACCACAGCACTAGCAGATACCTGCTCTTATTGGAATATAAGTCATAGTTGCACCAGACAACAGCAAAACCACATCCAGATAATCAGCACTTCCTTTATTCAAAACTTAAATATCAAATGATCCAAAAGAAGCATTTGCAAACTCCTAGAGACATTATATCAAAATGATTAATCAATTTATCATTACGGTAAAGACATTCCAAGAGGTATATTGAAAAATTGTTGACAAACATATTTGGTGGTGCAGGAAACTTTGAAACTCTGGTTACGGAAAGTACCAAACTACATTCCAGATCATAGAGGAGACAACACAAATTTCCACACGAGCTGCTGCTAGATGGGGCTGAGATAATTAGCAAATCTACCTGTCATTGAGTTAGATAAAGAAGTTAATACCAAAAGTGCATGTATCTTAATATGAACAATAATGAACTTTCAATTAATCAATCGAATTCAGACAGATAATAAAGGAGGTAAAGCCCATAGCACCTATACTATTCAAATTTCTACTTTGCATGCAATGAATAAACCCCTTTCCAGGTTACTGAAATATCTGCAGAGCAGATTCAGTACATCAACAACTTCAATTATAAACCTATTGGAGTGTGTATACAATTATTTAATGTGTTGATAATCAAATAATCAAGTGGCCTCAATGACTGCAGATGTGAAAACAAATACTAAACCAGACCTAAAGATATACTTGAAATGTTTACTTGAACTTAAAAATCACAGAAATATCTAATTTTGGTTAAGAAAGAAAAACAAAGCTCAGTGAATAAAAAATTAGAAGAAATCCCCTGCACAGATCAGAGTCACATCGCTCCTACGTTCCATACAGGGCGACTTTTTTTCTAAACTACCAAAATCAAAACATGTATTAATATAGTATGAACTTTCTTCCAAACAAGAGGTTTCCTAGTCAAAAGTAATCGCTTTTTCGGCGATTCATTGTTTCATCTCAACATCATATCATCTACCAAAGTGGTAGCCCACATTACTCAAGCGGGCAAAATTAAAAATCTACACTGCTTTCTGAGGAAAGTCCTCAATATCAAGTGGAAATATATGGATTCTAAATAAGAGATTAGTAAACACAAGGATACACTAAATGATGTCAAGTGACAAAGTCTCTCAACAAACAAACTCCCTCTTCACAAAAAAACACAAAAGAAATGGAGATTTTGCCAATGCAGCCACAAAAGGTTTGTATAAATAAATCAAAAGACAAGCAAAATCACGGCAGATTTGATAGCATAAGCTTTTACTAATATCCCCTTACCTTCACATTTACATCCTTCCAATTACTTTGAGGGCCTATCTTATTTCAATTTATTACTTCTTTTCAAATCTAAATTACCGGGTATAATTCCAAGTATAACGAAAATTCTACCTACATTGGGCAGCTAAAAGAAAATACAAGTTTATAAAGAAGTAAAAACCTTGAATAGACGAGACAGCTTGTGTAGGGAGATTGGAGACGAGACAGGCAGCAGAAATAGCAGTATGTAGTGGAACAAGTGTGCTCAATTCTCGTCGAACAAACCTAACATTGGTCATATAAAATCAAAAATCAGAAATATTTATGAATACAGTTAACTTGAATAGAACAAGACAGAGGTTGAACCTGCCAGGAGGAGGAGGAGTAGGGACAGTGCGATTCTGGAATCTGACACTGAAATTGGCGCCAAATCTTCTCGTTTTAAGAATTGAACGGGCAAAATTGGAAGATGATCTTCCTGCAATTGTAGCTACTCCCATTTTTATTCTACCAAATCAATCAAACCCTAAATTAAAACCTCTCTAAAACCCCTCTATCTTCACTTCAGTTCCGAAGATGTTCACTTGCTTGCTGGTGTAGCCGATTGAATGGGCTCGCGCAGTCCATTTTACACTTGGGCAACCCAGCCCATTTGATTTTTGATGATTTCTATTTTAGACAATTTTTTTTTTTTTAATTTTAAATCGGATATTATAAATCATTCATTTTTACTACAACAAACTTTTACCTTCTTAAATATAAAAATATTTTTAAAATTATTTATTAATTTATAATTTTTTTCCCGACAAAACTTACTCATTCTAGTCATGTATCGTGCCACTTCCTATACCTAAATATACTACCGACTATATAGCACCTATTTTCCAGCTTATAATTGAAACATAAGTCAGAGTTATTACCACATAACAGCAAAGCCACAGCCAGATCCTATATTCAGAACTTAAAAATCAAATTATCCAAAAGAGAGTATTAACATCTAACAAGAGCTGATCATTTCTTTTTATGTGTAGGTAGATACATTGTCATTTCTTCTATCATGTCACAGCTAAAACTCTTCATCAGCCACAGTTGATCTTGTAATTGGAATCGACCATCTACCCAGATGCGCAGTATAATTTATGCATCGGATAATCCCTCGTCCGCTAGGTCCATCTGGGAAGTCTATAACACTAATGCTCCCTGCATCAACATGAAATGAACCCATCCATTCTTTCCCAACATTCAGGCATCGTGCCATCAATGCTATGTTAAGAGCAGGATGACCAACTACAACAACAATTTTTTCCGGCTCAGATTCATCTGATAGCTCGCTTAGCAGTGATTCCCATGCTTTCCCTGACTGATTCCACAGTGTTGTCAAGTCTTCATCCTCGAATCTTCTTAACCAACCAGGCTCAAAAGGTGGAACTTCGAATTTATCCTGTGGAAAAAGCAGACAGGTAAATCAGTTGCATGAAATGCTATAATGATAACATGCAGGTTGCTTTCAAGGTATGCAATGCACTATATAAATAAGAAAGAAGGTGAAGATGATATTATTCTAATCTTTACTATCATTATAGCCCGTAACTGGCAAGAATCCAAGTTTTGATTATGTTTATAAAAGGTGTAGATATTGAGTGATATAAAGTTCAGATGTTTTGCCTTCTTTGATTGTTGAAGGATGCCTTCTAGTCTAAGGTCATCTAATTGCTTCATTTCTACATATCTTGCCACACAATCAGCACCCAAGCAATCTGCAGCTTCTTGTACCTACAATCCAGTCCTCAAGTAAATCAAAGAAAGTACCATTAAGAACTAAAAAATGAATGGAAATTTTCAGAAAAAACAATGTTCTACCATAAAATTTAAATTTACCTCTCAACACAGCCAAGCAAAATAACAAAGTAACCTCACTGGCTGTCTCAAATAATAACATTGATAACATTGATTACAAGCTTACTCTGGAGATTGTGTTGGCTGTCTCAATGCAAGCATTTTCTGGGCTGCTGACTATTGAACTCAATTTTAAATCAAGAAGCAGCTCTGCAGTTTTCTGGGACTGTCAAGCCATTGGCAGAAGAGTTATATGACAGTAACTTTTAAATAAGTTGCATTTTAAAACCTGTATTACCCCAAGCATATTCATAGGCTGATTTGCTGAGTAAGAAAAATTGGCCTGCTCACCATAAGAAGGTCAATGGACCTCAATCAATTCAATTAGGAAGGAAATCACAACTTATGCGAGAACAGGAAAAGATATTAAAAATAAGATAGCTTAGGCATTGGTGTATTGGATAATATAAAGTAAAACCATTTATACCACATAGTTATAATTGTAGCAAGTAGTTTATGATATATTTCAACAAGGGTACAAACTTATAGGCAAAAAAAATGCCATCTATTCAGATGTCCATATTTTTGGTTCAACCTGACCAAATTGTTGCTCAAGTTAATTAGTCTCACAATAGGATTGGTAGCCCCAACACAAGTTCTTGAGGACACCTTACAAATCCTAATCCACCACACTGCCTAGCACAGTTAAAAATTTGCCATTACAATGGCATACTTACTGGTTCTGCATTTCTCGACCCACAATATCAAGTTGTCTACTGTTGTAATTCAATTCCAAAAGGAAACCGTTAAGGAAAGAAGTTGCTGATTACGACTGACAGAATAATTGAACTGGAGAAAAATGGACATTACAGGCTAAATCAGCAATATGAATAAAAACAAATAAATAAACATTCATACCTCTGAATCAACTTGTGTGGACCCATTACAGACAAGTATAATTCTCTTACTAGTTTTTCTGCCCGCAGAGCCACCAGCAGCCACAGGTGAATTGGGTGTCTGCCATGATATTTAAAATTGTTTAAGGGGCAGCATATTTTCAAAAATAAAAGGGTCCGGAGGTTGTGTGAACAATAAGTAAGTCGTAAGCACAAACTACTAGAGACATGCAGAAGTAACTCTTAAAATTGGTTATCCATAATAACATCAAGCAAGTTTGCAACACTAATGTAAATACAATTATCATATTTAGCATAGTTCAAATATATAAGGATTCTTTACTTGAACATAAATGCATTATATAATATGTACACTCTTGTGAGTTAGATACCAGATGTGCTCCCTTGTTAAAGACAAACTTATCAAAATAATAAAAATGATCTATTCTATAATAGTATGCCAGAGTTTTTATTTCAAATATGAACATATGGAACCTTAACAAACATAACAGACATAAGAATAGCAAAGCAATAGAACCCCAATTGTATCCATACTTCAGTAATCCAAAAACTGGTTAGAACTGCAACTGTAATATGAACATGCCTTGAGATGATTAATAGAAAACGCCGAAGTAAGATTAACTGACGGTGTAGTTTTGTGACTCAACAAACAAATGAAGCCCTAACCTTGATAGATCATTAGCATAAATTTTGCTTCTTATGACTCTTTCCTCTATCCCCTTTAATACATAATTTTTTGGTACTAACTTGAATTCTTAGAAGTACTTATCAATGATACAAAGTTCCATTACTAAACCCAATACTAGACTAAAATTTTCTTGAGTGAACAAGACAGAGAAACCTAAACAATGCTTAAGAAAAAATTTCAAAACAGAAGCTTATGACAAGGCCAAATGTCAGCAGCAGCGTACTCAAAGTTCTAACACCCTTGAGAAATATTCTCTACTTGTACAAGCCACACAACAACAACAATTACAAGCGTTAGTCACAAAATTAATTGGGTTTGGCTACATGAATTCTCCACTTTCCATTCTATACCGCAAGCAACAAACTTATCATAAACAATAAATCTGTTTATGGATTCTCATCAGTTAGATAGTCTTCTACCTGATTTAGACGATTGAGACAAATATCTGGGGACTCTCCCTCAACTCGTGGTGTAAAGTCTAAGACACTCACACCACAATTACTCTGAAGTAGTACCCTGAAATACTCTGTCCCCAATCCTGATTGTTGGGAAAGAGAAGAGTGAATTCAAAATGAATACTCTAGTATAGTAAATGAAGTGACAATGAAAAATAGCAGATATTTACCAATTGCTGTGGCAACAAGAGCCTGATTAACAGCATTATGAGCAACCACAAGAACAGACCTGCTTTCATGCGCTAGTATTTGGTTCCAGCAATTCCTCGCTCGTGCCCACAATTCTCTAACTGGATAATGACCATCAATGTTAAAATTTGCTGCATCTAACTGCCATTGGCGATAAGCTACACCAAACTTTGCTTTTCCTTCATGTTTCAGAAGGCCCTAAAATCCACCAACAAACTTGAATAACTATTTACTCATTGGATACTAAAAATGTTAAGATAAAAGAATACACAAACTTGCCTGAAATGAATAAAGATCAATTTCACGCAAGTCGTAATCTGTTAATATCTCTTCCTTGCGGTCGCCCCATATGATTTCAGCTGTTCTCTTCGATCGAATCAGGGGACTGGAAAGAAAGTTTATGACCTAGTGACACGATAGAAACATATAGAACTAGCAAAAAAAAAAACTATAATAGTAGTAATGACAATATGACAAAAGCAGCAGATGCAAGTTTTAATCCCAAATCACTTCTAAACCTACTATCCATCCACAAAAATTTAGGCTTCAAACAAATCTAATTTTCTCAATAGACTACGCAAAAATCTAATTAACAGTAGTGAGATTGAGATCGAAACCTGGAGAAACAAACATCGAAAGAGTCATCAATAAGCATCTGCCTAGAAGTCTCAGCTTGAGCCTCGCCTTTCTTCGTCAAAATCGAGAAATCCGAACTACCTTGGATCCGACCTTCCTCATTCCACGTACTCTGCCCATGCCTCACCAAAACCACTCTCTTCGCCGCTCGAATTCCAGGCAAAGAAATCGCTACTTGCAGTTCCGACTTCAAATTCTTTTCTTCTCTCTCTTGCAAACCCGACGAAGAAGACCGGACGGTGAAGAAACGATTGCGGTTGACGTGGATGAGAGAAGACGTGACCGCAAACGACAGCATTCTATCTCCTCTACTCTACGCTTCGCGCTAATTTCCTGATTTTTGATTTATTAATTATTTAAATTCTTTTTTTTTTATGTGGTTTAAAAATCAACAGGTTAGGTTACCGTTGTTTGTTGTATTCGTACCTCATTGTCATGTATGCATGTAAATAGAAACAACAACAGTGCAATGATGGGTGATAATTAGATGCCTAGCCAAATTGCTATTATCCAGCTCATACACCACACCTCCATCATGGTGGGGTCCTCCTTTGTTTTCCATGCACGTTGCTTTTTCATAAAACACCTCCAGTCTAGACTCAGTAATAATGATCACATGGATCCAATTTAATTCATTTAGTTGTCTTATTAATTTTACACTTAATAATAAAGCAAGCGTTTGTTTTCTCATCCAACAAAACTGGGAAAACAAAACTAACGCCTTTAAATTCTCCGGTAACGTGGCCTGATCATACAAGACAAAACACATGTGGTTTTTTTATGACATGTTTCGAATTAATCTGTACTTGTAATTAAAAAGATGCTTGCTTTTTTCATTATTTTTTTAAATTTTTCTTTTATAGCTTTCTAATCGATTCTTGTTTTGTCTGTTCATGTGAGTTTGGTCTGGTATCATGATTGATTCTTGTTAGATTCTGTTTGGATCTCCTTCAGAGGAATGTCCGTGCTCTTGTTCCCACTCTTTAGGAGATTATTATTCTAAATTCAAGTGGACTATCATGCTTAATTAAGTGTTATATATATATATATATATATATATATATATATATAATTTATTTCAACACTTTTATACTTGACAAGTGCATTGCCTTTTAACAATCTTTTAATGGGTAATTGCCAAAAACCTTTCAAAAAGTCACCGGTTTTCATACGTTGTACCGAACCGCTATATTTACAAAATCAAAACTGTTTTCTGTTATGATTGGATGTTTTCTGTGAATAGGGCGGTTTGACACAAACGTTTAAAAAATAGTGGCAAAAAATCAAACGTTTCAAATTTTAGAGAATTTTTTTTTTATAATTATTCTTTATCAATTCTCTAAATGATATTTATACGTTTATCACATCTCAATTGGAGGATATATTATGATTTATAAATATAAATGTGATATTATTTAGGGGTTTTTCATAATATAAAATTTTAAATTATTTTTTAAAAAAAATTTATTTAACTAGTTAGATTTCAATTGTTCCACATTTTACTTCATATTTTATCAAAAGTAGTTTAATTCAAAAATACAGTTTTATTTATTTTTATATTTAAATATTTAAATTAATTTAATTTATTAACATGTTTATTTCTTTAAATTTGATCTTTTTAATACATATATATATATTTTTTATTTTTATTTATATTTTATTCCATTCATTTTATATTATAAATTACGAAATTAAAATTATTAGAATGAAAATTCATGACAATATCAAATACTTTTAAAATAAATGAATAATTATTCTGCACTTTAATTATAATATATAAAAATTAATATTTAAAATGATAAAACTAAAATGGTATACAAAATATATTACCAATTAGAATGATGTAAATATATAATTTATAATTAATATTCAATTATTATTACTATAACTCTAACAATTATTAAAACATGTAAATATCTATATTATTAAATAATAATTGACAAAAAAAATCTATCACTAAATTAAACTTAATAAAAGAAAAAATAAACGATTATAATCCTGCATTATATATCTCCATCAAATATGAAAAAATATTGCAAATTCTTCAAAGTAAGTTGGGTAATCACGCATTATATATTTTCTTATTTTTCAAATATTATTCTGCTCACGTGCAATTATAGTTTATGCTCACTTGCTATTTTGATATTTATATTTTATTCCATTAGTTTTATATTATAATTTTATTCTTTATAAATAAAAAAATTAATAAGATAACATATATATATATATATATATCATTTAGAGAATTGATAAAGGGTTTTTATAAAAGAAAAAAAAATCTCCAAAATTTGAAACGTTTGATTTTTCACTACCTTTTTCAAACGTTTGTGTCAAACCGCCCCTAATAACAGAAAACATCCAATCATAAAAAAAAAAAAAAACAGTTTTGGTTTTGTAAATATGGACGATTTGGTACAACGTTTGAAAACCGGTGGCGGAAAATCAAATGTTTCAAAATTTTGGACGGTTTTGACAATTATCCCTCTTTTAATTATCCTTTATAGCCAAAAATCAAGGCATGGAAGGAGGGTTTAAGTTTTTATATAAATATAATGTAGGTGTCGGGCCATGCAAATCCTAGCGTAATCTTCCATTACATTCAGTGTCACATAAAGCTAGATCTTCAAGTCAATCGCTCAGTTGAAATCCCATACAACACGCACATATAAAACCTTTACTATGAACATTTTTATATATGTGAATAAAATAGAGTTTGATTTTGTTACTATTACGTAGATGTTCATGTCACTTTTACCATAACTGGCCTAGACAACTTTGACTCCATTCTTTTTCTTCACTATAAAAGCTGCCTTCATTAATCATCACAACAAAAATCCTTAATAATCACACTAGCACAAGCACGTAAACCATATAATGCTTCCTTTTTGTTTTCTTTTTCTTTATAAAAATTATTTTAAAAATGGAAAGAAAATGTTAATGAATGAATATTTCTATAAACATTTATTTTTTAATATATTGGTGGAGACTTTTGAGTATGATTTTTTAATTTAAAATAAAATACCCTTTATTTATAAATAGAAAATATTAAAATAGATGAAAATCGTTTAAAAATGAGATTTTATCAAAAATAAAAAATATATTTTTTTAATATGTAAAATTTATATTTTCTTTTTTAAATCTCTTTATTTATTTATATATATATATATATATTCAGTCTATATCATATCAAATATTAACTTTGTTAATACATTAGGCGTTGTGTGTAATGTTTGACTTCATTACCCGGTGACTTGGAGACGTAGTGGCAAGATACTACATTATTATTGTATCGGTATTAAAGTTGACCACTAACTCCGCAAATTTATGCTTTTCAGTATGTCTTTACTTGCATATTTTCCGAACAAATTTTCCGGAAAATTATTCATTATGAGATTGCTCAAATCCAAGTACGTTTAACTTGGCAGTTCTCATATTCTGAGTTCTCGAAAAATAATATGCACATTAGTAATATCAGTAGTAATTCAATTCCTTTCAACGCCCTCATTGTAGTTTGCACAACCTTTCCAGAATATTTACCCCACTAGGCAACTGCCTGAGCTCTTCCGTTCACAAGCGCACCTCACGGTCACGGTCGTAGGATTGGTCTGATACCATTTGTAATGTTCGACTCCTGCCCTCGGATGACCCAAGGCACAATGGTCGGGCAACACCTCGTTACTTGATCGGTCTTAAAGCTGACCACTAGCCCCACAAACCACCATAACTCTTTCCAGCATGCTTTTACTTCACACGTATACTTTCTATACAAACTTCACGGAAGTTCATCCATCGTGAGATTGCTCCAAGTCAAGCATGCTTAATTTTGGAGTTCTCATATTTTAGGTTTTCGAAAAACAATGTAACAATGTGCAAATTGGTAATATGGATAGCAATTCAATTTCTTTTAACTCTTTCTTAATTTTGGGGTGTTGCAGTGTGATTGTCTATATTGATGAATCAATTATGATATAAAGACTATCTTTTTTTTTTACTATCTTTTGGCTCATTAATTTAATTAAAATTTTAGTAAAAATGATAATATTTTAACATTAGAAACATTATTTTGGGTGTGTGATTTGAGTATATTGATGGACCCATTTTGATTTAGGGACATTGGCAAGGTCCCTATTCTAATTTAGGTCCCTTGTTGTTTGTGGCCGAAGTAAGACACGTTTGATATTTTGGGTATTGTCCCGTATTAATGTGGGTTCACTAGATCGTTGTTATGTTTCAATTTTGCGATTGCATCTTAAGGGCTAGATATGAATTGGTTAAGTTTGTATCTATATTGGTGGCCCTAATGCTTCACTAGCATATTTTTAAAGGTTTTACTGTTTTTCACAGGTGTCACTCATCATTGTAATCGTCCAACTGACCTAACGATTCAAACATACTAACTTGACTAGTCGATTGTGATCTAACTTAGTTGCCTACCGTAAAATGTTATTGTGATCACAATATGTTATTGAGATATAATTCGAATGCATGCCGAATATGCCGAATCAGTATTTGTATTCACAGAAACTCTTTTCAAGGAAACCCTAATCCTCATTCTCTAATATTTGCAAGGAACTAACAATCTCACCTAGTGAGACAATGTCCATATATTAAAGGGTTAGAGTCTGCAATTAGATTGAAACCCAACATAAATCACAACTTATTTATATAATTTAATTATCATATTAGGAGTTGCTACTTATCACTCGATACAAAATATTAATTATATTTCAATTATAATTCCATTTGCATTTAGGTTTTATTCTAAATATATAAGATCTAAAAAAAATTAATAAATTATTATATATAACTTATGTCGTTTCCAACACACTAAAATATAAATATATCTGTTTAATATATAAAAATAATAATTTAATTTCAATTAAATGAATTAATCAAGTGAAAAGAGAATAAAACCTGAATGAACTAGTTAGTTAAATTGATCAACTAAAGCAGCGTGGCCAAAATGTTAAAATCGACATGTTTGTTAATGAATCGGTGTCATGATTCATCCAACATTCATATCACAAGTGATTTTGACATAGAGTTAAACTTACATTCATTTTATTTAAATTTAATCCAATTTTCAGGAGAATGGTCAGATAAACGATGAAATTGAATTGAATAAAAACGATAGAAACAGAGAATAATAGCAGCGAGACCATGCTGGTGTGTTTTCAGACAAGGAAGTCGTCATTAGATTACAAAATCTCGACATTATTATTAATTAATTACATCATCCAGTTAATTTCGCCAAACCACCAATATAAATTCTTAAACGCGTATTTAGCTCCTCCATCTCTATCTCTCTGAGTTGTCTCTCCACTCCTGTCTTCACTCACTTCACTCACTTCACTCACTCTCTCTCTCCCTTCAAAACCTCACTTACTTCGCCAGATCTACTCATTTCTCCACTTGCATTTCAAGATGAGCAACTAATTTTGAATTCACCCACACACTCTCCTCCATGTCCACCTCCGACCCACCCAAGGCCCGACCCAAGCCCGGTCCATGGCCACCCGCCCCGGACTCTGCTCCCGAGCCACCTTCTTCTTGGGCTAAACGCACTGGCTTTCGTCCTAAATTCTCCGGCGAGAGCAATGTCACTGACTCCGGCCAGATTACCTTTGCTCCTCCGCAACCCGATCTCGAACCCGGTCGTACTCGGAACACTAGTACCGCTTCCACGGCGAATGCTACACCTGCTACTCCTGCTGCTGCTGCTCCTGCTGTTCCTCCTTCGCCGGCTGGTAATGGCGAGAGTGACAGGCCGACTTCGGCTGCTGCGGCGGCTTCTAGTAAGGACCAGAGAGTGAAGAGGAGGAAGGAGTCGGATAAGGGTTTGAATGTTAATGGAAATGGAAATGGGAATGGAAACGGGTCGGGTCCGGCGGGGCAACAGCCTGATTCTAATCAGCAACAGCAGAGAAGAGCTTCGAGGAATGAGGATGTTGTGGTTGATGGGATGGATGATGATGGCTTTCTTGCTAGAACCTCTCATATGAAGTATAATCTTAGAGACAGTCCTGGTCTTGGTGAGATTTGCTGATAATTTAGTTTTTGTGATACTTGTTTAATACTGGAATACTATTGATAATTTTTAAATGTATGTAACAGAAATAGTACATACAATACAACTTGTGTCTGTAATTAAAACATACTGTTATTTATTATTTGATTTAATGTTGATTTAAGCGGTAATTTGTTTCCCGATGTTTTTCAGTTCCTATTGGCTTGTATGGATTCCAGCATTATCTATCTATGTTGGGTTCATTGATTCTAATTCCACTTGTCATAGTTCCAGCAATGGGGGGTACTCAAGTGAGTGAATTCACACCTTTGTATTTTTTTTGGTCGGATTACAGTCTTTGTAACTGCTGTGTTAATTGCTTTGCTTTGCTTCGTATAGGAGGATACTGCAATGGTAGTCTCTACAGTTCTTTTTGTCTCGGGTGTGACTACACTATTGCATACATCTCTTGGATCAAGATTGCCTCTGATACAGGGTCCATCATTTGTTTACCTAGCTCCGGCATTGGCGATTATTAACTCTCCGGAATTTCAAGGATTGAATGGAAATGTATGTTTCTATTTTTGTCTTTTAATGTAGTCGGTGATGGGTTCCTTTGTGGGAATGCATGAATAGAATAGAGCTGATAGTTTTGATTCTACTTGGTGTTGGATTTTTTTAATGATGGTGGTTAGAGCGTTGCTTGTTTCACCATCTTTAAACTATTTCCATATTGTTTACTTGCTTTGTTGTCTGTATATCTTCTAAAGTGCCTTTTCATGATATCCCTAACCTCTATGATAATGGAGGTAGCCCTCATAGGGAGTACATCGTTGCCTATTAGTTTCACTTATGAGCTAGTTAGCTTCAATTTTTACTGCATGCTTCTATATTCTCTTATTTCGATTCCATCTTTTTTACTGCATGCTTCTTTCACTCTCTCACCTAGTTCCTATCCTGCATACATAGAAAATACATAATTACTTGAGCATCTTGAAGATCATTGAGCTAAAACGAGGTTTTTGATGCATGAGACTATGAAACTGATAGGTCTGGGTCAAAAAGTAGAGTTTTCTTTAGTATACCTGGTTGGCCTTTAGAAACTTCTTCTTTAAAATGCCATAACTAAGAAAGAAACTGGTGGGATGCTTGTATTTTATTTATTTTTTACCTACACACATACTTGCATATATATATGTTTATTTATACATATGAATATATCATGTATATATATAAACGTGGATACATATATTTGGCTTTGGTCTGCTTTATGCTATATATGTAATCATGTACAGTAGTATTTTTGTTTCTTTTGTGTTTAGGTCGTTTCACTTACTCATCTTCTTTCAGTTTAATTTTATAATAAGGTACTTCCTAGGTTTTTATTTATTTATTTTTCAGTTATACACTTTCTTGAGTTTTATTACTTGTATGACAGAACTTCAAGCATATAATGAAGCAGTTACAAGGCGCTGTTATTATTGCTTCTGCTTTCCAAACGTTTCTGGGATACAGTGGACTAATGTCAATTCTGTCGAGGTACATTCTTGTGTATTTTCTGCTTCATATTTTTCAAATGTATTACGTGGTTTCACTTTATTGTTGGTGCATTTTCTAAGTGATAGCTACTGTTGTGTTGTCGACCTGATTAGGATCAAATGATTTAAAATACTTCAATTTTCTTAAGAGTTGTTGGTTGCTCAAGTCAGGTGAAGCCAATTTCCTTATAGATTTCTCATTGGGAATTTCGTTTTAGTTTATATGAGTTTACCAATAATACCATTAATAACTGCTCTTGGCAAATGGCTAACAGTTATTATTATTATTTTAATTTATACTTGGAATATTTAAAGGTTTCTTTGCAGCTGGTTACTTAAAAGATGCAGTTTCAGGGTTGCATGATCTATTTATTACAGATGTGAAATCATTTTTAGTTCAGGAAATCTAATATCGGAACCATTATTCTTAAGCATAGAGTATCTATTTGTTGATTGAGGGTATCATTTAGCCTATCCAGAGTATCAAACGTAGCTTTCTCAATAGTTTAAGGTTTTAGCTATATCGTGGCTCTAGTGAATTTGATATTTCAGTTTTTATCAGGTCAATTGACTCTAGCAAGTGAACTGATGTTTGACATGTAGATACGGATCATTATTTTCTCTTTAATCGCCTACATGCTTCTCCTGTGATGGAATAATCTTTTCTGCTTTCACATCTTTGATATCTTGAAACTTACTCCTTTACTGGACCATCATCTATCATGACTGACTTATAGGCTTTTGCTTTTGTTTCGCTTTATGCTGGTTTTGATGAACCGATATGTTATAGGGTTTAATTCACTTTATGTCAGGCCTTATAGTTTGTATAACTAGTAATTTGCTTTAAGAATGTATAATTTCTTAGTCATTGAAGTTGAATTTTACTTTCTAGTGAAGGTCTATCCGGGGAACTAGTGGATTATGGCTTAATTATTTCAGTTATGTCAATGATGTTGACCATTGATGAATTTTATTTTATCAATCCCTGTTTAGACGATCTCATCTTTGTTTTGACCAGAAAAATTCTCAGTCACTTGTGTTACCAGCTACTTTGAGATGTCATTTGCAAAAAGAATCATCCCTATAGCTTCCATTTGCTCTAATTTTGTACATTCTTCCTCAAACCAAAAACCCAAGTTATAATTAACTCATACTATTTGTTTGGTGTTTTGTGTTTACAACCATTTGTGAGTTGTTTGAGTACTTTATTTACTATTAGTTACTAGAGTATTTATTTACTAATAGTTACTAAAGGTGCGCCTCAAGTTGACGAAGCGCGCCTTAAATCTTACACCTCCTGCTTTAGTCTCCAAAACCCCTTTGCACCTCAGTTAAAATAATGATCTTTATGCTCATGTTAAGTTTTTGGAACCTAGTTTAAGAAGCTAAACATTTACTTAAAAATATTATGATTTGTCTTGAACATCCTTTTCAAATGAAAACTTCAAATCTATATTTCCAGTGCAGACTTACTTGTGCAGTGACAGTGTCAGATCTATGCTTCCAATGCAGACTAATGGTTGCTGATTAATTACTGAACTTATTGCCAGTTCATTCTTTTGTACTTCTCTAGCAGCTTTAATCTGCTATAAATGCTCTGGTGCCTGGCCTTGGTCTTGGCCTTATACCAATTTTTTTCATGGAAAAAAACCTTGAAAATACAGCATCTCTAATTCTAAATGTTTTCTGAATTGGTTTTGAGGCTTAAGATCTTATAAAATATATAACTAAATCACTTTTGTCTCTTCTTCCCAGGTTGATCAATCCAGTGGTTGTTGCCCCCACTATTGCCGCTGTCGGTCTTTCTTTTTACAGTTATGGTTTCCCCCTTGTTGGTTCTTGCCTTGAGATTGGTGTGCTGCAGATAGTGCTAGTGATTAGTTTTTCTTTGGTAAGTTTTGGTCCAAAATTTTACTTGCATCTGGGTTCTTCCATTATCATTTTCACAGTACCCTAACAGTATTTTCATTCTGCTAAAGATTATATGTACCCTCAAATTGTTCTTAGTTGAACAGTGTTCCAAAGTTTGAAGTTCTCATTCTTTCCTTTTGCAGTACCTAAGAAAGATTTCTGTCTTGGGTCATCGCATTTTTCTAATTTATGCGGTATGTTCTTGGTTTTGTATGATTCTTTATCACAGTTTGCTCTCGAGTGTAATATACCCTATATATGCTGCAGTAGATTTTCTGCAAGACTAATGCTGGTGCAACTTTATGTATAGCCAGGTTCCATTGGGTCTGGCAATCACATGGGCAACTGCATTTCTTTTGACTGAAGCAGGAGCCTATAACTATAAAGGCTGTGATGCAAATGTTCCTACGTCAAATATAATATCTGAGCACTGCAGAAAACATGTCATCCGAATGAAGCATTGTCGAGTTGATACTTATAATGCATTGAAGTCTTCCCCATGGTTTAGGTTTCCTTATCCACTGCAATGGGGAACTCCTGTTTTCCACTGGAAGATGGCTCTTGTTATGTGTGTGGTCTCCGTAATTGCTTCAGTTGATTCGGTTAGTTTCCTTTGTCTATAATGGTGGACTGTCTTGGTGGTTTCCAGTTGGAACATCTGTCGGAACTTGTTTCTTTGTTTTGCACTTGTCACACTCATCTTGTATTTTGGTTACTTTGCTCATAATTATTCTATGTTTGACATCTGATGCTTGTAAACTTACTTAATCTATGAATGCTAGTAAGGTGGTTGTTCATGTTAGCGGCTGTTACAAAGAACCTTCTCTCTCTCTTTTTCCTTATGTTTGTATGATTGCTCTTTCTTTCCACATTTGAAATGATATCATTTTAGTTCGAATATCCAAAACCCATTCTGTGCTTTTCTGCAAGCCTAAGCTTCTTGGTGTCACAGGAAGCTTAGGGCTGTGTCCTTATGTGATTATAGATGAATTTTTCATGTGTTTGTATGGGTTCAGTCCAATAATCAAGGCCTTTTTTGCTCTTCTGGGTAACTAGCAACTAACTTGTCTCCTGATGTCGACTTAATTTTTGAAACCTCTTGGACTAGCCTTGTCATCTAAAATTAGCATCCACAAAATCAATGTGCAAGTAGATTGTTATTCGGTTTATGAGCTACCCTGAAACCAATCTTCTCCATGCATTGCAAGTTTCTGTTGAATCTTTCTTGCAGACAATAAAGTCCTCAGTCTTGGATGTATGGATTTATTAGCTGAATTGACATGTTTTGGTGCAATATTTTTTATTTAACTTGCATCGTAAAATTTTAGTTTAATTATGCAACTCTTGCATAGAATTTGCACATGTGACCTATGGCAATATAATTTGTATTTTTGAACTTCTTAGGTTGGTTCATACCATGCGTCGTCATTATTGGTGGCAGCCAGGCCTCCGACCCATGGTGTTCTAACCCGAGGGATTGGTCTTGAAGGCATTTCTAGTGTCTTGGCTGGCTTATGGGGCACAGGAACTGGGTCAACAACTCTGACAGAAAATGTGCATACCATCGCTGTGACAAAAATGGGAAGCCGTAGAGCCATAGAAGTAGGTGCCTGTATCCTGATAGTCCTATCACTTATTGGTAAGTTCATTTGGATTAGTGATTTTAACTTTTACGTAAACATGTTTTCTACTGATTCTACTTCAAGGACTTGATAGCAGTGGAAAGTGTACTGATAAAACGTTAGTAAAAAGACATCCAGACACTGTTTGTTTAGGTAACCTAATGTCAAAAAAACTTATGAAATAACAGTGCCTGTTTTGTCCATATGCAATTTTATTAAACAAAATCAATATATTTATTTGATGGCGATAGTTTGTTTTTTCTTGGAGTTCTCTCCGTGTTTGTGTTAAGAAATTGTTTGATTAGTTAACTTTAGTTCTTCCATTTAGATAACTTGTTTGAAATCATTCCAGCAATTGTCAACCAAATCAATTGATCTGCAAAAGAAAGCTTCTTGTCAACTCTCGTATTTTCTATTCTCTTCATGTTTATCTAATTTTACTTCTTCATTCATGCAGGTAAAGTTGGAGGGTTTATTGCTTCAATTCCGGAAGTCATGGTTGCTGCCCTCCTTTGTTTCATGTGGGGGATGCTTGCGGCTTTAGGACTTTCTAATCTACGTTACAGCGAAGCTGGAAGTTCTAGAAACATAATTATAGTTGGATTATCTTTATTTTTCTCCCTTTCAATACCCGCCTACTTCCAGCAATACGGTATCTCTCCAAACTCCAACTTGTCAGTTCCAAGTTACTTTCAACCATATGTTGTGTCATCTCATGGACCAATTCGCAGCAAATATGGAGGGGTATGCAACTTCCCTATTCTTTTTATATCTAAAACCTAACTGGAGAAGAGTCATAATCAATTTTGGACCAAATATTGCAATTTTCATCTAAACATGAAACTTTCCCATGTTTCACCAACCAATTAGTACTAACATCTTGATTCTCTTAGGACTTACAAAATTTACTCAAAATGCTGCAGGTGAATTATGTCCTGAACACACTATTATCATCAAACATGGTAATTGCATTCCTCTTTGCTGTCATCCTAGACAACACTGTCCCCGGCGGCCAGCAAGAACGTGGAGTATACGAATGGTCAGAAGCTGAGGCCGCAAGGAGGGATCCAGACGTCACCAAAGACTACGGATTGCCCTTCAGAGTAGGTAGAGTATTCAGATGGGTAAAATGGGTTGGACTCTAGAACAGAAGGTTTTGTTGTAGATGTTGCCATAAGTTATCTTTAAAAAAAAATTCATTAAGGTCATCTAATGCGGAAGGTAAGAATGTTGAGTCATGTCTTGATTTATAAGGCGAGTTACCTTAGATGGTCTCGCATGGTAAATAGTAGTAGTATGCTTGAAAACTCTCTTTCTTTCTTTTTTCAATTTTTTTTTATTTACACTTGTTCTTTGGAGGTCAGTTTCAGGACAGTAGGAGAGGTTGGTCTTATAGAGATGAGCTATATTTTGTGTAGATTTTCAGGATCCATAGGGATCTTTTGGTGTTGTAATTTCTAAATTCCAAAACTTGTATGTAATTTTGAGCTACTTGAAATAGCCTACAATGTCTGGCTTTGGCGTATTTGTATATTTTTCTTTCTTCTGATGCTCATTCTATTTTAAACGATGTGAATTTGGTAAGTCAAAACACAAAAATAGAACTTTTGGGTTTCAATTCTGTGAGTTTCGGGTTAACATCGCATCTCTATAGTATATAGCCTAAAAACTGAACGAATTAGCTAAGGTACCGAATTCTAAAGTTGTATTTGTTTTTCATTTACATGTAAATAGGACATAAACAACCATTAAGAAAAAGAAATGTGTGAGGATCATAGTATTTTTAGACAATAGCTAATATTAAAGAAAAAGACATTTGTCGTGAAGAGACGAATCTAAAACAAGGGTGGTTCAATTAAATTTGAAAAACGGACATTAAATAAAAAACAAAGGCAATGTTGTGACCTTAGCTTGGTCAAGTTCGATGGTCCACGCGTTGTGTGTTTGTGTTACACTCACACGTTTTTCATTTTGATACTGTTGAAAACGTGTCGTTCTCATTTTTAATAACTTGAAGTGGTTAAATCTTAAGGAATTTTTTATAAAAATTTTAAATGGTAGGTGGCAGCCAAGCAAAATGAAGTTATAGTCAAGATAAAATTAGGGGAAAAAAAAAAAAAAAAAAAAAGAGAGAGAGTGTACAGTAAAATTTATCATCCGCCGTTCAAATATTATTTTAGATTTATAAAATTTTTAATTATCATTCTATAAATAATCAAAATTATTCATCTATTTTTTTTACGATTATTTTATAAATTCTTTTTGGATATATAAAATTTTTATAAATTTGTAAAGCAGCAAAAAAAAGTTATTTTAATTAATTCAATTATTTTTTAATATTTTAAAATTTTAAATTTTATATATTTAAAATATAATTTATTAATTTAATAAAAAATTTAAATAGTTAAAAATGTTTTTAAAATTGAAATGAATTGTGATGATGAGGATGTAAGGAGGGATTTAAATATTTAAGTAGAAATTCGGGCTAAATTGATAATTAAAAAATTTTAATAGAATGGTAAATAGAATATTTAAAATTTTTTAAATTTTTAATTAAAATTAAAACCATTTTATAAACTTATTATGGGTTAAATATAATTAATTTTTGAAATAATTTCAAAATAAAAGTTATTTGTTCTCATTGAAGATTAAAAAAATAATAATAACTACTTCCACATTAGAATAGTTTACCTGATTTGTATGTATAGCACTCAAATGTAACAAATACTCTACAACTATATGGATAGAATTTATACAACAGCTACAACCTAAACATGCCATACTATTTATGACTATTTCAAAAATTCAGCTACCAAACAAAGCATTAGTGTGATTCATTACTGTAATTTCTTCCGACCTTCATCAAAACAATAATAAAAAAGCTTTCTTTAAATTAAAATAATAATAAAAGAAAGATGAATTTAAAGCAATATTAAGTGAAGTTGAAGTTAGTATTATGTTTTAATAAGGAAAAATTATAATTTAATAAAAGCAAAGTCACGTTTTGGTGGTAGTTGAGATGAAAAATTCTAGTCAATTCAAAAGGCTATCTAGAGTATGCCAAAGTTTTTATGATTAATTAATTAAGGTTGATGATTTCTGGTCACATATTAATCAAATGCTTCTCCAATTTGATACCTACTTTTTATATTTTTGTAAAATTATTTCTGATCCCGGACGGCTGCAATTTAATTTCTATGAATTGGATTTTTCGTATTTTAAGCACGGTGATTTGATACTTGTGAAATAAATAAATATTAATATTTAAGCCCCTTTGAAACGAACGGTTATAATTTTATTTTAAAATAATAATAATATTAATAAAATTTTAATACACTTTCAGTAAAAATCAATTGTTATCATAATATACAGTTTAAACCCGCCTGTATTTTATATAGAACCGGTAAAGTCGTTGTCCAGTGGGTTGACTCGTTTAATCCGCATGTGGATCAAGTTATTGTAAAAGAAATTTGCTCGCGTCATGAAAATAAACTCATTTAATATGGTCTGTTAATCACGCGTTTATGTGTGTTTGCTGGTATAAATCGGAGGTTAGCCCGCTAACTCGTCATATTAAAAAAGATATTTTTATTTTATATATTTAATTATATAATATTAAAAATTATCTTCATATATAAATTTTTATTAAATAATCTTTTCATAAAATAATTTATTCCATTTAAAAGTTAAAGTTTAAGGTATTAAATTAATTATAAATTACCAAAATAATAAAATTAAATTATTAAACTCTAATTTAATGATTAAATGAATTTAAACCGTATTAATATGAAATTACTTATTATATAATATATATTATTTTTAAATTTTAATTTTTAAGGTTTTTTTTTAAAAATTAATGACTTCCAGGCTGGCCCATTTAACCCGCAATTCGTGCGGGCTGCATTAGGGTTGGTAAAAAATCAACCTAGATAGTAAAAAAGCTTACGTGGGCTAATTTGTTTAACCCGCAATTCGTCAGGGCTGAGTTAGTCCATTTACCAACTCTAATTTTATGTTGATATGGAAACTTAAGTTACTATTCATTTAAATAAAATATGGTGAAAATTATTGAAAATAGGTCATCTAAAGTTTGAATTATTTTTATAGGTCCATTTTCAAAATTTTACAAAAATAAACTTTTTGAAAGTTTGATTTTCAAAAATAAGCCGCGTTGACAATTTTACCTTCCACTTGAAGTTTTAATTTCACTTCACAAATTCTGAAATCTCTTCATACATCTTTGAACCTAGATCAGAAATAAAGTAACAACTAAATCACAAATTCTAATTTCATATCAGAAATGTGTGATCGTGGATCACAAATTTGTGAAGTCTGCATTTTTTAAAAATGTTGAGTTGAGGGTAAAATTGGAAGCACAGCCTATGAGATGCAAATTAAACTTTACCAAACTTATATTTAAAAGTTTTTGAAACTGAACCTATAAATAAAATTCAAACTTTAAAAAACTCATATATAAAAAAACTCTAAAATATTATTTTATTTGAATCATTTAAGTTTATGATCCATTTAGAATTGGACTATACATGATTATGAACCGTCCATGTTTTGATACAAAGATAAGATAATTAAAATATATAAATATATTCTATATTAAAAAATAAAATTTATTCTCACACAAATTAAAATAATAAATTGTGAATCTCAACATTCTACTTTATAAAAACCAAAAATTCTTAGTGAAATATAATATATTGAAAAGAAATAAATTTCATTTATTTATTAATAACATATTTTAATATAAATATAGTAACAGCACATATTAATTCAAAAAAACTCGTGTAGATGATGTTGCTTGATTGTAAAATAAGTGTAAAAATTTATAATTGTTTGATTAATATGATTTGATATATATATATATATATATATATATATATATAAAAGCTTCTTTTTTATTTTATTTTTTTTTATTAGAATTGAAAAAATAAACAAAGAACATTAAATTATTTAATAATTTATTAAAGAAAAAATATATTGAATTATTTTCTACTAATTTAAAATTAATTTTTAATTTTTTTTTAAATGTTTCGTTTTCAATTTTATTGAAACACAATAATAAATATTTTATATTTTATATTTATACCAATGATTTTCTGTTTGATTCATATTTAGTTTTTGAGATTTTAAAATCGAAACCAGATATTTAAACTTGTTACTTTTATATTAAAATATTTATTGACGAACAATTAACCCATATCTTAAATATTTATATTGAAGTAAAATAAAGTAATGATTAAGATATATTGTGGTGAAAATGATATTTACACTATTAAACTTTAGATATGTGAGAAAATAATTTAATATATATATATATATTAGAAATAACTTAAAGGAGATAAAAATTAGAAAATATATTATAATAAAAGTATTTAATTTGTATTATATATTTTTAAAAATTTTGAAATATATATGGAAAATCTAATAGATTAGAAGAGTATATAAATTGATAATATATATTAGTGAAAATTTATTAAAATATATCTTATCATGATGCATAATTTTTCATAGATTATATGCATAATTTTTCATAGATTATAACAACTTATAATTTATAATATGTATTTTTAAAAATATATATGAAAATAAATTGTATCTGATTTGAAAATTCCAATATATTATATCAGTATAAAACTCATACTATATATTTGTAAAAATTAAATAAAATATACCATAAATGAAATAAAAATTTCAATAGATTATAACATTAGATAATATTATATATATTTAAAATTTTATTAAATATGTCCTGTCATATCGCGGGGCGCTGCCAGTCTCTTTTTTACTCATCCAAACAACAATTCCTGATTCCCTCCCAAGCTACATGTATACAAAAACTACGGAATATTGAATAAGATATAAAAAATTTAAATGGATGACCTTCAATTTTTTTTAACTTATCATTTTTACCCGAGCTACCCAAATACTACTATTATAAAAGCTTTCTTTCATTTCTAAACTCATATAATAACATGTCATAACCTTTAAAAGATTATTATTTATTTTTTTGATTCCAATTATATATATATATATATATATATATATATATATATAAAGATTACAAATTATAGTGACATAGCTGGAATTTTTCCATTAAAAGTTGTAAAAATATGCATATATTTTACATTTATGTCATTTGGTGGAAGATTGGAACATTACGTGAATACAACAAAATCAATTGCTTTGTAATTTTTTTTCCACATTCTTCACTTTTTAATGATAAAGTAATAATTTTTTGATTGGCAATAATTTTTTTTCATATACCATACTAATATTTTTTTAATAAAAAATCTATAAATTTCTCTCAATTCCTTCTCTATTCTCTCCAACATATGGATTGATATATTTGATTATATCTCTTTTTCATTATTTGTTTGTTTGGTAGGTGTCTTACGATTGAAAAAATAGAATTAGGAAGCACAATTTTTAAGATTCTCTCGAATTTTTCTCTATTTCCTCCAAGATCTTTTTGAGTATTCAAAATTTTTACATATATTAGTATATTTTATTTTATTTTTAAATATTTATAATTGCTTTTAATTTATTATTATTATTTTTAAGATATTATAAACGAAACGATAGAATTAGGAATACATCAAATAAGGTAAAAATATTGGAATAAAAAAAAAAATTAGAATCTCTTTGCATTAATGCATGCACATATGCATATATTTGGTCAACTTTCTCACTAAGGTGTTGGTCTCTTTATTTCTATTTTTAAATACTTATATATTAATTTTTATTATTAATTTACTTAATAGGTTTTCAAATAAAATAGAAACCACAAATAGGTTTTTATTATTTAGTTTTTAAATCTTTTATTATTATTATTTTTAATATGGTATCTATCTTGTAGTATGTGATTTTTTTACTACGACAATTTTTATAATAATTTAATGTGATTTTAATAGATTAATATATTTTATTGTTTTTTATATATTATAATCATATTAAAATAAATTAAAATCTTACCATTGGACAATTTTATCCTTTCATTTAATTTCCTTAGTTTTATAATATTGACATTCAAATAAGTTCAATTTTTTTCATTTCAATAATTAAATATAAATTATCATCATCAATATAAATATTCATATCTTTAACCTTTTTTTTTTTTAGTTCTGAAGTTAATTTAGAAATAATTAAATGTCAATTACTTTTTCTAATTGTCACGTAAATTTTTTGAATTTTAAACATTTATTATTTTTATTAAAAATCCAAATCACATGAATTACATATTTAAACTATATATATATATATATATATATATATATATAAACTACATGTACAATTATTAATGAAAATAGTAAGAATATATTTAAATATGTAAAGTAAATACCTTAAATATGAAAATTTTGATGGAGTTATGAAAATAATTTTTAAATTAAATTAAAATATAGTTTTCATATATTAGAATTGAAAAAATATTCGAAAATATTTTAAAATAAAAAATTATTTAAAATAGGAATACAACAATTAAGAAAATAAGTAAAAAAAAAAATAAATATATCATTTAATGTCATCTCATAATTGTCTCTTCACAGATTCCTATATATATTCACACGACTTTCTATAATTCATATAGTTACTCGATTCGTATAATAAATCACATATGATACGACTTATACCAACATACATAGTATATAAACAATTTCAATTAAATTTAAATTTATACAAAATTAATTAAAAAAAAATGCTTCTTCTACCATTACTTTATTTTTTACTGTGAATTCTCTTTCGATATATTTCTAAATATTTATACTTTCCATCCTCGTATATTCTTTCTCTTTCAATCTTCTCTTATTATGCAGTTTCTAAGAAAACTCTATATAATAATCCATTACACCTAAAAGACAAATAAAAAAGAATATTAAAACATGAACAATAACATGGAAAGAATAAAAAAAATTATGAGAAAATAAAAACAAAACTAAAATTATGAAAATATAAAACAAAAATAATTACACTAAAAGATGAAAACTAAAATTGCTGATTTAAAATACTTTTAGTTTATAACAACGAAGAATAAGAAAATTGACCATAAAATATAGTGTACATAACCATCGGTGGTACCTAAAATGTGAAACAAAAATAATCATATAAAAAGACAAAAACGAATATAATATTATTGACATAAAATAAAACTATATAGAAAGATCAAAATTAAAATTAGCAACAAAAAATATCACTTAATAAAAAAATAATACTTATATGGGAAATTTAGAAACATAGAGAAATAAATAAAAACGATGGAATGAACGAAGGAGTAAAAGAAATTAGTCCTCCATATATAATCATTATTAATATTATAATATTTTAAAATGGTTAAAAAATATTTTCAAATTATATTTAAGATCTTAAAAAAAAGCACCAAAATAATACTAATATAGAAATAAATATTTTCAACACATTAATATATATATTTTTATTCAATATTTTATAATCATGTGTTAATCTCACAGTTTGTCACGTGTAGATTATTCATTGGATCTGAAAAATTTGAGCGGGAAAAAAACGATTATTATATATATATATGAAAATATGAATTTATTGATTTTTCAATATAATATTAAATTATAATAAATATGAGGTCAATTATATTTTATATAAGTAAAATAATTCTGTTTAAATATAGTGAAATGGGAGAGAAATGATAGTAATGCAGAGTATAAAAATATATATAATCGTATATGATTCTATTTAATTTTTTAATTTTAAATTTATAAAAAGTTTTTACATTAATTTTATAAAAATGATTTTATTATTTTTTCATATCGAACTTTTCTAATAGTGATTTATTATTTTGTTTACTTGCCTGAGGAGTTAATAACAAAATTGAAATAGCACGTAGAATGTTTTTGACACAATTCAAAATCATGAAAAAAGGAAAATAAAATGGACGTAAATATAAATGTGTCCAACAATTTGAAATTGAAAGATAAAAAAAAAAAAAATTAACTACAAATGTATGTATTGTGGCCACTTGTTATAGTGTAATTATATTAAAATTGAAGCAAATAAAATATAAAGGAGGAAGTAGGTGGTTGACTTTTTGGATGAAGTAAGCTAGATGATTTGTATATCACCATTAGATTACATTTCGATCTACTTCTATATATAAATAGTTTCAAATTACAATTTTGTTGTGAAATTAAAAATTAATAAGATTGATTAGTCACATCACTTCTACTTTCAGGATATTTCACATTTCACATTTCTAATTACTTACTAAATAACAAAAAGTCTAATTCGTCATTTCAAAAAATAAATAAATAAAAAAAATTACATTATATATAATTCTATTATCAAAATTATGATATATATATATATTTACATTTCTAATATTTATAGATATTAGTTATATTATGAAAATGTTTTAATATAATTATACCCTATTATATCAATTTCTTTATTTGATTTTTTTCAAATAATGTATTTAAAATTCTATAGTTGAAATTTAATATGATAATTATAATTTTCAGAGTCATTCTATCAATATAAAAAAAGAAAAAATATTTAATAATAAAAATTATTTTAAAAATTGAAAAAAATACTTTTACATATATTCAGATAATTTTTAATATTTAAAATGATTTAAATTATGGAGTATTTTGAAATTAGTAAATTAAAAAATAATTATTTTAAATAAAAATAATTAAATACTATATAATAAAATATTTTAAAATATTTATTAATTTATAATATTATTAACCATCTAATTTTTTATTTTTATTTTTTTTAAAGAAATCCAATGTGAACGTGGACAATAATATTATTATTATTATTTATTTTTTTATTTTTGAGTTCTGCGAGGTGTATAATGACACATGATTCTTGGTGATTTGATAAAACAGAAGAGCTATAATAATTGTGTTTGGAAATCATGCACATGTGGTTGGTGTCTTTGCTCACATTCTCTTATTTTAATTTCCTCTAGATTAATCAACATCTGACCATAACTTATCAGTGAAATGGTACTGAGAGATCTATTTTCAAGATATGGCAAATTATTCTACATTATTGTTCACTGTTTTTAATGGTTTGTTGTGTTGTGTTGTGTTGATTATATTACAAAATTGTGGTATTAGTATTTGTTTAATGAATTAAAATGTCATTAAATATGTATCAGAAGAGACAAAAAGAGAGGTTCAAATTGAAGGAATCATAACAGACATATTAGTATTGTAGTAGTAGTAATGAGAAATATTAGCTTTTTGTATAATCACAGGTTGGATATATAATAGGCCTAAATAAACACGTTTAGAGAAATAGAACCAACCAACTTCACTATCCCCTCCAAAATAGATGCTATTATTAAATTCAGCAACAGTACCTTTTTATTGCTTTTAATGCATACTTATTATTATTATTATTATTATTATTATTATTATTATTATTATTATTATTATTATTATTATTATTATTATTATTTTAAAACAAATTAAACTCGTGTTAATTTTTTTTTATTTATCATCACATTTCTAATGAGGGTATATTCCGCGTCAATCGTTAAAATAACAGCAGGACAGCGGTTATATACCAAATTAAAAAATATATATAATTATTTAATTTTATTTATTAATAAAAAATAAAAAAATATTTCGGTAGTTTTAATATAGTGGTTAAGAAAAAGTTCAATTGAATAGTGTTCGTCAAATCACGATATGAACCAATAACCATTATTTTTAAAAGCGGTTGCCGAACATTTATTTTTATAACTTATCATACAGAACGTGAGTAAAATCGAATCGATGACACTGAGCACATACTTAATGAAAATTTAAATATTTTATAAGAATATATTCAAACGTAGCTAACTAAAATTAACAGTTGAAGTAGCAATTTCAATAGACATATTGGTAAGCAGTCAGAAGGATGGTAAGAATAGTAATCATAATAATTGTTTGATGGTAGATTGTACAGGGATTAAATATAAAATTATTAATGTAATTATTTAATTTTTATTTATTAACATTAAAAATAAAAATATTTTAGTAATATTTTTAAAAATGCTATCCATTAAACGCTATTTTAAACGTTATTATTGAATACATATTGTTACGTAACGCTAGTTCAACCGTTAATCAATCTACTTATTTTTAGAAATCTTCATTTTACTATTTTATTTTAAAAAATGTTAGAAATTTTTAGAAACAAATATTAGAAGTTGGTACAACTTTGATATTTTTGTTATTGATGAGAGAGATTCAAAGAAACTAAAAATTATTGAAAATTAATTTTTCTTCGTCTAACCACGTAAAACTCGTCTTTCGAAACTCTACCAAAGTTTAAAATTATTTTTTAAATTTTTAATATTTTAAAAATAATAATAATAAAATAAATATTTTCAAAAATAAACCAAAATTTAAAAATTTTGATAAAATTTTATTTTTTAATAAATCAATCAAATTCTACATTTAAAAAAATAAATTTAAATTTTACAAAAATAAATCTTTAGAATATTTTTTTTCTCATAGTTACATATTTATAAGGCTCCTTATGAATATGAATAATTTTTGCAAATTCATAAATAAATTTTATAAACATATAATAAATTTAAAAGGTTTATAAACTCGTCAGGAAACTTATTTCAAATTTCAAATTTATTTGTTAAATATAAAAATTATTTTATTTATAAATATAAATTAAAATTTAATAGACTCTATTCTAAAATTTTCCAGAAAAATAAATGCCGCTTATAACTTCAAATCACATGGGGTCCCAACTACAACAACTCTACACTATGCACAGCCAAGCCACAATTATCATCACATTTTCTTCTTTTATGATATAAGAAACCAATAAAATACTACATTGTCATACTTATTATTTTTAAAAAATAAATTAATTAATTAAAAAATAAAAATAAAAAAGAGAGGTGAGAGGGGTTAGGTGTGAGATTGACCAAACCACTTCCTCGCGCACACCACCACCATCTCCTCCAAATCCAAAGACTCGTCTACTCTCTCTCTCTGAATATAAAAACCCCACTCGTTCTCCCTTTTCTCTCAGCTTGAACGTTCCCTGAACACTCAAGCTAAAGCAACACCTACCTTCTATTCTCATTCCTCACCTACCACCATTTTTCAATTATGCAGACTCTCACGCCTCCTTCCTCTTCCTACACCCTCAACAACCCACTTATCCGGACCCGTTCTCGCCAACGGATCTGCGCCGTTTACAGATCCGACGCCTTTCAAGGCCTCGGCTTGAGCCGCGCCGACTGGCAAAGCTCCTGCGCTATTCTTTCCAGCAACGTTGTTTCTCAAGAGCAACCTTCTGAGAAATCATCTGATCATGTCACGGCTGTTAATGGCCACAAGGCTTCCATTGACCTCAATCTCGTACCGATTGAGCATAACAACAATAAGCCGGCTCAAGCGCCGCCTCAGAAGCCGCTTACTATAACGGATCTTTCTCCGGCGCCTATGCACGGCTCTCAGCTTCGTGTCGCGTATCAAGGCGTTCCTGGTGCCTACTCCGAAGCGGCTGCTGGTAAAGCGTATCCGAATTGTGAAGCGATTCCTTGTGACCAGTTCGAGGTTGCGTTTCAGGCGGTTGAGCTTTGGATCGCTGACCGTGCTGTTTTGCCGGTGGAGAATTCGCTTGGCGGATCGATTCACCGGAACTACGATCTGTTGCTCCGACACCGGTTGCACATTGTCGGTGAGGTTCAGCTTCCGGTTCATCACTGTCTACTCGCGTTGCCTGGCGTGAGGAAGGAGTATCTCTCTCGAGTCATATCTCATCCGCAAGCGCTGGCTCAGTGTGAGTTGACTCTTACCAAACTCGGACTGAATGTGGCACGTGAGGCCGTTGACGACACAGCCGGAGCAGCGGAGTACATCGCGGCGAACAATCTAAGAGACACGGCGGCGATTGCGTCTGCACGCGCTGCAGAGCTGTACGGTTTGCAAGTACTGGCGGATGGGATCCAGGACGACTCGAGCAACGTGACTCGATTTGTAATGCTGGCTCGAGAGCCGATTATTCCTCGTACGGATAGGCCGTTCAAGACGAGCATCGTGTTCGCTCACGATAAAGGAACGAGTGTACTGTTCAAGGTTCTCTCCGCTTTCGCATTCAGAAACATCAGTCTCACTAAAATCGAGTCACGACCGCATCGGAACCGTCCGATTAGACTGGTGGACGACGCGAACGTAGGTACAGCGAAGCATTTCGAGTACATGTTTTATGTCGATTTCGAAGCTTCCATGGCGGAGGTTAGGGCACAAAACGCCTTAGCGGAGGTTCAGGAGTTCACGTCTTTCTTGAGGGTGTTGGGAAGTTATCCAATGGACATGACTCCATGGTGTCCATCTAGGGGAGATTGTTGATGATGATGTCTGTCCAATCAAATTGTTCATTTTTTTAATTTCAATCATAACATAAAAAAATCAAACGTGTTATTATTTGCAGATTAAAAAAAAAGGAAAATTAATTTTAATTTTTCCTTTGATTGATTTAATGATTTTAGTTTAGTGTGGGTAAAAAGTATGAGTTGTGTAGCTGATGATATGAGCGGTGGTGGTGGTATATACCATTCGAGACACCCCTATCTCTTTGTGCTTGTGTGATTTCCTTTCAAGGAACAAAAGTGACAAACAACAAGTTATTTAATTTTTTGTGATTTGGAAGGAGTTGGTAGGTGGTGGTGTGGTCTGTATATAAATTTCTCATTGTCCAGTTTTGGTAAGTTATTTGATTTTTTTTATTTTGTCATTATTTGAGACGGTTAATTTGGCCGAAAATATTTATAGTATGGTTGGTCATATTTTTAATTAATTATTAAATTAGCAATAGTCGTATTATATTGTGTGTTTGGTATTATATTTAATTTTTAAATTGACTGTTAAAATATAAAATTACTAAAAGTATTATATATAAAAATAAATAAATAAATAATACTTTAATATTTAATATTATTATTACTATCCATAGTATGACAACTAATATAAATAATAATAATAAAATTCATATTCAAAAGAACATACACCACTAATGTATTTTTTAACATTCAATAATATAATACTAATTTATAATTAATATGCAATATAATAAAAACATATGACCATTAATATTTTAGTTAAAAATTATTATAATTAATAATACATCCATAAAAATATAACTAATTACAATTATAAAAATATCATATAATTAAAATATTAAAATAATGAAAATACATGTTGAGCACTATTTAATAATATTTTTTTCTCGTTTTAGTTCGTCTAAATAAAAAATTATATGAAATGAGACGATTTATAAAGATGGAAGAACATGTTGAACTCACCAAGATAGTGAAAATTAATGGAAATAATATTAATAGAATAAAAAACTAAAAATTGTGGGAAAAACTAAAAGTTGTGAGAAAAACAAGTCGTTCATCAATATACTAGTGGAGAGTAGGAGTATTAGTGGAGAGTAGGAGTGTGCATGTTCGACCTGGACTGAAGATTAAATCAAATAGTGAAATTTTGATCTGAATCACAATGAAATTTTTTAATTTAGTCAGGTATTCCGTCCACACGCTTGAAAATTTTTTATGATTTGGGACAGTACGAAATTTTTGGTTTAGATCGAATTACTGAATTAATAATTTTATTAAATTTATTTTAATAATTTAATTCAATTTATTTATACATTTATTAAATAAGTCAATAAATTTATAAAAATTAAAAGAGTTTTGTTAAAAAATTGAGTAAACAATATCACCTATCTCTTCTATAATTTCACTGATGTTTTATATTTTTTTTACGAATATTTTACAAATTTGTGAAGGTTTTATAGAAATATTATATATATATATATATATATATAAATAGGAATCATTTTGACTTAAAAAAATTAATATTTTAAAAATTATAAACTTAAAAGTAATTTTAATTTTAATATAAAATTTTAAAATTTCAATTTTTTAAATATTAAGAAAAAAATAAATTTACAAAATATTATAATAAATAAATAAATTATTAGAAAACAAACCTACCCAACCCAAATCTATATGCTTACACACAAATACTATCCTCTCCCCGTCTAAAAATTAGATTCTTGCATTGACTCCGTTAACACAACCACGCTACCAAATATGTACCTCTCCACGATCACAAAATATCTTTTCCTAACATGGTTTTGTTTGTATTTATACAATAACATCAAAATTAAAATTAATATATATAAAATTATATTTTACCTATATAAATATGAAAGCTACACATTATTTTTTTAGAAATTACTCTGTCTTTTTACGAAAAAAAATCTATTAAATTCAACACGCTTTGCTCTATTTTGAATATTATGTTTTTGTTCTTTAAATGTCATAATTTTATAAAATTATGTATACTCTCTTTCAAACAACCCCACAAATACTCATAATTATTAATTAAATGTAAATTAATTACATAATAAAAAAAATATAGAAACAGCAATTTTAAATCAATTACATATGTTACATCTTAATATATTTTTTAAAAATATAATTGTTGTTTCTCATATAAGAATTATTGTAGTCAATAAGAATATTATTAAAATAATTTTAAGTAATTAATTACTTTGAATTTTTTTAAAAATATATATATTTTATAAATTTAATATAATAAAATTTTAAATTATTTTAAATAATATTAAAATTACTTCAATAATCTTGTAAGGTCCCGATTGGATTCTTAAAAAATAAAATTAAAAGATAAAATAAATTGATATGAATCTAAAACATATCTATCTGAAGAGACCTCTTAAATTTTAAGAGTATGAACTCTTAGCAATTATTTCATTAGTTTATTTAACCCTATTAACACATCTAAATACATCTCAGTGTATTTCAAAAGACTTTATAACCCCGTAATTTCAAACCCCTATTACTTATTAGCTAGCTAATTAGTAATTAATAGAGACAGGTTGGTCATTTAGGCACCATTTACTAATTAGTTACTAATTAATCTTAAAAAATTGTAAAAAATACTAGTTGGTTAGTTATTAATTTTAATGGATCAAAACACCCCTAAGTTTCTGTATTCAAACTTTATATTGATCATCAATCTCTGCTCTAATTTGCGCGGTACTCATATTCTGGTTTAGTTGACTTGAAGGGCCTCTTCCCTATTAGAACACTCTGCCATCATCCATCATTTCGAATATTATGTGTATTTTTTTCTTTTTAAAATAGTGGATCGGTGGTGTTAGGATTTTCGGTAACCAATTCGATGATTAAGATAAAAAATAAACAAAACGCACAAGCGATATATCGTGGTTAGCAAATTGCTTAATCCACAGAAGCCAACAACTTTCTATTTCGAAACAATCTTACAAACAATCAGACAACTCACTCTCAATAATCTACCAAACAATTATATTCAATCAATCAAACCAATTGATGAACATATAACCCAACTCACAGACCCTCTGTGCTCTCAATCAATATTATCTGTCATACCCAAAACTCTAGAGTATATCCCATATTTATAGCTAACATCAAACCTAATTCATACGAGAGTATCTAACTCAATAAGGAAATAAAATCTAAACCAAACTAGAAATCAAACCAAAACAAGAAAACTAAATCCTTCCCAAATAAGAAACAAATCCTTAGGAAAAAGACCCAAAACTCAAAATAGGAAATCCTTCCTAAAAAGAAATCCTCGTGATTCAAGGAAATCTTAACAAATCTCCACCTTGACTTGAATCACCCCAACTTTCTGGATCTTATTCCTTCAATCATACTAACCATGACTTATTCAAGTTCCAAACATACGAGAGAGTCGCATCCACCAATTGTACCTTCTAAGCACTCTTCATTCTGTCTTCTAATTCTTTTATAGACATCTTCCCAAGTTTCATATTCAAGAATTCCGAACATTCAACCAAACTTTCTTTTTTATTCGATACTAACATCCTTCCAACAATAGTGTGTCCATCAAGGAAATACAAATTTCCTTTCCTTATACCTTTTACGGTTAAGACACCTCTCTGTATAATCTTCATCGCTCCACCTCTAGTGACAATCTTGTAGCCACTGGAATCTAAGACTCCAAGTGAGATGAGACTTTGCTTCAGCTTTGGAACATACCTCACTTTCAACATCGACTTGATTGTACCATCAAACATTCTTAGCCTTACCGTTCCCATTCCCTTAATCTGACAAGTGCTGTCGTTTGCCAGACGAACAACATCTCCATCAAATTCTTCCAACTTTGAGAACCATTCTCTATTCGGACACATATGATACGAACAACCAGAATCTAGAATCCATCCTCTAGACGATTCATTCATAGAGGTCGTGGAGAAAACATCCGTCTCAAATTCACATTCTGAATCCACCTTCGGCTCCACCTTTTCTATTACATTCGCATTCGAGCTTTCAAGTTTAGGACATTCATGCTTCCAATGCCCTTTCTCTTTAAACCATGCACATTGATCTTTATCCAAATTATATCGACCTCTATAGTTCCAAGACTTTCCAGCATTGTTGTATGTTTTTCTCTCTCCTTTCCTTACCACTAGCGCTTCCGAAACATGTTTATGATCAGACTGATCTTTCTTTCGATATTCATAA
Organism: Cardiospermum halicacabum; assembly: GCA_031304145.1. Lineage (NCBI taxonomy): Eukaryota > Viridiplantae > Streptophyta > Magnoliopsida > Sapindales > Sapindaceae > Cardiospermum > Cardiospermum halicacabum. Next base: position 7,434,482 of record CM062390.1, on the reverse strand, counting down.
TTAACTAAAGCATTAGACACGTCACTAAACACAATCTCACTTTTTCCATACAATAAAGTAGTAGTCAAGTGATCATATGTATCAGGCAGAGAGTTAAGCAACAACAATGACTTATCTTCCTCAGAAATTTCAACATCTAAATTTAAAAGATCAGCCAATATTTTGTTGAAATTTTCTAGATATTCGATCATAGACATACCAGAAACATATTGAAAGCGGAAGAGCTTCTTCTTTAGGTAGAGCCGGTTTTCGATACTCTTTGTCATATACTTATCCTCTAACTTCTTCCAAAGAGTTGTTGCCACAGTTTCATTCATAACAGAATACTTTTGATCTTTTCCTAAACATAATTGAATTTTACTGCTTGTCGATTTAGGATATCCCAATCCTCTTCAAACATATCTTTGGGTTTATTCTTATCTAACACTATGAATGTCCCCTTGCGGAATAAGAGATCTTTAACTTCTGACTGCCACATGCCAAAGTTGCTAGTACCATTAAATTTTTCTATATCAAATTTCATCGTACCTGTCATTGATTGCCTCAGACGACTGCTTGCATACCCATTTCTAGATCCAGATGCGTTATCATCTTTCGTCATCCTAACCAAAGCTCTGATACTAGTTTGTTAGGATTTTCGGTAACCAATTCGATGAATAAGATAAAAAAATAAACAAAACGCACAAACGATATATCGTGGTTAGCAAATTGCTTAATCCACGGAAGCCAACAACTTTCTATTTCGAAACAATCTTACAAACAAATAGACAACTCTCTCTCAATAATCTACCAAACAATTGTATTCAATCAATCAAACCAATTAATGAACAGACAACCCAACTCACAGACCCTCTGTGCTCTCAATCAATATTATCTGTCATACCTAAAACTCTAGAGTATATCCCATATTTATAACTAACATCAAACCTAATTCATACGAGAGTATCTAACTCAATAAGGAAATAAAATCTAAACCAAACTAGAAATCAAACCAAAACAAGAAAACTAAATCCTTCCCAAATAAGAAACAAACCATTAGGAAAAAGACCCAAAACTCAAAATAGGAAATCTTTCCTAAAAAGAAATCCTCGTGATTCAAGGCAATCTTAACAGGTGGTAATATGTTTTTACCGGTTGTTAAAATATTTTTATTTATTTATTTATTTTGCATGCTGTTGATATATATATTTTTGAAACTTTGTCGCTAATATTTTAAAGTTATATTCGGAGTTAGTGGTGTGAATGGTTAAAATTTAATTAGTGTTAAATAAGAATAGATATTGGACATTTAGTGTGTGTTCGGCGTCAGCTGTTTCATTAGCGGTTAGCGGTTTGAACAGCGGTCTGAACAACGTTTTGAAAAAATAGGTGTTCAGTGATAGCTTTTTAAAATAGCGGTTAGCGGTTCACTTAGCGGTCTGACGAACACTATTTAAATTAGCTTTCGCTCCAACCGCTGTTATATTAAAATACCCTTTTATTTCATATTAATGAATACAAATTAAATAATTAAATCAATCATTTTTGTAATTTTATGTCTAACCGCTATTTTAACCGCTACAGCTATCACCGAACGGTTATTATAACCACTATGTTGAATGTTATTCTAACCGCTATTGCAAATCGCTAACCGTTACAGCTATCTAAACCGCTGACGCCGAACATAGCCTTAGTAATTCAAATAGCGATCTGCAAACGCTATTTAAAGTTTTATATTCAAATCGCTGCTTAAAAAGTATCAAAGTATCATTATATTAAACTTTAATAAATATGAGTAAATTAATTACACCAACTTTATTTATAATTTTATATTCCAGTGTTATTTTAAACCGCTATAAGTATCATTAAATAGTTATGTAACACCCTATGTTGCACGGACACTGACACAGGGACACAGACACGACACTGATACGACACTGACACTGACAAGGAACACGACAAATTTTATAAAATTAGGACACGACACGGTTCGACACGACTACTAAAATAATATATAATAATATTTTTTATATTAGAAAATACATGTAAATATTTATATACCTGCATACATAATTAGTTATATAATATATACACTTATATTTTTACCTTAAAATATACGATAGATGCTATAAATTCATAAATAATGTTATATCGCCAACGTTCACCTTCCAATACATGAAATTATTAGAGTTTTAATTTGATTGTGAGCATTTTAAATTGACAAGTGACAAATCGATATTTTTTTAAAGAATAATATAAAATAAGATAATAAATTAATAATAGTTAAAAGTCTCACTTATATGTAGGATACACATGAAGTGGTGTGTCGGACACGTGTGTCTAAATTTATGTTTTATTATTTATTTATTTATTAATGGACACAGTTTGGACATGGTGTCAGGCAAGTGTCGGGCAATTAAAGTATCCAAGATGTGTCTGACACGGCATACCCATATCTACAGAAGTGTCTGTGCACCATAGGTAACACCTCATATCGAGACATGGTTAAAAGTAGTTGAATTGCTATCCATATTACAAAATGTGCATATTGTTTTTGGGGAACACATAACTTGAAAATTTCAAAGTTAAGCATGCTTAGACTAGAGCAATTTTGGATGGGTGACCTTCCGAAAAGTTTGTTCAGAAAATATACGAGTGAGGATAATATATGTTGGAAAGTGTAATGATGGTTCGTGGGGCTAGTGGTCAGTCTTAAAATCAGTTATGTGATCAAGTGGTATGCCACCGCGTCTCAGATCATCCTGGGGCGGGGATCGGGTGTTACAGTTATTACAATTGGTATTCTAATAGTTTTAACCATGACTTTAAATCGCTAATTACTACAACTATATAAACCGTTACTCAAACTACTAATAGCTCACGCTGAAAATTTAAATTTGGTTCGGTGTTGGAAGTCATAAAACCATATTAAGGGCTGTTTGGATAGAATGACTTTTGAAAGTCGTTTTAGATGGTGTTTGAGTAACTGGCAAAAATGCTTTTGACTTCCAAAAAACTCATCTAAATGAAGTAAAAGTTATTAATTTCCTGAAATGACTTGTACTTTTTTTTTCTTTTCTAAAGTCAGAAGTTGAAGCCCTTATTTAGGGCTTGTTTGAGATTGCTTTTACTTTTGACTTCTGTATGTAGAAGAAGAGAAGCAGAATCCATTTTCAGAAAGTTAATATTTGTTACTTCATCTGGAAGAGCTTCTAGGAGATTAGAAGCACTTATGCCAGTTACCCAAACACCATCTCAAACAACTTTCAGAAATTAGAAGTCAAAAGTCAGTCTATCAAAACAGATCCTTAATAGACTTAATATTACTTTTTATTATTATTTTTTTAATTACACAACAAGAGAATAATTATGATTTATATATATATATATGCTTTGGTATCTATTTGCTGTACTAAATACAAACTTCCATCTACATTTATGCATTCATATTTTCAAACATTTTTTTAAAGGGATGATGGTATACATGTCCCTCGAACTTGCCACGTTATTTCATTTAAAAACCTCAACTTTTCGAGATTTCAATTGGACACTCGAACTCGGCATATTTATTTCATTTAGACACCTCAACTTTTCAAAGTTTCAATTAGACACTCGAACTTGCCTAAATCAAGTCATATAAACACTCATAATTATAATTTTAATTTTTTTATGGCACGTGAAATCCAAACACTCTGACTCTTTGGCATGTATTTCACATGTACAATATCTCTACATGATCATGGTCGTGTCGATGTGTATGTTCGTGTCCATGAACACCTAATAATACTATTGCAATGTTAACAATCAAATCAAACACAGAAACAGGAAACATCAAAAAGTTTTTTAACATCATTTGAAAATAATTGTTTCATAAAAAAGCTTATGATAATTGATTCATAAAAAAAGCTTATTTATTATATATATATAATAAATAATAAAAAATATATTAACCAATCTAATTAAAAATAAAATATATTATAAATTAAAAGTTATAAAAAAAATATTGTGAGACTGATAAATGTGAAGTAAAATGGCTTTATGAATCAATTATTGTAAACTTTTTATGAAATAATTATTTTTCAATGATGTTCAAATTTTTATTTTTTTAATTTTTTTTATGTTACTTATTTCTGTGTTGATTTGATTGTTAATATTGTAATAATGTTATTGGGTGATTATGAACACAAACATACACATCGACACGGCCATAATCATGTACAAATATTGCACATGTGAAATACATGTCATAGAGTCAGAGCGTTTGAATTTCACGTGCCATGAAAAAATTAAAATAATTACTCCAAGTATTTATATGATTTGATTTAGGCAAGTTTGAGTGTGTAATTGAAACTTCGAAAAGTTGAGGTGTTTAAATGAAACAAATATGTCGAGTTCGAGTGTCCAATTGAAATCTCGAAAAATTGAAGTGTCTAAATGAAATAATGTGTCAAGTTCGAGGGGCGTGTATACCATTATCCTTTTTTAAACGATAATAATAGTTTTTATTTAAGTTTATTTTGAAAATGTATATTCTTTTCTTTTAAACACCATTCCATGAATCTAGTATAGTATTATATCCTAATAATGAAATGACATGTTTTTTAAATATCTTTTTAAAAATTATTAATTAATTCTAAAATATATTAGTTTAAATTTTAATTCCATTGAATTGTATTTAAGTAATATATTAATAAATTTAAATAATTAATTATAAATATTACGTGACAAATGAGCTTCCTAATTTTAGAATAACTGAATGCATAAAATTTTAATGATTTTGGTAAGATATTTATCACCAAATAAATATTGTTCCATCAAGGTCATGATCTAGATATAGAAGGGAGATACTAAAATAAAATGAATAACAGAGACTGTCCAAACTCTATCTTGAATAAGAAATTAAAACTCACAATGTTCACCTACCAAGACTTATTCTCATTTGTGCTTAGTTCACTCACTGCCTGCAAGTCAAAACTTAATAATGAAGATACTCTTCTTTCTTTTTGTTTCCCACTTGCCCACACCAACCCCCCAATGGTTCAAATTTCTGATTCTGAAAATATTTATATATTTTTTATTTAAAAAAAAACAGATGAAGAAAAAACACAATTAACATATCCAACACCATGCACTTGTAGATATGAAATTATTATTATTATTATTATTATTATTATTATTATTATTATATATTTATTTTAACCTGAGATATATTTTATTGTATACAAGTGTTTTAAATCTAGATGTAATTAAATATTTTTAATGTTATTTGAATTTTATATAAAATGCTTTAATATTTTCGTAGATATATTTTTAAATAAATAATTGGATGTTTAAATTTTAATATTTTTATATAATAATTTTTTTAAAATATAAATATAGAGGTATATATATATATATATTATAAAATTTATAACAAAATTTTGTTGGACATTATTATTTTTTTTATTTCAATATACAGGTTTTATGTTTATAATAAAATTTTATTTACATCATTTACATCATTTACATGATTATATATATATATATATATTTATCAATTTTGTAATATTTAAAAAAAAATTAAATTATTAAATATGATCCATTTAAATATGTACACACTAAATTTTAAATTATCTTTAATTTTAATTGTTAATTCAATCTATCTATCAGTTAATTGTTAGTATTTTGTTAACAATTTTCTACAAATATAAATATTATTAAATTAATATTTTTAATAAATTGTAATTATTATTTTGTTATTACATATAAATTAAAAAAAATAAATTCAATTAAATGTATTATCAATTCCATATTCAAAAGTTAAAAAAAATATTGCAATAAAATTAAATTATTATTAAAAGTATTTATTAATTAAATAAATTTTTTAATTAAAATTACAATAAAATAATCTGATGATGTAATTACAATAAATAGTAAATTATATAATAACTTCAAGAATATTTAATTTTTTTCTCCTAATTGAAATAGGTACGTGGAATAGAGTGTAATCTAAAAATTAATATTACGCACAAAATAATATTTAATGCAGTCATTTCAAAGCAAATAAGAACCACCTAAATTCTTAGTATTACCGGAAAAAAAAGTGATTAAGATTAAAGTGATGAGATTAGTGGGATAATAATTAGAGAGAAGAAGATGAGCGAGAGAGTGTGTAGTAGGTGGACAAGTAGTTGAAAGCTACTCGCTCTCTCTCGAGTGACGTACGTCGGCATTTCCTGGCCCGTCATTTTTGTCCCCACCGAACTGCACTTCATCTTCTCTTTTCTTCCTCACGCGCAACCCTCCCTCGAGTTGCATTCACTTTCCTAATTATGATTAATCAATGACTGATTAATTAGTAGTACTTTGTTTGGTTTCATTTCATATGTCTTGTCTGTCTACCAAACTTTTACTCCATGAACTTGTGCTCTTTAAAAGCTCAGGATATCAATTATACTTGAGAAATTCAAACTAACTAAAAGTAGAAAATAAGAAAAAGTTTCTAAAAAAGAATAAATAATTAAAATATTCAATTATCAATCCAAGGCCCATAAGAATGGGCTAATTTAACATTATTCACAAGAGGACAAAAATCTCTTGGCCCAACCTAATTGGGCTATTTGCAAAAACACTTATTTACAGGCCTGTATAATGTAAGTCTTCTTCAAGCTCCGTTCTTCTCTTCTCCAATATTTCGACAATCAATGGACTGCTAAGTTTTCCTCTGCTTCCTCACGCCACTGGGGTGCATGGCTTTCACTAAAATCCTCATAAAGGTAACACCTTTCTTTCCCTTTCACCTTTTCTAGATCTTTTCTTCATTCCTCCCTTTCTAATTTCAATTTCGTTCCTTGAAGGGCTTTCGTTCTACTACGCCGTTAAAGCATGGCCTCACTTCCAGGTTTCCAACCACTGGGGTTTCCCCGAAATTCACTTTCACTTCCCCCAAGACCTTACCACGTAATATTTCTCTCCTTGTTTTAATGTTTGAGTTATTAGGGCAGGGAAAAGTTTTTTTCTTTTGTTTTTTGGTTGGTACATTGTAATCGTGATGATTTATTGTTTATGCATTGTGTAGCAGAGTTGCCTTTCAGCTCTTTCTTACAAAGGTCTGGTTATCGTGAGAGATTTATCAGAGAACCACCCATTATACGGTAAGTTGATATTGTTCCATTCTATTCTGGTTCTTGTTGTACTGATGTGTATATAATTTTTCCTTAGGATTATGAATTGTGTTGAGTTATTTTGTATGTTTTCTTAGAACTTGTAGAGATGCTAGATTGAGGAAAACCTTAAGTTGTAAGGTTGGATATAGCAGTGGCATAGTTATAGGTGGATCTGTTTAGACTTGTTTCTGAGAATTTTAGAATGATAGAGAAAAGGAAAGATACACCGCTTCTGTAAGTGTTATTTTCTTTCAATACTGATATTTTGTTGAGAAATAAATTGTTTTGAGGGGAGAAGGTTGTAGGCATGTAGCAGGTGAGTGGGCAAAAAGATGTGATTGATAGTTTTCAGATCTTTATATCAGAGGGATATAAAGGAGGCTGTCTCGTTTTAGAAACTTTTTAATGAACCAGGGTGGAACAACATTTGATGTGTGCTTATCAATTTGTGATTGATAGGCTGTACACGAGAATTGCAGGGATTTGCTAAAGCTTGTTCTAGGGTGAAGTGCTTGGAAAATTTTGATTAAGGCATGAGAGTTGGATGAGATTATGCCTTATTTTTGGGTTTTATACTTGGACTGAGATAGATATTAGGGTACAAGAGAGGGTTATATTGAAACTAGAGTTAATTGGGTTAAAAATACTTGCAATGCAATCTATAAATAGATCCAATGTACAGTCTTCCTCATGGGTTTACAGGTTAATCAGGTATGTGTACTATCATTGACTGCCTATCCTTCATTTGGCACTGGTGAATGAAATTGATTGTGTCTTATTGATGCCCGAGTAAGCAGGTAGCGCATATAATTATTTTACTTGTCTCGTGAGTGTCTACTTACTCTCTGAAAATTATCTTATGATTACGGTACCGCGTCATACAATCGTACGCTGAACAAAGAATAGTCGGACTGCATGAAACATTTTGCAAGAATGCTACTGCCACCTTACATAGCAAGTTAAAAGCAATGTAAAAGCAAGCCTCAGACTGAGCAAGCTAAGTTAGAATCATAATTATAGACCCAGTATCTATGAATATTTATAAGAATGAACCTGAAAGAAAAATTAGAGATAGTGCTCTAGTGATGAGGTAGATTGGTGTTCAAGTCCTGAGGTTTCTGTTTCAACATTTGCATGAAAGCAATCAAAAAAAGAAATCTTGTGTTCTGCTTCTAGTTCCATTTGTAATAATGAGATCTGTAACAATCTGGATATAGAGGCCTTGTCTACCATGCTTCTGAGCAGTGAGATCTTAATGTCGCAGAAAAATGGATTTTACATGTTACCACTTGCAAACAAATATAAATGTTCAAATGTTTTAATGACAATGTGGTAGCAAGTGTACAACCTTTCTGACACCTTTCTCCTCTTCTCTTCTCGGCCCCTCTTGGTGCCCTTCTCATTCATTCTTTTTTTAAAAAAATTTGTTTCTCATTCTCTCCCTATTTTTGTGTAGTGCATTCAGATATCTTAAACATTTTCAAGGTCAATTAGATACCGAGTTGATTAGTTATTTTGCATGTTGGCACCATCCGTTCAGCTTACTGCCATTTCATCTTTGTATGATTGATGTTTGTAAATATGTTTTCCTGGTTGGTACTTACAACAAACCCTGATTACCTTTCTGATAATGCACAGGATATATATATATATATATATATATTTATATATATATATATATATATATATCAAGTATCAACAGTTAGCATTTTATTGAAAGAATACTTGGAGATTGAATGTGAAATGGAGTAATTTGATTTTGTTGCCTTGGATACCTGTAGATTATGTTATGATAATTCATTCATCCACATTTCATTTAACGATCACTTTCTGATGTTACATAGGTGGTTTCATGCAAGTCCTGACCTGTTTGCAAGGAGGATGAATGAGGGGTCATCTGGTCTGCAGACAGCCAAGCGAGAGAACAAGGGTAAGTTTAAGAAAAGAGAAAGTGGGAAACCACCTGTTGATGCTCCATATGTGCCTCCTCAACCCAAAAAGATCAAAAAACTGTTGCAAAATAAAACAATAGACATTTTTGAAGGCATGACAATTGTAGAGCTTGCAAAGCATACTGGTGCGCGAATAAACACTTTACAGGATATTCTTGTCAATGTCGGAGAAAAGGTTACCTCAGAGTTTGATCCTCTAAGCATTGACGTCGCTGAGCTTGTTGTGATGGTACGAATGAAAGTATTCCTGGATGCTAAAATCATTTATGGTTTTTTAGCAATTTAAAACATCATAAGAATGAGCTATTGAAATGCAAGAGTTTCTACTGTTTAGTATTTTTCTTATACTGGGGACTGAATCATAATATCACTTTGAGTGGTGTTGCAGGAAATTGGTCTCAATGTAAGGAGGATACATTCCAATGAAGGTGCAGAAATTGTACCACGTGCTCCAGTTGTAACAGTTATGGGTCATGTTGATCATGGTAAAACCTCCCTTTTAGATGCTCTGCGACAAACATCCGTAGCGGCAAAAGAAGCCGGAGGCATAACTCAGCATCTGGGTGCCTTTGTAGTCAGCATGCCATCAGGGGCTTCAATCACATTCCTTGACACGCCTGGTCATGCTGCCTTTAGTGCAATGCGAGCAAGAGGTGCAGCAGTGACTGACATCGTTGTGCTAGTTGTTGCCGCTGATGATGGGGTGATGCCTCAAACTCTTGAGGCCATTTCCCATGCAAAAGGAGCTAATGTTCCTATCGTAGTTGCAATTAATAAATGTGACAAACCTGCTGCTGACCCAGAGAGGGTCAAGACTCAACTTGGTGCGGAGGGCTTAGAGTTGGAGGACTTGGGTGGCAATGTTCAGGTTATTGAAGTTTCAGCTATGAAGAAAACTGGATTGGATGATCTGGAGACAGCTTTGCTTATCCAGGCCGAGATGATGGAGCTGAAATCTCGAATTGATGGGCCAGCTCAAGCTTATGTGGTAGAGGCAAGACTTGACAAAGGACGAGGTCCGTTAGCTACTGCAATAGTTAAAGCTGGGACTTTGGTGTGTGGGCAGCATGTGGTTATTGGCTCAGAGTGGGGCAGAATAAGAGCTATTAGAGACATGTCGGGAAGTTTGACTAAACAGGCAACACCTGCAATGCCTGTTGAGATCGAAGGATTGAAGGGGCTGCCAATGGCTGGTGATGATATTGTTGTTGTGGAGTCTGAAGAAAGAGCTAGAATGCTTAGTTCTGGGCGAAAACGGAAATTCGAGGTAGATAGGCTTGTAAAGATTAATATTGAGAGAACAGAAAATCAGGAACCATCGGAAGAGGATACTGAGTGCAAGAGGGCTGAAATGCCTGTAATTGTGAAAGCAGATGTGCAGGGCACTGTCCAAGCCGTCACCGATGCATTAAAAACCTTAAATAGTCCCCAGGTATAAATAATCTTACATCTTACTTGACATTGTTTGTCTTTAAGTTATAGTTCCTACTTATTACATACATTAATTGTTAATACCTGTTGTGTTTTCCTTGGAATTACATCTGGTAATGAATTATCCAATATGATAAATTTGACTTTTAGTGCTATTTCAGAATTTTGACATGCAATTTTAAGAATAGCAGAGAATATTAGGCTTCCTTGTTCTAACGTTATTGATCTTTGATTTCTCTATCAGCTTTTCGTAAATGTTGTACATGTTGGTGTTGGACCTGTATCTCAATCTGATGTTGACTTAGCATTAGCATGTAGAGCATGTATTGTTGGATTCAACGTAAAAACTCCACCTCCTTCTGTTACACAGGCAGCAGCGAGTGGTGGGATTAAGGTACAGTGCTAATGTTGCTTAGTTTGCCTCGATTTGCCGGAGAAAATAAACAGTGGGAAAATTTCTAAAGCTGTTTCATTACATTTTATTGTTCGCAGATATTGGTGCACCGTGTGATCTATCACCTTCTAGAGGATATTGGGAATATGATTGTGGATAAAGCGCCAGGTACATACGAAACAAAGGTAGCTGGGGAGGCGGAGGTGTTGAATATCTTTGAACTTAAAGGTAGGAGCAAAGCAAAAGGTGCTGACGTGAAGATTGCTGGTTGCCGTGTTATTGATGGTTGTGTATCCAAAACATCAACCATGAGGCTTTTGAGAAGTGGGGAAGTTGTTTTCGAAGGCTGCTGCGCTTCTCTCAAACGAGAGAAGCAGGATGTGGAGACAGTTGGGAAGGGCAACGAGTGTGGACTGGTGATTCGTGATTGGGATGATTTCCAGGTTGGAGATGTCATCCAATGCATGGAACAAGTGATCAGAAAACCCAAGTTCATTTCATCAGAAAGCGGAGCTGTAAGAATTGAGTGCTAATAGCAGTTTCTTAGGTAAACATATTTATCAAAATTCTATTTATTGTTAGAAGATTGACTCAAAGAAAAATTTTGGTTATAGCCTTGTGTCATAATCCAGGGCTCATACTAATTAAATTCTCATAGTTTGAGTGCAGACCAATATATGTTTCAATTTTGTTGTACTGTTAAGAAAAACTCAATAATTATTGTATCAAACATGCATGAAATGTATAGGCATATTGAAATACTTTTCTAGACAGACCATCTTTTTTTCTGTTCTTATCAGTATAATTAATTATCTGCTTAATCACTGCTTCACAGTAGCTGTAAATAACCACCATAAGTGATTCTTGAAAATATCAGAAGATAATATGGTAGGTGTGGTGCCTGATTAAAGAATACTGGTGGTGGTGGATAGTGATAGTAACATAAAGAATCCGAAAAAGCCAATAAGAAAGCAAAGTGTTCTCTGGGAAATGTGATTGAGATTGCATCGAGGTTAACAAAGCTTTGAAAAGCAAAAGCAATAGTGAAACTTTCCCAGCTTTGTTGACATTTGTAAAAGCCAATAATATTCGAGCTTTTCACCATGTAACAGTCTCTAAGCTAATCGATTGTATAAATATTCAATACTGTATTATGTATTGCCTCATGTACATCTTCAGAGTGACAGCTAGATTGCAGACTGATAAGTCAACCCTGACTCCATATATGACCAAATTACTTTAATGGCAAAAGAAGACAATATAATTTAACATCAACCCATCACTCCAACATTGTATAAACCAGTTTGTCATTAAGCTATTGATATTAATATCTCTTCTGCTCTTTTTAAGCTCAGAATTTGGTTCTTCCAATGCTTGATTACTGTCAAATAGAGAAGAAAAAGACCTAACAAGTTCAGTGTCTGCATACATATCAACCTGTAACATATATACTGCTATTGGTCTTACAATGATAAATACATTTGTGTTTTCATTTTCAACCAATCTCTTCTGATATGTCCCAATCATCTCAATACAATGAGTTGTTGAGTCCACTCCTGGTCAATTTTTTGTGATAGGAATTGTCCAAGCACCATCATAACTTCAACACCATAATCATAATTATCATAGGATTTGAACTTTGTACTTTTACAAGTTACTATATTCAATCCTCAACTCTCATTGAGATACCACTATGAGTGTGAACATAATGATACCAAGACCATCACTCTTGTTGTGAAGCCATTTGAAAATTGTGTATAGTCTCTAGCAGACATCAATATTCAAACTCAATTTTCAAGACCACTGTCTTCCTTGTGGTTCAAAGTAGCATATCTGCAGTATTTATTTAAACCAACAAGAGACAACAGCCACCAGTATATGATTATAAAACTAATACAGCCACTAATTTACATCACTCACATGCATTGCTGCATTACACAGACACATGTGATGAGATTCAATACATACATCAGAATCATAGAGCCACTTGAGGAAATTAAAAATGGATTGGGACACTGGTGTTTGATTACCAACAAGAGTAAAAAAAAGAAGTATTGGCTTAATGTCATGTCTTTTCATGTTTAATTACAATTAGACAAACAAAGGTAGAAGATAAAACAATGATATAATACGTGTCACGAGAATGGAAGTATTGGTGTTGGACAACAGCTGTGTGCAGTATGTCTCCATAGGTTGACTATTTTACTCTTGAATGAATGAGGACCACTATACCTAAAGGAATCCATAAACACTGCAATTTTTAACAAATGGCCCTACATGCTATACCACAATTCCATTGTTTAACAAGGACATTGATGCAACATTATAATATACAAAGCACTATCTACCTTTTCTTGCATGTGTTTATATATAAACCTTAACCACTCACATTCACATTCACAACTTCAATTTCCCAAATCAAATTTCTGTTTTTTCTTCACCATCTGTGTCTGCAAAGTTGATATGATGAAGCATTGCCTTCTCCTTTTCATGCTGTTTCTGATTTTCTCCTTCAAAGTATCTGCACAAGGTAACCAGTTCTCTTTTTCATTGCTTAATTGATATAGATATAAATATATATATCTCCAGTCTTTAATATGGTTTCTGCAGATGAGATGGTAAAGCAGCTTAATGAAGATTCTCTTCAACACATTGATGAACCCTTAAAGGTATATGTACATATATATCTATATCTATATGAATTAGATTAATCTTGTTGTGGTTCAACACAATATAATGTTTAATACTTCAGGAATTAATGGGTTTGGAAGCATGTGAGAATCAAGATGAAGAGTGTCTCAATAGAAGAATTATGTCTGAGGCTCACTTGGACTACATCTACACTCAACATCACAATCCTTGAACACATTATCTGCTCAAATCATCATCATTATTACTAAAAACATGTTTCCACTTGTATAACTTCTATTGTATTGTGATGATGAGTAGTCTACTGCTACTATTATTACTAAATTTGATCTGTTCTCTTACAACTTGTAGTAATAAGTTTGGTTGAAGAGAAAATGAAAGGAAAAAAGATTCTGTTCATCAAATTAAGAATGCAAGGTCACATCAGACAACTAATAATTAAACAAAGGAGATCAGAATAATAATATTTGGTTACTGCAAATGTTTGATGCTGTTGGTTCTAGATAAGCAACTAGGTTGCTGTAAATGTGAAATGGTTTGAAATAGGAGATAAGATAATGATAAGAAAAGTAAGCTTTAAATGGGTATATGACACATGACATACCATGTAATAATTGAATTTCTGGGGTCCATTTTTATTTTTTCTAGTGTCCTAATAGAGTAGAGGTCTCTTTTTCCATGAGCAATTATTCACTGATGTTTTTCTCTATATAGAATCATAGATAAAGAGTCTTTGTTTTAAAGCAAATTCTCAGGGATAAGAGCATGTATGATGAGATGTGAAGTGGCTGTTTATGAGTCAGAGTCCACAATTTTCCAGCAATGACCAGGAGTTGCTGTCTCACATATGATTGAACATGTATCAATATGTTTCAATATGGTTTTGTGATCCAATCATACTAGTAAGGCAAAAGACTTGTAATTTTCATTAAACATAAATGCTAAAATGTATATTATTATCTTTATATTTAATTTAAAGATGGGGAGGAATTTGAGAAAAATTGCCCCTCAACAATTTTTAATTTATTTATCTCTAAATATTTTAAAACGAATTTTATAGATAATATTGGTTAAGTTGTTTTTTTATTTTTTTTAACTGCAAACATAATTATTTTGGGCTTAAAATATAATTAAATCAATTATTAAAAAAGTAAATTAAAATTATTTTATACCTTTAATTAAAAATTAAAATATTTTATATACTATTTAAAAAAATCAAATTGTTATAAATATCTGTAAATATAATATAAATCTAATTTTGGTGCAAATACGAGTTATATATTTTCGATTCTAGTTTATATTTCATAAATCTTCTCATATATATATATATAAAATTATACAAAATATTTATAATTTTTTAAAAATAAATATTAAATTTATATATATTTATCTAATTCCATAATTTAAATTCCATGTTTTTTTTTCCTAATGAATTCATAGCACAGTGACAGTCCTTTGGATGAGAGCACACTGACAGTCCCTTGGATGAGAGCTATACATGTTGAGTCCGAACCCAAGCCCAAACCTAAATCCAAATCAAGACCAGCCCACACCAACCCCATCAAGACTCAAACCACAAGGATTGGCTTACTTGGCCCAATCAATTTCATGAAGATTCATATTACCACTTTGCCAAGTTCCATAGCATCACGTGTTTTGTCGCTGATACTGAGCTCTCTTCTGAGTCGTTTAAAGAGGCGTGCCATATTTCACAGAATCCCAACCTATCGTCCTCGTTGCGGATCAGAAGACGATATTGATACAGGTCTCTGTCTTTGACTGATCATACGTATCCTAATAAAGCCATATCGGAACCACAAGCTATTTCTGTAGACCCAGCTAATTCTGATAAATCATAATTCTTATACCAGATAAATATATCTCTAAGATAGTAACGGATACATATCAAATTCTTATAGACCCAAATGAGTAATAATATTTCGATATAAACCCCGTTATTTATTAGTATTTTGATATAGACCCCGTTTAATTTACCAATATTTTATCGGATTAGAATTTCTATGGGCCCAAGTTAATCATAATGGTCCCACTTGATAACAACCATCTCAATGGCCCGGTGAATCGTAACCGTTGATTAGCAACTGATGGCGCGATGGTCCAATCTGAGCTGATCATTAGTTTCTTTGGGAGGTTAAAACTCCTTCCCTTTCAGGTTAGTGTTCTATATAAAGCTGTTGTTGAGTTTCAAGTGTTTTAGGTTTGACGTGGAGATAATTGAGTCCTGCGGTCTTCTACTACTGATACTCTCGTCTCTCAATTGTCTCTGCCGAGCTATTCTCTCTAGGTAATTCACTCTTCTTCTTTTTGCTACTCTTTTGAAATTCCAGTTTTGGTTTAGTATCACTGCCTGATCATACATTTCGCCTGAATTTTCTTGGAAATTTACAATGTCGCTGAACTTTTTGTGTGGAATATCGATCTCTCGTTGCTTTTTGAGTTGAGAATTCGCTTATTCTCCTATCTTTGAGTTGTCTAGTGAGTGCATGGACTGATAATTGGTTAAAGTAGTCACTGTGTACTCGCTACTAGAACTGAGTTGTTAACGATGAGTACTCTGCTTCTTGAGTTTATGAGTGGATTTTAACTGTTGATGCTCGCTACATTGTCAAGGTGAGTGGATTTAGTCATCGACTACTAGGTACTCAATAAGTTGTGAAGGTGAATAGATGAGTAGTGGATGTGATAGATTGAACGATTAGTTGATCATCTGTCTGATTAATCATGGAGGTTAGTTGATCATCAGACTGATTAAGCAATTTGTTGATGATGATACTGAGGCAAATGCTGTGGTCTAACCTATGTTTTTACCGTTGCAGTTTTGATGTTTTATTTATTCATTTGTAGTAACTAATGAGTTTCTCTCTAATATGCAGGATTCAAGAAATTGAAGAACACTAGATCCCTGAAAGAGTTAGAAGAGTCCAAGACAGAAGAAGTTTTGAGGTATATCTTTTCATTTCCTCATTTCTTAATTTTTTTACGAAAGCACATGCATACATTCTGATTTTATTTGTCCTGTTCTGCAGCTAATCCTCAAAGTAAAAAATAGAAAAAAAAGACCAAGGTTAATGTAACCGTGGTGGAGTCTGTTATAACTGCCTTACAGACACACAATTTCTCTCTAAAACACGTTCCTCAAGCTCAAGCAAGCTTAAAGCTGTTTGTGCTTGTGGATCACGTGTGGGAGCTGCTTGTTTGTGTACAGTAGATGCTTATCAAATGCTTATGTCTAATTGATCGCCTCTTGTATACCTGTGAACCAGATGTTTGAAGTTAGGCTTCAGTGACTAGACTTTACCCTGATAATTGTACTTTTCTGATCATGCATTGTTAAGTTCATACACTATCCTGTGTTGTTCAGTTTTACATTCTATCTCACTGGGAGTAATTCATAGTTTTGGTTGGATTGGAGACTTGTGCCCTCAACTTACACTAATCCATAGTTGTATATTCATCTTTAGTTTATGAGAGAATATCCAGTTGCTAGTATTTGCTTGATGTTGCGGGGTGTCCTTATGAACTTTAGCGAAAGTTTGTATTTTGCTTCTAAGTAATGTGGTTTCTCACTTTAACAAATGTGCAAATATTACTATGAAACAATGGGTTACCCGAAAGAATAAAAAAAAATAATGAAAATGGTTCAAGATTGAAATTTATACCTTGTATGCTTGTTTATTTTATTTTAATTTCTTCTGTTTATTTTTTAATCTACTTTTTAAAGAAAAAGGTTGCCTCTTGTTGAACAAAAGAGGCTTTTTATTCTATCATTGGGGATTTCTTTTGATTTCTTGGTCCTTGAGTTTGTATTTTTGTATTTCTTACTTAATCTCCTGCTTTATTTTTATTTCTTTTTTGAGCTATGGGACTCTGGTAAATATATTGGTTTGTCTTATGTTGAGGTTTATTTTTGTGCCATGTACATTGTAATTGAGGCCACTTGATTAATCTAATTTTTCTTGAACTCGTTGAACCAAAAATAGTAGAGTTGCTTATACAAGGTCAGAGTTAAGAGCTGAAGTTGTTGACTCTTATCACTCAGTGGCACAGTTAATTTTGTTTGGTTTGTAGTTGCAATGTTGAAATATTGAGATTAACACATGTTTAGATGTGTATTACAATTACTTATTGTTGAATTTTTATTTTTATTTTTATTTTTATTTTTTTTTGTGTTTTGCAAAAAATTGATTGTTATGTGTTTTAGCTACTTAGGATGGTTGTATCAAGTGTACATCAAAGTTTTGGTGATGATTTAGGTACTGGAAGTTGTAAAACTAGGCAAGTTTTGCCTCAGTAGAGCGGATTTTGTATCAAGTCCAAGTTTTTGTGTGTGTCTATGCTTACTGTGTCCTGTGCTAAATCTACTACTGTAGCTACAGTAACGTCATCTCAAATTTACTCTATGATTTTGGATGACCAAGTTTAAGTGTTAATTTTTTTTCTTAACCGTTGAAATTTACATAATGGTTTCTGGCAAGTTGCAAGAACTTTTTATATATGCATTCATATGTCACAAATTTTTGGAAATACTCTGTTAATTTGTTGATTGGTCTTAAACAATGGTTGCAGACATCCAAATTTTGCTTCGGCTACTGGAAGCTCTGGATGCGGAAAAACTAGTATAAGAGGATTACACTTGCTCCTCTTAGGCTTATTGTGAGGTATAAATGTGGAAACTTCTATTTGTATTGCTTTGTTGTTTGGTTATGAAATGTCTATATTCTTTTCTTCAGTTCAATTCAATTACTTTATCAACTGAATGTTACTTGGTACAAAGAACATTTAGTAGTAATGAGATTATTTCATTTCGTTTATGTTTTCCTGTTGTTTCTCGTCTTTTTGGAATCTAAAGTGTCGTTTATTATTTCCTATTATTTCTGATCTTTTTGAATCTAAAGTGTGAGAGTAGACTAATGTATATTATGAGTCAAGAAATGTTGAATCACTAAGATTTGTCCAAATTCTGATCGAGCTAAAGGTATGAAAAAACAATGGTTGGCAGTATAGCAGACATATTAAACTTCAGCTGAAGGTTTAATGGAAGTTTTTATCAGTCTAGTCAATGTATTTTTAGTATTCTTAAATACATATTTAATAATATTAAAGTGGTAAATGTAGATGATGAATTTCTAAAATAGTATCAAATAAATGAATTTTTAGGATACTTCTTTTTTTTTTTTTTTAAAGTATCATTTGAAAATTTTCTATCCCTTTTAGGAACTAAAATTTTGTGTTAGGTACCAGCCTTTTGACCACAGAATTGCCAAGAGAACTGTCTCTATTGATCTTTAATAGGTTCCCAAAAAATTTAAATCTGTGGTTACTTTCTGCATCACTGATTAGAGACCTTAATTATCATTGTTAGCAAAATTTCCTGATTTATTATACAATAACTTTTCAAGAGAAACAAAACTAGATTTCCACTTACAATGCATTAATTTTTCAAGACATAATCAAAGCCCAGTTTTCAGTCATGCTGAGAAAGAATTTTTATTTGTATTTTTTACTAATCATGTTAAACTTGTTTTGAGGATTCAAATTTCATGACTCTCACTATAAAACAAGAACTATTTACCAATCATATTAATATGTTTTATATATGATAGCTGCAAACTGACCAGATTTCTATGTGAACATAATAGGTAGGGGAAAATGTCTGAATTTTTAGTTTATCAGAGGAGAACTAAAGGTGTTGAGAAGCCAATGGAGAATAACGAGATACAAAAGCCTTCTTTGTGGCCTCCAATGACTCCTGCCAAAGTTGCTGAAATTGAGATACTAAGGTCTACTACAACAGAGAATGTTTCTGTATCCCAAGAATCTACTAATTTAATTGCGCATGACTTGATGGATGCTCCAATTGAGTTTGAAAATGTGAACAAGGATACAAGAACTGTGGATGAGATACTAAGGTCTACTACAACAGAGAATGTTTCTGTATCTCAAGAATCTACTAATTCAACTGCGCATGACTTGATGGATGCTCCAATTGAGTTTGAAAATGTGAACAAGGATACAAGATCTGTGGATGCTAGTGACATCCCCACAAAACCATCTTGTTCACATAGTAAGTGATTTTACTTTTCTTCTAGATTTTATTTAACACATGTCATTGCAAGGGAATTGTGCCTAGTTTATTGCATATGAATTGAGATATCATATTATTTTTATTTTTGTACAAGCCTTTCCAGTGATGAGATCGTGTAGCTTCTATAGCAGCCTTTCAAGGGCTGGGCTTGCTTTTATGCCCTTTCCTTGAACATTGTGTCATATTTTGGTAGTCTATATGACGTTTGTTGCATAATTGTTCTTTTAGTACATATTTCATTTATTTAAATCACACCCTTATTTTTTTTTTCTAGCATTTACACTGTTGTGTGGGATATATACATTAAAAAAGTCTTATTATCTTTTCTTAATCTAGTATTGCCTCCACCTCACAACACAATTCAACTTTTTTCTTTTCCTGGAATTATTTTGGTTGCAGGAAGTATCTTTTAGTGTTTTTTCCTGTCAAAATCTTGGCCTCTAATACATAGCTTTGGATCATATTTTTTCTTTACTTATTTTCTATCTGCTTTTTAGTTTAAGATTTGAGCTTAGTGCATAATTTGTCAGTATATAGGTTGGATGTGGCTAGAAAACTATCTTTTGCATCAGCTTATAGATGTATGAACACAAAATAAACTTTACAAAATTTTTAAAACTTAAACTCGAAGGATAGAACTTTGAAGCATATTTTAGCAATATGATGACATCTATAATATGTTCAAATTTTTTTAAAACTGTGGTTTTATTACTTGTAATTAAGATGAGAAATTGATGATATAGGTGGCCAACAAAGGGATGATGCAGGGACTGAAGAGTTTGATGATAAGAAAGGAAAGAAAGCAAGGAAAACAAACCTGAAGTCTAAACCCAGGAGGCGTAGACCACGAATAGCAGTGGATGAGTTCAAAAAACCAAAAAAAGTGGCCCAGCCGAAAACACCAAAGCCTGCAACTCCAAAGCGGCCGAAGAAACGTAATTATGTAAAGAGAAAGGGTCAAAGTGAAGAACCTGTGCCAAAAAGACGAAGACCTGGGAAGAAAAATGAAAATTCATGCAGGAGAGAGTTGGATTTTGAAGGGGAAAAATCTCAAACAAGTACTCATGAATTGGAAATCACGATGGTAGATGAATGTGTCAAAACTAGGGAGCAAAGACTTTGTGAAAATGTAATTCCTAGTCTGTTGAAGAAGACAAGAAGTGAAAGGAGAAGGAGAGTGAGAGAGTTGGATTTTGAATGGGAAAACCCACAAACAAGTACTCATGAATTGGAAATCACGACAGCAGATGAATGTGTCAAAACTAGGAAACAAAGACGTGAACATGTCATTCCTAGCCAGTTAAAGAAGACAAGAAGTGAAAGGAGAAGGAGGGTGAACACTATGTTCATGCCAGAACTAGTGTTGAGACGGAATCGAATAAAAAGGAGAAGGTCAAAAAGGAACATCATCCCTAATTGTATCTGGGATTTTGATGTTGTACCCCTATTGTGTGAACAACTACCTAGACTTCATAGAAAAGATGAAGAAATAAAAGCACCTGATTTGAATCTTGATAATATTAGAGGTATTTCCATTATCATATTATAGATCACTTTATATTTTATTATAGTATGTTTAATCTTTGTTAATGTTGTTAACAGGCTCGCTAAAGATTTTACAAGAAGACAGAATTGATACACAAGTAGCAATGCAGGCTGTCCGTCAAGAGTTTAAAAATATTGGGAATACTTTGAAATCATCAAGTAAGAGTTTACTGAGACACATGCACTCATAAATATGTCTTTAATAGTTCTCTTGTTACTGTAATCTTAATTTAAGTTCCAAATAAGATTTAGAATTAGTTACGATAAATTCATTGAATTCTAAAATCTCAATTAATTAAGAATATGTTATTTAGATAGTGTAACAAGAATTTTTATTTTTTAAAATTTTTATGATTTTTATCTTTGCTTTTATTTTCAATCTAATAAATTTTAATTATTTACAGGATCACAAAAGTTACCTAGAAAAAAGAAACAAATCAGTTCTGTCGTTTTGGGAGTGAAGCCAAGTGAAATCAATTTTCTCGTTAAGAAATTCAAGCTTTTAAAGTTAAACAATAAAGGAGGAAGACGCAAGAAACAAGGTTTAAAGCTTGAAAATGGTGCAATAGTTCCCTACCAAGATCAATCAAATGGGAAACGGATATTGGTTAAAGTAGAGCTTAACCCTGTATCAGTGATGGCATGGAATAAGATAGTGAACAATGGGGGTGACAGTGATGAGGAAGTAGATTTAGAAAAAGAGAAACGCTGGAGAGAGGAATTAGAAAGCTTTCGGGGAAGGATTGGGTCATTCATGGATCGTATGCATCTAATTTTAGGTAAACTCTTTTGCAAGTTTTAAATTATTTATAACGATATTTGTATTCATTTGTTACATAAACTAACAAATTTACACTTTGTGATTATAATTAGGTGATCGAGGTTTCAAGCCATGGAAAGGATCAGTTGTTGATTCGGCTGTTGGAGTGTTTCTAACTCAAAATGTCTCTGATGTCTTATCTAGGTATTTTCTTCAGCATTTGGATCTCAATAAGATACTAGTAATTGATAAGTAATTAATTAAACTCAGTAAAATTTATTATTTTATCCATTTCAGCTCTGCTTATATGACCCTTGCTTCTAAGTATCCGTTGCAAATAAATAACTCCACAATATATGGTATGCAATCTGGAGAGGGCTACAATCTGGAAGGTAATATGTACTTTGTCACTGAGCCTAAACCAGAAAGGAGTCCTGAATTGAATATGGACCTTGTCATTGAAAGAAGTTGTGAAGTAAAAAAAGATGAAAGCTCTTTCAGTGATCATCTTGAATCCAATTCAAAAGATAACACTAGACATATGCTGCATACTCAAGATTCCATTGGGGTGAATTATATGACTCCTGAAGGGAGACCGCCAGAGTTGGAAAATAGCAAGGCAAAAGGTGCAACCCTGAAAGAACCAAAAGATTGGGAGTTCTATAGAAAAATGTATTCAACCAGTGGACCAATTTGCGATGATCACACGGATTCAGTAGATTGGGATGCTGTGAGATTAGCAAAACCAATTGAGATAGCTGAAGCAATTAAAGACCGTGGCCAACATAACATAATTGCAAAGCGAATTCAGGTACAAGTGAAAATTAAATTATGTCATAGCTAAATAAAACTTTGTTAAATTCTGGTATAAACTAATATGTGAATTTGTTCATTTTTTTAGGACTTCCTCAATAGATTAGTTCAACAACAGGGTCACATTAGTCTTGAATGGTTAAGAAATGCTCCACCTGAGTTAGTAAAGTAAGGAAAATAAGTTCCGTTTATGGTATGTTTGTATATATATATGAGATCACCTGTGTTTTAATTTCATCTGTTATATTAGGGAATACCTATTGCAAATTGAAGGATTGGGTTTGAAAAGTGTGGAGTGCATACGCCTTTTGTCATTGCTACACACTGCTTTTCCCGTAAGACCTCATTAAATTTGGATGAATTTATCAACAATGAGTGACATCTGTGTGTTAAACCTAATTTTTTCCTTTAGGTTGATGTGAATGTGGGACGAATAGCTATTCGCTTAGGTTGGGTTCCTCTAGAACCACTGCCTGATTCAGTGCAACTACATCTTCTAGATCAGTGAGTACATAATACAATAAATTTCATCCTTTTAAGTTTGTATAAAATTTAGTCAAATCTAACACTTTTGTCGATGTAGGTACCCACTCATGGATGACATTCAAAAGTACATGTGGCCTAGACTCCGCCCCTATGAACCAAAAATATTGTAACTTACTAATTTCATTGTAAAAACTTATTGATAGATAATTATTTGTATTTTTGTGTCAAGCTCATTTGACCTATTACTAAATGCAGGTATGAACTACATTATCAGTTGATCACCTTCGGAAAGGTATGTGTACTTACTCATTTTACGTTAAGATTATTAAAAACTAAACGTGGTCAACATTCATCCTAGTCGAATTTGATAATGTCCTGCAGGTATTTTGCACAAAAAGGAAACCTAAATGTGGTGATTGTCCTTTAAGGGGGGAGTGCAAACATTTTGCTAGTGCATTCGCAAGGTCTGCTTTTATTCTAAAAGTTTATGTATTTAATTTTTATTATCTCATATGTTTATATGAAAACAGTGATATGCTAGAGTACTACTGTAAGGTCTAGAATTATCCAACATTTAGTAATTATAGAAACTAATACTAATTATTTTAGTACTTTTGAGTGTTATTATATTAACTAATAGCTTGATAGTATCAAGCAGAAAAAGTCTTACATTAAATTTGTGCTTTGTAGTGCTAGGCTACCTTTGCCAGCTCCAACAGGTAGCCAAGTGGCTGAGATGCCTCAATGGGCTAAAAGAATCCCAACTACAGCTGTTGAGCCATTGCCAGTAACTTTTCTAGATGGTGGGTCATCTACTGGAGTCTTATCTGAAAACACCGAACCCATAGTTGAAATGCCTCCATCCCCACAACCTGTAGTTGAAATGCCTCCGTCACCACAACCTGTAGTTGAAATGTCTTCATCTCCACAAAGTCAATGTATTCAAAGCTCTGAAGATCTGGATATGGAAGATGTTGTCACTGTTGAAGATAAAGATGATAAAGAAGATATTCCAGTAATCAGACTTCAAACGAAAGAGTTCATGGAGAATGTGCAGCATTTTATGGAGAAAAACAATATAATACTTGAGAATTCTGAATCTCTGGAACTTATGGTTGCAGAAGCTGCGGCCCTCCCTCCACCTAAACTGAAAAGTGTCAATCGGCTAAGAACGGAGCATCTTGTGTAAGTTGATATTTATTCTTGTATGTCATTCATTCCCCATAACCTCACATCATAAATTATGGTTTAAATTAGAAATTATAAATGACAAACATAGAATATTTAATATTTATTGCTATGCATTAATATGTTCAGAATCCACATTAACAATTTTTTTATGTCATACAGTTATGTACTTCCAGATGATCATATTCTTCTTCGAGGGG
Source organism: Cardiospermum halicacabum (assembly GCA_031304145.1). Lineage (NCBI taxonomy): Eukaryota > Viridiplantae > Streptophyta > Magnoliopsida > Sapindales > Sapindaceae > Cardiospermum > Cardiospermum halicacabum. Next base: position 7,409,834 of record CM062390.1, on the reverse strand, counting down.
TATGTTTGTTTTTTTCTTTTCTTTTCTTTTGTTTCTTTTTTTGTCTTTTCGTAATTTTCTTTTTTGCCTATATATAGGCGCACTATTCTTCTTATGCACATTATACTTTTATATATGAGTTATATATTGATTTTAAGTATGTTGTAATTGCAATTTCAGTTTGAGAAAAGAGTGTCTGAGGATCCTTCTTTTTACCTTCTCAGCATATGGACACCAGGTATCATCTACATACTTATTAGGATACTGACAGATATTATGCATAAATTTATCAAATGTTATTGTTAGTTGCATTTCTTTTTCCTTTGCTTATTTTTATTTTTTAAATTCATTTCATCTTTTTGTTAAATTTCAGGAGAGACACTTGATTCACATGAAAAGCCTATCAAAAAGTGTAATTGTGGAGAATCTGAACTTTGCTCTGACGAGACATGCTTTTCGTGTAGTACAATTCGGGAGCAGAATGCTGGCATAGTGCGGGGAACCATTTTGGTGAGTAAATAGTTTATGGTCTTATAGATAAATCTACAATCTTTTAAGTTTCTCTAGAGATGAATTTGACTCAATTTTTGATCAGATACCTTGTCGAACGGCTACACGGGGAAGATTTCCGTTAAATGGAACATATTTTCAAGTTAACGAGGTAAAGTATCATATAATATTAAAGCTGTTATTGCTGGGATAAAAACCACTGAATGATCTAATAATTTTGAATTTCTAATATGTTGCTTACCAATAATGAATATTGTAGGTCTTTGCCGATCATGAAACTAGCATAAATCCCTTGAGTGTTTGTAGGAGTATGCTAGTCCGTTTACCAAGACAAATTGCTTATTTTGGAACCTCTGCAACTTCCATATTTAGAGGTATGTAGTTTAATTTGTAATGAATTTGAAGTTCCGACTGCTAAATGGAAAGCTCATGTATTACTTGTTATTAAACAGCTTTACACTTAGATGAGATTCAAAGATGCTTCTGGAGAGGTACTGATAATTATCTCTCATGCCTCCAAAATGTCTCTTACTCTTAGATGTACAACATTGTTAGTACTAAATGAACTTGTTGACAAAATAAATTATGCAGGTAATATTTGTGTGAGAGGATTCGACAGGAGGTCTCGAGCTCCTAAACCTCTTGGACGACGGTTCCATACTCCCCCAAGTAAGATGGGAAAGCCATTTAAAAAATGGCATGATGATGAATAGAAACAATGCATCAAAGGAAGCAGAAGGAAAAAGACTCACTACAGGTCTGTACATACATATCTAACTTGTTAGATGTATAAGACAAAAAAAAAAAGGCAGTGTATGGTATCAAATAGCCTTCTGCTTGTTTGATATCACATGGTGTATGTATAGTGTACTGATCTCATTTTTTTAGGTAGATGTTTAGTCTAATGATGTATGTTACATAGAGCCTTAGAGCCAATCTTAGACAATCTTTTATTGATGATTAAATCAACTTCATTCTTCTGACAAGAGACTAAGATGTTAACAAATAGAATGAAGGGATGGGAGATCATAGTATTTACAATGTTGTACCAATGTGGTAATTCTTTTATTGCAGATTATATGCAATAAATAAACAGTATTGCTCTGGTCAGTTATAATATGAAACATGTTGAGTTTTATCCGCATATGTCGCATCATTCAATAACTTGGCTGAGTAGGCTGAGTTCTCTATAGCCTCTGGGAAAAAAAAAATCTCTTTTCAGTTCATTTGAGTCTTCTACTTCATTTATTCTAGTGTTTCTGTTGTCTCATGTTCCCATTTTCCTGTATCTATATCTTAGCACGTTGGTCATTAGTGGTGATTTAGAGAAGAATTTGGATGCTGTCTTGTGGACTCCTGTTGTTCACTCTACTACTACTTTTCGCCTGTTGTGGTCTCTTTTATTTTGTTGTTACTGCATCCATCACTTCCTATGTTTATTGAATATTGAAGGTCATTGGTATTGTTTTATAACCTGCACGTTTACATATTTAGGTAGTCAATATTCAAAATGAAGTTGCATAATGTTTGCGTCATCCTGGCCATGATTGATTTGAGAATTGGCAAATTTGTTGTTTGGATTAATTACAGATTTGATGAATTTGAATGCTTGGATGATTAGATATTAATTGTTGAAAAATATATGTAGTTTACTGAAAATTGATATGTTAATGTGGCAAAATTTATATGATAATGGCGTTTTTGATGATGTTTGAGTTTTGATGGTAAATGAGTTATGGAACAATATGAAGAGTTTTCTCAAATATGTTTGGAAGTGATAATATTAACTATCCTTCCTTGGAAAAGTAGATTCATGACAGTATAAATGAGAAAGAGGAAGAGATAACGAAATTATTTCCATGCATGCTAGAATGAGAGATGTTACACTGGGAACCTAACCTAGTGATGTAATTGATGAATGAATCTTGCCCGCATGGAATGGCAACCGAGGAAGCAGAGCTGGAAAGAATCATTCATCACTTCCATCTACAGGTCTGTCTTTTCATCATGCATCTATATAGATTGTTCTTAATTATCCTTGATTCAAATTACTATATGTATAATTAATGGAAAAATGAATATTTATTTTCCAAGTATTGTTCCTCAGTCGTATATATACACTGTAGTTTTAGTTTTAGTTTTTTTTACCAGTACATGTCACACGTACAACTCACTCAGTGTCAGCAGGCTTAAAAATCCATTTTAACTTGGTTTGTATCTTCTTCTGGTTGTTCATGCGACCATTTTCTCTCTTCATTTTTCTTGTATCTCTATCTTAACTTGCTCATTACTATGACTCAATGAAATATGATCCAGTTCTCTCTATTACTAGTTTTTGTATGTTGCCATTACTTTATCCATCCATTCCTTTGCTTCTTGAATGAATGGAATTGTTTTATTACTTTTGTTTAAAGATTGAGATTATCAATATAAATTTGAATTAAAGTTGTTTTATGTTTTTTTCTTTTAATCTGGTTATAATGATGTGGAGTTTATTTCAAAAATTTAAATACTTTTGATTGAGTATTGAGGTTTGGAAAATATATTTTGGTTATCTAATTTGGAAAATTTATGTAACATACTTCCTCTGCTTTTTTTTTTTTTTTTTTTAATGTACTACATTTGAATAGTATTTACTATTCATTCATCAATCTTCAATCTTGTTTTTTATATTTTTATATTGTTATTTACGTATAAAAAAATATATTCAAGTGGGATCTTGTTTTATTCGTTTTAATGTCTACTTTTTAAATATAAAATTTTTATAATTTTTAGTTGTATATAATTAAAGATATTTACCGTTAAAATTAGGTCTCGAATAGTGTGCAAACAGAAAGTGTAGTGACTAAAAAAATCAGAGAAAGTATATATTTTTGTGCGAAAATTCTAAAAAAATAAGCTTTTTAAAGTTTAAAATACAATTATAGGTCTGTTTTGAAAAATATACAAAAACAGACTTTTAAAAATTTATTTCACATCTGTGAACTTACTTGTGAACTTACTTACGCTTTCAGCTGTGATTGTCTACGCACGCAGTGAAAATCAAAATTTAGTTTTAGTTTTGTAAACTTTTCAAAAGTGGCCAAGAAATGGACTCTATTTTCTTTTTATGATGTTTGAGTTTGATAGTGTAAATGAGTTATAATAGAGAAATAATTGTCTGGTTTTTACATTGGAAACTCTAGAAAAAATAATCTAGGATCCAATTTTCCCATTTATGTTTGGAAGTAATAATATGGTTTTCATATTAGAAAACTTTTGAAAAAATTTTCGAGGATCCAATTTTCTCATTTATGTTTGGAAGTGATGATATTAACTATATGTAATATAAACTATTTGATCGTTGGAAATTTTGTATAGCCATCAATTTTGGTGTTTAGACTTTAAATTTACATTCAATTATTAAATTATTAACTCAAAATTTTCAAAAATAAAGTTTTGCCATGATATGAAATGGGATTATGAAAATAAATCTGAATATTGGTATTAATTTAATTTATTCAATTTTTCTTGTAAATGTAGATACTTATCAAAGTTTTTCTGAGCGTGCAATCTATTTCACTAAGTTATACAAAATTATAATCTTGAAATTAAGTATTTTTGTGAGAACTATAAATATAAATAAACAAATAAGAAAAAAAATTACTTTTTATCATTAGAAACTGCTTACTGATTCAACTTGCACTACGTCTTATAATCACATTCACAAACATTCCACATTAAAACTATATTCATAATTTTCAATTAAACCACCTTTTATTTCAATGGTTCAGACATAATAATGCCAGTTATTTAAGTATGATTCTGACATTGTTTTCTGTGAATCGAATTTTTTATAATTAATTTAACATAATATAAAAGTAAAAATAATTATAAAAAACTGTGAAATGATTTTTTATTAAATCTATATTTATAAAATAATTATTTCAAAATTAATATAATACAACAAATCTAAATATAATAGATACAAGAAAATTCTTAATGTTTTAAATCAATATAATCAAATGGTTTATTATTTAAAAATCTAAAATAAATGGTCAAATAAAAAATAAAATAAATAATATATATTAAATATTATTATTATTTTATTTTCATTATTTATATAAAATATTTAGAAAATATTATTGTTGGCAAATTTAAATTTCTCAAAGTAAGTTTGAATTTGAAAAAATCAAATAAAATTAAAAGAAATTTTAGTATTCATTATTTTATGGAAATTATAATAAAAACAAATTTATAAAATTAAAAAGAATATTTTATTTTATAGATTTTTAATGTATATAATTAAATGAAGTGAAATAAATAATCTATTTTAATATAGATAATTTTGTTTAACAAAAACTTCAAATCCATCAAATTTAATTTTTATTTTTCAAAATCAATAAAGTAAATGTAATTATATATTTTCTAATTCTATAAATAAATGTTATTACATAACAATTATAGATATATAATTATTTAAATTAAAATTATCATAAAATTAGTTAATTCTAATTTATATTTATTAGTAAAATATAATAAAATAATTTTATTATAAAACACAAATGGACCACTTAAATTATTAAAAAAAATCAATTATTTTATGACTTAAAGCAGTTTGTAGTGTTTGGCAAACCAATCAAGATAGATTATTTCACAATTTGCTCATTAAAAAATCAGATTTTGAGAAGCGCTGACACATGTGATAAATAGATAATTGAGAACCTATCCAATTTGTATTGAAATGACAAATATACACCTATTTTTGAAATTTTCAATTGTATTCTATACATGCTATAGTCAATTTTTTTAAATTATTATTTTTCATCTACTTTGAAAAATTAATTTATATCCAACATATTTTAAATTGTATCATCTATGTTATTGATATTATTTTTAAAAAAATAAAAATAATATTCAACCTAATAATATAAGAAAAATGAAAATATAAAATATATTAATATTATTTAATATTTTAATCAATACAGCAATAAAATCATTAAATAAAATATGATAGAAGAGTTGATAAGTTAATAATAGTATATAATAATGTAATATGTTGAAATAAAATAAAGAATTAAACTGTAACCCTTAACATATAATTTTTCTTCATTTGAAATTTTAAATGACCTTTAAAAAATTACTTGGTACCTTACAAATTCTCTGTCACCCAATATTTCAAATCATTTTATAATTTAATTAAAATACATATTAAAAATTATCCATCCACGCAACGCGCGGTCTGTTACCTATTTTTTTTTATAAAAATGTTTAAAGTGTAAAAAAAAATTAGGGTTGGTCTAAAACTAAAAAAAGAAATTTGATAATATCTAATTTTGCGTATTTTCACATATGAACAAAAGTGTTAAACCCCCTCTCTTTTTTTTCCCTTTAAATTAGACAATGACATTATATAAACATAAAAACTTTAACGGTGGGAATAAAAAGATTGAACTAGTTTAAGAACAAAAAGAAATTACCACAAACATTATATTCAACTCATAAATGATTTCTAATGCTAATTTTCTAAGAGTTATCATTGTCACAGGAATTAATAAATAAAATAACACAAATAAAAAATTATACTTTAACCTTCAAAACTCTAAGCTCTCTTGAAATATGATGGCTTGAATAAAAGAAAATTATTGAAATTTCAAGTAGGGGGATGAGAGCGTAACAACACTTTTTAGAAAGTTTAGAGTTTAAATTATTATTTTTTTAAAGGGCTTTTTAATTTTATTTTTATATATAGAATTATAATTATAATGTATATTTTTAATTTTATTTTGCGGGTAGAGAATATTGGTAAGGATATTTTATCGTACTCATGTCCTTATTCTTAACGGGTATGAATTTTCTACTCATATCCGTCCATCAGCCTTAATGGGTATATTCATATTCACCCATGGCGGGCGGATATCCGCGGGTAAGTGGGTGGGTAGAAGATATTGGTAAGGATATTTTGCCGTACTTATATCCTTATCCTTAACGGTATAAATTTTTTAGTCATATCCGCCCATCAGCCTTAATGGGTATATCCATATCCGCCCATAACGGGGGATATCTGCGAATATAATTGTCATCCCCACTCCTTCGTATTATTCGAGAGCTTTTCTAAAATTTGTCGTCGTCGGCGGTGCTAGCGTCATCTTTGACGTCTTCTTTTTCTTGGTTGCGTTCGTTTGATCGAGAAAAGAAAATGTAGCGGCGAATAATATTCGAGACTGAAGAACTTCTTTAAACAAATGGAGGATGGAGGTAATTTTCACAATTCAAATTGGCATTTTTATTTCAATTTTCCATTCTGATTCTAATTTATGGGATGTGTTAGGATTGCTTTGAATCACAAGGATTTCCTTTTAGGAAGGTTTTTCTATTTTGAGTTTAGATCTATTTCCTAATAGTTTGATTCCTTGTTTTGGAAAGATTTGGTTTTCCTAATTTGGTTGATTGTATTCCTTAGTTGAAAAGAAAATAAATTAGGAAAGTATATTTAATGATCACTATAAATAGAGTTGTCTCATGAAGAAGAAAGTATCCCGTCCCTTTGGGGTGGTGATCATTGGAGTAGGGTCATACCTTTGGGGGTAATGATCATTGGGGTTGCGGTCTCGCCATTAAAGAGATTTCGAGTTGAGATTGTGGTCATGCCTGCCGAGTGGGGTAATGATCATTGCATTGGGGTTGTCTCGCCATTAAGGAGATTTTGATTTGGGGTTGTCTCGCCGTGGTGGAGTTGTTCGCCTAAAAGAGATTCTGGTTGAGAAAGAAAACAATTTTGTGTGGAGAAAGAGTATTGTCTGAATGACTTGTAATCCTTATTTATCGTAGTAAAGTTGTTATCTTTCCGTGGATTAGGCAATTTACCGAACCACGTTAAATATTGTGTTTGGGTTTGGGCTGATTATTTTGGTTGAGTCGAACTAGGAATTAGGAAGAAATTGAGATAGAACAGAAAATTTCCTAACAGGATGGAATCGTATCACAGGCAATTGTTGACGATGGTTTCCTATGTGCTATATCTTTTCACTCCTCTGGTTTCCTCTATTCTTTGAAACGTTAAAGCCGGTTACCAAATATATGGAGACAGCCTCAAATTACATTGAGAGCATAAGGAAATCAATATGAGTGCACTTTGTTTTTGTCTTTTCTAATGGTTTTGTGTACCTTTGATATTCTTTGTAATTAAAAAATTTATGGTATGTTTCTTGGTATCTGGTTTCAATTTTTCTTGTTCTTTTCGTGTGTATAGTTTTATACTCTAATGAATGTCTGCCGTTTCACGAACGTCATGGTTTTGTGTACATTTGGTATTCTTTGTCATTGTCTTGGTTATTAGGGTTTGAAGCTGGGTTTGAGTTTTTCTTAGTACTCTCTGTATAGTTTTCATTTAAAGATACATAAAACCGTGAAATAAAAAAAAAAGTGCAATCACATTTTCATCTATCTAGTAAGCTTATTTTTATATGAAAACTTTACGGAGAGAATACAAGGAAAACCCAAACCAGACTTCAAACCCCAAAGACCAAGAAAATAACAAGAAAAGAAACATGTTGTAACATATTTATGTGTCCAGCAAGCCTATTTTCATATGAAAATTATACAAAGAGTGTACAAGAAAAAGTCAAACCCAACTTCAATCGAGAAACAAAAGAAACATGCATTCACATATTCATCTGTCCAGCAAGGCTAACCTAAACCCAACTTCAAACGTGAAACAAAAGAAACATGCAGTCACATATTCATCTGTCCAGCAAGCCTATTTTCACATAAAAATTATACAAAGAAAGTACAAGAAAAACCCAAACCCAGCTTTAAACCCCCAAATACCAAGAAAATAACATATTCAGATGTAACCAAGCCTATTTTTAAATGAAAACTAGTACTAAGAAAAACTCAAACTCAGCTTCAAACCCCCAAAGGAAGACCAAGACAATAATAAAGAATATCAAAGGTACACAAAACCATGACATTCATGAAACGAAAGACATATTCATCAGAGTATGAAACTATACACACATAAATCCTTAAATGACATGTCTACTGCCTCGAAACAATGCTCGTGCATCATTGGCGCCTCATTTCATATGATTAGTTTTGTCATTATAAACAACTCAGCCTTGTGGCTTCCAAGATGGATGTTATATATTGAATCTACAGTAGGAGTTAACGAGATGGAGAATGTCGAATGTGCAGTGTTTCAATGTCCTTGAATGTATTGTCTACTGCCTCGAAGCAATACTTGTGTACCACTGGTGTCTCATCCTATATGATTGGTTTTGTCTTTATAAGCAACTCGACGCCGTGGCTTCCAAGAGGCACGTTGCACGTTGCACGTTGCACGTTGCACGTTGAATCTTGAATATGAGTCAATAGGATGAAGAATGTCAATGTGTAGTCTTTCTTCTAGGCAGTAGAAGTGAAAGAATTCCACTTGGGGTTGCCGTCAGTATAATTTGATTTTGCAATTTTAGGGGCTGGACAAAAGTCTCTCATGTACCTCCATAGTTGTATAGGAAAAAAAAACTCCTTTTACATTGCTCACATCATTCATGATCATGTTATACACAAATTTTTGTTCATTTGTCGTATTATATACAACGTTATTATGGTCAGTTTTCAATTTTAAAAAACTGAAAATTGAATTCAAAATCTAAAATATTTTAAATTTTTATTAAAATTTGTAGCGGCAACTATATTTTAATGGTACAAATGGCACGAATGCCTTAAAGATTAATATGAAAACTAATTCAATATAAATCTCAATTATATAGTAGCGGCGAAAATAATTAGTGAGTTACGCTTTCGATGTGTGATAATAATTAGATGAAATATAACATATAGTAAATAATAATAATAATATATTTTTAATGACTAAATAACCTAATGAATTAATTAATACTTATGTGTAAATATGTAATTTAATATAAAAATGCTTACCTATTAGTTTTTAGACCGCAACTTGTCATCACTTGATTAATTCGTTTGTTTAAACTTCTCATTTTACTATAATAAAGATTTGATACATAATTTTGTTAAAGTTTAAACTTACATGAGAAATTTTAAATTTAACAACAATAATATTTTCTAGATATTTTCCGAGTGAAAATTTAAATTTGACACATTGAAGCTCTATTTTTTGAAATATTATACATATATTACTGTATGACCATGGAGAAATTGTAAATAAAACTTTTACTATTCCAACAATGGAAAAAGTGATAGATCACTTTTCAAAATATTTTCACATTTTTGTCAAATATAATATTATTTACCATTTTGTTAAATATTTTTAATTAATAAAATATTATTTAAATATAAAATAATAAATATAATTTTTAAATATCGTACTTATACGAATTTATTCTTGATTCAATATTAGATAATTGAAAATTTAAATTTAAAAAATCATATAATTGAGAATTTAAATTTAAAAAAATGGTCTAATTTAGAAAACTCCTTAATCTTTATTTGAAAAACTTTACACATACTATAGAATGTTAGGAATATTTGAAAACAGGTGGACCAAAATAAAATTTTAACAATACAAAAACTAAAACCCTCCCACTGTATACCTCGGCTTTCATTTCTCATCTCCTCACACCTTATCTGCTCACTCAGCTCAATCGCTCTCCAATGTCCAACCAACAACCCAACAATGACGACCAATCTCCAACCGATTCCGACTCTTCCGACACCAAACCCAAATCCGACGACGATGCCTACCTCGACTCTATCCGCGAGGAGATGGCGAGAGTACGTCAGGAATACGAGCTAGCAGAATCGGAAGACACGCCGGAGGCCAACATTCGCCAATTCACCGAAAAACTCTACAGCGAAGAACTCCAGAAAGAGTTTGAGGAAGATGAGGAGGACTTGGAGTTTGACGAGGACAAATTCAACTTCCCTGAAGACAAAGACAAGTGGACTGAGCAGGACTTGCAGGAGCTTTGGGCTGACCGTCCTATGAATTATAGAAAACCTGGTTGGGACCCTGTTTGGGCTGATAACTATGATTGGGAGGTAATGCGACAGTTGAAGGAAGCCGGTCAGGACCCACCAATTGCTCCGTTTTATTTGCCTTATCGGAAACCTTATCCTGTTGTGCCGGAAAATAATTTTGATATTCGGAGTCCCAAGGATGTCGTGGAGGAATTGGATAGAATGGAGGAGTTTCTCGTCTGGGCTAGCTACATTTTCCCTGATGGTAGCACGTATGTTAACAATGTCAATTGTTGTGTGTTTTTGATGTTTTAGGTTAGGTTTGTTTAATTTTTGTTTGCTGTGGTTTCTGTTTTGAAGGTATGAAGGAACGATTTTTAATGACTTGGCTCATGGTAAAGGTGTTTATGTCGCGGAGGATGGACTTGTTAGGTTTGTGTATGATCCGTCATTGTATTGTTGTTTTGTTATTTGTGTGTGATGTTAGTTCACTAGAGCTTTGGTATGGACAAAGTTGTGTGTTTTTAGCTCAATGCGAGATATTGGAATGTTTGTTTCAGGTATGAAGGGGAATGGCTTCAGAACAATCCGGAGGGGCATGGGGTTATTGAGGTTGACATACCTGATATAGAGCCTATTCCAGGTTCCAAGTATGTTTTCTTTATCTGGCTTTTAACTGTTAACTTGGTGGTAAACTATGGATGGTTTGGTTACTGTGTAAGCTGAAATGAAGTGAAGTAACTTTGTGATTGCTTAATTAGGCTTGAAGAGAAGATGCGTGCTGAAGGGAAAATTATAAAAAGAGATTTCATGGACCCTGAAGACAGAAGATGGCTAGAGATGGATATTGAAGATAGTGTCAAGTTTGCTAATGGGGCATATGAAATTCCATTTTATGAGAATGAGGAGTGGGTCAAGCAATTCGGGAGAAAACCGTAAGATTTATTTTTCAATTTGGCAATGTGTTTCCTTGTTTTTCATCTGTGTTATAGTTTGTAAATTGTTTTTCTTATATGTGTACCATTATAAAATGAATGCTAACTACCAAGACATTTATCTATGTAAAGACTGTATGTTTTTGCATCGAAGTTGTTATAAGATCCTATATTCTGTGTTTGTCCCTTGGTTTGTAATGCTAAAGAATGCTAAGAATTTGGGAGGTGCAGATGATGGAGTCTTTGCTCCTGATTTGATACACTTGACTGCTTTGAATTGTAGTTGAGTTCTGAGAAGATAATGTGGAAGAGAATCAATGGGCTACAAATGGGTAGAAGTATACATGCCACTACTTACAAATGCTGTTGATGTAGCATGTGCGTCATTCTAAGTTTTATTTGCTATATCATTTGTTAGAAAATGAACACTCCCACCATTGGGCTGAAATGAATTGATCATGATTGAATTCTTTAAGAAATTATAACATAAACTTTATTGGTTATAATTTTCTCTTTGAATTGGTTGGAGTTATCAATATTCTACAAACAACCAATAGGTTTGTATCAAAATTTGAGCTTATCATTCAAAATTACCAAGTGTGAGATTTGATGCATATAAGTGAACATTCTTGCGGTATATATTAATTTGTTATTGGAAATATTTACAATTTCATATATGGCTTGAAATTGTTTTTTTAATTATATATATTTTATGTGCTGAGCTAAATAAGCTATTGACTGTATTTTTTGTCCAGGGAGAAAGGCCGGTACCGTTATGCTGGTCAGTGGAAGCATGGTCGTGTGCATGGATGTGGTTTATATGAAGTCAATGAACGCCCCACAATAGTAATTTTTTATCTTTCTGAATTTTGCGGTCTTGACCTTTGATATATTACCAATGCAAATATGGTAGTAAGTGTTGCAAACTTCTTAACTCTCACTGATACAAATAATATCAATTTGAAAATAAGAACCAAATATATCGATCAAAATTTTTATTTAAGCAATGTTCATAAACACTATAGGTGATCAATGATACTATTCTCTCATTTAGATATCCATGCCTATTCCATAGGAAACTTTAAGAATATATTCCCTGCTATTTAGGTATCTTCCGAGCCAATGAGTGATTAACATAAATGGATGCATATTGGCTAGAAAATTCAGTTTTCTATGGAGTGATTAACATAAATGGATGCATATTGGCTAGAAAATTCAGTTTTCTTGTTTTGTATACATACAGGGTAGATTTTACTTCGGTGAACTGTTGGAGGATTCTACTGGCTGTGACGAAGAAACTGTTGCAGTATGTTGAATTTCTTGTTCCTTTGAATTTCATGAAGGAGGTCAGCTAAGAAAAAGTATTTGCTTATAATATGGATACTTCAGCTGCATGCAGGTCTTGCTGAAGTAGCAGCCGCCAAAGCACGGATGTTTACTAACAAACCTGATGGAAGTATGTAATTTTTTTTGTATTATAAGAGCTATCTTCAGTTATCAAGTACATTGTCACCTAGAATTTATGCAGTTCAACCCCATAATTCCTAAGTAATTGTTAGTTTGTACTTTGTACTAGTTAATTAAGTGCCTAAAAGATGGGATATGCAATTTACTCTTGGCATTGTATGTTTATTCTGGCTGATCAGTATTGTTAACAGCAGAAACTCATATGCCTAATTCGTCTTCTTTATCCCTATTTATAGTATATAATATATTATGTAATGATTCCTGATATCTAGCTGGATGGTCAATACATATATGTGGTAAAAGATTCTTGGGTCGGATAGCTATTGAATTTCTGAGGTGCTAATCAATTGAGTGATTAAACATGTTCCTGCATTCTCATATGGGGGCTGCTTAGAAAGAAAGTCATCTGGAACCTTTATGGAGCTTAAAGCTTTCTTTAGATTGTGGATTTTGAGTTTAATTGGTAAAAAAATTTGCATTTATTTTTGGGGCTGGTGGACTGAACATCTTTTCTTTATTTCTAGCTGTTTCACTAAATTTGACTTGTGTATATTTTTTCGATATAGGATCTTGTCTTTCTTTGGTTAATGTTGATGTATGATTATGTATATATTTCACCTCTTTGCTTATGATTTGATTTGTTATTCCTGCCACAGTGGTCAGAGAACAGAGGGGTCCTTATGGTGATCCCCAACATCCTTACTTTTATGAGGAGGAAGATGTTTGGATGGCCCCTGGCTTCATCAACCAGTTTTATGAGGTAAATTGAGGTTTTCCTTAGGTGGATTCAGTTTTCATTAATATATATAGTAAATAAAAAATTTAAATAAATAAATAAATTTAAAAAAAAAAAAAAAAGCAAATGAGAAATGAGCATTGTTGAATTGGCAGGTCCCTGATTATTGGAAGTTATACGTGCATGAGGTTGATCAGGAACGAGAAATGTGGTTAAACTCATTTTATAAATCCCCATTCAGGATACCCATGCCTCCTGAGCTTGAGTACTGGTGGGAACATGGTACTTCCTCTTTCTCTACCTACAGGAGCATTTTCACATCTTTGGCTTCATTAGGAAACTTATCTGTTATTACAACTACATTGACCTCTAGATGATGGGATTTGACAGTACTCCTTTAAAGCCCATTGTTTTTTAAAAAGAAAAATAAAAAATTGTAGTATTAAGAGAAAGTATAGGAACATATTACTTTTTGGTGCATTGAAGTATTTATGCAGTTCTTCCAATTCTGTCAACTTTTTTTTTTTTTTTTTTAAATAAATAACTATGTTTTTTAAAAATTAATAAACAATGGCATTTGTTCCTCTTATCATGAACCCTTTTCATCCATTTATTTTGCTGTAAAATAGTGCAATTGTTAGCTGTGCAATAGACATGACCATATTTAATAGGAACCACACCTAACACAGCATTAATACACAAGATACTTCCTGGAACCAAGTGCTTTCTTTGCTTAACTTCTAAATAGAAAAATGATGAAGCAGGCCCTTCTTACTGTGTAAGAGATCATTAATCAACCAACTCACTATATCATTTGGTTTTGTTATTTAAGTGGGGCAAAGTAAACTATCTTTGTTTTTTTTTTTTTTTTTGTCTATGTCTACCAGTAATAATTCTAAATTACCTGAGGTGGAAGATGAGGAGAACATAATTGTTTAGTCTGCATTTGATGAAATAAAATGTGGTTGGATGTACATTTAGCATTTTTCTGCTATTGTTATTGAGTTATTAGAAACAGATGCATGTTTTAGGCCTGATGTCTGCTTCAATTTTTATCTTTAGGAGCACAGCCTCCTGAATTTATTGTTGTTAACAAGGAACCGGAGCCTGATCCTGAAGATCCATCGAAGCTTATATATACCGAGGATCCGCTCATTCTACACACACCAACTGGAAGACTAATAAATTATATTGAAGATGAGAAATATGGAGTCAGATTATTTTGGCAGCCTCCTTTGAAAGAAGGGGAAGAACCAGATCCAGAGAAGGTAGAGTTCCTCCCACTAGGATTTGATGAGTTTTATGGAATAGAAGAGGATGAGGAAAAGCCAAATTTGTGGAGGCGCCTTGTGATGGCATTGGGAGATAAAAGCAAACCATTCTTTGAGAAGATAGAGAAATGGGCTGATGAGAAAAAGAATGCGAGTGAGACAAAGATTCAGGTCATTGAAAAAGAACTGGATCTAGTGGAAGCTGAGTTGTCTTTGGAAGAGGCTCTAGAGGAGATGGATGAGGAGTTGAGTTTGACAGAGAATGCTGATGAGGATAAAGGAGAAACAGGTTTGGCGGGTGAGAAAGGTACATCTTTGACCAGCGAAGCTAAAAATGCAACTGCCATGCTGAAGGAAGATAAGGCTAAAGTGAAAGTGGTTGGGGAAGATAGAGATGAAGATGAAGATGATGAAGGCGAAGATGAAGATGAAGAAGAGGACGAAGATGCACCTACAAGTTTTGGCACTGTTACTACAGATCATAGTTCGTCAAAGAATGGAGAGAAGGGTAAAAAGCCTGGGGATGCTCCATTTTCATCGTCATCATTGTCTTTTGCTTCTTGTAGCCTTGTTTCGCTGGTGAGTTCTTAAAAATTTATATAGAATCATTGACGAAGAAATTTGTTACCTATTAGTTTAAATGTCATGGGGGGCTTACATCTGTGGAAGATTTTCACTTGGGGTTTCAGACAGTAGGCATTTTTAGGTTAGTCTTTCCTGAATTAGGGTGAACCAAAAATACTCAAGTAGAATTGGTGAGACTCTCAGTGCTGTCTGTTGGTTGTTAATTAAGTTCCAGGGGCGGCTTCTTTTTTTTTTTTTTTTTTTTCCCATTCATTTTTTAATCATGAGATAGATTTTACTCTTATAAATATGACCAGAAGATTAGTAAGTACTATGCTATCTATGATATGCCAGTGGAGAACATGACATAGAGATTGGTGAAAACATAATCTGATAATTAAGGGTTGTCAATATTTGTATAGGTTTATATACATTATTTTGTTAAAGATACCCTTTGGTTTACTTTCAATTAATACTAGAAATGCTCTGAGATGAGTCAAAGCTCAGAGCAAGGGATACTTCTGTATTTATTTTATTTTATTTTATTTTATTTTTTGGTGGGAAGAATGTTGCCTGGAGTCTCATGTTTAGCCCTAGTCCTTCTGTTTAATTAACCTAAGCACATCTTC
Organism: Cardiospermum halicacabum; assembly: GCA_031304145.1. Classification (NCBI taxonomy): domain Eukaryota; kingdom Viridiplantae; phylum Streptophyta; class Magnoliopsida; order Sapindales; family Sapindaceae; genus Cardiospermum; species Cardiospermum halicacabum. Next base: position 7,393,822 of record CM062390.1, on the reverse strand, counting down.
CCTTGGAAAATCTTCAGTATGTTTGTGGATACATGTTCCTTCCCTGTTTTTACTTTTGATTGAGAATTTAATACAGAAAAACCAATAGAGAGCTCATGTCTTTGGAAAGTTTTAATGTTTGTTGTTTTACTGTATCATATTAGCAGTTTAGATCTTAAAGGAGTCTGATCATTTCTCTCATTAGATCAGTTTACTTATGTTGGGAAGTCAAGAATAAAAAGTGCATATACTGATAGTACTATTTGCCAATCAAACTTCAGAAAAATAGTATTCGTATTAGCCTGGTCGACAATTACATTTAATAGAGTCATTATTATTTTACGCCCATTGAATGGCTTAAAATTTGTTAACATTGAATTTCCCTGTGTATAGTGTTATGTGGCATTGTATTTGAAGAGATTTCAGTCATCGTAAAAGTTATATCGTGTTCATTTTGGTTTGAGCTAGTTAACATTGATTAATTGAGGCTAATTTAAGTTATATTGTCGATACTCTGCAGGTTCCATCTAAGCTACAAAATTCATTCATTTCCTGGAAGCAAGGCAGATGGCCGCAGCAACTGGCTTCTTCTCATGTCCAGAGTGCTGACTCTAATCAGCAGTCAGAGACCATCAAATCGGTTGCTTTCCCCTTCATAGTGAACCAAAAGGGTCGAGTAAAAACATCTCATCAGAAGTCCCAAAAGCAAAACCTCTCAAATGGTAAGAATCATCAGTTGCATTCCCTATCTCGGGTTCTTGTTAGCTCCAAGCGAGTCACTAAAGCATCAGGATCAGAAAGCTGGAGTTGGATGCAAGGAACCAATGATTATGCCATGGACAGCATATTGTCTCTGCAAATTCCATTGAGTAGTTTGAAATCATATAAAGATAATACTAGTTCTTTTGTGTACAATTATGTTGGTTAGTGTCAGGCTCAATGAGATCAGTGTTGTTGTTGCATCATTTCCTTAATTGTATCTGCATCAGATTTTGGTAAATCTTCTTTGCAATTTGCTTAGTTTCAGATTGGCAAATAAAATGGATTTTGTTTATTTTCCAAAACTTTTGATTGTGGAAGAAACAATGGCATTTGTTCCTCTTATCATGAACGGTTTTCGGCCATTTATTTTGCTGTAAAATAGTGCAAATGCAAGCGGACCATATTGAATATGAAGCATACCTAACACAAGCACAATACACAAGATATTTTGTTACAGCAAATATCAAGAATGTTGGATATTTTTGAGAATAGTTAAAATAGAGTCACAAAAGTTACCTCATTGTTTAGTCACAAGAGTGTGATTGTTTGAACACAAAAACAAAAAATTGAAGTTGACATCAAAGAGTTTAGATTAATGGTTGCTGACATGTCAATTAAAAGCTACAATAATCAAACAAAAACATCTCTTCTTAAATCTTTCATGAAAATTTGGGATAATATGGTCAAATAATAATAATGATAAGTTCTGGAGTTCAAGCTCAAGTTGACAAGTTGTTCTCATATCATGTTTATGGGGTCTATTACAGTATTTCACTAAATACAATGCAATGCATCTCAATATTCTGAAAACAAACATGTCACCTGTGTTGTTATAGATGGAGTGGTCCATTTTCAACCATATTAACCACTATTTGTTATTGGATTATTTGGCGTCTTATTAGTCTACACTACCATCACTCTTTGCCATGTCTATGTCTCTCGACCAGTGAGGTGTCTGTTTGGATAAATTGGTTTTTCGTTTCTGATATTTGAAAGCCGTTTGAAATAGTTTTAAGTAACTATCAAAAGTGCTTCTGAGCTTCCAAAAATTCTCCACGTAAAATAAAAAATATTAATTTTCTGAAAATGATTTTTACTTTATTTTAAGAAAGAAGTCAAAAACAAAAACCATCCCATCCAAACATACGCTATACCCTAGATTGCAATCGAAAATGTATATCCATGTTATATAGCTAAATACATGTTCAGGTACATTTTATTAGAACTTTTCAAGTCAGTTCTGAACTATCCTCTCTGTGGTTGGTAAACAAAACAAATCAGAGCAGTAACCCAATCCTAACTTGACAATCACTTCACAGTCCGCCTAACACTGCAGCTCCAGTCAAACCAAAACCCTGTCAAAATTTTATTACATTCAAAGTGGAAATACTAATAAGTAGAGTTTTTGTGGAAGAAGAATTCTTATCCAAATTGTCATGTCATGTGCCTACAAAATAACAAAACAAACAATTATGGCAATCAAATTTCTCTCTCAACCAACCAATACAAAGCCCATAATTGAAGAATGGTTCTTTATCTATCACCTTCCCTGGTTATTGCCTCCTTGTTAGGTTTTGAGGCTGAGGTTGACTGTTCATGTCTCTATTTGCCTTATTTTTACCAATTATATTTTGGATATTGCCTTCACTAGATAGATTTTTTTTTTTTTTTTCAATTTTCATTTTTATTTTTATAATTTTTCTCATTAAAAATGAGTTTAGTAATTATTTGATAAGAAGAAAAATGACTTTTCAACAAAAATAATGTTTTTAATTATTTGGTGGTGGTGTATAAGCAATCTCTCCTCTTATAGCATATAAAATTCATAAATTTGTTAAAGAACATTGAATCGGATATACTGATGACGATAGATAAGAATCTTGAATTGAATATACATGAATCAGTGATGGATTTAAGTCACAGATGTTATATGAGTAAATTCCATCTCTATAGAAAAAGCTTCCCACACGAAACCAACGTCCACATTAAAATAATCAATGATTGATTCAACCTCATTACATTACATGTGACTTTCCCTCTAAATTAAATAGTCACGTATATATACACATCACTTTATTCTTATTTTTCTATATTGAACTGACACTTGGACACAAAATACTTCCTGAAAAATCATAAATTTATTTCACACGTAAAGTAGTTATAATATAATGATTTATATTGGTATTAAATAAGTTTTTTATATTTGTATTTTTTAATTTTTAAGTGATAGTGATTTAAAAAAATAGTATTAATAATGATATTAATATAATTAAAATTTTGATATTATCTATATTAGTGAAAAAATCATCAAATAAATTTTGTTTTAAAATTAAGTTTGAAAGAGTAAAAGCTATTCTAAATAAAAAGAGAGAAATTTGATTTAAAAAAAGTAATTGAAATTTTTTACTAAGTAAATTTTTTAATTTAATTTAATAATTAGCTACTAAATTCACTAAAATGAAAGTTAAAATATATAATATAATTGAAATAAAATTATTTATTCAAGGAATAATTTTTTAAAAATAAAATTTTATTAATATTTTTTTATTTAAGTAAAAGCTCCCTTAGCTATCAAGACTTTTAAAATTAAATTTAATATAGTTTATTCCTGTAAAAAGATTGATGAAAAGGAAAAATATACTTATAAAATATTATAAAATTGAACATTTCCAAATTGATTAAAATTATTATAAAAATAGCATAAATTAAATAATTAATTTTAAAATTTTATTTTGTAGCAATTATCTCTAAAATTTTAATTATAAAAGAATTTCATAAGGTAATTGAATCTTAAATTTTTGTATGAATGGTTTCGTATCAATATTTCAGAAATATAATATAGATATATATTCATTAAATAAATAACTAATTAATTAAAAACAATTTATTATTTTTCAAATTTCTCTCTAATAATTTTGTATGTTAAATGATTAAAATTTGATAATATCCAATAAATTTATACATAGAATATTTTTATTGAAAAAAATAAATATATTTTAATATTTTTAAAATCGTGCCAAAATTATATTATAAAAAATATAAATATTTTCAAAATTATGTTATACTTTTATATTAAATATTTCTATCATACTCTATAAATGTGTCAATAGGAATCAGTAAGACATTAGAAGGATTTGAACCTTCAACCTCATAGCTTAACCCTACCTACTTTACTAACTAAGCCATCATTCAACTTAATTTTGAGAATGCATTAGTAATATATATAAAGATATTTAATGAGTGGGGGGCCATGGCACATGCCAGCCCCCCAACTCCGTCCCTGATAGGAATATAGTATATTATTATTATATTTTATTCAAAACTGTTTATATACATAAATATTTATAGAATCTATTATACTATAGAAATAATAATAATTATTATTATAAGTATAATATATAAATTATGGTTGAGTTTAAATTAAAATATATAATAGCAATTTTAAAAACATTACAATAACATATTTAAAAATAATTTTATTTTTGTTTTTATATTTAATAGATATTTTTTATGTTGTAAACTAATTATATACTAGAATTTTGGACCCGTGCGGTACGCACGGGTGTTAAAATATACACTAAATATGTATTTTTGAAAATTTTCACAAATAATCAAATGTAAAGTCCCTCGCAAAATATATAATAGGATGTCCCGATCAACGGACAATAAAATTTAAAAAAAAAAATAATAAAAGCAAACGTAATCCAATATATGAAGAAAATGTTATAGATCTAATTAGATATGAATTTCTTTCCACTCTTAGTAATTTGTGTTGTTGAGATCAAATCATGCCAAATGAAGTGAAATTATTATGAATCTCACTTATTATTCTTAATTCCTTTGGTAACACTCGCGGTGAAGTACCCTTCATCAAAATCAATACACATATTAGTATTTCCAATTTTATTACTCTAAGAAAAGGAAATGTAATTATTTAACTTATCATATAAATTACATGAATTTTGTGCCAGATAAGATTCAGTTTGTACATTTATCAAGTGCTTGGAAGACTTCTTTGGATAAAAATTTGGTTATGATTTTTAGTACTACACCATGCTCGTTAAAAATAAGTATTTTTTAGATCTTTAAGATTAGTTGCTCAGGACACAACGACATATAATTAACTGTGCCTGAAAATAGGTCTTTTGGGATAGAGACCTACATTATTTAGAGATTTTCCTTGACTCTTGTATTATTATTATTGCAAATGATACTGAGATAGGGAACCATCCCCTCTTAAATTTGAATGGTAATATTGAAACATATGGAATCAATGTAAGTTACAGTATTAGCATCTTCTGTCCAACAGTTAGATATTGAATCACCTTAACTTCCAAGACTCTTATTCCTAACCTTGCAAGGATCAACCTTGTACCATTGCATAATCATGTCGAGTGATCAATATTTCCTAATAGAATTCCAGTATACCAACTTTGAGTTTAAGTTCATGAACCGGTATACCTGAGCACTTAATGTTATTTAAGAATTTTAGAGTGTAAAGGTCAGTAAATATATTGATCTCCATATCCGATTCACAAATCCAAAATGTGGTAAATCCTTTCATCACTAACATTCATAGATATCATGTAACTATTTACCTCTTTCACCAAATCCAGCATCAAAGTTAGTATAGCGCGCTCCTGCAAGTATGTAAGATCGTTAATGTACCAATCGAACGAATAATATATTGCTTCTACTATAGAACCAAGCAAATTAAAAGATTATTCTATCAACAGATCTTTAAGCATATCAATTCCGGATATTCTTTTTTTTTTTCTCCTATAGTACCATAATTGACGCTTAAAATCTAGTCTATAAAGTTTTTAAAAGTAGAGGACTCTATGGACGATGATATTGATTGGAGTCTCATATTCTTAGTCAGTATCAGAATTATGCAGTACTCCTAGAGAAATGAAGAATTTATCAATGCATTAACCACTTGACTTCTACTACCTTTCGTATGGCAGACATAATCTGCCTAAAATCTCCTCCTAAAATAATTGTCTTGCCATGAACAATAGGTTCTCATTTTCGGGGTCAATAATTATTCTCATCAAGTCCTTCAATATCATGTTTACTACCCCGAAACAATGCTTATGCACCCTTGACGCCTCATCAAGTCCTTCAATGTACTGTTTATTGCCTCAAAGTAATGATTGTGCACCATTAGTGCCTCATTCCTTATTATTAGTTTATAAGCAACTCGGTCTTGTGGCTTTCAAGATGGATGTTATATATTGAATCTACAATACGAGTTAATAGGATGGAGAATATCGAATGTGTAGTCTTTTAATGTCCTTGAATTCTTGTCTACTGCCTCGAAGTTATGCTTGTGTACCACTGGTGCCTCATCCCATATGATTAGTTTTTCCTTTATAAGCAACTCGACCTCATGGCTTCCAATAGGGACATTGCACGTCAAATCTTCAGCAGGAGTCAATAGGATGGAGAATGTCAAATGTGCAGTCTTTCCTCCAGGCAGTAAAAGTGAAACAATTCCATTTGGGGCTGCCGTCAATATAATTTGATTCCGCAATTTTAGAGTCGAAATTAAACTTTTCCACATAAAAGTCTCTCATGTACCTCTATAGCTGTATAGGAAAAAAAATCTCATTTGCCATTGCTCACGTCATCTATGATCATATTATACACAACTTTTTGTTCATTTGTTGTATAATTCACAAAGTTATCATGATCACTTTTCAATTTTAAAAACTTTAAATTTAATCCAAAATCTAAAATATTTTAAACTTTTGTTAAAACCTATAGCGGCAAGTACCTTTTAATTGTACAAAGGGCGTCAATGATTTAACGGTTGATATGAAAACTAATTCAATAAAAATCTTATTTATATAGCACTGTCAAAAATAATTAGTGAGTTACGCTTTCAATGTGGGGTAATAATTAGATAAATATAACATATAATACAAAAAATATATTTTTTAATGACTAAATAACCTAATGAATTAATTAATACATGTGTAAATATGTAATTTAATATAAAGATAATTACGTGTTGTGTTTTTAGCGTGCTACTTGTCATCACGTGGTTAATTTTTGTTTAAGTTTCTCATTTTATTATAATAAAGATAAAGATATTATAATATTGATTTTGGGTTTGTATCAATACAAAAACTTAAAATTGAATCCAAAATCTAAAATATTTTAAACTTTTATTGAAACCTATGGCGGCAACTACCTTTTAATTATACAAAAGCACCAATGCCTTAAAGGTCGATATGAAAACTACTTTAATAAATCATTTATATAGAAGCAGCAAAAATAATTGGTGAATTAAGTTTCCAATGTAGGATAACAACTAGTCGAAATATAATATATAGTAGAAAAAAATATTATATAATATATTTTAAATGAGAAAATAACCTAACAAATTAATTAATACTAATGTGTTAATATGTAACTTAATATAAAAATGTTTACGTATTATTTCTTTGGAGTGCCACTTGTCAGCATGTGGTTAATTTGCTATGTTATGTTTCTCATTTTATTATAATAAAGATAAAGATATTGTAATATTGATTTTTGGATTTGTATCAATTTTAAAAACTTAAAATACCAGTATCTTTTAATGGTACAAAAGACATCAATGCCTTAAAGATCGATATGAAAAATAATTCAATAAAAATTTTATTTATATAGTAATGGCAAAAATAATTGTAAGTTATGCTTCCGATGTGGGATATCAATTCGTTGAAATATAACATATGGTAGAAAAAAATAAAATAAAAAAATTTTAAATAACAAAATAACCTAATAAATTAATTAATACTTATGTGTTAATATGTAATTTAATATAAAAATGCTTACATTTTTTTTAAGAGCGTCACTCGTCAACACGTGGTTAATTCACTTTATTAGATTTCTCCTTTTATTATAATAAGATAGAGATATTATAATATGAATTTTTTGTTTATATTAATTTTATAACTTAAAATTGAATCTAAGAGCTACAATTTTTTAAACTTTTATTATAGTCTATAGCGGCATGTACCTTCTAATTGTAAAAGTGTACAAATGCCTTAAAGGCTTATATGAAAACTAATTCAATAAAAATCTCATTTATACAGTAGTAGGAAAAATAATTAGTAAGGTACTTTTCCGATGTGGTATAGCAATTAGTTGAAATATAACAAATAGTAGAAAAAAAATAAATATAATATAATATATTTGAAATGACAAAATAGTCTAATGAATTAATTAATACTTATGTGTTAATATATAATAATACAAAAATGTTTACGTTTCATTTTTTTAGCGCCACCTGTCAGCATTTGGTTAATTTGTTCCGTTAGATTTCTCCTTTTATTATAATAAAGATAGAGATGTTAAAATATAGATTTTGAGTTTGTATCAATTTTGAATAACTTAAAATCAAATCGAAAATCTAAAACATTTTAAACTTATATTAAAACCTATAGCGGCAAGTACCTTTTAATTGTACAAATGATACTAACGTTTTAAAGGTCGATATGAAAACTAATTCAATAAAAATCTTATTTACATAGTAGTGACGAAAATAATTAGTGAGGTATGCTTCTGATGTGGATAAGCAATTAGTTGAAATATAATATAAAGTATTCAAAAACAATAAAATAATATTTTGAATGATAAAATAATCTAATGAATTAATTAATACTTATATATTAGTATGTAATTTAATATAAAAATGCGTACACGTTGTTTTTTTAAAACGCCATTTGTTAACACGTGGTTAATTCACTTGGTCAGGTTTTTCATTTTATTATAATAGAGAAGAGATATTATTATATTAATTTTGGGTTCGTATCATATTTAAAAACTTAAAATTGAATCCAAAAATCTAAAATACTTTAAACTTTTATTAAAACCTATAGGGGCATGTACCTTTTAATTGTACAAGGGGCATTAACCTATAGGGGCATGAAAACTAATTCAATTAAAATCTCATTTATATAGGAGTGCCGAAAATAATTAGTGAGGTACGCTTCCGATGTGAAATAACAATTAGTTGAAATATAACATATAATAGAAAAGAAAAAATAGATATTTTAAATGACAAAATAACCTAATAAATTAATTAATATTTATGTATTAATATATAATTTAATATAAAAATATCTACGTGTTGTTTTTTTAGAGTGTCACTTGTCAACACATGGTTAGGTTAATTTTTTTTTTCTTTTCTTTTATTATAATAGAGATAGAGATAGTGACCGTGATAAAGATAAAAATAATATAATTTAGATTTTGGGTTTGTATCAATTTAAAATTTTAAATTGATATAAAGGAGATAATATAATATATTAAACTTTTATTAAAACTTATAGCGGCAAATATCTTTTAACTGTACAAATGACACTAATGACTTAAAGGTTGATTTAAAAATTAATTCAGTAAAAATATAATTTATTTAGTAGTACTGAAAATAATCAGTGAGTTACGCTTATGATGTGGGATAAAAATTAGTTGAAATATAATATATAATAAAAATACAAAATAATTTAGTTTAGATGACAAAATAACCTAATAAATTAATTAATACTTATATGTTAATATATAATTTAATATAAATATGGTTACATACTGTGTTTTTATAACACCAACTTGTCATCATGTGGTTAATTTGTTTGTTTAGATTTCTCAATTTATAAAGATAAATGTAGAGAATAGTGAATTCTCATTTATTTTGTTTGTATTAAATTGATTCGATTTTTAAGAATAAATCGATTTGATTTTTATGATGATATGATTGCGATTATAAAATAATTTATTTATTCAAATTTTTAATTTGATAAATTTTTTTTATAAAACATGTTTCCTTGAACTTCTTCTTTTAAGAAGATGGTAAATACATTTTAACTTTAACCAAACATATGTTATTATATATATATATATATATAAACTTCTATTATTATTATTATTATATATAATAATATAATTATAATATAGATTTTGGATTCATGTCAATTTTAAAATTTTAAAGTTGAATCCAAAAAATAAAATAATGTAAACTCATATTTAAACCTCTAGTGGCAAGTAGATCTATTTAATTTATAAATGGCACAAATGCCTTAAAAGTTGACGCGGGAACTAATTGAACAAAAATCTCTTTATATAGTGGTGGAGAAAATAATCAGAGAGTTATATTTCCGATGTGGTGTAACAATTAGGTGTAATTATATTATATAGCTGGAATATATTTTTTTAAAATAAAAAAAATGAATATTAGTATTTATTTTTAATTCTGTGAAAAAGATGAGAATTTGTTAAAATGTCAAGCTAATCAATTTAGTTAAATTAAATTAAATACTAAAAAGTAATTTTATAAAATATATGACTTGTTATATTTTTATGAACCCACTTGTCAGTACATGGTTAATTGACTCGATTAAGTTCATCCTTTTATTGTAATAGAGATTTAATATAAAAATGCTTATGTGTGTTTTTTTAGAGTGTCACTTGCCAGCACGTGGTTAAATTCGTTTTGTTAGTTTTTTTTTCCTAATTTTTTTTAATAGAGAGAGATAGAGAAGTTTCTTATTTATTTTATTTATACTGAATTGATTCGAGTTTTGAGAATAAATTGATTTGATTTTGGAGATAATATGATTGCGAAATAATTTATTTATTCATAGTTTCAATTCAATAAAAAAAAATTATAAAACATGTTTGGTTGAACTTATTCTTTTAAGAAGATGATGAGTAAATTTTAAATTTAACCAAATATATACTATTATATATATATTGAAAAAAAAACTATTATTATTATTATATATAATAATAATAATATAGATTTTGGATTCATGTAAATTTTAATTTTTTTAAATTGAATCCAAAAATTAAAATAATATAAACTCATATCTAAACCTCTAATGGCAAGTAGCTCTATTTAATTTACAAAGAGCACCAATGCCTTAAAGGTTGATGTGAGAACTAATTGAACGAAAATCTCTTTATATAGCGGTGGAGAAAATAATCAGTGAGTTATATTTCCGATGTGTTATAACAATTAGGTGTAAATATAATATATAGCCGGAAAATATATATTTTTTAAATAGAAAAAAATGAATATTAGTATTTATTACAGAATCTTTACAAAAAGAGTGAGATTTTTTTTCCAATATATTGGGTAAATTACACTTGTCTATTAAAATGTCGAAATAACCAATCTAGTTAATTAAAATTAAAGACTAAAAAGTAATTTAATAAAAAAGTATGACGTGTTGATATTTTAGAGCGCCACTTGTCATCGCGTGGTTAATTTACTTTGTCAATTTCCTCCTTTTATTATAATAGAGATTTAATATAAAAATGTTTATGTGTGTTTTTTTAGAGTGTCACTTGCCAGCACGTGGTTAAATTCGCTTTGTTAATTTTTTTCTAGTTTTTTTTTTTAAATAGAGAGATAGAGAAGTTTCTTATTTATTTTATTTATACTGAATTGATTAGAGTTTTGAGAATAAATTGATTTGATTTTGGAGATAATATGATTGCGAAATAATTTATTTATTCATAGTTTCAATTCAATAAAAAAAATTATAAAACATGTTTGGTTGAACTTCTTCTTTTAAAAAGATGATGAGTAAATTTTAAATTTAACCAAATATATACTATTATATATATATTGAAAAAAAACTATCATTATTATTATATATAATAATAATATAGATTTTGGATTCATGTAAATTTTAAAAGTTTTAAATTGAATCCAAAAATTAAAATAATATAAACTCATATCTAAACCTCTAATGGCAAGTAGCTCTATTTAATTTACAGAGAACACCAATGCCTTAAAGGTTGATGTGAGAATTAATTGAACGAAAATCTCTTTATATAGTGGTGGAGAAAATAATCAGGGAGTTATATTTCCGATGTGGTATAACAATTAGGTGTAAATATAATATATAACTGGAAAATATATATTTTTAAAATAAAAAAAATGAATATCAGTATTTATTATAGAATCTTTACAAAAAGAATGAGATTTTTTTTTTCCAATCTATTGAATAAATTACAATTGTCTATTAAAATGTCGAAATAACCAATCTAGTTAATTAAAATTAAAGACTAAAAAATAATTTAATAAAAAAATATGACGTGTTGATTTTTTTGAGCGCCACTGCGTGGTTAATTTACTTTGTGAATTTCCTCTTTTAGAGATTTTGTATTTTACATAAAATAACCTCTTATATAATTAAAACATTTAAAAGTTACCGGCAATATAATGAATATGTTTTAACTTTTACCACTATCACAAAATAGTAATATATGTAAATAAATGTTATATCATTTTGAATTATTATATATGTGTGTATGAAGAGGAAGAATATGTGGGTAAGTGCAAGTTTGACCAGACAAAACCTGAAGCTTCAAAAACGTAAATTAGAATATGAATTTTCTGGTTAGCTCAAGTGCCCCACGTGAACCCCCTCACATGTTCGCATACGTTATTGTCACATTAATTTCTATAAACTATTTAATTTATTAAATTTGTAAAAATTTGCAGATAATAATAATTTCACATGCTCGACTGTGAATTACTAAAAATTTGACGGCTGCATGTATATATTTAAAGTATTAATTTAGAAATTATTTTTAAAAAAAAATTATTTTAAATATATTTTAATATTAAAAACTTAAATTATTTTATTAAAAATTTAAAATTTGATTTTATATTTTAATCAAATAATACATTTAAATTTTAAAATATTAAATAAAATAATTTTATTTTTATTTGAATTGGTATAAATAAATATTTAAAATTGTTTGATTAAAAATTAAAATAAAAGATAAATTTTTTTATTAGAATTAATTAGATATACTAATTTAATTAAAATATTAAAAAATTACATTAAAAATAAATAAAAATGATTTTAAGTATATTTTTTAAAAATAAAATTTTTTTAGTATACTACACTACATTTTAAAAAGGTACATTGCATTTTTGGATTTTTTATTTAAAAAATTATATTTTTAGACCAAAATTAATTTTTTTTACAAAACTAAACTTTTTCCGAAATTTTTTGTAGAAAATAGATCAAAATGACCGTAATACCCCTGCTTTCCGGTCTTGATTTGCTTCCCGGACAAATCAGACCGGACAAAAACTACACCGGGAAACATGTAAAATATAACTATTTTCCAGTGTTCTGCTTCCCCCGGACCGGGAAACAGAACACCGGGAAACAGTTATATTTGCTTGTTTCCTGGTCTAATACTTTCCGGTCCACCTAGAAGCTCATTTTTGTAATTTTTAAAAAAAAATCTAAAAATATGTAAAAAAAAAAATTAAAATTGGTCTAAAACTTTTTTTTTTTAATTTTTATATAAGGTCTAAAAATACGTATTTTTACTTTTAAAAACTATTCTCAAAATAAGCAATCTTTGATGCAGTAGCTAAAATTTTAAAATTCACAAAAGTTTGAAACTCATAATTCCTCATCATAATTTGCCATAAATATTAAAGGTGGTGTTGACGATTTCTAAAATAATTTAAAGATGATAATGGTTTTATTGATTTATTATTTCCTAATTACATATTTTGATAATGGATATTTTTATATATTTTTTCTTCTTATTATTATTTTTTTAAATGATGATATTCTTTTTACGATGCTTTAGCTATTCCGAAAATTTGGAGGATGATGTGGGAAGATAAATCATTTTCTCTAATAATAATATAAATAGACAAAATGCTAGAAGAAGAAAATTACTCTCATAACCTCTTCATTCTGCCTTTTTTTACTGATTTTTATCAATTTTTTAATTCTATTTATATTTTTTTTAAAATACAATATTTTGAAAACAGGATTTGAATTGGAACATAAGAAAACCACACAGGATCAACTTGAAACAGCAGGATTGAACTCTACGATGTAATCCAACACATTTAGGATCGTGTTTCTTTCTACTAAAATATTAGACAGCAAACTAAATATCTCCCACACAAACAAAAATGTCGTCATACTCACTTTCATAAACAAACGTATCTTCTCTGCTAACATCAAATAAAATATATCGAAATTTACACTCCCCTTCATCTTATAGTATTAATAATAACATGATCCCACCGAATCATCACAATTTGCCTACCTTAACTCGGGATATTCTTTTTTATCATGTGATATCTAGTTTGATTTCGTCATTGGTTGGCCTTTGATTTGACTGCCAAACTTATTATTAAAACCCAATGTAATGTAACTTATGATCATCACCAAAAGTTGGGTGTGTTTCTCCACTTCCCTCTAATTAAAAATTTTATTCATGCTAAAAATCTCATCTGTTTATTTAAATCAATATGTACCTCTTACAAATTAAGAATTAATTAGTGATTAGTAAAATAACTCCATGTTAGCTTCTCTATCCACAGTTTCAAAATTTATCAAATAACGAAAAAAAAATTAACGTACATGAAGACAAAATAAATAAATTAGACCATGACATAAACATGAGCCCCACATTTACATTGGTCCACATGGCATAAATAATTCATCTACTTGTCTGCCACATGGATCTCGTTTTTCCACTCCACACAGTGACGTGGCTCTGCCTAGCTTGCTAGCCAACCATTCATCACCACGTGTGTGGCCACCCCCGTCTCCATCTTACTCAACACACCGCACCTTAAAATCTCACGTGCAAAGCACATGCCTAATCATTAATCAATCACCCCACTCGGTCTCAACTTGGAGTCCTTCAGAGTAACTTCTCTACCCGACGTCACACAATACCCAACTCAACAACAACATGAACCAAACCACAAGATCCTGACACGTGGCAATCCTCTTATAACTGTCACCCCTCCCGCGCATATTAGAACTAGGCCGTTAAAATTGAACAAAAAGGACCAAATACAAGTCCATGTCTGTCCACCGGCTATAGCCAGTCATCACATAGACTCGACAAGCATCTCTATCACCTTCCTAGCAGCCGGTTGAAACCGGTCACCTTCAGGAAAAGTCATGAGAGACCTTCTTATCTAATTTCACGTATAAATTCATCTCCACACCCAGCCCACATTTCATATCAAACTACGTCCCGTTTTTGCCCTCAGGTTCGCTCCTTAATAACGGTTTTAGTCTCTCACTTTTTATGATAGCGTCCTCTCATCGGAAACCTGAGAGCCCAAGCTCCTCCGTCGCTCTCGGTTTCCCTCGTCTCTGGTTCTTCCGTCACCGGCGATTGAGGTAACCCGTACTAAAAGCAACTCCGATTTGTAGATATATAAAACTATAGATATATAGATAGATTTATTCAGGCTTCTTCAATCGACTGATGCCGAATACTAAGAACAACCGGAGAGGATCGGAATCGAGTAGGAAAGGAAAGTTAACGGAAAAATCGTCGTCGTTTCACGGAAGAGTTCCGGCGATGGTGCCGGCGGTGCAGAAGCAACTTAGAAGACCAAAGACTTTGCCGGATTTGCTTCCGAATCAAATTCCGGTGACGGTGTCTCCAGAGGCGGCGAGAGGGAAGTTAACGAAGCTATTGCTGAACGTAACGATTCAAGGAAGCGTGGGAGCAGTACACGTGTTGATGTCTCCGGAGCAGACGGTGGCCGATCTAGTAGCGGCTGCCGTTCGACAGTATATTAAAGAAGGTCGGCGACCATTTCTGCCGACGACCGACTCCACCGGCTTCGACCTCCACTATTCGCAGTTTAGTTTAGAGAGTAAGAAAAGAATCTAAACAAATCATTTTTAATCCATTTAAAAAAAATAATAAACACGTGTAGGGCTATGATTTGATGGACGGTGGCCGTGTTTGTTTTTGTCAGGTTTGGAGAGTCAAGAGAAGCTGATGGAATTAGGTTCAAGAAATTTCTTCCTGTGTCCAAGGAAAACGACGCCGTCCTCGTCGTCTTGTTCGAATGAGGCCGAAAAAGCAAGCAAAGTGGGGATGGCGATTCCTTGGCTCAAGTTCATGGATTTTTTGCTATGATTTGACTGGTGTTTTATAATCCTTACCAGCTAAGTTTGTAAAAACGGTTAGGTTTTATGTGCTTGAATTCGCTATGCGTTTGTTTGTTTGTTTTTCAAGAAAGCAAATAATACTATATGTGTATCCATTTAGTAAGTACTCGTTTGAATGGAGCACAATGTTCATTTTTAATCAGAAACATATGTACAAAGTTTCAACAAAGTTATCTGAATCTTCTTTCTTCCATATTCTCTCTCCTTTTTCACGTGATATTATAAACAGCCAAAACGTGAATTGCGTGAATAGTCGCGACGGAACAGCTATTACTGTGAGTGATGACATTGATTTTTTTTTTTCATTAAATTGATATAGATTTTTAAATTGAATTAATTAAATTTCAGGGTTTATAGGAGAATAGACATCACATGAGGATAAACAGAGTTACACAGTATTCATTATTGAGTAGATTCCAAATACATTAGTGATCTGATTTGAAATAACAAATACTAATTGTTCGCACGTGCGACTCTGTTTCTTCGCTGTTGTCAGATTCCACGATCTCGCAAAATATCAACAACAGTCAAAAAGAAAAAATGAATAATGAATGTTTTCGCAATAAAATACGTATACGTTTCCTTCAATCTTTTCTCAAAGCAAGCATAGATAACATGCGACGTGTGAAGTAAACTGCCTCAAAATTTGTTGTAGCGTAGAAAACAAACGACTATTAAGTGAGCAGGAGAAACACAACATTTGGACGGACAGATATTATATGTCAGGCAGGATCTCTGGGAAAGTAGACAATCCAAAACTCAAGCAAAGTCATGTTCTAGTAGTAACAATAAGGAACTGATTTTATCCACCATGACTCTCATCTAATAATTTAAGTTGTGACTGCCCAAATCATATAAGCTGTCACGCATGTTTATGTCTTAAGAACAAAGCAGGATTAACTATGGATTAATGGTTAGTGAGTCTACAAGTAGGTTAAACAACTAATTTCGCTACAATAATGTATTGAAGGTCACATATGTTATACACATATACATAACTTTTGTACACTTGAAACAAGTCACTGATTGAATTTCAACTAAACTAGGTTGTCTATATAATACACCCAAGTTTCATGATGGATAAGTCAATCACACAAATTATCCATAAGTAGAAATTCAGTGCCCAAATTATGATGTAAATTTCCTAATTGGGCAGCTAAACTCTTTAATGTGCTTTTACTATCTTCTGTTCTAGAATGTGTGGGAGCACCAGATAGAAAAGTATGTACCTCATCTCTAATTTCTATCCAGCTGCGTCCTAGTTGTTTTTCTGCTTCTCTGCTTTGGATTAACCCTCGAACTTTCTCCGCCTTGTCCCATCTGCCAGCCTCAGCATATATGTTTGACAATAGTTTGTAGTGTGGAGCATCTGAAGGTTCAAGATCCAAAAGTTTCGCTGCAGAAATTTCTCCAAGTTCTACATTCTGGTGTATCCGACAAGCACCTAGTAATGTACCCCAGATTCCTGCATTTGGCTTGATCTTCATTTCCTTTACCATTTCAAAGGCTTCCTTTAATCTCCCTGCACGGCATAACAAATCAACTATGCATGCATAGTGCTCTACTAGAGGTTCTATAGAGTACACATCAGTCATGCACTTGAAATGGTTTAAGCCTTGACAAACTAGGCCGGAATGACTGCATGCTGAGAGAAGAGCAATAAATGTGACCTCATCAGGAGCTACCCCTTTCGCTACCATGTCTTCGAAGAGCTCATTTGCCTCTTTTGCAAGCCCATTTAAGGCATACCCAGCAATCAAAGAATTCCAAGATATTACATCAGCTTCATTGATGTTGTTGAAGACAAGCTCAGCTTCCATTATCCTTCCGCATTTAGCATACATGGTGATTAATGAATTGGCTACAAATAAATCCTTATTGTATCCACTCTTGATGACCATATGGTGAATTTGCTTCCCAACCAGCAGAGCTGCAAGATGGGCGCATGCGCTAAGTACACATGCAAAGGTTGACTCATCAGGTCTTTTCTCATCCTCTCCCATTGATACAAAACTCTTCAAGGCATTGAAAAATAACCCATTTTGCACAAAACCGGCAATGAGGGAGTTCCAGGTAACCATATTCCTCTCACCCATCTCTTCAAAGATTTTTAATGCATTATCCATTTGTCCAACTTGTGCATAGCCAGAAATCATTGTATTCCATGAAACAATATCCTTGTTAACCATATGTTTGAACACATTAAAAGCATCATTCATTCTTCCACACCGAGCATAACCTGCTATCATGGCGTTCCGACAAACAACATCAGGCCTGCTAATTTTAATTAAAATTTGACAAGCTTCATCCATTCTATTATTACGTGCATACCCACTAATCATTGCAGTTTGTGCGGCAACATTTTGGTAAGGCATTAAGTCAAGAAGCTGCCTTGCCTCATCGAGCTTAGAGACACTAACATACCCATTAATCATTGTAGTCCAAGATGCAGAATCCTTTTCCGGCATTTCCATAAACAACTTCCTAGACTCATCAATTTGACTGCTTTCTACATAAGCAGCAATCATAGCATTCCAGGCCACCACATTTCTACTTGGCATCCCATCAAATAATCTTCTAGCTTCTAAAACCATACCATTTCGTGCATACCCACTCAACATTGTAACCCAAGAAACAACATTCCGATCTGGGATTTCCTTAAACAACTTCCTGGCAGAATCCAAATCGCCAACTCCAACAAACCCTTCCAACATTAAATTCCAAGACACAACATCCCGTTGCTCCATCCCCTCAAAAAATGTAGACGCCAATCCCATTTCGCGGTTTTTGGTATACCCAGAAAGCATTGAATTCCACGAAACAACATTCTTAACCGGCATAGCATCAAACAACATCTCCGCCTCACAAAACCTCCCCTTTTTGGCATACCCTGAAATCATAGCGTTCCAACAAGCAATGTCTCGTTTTTCAGGAAGCAAGTCAAAAAGCTCCCTCGCCTTTTCAAGCTCCCCATTACGTGTATAACAAGTGATCATCAAATTCCAAGAGTAGAGGTCTCTCTTCAACATCCTATCAAACAATTCTCGCGCTTCTTTGACTCTGTTATTATGCAAGTAGCCAGAAATCATAGTATTCCAGGAAACCAAGTTTCTGTGAGGCGTTTTGTCGAACAGGTTCCGGGCGTCGAGTATTCTCCCATTCTTGGCAAAGGCAGAAATCATGGAATTGTATGTTATGGTGTTCTTCTGACTCATGTTATTGAATATGTGTAAGGCTTCATCGATCCGACCCCATTTCCCCAGCTGTGTAATTCTCTGGTTATGGTTGAAGACATGATTCACTTGCTCTCCTATCGGTTTCAGACTCTGCTTCATGTCTCTACCTTTTTGGTGGGAATGCCCGTTGTTTAAATCACAGTTACCGTTATGATATTGGGCCTAATCGGGCTCATTATGGGCTCTAGTGTTTTGCAATTTTTTTCTCAAAACAGAAACCCGAGTGTAGGTTGACGGCCCAGGCCCACGCCCACATAGGACAAAAAGAGAAACCCTAAACCAATTTTATTTTATTATTATTTTTTAAAAAAATTTGAAAAGAAGAAAATCAAAATCCAAAACCCTAGTGAGGTATAAACAAGCGGCAAGTCTTATAAATTCGCACATTGAACCTTCTCTCTGACGCCTCTGATCTTTCAAAAACCCTAGCCCTTCTAACACCTCTCGACTACACTCTTCACATCTTCCATGGAGTTCTGGGGTAACGCTTCTCTCCTTTTCACTCTATCAGCTTCATCCTTTTAATTCGTCAATCTTCTCTTCCTTTAAATCAATGAACCTGATTTTGTGTGTCGGTCTTATGGTTTCTTGTGTTCTTTTGCTTTATTCGCTATACCTATTGTTTGTTCTTTTGTTTTGAACTTTCAGTGACGATTAAACGTCTCTCTTGAGAGTCTGGTGGTTGTATAAAGCTTGTCGATGCTATTTTCTCTTTATAATATCCTTATGCTGATTAGATTGTATATTCTTTAGTTTATGAGCATATTTGTGGACCTTAAACCTCTGTGATTTAAGATATTAGTACCTTGTTAGTTGTCTAACCTGTGTTTATATTTGTGACATCGATGTGTTGGTACACGCTTCTTAAGCAGAAGATAATAGTGATTTTATCATATTGGGCTTCGGAGGTCTTTTATCCTGTATTATATTATATGAACGCATGTCTTGTTTTTGTACCTTTATTTGTTTTATGTGTGTATTTGTTATTTTGTAACTTTATAATGTTATTATTGTTTTAATTTATTGTCTTGCACGGTTGTTGTAGGTGTTGAAGTTAAGGCTGGACAGCCACTTAAAGTTAAACCTACCTTTGATAATATCATCCATCTTTCTCAGGTCAGTTCTTATTTTGTTTTTTGGATTATTGTATATTTGAGTGCTGTTTGTGGTAGTTTGTTTATCTATTTGTGTAATGCTGTTTTCCAGGCATCACTTGGTGAGACTAAGAAAGATAAAGCACATGATTCTGTGCCTGTCTTTGTCAAGTTTGGTGACAAGAAACTTGTCCTTGGGACTCTTATCACTGATACCATCCCACAGTTGTCTTTTGACTTAGTATTTGAGAAAGAATTTGAGCTTTCTCACAACTGGAAGAATGGGAGTGTGTACTTCTGTGGTTACC
This sequence comes from Cardiospermum halicacabum, assembly GCA_031304145.1. Taxonomy (NCBI): domain Eukaryota; kingdom Viridiplantae; phylum Streptophyta; class Magnoliopsida; order Sapindales; family Sapindaceae; genus Cardiospermum; species Cardiospermum halicacabum. The sequence continues at coordinate 7,373,471 of CM062390.1, read as the reverse complement.
AGACACCCTTACCAGCTGAGGGTGACTCAGGTGAGTCTTCTAGATGTGCTTCTTTCTTTATTTTTATCTGACTGCAGGACTAAATTATAAAATTTTATTTTAACAGAAGAGTTTGATATGGATGAGTCAGAGGAAGAAGAGGAAGAACTTCCAGCTGTAGCTGCCACTGCTAATGGTTGGTTTTGTTAGTACATTAAAACATTGTTAGATACATAAATATGTACTAGGCTTATTTACTTTGTTTTCCAATATATGCTATAGGTAAAGCTCCTAAAGTTGAAAATGCCAAGCCTGCTGCCAAGGCTCCTGCTCCTAAGGCAGATGCTAAACCTGCAAAGGATGTCAAACCCAAGGAAGAAGATGATGATGACTCAGATGACTCTGACGATTCTATGGAGGATGCATCTGATGAAGATGATTCAGATGAGGTAACTGTTTAGTTATTCGGGTGGAAGTGAGCTGGTTTTTCCCTACGTTACTTCGGTTACTTGATGTTAATTATTGCTATGGAGTTTGTTTGGTGAAGACTACTGTTGTTGTGACTATTGCTATTCAATTTGTGTAGCTAAGGTTCTTACATGTTGTGTATTAGAATGTCTGGTGTTGTGTTAGGTATTTGAAGATTTGTTGGGTATCTGATGCTGATATGGAACTATGTCCTTCATGTGTTTATTTATTTTCCTCTGTTAGGGCTTTTCATCTTTCGTTATATTGTTGTGAAGTCTGATTACAGAATATTTATTGAATAGATATCTGGTGAGGATGTAGATTCTGAAGATGATGATGACTCTGATGAAGATGAGTCTGATGAGGAGACACCAAAGAAGGTATGCATGTTAATGTTTATGTTAGTGTTTTAATAATGTGGCCTTGTTAAAGAAGTGAATATGTGTCATATGGCCTGTCTCCTGGTATAATTTTGTTGTTATGATCTGATGTTTAGGTTGATGTCGGTAAGAAGAGACCTGGTGCCTCTGCTCAAAAAACCCCAGTTTCAAATAAGAAAGCTAAAGCGGGCACTCCTCAGACTGGTAATTATCTTCTCATCAAATTTTCATTTGTGTTTAGGATGTGTATTCTGCTTTCCAACTTTTCATTTGCATGATATTTATTATTCAACTATTTCACAGATGGTAAGAAGGGTGGTCATGTGGCAACGCCTCACCCATCAAAACAAGGTGCTAAGACCCCAGCAAACGACAAGACTCCCAAATCTGCTGGCCAACACTCTTGCAAATCCTGCAGCAAGTATGTTGTCTACAACTAGATGATGTACGCAGCAATATAATGTCTATTTAAAAGTATTAATTGATAATTTTTTTGCATGAACAGGACATTCGGGTCTGATGGAGCCTTGCAATCCCACACCAAAGCTAAGCATTCCGGAGCCAAATAGAATGGCAGAAGAATGATGCCAATTTATTACATGCTCTGCATACATATTGCTTTGGCATGGCTAATTTTGTGATGTGATGAGTTGATCTCTCAAGAGGGTTTTGTGGGGAGGTGATATAGGATTTTGTTATCATTTTAGTATTTTTGTTGGTGTTGAACTTCTATTCTAAGTGGATTTGCTATATGAAGTCTTGATATATTTAGATGTGTCAATAGTCTGTGTCGAGAAAATGCTTTGAGGTATGTTATGATTTGGTTCTTTCTTTTTCCTTTCTTGATTTTGCATATTAGACACATCTTATAAGCAATGTGGCAATATGAAAATAGTTAAGGATCGGACCGATGTGTTGCATCATGCATGAAGTCTGATGGGAGAACATAAAAATTTTTGGACTTCATATTGGTTACATCTGCTTCTTAGAAGAAGCATCAAATCGAAGCCTATTATGAAATATACTAGTTATTGTTATAAAATATTATTAAAATCAGTTACATCTATAATATTATTAAATTTTTATATTTGTATTATTATTATAAACAATGTTTATTGAACACAACAGGTTATATAAACAATGTTTATACAAATAAAATTTATGATAAGACCATCTCCTTTTGAATTTGTGGGTCCTATATTTAGTTATAAAAAATAAGTAAAAATAATAAATAATATAAAAATATTATTTATTGAATTCGTGTTCTCTCCATCAAAGGACTTATAATATATAAGGTTAAATTGTTAAGAGAGTCCTCTCGGTTTGGGAAACTCAAACTGGCGATGGTCTAAAGTTCAAGCTGGAAATGATCTAAAATTTAAGAATTTTTGTGACTCAAGCTGAAAATGGTCTAAAGATTAAGAATTTTTATAATACCGCTTATTTAATTTAAGACTTTTGAATCTCTTTATAGCAAACTCTAATAAGATCAGATTTGTCTTATTTTTTTAATGTTATTTATATTATTATTATTTTAAAAAAAAAAAACTATTTCTCTAGGCCAGTACACATCGTGAATTCACTTCTTTCATATCGGGATGCTTTGAATTACAATTTTTTTTTTCTTCATATGATTTGTATGGTGTATTATAAGTGATTTAGAATTTTAAAAAAGAAAAACTATACCTCCCACCAATTTGCTAGTTTTAAAATTTGAGAAAAAATATAGACAACATAATACTAAATAACTTTAAAATCGAAACAAATAAGAATTTCATAATCTAATTCAATCACATTCCACACCTAAAAAATTTATTCGGACTCATAATAATCACCGGTTATGTATATTTTTTAATATGGAATTTTAAAAGATAATATATATATATTATAATTTCTTTATCGAAAAAATAATTAATATATTGAAATTGAAGAAACTAATGAAGAAAATACAATTATATTTATTATACTTCTTAAAAGTTGGGATATTATGTGATTTTTATAGATGGAATGATACTTATATATTCCGAAAAACGAAATTGATGATATGAAATCAGAATGATACTTAAAATGTTAAATTTCATCTTAAAATTTTAATAATGAGATTTACTTGTTTGAATATGTACCGTTCAGATTAGTGTCACCTAACTGGGTACAAATTCAAGCCCAAAATCAAGAGTTAATTGCCTATTTAAAATTAATTATTGTCAATTGACCTGGTACGAGGCGGAGCTAGGGGTGTAAACGAGTCGAGCTCGAGTATACCCAAACTCGACTGGACTCGTGAAAGATTATGTTAATCTCTATGTTAATCTCGAACTCGAGCTCGAATTCGTCGAGGTTTCAAAAATCAAGCTCGAGCTCAAATTGGAATGATAATCGAGCTACTCAAACTCGACTCGTTAAAGCTCGTTCATTTTTTTATTAATAATTTTTTAATTTTATATATTTATTCTTAACTTGATTTGGACATACTCCACTCGACTCGTTGGCGTAACTATAGTAGAGCTCGATAAGGCTCGCGAACCTTACGAGTCGAGTAATATAGAGCTCGAGTTCGACTCGTTTAAAAAAAAACTCGACTCGAGTTCGAACTCGTGATTAACGAATCGATCTCTAGTATTTCTCGAGTCGATCTCGAATAACTCGCGAGCAGCTCGACTCACTTGCACATCAGGTGAAGTCTAGGAGCCAGGACCAAGGTTGAATATTTACAAGAATATACACACATAGAAGCAAACTGGTGGTTTGCCCGAGAGGTTAAGGGGGAAGACTTAAGATCTTCTGCACATAAGTGCGCGTGGGTTCGAACCCCACAGCCACCATTTATGTTTTATTAATTTTATTTTTCTTTTTCTAGTTATAAAAAATTACAAAAACACTTGCAATTTCCAACAGAAAAACAAAAAGTTATGCGTTTGCCGGGAGTCGAACCCGGGTCTATTGCTTGGAAGGCAATTATCCTAACCGTTGGACTACAAACGCAAGTGACAGGAAAACAGCTGCATTTATAAACTAAAATTGTTACTAGTAATTGTCACCAGTTTAACTGATTTGAAGCTAATTGCAACCAAGATAGACTGACGGGATGATCTCTTGACAGATGTACTGCAGACATTCACAAATATCCCGAGTCATTTGGGTTTCTTAGCATGTGAAAGCTTTTTGTATCGATGCGTGAACATATCTTAAATTTTGCATGTGAACACCCTTGAAAGGTCTCTATTTGTATCCATTAGCTTCTGCTATCATCTTATCACGCATGAAACAAAAAATGATCTTGCTACACCACACTAGTACAACACCCTATGGACACCACATGGGCCTGTGAGTGACCATTCACAAAGCCCAAGTAAATGTCATTTTCTTTAGACATTAAGCTACCATTTTAGTGACAACAGTAGACTGGCTAAACAAGGACAAAAATTGAGCATGTGGGTGTATTAATATTTAGAAGAGAATATTATTTGAGAGATGCTAACTATGCTAAGGAATATTACAAAACAAAATGAGAGTGTCCCCATATTGCAGGAGTAGAGGCATGGGGTCCTTATTAGAGACCAATTATGTATGGGACAGTGAGATAAATGTGACTCCATGATGCATCAATTCCTGATTTGACATGTCTACTCACTTTACAAACCATGTTCTTCCAAATACTCACCTCTCTATCTCAACCAACCTTATTTAAATCTATCTTCACAACATATCACTTTGACTTCTGTCACACTGTGTTTGTGTTGTTTTTTAACTTCAATGTGTTCAATAATTACAGTCTAAGCAAGCACATGATGTATAAAAATTTTCAGTGAGTCACTGCATGTGCCATGTGGCCTGCCAGAATTCTCGCTGTTTCTGCTATCATATCATCAAAGTGGACCAAAACAGCACTACCCACTTGCCTTCTTATTTTATATATAATTGAGTTTTGTGTCATTTAAGTCATCTCTTAGACTTGTAGAAGACTTGACTAGTCTTAATTAAGGGCAGTTTACAAGCATCTGGGTTTAGTTTTGGAATCTATGTACTGATCTGATATTGAAGTAGCAAAGACAGCTGTTTAACACACACATTCATGCATTGCTTATACAATCATTTCAGAGAAAGAAAATGTGTGTATTTTTATATATCTAAATATGAGTATCAGTGGTGTGTTTAATGTTTGAATGTGATGAGTAATATGATTGTACTTGTATACTATACACTCTGTTGATGACATTGGCAATTCATTATTATCATAAGATGGGGACCAATGTGGGATCAAGATGTTCTCCTCCATTCAATCATGTGATGAGGATGTCATCCACATAAACTAGATTGTTGATGTTATGTAAAAAAATTTCTAGTCACAGGATGCTTGTAATCAATCTAAAAGATTAGTCTATTATTCAGATACTTCAAACACATATTGGAATGTGAAACAAGATAAGGGGTCTTTTTCTTTTTGATATTTTGGACTGACTCTTGCATGTTCTTAAGCCAACAAAAAGATGAACAAAGTCTGCACAACAGTGTTCACCCACATCATTTACATTAAATAAAAAAACAAAAGGCCTGATTGATGATTCTTTATTCATAGCATTTATTTGCTGTTACTTGCAGAACCCTTTGATTTTGCTACTTTTTTTGCTTTTTAATCACTTGATTTGGAAGTTTCTATCATCTGTAACATATTAAACTATATATGTAAATCATTGTTGGCCTTCCCAAAGCACTTGAGCAGCATCATTATTTCTCTTATTTTAAATATTTTAGGAGATTACTGCTGTTTTCTTCTATGTTCCAGTGTTTTATAAAGTAAGAAAAAGTTTAGACAGATAATGACACTTGTGATTCAAGAAACTATCATTTAAGTGTAGCTTTTCAAAGGTAAGTCTCTCAAATGTAAAATATATATATATAGGACTCTATAAAGTAAAACAACAGATGATACAAAAAGGACTCCAGATTAGATAGAAATGGTTAAATCACATTTCAATGTCATTGGACTAACAAATGATTGGTTTGTAAGGACAAGGCATGAAAAAGTTAACATTGAAATGTTTCCCATTTTGCTATTATAAAAATACCAGTAAGGTAAAAAAGACCAGAAATGATGAAGAGACCAATGCTTGCTCATCTGCACACAAGATTACAACACAGCCCTGCTTATAAGGAAATCATAGTTCGTCTCTGTGTGCTTTCTATATAATCAAGCCAATAAAACCACAGCATCAGAGAACTTTACTAAAAGCCAACTGTTGAAGATACCAGCATTGAATATAAAACTTGAAGAGGTAAAGTATAGATAAAGGACATAGTTAAATAATTGGGAACACAACATTAAATGAGGGAATTCAATGAATAAATTAACTAACTATAGTCATTATTGTTGAAATCTTGAAGATTAAATTTAAGACAGAGGAAAGGGACCACAAAGAGATGAAGAGAGAGCAATGACAACCTGTCTGTCTGTCAAAACAGCTTCTATTTCATTCAATTTAATATCAATAGATCTCTGCTAGTACAACCTTAGAACAAAAGAAACACTTGAAAATTTGATACTAATAATAAATTAACCTTTGATTACAATAACTTATTCATCTCCTCTCAAAAAAAAAAACTTAGCAAACTAACCAATGGAGAAAATAAATAACAAACTCTCACAATTACAAGCAATCTAATAAAAGAAAATGACATAATTTATCTTCCTGTTTACATGCTACCACTTTTTTCTTTTTTTGATTCTTTTGTTCACTTGAGAATGATCAGATGAACTTTTTTTACTGAGGAAGCTATGGAAATAACTTTCTTTTTTTTTTTTTTATGCCAAACATGTTGAATGGCCTATTGTTGTTTGAAAGAAAAAAACTCATGAATTGTCTTGCAATCTAATGTGGCTCACATAACCTCACTTACATATATATATAATTGGTTGGAGAGAAGCACAGTATGATATGGCATGACAGACATGTAGAATCTTGTGCTGATGAAATGGCTCTGGTGGTGGATATAGTTCTTAAACGATGGTGCCAATGTAGCCAAATCCAGTGATGAAGAATGTGATGGTTTGGAGCCAGAGGTAAACGAAGTAATTGTTCTTTCCATGAACAAAATCATAGCATCCACAGAGGAAGAGGAATACTCCAAATCCTAGCTCCAAAGTTAGCATTCTGTTGAATAAAAAATAAAGAAATGTAAGCTTGAGATATATGAATTTATTATGTCATAGTAGGTAGGCTGTCAACATTGTCTCTTTTCAGGTCAACTACAAATCTAGTGATTTCTATTGTATATAAATATCAGGATCCAAAGACACTACCTACTATGATTAGAGAACCCATATCTATATAATTATTGTAATGCTTATTTAAAGGGTTTGTGGGATTTGGTCAAACAGTAGCTTATACATGAGCATATACTAAGTTGTAATGAAATGCTGATTCATGAAAATGATGTTTTACCTCTCTGTGAACTTGAATCTAAATCTTTTAGGTGCTGCTTTGGTGTTAGTTTTGTTCTTGGCTTCAGCAGCAGCCTTATTCTTAACGGCATCGCCGAGTTTTTCTGTGACAACCCATTCATTAGCCCTCCCAGCTTCAAATAGGCCGATAAGTGTTGCCTTAGTTCGATGCAGTGACATCACATTCTCGAACAGGATCCAGTAAAACAACAGGTGAATTGATCTGCAGTAACAAATAGATTCAGCATGTTAGTGATATAATATCAATACTGAGAGAAGAAAACACAATGACAGTTTATCAAAGGAGTAGACCTCGGAGTTCCAACTGAATTGAGAATGGTGATAATAGATGGAATGTAAACAGCTCCCCAGATTGGTACATGAACTTCTGGGACCAAAATGGTCAGAGGAAGTACAACACAGTAGAAGGTAAATGTGACCATGTGAGCAATAATCTTCCTGACAAAGAAGAAACTGTAGATCACATACACTTTCTTCCAAAACTTCACTTTCTGCAACAAACACAGAATACCATTAAAAAAAACTCAATTCAGATATCAATGTTATTATATTTCAAACTGTAAAAGCTGATTCATACCTTGTTCCTGACAATCTCCATGACCATTTTCCTGAACAGATTGGCAGGACCACAGGACCATCGATGCTGCTGGAAACGGAATGCTTTGAAAGTACTAGGAAGCTCACTTTTCACCTGCAAAATCACCAAATTAGAACAAAAATAAAATTTGAGAATAAAGATTAATGAGAATTCAACAATGCAGACAAATCAAACAATACCTGAAGATCACCAAGGTAGACAAATTTCCATCCTTTAAGACCAGCGCGAACCGCAAGGTCCATATCCTCCACTGTTGTTCTATCCTTCCAGCCTCCTGCTTCATTGATAGCAGCAATTCTCCACACACCAGCAGTTCCTGCATCATTTTCAATTAAATTTGCTTATAAGCACCATCAACTACTTCAAATTACCAAATTAGCTACCATAATCAATTACTTTAACAATGAAACCAATGATGTTCATCAATGAGGTCAAGCAAACACAATTCAGTTTGTATAATGTGAAATTGATAGTGTCATTATATACCATTGAAGCCAAAGAAGGCGTGAGTTGCAGAGCCAACTTCTTGCTCGACAGTGAAATGGTAATCCAGAGACATCTCCTGCATTCTTGTCAGCAAGCATTCGTCTGAATTCACTGTCAACCACCATTCAATTCAACTCAGTTCAATCAATCAATGTCTGTATTATTTTTTATCGAATAACAAAATTTCACATGCTCTTGTCACTCAATTAAACACGTGGCATTTAATTATTTGTCAATTATGAAAAGACAAGAGAGGCTCACGTGAGCCCTGACATGCCACGTCAGAAAAGCACGTGGCAGTTTTTCACTATCCAATGTGTCGGTTGTGTGTGTCGGTCTACTATTCTTACCATGTACAGCACCCTATTTTAACCCACTCTCTTTATTTTAATCGAACCGGGCCCCACTAATAATCCCCTCAAAAAGTACATAAAAATATTAAATCGCAATTCCACCCCTATACTTCCAATATTGCAAAAAATCTCCACATCCCACGCGTGACACGTTACTCAGATCTATGGATTTTTGGTAACTGACAATGTTATCCTTCAAATTCTGGTTTAAGTAACCAAAACAAACAAAATTGACTCCTATACGAATCTTAACAGAGAACAGTTGGACTCGTTTTGTTATGTTACATACGTGGAGCAAGTCAGTGTGGGATTTGTTAAGAGCGGTTGCTATTTGTGATCAACGGTGATCGCAATACACAAGTGTCACACACAGCTGCCACGTCAGACGACACTAATAGCATGGGTGGTCCCCACACCGTGATTGGTGGTCTTACTAAACGGACCCCACCTTCATGCAACCAATCCCGCCGACGGAAAAAAAAAAACCCAAACTCACACCCACACCACCGACACTTTGATTACGAGCTTCAAAATCATCATTAACGAACTCACTAATCAGATTTTAATTACCAGTCAACGTCATTAAGAAACAAAGCAAGTGAATGAAGTTAAGCGGACTTACCAAATCTCCAGCGAGCTTGAACGAGAGCGATATCCGGGTTGTTGACCAAAAACGGGATAGCCCGTTTGAGGTAATCGGGTTCGGGTCTGAAATCGGCGTCGAAAATAGCGACGTATTCACAGTGTTTGACGTAGCTTCGTTTGAGTCCTTCTTTTAAAGCGCCGGCTTTGTACCCTCCTCTGGTTTCTCTGATTTGGTACCTAATGTTGATACCTTTGCTCGCCCATCTCTGGCACTCAAGTTCCACCATTTGCTGTCAAAACAACAAACCCAGATCCCAATTTTTGTGAATCGATTTGACAAAATCAAAGTGAGAGAGAGAGAGAGACGCATTGTAGGTATAACAACAGTACCTTGATAACTGGGTCTGTGGAATCATCAAGGACTTGAATCACTAAACGATCAGCCGGCCAAGAGAGACCACAGGCAGCTCCAATGGAGATCTTGTAGACCTGAAAAACAGAGTGTCTGTTATAACAGAAAACAGAGTCTCGTTAAAACAGAGAAAGAGAGAATGAGAGTTAAATGAGACCTCTTTTTCGTTAAACATAGGAATCTGAACAAGCACGACAGGGAAATTAGTGCTCCCGAGCTCTTCATCTTCTTGAATAGGTGTCCAATTGTAACGCTTCTCCGGTTTAGGCCAAAAGAGTTTAACAAGAATAATGACAACACCCATATAAAGTCTCTCAATGAAAAGCATAAGCGACATAGCTAAACAGATGTAAACACCCAATTTAAGAACTGGAACTATAACCGGGACTTTGATTAGCTCCCATATCAAACCAATCTGCCCTGCTATGTCCTCTCTCGAAACCTGAAACTCCGGTATCAACAAATTCGTCGGAATCTGCGGCATTTTGAAAAACACACAGACGCACAACACACACCAAACAAAGCACAATGTGACTCAAATGGTGAATCCGCGTTATGTGTGTAAGGGACTATATAATGGAAAAAAATTAAAAATAGAAACAGGGTATTATTCCTTTACATGGAAAAGAAAAAACAAACCCAAATGGAAAATTTTGGCTGAGCAAATCCTAGTTTAGGCAAAAAAGCAATTAAGATGATAATAACAATATGGTGTGTGTAATATAACACTTTAAGACTCTCTCACACAACACAATCTGTCTTGCTCTGTTATTAGAAAACTCGCAAATGGAGCAGAGAGACAGATCAGTAAGACAGTGAGAGAGATGAAATTCACATGAACAGAGAGAGAGAAATGGGGTGATTTTATAGTGATTTTCGGGTCCTATATTAAGTTTAGAGACCGAATTCCGCTAGGGTTAGTATTGTAATTGTATCCAAATTTATTTATTTATTTTAAATGTGAAAAAAAATATATATATTATAATAATAATGTGAAAATAATGAATGAAAATGTAAAGGATTTGAGTTGGGTTGAATTTGGTTGAGAGTATGTAATGTATGTGTAAAATCAGTGTACCTAAAAGTTAAAAAGTGGACATGTGAATGTGATATCAAACCAGGCAGGAATCATGTTATTGCTCACCACTTCTAAATTTGGCTTATATCACTCCCATTTGTTAAATTTACCATTAATAATATATTTTGTTTTTTTAATTATGCTAAATATGATAATAATTAGGATTTTGTTTTGTGGTTATAGTGGTAATATAATTTGAAAATAATTAATAGTAAAATAAAATCGGAATGTATTTATTTTAGTTGTCCAATTGATGTGTGACAATTATTTAATTGATATAATGAAAGAAATCTTAAAAGAATATTTTAATTTTTAAATTTTAAAGTAGAATCAAAGCTAATAATTATATTATATCATTAATATATTTTTTATTTTATTTATTTTTTAATTTAACATATGTATATTAAAATAGTTTATCATATAATGGATATTTTTATTTAAAAAAATAAGGTTAGAGGTTAATTAAATTATTTTAGTTTTTTAATGGGTTCATGAATCATTTAAATTTTTTAATACAATTGTGATGTATGACCATTATAGTTTAAAAATAAATAAACATATATTCTACCGAATTTTAATAATTTAAATGAGGAGATAATAAAAATGTTAAAAAATAATTAAAAATATAACAAATCTAATTAATAATTATATCATACTTATTTATTTATTTCATAAAGTTCATATTAAAAATGTTATTACATTTAACAAACATATTTATTAAAAAAGAAAAAGAAAAAATTGCTGATAATAAAATCTGAAAATTAAACCATGCAGATTCACAAAATCATAACATCCTAAATGTAATTAATTGGTAAATAAAGGAGAATATCAAAATGTAATTAGGATTGTATTGTGGTTGGTCTTATGCTTTTGCAAATTACACATGTACAAATACTTTAACATTGCAATTGGCTTTGACACATGTATATTGCTGGGGCAAGGTAACATATAGAAGAAGATCTCTACTTAAACTTCTCTCAGTATATGATATATCTTCTAACATAAAAGGAGAATATTATTTTCAATTAGAACCATCCACAAGAAGATCTGTTTTACAATATAATCCACAATTGTATCTATAATAAAAAATGAAAGGAAGAAGAGGATAAGATATGAGTTTTCCGGACTTTATTTTTAAGTAACAAATTATTCTAAATTTATTTAAATTCATGAATTTGTTAAAATTAAAATTTCAAAAAATAATTAAATTAATCGATATATTTAAAAAATAATAATACGTATTTCATGATTCACGAAATTATGAAGTGTACTTCAACCGCCTAAGTTAATCGATGAAAATGAAGTATAAATGATGAGTTATCAATAAAAACTGTTAACTAATTATTATATAATTTTTTATTAAAAATAAATTTCATATTTTAACTTACAGTATATTAACTCAGTAGAATGTACTTTTTAATATTATAAGCATTTGTAATGAACAAAATGTGATAAACCAATAAATTATTCTATAATTAAATGTAACGGTTACGTAGAATAGAAATTGAAAAAAAAATTTATAAGCGATCAATCATTTTTTTGTTGGACCCTTCCAGACTAGTGGAAGTACCCGACACATGTATTCGTCAGTTTATCTTTTAATAATTATTTGTCTCCTGAAATTCTCAATCATCGTTACATTGTCATTTGGACCTTTTTACCTCTCTAAACTTGGTATTTTGAACTTTTTTGATGCGTTTGCTAGTCGCGGACCTATCTAACGACTCTGTCAGGTCAGCTCATTCATCCTTCTTATTAGAGATTTTCAATGCAACAAGTTCTTTATTTAGCTCTTTAATCATTTTCTCAATGTTTACACTCTAATCTTTTGCTTAAACTCCTTAATTACACTTGCGGTGTTGAGTTATTGACTCATTCGTATGATTTTTCATTCTTTCCTTTATGGTTCTGATCTTTCTCTGACCTCTCTAAAAGTCTCCTTTCCAATGCTAGATTTGTTGTCATGGATTTTTTTCGACCATTCGTCACTTCTAGTGTAGATTCTATCTCTATCTTCGAGTCCTTCCTTCTTCAACCTCAAGTTCGCAAAGCTATCGTCTCTCATTTCAATGCGTCGAGACCGTCCTCCGTATTAGTGGTACTAATGTCAGCATCGTTTATAAGCTCTCTATTTCTATTGTCCATCCATCCACGCATGATGGTAAGAATATTTGTAACTTCCTTCTGATTTGTGGATGTCTACTTTTCGTATTGTCTATCGTTTGTTAATTTATTTGATCTCTTCTTCCATCTCTTTTGCTCGTGCATTAGTCTTGACTATCACTCTTTCGCTTCCAAAGGAACCTCCACTAATCCTTCTATGTTTTAAAAATACAGTACTTTTCGTAGGTTCTTCACAGACGGTGTTATTTAAACTAGGTTTGACTTACAACAAATCACAGTTACAATTCAATGGTATCTCTTCATTTTATTTCTCTTCTAGTTTCTTTTTTTTTTCAACAAAATTCATCACTACCCTCCCTCCCTCCCTCTTTTCTTACATAGAGTATAGTTTAATACAACTGATAATTTTATATTGCACATGTAGAATAAATTTATCATTAATTAATACTTCTATAACTTTATCATATACTTTTTTATCAGATTTTTACTCTATCATCACTAAATTACCATTTGATAAAATTTATATATAAAAAATAAAATATACATAATATTTATTTTTTTAAAAAAATATATTAATATATTATTTATTTTTAAAAATTAATTTAAAAGAAATTAGAAATTAATATTTAAATTTCGAACATGACTTAATTAAATATTGTCATTGTTATTCTTTAATAAATATATAGCATTACATTGAGCCAACTCATTGGATGAATGAGTAGTTTAGTGAAAATATTGATAATTAAATGTCATCCTTAATTCTTCTATCCATGTAAAAAAAACAGAGGAAGTATATTTTTTTAAATTATCCAATTTTTAATCGTTTTACTTGTAAGTCTATTTAAAATTCTTGTTATATTTTTTAAATTTATTTCAAAACTCATATTATACTTTTGAAATTTATTCAACCATGCGATTATTATTTTTCAGCCATAGCTATATTTTTTTAAATTCGGTTCGGTTTAATATGTAATGCGCTGCTCTAAATATTAAAATTACAAAATATAAAAAAGAGCCCATTGGATTTCTAGGCCATCAAAAGTTTACTATACAATTATAGGCCACTTTTGAAAAGCTTGCAAAACTAAATTTTGATTTTCACTCCATAAGTTATTCACAGCTGTGAGCGTAATTCACAGACTGTGAGCATAATTCACAGCATCTGTGAATTATAAAGTTTCAGGGGTATTTTGGGAAACTCGGCCTATGGAGTGAAAACTAAACTTTACCAAATCTGTTTTTGTATGTTTTTCAAAACAGACCTATAATTATATTTTAAACTTAAAGCCCATTTTTTAGAATTTTCACTATAAAAAATAGAAATACAAGAGATAGTAGGTGGATTTTCACGAATGTGCTTAGCACCATGTTGTAGTTTAATCTTAGAATGATACATGTATGAACACCTGTCGATATCTCTTCTATTATAAATAGTTCTACATAAGATGATTACACATGTACATAATGCAATACATCATTCTATATGTTGAGTATCCAGGGTTGATTACCATTTTCTTTTTCCAAAATAGTAAACCACCAAAATTAATTTTAAATCTGGACACAAAAACCCTTTTACTTTATATGTAGTATTATATTACATCAATCAAAACACATCACAAAACACACACTACGGAATTTTGCAACAATAAGTCAACAATTCATGTTTATTAACACAAACACTATATAAACATGTCATAATCACAATATACACATCGCCAAATCTAATACACATGAAATTGCTCCGCAGGTAGTGCCACTTAGTGAGGTCTGTTTAGTGTCTTAATTTGACTATCAAAATCAAACCTATATTAAATAAATTTATATTCTTCTTTAATCAAATTTATATAATGTGAAAAATGAATGACTTTATTAATAAGAATCACAAATTATGGAGGTTTGTCCAAGTGTGGCCTAGAGCAGTGTGTGTCACTCATGTTTTAATTCCTCTTTTCTTTTTTAACTTTATTTTTATCTTTTTTTTTTTTTTTTTTTTTCATCAAATAAATACATGTCTAAGTTAGACAAAAGGGATCACAATCACTGTAGGAAGATTTAGATATATATATATATATATATATTTTATTTTTATATTGTTTTAATTATTTGCTTTTGTCATTTGTTTTCTTCCATGAATATTTTATTTATCTTATCGTTTGTTGTGTAACCGAAAATAATCAATTAAATGTATTTATATTCAAAAATATTATCTAAATTATGATTACTTTTCTAAAATTTTGCATGGTTTTTCTTAATTTCTTATAATCACGCGTTGAATCAATACACCTACTTTTGTTTATATTCTTTGGTTCCACTTCTTTCTATAAAATAAAAAATAAAAAATAAAAAATAAAAATGAATGTGAACTGCCATTTTATCAGAATTCTCACTGGAATGATAAATAAGAGAAGAGAGACTATAGTATAATATAACATGTGTGATTAGATATAGATATATAGAGAGGTCTTTTTCACTGAATTTGATGTGTGGAATATATAGATAGATCCGCAATTTCGCACTTTATCACAAGGTTAATACGGGAGCAAACACTTCTTACGTGGTTGACCTAATTATTTATATAAAAATCAAATTATATATATATATATATTCTTTTTAAAAATTAAATTTCCATTTAAACTATCTAAGTTAATATAAATATATTTAATTTTATAAAAAATTATGGCGTTATTTTTAATTTTTGATTTTTTAAAATAAAAATAAATATTAACAACATGAAATTTCATTTAAAATTTTATTTTTTTAATTATAAATTATATATTCTAAATTTTTGTCAAATTTGACTCAAAATATTTAAATATAATTATAAAATTTTTAAAATAAATTTTTAATTAAAAAAAATAATTTGAATAAAAAAAAAAATTTAATATTCCATTTAATTTAAATGTATTTATAGATTTAGAGGATTAAATGATGTAATTTCGCCCAATGAAATTCTTAGTGCAAGTGTTAGAACTTAGAAGGGCAAGATGATTATCTCTATTTTATAAGATTTGTACTTATGTAATAGTATAATTAATAAATATTATAAAGACATTGATGTGTCTTAATAAACATCATCTAGACTAGAGAGATTAGTGGATAGTCAAGGTTATTGTGGAAAAGAAAATAATATAATGTGTCAAAAGTTAGACAAAGGTGACCAACCTCTTCCACATTCATTGACTTGTGGAGCCAAACCAACTCTCTATACTTGCTAATTTAATTTAGTTTAAGTCGAGACTCATGGTATGACAAATTGCTTTTCCTATATTTTCTCGATTGAGATTTGAAGTATTCAAATAACAAAGCATAATCTACTAACATCTGGAGGATTTTCATATCTCAATC
The DNA here is from genome assembly GCA_031304145.1 of Cardiospermum halicacabum. Taxonomy (NCBI): domain Eukaryota; kingdom Viridiplantae; phylum Streptophyta; class Magnoliopsida; order Sapindales; family Sapindaceae; genus Cardiospermum; species Cardiospermum halicacabum. Next base: position 7,357,203 of record CM062390.1, on the reverse strand, counting down.
TTTTGGATTATAAAATTTTTATTTAATACTTTAGTTTTAAAAATCTTTTTACTATACAAAGTTTAATGTTGTTTAACGTCACAACACACTAATATTATCTTTCAATTCTTTTTGTATTTTAGTGTGGAAATTTAACGTACTATTATTCAATGTTTATAAAATAAAATAATAATTCACCAAATAAAATAATATAGAAAAGTAAAAGTTTGTAGTGGTCAAACAAACAACTTTATACGAAACGAACCACTAACACATATATTTATTTTTGTTTTAATATTATTTTTTATTAAAATCGATGATTCATAGAATATAAAATGCATGGAAGGTATGTGTTGTGAGATAGATAGAAGACCAGTGAACAAACCCTGCCGACGGCTACTAGCAATTTTATTTTTATTCTTTTACAATCAATCTATCATTAATTAATTTACTTAAATTTAAAATAAATTATTATTTTAGTGTTTAAATTAATTTTAAAAACTTTTTCAGTAGAATCTAAATTTTAAAATATTTTAATTAAATCGAGAGCCATGAAATGATTATTGTAATTAATTTATATGAATTATATTTACAGCTAAAAAAAATTCAGATCGAATCTGTGATGATTGAAATACAGATGGACTCTGAGAGTATATAATCCAAGTAGTTGATTTGTTTTCTTCTAATAATAATATTGATATTAATTGAAGTATGGTCACCACCACGTGAGAAATCTATTATGTTTTATTTAATCGATATATAATAATATTTATATTTTAAAGAATGGTTGATGTTCTGTTCAAATTCTTGGAAATTTATTTTCCAAAAAAATTGTATAGTATATAAGAAGACATTGAAATGGCATGTGTACAAAGATTCTAGTTGTGATATGTATTTTACCAACAACCACTTGGAAAATTTTTGACTTTATGTCTACAATTTTTTGTTTTAATAAGAAATTCATGTTATTTACTTTGAAATGTGAAGCATTATATGGACTATGAATAGTTATTTTGAAATAAAATAGCAAGAGGTTTTTATTATAAGATAGCTTTGTTTTGTTTAATCTTTTTATTCCTTACTCATATTTTGCAGAGAATACAACGCGAAGGAGGTTGATATGTCATTTTAAATTGTAATTAATTAATTAATTATTCAAATAATTTAATAATTGTAGCAGTTACAACAAGAGTTTCTATAACTCTATTCTACATTTCGCTGATTGCCTAAATTATCGCATTTGCCACCTTACTTACATGCACCGACACTACTCTAATTTTAGTCCACATATTCAATCATACACTTCTTTATTGCTTTTCAATATTTGATCTCCACTACTATACTATACACTATACTGCTTTTTTAAGCTTTCTTTATTAGCAAGTAAACCAGATGCCTCATCTACACAATTAAATATAACAACTAGTACATAACAAATTAAACATCCCCCTACCAACCAAAATCTCTATATTCGTATAACATAATCAGCCATTAAGCACCGACACATTTCATTTAACCACCAGAACAGACATTTCATACAACTATCAAACTTCATCAGCTCAGAAATCACATCACATCACACAAAGCATAGTGACAAAGAAGATGTATACAAATCATGTTTGTTCATGCCACTGTGTCAAGCAGCAAAGAATCATTACATTAATGCCCCCACTTTGATCTTTTGAAAATGACACTGACATCATTACTTTAATTTAGAGTCTGAGTCTGATGCTATATTTAGTAGAATGGTTTTGGACATCATTAATTAATAAAGAGTGCAAATTATGCCTAATGATGAATGACTCCATTAACTATATCCAAACTAGTCTTGTTTTTGCAGACAAGTAATCTTAAAGCTACTTCTATAATTGCATTTTGACATGTTTGATCAAATAAATATAACATATACCCTAAACAGATAATTATGCTCAAAGTTAATGTACTTAAATAAACAACAGAGAAATAAATGTGTTTCTGGGCAATCATGAACCATCCAGTAGAAAAAAAGGCATAAACAAAGAAACCAATGTCAGCTACAGAACCTCTAACCTATATATGTGTAGAGTAGTTGTGATTCAAGGCAATGCAAACTCTAAACATCAGTAGAATTATACAGTAAGTTTACTTGACTTGAATATTATGTACTATATTCTATATAAGTTGCATATACTTGACTAACATCAAAAATTTTCTGCAGAAAGCAATATTGACCAAATGCAAGCAAATATTTTTATCTATGCTACTTTTATCATGTGGGACAAGAGCTTTATTATAATAGTTTGTCATGAGCACTAACAATTACCATTGTTTCGTCCAGATGAACACCATCCCAAGGCTTGGCTACAGATGGATGATTGAAAGTTGGATTTCTTTGACTCACTGAGAAACTTGAATGAGCAGTTCTTTGGCTATGGAGTCTGAGGTTGTTGCGGACAAAAATAAGGTCTTCTACTCTCTCCACACCCAACCTGTTGGCTGCTTCGCGATATGGGAAGTCGTTGCCTCGCCAAACTTCTGGGCATGTTGAAACAGTTGAAACCTGACTCAGAATCTTAATAGCCAGTGTCTGCAAGTGTGATGCCTCGAAACCAAAGTTCTCCCACCATGCAACTGGTTCCATTTTACCTCTACAATCCACTGCATCTTCATCTCCAAAGGATCCGTCTAGTCGCCAGTAACAGCTTAGTTGTTCCCTAAGAGTTTGTCTAACTGAACCCTCACATTCATATCTTCCCAGAGTGGCTCGCCAACCCCGCATTACAGTTTTATCCTTGTTTTGGCCCCTTCCAAAGTATCTGGGATTCAGTATGTAACCAGCTGCATGAAGAGGGGAAAACAATGCATCCCATCTGTCTTCTATTAGAACTTGCAATTGGTTCACTATGGAAACATCAATTCCTTTAGTTCTAACAGCTTCCAGGGCCTGAAGCTGCCAGTCATAAACAGCACCCATGACAGATTTTTCAATATCAAAAGTAGCAAGTGATCTCACAAAAGGTTCACATAACTGCAAGAACAGATGAGCCTTACACCAGAAATCATCCCCCAAAATAGCAGATTCAACAATTTCACTGTGCCCTGGGATATTAAGCTTCAGCTGCTTAAACTCTTCACTAACAGCTGCCTCTTGAAGAGCCTGCTTTTGGTCATAGATCCTCTGAACAGAGCAGTATGATGGTGCAAACTTGGAAGCAAGAGAGTCGGAGCTCTCTTTGAGATGAGTAAAATGACATGGGGAGGCATGTTGATAGTACACCAAGTTTTGCTCAATCTCTTTGGCACATGAGACAACAGGTTTTATCCACTCAAGACCAGCAATTTCTTCCATCAATAAATGGACAGAATGTGATGTACAGGGAGACCAAATAATATGAGGGAACTTGGTAAATATAATGGATTCAGAAGATTTACAGGCATGGCCAAGATGTGAAATTATTTGAAGTATGTTTGTAGGTCCAACCTCCAAAATGACATCACTTAGAATGTTGGTGAACAAATTCTCTGCCTCAGCACTATCATCTATATCTAATGCCTTCAAGAATAGGAGTCCTCTTGGACTTGAAACAAATATACTAATATGGAAGCAGCCAAGAGTGCCATCTAAGCAGCTGACACATAATATTGTACACCCCGTGTGAGACCAGGATTCTCTAACTGAAGCCATAAATTTTTCAATCTTTCCTTTCTCTTTATTTAACAAGGAATCACACAACTTCTCTGTTGATGGGGGTTCATACCCAGGCCCAGAAGCAGCAATTGCTTTCACCATTTCAAGAAAGTATGGAGAGTTGATAACATTGACATTCAAACCATCAGCATAGACAAATCTAGCAATCATTTCATCAACATCTTCTTTTGGAAGAGGTTTTAATGTTAGACTTGGCCGTGAAGTACGAATGCGCTTACCAGGCTTTGCATTCGCAGAAATCCTTTTCTTTCTCCCAGCAACACGCTCCTCCTCTAAGATCTGAAATGCTTCTCTCAGTGGCCTGTCTATTGCAGGGCAACTTTTGACTCCAACACCTGTGAACCCAAGAAGGTGAGCTCTAACACGTGAATATGATCCATTATATCGTAGATTGCAGTGGTTGCACTTCCATCTCTTTGTACCAGTGCCTCTATCAAACCCACCAAACACAGTCACATGTTCCCATCCCCACTTATCAGACTCCGACAGCATGATTTATCTTGTACTCTAAATAAGAAACAGAACACAAATTAAGATGATTGATATTATAAGAAAGAAACAGAAATATGTTAATACAAAGTATCCTACTCAACATATGAGCAACAAAACAAGCCAATTCTCATGATAAACTATAACTGTTACCAGTCTCCATGGAAAGAAGATAGAACAAAGAGAATAAGGTAAAATGTTTTGGCAGATGGCTTGACTTAAATAAACCTATTAGCAATGTGTTAGGATATAACAGGTAAAATATAGAACTTAGAAACCCAACTAAACAAATATAAAGTTGGTGTGGAGTTTATAGGACCTTTGGCTCTCCATCCTCATAAGCTGTTTTTGAAGAGTGGTTCTCCCAAGAGAGAGGCATTTGATCACCAGCACCTTACTAAGGCAGTTTAGATTTGAGATTTTTGTAATATTATAAATTAAAAAAGAAGTCCATATCGTTACATATACTAAATGGCTAGTGACGATTTAGTGCCACAGCCTAGGCATCAAGGATTGGGGATTCATGGAACAGGAACCTTGTTAACTTCAAGGCATTGGATTTGCAGAAGGGACACATAGAGCTGCATAGAAAACATCTGTCACACTGACAGCAGATGAGGAAATTAGGCATATCCAAATTTGAGGCAATATACCTATATCTATAAACTCAAATTGCTGAAATTAAAGATGCAACATAAAATTTTACTATATGTAAAACACAGACAACTAACGGCTAACATTTTGATATTATTTTCTGGCAATTTGGTGTTGATAACCAGACTTTTGACAATAAGATAAGAAGCCATTTTCATTTATGACTTAGTGCAGAACATAATTTTTCCTTTTCTCAAAATCAAATAAACATTTAGTTGTCTCAATCCTGTGTTTAACAGAGATTATATGAAGACAGCAGTTGGTACCAGAATCTATATTCCTTATGCCGGGGATCAGAGGAATGGACTCAGTAATCACCAATTATATTTCTCCTAGATCAACTAAAGACCTATTATACCCAAAGGTACCTTTTGACTCAGAACAAAATTCCACTTGGAGTTGGAGATAGTATATAACTAACATATGATTCACTTCTCAACTGTCTTAAGACATTAATCCTTCACAAAATTGAAATGCTTGCCTCTGTATGCATGCATTGTATGTTTATATGTTTCAAGAGCATATATTCCTCTCACCAAGCAATTTAGTGATCTTATCTGTAAGTTTCACAGAAAGTATTCGAGCAATGGCTTTGGGTAGTTAATATTTCAACTACAGAAAACTTAATGAAAAGTGTAAAAATGATAAAATAAACTGGTAACAAATTTCAATCAAAAACAAATAAGAATGCACGGTGACAAGTAATCAAACAATATAAAAACTACTCAAATCTATCCATGTGGAAGTTTAAGCTAGTAAGGCAGCAAAATTTACCATTCATTTTTATACCACTTCATATGGGGATAAATATTCTTCAATAAGTTTGAGATGATTCTGAGGCTTTCAAATGAAGAGCAACAAAAGCTAGACAAGAAGGCATTTCATAGTGTTCTTTAATACAATATATCAACCTTTTATCAATTGATAACTACAAAACAATCAACTTTATCTGCTCACAGAGCACTGGTTATATGGATCATAAAAAGATTGAGTGCAGAAACTTTGAGAAAGAAACAAAAGTTAAACCCAAGGATAAACAGTAACTACTCTGATACTAAGTTTTGTCAGCTGTTCCATAATTAAACATAACATCTGTATACACCATTTTTGTCACTAATTTTACGCAATCAATTCAGTCAATTTTTTCTCCAGTTCCACTTTTAGTAACTCAAAATGTAAAACCATAGAAAAAAAAAAGAAATCTTAAATGATGCATCACTAAAATATCCACAATCCAATCAATCCCCAATAACATATCCTAACTCAAGAATACATGACTACAACCCAAACAAGTTCATTTGTATTGTAAGCACATCATTTCTCCAAATGAAAACCCTCAAAAACATTCAATAATCTAACATGGAATGACAAGACGAAAATCCCCAGATACCCTTTTAAACATCTACTTTGTTTTCAACACAGAAAATGAACTGTTGAATTGAAGAAGAGTGAGGAATTGCATTATACCTGAAGGTGATTGATTATTATGGTCGGAAAGAAACCTGCGTTTTTTGGTTGAAACCTCCCGATTCAAAGCACCTGTTTCGCACCCATCCGTTTTTCGTGTTCCCGTTTTTTTGCTATCTACCCTCTGTTTGGCTATTCGATTGCACTATCCCCAAACCACATTCAATTATTATTTATGACAATTTTCAAAGAAATTGGATTTTAACCTTTGAATATGAATATGTGAATAATTTTTTTAAAAATTTAAAATAAAAGTTAATTAAACATCGATTCATATTTGTACATATTTTATGTTAAAACATCGATTTTTTTTTAATGCTAGTATTGTACCACCTGCGAGGCAGGTGGTCATATTTTTGTTTTTTTTTGTTTTTTTTTATTTTTTTTAATAAGTTAAAAAATAATAAAATATTTATATTAATATATTTAATATAAAAATATTAATATTTATAAATTATTTTAATAATATAATAACATAATTTAAATTTAAAATTTTAAGTTTATTTCAATTTTATTTAATTTTTATTTTAAAATATTTATATTTAAGTTATTTGGCTAACTTTAAAATACATTTTAAATATTTTGTATTTTTTAAATTTAAATTAATTTATTCAAATATTTTATAAATTTTAAAAAATAAAAATAAATAATTTCTTTAGTTGTTTAATCTATTTATTTAATATGTTTTTTTATTTTTTTTTTTTTAAAAATTATCTTCTATCCTACCATTTGACATATCATTCAACTTCTTTCCTGTTTAACCAAACGTCAAATTTAATTATTTTATATTTCTTTTTATTCTATATTATTTTAACATATATAATAAAATTATCTTATTTTATTATTTTTAATAAATATTTAAATTATTAATTTTGATTCCTTATATTTTAATATAAATAAGTAATAATAGGTAATAATTTAAATATTTAATAAAATATTTATATAAATATTAATTAATAAAATATATCTTTCTTAAAAAAATTAAAATATATCTTTAAATTTTTGAAAATATTTTTCTATTCAATTAGTGAGTGGGTAATGTTAAGGATGAGAGTCCAATTTTTATTTTATGTTGTTTTAATAGTAGAGAGTTAATTTTATTAGTATAAATTAAATTTTATATATTTATGTAAATTGCTATATAATGAAGGTAAAAAGATTTAAGAAAATTTAATTTTTTTAATCTCTTTGTATTTTTAATTTTTTATTTTAAACAACTAAAAAAATCTGGAGAGAATGATTGGAATTTTATAATAAATAAATGTAGTATAAATTTTTTAAAAAATAAAAATGCCTTTTTAAAATCCGGTAGAAAATGTAAGGTTGCAAAATAGAAAAAAATAATTAAAATAAAAAATAATAATCCAAGTACACTATATAAGATAAATTGGGAAAAAACACTAATTAAAAAAAAGAGTCCATTGGATTTTTAAGTCATCAAAAGTTTACTATACAATTATAGGCCACTTTTGAAAAGTTTGCAAAACTAAACTTTGATTTTTACTCCATAAGCCATTCACAGCTGTGAGCGTAATTCACAGACTGTGAGCATAATTCACAGCATCTGTGAATTGTTAAGTTTCATGGGTATTTTGGGAAATTTAACCTATGGAGTGAAAACTAAATTTTAAAAAGTTTGTTTTTTATGTTTTTCAAAACTAACCTGTAATTATATTTTAAACTTTAAAAAGTCTATTTTTTAAAATTTTCGCTAAAAAAAATAAAATGTAATGGTAGAATGACTGACAAACCGTGTCAATAGTGTGTAGAATGGCCAGCTAGACAGAATTGGAATAAAAAGTTAAAACAAAAATATTACAGTAATGTGTCATTCAAGATATCCTCAGCTATGGGACGGTTTTTTTCCAAATTAACCCAGACTATTTTTCACATTACACCCTCCCCATTAGAATAGTCAATGTTATCCTTTTGTTGCTACGTTTTATTATAACTCACCATATGGAAATATAACTGGTTACAGGACAGTAATTGGAAATTAAAATTAAAACATTTTGTTTGAGCAGTTTGTTGGCTCTTTTTACATAAGTATATGATTCATATAATTCTATTTTTATTAAAAACAATAATAAAATCTAGTATACATAATAAAATTCAGCAATATAACATTTATTTATGCAAACTTTTAGTGCGTAGATTCAACATTTGGAATTGGTTTTCATTGGTTAAGCATATGGGTAAATTACCTCCCAAGTTTTGAAACGTTTGATTTTCGGCCACCGATTTTTAAACGTTGTACCAAACCGTCCCTATTTACAAAACAAAAGCTGTTTTCTGTTATGATTGGATGTTTTCTGTTAATAGGGGCGGTTTGACACATCTCAATTGGAGGACATATTATGATTTATGAAAAACAAAAGCTGTTTTCTGTTATGAAAAACGTTGGCGAACAATCAAACGTTTCAAATTTTGGAGGATTTTTTTTTATTTTTTATAATTACCCTTTATCAATTCTCTAAATCATATTGATACGTTTATCACATCTCAATTGGAGGACATATTATGATTTATAAATATAAATGTGATATTGTTTAGGGGTTTTTCATAATATAAAAATTTAAATTATTTAACTAGTTAGATTTCAATTGTTCCACATTTTGCTTCATATTTTATCAAAATTAGTTTAATTCAAAAATATATTTTTATTTATTTTTAAATTTAAATATTTAAATTAATTTAATTTATTAACATGTTTATTTCTTTAAATTTGATCTTTTTAAAATATATATATATATATCTTTTTTCTTATTATTTTTTATTTATATTTTATTCCATTAATTTTATATTATAATTTACGAAATTAAAATTATTAGAATGAAAATTCATGACAATATCAAATACTTTTAAAATAAAGGAATAATTATTCTGCATTTTAATTACAATATATATAAAAACTAATATTGAAAATGATAAAACTAAAATGGTATACAAAATATATTACTAATTAGAATCATGTAAATATATAATTTATAATTAATATTCAATTATTATTACTACAACTCTAACAATTATTAAAACATGTAAATATCTATGTTATTAAAGAATAATGGACTAAAAAAATCTACCGCTGAATTAAACTTAATAAAAGGAAAAAAAAATGATTGTAATCACGCATTATATATCTTCATCAAATATGAAAAAATATTGCAAATTCATTCAAGTAAGTTGGGTAATCACGCATTATATATCCTTTTATTTTTCAAATATTATTCTGCTCACCTGCAATTATAATCAAATATTATTTATGCTCACTTGCTATTTTGATATTTATATTTTATTCCATTAGTTTTATATTATAATTTTATTCTTTATAAATAAAAAAGGAATGATTTTATTTTTAGCCATTTCAAACTTTTAATTAAGTTAATAGACCGTTCAAACTTTATTTTAAGTTTTTAAACTTTCAAAAGTTTAAAACTTCAAAAATAAACTAAATTGACCAACATGCCCTTATAGACGCGCTTCACGGTATCACCAACTTGTGAAACGCGCTTCACCAGCTAATTTAAGGCTGGTGAAGCGCGCTTCACCGACTGATGGTGCCGTGAAGCGCGTTTTTAAGGGCATGTTGGTCAATTTGGTTCATTTTTGAAGTTTGAAACTTTCAAAAGTTTATAAATTTAAATAAAGTTTTGATGGTTTATTTATTTAACGTTAAAGTTTAAAAAGCTCATATTTTATAATTTTTCCATAAAAAAATTAACAAGAAAACATATATATATCATTTAGAGAATTAATAAAAGGTAATTACCAAAAATTTTTCAAATTTTGAAATTTTTAATTTTTCGCCACCTTTTTTTCAAACATTTGTATCAAACCGCCCCATTAACAGAAAACATTTGTATCAAACCGCCCCATTAACAGAAAACATTTTTGGTTTTGTAAATGGAGCGGTTTGGTATTACGTTTGAAAATCGGTGGTGAAAAATCAAACGTTTATTAGCATATCTGCCTGTGGATTTACCCAAGTAAATGTAAAACGGACCACAGCCAATTAATATGTGAGAAGAGGAAGAAGAATGGGATGGTATTCAAGTCCACGTGTCCAAAACAAATTCATTCATTTGTAAACTTCGAATTGAATGTTAAGTCAGTCCATCAAATTAGTCAACAATTACCAAAATCTTCTCTGCAACTTGCCTCTCTAATGCTTTTATATAATAATCTCTCGACCTTATAATTATTTGGACCATAACTCATGTTACTATATTCTTATTACTATCGTTATATATAGACACAAGAGTTGTTTGCTTGTGTTGTCTGGTTCGAGAGAAATAAAAAAGAACATATAATAAGATGGGTTCTGTACGTCCAACGCCGGCCACCGTGCACGACGCTGCACCCAATAAACATGTTGTTAAGGATTTTGATGCTGATCAGCTGCAGCTTGATGCCGGTGCTCGCTTTGTTCTTAAATCCAAAGGTAATTACACTTTTCTCTCTCTATATTCACTTGTTGATTCTTTCTTTCTAAACATGGATATTCTATCAAACTTGAGCTTGCGAACAAGTCATCTGAAAATAGTTACAGTGTAAAGATACTGTAGTATATGAAATGAAAGTTTTGTTATATTATGATTATGATTATCACAGGAAATATTATATTATATTATATTTGTTGATTCCCATGTAAGCTGTACATACATATTTTTCGTCGTATAAGTTTGACTTCATGATTATCTTACAACCGAAACACATGCGGTTGGTTCATTAGATTCCACTCATCAACATTTCTTTAGTCAAAATAATTTTTTTTATATATTTTTCAATCATTTATTTATTTGTTAAATATAAAAATTTCATGTAAGATTATCAGAGTGGTTGTCCTATTGATAGGATGAAGACAAAGAAAAGTCTTGGTGATGGTATGATTTGAATTAAATTTAAAATAGAAAGGGACATCCTTTGATTTTTATTTTTTAATTATTACTATATTTAGTTATTATATTAAAAAATAAAAGTGACATGCATTTTAAACTAAATAAACATGGATATTATACAGGATCATGGTTGCACTGTGGGTATCACTTGACGACATCAATAGTAGCACCACCCCTGCTAAGTCTTCCATACGCATTTACATTTCTGGGTTGGGTTGGCGGAATTGGTTGTTTAGTAATCGGAGCTCTTGTAAGCTTCTACTCCTACAACTTGATCTCTCTTGTTCTTGAACACCATGCTCAGTCCGGCCACCGTCATCTCCGATTCCGAGATATGGCACATCACATCTTAGGTACGTTACGTTTCTTAATGGATACACAATTTAGAGGATAAGTACCCTACCAAGAGATGTACTGGACTGGATATAATTAAAAGAGAGTAGTACAAGCATTCAAGTGAGTGTTTGACTATTAGAAGACACTAAAATATATGTGGAACAGTGTTTGATCTGTTGCTGCAGATTCAAGTAGTAATTATAGGTACTGTATATATTTATTGCTATCTGCTCAGCATCTTATTTCTACGAGGGAGGGTAACCCAGTACTAAGGTTTTAATGCAAGGTTAAAAGGTTGGATAACATGGTAAACCCAGTACATTTATGGAGACCTTGTTTGGATGGTTTGTGAGATTATAATTAATTATAATTGAATTGATGATGATTTAAGCGGATTATAAATGTAATTACTTGCCTAATCGGTTTTGAGTTCGGTTTAATTAGGTGTAATGTAGAAATATTATTAAGTTTATTTTTCTGGGTTATAGGGGATAGATATGCTAAATTCTATTTTCAACCTATCAGAAGACACTCAATTTGGTTTTCAGAAAGTTTAGATGATAATTAAAGCCTGATTTGATAGTTAAATTTACTTTGGAGATTATATTTTTATTTTTTATTTCTGAAATTTTTTTTTATAGTGGTATTCAATCTTCCACAATTTTAAAAAAATAAAAATAAAAACACTACCTTTTAAAAATGTTTTTTTTTTTTTATCTTTTTTAATTCTAAAAATAAAAAATTTAAACAATTCAAACAGGAGTCTTTGTCCATATAACTTTTTCTCATTTTTGAGAAAATTTGGCTTTTCTTTTTATGCAGGCAGGTTAAGCAAAATTGTCAATTACTATCTTTGATTTTTCCAAAACAATTGTGACAAGTGCTTTAGTAGTATCATTAGTCAACAATACGACAATCATGTTTAAGTAGTCAAAAAACTCACACTTAGTAGTTAAATGTATCATCGCTGTATGTCAACTTCGAAATCACCTCTGAGAATATCTACAGCTGATGATTTTATTTGAATTGGATGATTAATTATTGCAATCTGTATATCTTTGAAACAAAATCAACTGGTCCTACAACAACCATGACTTTTCTATGCTCTATTGTACAGGGCCAAAATGGGGTCGATATTTTGTAGGACCAATTCAATTCATGGTCTGCTATGGTGCTGTCATAGCCTGCACTCTTCTCGGAGGACAATGCATGAAGGTTTCACATTTCACTATCACTCACTATTCTCACTTGTTAAAACACTCAAGACAACTCAATTGAACCTAAAAGCTTCTCTGGTTTCTGATGAAACAGGCAATTTACTTGCTTTCATACCCAACTGGGACTATGAAGCTCTATGAATTTGTCATAATATTTGGATGTCTGATGCTGATTTTAGCTCAAGTTCCATCGTTTCACTCACTCAGATACATCAACTTGGTCTCAATGCTTCTCTGCCTAATCTACAGTGCCTGTGCTACTGGTGCCTCTATTTACATTGGTAAGTAAATTCAATTCACCTGTAAAGAAAATATCACTCTAGCGAAAAGCTAATAACCTGTTGATTTTGATTTTGTTTCTATCAGGAAACTCATCCAAGGGTCCGAAAAAGGACTACTCCATAAACGGAGATACGCAGAGTCGCGCTTTTGGAATCTTCAATGCTATAGCTATCATCGCCACAACATTTGGCAATGGCATCATTCCTGAAATTCAAGCTACAATTTCACCACCAGTCAAAGGAAAAATGTTCAAAGGACTGTGTGTGTGTTATGCAGTAGTGACTGTAACTTTCTTCAGTGTAGCTATATCTGGGTACTGGGCATTTGGGAACCAATCAGAAGGACTAATTCTAAGCAACTTCTTGGTTGATGGGAAACCTCTAGTGCCAGAAGGGTTTATTTTTATGATCAACATTTTCACTATTCTCCAACTATCAGCTGTTGGTGTGGTAAGACAAGACAAACACAACACAACTAACTTGACTATAACATAACATACATGCCGAACATCTGTGTTAACAAATGAAGTTCTTCTATTGTTATTGTTACAGGTCTACTTGCAGCCAACAAATGAAGTTCTTGAACGAGCATTTGCAGATCCAACAAGCAAAGAGTTCTCCCCTAGGAATGTTTTCCCTAGACTAGTCTCTCGGTCCTGTTCGGTCATCATAGCTACAACAATTGCTGCAATGCTGCCATTTTTCGGAGACATTAATTCAGTCATTGGAGCTTTTGGGTTCATGCCACTGGACTTTATATTACCAGTGATTTTCTTCAACTTCACATTCAAGCCATCAAAAAGGAGCCTAATATTTTGGTTGAATACAGCCATTGCTGTTGTTTTCTCAGTTCTGGCAGTCATTGCAGCCATTGCAGCTGTTAGACAAATAAGCCTTGATGCCAAAACGTATAGGTTGTTTGCCAATATATGATGAGCATTTGAGATATTTGTTGAAGTTGAACTGAACAAGTACAAGATTTGTAATGTCTGTTTGCATCTAAATATGATATACTTTTCTGTTCTCACCTAAATGGGTTCAGTCATCATCATAATAGCATGCATACAATATATAAAATAATACATGGAAGAAATCATTGCTATTAGCGCAGATTTATAATTTTTATACTGATAGAAAGAGTAAAACCTCATTTTATGTAGATCCATTTTTGAGCTACTTATCTTATTCTGGCTTTTTTCTGGAGGGATTCTAATAGATCTAATCAAATTCAAAAACAAATTCGAATTGTCAATATTATCAAATGATATATGGGATAATGTAATAAAATTAATGCAGTCCTAAGCACCTTTAATCTTCCATCAGTTTAGTATAAATTGAACAGAGTATTTAGTACTTGTTGAATAATTATGTCAAAAGCTTGAAATGAAATAAGAATCTCAAGAACTATGACAAAAGACTTCATAGCTGAATTAACTAACCAAAATGAGTAGTGATCATTAAACTTTATCTTTATCACCATATAGCTTTCGCCAGTGGGATGCGGCCTCTTCTCGAGTCCGAAAAGTCCAGATGTGAGGGGGCTTCTCAGCCTCACGAGCTAGCAAAATTTCCTGAAACCAAAATTTCTGATTCTTTACCTCCAGCAGTAAAATATAATAATATATTGTATTTGAAAACAGGATATGATTAAGCATACTGAAAATGAAACATATATATAATAACGTATATCAGAAATGGGACTTGTTTCCCATCCTAACTAGAATGTATAAAAACATAGAGAAAACCAAAACTTTAGTTCTCAGAGGAATCTAACATATCACCACGGCCAATGATACCAACGGTGGCCAATAGTGACATATAAAGCCATGACATCAATAAATGGAAAAAACTTGAAGAAACTTTTGCTTCTTATTCATTTAATGAAGAACTATTTCCCCAAGAGATTAAATCCAGGAATCATAGTGATAGGCAATGGATAATATTACGTAAACATACAAATACTGATAGGTGTAGTGGTTTGGTTTTGGAGACTCAGTGCCCAAAGCAGTATTGAGCCTAAGACTAGGAAAACTCTCAGTAATTTGTATAGTTCTAATCATCTGTAGACTCTCTTTCACCTACATAATACAGTATCTGAAAAGCAACAGGTGGCTAGAAACTCTTATCATCAGGATATAAGCAGACCAATTTAGAGAGGTTAAAAGATTGATAAAGTAATCATTGGTTATAAACCTCAAAGACATCAGCATAAAGACATCTTCAAATCAACATCTTAAGCAACATAAATAAACCCATACCAGGAATATCTCATATTATTGTAAGAATTACAACAAACCCATAAGGCAGCCATAGTTCATAACAGCAAATGACATAGAAAACTTCGTTATCAATGAATGGACTACACACCATAAGAGAAGGCTAGACACCAAATATGGGGTTACGATGATGCAATTACATACCGATATAAAGATACATAATCTATGAGCGCCTAAAAATAACAAGAAGAAAAATAAGGAAAGTTCAAAGAGAGGACCTCAGCTTTTGATGCCGGTTTAGTCTTAAGAGTCAAACAGTCAATAAGATCACTCCATTTGGAATGACAATTATCAAGAAGTCCAAGGCGATAATACTGCTGTAACTGATACACTGGAGCTGCAAATAAGAACATTAGCCGATTTCAGTCTAAAACAGACAAAAATCAAAGTACAATGCAAATATATATATACGTACAGTAGCAGAACCATAGTGCATCAAAGCAGGCGGTACAAGACGGTCGCTTCGGTTGAGGAGCAGAAGGACTCTCTTTGTCTGCACTCATACTACTAACTGCAAGGAAATATTTGGGAATTCAAATTTGCTGATCTTAATTTAAAACTAAATGGGGTATTGTGTCGAACAGATGGTAGCCACATCCATATGCTTTGGCAACTCGTAATCGATACGACAGAAGAAGAAATCAAGCAAATACAAATGACAAGTAAGAGAACTACCTGAGGTGAGAAGGATTCCGGCCGACGGAAAGGAATGGAGGAACCCTTGAAATAAAAACCCGCGAATGCGGAACAATTTATACCTATTGGAGGCTTGTTAAATTGTTGTACGTTGCTCTGATATCTTTCTTTTCTTCTGTTTTGTATTTTTCGAACAAAAGAGATTTTTTTAAGGGAATAAATTATTTTTAAATATAAAAAATTATAAATTCAATGATTTTTTTTCCTGCCATCCTGGGTGCGAATTGTTTATTTTGAACTATACTTAATTTACTAACAAGAGATTAGAAAGGAAGACGTTAAATTCATTTAAATAAAGGGTTCTTCATCTCAGAAGAATAATGTTAATATCCTGCCAATTCTCCTCTGCACAAAATTACATTTCCTCTCTGACTATGTACAACTAGCCATCAACAAACCATAACTTTACATACAAAATAATGTGAACAGTTTCCTTCACACTGTGATGCTATCAAGTAGATGTTTGAAGAAACTTTAAAATCTCCTTTTTTCCAATCACCAACTTGTTAATACCAGAGGAATTATGTCCAGTCCCATGATATGAGCTGTAAACAAAATAATATTATTTCTGTGGTCAGTCTCTTTAAGCAAAAAGCATCTTCAGTTCTTCTATTCGGGCATATCGGACTTCATTGTCAGTCAATGCACCAGCGATCAGCCGCAGTTTCCTAGCTTGCACTGCCTCCATTCTTTCCTCAACCGACCCCTGACCACATCAAGAATTTTAACATCGCATCCAGTTCAAATTATATCAGAAAACATAGGAAAATGACGTCCTGGTTTCACTGCTAAGTTGAGAAAGAAATGTACCTTCACAATGAACCGTTTGATAACCACCTTCTTAGTCTGTCCAATTCGATGAATACGCATGACAGCTTGCTCTTCTACGGCTGGATTCCACCATGGATCCTGTTCAAGTGTCAAGCATTTTGCATCAATTATTATGAACGTATATATCCATCATAAGCACACCGTGAAAACTCAACTCAATCGGTAAAGTGCCCCTTTCTGCTAGTTTATAACATGTCATAAAATAGTAAACTTTAATCAGTAGAGCATACCAGGACAAAAGCATTAGAAGCTGCTGTCAGATTTACTCCAACCCCACCAGCCCTAAGAGACATTAGTAGCACCTGCAACAATGACCACCATGTTTCACATTATCAATTACTAGAATCAGGTTGTCAATTACATTAAATGAAAACACACATTTAGAAAGAGCAAAATTCCTAGAATCAAGATACTGACCATGATGCTGGGATCTTCAGAAAATTCTTTAATTACCATTTCACGCTGCCGCTGACTTAGAGTCCCATCCAGCCGGACAAAAGAAATGTTGTTCCTGAATAGAAAATATGACACAATTATATTACTAATTCCAGACATGAAATACAATATAAAACATATGCAAGTCAATAAGATATGATACTATATTCGATAGAATTACATATAACTTTTGATAACCCCCATATAGAGTTAATAAAACATTGCATAATGAATCAACGTACAAAATAAAATGTAATGCATTAAAGTGTTACTAATCAGGGACTTAACGAGTATACAAAATTAAGGACATTGAAGAGTTGTTAATCATCACTTTATAGGCATCCAAAATTAACTGGGTCAGAAATATTGAAAGGTAGCAGAGTTCCTGAACACATAAGTATTCCAAATTTTATTTTTTTTAGAATAACCGATGACTACTATGGCGGCTTTATCACAAACAAATGTGCTATAAGGGGGGAATTTCTGTCCTTTCAACACATCAATTTACACAAACTCTATAATTTATAAGCAGGTAAAAAATATTTACCGAGAAAGAGCTATCTCCAAGAGGTCTAGAAAGGCAGTCCACTGGCTAAAGAGAATACTCTTGGAACCTGATTCACGAAGGTGTTCAAGCTCCTTCAATAGAGCAGTAATTTTGGTTGATTCCACCCAGTTTTTCTCAATATCAATCTGAAACCGGCTATCAGTCGGTGCTGTAATAAAATCTTGCCGATTTAAAACTCTCCTGTACAGGAATTATAAGATTGGAAATATGAATTCATACTGGATAATAAGAAAATCATGGAATAGAAAATTTGAGAACTGGGAACATGCCTTAAGATGAGAACTGCAAGGTGAAAAGATCCAAATACTTAAACACATACCTACAAATAGGACATGAACCAAAAGTAGGAGTCCTCCAACTTGCCAAAAGACATTCACGGCAAAAGCGGTGAACACATGGTGTCAATACTGCATCTTCAAATGCTTCAAGACAAATTGGACAGTCTCCCTGCTCTCCATTACGCAAATCCTCAACAACTTCTTCTATATAAGCCTTAGAAGGCACATCTGCAGATTCTCCACTAGCATTCCTCTTGCCGCCTTTCAGAAAACGTTTAGCTAGCTTATTCAGATCCGAGTACTGTGCTGTATCACCTCGACTGGAATTTTTTTAATGTCATCAATCAGAGTTGTAGTTAGCTTTGTATGTATAACTTTTCTATTATTAAGAGATAAAGATAGTAAACAACAATTGATGTCTATGACCCAAAACACTTTCTAGATTAAGCGAAAAAAGATGTCTCAAGCTAATATAGAATCCCGTGAGAATCATTAGATATGAAATAATGATCATCAGAAGCAGTTACAACAAAATCTAAGCTATGATAGAGAAGAAGTTACAAAGCATTTTAGGTTTAATGAAGACAACAAAATCCAATTATTTCCAAACAGATTTCAAGCATTGATACTTCCACGACATATAAGTTTTTCATCCTCTATTCATTTTAAGCTTAATGAGACTTTAAAATATATTAGCAGTATCAAAGTGGAGAAAAAGAGTTGAGTAGAAACTCTCACAATATAGCAGTTCTGAAGAAAAAAGACCAAGTGGTATGACAAACTCCAGCAATCAGTTGTAGATACTAATCAACAAAACTATTGTTATTACAGAACATCAACACTGAGCTCACCAATGCAGGAAACATGGTAATAAAGATCCATCATACTACATACATTGACCACCACCACACTGGGGGAGATTATAATAAATAAGAACTCTAGAATAAGAACCTACAAATAGGGAGACAAAGAAATTTAAACCCACGCACCTCATTACAAGATATGGATGATCACAGCATTGCCGAAGACGCAGAAGTAACTCCAATATAGATGCATAATTATGAAGTACTCGTCCTTGCTCCACAAACTGATCAAACTTGACCTGAAAAAGAACCCATCAAAATGTTTAGCATGACAAGAAGGCCTTCATATAAAAAAATTAACTTTAAATCAAGGAACATAATATACAAGAAAGTACCTTAGATCTTTTAAACAGGGCCTCATAGAAGTCCTTTTCAGCTTCTGTCAGTTCACAGTAAATTACTCGTGTCTCAGCAGGTGGAAGAACTAAAATTGGCCTGTACAAACAAACATTTAAGGATGAAATAACGCCAAATATATAAGTAGAATAAGATATTACAGCTTTCGCCGGCATACTTGCCTTCCTTGTTGATCGGTACTGGACTTTGTTCTCCTCAACATAATCGGCTTTAAGATGGATTGAACCAACTTCAGCCCTCTCTCATCACCTTCCTCATACGGCTTTTGGATGAGTTTATTCCACCTACATTACAGTTTGAAATTGAAATTACATATACAAAAACTAAATAGCCAAAAATAGTTTCAGAAACTTGGAAGAGTAGTTCGCTCTGGAAGGTAGCATTAGTTTTTTGACATACATACTATAGAGGGGGAAGGTATACAAGTTTAGAATATAATAATAATTAAACAGAAATAACAAGAATAATAATAACATATGTAGGGAGTAAAGTAATTATCCATCTACTTAAGGTTGTTATCAACATTGGGTACAAAGTATGAGATTGTCCAACCTTCACAATCATCATCTCAAACTCATTAATTGTACTATCAGATTTTTTCCTTCCTTGGATCAGTTCATTAAATCTCTATTTAAGATGTTGCATGCAGATAAATGAAACCAAACGCTTAGATGGATATACTTCAACTAATATTCAGTCACTCTAAGAATCAATAAAAAGAAGTATTATCTCATTGACAGCCTAAATGTTCAAAAGGCTACAGGCAACAACAATAAATCTACGAAACAACCTAGGGTGTCAAACAAACCTCTTAAATAAATAATATTAGTCATGCATCCCCCAAAATTGTTCAGAAACATGAAAAAGAAATTTCATCATTTTGCAAACCAATTATTAGGATACTAAAATCCATGTTCAATGTTTGGTACTTGGGGAAGTGAGACTGACCAAGCAAAATTTGCCCACGGTTCAATCCTCAAAAACCGCAGAAGACTGTATAGATCGTCGAGATTGTTCTGCGTCAAAAATATTGTAGTTAAGTAAAGATACAACTTACAAGAAATATGAGGCCAAAAAAGCCATGGAAATTTTAAAATCACCAGCGAATTGAAATACTAGGCATACATACATGAGTGACCATTCTATTTATTTCGGAAAACAAAGCAAAGATATAATGACTAGCTTTATAGTAATATAAAAAGAACTTTAACACAGAATAGAGTAATAATGACTGCCATATTCCACAAGTACAAAACAAAAGAATGCATATTATAGCAGAATTTAGGTCAACAGATGCTCAGGAGAATTCCTTTTTACGAAACTAAACTCTGTGGTGCCAACCCACAAACAAGAATGTCCCTCAAGGTGTTTAAATAATCAATCAAACAAAATCAGTCCACATATTAGGGAGTGGATGATTGTTGCAAGAGAAAGTTTCCTTTCTTTTAAAGCTGGTATTAAAAATTCCATAATTTTCTCTCTCCCTCTGTCTCTCTCCCTCTCTCTCTCTCTCTCTCTCTCTCTATATATATATATATATTCTAAATCATTATTGTACACAGAAATCAATCTATATTAATTTAGAAGAAATACAGTCCAGATGAAAAAAGTAACCCATTCAAAGTTATATGTATATGAATCACAGTAAATAAAAACCTGAATAGGAGTGCCAGTAAGACACCAGCGACGATCAGCTATAAGAGCAGCAGCAGCTCTGGACACTTGGCTTTTAGATGATTTTATAGTATGTGCCTCATCGAGAACTACTCTAAACCACCGAACAGAGAAAAGTCCACCGTTCTCTTCAGCATTCTGGAGAGATATGAAATGAAGAAACTTGCTTTACCAAGTTCAAATAACACGATGTCAAAAGGCCACAACAATATGTACAACTACCTCAGAAAATTCTGAAGACAAAATTCCATATGTAGTGATAACTACATCACTTTGAGCTAAAAATTCTGCATCTTTTTGTCTGCTAGTTCCATAATGAAGATGTACAGACAAACAACCTGGTAGTGCATGAGTTTCAATCTCAGCCTGTTAATATGAAAAAAACAATAAGACTTACCCCCAGAAATAAATCACATGACCAGAAGCAGTGAGACAGACTCAAGAAAGAACCAACTTGTCCGAGAGCACGAGCAAAATACATAATGCTCAAGAAGATACACAACCTATTAGAAATATACACACCTTCCACTGGGCTAGAAGAGTCATAGGACATATAATTAGATTGCCACCACTTGCAAGCGTATTTGTTTGCTTTGACAAATATTTAGGTACTTTTGTTGCATGACTGGAGGATCGACGAGAACTCTTGCGTGCTTCAATATTCTCACCACAGAACTGACTCTGAGTTGTGTGCAGATTTCTTGAAGATCCACCTCTTTCTGAATGAGTGAGTAAGAGGGATATGGTCATAACAGTCTTCCCAAGCCCCATTGCATCTGCGAGAATCTACATGTAAAATACCAAGTGAATACTATATAAAAGTAATGTAGTAACCAAAAAAAATAGATATTTAAAAATTATAAGTTCAATATTTGAAAGCATACCCCTCCTCTTGCCATTTCAAGAGCACTAGGAAATTCTGTTGTGGCCTCGCCAGAAAATGAATTCAAATAGATAAAAAGATCCCTCCTGACAAACAAAGACTCAGTAAACACTCGATTACATTTAAGTAACCAGTACAGCAGATACCAAATAGTAAGACAAAATATCATACTCGTCTGCTAGGCGATAAGCCTCCCAACATGGATGAAGGGCTGTCTGTGCCCCATCTGTACATTGTCCTTTCTCCAGCCTAAACATCCAGTTAAGTGCCTGCTTCTGGTAGGGATGCAATTTGCACAGCAGAGAGCTAGGAGGCTCCATCTCCTACGAGTGTCAAGCCATTAGACAAATATTCGAGAATCATTAATACAGCATTCATGCATAAAAATACCTCTATTTTCGAGTTATTCCCAGTGCCAACAATCTTGTCAAGATCTGCATCTGAAATTGACTCAACATTTTCTTCATTAGATTGACTCTTAAACTTGATGGCATTCAGCAATGGATAACAAATTTGAGAACCATCCTGTTAGTACAAAATAAGCTTTAGACCTTCAACAGTAAAAAGGTCATCGAATTTGAGAAAGGGAAATAGGAATGGATTAGTATTGCTTTACCCTTGAGTCCAAAGGTCTCTTCCTGGTGTAAAAATCACTTGGGGTAAATTCTGCCTATAAATAATCAAAGGTAAAAATCAAAAAATGAAAAAAAAAATTGTTATGGAATTTAAATTAAAATAATTATAATAATAATATAATAGAAACGATAACAATGTAGAATTTCTATATGAAAACTATGTCAATACATTAACTAAGTGATTGCCAAACAAACAACAGCCTAATCAATCTACCAACTGTTCACAAAGATGCTGAGAAACAAAAAACGCAATTTTCACCTTCTTGAGAGGAGTCATGCCAAGCAACCGGAACAAACATGGGAGAGGATGGATAAAAGACTCGTCAGAAGGATTGCCGGCTCCCTTAAGAGAGCCCTGGTGCTGTCTTTGGAGTATAGACTTATTGATATATATTCTGAAACAAACATAACATTTAAGTTCATTGATTATAGTAAAAGACAAACAAATAACCAGATAAATCAATTGGTAAATCACTGAACATACACCCCTGTGAAAAATCTAGCAATCGCTATATATATAATGGGATTCTAAAAACTCAACTCTCGAGAATGTACCTAACAGACAAAACAATTGAATCCATCGTGCTCAACACATCTGGAGCAAACTTGCAAAACCCCTCAATCTGTATCTTCTTCTCTCTCATCAGTGGAATGAGACACCGAGACCATTCATTTGGAATTCTACCAATCTGTCACAGACCGTGATAAAAAATATAATGAAAACCAAATGATATTCCAAGTTACACCAAAATTCACTAATAACTCCGAAACATCGTTTAGAACTCAGCAATGAGTACTCAAATAGAACCAAACGAAGACAAATAATCAGTTAAAATCCGCGAGTACCACAACTTATGAGTTAATAAATCCAATCACGCCGAGACACAAAGACCAACACTAGACAAACAGTTAAACAATGAAGTAAATAACATTAAAATACCTCCCCGGCACTCTTGGTAGAAAACCTGACAATTTCAGAACATGTCACCACCGACTGCCTTGCCCTTCCGTAAACCCTACCAGGAAACCGAGGATTCAAGTACCCATCCTTGGGGAAGGTGAAAGTCACTTCATCACCACGCTTCAGCTTCCTTCCTTTACTCGTCGACATGCACGCCACGTCACCCCACCCTACGGACCACCAATCACCGCCTTTAATTTCACTACTGCCTTTCCAGTTCCCAAAATCACACTCATTATCGCTCGAAACTCCATAACCGTCTACACGCCCACCACTCACATTCCCATTTTTAAACACAGTTACCTTATCAAGGTCCGCCTTCAGTGGCCTAATCGAGATAGGTGTGGGTGAGAGGACTTTGGTTACCTTACTAACGTCCGCCCTAGGTGGCCTCATCGAGATAGGTGTGGGTGAGAGGACTTCGGTTACCATATCAACGTCCGCCCTCGGTGGCCTCGTCGAGATCGGTTTGGGCGCGAGGACTTTGAAATGAGGTGTATCGAAAATGATGTTGATGGCGGCATTGGCATCGTTTTTAGCCATATGTAGTGCTCTCGCTATATCCATATCGGAATAATCTGAACCAACGATTGTCCGAACAGTGGACACTAGCTCGTCGGTAACCTTGGTTTCCATCTAATAAATTAGTTCTGTTTAAAAAAATATATATGCTAATCGAACCCTAACCCTAACCCTAAAACTAATTCACGTCGTGCGTAAATTAAATCGGTGAAGACAAAAGATTGCGGAGTGAGGATGATGGAGTAGCACGGAAATGTTACCGTCGCTGACGTTCACAGCGGTGGTTGACGGTGGAGGGATTTAAGAGTGAAGAGGGTTTTTGGGAGTGGCGGGGTATGTGGATTATAAGGGAAGCCTCTGTGAGGCTGGTGGCGCCTAACCTTTCCCGCCATTTCTTGTTTACCAATTTTTTTTTTTTTTTCCTTATCATGGAAGATATTTAAAAATAATAATAATAATAATAATAAATGAGTATAATAATAATAATAATAAATTATTATAGGGTGATGTTACCAATTATATAAAAAGCGATTTCCAAAATATACCATATATTTATTTGTCAAATATTTTTATTTAAAAAAAAAAACATTTTTCGTTAAAGGTTATCAAAGCTTTTAATTTTATTTTAAAAATTAAAAAAAATTTAAAAAATCCTTTCCATTTTTTTAAATAATATTTAAAAAATTAAAATCAATACTTTATTTGGCTAAACTCATGGCCAAATTTATTTTTATTTCTCATTTTATGTTAATTTATTGGATATTTCCCAATATAAATTAAAATGGTTTTTCTAAAGAAAATTCAATATGAAATTTTTTTTTTTAATCTTAATTCTTTTTATAAAATATTTATATAAAGTCTCCCTTGCAGTTTTTTAAATAGTATACATTTACACAATATTAAAATATATATATATTATTTACAAAACACTATAGTGTTTTTATATCATTTTTTTCTTGAAAAATGTCACGGGGGGCATTTTCATCGACTTTTATAAAAACATCGTCCGGTTCTTTACCCTACAACCCATGCATTAGATTAAATTGGTTAACTCGGTGTCTAGTCTATGAACTCATTAGTTTTTGCAACTATTGGTATTTCATCGATAGGTAGTCCTGTGAGTAACGCAACATCTTCTAGAGTGACAATACACTCGCCCCATGAAGAGATATAATGTACGAGTCTCTGGTCTCCAATGCTCAATAAGTGCATAAATCAATGGTCAGTTTATATTGCAATCACCCAGTAAACAAATTTCGTGTGGTCAAACATAGTGATAAGCTTTTAGTCTAGCAAACAAGTCCAATTACCAGTCCGGCCCATACTGGATGGACCATGGTTATATCATAAATTCGCATGGATCATCACTTTGCAAGTCCAAACGGATTATTTCCTCACTAGTCCATTTGGATGGCTTTCTTATAGAGCCATACGGATGGTCTCTTCACGAGTCCATTTGGATGGTCTCTTCACGAGTCCGCGTGGACAAAAGTCATCCAAATCCATGTGAATACAAACTCTCTAGAAGATCAATTTCCCAATACCATTCAATTAGGAGGTTCCACATCGAGTACATTGTATACTTTTAAATTGATTTTCAAATTGGCGAAGGGATCATTTGAAATATGTTTGCCACTGTATTTCATTGATTGATTTATGGAGTTGTCGAATGATAATTATTCATCATGCGTTCATCACGGTCATCTGTCATATTGAGTGTGAGTTGTCAAGTAAGACTCTTTCGTCAATGGTTCGACATTAGCTCATCATTTTTCCAACTTGAATGCTTCTAACTTTAAATTACTCACATCTTTTCAATTATAGTTGCATCCAAATCCCTAAGTTTATTTTATCATCTTTTTAAAAAAAAATTAATGAAATGGTGGCATGACTCGACCATATTGATTGATAATTTGAATATATGTATGATTGAATGATCGGTGCTCTATTACAAGCTATAAGTTGCATTGTGTGACATTTGAATCCCTACATTTCATTCGCATGAACATATGTTGGTGTCTATGTAGCGCGATTAATTGCAAACTAAACATCCATATCTTAACGTTGCTTATTTCTTTCTTTTTTATTTGATTTATTCGGTGTTTGAATGGCAATCGTAAGTGATCGAGCTACCCATTAAAGGATGATAATGCCATTCAAGACTACTTTTCTATTTATTCAGACACTATATTTCATGATTATGTCAAAACTTGTTATGTCTCCAAATATTTTCAAATTACTTGTACTACATTAACTTTTATTGATTAGTGATGAGTAGTGTATGATTTAAGGCATCGATACGAGATTCATGTACTCTCTAAACATTGATATACATTGAATTGAGAGATATATTGAAATTAAATATTGCTAATACTAATGGTCAATTTAATATTGTATATTACTGGGAATCAAATGGTATAAGTAGTATTGTTTATTATATCGAAATGGAATATTGCATTGTCCGTAGCGATCGGACCCACGTCTTCAGTCCAATTGAGGCGGAGGTTCGACACTATAAAACTACTACTTGAATTTGAGTGTATTAAGAATTCTTTTTAATGTTATTTGATGTAAAGATTTTTTTATTAAAATAAAATAAAAATAATGAATTCCTAATTATTTATGGGGCCACGATGACTACTTGTGTAAGTAGGTGTAGTGTTTATAGATCTATTTTTTTTTAATGAGAGAATCTATTTATAGAGAATGTTCACAAAATAATTAGAGAATTCGTTGGAGTAACGAATTCCAGTAGGCATTTAGAGTGAACCCACTTGCCTAGGCAAATGAGACAATTAGGATCGTTATTGTTAAGATTGCCTTGAATCACAATGATTTCCTTTTAGAAAGGTTTTCCTATTTTGAGTTTGGATCTATTTCCTAATGATTTGATTCATTGTTTTGGAAAGATTTGGTTTTCCTAATTTGGTTGATTGTATTCCTTAGTTGGAAAGAAAACAAATTAGAAAAGTATATTTGATGATCACTATAAATAGAGTTGTCTCATGAAGAATAAAGTATCACGTCCCTTTGGGGTGGTGATCATCGTATTGGAATCTCATCCATTTGAGGGTGGTGGTCATTGGATCGGGGTTATGCCTGCCGAGTGGGGTAATGATCATTGGATTGGGGTCATGTCTGCCGAGTGGGGTAATGACCATTGGATTGGGGTCATGTCTGCCGAGTGGGGTAATGACCATTGGATTGGGGTCATGTCTGCCGAGTGGGGTAATGACCATTGGATTGGGATCATGCCTGCCGAGTGGGGTAATGATCATTGAATTGGGATCATGCCTGCCTAGTGGGGTAATGATCATTGGATTGGGGTTGTCTCGCCATTAAGGAGATTTTGATTTGGGGTTGTCTCGCGTGGTGGAGTTGTTCGCCTAAAAGAGATTCTGGTTGAGAAAGAAAACAATTTTGTATGAAGAGAGAGTGTTGTATGAATGACTTGAACTAGGAAGAAATTGGGATAGAACCGGAAATTCCCTAACAAATTGGTATCAGAGCTTTGGTGGAGGTTTGTTTGAAGGTCAAGTTTGAAGTGGACACCTCGTTTTGGAATTAGTATCCATGATGTAGATTCGTGAGATAAATTTAGTGAATATTTTGATCAGCAGAATTTTCTGGACAGCTTGGAATAATTGAATATTTCTCCTTAACCAACTGTTGGATGATGCTCAAATTCTATTCGTATATTCTACACATATATGTCTAACTTTTGACCGTTCGGATTTTGGATTAAAGAATGGAACAAGGAGATATGACATCAACAATTGGGTTCATGGGTTTTACGGATCTGTCCTGCGCTGTCATATTAAAAAAGGCATATCTCTTTGATGAACTGTTGGATTAGACTGAATTTTAGATATGTTGTAGAAAATCTATGAAGGTTAAACTTGGACGGTGGAGATGGCTTTTGGAGATTTCTAGAAGGAGCGATGTTGAACAGAATATGGTTGTTGCGTATTGGAAGCATGGTAAAGTATGAGATTGAGATCAAGAACTGAAAACATTTGGATTTGGGAATTGGTAGTTTCTTTTTCGAGGTGGAGAAATATTTTGGATTTGATAGAGAATGAATTGAATGATAGAGACAACATTGGTTTGGTAGTGATCAAAGGAAATAGATTCAAAAGTTTGAGGTGATTCAAGTTAAGGTGGAGATTTGTTAGGATTGCCTTGAATCACAAGGATTTCCTTTTAGGAAGGTTTTCCTATTTTGAGTTTTATTTATTTCCTAATGGTTTGATTCCTTATTTTAGAAAGATTTGGTTTTTCTAATTTGGTTGATTGTATTCCTTAGTTGGAAATGAAACAAATTAGGAAAGTATATTTGATGATCACTATAAATAGAGTTGTCTCATTAAGAAGAAAGTATCCTGTCCCTTTGGGGTGGTGATCATCGTATTGGAATCTCATCCCTTTAGGGGTGGTGGTCATTGGATTAGGGTCATGCCTGCCGAGTGGGGTAATGACCATTGGATTGGTGTCATGCCTGTCGAGTGGGGTAATGACCATTGGATTGGGGTCATGCCTGCCGAGTGGGGTAATGATCATTGGATTGGGATCATGCCTGCCTAGTGGGGTAATGATAATTGGATTGGGGCTGTCTCGCCATTAAGGAGATTTTGATTTGGGGTTGTCTCGCTGTGGTGGAGTTGTTCGCTTAAAAGAGATTCTGGTTGAGAAAGAAAACAATTTTGCATGGAAAGAGAGAGTGTTGTCTGAATGACTTAAACTAGGAAGAAATTGGGATGGAACCGGAAATTCCCTAACAGTTACGTTAGTTGCACGATTATGATGATTGGATAACACTAGTAAGAAGGTTTTAGATGCATACGGTCTAACGAATGACATTTAAAACTTGGACACATCAAATCTAATTTTGAAGGTGACAACAAACTTGAGTTCAATCGAGGATTTCAGAATCCAAAAATAAGGCCCAAAATATTGATAGTATCTTTTTTCCATTGTGAATAATAATAGTTGAAGATTTAATACTCCTATATAAAATGAGTCCACCAATAATTTTACTGTGTTACCATATTCATATTTATATTTTAATATAAACAAAAAATTATAAATATATTGTAATTTATTTATCATAAATTTTGATATTTTTTAATCATGAAATTTTATATACTATTTTTTCATACCAAATAAAACTATTTAGCATTACACAACTAAAATAATCATGTACATGTTCCAATTTAAGTGGTAGTGTAGAAAACAAAGCACAATAAACATCACTAGTCAGTCAAATAACAAACAATAATACGGCGCTACGATGTATTTCCCGCCATTTTGTTAAAAGTAAAACGTCTTCTTTCGAATATAAAAGTGAAATAGTCACATATTGTACATGGTGAAGTTCAAATGTAATAAAAAAATCGTCATGCTGAGTCAGGCTCGCTGCGCGCTGAGTTGCTCATGCTCAACTACCATTTTTTAAAAAAATAAAATTATAATACTCCTATAATTATCATCATAATAACCGCTTGATGATTGATAGCGGGTATCAAGTGGGGCTCTTGTGTTTTCTTGGTCCGCTGTGAAAAAGAAAAATAATAAAATAATAATTTTATTGGTTTGTGTGGTTTAAATCTTGATGAAAAAAATTGTTGGTTTAATTTGGTCTTCCCATGCCTACACACCATACAGTAAAATTAATAAACCGTTTTAAATTTTAGTAACAATTGTGTCATATATTTCAATATTAATATTAGTACATGGACAGTATTTATACACTTTGAAAAAATTGATATATTTAAATTTAGTCTAATATTATTATTAGTATTTATTTTTAATATACAAATTTGTGCTATAAATAAAAAAAAAAATAAAAGTTTAATTACTTTTTTTTTATGAAATATGAGATTTTAATGAATTTAAGTTATATAAATAAAAAATATTTATTACTCTCATTTAAATACAATAAATTTTAAATAAATAAAATACTGTTTAGTTTATGTATTCAATAATTATTATTTTAATATATTAAATTTATATATATATATATATTAATATAAGATGATTTAAATATATATATATATATTTTTTGAAAACTAACCTGATAAAAAAATTTAAACTAATAGGTGATACCACATAGAGATATATATGTGAATTTTAGTCTTTAAAAAATAAATAAATACAAAATAATAATTTATAAAATTTCGACTTTAATTTTGATTTTTATTTTCAAAGCCAAATGATTTAGGAGTTTCTACACGAATTTTGAAATTTTTGAATTTTTATATAATTTTTTTTAGTATCATTAAAAAAAATAAAATTGGTTTATGCTTTTTAAATTGACATGTTTAAAAATTTTTAAATAAACTTTCAAAAAATCAAGTCCAAGTGAAAACATTACAAAAGGAAAAATATTTAGAACTTACATATATAATTATATATAGTATAAGAAAGTTGATTAGGATAAATAGTTTTATATAAATATTCAAAAATTAATTTAATTAATTACCCTGTAGGTAATATATGATAACAAAATATTAAATTTATATTTTATAGTTGATAAAATTAGATAATTATATGACAAATATATATATATATATGTATATATATATATGAGACCGAAATAATCAAAACTTCATATCTAATAAAATAGTTATTTGTCGATTAAAAAAATTGAGTAACTAAATAAAAAATAAATTAATATTTTTAATAAAAATAAATTAATATTTTTTAATAAAAATAAATATTGTATATATATATATTTATAGTGTTTTATCAAATAATAATTTAGAGACAACATATTAAAATTCAATATAAACAATACATGATATTGGACTATTTATCAAGAGTAAATTGCATTGACATCCTAAACGAGCACTATTTAGGTTTAATTGACATTAAATTTTCTTGACCATTAATTCGCTTAGATCCGTTAGTTTGACTTGGTTGATCATTTAAAAAGTCTATTTTATCCCTATTTACATATTGAATTTTTTAAAAAAATTATTACATCTACAATTTTATTTTATTTTTAAAAATTATTTTGAAGTATGTAATTTACATTAATTTAATATTTTAATAATATAATTTAATTTTTTTATTTTTAAGAATATTTATAGTATTTATTTATTTATTATTGAAATTTCATAAAAATAATCCTACTATTTTCCAAATACACAATTGGTATATACTATTATAATACTATTATTATAATGAAACATTTGGAAATAAATATGATAAAATCATTTTTTGATAAAATAACATCAAGCTTTAAAATAATTTCTTAATTCGAACTACTTCAACCGAATAAATTAATTTTTGTTAAAAAAATCAAATTAAAATAATTATTATTTTACCAAATGATATAATAAATATCTTAAACTAACTATTTCAATTTCAAATTACATAAAATATTTTTGTTGAAAAAAAATTATATTACTTTAATATTATTTATTTGAAAAATATAATTGTAATATTTATTATGATTTCAAATTTTTAATGTGTACATAATTAAAACTTAAAAAAATTAGAAAATGTTGAAATAATAATGTAATAAATTAATATGCAACATATGAATAAAATAGACTTTTCAAAAAGTCAAACAGGTCAAACTAACAATTTTAGACGGTCAACTGATGGTAAAGGGGGTTTAGTTCAATTAAACCAAAATATGTATATGCCTATAATTACTAATTAGCCATCATTCAGGGGGTGTCAGTGCAATTTACTCATTCAACAATTATAAAGTTATGTGTGATGTATAAATTTATCGACAATATTATTTTTATGGGTTATTTCCAAAAACACTCTATTTTTTCAAATATTTGACTTTGAACACCCGGTTTTGAAAAATTTTGGAAAACCACCCCTAAAATCAAAACCACTAGTGGTTTGAGTATTTTTGTGAGTGGTTTTGGTGTTGTATGAGTGGTTTTGAAATTCTATATGTTTTAATTTGGAGATTCGGAAATTTCCTAAAATCAAAATTACTCATACAACACCAAAACCACTCATAAAAGTACCAAAACCACTGGTGGTTTTGATTTTGGGGGTGGTTTTTCAAAACTTTTCAAAACCGGATACTCAAAGTGAAACGTTTGAAAAAATGAGGTGTTTTTGTAAATAACCCTTATTTTTATTATGTTCTAAATGGCAACCAAATCCTTAATAAATATAGAAATTGTATAAAATAACCATATATTGTTTTTCATCCTATAAGTTAGGTGAGTGTTAGGATTGTCATGAGAATTCGGATATACTCTGGTATTCATAATTGGTTTATATAAGGAAAAGACTCGAATACTATTTTGAATATGTCATATTTGATTATAAATTATATTTTATAAAGTGAATTCTAATCACGAAAAAAATACTTGAGAATCCTAAATAGAAAAAGATTTTCTTAGTGGTTTAAGATTACTTTGTGACTAAGTAACCAATGTTATAAATATGGTGTTTGTATTTGTTGTTAGATATTATGAGAGAACAATTTAGATCTGGTTGGTTGGGCTTGGAGGTGCCCGATGGAATTCTTAAGTTTTAAGATCGAGTCCTAATATATTGTAAGAGCAATATGGGGAGCGTTTGTGTGTGACAATGACCAATGCAATTAGGGTGGGTAGTAAGGGAGTGGTATTATGATTGTAACAACTTATTTATTGTTACATAATTAATTAGTCTCTCGTTGCCTTGACGCGTGTATTTTTATTTTTTATTTTTTTAAAAAAAGGGTTTCTATGTAAAACTTTGAGTCTTATTTTTCTATCTATATATGTTTGTCTTGTGTATGTTTGTTTTACTTTGTGGTTACCAATAATCGTTTGCACTGCAATGGGTCACCGATTTATTTAACAAGTGGCATCAGAACTAGCTAAGTTTTTCCAATAGTGAACTCTTAATAACAAATGTTGATTATTGCACGTGGAGTTTTGTATCCCTGACATTCCTGGTTGAAGTCAGTGATGAATTGCGCATATGATTTTGGATCTCAAAGATCATTAACGGACTAAAAATTATGGGAATTATGATTGTAGACGAGTCACCACGAGGATTTTGTATTTTAAGAAGGGTGAATTTTAACATTCTAAATTTATAAAGGTTAAAATGTTTAAAGTTACTGCCTATATCATCAATGTATACATTACTTTTCAATAGCTTAGATCTTGATAACTCGTAAGTAAGATTGTTTTACCATAAATAGATTCTACATAAAAAATGTGGAAAAGTTTGTCTACATTCTAAGCGCTAAAATCTTAAGGGATCAAAGTTAGGGAATATTAGATTTATCGTGAAAACCTTATATATAAAAGTCTATTGAGCATTTTCATATAGCTGATTGCAAGTATTGGATATTGACTCTTGATAAATGTCCTAAACTCCATAGGAGTGTGAGAGCACAAATAATACCTCACACAAATGACATTGATAGCCTAATGCATGTTATGATATGTAACACTAAATATGTATTGTGCAATCGGATTAGTAGACAAGTATAAGTTAAACCCACTGCACAAACATTAGCTGAGTGTAAAAAGAATAGTAACATCTCTCAAATATATCGCGAGTTACTCCATGTGTCATGAATATGGCAATATACTCCTAGTTGGATACAGAAATACCATCAGTTGTGACCGATATAAGAAGTTTACATTACATTATGCTTTTGTATTAAGTCGAGCTATTATTTTTCTAAAGCGTGAATAAGCAAACTTGCATAACATTATCTATTATGAAAACATAATTTATAAAATGTACAATGGTCAAGCAAAAAGCAACTCAACTCAACTAAACTATTCTTTAGATTTTTTAATTTGAAAAATAATGAGTCAAATAGTCAGATATTGTAAATTGATCGTAAGCAATAATTGTAAATACGAATGATATATATTATAACAGTAAATTGAAGCATATAAATACTAAATTCAACGTAATTTAAAGGTATATTGACAAAGAAAAATGTAACAATCATATGCATGTTTACTCGCGAAAATGGTGGTGAATCCTCTTATGAAAGTTATAACTAAATATGCATTTAGGTTTAGATTTACATAGATTGTAATATATTGAATTGTTTATTTATGTTCATATGTACACATAATTTATTATCATGTGCCATTTTCTTTTTAATATTTGAGAATATTATTTTCAAAATATGTCATAATATTTTGAGCCCAGAGCACTTGTATGTAAATTACCTTAATTATCATATGGATAGGAAAATATGAGACACGTATATTTCGTGTTATATTTAAGTAAGGTTCCCATTGGTGGAGTATATACACTGTTTGATTGACTTTCATTCAATAAGAGATATTTTAATGCATTTATAATGATTGCCCATAAATTTTTCAATATCACGAGACTTAGGAGCATCTCCAATAAGAAGGAAAGTTGCGTCCCAGACAGCTACGTAGAGGTATTGTAGCATTCATATTTCTCTGTCCTTTTTGTGTCACGTCTCTCTCTACAGAGACGAGGACAAAATAAAATAGTCTAATCATATAATGCCACATGTGCATTATTATTAATTGTATTACACAAATTCAAATAATTTCTTTTTAGTCATTGTTAAAATTGCACTATTGTTAATTATTAATTAATTTATTTTATTTTTACTCACTATAACAACACATCTCCATCCATGTATATTTTTCAATTTCAAATTTCAAACATTTTAAAATCTTATTGATGGATCCAAATCAAGCCAATTTTTTTCTTTTCATATCTAGCGATTTAATTATAGTAGTTAAATCATTAGTTTTATTGTTTTTTTGAATTTGTTTAGGATGTAAGGTATTATTATTATTATTTCGATAATTGATTGTACTAATTTGTCAATTTAATAAAATTTTTTAATATTTATTTACAATTTCCAATTATCTCATAATTAGATATAAATAATAATTAAAATTATTTATTAAAATATTTTTAATATTACAATAGTATAATATAATTTATTTATTTTATTAGTATAAATATAAATTAATCAAATTAATTATTTAATATAAATTATAATATTGTTAAATGATTTATTAGACTATCATAAATGTAGAACCATTCGTCCCTACTATTGGGGAGAAGAGGGACAATTAATAGTGAAATTCAAAAATCTGACGTGGAGGTGATGTGTCATTTTTTGGAGGACAATTTTTGTAGCTGCTATTGGAGATGCTCTAATTGACTAAGAGTTTTAAAGGTTTTGCGCTTACCTAGTATGAGCAATGTATTTGTGAAATAATCCTATGCAATGGTTCGTATAATGAATTAACATAATTTATAACATACTCTCCCTAGTTTTGTAGTGACAGCACAATTATTGACGTACATATTGACCATTATAGAAAATAATAAGATCGTCGCGTTATTTATTGTCCAAGTTTCATTTACTTAAATATTTTTACTATTATTTATTATTTTGACCAATGTCAATGAATGTCCAATTTACTATTATTTATTATTTTGACTTTTTTTCTACAAATTTTGGAAGGGTAATTTGGTCATTGCAGATTTTAATTTTAAAAAACATTAATTAACAAATTAATTAAAAGTAGAAATTTAGAATAATATTAAAAATTCTAAAAGGGTAATTTGGTCATTTTAATTTTCAAAAAAAATTCTAAAATTCTCCCAGATTTTTTGGGATTATTCCAAAATTTTATGTAGATTTTTTTTTTCTAATTTTATCAAAGGATAATTTAGTAATAACATGATGAACATCTAATAGAAAAAATACGTGATAAAGTTATCGGAGCATTTATCAATGATAAAGTTATCTTATATGTATCGTATAAAATTATAGTCAGTATTATTTTATCCTATTATAAACATCAGTCAAATGTTTGGTAAACATATAAATCGTATTAAGTAACCCTATTCCATTTCTTACCCTATAAACCATGTGAGCCCTTAGTATATTCCAGTTCTGTATAAAGCAATTAGGTGATGTTTTTACCATTAGTATGTCTCTGAATGATTATCTATATGGCATGTTTAGGGTGTCATTTACTTTCGTTGACTTTTGAATTAGAGTATATTGAAAGGTTGACTTTTAAATTGGAGTATATAGAAAATGTATTGACATATTTCACACATTTTTTGGTCATAGGTTGTGGCTATTGTGAATACAATTGTACCTATAAATTACTTATGAAATCAATTTAATATTTTATCGGGACAAAATGCTTAGAATGTGAAAGTATGTCTGAAACCTATGATATCCAAAATAAAATTTGAGAATGTTTTTCGATAATTAAAAATTTGTTTCATTGGTTGTATAAATTGTATCCCGTGTTTACACTTGTCAATGGAATAGTCACATGCTAGTTGTTAGTAGTGGGCTGGGCATTTTTGTATGGATGAAAAAAATGTTGGATTTGAATTTTTGGTATTGATAAAGATCCACTCAAGAAGTCATTCGCCATTATTCTACCCATGTAATTTAAAATACAAAATAGAGAATGTTTATATGTGATTTTGTTCGCTCACACTCTCTCTGTTATATATATAGGGCTAAAAAAAAAATCTAAGTCCGGTTCGGAATCAAGAACCAGGCCTGCATCATCCGACCGGTCTATGTGGCAAGGTCTCTTACGCGTTCTCTCAACTGGTAGATTAACAGTTGATAGGATCCCGAATCATGTGGAGATCATTTTGCGAGGATCACAGCGAGTCCCTCAAACGGATACTTCAGACTCTTATAGATAGCAGTCTAAACCTAAAGAATATGATCACTTTCCGATTTACCAAAAGCTGTTAAAATTACTTCTCATGTTTTCTCATCTCTCGTTATATTGAAGATCATGTTCTCCGATTATGGTCACATTGCTGACTTTAATCAACTGAGTTTAGAGCTTCAGGTGTCTAACTGTCTTCAAGTCACTTCATTCCAACAAAAATCATCGCAAGCAATAAGTTATTACTTTCTCTATTTCTTTATCTTATTCCATCTTTTAAGTTCAGAGTTAGATTGAGCGTCGGACGGTCTATGGAAGACACCACAGCGCTATCCAAGGTCTGTTCGGATATTCTTTCCATTCTTTTACAGGTTACCTTTCTATTAGGAATCAGTGCCTTACTGTTGAATCCCGTTCCGCCAGGACGGACCGTACTATACTTTTCGAACCACTATAATATATATTGTAATGAAAATGAGAATTACAGTGATCATTTATATTACCGAGGCATTTTATCAGATGAATTAATTGATAATATTTTAATTCAAATACATTTTTCCCCAAATAGTTTATCTATAGAGTTTAGCGATGTGAATTAAGTCTACCCGAATTTGAGAATAATTATTTGAAAATCCTTTATTATTTTGATTGATTTTAATATAATTTATCATTTTGAAATTCTTGTTTTCACTACAAAGTAATTTAATAAGAAATTTTAAAATTTTATTTATTTTTATTATGAAAATAGACAATTGATTAAGATTTTAATATATCCCACTAAAAATCCAATTTTTATTTTAATCCATTCCATTTTAGTTTTAATTGATTTTAATATGTTTTATTTAAATTACTCACACATATTATTTTAAAATAAAAATACCAATAAATAAAATTCCAAATAATAAAAAGTCTAAATTCATTTATTTTTAATTCTGATGCAACGTAAGCTATAAAAATTTGTATAAAAATATATTTTATTTAAATCAAAATATAAATAGGAAAAAAATTAATTTGAAGAATTTAATTAAAAATAATATTTAAAAGTAAATAGGTTAAAACCTTATAATTATATGTTATTAAATTAAAATAATATTTTAATATTAAACAGATAAATTACATCATCAAAATTTTAAAATAAACTGCTAACATCTCTCATCATCCGCTGCAAAAACGGGATTTTCAGTACTTTTTATATATTTAAATAATTATTTGTGCTTATTATATGATAAGTCGTAGGGCATATATGACTGAGTTATCATTTTTTTTAAAAATAATTTTGAATTTGAGTAAATTTGTATTAAGAAAAAAGAAGCATAACTCGGACGCGTCAAAATACCAACTCGGAGATATACTGAGTTGGGAGTCGGGTCAAACCATTTACATAAAAGTAAAAAATTAACTTCTACACGAACTCTGGAGAGCCTCTTTTTAGGGCTCATCTTTCTGTCTCATCACAACTCAAAAAACAGCATCCTCTCCAATGGCGGTTTTGAAACCCTAATCAGGTAATTCGCCATCTCCTCCTCTTCATTATGAAGTGAACATTCGACTATTTTTATGCATAATACATAGATTTATCGATAGATCCTTCATTCTACTATGTTTTTTATGTTTCTCTCTCAATTCGTTCATCTATGGCTTAAATTCTTGAAAAACACACAATGCCTAATGTTTATTTTAAACTTGATTTTAATTTTTGTTTTATTGAGTTAAATTGATGGACAACTGATTTTGAAAATCTTGCTTGTATTAAGGATTCGGAGGAAGCTAGATCTCTTACTCTTGAAACAAAGCATCTACTGTACTTTTTCAAACAGCGGTAGGATTTCTGTAAACATCTGAGTGATTCAGTGGTGGATTTAGATAAATCTAGGTTTAAGTTTCGAGTCAATTTCGATCTGGTAAATGGAGGTTAAGGTGAAAAGGCCCAGGGGTCGACCTAGGAAGAGGAAGAGACCTGAGGATGAAGATAGTGCAGCTGATGTGAAATTAGATAGTGGTCGAGATAAGAGGCGGGGTATTGTCATTGAAGCAAAACCTGTTGCCTTGGTTGGTAAATATGTGTTGAAGGAGTTTGAAGGAAGTGGTATATATCTAGGGAAAATTGTGTATTATGATAGTGGACTGTACAGGGTGGATTATGAGGATGGTGATTGTGAGGATTTGGATAGTAGTGAGCTTCGTAGTTTTGTATTAAGTGATGATGATTTTGATGATGATTTGAGGAGAAGGAGAAAGAAGCTAAATGATAAGGTGTTGAAAAAGTCTGTGATGCGGGATAGTATACCCGAGAAGAAGGTTGTGGATTCAAAGAGTGATGTCCATAAGATAGAATTGCCTGCATTAAGTGAGTTAAGTGGTGGCTTGACAGTTGAAGATGATGATGAACTAGTTGAAGGCGATGGGGATTCTTCAAGTGACTCTTGTGAACATGTACGTGGTGCAATTGTGGGTAGGGATGCAGAGGTTATGCATCTTCCACCTCTGCAGTTGCCACCTTCTTCGGGGACTATAGCTGTGCCGGAAGAGTATGTTCAACATCTTCTCTCTGTATATGGGTTTTTGAGGTCATTTGGTCTTCGATTATTCTTGGGCCCATTTGGATTGGATGATTTCGTCGGGTCACTAAATTGCTGTGTTCCAAATACATTGTTGGATGCTGTCCACTTATCATTGATGCGTGTGTTGCGGCGCCATCTGGAAACACTTTCGTCTGACGGCTCACGTAGTGCATCTGATTGCCTGAGGTATATACATAAGTTGTTTATTATTCTGAAGTACACCATTTACTGTCTTATGAATTATAACGTTTTCATTTACCTTTGTAGTTTATTGTTAGATTCTGGAAAATGTATTTGTTCGGATATTGAACTGTTTGGATTGTGTAAATTTAAATCAAATATTATATTATGCTACTATTAGAATTGTCAATTTAGGGCTCTCGTTACTAGTTAGCTGATGTAAATTAATTTGGAACTAAAATTTGTGTTTGTTGTATTGATCATAGCATACATACCTACATACAGAATGAAATTTTGTGTGCTCCGTATATTTTTCTTTTATTTTCTGTCTTTCCTTAGATTTCAGTTGATCTTTCTATTGGATTGTTTATTGTGCAAATATGTGCAGAAATAGTAGATGTTATCAGCAGTCCACTTATGTTAGAATTGTCGAATCATTGCTGTGGATGCAGGTCCATTGATTGGAGCTTGCTTGATTCTCTGACTTGGCCTGTTCATTTACTTCAGTATCTTACACTAATGGGATACATAAAGGGGCCTGAATGGGAAGGATTTTATAAGGATGTTTTAGAGAGAGAATATTATTCCCTACCTGTGGGCAGGAAGTTGATCAATCTGCAAATCTTGTGTGACGATGTACTTGATTCTGTTGAAATAAGAGCAGAAATAGACATGCGGGAAGAATTGGAAGTTGGCATAGATCCTGATGCAGTTGCATCTAATACTACTGAAAATGGACCTAGACGGGTTCATCCCAGGTATTCTAAAACATCAGCTTGTAAGAACAGAGAAGACGTGGAGATCATTGCTGAAAGTGGCGTGATAAGGTCTTCCCGTGAAACTAAACATATAGATTTTAAAGGTACTCAAGGGAATGTTGACCCTCATAATGTTGGTGGGGATGGGAATGGTGATGAATGTCGGATATGCGGAATGGATGGGACCTTGCTCTGTTGTGATGGATGTCCATCAGCATATCATACAAGATGCATAGGTGTCTCCAAAATGTCAATACCAGAAGGCTCGTGGTACTGCCCGGAGTGCAAAATCAACAAGATAAGTCCAACTATCACCGTGGGAACAACATTAAGAGGGGCAAAGTTATTTGGAACTGATATATACGGTCAAGTGTTCATGGCCACATGCAATCACTTGTTGGTGTATGTTTTCAACACTCTAATATTCTCCTTCATGTCACTTTATTACTATCTTGAGAATTTGATGAGCCTTTTCTGCCAGCAACCAGCAGTGCATATATTTGGCAATTAAACTTTACTTAGTTGTCTTATATTTGAAATTTATATCAAATTGAACTTTTTATCTAAACATTTTGAGCTCTTACATATTGAAATATGTTCTGCTGCTTTTTGTGACCATTTGAAATTGATAATTGCAGGTTCAATGCTTCCTCCAACATTATGCCATATTGCAAGTATTACAATGTTGTTGACATTCCAAAGGTTGTACAAGTGCTTTTGTCATCTGTTCAACATTTATCAATGTACTCAGAGATATGCAAGGCAATTTTACAGTATTGGGCACTTCCAGAAAGTTTGTTTTCTTGTGAAATGAATGAAAGGGGTTCAGATGCAACAAACTTTAAGACAGAGGAGTTACCTGGATTATTGAGTAATCCTGTTGTCAACAACTGTGACAAAGCTGCGAGTATGGTTAATGTTGAAAATGCAAGTAGTAACAATGAAAAAAATGTAGATAGGGTCACAGTTTCTTATCCATATACATATGCTGATACACTGAACAAAACTGATGTTTCTGATGTTAAGAACAATGCCGTGACAATGACTGAAAAAACAAAGGACTTCCCTGAATTGACTATGATGCTACCAGACCGGATTAAAATAGAGTCTGGTTTGTCTACTGGTTCAGGTAACTTACCAGCTGATCCATCTGATGCAAGCCACCTAAGTTTAGTTGAAAGATCAAGTGAGGAACTAACTGGGGAAATTAAGATGGAGTCTGGCATGTCTTCTTGTTCAGCTACCCTACCGGAGTCATCTGACGTAACTCATCATAAGTTGGTCAACAGAATAAATGTAAAGCTATTTAGGCCAACTAAAGTGGATCCTGTCATGTCTACTGGCTCGCCCACCCTACAAGCTGATCCCTCTGATGTGACCCATCAAAGCATACTTGATAGGTCAAGTGTCATGGATCTTATGACGTGCACCTCTGGGACGAGTAAGGCTAGTTTCAGCGGACATGCAAGCTCAAATGTGACAGCAAATACATTTTCCCGAAGCAGCAAGGAAGATCACCATTCTGTATCTCAAAGTTTTTTGAGAAACTCGATTTGTACTGATGTGTACACAGGGTCCCTTT
Organism: Cardiospermum halicacabum; assembly: GCA_031304145.1. NCBI lineage: Eukaryota > Viridiplantae > Streptophyta > Magnoliopsida > Sapindales > Sapindaceae > Cardiospermum > Cardiospermum halicacabum. The sequence goes on along the minus strand of CM062390.1, from coordinate 7,315,490 downwards.
TTAAACCTCAAGCTTATATAAATCAATATATGCATGGTGATTTTGCTGCATCGGCTGCTGCAAATTGGGCAGTTGTTTCATCTGAGGAAAGTCATGTTTCCGAGTCTCACAAACAAAGCAGTGCAAGAAAAATTACATCTGGTAATGTTCCACTCCAAATGAAAGCATTCTCTTTAACAGCTTCACGTTTCTTCTGGCCATGTTCTGAAAAGAAGCTTTGGGAGGTTCCAAGGGAGAGGTGTAGTTGGTGTCATTCTTGTAAGGCCCAAGTTGTAAGCAAGAGAGGATGCATGTTGAATTCTGCTATCATAGTTGCCACTAAAAGTGCTATAAAGATCCTTAATGGGCTACAATTTTCAAAGATTGGGGAGGGAAATCTTTCTGCCATCTCTACGTACATCTTAATATTGGAGGAGAGTTTACATGGTCTTATAAGTGGCCCCTTTTTGAGTGCAAGTTATAGAAATAAATGGCGCAAGCTAGTTGAAGGACCTTCAACTTTTGATTCAGTCAAGGGCCTCTTGCTCGAAGTGAGTTATTCTGATTCATAGTTGAGTTGATCTATTTATCTTCTTTTATAATTTAATTTTAAGATCTTGAGTATTTGTTAGGAAATATTTTGTCTATCTTGTGCACGTGCAGTGTGAATTCTGTCTCTTTGTTCCTTAAACTTTTTATTATTATTATTATTAAAATTATTATTATTATTATCATTATTTTATTATTATTTTTATTTTTAGTTTCCACAAACTTATTTGCTAGGTTTAGCTATTGGATCCTCTAACTTTTGTGAAGTCTATTATATACAGTGCCTACAATTATGTGGTTGGCTGCATTGCTAATGCATACATACATTTTATGTTTAACTTGCTGATCTTGTTTTTTCTATAACTCATTGGATGACTTAATTTGGCAATAATAATGCATTGACCACATAGCACTTTTAGTTTTTTAAGGTTTGGACTGCCTTTGTCTTTACTTATAACCATGTAGAAGTTCAGCCAAAATGATGCTGTTTCTGTGTTCCAGGATTTGTTTTTCATATTATGGAGTAAGAGTTCCTTCAATGTGTTCCAAGTTCTTCTTTTTGCTCTTCAGGGTTACTCTTAGTCATTTCTTTCCATAATTGAATTAGTTATTGTTTTCACCATCGTTTCTTCTCATAGTTCAATAAGTGAAATAATTATTGTTTGTACCCTTCAGTAACAGAGATTTTAAGTATAGGTTGTTGCGTCAAGAGTTTCATAAAGTCAATAGTTTAATTTTATTTTTGTGTGTTGCTGTGTCATTTAAAGTACTGATAAGTGGGTCCTATTTATCATGTTTACAGATAAACTTGGGTATATGAGAAACTGCTATTATAGATAAGACTTTCATTTGAAATAATTTTTTCACTGTAATATTTTTAGTGTAAAGTTTTTAGTATGGTTATCTTTGGGATGTCACTGTTTTGATATTAGAGTGCTGGGATGTTTCTTTAGACATAAAACATAATCTGTGCCGTATCAATGGATGTTGTGTAAGAGGATCTTTAATACCGAATTTTCATGGATATTGTGTAAGAGGTCATCTTTAATACTGATTTTCCCCCCCCTTTCTTTCTGCTGTGTCATTTCAAGTCTCTTTTCGAATTATTTGTAAAACGATGACCTTGTTATCTCATTGCCTTGCCAATTAGAATACTGACATCATTGTTTCGTTGTTGAAGTATGTAGGTCTAGGTTTTATAAATATTAGTGACTGTGCTAATTAGATTAGCTCCCATGAAGTGTGATCATACATCCAACCACCTTGCAATTTATGTTCTTGTTCTCATTGTTGGAAGTGTTCATAAATATGTTGTTAGTAACAAGTGTTTATTACTATAAGTTTTCTTCTATAAGTGGTTTATTATTGAGTTTATCTTTATTATTAATTATTGTCTTTAAGGTGTTTAGAACTTCTATTAGAGGATTTCTAGTATTTGTAAAACTCCATTGCTATTGGCTAGAAGTAATTTATTGAGAAATAGAATGTAAATTTTACTGTACTATTTTTTCAGTAGGACTTGGTAATTAATGATTGCGGTGGTGTTGTAGTCTATATGCATTGCATGGGATGTGTAATCAACAGAAATATATTCTGTGAAGAAGATAATAATTGCTTGACGAAGGAGCATATATTTTGTTTATCTATTACCTTGATAATTCATTTGAATTAGTTGTATAATGCCTTCACTGATTCGACCTCCCTAATATGAACATTCACATTATAATTCTAGAAGGCTTTGAATGTTCACATTCTGCAGAACATCTTAGAAGACAGATTTTTAGGTGATTTTTTTTTCCATCTTGTATGTTCTTTTGTTATCGAGCTTGATTTTTTATTTTCTCATACTCTGTGATTTTGTGCAATTTTTTTTTTCGCCTTTGCAGGATTTGTTTAATTAACAATGTAAAAGTTTTATGAGTTGAAATTGCAAGTTGAATTAAATAATTACATTGAGATAATTAAAATTTAGGCAGACATGGACCTTATATAGAATTTTGTGTGAAGTTGTTTGTGGAAAAGGGAGTTAATCCCATTCTCCAAATTTTTATTCTTGAGTGCTCTTATATGTCTTTGTAACATTTTCATTTTGTTTGGTTGAATTCTTAATAAGATGAGTTGTTTCATTCTCTCCTCACATATGGTATCTTATGCTGTCTAATTATGGAATATCTCAGTTTCTTTTTTCCTTATTACTTAGGTATTATAAAATGACTACATACAGGTGAGCTAAACCTGCTAGGATTTCTGCATGAATTTTGAATCTATTGGAATTGCTGACCCTTATTGATTGTTTGCATGTGCAGCTAGAGAAGAACATTTCTCTGATTGTTCTTTCGGGGGAGTGGGTCAAGCCAATGGATGATCGGGTGGGTGAGTCATCTGTAATTCAAAGTGTTGCTTCCAATGTTGGAACGTTGCAGAAACGTGGACTTGGTGGGAAGCGAGGTAGAAAATTATCCACTACGTCTGAAGTTTTAGCTGATGATGAAAGTAACCAAGGTTTTAATTGGTGGCGAGGGGGGGAGATAACAAAATTTATATTTCAAAAAGAAATTTTACCCCGCGCAATGGTTAGAAAAGCAGCTCGGCAAGGTATGCTCCATATTCTAATTACTTGATAGTGAAGCTGAACATTTTTTTGGGCTTGTTGCATGGATATAAAAATAAAATCCTTTGTTTCCTATTTGTATTAATTCATGAGTTAGAAACTTACTTGTAGATTTGTGGTTAATTAGGAGGCAAGAGAAAGATTTTTGGTGTTAGTTATGTTGACGGATTAGATATTTCTAAAAGAAGTCGGCAGATAATTTGGAGAACAGCAGTTGAAAGGACTAAGAATGCATCACAACTTGCTCTTCAGGTTTCTCTTCGTGGATTTTGTGCTTCTCTTCCTCGATTCATGCACTTTTATCATATTGTTTTGTTGTTTGTATGGGTTAAGTTTATTCCCTTTGACTGTCTGAAACAATTTTGGACATTTTGCACCAGGTTAGATATTTAGATCTTCATGTTAGATGGAGTGATCTTGTTCGTCCAGAGCAGACTCCTCAGGATGGAAAAGGTCAGGAGACCGAAGCTTCTGCCTTTAGAAATGCAGTTATATGTGATAAGAAAATTGTGGAAAACAAGACCAGATATGGAGTCATCTTCGGGAATCAAAAACATCTTCCTTCCCGTGTTATGAAAAATTGCATTGAAAAAGAGCAAAGTCTTGATGGAAAGGAGAAATTTTGGTTTCTTGATTCTCGCATTCCTTTGTATTTGATTAAAGAGTATGAAGAGAATGTAAATAAGGAGACTTTGCCATCAATGAATAAGCTCTTGACTGAATTTTCCGAGTTACAGAAGAAACAGTTGAAAGCTTCTCGCAGTGATACTTTTTCCTACCTTGTATGTAAGAGGGATAAAATGGAGAAGTGTGCCTGTGCTTCATGTCAGCGTGATGTGTTACTCGGGTAAGTATCTTTAGTTTAGGATTTGTCTAATTTCGTTTCACTATTCTTTAATTTTATTGTGCCTTATGCCTTTTTCTTTGTTTTGACCTGCAGTAATGCTGTAACATGCAATGAATGCCAAGGTATACTTCTTCTTATCAGCTGCCGTATTTAACTTTCATGTAGTCTTTGGATTTCCAGTTCTTGTGTGTTTAACATCTTTGGCTACAGTGCCCCCTATGTGCTTTGTGTTTGTTTACGAAATTTATGGCAATACCCTATTTGTAATTGGCTGTAGTTATTAATTATTAGTAAGACTAGGGAGCCTTCCTTGTTTGCCCACTATTGCAATCCCTCCTAATACATGGGTGGGTGGAGAATTAATGAAAAAAATTATTCTCTCTCATCAAATAGTGTCATGCCACAGCATTATTCCTTAATGATGTCTATCTAATTCCTGATACGGAAACTGATACTAGGTTTCATAAAAGTATGACTTATAAATTCATTTACCTTTTTCAAAGACTTCATTAATTATTGTTGTTTAAATTGGGGGTCAGGAAAATCTGAAAAACTCCTGTGATGCCTCTGACCTGAAAATGTTAGGATATATGGCCTTTTTAATTGTTTAAATGATTTCCTTTGCGTAACCTTTCTGGAGATTAGCTCTGTAGAAAAGTATTGGGTTGTTTATGTATGTTAGCTCTGTAGAAAAGTATTGGGTCGGTTATGTATGTTTAATGGTAGAAAAGTCTTTGTCAGTGCATTTTTATTGTGGTCATTTAATAGAAAGGTAATAAGTAGTTTGGGTGGTATGCTTGGAATGAAGCAGTAGATTGGTGTTTCCAATATGATACAGGAAAGTTTAACTAAACTTTTAAACTTTATTGATAGTGCAAATTTCGCTCACCCTCTAATGTGTTTGGAACTACCAATTTTCTTAACTAATTTTAACCATTAAACTAAGTGTTACCTCACAACTAAATGGGGGTTATTGTATATTTATATCAAAAGTGTGTTTTGTAAGTTGCACTCGTTCGAGGGAGGTGAGTCTAATTTCATCTTATTGGTTACTCATAAAGTAGCTAGTCTAAACACTGAAACCCTTAATTATGCCTAAATCTACTACGATACTAGTATTGAAACAATTAGGTAAACAATTCTTATGTAGCCATTACCATTTCTTAAATAATTAAAAAAGGAACTCCTGAGCATACACCAAATTCCAACTTCTGAGGAATCGTATTACATTTTTTTACTTATCCTACTTCCATGTAATGCCTGAGACTGGATAGGAGAATCCAGATGTTAATCTGATAATAGTTTGCCTTAAATTGTTCGTAGCAATTCTAGTTCTCATCAGGATATCATAGATGTAGGCTTGTGAGCTTGAAAACAGTGTGTAAATGATGTTTGTAGTTGTCAATTAATTCTATGACTAGACATGTTAGAATGTCATAAGGTCAGAAAATTTTCATAGTTTATTTCGTTTGTGTTTTTGCACGACTTACTACTTTGCTAATATGTTTGCTATATTTTGCCAGGTTTTTGCCATGAGGGTTGTACACTGAGGTCTGTGTATACCAATAGAGTAACGCACGTGATTACTTGCAAGTTGTGTTACCAAGCCAAAGTTTTTACACCAACCAAAATTAGAAGTGAACCTTCTATTACTCCGTTGCCCTCTCACAGGCAAGAATTTCATTCTGCCCCACCCATTGAGAAAAGCATTAAAAGTTCGAGTAAATCATCAGTATCTTTGAGTGCTCAGAAGACTGGTTCTGTGAAAAAAGTTGCTTCTAGTTCTAGTTTGGCGTCGAAAAACAGAAGTAGAAGTAGAACACTGTCTTGGGGAGTCATATGGAAGAAAAAGAACAATGAGGATACAGGAGTTGATTTCAGGCGTATGAACATTCTGTTAAAAGGTTCAAATGTTCACCATTTGAAACCTGTTTGTGGTCTTTGTAAACGGCCATATGATCCTGATTTAATGTATATTCACTGTGAAGGCTGCAAAAGTAAGCATCTTTGATAAATTGGTGCAAACAAAATTCCAGTAAATTCACATATTTTAATCTATATTTATTTCAATGTCTGCTTGCAGGATGGTTTCACGCTGAAGCTTTGGAACTTGAGGAGTCGAAACTTTCTGATGTAGTGGGCTTCAAGTGTTGCAAATGTCGCAGGATAGGGGGACCAGATTGTCCTTACATGAACACTGAGCAGATTGAGCAAAAACGCAAGAAGCAGTCGAACAGGGCTCCCAAGCAAGGAACGGTGAAACCCAACATTGATTCTGGAAGCATATGTGAATCTGAGTGCAAACCTGCAACTCCACGATTTTCCACGGAGCAAGTATTTGTGCCAGAAGAGGATCCTCTTCTTTTCTCTCTTTCTAGAGTTGAGCTTGTTACACAGCAAAATTCAGGAATGCAGTTAGAATGGGATTCTGCTTCAGTGCCAGGGCCACAAAAACTTCCAGTTAGAAGGCATGTAAAGTGTGAAGGGGATGATGGTTTTGGTGGGAATGATCTTTCTCAAGTCGACATGCAGTTTGAAAACCATGAAGTGGTAAAGCCTGAGGCTGAACCATTAGTTCCTTGTGTTGAATGGGATGCTTCTACCAATGCGCTTGATGACACGATGATGCTTGATGACTGCGAAATTCTTAACTACGAGGAAATGGAGTTTGAGCCCCAAACCTACTTCTCTTTGGCAGAATTGCTGGATGATAGTGGCCAGTTGGATAGTGGTGTTGATGCCTCTGGGTTTGTGTCTGGAAACCAGGAAGATTTTTCTTATACAGCTACACAGGACGGGCAATGTGAATATTCAGGGGCAAATAAACAACCTGAATTTGCTGTTTCTGCTGTTAATACAGTGCCTTGTTCCATTTGTGCAAATATAGAACCGGTTCCTGAACTCTCCTGCAAAGTATGTGGGCTCTCAATACACTTGCATTGCTCTCCTTGGGATGAGTCTAGTCAAATGGAAGGAAGTTGTTGGAGCTGTGGCTATTGCCGTGAGTGGCGGTAGCTACCTTACTCTGTACAGAGAAGGTTTCTCACTTTGAACTCAACTATCGAAAATTTTGTTGGATGATCCTCAAGTTTTAGCTGGAGCTAGCTATCAAAAAGGTTTGTTGATAACCAAGGCATGCATGTTAATATGGGTGCTACATCAATGTGAGGAGAATTCAGGTATGGCAATATCTGAGATTTTTGTTTTCATGGGTACTGATGAAATAGGAGAGTTTTGTAAATCAAATCACTATATTGTAGGATACCCAGTTAGGTTCTCACTAGTTACGCGATGTAAAGCAAGGTGTCGGGGATCAGATGGTTAGTACGACGTGGTGGTGGTTCGGTTGTTATTGGATTAATTAATTATTCACGGAAGTTGTACAAACTACTGTTATGATGAAATAGAAAGCTAGTGAAGTACCTAACTAGTTTAGTACTCTAGAACAGTTACTTTGATAGTTTTGATTTTCTCAGGTAAGCATTTTTTTTTGTTGTGCTTATCTCTGGTTGCATTTCTTGTACAAATTATTAGCAACACCTGGGCCCTTTTTCATGTTCTATAGAATCTCAGGTTAATTCCAAACACATCCTCTCGAAGAAAAATTTTGCCTTAGTTATTTGTATTGTGAAGTGAAAGATATAGCAGTACTCCGTTCCTATTATTATTATTATAATTATATTAAAAATTATAATTAATATTTAATATTTTATTTAAAGGAGAGAATACATGTTGACATAGATGAACCGTTGAACTCCATTTGATCTGCCCAACGTGCTTAATAAAGACAGTTTAGCGATCTTTGATCACTCAATCAACACCCATGTGAAAGCTCAAATCGAACATTTAAGTTTTAAGGTATAAGAAATCCTTGAGCCATCTGGTTGGGTAAGTTTACAACATTGAAGGTGAAATGAAAGCGACCGAAATCACATAAAACGCGCTCTATTATTTTCATCTATAATAATTGACAAACAAATACAAACTACTACCACAACCCGTTCTACTTCATGAAATATCTTACATACTATTTTTGTATCCGTACTACAGGACCCAATCCAATAAAAATAAGAAAAAAAAAAAAAAACTGGGAAGAGAAAGAAATCGAGGGAGAGACAGAAAAAATTAACAAAGAGAAAAACCCTCAACCCAGAAGAAGACAGAGAACAGAAGCTCAACAAATTTTGTGCGAAAAAAATATCTCAAAATCCCGACCACCCACTTTCCTTGAAATTCCACTCAAATATACTAAGCCGATCACAAATTACCTCAAACCTCATTTCCGCGCCAGCCCTTGCATTCATGAACTCCCTAATCCACCTCTTAAATGGAACGACAGATGGGTAGGTCGGCTGTATATAAATCAGGTTTTACAAGTGTATATTGAACAAATCTTCACAATCTGCAATTTTATCACAGTAAACCGGCTAGTAGTGCCCCAGGATCATTCAATGCAGCTGCAGGACTAGGTGGTTGTACTGGAGTCGCTGGTGCTGGCGGCATTGGTGGTGATGCTCGAGGAGGTGCCATAGGAATGTTAACTAATAGTTCTTTGATAAATTCCTTCAACCTGCATGAAAGGTGTCAGAAAAGTCTGTACATTGTTGCATAATTGCATTCTTTATTATATTTTAAACAAAAAACGTACTCAAACGTCAATGTAGGATCCCCTGAGGCAACTGTCAAACGCAATTGGGTTCTGTCTGCTGGATCAGTTTCAATTCTTGTCTGTTACACAAAAATAAATGCTATTATTATACTGCAATCCTTTTAAGTAACTAAGTCAGCCTGTAACTTTATCCAGATCTAATGAAGTTTAATCTACACCTTTCCTACAGCACAATATTACAACCAAAATAACTTTGGAAATGAAAATATGCTTTTAGAGAAGCTCATGATCAAAATGAACCTTTCCTACACTACACTAAGTCCTTTCAGGATTGACATAGCATACCCATCTGAAGATCATAGAATCGTATGCAAAGAAATAAAGACATCCCTTACCAAGCAAAGCATGGCTCTTGTACTTTCTGAATAAAATGTTGTGCTGGCGACTAAATTATTTGGATTAGGATCCTAAAACAGAAAACCAGCGTCAAAAAAGTTTCGGTAATTGAAAGCGAAACGGGCAAGAAGACAATGAAGAGAAACTTACAAGTCCTGGACAAACCATCAACCGGTAACTATTTAATAGATTTGCCATTTCTGGGAGAGGCATTGGACGCACACCTCTGACCTGTACAACTAAGAATATGTAAATGCATATTTAACCGAGATATTCATGCTTTACAAGTGTCAAGTAGAAAATTTGATTTGCAATTATCTACTATCTTTTTTCGTTTTTCTGACAAGAGTGACATGATATATAGAGCAAGAAGCTCGCCATATTTATACAAATTATGTCATTAAACCCAAAATATAAGATATGATAGGATGGAAGTTCCAAATATACAATTGTAACAAATGAAAAACTCACTTAATCACAAATCAGATTAAGTTAAATATGTTTTTAGCAGTGGAGAGAAAATGAATAATCCCAAGCTGAGCATCAAAAGAATATGTTACCAGTTACCAAAGAACATGACGATTCATTTTACATGCAAAACCCAAGAAGCATTTACGTACCACTTCTTGAAGCTTTAAAGGTGGACCGGAGAGTGATCTCCATTGTGGGAAAAACTCTTCAGCAGAAATAGTAATAGGCTGAAAAAATTTGTTCAATACCGCTGGAAGACGAAGCTTGACATTAACCTATCAGAGGCAATGATCAAGTATAATATATTAACAGACTAGAAGGATATTGCATCCTGCAGTATGTGGTTATATATGAAACATGAAATAAAGACACATACAATATTTGAACCAAACTTGTAAAAGAAGTCGAGAACTGCTACATCCCTGCTTGGTCTGAGATTCAGGACTTCGAGTGGGCATTGCACCTATACAAGGAGGTCAAATCATTTAAACTACTATTCCGAAAAAGTCAAAATGTCTATACACAGTGCAACCCATGGAGCCTTAAAGAAAATATAAAAGATAAGAAGCAAATTAATGAACGCTTTACCTGTGCTCTAGGAGGAATAGTTTCAGGTACTAATGAGAGTTCCAGCTTCAAATGAGAGGGAGGCAAAATTACAGCTTGAACCGAAACCAGTGGAGAGGTATTCTTGTTCCCTAAGAATAGCACTAGACGCCCCTGATGGGCTCGCCACTCTGCTTTGATACCAATCTGATAGAAGGTTAACAAGCAAATCATGAAATACCAGAAAAAAAATAGCAAACCAATCTAAGCTATTAAAAGTAAATGTGTCTGAAAGTCCAAGATTATATGAAAAACAAGTAACAACATATCAAACCTGAATATAAGGATCCTCATACAGTACTCCACTATCCTTTAAGCATAACGCATTAAACCTTTCGGCTACATTTCCGATTGGCTGCAAAAATATATAACAGACTTAGCTCAGAAGAAAGATCTTTTGTTGTAAGGAACACAAAAAGTTATTGAAATCAGATAAGAGAGAACACTCTGACAGAAACAAGATAGTTAAAAAAAATTGATACTATTCTTGGCAAATTTAAACTGATGTTTAATATTGATTTATAACCAAGCCAAAATAGCCAAAAACCAAGAATGTGTAAATTGAGATTAATCAATTAGCAAGTATAAAAAGAACATATTCTATGTGAAATGCTAGAGTTTATTGAAACAACATGATTGCATGCACAACTACTTATAGCAAACTCCAAAAAACTGTTGCAACAGTCTCTTGCATCACCAATTATTATCAATATCTAAGAGTTCCTGTAAAGCTAATCGGTCCTATAAATTGACTAAAGAATATTGGTCATTTTAAAGTGCTCAGTTTTAAGTAGAGAGAATGTCAGCTCTGATGCAGTTCACCAAGCCATCTCATAATCATACGCTGTGCATGAATATGTAATACATGCCAAGACGGAGAAAAAAAGACAAACCTGAACAGTATTCGTCTGCTCTTCAACAGGAACTATGGCTGCTTCATCTCCGGCACTTGGAGCTCCATCAACCACATTCTGCTCAGACTGGGCAGCAGGACCAGGAGGGCCTTCAATAGCCAGGGGACCTAAAAGATCGCCAAGAAGATCTGGTGAAGTGGGTTGAGGATCTACTTTGGTCAAAGTTCCATTTGGCTGGGTATATCCTGGATCTTCCGAATTATGATCCTACAGAATTACCACGAACAAAAAAGGAGACAAAAGTTATTACAAAATCTGACTTACCAAGTCAACAAAAATAATCACCAGATAAAAGCATTAGAAATGTACTAATAGACACTGACCACATTACTACTCATGCTGGGCACCTTCACAAGGCTCAGTTGGCCAACGGACACAGGACCTACTGGTGCTGGACCATTATTAGGGCTTTGATCTGTAACAACCAATGCATTTGACATCTGCTGCTGCTGCTGGGCCCGTAACTTGATTGCACTTTGCTCTGCAGTGTCAACTTCAGAATCTTCGGCTTTTTTGATCAATGACGACTACATTAAGTGCAGCATTCTCGTTAAAGTGTTTCACAATCAAATCACTTGTCCCATTAATGGTTCAATAAACAGAGAAGCAGTTACTAAAGAGAGGATTAAACTGAAAACAGAGTTTTTTCTTTTCTTTTTTATAATTAAAAACACATACTTGGCGCTCAGGGAATTTTGGCATTTCAGCCAATATATCCATAAGAGCAGGTCCTTTCCTACTCAAAGCAAAGTACTCCACAGCTCGTTGTTGTAACTCAACATCGATGCAACTCTCATACCTGGCAGAATGCTGAACCATGTCAGTGCAGTTCAGAGTTCATAGACAACTAGGTGTAAAACAACAAATCTAAAGGAAATAGAAACAATCTAGAGCTCTATCTCACTTGTTAAATATTGCCCAAATCTGATTTTGCAGTTCTGGTTCTGCAGGTTGGGAGTGCATTAAGATCTTGGCATATGTTGAAAGAAGAATCGCAACAGTAGAAGTCCTGCAAATCCATTGAATGCCTAAGTGAAGAAACTAAAAATAATATGACATTATGAGAGAAGTAGAAGATGAACTTACGATACAGTAGGAAGCTTCTCATGTATGATGTGAAATATCTCCTTAGGACTACACCCAGGTCTTCTAGCCAAAAGGTGGCTGTACTCTCCAAGGAGATAAGCACTAACCTATTGAAATGATAACATGAATAGTTCATATGTATTAGATCAGAAGCTGAAGAGTTACAACCAAACATAAATAAATTCAGATACACATTGTATGTAACAAATGAGATGTCTCAAAGTCAAAGTCAAATTATACAAACCTTAACCATTGTTTCATGTATGGCAGGTTTATCAAGATATTCTCTAGCTTTTACAGCTGCATAAGGCTAATCAAAACATATAGAAGAGAAATCAGTTCAAATGATATAAATAGAAATATTAGCCACTCGGCATAATGCACTGATGACACCATGCATATGTGCATGTCAAAAACATTATGAGTAAGTTATTCACATCACCTGCAGGTCCTCGTTGTTGGTAACAAACTGCACAACACGGAACCATATGTCATCGCTAACGAAATCTCCAGCCTTGTCAATCAGCTGAAGGATCACATCCACATACCTAGGAAGAACATTGGTATAAATGAACAAATTATCAACTAATAATATCTAACTAGAAAACTACTACACCATACTTTTGAAGAAAGTAGCAAACATTAAATAAATGAATAAACCAATGCAGCTCCAAAAATATTCAAAGACGAGTCACTATTTTGAAGCGGCTTGTCTTTTTGACTTTATAGGATATAGAATCAATAAATAAAAGAACATCAATTGCTAATATGTTCGGTTATTTATCTTCTTCACTCTTCATTAGGTTGAAAGGGAAAATCCAAAACTGAACACGACGAATTGACGTCAACTATTTGAATACATAATTCATATTCATTTATAATAAAACAAGAAAGTATAGAACAGGAAATAAATTTCGTATCCAATCACAGGATAGGGGAAGAAAATTTCCTTGGGTCAAGACAGAGATACTTATACCATGGCTATAGACTATCAGGTTTCTTTTTACTTTTTCAGAAGCAAAACCACTCTTACCATGAAAGATCAGGAGCAAATTTTTCAGCAAGAATAGCAGCTTTAAGGGAAAGCTCCTCGCGCATAGCAAATTCAGCAGTGCTAAGATACTGAAAAAACAATGTAATAAATGAAATCCCAGTTTGTCTTAAGATAAAAACTCTCATAGAAATAAGAAATTAGTATTTACCTGCAACAGTTCTTCCACTATGTCTTTTGCGTTTGAAACATCGCACATTCCATATAGTAGATCTAGAGCTCGTCTCCGAATACTGAGGGAGAAAAAGAAAAATTAGTCAGCAAATGTACATTCACAAACGAACCCACAGGGTCTTGCTGATATTAAGATCACCAACCATGCAAAAGAGTTGTAGTCCAGCACATTCTATTTGGAAAACAAACAAATACAGAAAAAGGAAGATATATTCACTTCTACTGCAGTATTTCAATCAACACTTTTTTTAGTACCCCGTTCAAAGAGATGAAATGTCTGATCTTGATCACATAACAATAATTTCCCAAAAGGTGGAAGCTGTTTTATTTTTTCATCCAAACTGTAATGGGAGAATATCTAAGTTGGGCAAGTGAAAATTGGCTTTTAAAGGTAATCTCAAACACCACATAAACAAAGATAACTTAAATAGTTGAATACATAGGATCAAAAAGGTTTATCCTAATTACTATGTAATGCATGAAATGAAACCACAATAACTAAAGAACCTAGGTTACAGTGTTGACATTCGCAGTTACACTATACCAAAATTAAGGATGAGGATCAATGTATCCTACAATTTGAAAATTCTATTTTATTTCATAAGGAAAGAAACAGCTCTTCAATTTTAAAGAGAAGATGGCTCAAAATGATTATTATTCATTGACAACATGACCCAATAAATCCAGCATTTTCAGCATAAATATACAAAAGTAAAAGCTTAACCTGATGTCAGGGTCCTTCAGTGAGGTGATTATCTGAGCTTGATGTCTTTTAATAATATCTTGCACATCTGTTACCATCAACATCCGCGTCATGTTTTCCTACAGCAAAGTAATGTAGTCTCTAGTGTCACAGTTACATTCATATTCTAATCTCTGTGATCTTGGTCATAGATGGCCTAAACCGGACACCTATTTTATAATTAGAAAAACAGTGCTCCCACACTTACCAAGCCAAGATACCGAATGTTTGGTTCACGCACTGCAATAAATTTTCCAAGCAAAGCTACACATTGAGACATCATCTCTTTTTCGGCATCAAGATGCATGACCTGTAATCATAGCATTGACTTAAATCTCAACAGCCTTGAACTTTTCAAGAAAATATATTATATTGATATTTGTTACAGATTCCAGACAAAAACCAAGTTCCTTTACAAGCCAGGTCCAAGGACACAGTCGTATTCTAATAGTAGTAGAGGACCATATACTATGTTTAGCCATGAGAATTCATTTCCTACAAATGAATGTAGGAATTTCACCATGCCAAACCCTCCAAATCTTTGAATAAACTGTTCCTAGAGACTCGATATTTTCTCTTCACTTCTTTTAACAATCAAACATTAGATGAAAGAAATACCATCAGATTTAGAAGTAACCTCCATTGTATATATCTGAACATACATAGTTAATAATCATGTAAATGAGATGTACATGAAAATATTATACATAGTTGAAGGACATTGAAAATGAGCTTCCATTCAAAAATGCAGAAGCTCATGTCAGGTCATAATATAAGTTCATTTGCTCCTCATCGCATGAGCCACAAATTTGTTATGCCCAGGAAGACATAAGTGACTTGAGTATTATTAATACACTGCACATTACTCCATGAACTCCTAATATATAAGTTCACAAATTTCACCAATTGAAAAGCTACTTTGAAAGGTAAACTTACAAGTGCAAGGGCTTCAAAGAGAACAGCATGTGATGCATTGTTCTTGTTGACATTTTTCACAACATCTGTTCCCATCAATATTCGTTGTAACACCTAAAATCACCACTTATCTCAGTTAAGTCGCTAGCAAACCAAGAGCTTTATGTATATATAGTGCCATAAGTTAAACCTCAAACAATGATCTTCTGGTATTTGGATCTTCAATGGTTGGAAAATACTGAAGGGCTCTCATCGTTTTAACCTGTTGCACAAATAATAATCAGCATCGACACAAACTTAACAAAAATACACAAAAAATTACACAATAGTGTAGGTCAATCACAGTTAAGAAGAACCTGTTTTGAAGCAGACAAGAAATATCTATTAGCAAGTATGATCAAATCCAATGTACGAACTAAAAAATATAAATATCAACATTCTGTCACAAATTCGATAGCGTCAAATCCCAGTACCACTGAAATGAAACCTATAACTTATGGATAACTTAACAATGCCTAAAAGATAATTTTTTTTTTTTTTCATAATTAAATTGGGAGGTAGAAGAGAGTATGACCCCCCAAAAGAATAAATCGAAGTGTTTCAAATGACAAAATATAATAAAAACAGGCAACTCTAAGGATGGATTTGTTCACAGGTTTTTTTTTTTTTTTTTTTTGAATTAAAGTATTAAATTAAATAAAACAGTGAGAGGCTGGGTTTTTCCAAAAAAAAAAAAAAAAATTGGAAATATTCCATGATGGCCTCATTAATATGGATTAGCAAAAAATTGAAATATAATAATCAAGACCTCTTAACTAGACAACCGGACCAATGACTACCGAACTGATGAGTAGAAGTTGGGAAACACATACAAACCTGAAGCCAGGGAGATGGGATACCATAGTAAGTGTATTCTTGAGGAACATCTTGATTCCTAGCAAGTCGCTCCAATACTTTGACACACTTTGGAAGACAACTCCAATAGGCATCATGATGATTTGACACCAAAGCAACAAGAAGGCTCATAGAAGATGTCAAGACACCAAGATCTCGTTCATCTAAAAGCTGTGCCATACGGTCAGCCCTACAAAATTCAGAAGAACTTAAATTTGCAAAAGTGAAACTACATTTAGAAAGTAGCATCTTCTCAACTTGCAGTAGTAAAGCGTACCAGCCATCAACATTGACAACATCAGGATTTTTCCTGTACAACCGCAGTAGACACAATGCAGCCTTTTTTCTTACTAGTGGTCTACAGCTACTAGAAATCTAAAAGATGAAATAACTGGTTATTAGGAATCTATCTATAAAAGTGTTCTTTAAGAATCACTAACTTATGTTATTCTTACAAGTAACTTTTGAACATCAGGAGCCAATGACTCTGCAAACTCTCTGCCACCTATATTCCCAACCTACACAGTTGTAAATAAAGTCAGAGACAGATTGTTAGAAACAAAAGCTGATGCTTACAAAAGTATTAACCTCAGAGGCAGATTGAAATCATCAAACAAAATTACAGATAAAATTTGCTTATAAAGAGATAAAGTAGGAAAAACATAAATGTTAGAATGAGTAAATATTATATCGTTAGCCTATTTAAATATTATCAAATGCGCAGTGTTTCAGAGAGGTAACCTATCAGTAATCTTCCCGTGTTAGAAATGCAATAACAATTGTCAAGATGCAAACATTATTTGTACTTGAAGCTGTGTCAAGTGACAATGATAGTCACCAACCTAGAGAAAGGATGGTGATACATACCACTATTTTGCTAAGCATCAATGAACTTAAACCTTCTAAACACTAATGAAGCTGTGTGTCTATTTGCCCTAACAGTCATTAAAGAAAATATAGTCACTAATGAAGTTGCTTCCTATATCCATAAACTAATAAAATGGATATCGGAAACTACCAAAAAATAATTTATTTCTAATTTAATTACAAATCCCATTAAAAGATAAATTAATTACAAACGAATTTAGCTAATTAATTTATATATCCAAGTATGTGAAGGAGATGCATAGAAAAAGAATAAATACTATGACATTAAAGTAACCCTCAATCATAATTTTCATTAGTAGAATTAGATGTTAAAATATGTCACCACACTTTAACTCAACAAAATAATATGAACAAAGATGTTCCAATAAATGAACAAACTCTAGCTATGCATATATACTATGGACAAGGAAATTGTAGAAGATTCGTGTCCCATGAATGTTACTTCTCAATACACAAAACATTTCCCCCAAAAAAATCCAAAAATCTCAACTGGCATTCCAATTCTAGAGGCCATAAGACCTTGAACAGATGAAGTAACGAACATGTGAATGGAAAATACTAACTTACTATGGAGAGGACATCCTGAATATTAATTAAGCGAGGTTAAGCAAAGATTTATTTATTTATTTATTTATTTATTTTGCAAGATGAATAAATCAAGTATTACTGAAGAAAATTGATTAGCAAATGAAGCCTTCCAAAAATTTCAAGCTAACATACCATAGTCAATGCAAGGCACTGGAAAGTTTCATTGCGACCGATAATATCATTTCGAACAGTATTTATTGCTAGCCTCAGAAAATCATGGTTCTCGTTAAGCAAGCATGATGTCACAATGTACCCAACCTGCAGGCATTGTAGCATATGAAGATAAGTACTAATATGATACTATTTGTTCAGGCTGTTTTAAGGATAAAAGAAGAGAATACATGATGACTACAACCACATAGAAAAAGGTATTTTACTCTTACATCAAGAAATTATGACAAGCTAAAAGTTGTAAGGCCAGTAATACAGGAATTTCCAGGCTCCCACTAATTACCCTGATTCATGACTAAACTAGATCTAACGTTTCTGGTTTATCATTTTTATCCTCTTCGCATCCACTTTGTACATTTACAAAAAAAATAATAATAATAATAATTGTAGTGAAGAACAAACAATACTGGATATGCATGTAATTGAACAAATATAAACCAATCACATGATTGCTCTATTCTCTAAAATATGCCTGTAGAACTAAGTTTACATGCAGGATTCAACTAATGAAAAATTAACCTGTTTTTCTGGATACTTCGGTGCAGAAATTAATGAAACGGCTTCCATGTGACCAAAATCAACATCATAACCCAGCATATAAATGTATAGCATCTTCCATACATATTTCTTCTTCTCATAAGGTGATAAACCCTGTCACAGAAAACAGTTCAATAAACTTAGCATCCACTCATCAAGACAACATGAAACTGAGATATTATAGTAAAAAACAAACCATTTCAAACGAGGAAACTACTAAACATGTTTTAGAATCCTCAGAAAACAAATAAGTAAACTAGAATAGATATAAAAGTAGAAGAAAACAAAAACTCATCACAAATAAACAATCATTCTAATTGAGAAGCCAAGTAATACTTTCTCTTATAAATATAAATAAACATAAACAACTTATTATAAGCTCTCCTTCATTCAAAATTTACTTTTAAATTTTGTCCTAGATATCTGGCATGAAATTACATGATGGCAAGAAACATCATCCAGACAAATTTTGCATCAAAAAGTGGAAAAGAGTAAAGACAAAGCAAATTGATATAGCTTACTCTCAACATTGAGGAAAAAGTTATCCAAGATATCACTCTTTCTGATAAACTAATACATGATTAATTTTACATGCCTAAAAATTAGAGGATGCAACTATTATTCCTGTGATATATGGCTATGAGAGATATAGATGAATTACAAACTAAGAAAAAAGAGGAGAATAGAATCTAAGAAAATCCTGGCTAATTTAGTTATGGATAAATAATGAGTTTTATACAACAGAATAAGTTGATTTCAGCTTGAGAGGCCTACTTGCTTTCACAACAAAAACTGATAGGTTCTAAATCACAGAAGATTAGCATTTGAGAAAATCACAAGGATAATGCCTTGAAGTTAATTCAGTGGATTATCAACCATATTTCTTGTACATTGTGATTATTACACCTTCAGAATTACCACAAAGATCCCTTTAAAACATAATTAAAACAACATACACTCCCTGATACTATTTTAATGATATCAAATAAATAAATAAATAAATAACAATCTCACACGGCAATGCATTTGCTGACTGGAAACTAATATATACACTAAGCACAAACATTAATCAAAATTTAAAACACCTTAACTAATATAACTGTTCTTTTCTAGGGAAAAAAAAAAAACTTCATGACTGGCGACTTTCTTCCTCATGTCACGCATAAGGATTCCCTTACACTAACAGGTCCCGGAACATGCCTCATTATCCATATTCATGTCCATCACTACTGCACAATATGCTCTCTACAAAAAAATTCTAAACTTGAGTTTATACTAACTACAATCTAACACGAATGCAGTTGACATAAATGCACAAATTAGATCAATTGGTTAGAAACAATCTTCAACCGTTAGTTAAAATACAAATTCTCCTCAATTGCTTACTAATTCTTAATCATCGCTCACTAACTTAATACCAAAAATCGGTGCAATCAGTAAAGCAAGCAGAAGCTCGAGTTATCCAAAATAACACAGTAATGAACATTGCGGGAGAAATTGAAATTAAAATTGCAATTGAAATTGAAATTGGAAATGAAGAGGATAAGCCAACCTTTTCGTTTTTGAAGCGAGTACGGATGTTGCCGAGTTCTTTATCGACGCGAAGTCGCTCCTGGTCTTTGTTCTGGCAATTACGGACGTCGCTGATGAAAACAGAGAGACCTCTCATACCTGACAACGCCATGTGCGCTCAGATCCGAGACCTAAGAAAGAGAAAGAGTGTGAGACGGCTCTCTTTCTCTCTCTCACTCTCTATCTCTCTATATGTCTTCAGCTGTGACTCTTGCTGCTTAAAATCTCAGATCTTTTGGTAATCGGATCTGGCATCCAATGTCGCGCGAAGATCCTCGATGCGCAAACAATGAGAGAGATCCAGTTCAACGTTGAAACGATGAGAAATCGAGAAAAAGAGAGACTCTTGTGAAAATGGAAAATAAATTTTCTGAAAAAGCCGTCGAGGAGAGCAAAGAGACGACTTTTATTTGAGTGCTAATTTTATTTTTAATTTTAATTTATCATTTATTAAATTAGCTTCTTGTTTTCTTGCTTTCTTTCTTGAAATCCCCTCTTGTTTCTCATTCGTTAATGAATTGTCCATTGACAATTCTCCTTGACGTTTGAAATCATTTGAAAAGGAAATTTTGTTCTGTTAATGGTTTGTCTAGTTTCTAAATGAGTAATGCTATATGTTCCAAATCAAAGGAAATTTTTCAATCTTTGTATACATAAATAAAAATTTACAACGATAAAAATATTTTTATAGATAATTTAACATTCATTTTTAATCGTCGATTGCAATAAAATAAGAATAAAAAATATGGATATATGATCTGAATATTTCTAAAATCCATCAAATATCACAGTTCTGAATATCCAAATAAAAATATTTATATAGGTAAAAAAAATTAATATATCATAATAATAATTTAAATAATATTTTAATTTTGTTAATTTTATCCTTAGTTAATACTTAATTTTAGAGGATGGTTAAATACTGCAACATTTTTATTAATACCGCATCTATTATTCTAATTTTATCCTTTTACTTGATTTCTTGTGCACAATATTAACTCCAGTTTTTTTCAAGAATCCTAAAAACAAAAACAGTTTTCCCTCTTAAAAGAGTTCTCTCTCCTTCTTTTCCCTCTCTTCTAGGGTTTTGAAATATTGGCGGACAGAAATGTATTAATAAGACATAATGATACAATACGAAGGAGTAGTTACTTCCATCAATGTCTTCTACGATTATATAATTGAAAGAAAAAAAATTAAACGAGTTGAGATAATAAAAAAAAACAATTAAAAAAAAAATTGTTTGAGGTGAGACGATAAAAAAAATTAAAATAAAACGAGTTGACATGATGAAAAGAAACTAATAAGTTGAGTTGAGAAAATGGAATAAAGAGTTTCATTCAAAATAAAAAATAAATGCGGTATTAATCAATTTACTTGCAGTATTTATCACTTTTATAATTTGATGTACACATAAATTCTAATTAACTAATAGTTTATATATTTAAACTTTCGATTTGGTACATTGAAATTTTTATTTATAAAATGGCTAATACTAGTACGAGTTTTGAAACTCCCATTTATCAAATGCTAATTAAACTAGTCCATACTTCTAAAACCATACATAACATTTATCAAATGCTAATTGAACTACTCCATACTCTAAAACCATACATAACATAAATGAACCCGCCTCTAAATCAAAGAATCCCAACTAAAAATAAAACCTCAATCTCTCATCTAAACCAGAAACTTCTGGTTATAGATCACAGAAGCCAACTGAAAAAAGAAGGCTTTCCAAGGAAAAGCTATCAATACCATTTCTAGTGAACTGATGCAACTTAATGTACAATTTCCCTATGCGTTTCTATTGCACTCCGCTCCATTTCGCCCAATCTACAAACTGCATACCACCGTATATGTTATTGGCAAATCGAACACCTACTGTGAAAGCCATTGCAACTGGAGGGACTTGCTTTGCCAAAGCTGAAGCTTCTACTAGCTGTTCCAGTCCATTAATGATTTGATAACGGGTGTTGGAAGACACAGCCAGAAAAACACCTGATCGTGAAGGGAAATTAATCATCAAATTGCAAAAAAAGGTACTTAGAAGATACAACCGGAACAGGCGACATTGCAATCATATAATAAGTTATGATTGGAATTTCTTAGTTTCTAGCAACTTATAATCAGCAGAGCATCACAGGTCTTTTCCATAATTGGAATTTGAACAGTAGATTTATGAGAATTAACAGCACTTATAAACTAATCATTGCTCCAATGTTGCTTTTGGAAATGAAACAAACTACAGTAACATTGTAATTAGCTGACCAAAATTTCAGAGAGAGCTAGGCTTACCCCAAAGAGCAGCACTTTTCACAAGAGGTGGAACAGGAATATCCTCTTCAGATTTTTTAATGTTCCTACATAGAGATATGTTTAGAATGGTGAGCGATAATTTCCATAGTAAGAGAAACGGAGTATAATACTTTGTCAAAACTCGAGCAAAAGAAAAATCTTATTGGTAACATATGACTAGAAAACATATAAAGCCCTCAAAAGAAAGAGATCTGCCAACAGTGAGCTGCATAATATCAGAATAGAAGAGCAAACAGAACCGTACATCACATGACACAGAATATGCCTCTGTATGAAATCAGAATTTTCTTGCATCTTTCTTATATATAGTATCCTTAGACAAATTTAGATAATATTATAAGAACAATGTAAACATAAACATAATAACAGTCTTAATTCTATTTTAAATGTTGCCAACTGACAAGGGAAATGAGAAAAAGGAAACCAAACAGCTAAACACTCAAATTCAGAGATTATCAGTCTACATACATACCTTTTCGCAGTCATGATCATATTTGCTATGCCTTGGCCAATTAGACCACATCCAAACCCAACGGAACCATATAAAACACCCTGCATCCCGAGCGGGTCAAGTCAATCAATCAAATAGTAGCAGAAAAAAGAAATGCAATCCCTACAATGAACTAAATTTGCGAATCAAAAGAGGGAGAAGGTCAGAATTTCAGAAATTATAAAATAGCTTATTAGCATTATACATACCAAACTACTTAAGAAAAATGCAGTCCACTTTAAGACGAACTCTAATTTTAAATAAAAGATCAATTGGCTCATGGGTCATTCTCAATAGAGTCTACAATAATTGAATAGGGCAGGTGACTGATAGTACCTTGTAGAAGTATGTGGCTATCCGCTGCTTTACAGAAAACCTACATCCTGGTCTCTCAGCTTCAAAAACACTGAAAATTTTGACCAGATCTAGAGTGAGTACACACCCTACATCAGATTAAAAGAGAATATACAATATGGAATGTTGATAAAACTCTGCCAGAGTATCCTTCGCCCTCAAGGGGGTGTAAAATGTCAATGAATAGTGTTAAATTTACAATGTACAAAAGAAGATTCTCCTAAACCTGATAGATTAACATAGGTAGTAAAGCTTGGTATGACACAAAATAGTAACACATTACTAACCTACTTGGAAGAGACGCACAAGCATGCTGTACACGTCCTAATAAACCAGAGGACACAGATGACTGACCAATACGAGCATAGGGTGCTAGCATACCAACCAAAGCAATATCAACAACCACACCAACTAAAAGATCAGCCGAATACAACTCAAATTCTGACCAAAAATCCTTTCCTCTTTTCTGAACTTCGGCAAACGTAGCGCAACAAGAATCAATAACAATCTGAATCACAAGTCACAACACGGACAAAACAAAATTACAGAAAGGAAATGTGTAATCCTTCTTCCTTGAAAATTCAAAATCAAAACATGTTCTATACAAACCAACCTCAGTTCCAACTTTGAAAAGAAATGAAGGGTCAGCCAACATCCGGTTACGAAGCATAGCGCAGTACCTCATCAAGAATCCAAGCGGCCAAGCTGAACCCTGTAGAATGACAATGCAATCAATCCTAATAATATCGACACAAATGACATAATCAAATGAATCAAAGAATAAAGAACCTGCAAATCCAAGTAACGGAGGAGGAACATTTGACGAATGCCGGTGGTTTTGGCGGCCTCCACCATATCAGAAGGCAGAGTGACGCCTCTAGCTTCTGATTCTTTCATAACCTCTTCGAATTTCAAAATAGGACCGAACTCTTCCTCATCTTTTCCACCACCGTCTTCCCCATCACCATCACCACCACCACCTCCACGACGATCAAAGGAATCACCATCATTCCCGCCGCTGTCACCACCGTTATAATCGTCGGTGGGGAAATCGGGGGATTGCGATTGACCGGAAATGAGGATCGTGTCAGGAGTGGAGTCGGAGTTGACACAGAAGAGAGTTAAAGAGGTTCGTTTAGACGAAGTAGTGGATTGGTTCAGCGACAGAGAAGATGGCGAAGTTGAGGGTTTGAGGCGATCGTAATGGGAAGCGTTTGATGAGATATGGGGTAAATGAAAGCTTGGAGAACAAATTGACATGTTGAGTTCGTAGCGGAGAGGAACGTAGAGTAGAGGTGATTTGAGTGAGAAGAGTTTGGGAGTGAGGGTTCCACGTTTGCTCGTGAAGAAAGAGAAAGCCGTTGAGTGACACGTGTCACAACTTGATAGGCCAAGCTTTGAAAAAAAAATCGTCGCCTAAGAGATTCGAACTCTCGCGGGGAAACCCCATGTACTTAGCAGGCACACGCCTTAACCACTCGGCCAAAGCGACTTGTTGAAGTTGGAACAGCAAAATGTTTAAGATCTCTAATTTTCAATTAATCTGCATCGTACTTAGCAGTATTACTTGGATTTCGATCGACACAACATATAAGATTATAGTTCCTACAGTAATTAGAATCAAATGATATATACATTATTATTGCAATTTCATATATTTTCTTGTACAGTTTCTCAATGCTAAACCAAGTTGACAAAGCTGTACAGACAGTGCATGTTACGTGTGTGTGTGTATATATATATATATATATATATATATATGCCCAGTAGGGGAAAGAAGAAACAATTTACTTTCATGTATAGAGGTCTACTTTCTTGAGGTAGACATCACTTTGTTGCTGTGGTGCTTTTTCCTCTGAGTGATCTTTTCACCACAAAACCACTGAAAAAAAAAATGACATTTTTCAGATTGTTGTCTTGTGGATAATCAAGAGGATGCAGAGGTGTTTCAAGAAGCACTTTAACAAAGTGAGGTGGACCTCAAGAGAGAATTTTTTTTCCTTCTGTGTGATTTGAAAAGGATGTATATACTTGTATGGCAGCAGCATTCACTGGAAGCCAAACACCAGCAACAGCAAAACTAAAAGGGGTGCAGAGCAGAGTTACAGCATCAGTGGCTTGAGCTTGATTCTGGCACACATGAATTACCTTGAAACATTTGAGGGTCTTTAATCAGAAGAAAGTGGCTGCAATCCTCTCGGATAATATTCTTGACATGGCTTATTGATTGTTCGAGGCTGTGCTTTCATTGATTTCGTTCTTTTAGGCATCAAAAGCAGGCAGGCTCCATTTTTCAACCATTGCCTCTCAGAACACAGAAAAGCTTTTTCGGTGTCTAGAATGACGAGAGGATTGTGGCTGTTCTACTGATACTCTAGGAGAAACTCCAGTACTTTTGATAATGTCAGCTTGAGCATCTGAAGATCGTGGAAGGAGTCTGCACCCGAATTTCTTGGCAACCAATCGAGGGGAGCTAAGAGAGCTATGTGACTTGGTCACCCTCTTCATTTCTTGTCTTATTTTGCCAAATTCTTCTTCTAGTTCCCCTACTCTGGATCTCATCTTCTCCATATCTACCTTCAAGACCTGGTTTTCACGTACCACTGTAACCCACCCATCTCTCTGCACAATTTGACCTGCCATGTCATTTTGTATAGCCGAAGCACCTTCTGGGGCACTTTCTGTGTCCAACACTTGTAAACAACCAGCTAGTGCTGTTCTCAACTGCATCTGCTCGAAGAATAGGACTTGCAGAACAACTCTAAGTGGCAACCTCTCATTTTGAGAAGCATGCGCACAGGCATCAATGGAGAGTTTTTGGTACTCAATGATGTTGCATAACTCTTCCTTCTCTTTCTCTGAGAGCCAAGGGTGTGCCTGCATAAAAAAACTAACAGTCAGAAACCTCAATAACTAACAAATTTCAACTCAATAATCAATCCAGCAAATTCGAACCTTGAAATATATATCCAGTGCCCGGTATAGTCCATCATGAAAAGGTCTAGAAGATTCTGGAAGAGCTACTGCAAGTGTCCGTACCTTTTCTGGTTTCAAATTTACATCAGAAGCAACTTCTGCAAGATAGCTATCTATCAATTTTGCAACTTTCCTAGATGGTTCAGGAGATGGTGATGTTTCTAGCTCTATTGATGCAGGAGAGAAAGATGTTACTGATTCAGATGACATAAAATGATGGACGATTCTTTCAACACAATCAGTATTGTAAAGAGTATCAGAATCTGAATAACTGGGAATCAAAAGGCCATCTAAAGTTGCAAGTTCAAGTTGCATCCCTATTTTCTTTTCTAAAGATTCCTTGCATGTGTCATTGACGCCCAATATCAATGCAACTCGAAGAAGTCCCAGCAAGAAACGACAAAAAGATTTCCCTTTCTTTATGGGCAGAAGCTTCTCAATGCTTTCTAATAACACCTTTTGATCAACAGAAGCAGGTGTCAGGCTAAAACTAGCAAATGTTCTAGTTTTGCCACTATGACTGCCCTGCCATCTGCTTAGACCTGGAAGGTACTTTCTGGCGTAGTACATTATTGCACCTGCTAGATTTTCAGGTCTTATACCTCTTGCTTCCATGGTCTTTATTAGTCTTTCAAACAAACTCACATTGAGATATGAGATGTCCTCAAACCACCAGTCAGATTCTGAGCTACGAATTTTTGCCCCCGTGTTTATTCCATTCCACAGGATGCTTCCACCAGGGCTTTGTAAGCTACCATACATCATCATGGGCCATCCAAACAAACTGGGATCCGTGCACACCATCATAGATAAAGCATTGAAACATTTGCTTAAAATCTGGAGCTTTTCAGCCCAAGGCAATACTGTTTCAGAACTTTGAAGAGCCAATATACAATCTTTCCAGTTTCGAAGTACGGTCTTATGCAAGAAGCTGTCTGACTTAGAAACCAAGTTACCTTCACCATATTCATGTGTCATCTCTAGGAAGTCTGCAGCACAATACACCATAACTATGTTTCTAGGTGTCAAGTCCACTCGAATCCCATAGCAGAACTTAGCGGCTACCAAGAAGATATCAGGACCACCAGGGAATTCTTCAAGCGTAGTTACAAAGCTCTTTTTATGGGCTATCTCAGACTCCTCACAAATTCGAGCTATCTTCCCACATTTTGATACGAGCGGAAACTGCAAAAATCATGCAAGGTTGTGTTATGTCATGATCTTCAACTTTTAAAATAGATACAGACTGAAAACCATTCATTCTCAAAATTTAGATTTACCATGTTTAACATACAAAGCATGAAAATGCTATAAGGTGAACTCCAGAATTAAGTGATGAGCTCGTCACATGGATTTAGAAACAAACCAAGCATAATTTTATTAATGAAATGCAGTTGTATCAATGATTTAAACACATATACCTGGGTTATATAGATCCAATACTATGCTGATAAACTACTGACTCCAAAAGCCTCAACTTACCAGCAGAACTATTCTTAGATTGCAAATATATATTTAATACCTTTTGTATTAAATACAACATTAGATGGGGTCAGTGATGGCAAACATCAATTTCTAGCAAATATTTAAACAACTCACTAAAACAGAACATATCAATTGCCTTAAATTTATTAGATAACAGTATATAATACATCATGTAACATCACCAGAAGTCATTTTACAAAATGTTCATAGTCAGGAATTGTATAAATTACATAATACCCACCAAAAATAAAAAATTAAGGAAATAAGGATGCTCGCTGCCCACCCGTGAAACCGCAAGGCTCACTTCAAATCAACTTATAGCAAAAGCCCAGAAACTCTATGAAGATTACAAGCGTCTGAACTACTCAAACTAAATTGATATGTGCAAGGAAGCTTAATCCCACCAATATATATATATATAATCATTCTTTTTGAATTTGGTTGACTTAACTCCATAAAAGAATCAAATGATTTGTGTTGAAATTTTTAAAGAAAAATCCTGATGTAGCTTTGAGTGTGTTAATTTTCCCATCTTAAGCCAATGCAGAATGCTTGGCTTTGACACTACGAGATACATAAAAGGAGCCAAGAGCACACAAATTTCTGAACAGATAACCATTCCCGCAAAACTGAAATAAACTTCACAATTTTGTATGATCATAATACCCTATCCAAGCATGTGATCTATCCAAAATGCAAACAAATGATAATAAAAGACCAAATAAACCCCCTAATTTAAGAACACAAGCTTTTATATGTTATCAGCCAATTTGATACGCCATATCCTACATTTTGATACCTTAAATACATCCTGTATATTCTCATTTCACTTCCACTGCTACACCATTTTTATCATTTTGTTTGTAGTATATAAACAATCATACTAAAACAGAGGGCAAAAAAAAAAAAAAAAATCTTCTCAGATCCTAAGGAATTGACACAGGTGAGCAAAATTGTGAAACCTTGTGAAGATGGAAGCTGACACCATCCACCACGACAGTTATATCACTTGACAAACCTGCATTGCAAAACCTGCCACACCAACAAAACCAATAATTACAAACAAATCTCTCAACCAGAAACACAATCCAACAGCATAAATAAACATCAGCAAAATAATACACAACTTGTAATCAAAGTCGCCTAGGCAAACCAATAACAAAGAAACAACAAAAAGATAAAATCTTACCAGTCATTGCCTTCTTTATAGAACCCAGAAACCTTCCCTGCAGGTGCCATAACTTAGAAAAATAAGACAAAATCAAACACCCCAACTTGAATGAGTCGTAAAGGAAGTGTATTTAAACAAACAACACTTCCAAAAAGGAAATTGAAAAAGATTAGTCGTCCATCAAAATTCAAATAAAACCCACTTTCTGGTAGAGGGAAATGGAGAGACTTTACAGCGAATCAAGTGTATGAGTGGGGAGTGACAGCCCAACAGTTAGGACCATTTGGGTGTTTATAAAAAATAGAAGAAGACGGACGAATGCACAGATCACGACACACAAAAGGAAATAACAAAGAGAAAACAAGCAGAGAATTTTAAAAGGAAGGCGGCCGGCAAAGAGACATAGAGAATGATTGATGAGAAAGAAGCTTTTGGGTTTGAAGTAGAAGAACAAGTGGTGGTTGTTGTTGACTGTTGTAAAATTGAAATTGAAAATGAAATTGAAGATGAAGATGGTCTCATCATTACTTGAAAACGCGTGTGTTGTATGAAGTAGAAAACAATATTAAAGGAGAGAAGAGAAGAGCTGCTTCTGGGTCTGGTCTCTACAATACAACTACTACTACAATACAATACAACCATGGTGCTGCTTCTTTTGGTGGGACCCACCCTGCGCACTTACTTCTTGTTGTTTGGTTATTTATTTATTTATTTAATGGGACACGTAAGCATTTATGGGAAACTATAAAATATTTATGGAAATTATGCAATTTAGGGGTGTCATTTGGGAAAAAATATGTAATTTATTCATACTTGATGTGAATTCTCATATGTACCCTTACTTTTTGATGATATTACTTAAAATACTGTTTTTTATGGAAATATCATTCCAGGTAAACTAGTCTTTCTCATTTAGCAGGTTACTTATTTAGAGTAGATAGAATTTTATATACTTTTTTGGGAAAAGAAGAGTTGAAATAAAATCTTTTATTTAAAATTACAAAAAACAAAAATTGAAAGATTAAAATTTCGAGAAATAAAAATTGAAAGATTAAGTTATGGTTATTGAACTACAATATTGCCTTATAAAGAAACAAAAATGAAATGCAATATTGATGGGGACAAACAACCCCTTAATCATAGCTTTTGATAGAAAAGCAAAAGCTTGATCTGGGGGATTAAGAATGATTAGAAGTGAAATGATGAAAGATGGTATAAAAGATATTTTTTTAAAAAAAATAATAATAATAATAAACCGAAATTTTATAATTTAAATATTTTACTGTTTAATATGATTCATAATTTCTTTTTTATTAAAATTGATTTTATAATTAAAATTTTACAATTCAGTATATACTCTCGAGTGAGTAGTATTTTTTATATAAAAATTATTTAAATAATGTAATAAAATGTAATTATTAAAAATAATTGTAATTTAAGTTAATATAATTTTTTCTTTTTTAAAAATTTATAGTCTTTTATATATATATATATATATATATAATTTTAGTATAAATTATATTTTATCTTTAAAACTATTTAATTTTTATCAAAAATTACACTAAAATTTGTACATTTGAAATTTATCACCCACAAATAAATAAATAAATATAAATATATATATATATATATTAGTATACTTTATAAAATTCTGTCTCAATCCTAAAATAAATAAAAATATAATATAATTTATTAAAAAATAAAATAAAAATAAAAATAAAAAACCACCCAGCTCAGTGATCCCCCTTTGAGTGGCTAGTTACAGTCATTTTAACTTCATGTTAATGGATTAAACTTAAATAAAGATTTATAATAATAACAAGCATAATTATAGCAAGTTATTGTAACTCTTTTAAGTAACAAATTTTCCAAACCAACCCACTTTAATTATTGTTGTACTGTTTTCTTACTATACAACATATATCGGTAGTGAAGTGCAACTTTTGCTCCTTTGTTTTCACCTATGCATGCTAAAAATTGAATAAAAATTCAGAAAAAGGGTGTGGGCAAAACATATTTACACATAATAAAAGTTTTTTATAAAAAAAAAAAAAAACATAATAAAATAATTTTATTTGATTTTTATTTTTCTTTTTAACCTGGAAGAGTTTGATGCGTTCCACTCATTCTTCACTTCACTTACAAGTCTCAAAGGCATGCCTATAAAATGGTAATTCATCATACGTTGCATTACATGTGTTCCCTACCAATTGTTCTGAATTATCACTTAATTTTTAATTAAAATGCATGCAAACTTTAAAAAAAAAATCAAATAGCAGAAATAAAACCTCTATTTTATCATTCATTTAAAAATAAAAAATAAAAAATCAATATCTAATATTGTATATGTAAAGTTGCTGTTGACTGCCAGAATACATCATTCGTCACTATGGTTTGCCCCATTGCAAGACACAACATATAGATATGTAATGGATGTAAGACTAAGACATGCTAACATCCTGTATCATGTTGTCCTTCTTCAGGACCATATCACAACATTATCCTCCTTAATCTTATTCTTTAAGCCATTCAAATGGATCACAATTTATCAGAAGCATATCCATGTTATAAATTATTTCCATTCTATACTCTTCGTTTGAATGGATTTAGAATCACCATAGAAAAACCCTCGAATACAAATAAAAGAAATGTAGAATATCACGGTATACCAACTAGAGCGAAGAACATAACCATGGAAAGAGCATCTAGCTAGAATTGTAAAGGCAGCAGTTGAGATGTCAGAAGTGACTATCTAATCAGTTTTTTCATTTAAAGTAGTACTTTCCACTCTATTTGAACATGAACATGAGAGGAAATGAGCCCCACTCTTCACTAAGTTCTCAACCACTACTCGAATAATGCTAAATCATGATGGGATGCGATGAAATGTAGATCCTATCCTAACGAGTTACACATGTATAAGAAATAAAAAATGCCACACCACAGTACAAACGTCACTACTTCTAAATCAGAGTTCATATAATATTGAAGTAGTTTTGAAATGCAAGTGTGAACGAACAACAGACAGCTATCAACCTCGAATGACACAGGTCCATTAATTTCTTTTGTTCTCTTGTGCGCTGTACAAGACATCATCACCTTAGATACAGATTTGGTTGAACATTTTAAATTCAATAACAAACGAGTCCAATCCACGTCTTCAACTCAAGTAGAACAGATCAGAATGGACTGTCTATCTCTGAATTGGGCTGGAGTTGGCTACAAACAGTGACAGCACCCAGATGCCAATTTCGTGTGTTCAGACTTAGAAACACAAATATAAAGCAGAAAAAATGCAAAAGAACCGATCAACCGAGTAACCTAACGAAATTAACGAAAATAAATAAAAAATGAAAGGGAAGAAATTAATAAATAATAACTTAACGAAAATATGAATTTAATATTACACACACCCAGGGTGAACAACAATAGAGGAAAGACAAGCCAACACCTAGACAAACAAAAACAGCTTTTCCATTTATCATCCCTCTATCATCACCGTGCCCTTTAGACGCCCACTTCTCAGCAACACTATAAAACTTCCCTAATAGAATCAAGAATCTAAATTTCTTCTCCAACAGATATTTGAAATACAGCTTCCCACAGCAGCAGTAACACTGTGGGATTGCGATTTTCGACCAGAGAGAAGAACAAATACGTGGCCTATTTGAACCAACCACATTTCAGATATTTGAAGAGTCTTAAAGAAACAGATTAAACATTTTCCGCAAAGCACAACTAAGGACATATGCCCATTATTCTTACATGCATCTAGAACATGATGCAGACTTTAAGACGCAATTGGTTTGGATGTGGCTTGCTTAATCGCCTCTGCGTATGTCCTGTGCTGATAGGTGAGGGTTGAATCAAGCAAGTCCCACAATGAAGTCTTTGGGTTCCAACCTGCCACCAAAGTTTACTTCTGGTGAGACACTGATCTATATATAAGAGGAAGAAATGTTAATCGATGGCATTAAAATAAGAACATACCGAGTTGCCTATTGATGATGGTCATGTCTGGAATTCTCTTGTCACTATCATCATATCCCTCACCATAGAATTCTTTGGAGCTGACATCAATAGTTGGTGAGTCAATAGGAGGTTCTCCAGTTACCTTTGCGTAGACCTGTAAAGTGAAAGAAAAAATTTCAACATAAGTACCTTGAGACATATAACCTACCACAGAAAACATTTAGAGAAAATGAAAATGTTAAAAAGTTAACCGTTTCACCTCAGTCATCATTTCAGCAAGCTGGCGAACTGTAACTTCATTATTGGGGTTTCCAACATTGAAGATATGACCATTTGTCCTAGCTGGGTTTTCCTGCATTAGGATGAGAACATGCTACTGAGTTACTTGTTTTCACTAGCCTAGTGCAAAAAATTAACTACAGAGAAGCTAGTTGCTACATACAATCATCAACAGGACGGCTTCAATGGCATCTTTGATATAAACAAAAGTTCTCTGAGATTGACCACCATCTACAAGTTTGAGTGGTTGACGGCGCAGGAGATTCTGAAATGTGACAGTAATATTATCATAACGACTTGCAACACATTGAAGTAACATAAAACACCATAACTATAAGCTACAACAAAGCTTGGACTTACATTACTAAAGCAGGCCAGAACTCTAGGGACACCCTCACTTGGGCCATCAATGCCAGGAATGAAGTCCATTCTAGGTCCAATCCAGTTGAAGGGTCTCACAATGGTGAACTCAAGACCATTCTCTGCACCCTCAGCTGCAGTAGGAGTTCAGACACAGTTAAAAAAACATGTCACCATATCACATATGTATAATGAATTGATACGATTTTCACCATATATGAGCCTCTCGATCAATTGTTTGGCACACGCATAGGACCACCTCTGCTTCTCAATAGAGCCAAAGATGCATGGGGACTCATCCTCTTTGAGGACATAGTAAGAAGGGTCCTATCGTCAACAGAGCAAAAGAAGAAGAAAAAATTACTCACACTATCCACAGTAAATGACAAAATTATTACAAAAGTGAACTACATAACAAATTCAAAATGATACTTGGAGTAAACTATTAGAACTTTATATGCAAACCCAAAAGACCAAACATCTGTTCCGCCAAGAGAAGTTATACTTTGAATATGTTTATTTAAACTAGCAAAGAGAAGCTACAAGAACAAAGCCAGAGCAAATTGCAAAACAGAACAATAAAGTCGAATTAGTGAAATCCAAGTCTCCGCTAAAACTCTCACATACTCTTCACTCCGATGCCTCACAACACAGCTGAGACTACAACAACATGCATAGCATATTACCTCCTGTCCTATTACTGTTCCATTTAGAGATATCACTTAAAAAACTAAGAGGATGCACAACGACAGCAAAAATCAGCACTCAGAAAAGAGCAAGTACATTTTACTTCAAGGACAGTATGGGACCATTACCAACTTCATACTGCCTCTCAATTCAATTAGATCCCCGAGTTAAAATGTTTACCATTTCATAATGAGCTTCAAAGACAGACCCAAAAGCATTCAAATACTCCATTGACAACATCCAGTAGTAAGAAATTAGCATAGAAAAACAGTCATAAAGGACAAGTGCCTAATAAAGAACAAGAGAACATAAATTTAGCATTGATATGTATAATTACAGGTGTGGCAGATGATGCTCGCGAAAATTTTCTTTCCAAAAAGAAGAAAAAATAATCAAGGTTTATGATTCTTCTTCACAAGTTCTTAATACAGAGCTAAAATTGGGGTAATCCTCAAATGGAGGAAAACTTTATGCTATTAGTATTTCATAACACAAAAGCAGATTAATATCAACAAAATAGTACCACTATGGCCTACTGATCTTAAAAGTGGTCCCACAAAAACTGGACTAAATCAAAGTAACACAAGCAAGACACCGCCATTTTCTATTTTCCCACGACATCTTAACCGCACCGAATCTAAATCACAGTCGGAACAATCTCAGTAAGACACAAACAAAAGCACGTCAAACACGCAACTAAATCAATTTTCTCAAGACATGAGGCACACAAACAGATCTCCAATATTCCAACAAAACAACTGGAAAGGCACATTTTACCTGACGAAGAGGGCTGTCTTTGGGAAGAAAACATCCAATAGTTTTCCCGTAAACTTCACAAGTAGAGAAGTGAATCAGACGCTTGTTGTTCTCCGAACAATATTTAACCTTCAATTTACATAAGTAAAACAATTAGTACGATCAACATCAATACAAATATGCATATACAAAATGCACCAAACGAAAATGACTACGTCGTTACTTAATTGAGCATAGTACTAAAAAGATACAAAGAAATTAAAGAAGAAAACACATGCACACGTACCACAGGAAGCGCGTCAATAAAGTTGCTATAGATCGTATCAAGAGGACGCGTATTGTAATCCGCCGGAGTACAAATCGCTGCCAGATTGATTGTCTGCAAAACCACCAAAATTATCAAAAACGACAACGCATTAGCAAAAACTGTGAAGAAATCAAGCGAGGAAAATGACAGATCAGCAAGAAGAGCAGAGAGTAGAACCAGATCTGCCATCTTGATGAGGCCTTCGAGGCGAGAGTCGTGCTTGATGTTGAGGCGGTGAAACTGGATCCGGTCGGAAAAGGTCTGGTTCTCCGGCTCGAGAAGATGCTTAATCTTGTCGTTGTAGACGTCGAGAGCGAGAATCTTGTGAGAAGTTTCGTTGAGAATCTTCTCGCAGAGGTGTGAACCGATGAAACCGCCAGCACCGATCATACAAATTGTAATCGGCTTGATCGGCTTCCCATCCAGATCCAGTCTAACGCTTGACGCCGCCATTTCGCAAACTTTGAAATTGAATACTGTAAGCACTAGTCTGTTGAAAATGCGGTGGAGGAGACTAATGTACGCCGGGAAGATCAGAGAAATGAGAGATATTTGACGGTTGAGAGTGAGAAGCAAAGCAAACGCAGGTGCTTATATAGTGTGAGTGGCCCAAATTTAAAAAGAAAAAGCAAAAGGAAAAAGAAAATATTACTTAAATTAATTGAATAAACACGGTGAGAGACAGATAATTTCTGACGTGATTGGGCACTGGGGTAAATCTTTTGCGAACGCAATTTCGTACTCTCAGTGAGAGATACTCGCTTTTGCTGCAAAATATTTTCACATTAGCGCTGAATCTAAATCGCCGTGGTCACTGACAGTAAATATTTCGGATCAAGCTTTTGGTATTTCTGGATTTGGGTTAATTAAAAAAAACCTCCCAATTTTTTTTTATTAATCCAATCCACCGGTTTTAAACGTTTGGTATAAAAAAAATTCAGGTCATGCAAACTTTTTGCATTTATTAACTGGTTTTAAACCTTTAATCAGAAATGAATCTTTTTTAAATAACGTTTGAAATCAATGGGTTAATGCGAAAAGTTTAAAAAAATAGGATTTTTTTTGTAATTTACCTTTCTGGATTTAGCGTAGGTAGTTGGAAGACGGAATATCAAATTAGTGACAGAATATTTAATTAAAATTTATATTTTAATTTGAAATAAATTGTAAATTTTTTATATGGTTTGCAACTAAAATTAAAATATTTAAAATAAATTAAATAATTTTTAAATTTTAATAAATACAGAAATACTTAAATATTTTAAATAAAATTATTAATTCAGTAATTTTAAATATAAATTGTTTTATATCAAAAATTAAATTTCATCCATACGAAAAAAAAATGGTTGATAACTAAATTTTGGTATTCGTTTGATTTTCAGA
Organism: Cardiospermum halicacabum; assembly: GCA_031304145.1. Lineage (NCBI taxonomy): Eukaryota > Viridiplantae > Streptophyta > Magnoliopsida > Sapindales > Sapindaceae > Cardiospermum > Cardiospermum halicacabum. The sequence continues at coordinate 7,279,351 of CM062390.1, read as the reverse complement.
ATGGGCTAAACACTTCTATACATAAAGGATGCATTCACCGTTACAGCGGTTTGATAAATGTCACTCAATGTAGATTTTTCCATAAAATTACTAAAATCATTATTTAAAATTATCAAATACTCTACGTATTTAATAAATACAACTCAAATATTTATATTAGTCCTTTTTAATATATATATATATATACCATTTCAATATTTCAATTATTACAATTAGAACAATTATTACAACTTCTAATTTAATGTTATAAAATTAATACCTGTATTTATTATTAAGTATCCCGAAAGATAGGGCAGAGAATTCGGTTAATCGAAACCGAAACCGAACCGAATTTTCGATTTTTGGTTAACCGAATCTCAAATTTTGCTAACCGAAAAACGAACCGAATTTTAATCGGTTAACCAAAAACCGAAACTGAAATTTTTCGGTTAACCGAAATACTAATCGAAAACCGAATAAATTGATAAAAAATAGAATTTTTTATTCATTCGACTTCCATAAATTCAATTGTGATGCTCACATAATTGAAGAAAAGATAAGAATAAAAAGATATTAGTACAAGAAGAGAAAAGAAAAGAATAGGTAACTTGGTGACTAAATAGTGAAAAATAGAGAAAATAAACTTAAAAATCAATGTTTTTGGTATTTATTCGGTTTTTCGGTTAACCGAAAATTTGGAATACCGAAAACCGAAAATAGGCATATTTTCGGTTAACCGAACCGAAATTTTTTTCGGTTTTCGGTTCGGTTTCGGTAAAAACCGAATTCTGCTCACCCCTACCAAAAGATAATGTAGATTTTCTTAGTTAGATTTAGGAGATGTCTATTAGAGCATTCTCCAATGGTTCCCTAAAAAATAAATGCTAAAAATTTGTTTTGGGAGTTTCTAATAATTATTGGGACAAAAAAAAACTCATGTACTCCAACCTTTCCCAATAAATCACTTTCTAGACATCTTAAATTTTGTCACGTCATCCCACTGGACCTACCTATTATCAATTTAATTAAATCACTCCACCACTCCCATTATATATTGTCAATTTAAAAATAGGATAGGGAATGCAAAAAAGGGAGACAAATATAGTGATAATTAAATGAGTTTTTGGGTACGCCTAAATATTGGGAGTGAGATTGGGAACGGTTGGAATATGATTTTCTCTAATGATATCCTAAATTAAAATTTAGGATTGTTTTTAGGGAACCATTGGAGATGCTCTTAGGCACTTGGGAATCATGAATATCTTGAGTTCTATAATCAAGTCTTATTGTCTCAAAAGAGCCACATGAAGAGAGTTTGTGTGTGAGTCTGTGACCAATTTAATTAGGTTAGGGAATGAGAGAATGATATTTTGGTAGTAAATATTACTTTATTATTACATAGTAAATTAGTCTTTTATCGTCCTAATATTAGTAGTTTTTTTTTCTCGCTTTGGAATTTCACATAAAATATTATGTCTTATTCTTTTATCTTTCTTTTATATATATATATATATATATATATATAGTATGATTATTTTACTTTGTGGTTACCAATACGCGTCTCCTTTGCAATGGATCACCGATATTTTCAACAAGCGGTATCAAATTAACCGAGTTTTTCCAATAGTTGGTATTAGAGCCCTTTGTAACATCTGACCCCCGTTAGACGATTGTCCTAAACTCTTTCGTCCACAGTCCCACCTCGCGATCATAGGACTGCTCTGATATCATTTGTAACGTACGACCCCCGTCCCCGGATGAACCCAAGGCGTAGTGGCAGAGCATAACGTCATTACTTGAACGGTCTTAAAGCGGATCACTAACCACGCAGATCACCATTAGCTTTTCCAGCATGCGAGTGGAATTGGAACATCCCAAATTGAGAAATGGTTAAAAGGAACTGAATTGCTACCCATATCACCAGTATGCATATTATTTTTCGGGAACTTGAGAACTCCAAAGTTAAGTGTGCTTGACTTAGAGCAATATTGGTATGAGTGATCTTTCGAAAAGTTTGTCTGGAAAGCATGCGGGTGAGGACAAAGCATGCTAGAAAGAGTAATGGTGGTCAGTGGGGTTAGTAGTCAGCCTTAAAACTAGTCTCGGGTCATTCGGGGGCGGGGAGCGGACGTTACACCGTTGATTTGTGAGCGAGCGCTAGTGTGCTTTGTGAGTTTGGTTTGGTCAAAATAAACATTATTTTAGGCAACATGAAAGTGAAATGTTTTGGAGGATGAGTAAATATCTAGATTTTCTAAAAGTTTCAACAATATGAATTTGGTTTCTCTTATCGAGTTTTAGAGCTGATTGTGTGAAAAAAAAAGTTAAAACTGAAAAAAAAATCCACAAATATTGTCAAAATCTAATTTGTGGTAGTCGTATAAATGAAAAAGTTTCGACAATAGCTCTCAAGCGATGACAATAGTGATCTATGAGATGTATGATTGTGGTGGTAAGTAGCTTTAAAACCTTTTGTGGTTCTTTGTTGACGCGAGTAAATATCAAAATATGTGATCAAAACTTCAAGTCTGCTGAAATAGTCAAAAGTAAAATTGAGATTTGATTAGTGGTATTTTTGGAATATTTGTAGACCAGTAGCTTTGATCAATTAGCTAGTGGACTCGAATAAGTAATGACTGTGAGGACTATTTTGGTGAAGACTCCAATTATACGTTAGGATAAGTGTCTTTATTATATATTTTGAACCACCAAGATTGTCATGATAGAGTATGGAATAATTTCAACACAATTGCATAGGCATCTTATTAGCAATGATGTTGGTGCAATAGAAAGTTTGTCGATGGCTGACAAATTTTTCGAAAGCTGATGTAGGGAGCCGCACCATATGTGTTCCGACATGTGTCCGAAAGAAGAAAAATCTTAAGTTTGTGGTTCCTTAACAATTAATCTTGGTATGGATCGTACATAAGCGGGTATGGTGATTATATTTTGAGTCATGATCATCAGAAATGTATAAAGGAAATTATCATCAAGAGGTGATTTGTTGAAAATATTACGATAAATTAGATATATTTCGATTATACAATGAAAGAACCATTCATTTTGTCCTGACAGATAGAAAGAAAACGAGACCCCAAAGTGGTTTGGTAATTTGGAAAATACTCGAAAACTAGATAATGTATATCTAGCTAGTTAGGTTTGTAAGGTGCCCAATTAGGGATTTATGAACCATGAAGTTATTTAGTTTTAGGATCAAGTCCTGATATTCTATAAAATCCACATTATGAGAGTTTGTACTGGAGTTTGTGACCAATATAATTAAATTGGTTAAATTGGGGGAATGAGAGTGTGATATTTTGGTTGTTACTGTTACTTTATTGTTACATATTATGTGTGTGTTTGATAGGTAGATTTTTAAGTAGCGATTAGATTTTTCATTAGCGATTTGACAATTTAATCGTTTGGGAGAAACTTTTTGATTAGCGATTAGATTTTTAATTAGCGATTTCCAGAACACTACTTCAAGTAGCTGTCCACGAATCGCTAATAAAAAAACTCTCATTTTACCCTAATCAATTTATAAGTATTATTAAACTATCCTTAATAATATTAAAAGCTTCTATTTGTACTAAATTAGTTAATTTTAATAGTTTTTTATTTATTAAATATAATTAAAAATCTTTAAACAAGTTTTTTTTAGTTAGTCTATATTTTATTTATTTTTTAATTAGTTGATAAGTAAAGGATGATTGGTTTTAAATTAAAATTCTTGAAAAAAAATTGTTTAAAAATGAATACTAACACTAATAAATTATATTGTAAGATAAAAATAATATATTGTATTGTTTACGTAATTTTACATATGACAGCTATTTCAACATCTAATTGTTATTACCAAATACTTATGCCAAATCGCTACTTCAACATCTAATTTAACAGCTAACAGCTAATCGCTATTTCAACAGCTAACTCAACATCTAATGTAACATTTAATGCCAAACATACACTAAATTAGTCTTCAACTAAAATTAGTCTTCAACGTTATAATAATCATCATTTTTTTTTCCGCTTTAAATTTCCATATAAAATTCCGTTCTTATTCTCTATCTATATTCTCTTATTTTGTATATATTTATTTTATTTTATTGTTATCGATACTCATATCCATGATGAATTATGGATATCCTTACTAAATAATATCAGAGTTAGCTGATTCTAACAACAATTATCTTATTCTATCAAGAGTTAATTGCACTCATACCCCCTGAACGAGAGTAAATTACACACAAATGAATATTTTGATAATAATACATACTCACACCCCCTTACCCAACAATAAAATCATTTTTACTTAATAAATTTATAAATACAACAATAAAATTTGCATTTCTTAATACTTATATATATTGTAATGTTGATTCAAAGTTAATTTTATCTTATATTTTCACTAATTTTTATGGATAGAAGGGATGTGATTGTATATTAATATCAAAATGCTCATATATGTGTAATTTACTATCATTCAGGGGGTGTGTGTGTAATTAACTATTTCATCAAATTAAATGGTCATTGTCCCAATTATATTAAAATTCTCTCGAAAAAATAATATTTTTAAATTAGTGAAGAAGTAAAATAAAATAGACAGGGAGAAGATAAAATAAGCATCTGATCCCTAACAAAAATTCTATACGGTTCCATTTTGCTCTCCCAATAGGTGCTCACCAAAATTACCACATCGATTATTGTTTTTATTTTATTTGAGTTATTTTTTAAATTTAAAATTTAATTTTTCAAGAGCTCAAATGCCAGGAGACATCACGACTCAATTGTAATGTGCTCCTTCTTTAAGGTTAGTTACGAAATAATATACTACTGATAATGTGAATTAAATCAACCAACACGTTCCAGTGGGAAAAAAATTACATTATCTCCAGCTCTATTTTGATTTTTTAAAAAACCTAAAATATATAATATATTTTAATTTAAAATTTTTAAGAACTGAACTCGGATATTATAAAAGAAAAAAAATATTTATATGAAAAAAAATCAAAATATTAAATATGTATTTCTCACTTATAGTAAATGGATTTTTATAATTTAAAAAAAATATATAAATTTCCTACTTGAAAATTCATTTTTAAAAAACTCTCATTTTAAGATTTATTATCCTCAAATTACTCTAAAAAATAATTGAAAAATGTTTTATAATTAAATTATTTTTAATTTAATTTTGAATTTGTGTTTTAAATCTAAATTTTTATTCTCATTGATTTAAAATCCAAAATTGGAATTTTGGTGGTGAGATGGCCTAAAACAATAAAAATAAAAATAAAAATTGTCCACCACGGCTGTGACGGTGGGAACCATGTGAAGAGACACGTAGCGAGTGAGCTGGTTATGCTGAGACTCATGTGCGTCACATTTTGTGTCGCATTTTATTTTCACGCGCTCGCATAATATGGTAATAATTATGATATTTCCATTACAATCATGTTTTAAGTTAAATTAACGTGAGAATTTCTTAATTAAATGTATATTTCCCCATTTATTTTTGTATTCTCTTTATATTTTATTTTAATTAAATCGCTTTTTAAATATTTTTTATTCAAAATTAATGAAAATATTATATGTGATGAAAGAATTATTTAATTACCTTTTATAAATTATTTTCAAAATTTATAAAAATATATTTTAACAACAATAATAAAATAATTTATGATGAAAATAAATTTAAAATCTACTGTGAATTTTTGTTTTTAAATATACAACAATTTTATGGTAAGATTATATTATGTTAGGTGGTCAAATTTAAACTTTAAATTGAGAACATGACAAAATGAAAAGTTGTGTTAGAGAGAATAGTGAAATATATTTATAATGCGATTGTTTTAATTTACATGAGAATATCTCGGACTTGAATCCAGGATGGATGACTAATAAAGGAATGGGAACGTGTTCTTTCAATTGGTTATGGATGGGATGTCTAGTTATCCTATACGCGTAATAAGCTGGATGGAATTTGGTAATACTAAAAGCTGGAATTTGGCAATACTAACTTGCTTCATCAAGCTCCCCAATTAAGATAAACTTTATATTATTATTCCTATTTTTATGTAATAAAAATATTGAGGTAAGTCCATTTATTTATTTATATATATATATATATATATATTTATAATGATTCGAATAAATAAAACGATATCTAAATTATTTTTATAATTAATTTTAATTTATTTATTTTGATTTGAGCTCCAATACAAATATTTTTAATCTATCGTTTAGATAATATTTTTATATTTGAAAAATATCAAATTTTATTATTTTATTACAGGTCTCTCTTCATATTATTTTGTTGATATATTAAATTAATTTATATTTAATTGATTTTAAACACAAATTTAAGTTTATTTAATTATTAATTAAAAGTAATAAATAAAGTTAAAATATTATTTTATTCTCTACGAATTGAAGAAAGATTAAGGCCCTGTTTGGCAATTAAATGTCAACGGTTAGCGGATTTAATTAGTGGTTACCGATTGGCGGATTCAATTAGCAGTTTGACCAACTATTAGCGGTTAGCGGATTGATGATACAACGTTTGGTAATTAGTTGTTTAATAATATATTATTAGCCGATTTAATTATAAAACGACGTAAACGAACACTTTTAAAAGTTTAATTTTATTTTTCATAATATATCTTACATTACTACCTTCACATAGGTAATACAATGGGTTAAATATTTTAATATTTATTAATTATACTAATAAATAATATTTTTAATAATATTTACTATTTTTATATAAGTTATTAATTAAAATAATATACTAAAAAATAATATACTTGTTATAATAATAAAAAAGTTATAAAAATTTTTAATTATAAAATATTATAATAAAAAAATAATACTTTAATAATAATACGTTTCAATTATTTTATTAATATATAATTAATATAAATCTAATTAAAAGTGAGGTAATTTGATTTTTTAACAAATCTTTAATTTTAAAACATTTTAAACGCTCTTACTATCCGCGTTTGAAAATTAATATTTTAGATCAAATTCTATTAAATAAATTAGCTATTTTAAAAAATTAAAAATTTAATTTTGGTGAACCCTCTAAAACGTGTGAAAACGCTAAAATTTATGAAAACCATAATAACAAACAGACCCTAAAACGAAGAAAATGATTGCGTATAGGATCATAAGTTCGTAACCATTCTACACATGCCAATAAATCTTTTTAAAAATTATGTATAAATTATTATTACAGAAAACTAATAAAATCATCTACGTCATCTTTTAAATGATTTACGTGCCCCTCTGGCTATCTAGAACAAACACATATTCAGAAGTGGAGCATAGAGTAACAACGTCAATCATAAATGCAATACTTCTGTTCATATAAATATCTGTTCCACACATATGTATATATAATAAAAAAATATATTTCCAATTAAAGTTGTTTATTATTACAGAAAACTAAATTAATATTTATTTTTAATTTTAATATATATTTTAAAAATTTATTTGTACTCGAACGCCTGAATATAAGTATTTTTTTATATTTTATAAAAAAAATAAATTCTAAAAATTTAATTCCTTTTTCAAAGTTAAATTTAAATTAATTAAGAATGTTATATTTCTCTATCTATCAGATTACATTTTCCATATAATTGAACAACTAACTAACTTAAATTTCAATACATATTTTATACTCCAATAATTGAATTATTTTAATCACTAATGAGGAGAAGGACAAAAATAAACTACTTTCACGTGTCTAAACATTAGAAGTAATTCCAAAACGTGTAAAATCAAGCAGTGGCAATATTGTAAAATCACCAAATCCATCCATATCCACTCTCAACAACCCACACTGAACAATTGGAGCGGTTGAGATCAGGCCTACACACAGTGGATCAAACTTAACCGAAATGGGCCTGGTTCTGGGCCTGGGCCTAACCGATTCATTTGGATATTGGCCCACATGTTAAAAATTTAAAGAAAAAAATAAAAGGTTGTTGCGTATAGAGTGGTGATCCGTTAGAAATGTGAATACAAGAATTTAGCATCCTAATCTAACTAACCTTTTACAAAGTTCCCCACAACTCATAACTCATATTTGTTTTTTATTATTTAATTTCTATTTTTAAGCAACAACAACGGCTAGGTTGTTAGATTCCAATATTCAGATTATAGGTTATGTTGATTGAAGTGGCATGAGCTACTGCTAACTAAAAAAAGAAAAACAAAAACAACAGTTCCTGTGTATTTATCTATGCATTTCTTAGGGTTTTGTTTTCATCACTCAATTTGAAAGCCAATCATGACTGCTACTACTACTTCTAAGCTTCTTGCTGTTCTTCTACTATTCACTGTTGTTCATGCTCAAATAGATGACACTTTGCCCATCATCAAAAGAAGTGATTTTGATCCAGCTTTCTTGTTTGGGGCTGGAACATCTGCTTCTCAGGTACACTAATATTTACATTTATTTATTTACTCATCAAATTTGCTTATCATTATAATTATTTTTTATTTTTTTTGGGTGCAGTTTGAAGGAGCATATGATTCTGAAGGAAAATCACCTAGTGTTTGGGATAAGTTCTTGGAAGAGAATCCAAGTTTGTGAATTTTTAATTCTGGTACATTATTAATATTCAATTCTTAAAAATATTAATTAATTTTTTTTAAATTAAAAAAAAATAAAAAAATTAGGAGCATTTGGAGACGCTAGTGCCAACCTGAAAGTGGCCGTTGATGGATACAATAGATACATTGAAGATTTGAATTATGTAAAGGAGCTTGGATTAAATGCTTATAGATTTTCCATTGCTTGGACCAGGATTCTTCCCAGTAAGTTGTGTTCAATCTATATATAAAAAATTAAACGTTAAATTAACTATCTGATATTTATTTTTATATATAAATGCAGATGGAAGCTTGGCAGGTGGAATAAACCAGCAAGGCGTTGATCACTACAATAAAATCATTGATAAATTGATTGCAGATGGTATTAATAATAATAATCAAACTGTTACATTGTTTAATTTCAGTAGTATTAGCATATATAACAATTTTCTTTCTATTGTTTTATTGAAGGCATAAAGCCTTTGGTGTTGCTTCTTCATTTTGACTATCCCCAAGTTCTAGAAGATAGATATAGTGGTCCATTGAGCCGTGAGTTTGTGTAAGTAGAAAACTTTTACCATTCCAAAACCATGTATATATATATATATATATATATGTATGTTGCTAACACATAGATGTATGCAGAAAAGATTTCACAGACTATGCAGATTTCATATTCAAAACATTTGGAGATAGAGTGAAGCTGTGGATGACAATCAATGAGCCAGAGATCACAGCAACATATGGTTATGACTTCGGATTAGGTCCGCAAGCAAGATGTTCAAATAGAAAAAGATGCAAAGCAGGCGATTCAGCAACAGAGCCATACATCTCAATGCACAACTTTATACTCGCACATGCAAATGCTGTCAAACTATACAGAGATAAGTATCAAAAACAACAAGGTGGAGAAATTGGTATCTCTTTCCATGCTTTGTATTATGAGCCTTATTCGAACACACCTGACGACATTGAAGCTACGAGAAGAGCTAGAAGTTTCGAAGTTGGATGGTTATTGAAACCTTTAGTTGCCGGAGAGTATCCGAACGTTATGAGAGATATTGTTAAAGATAGATTGCCTACATTCACACGTGAAGAGAAGAAGTTGGTCATTGGTTCTTATGATTTCCTTGGTTTGAACTATTACAGTGCACAGTATATCAAGAGTGTTCCTCCAGATCCCAATGGTCATAGTCTTCAAAATGACAAGGCTTATGATCCTAAAGGTACTATTAAACAGTTTAAAACTCACCATTTACACTTCATTTTCCAATTTGGTACTGTTTTCTTACGCTGAATTTTTGTTTACACAGTGGAAAGAGATGGGATTCGGTTTGGTGGACTTATAGCGGTATGGTTTTTGTTTCTATACATATATATACATACCCAATATTGATTTATTATTGAATTTTTGACATATAAAGTTTATGTTTCAGGCTGGTAATGAATCACCAATGAATTCATTTCCAAAAGGGTTGGAGAAGATATTGCATCATTTAAAAGAAAATTACCACAGTCCTACCATTATCATAGCTGAGAATGGTTGTTACTTCACTACTTGATGTTTATTGTTATGTTCTCTGCTTTACATTTACAATTACTAATGTTGTTCCAACTCTCTACATTCAGGATTCCCTCAAATGAAAAACAATATTGACACATTCGAGAGACAACTCAGAGATCAGGAGCGAATTGACTTTATTCTTAAACACTTGAACCGAACTCACACGGCGATCAAGTAAGTGATCTAAGACAGACTATTTGATCAAGTAAGTGATCTAATGAGAAAATGAGTTAATGAATGATGATAATGATGCAATGCAGGAAAGGAGTGAAAGTGAAAGGGTATTTTTACTGGAGTTTAACAGATGCATTTGAGTTTCTGGGTGGATACAGGACTGAATATGGTCTTTATCAAATTGATTATAACAATAATTTAGCTCGGATCCCTAGAGATTCTGCTGTATGGATGAAAATTTTTCTCAAAGGCGCATGAAGAATGAACAAGTGCGCAGATATGATAATTCGAGGGCATGTATATTTTAGGATTGGTGGTGGCTCGTTATGAAAACAACTATGTGGGTTTTTTTTTTTTTTTTTTTTTTTTTTTTTTAATTAAATATTCAGTTGCTTAGATAATTTATCCAGACCATTTTTATTTATTTTTAAGTTTTTTAAACTATCAATCATTTTACCGTCACTGGAGCTGCTATATTAGAGCATTAGCTGTATGTTTGGAGTTAATATTTTGCAGGGTGAATGGATCCTAAATAAACTAAATATTAAAAAATAAAAACTAAATTGTAAACAAAATAAATGACAAAAGAATTTAAATGAGTTATATAGCAAGACCAAATGTAAAAAAAACATGCAAGAGTTACTGAGGTGAATTAGTTTTTCGGATATTGGCTGGTGAATCAGTTTTTGGAAAGGTAGCAAGTGTTAGACTATTTTTATTTATTTTGATTTTTAAAAAATAAATAAATAAATAAACACATTTTAATATTATATTTTTATTTGAAAATTTTATTTTATTTTATTTTAATATTTTAATCAAATAGTTTATTTGTACTTTTAATTTTTAGTTTAATTTAAAAATAATATTTTTATTATAATATTTAATCAAATAATTTATTAGAATTTTTTATTTTATTATTTTAATTAAATAATATAATTTTATTACGTTAATTTAATTAAATATTTAAATAAAAATATATCTTTTAAATAAGTTTAAGTGAGCTAATTTTTATTTATTATATTTTAAAAATCCAAATAACAGTAGTATATATTTTATAATTCTAAAATAATATAAATTTATAAAATATAAAATTAAAATATTTTAAATAGTTTTTCATTAATTGAAAAAAAGGATCTCACACACTTTAAAACAGTTAAACATTAAAAAAATAAAAAAAAATAATAATCTACCATGTCAAGATTTTAAAACCTTTTCTTTTTCCAAATCATTTGAAAATAAATTTGATAATGGAATGGAGATAAAAGTATAATATTACTTGTTTAGAGCATCTCAATTGCTGATGTGAATTGGAGTATAAGGTGTGAAAACTATGTAGCACTTAAATTTAAGAAGGACAGAAGAGTTTTTAATTGGTGTTGTGATGATTATTTTTTCTTAGATGAAAACTGCTTAGATGTTTTAATTTGATCAGATAAAATATAATTAATATTAAAAAATGTTGAGTTCACTGTGGAGGAAGACCTCTACAAATAGAATTTTCAGTTGACAATGTCTGGACCACGTAACCTTCATATTTATTATTCATATTACCATTCATTGGAGATTCTCCTAGAATTTTCAAACGATTGGACAATGTACAAGCCAAAATCTGAGTAGGTGAAAACAATTATATTATTACTTAAAAAATAACTAATTTATTTTTATTATAATAATTTCAAATACATACGTTTAATTTATATATAGATTTGTATATTTAAAAGTAAGATTGATTTAAACAAATTTATTATTTTAGCAATTCTTTTTGGGATAATGTAATTATGGATAGCTATAGTTGGGCAAAATTTTCACTTAGGTACTTCAACTTTACAGGGTTTCATATAAATACTCCAACTTGCAAATTACAGCTCATTTAGATCATTTGGTTGACGTGACGCAATCTGTCAGCAATACCTATATGAAATATCGTAAAGTTGAAGTATCTATATACCATCTACTTTTCAAGTTAGAGTACCTATATGAAACCTCCATGGCCGGCTCTCAGGGGCTGCCGGAGGCGCGACCGCCGGGGGCCCGGCGTGGAGGGGGCCCCTTAGAGCCGAAGTGAGCGTATTGAAAAATAAAAAATTAAACGACGTTGTTTTTATTTTTATTTTTTTAAAAAAAAAAGAAAGAACGGGTCAATTTCCATTCCCAAATCTCAATGGACTAGCCATTTATTGAAATTTTAACTTATTTTAATTATCATTTAATTTGTGTTTTAATTTACGGTTTAAAGGTGAAGAATTAAATTATTATTTTTTTGTTATTTATTTGATGTTTGTGGAGAGTTAGAATTGGGAGAGTTTAGAGATAGTTGAGAATGTGGAGAGTTTAGAGATAAAATCTTTTATAAATTGTATTTATCTAATTTGAAGTTAGAGAATCGAAAAGAAATGAATTATATAGTAAACAACTTTTCTTCTTCTCCATTCATATATTCTAAAAGAAATATAGTCCTTCACCATTAACGTAGACAAAGTTCCAGTCTAGGCTTCCAGCCTTTCAATAGCTACCGCTTGTCGCCGCCATCTTCTTCGGTAATCTCTTATTTCCTCCTGTTCCACTCATTTTTTCTCTTTATTCCTCCTGCTTCACTCTTTTTTTTTTTTTTTTTTTTTCTCTTTAGGCACCGTTTTCTTTTTTTGGTTTGTAGTATCGAATTTATTTATTTCAGGGATCATCATGTTAATTTATAGTATTGAATACTAGTATTGATATATACTCTATTGATCGTCACATTAAAAATGAAAAAAAAAAAGATTAATTTAAAGGGGCACACTATATTACATTTGCCCGGGGCCTTAAAAAAATATAGAGACGGTACTGAAAACCTCGCAAAGTTAGAGTACTATATAAGAATCTAATTTACAAGTTGAAGTACATATATGAAACATCATAAAGTTGAAGTACCTAAATAAAAATTTTGCACAACTATAGGTATCCACAATTACATTATCCCATTCTTATTTTTCCTATATATTTTTTGAAAATTTTTATTTTTTAAATATAACCTTCAACATTAAATTGAAGTATTTTTATTTAGTGAAATTAGTCAAAATTTACTATATATTTTTTGATTTTTTAATATTTTTTTACTATTATTTTTTAAATATAACCTTTAATTAAGTTTAATTATTTTTGTTTAATAAATTTAATCAAAATTTTTCCAATCTAATCACACTTCTACTGTCGATTGTTTCGATCACTTATACTTCCAAAGTTTCAAAATATAACGGATCTCTATTTGAATTTTATAATGTTAAGTTTATTTTTTTTAAAAAATATTTTAATTATTTTTATGATGTAGAGTTGGTCTATTTTTCAAATTTTTAAGGCATTATTTTCAAAATTTGAAATTTTAAAAATAAAAATATTCACAAATTATTCTAATTAAATTAAATATGTTTAAACACTATTTTATATATATATTTTTTTATTTAATCTTTATATGCAATATAATATTTTAAAAGAAATTCAAATTAGAAAAGATAAATTTTTTAATTTTAATTTAAATATTAAATCAATAATAAAATTATTTCAAGGAATCGAGATTATTGCCGAGTTTCAGCGACTCATGCCGGAATTTTAACAGCCACCAACAATTTCTGTCACAGCTCCATTGACACACACCACAGCTAACAGTGACCACCTACAATCACCTATAATCTTTATTGGCGAGTAGTAGTCATTATCGAAGTTCAAACCACCGCCGGTAACTGTGGAACTTTAGCTGTATTTGCAAAATTTGGTACCACTGCCATTCTATTAAATCTATATTTTTTAATTAAAGACTTTTTAAAAAAGAATGTAAAAAATATTTTTTTCCAATTAAATAGATTTTTTTAAATAAAAAAAAAAAAATTATTAATAGGATGTAAAAAAAAAACACTATCTTACTTAATACTTTAAATATATAAATTAGACTAATCAAATATAAATTAAATCTAATCAAATATAAATTTTAAAAAATCTAAATAAATAACTAAAAGTCTCAACCTAAATACGTAAATGGATTCTAATATTGATTTCCAAAAAAAAAGCGTTAGGTGAGTTCAATTAAACAGAAGTCATCATGGTGCACATGCTTCCAGAATGTAACTTATGAATAAAATGAATGACAGTGATTGAAGAACTGCAGCAACAGTAAATACTACACAACTCAGAAGCAATGTCTAAATTCATGTGCCACAATAAATTGACCGAGTTGAAAATCAAAACTATTGACAGCTCAAATGCACTCTCATCAATACACGCTAGTTCTTTCTTTCTAGTTGGAACCACTCCTATTTTTTCCTGCTTACAATACAACAGATAGAGCCCTCAAATGCAGTTTTTATCTACCAGAAGGTGTAACCAACCCTAATATTTTTGGTCTCTTTTTCCACTAGATATTCATTGAAAGATTTTGAATCAGATTCTTAACAAGAGTTAGATGCTTGTCAAACTAAAATTTCTACTTGGAACATAAGCTATGAAGTATTTTGGTCCTCACACTACAGATACTAGACTCAAAGAATTAATGTAGATCCATTTGGCCCAATCAGTAAAATAGTAGAAATAAAGTGGCAACATTACTCTATCAGATACAGCTAAACCTAACAAATAATAATTAATTAACTTTTCAGAATAATCCCCAGTAGGAATCACCTTGCATTTACTTCTCCTGTTGTTGATATAAATATTAGATGTAGAATCATCAATTCTACTCAGAAACTAAGAACACATACTTCTAAGTGTATATAAACTTGCTAAATAGTCAACCAAAAGTTATGAGCAATTCAAGCACTGTGATGGCTTCAATACTTCTTTTACTTCTCTCCATTGCTCTCTATGGTGTCAATGGACAACCTTTGGTTCCGGCAATGTTCATATTTGGTGACACAGTAGTGGATGCAGGGAACAACAACTATATCTACACTATCATCAAGTCAGATTTTCCTCCATATGGAAGAGATTTTACTAACCATCTACCAACTGGAAGGTTCTGTAATGGAAAACTTGCCTCAGACTTCACTGGTATAGTGTTACTATTTGCAATTATCTTCTATAACTTATACTGATTGTTCTCATTTGATCACAAACTGATGAAAGTTCATCTTCCTCCAGCTGAGAACATAGGGTTCACTTCCTACCCACCTGCCTATCTTAGCGAACAAGCTAAAGGCAAAAACCTCCTAATTGGTGCTAATTTCGCTTCAGGTGGTTCTGGGTATTATGAGACAACTGCAAAGCTATATGTAAGGACAATCAAAGCTATATACATATTTTGTGCATGTGTGTGATTTGCTTGATATACGTTAAAAAGGGTTTTTTTATTTGCTGTTGCAGCATGCAATTTCTATAAGCCAGCAGCTGGAACATTATAAAGAATGTCAAAACAAGTTGGTTGAGATTGCAGGACAATCAAATGCTTCATCAATTATTTCTGGGGCAGTTTACCTAGCTAGTTTTGGCAGCAGTGACTTCCTTCAGAACTATTACATTAATCCCCTGCTTTACAAGGCCTATACACCTGATCAATTCTCTGATATACTCATGCAATCCTATGCTGATTTCATCAAAGTCTCTCTCCTTATGATATTTCAACTAACTTTTAGTAATTTCATTATATGCTCAATTCTAACACATGAGAGTTATACTACGTGACAGAATCTATACCAGCTAGGAGCAAGGAAGATTGGAGTGACAACATTGCCACCATTAGGTTGCCTGCCAGCAGCCATCACCATTTTTGGCGACCACAGCGAAAAATGTGTGACTAAACTAAATGATAATGCAGTTTCCTTCAACAACAAGCTGAATTCTACATCTCAAAGCTTGCAAAAACAGCTTAATGGGCTTAATCTTGTGGTCCTAGATATCTATCAACCTCTCTACAACCTTGTGACCAAGCCTTCTGATAATGGTATGCGAAAATCATTTGCGTACCTGATTTTCTGAGTCTTTAATAGTTTCCACTGCACTGAAAAGTGATTTTCGTATTACAGGATTCGTTGAGGCAAGGAGAGCGTGCTGTGGAACTGGGTTGGTGGAAACATCATTCCTGTGCAACAAGAAATCCATAGGAACATGTGCTAATGCTTCTCAATATGTGTTTTGGGATGGATTTCATCCAACTGAAGCTGCCAACAAAATTTTATCAGATGATCTGCTCACCAGTGGCATCTCTCTTATCTTCTGATAAAACAATAAACTGAATTTACTTTATAAAGTATGCAGTATTATGTGTGTGTGGTTGGTACCTTGTGTTTCTGCTTTGTGAATGATTATGTTAATTTGTAACATTGAGAAGCTCGTCGTTGTTCCATCATTTTGAAGTGAGCTCTTGATGTATCTTTGCCTATGAATAAAAACATGGTTGTATCTTCATACAGTGTTGCTTTAACTATCAGCTTTTTATGGATGGAACTATACATATATGCAAACGGAATCTGAAATCCAAGAAAATCTATGTTGTTAGAGGTGAATTCCACCCGGGTTGAGAAGAAAACAACAATTATAAGAGTAAGATGAAAAAGATAACCAAAGAAAAGATGGGTCCTTTCCATTTTCCCTTTATTAAATAACCATTACACATAATCCCACTTCCAAAACCAACACATTACCAAAATTCAGGAAACAATCTCTCCTTCTATCAAAAGTAAGAAACAATAACAATATTAACTTATCAAATAATATTTATTCGTTCCAAATTAATGACATAAGGCTTTGATTCCCTTCTATAAAATTAAAAAAATAATAATAATAAAAATAATTTAATCCATATTCATCATTATTTGAAAAGCACTTAAAAACAAAAATGGAAAAATTGCCTATACCAAATAACTAAAGAAAACATTTGCAATCTAATTAGCCATTTACGTTCAACATTCAAATATTAAAATAAAATTTAAAAATAAATAAATAAATAAATAAATAAATAAAACCTCAAATAGTAACGGCGTTAAATAGAGCGAAATTAAACTGGTGAGAGAGGGAAGAACAGAGAGCGAGAGATGGATTACAGTCTAGCAGCACTGAAGGTAGTGTGCGCACAGCTCCACCACGCTCGTCACACACTCACTCAGAACGCCGTCACTCTCGGCGGTATTCTCTTTCAACGCGCTTGGTTACAGGTTGATTATCCATTTCTCTCAAGCGACTTTCAAGCCATTTTCATATCATATAGTAAATAATCTCATACTAACATGTTCTCTATGTTTGCAGGGAGTTC
The DNA here is from genome assembly GCA_031304145.1 of Cardiospermum halicacabum. NCBI lineage: Eukaryota > Viridiplantae > Streptophyta > Magnoliopsida > Sapindales > Sapindaceae > Cardiospermum > Cardiospermum halicacabum. The sequence continues at coordinate 7,261,826 of CM062390.1, read as the reverse complement.
TCATTTCATCCCCCGACGCCGACGGCAACTTGCTCCTAGACGACGGCACCGGAATCATCCACCTTTCCCTCTCAGGCGACTTCCGTCATCGTCAGTGGAATCCAGGTATGTATGTCATGGTGGTTGGAGCCTGCGTTGCCCGTGAAGCCGATACAACTTCCATAAAGGTCAGCTTTTCCTTCTTTTTCTTTTCACCCTCTCTGTTACATTCATTCTCTGATACTGTAATTAATTCTTTTTATTTATCAGGTGCACAAGATTGTTGATCTATCGGCATTCCCCGATCGAGAAGCCATGTGGTTTCTTGAAGTTATTGAAGCTTATAAGCTCTTCTACCAGCCTCTCATTGAAGATTTTGTTTGACTTTGTTTTCTCTCACACAACTCTTTTAATGCTCAATGTATCTATCAACTCAATACACATCTCAAAATTTTATCCAATCCACGGATGAAAACATTCTCTTACAAATATGGTATAGAGTATTTTCCAATATAATGTACCTTTATGTGTAGTTCAAGCATTGTAAAAAAAGACCTCCAAGAACAAGTGACTTTAACTGGCATACCTAGGCTCAGCCGACTTGAAAATTTCTAACTGGAACATTTGATCACCACTGACAGCTTATCTATCACTTCTCTTACAGAACCATGTACGGTAGCTAGCAATGCTCATAAGACAATTTCATCTTTTGCTGAAAACTATTAAACAATCTTCAGGAACATTGCAAATTCTTTATAGACAGGGAAAATACAGCTTCCAATAAGTCCAATCGTCAAAGTGATGCTGGTTGCAGACTTGAAATGTACTTCTCTATAATGAAATTTACAGAGGTTAGGTGCAGAGATAATAAATCAAACCATGGAGCTTGGTTTCTTGCAAATAGATTAGTTAACTTTGTTCCTTCTCTGAACTTCCCTGTCTTGCTCCATCCTCTCGAGAAACTTGAACCCGGAAAGTGAAACTTAGTTTTCTAAGTTCCTGAATATATTAAAAGAAAAAATAATAGGTATTCTGGATGCTACACGAGGATTCATATTGCAAGTGATTTGAATTTGTAATGAATGGACGACTTACTTGAGATACTTGTGACAACAGCTTAACAATCTACCGACATCTATATTTGTTGTACGCTGATTGTCAGCTGAATCATTTCTGTCCAGAGAATCCATTGAAGTAATCCACTTATTTAAGAAGAGGATTATCCTGTTAAGCTGTTTCATAGGTAAAGAAGAAACAACATGATATATATGAGCCTCAACAATTGATTGGTATGTATGATGTTCACAATTAAAACTGAATACTAGTGTTAAAAACTAAAAACAGCAGAGGAGGATACAGCTGTAGCTCTAGGATCTGGATTTGTGCTACCAGGGGCTAGGCTATCATCCTGCTGCCTAGACTTTTCTGATTGATGATCCAGAAGATCATCCTCAATTGTATCTGATTTGCTTACAAGAGTTAATACAAATTGATCCAGGCTTGATAGACTCATTTCTTCTTCCTTGATATGAGCCAGTAATCTAGCAATAATGTTCCAAACTGCACCTTTTGCTTCAAAATCATCCGAAGCAAAGGAAAGTACATCAAACAGACTCTCCAAGAGTAGCAAATCTGAAAATATAAGAAGTTTCATTTCAAGTACTAGAAACTGGACAGCTAGACATATTTCAGATACGCAACACATTATTTTGCAGAAAACGGAATGTCCACAATACCCTGTGACATCTCTGGAGCCATATCATCTGCATCAGATAATATATTTGCAATCACAACTCCAGCAGTGATACAGGAACTTGCAACCTACAGGAAAAAAAAGTTATCTTTATTCTTTGCAGTTGGTACATAACCATCCTAACTTGTCAAAGGAAAAAGATCAAAACATCTCACAGAATACCTTTGACAGCTTACATAAGTTGTATTACCAATTATTCTCCATATATAATCAGAATACGGATCTATGTTAGTAAAATATCATATCAATGGTTATTTTATTTCATTTCCTTTACAACTCAAAAATTCCACATTTGCAAGTATCACAAGATTGCAGAAGGAGAATTATCTAAGGGTAATCAAGTGATCAAATGAAAGAAACAAAGATATGACATGGCATATGAAATAAATGGAATTACAAGGATTATGATTTTTCTTTATAATTTGAAAAAATAAAAAATAACCACATTATCAATCTCAAAACTAAACACAGATTTACAAGAGCATGATGCAAGAAGCCACAAATTAACAGTTTATATAACTTATACAAACTGTTACATTTTTTATGCGGTAATGACAGAAGCTTCATATTCATGAAAAATGATGCATACTGTTTATATTCTGTGAATTCATAGTGTACAATCATAAAATGAAAACAGAACAGTATATTATGTGACCAATTGAAAAGAGTATTTCCATTTCTGAAAATGTGGCAGGATACCTCAACTTTCTCAGGAAATTTGACCAGGTCACAAGCAAGTTGCAAAAGTTGCTTACTTGAGCAAATTTCTTGAGAATGTCCATCAGCAATAGAAAGTGATTCGATAACACGAAGAATGACATCAAGGGCTGGATACCTGCATATGAAATGACTGTTATATGCAAAAGAGTTTACATTCAATTATAGTCTGACAAAAGCAATTCAAAATTATAACAAATTGAGATATTTTGGAAGCAATGTAACTGAAAAATAGAAAGGAAAAAGAAATATAAGAACACTAATAACAGCCCCAAAAAAGCAAATGTGAAATAGAAGAAGATTAAGTGTGTTTAAGAAACAAAATTATATTTTGCTTCGTTCATATAACCCCAAGGCACAATCTCAGGCTGGATGACTCTGAAAAGAAACAAAAGGTTCCAAATAATGACTTCCTCAGTCAGACATGTAAGCCGAATGAAAAGTGAAACCAAACCGATAAATAGTCACTCAAAACGTTTCTATATAAAGAAAACCAAAGAGAGAAAAGATGCTCATAACAAAATTTAATTAACTCAAACAAATATAGAACAGAGATACTCCCTAATCCTGAGTAAAATTTTAAAATATATATATCTAAAAAATAAACAATAATAATAATGAAGAAGAATAAAAAAGAACCTCAACATCCACAATCAGCCACAAGACTAATTTATCAAAATAACATTAATTCTATAAACTAGTTGACATAGTTTATGTAAAAAAATATATACTGTATATATAAACCAGTTAACCAAAAATAAATAAATAAATAAATAACATGGTGAACTTAAACCTTTCTGGAATTCTTTCACTCGTCAATTTATTCATTTCAAAGGACAACAAATTAATCAAAAGACTGGATAAACCCAGTGCCATAAACTGCGGGAGAAGAATCTGCACAACTTCCTGCCGACCTTCTAGGATGGCCAATAATAGCCCGGCACACTGTTCAAGAAAAGCAACTTATTAAGTTAGTGATCAAGAATATCTTCCATTTGATTATCGCAATAGTATATAGTCGATAACATAACACACATTCATATTGTGCAGCTTGTCACTTGACATGATAAAAAATTCCATGAAACTAATATTTACTTAAAAAATAGTTAACACGAGATAATTCTTTATGATTTATCCACTAGGCTCCAAATTGACAGATACAACCAAACCGGGATGACAAATACTTGTATAAACACAAGAACTCACAAACTACGGTAAACTTCTGTTGACAATACGAGTACAAATCTATTAAAATTTACCAAGACTAAATGATAATAATAAGAAATCACAGGGTAATAGTCTCTAGACACCTTTTCAATAAGCTGAGGATTTAAAGTATTTTCAGTGATCCATAGAATACGACGTAAGATATCTTCAGACTTCAATGCATCAGCCCAAATGGTGCATTCACTGCTTTGAAGACCCAAGGTTAAGACCCTGCTCAAAGAAGCCACAATAAGAAAGGTGTACAGCAGGCACAACTACAATTTAAAAGAATAAACATTCTAGAGCAAGTGACAACCATTCACAATATTGCATCTTATCATCAACTACCAAGGCCTCAACTATATAAAGTCCACCACCACGTAATGAAAATATTTATAATGGAATACATACAAATAAATATCATGCTGCTTCCTTTGCAAAAAGATTAAAATGAAAATATAATCTTAAAATAAAAATGTTAAATCCTTTAAGGAGCATATATGCTGAAGGGTGTGCTTTGATTATCCAAAAACAGAAATGCTTTGCATCCTGATTTTTAAGAAGGTGAAGCTAATAAGAGAATCCATTGTTTTATTGGATACAAAAAGAAGAAAACCAAAAGTATGTAAGAAACAACGTGCCAACGGAGAAAGAATGGCTTTTCGAAGCATCGGTTTCAATAAGAGCAGTACTTGTAGCTTAAAACATCAATATGATCAGAATTACCAGTACTAGAAATAATTTAGGGAAGTATTAACAGTTTATACATTACCTGCAAGCTTCAATTAGGCACTGGGTGTCATCTAAAAACAACTGGTCAACAATAATTCCAATTAGTCCATTGGTAGAAACAACGTGCTTCATTAGAACTTCATGGCAGGCTAAGTTTCCTATAATTCCAAGGCAAATTTCCTGGGTTTAAAGATAAATAGGGGATAAGAACCCATCACCAAACCAAAAGGCCAAACTGTTAAGGCGACTTCAGAAGATTAAGAAGCAAAACCTTCATGCACAAGGATTCCAATTTTAAGTGGAATAGACATACCGTGATACGCACAGATTCAGAAACTGTTAAATCTGCTAAAAGCACGTCAAGGACTAGGTTTTGCACCTGCATAGCCCAGTAAATAAGTAATCATGAGGAGTTGTTGTCACAACACAAACATGCTTACATCTATAGCTAGCATTAGTTACAACTGCAGCTTAAAACTGGCTTTACTGGGGACCTAGATATGGTCCCTCTATTACTGTCAATGGATGCTTGGTGCAATTAATTATTATTTCAAGTAAATTACTAAATTAGATTGGAATATATAATCAACATTTTTTTTCATAATAGTTAGTAGGAGTTAATTGTAATGAATGTAGTTGCAAGGAACAAAATAAAGATGACAATCCCTCAATGTTTCATCCATAACAATCAAGAATCATTAATCCAATAGCAATTAGGAAACAGTATATCAAATCGAATCATCAAATAAATGTAACTGTGATTCATTCAAGTACCATGAGTTCTGCATGATCTCGACTTGCAGCAAGATCCCACAAGACACAACCGCACTCTTCCCACACTGTCTCTTTCGTTGACACACCTGGGTTTTCAAGATTCCTAAATGGCTCTTCATCTTCACCTTCACGTTCATGACTAGAAGATTTATCAAATCCCTCAGCAACTTCCATGGCCACAGAATCACAACTCACCGTACCTGGAACTTTATCTTTAGACAAAGATACAGCACTCTTTTCCATATTATCTGTATTCAAGTCTTCAGTTGGGACGTCTTGACCACCCAACTCATTGCAGCAATTGTTCATATTCGTCTGAACAAGTTTGCGAATCAATGAGATTATATAACTAGGATCAACAGCCGTCGAAATGTCAAACAACTGTAAGACAAAACATACAAAGAATCAACCCCACTGTAAGAAAACATTTCGCGAGTTCGTACGCAGGCTCAAAGATATCTAACTCCTTTCCTATGCCTTAATGAAATATAAAAGCTTATTTGGGCTAAATGATTTAAAAGACAGTCTATGTAAGAATACAATGATAAATTGACACCATATTCACTGAAACTTCACAGCAAGCTGAGTAAACGGAAGGGAGGATTTCTATGCAGAAGAAGCCGAAAACCCTAAAATCAGGAATTCTGAGCTAAATTCAACATTCAAGAAAGAAACGAGATAAATAGAAATCAGAGCTGAGACATTGATCGCGACCTCATCGGGCGGAGGAGATGGATGGTGTGCAGGTGCTTCGGAGTCTTCTCTTACATAATTTTCTTCCTTATTTTCGTCCTCGAACGCCATAACTGAAGCTACGGACTGCAGCAGTTTCGATTGAATGGAATTAGTTTCCCTCTATATTTGAAAATTTTCATATCATTTAATTTTATTTCTTGAATGAGTTTGAAGTAGGGGTGTGGCTACGGCTGGGCACACCGAACCGGGACAAAAAAAAATTCGGTTTTGAAATTGGAAAATCAACCGAGCCTAGGTTTCAAATTCGGTTTTCCATTATAAGGCGGTCTCCAACTCACACTCATACTATATCTTAAATATAAGGCATATTTTATTCTGATTATCATTCCAACTCTACTCATACTTTATTTTCATTTTGAGGTCAAATTGTAATTATTTTAATTTTTGTGGTTAAATTTTAAATTCAATATTAATAATTGTAGATAGTGTATTACCCATAGGATAATTTTGGGGTCAATTTCTTTTTATTACTTATAGAATTTTGAATGCTCTAAGTGCAGATATCATCCGCCAAATAATAACCAGTATTATATTTATTTTTCTAAATTACATAATGAGTTCTGGAGTTAAACCTACCATAAGATTGACAAACAAATGAGATGATTTTAATATATTAATATATTAATATCATTATTAGAACTTGGTAAGACAAAATGTCATATTTAGATATCATAATCAGTTACGGCTTCCAATATAATTGTCGGTAATCCGCTCCGACCAAAATATTAACCTATCCAAGATATTGGACAGGTTACTTGATGTATTTTTAATGGTAATTTTTAAATTACATATATTCTTTTTAATGGTAGTTTTTAAGTATATATGAGTTCATTTGCGGTGTTTTAAATTTATGTTTATGTTTTAATTTATGACTTTATATAGTTATTTTATTATTATTTAGTGTTATTATTTTAATTTTTACATTAAATTATTATTATTATTTAAAATAAATAATTAAAAAATTTTAATATTTTAAATGTCATATAATTAATGTTATTTTATAATTAATACTTTATAACTATTATTACTATCAAATATATGGATAAAATGATTAAAATGTAAATTTTAATTTGTAAAAATGCAAATAGGTTCTCTGGAGGAAAATGAAACACTATTAATAACGAGGGACTTGTGTGCAAACACTCTATATTTTCTTAAAATCACAAATGGGATATGTGGGTTAGATTTAATTTTTGTAATTTTTCTACCCTATATATGAGATAGGGTAGAAGGGTTGGAGTTGGTTTAAGGATTGGCCGAGATAGATAAGTTTTTCTTCTCGTGACCCGACCAGAATGATATTATAGATTTTCGGTAATAACAATTTTACATACTAAAAAAAAATATTTGAATTTTTTGAAAATCAAATCGTAGAAAATTTTAAATTCCATTTGCAGTCATTACAAGTTAACAATATATATTTATATAAATATTGAAACGGAACATTACTATTTAGTTAGTTTTTTTTTTTTAAATAGTGCAATGGTGACACTCTTTAAGCTTCATCATTTTCAATATTTGCTTTTCCAAATTTCAAAATAATTTGCACTATATTTTATTATAATTATTTTTCAACCAATCACGCTAAACCTTAGAAAATATCATAGTGTCATTTGTTAAAACAACTCTACCCTTTAATAAAATATTACGTAGCATGTAATTCGACATATTCTCTTTACGCATTTTGCGAATATTTTCGGACAAGTAAATATATATACATTTGTATTGTGAATTTTTTTTTAATAATCGATCCATATTTTCAACAAATGTATGAATATTATTAGAAAAAAAATCTATAATGTAATGCAGATTCTGAGTAGTTGGAACGAGCAAATTTTGTTATTATTTTTAGTCTGTTATAATTTTTTTGAAAAGGATTACCGAGATAAATAGTTTTTAAAAGTGTTATTGTGGCTTTTAACCCGATTAGCAAACAAAACGTCTTAAAATCCATCATTCAAATCGTCAAATTAGTATTTTTAGTTTATTTGTTTGTTTGTATTTTTTTTCTTTGAACATTTGAAAATGTATCGTTTTTAATTTATGTCGAAATAACAGTTTTTTATATCTAATATTATTTTATGTCATTTGTCCTTTATCCCTTTGTGTTGGAAAAATTAAGGATCGATTTCCATCCCTCCGAACCGCTCCAAGCATAAAATACCAGAGAAATAAAATAATAGAGAAATTTAATAAAAATAACAATACAAAAAAATTAACGTGGAAAACTCCCTAATTGGAGAAAACCCACGAACCACTCAGAAAAACATTCAATATATGAAAATTATTAAATCATATAATATACAAATATTTTTCACATGCACTTAAGTCCTAATAATACTATATTCAAAAAGATTTACAAGAGAACCACTCTAAACCTCTCAAATAATATACTAAGAATTGAATTTTATTATTTTATAAACAAGTAAGTTAAACCCCTTTTATACTTGCAAAAAGTAACACAAAGTTTTGCTTGCTCGACATGGGATTTCAAAACCTTTGACTTTTCTTATTTCTCAAACCGACTCAACACTTGGATTAATGTTTGAATCGTTATAGTCAAATGGAATTAAATATTGAAAAACTGACAGAGCACATAATGTGTTAACTGTTTTGTAATAATTGATAATTAATAATTATATATATATTTTTAAAAATTTTATAAAGGGATAATGTAATTTTGGGTACCTAAAGTTGTACACAATTTTCACTTAGGTACTTCAACTTTTCGAGGTTTCATATAAGTACTTCAACTTGCAAATTACAGGTCATTTAGATCATCGGGATGACGTGGAGCTAAAAGATTGGAGTACCTATATGAAACCTCACAAAGATGAAGTACCTATATAAGGATCTAATTTGCAAATTAGAGTACCTATGTGAAACATCGTAAAGTTGGACTACCTATATATAAATCTAATTTACAAGTTGGAGTACCTATATAAAACCTAGAAAAGTTGGAGTACCTAAGTGAAAATTTTACACAACTTTAGATACCTAGGGTTATATTATCCCTTTTATAAAATTTGGACAAGTTTGCATAGTTGAAGATTATGAAGAATAATGAGACAATTTCCAGCACTAAGTTAAAGTTTCATGTCGTGGATTCATTCGAGCACGTGAAAATTAAAAGAATTTTAATTTTTGAATTCTTATTCTTGTTTAAAAACTTTAGGAAATTCGGTGGGTGCAGATTTTTATATTCCACGTCTTTCTCTTTCTTTTTTATCTTTTATTTTTATTGTAAGGAAGAAAACAAGAGAGGTAGTCTGCTGAAGAGAAAAAAACTTTCGATAATAGAGTTTAATTTTTCTTTCCTATTTTGTGTTATCCTATTTCAAGTTAAATTATAAAATCATACCGTTTGTTGTGCACAAGACAAGTTAAACATATTTATTCTGGTAAAGTATGTTATTCAATTACGTGTTATGATTACTGTTATTACTTGTTGATGTTGATGTTGATTATGATTTATGTATTTATTGTGCTTAATGGATTTCGGTGGATTATACCAATTTGCTTATTTGTTAATTTATACCTATTGATTGAGTAAGTAAATTAGTATATTGCTAAGTCATGAATATTAAATACGTGTAATAATTTAATTAAATTTGCACAGATAGCAACCAAGGTATAGCGTTATAGTGTGAATCTGCATAATTTTATTTAAACAAACATACTTATTGATTTGTTGGTAAAAGTCTGGGTCATTTTACTTTTAAAATAATCTGGAGTTAATTTTGTCAGACGAGTGTCAGGGTTACTATGAGGCTAAGGATTTCCTATCAATTTAAAATCTAATGAACCATTAGGTGATTAGACATGACATCGATTACTATAACTAGGCTTGCTAATTAACATAATTAACGTGTAGTTTTAATTATCAACACAACAATTTTTTTTTTTTATACTACTAACCTCAATCTTTATTTTTCTTAACTATTTAATTTAATTAAATCTATTTGTCAAACCCCCATCTGCTTTATTATGTTAATCTAGTTGAATAACAAATTAGAATTTCCAATTTATTCATTGTAAGTTTGACCCTATTGCTATTTATTACAAAACTACAAGAATAATTAATTTGGGCGATTTTGACACTCCTCAAAAACTCTAGTTGGAGTTTAAATAGTATTAACAATTTTTATTATGTGTCGATCTATATCTCCACACAAAAATCACTGAGTTGTCCGGCGATGTTTTAAATGGCTATGTACGGATAGAAAGAAAAAAAAACTCTTGAATACTTTCCAAAATTTAGCAAATACATACTTCTGATCTATAGGGATAAATATGTATGAAGACCAATTGGAAGCGATGTCCAGTGCCTGCTCAAAATAAAGAACATATCAATTTATTTAGTATGATGGAGAGTATTAATTGTACACACAATGTATTGAAAAATTATGATATGACATGGAAATGCGGATTTCAAAATCAAGGACCTCTAATGATAATATTTGAAATTATGACTTCATCTTACCTCTGAATATGTCATGTCTTTTTTAAAGTCACTCGTTCGAATAATAATATAAATGTGTTAGATTATTCACAAATTTTTAATGAAGGTCACCGGTTCAATAATAATATAAATGTGTTAGGTCATTCACCAATTTTTAATGAAATTTTTACATGGATGTACATCATAAATGAACTATACGACCAACAATATAAGGACCTAACTAAATAGAATTGTTATGTTTCAATGTACCGCCGTTTATATTATTTAGCAAAATCATTGTGTCTTGATTGTATAGTTATTTAATGCTATCGAGAAGATTATGGAATTAATGAGAGTTTTAACTCAAGCTCTACACAATTTGATTTGAAGAGCGTAAGAGTTAAAAATTTCACTTGTTACAAAAGTACGTCTAAGTACTTAATATGAATTACAATGAGGTAAGTAACTATTATTATTATTTTTAAATAATATTCACATTTTAAATCTAAATATATACTTTTTGAGTATGTATAATATTAGATTTTCATTTAGTTGGTAGATAATTTGGTTAGTTATTAGATTATATTTTAAATTAACTGTTAAATTAGCCGTTGGATTGAAAGTTCGATATTAATTTTAGTTTTAAACTTAGTTGTCGTATATAAAATTACAAATAATGATGTAATTAATTATAAAAAAAAAAGTTAATAAAATAAATTATTATTACTACATCCGTTCTAAAATAAGTGTCAATTTAAAAAAAAATAAAATTCCATTTTAAGTATCGATTTTGTTTTTTCATAAGCTTTTATTACATTTCTTCAATAGTTATTTTTCATTAAATTACTTGAACTTAAAATATTTTCAAATTATATACTTTTTCCGTTTCTTTTTAGTTGCAACGTTTCTCTCCGACACATTATCTAATACTTAATTTTAATGGTAAATATCTTTAATTATATATAATTAAAAATTATAATAATTATATATTTGAAAAATAGATACCAAGACGAATAAAATTAGATCCCATTTAATTATATTTTTCCTTATACATATAGATTGATTTATGAAAAGTGTTTACTTTACTAATATTATAGTTAATAAATAGATATGAAGGAAGAATTAAATAATGGGTAATAGTAATAACATATAACATTAAATATTTTTCTTGGTTATTGTATCTATAATGTGCACACATAATATGGTACGGATGTTGGTGAAAGTTATATTTAATAACTTTCACAAACATTATTTTACATACTAATTGAAACGTTACATGTGGTTTACCAAATACGCATTTTTCGAAAAAAAAAAATTATAAAAATTTAAAAAATATCTAAAATGTTATTGAAATTTTTTTCAAATCACTCTTAAATAAATTATAAAATATAAGTATATTTTACTATTATTCATCTATTTAATGTTAATATTATAATATGGGTTAAAAAGTTATTAAAATTTACTTTTATTATTAAAATTAAATTAATAAAAAAAGGCCATGGAACTCGAAAGCTTAACATGTCAGCACGTGTCAGATTATGATTGTACCAAGTGTTAGGCTGATAGAGTTTCTTAAATGGTTTCCCACCCGACTGAAACGAAAATCACACGAACGGAACGACCACCATCACCTAACTAAATTTAAGCCACAAAACACCTTCATCGAAATAATTAAATTGACAAACAAAAATAAAAATAAAGGAATACTGCTTATCCAAAAGCGAAAAAGAATCCATACTTACACATCGCTTAATCAGAGAGCTCTAGTTCTCCATGAACGAAGCCAACTGACAACCACCAATCATGTCCTTAATTACACAGCCTAATCTTCTTCAACTCTCAGCTCACTGCCACTCGTCATCAGCACCTGCTGATTACCTCCTCTTATGCTCTCCGTCACAGATCTCTTCGCTCAAGGCACGATGCCTTCCTCTGCTGCCAATCGCCGTTAAAGTCTCGTCGCGCATCAAGTGCTTGACCAAATCCACGGAAGAAAACCGGTTTATTGAGCCGGACACGGTTACTAGTGATGAAGAAGACATTGATGGAGAGAGAGAGGACATTGATGAGCAGCTACCGGTCCAGAATTCTACTAGTCCGCAGAGGATCGTTACCTCCTCCGCCTCTGATTCTTTGTCTCTCGGGATTCGAGATCCGGTTTACGAGGTTTGTTTTCTAGATACTTCTGTTCGTTACTCGTGAAACTGTTGTTGATTTTACTTAGCTTTGAGTTGTATGCATATGCCGTCATTGATAGTTTCATATTAGATGCCGCTTACACAGTGAGGTTCAAATGTTTGATAATTCAGCGAATTAGTTGAAGTTTCCTTAAATTCATAATTTCTAATGCATGCCTCTTTTATTCTGTGGAGATTATAATTTAGAGATACTTTATGTTAACACAATAAATTAGTGTTTAAAATATTGAGGATTGGCAAATTGATGCGCAACGCTTGACGTAATATGACATAAGATGAGTTTGTCATTTTTAGATTATAATAATATATCTAAACATGCTTGATTTAGAGATGCAGCTCTTTTTGTTTTTTTACAATTTTTCCTTCTCACATAAAGGTGGTAGAAGTGAAGTCAAATGGAATGGTCTCTACTCGGAAGATTAACAGACGTCAGTTATTGAAGTCAAGTGGTGAGGAATACATTCTTATCCAAATTTCTTTGAGGTTTTGTTTTTTTAGAGTATGGCCATGAAAAAAATGATAGAATATCATTCATGGTTTGGAGTTCTTATAACCTGTGAAAGTAACGTGTTCGGTTTAGGCAGTAGTAGATTCTTTTTATGATATTTTATTGTAGTTCACATCTCCGATTAACTTTTTCTATTGTCAGGTCTTCGTCCAAGAGATATTCGTAGTGTTGATCCTTCCTTATTTATGACAAACTCTATGCCATCGTTGCTGGTATTCTTTTAATTTGTCTTCTATTTTGGTGGTAGCTTTCTAGTATTTTTTTAGTTGCTTGGATATTGATGTGGTGTGCTCATGATAAGACTATTGGGTCATACGTTTCTTTACTGCAACTGTGTGTCATACTATCTCCTGTCAATGTAAGCAGATTCTGGAGATCCCAAGGATTAGCGTTTTCTTCTCTGGGCACTCTTTTTAAAATGTAACCCTAGGCCAATAATTTTGACTTGTGTACCAAGGAAGGGCAGTAGGAGAATAATCTGAAGCACATGACTGTTGCACTGAAAACAAAATTTACACTTTTTAAACTTGATTAACAATTTTCAACAATGTTACTGCTGCATTTATAATAAAGACGTCTCGGATGTTTCTTTATGTTATCTTTCTTTTTATTATCTTTTCACGCATGGTAGGTATCACTATGTCTAAATACATATGCTTATATGTGTGTATATTAAGAGGCTAAGAAGTTATAACAGAAGAGTAGTGTATCCCAAACATAGTCACAAGACTGACCTTTGATAGTTCTCATGTGTTTTGGTTACATAGAAATGGACATCAGGAAGTGAGATTGACCTACTTGAGATAATGTGTATTTTCTCAAGATGTGTGATCAGAATGCCTAGTGGGTGTTAGTAATACATCTTTGTCACATTTAGCTTAGGACTGCGGATGCAAAGATCAAGCTCCTAATAATTTGATATCCCCTTTTTGTCCGTAACTTTCTTCCTACTTTTGTAAAGTATTTGCGAAGAATTTATTATGTATCAGTATAAATATCAAATGTTCTATTTATTAGGTGCGTGAGCATGCCATTCTGCTAAACTTGGGCTCTTTACGAGCAATAGCAATGCAAGAGTGCGTCCTTATATTCGACTATAACCGGTAATTTTTATTTTTATCAAGTATTGTAAATTATCCTAGAACTACTTATCTTTTAGAGCTGACCCAGGGGAACTTGTTTCATGATATTGTCTAGTAAAGGAGGGAAGGCTTTCATAGACACATTGTTGTCTCGTTTGAATCCCAGAAATAACAATGGAGGGCCAAGCATGCCATTTGAGATTGAGGTATATGGTAATTAAACTCATTGCTTGTATAGAGTGAATCATGGATGTGGCTGGAGGAGTCCAGTGTACTTCACAAGGCTGTAGTTATGAAAAACTCTGTTTGCTTTAAAAACTGCTTTAATAAAGTTGTTCATGTCATTGCCCTGACAAGATTCTCTTGCAATTTAATTTTTGAGAGAAAATTGACCTACAATAAAGTTCTTTGTATGAAAGATAGTCCTTTTTGCATTCCACTGCCATAATCAGCTGCCATGTCATCTTCCTAGATTTAGATTCTCTTTTTAACATCTGGGCAGCACCTAGCATAAGAAATTGAAGCCCTACACTGGCTGTTGTCTGTGGTCATATAATTGTGGTACATCATAAGTATATTCCATGTTCTTCTGTTAATCTAATTTTTTGTCCAGTTCAGAGCTTTCAATGACTTCTGGCTGCGATCATACAGGTTGTTGAAGCAGCTTTGCTTTCACGAGTGCAGCGTTTGGAGCAGAGATTAATGAACATAGAACCTCGTGTGAGTATGGAACACAGTGAGTATTTTTTATTTGTTCATATTGTTGTTAATGCTGTTTATGGTGGTCGTATATATTTTGTTGGTTATAGAATTTAGGAAGCTTGTGCTGGTGGTCCTTGCTACGAATCTTTTGGGCATCATTTAACATATTTTTCCCAAACTGTGCCATAGATATTATATTAAAATGCTCTAGAATTATATGTATCTTGATGTCTTTATGTGGATTTTATTATACCTGTAGTTTTGCCGTTTGGCAGGGAATAGGGGGTTTATCTGAATTTAGAACAGGTGAAACAGGCAGAACCAGGTATATAGAACTGTGAGATTTGTTCAATCTTAATTTGAAACTCTATAGATAACTTCTAAACCTCAGAGTTCTATATACCTGCTTTTGTCTGTTTCACCTGTATTCAATTCAGATAGGCCCCAGAATTCCATCAACATGAGTTCTATGTTTTCGGCTCATTTCCGTTGGAATTATTAGGCATGTACAAGCTACTTTCTGCTCAGTGTGTCAATATTTTGTTACTCTATATGCCTCTTTGAGTTTTATTAGTCTAATGTTGCTGTACTATATCACATGCCTTATTATGTCATTCATTATTCATAAATATATATTTTTTACCTTAGGTTCAAGGTCTACTTAAGGTTTTGCCAAACCGATTAACTGGTGATATATTGGAGCAACTTCGTATCAGCAAGCAGACTCTGGTGAGGTTTTGCCTTGTTTCAACTTCCTAAAGGATTTGCTAATTCTGACTGCATAATTAATCTAATTTGCACTACAAAATCTAGTTTTCAACTGTCATATTCATTTCAGGTTGAATTAAGTTCAAGAGCAGGAGCCTTTAGACAAATGCTACTTGATCTTTTGGAGGACCCACATGAAATACGCCGCATTTGTATTATGGGAAGAAATTGCACTCTTAGAAAGGGGAGCGATGGTGTAGAATGCTCTCTACCTGTGGATAAACAGATTGCTGAGGGTATGTATGAAAAGTTCTCTTGTTTTTATGACAGACTTATTGATTTATCCTAAAGGACTTTTCACTTTATGATTGCAGAAGAGGAGGAAGAGATTGAAATGCTATTGGAAAATTATCTTCAAAGGTTGTTTCTTGCTCTTTTAAATAAATACATCTTTGCATTTTCAAATCTATACATGTATGCATTAGTTACGTACGAGTCTAACAGATTTATTTTTGTTTTCTTTCTCTCTCTCTCTCTCTCTCTCTCTATATATATATATATATATATTTTATTGTAGCTGGGATTAATTCCATAAATGTGTTTAACTTGTAACATGCATAAGTTGCAAAAAAACGTTTTGCAATAGGTTTATGTAATCTGGAAAAGCTTCAATAGCAGAATAAGTTAGGTTAATGAGTTTTTGATTCAAGGAAATTTAAGATATTACCTATCATATGAGTTATGCTCTATATGGGTGGAAGTTTTTTGCTTTCACCAGACATTAACTTGTAAATTGAACTTTGTTCAATTTAAACAAATGGAGAAGCCTGCTGACATTTTTATATTTACCTATCATTTTGAACAACAGTAGCGGTGTATGATTCTAGGTAATTATTTTGATGATACTCTAACTGATCAACAACTGTATTTTGTTTCTAGATGTGAATCTTGTCATGGGCAATCTGAGAGGCTTCTTGATTCTGCTAAAGAAATGGAAGACTCTATTGCTGTCAGTTTAAGGTCAGCATGGTGTATTAAGTTTCTGTACTTGATTATGTTATAATTTCTTTCTTGAATGTTTTAATCTCACGGCATGGTAAGCATATTGGAATCTATTCTTTGAAGTGTGTGAACATGCAATTGTCCCACCCTTTTCTAGTACAAGGCATGGTGGCATAGCATAGACCACTATTTCATTACCACTTTGCATATCTGCATATGATGAAAAACTACTTTAGAAAGAACATGCAAAGTGTTATGACAGCAAATTTTCTCATTTCAAAGCCTATCTTGAGCTAGAGTGATTATGATTGAATGGCTCCAGATGGACTTTACAGTATCATGCCTCATCATAGGAATAACTGCATTTTTCACTTGTTGACTTAAGAATGATTCAAAATAACATGGGGTAAGAAACTGCATATTGTAGTAACGTAAAAATAATGATGATAATCAGCCGGCAACAAATTAGATAAGCTGTGAAAATCACATATAGAGATGAGTCCTCATATACATAGGAAAAAGTTAGGAAAGGGACTCCTGCTCATATGTTATGTTACATATTGTGTATCCTTGACTTGGATGTTGTTTCAAGACAATTGCTTTTGCTGTAGACTAACTAGCTTATACAATGTAGTTAAATTCTCCTAGCATTTAAATTTGGGGTTAGAAGAGTGATAGTTTGACCACATGTCAAGGCTGATTCCAGATTTTCTTCAGTCGTATTGGGTGGAACTTTACAACAATTATTATATCAAATCCAAATGTTTCTGCAATTATGATTAGTCGATCAGTAGTTGCAATCTCACTAAGGGAGGGTCTTTGTTGTCCTAACTTGAATGCATGAAACTTGGAATCCCATGTTGATAAAATAAATTATCTGGTTGTGAGTTCATTAGAGCTTTGGGCTTTCCATCCTTATTAGTTAGTTTTAGGGGTATGTATCATTGAAGTTATCTATTAAACTAAATTTATTTTAGTACATGGGAGACAAGACTTTCACCGGAAAAGGGGTGGATAGGAGCAGTTTGGTACAAAAATCTTTTTCTAATTAGAATTGCTGCTTATTGTACATTCTCCTTTTATTGATTGAATGGGGATTAATTGCTCAAATGCATCAGCTCTCGGAGGCTTGAAGTAAGCAGAGTGGAATTGCTTCTTCAGGTTGGAGCCTTCTGTGTGGCAGTTGGTGCTCTAATTGCCGGTATGGTTCTCATCTCCAAAAGTTATTTTAGCAATTTGAAAACTCCTGTCCTTAGATCTATCTGAAGAGTATATTTCTGGCTGCAGGTATCTTTGGCATGAACTTGAAATCATACCTCGAAGAACATGTGGTATGCTATTCTATTTTCATCATGATTGTGTATTGTTCTGGGTTTTTGATGATGGTTAATGTTTGTCCTTGTTTTTCTTTTTGGTTGGCCTGATGCAGTTTGCATTCTGGCTAACAACAGCAGGAATAATTGTTGGCGCAGTTGTGGCATTTTTCCTTATGTACTGGTACCTCAAAGCAAGGAAAATATTGTAATTAAAAGACATGCTTTGTGTTCAGGTAAGGATTATTTCTCATGGATGTTACTTTCTAGTAGTATTCAGTTGTCTGAGCGTGACAGTAAGTTAATCTGTTTTTGATAGTTGAGTTTCGACTTACAAATCCAAGGACAAAATTGCAAATGCTTTTACAATAATTATTGAAAGTTGATACAGTGTGTTATATTTTCAGAACATCAACAGTGAAGATCTCCTGGACCTCGAATTAATTGATTGCGCAGTCACGGAAGTTGATCGATATCATTTGTAGTACCTGTACACATTTCAATAACACAGATAAGCTCGGACAGTGAGACTAATGAAGCAAAAGCAATGTTTCATCAGCTACCCTAATCTCCACCCTTCTATATCTGAAACAAGATGAGGGGAACCTGTCCTACCTGACCAAGGTGAAAGCTGACTATTTTTTATAGAAAACATGAACTGTGATTTCTATTATTGACAAAAAGGCATAGGATACATGCCGTGAGGCTATTCTTCTATGGAGTACTTGCAGTACAATCATTTCCACTCCTGATTTACTGTGGCATGTTCGCGTGAAATACTATTAGTAAGCAATGAATGAGATAATAGTCCTCTCTGATGGTTTGGTACATTGCAAATCTGTGTGAAGTTCCATCTATTACTATTGTAGTTGTGTAAAATACGTGTTGTCTTATGAGCAATTAAGTTTGACCTTGGATGAATTCAAATTGAAGTCTCAGACATTTGCTTATGAAACCAAATCTATCGCATTGTTGTATAAATGTACCAGTAAAGCTTATATCTCTCCTTTCTATCCCTTGGTGTGTTTTCAAACGAAACGGCAACACCTCCATAAATAGTAGTATGGTTGCATTCACAATGTTTTAGCAGCAGTAGCATTAAGTTCAACATATACAATCAATTGGTTATTTTAGCAATAGAAGTTGCCTCAAGTAGAGGGTTGGACGAAGGATGTGTTCTGAAATAAGGGCATAAAAAAGAAACAATATCTATTGCCACCAATCAAAAATGGAATCAAACGTAAAATTGTATCTCTTACAAAGCCTACACTAAAAGATCGCTCAAATAATCTCTCATGGACTTTTTTCTTTTTTAATTGTACAGACATTACATTAATTGTATGGAACAAAGCCATACATTGTTCACATTTGCCGTGGCTGTCTAGAACAGCAACAACTAACCAGCCACTACGCCAGATGGCGTCATAAGAATCTCAATAATATAGGCAAGTCCGGCATCTTCCAAAAATCTAAAAGCCATAATGTTGGCCGAGAATATAGAAGAAAACACCGGGAAAAAAACCCTGACAAAATACTACCTCTTCAAGAGGTTAGACATTTCTTCCTCGGAGAGGAGAGTTGAGTTTCTTGTTTTTCTTTAAGTGGCTGTGAGATTCTGTCGATGGCTATGTTTCCCACTCCGGCTTCCATAGCCTCTCTCTCATCCTTTTCCCTCTTCTTTTCATCTATTGCCTGAGACTGAACAGCTTGGGTTGAAGGTTCCAGCAGCAGGGGACCTGCAGTGAGCCATGGATGACCGAGACATTCAGCAGCAGTTGGTCTCTTTTCAGGCACAAAATCGAGCAGCGGAACAAGAAAATCAGCCATGTCTTTGGCATCTTGTTCATTGAAGTCATACTTTTCTTGAAGCACTTTATTAAGAGGCCAAAAACGCAGACGGCGGATGTGCCTCAAATCCCCATGTCT
Organism: Cardiospermum halicacabum; assembly: GCA_031304145.1. Taxonomy (NCBI): domain Eukaryota; kingdom Viridiplantae; phylum Streptophyta; class Magnoliopsida; order Sapindales; family Sapindaceae; genus Cardiospermum; species Cardiospermum halicacabum. The sequence continues at coordinate 7,242,029 of CM062390.1, read as the reverse complement.
ATTGAAGAAATCACGGGAATATCGGCCACCTAATGCAATCTGTGAAAAGCAGTAGATCAGAAACTTGATTGAAGAAAATAGTATGAGATAGCTTATTGGCGTGTGCTCATTTTGAATATGTGCTAAAGCATATGAAGGTCATAGCAACGAGCAAGTAACGTGTAGTTCATGATCGGTAAAGTGTATGTCTTACCTTGCGTGGCATCATCCCTATAAGCTCCATCATCAATGCCAAGTGATCCTGCAGGTGAACACTAAAATGTTAATAAGAGACAAACAAAGCAGATGATCGAAGAGTCAATATTGATGGTATATAACTATATATATACTTTAGTGTAGACTATGAAGGATAAGGTACAATTACAATCAGTATTTTTATCCAGTGTTTGATATGCAAGAATGAAGGATATATTACAGGATGTCTTTCTACAGCTTCAACTTCACATTACTAGGAGCCAATTAAGTACACGGAATCAACAGAAGTAATCAAAAGTTAAAAAGTACAAAAAAGAGAAGAAACATAAGCAAACAAAAAAACCATAGTTAAGACTCCTTTTTCTTTTCTTCTCTCTACCGAAATTAATCAGACCATCATCACAACTGATGCATGTGAAGCGAACCACCGTATCTGATCTAACTTCAACAACACATGCACAATCGCTTGGGTTTAAATCATTAAACAAAGTATCATAAAATACATAACACTCCCTAACCATGACATGTCTAGTTAAATAGTATGGACTCTCATAATTGAGGAAGCAATGAGTTAAAGCATAGTTTACATAAGAGAGAAGATAAATGTTCTCACCTCATCCCTATCATAATTATCTCCACTGTGTGGATCGAAAAGAACATCGCCTGTGGCTAGCTCAAAGCAAATGCAAGCAAAAGACCATAAATCTGCTGAAGTTGAGTATTTTGCTCCAAGAAGAACCTCTGGACACCTATACTGCCTTGTCTGAATGTCATTTGTAAATTGTTTGTATGTCCAGCATGCATTTCCAAAATCCACCAGTTTGCATCTCAGATCAACTGAAGCTAAAAGCTTTTTCCTCGTTGAACGGCTAGGCCTTCTATTTTGGTTACCTTGGGAAGCATCCTTTACTGCACTCTTTGCAGAATCATCTTTAATGACAGAGCAGCTCTGTTGCCCATTTGAATTCCCATTGGATTTTCCATCAACACAAATATCTGGACTAGACGTTTTGGAATCCTCTCCATTCTCCTCAGAGGCTTCATTCCCTCCACCACTTTGAGCTGCCTTCTTCGCCTTCTTCCTGATCTTCTTCTTCTGATTTTTGGTCAGATCCCCGGATGCACTTTTGACATCATTTGAACCACTGGTCTCACTCACCTGAACATGATCCTTCTTCAAAGGAAGGATAACAGGTGCCCCTGATTTAACAGGATCCCTTGAAGGATCAATTTTAGACAAAAGTAACACATTCTCTGGCTTCAGATCAGTGTGAATAATTGATAGCTCATGATGCAAATAATCCAACCCCACTAAAATATGGAAACAAATTTGCTTAACCATATGCAATGGAATGCCTCTGTAATCACTATACTTAATAAGTGTCAAAAGATTATCCCCAAGATACTCAAAAACCATACACATATGCTGTCCATTTGGACCCAAATGCTTAAAATGATCCAAAAGCTTGACAACACACTTCTTATCATCAGGATCTCCATCCGCAATCTGCTTGAGAATCTTTATCTCATCCATCGCAGCCTCTGTGTAATTTTGAGCACTCTTCTGGACTTTCAAAGCTACATAACGCTACAAACAATAAATTTCTAACAATGTCAACAATATAAATAACAGTATCAAACAATGATCCCATAATTCAACATCTCAAACACCACTTTGTTCAAGGAAAATTACCACCTAAATAACAATTCATTCTATATCTAAAAATTTATAAGCTTTGCAGTCAAGTCTATATCAAACAATTTCTTTCTATAAATGGGCAAAAAAGAAATACTGTGAAACTTAAGACTTCTGCATATATCTCATCAAATTCATAAAAATTAAAACTTGAATATCAGAAACAGTCATCTAATCATACAACATATCTAATCAAAACTTTATAGATTCAGTCAATTCTTCAACTTTCATGGAACACAAACATAGCAAAAACAAAATAAAAGTATATTCGAATAATTAGAAACGAAACCATACAGAAGATTGAGTGTCTGAAGCGAGCCAAACAGTGGAGAAGTGGCCCCAACCGAGCTTAGAGAGGACAAGATAGCGACCATTCTTGAACGTATCTCCAATACGCACCGCATGGTATCCACCTCTCCTGTAATCCTCCGTTCCTTCGTCCTCCGATGAGTATTCGCTCATCTCGTTTTCTTCTTCTCTCTTCTTCTCCACTTCCGACATTTTCAACAACAACCCTATTTTCTGATCTTCTAGGGTTTCGATTAATTTAGACGGGTGTTGCTCACTTTGGTTGCGTCGTGGAAGTACTGATGATGAAATAGCTGTAGCAGTGGACTCTTGAATTGAAATAGCACAAAACTGTATTAGGGTTTCTATTTATTGGGTTACTTTTTCTTGTTTCGATTATGTGCGTGTTGCCGGGAAACTAGAGTAGAGTGATTGGGCTTCATTTGACAGCTGGAAATTGTATAACACGCGCTAAAGCTGAGCGTAGATTAGAATTGTCCAGGTTGTTTGTGGGGTACTGATGCTGACGTGGTCCCTGTGGGTCTGACATGGATTTTCAAATAACTATGCAAGGAAAAATAGCTTGTGGACTATTTTTTTAGTTATCAAAATCAAAACCCAATTCAAAATTTCTCGCTTTCCCGCCTGGAAAAGACAAAGCAAGTGAACGAAACGTCGTTCGTCGGATCAGATAAGGTTAACAACGCGTCGATATCGCCGTTAGAGAAGAGGAAGAAGCATCACTCGATTTGCAACTTGGTATCATCTTGCGTCTACTTCAGATTTATTTTTCGTTTGAATAGGTATGTTAGCATACAGATTTGAATCTCTGGTATCATCTTCTTGCTGCTTCAGCTCCTATTGTTGTCTTCGTTGTTTTGATATTCCTCTTGTTGGTATAATATGGTTACGTTTATGTTGATAAAACTATTAGGGTTTAAAATAATTGGTTGAATAACAGTGTGTTTGTAGAATTGGCATCAAATGTCGAAGTTTGAGTACCCAAAGCTTTCTATTCAAGAAATCATTTCAATATTAGCCGAGTCACAGATAGCAGCTGTGAGTGACAAGGATATCAAGCACCCTACTGCTGACTTCATTTGCGATCTCTACACCCGTCTCTTGGGCTATCTTGACCTTCTTCATGAGTGCGCTTTCCAAACTTTGCTTTTAAAATGTTGCTCATTAAGCATATGCGAGGTCTACTGTAAGGCTTAGGATTTGTATTTATGTTTAATTTTTCAGAGAAGACTACACGCAAATTGATTTTGATGTCTTGGAGCAGTTTGAAAACCCCGACAATCATTCTGGTTCAATCCCAATTATGACATTGTTCACTAGGGTAAAGGACGTGATTACCTCAATTCGTTGCCCAATGAAATTTACTTTCAAAGATCTGATAAAGCCAGATGGAGCTCGGTCTGAGTATTTTATCAGTGCAATTCTAAATTATTGTCTTCACAAGTAAGTTTCCAGATCCAAATCCAGTAGAGTTTTGCTGCCATGATGATTGTGCTTTTGTTGGTTAGAGAGTTAGATATTGATTTAAGATGAATACTTGATATTGAGTAAAGACATCATGGTAACTCAAACACTTTGCCAGAATTGATTGCTTGATTTCATGATGGGAACATTCACAGAATGAAATGTATTTTCTTGTATTGACTCTGCCTGCATTTGTTGTTCACGCAGTCTTACTTTGAATATGTTTGTTCTCAATATCAGAGACACAAAAATGGAACTTCTGCAGCCGGTAGTCGAGGATCTTAATAATCTTGATTCACAGCGGCAAGAATGGGATGATAAGACGGCCAAGGTATTGTAAGAAAAGTTTTGTTGCTTGTCAGTGAGTTTATGTTTTTAAGAACTATGTGCTTTTTAGTTGAATGCAGCATTGGCCGAATATAATGAAGCAAGAGAAAGGGAGTTACCTCTTGTACAAGAAATAGAGGCACAAGTTAAAGAATTGCGTCAAACCATTCAAGACCTCAACAAGCATCAAATGTCTCAGAGGACTACTATAAAAAAGCTGGAGAAGAAAATAGAAGAACAAGTAAAACAGGTAATGTTATGATCATCTAGTTCCATTTTGTTTGCCTTAATCTGATGATCAAACTTTGAGGAGGTGCTTAGTTTTCTATCAAGAGATGAAATGTACAGACTCTGTGATCAAGTGATAAATTATAAGGAGATAATAGTTTTACTGCAGCTTACATTTTATTGTGGGAATAAATTAATTGCTTACGCATTTGAGGCAATTATCTGCGGGCAAATGAACTGGGCTGTACAATACCACAACAGCTATAGTAGTTAGATGCTATAAGATTTAATGTTTTTGTGATTGATTGAAGTTTTTATTCATTTAAATTTTGCATACTGGCAAGTTTAGATGTAAGGGGTAGTTCTCATTGTTCAAGAGGTCACAGTTTGAATTCCCATTATTCACACTAAATGGAGAAGGATATTTGTTTATATTGTTGTGACTGAAATTTGCCTATAAAAAGTTTTCAGTTTTTTTTAGTTGTGGGTACTCATACATGTATTTGTTAGTTGTCATGCCATTCTTCATGTTTAGAGCATTACAAGTTCATAATTCTTGCACAGTTTTACTGGGTTATTATATTTCAGTATAATATAATGGATAGGTCATGTAGCTTAGCTATGGATAGGTGAATTATGGTGTTTGTTGGTCACATAAGTTCACAGGGCTTAGGCCTGAAGCTATGATTCACATGATATGTTGAAATTTGATCTCCATATATATTTGGAGTTATTCCTCTATCTATCTTTTACCGTTAAATATCACACAACTAATTTGTTACTATCCTAGTTTAATGTTGTATTTTGACTTAATTATCTGAATTTGGGATGGTTAGTGCTTGCACCAATGTGCAATTCATCTGTTCAGGTGTTCTATTTTTAGTTAATATTCCAAGTGTTGATATATCTCTTCTGTATTTATCCAGACTTCTCAGACTAAGTTTGACCTGCAACAAAGTGCCCAACTGAATGCAGATTTGCATTCAAAAATTGTTCAATCACCGGATAAATTGCAGGTATTATATTTATGCTTCATGCTTTATGGATGTTATGATACTTTTATCTTGACTGTACATTTAATGAAAATTTTAATTTCAAACTATACTGGCAACATGAGCTATTACGGTGCTTCTTTTTGTCAAATATAGAAATCCGTGATGCATTGATGATCTTCTAAAAGATGGATCACTCGCTTTTTCATTAGATGCTGTGTATTTTAAGGGTAAATGGTTATATAGTTTAGAGCATCTGATGCACTTTGGCATTGAGAGATATCCTTAAGCATCAGACAGGCCCTAGGCTGTAGTGATCACACTGATGCAATGTTTCCCACTCCAGTTCCAACTCTTTTACCCGGAAATGAGTATGACTGCCTAGAAGTTTACCAGAGGTTGGACATCACGTAGTCACTCTTAATGCTAATGAGTGAACCAATATCTCTTTGCTTCAAACCTGATACTTATATTGTTTGGTGAATAAAGAAACTGATGGATAAATACTCAAGAGTTTAAACAGATGATTCCAATGTCATCTCTTGACATTTGGAAAGAAAATGATAAAATCTTCAAATAGAAAATCTTCTGTGTTTTACTTGTTGGTTAGCCTCTCTTATGTTTGGTCAATTTGAACAGGGAGCCAATTATATGTTAATAAGTGACCGGTGTTTCTCATGCATTTAACTTCTTGTGATAACGAAACTCTAAGTAGAGTATTTTACTTTGTTGCAAATCATCTTTCGTATTTTAGTACTTACTCTTCATTCTTCTCTTTTAGAATTGTAAGTATATGCTTCCGTGTTTCTCTGATATTATAGTGGTTCAGTTGTGTTCTGTTATGTGCTTTCAGCATCCTGATTCTCTTTACCTGCCATGCATATGCATGGAACAGATTTTATGGCTTTATCTTCTCACGCATTCAATAATTTCTAAACTCTATATTATTGTGTGCCGCTGAGATGTTTGCTATGGCAGTAATTTGTTCTTTTATATTATGTTATTTTATTATTTGGCATTTAGTTAATGCTTCAATGTTTTCATGCTGTAAGAGGACTTTAGATGAAAAAAAATTGGCCAGGGAGGAGGCAAAGAATGCTGAAAGATCAGCAATGCAATCTTTCCACAACAAGAATGAAATGGTTGATGTTTATACAGAGGTAATTTGACTTGAACTATGTTAACCTTACATCCCTCCTTATTCCAATTTTTCTAACCTAGTATCTGCAAATTCTACTCTAGATTTGAAGTTTGCTCAACAATTTTCATTTATTTTTATGTTGATTCTGTTAGACTGCTAGACTCTGTGAACATATAAGATGAACAAGTGATAAGCTTGATTTGATTCACATTTCTATAAGTCCTTATTGAACTTGAAATGCTTTTGAAATCTGTGATATGTACTCAATTGTTTATCTGGTTCTAGGATTTCTATTTAGCCTATCTCCGTTCATGTGTAAATGCAAAATGCGAGAGAATGTATTTGTATCTTATATTGGAAGCTCAGATTGGACTGCTGTATTTTAATTAAAATTAATGGCACTTACATTGTTTCTGACTTGTGTGGACCAGGAGCTAACTGATCTTAGGAAAACAAACAAGAACAACTGGATTATATTCATATTGCATATTATGATGATTTTGAAAAGCTTTCCTTCTGTTTCTCAACTTATTACATGTTCTTTGTATTTACTTCTTTCTGGGTGAACTAGTCCACTGCAAATTTAAGTTGCAGGCAACATGAATCCACATACAATAATAGAACAAAATTTTCCTAGCTTTATTTGTGTTGCAAGGATTGTTCGGAATTGGTTGGTAGCTGAATTATTGATTTGTATTACCCTACAGGCTTTAGAAAAAATGACGGAGCACTTTGCTCAGATGCAAGCTTTATCTGAACAGGTATGCATGTATAGCATTCTCATCATTTTTACTTTATTCATCAAGCAGAATTATTCTATAATTCAGATGTGATATTGTTACCTAACTTTGCAATTTTTCCAGGAGCATTTGTGTTATTTATTGGATTACATTGTTGAATTTGTTTAAAATATAAACTAATCTGACTTTGCAATGAAATGTTTCACAACCCAAATTTCATCACTATTAATTCTCACACTTCCTCTAGATGAACTCTGCCAAATCCATTGAAAGAGATTATAATGCGTTGAAAGTGAAATACAATGAAGATGTGGTGCTAGATAAATCACTAGAGGCCAAAGAGGTCGATCGACGGAGCAAAGGTAGGCCTTTATAGTGGCTATATTGAGTAATCATTAGTTACCTCTATGACCTTCTTTGGGACTTAAACTTTCTTTTCCCTTCAGTGGAAAAATTGGATGAACTGAGAAAGCAATTAGAAAGAGAAAAAAGTCTTAAGTTTGAAGAGAGTGCCAAAGAAATGGATAAGGTAAAGCTTGACTTGGAATCTAGGAGGCGTGACCTCGAAGCAAGGCAAAGAGAAGTTGAAGCTGTACTTGCAAAGGTACATTGTGCGTCTGTGATTTTTCACACCAACACACCTATCATTTAGATGTTAAAATGTCTGAGTTTTTCATCTGTTAAATTGACAGGTGAATGCCAATAATTCAGAGACCATGTCTAGAAAAGAAGCTGGAGCAGCCAAAGTGCAAGAGTTGGAGTATAAAGCTGAAGAGGTCGTGATGCAGGTACCTATTTATCTATTTGTTCATCTTCAATTCAATCCTGTAAGATATGGCTATTGTCCTCTGCTCTACAAACTAGAATCAAAAGTAGCCTAATGAACAGAAGATTTCTGGTTTTACATCTTTTATAATCATTTCATTTGATTGCTCCCTTGTTTCCATTAAGTAGGCCAATATTCTTTTGATGTTTATTTGGTTCTTATTCTTAACATTAGTTCTCTTATTTGATTCATGGCAATATTTGCAGTTTCAGCAATACATTAAACCTCTTACTCGGTGTATGGCTGAAGCTGGATTTGAGGCTGAAGTTGCTTAAAACGTGTAACGGCGCTTGGATTCTGTTTTAAAGCCAGCTTATGGCTGCCTTTCAGTTATATATTTGTTTCTTTATTTTATGTTGTTTTTACCAAAACTCGTGGGCTCTGAACCTAATGAGCTTGATGAAACCTCAGATTCTACCGAGCTTATGAGGGCCTCATTCAATTCAAGTTTGGTTTTCAGATAGTATAAACCAATTCAAGTTTCCAAACTTCTCATGTTATATAAGAGGCTGAATTTTCTTCTCATAAGAAAACAGACAGGCTCGATAAGAAAGGCCCTATGCAAAATAGTCTTGCTAATTCAAATAAATAGATCAGTGGAAAAAAAAAGTAAAAATAAATAGATAAATAAAAATGAGAGGCCCAATGGAAAATAGTCCAGATATTTTTAAAATGAAAGAAAAAAAATAATAATAAGAGACTGAATTTTCTTCTAGTAAGAAGACAGCCAGGCTTAATAAGAAAGGCCCTATCAAAAAAGTCCAAATATAGTTAAATAAAATAATTAAAAATAAAAAAGATTGGGGTGAGAGAGGCTCGAACTCTCGACCTCAGGATCACTCAGAAGCTATGAGACCTACGCGCTAGCCAACTGCGCCACCACCCCAATGATGTTAAAACTGGTAACAGAATATAAAAGACATTTTTTTCTTAATTTTATAGAAGTATTATTTAAGTAGCTAGTTAGGCTTATTTAAATATTTGAAATATTTATTTTTATAAATTAAAAAGTAAGGAAAACAACTTAACTACAAATAAATTTATAAAATTACACTTTTATTACTTTATATAAATGTAATAATTTAAAAAATATAATCTAAATTTCTAGAACAATATTTATGGTAATGGATTATTAGCTGAACAAAAATCCAATACAGTGAAAACTTTAAATAGAAGTAATAAAATTTATAGATAAAATATATAAAATTTCATTTTAAAAAATCGCATAGAGTACAGCCCTCGTGGATCCATACTAGTTGTTATAAAGCACAATCATACAAAACCCACTTCAGTTAGAGAACCAACCAAATCTTAAACATACCTACAATATGAACTATTTTAATGTATAAAAAAAGATTAAATTTGGCATCTTTAAGGGGCACAAATCATCATCAAAACAATTTGGACCCACTTTGTATTTTTTTTATAGAATATCTCTATTCATTTCATATGCGTTGATAAAGTCACTGGACATCAAGAAACTATTTTTCTGTTGTACTTTATTTCTTTTTAATATTGACAAGAGATGTTATTGAATCGATTTCTTTTTATAGATCCGACAGAGCATGTGAGGGACCAATACGAGGTTGGAAACTCCTTCCTCTGCAAGTTGATTTGTCCCCACCACACCAGACCACAACTTTCTCTTTGGAAACTCCTTCCTCTGCAAGTTGATTTGTCCCCACCACACCAGACCACAACTTTCTCTTTATTTAGACGCGGATGAAATCGGTTTTATTCTATTAGTCAATTACCATTTTACCCTACATTTATATATAGTTTTAAAAATTAATTTTGAACCGAAGAGATAAATGCCAATCGCGCTCCTATAGCTAGCTTATTGTATTTGTATTCGACCTAAATAATTCTTTATATTTGGATTTATTATTAATTTTCACCTCATTCAATTTATATCAATTTGTAGTATGATAAGTACGTGCTTGACTTGAATATAATATGAATAAAATAAAAAAAAAAATCTAAAAAGTTATAATATTTTTATTATATATATATTTAGTGTCTATGGTCTTCATTTCATTATTTGATCCATATATATAATTCATAATATATATATAAATATGTGAAAAACTATAATTTTGAAGTGATTAATTTTAAAAAATAAATTTATATTTGTATTAATAACCATTTCCATCAAATTACCACATCGAGTTGATGAAATAAAAATTATAAAAATATAATAATATAATAAAATGTCTAAATTAAATATAAACAAAAGTTTTTATATAAATAAGTTAATATATAAAATAAGATAAAATAATTAGAATAATAATAATAATAATAATTCAACAAGTTAAAGAAGAGATGGATTTAAGAGGAAGTTGTCTTCATCAAGCGAACATGTGATGGGAGCGTATGATATGTAATGTGAATGCAATTAGTCATCCATGGTATACATAATATTGCGTTTCTCTGGTAAATACATTAGCTAAAGGGATTATACATATGGAATTTTTTTTTTCTATAAAAAGTTTACTATATATTATAAACCAAAAGTTTACTAAATTAAAATTTGATTTTCATTTTATATATAACTGTCATCTAATTTATAAACGGGTAAACATAAATCACAGAAACATCCATGAATTGTAAAATTTCAGAGTATTTTAGAAAATTTGAAAAATTAAATTTTTAAAAATCCATTTTTTATTATATTTTTAAAACATATCTATTATTATATTTTGAATTTCAAAAATAACATGTGAGAGAATTTTCAGTTATTTTATATATATATAAAGTACAAAGAATAAGGAGTGGTAAATGATGCATATAGGGAAAAGCAATGCAAAAGTTGTCCATCCCATAATAATAAATTTTGGATCTTTATAGTAAATGATGTATATATAAAGACAAAGTAACACTTAAAATTTAAATTAGTAGGACCACTTTTACTCACAAATTTAATTTTAATTCTATTAATTTGACTTTTGATTTTTTTTCTTTTTCAATTTTTAACTAAAAATTAATTTGTAAGATGAATATATGAATTTTTAATATATATATATATCATATCATCTTATGGATTAATTTAAAAAAAAAAAACTAACAATGAATAGTAAAATAATAAAATAGAATTTTTTTGAAAAAAATAAATATTTTTAAAATATAAATAACATTTTAAATTTGGTGAAAATTGATTTTTTCTTTGAAAGTTGAAGTTGATACGAACATCCACGTAAAAGGAAAAAAAAAAAAACCATTCATTTGATTTTCTCTAGTACTACATTCCAACGTACATCCCTGGCATTTAAAAGTCTCTGCTTACGCGCTTTTCACCCAATACGAAATTAATGGAAACTGCACACGAAGACAAAGTGGTGATATGCGGATGTGTTTGCCTTTTTGGTCGAGTGTTACGTGGTGGATTCTCAATGGTTTCTCTACTTTTCGTTGCATCATTACCTATACAAATTCTACTCTACCTCTACCCCACCAAAACAACGTAATTAATACTACTACACGACAAAATGCGGACAAATGATTAATTATAGTATCAAATCAGTGTTAAGGCAAGACACTAATCACTAGTTAAATTAAATTAAAGGCATGGGAAACACCGCTTGTGATGATTGAAGCCGCCGCCTGAATACAAATCGGTTTTAATTTGATGAGAAAACACATCAAGGCAGAGGGAGAGGCCGAGAGATTCGATTTGACACGTCCTTTTTTCTGTTTTTTTTTTCTAGTGGGACCCTCCACATTTCACACTCACTGCACATCTACACACCTGCAACTGCCTCTGCAACTGCTTGCACGTATCCCCTCCACGCCCTCCTCGTCTCAGCCGATTACGTGGAGTTGGTGCGTGGGCCCACTTCTGTGAATTTCTTTCATTTAAATGATGTATTTGCCCTTCGCGTTTTGTCTTCTGACTTTCCTCGAAGTTTTTCAATTTCATTTCCTTAGCCTGTAAGGAAGAAGAGAGAGATTCCAATATATGGCAAGTATGGAAGGTGTCCCCAGATGGGTTTTGAATAAATACATTCCAAAATTGATTCTTTCTGTTTTACTCACATTTTCAGGATTTACATATTTATATAAAAGGAATGTAATTAATATATTAACATTTGAGTGAACTGAGTTAAAATTAAATATTTATAAATAATGTGGTGTTTATAAATGAAAATGTATTTAAATAAATAATAATTAATCGATAATTTAAAAATATATAATTTTAATAAAAAAATTAATTTTAAATTAAATATTTTAAAAATTTTAATTAAAAATAATAATTCGTTTTATATTAAAGTTATGTATTTATATTTTAATTTTTTTTTATTAAAACAATAAAATTTTAATTAATAGTTTGTAATTTTTATTTAAATATATATTTATATTTTCTAAAAAAAAGGTTATAATAAAATTTGAGAATTAAAAAATATATATATATATTTATTGTTAATATTTTAAATAGTGTATAATATTTTAATTATATGTTAAATATATATAACTTTTATTAAATTCTATATTATAATTTTTTAACATTTAATGTAAAATTATTTTTTGAATATTAATTCATAAACAATTAATATTAACTCCAAAAAATTAAATATAATATTATTTCGATTTATAATAATTTACCATTGTAATTATTCACTATTCTTATTCTTAATATACTTTATATTTTATTTGAAAATTAAAAATTAATATATATTAATAATATAATTTAAAAATAAATATAAAAATACTATTTTTAAGCTTTTTAAAATTTAATAATTATTTTTATGAGCTATTTAAATTTATATATTTTTATTTTATTAGTATCATTAAAAATTTTTAAATTTATTTATTTATATTAATATTCAAAATCTCAAAATCGATAAAATTTTAATATAACATAATCACAAGTAAATTGTGTCTTTTAATTTAAAGTTTAAATTATATAAATATTTATTTATTTTTAAAATTTTTATTTTATTAATATGGTAGATTTTCTCCCTAAATTTTATCATTGATTTTACTAGAATTATTATAGATTTTGATCCCTAATTAAACGGATTATAAAAAAATAAAGAATTTATCATCTTAAAAATTGAATCCAAAGAAGGGGCAAAACCGTAAAAGTAAATATTAAATCTATTATTATTTATTTCCACGTCAAATAGTTTCTCAAGGCCGAATCATTGTCTTTCATCTTCCAGTGGGACCGTGCTGCACACTCATACCTTACATGCTTATATAAATACTCGTCTCTAACATTTGACTTTCATTCTCTCACACTCTCGTTCCACATCTCATTGTATACTCGCTTGTGTGTTACTGCTCACTCATCTCAAAATGTCGTCCAATCGCCGTGGCGGTGGGGGTGGAGGCCGCCGGCCTGCACCATCTCAACGTGGTGGAGCTGCTCCTCGCGGTGGCGGCGGAGGAGGTAGAGGCTCGTTCACCGGTGGGTCTCAAGCGTCCGGATCAACTTGGCCCTTTGCTCCGGCTCCTGTTGCTGCTCAAACTCCGGCACCTGTTGCTCCAACTCCTACTCCGGCTCCTGTTGCTCCACCTCCGGCAACCTCTTCTGCCGTACCGGCTTCTCATGCACTGGTTAGTCAGGAACTTGCGTCTAAACTGACCTTAGGAGACACAAGCCGTCCTGAGTCATCAAAGTCATGGAGACCACCGCAAAGGCCTAATTTTGGTACGGCCGGGAAGAAATGCATGGTTAAAGCCAATCACTTCATGGTCCAGGTTGCTGATCGTGACATGCACCACTACGATGTATGATAGTCTCTCTACAATATGCTTTTGTTTCTGGTTGTTCTGAATATTTTCATCACATATAGTCTTTGATGAATATTTTCTGTGAGTTTTAAGTTTGGTTTACCTAACATTATATTTTGAAATCTCACACTAATTTGTGATTGTGGTTCAGTTTGCATGTTTTTTTTTTTTTTTTTTCTTGGAATGAGATTGTAAATAGAGATTTTTCTATTGCTTTTGAAATATTATATTGTATGATTTTATTTGTTTTCTTGTAACCTTACATAGTTGTTGTATAATTTAGGTGGCAATTACTCCCGAAATCACATCAAAAAGAGTTAACAGAGATGTGATGGCTCAGTTAACTAAGATGTATGGAGAAACACATTTGGGCAAAAGAATTCCTGCCTATGATGGTAGGAAGAGTTTGTATACAGCTGGGGCATTGCCTTTTGAATCGAGGGACTTTGTGGTTGAGCTTGATAAGGATCTGCGGGATGGCTCCGGCTCTTCCTCTGGCTCTTCCTCCAATCCGAGGTAATTCATGTCCTAAGCTCTTAAATATCTTCTCATTGCAGGATTTAAGGTATTAACATTTTGTGGTGTTCTCTAATCAGAAAAGAGAGGAAATTTAAAGTTGCAATCAAATTGGCATCTAAGCCAGATTTGCATACTTTACGACTCTTCTTAAATGACAGATACAGGGATTGTCCTCAAGAAGTTATTCAAGTCCTAGATGTTGTTCTTAGAGCCACACCATATTCCAAGTACTATAAGACTTGCTTAATTGTTTTTATGATTGTTTGTTGTTAGCTGAGGAATGATATGTGAAGGATTTTTCTTTTGTAGGTATGTGGATGTTGGGAGGTCATTTTACTCACCTCATCTGGGAGAAAGAGGTAGAGGTGAACTCGGGAGTGGAATTGAATTTTGGCGTGGCTTTTATCAAAGCCTTCGCCCAACCCAGATGGGCCTTTCTTTTAATACCGGTAATGTGTCCTTTCATTGAGTTTTTACTAAGCCCTTTTGTATTGAAAATGTATATTTTTTTTGTTCACTTCTGTATTCTAAAGTGAGAATTGTTTGCAGACACATCTGCCCGAGGGTTCTACGAGCCTATTTTAGTCACTGAATTTATTCAAAAGCACACGAACATCAGAAGCTTGTTGAATCCCCTACTTGATCATGACCGTGTCAAGGTGTAGCTTGTTTCTACTTTATTTTCTCCATTTCTCTTTGTTTGGCCACATTAGTGTTTCATTGGCTTGGTGTTTCATACATTATTATGATGTAAACCTGTAATTGATCTATTATTTTGGAAAATATGTCTGTTTAGAAAATTGACTTGTGCATTTTTCTCTATGTACCTTCTTAGGTCAAAAAGGCATTGAAGGGATTAAAAGTGCAAGTGAGTCATGTGAATTATGTTAGAAGTTACAAGATAACTGGAATTTCAAGTCAACCCTTGAGCGAGTTGACGTAAGTCTATATAGATTTATATTCATATGTTCCAATGCACATATTTTCAGAAGCTAATTGGCATGGTATGGAACTATGGATATGTAATTCTATTTTAAGTTTTTGGTGGGGAGAGTTTATAATGCCATTGATCCAGTTGATGCTAAGTGATTGCATTTCTGAGTTTTGGTTTGCATGATATTCTAACTTAATTCTTTTTTTACAACTCATTAACTTGATGTGCAATTTTTTCTATTAAATGAAAAATATATTGTTTCTTGTGCCATGTTTGCTTGTCTTTTGTAGCTTTTTCTATATCCTACAGTTAAAAATTGTTTTATTGTTAACCTTTAGTAATATGTGAACGATATATATTGAGCACTATTTGAAATTAAAAATTAAGATATCAAATGGAAGAGTATCATATTGAATGAGTATTTGTTTTAATTTTGAATTTGAGCCTATTTTTGTTAATGATTTCAATTTGTATATAGATTTACTCTGGATGATAAAGTCACAAGAAAGTTTGTGATTCAGTATTACCGTGAGAAGTATAATATTGCACTAAAATATCCTGCATTGCCTGCACTTCAAGCTGGGAGTGAATCAAGACCCGTCTATTTACCTATGGAGGTATCTATTTAGTATATAAATGACGTTGAAATTTTGTTGAGGACATGCTTTTGGACATGTCTGTTAAAATTACATTTTTTTTTTCTTTGAACAGCTTTGTAAAATTGTGGAAGGGCAGAGATTTGCTAAGAAACTTAATGAAACTCAAGTAGCTGCATTGCTGAGAGAAACATGTCAACGGCCATTTGAAAGGGAAAATAACATTAAAAAGGTAGGGTTTTGCTTTAATTTGTTTTGGTGGAGGCCCACATCTAACAGTTTCTGCGTGTGTAGGTAAATGTATGTTATGATTATGATTCTGAAGCTCATGATTTGTTGATTTATTTATGTTGAGGTGTCAACAGATGGTATTGGCTAATAGTTACAGTCAAGATAGGGTGACTGCTGAGTTTGGTATTCGGGTTCAAGAAAATCTTACAATGTGCGAGGCTCGGGTCTTGCCATCTCCGCAGGTAGGTTATCATGTGCTGGCATTTATCTCTTGCTTTTTGTTTTTAACTTATCATGTGCTGCCATTGCAGCTTAACTACCATGAAACTGGGCGAGAAGCTAGGGTGTATCCTACCTTAGGGCAATGGAATATGATTAACAAGGTGATACTATCAGTTTTTAGAATGTATCTCTGGTTATACATTCCTTTCTAATTAGTACACAAGATATTCCATATTCACTAACCCTTCTCTTTGTTTGCATTCCATGAAACTTTTTATTTATTGGATTATGTTTTAATTTCTTGCTTGCTTATATATTATTTGTTACATGTGGGTGTGTTATGTTTGCTTTTCCGGAACTCTAGAAAAGAGAATTTAAATGAGATGTCAAAGATGTCAACTTTTTCTCAAAACGAATCATTTTCTCTGTTTTCTTCAATAATTATCCTTATCTTCTTTACCAAATGCTTATAATCATACATAAGTTTTTGATAGCTCTCTTGTCTATTTATTTTGTAGAGAATGATCAACGGTGGCAGAGTTGACTATTGGGCGTGTGTTTGCTTTTCTACATATACCAAACGAGATCAACTACTGCAGTTCTGTAGTCAGTTGTCAAGCATGTGCAGCAGTAAAGGAATGGTAAGAATGATCTTTGCATTTATGTGAGCATTGAGGTTGCTTCCTTCTATTTACTTGACCAATTTATCTTTCCAGGTTTTCAACCCGAATCCTGTGATTCCTCCAACTTTTTCAAATGCCAATCAAATAGAGAGGGCTTTGGCAGATGTTCATCACCGCGTTACTGCTGAAATTGCAAGAAAAGGTCGAGCGGATCAGCAGCTTCAGCTGTTGCTGGTGATTTTGCCTGATGCTAATGGACATTATGGTGAGTAGCAATTCATTTATACATTTTTGAGTATTAGTTTTTTTATTTTATTTTATTTTATTTTTTTGTTTTTTTAATTTTTTATTTTTTTTATTTACTTGTTATCTTCTTAATGTTGGCAGGGAGAATAAAGCGTGCTTGTGAAATTGATTTGGGAATCGTCTCCCAATGCTGTAAGCCTAAGCATGTTACCAGGGTTAATCCACAATATCTTGAAAATGTCTCTCTGAAAATTAATGTGAAGGTTGGTAGTGTTCCTTCCAACGCTTAGGTTAAATTTTTAATGGTGGGAGGATGTTAGATATTAAAACAATAGGGTGGATAGAGTGACAAGAAGTCTGCTCACTTGAGGAACAAGGAAACTCAGTGACAGGCTTTTGTCTTTCCACTATCAAAGCCCTTAAGTTTTGGAATTCTGTGGTTGTGAAGTTTTAGTTGCCTTATTTGACGCATAGGTTGGTGGAAGTAACACGGTGCTCAATGATGCTATTATGAGAAGAATTCCTCTTGTTTCGGAACATCCTACAATTATATTTGGTGCAGATGTGACGCACCCGCAACCTGGAGAAGACAGTAGCCCATCAATAGCAGCAGTATGTTTTCCCCTCATACGAACAATATATATATATATATATATATATAGATATATATATATATAGATAGATAGATATTATCAAATCCTTTATGTAGTGTTGATGGTTTCAACTTACGCAGGTAGTGGCTTCTATGGACTGGCCGCAAGTAACCACGTATAGAGGTATTGTTTCTGCTCAGTCTCATCGCGTTGAAATTATCAAGGATCTGTACACTAGAAATGAGGATGCTGAGAAAGGTGTGGTGCATGGGGGAATGATTAGGTAAGGAGTTAATTTTCCCATTGAAGAAATATGGCTGTATTCTAGTTTGTCATAACTATAGTTAATGTATTCCCACCAACAGGGAATTACTTCGGGCATTTAAGATTTCTTGTGGACAAAAACCTCTAAGGATTATTTTCTACAGGTGAAGTTGTATTTATTAATTTAATTCTTTTTAGCAGCATATCACAGTACTAACTTTATATTTCATTTGTGTCAGAGATGGTGTAAGTGAAGGTCAATTCGGTTCGGTTCTGATGAATGAAGTGATTGCAATTCGAAAGGTAAGATGTGTTACTTTCCAACACTAATGTACTAACTATCATTTCAGGGCAGTAATTGGACTCCATTTTAATGCTGAGTGATTTGACTTATTTATGTTCAATGAAAATGCATTTGTGTTACGCCTGACCTATTTATGTTAGTTCACGGAGACCTGCTATGTTGGTACAGTCTATTACTTACTGTTGTTCACGGCTCTCATATGTTGAACTATTTCATTCTAGGCTTGTGCTTCTCTAGAGGATAATTACCAGCCTCCAATTACCTTTGTTGTGGTACAGAAGAGGCATCATACACGCCTCTTCCCTGCAGATCATGGAAATCGTCAATGGACTGATAAGAGTGGCAACATATTGCCAGGTTTTGAGTTTTATTTTGTAATTTGTCATCATGTTCCGTGTTTGTAGGCACTATTCTGTGTTTGTGTTAATTTGTTAATAAAACTTGTATTACATAGGTACCGTTGTGGACACTTCAATTTGTCATCCTACTGAGTTCGACTTTTACCTGAATAGTCATGCTGGAATTAAGGTAATCCAATTAAGATGGTTAAAATTGTGTTGGAGTGGCAGCTGATTTATGTATTGAAGTTTTGTGTAATATTTTTGTCAACTGTATGGAATGGCATTCAGGGAACCAGTCGACCAACTCATTACCATGTGCTGCATGATGAGAACGGCTTTAAAGCAGATCAATTGCAAATTCTTACAAACAACTTATGCTATACGTAAGTGCTTTTCGTTTAAAATTTGCCTGAACCCAAGTATATTAATTATACTGATTTTGTATTCATTTTCAGGTATGCTAGGTGTACTCGAGCAGTTTCCATAGGTTTGATGCCTTTCCCTATTAGATCATGAGTTTGTGTTTTCATTTCTCCAGAGCTTGCTTTAACTTTTTTTATTTTGCAGTGCCTCCTGCTTATTACGCACATTTACTTGCATTCCGAGCCCGTTATTATATAGAGGGTGAATATTCTGATGCTGGCTCGTCGAGTGGTACCAGGGCAAGCAAGGAGAATGCTCCGGAGAAGAAGCCGATGATGCTGCCATCGATCAAAGAAAATGTGAAGACTGTCATGTTCTATTGCTGAACTGGCCTTTACTTTTCAAGTTAGGATTTTCTTTTGCGGATACTAGTAGGAGGTTTCAGACTGACTTCGAATGCTATTTTCTATGGTTTTGCTTATGAATTTACCCAAACTGATCCTAATGTTATTTTCTACTATGTTTTTGCTTATGAATTACACAAACCGATCCTAATGTTATTTTCTATGGATTTGCTTATGAATCACGCAGTCTGATCTGCAGACATATCTTTCTATTTTATGTTAAGTCGATATGATGCCCTATTCTTGCTTATATTACAAAGTTGGTGATTTCCCTTACATTCCAAATTTGAAAGGAAACCAACCACATTAGAATCTGAAGTCTGAAAAAAAGTTTATTAGGAAACATTCTATTTCTATCATCAAAACTGTGTAAAAACTATGCTCGCTATCAGATTTCTAAATGTTATAGAACCATAACACTGCCAATCGTAAATGCATTAACAAGTAAAGCTAACAAGCTTTGCAGTATCAACTTCTGTGGCAGTGCATATGGAGCTGCTGCATTTTCCTTCAGCTTGTCATTAATTTTTGTAGCGCTTTTTTTAGTTGCGTCTGCAATTGCAGTGAAATTAATCGGAATAGGATTTGAACCTGTAGGAAAATTTCACAATGATGAATAGGTAGAAAGTGTATAAACATGGTATTTGAATTCCATTAGAAATATGGACTTACAGTTGAAGTTTGTCCATCCGATTCTTTGAGTATCCAAATCATACATGAAGATTTTATCTCTTAGAGCTAGATCTGTGAGGAAAAAACACACACACACAGACATCATTGAAAAATGAAAAATCTAGAAAGTGAGTGCAAGTGCATGTGTCAAGTTTGGAGCAAATATTACCTCCTAAAATTATTGGACCATCTATTTCCAAGAAGCCAATGCACCAAACTCCAGCACTACCCTGAAACAATAAGCAAAACACATATCAAACTATAGTTCATGACAATACAAATTAAAATTAACAAGAGCCAGAACATGAATAGGGAAATCACATTAGAACTCTGTTGAATAAGATAGTCATAAGGAGTCAAATTCAACATAGCTCCACCAGAAAAGTTGAAAGTAACGTTAGGAAATATCTTTGCAACACTGAAAAAGTAAACACAAATTGAAATTAATAAATCACAATCATCTTTGAAGACACAGCTATCAGTGAATTGAGATAAACCTGGAGTTGACACTAAAACAATCAAAGTCACCAGAATCGACAGGCTGCGCAGACTTTGAAGCAAAGCTTGTAATCTGTACAGTAATAGACAACATTACATAAGCTGAATTCTGTCAAAGGATATGCATGATGGGTTGCATAAACTTACAGCATGAATGAGAGGATCATAGGCTTGTTGAGAAATGTAGGCTAAAGTCGTTCCACTATCAATTATGGTTCCTGAGCTGTCTGTTGTCGCGAATACTGATGATTCAATGGACAGTGTTTTGTTGTTCACTGTAATGTTCTGTAGTTCCAAATTATAATGAGGTCTGAAATTGTAAATGCAAGTTTCTAGCATTAGATATCTAACACTATTAGCTTCATATCATATTATACATGACAATACATACTGTGAAGGGACAAGTGGTGAATATGTGAGATTATTTGGTTGTTGAAGCTGACCAAAAGCCAATGTACCACCACCAACAACGCTTCCTTTGAAGCAATGAGAGAACACTCTTGGTGTAATTCCTTGTGAGGAAAGTTGTGAAATCAAAGACAGATTCTGTGGTCCCATTCCGAAAATACCATCAGCTGCTCTATCAGACTTCTTCAAGTCTCCATCCACAGCAGAGCTACATCTGCTTCAATTCAAACAATAAAATACAAAAGAACTTTAATCTAATCTCAATCGAATTGGAATAAACTACATTCACATTTCTTATCAGCTTAGCTCACCCGAACATCATTTGAGCAGATGAATTAGAAGAGAGATTAAGACGTAACAGATCTTGAATGTAATAACCAGAAGCCTTGCTGCCATCTGCATATTGAAAAGTGTAATTGCAAGGACTGTCTGAACCGACACAGCTAGAATCACCTGTCTGAAACCCCAAACTGCATTTTTGGTCAGTGCAAGTTATTTTGGAAGCTGTTGATGAGTTTCCAGGATCAAAGAAATTCAGTTGAAACTGTATAAATAAAATAATAAACCAAATCAAAATTCCTCCTATATAACAAAAAAGAAGAAAGAAAGAATTGAATTTACTTGAAGTTGAGTGGAAGTTGCACAACCAGTACAGTTATTGCAATTGACCCAAACAACATGGCTTCCTGTGTCTATTTGGACATTGAATTCTTGTGGTGGAGATCCCAGCTGCACTTTTGCGCAATAAAGCCTGAACAGCTTAATATGAATTTGTTAATTTTTTATTTTATTTTTGATTTGATTTATATGTTATTATTACTATTACTAACCCCATGGTGCCTGCAAGAGGGTATTGAACAACATCACTAATATTTGTTGACTGCAAAAATCTTCCATGTCTTACTCTGTCACGACTCATTACTTCTCTTAATTTCATCTTTTCACCGGTCGGAAACGCACGTTCCAGCTTCATTGTCGTCGGAAACTGACATTGCACCGCCGCGAAAGGCAGCAAAATAACCGCTAACATCAACCTCATCGTCGCCAAAGCCATTTGAAATGTAAATGAGAGAGAGACTGTCATGTATGGCGGGTTTGATGGAGATGTATGATTTAATTTATTTTGACGGGATGGAGATAGATGAAGAGAGATTCAACAGGAGAATTTTATGTTGTGTTTGTGGTAGTGAACTTTGTAAGCTGTTTTTGATACATTTGAAACATTTCCAACTTTTTCTTCTTTGGTTCCATGTTCAGTAGAGCATTTGTTTCGCAGTATTTCTAGAAAATCTAGGTTGCTGTCTTGTGGTGTGGAAAATAGAAACTACAGAGTTTATCATATAAATTTGCCACATATCTAACACTTTTTACACGTGTCGTTCAGGTAATGCCTATCTTCTCGTGCAATGGACAATTTCCAAGTACAACATTTTACTTCATAATAAATAACCACCATGTCTGTAAGACAAACAACCATATCCACCAAAGTGTTGAGTTGTACAGCGGATAAACAAATCAACATCAACACAGCATCTACTTCAACTTTGTTCATCTCTGCTTCACTTTCACGCCAGATTACTCAATAACACATTACAAAGAAAGAAGAGACATACACACTGAAGATTTCTGTATAAGTAAAATTATGTATTCAACCATGAAACCTGTAAATTTACAACACTGCCAATCAATGAAGCAATTTCTAATAGCAGAAAACTGTAAATGTCTGTCTGCTACATTGCTAATGACAGATACATATATGGAAATGAAAAACAACCACACTAAGATCGATCCAAACTGCTAATAACGATGTGGATCATCAGCCAATTGCTATAATTAATATAAATCACCTACTGATATACATTCAGTGTGAAAAATGTGGAATCAGATTGGTTCTTGCTACAAGACCACAGTCGTGCTAAGAATTAATATGTTAAGAAGATAGGTAAGCAAGCTTTTCCATATTAACATTTGAGGTATGTATCGAGATGCATTATCATTACTTAGCTGACCAGCATTGACGAACTCACTTTTACCGGTTCTTGAAGCTGTGGAAACATTGACGGACATGGCACCTAATAATAGGGTAAATTTAGGAATATATTATGATTATATATTTGTATGGAAACATGACTGAGATGAGAAGCAAAATCAATTGCTACTTACAGTCATAGTTTACCCATCCGATTCTTTGAGCATCCAGATCGTAAACAAAAATTTTGTCTTTCAAAACTAGATCTGCAAAAACAACAATGGGGAGGATTTTAATATGACTATGATAGATCATATATAATGTTAATCATGAATATGTACACATGATTGATAGATAGATAACATGCTGGAGGGTCACAAATATCCACCTCTTTTTTTTCCCACTCCTACTTGGATATAAAGAGAGATATTTTACAATAATATTGCACAAATCTAAGAAGCGCATGAGATATATAGGGATAATGACTTCAATTTATGATTCAGATATTGAGACCGATTTGTTTCACTCCACTTCTCAAGTCCAAGGAAACAGTTAAAAACTAGAACATAGAGACATAATACATCCCCATCAAATCATTGTAATGTGAGGAAAAAACGATGTAATAATATTAAAAACTGATATAAGTCATTCGACCAAAAAAATATGAGCTCCAAAAAATTATAAGCAGGAACAGACATGTTCTCAATTGAATGCAATTACCTCCTAAAATTGTTTGACCAGAGATCTTCTGAAAGCCAATGCACCAAACAGATGCACCACCCTGTACCAAAAAAAAAAAAAAATCAGTCAGGTTAGAGATCTTACAAATGTTTTGATCATTATAAACTTGTATAAAGAAGTACTTCAGTTGTACTGTACTGAAGAAATAGTAAAGCAACCTTGCAAGTGAAACTGGAAAATATTTATCTACAGGGAAACAAAAATGTTCTAGAGGTTCTAAAATAAAATTCAACATGCGTTCCAGACACTCAAATAAAGATGAATTTGAAAATGAAAAGGTTTTGGGGTTCCAGCACAGAAGCAAGACATGAAATGCTTTCATCATTAACCCAAATCAAGGTGTTTAGTTATAAAATGCAAATAAAGAAAATGACACAAATAAAATGAGTGCAATACAGATAGGGGATTGCAGAAAACAGGATTCAAGAATATAAAAGTTAATAGGGTAATCAACGTGATTTTATCAAGTCATGTCTTGCATCTCAATGAGTGGCTAAAGCAATCTACATTTTGTAAAATTTAAATACATAATGTTTTCCACTAAACTCCAGTATTATTTATGCTCTAAAAGCATTAAAAACTAGTAAGCAAACCAAGAGCATATACATAAATTGGCATGAGTGGCTGTGTGCTATGATATGAGGTATAAATATATCAAGCTTAGCAACTCACGATAGAATTCTGCTGTACAAGATAATCTTGAGGATTTAAAATCATGGAAGCTCCACCAGCAAAGTTGAAACTAACTTGAGGGAATAATTGAGATACACTGAAACACATATTATAACATCAGAATCATATTTGATGATTAAGTACTCAGTGAAAAGACAATAACAAAAAAACACATAGAAATAAACCTGGAGGTGACTATAAAACATATATTTCCCTTGGAAACAAAAGGGCGCACAGACTGCGAAACAGAACTGGTGATCTGCACAGTGAGAGAAGTGTTAAAATATTGAATGATCTCTTGAATAATTAATTTCTTGTTGCAGCTTCAAAATCTCCTAGCTGAAGTTTAGATGTAATCTCAGATATTAAAAAATATAGCTTGCTGAAACTCACAGCATTGATAAGAGGTCCATAGGCACCATCAGCAAGATAGGCCAAAGTGGTTCCACTATCAACTATTGTCCCTGTGGAGCTTGAAGTTGCGAACACTGATGAATCAATGGACAATGTTTGTCCGTTGACAGATATGCTCTGTAGATTTACATTGTAGTGAGGCCTGAAATAGTGAGCATATGTTTGATCAGTCAAACTAAAAAGTTGAATTATTCTATGTTCCAATTTTGCTTTTCATTTCAAAGGTAAAATGTCAAAATGTATCATGATATCCAATAAACAAATCAAAATCTTATTTATGTACGAGATAAACTTCTATGCTACACTCCTGGAACCTTAGGCTCAACATCCAAGTAAAATTGTAGAAAGACAACATGGGGAATAAACAAGAAGAACAAAGGACAAAACAGGAAAATGAAGAAAAGTAATGTACTAAGAGCTGATCATTTCATCTTTTGAAAACCTAGCTTAAATCAGATATGGCACAAATTAGCAGATCTAATAAAAACATATATTTGGAATTTTCTCAGTAACTTCCAAATCAAGTAAAACAGATACTTGACGAAGATTACGTTTCCAAAAGTATATTCATTCACCAGAGATGGAAAACAAGATGTCATAACAGTAGAGTTTAAAAGAAAAGGACGGAAAAAATAATAATGAATTATAACAACTGCTCAGCTGTTTCTTTTCAGTCGGCTGTTCCAGATTTTAAAACAATTCTATGCACAATGAGAAAACTATGTTACGACAGATTTGAGCCGGTCCACTAACAAACAATCAAGAATAAGGAAAAACACGTCATAGAATACTATCAAATGTGGTACCAATTGAATAACAAAAACATAATATGCGAGTATTTGTTTTAATGAAAATAACATACTGTGATGGGACAAGAGGAGTATAAACAATATTTGGCTCCACAATCTCACCAAGAACCAGTATACCGCCGCCGCTACCACTCCCTCTCAAGCAATGAGAGAACACGCGTGGTGTAATTCCTTGAGAGGACAACTGTGAGATTACAGACATACTTTGTTGTCCAAATCCAAAGATCCCATCAACTGCTCTATCCGACTTAGTCAAGTCTCCAGTTTGCAACACACTGCACCTGTATAACAATCGATCAATCAACATTAGTGTTATCTGCTACAATACTTATACACAAACAAATACAATCCTTAGTCCCAAATTAATTATGATATACAGTTCAATTTTTTGTTCACTTTAAGAAAAACCTACTACACATATCTTACCAATATAAAACTAAAGAAAACCTGATATATCCATATAGCTTACCCAAAGAAAACCTGAGCTGATGAATTTGAAGTCATAGAACCCTCAAGAATAGTATTCAATTGCATAACATCTGCCACATAATAACCAGAAGTGCCGCTGCCATCCCCGTATTGGAAGGTATAACTGCACTGGTTGTTTTGTGCTGCACAACCAGAATCCTCTGATTGGAGCCCCAAACTACATCTTTGGTCTGAGCAAGTTATCAGTGAAGCTGTAGATGAGCTCGCCGGATCAAAGAAGTTGAGCTGAATCTGTACAATAAACAAGCAAAACATTCGAAAATTTCTCTTATTGTAGCACTAATTCTTAACTCAAATAACTAAAGAAGTGAATTACTTGAAGTCCACTAGTTGCAGGACAACCATTGCAGTTAGTGCAACCAACCCAGAGAACATCACTTCCAGTATCAATTTGGACATAGAAGTCTTTAGGTGGAGAACCCAATTGAACTTTTGTGTAATAAAGCCTGGACAAACCAATGTAGACCAATAAATCATCAAAAGAACAAATTTTTATCAAGCTATTAAAAACAAGAACACATACAAAGAACTATAAAGGAAAAAATTGAGCAACCTAAACTAAAAATGAATAAAAACGTTGAAAACACAACATAGAACCCCATAACATGGATCCATCCAACAAAAGCCATTAATTTTTTCAAAAAATAAATGAACAGACCATCAAAAACTCATAAAATCCAAAACACAACCATAATTCATAACTAAACGACAGAAACAAATCCATCTGGCAACAAATAGACCAGTAATTTATTAAAAAGCCAGACTAACCCAACAACAAAAGGATCAAAAGTGCCTGCAACCGAGAAATCAACAACTCCATTAGCAGACTGCAACAATCTACCATGTCTCAACCTATCACGAGCCACCAACTGACTGAGCTCAACTTCATGACTGCGCGGAATCGCCCGCTCAAGCGTCAAAGTCGAAGGAAAATTGCAGAGCACAACCACTACCTGCAACAGAACAACTGCAACGATCACTGGAACAGTCGCTGCCGTCATTTTGTCGATCATCATCCAAAACCTGTACCTGTAAAATACAAAAAAGAACAAAACTTGACAGCTTTATTGAGGAGTGAAGAGAGAGGTAGAGAGAGATTCTTGTGGAGACAAAAGACAGTCAGTTTGAGGAGACAAAAAGGATTTATATTTAATTCATTAAACATAAACAGTGTATATGAGTAACAGAACAGTTGATTGTGTTAAAATGAAACGGTACCGGATCAGGAAAATGTGGGTTAGACGACGGTGGTGGGTGGAGGAAAACGGTGGCTGAGTGGTGGGGGTATGGCGCAGCTGATGAAGTATTGGGATAAATTAATTTAATAATGTTCTCCAAAATTCTAGTGTCCCGTTATCATTTTGTATAACCATTTAACTTTGGTTTCTTTTATAGCCGGTGAATGAATTCAATTTTACCGTTTCATAGTTGACTATTTAATATTTAATCCATTTCTATTTACTCGGCAACATTTCGATAGTGTATATTAATAATTTTTTTTATGTTATTTTTCATGCACAATGAAAAATATAGTCAAGTGGGGTCTTATTTTATTCGTCTTTGTATCTATTTTTCGAATATTAAATTTATATAATTTTTAGTTATATATTATCTAAAATATTTACGGTTAAAGTTAAATATTAGACAGCGTGCCCACATGAAATGTTGCAAATATTTAGAACGGAGGAGGAAGTATATTTATACTTGATATTATTTTATTTAAAAAATTATAATTTAAAGGAGTTTTATGATTTGTTAAGAAAAATCATGAATGAATTTAGAAATTGATTTTTGTAAGGAGAAGAGTTACATAGTTTTCATTTATTTATTTTTAAATTTGTAATAATTTTGATGTAAAACATCGAAGAATAATTGAGTTATCTTGCGTAGGATATTTCGAAATCCTAAAATATTCTTTTGGATAGATAGAATAATAAATAATGTATTAAAAAAAAACAGGATTGCTAAATCCCGCGCCAGAATCGCTAAAGTACACATAAAATTTGAGAGAGATTTCAAAAATATCATTTCATTATTAAATTTAATTAATAATTATTATATTTTAATATTATATTTTATATTATTTTTAAATTCTTATTTTACTGTAACAACGATTATCTTAATATATTATTGATTTTATATTATTAAATTTTTATTTTATTAATTTAATTTTTATATTATTTAATTTTTATTTTAATAATAATTATTATTATAATAATTAGTGTTAGATTACATGTGTTGAGGTTCTATTTGAAATCTCTAATTCAGAAATTGATTAATCGCCAGCCACTAACAGATTATATGTTTTGATTTGGAGTATTATAAATATAATTATTTAAAGAATTTATTTCTAAATTCTAAAGCGTTTGATAAATATATCAAATAAATTTAATAATAACACCAATTATTTAGTGGTTTTGCAATGCATTACTATTACGTAGAAGAAATATATTAAACAAATTAATACTAATAATTTTTTTTTAGATAAAAAACATACCTTTTATCAGTAGAATGTCAAATTTGAAAGAGAATCTTGAAGAATGACGATAAAAAAAATATAAACTTATTTTTTATTTATATAAATATATCTATATTCTAAATTATAATCCTAATAAAAAAGGAAATCAAATTATAATAAAAATAAAAATTAAATTAAATTAAATTTTGAAGAGAAGAAGAAAATAAAATTATAATATAAAAGTAATTGAATAAAATATAAATGTAAAAAAATAAAAATAATAAAATATAAAATTAAAAATAAATATAAATTTATTTAATTATTTAAATTTTAAATTAGGTAAAAGGGTATTTTTAGAATAAGGACGTGGTATTAAGAAATTGGCACGTGGAATTTAGTAATGCCCTGCTATTCCATAAACAGTAGCATAAACAATTTATTGCAGTATATACTTAGCACAACAATTCTATTTAAAAAATTAAGCTATAAATTACTAAAAATAAACAAATAAAATCATAATAAATTATAAATTAAAGATATAATTGAATTCATCTCAATTAAAAAACAAAATAGTGAATGATATTTCAAATTTGTTAATTTATAGAGAAAAACTAGAATAATTGAAAACCAAAAGATATTATAGTTGGACTGACTCTACCAAAATTTTAATTTTTAAAATTTTTTTTAATTCATAGTGTACATTTGTAAATATATGAAGTGGTAATACAATGCAGCTTTCGGATTTATTTCAAAGAAAATTATTTTAAATACTAAATAAATAGAGGGTGAGAAAAGGAAACCAACAGTATAAAAGGCAATGTTTGTGAACTTTACCCAAAATCAAGGCACAATTATTTGATTTTGCTTTTGTGTTTCTTTGCTTTTTAATTTATTTTATTTATTTGGTTCTGAAAAGAAATATATAAAAATATTAAGAACTGTAGTTACTAATTTGTCCTTAAAGTTAGCACTGTGTGGTGTGAAAGGACGAGGACCTGGATGGAAATTCAATAGGAAAAGAGTATTGGGTTTCCTTTGGTTATCGGGTTTTGATTTGACCCGGAATTCAGTGTCACGGACGCCGGGTACCCACCTTCATATTTTTCTTTCTTCTAAAAAGTTTTATTATAGTAGTATGTTACGATAACTGAGTTTAATAAAATAAATCATTCTTATTTTTATTTTTAAGATTCCTCTTTATAAGATGCATGGACTCCAATTATTATATTTTTAGAAAAAAAAAATTAAAAATTAAAACATAATCTTGAATGAAAGCTAAAAGTATCTTCAACACTAAATGTAATTAAAAAAAAAAATTATTCTAATGATTAGCTACCTATTTATAGAATATTCAATTAATTCTTCAAAATAAAGGGCACAAATAATCAATATGGACAACTCCACTTTGATAAAACATACCTGGTGGCTTTAATTTGTTTTTTTATTTTTTATTTTAAAAAAAAGTTGAATTAAATAAACTACATAAATAAATAAAAACGTAAAATATGATGGATAATGAGGAGGAATTCCTGCCTCCTGCAGATATAACAGACAAAAAGAATGGACAAAATATTTAACTTATTGTAAGATAAATGGTCAAACACTTGTGGAAAGCAATTTCTTGGTAAATGTGATCACATTCACATAGACTTCCATGGTATTATCACCCACAAAACTATTCATTTAGTAAAAAAGAAAAAAAATAAATAAAAAATCAAATAAATAAGATAAAGAGTGCTCGATTTTCAATTTATAATTTAAAGCTTAAAATTATAAATTTCATTTTACGAATATATATTAGGAAAATATAAATCCATATATACTGGTTTTCAAACTTGGTTAGCTATGTAGAAAGGTTTCAAAAAGTAGTTCTTTTTTTAAGATTTAATTTCGATAATTTAAAGTAAAAATAAATAAATAAAGGAGTTCCTTAGCCACAAAGAAAAGACACAGGGA
This sequence comes from Cardiospermum halicacabum, assembly GCA_031304145.1. NCBI lineage: Eukaryota > Viridiplantae > Streptophyta > Magnoliopsida > Sapindales > Sapindaceae > Cardiospermum > Cardiospermum halicacabum. The sequence continues at coordinate 7,211,652 of CM062390.1, read as the reverse complement.
AGTAATATTGAACAAAAAAGGAAAAGAAACTTCCTACCCTACCAATCACCATTGATAAATTCGGAAATCGAATAAAGCTCTTTCAATTAAAGTTGCCTCATTCAAATTTCAATCTTAATTATAATGTAAATTCATTATCAATTTATTAATTCAATTTTATTGAATTTTTTTTTTTTGCGATTAAAAATAAAACTAACTAATTTTATAATATATAAATTCGTATATATTAAATATTTTTCTTAGTTAAAATTAATTAAAAATATATTATTGAAATAATTTATATAGTTTATATTAAAAGATAATAATACTTATTTAGTTTTTAAAGAATATACAAAAATAAATAAATAAAATAACGTGCCACTTGCAAAGTATGAGATGAGTTCCAAGGAACCAAATCAAATATCAAATTTCCATTTGGAGCTACAAAGAAAAAGTGGTTTACAATACAAATCACAATCAATGTGATTGTAACAGTAACCCAAATGTGACTAGAGTTTGCCACGTTTTGAATTTGATTCTTTCAATTCAACAAAACAAAGTCACCTCCAGATGAAACTAATCTGATTTCGTCAAGACCAGGCTGTGTCACACTGTTTATTTAAGAGAATTAACCCCATTTAACTGGCCCAGACTACACTATCTTGCTTAGATCACTTTATTTCTTCAACCATTTAATCAGCTAAAAATCATCCAATTCCAAACCTAATCTAATCTAATCTTAATAATGAACCTGCTCATTCTATTTGGATTTTGATTAAAAAGAAAATAAAGAGCATTTAGTTTTGAATACAAAAAAATTCAAAGTATTGCATTGATGCCTGCACTAGATAGTAGCAAATAGTAATAGTATGTAATTAGTTGCAACTAAGAAGAGTTAAACACTTGTTGATCATCTCATGAATGACGCAATGCAATGCAATGCAAATGAAGCCGACTTTATATGACTAAGTCATACTTGATTTTAATGTGAAACCATCTTTGTCTTTGTCAACTAAGATGATGTTCACCAGATGACATAAAAAGAAGCATATCTGATATAATGAACACTATATAACATCTGTATTATATATGCACCTCCAAGAAACTTCCATCAAGGTTCTAACACTTTTGGATCAAACAACATCAAGCCACAGTATATGAGATATCAAACTCAGACCTCTATTATATCAAACTATACATATAAAACAATGAAAAACTAGATACCACCACTTTGTGATGAACACTACTCAACATACTCCATCATTATGTTCCCACTACAAATGAGATCTTTCCTCATTTTGACATCAATGAGATTGATGAAAACTGAAAAGAACTTTGCTCAGACCCTGTGACTAACAGGAACAAATCATCATTCACACACAATGGGTGAAAGCAAATAGTTATATTGGACACTACAAAATCATTAGAATTGAACAAAATCATTAGAATTGAACACTCTATATCTGATATTTTCAGGTCATAAAACCACCCAGATCTATTGTAATCCATCAGAGTCCATTATGGCTCCCAATGGAGAAAGTGGTAAGTTTAAGAAGTATCACAGCTTGGAGATGATTAGACTTACCAACTATAGCCGAAAAGGAAAAAAAGTTGCAGCAAAAATTTATTTTTGGATTTTTTTTTTTTTTTTTTTGTCCACGGTGGCTGCCGTTAACTCTTTCAACATTACTCTTCTAAAAGACTAGATGAGCAAGAAAGGAAAGTCGATACTTCCTCAGGTGTTGCCAATCCAAAGCCTTCCCATCTCACTCTACCAAATTTGTCCAGAAGGAAAATATACCTGTAGGATGATAGAATCAGTTAATCTACTTGAGCAAAGTCACTATAGTTGGCTGCTCATTGTATGAATCATTGTAGTGAAGAGCTACCTACCCAGTGAGTAGGTTCAGTATTTTCAGTTCTTTTCTGAAATAATAATGATCGCCAAATGAATATACTGTCTGCCTCTGAAGGCCATCCTTCCCTTCATCTTTAGACTTCTTTATTGTCTTCATAAGCATCCATCTCACGGGTTTCAAACTCAAAAACCACGAGTCTATCATTGATACCTGCAATTCTCGCCATTTAAATTAAGTGAGAAGCACATAACAAGTCGATTATAAAACTTGCTAGAGGAATAGATATATCTCTTAACCACACATAGTTTTACAGACAATAACAGAAAAATAAATAGACAAGTGTGATTATGACAAGTACATGTGCAGCTGCACACAAATGTTTCACAAAATCATGAAAATGACCATCTGAAGAATTCACACAAGTATTAACTGTTGATTGTTAATACGAGCGAAGGTCATCTGGCTTAATAAGAACTGAAAAGGATACACTACAATACGGTATAAATCTAAAGAACAAGCATTCCATCAAACTCTATGCGTACCGTACAAGTATATCTATTTCCTATAATGAAGTGTATAAGAAATCAATAAATTACTTAGAGGGTCATCTTATAGCAACTACTGAATGAACAACTGATGGCATCAATCTATGAAATTTAGTTCAAGGGCAGCAATGAAATACACAGAGAGTAGTTTAAATCAATATCTATAAGATAAATCTTGCAGTACCTGATACAGGTGAACATTTTTCGAATCTTTAAAGGTTTCCAAAAAAGGAGTAGTCCAAGAATCAATCATTGCCTGTCATGTCAAAAGAAAGTTATATCGTCCCATTAACATTTTAAAGAACTTCGCATCTGTACTTATAGATCTCAGATTCAACAACAGAACGACTTTCCTTACTTTCATCCAAATGGCAATAATGAATTTATATTTAACTAGTAAGCAAATTCTACTAATACAAATATACAAACTAAGAGCTCAAAAATCCAACACGATTGTTTGAAATAAGCGGGTTTACGGGATCTCAGAAACTACTTAATTCACATTCTTCCTGCTAAACCATTACATAAGGGATGTAGCTCTAGTAGTCAATCACTTGAATTTAAGCTGTTTTCTAGGAAATGTATAACAAGACCAAACCATTACATAAGGAATTCAGTTAACACACAGCATAGCCAAATCATACCTGAGAAGAAGCCCGAAATCCAAGACACAGCACAGTGACTTTCGGTGCAGCTGACTCGTCAGCATCAGCAACATTACCAGATGTACAAAAGGGCAATTTCAATGTTCTACCATCTGAAAATCTGACATCCAAGTTTGGGAACTTAGCCGCAACCATTGCAGGAATCAAAACCTTATTTGCCATACGAACCTGCTACCATATACCATTCAATTCAAAACTTAAACCCAACACAAAGAATTCCATCTAATCCAACAAAATAACTCAATTCCGAATTTTGCCCCAAAAAAAAAAAAAAAAAAACAAAAACAAAAACAAAAACAAAAACAAAAACAAAACAAAACAAAGTACCTTGCCAGCATGTTTCTTTAGTTCCTCCATATCCTGAAAATAACCTCTATTCATCTCATCTGCACTGCCCTAAATCGCATTACACACTATTAACATAATTTCATCCAAAATACTCTCAACCACATCAAAAATAACATAAAACGAAAAAAATCCAAAGCTTACATTCTGGCTCGCTCTTTCTTCATAGCTTCTTTGTCAACAACCTACGATGAAGAATACCCATTAAAATTAACTCAATTTATCCGCAAGTAGAAGAAATGAAAACGATTGAGTTGAGAGTCACACCTGGTAGAAATTGATGAAGCGAGCTGATGACTGTTGAGATGGGAGACAAAAGGGGTTGTTTAGATAATTAGCATAGTGTTGATTCGAAGCGAGAATTGAAGATCTTGAGTAGTGTCTTAAGACTTTGTTCAGTCTATACATGATTGCCGAGTTGAATTGAATTGAATTCGACGACTGTACTTTCTGCACTGCCACTGCAAAGACAAAACCCCCAGAATATTTGCAGAGGTTTTCTCATTTCAATATCAGTAACAAATTATGGGCCAGTGAATTTACTTCAAGGCCCATCTTAAAAGCCCAAATTTGGAATTTTCTAATTCAGTCTTGACCCAACATCTGGCGGCACAATTTTAAACTCAATAGTGTTCTAATCCAATCTAGTCTTCTGTTCCAGTATTCAAAACACCCAACATACGTGTAGCCCATTATTTATTATATAATAAGTTCCGCTTGATCTTTTAAATGATAAGATTAATAAATAGAGGATCAAATAGATGTTTTAAGAAGCTCTTTAATTTGTAACCGTATGGACTTTTAACAATTATTTAATGAAAAGCGATAATTCCATTCTTAGGATTTGTATTCCCATTCCAATTTTACTGGAATGTTAATAATATTTATAATTGAATTAATTTAATTATTAAATAAAATTTTTTAGAATAATAAATTTTAAAAATTTCACTTGTATTTTAAATTAAATTTATATTAATATTTTAATAATTTTTATATAAATTTTAAAATTTTATTTTAATTTTTATTTCCTATATATTAATTAAAAATTTATAAATTAATATAAAAATTATTATCAACAACTTATATATAATTAATTTAATAATTTATATTAAAAAAAATACATATAAAAAGATATATCTACTTATACATAAGTAATGGAATGTATATTATAATATAAAATAATGATTGTGGTGGAAAAACAATCATAAGACATCAGAGGTGAAGGTCGAAATAGGTAAAGGGGGTTAAAGTTCATTATCAAGCTCGACCGATGACGGCTCGACCGAGTATGGCCATGAGGGACCGGAGACCAGCCCCGCCGAAATGGCCAAAGGCCCAAAGATAGACCAACCCGGCCGAGGTCATTGAGGCCCAAAGAAAGTCCAGTCCAACCTTGTATCAAATTCAGTAAGCCTTCAGCAGACCAGAGCACACCGGCCCACCGAGCTGTGACCTATTGAATCAATAATTCCAGAAGCCCAATTAAAAAAAATGACTAATTAATAAAAGATGACTAATCCTATTGAATGATTCCAGAAGCCCAATTAATAAAAGGGGTTATTTCCAAAAAAAACCCCACTTTTTCAAACGTTTCACTTTGAACCCCCAGTTTTGAAAAGTTTGGAAAGCCACCCTCATTGGTATTTTTTTTGAGTGGTTTTGGTATTTTATGAGTATTTTTTATTTTAGGAATTTCCGAATCTCCAAATTAAAGCATATAGAATTTCAAAACCACTTATAAAATACCAAAACCACTAAAAAAAACCAAAACCACTAGTGGTTTTGATTTTAGGGTGGTTTTCCAAACTTTTCAAAACCGGGGGTTTAAAGTGAAACGTTTGAAAAAGTGGGGGGTTTTTTGGAAATAACCCTTAATAAAAGAGGACTAATCCTATTGAATTAATGATTCCAGAAGCTCAATCAACAAAGGAAGATATTTCTCATTGAAAGAGAAATACCAAGCTCTAAGGGAAAGAGAAGTTCTAATCTTCTAGAAAAGAGACTCACAACCCCTATAAATAGGGGGTAGGAATAATTGTAAGGAGATCCGATTTTGGCTGATTAAAGTAGAAACTCTGTGAAATGACATTTGTAAGCTTTTAAGCTATCATTCTCAAGTAATTTTAGTCTGATATTTGGCTGTGGTTTATTTGGCACCACAATTATAATATAAAATATATATAATAATTATTTTTTATTATATTAAATAAATTATTTATAATTAAAAGTTATATTTTTCCGTTTTTATAAAGGATTATAATATTTTTTATATTAATTGATGTATTAATTTGATATAAAGATATAAATAGCAGTTAAGATGTAAATACAAATTTAATATAAGGGTAAAATGGGTAGTTCGGGTGTACATACAAATTACGTGGTGGCGACCATCACTCTTATTTCATTAGTTCAACAAATTCTACTACACTTCGTAACAAATTGCAAAAACTCAATTGTCCCGCAATTTTCAATTATAATTATTAGCTATATAATTAGTAGTTAATAGGGATAAGTTGGTCATATCGACACTATTAGCTATTAATAAATCCAAACTAACTTCTATTAAATATTAGCTAATTAATTGTTAGCCGCTTTTAACAGTTAACTGACTAATTATTAACTCTCAAGGAATTTAAGTAGGGTGTAAATATAGTATTTAATAAAAAATAAAATTTTTATTTATATGTATATAAAGTCTATAATCCTAAAATCCGAATATAATTAATATTAAAATATCAAATTTATATATATATAATTTAATAATATTTAAATTATAATTATTAATTAATATTCACTCAAGTTAATCATATACTTCCTCCGTTTTTATTTAGTGGCAACATTTGAATAGTGTATACTATTCATTCCTTATGTATAAGGAAAAATATAGTCAAATAGGGTATGTTTTATTCGTCTTGGTGTGTATTTTCTAAATATGAAATTTATATAATTTTTAGTTGTATATTATTAAAAATATTTACGTTTAAAGTTAAACATGGGAAAGCGTGTCCACGTGAAATGTTGCAAAGGGAGGAAATATAGAAATATATAATTTAGTTAGTGTGTAACCTGCTTAGAAGCTACAATCAAAATCGATCCAGACATGGAAAGTTGGGACTGAATCAACAAAATAACTTGGAAAAGAAAGAATATATTTGAAAGAACCTTAAGACATCGTGATGGTGTTTACAGCTAAGTTAGTTTTGAACTTAATAATAGAAAAAGAAAAACAAATAAAAATAAAATTTTGAATTCTGTTTAGATAGATGTAGAATGAATTAGGTAGTTAAAAACTCAATAGATCAAGATTAAAATCAGAATGTGACTGATGTAAGTCACCGGAGTAGAATGGTAAAATTTCAGAACAGTTAAATAGATAATTGACAATTTATTTTAGAAAAATTCGATAATCAAATAATAAGGCGTGGTTCTTATTTATAAAATCATGTGACAACCTTTATATGACAACCGTTAGGTAAAATGGTCGATTTAAAAAAAAAAGAAAAATCAAAATTTTAATATATTATTAATTAACGTTGACTGTCCGATGCTGTGACCATGGGTCATCCAGAGCCTCAACCGAATTTTTATTGAAATTGAGTCATGGCCTTGGAAGTTGGACCTGCCAACTCCATAATGCATATTCGTGGGTGATTTTGATGTCTCACTTCCATAGAGTTGTATCAAATGCATCTAGTTTCCATCAACGTTATAGTGTTTAGTTAAGTTGACTACGTTTGTGAAACTCCATTCATTAACTTGTTCGGTTTCAAATGCTGAGGCTATCGTGTCAAATATATAAATCATATATAAGTCCTACATTATTTCTCACACATGATATGATGTCATGAACAAGAGCACTCATGTATATTCCAATCCAAAAGTTGAAGAATATATACATAATGGCCACACCTGCAAATGCACTTTGTACCCCAATTAAAAGACCAACAATCACTACTCCCATTACATACCATTTTTAATCAAATGCCTTCTGCATTTTTCATCATCATCTCATCTTTACTTGAGACTCCATTTTGTTTCGTATTATTATTATTATTATTATTATTATTATTATTATTATTATTTTATGTCTAATTGGTTCTTACATCAAAATTTGTCTCTTAATTGTACTTGAAATGAGCCAATGATACTATGCATCAATGATTAGAGGATTTTATTTTGTTAAGTCTTAATAAAAACAGCTTATTAATGGTTAAGAAAAAGTGGTTTAGAGATCTATGTAAGGTAGTCATTTCAAGTTCAACCTACAACCAAACTTCTAAAGTCAAGATGTCATGCCATTGAATTATCCATCAAAATATATTTATTTTTACTCTCATGTAAACTCTGGACATTTTTATAAAATAAATAAATATGAATCAAATTTCATAATCCTTCCAGCTGAATTCAATAATAATTAGGACACGTGGAATCACAATCCGGATAATCTAAAATTTATTATAAAAATATTCCATATAATCTAAAATATTTTCCAAAATTTTTAACTCCAAATATCAAACATCAATTTTAAACAGAGAAAAACAAAATTAAAATAATAATAATAATAAAATTTAGATCATTCGAGTTAATCAAAATTATCAAAAAGTGGAACTTTTGATTTGATAATTATCCACATGACACATAATTTAGGTCATATTCTAATAGCTCCCTACATTACATGGAATAACATTTACATAAAACTATGAAAAATTTAGAGTGGATGACACTATTGGAGTTGAATGGGGCATCCACCAGTCGATGATCATGATGATAATGTCGAAGTGGATAAGTGTCCTCCAAAATGGAAACACTAAAAATGATGTTCAGGATATAATGGTTATTCTCAATGGGTAACATGTCAACCAACAACATACATACATACTAGGTTTAATTATATTATATTATTCTACCAACTTTTTATAATAGCAACTAAGTATTTGTTTATACAATTGGTGACGACAAACAAAGTATTATTGTTGTGATTATTATTCTTTATTCCCTACGAACACAACCAATGTGTGCATTGCTATTGCCAAGCAATGTCGATATGTCACACTTATTTGGTAGTGGATTCTTTGTAATCATCACACTCTCTGTATATATTTATCTGATACAGGAGTATGGGAGACAATTCACATTCAATGAATAAAGACTAATTGTATGTATCATATTATAAAAGTTCAGTTGAGGATATCTAATGACATGTCTCTTAATCAGTATTTTATAATTTTATTCTTATTGTAGTGATTTTGGGACTATAAAAATTGGAGTAGCACTCACTATACCTTTAAAGTATGGCACAAACTCACATTATTTTTATTTTTTATGCTTAAAATCTAAAAGGTAATAGTGATTTTTTTAAAAAAATAATTTCCGATTTTAATATATTTATTATAAAATTTTATCATAAATTATTAAAATATGTCTTCAATTATATTTTATAAAAAATAAATATAGAAATAAATCTATTACTTAAAATATTAAATACCATATTCTAAACATATAAATTGAAAAATAATAAACCAATTAATTATAATAAAATTTTGCTGATATATTTATACTGATGTATTTAAATATTTTTAAAATTACTGAATTTTTTTTTATATGTTAAATATGTGAATATACTGATATAAGTATTTTTTAATTTTATTTTATTTATTCCATAAAGGGGAACAAGCAGTTTATGGTTGGATAGCAGCAACTAGATTTGATGGATAAAGGACCAAAATTCTTTCAAGTGTATACATTGGATCTTTAATCTAGCTAAGTATATAGCATTTGGTGCACCATTAGACATGTTACATTTCATTATTGAGCCTCCTCACATCACATCTAATATCTATATATGATTTGAATAATTATGATTCAAGCATGGGTCTGATCTCGAAAGAGAGCAAGATCATTATAATAGTTGGTGAGCCATCCCTCTATTATTTTGAGTTCTGTTCTTCTTTGCATCACCAGCCACTCTGGATCACTTTTCTTCGCTGGAAGAATATCCAGACAGTGAGACCCTGCATTGCAACACCAAACCACACCACCATTTTATATCTATTCACTTTAATTATTACTATTAATATTAAACAAACAAACAAAAGCTGTGTGTTTACCGTTGACTGTAGTGACCGCCACCACACTATCAGATATGTCCTCCAATACCCTTTAAACCAAACATAAATTTAGATTTTTTTTTTATTAAAAAAAACAAAATTAAGATAGACGGAATATAATAATACCCGCCGCTGCTATATGGATCTCTCAATCCATTAGAGAATATGATATTGCTTCCAAATCTATGTAGAATGAGTTTCAAATCCTGCAAATTACACAAATATTATATTAAAAGTAAATTGGAAAATTATGTATAGAAAAAGAAAGAAGAAGACATACATGGCCTCCATAATAGGTAGTGATCCAGTGAGGTTTAGGCTGGACACCGAACAAGGACTTGCAATTCTTAGAAAACCTCGTGAGATTAAAAGGAGATGGTGGGAACATAGTGTCTTCATGTCCATGTCCGATCGGCATCACTATCTCACTACATGTCTGCATCCCACCAATCACATTATTTTTATTATATATAATATGCTCTGCATGAGAGTGAGTGCTTATTAATGAAAATGAAAATGGACCTGCCACCTCCAGCCGGTAAAAGTCTGAGAAGGGTAGTTGTACTCATTCAAGTCATAGCAAGACTTATTGCCCATGTAAGCAGCAACACCTCCCAATATCTTGCCAAGTGTGTCTGTGCTTTGTGGAGCTTTATCTATGCCTCTGCATACTCTGTTCACTGGATATATCGGTGGCTCGTTGTACTGTGCTGCTTCTGCGTATATTGAGTCCAAGTAGTCCTTCAGATCAAAGCTTCTCTTTATTTTCCTGTTATTTTTTAATATATAATTAATTCAACATTATTTTAAATATGTAATTTTATCAGACTAATTAATATGTAGTATATATACTCGCAAGTTTTGAACTTTTTGCTGAGGATTGACAGTCCATCTGGCTTTGATGCTATTTTGTCTATCTCATCCCATGACTTGCGTATTGTTTCGTAGCAACTCTCGCTAGCTTCCTGTATTTAGAATAAATAAATATTAATTTAAGTGTAAAAAACAGAACTTTATTTAGTTTAAAATAAAAAAAGACATTATATATACTTTGAAGTCTTTGGTTACTATAGAATAGTAACCGAGCTGAGGAGCAATGTCGTCGAAGTAAAGAATTGGAGCAGAAGAAGCCAGAGCTCCATGCACTATGTGTGGATATTTCAGACGGAACCATGAAGCAAGCACTATCAAAACACAAATATTAAAATCCAATAATAATAAAAATAAAAATTAATTTGATATAGTAATTTAATTACTTCCGCCATATGATCCACCAACAACAATCACAGGCGATTTCTGTGCTTTATATTGTTCCTTGATGTGCAAAATCACAGCTGCATAATCAGCTATAGCTTGAGCAGAGTTAAAGTAGCCAAGAGTGCTAGCGTTTCTCATAGCTTCTTCTCTTGATCCAAATGGTATCGATTTTCCATAATACCGATGCTGCAAACACATTAATCAACATTAATTATACTATATGATGGTGACTATATAGTATATAATTAAAAGGGCACAGAGTTATTGGAATGAATCGGACTTCAATGTAGACCAATAGAGCCTTGAAGCGAGGAGCATTATCAGGAAGGAAACCAATGAAGTCAACATCGCCATCTATGGCTGATTCACAACCGAGGTAAACAAATATAGGAGAAGATGTCTTGGTGCCACCCCAGTATTTGAAGTTAATGATGTATCTTTGTTGAAAAGTTGTGTAGCTGTCTGGTCTGTAGTTGAAGTGGTCGAGTGTTTGTGTGTAGAAAAATGTTTTTAAGTCATGAGAGGTGTCGGAAGATGTGAGTTGTTGGTTTGCTGTTGTTGTTGTTGTTCTGGGAAGTAGTCCAAGTCTTGGGATTTTGTGAGTAGAGGAGAGTGAAGAGAATGTGAAGAAGAGGATGAGAATGAAGTGAGGAAGAGAGTGATGAGAAGAGTCCATGTCTTGTGTTTTGTTTGTTTGTGTGTGTGTGTGGAGATTTGAAGGGGGTTCTGGAGGTATTTATAGTGTGTAAAAGAGTGAAATGTTGGATGGATTGTGTGTATAGATTAGAAGGTTTTGTTTTTATTTATGAAAATTTTGGAGTGTGACGCAGGAGGAGTGACATGTAGAAGGGATGACAAGAGGCGTTTTTAGTGGCTCCAATACAATATTAACAGCTTATTATCTCATCATTCACTGCTTTTAATCTTTTACTATTCATCTCTTTTTAACTGTATTTTACTTTTTACTATTATTATTATTTATTTCTTTTTCACACTTGGAAATATCATAATATATTTTTGAAACAGAATTGTTATTTTTCATTATTAAATTACAACCGTCTATTTGATATTAATAAATTATTTTTAATATTTAAAATAATTATTATTTTAATTTTTTAAATAATTTGAAATTTTATAATTTATTTTATTTTTATTATAATTCAAATTCTAAATACGGAGGAGATGATGAGATGATAAGAAATATTACAAGAAGCATATTTTTTAAAATTTTTATAATTTTAAAATATTATATAATCTGTTTAATTAATTTAAATATATTTAAATATAATAAAAATATATTTATTTCTTTTAATTTTTATATGGATTATTTATTTTTATATTCTTAAAAAATTATATTAATTTTTATATATTGATTATTTTATTTCTAATTTTTATTTTAATATATATAGTTTTGTTTTTTCATAAATACAAAATATAATAGTTTGGTTTTTTTTTTTATTTATATATATAATATTAGTATTATACAAATTTAATGATAAAAATTATAAAATCGAAAATGCTAAATAATAATAATTATATTAAATATAAATTATATTATTCTGTTTTGTGTTTTTTTTTTCATTTTTATTCACGATTTTTTTTTCATATTTTAAATAATATGTTAAATAAATTTATTTAATTTATTATAATAAAATTTAAATATAACTAAAAATGAAAAAAATATATATTTTAAAATAAAATTAGAAAAGAAACACTCAATACTTTTGAAATTTGATTATCTTAATCAATCCAATGGAACTTCACCTTTTTACTCTTGTGGAGTTAGTGCTCTTGTGGAGGTAGTGGGAAGATGAAGGTAGTTTTGAAGCTTGATTTTCATAAATAGTTAAGTTTGGTCAAAAAGTTGACTTCAGTCAAACTCGGTAATGGTAACGTCTACATTAATTTTGGCACCAATTAACCTCTAAAATCACTTTTACATCACAATCCGGACCTAACTTAACTCAGTAGATTTTTTATCCCTTTAAAAAAAAAACTATAAAAACTAAGCCATGGAAAATTGAAAAAAGAGATTTGAGGTCAAACTAGAATTGATGTTAAATAAATAATATTCCAATGTTATTGGAAAGTAAAAATTTGTATTAAAAGAGAAGCACTTTATATTCTACTTTCTTGTTTATAATACGTCGCTTTTACTTTAAACCTAACTCTTCTACCTTACAATAGATATATCATACACATACACAAATTTATTGGTATTGATAATTTAATTATACAGATAATACATCATGCTTAATTAATTAAAAAATATATATAATTATAACGTAATCGTGTATTCCTATTGACTGCATGCAGGCAGTGCACTGATTGCCATGGTTTATGAATTAGAAAAAATTAGGTAGACAAAATGTAGTGGGAATTAAGTTGGTAATAATGTTGAAGTCTAGTCTACTCACAAATTTAGACGTGTAGGTTTTATAAGAATGGAAACCTCATCATCTACTACACTGTATATGATTCCTTCTGGTTTCTAATTTATTGGCTTGCAATTTGGGCACCTTTCATAAACAAGACAAATTTATTAACTTTTGGTTATGTGTGGGGTTATTTTTAATTATGAAATAATTATTTTAAAAATAGTACCTTATTAATTATTTTTTAAATTTATTTATTTATATTAATATTAATTTTATAATTAAGGAGGAAGATAAAACGAGATTTCACCATTTCATAAATAATTATCACAAATAGCTCCGTATATATATTTTATATCTTATTTAAATTATATAGTATTATAAGATTTAATTTATAAATTAAAATATTTTTTATAAAATAAAATATAAATATCGATCTCATCAATTTAACTAATATCTATAAATTAATATATAAATTTCCGTAAATATTTTTATTGTGTATAAATATTATAATTTGTTTTTTTCTTTTTAAAATTCGTTTTAACTATAATATAAAAATATAAAAAGTAAAAATTTATGAAATAAATAAAAATATTAATTATTTTTATAAATCAATATTTTCAACGTATAATTATTTATATTCTCTAATCTGAATATTTACGACTCGATAAATCGATAATTCTAAAAATTATCATTTATTTATGTACAAAGCACATAAATGATCCATGATGATAAAACAATAACGTAATTTCATCAACATTGCCCTCTTACGTCATCAACCATATATATATTTGAGCACTAAATTTTGTCAATGTAAAACGTGGTTATGCATATGATGCACTTATTATCATAAATTTAAAAATTGGGTAACATTTGAGTAAAATAATAAAACATATGCAGTAATTAAGCTGTGGGCTTAGATGTTCATGAACCTACATTTTGTATTACATTAATAGAAAATCAATGTAGAAATCATGTGATCAAATGAATATGATCATATTTATATATGTCGTGGGCACATCATGTTATATATGTTATGGGTGGATGAAGATATAAGAAATACAAATGGTATATAATTTCATGAAAAATAATGATGAAAAGTAAAAATAGGTCTACTCTCTCTTTTTTAAAAGTTATAGGGGACGTGAAACATGTGACCGCACTCATTTTCAATTAAATTAGACCCACTATTATCTTCTCAGTAAATTTCAATTAGATTAGACTTGAGTACCTCCCCATTAAGAGAATTGCTCACTCGTTTGGAATTATATTCAAGCAGTATTAATGAAATAATTTTAATGACAGAAAGTCTTAAATAAGAATAAGTAGTTTACAATAAAGATTTAGAAAGGGAAAAAATCTAAAATTTTTAAAATAAATTAATTGAATTTATTATTCGAACTTTTTAAAAAATTATTAATTTTTAACTTCAAAATTTTCGACTATAAGTAAATGACAGGCAGCTAAGTTAATTTGAACATGGTTATTATAATTGCACACTGCAATGAATATTTGCCACCCTCAAAATATGAAAAGCTTAAGTTCGGCTATTATTATTATTATTATTACTATTATTATTATTAAACTCGTTCGAAAATTATTTTTATAATATCATTTATTTTTTAAGTTTGGTTATTATTTCTTTTTAAAAAAATATTAAAAAAATATTTTTGTAATACCATTTACCTTTTAAAATACTATGTATAATATATCAAATTTATTAAAAAAAAAGAAAGTAAAAATTAGAGCAAAAGCACCTTATTCAAATATAAAGATATACATTAACGTCGGACTTGGTTGAATTTGGTTATTCATTAAATATTATAACCAGTAATCAAAAAATCCAATTTATAGAGAACAATGTCCAGAGAAAAAAAGAAACCTAAAAATCCTAGCTCATAGAGCAATGAAGGGAGGGAAAAAATTCTCTGCCTATATCAGATCACATCAGGTGATTTATATAAATAGATTTATCACACAACCGGATAGGTTAATAATGGAGAGAATTTAGTCCCTTCACTCCTCTATTGGAATGAGTCCAAATCATAGTGTTTATGTTTTAAATATTTGGCAAAAATTTATGGGAGCTTCTTCAAGTTGTACTGTTTTTCTAATTAGATACTTAAACTCCATGAATTCCCAATAGGATATTCTAATTTGTAAAAAGTACTAACACTAGATACTTCAATGTGATTTCGTAGTTGATGGATGGAGCGTATAATACACGCGTTATGGTGATATTGTATTTTGGTGTCTGGTTGTATACACAAATAGTTAAGGCAGCGAGAGGTGATTTTGTTGGATCTCAGAAACTTTCAATTTTATTTAATGGTAGTTGAATATAATCCTATTTCTCCAAAAGAGTTAAGCAATACTTATTTGCTGTCAATGTGATTTTCATAAATCACTCATCTGAGTTTTTGTTTTTGATTCAATTAAAACATTACACAGATTGGTGCAAGCAAATCTCTGACAAACAAGCGGAGGAGGTCTCAATCATCAACAAAACAGAGCAGGACGAGAAAGAGGACAGTAGCAACAAGTCCATGTTTGGCTTCAAAAACTTCTCTGACATGGTGACTCTGTCTATGATGCTTGTTTCAACTGTGCTACTAATCAGGAATGTATATATGGATGTTCAATTCACAAACCCTAAACTCCCAATTCGATTTATTGAATGTTGAATGAATTATTTTGTAGATGTGGACCCAAAATATAACTATTCACGGCCTTCAATTGCTTTTAACCCACGACAAATGTCAATTCAGCTTCAAGTATCTAGTGTTAGCATTTTTTACAATTTGAGGTATCCATGTGGGAATCCGTATAGTTTAGGTATCTATCTAGAAAAACCGTACAACTTGAGGGAATCCTAACCTATTTTTACTTAAATATTAAAATAATATATTATTAATAAGAATAAATTTTAATAATAAATTTTATACTGCTTTTAAAATATTTTAATTTATTTTATAATTTTTTATAATTAATTACTATATCATTATTTTTAATTTTTAATTTTTAATTTTTATATATAATATTTTTTCAAATTAATTTTTTATTTTACGTTAAAATCAACATTAATTCACAACCACTTTAATAGTTAATCTAATAATTATTAAATAAAAGTTATTTAATAATTGAAAATATTATATTTTATATATATATAGGGTTATTTCCAAAAATACTTCATTTTTTCAAACGTTTCACTTTGAGCACCCGGTTTTGAAAGTTTTGGAAAACCACCCTAAAACTCAAAACCACTAGTGGTTTTTGGTAAATTTGTGAGTGGTTTTAGTGTTGTATGAGTAATTTTAATCTTAGAAAATTTTCGAATCTCTAAATTAAACATATAGAATTTCAAAACTACTCATACAACACCAAAACTACTCACAAAAATACCAAAAACCATTAGTGGTTTTAATTTTGGAGGTGATTTTCCAAAACTTTCAAAATCGGGTGCTCAAAGTGAAACGTTTGAAAAAATGGGGTGTTTTTGGAAATAACCCTATATAAAGCAGAAGCGGGTTATATAATTCGTTGTGTGGCGAATTTCATCCTGTCACTTTTTGAGTCCTTGTCTTCCATCTACTCAATAGTAATATTTCATAAATGAATCATGTGGCTTTAAGGAATTATTTTAACATCTAATAACCTATAGCTCAAAAGCCAGACAACTTCAGCTTAGTATTTGTTATTCATCCATTCCATAATGATGTGCTGAGAGTGAATTATTTGTCAACCATCAAAGTCATCCACTTGGTTGGTATTCAATATAAAGTAACCTGGCTACTCAATTTTGTATTAATGGACATGTGGGAATATTACTCTTAAAAAACCTATGTGAACAAATTGGCTTTACTAATATATATGGATAAAGTTTTGCTTTTCTTTGAACTCTAGGCAACCTACATGGAATGGATTGGACGATTTTCCTCATCTGAATTTAAGAACATAAACATGAACAGATTTTATTATAAAAGCAATAATTTGTTGGAAGAAGTGCTTATCTATTTATCTCCTGTATTGTCTTGTCTAGAAAGGTCAGCTCTTCTACTCTAGAGTAGCTCTCGTGTCCAATGAATATGAACAAACAGATAGTTGTTATTTCAGGAAGAATCTTTCTATCATATAGCCACTTCCTGTTAGATCTTGCCCCACAATCCTTTCAACTTTTTGATTTTAATTTACCTAAGCTACTTTAGTTGACTCAGATTAGTAGGTATTTATTGGGAATAAATGATGGATATATCTATTACAAAATTACAATATGGTGACGTTTTTAGTAATTCTTATAATAGTTATTGTGATTATTGAATCCTTAGACCTGAGTATTCATAGTTTCTACATAATAATGATTATGATATTTTAATATAGTCAAACGTTATCTTTAAGCGGATAACCATAAAAACTATAAGTTGGATGTTATTTGACATATGTAGTAGGAGTGATTATACAAGATGAGATTTATTCCTTTTGATAGAGAGATATCTATTTGACCACTCGATTAAGTCAAACTGAGGAAATTCATGACCATGCTAACATGAATTAATAAGAAATTATTAATATCATTTGACTTACTAATTTACTTAAGAATCAAGAAAATAATACTTGGACGAAATCTGGTTGGCGTGTAACATGTCATTTGTCTAAATAATATATCATGAAATAAAATATGTTACAACATAAACTATACACAGGAACAGTTAAATATTTGATTAGTTATAATATTGTATTAGAGACCAATTATAACCAAGGGTTATTTCCAAAAACACCCCATTTTTTCAAACGTTTCACTTTAAGCACCCGGTTTTGAAAGTTTTGGAAAACCACCCCCAAAATCAAAACCACTAGTGGTTTTTGGTATTTTTGTGAGTGGTTTTGGTGTTGCATGAGTTGTTTTGAAATTCTATATGTTTAATTTAGAGATTCGAAAATTTCTTAAAATCAAAATTACTCATACAACACCAAAACCACTCAAAAAATTACCAAAAACCACTAGTGGTTTTGATTTTGGGGTGGTTTTCCAAAACTTTCAAAACCGGATGCTCAAAGTGAAACGTTTGAAAAAATAGGGTGTTTTTGGAAATAACCCTTATAACCAATGGGCATAATAGTATATTGGGTCTGCAACCAAATAATAATTTTTTGGGTCATTTGATTAGATCAAAAGTGAGCGGGCTAGAGTTTCTGGTCAGTGTTGCTATATAAAACAACAATAAAATTGTTAGAGATCATCAAAAGAAAGAAAAAGGATTTAAGAAACCCCCAATTCTTTGCAACCCATTACACATTGTTTTCATTTCATTTTTCATTAGCATAAAATATATTTCTAAAAAAAAAAAAAAAACTTATTGTCAATTAGGTCTACCACGTTAATGGTAGGTTCAACTACTAAAAGAGTGATATATACTATTTTGGAATAAATAATATATGGCCCCCTATATTTGTATAAGTTTTTCAGTTAGGCCCCTTATACAAATGGTTGTCTCAATTAGCCCCCTGTACTTGTGATTTTGTCTCAGTTAGCCCCTCGGTGCTGACGTGGCATCTGACGTGGTCGTTTGATGTGTGATGTGGACTGCCATGTGTCATCAAGGTCACACATCAAATGACCACGTCAGACGCCACGTCAGCACCGAGGGGCTAATTGAGACAAAATCACAAGTACAGGGGGCTAACTGAGACGACCATTTGTAACTAAAAAAAAATTATAAATTTATAAATATGTAAATATAATTAAACATTATAATTTTTTTTCGGTTTAATTCGTCTAATAATCTATTTTAGATAGTTTAAATAAATCATCATTTTAAATCTATCTCAAAATAACCATTTTAAAGAATTTCATTTAAATTTTTGTTTAATCTATTTTTTTTAAAATTATTCTATTAAAAATATTAATTTTATAATATTTTTTTATAATGATAATGTGACTCATTAAGACGAATAATATTTTGTTCTTGTGTCAACTTTGTTTTAATTCTAATTTGAATGTTTGATATCTAGTGCAGTTAGTTACTCCTTTTTTTTTTTTTAAAAAATGATGATTATTTAAAGTATTTAAAATAGATAGATAGGTGAATCAGATAGATTATAAGTTATAATATATAATTATACATATATTTTATTTTTAAATCAATTTTATTTATGTATTTTTAAATTTTCTCAATTAGCCCATTGTACAAATTGCTGTCTCAATTAGCCTCCTATACTTGTTATTTTGTATCAGTTAGCCCCTTAATGCTGATGTGGCGCGTGACGTGGTCGTTTGATGTGTGACATTGACGACACGTGGCAGTCCACATCACACATGCAATGTCCACGTCATGTGCTATGTCAGCACAGAGGGGCTATTTGAGACAAAATCACAAGTACAGGGGGCTAACTGGGACAACAATTTGTACAGGGGGCCAAGTGAAAAACTTATACAAGTACAGGGGGCTATGTATTATTTATCCCATACTATTTTTGATATGACAATAATTTTAGAACTAACTAAGAATCACTTTTGTGCCAATAGATGTTTCCAAACCTAAATTCAATGAATTTAAAATAATCCTTTACCTTAAACAAAAGGATTGGTAACAAAAAGTACACAGAATTTGTAAGAATTGAATTGGTGCCACAAGTTAATACATACTTAATTAAGTTGAATCGACCTTTAATGTAAAATAACTTGGGATCCAAACTTTTATAGAGAAAATAATTCTCTCAAAATTCATTAAAAGTCTCATTTATGAATCAACCTTTAAAGATCACTATGTTTTTTTGAAGTTCTAGAGCATAAGTTTTCGTAAAGAAAATTTCTCAATTATTTTATTTGTTAGAGTCATTTGACAATGTAATAACTTTTACAACAAAAATTGAATATGTTAAGCACATTTATTTTTTAAGCTTCTGTAAATCAGGCACACTAAAATAAATATAACTATCGACTAAATATTGCAATTTAAAATGTACTTAATATACCTAAATACTTTTGTAATAATATATTATTGAGAAGTAATAAGATTGCAAGCAAGTATAGTTTCTGAAAAGACAACTTTCATGATATTCATCCAGCACCAATATCCCTTATTCTTTTACAGTTTGAAATTAAGTTTGAAATTATAATGACGGAATTTCTTACTCAACTGGAGTGAGATCGTATTAAGATTAATTCCTATATATTTTAAACTTATTTATAAGTTTATCTCTATTATTTATTAGATAAATCTCATAATATTTAAAAAAATCACCGATTAATTTTGACCATATACTGTTTCCTGCGATGACGGAAATGTTATGAAATTCACTCAAATATAGATGCATGCCTTGTTAAGCAAACAACATTTAAAAGTATTTGTAAGTTCGAATCAATCTTTTTTCTATATAGCAAGCAACTTCCCAGCTGAAAATAACATAAATCAGCCGTGAAGAAACCGAAATCTTCTCTGTGCCCAAGTCCACATTGCAAGGCTAAGCCAATAAGAAGACTAAACTTACCTCAACTCCATTCACAACATGGCTTAGAATCATTTTACTACAACCAAACACTTGATCACTTCGACTACAGGCCTCAACTTTCAAGCAGAAAATGTCATCGATTTCAAATACTGGGGCCCTGAAGCTCTATGTAACAGCAACTGGTTTCCTCACTGATAATGCTCCTCAATTCAATGCCTTATTAGTCTACACGGAGGTATGAATACCACATTAATTACCAACGAAATCAATAACTATATATATATATATATATATATATATTCAGTGTGTTTTGACGGAAATACTTTTACATGTGAAGAAAACATATCATGCTGAGGATTGTCCTGTTATTGTTGTTGGAGGTAACTGATCATCACCACCATAATCAGACTATATCTATATACCAAATCCTGATTATGTTAGTTTTATTGTCTTTAAATCACCATTTTTAAACATACAAGATATAGATCGATCATTAGTCACTCATTAGCCCATTACGTCAAGGCCTAATTATTGTAGTATTAAAGAAACTTCAGGCTCTGTTTTCATCATATATGCATGGAGTTTTCTTCAAATAAATAGTTTATACAAACAAGAGCTACATATTACTTTAATTCTTTTAGGTCAGCATTGTACTCTCTTATCCAATCTGCAATAATCTTCACCTCTATCTTACGTTGCTCTACCAACCATTCTGGATCAGTACTTGTGTTTGCTCGCAAAATATCCAAACAGTGAGAACCTGAGAAAACAAATATAAAATATGAATTAATCCATTTTATTTCTTTTTTAAATTTATTTTTTAAACAAAACATATATATATATATATATATATATATTATTACCATTAGCAGTAGTAAGGGCCACGATACTGGGTGATATGTTCTCCAACACCCTGTATAAAAATTAATATTGCTTCAGTCAGTCAATCATAAATAAACATTTTGATTTAAAATTATAATTAGAAGCTTGTTTACCCAGCAGTACTATAAGGATCTCTAAGACCATTGGAGAAGATAATATTGCTACCAAAACGTTGAAGAATCAACTTTATATCCTGTAATTTATCACCTAACTCAGTTGAAGTAAATAAAATGTATGTACTAAAAAGAATATAAAAAATAGGACTTACATGTCCTCCATAATAGGTAGTGACCCAATTGGGCCTAGGAGAGACACCATAACGTGTAGTGCAATATTCAATGAACTCACTTAGAACGAATGGATCATCTGGAAACATCGTGTTGTTCTCAATACCTATCGGCATCACCATCTCACTGCATCTCTGTACATCCATCAAACTTAATATCTTATAATTAAAATATTTATTTTTAAATTAAAATGAGAAATTGATCGGAAAAAATTGACTTCCTGTCTGTTTAGAAATTTCCAAATATGTATGGACGTGGTTGTGTAGTTTCGTTATTTCCAATTCTAAATGAAAACTATGTTTGATTTGATTTATCAAAGTCCAATTTGGACCGACTCATTATTTATTTTGGGGTGCATGCGTGACAAATCATTTTCGGTCATTGAGATTGACCTCTGCCAATAATAATTGGTGTACTATCTTAATTATTATAGACATTCTTCTGCATTACTCTACAGCAACTAATGATATTATCCACCATTTATTTTATGAAATCCAAATAATGAGTTGTAAAAAATTAACGAAATAGATACCTGCCAAGCCCAGCCGACAGAGGTTTCAGAGACATTAGCAGGTGCATTGATATAGCAAGACTTGTTTCCGACATAAGCAACAACACCTGCAAATATTTTGTTAAGAATATAATCACTTCCGTTTCTATCAATGCCACCACACACCACTGTAACTGGATATTTTGGTGGACGATTGTATTGGGCTGACACTGCATACAAGCTCATCAAGTAGTTCTCCAGCTCCGATGACGTGTTCAACGGCCTATTTATATAATATTAATAATAATAATAATTAAATACTATAAAAAGAAGAAATTCAGACAAGGAGGGGTTTTTGGTGTTACTTGCAAGTATTGAAAATGTTGCTTAGAGTTAAAAGACCATCTGGTTGAGAAGCCACTTTGTGGATTTCGGACCATGAGTCTCTTATTGTTTGGTGACATGTCTCACTCGCTTCCTGTCCATTGTGTATTTTAGTTATAATAAAACCTTTGTGTGTTGAATCGTCATAAGTTAAGACAGAGTAAACATTTCTCTTTGGTGGGGACCTAGCTTTTATAAATCAAAGTTGCGAAAATGAATTATTAAATTATTTACTCTGAAATCTTTGGCGACAATGGAATAGTATCCATCTTGAGGTGCTATGATATCATCGAAATATAGAATTGGTGCTGAGGAGGCTAATGCTCCGAGTGCCACGTGTGGATATTTCAGCCGAAACCATGAAGCCAGCACTGTATGTAAATATCAAATTTCAAATGTAACTGGTATGGTAAATAATATATTTATATGTATATATATATACAATGATGACTTACTTCCTCCATATGATCCTCCAATAACAATGACAGGACAATTCTCAGCAAGATATTGTTTCTTCACATGAATAAGAATCTCTGCATAATCAGCTATTGCTTGAGCCGAGTTAAAATAGCCTCTAGTGCTAGCATTTCTCAAAGCTTCTTCTCTTGAACCAAACGGCATTGATTTCCCATAATACCTATGCTGCCATGCCACATCATTCAACCATGAAACCACTTATAAAATCAATAATAAGAAACTGAACTAACATATATATACCTCAATGTACACAATGAGAGCATTGAATTGGACAGCGTTGTCCGAAAGAAAACCAATGACTTCAACATCACCATCAATAGAAGCTTCGGCACCAAGGTATGCAAAAATAGGTGAAGTCGAATTCGGACCGCCCCAGTGGTTGAAATTGATCAAATATCTCTGCTGGAAAGTTGAGTAACTTTGAGGATTGTAGTTGAAGTGATCGAGTGTTTGGTTGTAGTAAAATGTTTTCAAGTCAGTTGTTTGGTTTTCTGACAGGATTGCTACTTGTTTGTGTAAGATCAAATCTCCGATTGGACTAAGCCTTGGAATGTGGAGCTTTGTTGCTGTTGAACACAAAGAGAAAGATATCAATGAGATTAGAAGCAATATTAAAGTGGTGTTCATCATTGTTGTTTTGTGTTTGAGAAGTAGTAGACGGCATTGACATGTATTTATAGTGTGTCCACTGTTATTATAAACTTTTAATGGGTTTTTAGTTTATTTTATTTAGATAAGACCTGTGGGATGAATTTTTGTTTGATATGTTCAACTTATTAGAGATGTAGATGGAATCAAGAATGGTAGGACATATATAAATAATTTAGGTTTAAAAATAATTATAATAAAGAAAATTTAAAAAAAAAAAAAAAACATAGGGATTTCACCATAGAAAATTCTCATTTTATATTATTTTTTCCATTATGATCAGTTTACTATTAATTTGCAGATCTGATTCATTATCTATTTTATTTTTATAGTTAAAAATATATATTAATAAAAATATTAAAAATAAATATAAAAGTTTCGTTTTAAAAAATAACAAAAACTTTACTTATAGATAAATAGTAAATTAGACGAAAATTTAAAAAAAAATCTAAAATAATTTTATTTTAAAAAATTTATATTTCATTTAATGTTTGAAATTTATTAGTAATATTTTAAAAATATAATTTTTTATTTTTAATATTAAATTTACTATTAATTTATAAATTTTTATTCAATTTATTTTTAATAATTTATAATAAAATTTTAATGTACTAATTAAAAAATTAACAATTAAAATAAATTAATTATACTTTTATTTTTCAACCTCTTTAAAAAATGATAAGGTTAAAATTTGAATAATATTTAAATAGTCATAAACTTAAAAAAGAAAAAAAGAATAAATAAATAAAAAATTATTGTTTCCAAGTTTCAAATACCTATCAACTTTCGAATTAGTCATTACATGTGAACCACATCTTAAAGTCGAAATATTACTTTTAGAAAAGTAAAAGCCTGAGAATAATAATTTTCTTCATTAAAGAAACAATTGTCCAAATGCACATTATCGAGTGCAATGTGTTTGTGGGTAACCAGAGAAATGGTCAATGACTACAATATTTCAAAGTAGGGACCTTAAATCCATTGATATTATTTCATCTACTTATCAAAGCAATATAGAAGCTCTCCTGCTGGTTTGTCATATGATTTGATTTCCAAAAGAAGCCAAAGTCAGAATTAACTTCCAAATGTTACTACGTGGTTGCCCCACTTTGTTGGAAAACAATGTGAAGTGGTCAAGTCCATTTGTACATGAAGTGAGATCTTGAGCTTTAAGTTTCAAGTGAGAATTTTATATCATCTTGGGTGGATGGTCCTATTTTTCCATCTTTTTGCTTTTCACGAGTGGTATGTATCGAGTTAAGTGGGCATTTGATAATTCTCACAGGAATCATTTTGTCACAAGAGTTTCTATCATGAAAGTGTTGGGTTTGTTGTGGGCTTCCCTCTGATGTGGGGAGGGCCCAACTTATTAAAAGTCCACTTAGAAGAAAATTTCAAGGGGGCAGAAGTGGAGAAATAGAGAGAGTTGATCAGAGAATAGTGGAAGGAGAATCGAATTTTGGTTTCTCTTTCTTCCTCGAGTTTTAGTTCTAATGGTTGTAGAGAGAATAAGTATTTGGTGTTTATGGACACACTTGTTTGTGTGGTCGGTTTCTCTCAACAGAAAGCTAGTGTTTATTTCAAAATTTATTCGGAGTTTTCAACTATGAAGGGCCGGACAATAGCATTGGGCCTGACTTGGCAGACGAAAATTCGGGCCTAACTGATGCTGAACATAAAGAAACACAGTTGAAAAGAATGGTGAACTTTACTTTATATTCTAAGGAAGGTAGCTGTGCTGTTCTTTGCTGAACTATTTAACATCCTTTTTGTTCAATGGGTTGCTCAGAATATTGTTCTTTACTTGTTGATCCTCAGACGAATTTATATTTATCTGAATTCACCAATCAAATATACAACCTACACAGACGTTACATGACATTTGTTCGTTCTCAACTGACCAAATTAATTGATTGGAATTCTGCTTTATTCTTTTATTGGAATGAAGATTTCTTCTTTTGTCAATGACACAGTTACTTTATTTGATTCCAGGATTGTTTAATAAGCTTGCCACAGCACAACAGAACAGAACCACTATAAAAAAAATGTCTAACCTCTATCCACTTGCGTCTCAAACAGCAGTAGGCACACGAGGCGGCAACATGAAGCTAGTAGATAATGAATACATAGATCCCATTCTTTACGAGGCTGCATCTTCAGGCAATTAGGAGCCTTTCAACAGAATAGACAAAGAACTGAACCTCATTACAACACCAGATAAGAGTACAATACTTCATATTCATCTCAGATCAACAAGCAATCCATCAATCAGCTTCATCGAACAGGTACTAAACAAATGTCCATCACTGTTGTTCAAAGCTAATGTTGCAGGTGATATTCCACTGCATGTGGCTGCAAAATATGGGCATCATTCTGCTGTGGAATGTTTCATCAATCACATCAAAGGAGATGGGATGATACAGATGCTGAGGAAGACCAACAATGCAGGAAACACCGCACTGCATGACGCTGTGCAATATGAGCATCCAGATATGGTGAGAATATTAGCAAAAGAAGACCCTGATTTCTCATATTCCGCTAACAAACTGCGGCAGTCTCCACTTTATATTGCTGTTAAGAAAAAATTTGCTGAAGCTGATGCCTTGGTGAGAGAATTATTGAGCCACTGCAGAGTATTGGACTATGGAGGTCCTCACGGGAAGACGCCTTTGCATGTTGCAGCAGAGGAAGGTTATGTTGGTAGGGCTCTTCAACTTCAAAAAATAAACTAACACCTTAACCTTATTTAAATCTGTGTGTGTGTGTCTGTCAGAAATGGCACGAATGCTACTGGAGAGAAATCAAAGATTGGCGTATGAAGTGGACGAATATGGATGGACGCCTCTGCATTACGCTGCATACAACAATCAACTCCCCATGGTTCAACTGTTATTTGAACGTGACAGTTACTGCAGAGCTGCATACATTGGTGATCGAAACAGAGAAATGACACCTCTTCACTTGGCAGCTGGTATGAGGAATATAAACGTAATGAAGGAAATCGTTAACCGATGTCCAAGTAGCTGTGAATTATTAGACTTCAAGGGCCGAAATGTTCTTCACTTTGCCATCCTGTACCAATTCAAAAACTTTCACGAGACGTTGATGATGATGGCAATACTCCACCCCATCTGTTTCTTACTTTACATCCTGACCAGGTAGACGCCATGTATGAGTGGTACCACATTACCTCATTTGATAATCTCGTTGAATACAAAGAAGTTCCTCATCCTCCAAATCTAAAGGTAAGGTATACTTTTTAATATCTAAATCATTTGTACACGTAACTAATGGTCTACTCTACTCTACAGGATGAAATCATAGAAATGTCGAGAACATTTGATAGGTATTGTCACTTTCCCTTCAAGTTTATTATCAAGAAAAGAAGAAAAATTAAGTGCCGAGTCATTAGAAAAAGAAGAAGTTGATAGGAGATTAATAAAGGCGCTTGAAGAAGCAAGAGAGTCACATTTAGTAGCGGCTACACTAATAGCCACGGTAGCATTTACGGCCGTTTTCACGATGCCTGGCGGCTACATTCAGAGCGGCTCAGCTCATCAAGGCTCTGTAATCTTAAAAGGGAATTCTGCTTTTCAAGTATTTGTTGTGTTCGATGTTATAGCCTTTGTTCTTTCCATTTTAGCCGTGACTTCCCATTTCGTCAATGCAATTTGTGGTGTAAAATTCCCCAAATTTACCAAAGTGAGTGGCATATGCGCGGTTGTGTTCACTTTGATTGCTATGGTGGCGATGTCAATTGCATTTGTAGCAGCAGCATACGTTGTCTTAGTGCCTTCATGGCCCGCCTTCTTCACCCTCGTCACTGGCTCACTATACTATCTTCCCCCAATCCTCTTCCTACTCTTTTATATAGTGATTTCTGTTTGGGACACTCTTTTCTACTGCCACGTGTGAATCCGCTTTGCCTTTATTCACCTTCTACATGGATTATTATTAATAATTATATGAACTTAATTTTAATTACAAATATTTTTAATAATACATAACTAAAAATTATATAAATTTAATAATTGAAAAATAAATATAAGACGAATAAAATAAAACCCCACTTGACTATATTTTTTTTATACATAAGAAATAATATATAAAACAAGATTCATCAATAACCTACACTATTCAAATATTGCAATAAAATAGTATAATATATATAATTTTTTAATTATTAATATATTATATTATAAATATATTTTGTAATTCAAAATAAAATTAAGTGATTATTTTCACTAAAATTAGCTTTCAAAGATTAACAAATGTTTGAATTGAGATTTTTATTATGATATCGATATTTATCATATCATATCTTAACAGTAAAGTAATATTTTCTATTTTCAAGTCGAGGGCAGGATAATACATGGTTTATTTTACTATTGAAATTCAGTAGTTATTGAAATTCAGTAGTTGTGTGGGATTTTTATTCTTTTAAATAATTGGATGTTTTTGCTGCATACTTAGTATTAATGAACCATACAACATCTGCAAACATGAAACCAACCGTACACCTACTATATATATTATCATACTTTAATCAATGATTATACAACTGCTATACTTTGTTATACTTTAAATGAATCACAATGCACTTTATAATTTTCGTCGGTTTACCACTCATCTTTAAGAATTACCTAAAATATTTAGGTAAAAAAATTTTAATTGAATTAAAACTGGTTAAAAAAATTTGACTGCCAGATTAATTTCATAATTGTAAAAATAAAAAATAAATCCTTTTAAATTTTAATTATTTCGACTTTCAAATTTTAATTATTTCACCATTTCACCTGTAAAAAAATATACTTCATCAAACCATAAAATGGAGAATATAATGCTTACTTGTTCTTTAAGCCTCATTGACACACTAGCTCTACAACCGTCACAATATTGCAGTCTCAATTTGATTTCATTTTCATGGTAATATTATGCTCCGAAAGCCAAAGTTGAATGATTTTAATCTCTTTATTCTTCTGTGCAACCATCCATTCAGGCTCACTTGGACTCGAACTACTCATATCCAAGCAATGGGCTCCTACATAACATACCACAGCAGTAAAAAGTCAATTTCTGTAATGAGACAGATATGAAGTAAATGAATGGATTTGAGACTATACACATATACCTTCATTTGTATATATAGCCACTACAAACTATCAGAAATGTCTTGTAAAACCCTGTAAAATTTCAGTACTACTAAGTCAAGTGCCTTGTGATGATATCTTTTATGTAACTTGAAGCAAAATGGCCTGCATTTACCCTCCAGCGCTATACGGGTCGCGTAGGCCGTTTGAAAATATAATATTGCTTGCAAATTCTCCAAGTACAGACTTTATATTCTGAGAATTGCATTAAAACATCAGATTATAAGTTTTCTGCATTGAAAGAGCAGCAATAAAAGAGCCAATGAGGTTATAGAGAAAGGATCTCAAGCAGGGATGATGAAGTTGTTATGAAGCTTACAGGACCACCAAATTCTGTGGTAATCCAATGAGGCCTTGGGATCACTCCGAAAACAGCTTGACATTTCCTGGTGAAGTTGTTCAAATTGAATGGCATTGCCTGGAACATTGTACTATTCCCATCTGGTCCTATCGGCATCACCATCTCTGTACAGCTCTGAAAAACATACCCGGACTTTCAAAATTGAATGAAATGAGAAAGACTGTAAGGGTTTATTCTATTTCAATGTGTAATGAATGAATGACTATTGCGCAGTTGGCGGAAAGAAGAGTTAGCAAAAACCTGCCAGTCCCACCCACTTTGATTCTTTAGTTCAAAATCAATTATGTCGTTGCATGATCTTCCTCCAAGCAAACTAGCATTGAGGCCAGCGGCAACTCTTCCAAGAATATCTGTTCCTTGAGGAGCTCCATCAATGGCGCCACAGACCTGGTTTACCAAGTAGTCCGGTGGATTATCATACTGAGCAGAAATAACATACATCAGTTCTAGATGGTCCTTGAGCTTTTGGGATGAATCCAAGGGACTAGAAGTTTTGAAAAAGGAAAAACATAAACAAACAACAGTTTGTTAGTAAAGCTCCATCAGATATTTAAGTTGACTGTCCATCATTTGTCACCTGCAAGTACTGAAAATGCTGCTGAGAGAAGTAAGACCATTAGGTTCAGCTCCAAGCCTATCAATTTCATTCCAAGATTGGTGTATGGTGTTGTAGCAGCTCTCACTAGATTCCTGCATCATCCAATTTGATCAGCTGTTATGAAACTGTACACTTCTCTCTGGTTAAAGATCTTACTCTGAAATCATTAGTGACAACAAGATGGAATGCATTTTGTGGAGTGATGTCATCGAAGTAAAGAATGGGAGCCGAAGATGCCAAGGCTCCGACAACAATATGCGGATACTTGAGACGCAGCCATGATGCCAACACTGGATTGCAGAAAAATTTTCAGCATGAAACTTATAATAATGTTAAACAACACTGGGAAATTGTTCTAAACAAGAGTAGTTAAGTTAACATACTTCCACCATATGATCCACCAACAGCAATCACAGGGCAATTTTCAGCTGAAAGATTCTTCTTAATGTCAGTGATCAACTGAGCATAATCTGCTAAAGCTTGTGTTGAGCTCATGTATCCAAGAGTACTTGCATTCCTGTATGCTTCATCTTCAGAACCAAATGGCATCGAATCTCCATAGAAACGATGCTGTATTTATCCATTGACAACATTACATATATACAAAGCAACTATTCACATCATTATAATATTCATATGTTAAAGACATACCTCTATATACAACAGCATGCCATTGAATCGAGAAGCAAGGTCAACAATGAATCCATCTAACTCAAAAATAATTGGAAGCTCAGCACCGACATAAACAAATATGGGTGAGCTGGTATTTGCCCCACCCCAATGCTTGAAGTTCAATATGTACTTTTGCTGAAAGGTTGCATAACTCTCTGGTCTATAATTGAAATGGTCTAACGTTTGGGTGTAATTGTATGCAATGAAGTCTGGTGGGAGGTCTTGGAGATAACCAGTTTCCTTAACTCTCCTCATCCCACCGAATGATCTTATTGACATGGGCTGTGATGCCAGAATACACGATGTAGTCCCTAAAAATACTAAAATAGACAACAATATCTGAAATAAAAATTGCAGCCTCATGTTTGAGATCTGACAGTGGTTCAGATTGATCATTCCCAACCTAATTGCTTCAGACAAATATATACACGATAAAAAACACATATATCTGTATAAGTATAAATATATATGTATTAATAGAATAATTAGCAGTTTTAGTACGTCTTTTAACCCCTAGTATCTGTACATGTCTATTAGTTGTACTATTGGACGGCATACTAGTAAGAGTATTGACATTTTTGACAGATCGATGGGGACTAGCATCTCTACATAGTTTTGGTGATCTTTACAAGGTCATCCTACTAAGACATTTTTGTCATCATACACTTGAACATAAGTAACAGTGGCCACCCAGCATTCTACTGTAATCTTTCTTAATTGAGGGATAAATTTACATACAACCAGGCAAAAGATGAACCAGGCAAAAGATGAACGCTAAAATCAGAAATAAAAGAAGAGGAAGCATACCACACCAAGATAACTTTGAACAATTAGGTGACGACACTCTCGTCCATGAAGTCCATGCATGAAAGCCTAGTTCAGTCTCGAAAAAACATTTGAAGCATTATGTTTGTATATTCATCAACGTCATGACACACCACTAGCTTCAAATCAACTAATAGAACTTAAAAGTTAGACTTTTACCTGTATACATGTGGGGTAGAGTTCAGATGCCTCCCTCATGACTTGCTATGATGTAGTATAATACAATGTATAGCAGTCATAGGATAACAGTTATTAATGTGTCTACTCTGAACTCTCACGTATCAAATGTCACAATTTCTAAAGAATATCAAAATATCGGTTTCAGACATTAGGATTGTACATCTCATAAAAGTTCTTTTACAGCATGTCCAAATTTATAAAAACCTATGAAAATCACTCCACAATTCACAAGACGTCCGATACATGACTGAAGATATTTGCTAGTATGAACACGTAGAAGACACTGGAATCAATCAGCTGCAAAGGCCCAAAAAGTTACAAAATATTTCTCATTATATAAACTACTATACAATACAAGAATGGAAAAACAATTACAGCACAATAGGGAAAAAATGATAAATTGCCGCACACAGCCTATGCAACCAAAATTTATACCCAGCAAGAAAGTGAAGACACCAAACACGCCAACCCCCTCACTCATACAGAAGCACAAGCATAAACTCAACTAGCAGCGGTAGTACATAAGATACAACGCAAACGTGGAGCACCTGGTTCAGCATCATCATCATCTTCATCATCGTCATCCGCAAAACCATTGTCATACTCATATTCAGGCATAGTGGTACTGGGCTGTTTATTACTGCTAACAGTGTGCATTGAATCCATGAGACAATTCATGTGATAAGCATGACAACAAAA
Organism: Cardiospermum halicacabum; assembly: GCA_031304145.1. Lineage (NCBI taxonomy): Eukaryota > Viridiplantae > Streptophyta > Magnoliopsida > Sapindales > Sapindaceae > Cardiospermum > Cardiospermum halicacabum. Next base: position 7,179,418 of record CM062390.1, on the reverse strand, counting down.
GAACACAATGACAGAGACATTTTGTATGGAGAACGAATCGAAGCACATGCAACATCTTGCACCACCTCTAGTTTTAGACTTGACCTCCATCGTTTTAACACTCCCTGCTCTGTCAGTTGCCAGAGAAGACCTACTGCCGTCTCTTTTTGCTCGTGCATTATCTTCTTCATTGGTCAAGCAAACTGCTCGTGTTGCTTCTTTGTAATATTTAACCAGAAGATTAACTATATCAGCCTGTACACAACCAAAATGTATAAGCATTGCACTTATAAATCATCTTGATGAAAAATATATGACCAACAGTATCAACAGTGGGCTACCTTTAGAATATCATTGCACCCATGACGAAGAGAAGTTTCAGTTCTGTAATCAGTGACAATTTTGACTAGACGATCTCTTAGCCTAAAAATGATGGTGACCCAAAAAAAAAACATTAATTTTCTAGCAATGATAATTTGCATCACTATTGTTAGCAATTGAAATAATTCAGAGCGAAATAAATAAAGCATCCTATGGATGCTGTGCCTATTAGACAAGTTTATAATGGTCTTTGTGCAACTAGATAAATATGAAGTTCCACATACATTATCTTAATATATCCAATTGTTAGAAAACGTGTTAGGCTAAGACTTGAACAGCTTCAGATTGTGAAAACTCATCTACGACTCAATTGGCTTTGGGTAAGTAAAGCTAAGATATTAGAAAGCAGAAAGCTTTAGCATTACGAACTCGATCACCATTCAACAGAATAGCTTCACAAAAATTGAATCACTCACTCCACTAAAGATCTATTTAGTTGCTTTTATGTTTCAACGGACATTGTATAATAAAAGCTCATATCATTATTCAACCAGCAAAAGAAAGTTTTAATGCGCATAAAAGATTTACCAAAAATAACTACATGACTAAGAACATACTAACCGAGGTATTTCCAGGCCATTCGGCACCATGTTTACAATATGGAGAGGATCAAGATTGCCAACTGTGTGCTCTAACAAAACACCAACCTGGAAACAGATGGAGTCATGATTAGGAAAGACTGCTATATAGAAACAGCAAGAAGAGGACAAATGCAAAACCAATCGATTTTACTCTTCAAGTACTTATACCATTTCGGGTTTGTTAAGACATTGCTTAATTAATTCTTCCCAAAGTTCATCATCATGCTGCATAGTGACAAATTCTACCGCCTGCACAGGATATTCATGCAATCGCCAATAATCAAAATTACCCAAAAAAATAATTATAAAAGAAGGAAGAGATAAGTGGGGAGGTAGGGTAAGAGAGTAAAACTACCAAAAGGGCATAAATAATCTGCTAAAAGCCTTATCAGTAGAAAACAAATACCTCCTCTATGTCGCCTAAATTATTTATGATGACAGCTAGTGCTTGTTTTGCATTTCCCATTCTTCCAAGAATGAATACTTGCTCCCTTAAAAGATCTCTCTTGACACAAATATCATATGCCTGATGTTGAATGTCAACAGTCATTAGAGAATAGTATTTATTTATAATCAGCAAATAGCTATTTCTTTATCATTCCAACCTTTTCAAGTTTGTAATGTTGACTGCTGCGAAGGAATGGAAGCAGCATCTTTGGATCATAATCTGCATACAGCTCTACCTATTACAACCAAAATGGAGAAAATGTAATCATATATGATTTAAATAAATAATTTAAGGAGTGCAAATTACATTCCTCACATAAATAATTTTTAGGCTTCTGTCAATTTAAACTTGAATTCTCCAAAATGATACACGCTTAACTAAAAACCTCGAAGCTTCATTGAAGAATAAAAAACTAAACATATACCCAAAATATTAGTTGCATTCGCTGAATCATATATCTGACACAGTAAACTACACATTGGCTAAATATATTGAAACTATTGACACCAATATCCAAAGTTCACCTTTAGTTACATTTAATTACCCTTAAACTGTGACCTAACCATTACTTCAATTGCAAGGCAGTACCAATATGGGCATTTTAAAGTTCATGTGTAATTACATGCATAACTATAATATCAATGGAAATGGATAACAAGGGGAGCAATCTATAAGTAACAATGATATGCACAAACCATTATCGGGTTAATTAAAAAAAATTAAAAAATTTAAAAAAAACTTTTCAAACATTTTGCATTAGTCTACCGGTTGCAAATGTTTCTTCCCCAAAAAAAAAAAAAAAAAAAAACGTCATGCAAACTTTTTGCATTAACCCACTGGTTTTAGCCCTTTTTCCCGTCAAAAAGTACTGTTTCAAAACCAAAAATGGATTTTTTTGTAAGTATCGTTTGAAACCAGTAAATTAATGCAAAAAGTTTGAAAAAATGAGTTTGTTTTATAATTTACCCAACCATTATCATTGTTTAGGAACTGGCCACACTAGAGAGATACATCTATGCCCTAAGCATCAAAACACATAAATAGGGGATAAAAAGAAGAGAATAATAAGAAAATATATTCCAGCCCTTCAATACCTGCATATCATGAAAATCCCTTCCAGCATGTGGACTAACTTCAAATAAAGAATGCAGATATAAATGCAAGAAATGTCTTGAATCACACTTATCACGGGCTTCTAGAAACTGTTTGACAACATCAGATGGGGTAATCAACTCCTTGTTTTGAATCAATAAAGGAACTGCCCGTTTGCAATCTATCAGCATCAGCTGCACAACCTGCATTTGGGGGAGGAAATGAGGGTTCAGTCAAACCACATATAAAGCAAGAATTAGCCGGAAAAAATCCCAGAATGCTAGCTAAAAAAGGAACACATCCCTTTCTATCAAATCACAAAAATAAAAAAATAAAAAAATTATAAAAATTAAAATAATAATAATAAAATAAATAAATAAATAAATAAATAACAATAACAATAACAATAATAATAATTTAACATTGAGCCCCATAATTATTAACAATGAACGTATTATGAAACTTTACAATATTTTAGTATAACATTCAACCAATCAATAGATTAACGAAAAAGGGAAATTATGAAAACCAAAGAAAACAACCAGCAATGTACCTTCTCACGGACAACATCGTGTAGGTTATGCTTTTCTACAAAATCGAAGAGGTCTGGTTTCATAAGCTGAGAAGAAACAGCCGAGAAAATAAACAAAGAGAAATCAGATCACCAAAGCATTTCATTTTTCTTCTGAAATCCATGCATACTAAAATCTGAAAATAAAAATTTCCAGTAGAAACTGTATCTGTTCATGAATTTTTTTTTTTTTTCCAGGAAAGATGCATCAAGAAACTTACATCAGCATACAAAGCAAAAGCTTTCTCATATTGTCCATCAATTACATATAGCTCAGCAAGTGCCTGGCAACCAAGGATTTTGCTTTATTAAACTTCTGTAATAGATAGGTTCAGATAGAGTGTTACATCTCATACAAGAACTTATATATTAACGACTTCAGGCAAACCTCTTTGAGTGCATCAGTCATAGATGAAGTATTCAGCTGAGGTTCAATAGCAGATATCACAGGCAGTGCAGAGTAAATCACTGTCGGCCAAATTTTCACTATTGACAGAAGCTCTTTATGAAAAGATGGATTTGTTGCCAGCGATACAAGAGCAAGCTAAACCATGATAAACAAAGAGAGGCTGGATCACTATCTGCTACATAAGAAGACAAACAGAAACTTAATACTTGAGTTTTCTTGTTTCGGTGAACAAACCTCATACACAGTATCACGCAATCTTGGGTTTTCTGTCGGTATGTATGGCACCAATACCGGGAGTTGACGAAGATGAGCAAAATGGAAAATCCATCTGCAAGACAACCCATTCTCAGTATCTGTAGGGAATAAATGAAGAGTAAAATGCACGTCTTACCTCTCCCATGCTGAAACTGATCCTCGCAATAACTTTGGACACAAAGATGCAGCATCGGCATACTTCCTTTCCACAATCAAATGATCAAGATATCTAGATCCCACCTATGCATGTAGCAAAGAAAATTTAATTTCCCATATGAAAATAAACTATTAAATTGAAATTTATAAAACTATGCATGTGGCAAAGAAATTTAATAAACCATACTAAAATACACATTATTGACCTGAAAATTTATGATATTAACCACATTTTGGGGACAACTCAATCAAACGTTTGCGCAGTAGGATTATTAAGCCACTGTCTAATAGCACTTGAAGATATAATACAAAAACAAAAATAATCAAATAAATAATCACACCAAGCATTATGATGCTTGAAGAACTATGCATAATCACTAGGTAAGATCAAAGATCTAAACACTAAAGTTAGATTGAAATGGTTTGAATAGTCACATTTAGCATTTGAGAGACCAGTTATCCCAGCCAAGGCTCTAAAAAACACAATCAAGATTCTAACTGACTTTCCCCCACCATGCAGTATGATACTTGCAAAACTAGACATAATCACTCAGGAAAGATATATCTAAACACTAATTTAAACGAAAAGGGTTTGAGTGGTTACAGTTAAGTGTTCTGGCACTGTTACATAGATGGTTAGGAGACATCTAAACCTTTCTGTATAAAGTGTTCTGGCACTGTTACATAGATGGTTAGGAGACATCTAAACCTTTCTGTATAAGCTATGGAAATATATAATAACTATGCGAAAAAGATGATGAAGCTGTGCCAAGATAGAAATTTTCAATTCACGGGTTAAAAAGAAAATCTTTAAAATGGCTTAGATTATGGCATTAATTATATACTAAAACAAATTAAAATTACCTCATCAAGAAGTTCACTTCGTCCCTGACCTGCTTCAACTGCTTCCAGAGCTTTTTCATGCCACCCATGTTGAAGAAGCCAAGCAATATGATCTTCTGCATCCCTAAATATAATTTGAGTACTAGATTATTATATGCATAGCTACCACTAGAATCAATTAAGAGCACAGTGAAGAATACTAGTTGGCTCTTATGAATTTCCAGTATCATCCATTAAAATTTCAGGTTTCCTTCACAACCATGTAACAAAATGTTACCAAATCTGCCTAAACCTTCAAAACCACTAAACATTCAGTACTGACCTGGGTTTCGCAATGACTACATCCTTTGGGGATACAATGTAGTACAACGGTTCATCACCAGCAGCCCACTGACCGCCAGCATAGCTGCTACCTAATTATGCAACATGCATTTCAGAGGTTTTAATACTGATTTTTGCCACAAAAACACACTATATTGCAATTTGAATATTCCAACCTGAGAAAGGAGCATGAGCAAGGGAATAGTCTTTCGCCTTGTAATGCTCAAAACCATGTACTGGTAGGGCATCTGTTGTAAGTTCATCATTATTCCATGACACAATGCGTACTTCTGGTCTCTGAGCATTTCCCTGCTTAAAAGAAGTTGAGAAATGTTAGCAAGGGAATTCCTAGATTACAAATGTTATGGCAAATATCACTAAGAAGGTTGATTGTAAAATATAAAGAGCAAATAATAGCCAAGAATATCGTGCCATCATAACAAGTAATGACTATGAATTGTCTCACAAACTGCTGATAAAGGGTGATAAACAGAACCCTTGATATATCCTTGTAATAATGCACACTGGATCAAAACACAAAATAAATTTTAGTTATCTACCAAACATGATATCTACCCTACTTTTAATGAAAGTAGCAAACCCTATAAGAAGACAGGAGAGTTGACTGCTAAGTAACTCAAAGATAAATTACAATCAAGACAACAAGACAAGAAAGTACCTGCCGTGATGGAATTGTGCTACTAAATTCCTTCTCTCCATCCTCCTCCCCGTGAATATAAGCTAGAACAACCAAAGAATCGCCAAAGGGAGCAATTCCTGAAATGTAATAGCTGGTCTGGAAAGACGCCACAATATCAACCTGGTTCAAGCTAGACATAGAAACACTCCTACTGTATGTTCCATTGGCTCTTCCATTCTGCTTTCTCTTAATTGATGCAATTTTTACAGATGTGCCCCAGCCAATTACCAAGAGAGTATCATCCTGATAACAGACAGTAAGCAATAGGACACTTCAGGGGACAACATAGATACCGCTGCTTTTGTTGACAAGGTAAATTGAAAATATTTTAGACCAAGGAAAAAGTTAAGGATCCTCTGCAGCTTGTTAAGATAAACAAAAAGTTTATTACAGTTGCAAATGCATCTGCTTAGTGTATGCAAGCTTAATGTTTGTCTCAAAGAATGAAATTCACAAAGGATTTTCTTGCACATAGTCAGAAAGCGATTCATCCTGGGCAACTGCAGAGAAAACTGCTCAGTTGGTAATAAATAAAAAGCTCTGTAGATCAACCTTCTTCTAACCTGCCAAACTAGATGAGGAAGCAAGATCTCAGGATGCGGACTTCTTCGTGGCCTTTCAATAAAGGTTATTCGTTGGTCATTGGCAGCATCATAAACTTTGACACCTGCATCGTTAGCCCAGGCTATGAGACTTGCTCTCCACTTCACAGCATGTATTGGACCTTCACCTGAGTGCAAGACCTACAGTCAAAAACCCTAACATTCTCAGTCCAAAATATTATGTTGACAATTGCATAAGATGAGGTCACTAGACTAGTAAGCACCTGGTCCCGGTAGCCTAGCCACCCTTTTGAGTTCAAATATAGATGACCAGCCAAACCCCCTGCAACAAATCTTCTAGACATTTTCCTTGCATAATCTGGATCCAGGGCAATGGCCTTCATCGGACGATGATACTCAAACTTCATTTTGTCATCAGTGAAAAGACTATTTATCACGACAGACCCATCATCTGAACAACTTCCTATGTATTCACCTTCTAAATCAAAGCTAAGGTCATTCACTGCAGCAGTATGCGCAGGAAATTCCTTAACCTGTAAAGTAGAATATCAAGTATAAGAAACTATTTCAAGGCAAACAATCTGCCAATAAAAGATCAGTCACCCATCATAATTTTGATATAGCTTAAACTATATTCTAATCTGGATGGCAAAGGAATTTAAAACCTACTCCAGACTTGAACCTTTCTTGCTGATACTGCAATTATACAAGGTTACTGACAAACCAGAGTGTTGAACTCCTAAAATACATCAAAGTTTGATGGTTTACACAATACAGAAAATTGAAAACGCATAAGATAAGAGCTGTTGCCCATCCAAGACAACACGAGCTGCAATCCACTACAAAACTGATCAGACCCAAATCTCACAGTCTGCAAAATTCAACTAATTAACACTATTGTTATGTTATTTCATTTCTTAAACCTGGTATTTAAAGTAGTATCCCCACCGAGAACTCGATTCATCAGAAACCCATGTGAAAAATTATCTCAAACTAAAATGAATAAGAAGAGCAAAAGCAACTACGGCTATATCAGCCAGCAAAACGACTATTCATCTCCATCACACAACAAGTTTTCCTTCTAGGTAATTAATTATTCCCGAGCATGAACTATCCTGAATCTCTACCCTCCATACTCCTCGTACACCAATAAAAACATGTAGATTTCCAAAATGCTTCAAAAATGGTCGAAAGAGGAACTGATATTCTGTATAAACTGATGTATTAACACAACCTCAAGTACTTGGCACGACAAACAAGTCACTTTGAATCAGAATTGACACCAAAATACTAGAAATTCGTTAACATTTCCACATACCATAAAATTTCTAACTACATATCAGAGAATTACAGATGCCTACTACACACCTCAAATTAAATACCACAAAAATCACTTTACTCGAATCAAATATGTTCATAACAATAACAACAGCTCAACAAAGTTCACAACAAAATTTTAAGATCCATCAGACAACTCCAGTAAAAGGAAACACAAAGCTGACCTGATTCCCCAAAAAATCCAAAATATGAACGGTACCGGCATGAGTGCCGAGCGCGATCATGCGCTCAGCCACAGAAATACATGAAGCGGCATCATTCGAAATGAGAGAAGGTATGCTTCCTCCCATTCTCTGATACTTTAGCCTCGGCTCCTCCTCTTCCTCTTCTTCTTCATCCTCCTCCTCTTCTTCTTCCTCCTCCTCTTCCTCCCTCTCGTCGTCGCCGTCCACGCCGTTCTCCGACGGAATCGGAGCCATTTGAACTGTGTTTTTCGTCAGATTGAAGCTTTCTCGATTAATAATCGTAGGCACGCAGAGAAGGAGATCGGTTTGTTTAATTTTATTTTTGTGATTGATTTATTTTTTCATTTTTAACATATATATAGCGAGCACCTGTAGAGAAGAAAATAAAGTTAACAGATTTTTTATTTTTATTTTTGGATTAGTTAAAATATTTATTGGCAAAACGACAAGGGGATGGTTTCCTCTCAGTTGCGACATTTCGCTGCTTTTGACTTTTGTTATTGTTTCTCTCGGATTGCTTAAACGGGGATATGGTTTATAACGTGTAAAATTCCTTTGGGTTGGAAAAGCTTTTTAATTAACGTTTTAGATAGTGTTTAAATTATATATTAATTTTTTTAAAAAGTACGTGTTTGGTAATAGTATTTTTAATTAGTGTTTAGCGTTTTAATTAGCGTTTAAAAAAACTATTAAATATAGCTTTCAATCCAAACGCTAATAGTAATTTACTTTATTAATCTTTATTTTATAATTAATTATATTATTATCTTTAGAATTATATTTATATCTGTAATAAATTTTAGTAATTTTATATGTAACAGTTATTAAAAACTAAAATTAATATTAAACGTTCAATCAAACAGCTAACTTTACAGCTAATTTAAAATCTAATCTAACAGCTACTGCTAACGTCATGTAAAACGATAATCTAACAACTAATTAAAAATCTAATGTCAAACATACACTTACTATTAGTGTTCTATGCTTACTCTATCTCACTTCAATTTTCATTTTACAGAGATTTTCTTTCGATAAACCCCACCTTCGTGGTTAAGATTATTCTTAATGTAAAAATCATTACACAGAAAGTAAATGGGTCAATTAATTTATTTTTTTTAACGTCCCGTAGTATTTTAAATTTTTCGCATATTTTTTTTATAAATTTAAAATTTATAAATAAATACATTTTTATAAAACTTTTCTAATACGAATTTTATGTATAATAATTTAGAAATTTATAAAAATATAAAATAAAAATATTACCATAATAAATGTTTAAAATATAATTATTGAATATACAGAAAAAAAAAATGATAAACAATTATATCAAAATCATGCCAAGAGAATGGAAATGAGCCGGTTCGAATTCACGTCCTCATTTAAATCTCAACTCAAATTCGGATTTAAGTAAATTTCTAACCAGACGGATAAATTCCAAACTTAAAACTATCTCCAATCGGACTCCATTTTAAACCTCTATGTAACAGTTTTAAATACAATCTTTTTAACTTTTTGAAATTCCAATTTTTTTCATCTCCAACCATAGAATTTTAATATGGAGTAAAAATACATATTATAATAAAAAAAAAATTAAATAATTGTTATAATTAAATATAGTATGTTAATAAGAGTAGTATTAATATTGAACTCAAATGAAAGGATTTTTAAATCATTTATAATAATATATTTTTTATTATTTAAAAATAAAATAAATTAAATTAATTCATCTATAATTGAAAAAAGTGTATTTGGAGTTCCATAAAGTGAATGTCATATATGGGGTTCCAAAAACTTAAAATATATTAAAACTCTAAACACTTTATTGGAAAGTGAGAAATGGAGGCTTGGTTGGAGAGGATTTGGACTCTATAATGGCATATGGAGGCTTGGTTGGAGATAGTCTAAACAAGTTGAAACACGAACTTCAAAACTAAGGCCCGTTTGGATCTCTTAAAAGATAAAATTAAGAGATAAAATTAATAGATAGGGATCCAAACAGATTTCTTAAGAGACCTCTTAATTTTTAAAAGCATGGGCTCTTAACAATTAATTTATTAGTTGGTCCAACCCTACTGTCACCTCTTAATATATCGGAAAAGACTCAATAGCCCCACAATCTTTAATTTCTATTAATTATTAGTTAGCTAATTAGTAATTAATAGGGACAAGTTAGTCATTTAAGCACTATTTGCAAATTAGTTGCTAATGGATCCAAACATCCCTATTAATTATTAGCTAGCTAATTGTTATTAACTCTTAAAAATTAGTTGGTTAATTATTAACTATTAAATGATCCAACACCCCCTAAGTTCGCGAGCTTAATAAGTCTATACGAAGTTATTACATTATACATTTATATATTTTAATAAAATTATATTAAAATAATATATTAAATTAATATTTTATTTAATACATTTCAAAGAGAATTAAATTAATATTTTATTTGATATAGCTTAATAAGACGAGACCAATTTATATATAAACTCACGAATTTAAATTTAAATTTGAATTTAAAAAATTTTAATAAATTTTGAAATTGAATCTTAATCCGAACTAAGATTAAACGAGTCGAGCCCGAACCAACATGAACTTGGCTCGGCTCGAATGCACCTCTACATGCCAGGCCTCAACCCAAAACATATTGAAATTTTTGTAACCATTTAAAAAGGTTAACCCATGAAATTAAAATGGTTGTATTTAGCAATTTTGGATGTTGCGGTTAGTAACTGCGCGGCAGTCCCGTTAAACAGAGATAGAACTGATATCATAATGAACTGCTTAACTAAACGGAAAATAGGCAATGGCTGTAAAACAGTACCCGCTGCCCTTTCATCTGAGGGCATTCACCAATTCTTGAACTGACTGTTTTTTTTTTTTTTTTTTTTTTTTTTTTTTTTTTTTTTTTTTTTTTTTTTTTAATTGAAGCAGTTTTTATGGGGCATTTCATCGGCAGAGTATCATGTAAGTACTGTATTGCGTCCTTTCATTCTCTAAATAGCTGTTCATTATCACTTCATTCTGAATGTGCTGTCAATTGATAACATGAATGAAATAAAATGACCCATTACAACCCATTAATGAACATCTCATGCTTCCTCTAGGTAATTGTCTGTTTATCCGTCAGCGAACAAAATCACTTTCGATATTGAGGTCTGATGTCATTTGAATGGTTTTTGGTTGGTTGGTTATGCAATTGAGGATTGGTATGGTTTGAATAGGTGAGTGACTGAGTGAGGATTCCGGCATCAGATCATTTCATCATCATGGTTGTAAAGTCAATTGAGTGAAGCTACTCATTTTTATTTTTTTTTTTCTTTTGTAGGCACTTAAGATGGTTTTGGAGGAGCAGGCTTGGGTGAATTTGCCTCTACATAGCATACAAGTAGATTGTTTTGCGGGCATTGATGATGACAAATCAGCCTTTATTGTTTCACTCTTCCATTGTAGATCAGCTAATTTGGTGGATACCAATGCCAAAAGGGGTGGATTTCCTCATTGGCGCCATGCTGGTAACCAATTTTTTCTGAAACTTAATTATGCTTCTGGAGAAGGTAATGATGTGTCTCCAACGATGGGAGTGACTGAAGCTAAAAACCAACCTCACAATAAGGTAAGCTTAGAAAGCGAAGATGTACATCACTGGAATGGCACAAATTCTGTTCTTTTAGATTTTTAAAATTATATATTTAAACTAAACAACTTAATTGTATTTGTAACATAACTGATAAATTGCCATATACTTTTCAGATCATTTCAAGGCAGCTTTAACTAGGATCTCAGAGGATTGAGAGGAGTGAATAAAACCACAGCTGGCACCATTTTTGCCTTCTTCACTTGACAAAGGGTGATGTGAGTTCTATTAGGCCCTCCTATTCACTCATCAGACATCTTTCAGTCCTAAGGTATTGTACACATTCATAAAAAAATAACTATATATTTGTACTTCCTTACCTTAGCTCAATGATTGTTTTGCCATCAAGAGTTCTGAAATCAGTTTGATTTTCAAATTTTCTAGTTTGCATAGTAAATTATTGCTACAAAAAAAAAAAAAGGTTGCAGGAAAGGTGTACAGCTGCTTATACTGTATCACTTGTTGCTCAGATTTTGCTTAGATTTAGGATTCATCTCCAGTCATGCTTCTGGAAAACAACATCAACATGGTAGAAGTCTTATATATGCACATGGTATGTTTCTCTTCAAACTATTTAGAAAAGATTGGTTTGATATCTATAAAACTAAAGAGAGGAAGGATTTGATATTAGTTATTTGAACAGAGATCAGCTATTTGCATACAATTAATGCTGTTTTCAATCTTAAATTATATTCTGATATTTAGTGGAAGGATTTCTTTTGTGGTTACTGTCCCTTCACAAGGGATGATGTAACATTGAATTTGTTAAGCTTATAAATAGATTTATTATAAAGAAACATCTCTTATCCATATCAATAGCTTCCATAATATATAGGAAAATATTTTCTGACTAATGAAGCTCTGAAGCCTCTTTGTTGGTAGATAAAAACAATAGTGTCAATACTGAGTCTATTTGCCCATAATACAAAATGAATTGATCCCTAAAAAAGTTAGGTGTTTGATGGCATGCCTAAAGCTGAAAGGACCATAAGAATAATTATATGAAAAATAATAATTTGCTAGATAATTTTAGTTAAAAAGTAAGCTATTATGGTTGTCATGCAGGGACAAACATTTTAGCTAAAAATGATTTAGTGAAACATTACAAGGAGTTGCTTTCTCTTAAATGACTTATTTCAATAAGTTTTGTAATTCTGCTTTCTTTCTAGCCTGCCTGTGAAGAATGTGAATGATATCCATGATCACTAAAATTTAATGAATTTATTTTAAATATGTAATTTATTATATTTGCATCTTTAGATAATTGCTATTAACTGAGTTATTTTTCTTATAGATATGTAGATTAGTTGGTGGAACAATTTAAACACTATAAAATAAGGCTTGCTCATGACGAGATTAGCAAGGAGGTGTTTTTGATTCTATGTTTTGTGAGTATCTTTGTCTTGCAATATTACCGAAATGAAGAAAGCACATTTACGAGATGTTTTTAAAGGGATATGTGCAGTACTAAGTAGTTAAACTATGATAATATATCTTTTCATTTATGCTTGGAAGCTGTGGGAAAGTATACTTTTTATCATGCCACTAAACTCATATTTTCTACTCTCAGTTGAATAGACTGCTTCAATTATAGCCATGATTCGTCAACCTAGCATAACAAGGCCAATATCCCGCTACAATGTCATTGTAGGTATACAATCATTATTCACCTTCACTTGTGAAAGCTACCTGATTGTATACTTTTCTCACTGTCACTTTCTCTAGAAAACAATCCAATGTGTTCATGGTATGAAACTAGTTTTGTGAAATTGTTCAACTAGGTTGATGATCTTCTAGAACATGGAGTTGAAATTGTAGCAGAAACTCTTATTTAACGCCTGTCATTTTGGACCAATGAAGAACGGGCTCTCATGTCTTCAGGTTTCTTTTGTATTTGATGATAGTTTCCACAAGTCAAAGTTTTGTCCAACTTTCAGAAATGTGAGGTTTTTAATGTTTGTGTTTGTTCCAATCAGGTTTTAATCAATGGCCAACAACATTTTGTACCTGCTAATATGAAACCCAAGTTACAGAGGCTTGAAACTTTCATCATGGTGAGTATGAGCATATTCAATCCAGTAGCTCTCCTTATGCTTCCTGTTGCTGCTTATAGTGAAAATAAGAGAGTACCACTGTAACTTAACCTTCACGTATATATAGAGAATAATATCCTGGAGAAATTTAACTGTCCTTTTGTTTTCAACAGGTTTATATCCTCCAGAAACTGAATACATCATTGGGCCGCTGGTCATCCTGTAAGACGAGAATTCTGTGTGAAAAACATACATTCGGTATTCAGTGCTTGCCAATAAAAATTGCATTTTGTTGGTTGAGGAATACAGCAAAACTCGAATTGCAGTATATTATATTTATATTCTTCATCTAAATTAGGATCACACAATATCAAAACAATCAATTCATTTTATCCTGGCTTTAAAAACAGTATCGTATTGATGGGGCAAAGTCAGTTTATGCAGGCTGAAGCAAATTATGATAATGGTCCCATTGCTGCCGGTTTAAATTTAGTCAGATCTATACCGCCTCCATTTATGTTTCTTGTCTTTTTTTCCCCTCTTTCAGGAGCTACACGATTCAACCATGGGCAGCCCTTTATCCAATGGTAAGCTATGGTATCTGACATCTTTGAATTCACTATATTTGCATAAGTGATATTGGTCAGTTCTTTCCTTGTTTATGTAATTCAATCTAAATGAGCAGATGCAATGAATGACAGATTAGATGATCTGCTTCTCAATTGGTAGACCAATATTGTTATATATTTCTCTATCAATCTATATAGAAATAAATGAGATTGAACACTTTTGCTATGCATTGACCTTTGTGTTGATGGTCTTGTTTTTTATTGTAAAATGTCAATTCATTCTTTTTCAGGTTGAAGCAGGTGAGTCCGTGATTGCACCAACCATGTTTAATGCTACACAAGGCTGTTCAACTGGTACCTGCATCTCCCCCCAAAGAAAACAGTCACTTAAATTTTGTTGTAAATTTCATATATCAGTACAGTACTATCAATATAAAATATAAAAAATCACAATTTCAGACTCCATAGACTTTTTGTCTGTCAGTTTTTATTCTACTCCACTGGTTTTTATCAGTACTTCAATGCTTCTTCTGCATCTCTACGTTGTATCAATATTAAACAATTATAATGATAGAGATTATTAATTAATAAAGATTAGTGTTATATTTTCAGTGAGAAGACAAGATATCATGTCCACATGTAGATTCACGGATTCAAATGCAGACAGAAACAGCTTAGAAACATAGTTTTGACACGATGATGGTGTCATGATGATAATAATGATGTTGAAGATAATTGGACTTGACGGACAGCTAGTTTTTCTTTGTTGTACTATGAGTAGATTGATATTGAGATGTTATCAATTCAATTTCCTTGATAATTAAAAATAGTGGAAAATTTTGACTTACAAAATGGCCAGCTCCTAGAATCCAATAGAAGTGAAGATTTCTATATGACTTGTAGAACCCTTTTGTGACTTTGTCATCACCACAGTACAAAATAGTCCTTTGACTACCCAGAAACCTGTCCAGTCCTTCCCATCTACACATGACATATCAATTAAACACATTACTTTTAGACAATGCATTTATGTTTCTTTGACAACAAAACAAAAGTATCTAAAAATGTATGGTTTAGAGAAGAAGTTGGTCTTACTTGAGCTTTTCAACCCATGCTTCTGTTCCCTTTGTTGCACAGATGACATCAAGCTGTACAGTCATAGAAGAGTATATAAGATTAGATTTCAAAGCATCCATTTATGTTGAAAATGACAAGACAGGTATATTTTTACTTGTCCATTGTATATCGTCACATTTACTCCTCTTTTAAGCAACTCATCAACCTGATAACATAAAAACATAATACAAATCACATGTATTAATCAGGCTTGGATTGGTAATACACATTAAAATGATGAATGAGACAGTGCACCAACTTGTATTCTGTCATTGATAGTGATTATCTGTTACCTAGATTAGAATACTTTGCTTAGCAGGCTTTCTGTGTGTTTTTTACTTAATAAAATACTCATCGTCATTTGACTACATTTCGAGCTTATTCTACAGAGACATATGAACAAATTTACCTCATCTATCCTTGGTCTCATAAAATCACCTTCAAGAGCTGCCCAAACCATACCAGACTGACCACCCCATCTGTGCACACAAAGTACAGTAAAGCATACATAGAATATTCAAATAATAAGTAAAAACTCAAGTGTTTAGAAAGACTTACAGAACATTTTCTGGTATAATCTTAAGTTTTTGTCTGACTACACCATTCATGAAGCTACCAAGACTACCAACACCACCAGGATTAATGGAAGAAGATTTCAATGTACTCAGATATCTTGCGTATCTATTCATTGAAACTACCGATAAATCTGCAGTCAATGGATCCATGCCAGAATCCAGCATAAAGTTGTAAAAATCCTGCATATTACACATACACAAACCATTCATTTTCGAGCAAACAATGAAAGATGAATCATTTTATCAATGCATACACAGAGTATTACCACATCGCCACTGTTCACCGAAATAAAATCCTCAAGGTCACTCCATAAAGCTGTCGCTTCCTTGTATTGACCATATTTAATTAGCTGCTTAATCTTTTGAGCATAACTGTTTCACAAAACATGTATTGTTAGTAAACTTTTCCATTATCATGTCATTCTTACTTGTTGGTTCAAAATGTAGTTACCTGTTGGCTCCATTGAAGCCGTTTATATCAAGTCGTGACACATCTCTAAGCAGAGGTCCCCAAGATAACTGAAAATTTTCAATGTATAAGTCTTCAATTATGTAGATATAGACACCCCATGTCCCATTTTGATTCATTTACAAAACTTACCACAAAATCCTCTGGAGAGATCCAACTATCTCCCAATACAACACCTATACATGTACAGAAATGTAAGCTTTTATAAACATGTTATATCTCTAGTTATCTGATATCATATAAATGATACATTACCTCCAAGTTTGAGCTTCAATTTCCCAGATTCAATGGCTTCAAGAGCTGATAATCCAACTGTGACAGCAAATTTACCACCATAAGACTCTGCCACGACATAAAGCGGACTCTGCTGAAGTTCCTGGTTTTTGTTAAATAGCTCTTCCAACAATACTGTTAAATCAGCAGCAGCCTCAACATCACTTTTTACAAACAATTTGGTATCTGTTGCATTCTCTACAAAGCTAAACCCTGTTCCAACTGGATGATCCTGCATCAAATTCACATCAAACCATGTTGATCACATATTTCACAACCCATAAAGCAGATTTCTTTCAATAATGGCAAACTTACCACAAACAGCAGATCAGCTTTTCTCAACCAAGTAGAATTCCTTGGCTTCAAATATTCATTCAAAGGTCCAACCTCTTGAAAATTCCCAATCGCAACTCCAGAAGCACCCTTTTTTCATAACATTAACTCAGATGTATCTATGTATGCATTTATCAATCACAAATTCAAACTTTATTAAAACATAAAATAAAACACTCACAGGTCCACCTTGCAACCAAAGAACAATTGGCCATGGCTTGGAGGAACTCTCAACTCTATATGGACTCTTGAATAACCACCAAAACACATGTGCTTCTACACAAAACAAAAGATTAAGTCCAAAACACTTTTGGTTCCAATAGAAATGAGAGAATTTCATAATCTTACTTACTTGGTCTAACTTCTACATATCCCCACTCCTCTGTAGACTCCAGAGTTGATTGTGATTGTGAATGTGAACTTCTCACAGCCCTGGCTGTTCCTTCATTAAAAACAAGAGAGAAAACTAATAGACACAGAACTGCAAACACATGAACCTTCTCCATTCTATTTCTGAAATTGAAGAACACAAGAAACCCACTTGACAGAACACCAGTTGTGTGTTTCTTGTGTATATATATATAAATACAATTACATACACAGACACACAAACAGTTCAAAGCTGGATTGTGTTGAAAAGTTTTCTTTGTTTCTGTCAGCAACTGAAGAGAAGTAACCAAAAAATGGCAAACTCTGGGTAAAAGTTCAATCAGATAAAAAGTGCAAAGAATCAAAATAAAAGTATATAAAAGAATTTATCTTTTTCTTCTTTTTCACTTTTATTTTTTTGATATTATCTCTGCCCAACAGGAATATGTTACTATATATATCATAAAATGAATATAATTGTAAAAAGAAAAGACTATATAAGCAGTACATTTCTTGTCATACCAATTTTACATTAAATTCTCATTTATTTACTTTACTTTATTCTATTTTATTCCATCTATGTGGCTGACAATGAAATACTAACTTTATAGAGTATATTATAGCTTATTCATTTGTGCATCAGAATTTAAAGCTAAAAAGGGGTCACATGTATGTATGGTGATTGATTTGATATTTTTCCATAAATAATGAAAATGAATATGTGTATAGTATTGGCATTCTATATTTTTCTTTTATCAAAACAATGACATGTTATGGGTTATTGGATGATATTGGAAAATAATGCATATGGTTGCTTAAAACAATTTGCATGTGATTGCAGAGATATTTAGGGAACAAGTGGAAATGTTATAGCCTTGAAAACAGGGATAATTTGTTGTTTTGTTTTTTCTTTTTGAAAAATGGGGATATTTGGTAGTATTTTTTGTTGTATTACTTTTTTTTTTCAAAAGAAAAAAAAATGTATGATGTGTCTTTGATTCATGACGATCACAAAATATCATTAGTCAATTTACTTTATGTGATACCGTGAATTGTTTTTTAAAAAAATAAACTATATTAATTTTCAAATTAATTTAAATAATTATCTTTTCCTACGAAAATATTAATTTAAAACATAAGAAATACTCATTCAAAAAAATTAGCTTATCCTCTAAAAATTATATTAAAAGATTGACCATGGGAAGCCACTGCTACCCAGTGCCCTGTATCTGTATATATAGTGGTTTATGATTGACAGCAACTTGAAGTTGAAGACAGAACAGTAGATTCAATTCACTGCCACTACTACAATCATTGTCCTCATGTTTAACGTATTGCATGATACTATGATTCATTAGCTTGAAAAACCATACAACAGCCTGTAGATGCCTTGAAGTAACTTTTGTATATTTAAATTATGCTTCTCCATTTTAGCAAAATATGATGATGGGGTGGTGTCATGATTACAATTACAGCCAATGAAGCCGCCACGGATGACAATCTGTTGCTAAAAGTCGATATACGATTGGACTAATGGCCAACATAACATATGCAATAATGGCCATTAATTGTGGTTATTGTCTGTGGATTTAAGGGTATATAGTCATTGTCAATCATCATGGCAATTTGATGGTTTATAATAAAACCTCCTGTGTGATGATATGACACTGTATTTATAATATTGAGGTCAACTCAGTTGATTTAAGTAACAATATTGATACCTAATTAAATTAGAAAAATACAGCAAAGATATTGATTAATGTTGGATCATGGGGAAAATGTGTCGCTGCTGTTCTTCTCTATGAAAATTGAGGCCCATCATATTCAAAAGCCCAAACCATTCTCAGCCCGATAAGTTAAAATTAATATTTTACTTTTAAATATTTGATATGGACGTACCGCTGAATTTCAAAATAAATGCATCACTAATCTAATTCTAAACACATGTTCGCCAAATCTGAAACGTTGGATTATGGTGGCACTGGCAATTATCTAATTTTGATACGACAGCTTGTTTCACACATAAAGGTGGTTTAGCCTACCCCATTACACTATTTAAGCCTACAGTCATTCTTACTTGGCTACGCTACACTTTTATTCCATCTTTCCCCAGTAAATTGTAAATTATAAGTCATTCTAATGCTATTTTATATTTTAAATTAATCCACCAATCCAACGCATTTTAAGTTTATAAATTGGAAAAAAAAAAAAGGTTAAAAATCTAGTGAACCAATTAAATTATCAATCAATTATTTACTCAATTTTATAAAATTATTTTTAAAAAATTTAAAAATACATATAAAATATAATAGGAAAGAATTCAAATGTCCTCAAACACATTTTATCATGTTGAAGACATTCTCCACTGATGTGGATCCAATTGCATTTATACATGAATAATCTGAATTGCTTTAAGACAACTTAGAAGGGTTTAAATATTCTTTAGGAGTCTGGGGATCTTAAAATGAAATTGTGAGAGACAAAATTTTTAATATGCAATAAGATACCGTGTTGGACGGTTATCGAGTCCAAATTCAATTATTTTAGGGGTTAAATTTGACTTTTTCATTAACCATCGACATCTTTTCTATTAAAACTGTATTAACGCCGGTCCAATGCCATATGCAAAACTTGTGGTTACTAGTACATCCACTTTTAGGGCACCATTGTGGGTAGCGACCCATCATTAGGATATACCTATTCCTTCTCAGAGGATCCACTTTCGCCGGCTTCTAGCACGTAGATACATAGACTCTCTTAATTGAGGGAGTCTTTGCAGAACTTGTTTCTTTCCGATATTTTCTCATATGTCCCTTTTGTCCACACCTCTAACACATGATGTCTTCTTGGAATAATCACTCTTCTCATATTTTTCTCAAGTCATAAGAATTGACTAATTACCAAAGTTATTATTATTTTCAGTCTTTATAGATCAATTTATTTGCAAGCTTTAAAAGACATACAAGGTTTCATGCATCAAGATTAGCTCCATGTACTTGTATGAATTAGAAGACATTATATGAGTTTAAATGTCTTGTCAACATTCACTCCAGTAGACTTCAACTTAGAAATGAAACCATTGAGTTATACTAGATAATTAGAAATATTCATAACTTCATCCATCTTCAACCTATGAAATTGTTCATTTAAATAGAATCGATTGCAGACACTTTTTGTTTAGTACAACTCTTCAAATCCTCACAAAAAGTTCTTTTACAGAAGTTGTTCCTTACATATTTACAAAAACATTCTTAACCAGACATAGTTATATAAAAATGACAACTCTCTTATTGATTTACTTACATTCATCAAGGACTTTTCATAATTATCATTTCCAAATTCTTTTCCATCGTAGTTTGTATAGATATTTTCTAGTAAGATCGAGTTTTAATATTCAATTTTTTCGAGACGGGAGTTCCACGTAGTTTCATATTGGTCCAAACTAATATCTAAGAGTTAAATGGAAATGATCAGGTCATTGTTGCCATATGAAATGTAAAAGGGACGATCTCGCTAAAACTGATAAAATGACATATTTTAAGAAATGGAGTCCCAAAAATTGTGGACATTCGTCGTTTTTAAGTATTTTCTTTTTGTTACTTCACTATTTTTTATTTGAGTTTAAATTTATGGTTGTCAAAGCAGGTGCAATGAAGGATAATTTTGGAGGGATTTTTGTTGCGACATCATTCATTGCTTTCTTTTGGTAGAATTCTACAGCCACTCATATTTTCAAATATTTCGTATTAAGACTTTAATCCCGATTTTCTCCTTATTTTCAATTATTTCGTGTCAAGGTTTTAACCCGATTTTTCTCTTTCTTCATCCTGTCTTTACTCTTTTTCTTTTTTATTATTATTATTATTATTATTATTATTATTATTATTATATTTTTTTTATAACTCCAACTCAGCGATTATCTCTTCTAATCAATTATCTCTTAGACATAAGAAAGCTTCAATTTATTGTTCAATTCTTAGTTGGGTTGTTATGGCATGTAATGATGTATCGGGTTAGCATTTGTTAAAAATTAATAAATAAACTATTTTGTATTTTTTTCAAACTTTTATTTTATCCTTTTTTTTTTAAAAAAATCATCACTCATATTTATATTTATTATAAAATAAAAAACATTGACGAGTTAATTAAATATTTTTACTATATACATGTGTATTTTTTTTTATATATTTTCTATATAAAAATAAGGCATATTATGATTTTGGAATAACCAAATTAGCGTACATAAATATAAAAATTCCCTTATATTCTAGTAGAAGAAAAAAATAAAAAGGAAATTTGATATTATAAATTACATCATCAATTTCAGAATCTCTTAAATTAATAATGTTTAAAGATAAATAAAATAAATCAATTTTTAATATACACTAATCAAATACTAATGAAAATTTCTGTAGGATTACAATATAACCCGTCTATATAGAGTCTAGCATACAATACAATTGAATTCAATTTAAACCGTGGCATCCCTCCATCACACGATAACTAATAAGAAAACATAATATAAACTTAAATTCCAAAATTAAACGTAACCCATAAATATACACATTAAAAAAAAGCATTGCGTAAGCCCCAAACACAACTAACCTTTTATTCTCCCCTTCCCTTTCTCAAATCCAATGGCTCACATCTCTCTCCGACCTACCATCTCCCAATCTCAGCCGTCCCTCACTTATTTTATTACACTCTTCCTCACATCCTCTATTTCTTCATCTGTGATAGTACATGAATCCAATGGAGCCGCAATGGTTGGAGTCACTGCTATCATCACCATTCTTCATTACATGTCCTAGACACCGAGACATGCCACGCAACGAGTGCAACATGTTCTGTCTGGACTGCATGAACGACGCGTTTTGCTTCTACTGTCGATCTTCGAGACATAAGGAGCATGGCGTGATTCAGATCAGACGGTCGTCGTATCATGACGTGGTGCGAGTGGCTGAGATTCAGAAGGTGTTGGATATTAGTGAAGTGCAGACGTATGTGATTAATAGCGCGAGAGTTCTTTTCCTTAATGAGAGACCACAGCCTAAAGGTGGTAATAGTGGTAGTGGAAGCAAAGGAAGCGTTTCGCATGTCTGTGAAGTTTGTTCCCGAACTTTGTTAGACCCCTTCCGTTTCTGTTCTTTGGGTTGCAAGGTAAACATTGTTTGATTAGTCATTTTTAAATTGTCATTAAAAAATGTATTATTAGTATTATTATTATTAATGTGGTGGGTTATATATTGATGAGTAAGTACTGAAATGAGGTATGGTATAGCTTGTAGGGATAAGGAGAAATGGGAGAGGGACGTTTATGGTGAAAAACAACAATGAAGAAGAAGAAGAAGAGCGATTGCAATTGGAATTGCGTGAAGGAAGACAAGAAGGAATGTACAGGAACACGCCTCCTCCACACTCTAATTCAAGGAGAAGAAAAGGGATTCCTCATAGAGCCCCTTTTGGGATTTAATATTTTTTTAATGTAAAAAAAATGTAAATTATAAATTGATTTATTGTATAATTTAATGGAAATTATGAATATAAATGTTGAGTCCAGCTCATTTGAGATGATAAGGCACGTGGCATGGGTGTTATGTTAAGGGCAGGTAATATAAGCTGGGATTGGGAAAGTATTAGGTGTAACTTACTTTCGGAGTTGGATGAGGAAGCTGACTTAGTGTTCAATAATGCTATATTTATGAATTTCGGCACATGAATGGTTTTTTAATATAAAGCAATCACAGCTCACCTTCCATAACTTATGTTTTTAATCAAATGTGTATTTGTTGTACCATTTTGAGCAACACTTTGTTTTCTGTCTTTCACTTCATATGCCTATTGAAGATATATCATTAATTCATCAGGATTCAGGAATATATACATGTGTGTATTTTGATCTTGTGTGTAGACTGTGCAATTTAGTTGAAGAATCAGATTAAATTATGCATTGATTCGTTACTTTCGATTATAAGTAGACTAAGCTTGTGATATATTTATAAGCTTTGTATATAATGAAAATACACAGATGTCATGCAAGTAATCATCTGTATATAAGGCCCAAATATAATAGCCACTTGGGTTGGGCTGAAACAGAAATTAAAAAAAGCTTAACGAGTAATACATGTAAATATGGTTGAATTGAAAATTTACCTCAGTTTACTTCTTCATTCAAATAGAAAATTAATTTCATTTTATTTATAAGTGTTTTAATTTAGTATAATTTTTTAAATATCCTCTGTAAAAAATCAATCTTCTTGATGTAATTTAGATAATATTTTTTAAATAAAAATTATTTTTAAAAAATAAGGATAATTTGATAATATTTTTAAAATAGAAATAAAATAGTTTTTTTAATTGTTTTGATTTATTAATTTCAATATCTTGGTAGAAATCCAAAAACAAAACAAAAAAAACTTATGAAGGTTTGTAAAGAAAAAAAAATTACTTCTTCCAAAAATACCTAAAAAATCCACTACACTTAATTAAAAAGGAAAAACTACTTTGGCCTAGTTTAACCTTTAAATTTGACATCGAATAAGGTCAATAACGTAATGTATTACAAATTAATCATAATAATAAATAAATAAATAAAAAATGGTTAAAATAGCCATATATATATATTTAAAGTCATTATTTTCGGATTTATTTGAACTTAAAAAAAAAAATTATCTATTTAGAATAAATTTGGATGTTTGTTTTTAATTTATTTTTAGAAGAGTATAAAGGTCATTACATAAAATAAATAAATAAAAATACTACCAATAATTGGAAATATTTTTTTTATTATTATTATTTTTGAAAGAAATTTGATTTTTTTTTTTAATATTTTGACAAAGCTTTATGTTTTTTTTTTCCCTACAATTCATTATCTGCTTTCATCTATATTTTGAACCTTCAAAATATTATTCATTTATTAAATGATGACTAGATATGTAAATATAAAATTTGGTTTTCTTATATAAGTGTTATCATTCAATTTAGGAGAGTTAAATGATTGAACTCTCTGTGAGATAAGCATATTAAATATATTTTAGTAATGGTTTAAATTATTTTATTGAAATAATTTTTTTAAAAAAAATAATGAATAAAAGTAGTTAGAATTTACCTTTCATAACTTTTATTATATTTTCTAGTATATTATTTGTTCTTTTACTTACATTAATTATAATATTTTCATTTATATATATATATATTTGTAATGTAGTATATTAATATTAAAAATTTATAGTTATATAAAAATAATTTTACTTAAAATAGTACTACCACACTCTTCTTATCTTTACCTACAGAAACTAAAAATAATTTATCCAATCAGTTAGTTAGTTGGATAAGATAAGTAAACTTTTGGACAACTAACTCAATAATACTACAATACTTATAGACCTTAGGGATTAGGGTACTTTAATCCCTACATATAGTGATTCGTTGAAAGGACACTGGTCAAGCTGTGATTGGTAGAGCAAGAGATGCACAAGAAGATAAGTTGCAGGTGAAAAAACCCAAAGGAATTCTATGTGTAGATGAATTATATAATCCAAGTCAAAAAAGGTATCCAATGTGAGTAGTAAACATGCAGACAAATATTAGAAAGTGAGAGGAATATTGATAAGATAAGGGACACTCACTTTCTTCCAAAACAATCTCACTCTAAATCTTCCACACAGTACATTTCATTCGAATTTCAACATCCATTCTGTTTCTTCTTCAAGTACATTATTATTATTATTTTATTATTATTTGACTGGTGTAATTTATCACTATAATCAATTACCAATTGTTTAACTTGTGAAATTGTGAAATTTCTCATGTAATTTATCAGTTAATCAATTACTAATTTTTAGTTATTTATTTATTTATTACTAATTTATTTATTTTTTAGTTAATCAAGTACTTGTGAAAGAAAACAGTGATGATAACTTGTGATTGAAGAAAATGAAAAATGCGTGCATCATAAAATAGCTTCAGTGACGCTGTGAGGTAGGGAAGCTTCATATATCTGTCCATATCAAGTTGTTTGTGATCGTACTTTACATTACATGGTCATGTAAAAAAAATACAAATTTACAATAATCTCATATTGATTTTTATAATGTTATCTATAATAATATATATGAAATTTAAAATAATCTCATATAGGTTCATTTAAAAGTGAAAAAATAATTTTAAGATTTTTAATGTAAATTTAACAATATTTTAAATATTTAAAATTTTAAAAAATCTATTTTTATTTATAATTAAAAACAAATTAGATAATATTTTTTTAAAAGTTATATATATATATATCACATCATATTAAACAAGTATATATATTATACTAAAATATATGATTTTTTTTAAAAAAAAATAATTTTTGAATTGTTTTTATTATAAATTTAATTTTAATATATCATTTTTTTTTCAAACTTTGTTATTTTTTTTTTAAAATATGATAAAAAAAAATTGTTCAGTAAAAATTTTAAAATAGGTAAATTCCCGCATTAACTATATCAAAAGGAAAACTATAAATACAATAGATTTGAATCTTTAATTTAAAACATCAATAAGTGCATTGGCATGAAGAAAGTAATTATTATTATTGGAAGAGGATGATACTGTGAATAGAAGGCCAAAATGAAGTAATAGTAGTAGATAAAGTACAAAAAGAGAGAATACAAGAAGTGAAGGTGCAAATGAAGAGTACACTATACTATGTGTTTTATTTAACACAAGATAAGGATAACTGTATCTATTCTATACACTCACTTAACCTAATTTATTCTTCACTCACCCCTCCCTCCCTCACTCCTCCATATACACTCACAAAAACCATGTCTGATGAACAACAAGATAATCAAAATCTACCAAAACTCAAGCCCTTAAAGACTCACAAAGAAGACTCACAACAAGAAACATCAAATGAGTTGAAAACCCCAACCTCAAGCCATAACAAGATACCAACAATTCAAAGCTGCCCACCAACACCAAGAAAGAAAGCGATTCATGTCTCTTCTCACAATCGAAAAAGAAAGAAGCCTCATCATCATCACCTACTACACTTCTTTGAAGAAACTGGTCGTCACGAGATTGATTCCTTCTTTCAATCCCATGCTCCCAGTAAGAGATGTAAGAGTTTGTAATTTCAATTTTTAAATTATTATATATATATATACATATTGTAATGATCTGTAGCTATATGTATATTCAAATATTGTTTGAATATTATGACTGATATATAGAGAGAATTAGTATGATTAAATATATGACTTGAGAACATTTGATGTCTTGAATTTTATTATATGTTGTTCATGGGGTTTAATTACCATTATTCAAACTTTTGATAACTCAATAAAGATCTGTAACATAGGGCAGGCATGAAATGAATGAAGTTGAAAATGGGCACATGAAGAAGAAGTATTTAATAATTGATAAGATGGGATATATATTAAATACTATATGTTGGAGGGGGAGGGGCCGGTTTGATGGGCTGCAAAAAGGATCCGATGAAGTACAGATAAAAAAAAAAAAAAAAGTGATTCATCTTTTTAATATATACTATGTGTAAAGGTAAGGTAAGGACAATTTGGATATTGATCAGCAGATATGAACTTCAAAAGTTAAAAGAGAAGCTGTGAGATAATAGAAAGGAAGGAAGGAACATTCTCCTAAATACCAATTGACCCCCGCTAAATGTGGAACTAACCCCTTTTCCATTCACCTATAAAATCAAATACCTATTAGGGAATAATGGACCTTTCAAATTCTAAATTTAGTAATAATTTTTAAATAATTGAGGACTAATAATTTAAAAAATATATATATATAATTTAGAATTTACTTTTAAATCAATGTCTTGAAAAAATTTTAATTTTTTTTTTTAGAAAAAGAAAAAATCTCATTCAAAATTTTGTATTTTATATATTATTAAATAATTCATTTAAAATTTAAATTATATTACTATATTTTAAATTTAAAATTTAAAATTTATAGTTACATTTTAGAAATATATTTTTTTTTTTAATATTTTTTATTTTATTAGTTTTCTCTAGAAAAATACTTTACTCCGAAAATGAGAAAGGTAAGTTTAGTTTTTGGTTTTAGAAATAATCAATGATAAACTAGTTTAATCCACTAAACTTATAAGATTTCGATACCATTGTATATGTCTTATAGTATTCATGTAATCTAATTACGGAATTCTTGTTAAATCCAATAACTTATTTATTTTGTTAACTAGGGTGCATGCCCGCGCGTTGCTCGAGAAATAACCTTTATGCAATGTTCATAGGTTGATGTTTTTATTTTTATTTTTAGAAGTATATAATAAGAAAACTGTTTTATAATACAAATATTATAAATTGATCTTTTAAAAAATTAAGTTATTTGATAATAATAATAATAATATCTATTTCCTTATTTCCTTATAAGATAGTGTAATATTTCTAATTTTTAGAATATTTTAGCCAAGTCGGTTCATTTATTCTGTTTTGTGATGGCTGTCTAGAAGAATAAATATTAAATACCCATCTTTTTATAAAAATGATTTGTTTGAAATTCAAACTATCGATAATTTTTATTTTATATATATATAATTGGGTAGTCACTTAAAGAATATCTACTAATTGAAGAATGCTGGATTTAGCACACAAAATGGATAAAAATCGTTACGGTGCGTTAGTCAGTTTACGCGGACGGTTGGGACTGAATCATGAGTGAGCTATGTAACTATTACAATGGTAGTAGACCACCATGATGTCAAGTGTTAAATAAATCGTAAGCGACACTTTTTCACATTGAATTAAAATTTATGAATTTACATTAAAAAAAATATTTACATTAAAACATTAGTTGAAACACTAAGTCAAAATTTAAAAATAATTAAAGAAAAAAAATAATATAGTGGAAAAGCCAGGTCTTTTGAACATATTTATATTAAATACATTTGCATGTCTGTAATTTAGTTTTACTATAAATTAATAGAGGTGTAAAAATGATTTGGTTATGTTATTGAATTAAGTCTGCAAAAACTATGTTAAATCAACTAAAAAATTATCAATAAATTTTATTAAAAGTTACAAATAATCGTAAAATTGTTTGCTTAAATTAGTAATAATTTTATAGTATGTGAAAATTTTAAAATTTATAAAATATATGTTAAATGGGTTCATTTAAAAATTTCACTTTGTTTTAAATGTTTGAAAAAAAAAACCGTGCAATTTTAAATTTAATGGTGGTTGTACATTTCAATTTACTTGTATTAATTTGATAGTAATTTTATAAAATATTTTAAAATTTATTAAATATATTGATTATTAACGTCACTTTGTTTTAAATGTATGATAAGAAAAAATACAATTTAATATATAATTAAATTAAATTTAATGGTTGTTAAATAATTGAATTATTATTTAAAAATTTACTGTATAAATCGGCTTAATGTTGAAAATTTATTGTTTTTTCTATGATTAGGTAAAATAATTTTTTTTTCTTTTTTAATTCCCACATATAGATTAATTGTTTAAACAAAAAATCAAAACCATAATTATTGATTTTTAGTCTTTCTCACTAAAGACTGTTAATAAATTTATAGAACAAAAGGATCTGAGAAGCTATCATAATTTTTAGTCTTCAATCAGCACAACACTTTAGTAATCCTCAAATCATCCTCATACCAGAAATCAATAAAACAAAATTTTCAAAAAGCTTGATCAATCCGTTAATCTCCCAACCTTTTCACGTTGCATTGCTCACAAGTCATTGCCTCACTATAAATGCCAATTATCAAAGTCTTCGTTTTCAGAGTAACACCACCAGCACCATGAAAGATACATATTTGGCATTAAAGAGAAGATACACAAGTCATTCAACATATTATTTAGTTAAATATGAATTTGACTCTTCTCATATAACTATTAAGCATCAATGTATAACAAAATTGATCAAAAATTTATGGAAAAAGAAAATTTTCAAAAGCCTCCCCATCAAATAAGCTAATAAGCATCAATCATAAATTCAGACGATATCTATTAGATTTCATTGATAAAATATCAAACTTGAAAATGTGAAAATACTTGTTCGTAAACTGGTACCATATTGCAGGGACTATAAACCCAACTGGAAGATTGCAGTGGCCACCATGCACATTGTCGTATGAGCTTTAGAGATTGACGAAAGAAATTTATAAAACTTGTAAATAAAACAAACAATCAATGCACTTAGATCTCTGCAAATGCTAATCCCAATGTACTCGTTCTTGGTTAGAGACAGAACAATTCAAAGAGGTTTCAAGTAGTGGCGAATTTACTCGGAAAACCACCATGTCTAAGAAAAAATTGTGAGAATTTCCAAATGAGTAATGTTTACCTGGCCATCAACTTTGACATGTTCTTCTCCTGCCAAAGAACTCGGTGTTTCTTATAATTTCATACTTTATAACCTCCGCAAGACCTGAGACTAGTTCCCTATCTATCAAAGTGCTTAATGTGTCTGTGTCTATAAGTACACGTTGAGGTTGGTAGAAAGCTCCTGTCAAATTCTTCTCAAGAGGATGGTTTATGCCAATTTTTCCTCCCACATAAGAATAAACCTATAATACATAACCAAAGTCAACAAAACAAAAACTCTACAGGAGCATGTACAACAAACATCCATAAAATTAAAAACAACTTGCGTCATGACCGTGGTGGAAATTTGAATAAAATTGACAGCATGTAGGAAAGCTGCAGTAGCAAAACCACAATATCACCTATGATGCCACCACCAAGAGCGACAAATGTACATGGCCTATCAAATCTTAACTCAATTGCCTTATCAAAGACCTTAATGAGAGTCTCCTGTAATAACAAAATTGACATAAACCATGTAATTCCAACAATAACTAAATCACAACCACTACCAAAACTAAAACCAGAAGTAACACCTACCATATTCTTGTATTACTCACCATCAGGCAAAATCACGCTCTCAACAGAAACATTTGGATTCCCATTCCTAGTAGTCAAAGCATGAGTAACTTTATCCGGATACAGTGGAGCAACTCTATCATTGGTGACCATAAGAACTCTCTTCCCATGAACATGCCTAGCATCCAACATTTAACCATAAAATAATGTGATGAGACACACGCTAAGCAACATACATTTCAATTTGTCAATTTCTCTCAACTCTTTCCATTCTAACTGTATCAACAAAACTTCAACAGTCCTAAGCTTCTCAAAACTCCAATCGTTTCCCAAAACCAAGCAAATCAACAATTAACAAATTTAATCAAGCAACGATCCTTTTTAACACTCACACTCAATTCACTAACTATTAACGATTAATTCACCTACTAATCCAAAAGATCTCAACTATCCACACTATACCTAATCAAAATCTCCAAATCCAAATAAAAACACAAGGAAGCAATAAGCATATAGTACCTTTAAAGCACTACCACGACTCTTTTCTTGGTCAGGTGCACTCTCCTAATCAAATGCAATTCATGTAAAACTCAATCAATATTAGAAGAAAATAAAATTACTTCTACAAAAATAACATTCATCTATTAAGGGCATTGAAGGGGTACAAGTTTAACATCTGCTATGTTCACCATTAGAAACTTTGTACAGTTTGCTTTGAGATAAAAACTCATCTAGCATGTTAAACTGTGAGTCATTCAGGTGAGGACCATCCTATCACATTACTAACTATAGGAGTTGATATGTTCTGTATATAAGGAGACTCATTAACAAACATATTGAGTGCTTCCCATTCTTGATTGCCAAAAAATCTAAACATTCTTTATAATTTGCCATTTCAAACAAATGGGTGTTAAAGCAAAACAACTGGAATGTACATAATTGACATAAAAGCATAATCAAATACCAATCTTACTTTTCTACTATCTGTAATCGGCTTTACTGGGACCAAAATCTATATTTTCAAAACCATAAAAAGTTATTATATTAATTTAGAAAAAAAACACAACAAAAGACAAAGATGGTAGCAACAAAATGATACTAAGATTATAAATCAAGGATAGTAAAAAAAAACACAATCTTTTTTTTTAAAAATAATTATATAATTAAGCTTATTAACCAGACACCTCTATAATTATTACCAGTTAACTAAAAAGTATTCTTAACACAATTTATAATTTTTCAAATGTTATATGAATAAAACATTCAGAATAAAAAATCAAGCGGCTTCCATCCCAAAATAAGGTAGAGGGGAAAATGATATCTTACATTCTATTCAATTTTTGTAAGACATTGGTTAAATGATGTGATAATAGATATTGGTAATTACATTTAGGCAAAATAAAGAAAAATACCCAAACATAAAATTAAAAGGGATGAAGAGATATTGTGGAGGTGATCCAAGTGTTTCCATTTCTGCAGGAGTCTAATGACAAAACATAATTCAAAAATGAGAATTAAGAATTTCATTCAATTAATTTAAAGCGATAATAATTTCTCACCAGGTGGAGATGAAGTGAAGCAGCAGTATTTGATGATGAATGTAAACCTTCATTATTATTACTATTAAGTTGTTGCTCAGCTAACCCATATCTCAACTGAAAAGCTATTTGGTTTCCATTATTCATCATCATGTTATCACACAGTTGCTGCTGAGTTTGATTCACAGATAATGCCTATACATAACAACACCACCATACAATTGTAATTGTCCCTTTTTTTAAGAAAAAACTAAATCAACAATCAAAACTTATTATTATTGACCTGGTTGTTGTGAGCAAGTAAAGGATCAGTTGAGTGAGAAAGCAAGGAAAAATCTGGTGGTGCCGGTGGTGGTATCCCATTGTTATCAACAAACCTTTTGATAGAGTATATTTTAGAGAGGAGGATTGGAGAAGAGAACAGAACAGGCGCAAAGAGAACTACCTTCCTCCCTGAACAATAACTGATAAGCTATTGCAAGCTTACAACTCATCTTTAATTGAATCAAAACTAAAAATTACAATAAGAAACTTTAAAAACAATAAATAAACATAACCAAATAGCATATTACAAAGTTAACTCAGATAAGCAAAGCAAATCAAAACCCAATAACCAAGAAATAACTTTTAACCTCAAATCATGGCGAGAAAAGGATAGACGTACGCAGTTTTGAATGTGAAGACGTCCATCTGTAATTGAGAGAGGTTGGGATCATCAGTTCTGCACATAGGCTTGTTGATCTTCCTGTCACTGCGATTTTCAACTCAATAAGTAAAACAAAAATATCAAGTAATTCATCTCACATAAACCCATCATCATTCTGAAACTTCTCCTTACTAAGATATCAACACTCTTTATTAAGCAAAAATACTACCAGTAAATAAAATACACTCCACAACTAAGTTATAATTCTTATTATTATATTTAAGCTAGAACAAATAAATATGGGGGAAAAATCCAGGAGAGAAAGATGCCACACCTTGAACCCATTTTTCAGTGTATCAAGTTCCTTATCTAGATCATTAATAGCTTGACTATATGCCTGCATTGGTAAGACTGCCCATTTATGTGAACCTACAAAATCACATAAATTAATCAGGCAAGATTACTGAAACATCACAAGCTTCAAGCCAAAACAAAAACAGAAAAGAGTTCCTGCAATCAATCAGAAAACTATTCATAGTGTTCAACACAACATTTACAAATTTGCCAAACTTCCTATTTATATATCTTAACAGCACACAAGGATTTCTTACCATACAAATCCACCAATACAATTACAGACAGCATATACTAAACACCAATAACTATTATCAGATTTTCGAGAACACTCTTTACAATATTAACATCAACATCATTAACTGAGCTGAGGTAAAGAGAAACAGACCTTAACAATAATCTTATATGGAAATACAACCATAGTCCAATTTGAAAATCAAGAACATACACGCAAACAATGTTGTCAATAGTGTGGTCCTATCTCTACAGTGAATGATGTTGCATTGATTATCAATATGTCTGTCCCATATGAAGTCCTAAGGAGAAAATTAGAAAACGAAAAAGTAGAGAAGAATTGAATTGTTAGAGGGTTTGAAGAGAAGCAGATACTGGGAATTTCACTCTTTGATCCTTCCAAAACGGCAAATCACTCGAAATAGATCTCACTCATTCCACTTCCTCAGCTACCAAAAAATCCCTGAACCTTCGCTCGCATTACCTAATTCACAGATCCTACTAACCGAATTCTCGATCGCGTCAACCTCCAATACTAAACTAGTTCTTGGAAACTTCTCATGAAATCAGAGTTTGAAGAATCGTGTAGGTCGGTGAAGAAGAGATTTTGTTGTTGGAGAATGAAGCGAAGAAGGATATCGCCTCGCTAAATCGAAGGCAAGCCGTGCGCGAATTCGGAGATTTTAGAATCCTTACGCAAAAGATCGGTGAATAAGAGTTTTATCGTTGGAGAATGAAGTGAAGTCGGTTTTTTAAATTCTTGAGAATCGAAACACGAGAGAAGACAGAGAGCATGAAAATTCTGAAGCATAGAGGAGAGGAAGATGGAAAGTGAACATATTTGCAAATTTTTAACGAGCAGAACAGTAATAGTCTGCCAAGCAATACAAACGGATTGAAGGGAGATGTAAAAAGATTATTTGAGAGATTTGAGGGAGACGAAGAGTGCGACCAAATTTAATGGCGGAGAAAATAAGGAAGAGAAAATGATAATACCACGTGTCACTTTCCTATTCGTAAAATAGCTACAAAATTCAAGAAATAGCGATTTTGGGTGTTTTTCAACCCAATGCTGAATCCTCACTGTGCCACGTCAGATTCGTGGACCCGCTGATGGATTCCGCTTTATATATATATATATAGATGTGTACGATTAGTTAAGAGAATAGGTACCATTAATTAAATAATTAAATCCGTGATTATTTAATTAATGGACTTAAATAGCCATTAGTACAATTCCTTGTATTTACAGGAAATTATAATCACAGTTCCAAAAATGAAAATTATATTTATTGATTATGTCTAGTACCTAATGAGATACGAATATCTACCGGCGTAGAAATTTAAGTCAAGTTAAATGTATTAAGGACAAAACTCTGCCGGTAGTTATGGGGATAATGAGATAAAGGAGATATGGAAGTTCTATTTTGATCGACTTTTCAATTCAGAGTATGTACAACACTTTTAGAACCTTCTTGCAATATATAAAAAATCTTTTAAACATATAAATGTTGGTAAAATATATATCTTATAGGGATCTGGAGGAGTCTTGGAGAGTTAAGAGCTGCACACTAAATAAAAAAAATAATTAAAAAAAAAAACCTTTTTAATGTTATATTGAAAGGATGCAAATGCATAAAGAGTACTATTATATCGATATGTAAAAATAAAGGAGGCATCCAAAGTTGTACGAACTATCGGGGAATCAAACCTATCAGTCATACAATAAAGTTATGGGAAAAAGTTATAGAATATAAACTAAGAATGACTACAAGAGTGTCAGAAAACCAAATTGATTTAATGCTAGGGATATTTACTATGGAAGCCATTTCTCTTATAAGAATAATGGAATTACAAAAGAAAATAAGAAAAATCTTTACATGTTGTTTATTGACTCGAAGAAGGCTTATGATATAATACCAAGAGGTTATGGTGGGTTTTCAAGATGAAAGGAGTTCATGTCAAGTATATTAATATCATCAAGGATATGAATGATCCACTACTGTGAAAACAACGCATAGGGATACTGAGGCCTTTTCCATTACTGTCGGATTGCATAAGGTTTAACTATGAGTCCATATTTGTTTACTCTGGTTATGGATGGGTTAATTGAGACCTTACAGGATGATGTACCTTAGTGTATGTTATTCGCAGATGATATTGCGCTTATTGATGAAACTAGTGCGGGAGTTAATTGTAAGTTGGAAAGGTGAAGAAAAACTCTTGAAGATAAGGGTTTAAAGTTAAGTAAGAGAAAAATAAGATATATGAGCTATGAGTTTATTCTGGGAAGAAGTAAGAGTAAGATGTAAAGTTGGAAGGGGTTTTAGTTCCTAGCACCAAACAATTTAAGTATCTGGAAGCTATGATATGATACAAAATGATGGAATATTGAATGATGATGTGATGCACAGAATCCAAGTTGGGTGGATGAAGTGGAAGGGGCATCAAGGGTTCTTTGTAATAAAAAAAAATCACTTAAGATTAAAATAAATAAATAAATTTTATAGGACAATTGTTCGGCCAATGATGCTCTACGAGAGCAAATGTTGGGCGTCTACGAAACAATATTTCCATGAAATGAATGTGGTAGAGATGAAGATGTTAAAATAAATGTGTGGACATATAAGGTTAAAAAAAATAATAATAAAAAAGGAATGAAAGAAGAAGAAGAAAGAAAGAAAGAAAAGAAATAAGCATATTAGGAAAAATAAAATTATGTGGTGGAGATTAGTGATAAAAAAAAAAAGAAAAAAAAAAGTAAATTTAGATGGTTAGATATATATTAAGGAGATCTCTTTATCTTGTAGTGTATAAATGTGAGGGGTTGTTGGTAAGGAAGTCAAAAAGGGTCGAGAAAAACTTAAATCTACTTAGAATAATGTAGTTGAACATTAGATACTAAATCAATATTATAGATAAAAACATAACTGAAAAACATAAAATTTACGATGATGCAAGTTATAAGATGTGCTTGTTCATTTATTAAGACTTGTAATACTATTTCATTGCTAGAGTTAATTCCAATTAGTTTAGAATTAAGTTTATTGATTTTAACATTACAATATTTAAATAAAATTAAAAATTGAAAGGTAAGTCCAATTTATTTAGGAAAAGATTAGATTGATATTACTAAATTAATTTATTTTTAACCGATAGGATATGTATAAAATATATAAATTTAAAAAAATAGAAAAAAATATGTAAAGGCCCAATTTTATATTATTAAAATTATATTATATTTTATATTTAATAAATTAATTTGATATATTTAATTAATTATACAAATATAATATAATATAATATAATTCTATAATATAATATAATATAATACTTTATAATCGGTGAAGCATTCATTTTGGACACGCTATTCAATATTTAATTTTCACAATAAATATTTTTAATCATATATAATAAAAAATTAAAATAATTTAATATTTAAAAAATTATTAAAATAAATAAAACAAAATCCATTCTATTATATTATTTTTTTATACCATATGTGAAATAAATTGATTGATAAATAGTGAATAGTAGGCTACTCTTTCATCTATTTTAAAACAAATGCAGTAAATACCGCACCCTAATTTAGTTAATACCGCATCTTTTCCAAATTTATCCTTATTTTTTATTAATTAATATTTTAATTTAAAATATTCTAATTTGATTTATATTTAATACCGATAAAGATCCTGAGCTACTTGTAACAAAATTAACATCTCAACAAACCGTCCTAATTCCACTAAACTTCTTTCTGCCTCCCCTTTCTTCCCACCAGTATCTTCTTCAGGTAGAACATCCTCATACATCTTAACATTAGAATTAAACTCCACTTTCTTGGAGTACCAAGCCATATTGTTCAACAGTTAAAACCTCTTTATCCGGATAGAGACTATTTCTTTTTCCGGCTATTTCACAGCTAAACCAACAACCATATTAGACTCCAAAGCGCTACGATCAACATTCGTTTTTCTTTTTCTTTCATAGTTGGCAGAATGGTTCCTTTCATAATTGGTAGAATGGTGAAGCTTGATTGTTTGCTTAGCTCTCATTACAGACTTTAGAGAGAAAGATGACACGATACATCTCAACTCAAAAGACACTCTGAGTCAGAAAACACAAGACCGCGGAATGGGTTGCTTTCTCGGCTGGTTTATTTAGAGTAAATATTTTATTTCAAATTAAATATATTTTTAAATTAAAAAATTTAGTAAAAATAAAATTTTAAATTATTATATAAAAGGTGCGGACCAATGCCCTTTTAAAAATATAATATAAT
Organism: Cardiospermum halicacabum; assembly: GCA_031304145.1. Lineage (NCBI taxonomy): Eukaryota > Viridiplantae > Streptophyta > Magnoliopsida > Sapindales > Sapindaceae > Cardiospermum > Cardiospermum halicacabum. The sequence goes on along the minus strand of CM062390.1, from coordinate 7,142,296 downwards.
ATAATATAATATAATATAATATAATATAATATGTGTTTTACTGTGCAGAGAATTATATCTTCTAATATCTGTTCATGCAACCCTACTCCATATAACTTTAAATTGCATTCACGGTATCATGTCAAAACTAGTAACAGAAAAAATCGAAGAGACATTGGATGATAAAGATGAACTAAAGTTGAGAAAATTTTCCCTTCTCGAAACTAATGCGACCTCCTCCAGAGACCTCCATTTACTTTTTACTACACGTAGCTTCTGAATCCGAGCTATTCAACACGTGTTTCCACGTGCCATTCGCTAGTAAAACCACCGTATTCAAATCTTTACATTCACAGTTATAATAAGAAGCAAAATTAACATATTCATCATTCGATAAATTCCTGTGCAACATAATAAAAACAAAATGGCTCCAAAGCGATCTCCGAAAGTGGTAGTGGCTAAAAAGACCGTCCAAGAATCAGTTGAAATCGCAATCATCCCCACCAACAAGAAATCATCATGGAAACAACAAAATATATCTCACACTGAAGAAACAACAACACAAGTAGAAGAAGAACAAGAAGCAGTCACACCACCAAGTAAGACAACCCACATCAATATTGAAGACAAAAACCAAGAACAACAACCGGAACAAGCACAACCAGCAACAGCAACCGAGACAGAAGCGCCCACCAAAGACAAAAAAGAGAAGGAGAAGACGGTTAAGAAGACTAGGAAGAGAAAACGTGGTAATGGAGATGCAGGAGGAGTGTACAAAGTATATGTGTTCAAAGTGTTGAAGCAGGTACATCCAGGACTAGCGATTTCGTCACAAGCAATGACGGTGATTAACAATTTGATGTCTGATATGTTTGAGAGAATTGCTTATGAGGCTACTTCGCTGTCCAAGTATCATAAAAAGAACACACTTTCGTCTAGGGAGATTCAAGGTGCGGTTAAGTTGGTTCTGCCTGGAGATCTTGGAAAGCATGCTGTGTCCGAAGGAAATAAAGCTGTTGCTAGTTACATGTCTTATGATGATACCAAATCTTAGTCTGATTATTCCCTTGTATGTTTATGCTAATGTTTATTAGGCCCTTTGCATTTTTCAGATGGCTTTTGTAATATTTGAAGGGCTAGTAGTGGGATATGATCATGTATGTATGTATGGTGTCTTATCTTTTGTATTTTATGATTTAACAATTTTACTTTTATATGTATCTTAATTTTCTAGTTTTTCACAGAAGTTACCAATGGAGTGTGACAAACCCACTGGAAGATCCCCGAAGATGGTTCAAACATTGAAAATGTAAACAGAAATAAAGCCTTTCAAATAAGTTTGTAAATGTTCCATTTTAGTGAGGAGAAATTATTGTACTAACATAAGAAATTACAATCCCACAGTCCGCTGCGGTCGAAAACTTTTATTTTTAAGTCCTGAGTCCGTCCGTGTCGAAGATATCTTGTTGGCCTTTGTTACTAATTTGTAAGCTATATATATATATATATATATATATATTGGCCTTTGTTACTAATTTATAAGCTATATATATATTCCATTACATATTTATTTAACTACGAGAGAATCGAGCATAATAAAAAAGATTAAAAAGTAAAACACTAGCCAGATAATAAAAAAGATTAAAAAGTAAAACACTAGCCAGAAGTATAATTCCATTACATATTTATTTAACTACTACATTAATAGAGAATCGAGCATAATAAAAAAAAATTAAAAGAGAATCGAGCATAATAAAAAAAATTAAAAGTAAAACACTAGCCAGAAGTATAAATGTCATCTGAAATAAACGATATAGTTATGGTCTAAAAATTTGTAACTTGCACAATCTCAAAAGACTATCACCAAATATGAAAACAATAGTTATCAAATATTTTGGAAAAAAAATACTCTAAAGCGGATTTGAGTAGATTGACACCAGTTTTCTAAGTCCATAGCCGTATACTAATTATCAACGGTGGGTGTCTAAAAGAGGTGGGAATTTATTAATTGTGATTTTGATTTTTTTTAATTAAAGTGGAGCAAGTTAGAAAGTTTTAATTTTTAAAAAATTTATATTGAAAATAGCAGATATATCCGCTCCGGTCCGCTAAGTCTGTTATCCGTACGGAGCGGATAAAAAAGCCCACACTCAAAATGAACACTAGTTTTTTAAGTTCATATCCATAGAAATTACGGACGGACCGAATAGTCCGCGGACTTTGAGTCCGTTTTGACAGTACTACCAACAATCAAGATGTTATCCTTGCGTTTCTATTAAAAAATGATTTTGAAGGAATCTGAAAGTTCATATGATAGCGAGCTTGAATCTTAATACATGAAAAAATTTAACCACCAAAATTTCAAAACAATTGTTTTGGGCCAGCTTGGTTTTTCAAGCCCAATCAAAAGTAATGGGTTGGGTCGTCGCCACCACGACTCCACTAATGTCAGAATTTCATTTCCTCGTATAATCAGCCATTTTTTCTTGGTTAGACCAGTGCCTAAAATAGAAAAAAATAAAATAATATAAAAATGTTAAATTCTCACTAAGAATGTTAGAAACTTCTATACGGCATCATTTAGAATGATTGTAAGTTTGTGATACTATTCCAAATGTTCAGGCATCTAAAATGAGTAGGTAGAAAATGCATCCTATAGAGAAAGACCACTCATCAAACAGGTCCATGCAAGAAATTATACAGAAGCTGGTGCAACAGACGATGGTTTTTAACCACAAAGTCGTAGCAAGTAATCAGAAGACATCATTTGGTTTATCATTCATATATACAATTAATGTAATCAATTATAAAAGGAATTGGAAAGTGAATCGGGGAGGGATAACAAAATAAACAGAAAGTACCTGGATAATTCCAGCAGGAAAAAATGTTGAAGATTCAATATTGGGTTATTCTCCTTTTACTGTCTCATTCAATTGATAGAATAAGCACATTAGACTCTTTCCTCCATTTTGCATATTTTGGATACTCCTGTAACACAAAACCATTCAACAAAAATAATGTATATGGGATTATTATGTAAATATTTTGAATGAATCCATTGAAACAAACCTGTAGCAAAGAAGATTCACATTGATATGAGAACAAATACAGCAACCCATTCTCACATAATCTGTACAGCTACCTTCCAGACAGAACAGACATGGAAAACGACCGTATTGAAGGAGTTGGAACATTACTCGAAGACGGCGATACTAATTTGGCAACCCTTTTCCTACCACGATGCTCACCCTCCTCATGCTGTTGATCATCATCAACAGCCAAGAAATCCACCATCGCCATTTGAGTATCCGGTGGCTCATCCACAGTCGCACGACCCTCAAGCATCTCCACCACACGACTCATAGTAGGCCTACGTCTAGCACTCTCCTGTATACACCAAAACGCAACACGAACCAATCTCTTCAGCTGTCTCTCATCAATCCCTCCATCCACTATTCTACTGTCAACAATCTCCATAAGCTTCCCTTCTCTCATTTTCTCATTCACGATTTTAGGAAAGTATTGCCACTTCCTTTTAGACTTATCATTACCATGTTCAATCATAGTAACATTCCTTCTACCACCTATAATCTCCAACAATACCATTCCGAAACTATAAACATCACATTTCTCAGAAACGCCTTGCTCCAATAGCCACTCCGGAGCCAAATAGCCTCTGGTACCGCGAATTGTCGTAACAACTCTGCTCTCGTCTCGATTCATGAGCTTCGAGAGACCGAAATCGGAAACCATAGCTCTGTAATTCTCATCGAGGAGAATATTCTCCGGTTTCACATCCAGATGGAGGATTCTAGACCGACAATCGTGATGGAGATAGTTAAGTCCTCTGGCGACGTCAATTGCGACTCTGTATCTGAGATCCCAAGACAAGCATCCACCAGGACGAGTTGTGCCTTCACTCCGTCGTCTCCCAGGGAAGATCCAATTGTCTAAAGAACCGTTAGAGATGAATTCATAAACAAGAAATTTAGGTCCAGATGGAATAATACAATAACCGAGTAAACGAACTAGGTTAACGTGTTGTACGCTAGCGATTGCGGCGACTTCAGATTTGAACTCTTTCTCTCCACGTTCTTCACCTTCGATTCGCTTGACGGCGATTGAAGTCCCATCGGTGAGAATGCCTTTGAAAACGGAGGCGGAGGCTCCTTTACCTAACAATGCTTGGAAATTATCAGTCGCGTCCTCCAATTCCTTCAATCTGAACTTAATAGGCACGCCAGCGACTTTTCTCAAGAAACTATACTCGATTCTTAGCTCTCGGCCTTCGGTGACGAGCTGCGTTTCCAACAATAACCGTCTCCGATTGTAGCGTCTTCTGATAACGACATAAACCAGAACGGCGAGGATGATTGCGATGCCGGCGCCTGCTATTAGGAAAAACGCTTTGGAGAGGTGGAGACAGACTCGAGCGATGACGATGATGACGATGAGAGTGATGACAGTAGCTACAGCGATTATGTTGGCCTTCTTGTCCTCCATTGAGTATTTTCTTCGACGGAGGAGAGAAAGAGGGAAGATTCTGTATTAACAGAACAGTCTGTGCAAAAAGTCAACTAAAAGAGGTATTGACTTGATTTTTAATAGTAGATTGAAATTGCGTTGCCATTGATGGAAAAGTAACGTTGAAGTGTTCTCTTCTGTAATGTTGAACCATTCTCAGATTTGTTACGATAGAGTCAAATGTTTTGTGTTCGCAACTTGAGATCTGTTATCACTTTCATTGAACATATCAATTAATTTCTGGATTTTAGTAATACTACCACTATCACTGTGGTAGTTGTGGCTAGTGGGGAAAGCATTACCGTGGATCTGGATCTTTCATTGCTGTTATTTGCTAGATTCTCTGATAAATATGCTGATTCAAATTCTGATTGGTTCATTTGTAATCATTTTTAAGTCAATATATTTGTAAAGAGAAATAATAGTGATAAGTGGATGTACGACGGGATGCATGAAATGATTTTTGATTCAATTATATTTCATTTTCCAGCTCACGTTTCCAAAATAACTTTTGTCTTATTAAACTCCATTACTCTGTTAACTATTCAACATGCGTATAATATGCTCTAATTATTTATTGGATTTTGCAGTTGTTTTTGTACCTGAGTTTCTCTTTCGAGGGTTAATATTCCCACCAAAATATTGACACCCCATTTGCTTATCCACCACTTTTTGTTTATCTGGTTATAATTTTACATCTTTAGTAAAAATAAATAAATAAATAAATAATCCTATTTTAATGTTTAAAAAAATCTATTGCTATAATCTTTTTAAATTTTTTTATAGTTTTTTACTTCAAAAATAAATTATATCATAAATATAAACTAAAATTTTGGACCCGTGCGTTACGCACGGGAGTTAAAATATACACTAAAAATGTATTTTTGAAAATTTTCGCAAACAACAAATAATCAAATGTGAAGTGTTTCGCAAAATGAATAATATATCACAAAATGTCCCGATAAACTGACAATAAAAATAAAAAACAATAAAAACAAACAAATCCTAAGAGATGAAAAAAGAAAGACTAAACAGATCTAATTAGATATGAATCTTTTCCCACCCTTAGTCATTTGTGTTGTTGAGATCAACTCATATAAAATTAAGTGAAATTATTATGAATCTCACCAATTTTCAATTCCTTTTGTGCGACTCGCGGTAAAGTACCATTCATCAAAATCAATACATATATTAGTATTTACAATTTTATTACTCTAAGAAAAGAAAATGTAATTATTTAACTTATCAGATTAATTACATGAATTTTATTTCAGACAACATTCAGTTTGTAGCTTTATCAAATGCTTGAGAAGACTTCTTTAGATACTAATTTTTTTTTATCGTTTTTAGTACTACACAATGCTCATCTAAAATAAGTATTTGTTAGACCTTTAAAATTAGTTGTTCGGGATACAACAACATATAATTGACTGTGCCTGAAAAAAGATCTTTTGAGATAGAGACCTACATTATTTAGAGATTGTTCCTATCTCCTATGTTATGGTTATTGCAAATGATACAGAAATAGGGATCTGTCTCCTCTTAAATTTGAATGGTAATATCGAATCCCACAACGTCAATGTAAGTTACAGTATCAACATCTTCTACCCAACAGTTAGACTTTGAATCACCTTAACTTCCAAGACTCTTATTCCTAACCTTACAATGACCAACCTTGTACCATTGTATAATCCTGCCGAGTGATCATTTCGTAATAGCATTGCCGGTATATCAACTTTGAGTTTAAGTTCATGAAGTGGTAAACCTGAGCACTTAATGCTATTTAAAAATTTTAGAGTGTAGAGCTCAGTAAATATATTGATCGTCGTATCTGATTGGCGCACCGAATCTGAACTGTGGTAAATGCTTTCATCACTAACATTAATTGATATCATGTAATTGTTTACCTCTTCACCAAATCCAGCATCAGAGTTAGTATAGGCGCTTCTGCAAGTATGTAGGATCGTTAATGTACCGATCGAACGAATGATATATTGCTTCTACTGCAGAACAGAGCATATTAGGAGATTCTTCTATCAATAGATCTCTAGGCATATCAATTTTGGAGATTTTTCTTTTTCCTATAGTACCATCACCGATGTTTAAAATCTAGTCTGTATAGTTTTTAAGAGCAAAGGACTCTATGGACGATGATATTAATTAGAGTCTCATATTATTAGTTAGTATCAAAATCATGCAATACTTCTAGAGAAATGAAGAATTTATTGTTGCATTGATCAGTTGGCTTCTACTACCTTTTGTATGGCAAGCAGAATATAATATGTAATTTAATATAAAAATGTTTACGTGTTATTTTTTTAGAGCACCACATGTCATCATGTGGTTAATTCACTTTGTTAGGTTTCTTTCTTTATTATAATAAAGATATTATAATATAAATATTGGGTTTGTATAAATTTTAAAATTTTAAAATTTAATTCAAAATCTAAAATATTTTAACTTTAATTAAAACTTATAGTGGCAAGTACCTTTTAATTGTACAAAGAACATCAATGCCTTAAAGATCGATATGAAAACTAATTTAATAAAAATCTCATTTATATAGTAATGACAAAAATAATTAGTGAGTTATGTTTCATGCGTGGGATAACAATTAGTCGAAATATAAGATATAGTAGAAAAAAATAAAATAATATATTTTAAATGACAAAATAACCTAATGAATTAATTAATACTTATGTGTTAATATATAATTTAGATATTTAATATAAAAATACTTATTTGTTGTTTTTTTAGAGCTCTACTTATCAGCATGTAATTAATTCGCTTTGTAAGGGTTTTTTATTTTTATTTTTTTATACATAATAGAGATAAAGATATTATAATATTGATTTTGTGTTTGTATCAATTTTAAAAACTAAAAATTGAATCCAAAATCTAAATATTTTAAACTTTTATTAAAATCAACAGTGTCAAGTACCTTTTAGTTGTACAAAGGACATCAATGCCTCAAAGGTCAATATAAAAAATAATCCAATCAAATTTCATTTATATAGTAGTGGTAAAAATAATTAGTGAGTTACGCTTCCGACGTGGAATAACAAAAAGTTGAAATATAATATATAGTAGAAAAAAAATAAAATAATTTATTTTAAATGACAAAATAATCTAATGAATTAATTAATACTTATGTGTCATGTAATTTAATATAAAAATCCTTACATGTTTCTTTTAGAGTGCCACCTCTCATCACGTGGTTAATTCACTTTATTAGGTTTCATCTTTTATTATAATAAATATATAATAATATAGATTTTAGGTTTGTATCAATTCCCAAAACTTAAAAATTGAATATGAAATCTAAAAAATTTAAATATTTATTAAATTTTATAGCGGCAAGTACTTTTTAATTGTACAAAAGACACTAATGCATTAAAGACATATATGAAAAGTAATTCGATAAAAATCTCATTTATATTATATTGACAAGAATAATTAGTGAGTTACACTTCCGATGTGGGATTAGTGCTTTTGTATAATTAAAAGGTTTAATTAGTGAGTTATTACAAAAAAAATAATTACTGAGTTACAATTACGTGTAAATATAATATATAGTTGGAAATATATTTTTTTTTTTTAAAAATAGAAAAAATGAATATTAGAATTTATTACAGAAATTTGTATAAAAAGAGTGGGAACTTTTTTTCTATACGTGAATTATATTTACCTTTTAAAATGTCGAAATATCAATTTAGTTAATTAAAATTAAAGACTCAAAAAGTAATTTAATAGAAATGCATGACATGTTCTTTTTAGCCCCACTTATTATAACTTAGTTAATTTACTTGATTAGTTTCTCCTTTTATTCTGATAGAGATAAAGATAATATAATATTGATTTTGTGTTTATATCAATTTTAAAAACTTAAAATTGAATCCAAAAAATATTTCAAACTTTTATAAAATCTACAGTGGCAAATACATTTTAGTGGTACAAAAGGTGACAATGCCTTAAAGGTCGGTATGAAAAATAATTCAATAAAAATATCATTTATATAGTGGTGACGAAAATAATTAGTGAGTTACGCTTCCAATGTTGGGTGAACATTAGGTGAACTATATATTTTTTTTTATATTTATTATATTCATAGCATCTTTGATACATTCTTGATATAGATGATTGTTGAGATAAAATAATTTATACCAAATCAAAAATCAAATAAAAGAAAGAAAATAATAAAATTTCAATCATGATTATTCCAAATAATTATTTATAATTTTCTAAATAAATATATGAATAAAAAATAAACATTTAAAAAAATGAGAATTTAAATACATGTAAACTATTACTAAATATATAATTTTAAAAAAAAAACAAAAAACATAATACTAACTTATGTATTAAAAGAATTCAAATTTATATCTTTATATCTAACTGTGATTTGATTTATTTATTATTCACAATTTTTTTATAAATATATATAATATATTTATATTATTTGAAGAAATCTTTTCTCAAGAGTAACAACTCACATACACAAATGCCTAAAATAATCAATTTGACAAAGGATTACATAATAATATTTTTTATAGTTTTTTTTTTACCCCCATTGTACATCCGATAATCTTTTTTACCTTTTCAATTTTAAAATTACCATTTTTTCCTAGTATATTTTTTTTCGATTTCTAGAGTGGTCTTACACCTCCAACTATGAGTTATTTGAAGAACATTACAACAAAATTGTGAGTTTCGAAAAATTAAATTATACAAATATTAAATATGTGATTGTTGGTCTCTTTCATGTGTTGAGAGGCTAACATTGTCTATAAGATTATTATTATTTTTTTTTAAAAATATTCTATTGCTTTGAATATAAGATTAACAATTTTATTATTTTTTATATTAAAGTTTATAACAACAAAAACCATGAACACCCACATCAGTGCAATGGATGTGTCTAGTTATCTATCTCTTCACTCGAAATACGAAATATTTTACAGAAGGGTTGGTTAGAGATTTCTATATTGGTAGGATCATCTCATTCTAAATAAATTTGAAATATTGACATTTGAAATTAGTATCGTTTGCTAATCTAATAAACCCCTTAAACTTAGGTTTCAATCTATTAACAAATTTAAGTATTTGTATGGACATGATTATTTATTTAAATATTAATAAAACACAGTTAAAACATTTCTAATATTATATTAATAAAATTTTTATATAAAATTATCAACTACACGATAACAATTTATTTATTATGATTATAATATAATATGATTTGATCATTTGATTATATATATATATATAATTAAACATGGTCTAAATGTACATTAATGATATACCTAGATTTATAAGAAAATAAATTATTAAAATAATATGATATATTAAATATATGAGAGTGTCAATTTTCAAGAAAATTAATGCGGATAATAAAAGGTGATGGTTAGGTCTTCATCATCTTTATAATATCTATTAAAAATAATAATTAAGAATAAAAGAAAAGAAAAAATATAAATAAATAAGTTTGGTTATAAAAACTATAAAAATTAAAAAATAATAGTGACATATTTATGAGATGCATGACAATTCATTTTTATTCTATTGTTTCAATATAAGATAAATAATTTTATTATTTGGTATTTATTTATTTATTATATTCAAGTTTATATAATAAAAATATAAATGAATTTATGTATTTATATCGAAACTATGAATTAAAATAAAAATAATAAAATAATAACAAATATAATTTAATTATAAAAATAAAAATAACAACAAAAATAATTTAAGTAGATCTAAATTCACAATTTTATTAAATGTTCTCGAAATTAGTGTGCACACAATTAAGTTTCACACTTTAAAAAATATTTCTTACTCATTCAATATGTAAAATGGCAAAATAACCACCCAATTTAAATGATTTAAATGTTAAAATTGTTATTAAAAATCTATAAACGTGTAAGTTTTTTTATAAAGTCACGTGTTGAGTAATTAATACAAATGAGAAAAAAAAAACGTTGTGTTTGTTAATTATTTTATTAAATAAAAAAATACCTTAGTAGGTAAGAATTAATTTAATCCGGTGAAGATCGTTTATACTTATATCTGAAGATGTGAATGTGACTTGTGAACAGGATTTGTGAATGTGTGAAGGTTTACTTTTGAAAATTAAAATTTGGATTCCTCAAAAATAGAAATATATATATATATATATATATATTGCCAACAAAAAAAAACTCTTATATTATTATTATCATATATAATAATATAGATTTTGGATTAATGTCAATTTTAAAAATTTTGAAATTGAATCCAAAAACTGAAATAATATAAACTCATATTTAAACCTCTCTTGGCAGGTAAGTCTATCTTATTTACAAATAGCACAAATGCTTTAAAGGTTGTTGTGAAAACTAAATTAATGAAAATCTCTTTATATGGTGGTGGAGAAAATAATGAGTTACATTTCCGATGTGGTATAACAATTAGTGTTAATATAATATATAGCTAGAAAATGTAATTTTTTTAAAATAGGAAAACTTGAATATTACAATTTATGACAGGATCGGTGAAAAAATAGTGAGATTTTTTTATCTATTGGGTGAATTACACTTGTTTATTAAAATATCGAAATAACCAATTTAGTTAATTAAAATTGAAGAATAAAAAAGTGATTTAATAGAAAAATATGACGTTATTGCATTACTACGAAACTACTTGTTAGCACGTGGTTAATTTACTTGGTTAAGTTTTCCCTTTTATTATAATAGAGATAGATAAGCTTATTATTTATTTTGTTTGTATTGAATTGATTTAATTTTCAAGAATGAATTGATTTGATTTTTGAGATGATATGGTTGCGATTATAAAATAATTTATTTATTCATATTTTTAATTTCATAAAAATATAATTTATAATGATTTCACTCATTAGAATTAGAATGATATTTATCTTTATTGGATAGAATATATAATGCTAAAAAAATATTTTTAAATATATATAAATTACAAATTGAGTAGTCAAACATAATAAACAAATAAATAGTGAACATAAAATTAAAAAAAAAACGTATATATTCAAATTTCAGTGCATATATATATATATATATATATATATATATATATATATATAGTCTCGCACAATTACCAAAGTAAAACTCAAGTAGCGGGAATATCAATATGAATTTAATTGAATATTTCATTTTCGAGAATAGTGATTTTTAAAAAATCTATTTTTTAAAAAATCTATAATGTTTAAGAATTGTAATTCTTAATATTCTCTCAACTATGAATTAAAATAATAAAATAATAATGACATTTATGATATAGATGTAAAAATTGAGCAATCATTTTTATTCTATTGATTTTAAATATAAGATAAATAATTTTATTATTTGAAATTATTTTTTTTAAGTTTTATAACAATGAAAATATTAACATATTTATGTAATTATATGGAAACTATGAATTAAAATAAAATTAATAAAAATAATTTAAGTATAAGAATAAAATAACAATAAAAATAACTTTAATATATCAAAATTCACAATCTTATTGAAATTTAGGGAGATTAATGTTCACACGACAAAATGTTCAATTGAGTTTCATTCTAAATATATATATATATATATATATATATATATTTCTCGCCTCATTTCCACATAATATGACCAAACAACTATTCAATTTAATCCATTTAAATGTCAAAATTTTTATTTAATAATGAAAAAAAAAGTATTTGTGTAAATTTTTTATAAAGTCATGTGAGTAATTAATTCAAAAGAAACAAATACACACAAGAGAAAACGTAAATTGTTTTGTCAAATGACCAAAACACTTCAATAGTCTATAATTATTTTATTATGTAAAAATTATCATATTGCAAAAAAAATAATGTTAGCGTCTAATGCTTTTAAAACTCCACTTGTCATTATCTCATTAATTTGCTTTGTTAATTTTTCTTTTAATTATAATAGAGTATAGAGATAGAGATAAAAAAAATTTAGTTAAAAAAAAAAGGATAAAACATATTTGGTCGAACTATTTCTTTTAAGTAAATAATAAATCAATTTTAAGTTTAAGAAAACATATATTATATATATAAATATTGTAAAAAAAAATACACTTTCCATTATTATATATAATAATATAATAGTATAGGTTTTAGATTCATGCCAATTTTAAAATTTTAAAATTGAATCCAAAAACTGAAATAATATAAACTTTGACCCTCTAGTGGCAAGTAGCTCAATTTAATTTACAAAGAGCACTAATGTCATTAAAGGTCGATGTGAGAACTAATTGAACGACAATCTCTTTATATAGTGGTGGAAAAATAATTAGGGAGTTATATTTCCGATGTGGTATAGCAATTAGTATAAATATAATATATAACTGAAAAATATATATATATATTTTTTAAAATATGAAAAATTTAATATTAGAATTTATTACAGGATCTCTATAAAAATTGTGAATAATATTTTTCACATAAATTTACCAAATAACCATTTAATTTTATTAATTTAATTACTGAAATTGTCATTTTGTATATTTAATATATGCAACACTGAATACATGTGATATTTTCTATATACATTTACCAAATAACCATTTAAATTTATCAATTTAGTTATGAAAGTGGTCATTTTTCAAATTATTGTACACGTGTAATATATGTAGAGTGCCACTTGTCATTTCCTGATTAAATGACTTTATTAATTTCCTTCTTTTATTATAATAGAGATATGAAATTATTAATAATATTTCATATTTAAAAAATTATAATATTAATTAAATTTTAAATATAATATAAAAGAAAGTTAATTTTAATATTTAATATTAAATAATATTATAAAATTAAAATAATAGAAGAAAAAAAAACATAACAGAACAAAATTAAAAGCAATGTGTGGGGTGTAATGAAAAAAGGGTGTGGAAATAAATTTTTGGGGTGGCATTATTCATTCTTTTCTTTTTTCATTCTTCAATTATTTTGCTTCCCTTTTATGCCTTCTATACTTAATATACACATTAATTTTTAAATAATTATAACACTTGGTAGGAATCCATGAAATATAGGTTAATACAAGGTTTGGCCGAATAGAGACACCCGAACCTACTTTAAAAAATTGAAATGTTCCATTTCACTATATACAGGAAGCAATATAAAATCTAATTTTATCATCCGCATGAGGAAAATTGTTCCACATAAATCAAATCATCAACAAAGTCACAAGCATAGTACAGACAATCAGAGGTCATTTTAAACAAATCTAAAAATTTCCTCAACTACCAATTGCTTTCTTCTATTGTTGAATTAGTTTTTACAATAGAAAACACGTTTGGGCTGGGTCGGGTCATATCTTCAAAAGCCCATAGTGATGGGTCATCCCACAGACGACTCCACTTTTTACGCTAATGTCAGTCAATTTATCATCATTTCATTCGGCCATTCTTGCTTAGACGGGTACCTGACAGGGACAAACAATAATAAATATAAAAATAAAAGAAAAAAAGAAACTATATACACTCAAATTTTCAATTCTCACGCGTTTTAAGGCATCATTTAGAGTGATTGTTGTTTTAGTGTACAATTGATGGGTACTCTTGTTGACCCTCTTAATGTTACTAAATGGTGTTTTCTCAAGCATGTCTTAATGCCTAAGTTTATAATCAAAATTCAGTTGTAATGATTACATACAATAACAGCGAATACATTCAGATATACAGATGTTCAACCGATAAATTATAAAAGAACCCACGGTATGTAACATAAAAAAAGTTTTTAAACCATAAGGTCATACAATAATAAATCGATGAGAAATCATCATAGAAAGAAAGATAACATTTTCTTTCACTCAATATTTTATTCATGATCTGAATAATGAATCAGAAGATATCATCTGGTTTATCATTCATACACTCGGATTCTGTATAATATATTGAAATTCAATCACAAAGGAAATCCGAAAAAAGAAAAGGGAAAAGAAAATGTAAAGAAAGTACCTGGACAGGGCCAGGAGCAAAAACTGATGAAGAATCTATATTTGGTTAATTCAACTTTGGTTATTCTCTTTTTATTAATTTGTCACATTCATAGGATAGAATAAGCTCGGATAACCTCCACTACAGGTGCCCGGCACATTGGACACTTTCCTCCATTCTGGACCAACTCATTTGCACATTTTGAACATGTGCACATGTGCCCACACCTGTAATACAAGCACATTCAGCCAAAAGGATATTGTGATATGAGATTATATGCTTGAAGTATTGTCAAGCCAAGTCTTTATACACATAAATGGAACAAAACATACCTGTAGAGAAGAATATCAATATTGCTATCACAACATATACAGCAAACTCCCTTCCGCACATAATCCCACTGAGATCCATCTTTTGGCACACTATGTTCACATGTTCCTGTACATACACCTTTCACGAGGTCAGCCACAAACAATACAAGTGCCACATCTGTAATCTAAAAGCTGAACATAACATGATTTGGCCTGATAGTACAATTTGCCCCTAAAGACTGACCAATGCCGTTTATTGTTGACAAAGAGGACCAAAGAGAAAAGGAACATCAAAAAAATCAGCAAACCTGATGAACACGGTGAGCGATTCAAGGCAGCCGAGACTTCCTGTCTGATTGAGCGTTGCAACTCAAGTTGCATATCCATACAAGCTTCCAGCATCCTCTGCATATTATTCATTCTCTGTTGCAACCTAGCCATGTCAATTCTCAAATCATTTATGATGTCCCACTCCTGCACCCATATCAAAGACACAAGTTAAGTAAAATGCAAATTAAAAAAAAAAAAAAATAATAATAATAATAATAATAATAATAAAGCACAGTTGAATAACTTGTTACAACACCAAAATCACAAAATTTTAAAATAAAAAAATTGAGTTTGCTAGCAACTTTTGATTCAAAAAGAGCATATATCATCTAATGTGTTTCAGTTAAAGGATACTAAGAAATAATCATAACAACTATCATTATAATACATACAATTCCAAACCGATTATGCATGTCTTGTGGTTGCCAACCATCGCGATGAGATTCCTGATCCCAGAGAGGTTGAACCGGAGGGGTTGGAGGTGTAGGTATAGCAAGTGGTGGACTCTCATAAGCATCTACCTGCCCATCAATCTGTTCCCCATTTTGTTGTTCTAACTCCTGCTCAGCTGATGCTGCACCAGAATCTTCTTGCAGCTCCCAGTCAACTGGACCATGACTTTGCCTTTCCACGTATGTTTGGATCAGTCGATCCAGCGACTCACGAAATCCACTCCGAAGAAGATTTGATACACTTCTTCTGCAAGTATGAAATTTCCTTTAACAGTTTATTCATGAAATGTACAAGACATAGGCCATTTGGTATAAGAGAATTACCTGCTTAGAAGTTCCCTAAGTTCCATGTTATACACATTATCATCATCAGGTAGATAAAATGAATCCACCCTTTCAACTGGAAAAACCACTTGTTCAGAAGGTCCAGCCAGCCAATTTTGCATGGCCTCTTGGAAGCCATCTTGCAGATGACTGTGTTCTCCAACTTCTGACCATTCATTAGCAGCAAGCTCTTGCCGATTTTCATCCATTTCTTCTCCAGCACCATTTCTCCATTCATTAGATTCTAAACTAGCTCCTTGCCAGTCATGTTCCTCATTCTCCATAACTCCTTGCCAAGTTTCTATATGATCTGGAGATTCTTGCCCGCTTTCAGGTGGAACTGAATTGACTTCTGAATTTTCTATAATATCTACTGTTCCTTCACTGTTTTGCTGAGATTGTTCATGAGACACTTCACCTAATTCACACAAGGGATTATGTTCTGCCACTACTTCAGTCTGCACCACAAGGGATGTTCCGTTGGCAGTATGTCCCTGCCAGTCCTCATTTGGAACTTGTCTACTATCATAACTTCTTTCAGCCAGTTCAACATTGGCAGACCTTTGCCACTCTCTAACCTCATTCTCAGAAACTTGCTCCTGCCACTCTTCTATTCGAGCAGTTGTTTCTTGCAGACTTATATTTTCAACAATATCAACACCCCCATCAGTTACACCATCTGAGATACCATGGCTAGCATTTTCATCATTGTAGAGTTCAGAGCTTTCATGGAATCCTTCCACAGTTTCCAGAGGACCATTTGTTTGGATTTGCTCATACCTGTTACTGCTAATGTCAGCATTAGATGAGGTGTCCGACTGGTGGCTGCTCAATCTGGAGATAAACTCCTCCCTGAGAAAGATGAAATAGTTTTGACAGTGTCATACCAAAATTCAAGACAGCTGCTGAACTGCAAGTATTAATAATGAAATGAAACTAACACCAAAATATTGAGCATTGAAGCAATACTGACTATAAGTATGAAGATTACCAATAAAAGGTAAAAAATGGCAGTTAAACTAATCACAATAATACATGGATAAGAAAGATCATTACAACTAATGTAAAATCACAAAACATTTAAATCTCTCATTCACAACCTTATATAATAGAAGAAAGGGATCTATCGCAGTGCACAAGAAGACAGGGCAGTACAACATTGCTGAATAGAAGGAAAAATCACTCCAGTTGAAATGGAAGGTTATGCAACTAGTACGGCGTTAAGAACTGCATACCTCAAACCAGATACTGTATGCTTTTGCCTCAATAAACCTAATTCACTAGCTGCTCTGGATGCAGGTCTTTCATTCTCAACCATTCTGTCATTACGCAAGAACCTGCCTCGGAGTAATGACTGCGTGAAAGGACATAATCAATTAGTAAAATAAACAGCAGAGTCATAATAATAGTGAAGGGATAACAACCGCCGAAACTAAAGATCTAACAGCATGAAACCACAAAGCATACAAATATAAACATATGATTTTTTCTACAATCTTGTCGGTACATCAAGTAACCAAGACAATTCACAAGAAATCATGAATAAATAAGTAAATATAAATTGACCTATAACCTCTCCATCTGCTATGCCACTTTTCTGATATAGTTATTATTGATAAAAGATAACACAATTCCCCTAGCACCAATAGTTTATAGCTTTCTTTGTTTGAAAACCACTCATTTCCAGATTTAAAGTTTTTAACATAATTAATAATGTTACCAGTAGTGCAAAGTTCAAATAAATTCTCACTAGTTTTTCACAAACAAACAATGAGCCATGCGTAGGTAATGATTGAAATTCATTCAGATGCCATGACATTCAGAGGGAAAGATAACATCAAAAACCAATCAGCCTAGTATTAAGGTTCTAAGCAATGACCAGAGACATTAAAATCCACATCCATTACAATTTTAATGGGATACATGTCAAGTGGAGCAAATCTAGATTTTACACTGGTCATTTTCCTTCAAAACGGAATGCTGCCTTGTTTGTGTTATATAGAAAACTGCTATTACCAAAAGTTTTCTAAGCATATTTTGATGGCATATGTAGATACATACATAATACAGCTTTTTCTCTCTGTGATTGTTCATTCTCAAGGCTGTCAGTTATATTGTACACTGTTATGCAATATCCATATAGTCAACAACCATGAGAAAGCAAATATGCTGCAATTTAGTTCACAGCGCTAACCTGAATGCGGTTACGATGAGCAAAATTTGATACAGCCCGATGCCCCAATAAGTCTTGAAGCTCTCTCTGTCTTTCTCTCTCAGCATTCTTGACCATATCAAGTAGAGCTTGTCTGCCACATAATCTACGGATACCCCTGCGGGCATGATGTGCTCTGCCATTTTGGTTAACACCAAACCCATTAAGAACTCGCTCAATCTGCCCACCCATTTCAGTTGCTGGTTCTTCCCTATTGTCCCTACAAGCACCTCTTCGCTGGCTGTTCATTTGCACCCACTCCCGTATAACTCTCACCCTCTCTTGTTCAGTTTCACCGAGCCATTCCTCCCTAGAACCATGGTTCATGCGAGAAATATTAGATGTGCATTCCCCTCCCCCACTATTCATCCACTCCCGAAATATCTGCCTTACCCTCTCTCTTTCAACTTCTCCCAAATCAGAAGAACGATCACGACTAAAGTTATTAGGATCTTCCTGCTCATTTTGTGAGCCTAACCGATTTGGAGACCATTGTCCAACACTGTTTTCACTAACACTTGCGACCTCTGATCCACCACCTGCTTCACTGTCATGGCTATCAGATTCCTCTGCCCTAGGCAGGTCAGCAATCAACCCATCACTACCTTCTTCAAACAATCTCTCACTGACCCTCCTACGGGTATTACTCACCACATGCTCATCCTCAAGCTCCCGCCACATTTGCAAAACTGAAGATGCCCGGGTGCTACTCCTCTCTTCCCCGCCTCTTCTTCGAGATGCTTGAGACTGCGACTCCCTAAGGAAAGAAGAATCGAGCACTGAAACATTGTGTAGACCCGCAATAGCCATTATCTTAAATACTACAAACAACTAACAATCAGCAAATTGTTTCAGCCCATCTGCTAAAAATGCACAAAAATTGCATTTATTTACAATAAATACAAGCAGATCATTCCTCTCAAGGTCAGATTATCTTTTAAAATTGATAATCGTCGGTCTCCTTCTCATCATCTTCATCGACAACATCATCAACACTTTTGCCAGCCCACATGAAGACAATGTGACAAAATCATCAGATCAGCCAACCATAAAATACTCAAACCACCGCTTGAGAATTATCCTCCCTTCCGCTGCAACAATCACAAATATGTCACACCTCTGTTCTGTACAGCATCTCATAATCAAAAAAGAAAAACAAACCACAAGCCCAAAATTTATTCACTTCACAAATATTCCATTCAATTATTACAACACCTTTTTTCCCAAAAAGAAAAACAGACGAAAATAATCGAAAATCAATTTTAATCGCTCAAAACGCCGAATCGTAAAACCAACCAAAAGACTAAAGCCTTAAAACATTCATACATAATCAACACATATCCAATACTTTGTTCATTAACCTAGAATTGTCGGGAAAAAATCCTCAATCTCAAAATCCTCATTATGGACCGCAAGACTCCGATACCAACAACTACAAGCCCTAAATAACCAAACGTTCAAAATTCTGAAAAAATACAAAAGATTCAACTTCCACGTAATCCAAAATACATGCCTCTCCAACCAAACCAACACCACACGAAATCGACATTCAAACATTCACGAAAAACAAAAAACGCAAACAAACAAGCCAATCGAGATCGAGTGAGAATAAATGCAGATACACATATATCCGCCGTCAATAAAGAAACAGAAAAGACGACAGTCCATAAAATTCGTCGAGAAAGAGAAGAAAACGTACCAGCGAAGCGTGAGATTTTGAATTTTCAAAGAAAAAAAAAATGTCCGAGAGAGAGAGAGAATGTTAACGAGAGAAAACAAACAGAGGGAAAGAGAGAGGGAAGAGAAGAAGAGGAGTGATTTTAATAAATGAAATTAGAGAGAAAGAGAGAACACGTCACGAGGTTTTCACAGTCATTTGCTTATAAATCTTGCCGTAACACCAACGTCTAAAATATAAATCGAGGGAGCAATTGTATGATGACACGTGTCCATGTCCTTCTCTTTCGGACTCATTACGAAATTTCTCTCAATTCTTGAATTTAACGGGAGGTGGGAAACAAGCTTTCTTCGACTTTCCTTAAACGACAGCGTTTCGATGGTGTGACGTCACGTGATTTACTCGTGACTGGTTTTATTAGGTTAATTTAGTTTTAATTATTAAGCTATAATTTGACATGAATGAATGGCAGAGGTTAACAGTTGGATGATGGCATGGTAATGAATGGTGGAGGGGTCTAGGACATAAAATGCCGTTTAATAAGAGGAGTGACCATCCTACCTAACATACATACTATTTGACACATAGTGAATGAGTATTCAATTTCAAGTAGTATGTCATATTTATCATAATGTAAAATATTGGATGTATAGTGTTTAAAGTTTCAATTATATTTTAAAATAATATAATTTATAGACAATAGAGAGGATTTTTGTTATTTAATATTTATTTTTATAGTTATTTAAATTCGTAATTTGAATTATAACAAAATATAGGACTATATTCAATTAAAATTAATATGAGATATTATGAAATATAATTTAGTATAAATTTTAATATTATATATATTATTTTTATTAGAATGAGAAATATTGAATGTATTATTTACATATGGAGTGTGTCTAATTAAAATTAATGTAAAATATAAGTTAATGTGCAATATTATAAATTTAATTTGATATTTATGGTATTAAGAAACAAAATTATTGTCAGCAAAAACTACATTGAATTTATTAATTTGTAAGCTCTCCAAATATATGAAAATTCTAGAATATTTGGAAGACTTGGAAATTTTCCAAATATAATATTTTAGAATGCCCTCCAATTTCCATAACAATCATTGCTAAATCTTGTTAATGAATTTAATATACAACAAACAACTAAGAACCTAAAACATATAATTAGTTGTATCTAATACGGCACGTTGAAATGTTTTTTTTTTTTCATCTTAACATGGGAATTCATTTTTATGATTATATTAAGAGGATGATAATTAGATGTCGTAGTAATTTTCTATTTTGATTTTCAAGGAATGATCCGGAGTCGCTCTCCAACTTTTTACATTAGTATGATATTGTTCGTTTTGAGTATGGATGAGTTTGTTTATAATATACCGCCAAAAAGTTTTATATATGAATAGAGTTTTTTTAATATATTTTAATATATAAATCATTATCATTTCGTATTATCAATGTGGTATTGGATTTGATACTCCAACAATCATTCCCTTTAAATCAATATTAGATTGTCTCCCTTCGATTTAATCCACCGATCCTCCAAATTAAGAATCACATATCAGCTTCCCCTCGAGATAATTCACCGGTCCATCGGTCATCAACCTCCTCTTGATATAATCTACCAATTCGTCAAATCATTTTGTACCGCCGTTACTATCCAATGGGACCCGCCACCTGACCGCCATATTTTATCAGGAAAACTTTCGACACATAGTACACCACGGATCTAATCACATGCTCCATCTCTGAATCACGGTTCTAATACCACTTGTTGGACTTGGACCCTCCGAAGCCGGCTCTCCAACTTTTATATTGGTATGATATTATCCGTTTCGGATTAGAGACGAACCCGCACTGATTTAGTATCACCATCTTTTTGTATTACTGATATGATATTAAGTTTGGATTTCCAATAAATTTTATAAAAGAAAATATTATAAAAATTCTAGACATGTCATCTCAATTCAGGTAAATAATTTTTTAAATAGTTTAAATTTAATAATTTTATTTATAAAAATTAATAAATTATGTAAAAATTAATAAATTATATATATATATATATTACGTTGTTTTGGCCGCAAAAGATATATATAATTTAATAATAATTGCATATAATTTTTATACTTTTCAAAAATAATAGTAACATTTAACAAGTGATATTATATTTCTCTTCAATTCTTCTTCACTAAAAAGCAAATTATATAATAAAACATCAACCAATTAAAATTTAGAATTTTTTAAAATATTCACCCTTAAATTATTTATTTAAATTATTTATTTATAAATATTGATTGTGACGATTGTTGATGTGAGCTCATTCTATATTTCACATATTTTTGGACTCACATTAGCAATCAAATACCTTACAACTAACATTTTGAACGAGTTTAGGAGCTATAAATTTTTATTAAACTATATTTAGCGAAAACATTTTTTCTTTTCCCGTTAAAAGTGTATGGTCGTATTTAACAATTTGTTTTTTCATTTACCCATCACTAGTGTGATCCGAAACACCCATCGAAGAAATTTTCATGATCACATATTAATATATATTATAATATTTATTAAATGAATATTACTTTATTTACCAAACCTATTATGAAAGGGTTGGAACAATTGTCTGGTAATACATACATATAGTTAGGCTATGTTTAAATATTTTATTTTTAATTATATAATCTAGAGTAAATTATTATAATTATATTTTTTAAAAAATTAATAATAATACCATCAATTAAAAATAATTATTGTTAGGTTTTATTTTACAGTAATAGTTTATTTATTTTTTATAAATTGTAGTTAATGATGAATAAATGTATCATAGGTTAATCATATATTGGAATAAAATTGTTCACATTATACCATTAGTTATAATTTAAAAATACCCCATAATAATATTAATATAACACAAACAGATTTTTAAAAGTAAAATTATTCATGAATATGTAATATCATTAATCCAAGAAAAAAAATTTTAAAAATACTGTATATTAATTTCTATCTGTATACTCGATGCATAATGGCCTACGAATTGATTTTTAAATTATTTTAAAAGAAAAAATATATATTTGAACAACCTTAATAAAAATAATTAAAGGATAAGAGCTGGCTTTTTGAAACCTACAGTAATAGTAGTACTCTGCTATGTGGGTTCCAAAGAATAATGATAATCTTTTAGGTTTTTGCATTAATCAGTGAAAAAATTTATGATAGATTTAAGTTAATCAAAAGTTGGATCCACCAAAAAGAGATCATACTAATATATGTAAGAAAATGTGAAAGATTTCACTTAATAGATTGGACCTCATGATTGTCATCCATTTACATGTGGATAGGAGAAATAGGTAAGTGATTTTGGAAAACCTAACTTAATTATTTGTTAATAGATTGAGTGTTCTTGACCTTGAAGCCACACCAAAAGCACTTTTGTATTTAAATTTCAGCTCTTGGCTTTCCGCTTTTGAGCCCCATTTTCCTTTTCTTTTTATTTGTTAATAGATTGTGCTTTTTGCACGCTAATCTTTTGAGCTTAATTAAGTATCCGCAACTTTTACTTAATTTCTGATATTTAAGGTAGGTTTGAATATGAAAAACAAGAGTGGGACAGTTGGGAGGAAAATGTAAATTTATATGCCATGGTTGATGGATATTTTGTTAGGGGAGAATAAGCTTTGACATCATTCGTTTTCATGGATTTTTTAATAGTGATTCTATAGGTTTATTTAAAACTATTACATAGGCCTCTAAATATATTTTAAAACAACATATAGGCAATAAACTTTTAAACGTGTTTGGCTTGTTTTTATACTAATTTTATTTTTTAATTTGACTCTGAAAGACGGGTGAAATTAAAAGGTCACCATTAACATTCTAAATAAATTTTAAATAAGTTTAGAAATTATATGTGTTGGAATATAATGAGAAATCATAATTTGTTTGGACATAATATAAAGTTGATTCTGAATCGAATCAAACCGTGTATAATTTATGTGATCAAATGTCGGATATGTGGGCACACCTCCTACAAAATTATGACGGGAAATCAGAATATACTTCAACATTTAGAATTGTTTTGGTTATTTAGATGGGCAAATAAAATATTGTTAAAAAGTTGATTCTGAATCGAATCCATTCCTATCTAATTCGTGGTGACCGAATGTTGGACCTGCCGGCACACCACCTAAAAAGTTGGTTGACAGCAAAATGTGGAAATATATTACACATAATATTCGGTAGATTTGAGTAAACAAGTTTGATAATTTGGAAAATACTCGAAGACTGTTTTGAAAGTGTCATAATTTATTAAAAATTGTATTTCCCGATGCGAATTCTATGAAGGAAATAGGTCCTCACTAATTCTAAATAAGAAAAGATTTTTTTAATAGTTTATTAATAGATTGTGACTTAAATAACTTATTGCTATAAATATGATGTTTATATATATATATATATATATATATATTATTCAGTATCCTGGAAGAATTATATAGATATGGTTGGTTAGGTTTGGAGATGTTCGATAAGGGCTTGAGCACCATGGAGATTTCGAGTTATATGATCGAGTAATATTATCTTATAAAAGCATATGAGGGGAGTTTATATGTGAGATTGTGATCAATGTAATTGGATTAGGAAGTAAAAGAGTATGTTTATCTATTATTACCGTGTGAATTAGTTTCTCTTCATATTGATGATAATGGTTTTTCCTACATTAGAATTGCACATAAAAACCTAATATCTTATTTTATGTATGCTTATCTTCTATATATGTTTGTTTACTTTATGGTTATGAATACTCATCTTCATTACAATAGAATACCGATTTGTTCAATAAAGAGTATCATAACTAATTGAGTTTTTTCAAAAATATACCCTTCTAAAATAAATTAAGGGAATCTATGAATCATCTCTCTTATTAATTTATTTTATTCTCCACGAGTTAGCTATAATAATTACCGCATATACTTTTCGAATTTGTTTCCTTTTCAACTAAGGAATACAATCAACTTAATTATGATAACTATTTTTTTTTTCAAATAAGGAATTAAACAATTAGGTAATTTAAGCACAAAATAGAAAAAAAAAATGAAATACTTGTGATTTAAAACAATCCTAATACACTATAATATAGTATAATATATAAGCATTATTCAATTGGAAGCATCAAGTGTTTTGATTTGGTTAAATTTGACAAAAATCAAAATATGTATTATGTTTTACTTCATTATACTTCAAATTATATTTGATCCTACTAAAATAAGGTTGAAGTATTTTTCCCCTCCATATATTTAATTAACTACATAAAAGTATAATTATTTTTTTTAAAAAAAGTTAACAAATGTTTTAATACAATAAATTTATTAAATTATATTTTACGTGGATGTGATGATATTATGTTAAAATAATGGTTTATGATTTGTTCTCACCAAATAAGTCTTCTACGAAATTAAATAGTAAAAATTTAAACGATAACCTATAACAAAGTATATATGGCGCAAACCACATTTTAACATTGGTCGATGAAACTATAGCACACTCATTCATACACTATCCCAATTAAAGCACAAGCATATCATACACTGGCAACAAAGAAGCATAAATTCATCACGTCAATGCAATGATGTTTGAATATCCAAACCATATTATATAAACAATCATAAATGGGAAAAAAAGTGTTATCATTTGTAGTTACTTTGTGTAGACCAATGGGCTGCAAATTAATTTACTTAATTAATTAAAACAGTAAGGTATGTGTGTGATTAGACAGATAAACACGTAGAGACCATATTTAGGCTTTGGTGCTTGTAGCGAGACCCCAGTGCATAAAATAAAATTAATTGAAAACACCCGCCCAACAAAATGGGTCGTTGACTCATCTGCGAAAACCAACAATGATGTCGGTGCATGGAATTAATTAACTCACAATCATGATCATTAACCTTAAATTAGTGGTGTATTATTATTATGAGCCAGATTGTTAGTTGAGTAGCCGACCATTGGTTAAAGCAAGTGCGTGGATCCACCGCTGTGGAAAGTGTCTGCTTTGCTATGCTCCTTTACTTACAGACCAATTGCACGATTGTTGATGCAGCAATATTGCTCTTTTTGCTTGATTAATCCAAGAATTAAGAGGTTGGTAGTTTATCTTATCACTTATGGGATATGTACAGTCAATTATGTCAGTGGATTTGAACATTCTAACAGGTATTTTGATTATGAGTCCTGAGAGATTAATGACTACTGACAAGGAAGAATCTTATGAACTTAGGGGAGGATGTGATGGGTGGATATTTATAATAAGGGTTTTTACAAGTGCTAAATTCTTTTATTTGATTGGTTGAAATATATTTTATTATATAAATAATACACGTTGAAGCATTTGATTAGTGAAATGGATAATCCACTTTTAAAGAGTGTGTCCATGATACTCTTTAAAAAAATCCTTATAATAATATAAATTTATTTATCTTATTAAAGATATGATATAATGTATTAGTTTATTGCATTTTCTTTTCATTTATTTAAGGTTGTGCATAAGAATTTAAAAATTAAAATTGGAAAAATATTTTAACACCCATTATTTCCATATCATTACAACTTATTTTAAATTAGGTAGAAATATCATACTCAATATCATACCAGTAATACAGGGATAGTGTTTTGCATATAAATAATTCAAAGAACTATATTAGTATTAAGAATAAATCTGTGCAACCTTGTACTAATTCAAGAAAAATAATATACTAATATGAAATTGAATAGCGACTCCAAATGGTCCAATAAAATTACACTCATTACGTCAGAGTATGAATTAAAATTCCTTACCAAATTTAGATAATTGGACCATTGATTTAGTAGAAGAAAAATTTAAAATTATAAAAATTATTTACTAATGTATAACACTATTAAAACGATCTTTTTAATTTTTTTAAATATTATAGGGTTATTTTCATTTTTGTTATTTTATACTTCCTCCGCTTTTTTTTATGTGCTACATTTGAATAGTATTTACTATTCATTCATCAATCTTGTTTTTTATATTATTACTTACGTATAAAGAAAAATATATTCAAGTGAGATCTTGTTTTATTCGTTTTAATGTCTACTTTTTAAATATAAAATTTTTATAATTTTTAGTTGTATATAATTAAAGATATTTACCGTTAAAATTAGGTCTCGAATAGTGTGCAAACAGAAAGTGTAGTGAATAAAAAAAAGCGGAGGAAGTAATTTTTATTTGCATGGTATAGTCCAACTTTAAAAAGTTTACAAAAATAATCTTTCAAATTTTTACTTTTCAAAAATTAATTAAATTGGCCAATTTACCCTTCTATGAAGACCTTTTACTATTATTTGTGAAGGTGTAAAGATGATCCGTGAATATGATTTATGAACGTGTGAAGGTTTATTTTTGAAAATCAAAGTTTGGATGGCTCAAAAATAGATATAAAGTTTTGTTGGTTTAATTTTGAATTTTTAAATTTTATCTAGTTTATTTTATGTAATATTCCCAAATATTATTTTTATCATTGGATTAGTGCACCATGGTTTTAAATTCTTTAGAACTTAACCGGTCTTCTAACTTTGGGAAACATCCATTTAAATTCTTAACTTTTAATTGTTAACTTAATTAAGTTTTTTTTTTTTTTTTTTTTAAATATGGAATTTGAGTGGATGACCATAGAAATTAATTCGAAAAGGTCAATAAAATCCACCACATCACCGAAAAATCTTACTTAACTCGAATTTTAAAAGTTGAGATGTTAAATTAACATTTTCTTAAATTAAAGAATTAATTTAACATATATAAAACCATCTGCAGGCGGGGGAGCGAGACTCCCGTGTGATAAAAAATATTTTTACGGTCTCTCTGGTCTCTTTGCGTTGGAGGAATCAAAATTTTAAAAACACTTTCCTCAAATGAAAGATGGACAAGAAAAAATAAAACACGTGTAAAGTTATTAAAAAACCAAGAAGGGGAGAGAGGAGAGAGGAAATACACGTCTCATATTTGAATTCAATTTTTTCAATTTTTTCTTTTTCAATAGATTTATTATGAAAAGAAATAAATAATTTAATTTTTTTATTTTTCAATTAATTTTATTTTTGACATTTATTCTATTTTATTATTTAATTTTTATTTATTCTAATTATTATTAATATTATATTTTAAAAATAAAAATTATTATATAATAAAATAATTATAAATACAATCATTAATTGAATTTATTAATTTATTTTAATAATTTATATATTTTTTATTATTAATAATTTATTAATTATAGTAAATTATTTTTATTAGTAATTAATAGAAATATTTAAAGTTAATTACAAAAATTATTAAATATAAATAATATAATTAAAATACATAATATTTCATATTATATTAAATATAAAAAATTGTGAATTATTGAAAATAGAGTAAGAGAGACTTTTGCATGTAAAAGTATTGGTATTTAAATGGATGAGTTTCTTGGATTACGTGACATAAAGGGCCCATTTAAGAGACTAAATAAAAGATTTTGTTGGAGATGTTTAATAAATTCAGAGCCTCCTGAAATCTTTATGTATTAATTAGTACTAATAAAAAATTTGTTTCAATATCTGATATTTAATATAATATTAATATAAAATATATTTAAAAATTAATGATTATATTCTTTTCAAATTATATTGTTTAGTAACTAATGATTTATTTATTATTAGTATTATTTAAAAGTGAATATAAAAATTTTTCAGATTGTTTGGAAATGGATTAACCAAATTTGATTTATGTATGATTTTTCGTTATAATAACAAGAATGTATGAACGATTTTAGTGGGAAATGAGATGCCTAATGCTTTTAAATTATTAGAGAAGAACGTGCTACACATAATTTGTATCTCAACGGTATGTCACGTTGAAATGATTTTATGTTTATAATTCCATAGATTCTCACATCATGTGATTTTATTTATTTAAAAAATTTCAATCTTAAAATTAAAATATATAAAATAAAATAATAAAAGTATGTAAACAAGATGTCATTCATCCTATAAAAAAATATTTTTAAAATTTTAAAACGTTTTACTTAATTTTTTTTATTATTTTCGGAAGTGTTATAAAAACACCCAAAATCAAAATAATTAATGATTTAAGTGGTGTGAGGATGATTTTGAATAATTATAATATTGTAATCATTTTAAATAATTTTAAAATTTTATTTTAATTTTTAATTTTAATAATTTAAAATTATTTATTAACACTTTATTCTTTTAAAAAATTAATTAATTTTTTAATAATTTTTAATTTTTAATTTTTGATTTTTCTATATTACAATATACAATTATGTAGTTTATTTATATGATAATTTTTAATTATTATATATTAATATTTAATAAGATAAAAAATATTTTTATTTAGCTATTATATTATAATTACATTTGCATCATTTCTATTTTTTATACTATTATTAAATGCTAATAATTTTATAGGTATTTTTAAAATAAATATTCACAATTTTAAAAACTAACAATTAATAATTAAAATAATATAGACATTATAAAATATCAATAAAAATAATAATCTAATTTTCCCAATTATTAAAAACTATTATTTTTTTAGAAAAATTAAAAATTAAAACTTAAAATAATTAAACTTTAGTAAATAAAAAATTAAAAAAATTATAATGTATTACTCAAACTACATACTTATTAATTTTTTTAAAAAATTATGTAATATTTGGTTGTATTTAAGTAATATTAGAAAATAAAATTTTAAATTAAAAAATAAAAAAATAATTTTTTTTAATTATTTAAATATCATAACTACTCAAAAATAGCACTCACGCACCAATATCACTAATTGTTTTGATTTGAGATGGTATTATAATTTTTTTTAAAAAAAAACTTAATTTTTTTTAAATTAGAAAAAAAACATATTAATTTTTTTATTTTTGAAAAAAAAATTATTTACTTGAGTGTTCAAACATCTCGTTCAAAATCTAATGAAATGAACATAATTCTTCATAGGATTCCTAGTATATAGTACAAACATCGTAGTCACAAGGTAAATCAATGCTCCCTAGAAAATCAAATCATAATTTTCTACCACTACAAAATTTCATATTGAAAATAATAATTATTAATTTCTTGTAGTTTTTCTTTTCAGATACTTTAAATGGAAATATCTAACTTGAAGCCCACAAATATCTAAAAAACCAACATGAAGATAGCGAAGGCTAACAAAGAAGAAAAACATTGCAAAATTATAAGTCTGGAAGATTGTTGGGGGATAGAGATAGTGAAAAAAGCAAAAGAAAGGTCCATAAAAGAAGAAACAGCCGCAGCACAATCACTCTCGACCCTAACTGTTTGTCTTTACATATATAATGTATGTGCCACATGCCTCACTCAACAACAAACATCCAAGTGCATACTAACTTAACTACTTTGGTTTGATTTGATTTCACTTCCAGTTCCAATTCACTGTTTGTGATGAAATTAGATATCCATATCTATAGTTCACAACAGGGATTATTATAGGACATATCACTTTCCATCTACTGCTTGTGATTTCATCACCAAGCAATATTATAATAGCTACCCATGTGCCTCTTGTTTCCATTTAATATATATTAATTCTGTTACATGGTGATAGTGATGGAGCTTCTCATTTGGGTGGTGATGAATTGATATGATCAGTCTAACTACTCTTCTTTTAAGACTACATTCTATTAATCTCCACTATTCAATTGAAATTGAATGTCTACTCTTTCTTTTCTTAATAATCCAGGGAAACAAATTATCCTCCCGTGTTACTAGAATTCCCACGAGAATTCAGATATATTCCGATATTTATTATTAATTTGTAATTACGAAAAAATTTGAAAACTATTTTAAAAGTGTTATATTTAATTAGGAATTGTATTTTTTAAAGCGGAATTCTAATTACGAGAGATTTTTGAAAATTCTAAATAAAAAAAGAACATTTTTTAATGGTTTAAGATTGTTTTGGGATTAAATAACCTAGCTATAAATATGGTGTTTGGATTTATTATTATATCTTAAAAGAACAATGTAGATCTAGTTGGTTAGATTTGGAAGGTGCCCGATTGGAGCCTGTAAATCATGGAGACCAGGGAAATCTTGAGTTTTAGGAACGAGTCATGTTATTCTGTGATAGCCATATGAGGAGAGTTTGTATGAAACTGTAACCAATGTAATTGAATTGGAGAGTGAGAGAGTGGTATTCTCGTTGTAACTGTTACTTTATTATTATATAATGAATTAGTCTCTCGTTGTCCTGAAAACCGTGATATTTTACCTGTTTTGAGTTTATATGTAAAAAACGTTTTGTATTGTTTTCTATCTCTATTTTTTATAATGTACTCTTTTGCACCGTAATAAATCACCGATTTATTCAATAAATAATATCACAACCAGCTGTATTCAACATATTTTAGATCTTGATCCTCATTAAAATCAAGACATGATTTACTAATTTTTGGATCTTGGAACCCTGATGAAAATGTATAGGTTGAGTCAAATTGGATTAGATGGATCGACATGGAAAAGATATGTAGCAACAGCTAGATGCAATTAATAATTGAAGCATGAAATGATGGAAGTAAAAACTATATAATATAATGTTGGTGAGAGTGTGTGTCCACAAACACTAGGACAAGAGGTCGAGGATAGAAAAGAAGAGTTTAAGTGAGTTAGGTTAGTTGTTAATTCTTGGAAAAATCCATGCACATGTAGACAAAAATTAGGAGGGGTCTAGTACTAGAAATTGGTAGAGAGATTCATGGCTTTTAGGGCACAAAAGGTTTTTCGTCCTCTCCACATCTTCTATTATTTGCATGTGTTTTGGGTTTATACACATGCTACTTTTATTAGGACCCAAGAACCAACTCCCTTTTTCTTTTCCTTTTATATGCTCTCATGCCCACTCTTTATATTGTAACTCCCTCAACCCTATATTGAGGGGAAAATATAGCAAAAATATTCAATTTAATTGTTTACATTAGAAGTGTATTAGCTCCGCCACAGAGCTGGTTGATAAAAGTTTTGGATTCGAATTTAACTTCAAATTTATCAAACTTTTACTTGTTGGAAGTTAACTCGAAATTTATCCAACTTTTAGTACTTAATTTTGATTCGGACCCGTAAGTTAATATGTAAACTTAAGTTCAGATTAAAAGCTCCATTCCAATTCATTTAAATATTTTAATTGAAATATTAATTTAATATAATTATACAAAAATATATAAATAATATATTAGGCTCTTAAAATTCGTAAAATTTAATTTTAAAATTTAAAATTCGAATTTTTAAAGCTTAGGATTCAAATATACCACGATTTATCAAAAATTTATTTAAACTCGAGTTCGAAATCTTGTATAAATCAAAATTGAAATTTAAAACCAAAAAAAATAAAAAAATCAGACGTGAAATTCTTGAAAATTTATTGTTATCTATTAGATGTTGATAAACTAATGCATATTAGTTTATTGGATTAGCAAATTCATATAATTAAATATAATTTTTATTTTTTAAATATAATATTATTTATATATTATTGAATTGATAAGGTAAGCGTATTGAATATATATATCGAACAACATAATACCCTAGATAAATAAATTTGTTAAAAATTTATATAATTCATTTGACATTAGATTCGATAGATAGACAAATTTATTAAAATTTTGTATAAATTCATTTAATATTGGATTCGAATTTATATAATGTGTTGTGAAACTGTCTCAATTTGATTCAATTTATCATCTAAAAATAAAAATAACTTCATATCCTAATACGATTAATAATATATATATACATATTTATAATTTTTTTTTTCTTTTAACTTTTTATTGCCATATGTGGTTGGATCGACGTATGCATAAATCAAAAATGGAAAATATCTTCGATCTCTTTCAAGATCAAGCTTTTAGAGTGGGGGCATACATATAAAGCTCATCTATCTCCATGTTGCTTAATTTGGTTTGTGGGTTCTGGACTCGCGAGACTGGTGACTGATTATCATTTTCAACATGTACATTACTTCATTGGAATCATTTAAAATATAAAGACATATGCATATACACAAGGTCCCCCATTCCAAATATATTCAATGATATGTTATGTTTTATCTTATGTGATAAATGAAATTACCAAAAAAATAAATAACGTGGTAGGAAAACTTTATTGTCAAGAAGGCAATGTTAGATGTTTGTACCTAATTTGTGAGATAATGGATTTAACACCAAGTCATTTGTTGCCAACTTTTGAACAAAAATAGTCTCATTAATTGTAACTTTTATTATTGTATATTTACATGCATGAAAAGTGCTTTGGAACATACTTACCAACTGGACTTGAATTTGTGGGTACGTTGGTTACAACACATAGCAGAAAATACTGAATCATGTGTGTATTGAAAGATTAGGTGCAACAACTAAATGTACTAGTGTAAATAAAGTATATGTGTATAAAATACAAGGTGCCAAATAAGTGGGGTATAATTGAGTTTTGGAGTAATGTGACTTTGGGTTGATTTAACTATTTTTAGGATAAGTGGGACTGAATTGATTATATATAAAATACTGTTTGTTATTGTATGGTTTGATAATATGCTATGACTTATAATAATGAAAGTGGCTTTTAATTAGTAAATATTATTCATAATGTGTACATCTAACTCTGTCCAATTTTGGACTAAATATGTTTTGGGCTCGAGTGGTTATAAAAACGTATACTTGATAAATATTTTTTGTTTTTTCCTTTTAACAATACAATTCATTTTTAAAATTTTTACTTGTGTTCGAAAGATATTGTACAAGAATGAGAATGATGTGGAATGATATTTTTTTAAAATTTTCAATCTCTTATAAATTTACAAATTCGGAATATTGAAATGAGGGAAAGATTTTTAAGGAGATGCATGAATTGAAAAATGAGTGATTATTTATTAATTATTTGAGAGAAAATTGGAAGTGTAACTACTAGAATTATCAATGATGTTTACAATATATGATTCATCAATTAATGTGAAAAATGAGATGATTTGTCAAAATGCGATAATGTAAACTAAATTTAATTTGTTGATTTATAAAATTTTAAGTTCATAGTTAAAGCACCCGTGGATGTCTAATTA
The DNA here is from genome assembly GCA_031304145.1 of Cardiospermum halicacabum. Classification (NCBI taxonomy): domain Eukaryota; kingdom Viridiplantae; phylum Streptophyta; class Magnoliopsida; order Sapindales; family Sapindaceae; genus Cardiospermum; species Cardiospermum halicacabum. The sequence continues at coordinate 7,108,378 of CM062390.1, read as the reverse complement.
GTTGGTTATAGATGGATATTCATCCTAAAACAAAATTAGAATAAAGTTATGAGATACAAATAATAATGAGTTGTTTAGAAATTGTCACTGGATTTGAATTGATTTTGATGGAATTTATTTATATGTGATGAATATGGTTACATTATGATTTTTAGTTGGTATGGAAAAAAAAAATTCTCAAAATAAATTTAACAGTATATTTTTATAATTTACTTGATACTAATATTTTCATGAAACTCCTATATGAATTTGAACTTTTTAAAAATGAATAGAATACGTGAATTATAGTTGCTAAAGTTACATTTGGTGTTGTATATGTTAAAATAACCTAAAATGATGTAGTATAATCATATGATTAAATATTTGATTAATGAAAGGTGGAATAATGATGTTAAGTATTCATATTCATGAGAGTTCATATAAAAATTAGAGTTATATTCTGCAATTGTTGCAATATAATTTGATTATATGAATTTGATTGGAATTTATTAGGATATTTGAATTGAAAAATTTTAAAGGGTCCATTGCATTTTTGGATTTTTTATTAAAAAATTATATTTTTAGACCAAAATTAAAATTTTTAGAAAACTAAACTTTTTTCAAAAGTTTTTGCAGAAAATAGACCAAAATGACCGTAATACCCCTACTTTCCGGTCTTGATTTGCTTTCCGGGCAATCAGACCGGGAAGCAAAAACTACACCGGGAAACAAGTAAAATATAATTGTTTCCCGTTGTTCTGCTTCCCGGACCGGAAAACAGAACACCGGGAAACAGTTATATTTGTCTGTTTCCTGGTCTGATGCTTCCCGGTCCACCTGAAAGCTCATTTTTGCAATTTTTTTTAAAAAAAAATCTAAAAGTGTAAAAAATTTAAAGTTGGTCTAAAACTAAATTTTTTTTTATATAAGATCTAAAAATGCGTATTTTCACATTTTTAAATGGACAAAATATTTTGTAGATTGTAAATAAAATATACATTTAATGGAATATTGAAAATAAAATATATTTTTTTTAGATTTATAAACTAAAATTTAGTTGTTATATTTTTCAATAATATTGAATTCTCACATTCATTCCATAAAAATATACCGTTAAAATATATAACTAAATATATTTAGAATATATGAAATACTTGTTAGTGAATAAATAAGTCTACAGTTATATATAATGATAAAAATACCATGCATAAAAGGAAAATGAATAGAACCTATTTTTAAAGTTTTTCTACACCTATCAAATGTTGAGAATATAAGTAAAATGATGGGAAACAAACATAATCTACGATGATTTTGCTTATTTATTAAAAATAAAAATTTGCAAACCACCAGCTTTTTCAAAATGTGGAAACTCTACGTGATTGTGAATACTATTACCAAGAAAATGTCACTCCTAATTTCTAATCATACTTTTTCTTGTTTTTTAATGTCATACTCCATTGAATTTTACTGGATGAAAATTTGAACAAATATGCACCGGTGGATTTCAACCTAAATGATGTATTATTTTTTAAACTTAACATTTGCTCATTTTATGAATAAAAATATTTTAATTTAAATATTAATAGATAGTTAGTGGGGGGAAATAAACAAACAGCTACTAATATTCACATGCTTTACACTCATCCAAATATGTCCTATAAATAAAAATAATTTATATAAATTTATAATTCTATAACTTGAAAGTTAATTGCTTCATTTACTGCCGCGTTAGAATTTTTTAGTTAATTAACTAATAATTTATTTTTTATTTTATAACAACGTCCATAAATTTTAAAGTTTGGATTGGGCGTGACCTATTGAAATTACAAATTTAAATTATCTTTTTTAATCCATTATCTTACTGAAATTTGGTGCCCAATGACAATACCAATTCTTAAAACCTCTTGGGTTTCTCAACACAATAACCCAACCCTATACAAATAAAAAAATCTAACTATATTTAAAACCCTACTGTAGCAGAACCCATTAGCTATCACAGAGCATCGAACCAGTGCTCAATTATTCTTACAAATATGAGGCAGAGCCCATGGAATCCTCCTAGGTCCAAACTCGAGTCATCAATTTATTGAAGACGAGTACATTTAAAAATATATATGATCAATTTCCATAGAAGAAAATCACCACACCAACTACATAAAAATTCTTAATTCTTTCTAAAATTAATTTAACCCAAATACACAAGCACACATCAAATAAACACCTTATCAATAAAAGAATTCAAATATCAATATCGCACTCCTTCGCATCAAAGTTTTTCGACGAGGACAAATGCATAATCACCGGAGAACACAAAATCCTAACCGTCCGATCACTAGACTTCCAAATCCCAACCTTAAACCGAATCTTTGCATTGACATGCACGTCAACGCTAACCTTCCCGGATTTCCTCTCAAGCCTCAAGTCCTTCGAAACCGAATCCGACAAGGCAGCATTTTCCGCAACAAGTTTAGTCTCCAAACGCGTGACATTCCTAGTCGGTTGATGAAAATGGTCTATAGTACTAAACGCAACGTATTGATCATCAAACGAAACGGACACTTCGATAGAGTCGTAGTATATGGAGGCTCGACTGTTGGGGTTATGTGCCCTTATCACGAATTTGAAAGTGGAGGTGAGATGGTCGTTGGTTAAATTGAATTTTTGGATCGAACCGTCTTCTATAGTGTAAACGAGACGTTTTGGTTTGATGACTAGCCATATGACCACGAAGGTCACGCCAGCTAGGACTACTAGAGCTAGAATGAAAAGTGCTACGCATCGGAATAGGCCTGTGTGCTTTGGCGCCGCCGCCGTTGATGGTTGTGGTGGTGGGTGTGTCACGGTGCTGGTCGGCATTTTGGGTTGTTTTTCTTTTTGGCTTGTGTATGTCGTTGTTGTATATATAAATTATGTATATGATATGGTGCTTGCTTTGGTCTTTATTGTCTTGTGCTTTTGTCTTTATCGTTTCTTGCGTTGAACTCAAGAGATAATATGTTCTTTTTAGTCTGTGAGACTAGATTCTTTTTGGATTTGGAAACCAATGAAGATCATGTGTGTGTTCTGTTCTGCTAAAGGTTTCTTTAGTTGGAAGATTGTAAGATTCTAGCCGAATCATTTGTAGTATAGTTCCTTGTTAAAAAAAATCAATTGTTATTTATGAAAATGTATATAAGTAAAAGAAAAAGAAGATTTGTTTGGGAAATAAAAGCTAAAAGTGGATAAATATGTATGGTTTCAAGTTTGCGCCAGTACAAAAGTAAAGTAAACTTGCTTACCATATTCAGTATATCTATTTTGCTTAGGCACCAAGGCTTCCATCTGTTTCCAGGAAAAGGAAAGCATTCACTCATGGGCCTTTTGATTGGGTCAAGAAAGTTGATTGATAGAATTAAAATGATGGGCTTTTAGAGACCCATGGGCTTCAAAGTCTTAACCGCGATGCATGTTTATTCTCTTCGGGACCCATTTGAAATAAAGGTGAAATACTAAAATCTCCTTACTATTTTAATTTTTTATTATTTGGTCCCGTTATTCTCCCTTCACTGAATTTCCTTTCTAATAACTAGAAATTTGGTATTATCAAATATCTTTTTTAGGGCATTGGTACCGCATCACACCGCACTTTATTATTCCATAATTTACAACTTTATCCTTAACAAGTTTTTTAATTTAATAAAATAAAAAAATTATTATTATTTTGAAAATTAAAAAATAAGAGGATAAAAATTCTAAAAAAGTGGTATTATATTGTCTCTCAATCTCTTAACGAACTAGATACACTTTTATATATAAATAATTTTAAAATTTATTTTAAAAATAAACTTTCTAGTTAAACTACTACGATGACCCAATAAACATTATTCAATAACGACTAACAGTAGCTGGAATTAGAACTCCAAAACTAATAAGTTTTTAGAACAAATATAAAGTCTCTTTAAATCAAATAATTAACTCATTAGTTTATATATTACTCAAACTCAACTCATATATAATATGTTGAATTACTAATTATATAAAATATAAATATAAATTAAATTAAGATATCCGACCATTAAAACTTAACTAGATAATACCCGTGCGCGATGCGCACAGTAAATTTAATAATAATTATTCAAATATAAAAATTATTATAATTATAAAATATAATTACGATTATATATATAAATATCATAAATTAGATTAAATTTGATAAATAATAGTAAAAAAAATTATTTTAATAAAACAATAGGAATAAAGTATTATTTAACTTAGTTATGGAAAATTGTCTCATCATATTGTGTTGAACTCAACCCCATACTAACCTATTTATCATCATGTTAGATTTGTGTTAACTTATTTGATCCATTTATTAAAAAATAATAATATAATTTTATTAAAAGATATATTAATTTTAATAAATTAAATAATATAATACTAAATATAAATAAAATTATTACATTATTAACCTAATTAATATATATATATATATATTCTATTATCAGCACGTAATGATATCTAAAATTGGAGAAAATCTTGTATAGGACGGTCCTACCACGTAGGATGGTAGGACTTCCATTCAAAATGTGACACGTATGCACTTGAGGTGAGAGAAATTAATATTTTATAGCCGCTATTACTTGAAAAGTGTGCCATGTATTTTTAATAGTTATTTCTCTCACCTAATTTACTATAAAATATTAATTTCTCTCACCTCAAGTGCATACGTGTCACATTTTGAATGGAAGTCCTACCATCCTACGTGGTAGGACCGTCCCATACAAGATTTTCTCCTAAAATTGAATCTCAACCACTTATATAATTAATGGTAATCTCAACTACTTTTATAAATTGTAGTTAAGTGAGTTTAAAATTATATCAATTGTTAATAGTAATAAATATATTTATTTTAATTGTTTTTACGTATATATTAAATAGATTATTTTTTTAATTATAAAACATTATAATAAAAAGTAATAATGAAAATATTAAATACTATAATAGATTTCAAATTTTTATTTATATATTTAATATAATTCTAGTTCAAAATGTGATAATTTTGTCTTTTTAACAAATTTTTAATTTTAAAATATTTTCATTGCTCCTTATTTTGTACCAAAAACAGATTAAGTTGCTACTAACCACTTTCAAAATTAGAAGTTTGATTTTAGTCAAATCTCTAAAACTGCTAAAAATCCTAATATCTAATTGAAAGCCGGTTTGACATAAATTGCAAATTTTTTTATGGTATGAGAAAAATACATGTATTATCAATTTCATATAGTATAAAAAAATATAAATTTAAAAAAGAAAAAGAAAACACCACGTACATATTTAAAATAAATTTTTTTAAAAAAACATATTAAGAAATATATGTATTTTATCTTGATTTTACTTCCTATAATTATGAATTAAGATGAAATGAAGTAGGGAGAGAGAAAGTTGATATGTAATCGAACTCCGCCAAATAATAATAATAATAATAATAATAATAAATATGAATTTAAGTATTTATCTTCTTAATTATTTTTAAATTTTTACTTTGGTGAGTTGATAATATTAACTTTTTAAAAATAATATAATTAGATAATTATCTTTAAGTTTAAAAAATATATATAAAGATAAATATAAAATTACTATACTAAATTTAAATAAAACAAAATTGTTGTTGGCTGAGTATTATCCTAAGATTTTTCTTTATATATATATATATACTTACTACAATTTTTCTTTTACCTGTTAAACTTAATAAAACAAAATCTGGCATAATTATACTTTACGAAAGAAAATTGATGAATGAATTGTAATTACTATTCAAATGTAGTGACTAAAAAAATCATAAAAAAATTTGAGAAAATAGATATAGATAGTTTATAATATTATAATATTTTGCGGACACATTATATATATAATATTAATTATGTATATACAATTATTTTTAAATCTAAATATATATAAAAAATATTATATAATTACAATAATCTTTATGAAAATAAAGAAATACGGTAACAAAAAACAAATTGGTAGAATACATTTAACGGAAAGCTTATTGTAATTTGCTTGAGAAAAATAGGTAACCAATAAATTAAAAGACATGACCATGATGATATAATTACAGAATAAATATTACTTCTGATAAGAATTAAAAGAGATGTTATGATAGTCAATCCACTTCTCCTTGTATAAATATCTCTCTGGCGTCGATTTAACCATTAACAGAATACAAAATTCAGTCGATTTAACCATTAACAGACTACAAAATTCAGATCTATGATATGAGGGTTGTATTATGAATAACCCTTACCATAGAAGCTTTACACGACCACGCTGTCAGCATTCTCGGAATGTGAGGGAGATTTCGGTACAATTTTTCTGGTTGGAGAATAAGGAGGTCCAGTTTAGGAACAGATCCGAGTACCTTAATTCCACTAATAATTCTTCTAATCGCTTTAACATAACAACCATCACCACCTTAATTCCACTAATAATTCTTCTAATCGCTTTAACGTAACAACCATCACCGCGCTCCATGGATCGCCATAAATACATTATTTATCCATTATAACATGAGATTAATAGAGATGAATGAAGTATATATAATAGAGAGAAATTTGATTTGAAATAGAATTTCAATACATGTTATAGATAAATATGAATTTAGATATATATATATACATATATATATATATATATTTATAATTTAAATTTATTTTGATATTAATCTATATCATTTAAATTTTAAAAAGTTATCCATTTATTATTTATATTTAATTTTAATTTATAAAATAATATTTTTTAAAATCGAGAAGATTTAAATAAGATATATATATATATATATAATATTTTTAAAAATAAAAATTTAAACACAAATATTGTCTGATTAATACAAATTTGTTGTCTGATTAAGAGTTATCATGAGACTTTTATGCTTTTATATATATATATATTATATATATATATATTTTGTTGGGTGAGTTTAGAATTACATTAATTAGTGATAAATATGATATATTAAATTATTTTTAATATATTATATAGATTAATTAATTTTTTAATTTTATATTTATGATAGAGTTGTTGATGATTAGGTTGGTAATATTAATTAAAATATATATATATATATATATAATTACATAATTATCTTTAGATTATAGTAATAAATAAATCATAAACACAAATATAAAATTATGGAAAGACAATTTTATTTAATAAAGACAATTGTTGTCTGATTAATACAAATGATTAAGAGTTGTCCGGAGACTTTTCTGCTTATATATATAAAAATAAATATAGAAAATATATTATATAAATTAATTAATTTTTTAATTTTATATTTATGATAGAGTTGTTGTTGATTAGGTTGGTAATATTATATTTTTTAAATTATGTAATTATATAATTATCTTTAGATTATACTAATAAATAAATTATAAACATAAATTTATTAAAAGACAATTCTATGTAATAAAGACAATTGTTGTCTGATTAAGAGTTGTCCTGAGACTTCTCTGCTTTTATATATATAGATTTAACTAAAAGGGAGGATAAATATAAATTGAAATAAGACATCTTAAATTAAAATATTAATTAATTAAAAATTTTAATTAATAGAAATAAGGATAAAATTGGAAAAAGTGCGGTATTAACTAAATTAGGGTGTGGTATTTACCGGATTTGTTTTTTTTTTTATTAATTTTATTTAACTAGACGGCCTCAGTTTATTATTATTATTTATTTTATAAAAGAAGTTGAAAATGGACACTAATTCACCCTTTCAAATTTTAAAAATTAAATACTGTAAATTATTATTATTATGAAAAAAAAAAAATTGTTCGTTAGTGGGCCGAAACTGCAAATCTGACAGCAGTGAGTGAGAGGCAGCAACATTTTATTTTGACTGTGTTTGTCCGCTAGCGCTTTTGATAGTGTTTAGCGCTTTTGATAGTGTTTAGCGTTTTTGATAGCGTTTAGAGTTTTTTAAAAACGTTTAATGTTTTTTAAATAGTAGTTAGCGTTTAGCATTTTAATGAGTGTTTTTAATAAATATTGTTTGGTAAATTAACATTTTAGTTATTTAATAATGTTTAAATGACGTAAAAGAACATGATATAAATTAATAAATATTTTTAAATTAAATATGACTTTTAGAATAAATTATTATTTTTTTTTAAATAAACAATAATATATTTATAAAAATTAATTTTTTATTATATTTATAAAAATAAATATTTAATTTATTAAAATCAAAATTAAAATAATTAGTTGAAAAATATTTATTATAAATAATTTAATAAAAAGAGAAGAAAAAAATTGATAAAAAAGAATATAGATAATAATAATATAGGAAAGATAAATTAAACTTTTTGATAAATGTTACTCGCATTTTATAAACTCAGCCAAAATTCTAAACTCTCTGTTAAATGCTTGTACCGAACATAGTCTTTGAATAAATAAATAATTAATTACAAATAAATAAATAACCAAACTTACTTTTTCTTTTCGCTGCAGAATATTCTCATGAGCTATTTTCATCACTTAATTAACTGATTGTCCTTGATCTAACATTAGAAAATAAAAACTGTAAAAAAAATATAAAAATAAGTAACCGATATCTTGGTTCTATAGTTTGGACCATGAATATTCGATTAGAATATTCTGCAGATATTCCTCAGGCAATATTCTACCTATTGTTAAATTACTGTATGATTCTTTTTTGAATATACTTTTTTTTTTTTTTTTTTAATATACATTAAAAATACATATAGCGCTTAAGTAACATCATGCACTTTTTAATCTGCTCTTGTTCTAAGACTGATATTATATATATATATATATATATATAGAAATAATATAACCTGGGTATCTAAAGTTGTTTAAAATTTTCACTTAAATACTCCAACTTTTCGAGGTTTTATATAGATACTCTAAATTGCAAATTAGATTTATATATAGGTACTCCAACTTTACGATGTTTTATATAAGTACTCCAATTTGCAAATTAGATCCTTATATAAGTACTCCATTTTTGTGAGGTTTCATATAGGTACTCCAATCTTTTAGCGCTACGTCATCCCGAGAATCTAAATGACCTATAATTTACAAGTTAAAGTACCTATATGAAACTTCGAAAAGTTGGAGTACCTAAATGAAAATTTTGCATAACTACCCAAAATTACATTATCCCTATATATATATTTCATGCTATAAGCCTATAATGCATCGCCATGTAATTTATTATGAATATTTAATATATATTTTATAAAGGTTAGTATCCAACCATATGCGGTATGGTGGGGTTATACAATGTTTATTCTAAGTTTTGATTTTGATTTTATTTTATTTTTAAAATTTAAATAGATTGAAAAATAATTATTATTATTTAGAGAGTCTGAAAGCATCCAATAGATAAATCATGTGAAGGGTGGTTAGCAACCAATAAGCACTAATTGATTTAAGAAAACATTAAAAAATAAAAAGAGAAATGATGGTCGCCGCATATACCTTGGAAGATGCCATCACCACCCCAAAACCAAACCCTTCTGGAGAAGTCATCTCCTCACTCTTATTTATAAACCAAAACAAATTCTCTCTCTTTTCTCACATTTCTTCTCATCACCACCGCTGCTGCCGCCATGCCACTGCCAGCGCTACCACTAGACGATTCATCGTCATCACCCGCCACGGATTTGTCGATGGTGGTGCTGGCGGCTGCCTGATCATCATCAACCTTCCACAGGGCAACTTCAATCCTTTGGCAATTTTGGATCCTATGTTGTTTTAGATTTAGAATGGAAAATTCAGTTGTGTTCTTGTGTAATGAATGTATCAGAATAGTTTGGCACGTGAATTGTTATTAATATTTTCACTTTTTATCAGTTTACTGTTGTCTGAAACACATTATTAATGTGATTACTTTGATGACGAGTGATTGATTTTTCAGATAATTCTCTTATCTAAGGAATATGTTTGGACTGCAAAGTCGCCGGTAGATAACTGATTGAGTCAAGATCTCAACTGCAAAGTTTACGAGAATAAAATGTTGTTATCTTCTCTGATGGAGTATTTCTAACTCCTCCATTTTCTAAGTTCGAATTCCTAGCTGATACTAATGACGTGAACATTTTCAGTTTTCACACCTCTTTTGTAATCTTTTTTTCCCAAATTCTACCTTATCAAATGCCGAGTTTCAATGGAACTCATGAATCCAATATCCATTAATTACATTAAACGCTGAAAACCATTCTCACACCGAAATTCAGAATTTGAAGACCAAGTTAGAACCCAATTGACAGGGGAAAATGTAACACTCGGCTTACCCGGTCCGGCTGTGTTAGCTCTGCTATTTACTACTAGCTAGATAGGCTGTTCTTTACTACTAGTTAGCCAGTCTATCCCAAACCGGTGGTTACTAATTGAGCCATTCTACCAAATTTGTTTACTCTTGAACTTAATATTTGCCAAGTTGAGAGGAGGCCCAGAAATAGTATAATACCCAGCGAACATTACATCTCCACTGAAGTCATGACCCTAAGACTAAATGATTCAACCTGAGAATATAAAAAAGCTATTGGGTATCTGATTTCAACCCCTCTCCGCTTTGAGCGCAGTCAAATGAGCATAGAAGCGAACCCAAAAGAAGCGCCCAACCAGGACTTCCTAGGGATAATTCTGTGGCAAATTGGACCCCTTTGCATGTAGCACTTTTTGTGCGGCGGTTCAAGCCGTTCCATGAGCAACCAGGCGGATGCAGCAGGCGCAATTTGGCTAGCGATAGGCAAAGTTTCAGTTTCAGTTTCAGTTAAGAGCCACATCTTGAAGCACAAACCATGCCTATGGTGTGATTAACCAATTTCACAGGACAACTAATTATATAAATATAATTTCAAATAATCAAAAATATGCAAATATAATTTCAAACAATGCAAATATGCAAAATACAAACCATGCCTATGGTGTGATTAACCAACCGGGACCACTCTGGAGGTTAGCCCGCACTAGTAAATTAAAAAAAAAAAAATCATATATAAATATAAATTATATAAATGGTCCAAATTAAATATATTTATAAATGACTTATAAATTTAAATTTATTTATATTTATAATTCAATAAAATTTATAAATCAAATTTTTAATTAATCTCATACTCATTTTCTATCCACCTTTATCTACCTTTCTAATTTAACCATCATTTTTTTTTTTAATTTACTCATCTTCATTTTTCTTCATCTCCAATTAATTTTAACTTTTTTTATATTTTTTTATTTGATCTACACACATAAACGTTGCCATAATACAAACAAAATTTATATATAAAATAAAAATGGTTCAAATCAAATTAAATTTTTGAAAATTTCAAATTAACCTTAATTTTATTATTTTAAATTAATTTGAATTTGATTTGATTTAAATTATGTCCACCCTCAACCATGATTTTGTAAAAATTAATATGGACTAGAATTTTTATGAGAATATTAGTTAAAGTAACTGTGGTGCCAAATAAACCAAAGCTAAATATAGGGCTAAGATTGCTTGAACACAGTAGCTAAACAACTTACAGATATGGTCTCACAGAGTTTTGTTCTAATGAGTAAAAATCGGATCTTTTACAATTATTCCTACCCCCTATTTATAGTAGGTGTCTGTGTCCTATTTCTATTTGGATTGAGACTCATTGTTCTCTTGGAATTCGGTCTCCTTCTTGGGCTTAGTCTCCTTCTATCAATGGGGCTTTAGGAGTCATTGATCCAGTGAGATAGGTTTTCCTTTACCAATTGGGTTTTAGAAATCATTGGTCTGGTAAGATAAGTCTTCCTTTACTAATTGGGCTTCGGGAATCCTTGTTTAGTTAGGCAATCATTCAACGGGCTAATGCGCTTTGGTTTGGACTCTGTTGGGCTCGGTCGAGTTGAAATGCATTGGGCCTTTGGCCATTTCGGTCGAGCCCCGGCTCGGGCATTCCCTGGGCTTTTGGCCTCCCTTTCGGGCGAGAATGGTCTTTGGGTACCTTTTCTGTCTTCGGCCGAGCTTGGTTTTGGACTTCGATTCCCTTTGCTTGTTCTGACCTTCGACTATGATGCCTTATGGTTATTTTCCCACCACAGTAATCCCCCATTGTCATGGCTTGAATCTTTCGAGCATGGCAATATATGATATTTTTTCGGTCGAGTTTGGGCTGTGTATGGTCTTCGTTTTCGGCCGAGATTTTTTTGGTTTCTTTGATATTGTAGTTTGCTGGACTTGGTTGAGATATGCTTCGTCTGATCATTGTTTAGGAAGGCCTTCTCGATCGACGTCTTCCTGAGGTTTGCCTTTGGCGATTTTCGGATTGCCCTTTGGCAGTTTTTCGCGTTGCTCATTGAGCAGTTGATCTTCGCCCGAGGCCTTCGGGATTTACTAGAGGCTTGCCTTTGGCAATTTTCGGGTTGCTCTTTGGGCAGTTTTCGCATTGTTCATTGAGCAGTTGGTCTTCGCCCGAGACCTTCTGGATTTACCAGAGGCTTGCCTTTGGCAATTTTCGGGTTGCCCTTTGGGCGATTTTTTTTGTGTCGCTCTTTGAGCAGTTGGTCTTCGCCTGAGACCTTCCAGGTTTACCAGGGGCTTGCCTTTGGCAATTTTCGGGTTGCCTTCTAGGCAGTTTTTGCTCTTTGAGCAGTTGGTCTTCGCCCGAGACCCTCCAGATTTACCAGGGGCTTGCCTTTGGCAATTTTCGGGTTGCCCTTTGGGCAGTTTTTGTTCTTTGACTCTTTCTAGCGCTTCGGCTTCGACCCATTTTGTGAAATAATCGGTCACCACTAGGATGTATCTTTTTCTGCCATGGGTAGACATTGGGAAGGGTCTTATGATGTCCATCCCCCATTTGTCAAATGGCCATGGAGAAGTTATACTGTGTAAGGTCCCTGCGGGGAGGTTGGAGTAGTTGGCGTGTCTTTGGCATTTGTCACACTTTTTAACCAGTTCGGCTGCGTTCGTTTTCATGGTAGGCTAGTAGTATCCGGCCATGTGTGTCCTGAATGCCAGGTTTCTCCCTCCGGAGTGGTTTCCGGTCGGTCCTTCATGGAGCTCCTTTAGTACCGCCTTTGCTTCCAGGGCGGAGATGCAATTTAGGAAGGGGCCGGCTATGGATCTTTCGAAGAGGATTCCCCTATGATGCAGAATCTTGCGGCTTGGGCTCGCAGTTTTCTAACTTCAGCTTTGTCTTCAGGGATCTGTCCGTGATTGATATAGGCAAGGATGGGTGTTCTCCAGTCGTTTTGCTTTAGGACCATGGTCTCTTCATATTTGATGGCTGCTTTCGGGAGGAAGGCGTATACGATTGGCCCGGTTGGTTCCTCTCTGTGCATTGAAGCTCCGAGATTTGCCATCGCATCTGCTCTTTCATTCTCCTCCCTCGGGATTTGCTTTATTTCGGCCCTTTGGAAGCGCTTCATGAGGTCTTTGGCTATCTTGAGGTACTTAGCCATTTTTTCATTTCTGGCTTGATATGTGCCATTGATCTGGTTGGCCACCAGTTGGGAATCGCATCTGATAGCGAGATTGTGCGCTCCACTTTCTTTTGCCACCCTTAGTCCTGCGATTAGGGCTTCATATTCGGCTTCGTTATTGGTGGCGGAGAATTCGCACCGGATGGCCGGAGGATTGGAGGCAAGTTCGGAGGTTTGAGATACGCGCCTAGGCCGCTGCCACTCTGTCTGCTGGCTCCGTCTACTTCCAATACCCATTCTTTGGTTGAAAGTGTTATCAGCTGGTTGATATCGATAGAGGCCGTTTCGGCCAGTGGCACTTTTTCGAAGTCGGCCACGAAATCTGCCAGCGCTTGAGATTTGATCGCTTTCTTTCCTTCAAAGGATATGTCGTGCTCGCTGAGCTCTAGAGCCCATTTCATTAATCTTCCGGATCTATCGGGGGAGTGGATTGCACTCCGAAGGGGTAGCGTAGTTATGACCGCGATTGGGTGCCCTTGAAAGTATGCTCGAAGTTTTCTTGCAGCAAATATAAGACTCAGAATGACTTTTTCCAGGGTGGGATATCTGGTTTCGGCCGATGTCAGAGTTTTGCTTGCGAAGTATACTGGTTGCTGCTTTCCCCTGATTTTTTTGACCAAGACGGCGCTTACTGCAATCTCTGAATGCGCCAGATATAGGTATAGTTTTTCACCATCTTCTAGTTTCGCTAAGAGTGGTGGGCTGGTCAAGAAATCTTTGATATCTGCAAGGACTTTACTGCATTTCTCGGTCCACTCGAATTCCTTGGATTTTTTTGAGGGCCTCGAAGAAAGTCTGAAATTTTTCTGAAGCTTTAGGAATGAACCGTGTTAGTGCGGCCAGCCTGCCTGTGAGCTGTTGTATGTCTTTCTTGTTTCGCAGTTCCGCGATATTTAGGATGGGTCTGATCTGATCTGGGTTGGCCTCGATTCCCCTTTTCGTGACTAGATACCCCAAGAATTTCCCTGCTTTGACCCCGAATTGACATTTTGTGGGGTTAAGCTTCATGTTGTATTTTCGGAGTGTCTCGAATGTTTGGCTCAAATGATGCACATGATGATTCGCATCTTCGGATTTAACCAGCATGTCATCAATGTAGACCTCCATAGTCTTCCCCAGCTTATCAGCAAACATCTTGTTCATAAGCCTTTGGTATGTGGATCCTGCATTTTTTAGACCGAAGGGCATCACCTTGTAACAGTAAATCCCTATCTCCGTGACGAAGGCAGTCTTTTCTTGGTTGCTGGGATGCATTAATATTTGGTTGTAGCCTGAGTAAGCGTCTATGAAGCTTAACATCTCATAGCCCGCGGTTGCGTCGATGGTGAGGTCGATGTGTGGTAGCGGGAAGGGGTCTTTTGGACATGACTTGTTTAGGTTTATGAATTCGATGCAGACCCTCCACTTTCCATTCTTTTTTTTGACGACCACTACATTAGCAAGCCAGTCTGGATACTGGACTTCTCTGATGGAACCATTCGCGAGGAGTTTTTCGACTTCTTCGTTGATGATTTTGTTTCTTTCAAGAGCGAACCTTTGGCGCTTTTGTTTGACTGGTTTCGCGCCCTCTTTCACATTCAGCTTGTGGGTTATGATCGTCGGGTCGATTCTGGTCATGTCTTCGTGTGACCAGGCGAAGCAGTCCTGGTTGGCTTTGAGGAAGCTTATCAGCTTTTCCCGTTCCAAGCCCTCTACCGCAGCTCCAATCTGCACCGTTTTCGCCCCTTCTTGATCTAGGGGGACTTCATCTACTTCGTCTTCGGCCGGATTCAGGGGTGTCTTCGGCCGAGACGGTGATTGCTATTCTTCGAACCCCTTCTGCTTTAAGCAGTTAGCGTAGCATTCCTTTGAGGAGTTTTGTTCACCTTTTATTTGTTTGATCCCTCGCGGGGTTGGGAACTTGATGAGTTGGTGATACGTGGACGGGATTGCTTTCATGTCGTGTATCCAGGATCTTCCGAGTATCACGTTGTATGTGGACCTCGAGCTTATCACGAGAAAGGTTGTGTGTAGATTGATCCCTTCCGTGAATACTGGCAGTTCAATCTCCCCGATGGTTGAGGTGGTTTTACAGTCGAAGCCGATAAGGGAGACGGCCTTCCTGCGCATCATTCTCTCGTCCAGTTGCATATTCTTGAATGTTTTGAGGAATAGCATGTTGGCCGAGCTTCCGTTATCCACCAACACTCTCTTCACAGTTAGATTTGCTATCGAAATTTTGATCACTAATGCGTCGTGGTGCGGCGCGTTGATCCCCTTGGCCTCTTTTTCTGTGAAGGTGATAGAGCAGTTATCGATTGTGGGGCCGTTCCCGATGTTGTAGATGCTGAGGGAACCTCTCGGCTTTCTTTTTGCTGTTGAGCTGGTCAGCCCACACATCTCGAATCCTCCTGCAATCATGTTGATCACTCTTTTTTCTTCCGCATTCGCTATGGGTATTGCTTTCGGTGATCGCCGATTTTTATCGGCCTCAGCTGCGATTTCTCGCCCTTTTTCATCTAAATACTCCCGTAAGTGACCCGTTTTTATTAGTTCGGCGACTTCTCTCTTAAGAGTCCAGCAGTCGTCGGTGTTATGACCATGGTCTCCATGGAACTGGCAGTACCGGGATTTATCCTTCCAAGTTCCTGCAGGGTTCATTGGTTTGTCGGGCCATCTGACTCTGTCTCCCATTCCTTTGAGAATTGCTAGGGTTTCTCTCGTGGGAATGGTGAGTGGGTAAGGTAATAGTTCTTTTCGCTTCCGGCCGTGTTTGGAGTAATCCGGTCTTGAAGAGTTGCGGCCGACGTAATCTGGTCTGGGTGGGTCGTTGCGGTCAGATTCCTTCTGGTTGCTCCTCGGCCTTTCAGTTCGGCCGAAATTTCCAGCACTGTTTCGGCCGCGGGAGCTTGGTGTGCTCTGGGAGCTTCTATGATTTATGGGTTGGAGTTCCTCCTCATATTCCATTGCGTCTTCGGCCCTTTCTAGGACATCTTCGAAGGTGCGGGGTTTGATCAGCTTTAGACTTTCGTAGAATTTGGAAGTCTTCAGTAGCCCTTTGATAAAGGCTTTGGTGGCACTTTTGTCTCGGCAATCCGGAATAGCCATTTTGGTTTCCTTGAATCTTCTGACATATTGTCTGAGACTTTCAGCGCTCCCTTGTTTCAGATCATACAAGTCATCTACGTCTTTTTCCTTTTTCCTGCTGTTTGAGAAGTGGTTCACGAATTTGGTGACTAAGGATGAATATGACTTGATGCTCTTCTCCGGTAGAGCCGAATACCACATTTGGGCGGTTCCTGTCAATGTGGAGCCAAAACTTTTACACATAATTGCCTCCACATCCTCTTCTGGGATATTGCAGGTTCCCATGCGATTTTTGTATCGGGCGATATGGTCTTCAGGGTCTGTTGTCCCGTCGTAAGGTTTCATATTTGGAATGGAGAACCTTTTGGGCATCTTTGTTTTTAGGATCCATGCTGTGAAAGGCATGTTGGAGTATCGCATTGTTGACGACCTCATCATGACCCTTTTTCCTGAAGTTCTTTGTACCAGGTCTTTGAGTTCTTTGATTTCCCGATCACGGCGCCTCTCTCGGTCTTTACGGGTTGATTTAGGACCTCTGATCTCTTCATCGGAGCTGCTTGAATCACGACGGTCGGTGTTTTTATGGCTTTCCGTCGACCCATCACTTTCTTCTGATGTCTCCCCACCGGAGTCCTCAAAGTTGAGCTTGCGCTTTCGGAGGGGTGAATATTTTCGGCTTGATTGCCGGGTTTTCTCCTTTGTGAGATTTGTGGACTTCCTTCTTGATTCCGCTTCTTTCCTCCACTGCTAATTCTCTTCTTCAGCTTTCTTCAACATCTCGGTCAAGATTGCCAGCCGTTCCTCTGGCGTCTTTGGAACTTGATCTTCTACGTTGATGATATTAGGGTTTATTGGAGCCATGACTGATAATAGCAGGTGCGGAGAATAACTGTAGCGAGAATTCTGAATTTTCAAGAAACCTTAACCTTGTGTGTGAGGTTCGTAGCCCCATGGTGGGCGCCAAACTGTGGTGCCAAATAAACCACAGCCAAATATAGGGCTAAGATTGCTTGAACACAGTAGCTAAACAGCTTACAGATATGGTCTCACAGAGTTTTGTTCTAATGAGTAAAAATCGGATCTTTTACAATTATCCCTACCCCTATTTATAGTAGGTGCCTGGGTCCTATTTCTATTTGGATTGAGACTTATTGTTTTCTTGGGATTCGGTCTCCTTCTTGGGCTTGGTCTCCTTCTATCAATGGGGCTTTAAGAGTCCTTGATCTAGTGAGATAGGTTTTCCTTTACCAATTGGGTTTTAGAAATCATTGGTCTGGTAAGATAAGTCTTCATTTACTAATTGGGCTTCGGGAATCCTTGTCTAGTTAGGCAATCATTCGGCGGGCTAATGCGCTTTGGTTTGGACTCTGCTGGGCTCGGTCGAGTTGAACTGCATTGGGCCTTTGACCATTTCGGTCGAGCCCGGCTCGGGCATTCCTTGGACTTTTGGCCCCCCTTTCGGCCGAGAATGGTCTTTGGGTACCTCTTCTGTCTTCGGCCGAGCTTGGTTTTGGACTTCGATTCCCTTTACTTGTTCTGACCTTCGACTATGATGCCTTATGGTTATTTTTCCACCACAGTAACTTTTTTAAAATACTACTCAAACTTTTACTAGAAAACTTTCAAGATAATTTTAAATAATTATATATATATTTTTTATAATTTTATTTCTAACGGCTATGATTACCATGCAACAGTTACTTTCGATATTACTATAACTACCTTTTAAAATTCAAACTATTACGGTCCAAACCTCTAACTTTAATTTTAATCGCACACATGATCTCACACCGGACATAACTTTAAACCAAATTAATGTAAATTACTATTTATCATGTTAATATTAATACGTAAAAAAATATTTTAATTATAAATAATTTATAATTTATTAAAATCAAATAGGATAAATTTTATAATTTTTTAATATAAAATAACTAAAAAATATTGTACCGTACATATGAATGTGAGAGTTAGGTGTGGCTCCGAATAGTCCAAAACAAATAGGATAAATAAATTTTTCTAAATATTTTTTTTAATTTAATAACGATTTAATCTCGAAAGTGAACTATAATTTTTTAAAATTAATATTTTTTTTACTTAAATATTTATTATTAAATTTAAGGCGTCACACATAAATTCTACATATCTAGACATTTAAAATGAATGACTAGGTGAATTAAATTGATAATAAAATTATAATGTTTATTTTTTATATTTTTAATTTAAAAATTATTTTTATGTAAAATTTAAATAATATATATATTTAAAATTATTGAACTTTTATATATGAAATTAATTTAACCATTATTAAAAAATATTAATTACTACAATTGTTATTTTGTTTTAATATATTTTTCTGTTTGTAACATATTTTTTAATATTTTAAAAATAATTTGAGACATATAAATATATAGTTTATTTTAAAAATAAATTGCTATTATTAAAATTTAATTACTAAAAAAATTTACATACAAACTAATTAAAAAATACGAAGATAGATTATTATTTTTTAGATTATTGCTTTTAGTTTTTTAAAACAAAAATAAAAAATCATTGTGTGAATGCATAGCCACGCGTCGAGTGAGATGGTAAAATAATAATAGTGAACCTAGATAATGAGTCATATAAAATTGTAAAATAATAATAGTGAAATTAGATAAAATGGTACGTAACTGGGAGGAATGACCAAACTGTTATTTTATTATTACATAAGGTAGTTGGACTGAGAGAACAGTGCAATTACAATTACAAATAAATTAAATTGCAATTCCCGCGAATATATGACAAATATATATTGGATTTGAAAATTCGTGTCTCTAAATTTTAGATAAGGAAAATTTTTTCTTCTAAATAAGTAACATAATAATTAATTGATTATTATAGGGTTTTCCAACTCTTTTTATGACTAAAGTACCCTTCTTCGCCTCAATTGCCAGCGGAAGACCGTTTTCAATGGTCTGGAATCTGTGTTCACACCCAGGTACTTTCAATACTTTGCATCGATACCCTTGTATTTTATTTTTTATATTTTTATTTAATATAAAATTTTATAAGAATTACTAGTTAATAAAATATTAAATAATTAAAAAATAATTTAAATTTTACGTAATTGTATTAAATAATTTTAATTTTAATTTAAATTTATGATTAATATATTATATTTTTAAATATAATTTATACAAAATTAATATTTATAGAATAAAAATATACTAATAATATAAATAATTATTTATAATTAAAAATTAAAAATTAAAATATAAAAATATTCTATATATTTATATAGTCCTTCCTCTAACAACAAAACTACGAAAAATTAAAAAACAAAATCGTAAATATAGGGGAGAAAAATAAAAATACACAGAGTTAATAGCCTTGTCCGCCAAAGCGGAAGTCCTAGAGAGGAGGAAACAAAGCAGAAATCCACTAGGGGTAAATTTGTCCATAATGGACTCGCTTATCAACCCTCCTCCTCTCTCTCCCTCTCTACCTCTTTGCCTTCTTCCTCCAAAGAAATCGACTTGTACCCTTCTCTCAATCCATCATCAAATCAATCAATCAAATCCTTATAAACCCTAGAATTTATTTTCTTCTCCTACTATGCTTCCTCATAGAGTTCCCTGAAGTTTCACGAATTTTGATCCTCAATTGAAGCCTACCCAAACATCCTCTCCACAAGATTCTTCTCTCTACTTCAAAATCTGCTGCTGATTTGTCAATACAGGTTGTAGGGGTGGAGTCCTGGGTTGGGTTTTGTGGTAGACATGGCTAAAGGAACGGATACGGAAGGTCGAATAAAACCAAGCTCGGAGATCCGACCCGGGGCCAAGCGTGAGTTTTTGTTCGCAATGCAGACGCAATCGGAGTATGGCTGTTTGGGAAGGACCCGGTCCAGCTCATCCAAGAGCAATGCCGGCTCGCTTCGGCATGCAAGGCATCGGAGCTGGAAGCTGAAGACTGACACGTCAAAGAAGAGGAGGAAAGGTGAGGAGGACTTGGTTGTTGATGTTGCGATTGATAAGGAAGTTGAGACGTTGAGTGAAGAGGAGGCTAAGAGTGACGTGGTTGACTTTGTGGCGGAAGTCAAAGAGGGCGTTTGTGGTCGTGAGCGTGAGAATGGGATTGCAGACGTAGGCCTTATGAACTCGGTTGATGCTGTGAGCGTGGATGATAATGTTGGATATGAAAGGAGAGAAGCTGAAGATGGGATGGTTGGTTCCAAAAAGGAGACAGAGAACGGGGTCGATGGAAGTCAAAGGGGTGAGCAGAAAGGGAATGATGCTAGTAAGTTGCTACCTGATTCTGATAATAATAGCAGTGAGGAATTTGATGGGATGTTGATCGATATAGAAGAGGGTAGACGGAGAGATATGGTTGGTAATGGTGTTGAGAAGAACAACATTGAAGAGAGTGGACATCCTTTAATTGACTCCGAGAATGGTAGATGTGAGAATCAGCTGTTAGAGCAAGCATGCAACAAGGTTTATGGCGAGTGTATGATGAAGAATGAAAAGACTGAGGTTGCTAATGTGGTTGCTGATGGGCCAGTGGGAGAGACAATGGATGAGCCTGCGAAAGTTACTGTTTTAGGAGAACAGAGAAGGAATGATGGTGGAAGTGAGGGTGCAGAGGATGTGCTAGAAAGTAAAGGTAAAAACATTGGTGAGGAAGGCTCTAGTGTTGTAGGATCAAAAATGGGTGACGCTCCCAAGTCAACGAAGAGAGTTACAAGGTCAATGTTGAAGGCGACCGTGGACACTGCCCCTGAAGAGGTTCAAGAGGGTGGCAATGATGGAGGGGCCAGTGCATTAGCAGAAAGGACGGGAAGAAGGCATCATATAAAGCTGAAGGATTTGTTGGCTTTGGGTATACTTGAAGGATTGAATGTGATATATATGCGTTCAAAGGTACAATTGTTTACTTGTCCTGTGATTTGAAGTATATGAGATGTACAAGGAGTTAATCCTCGATATGATATTCGTTTGCATTTCAGGGTAGAAGTCAAGGAATTACAGGATTACACGGAATAATTAAGGGACTAGGGGTTCTTTGTTTTTGTGATCAGTGTAAAGGCAGTAAGGTAGGGTTTCTTCTATTGGGAAATATATATTTTTCCCTTCGTGTGTGTTATTATTGTGATGATTCTCATCGGAAATTGAGTGCTAAATTTCCCATTGTTTATTTAGGTTGTGACTCCTAATGTATTTGAGATGCATGCTGGTAGCTCAAACAAACATCCTGCCGAAAATATATATCTGGCGAATGACAAGAATCTACGAGATGTTTTGGATGTCTGGAAAGATTCTCCATTGGACAAATTGGAGGATGATGTACGGATGGTTGTTGGTTCCGCGGTCAAGGCTGAATTTTGTCTGAACTGCAGAGGTGTTCTTTGGATCGGTTTTCACAAGCATTATGTTTAAATTGTTAGAAACTAAGATTTGACAATTGAATTAATTTCAGTTCGCATTATGGAAGCTAGAAAGGGATTACAACCACCTGCTCTATTATGTAATAAGTGCATTGGGTTGAAAGAATCTCAAGTTGTTTCTGGTGGTTCGGCGGCTGATGTCACTGAAGAGGCTGATGTCACTGAAGAGTATGAGTTACTTTATCTTGTTTGATATGCTGTAGGGAATGTCTTTAAAAAGTGTTTGAATATTACTGTAGTGCCCGAAATCTTCTATTAACTATGGTTTTAGCAGAAATGGAATTAGGCATCTGAAATTCTTTATCAGATATGTGGTTAAAGTTTTTGGAGCTATGAAATATTGACGGAAGGCATAGATATCTGTCTATATAATATGTGATGGTTTATTAAATGATTTTTGTTGTTGCTGAAGTAGGTGCTTTTACTCTTATGGCTTCTTATTGCTTGTTTCTACTGCATGGAATTGTGAATTTTGATCAAGCAGATCATCTTGCTGCTACTTTACATAATATATAATGCGAATTCTTGTTGGCACATAGAATTCTGTATGAAATGGTATATTGGTTTTGTTGGTTTTAGTACTAGTGAGCATGGTAGTAATATTGGGTGATAAAATTTGTTTGCTTTTGTGTTTTCGGCCACAGTTTTAGCCAAGTTTCACAGTAACGTTGCTGTTGCAGTTTCTTTACTCTTTAAAACTGTCATGCCTTAAGATGTCAAACTGGTATGAATTCTTTGCCATACATTACTTCATCGTCTAAGTTTCTTTGTCTGATATTTCCCAGATCTCCAGAATCTAAATCTGTCCGGAGGTCATCACGCGGTACCATCAAGTCAAGTAGCTCAGTCAAGTCCACTAGCTTGTCCAAGTTTCATGGACAAATAACTAGGAAGTATGCATCCTTTTTGTGCATATTTTTGCCTACTTATTTATTTTGTTGTGTCCAACTAAAGATATTCTGTTATTGTGCTATTTTACATATTCAGTAACTCCATTTTTGCACTTTTGAAAGGGATCTTCGGAAGCATAAATTGATCTTTGAGGAAGGCGGTTTAGAAGATGGAACTGAAGTTGCATATTTTGTCTGTGGCAAGGTTGTTGAATAGAAATAAGTTTTATTTGATTTCTTTGTATATATACCCTGCACACTGTACACACACATCAACTGAAAGTGCTGTTTTCTGATTTTTTTATTTTTTTTTTTCTCTTTGTTGGCAGAAAATGCTGGAAGGTTATAAAATGGATTGGGGAATACACTGCTTTTGTTGCAACAAAGTGGTATGTTGCATTCTCAGTAATTGTTCTAAGAATTTTGATGTAGATTTTTCAGCTTTTGATTTGATTTATTAAATGAGCAGGTCAGTCCCTCACAATTTGAAGCACATGCTGGCTTTGCACAACGTCGGAAACCGTGAGTGTTTATTTGGTTTTCGTTTGAAATAGAATAGTTTGTACTTTTTTCAGGATTGATCCTGTGATGGACCACTAATATGGATTATTATAAGGCTCATATGGTTTGCCTGTCATCACATGATATGATCTAAGACTAACCTTGTCCATTTGGCCTCTTGGCGAATGATTATATGATGTGAAAATAGCTCCAATCAATATGGACTCTCTCTTCATTTGTGTCTACTGTTCATTATACTTATTTTGGGACAAGAGCGTATAGTATTGTTTTTTGCTGTTTGTTGATTCTGCATCTGATATCCTTTTCTTAATCTTAAGTTATCTTTGTCTGTTGCAGATTTCACCACATGTTCATGTCCAATGGAGTGTCTCTCCATGAATACTCTGTAACCCTGTCCAGAGAGCGCACAATTTCTACAATAGATAATGATGAGCTTTGTGGCCTGTGCTCAGATGGAGGCACACTATTATGTTGTGATACCTGTCCAAGGGCTTACCATTATGGTGAACATTGCCTCTCTCTTTAACTTTTCTTATTGGCAACCTCTATTGGAGTTTAGATTTTATGATAGATGCTATTAGTTGTTGAGTCAGTTGTTTATATGTTGTCTGGGAAAAAAATCTTAATATTCTATTCTCTTTCTTTTATTTTACTCCTTTTATCTTGTGATAGATTCTTGTTAATGAACGGGAAGAGAAATGACTGTTTCTGTTATTGTTCTGTTTAATTGTTTAGGGTGGCAAGTATGGTAGATAATTTAATTTAGAGGAGTCTAGTAGCTCTTGCTAGTTTCAACATACACCCAAGCTCTTTTTCCATGTATGTTTGGAAACTGGTTGCTACAGTTTGTGAGTGATATTTTGCTTGAAAAACCTTCCTAAATTGTATGTTCTAAATTCCATGGTATGTGCTGTGGAATTTTATAGGACTAATAATTTTGCAACTGTTTTTTGAAATGGACTTTTTTTACTTAGAGATGATGTTTACATGTGTGTATGTGTCAAATAGTTAAATTTGTAAGGCACATTTCTACTGGTTTTGCTGCTTCAGTTTCTTTGACTTCCTATATCACCTTTAAGAATGTAGCTTCTATGAACTTCAACTCAAATCTTGTATAGAAGTATTGATGGCATGGTGACTAGTGCTTTTGGGTTGTAATTTTTCCCTGATATTGTTGACTGAATTATAAAACACTTTTACTTCATCGAGCTTTCATGTGTATGTTGATGCTGGAGCATTGATTTTTTTTCTTGACTTGCCCGTGTATTAGCATCACTCTTACAATTGATACTGTATGTCTTTGTTATCTTGATGTTTACTTTTGTATCAATTAATTCTTCCTGCAGAGTGTCTTGGAGTAGATGAGGAACCCAGTGGTCCCTGGTACTGCAGATACTGTGATGAGTTCTCTTATAAAAAGGGAAAATCTGTTGATCGTAATGTGGATACTAAAGCAGTAAGGAGGGTTCCAGTGGATAGATGCAGTCGCAAGGTCAATGAAAAATCAGAGACAGAATATGGAGGATGTTTTTTGTGCAGGTCGGATCTATAACCATTTTTATATCCTCAGAAGGTTTCTTGTTTTCGCATTTTGGTCTTGTCTGTTGCTTTGCAATGGACCTTAGTTTATGTCATTCTTTTGTCGTTATTTTGCCTCTCTTGCTTAACCATCTAACTTTTTGTTGCCTTTTGAAATTTACTTATATTTGCATCTTATGCAGGGAACGTGATTTCTGCTCGACAAAATTCACTAGTCGAACTGTCATGCTTTGTGAACAGGTTTGTTTGTTTTATTTTATTTATAAATTTCATCATCTTGAAGCTGGTTAATTCAGTTTTCATTTTCTTTTGGGAAAGTTTGTTGCAAAGCATTCTCCATGTACACATTGTTTATTGACTGATTTCTTTCCCCTATTTTTATCAATAGTGTGAGCGAGAATACCATGTTGGCTGTTTGAAGGACAAAGGCATGGAGGACCTTAAGGTACCATTGCTGTATATTTTATTTTACCATAAGAAGTTCTAGTTGAAATACTAACATTCAAGGGTAATACTATTAACACACCATATTTAACAGGAACTGCCAAAGGACAAATGGTTCTGTCATGCAGAGTGCAGAAGAGTAAATAAGGCTTTACAGTTGTTGATTGATAGGGGAGAAGAGAAGCTTCCCAATGAATCCCTGAATGTTCTCCTAAAGAAGAAGCATGAAGATGGAAGTTCGGATAGCGTATCTAACATTGATGTCAGGTGGAGGGTGCTGAGAGGGAACAGTACATCATTCTCTGATGGTACCAGAAAGTCGCTAGTAGAAGCAGTAACAATTTTCCATGTGAGAATGTGTTTAATCATGTTTTAATAATTTCAAACGAATTCTGTTTTGGTGTTGCTGCCGGTCAATATATATATTGCACATGAAGAGTTGTTCAGATGGTGACGTAGTATTAATTTAATTTCCTTGAGGATTTGTTGATAAATAGTTTTTTCTTTTTTCGTTTTTCACACTTCAGGATCGTTTTAATCCAATAACTGAGGGTGCAACTCACAGGGATCTAATCCCCATGATGGCTTTTGGGTAAGCAGTCTACCTCGCCTCTGTTTACCTCTTATTTCTGTTTGCTTCATCAGTTCTCTGAGCATGAATGCTTGTATTTTGTCAATGAATTTCGCAGAAAATCTAAAAAGGGAGGTCAAGACTACCATGGAATGTATTGTGCGATTCTAACAGTGAAGTAGGTATCTTTCTCAATGAACATCTAGCATAGGTGCATTGGTTAGGTAACTTATTCTGGTCCTTATTTACTTTGCAGCCGAGTTGTCGTATGTGCTGGTATCTTTAGAGTCTTTGGTGAGGAAGTGGCAGAGCTTCCTCTAGTAGCAACTAAGTTGGATTACTCTGGGCAGGTAAAAATCCCTCCTACATGCTTGATAATGAATTCCATTCATGAGACAAACACTCAAAACTAACTGAGAATTCACTGCTTCTGTAGGGGTATTTTCAGTGTCTCTTCCATTGTCTGGAGAAGCTTATTAGCTTCTTAAGAGTGAAAAAGCTTGTCCTTCCATCCGCTACTGAAACGGAATCTATCTGGACAAACAAATTTGGCTTTGAGAAGATGCCTGATGACGAGGTATAATACACCTTATGTGATCACGTACTTGCAGGCATGCTTTAAACAAACCCAACATCAAAAACATGTAAGTTCCATCTTTGGTTGCAGGTATTGAAGTGGAGAAACGACTATCCTTTAATGATCTTTGAAGGAACATCCGTGCTGCACAAAGAGGTGCCGAAATCTCGAGTCATCTTAACGAGGAGTGCAGTGAAGGTGGAGAAGTGAAGAGTAGGCCTGCTTATATATAATATATATTTTTTCAACCCTTAACTTTTTGGCTGAAGCTTGTGTTGGGTAAATGTACAGCAGAATCCCCATGTCATCATCATAATCATGTACAGTAAAGGGGGATTATATTTGGTAGGTACAAGTCCCTTAAGTAGCTACTAGCGGATAGAAGGAAACTGAAAATCTGAGGGTAGAAAAAAAAGGTGTTAGATTAGAAGGGGATTTTGTGTTTTACGGATTCGGTAGTGTCTTCTCTCCTCGGTCTCTAATCTGAGTTTTGCAAAGTGTATCCCTTCTGTATTTGTCTCTTTATCTTCCTTCCTTTATAAGTGCTCTTTTCATTATACTAGCTAATAGTTTAATGCTTTAACTTGTGCTTAATAATATTAGGAATGCCAGTGGCTCTCTCTCTTCGCAATAAGTGGTTCGTTTCTGTAGAGTTTTTGTAAAACTAGCTGTTCAGTAGTTTTTGTTTTTAGCATTTGAATACAGACGTTAATTCAATTATAAAAGAACTAATTATTTTAAGATTACTAAAAAGATAATTATCTAAGATATCTATTCAATTTTTTAAAATTAAAAATTATCTTTAACAAAAGGGGCAACTGGATAGAAATGGTAATGGTAGGATTAGTTAGTAATTTTAAATAAATACTAATTAATTTTAATTTATTTTTATTTGTTAATTGTACGGACGGACATAAAATCCAAATAATTGGGTCCGATAAAAAAAAATTAAAATCGATTATATTTGTTGGTTTGATTCTCAATTTTACATTTTTAAGGAATAAAATAAATAAATAAATATGTTAATTTATATATAAATATTTAAAAGTATAAATAAAAAATTTAAAATAAAAATAATTATATATTTATTTAATTATATATTATAATTTTATATTTATTTTAATATTTAATTTATTTGATTGTATTAATTTAAATTTATTATATAAAAAGTAATTTAAACAGGTAGTTATAATATTATAATTTGATATTATAAATACATGTATTTAATTTGTATTTTATATATAATTTATATATAATTTTTTAAATATGTAATTTAAAATTAAAAGTTAAAAGTTTTCATTAATAGTCCAACCGATTGAACCGGATCGAATCGAGTCAGACTGCACGAACATTTTAGTTAATTTTATTCAAAATTTTTAAATGATTATATTAAATAAAAATTTTAAGAAATAAATATTTTAAAGTTCAAAATACAGGTCTGTTTTGAAAAACATATAAAAATAGACATTTAAAAGTTTAGTTTTCAGTACATAGATTAAGTTTTCCAAAATACTCCTGAAAAATTTACAATTCACGGTCTGTGAATTACGGTCACAGTCTGTGAATGGTTTATGTCTGTGAATGGTTTATAGAGTGAAAATCAAATTTTAGTTTTACAAACTTTTCAAAAATGGCATATAATTGTATAACAAACTTTTTATGGCCTACAAAAAATTTTTTCCCATTCGGTCCTCTGGATTCAATGGATCCATTATAACTATTTATCATTTTAAATTAACTAAAATATTTTATATAGTCCAATGTGTTATTAGGCTTTAAGCTGTTGAAAAAATAAATATAAAATTTTTTAATTAGATAAAATATGATATTAAATAAAATAGGGTATCATCCGGTAATTTTTAAATAAAATAAAATAAAATAATATGTATATCATAATATAATATAAAATTATATTTAATCATTCTATTTTTTATATTTAAAAAATATAAATATATATAACTAATAATATCTGCATAATATATAAATTTAATCAATATATATTTTAACTTTTTTATTTATACTATTATTATTATTATATATATATATATTTAATAAACATTACTTCAAATTAAAGATATAAAATTAAATTGAATTAATAAAATGGATAGATTAAGATTAATTGTGACAATTTATATAGTGAATTATTGACTGTGATTTTTTTTTTTAAAATCTTTGACCAAGATTAGTTTAATTTTTTTTTTAAAAATAAATATATTAAAAAAATATAAACATAAATTCGTAAAATAAAATAGTCAATAAATAATAAATTCATCTAAAAATTTGAAAAATCTAAATGATATAATTTTAATAAATTTTATTAACATTTTTTTTATCATATATATATATATTAGAATTTGGAATGGTGTAAATATATATATATATATGTAAAATATAAAAATGATAAAAAAATTAAAAGTATTTAATTATTTTATATATATATATATAATTATAGCATATAAAAAGTGGATGTATTCATTGAACTTTAATGTTTCCCATTGACATTCTTCCATTTTAGTACGTTGGTTGAGTTCAATATTACAATAATAACAGTCATATTTCCAGTAATAGTGAGCGGGAGGATCTAAAATTTGAAATTCAAATTGTTTTTGATGAAAATTAAATTAAAAGAAATAATAATATAATAATATGCCTTTTTATTATTCTTCATAAAATTAAATCTCCACTCAATCCATTTCCTCACTCTCTCGCTCTGCTTTTCATCAAACGGTACTCTGCTTTTTCCTTATTTTTCACTGATTCGCTTCATCTCCTTCTACAGTAACGAATCTGTTCATTGATTAGTTCTTGTGTTAATTTCAGATCAGAAACCGAAAAATCTCAAGCATGGGTCAGATCCAGTACTCGGAGAAATACTTCGATGACACCTATGAGTACAGGTATATCTTTCTATTTTATTTATTTATTTGATTTTAGGGTTTTGTATTGTTTGATTATTGTTTGGAGTCTGATTTTGGGCTTGCAGGCATGTGGTTCTGCCTCCTGATGTTGCGAAATTGCTTCCCAAGAACCGGCTCCTCTCTGAAGTAAGTTTTAGGGTTTTTGTTTTTTTTTTTTTTTTTTTATTTTGTTGGTTAGTCAATTCTGGTTTGCTGGCTTATTTTCTTCCTTGTTCGTGTGTACGTTTATAAGCTGTTGCTCTTCCGTAGTTGTTCTTTGTGTGGATTGATTTTGTTAGAGTTGATTTTTCATGGATGTTCTTACTTCGTGTATTGAATGGCAATATATTATTGTGAATAGCGTGTTTATTGTATTGATAGGGTGATAGATATGCCAAAACCAAAGAATGAAACTTGAAGCTGGCTTAGTTAATTAGGTGGAAAAGTTCATCATTTGTGAATTATGGTCTGTCACTTGTTTTTACATATTCATGTAGTATTCTCTTCTTATTCGAGGAACGCCGTGATTTTGTTCTACAAGGCCGCATGGACAATACAACCATATACTTGTAGAACTATGTATAATTGGGCTAAATCATGTATTCTGTTATTACGTTTCTGTGAATGGATTTTACTTTTTTCACTGTTCAGTATTTGTGATTGTGTGATGGACATCAAAGACATTTAAAAGTAATGCAATTTCGAGAATTGTGTGGTTTTGATGTCATGCTGTTTCTTGTATAGACTGAGTGGCGTGCTATTGGAGTTCAGCAGAGCCGAGGATGGGTTCATTATGCCATTCATCGTCCAGAACCACACATCATGCTCTTCAGGAGGCCTCTAAACTATCAGCAGCAGCAGCAGGAGAGTCAGGCTCAGAACTTGCTTGTTAAGTGAAGCATTTTGCCATTTGAAATGTTAGCAGAAAAGAAAGAAAAAGACTATCAATAGGAAATACCTACAAAGTTTAAATCTTTGAAACTTCGAATATATATCTTAATTCTCTGTTCCATGGAGAATTCCATGTTAGGTCATTGGAACTGTTGCTTGTCTAGATGTGTTTGGTGGTGTACTTCTGGTGTGCTGCATCTGGATTAGAAAAATCTTATGTGTTTGATTGATCAGATGGTTTCTGCTGCAATATGCATCTTACTTGATAAGCCTTCGAATTTAATTTAGTGTAGTGTCTTCATTATATCCAACTTCTGAGTTGTGATTGGAATTTATGTGTTTCTCCTTCTTTCTTTTAATTTGATGGAATCAATGCATTTATCTTATTTCTCGTACCTATTCTTTCCAGTGTTAAGTTCGTGGGAAATGAAAAAAACCATTTCATATGCAACAAGCAGAAACAATTCTAAATAAAAGAAAAAATACATTTCTGGTTCTCATTTTGAATCACAAAGCGAACGCTAAACAACCTCTAAAACCAGACACTAACACAAAATTAGACGTCAAAAGATGTTAGTCCTACGAGACCCAGAAAGAAACGATGGTCAATAACCATCAATTCCCATTGCCATGGTTCTTCAGAACTTGCATGAGCAACTGAGTTTGCTCCTTCACTAAGTCAGCCTTCTTAGCCACAACCATAGCCTCTTCAATCCCTAAAGAAATCCACCTCTCATTCATCTCCTTCAACTTATCTCTCCCCAACATCTTCAACCCTTCCTTCAACACCGAATCGACGGCCAAGTACTTGGACAACTCACTCACCAAACCTGGATACTCCTGCAAATCCACTCCCCCACCGTTAATAATCGGCTCAGGCTCAGTCTCAGTCTCTCCGGATGGATTGTCGGCATTAGTCGGGGTCTTCTTGCCCCATATCTTACGGGCGATGTTGAATAGACTCTGATCATGCGGGGTTTTGATGAGAGACTTGGTGCGTGTTTGTTTCCGGTACTTGAGACGTAATCTGCGAAGCTTGTCGGAGATTTGAGAGTGAGTGAAATTGGAGGAGTGGAGAGACTTGTTGATGCGTCGAATTATGTGGGGACTGACAGTAATGGGAGCAGAAGAAGAGAAAGGAGTTGATGACGACTTGATGGACTTGTAGTAGATCTTGAGGAGACGGATCTCGTCGGATTCGGTGAAAAGCCGGCCATTTGGGGAGACGGGAGAAGCGGGCGTCGGAATCGGAGTCAGAACCGGAGTGGGTGCGGTGGGTTCGGATTCAGGTTCGGGTGGGGATGCGGGAGTCGGAGTGAAGTGTTTGGATTTGCTGCGTGTTGTCGACATTTTGTGGTTTTGGTTTCTGTTTTGGGGGTTGGATTGGG
This sequence comes from Cardiospermum halicacabum, assembly GCA_031304145.1. Taxonomy (NCBI): domain Eukaryota; kingdom Viridiplantae; phylum Streptophyta; class Magnoliopsida; order Sapindales; family Sapindaceae; genus Cardiospermum; species Cardiospermum halicacabum. Next base: position 7,076,725 of record CM062390.1, on the reverse strand, counting down.
ATTTCAATTTTAAAGGCCACCGGCGACACGCTGACTTCTTTTAGTGGAGGTTGGACGTGGGCACGAAATGGAAACGTCAATAAAAAGTAATATATAAATAATTAAATTTATATCCATGATTAAAATCCTATGCCACGACATCATACATAACATAATGGTTAATTTTAGTCTCCTCCATATTTGCTCCCAGAGTGTTAAGCCCTTTTGATAATCAATTGTACATACAACCATGAAATAAACAGACTGTGACATTTGTAATAATCCAATTTTATAACCTTAAAATGAAATTTTAACATTTAATTACAGTAGCAAAGTAAAAACTTTCGTGGAGGGGTACAGTCGAAGTAAATTTCGAAATATTGAAGCCGGTTATGATTAACCAAACCTTAAGGGCTTAAATAATTTTAAACTCGTCTTCTTCTATTTCTACCTCTCCCAAGCGAGACGAAACCCCCCCGTTTTAACACCTAGATTCACTCTCTTCGTCACGACCCACACTGTTGATGTTATATGCTCTCAATAGTAACTGCAAGGTATGATTACTCCTTGATTTGCGAATGCCCTTACTTATCGCTTATTTTATTTAAGAATGTATATGAACTTTTCAAAATTTGATTTGCTTATTAGGAATTAGATTGATATCTATATTCGTCATTTTTGTGTTTGACAGTGAAATTACGAGGTTTCGTTTTATTTTGTCGTCCAAATTTAGGTTTTTAGATGGCTGTCTGATTAGTTGCAGAAGATATCTTTGCACATATTGATTCATTTGTTGATTTGTGATTAATGTATTTGTTTCATGACTTCAAAATGTTGATTGTTGCAAAGTCACGAAGTGTATTCCTTCAAAATGTTATTGATTCATAGGTTATGGTAGCCTTGCATTCTGTGCGAATTTATATACATTACATGCATCATTGAATACTTAGACCATGATAGCCTTTTGTCTGTTGGAGAATTTGTTCTGGCTTGTGTAAAGTTTAGGGAGTAAGATCTAGTTTGTGAACTTTCGGTGATGGGTGTATTTTTTGAGGAAATCTCCAGTCATTTCTTGCTAAATGATAAGTGTGGGTTCAATTCTAGAGGAGTGTCATCGCAAATTGAAGATGTTGAACTGGATATTTTTGCACAACACATTCATAATACTGTGGTTTGATAATCAAGTGTTAAGTTATTATCCATGAAATTTATGGTATGTGTATAATGGTTTCCTCTGTTTGTTTGTAGGCAACTCTCCAATTAGGATATTTTTCACTTTTGTTATGCATTTTCTCTATTTCAGATTCCTCAAGTTTTTAGTCAATGCACTTTTCTAGCTGTTGGGTATTGTGATTCAATCATCAAATGATAAGTTATATGTTGGTAGTATTTTAATGTTAATTTACCATGTAGGTGAGCCCTCCGCACAGGAATTTTCAAGCTCTATTGTAATTTTTTTTTTGTTGGGTGTAATAAGTTTGAATTGCTGTAAATATTAATTGATTTTCTGTCCTAGGAAATAAATCGAAACTGTGATTTGTAATGCTTGGAGCAAGTATTCTTGCCAGACAGTTTGAAATCTTTGAGATTGAGGAGGTTGCTTGTTTAGTTTCATTTTACACTATTCACTTCTGTTCTTGGGAAATTAGTAGGACATTTTGATTTGTGTGGGATTGTAATGGCTCGATCACGGAATATGATAGTGGCTGCTGGTTTAGTTGCTTTTGCTGGTGCAGGCTTGGCATTTCCCTTTTACATGGCGTGAGTATATTTCTTACATTTTGATATGTATTGTTGCCATTTGGTGAGAAACCTGAGATATAGCTGAATTTAACATAATTGTTTCATGTCATACTCATATAGGTCATCAAGGAAAGAGCCTATTATTGACTCGTCAAAACCTCTGCCACCTCAGGCGACTTTTCGAGGGCCTTACATAAACACTGGTTCACGTGACATTGGACCTGACCATCAAACATATCAAAAGAAATGACTTACTGCACAAAACATCACTTCACAGTTTAGGTAAACCAGACCCCATTTGTGCATTCTACTTATTGAATAGCTTTGAGTTTGACTTCTCCGGCCAGTACATTTACGTGGAGCCTACTTCTTTTGCTCAGGGGATGAAAGGTGGCTTAAAAGTTTGAGATATAATTTGTGTAAGAATTAAAAGCTGAATATAATTTTGTTGAGTACCAATAAAAGATGTATATTTCCCTTGAATTCCCAATAGATCTTGCATGAAATAACCTATGCTTCCATCTTGGAGTAGTTAATATTAATTGGAGGCGAAATGTTTGCTGTTTCTAGTTTTGTTAATTTGTTTTCTCTGACATTTACCTGGCAAAACAAAATCTCTTGTTGGTGATCATTTGTCTGATCATGCGGGGTTGATGTTTAGTGACCTATTGGTTAACATGAGGCTCTGTTATGATGTATGCAGTAGTTCCTGCTGCTTTTCAATCTTTTGGTAATATAGAGTGCCAAGTCACTTCATTTTTACGAGATGATATACAAGTTAAACATTTCCAATTTGGCTTATCTTCTTCAAGCCCTTGTCGATAATTGTTAGTCATATCTCTTACCATATTGCTCTGTAGCAAGTAATGAATTTCATTGCGTCTCCTCATTGTAAGTTGGCATCTTGTCCTCTATTTCCTGCGAGTATCCCTTAACCTCCTAGTCTGTTTTTGTAAGGACTGTAAATTCTTGACATCTGAGATTTATTAGGTTGCAACAGCAGAATGTATCAATTATGCCTTTTGTGCTGTTGATACAAGAACTTGAGCCGCATCGAATCAGGTTGGCATGGCAGCTCCCAAGAAGCCGTACTAATGAGAAAGCAAAACCAAGGGCTTATAATAATTGAAGAAAGAAATGATGGTTCTTAGAAAAGTAGACATTTCCTTTTCTACATGAAATTCTAGACTTTGGATCTTAAATCAACTGCTTCGCGTTCAAGATACATGTGGTAAAAGACGAATTTTCCTCGTATCGAATGTATATGTCTTAAACATGTGTACGTTAGATCGACACGTGTCTCAAAGTTCAAATTACCGGTAATCACGTTTTAAATCTGCTTGGCTTTTTCTCTCCAGTACCTCATCTCCCTCTAAAATATCTGGACCGAGCAGTCAAAATCAAAAACCCAAATCGTAGAGTCTACAGTCTCATGTGAATACACTACAGACACCAAAAGACGCTTCAAGAACCGGAATTGCATCCTTGTACGCAATGTCTTCTTCTTCTTCTTCTCCTTCTTTAACATCTAACTTGTTTTAACCACAAATCGGTTAACCAAAACATGGCTCTACACCTCTCTCCTTCTATGACAATCACTGCAACTTCCTCACATACAAACCCACTTCCATTCTTCTCCACTACTACTAGATCACTTACACAAAATCCATCTCTCAAACTCTTGCGAATAGGAGCTAAACACTGTTTTTCTCCTCTACGAGTAGCGGCGCCACCGTCAGTGCCACCGTCTGATCAACAGGAGACTTTGAAGGATGAGTATAAAATTGATGATGAATTTGGTGATGAGAGCAAGGATTCTAAGTTCTCTTGGAGGGATCATTGGTATCCTGTTTCTCTAATTGAAGATTTGGACCAGAAATTGCCTACTCCGTTTCAGCTTCTTGGTAGGGACTTGGTGATCTGGTTCGATGTTAATGATAAACAGTGGGTTGCTTTTGATGACAAATGCCCTCATAGACTCGCCCCATTATCGGTATACTTCGCAGTTTTGTGTCTAGTTCTTCTTTTTACTATCGTTTATTTAATTTAATTTATTTATTTATATTTTTATCTCTGTTTGCACTTTTCTTTTTAATAAGATGTATTTGATGTTTTAGAAGGGTGAAGTTGTGTGCTTTATTGTGGAATTTGGACTAATTTGATGAGTTATTTTTGGATTTATAGGAAGGGCGGATTGATGAAAATGGACATCTGCAATGTTCATACCACGGCTGGTCTTTTGATGGGTGTGGATCTTGTACTAAGATTCCTCAGGCAGCTTCTGAAGGCCCTGAATCACGTGCATTGCGGTCTCCTAGAGCATGTGCCACTAGGTTTCCTACTATGGTTTCTCAGGGTCTGCTCTTCGTTTGGCCTGATGAGAATGGTTGGGAAAGAGCCAAGGCCACCAAGCCCCCAATGTAATTGGCTCTTCTGTTATTTGATTATTACATTATGCATTCGTTGATTATGGATGCTTAGTATAACTCAATTATACTACATGGTCAGTACTTAATAAAGGACTGTTATTGTTTTGTTAATTAATTTAGGTTGCCAGATGACTTTGAGAAACCTGAGTTCTCAACCGTGACTATTCAACGTGATCTGTTTTATGGCTATGATACTCTCATGGAAAATGTCTCAGATCCATCCCACATTGACTTTGCTCATCACAAGGTAATACTTGGCATAAACATCTTGATTGTAATTTGTAATTTGATTCATTCTTGTTTTAGAAACCAGCAGTAATGGTGCTAGATGCCACTAGCTGATAAGTGGAAATGTCATATCTATAGTAGCTCGCCATGGTTAAATATCAGGGCTGTTGATCAAATTTTCTGCATCAAAACTATCGCTAGAATATTTTCTAACCTAGACTTAAGGAACTGCTGGTAGTTGGAAAAGTTTCTTGAACAGTTGTTATACATCTATTGATGTGGATGCTGAAGAGTAGTTAGGTCCCTTATCAACCTTATTGCACAGGAAAAATTATGCTTCTTAAGTTATGTGTTCCGCTTTACCTTTTACCACATATAACTAAAACATTTAGCTGTCTAGTTTGCACTGTCATTTAATGTGTCATCACTTGTTAAATTTGTTTAATCGCTGCCCAACAATTTTATGGAGCTAGTGATATTCTGAGGCTGCTTCTTGATATAAACATTTTGTTTTGGTGAGATTCCTCGCAATGTGATGCAACTTGCACTACTGAGCTAAACCTTGCCATTCAAATTGCAATCTGATGCAACCATAATAGAAAATTTTGCACTGCTTATTGTTGGAAGATTTTCTGCAGGTCACAGGAAGAAGGGACAGAGCTAAACCTTTGCCATTTAAATTGGAGGCTAGTGGCCCATGGGGTTTTGCAGGAGCAAATGAGGGTAACCCACGGATTAGTGCCAAGTTTGTTGCTCCTTGTTATTATTTGAACAAGTAGGTCCCCTTTTATATAAGCACTCAAAAGTTCTTATAACATATGTAGAATAAATCTCGAACTATCCTAACTTTCTGCTTATCTAGGAAAGTAACTCATTGTTTGCAGGTAGCAGGGAATCAATCTTGATTTCTTTGTGGCATTTTATAATGAGCTCTTTATTTCATCTATACTTAAGTTTGCATTGTTTAGTATTAACTTGGCGTCTGGCTCACTAAGGGTTTATGTAAAATTGAATTGGGCCAAAATGTAGCACAAGTCTACTGTCTACTTTTGATTTAATTTTGTCTGACAGAGCTGGTCACATATTTCAAATTTTAAAATGAAATCTCTTATAATACATTAGGACTCCTCCAATCACTCAATAGCTCCATGTACTGTTTTTTTTTTTTTCAGGATAGAAATAGATACAAAACTTCCTATAGTTGGGGATCAGAAATGGGTGATATGGATATGTTCCTTCAATGTACCATTGGCGCCTGGGAAAACCCGTTCAATTGTTTGTAGTGCTCGAAACTTCTTCCAGTTCACTATGCCGGGTTCTGCATGGTGGCAGGTAAGAGCCCTATATACGTCTTGCTTTATATATACTATATTTAGCTTTTTTGGAATTTTCAATCAGTCTTTTGTATTTGGAATAACTTAGGTTTCATGTGGAATATGGTGATTGCTTCTTATACAATATGCTGTTAAGTGTGCTTAGACAAACCTTTTGCTGTAAATGTTAATGATTTTATGATTGACTTGTTAGCATCAGTGGTTTTATCTTGAAATCCACATTGCTCGGTTTGTATTGGGGAAAGTTTTGACATCTTCTCCATCTGGAATGACTTTTTGTTCATGACAGAAATTTCTAATTTGAGCCAATCTGGTATGCTTAAAATCCCTGACCATAAGGATCTCCATTTTCCTGACATGTGAAATTATGATCTAGTAGTAAAGAAGTTGTCTCTGCTATGCAAGCGTAGTTTAATATGGTTTGCAGCTATCTACTTTGCTAACCTCTCTTCTTCTTTGTATCTGTGAACTACTTATTTCTATATATTACCTCTATCATCTAGCAATATTGATAATATCACCCTTTGAAACATTAGTGTAGTAGATCATATATTATGTCTTTGCCCAATTTCAGGTGGTTCCTAGATGGCATGAACATTGGACGTCAAATAAGGTGTATGATGGTGACATGATTGTCCTTCAAGGTCAAGAGAAGATCTTCCTTTCAAAATTGATGGAAGGTTCTGAAGATGTTAATAAGGAGTACACAAAAATCACATTTACGCCCACTCAGGCAGACCGTTTTGTGTTGGCATTTCGAAATTGGCTAAGACGACATGGCAACAGCCAGCCCGACTGGTTTGGATTTAGTAGCCAACAACCTTTGCCATCAACAGTCTTATCAAAACGTCAGGTATGCATTTTATGTCCCTTCCTTCAAGAAATGAAACAGAAGTATTAGGATTGCCTTTAAGATCTTCAAAGAATCCAAATGCCAAGTTTGATGAATAATGTTATAAGTTGACGATGAAGTACGCTAACAATTTAATTAAAAGAAAACCATAAATCTTGAGAAGAAGCCGGCTTGATAGATGCTTGTAGGACCTACACTAGAATGCTGTTAGATGGTTATAATAAATTATTTGATTCTTGATGCCCAAATTTCAATAGTTGCTGTCTCCATAGTTGATATTGTTTATTTGGTGTTGTAAGATTACTTCCTAATATAATGGTTGGTGGATTATGTTTGTTTATTTGGTGTTGTAAGATTAATTCCTAATATAATGGTTGGTGGTTATATTGCAGATGCTGGACAGATTCGAGCAGCACACCCTTAAATGTTCATCATGTAAATCAGCATATTCAGCATTCCAACTGTGGCAAAAGATTCTAATAGGTGCCACGGTTGTTTTCAGCGCAACCACAGGTATTCCTTCAGAGACACAACTACGGATTGTTTTGGCTGCGCTTGCTCTTGTAAGTGCGGGCATGGCTTATGCTTTGCATGAACTCCAAAAGAACTTTGTGTTTATTGATTATGTACATGCTGAAATTGAATAGATGAGACTAGAATCTTGTACAGATTACTCGAAAGAAGTTATTTAGCTGTAACTGGCTTATATGCATGAATGAAGTACATGTTTTCACGGGAATCATAAGGTTGATGTTTTGATTCAGTTGTATCTAGGTGAAAGAAATGTATCTTGTATGAGGAGCTTTGTTCATCATTATGTGACGATGTAAAATGGAAAGGGATACTGCGAGAATATGGTGCATGACATACCTGCAACTAAAGATTATGGATTATAGGAACATATAAGGTTTGCTTGCTAGCTAAGACACATTGGTGATAGGGTCAAAGTACTAAATTTATTTGGTGATCAAGCGGGACCATGTGATACCTTTTCTTTTTAGCAACTGTGGATTGTTTGCAGTCTAGTCTGCATTTTATAAATATATTTAAAATTTAAAGGATAACTTTTCCAAGCAAACAAAATAACAAAAACTATATTATTTTAAAATTATATATATTTATTTATTTATAAGTTAAGTTTATTGGGATAAATTACAACATTTATATGTAATGTTTTTTCCCCTAATATATTTATGGGCTTAATAAATTTATTTTAAAAATTATACGAACAAAAAATTAACAAAAGTGTTAAATACCGCATGTTAAAATGTTAAATACCGCATATCTTTTCAATTATACCCTTAGCATAATTGCATCAAAAAGTTAGTATTGTAGTCTTAATAAAATTCTTCTCTCCTTTGAATTTTTTCTTCAACAATAGAATTACGAAGAACATCCAGAAACTTAATAGTGTAGTTTTAATAAAATTCTTTATCTCATCATCTCAACTCGTGTGAATTTTTTCTTCAAATCCAGAATTTTGATAGCGTAGTTTTAATAAAATTCTTAATTCATTTGAACTTTTTCTTCCACCACATAATCAAAGAGAACATCCACGGAAGTAATTCAAGCAACACTAATGAATGAAGTGAGCGTTAAGATTGTCAACAATATTGGAATGATATTGGTAAATTTCAAAACTCTTGCACGAATTCAGTTTACATCTATCTTATCCATTAATACCTTCATAATATCGCTCTTCGCTACAAACTTTAGAAGACTAAACATGATTTGTTTTCTGAGTAATTAAAGAATGAAATTGATGAGAATTTAGTTACATCTTTGGACGTCTTCGCTGTTTTCTAACGGGATTTCAGATTAAAACATAGAACATCTTTTCTTTCTCTTCACCTGTATCATTGAACTTGCGATTTTCTTTATACACTCATCTAGGTTGAAAGGGTATAATTGAAATTTTAGTTGCGGTATTAATAAATTTAATGCGGTATTTAGTAATGCCCAAAATTAATCGCAAACCGGTAGAGTTGGTGTTGGTATCTGATGGTACAAATTTGCATAAATTCTCTAACAATGGACATTTAGTCATCATAAGTTTTAATAACTTTCTTTAAATATTTCCACTTAATGAGTGTATACACCAAATCAATCTCAATATTTAAGTTTTATAAATTTTTAATAATTTATTTATTTTCAATTTGTGTGTTTTTTAACTCCTCTTAACCCCTTGACCTCAAAGTTTCATATTTACGAACTGTAATACGAAGAAGTTCCCTTAACAAGTTTCACATTACCATATAGGATTTGGTTCTGGCGGGCCACTCAATAACACTTGGGCAAGGAATCAAGAGAGATATAAAATCATATCATTTCAATTTTACTCTCTCGATGTTAATTAATTATCTCTCTTTACTAATGTCATGCCTATATGTCATTAAGTGGTTGACCAGACCCAAATCCTATCAGTCTCAAACCATCGAAGTATTTTTTTCCTAACATATGTCCAAACCATCTAAATCTACATTTTCTTATTTTATCACTAATCTCCAGCACGTAAACTTTTTGCCTAGTATGCTCATTTCCAACATTATGTTCACATATTCATCTTAACATTCTCATATCTGAATTCATTTTATGAAGATGTTGTCTTATAGGTGTCCAATATTCACTCCCGTAGAGTGTTACTGCCCAAATAACTGTTCTATAAAATTTACCTTTTGTTTTAAATGGTATTTTCTTATCGCATAGAACCCCTGATGTCCCCTTCCACTTTATCCATCCAACTTGGATTCTGTACATTATCGTCCAGTATCCAATATACTTAATTTGTTTGATGCTAGGAACTGAAACCCTTCCAACTTAACCTCTTGCTCTCGCTACTTTTTAAAACTGAACTCATAATGTACATGTTCTGTTTTACTCCTACTTAACTTAAAACCCTCTATTTTCAAAATTTTTTCTCCATCTCTCCAACTTATAGTTACCCCCTGCACTAGTTTTATCAATAAGCACAATATCACATGCACAAAGCAAAGATATATCATCATGTACACTTCCGTCCAACTCATCCATAATTAAAGTAAAAAAAATACGGTAAATAAATACGGACTTATAGTAGAACCTTGATGCAATCCAATAGTAATGGGAAAAGCACCAGTGTTCCCACCCGTTGTTTTCACAGTAGTGGATGCATTCTCATACATATCCTTAATGATGTCAATATACTTGAAACGAACTCCTTTCTTTTTCAAAATCCACCATAATACTTTTGGTGGTAACCTATCATAAGTCTTCCATTAATCTTCTTTGAAGAGAAATGACTTTCAAGTCTAATTTATTTTTGAGAGTTTAAATTATATGGATGACGCTCCATTGCACAATAGGAGAGCGTGTAATGTCACCTCATCACTTAAGTAAGTATAAAAAATAAAATGTTAATTTTAATTATGAAAAAAATAATTAAATATTTATTATTTTAAGGTAATGATGGAGTATCATTCCATATCATTTAAACTCTAATTCTGAGAATTAGATTTAGTAAAATTTATCTTTCATCTATGAATTTTTAATATTTAACCTCCAAATCTGATTTTGTAAAAATAAATCTTCAATGTATATAAAAATATGATGTGAATACATACACAAATCTATTAATACAAATTAAATTTTACTAATTTTATTTTTTAATTTTTTAAAATAAATTTATAATTTTAAATTAAAGTTTGAAGGCCTATTTTATCATATATATATATATATATATATTAAGATATTAATTTCATTCAAATTTAAATTGATCTCATTCAATATGATTTTAATAATATAAGGGTGGTAGGATTTTGATTAATCCCAAAATATACTGTAGATGGATATATCAACCTGCTAATCCTAGTTACTACTAGCCAAAATGAAAAATCTAATATGTTAAATTACCAACACTGCTCCATCAAAAGCTGAAAAGCCGAAAGGTAATTTAGAAAGCAATGCCAAGCATAGATGTAATTTAACATAACTTTGGTGGAGAGTCATACATTCATGGACTGTACACCATTATCATATAAAGACTAATTGCAAGTACAATGCTTTCATTCCATGCAATGCAATTCAAGTATCCCTCTGAAAAATCCTCATCAGCTCACACATTCAAACCCCTACATATATATTTGAATTACTTGGATTCAGGAATCCAATTTCGGACCAAAATGTCAATGTTTCATGTTATAACGTATGCATGAGTTCAACAGAAGCTACAAGACATGCATAAAATGGAGTATATAAGATCTAATTATCTTTATACAAGCAACATCTTAGTATTTAGATAAAGATTTCTAAATATAATTCTAAATTTATTATTGAAGTTGGATACACATATATACTTTACAAGAGTCTCCCAATATTAACTACTATACGCCTGTCAAGATGAAACCTACAATAGCAATAAAAACAAAACACAACTAGCATCTCAAGGTTCAAGAGTCACATGAATGCATACAAATATATTACATAAGACAACCAAATTAGCATGTATATATAAACCAAACTTCATAAACACATATATACCACACTAGCTAGTACCTGTCAAACTGCATTTGTCCAAGCTCACTGATCTCCAACTTAGGCGGCTGGACCAACATGGAATTATCACTAGCAGTGACCGGTGTGTGTCCAACAAACAAACTAAGATGTCCCATAAGCTTATCCTTTCGCGAAAACGAAGTACCACACGAACATTTCCACTTGACAACATCTCCACAATGCTTCTCATGTGTCCTAAGATCAGACAACACAGAGAACTCCTTCCTGTGACAACGTTTGCACACATACATCTTCGGACAATGTCTTCTCTTGTAGTGATTCTTCACACAAATCATTGACTTCAATGGTTGGAACTTCACATGCTTCTTGTTCCACCTACACCCCTCTTGTGGACATGAGTACAATTTCCTTAATGTTGATGATTCTTCTTCAATTGTAGTCTTCTTTTTCGGATTCGCCAAGGCGGCCTTGCTTTTATATTCATCACCATGTGCTCTCATGTGCATTCTCAAATTCGCATCTCGCTTGAACCCTTTTCCACATATTTGACAATGATGTGTGTACTTTGCTAACAAATTGGAAGGGTCTAGTTCTATGATATGGTCCGATTTTGATAAGCCTTGGTTTATAATCTCAATACCCTTTTGAGATAATTCATTTTTCTCACTAATAGGATTGCTAGTAGTTGTAGTACTCAAACCAAGAACTTGATTAGTATGCTCAACATTACAACTATAGTAACTCTCACCATACCAATTATTCTCAAAAGGGGTCTCACCAAAATGTTGTTGTTGATGAGAAGTAGACAAGCTTTCAATTTGATTGATTTGTTGACAAGTGAGCAACATAGAGGAGGCAGCAGTGATTATTTCTTGAACTAACGAAGTGATGTTGTTCATAGCCATGGAATTTGTTGTTGGCTCAAGCTGATTTGATGAGATTAGTATCCCAACCATGTCTTGTACTAGATTGAACTTCTCTTTAAGCAATGAAACATTGTAGAGAAGAGCATTTGAGTGATTTTCTCCAATCTCCATAGAAGATGAATACATCCCTAGACCTTGTGACACATTTGGAATACTCATATTCTCTGTATTTCTCCAATGGTGTCTAGATTTGTTTGGAATTGAAGATAAGAGAAAAGGGTATTACTTAGAGTATTTAAACGAAGAAGATGAGAATAAAATAAGTTGGTATTTGAAGAAGAAAGTTGATAAAGTCAACTAGGGTTTATATAAGTTCATCCCCACTTAACACCTCCCTCAAATCCTAGCATTCTGCTAAAGAAACAATTTCTTGCAAGTTGTGAACATAAAAAAATTGGAATTAAAAAAGAGTAAATGTGTGTACTGGATATGCTTGAATTTAATAATAAGAAGCATTGTTTAGTGTTGTGTGTATCTTAGATGGTGGACATTATAGGTTGCATTATGTTAGATAGGAAAGGAATCGGTTTGTTTAAACAAGTGATTTGGTTTGTGTTGTGATGTCAATCTCTGCGCATGGTGTTGAATGGTTCATAGACTTCACAATCTAAGCTATCACTTTAATAAGCTTTTTTATATTGCTTGGAGTCAGTCTTTGGCTGAGTATCATTTGCAGCCTTTGAAGTTTGACACTCAATAGGTCAACAAGGACTTGTTCGTCTTTTCACATTTCTAAACTCAACAAATTATGAATGCATTTGGGCATATCTCATTTCCATCTTAAATTTATAGCCCATAAAATAATATATATATATATATAAAGAAATTTTTTCATGGGTTAATGAATGGTGGTGCCTTTTCTTATTATGCAAAATGAGAGGTTTGAACGGAATTCGTGCAAACAAAGTTAAAAGAGGAACGATCTCACCAACTCAACTCTTGTCTTTATTAGCTAGAGTTAATTAGAACAACTGCATAAATTTAGTGCATTTTGTTATTAATTAATTTAATAATATGTAAATCCATATTAATTAATTTTTAATTGAAATCTATAAGATTTTTATTAATATATTTTTTATATGAGGAAGAAGAATATAAAAATCTAAATAACAAATTATGTAAATATTTATAAGCGTAATATAATCTATTTTTAGGGATGATAATGAGGCAGGTCGGACAGGTCATTGAAATATTGGACCTATCCTATCTGTAGACTGATCTGACCTGCCCTGCCCCGGACCTATCCTATCTGTAGACTGATCTGACCTGCCCCGCCCCGGACCTATCCTATCTGTAGACTGATCTGACCTGCCCCGCCCTGTGATGTAGGGCAAAATATTTGGACCCATGACTTGCTCTACTTCACGGGGACTTGTTTTATTCTATTGAAAAAAAATATATTTAAATTATATTTTTATGTTTCTTTCTACTTTATCAAAAATTATATTTTTAAATTTACAATGATATTTGAGTTTGAAAAATAATTAATTAATAATATTTTTTAATTTATTATTTATTTGATATTTAATAATTTTTTATTTAATAAAATTACTTAAATATTATACATGTTAAAGAAAATAAATAAATTTTAATATTATTTACAAAAATTAAATTTGTTTAGATATTTTTATTATATTTAATATTCACAGTAAATTAAAATTATTTTAAAATTAAAAATAAAAAATAAATAATTTAAATAAAAAATTAAAAAAAAAACTAATTAACATAGCAGGGCGATCGTGGGGCAAGACAGGACTCCAACCAGATTTGCACTTGTTCTGCCTGCTTTGCATGCGGGGCGGGGCGACCTGGCGGTCTGTATCTAACCCATTTTACGTACGGAGCAGGTCGGATAAGAGGAGGGCACATTAGGACAGGGCAGGACAGATCGGGTCAGAGCGAAAATTGTCATCCCTATCTATTTTAATTATAATATTTAATATTTATTTTATTACTTATATTTTGATATAGCCAATCATAATTAAATAATTTTATAATATAAATTACACATATTTTAAAACTAACTCAGTAAATGGTCTTAAATCAATTGACTACAACCGGGTGTAGCGCGAACACCGCGACCAAACAGACCCCATAAACAATCGAACTGCAGCGAGCAGATAAGAAAAGAAAACACCTTACAGTCGACGGACACAGATAAGTGTATTGGGTGTGTGTAGATGACGTCATCATCGTCAACAATGGCAGCCACTCTCTCATGGAGGAGCTCTTCTTTGTCTCAGAGCTTTGGTGTCAGTAACATTAATGAAAACTTCAAGTTAATGAATAAAAGAAGAAATGTCATTTCAATTGTTGCTCAAAAGAAGACCAAAAAGACTCGCAAGGTGACATCTTTTTTCCTCTACTCCTTCCAATTGCCTCATTTTGTACAATTTCTCTCTATAATTTGACGGGTTTTGTTTTGTTAGATTATATTGAAAGAAGATGTAGAAGAATTGGGGAGGAAGGGGCAATTGCTGGATGTGAAGGCAGGGTTTTATAGGAATTTTCTGCTGCCAACAGGAAAGGCTCAGATTGTTACTCCGCTGTTGCTCAAGTAATGCATCATTTTTCCTTTATTTGTAACTTATATTGTGATTGGATTTGCTTTGCTGATGATAATGTTCAAGACTTAAGTCACTTTGGAAACTTAACAACCCATATGAGCATAAATTCTTAGACAATTTTACATTTATGTGTTGTTGGTGAGGTAGGATAAGCACCAGAGAGATAGATAGATAGAGAATTGGAAGTTGGAGAAGCATGGAATTAGAGGAAAGGGAATACATTTGCTAATCAATTTAGTAAATCAAACTGGATGATGCTGGTCATTTGAACAAAATATTAAGGATTTGATCTCATAACCAGTGACACTAATCAATTCTCCATTGATGAGTATGTGACTACTACTAGCTTACTTCGCATTTTAGATTGGACTAGGTTTCATATTCCTACATTATGTGTGAAATTCGTATTCTTCTATCATGCTTATTTGTTATTGTTTGCAAATTTGTTATTTGAGTAGTTGGTTTAGCTTTCATTATGTCAAATCTGTTAGATTGTGCGCCAAGCAAATTGAAGTATTTGTGTTATTGTCTGTTATTCTTCACATTGCTGCTGCTTCCTACTTAATACTTGGTATGGTTAAATTGCCTTTGATGGAATCAAGCACTGGATATGGTTTTTTATTGATTGCTTTAGCATCTGGAACTTTGGTGGCACTTTGGATAATAGTCAGGGAGCAATTTTGCTTCTAACTGAATATTTCTTCCAAAGTTAAAGATATGCATTATGTGTATTCTGGGAATGATGCTAAATACGTTTGGTGACTGCTAGATAAGTCATTTAACTCATCTCCGGGAGCCTTTACAGTTGATATGTGATTTGTGCAATTTGAATCAAAACATGTTTTAATGTTCAACCATCAAAGTCTTGGTCTGAAAAGGAATACTATATGCTGAATATCAGTGGTTGAAGTATGAAATGTTTCTGTGTAGTTATATCCATCGGATTTATTTTTGAAGATAAGTTGAGAGGCTCATTAACTACTTCTTTAACTAGAAGTTAGATTACTAGTTAGCACAGCTTATTGGAAAAGGGCTTGTCCTGAAGCATCATGGTTCAACACAGTATAGACTTGGCAATTGAGCGTTAATGATGGCTTTTTAAACATTTATTCTGTTCTGTTTTCAACAAGCTCTTTATCTTTTACCAAATGTGGAAATGTATTTTTGCAGAGAAATGAAAATGGAAGAGGAAAGAATTGAGGCTGAGAAGAAACGGGTAATTAGGCATCTGCATTTACTTTATTCTTCCCCATGGTCCATACTTTTGATTACTGCTTTAAAGTTCAGATAGTGAGCTTGCTATCTCATCTGGTACTGCTCATTGTCGTTTTGGGCAAAAGTTTTTGATACAAAAGTAAGCACTCCCCACTGTGGTTATTGAAGAAGAAATCTCTAAATTCCCATTGCACTCATCCAATAATTAAGTCTATGATTAGGTCTCTATTTTTATGTGTCTTCCTCATGTCATGGTAAGAGTTACCACACATAAGTTGCAGATTTCATTAGTGATGATGCTGTATGTGGCAAGCCATAATATGAACTATCTGTGTACTTTTTTATTGGCCTTATAATGAAGTATTATGGTGTTCAATATATCATTAGTGATTCTATGAACCTCCAAACTTAAGTAAAAGTGGAAGTTGCTGCTCCTATACTCTTGATGAACCCTTATATGCTAAGATTTCCTTGTTTACTTGTTGAATTTAGTACATCAGAGCCATAAGACTATTTACTAGTTTGATATTGTTTAGTAAAATAAATGCATGTAGATTCTATCTTGATTAATTTCGTTATCTGCAGGTAAAAGAAGAGGCACAACAACTTGCCCTGATTTTTGAAACTGTTGGAGCTTTCAAAGTGAAGCGAAAGGGAGGAAAAGGAAAACAAATTTTTGGAAGGTGAGTTGAACTTAGAATCCAAGGAAAGCAAAGATTAAGCAAGTAGTCCATAAGCTCTGTGTTCCCACTATTTCTGATCATCTTCTGACATACATTTGTTTTTGCAGTGTTACTGCTCAGGATCTTGTTGACATAATCAAGGCTCAGCTCCAAAGGTACCCATCTCTTCTCAATTACACTGGTAATGTAAAATATCTGCATATGTATCGATCATCTGTAGATGTGAAGAAATGAATGCAGAGAAGATTTGTCCACTATGTTCGTGTTTCTCTTGATAAATGTATATATTGTTTTCTCTTATTGTTTCTTGCCTTTGAAATTTGCAGGGATATAGACAAGAAAATTGTTGAACTTCCAGAAATCCGTGAAACGGGAGAATATATTGCAGAACTGAAACTCCATCCTGAAGTTACTGCTCGAGTGCGGTTGAATGTCTTTGCTAACTGAGGACAAGCAGCACCTTCAATGTGTAATACTCTCTGGATTGAAATCTGATTATGCTACTCAGTACAAGGTATCTGAACATATTTTTAGAAACAGTTGTCCCCCAACAGACTAAATGACAACTCTTCTGATGCATTGTTGCAGGAACAGGAAGTATTGCTGCAAAAGTATGTTAATTTGGATGGCAAAAAATGTCATGTGTAGAGATGTTTGTACAAGTCGTATGAACTCAAACCAGTTGTTTTGTTTTTCTTTTGTTACTTTCTTCTCAATTACTCATCAGAATGTAGTAAACTGTTGTACACTGACTTTTCCAATCTGTTTTTCAAGCTAGTTGAATCACAGTCCATTTTTCCAAGCTAAAAAACCTCTTTTCTAATGATCCGCCCTAGTTGATTTTTCCAATCTGTTTTTCAAAGGTACCCCACCAAAAGTTATTTATTATTTGAATTGAAACACAAAAACACAAATAAAATGTTGCTGCCCAGGATCGAACTGGGGACCTTTAGTGTGTAAGACTAAAGGTGATAACCACTACACCACAGCAACTTAGGTGTTAGCAGTACCACCAATTACTTAGAAATAAATCTAAACTTCATCTCCCAAGTCCTGAGTAAAATATTTCTCTGAGAACTAAATTAATCATCTGCCTAGTTCGGCATTGTGGTAATAACAAGATAAGTAGGATTATGTAGTTGGGCATATCCCACTAAACATGTAGTTTACATTGTGCAACTAACTCTACCATTACCAAACCAAACCAAACCACATCTTCTTTGAAGCATATTTGTTAGGTACCCTATCCTATATCTAATCATAATTTTAGCAATAATTAAATTATACCAACTTACCAAACCCTAATGGATGGTTCCAAAATTTGGGCTTGAAATTAAAACCCATTTAAGATATGTCTAGTCGTGAGGCTGCCACAGACAACAGCCAGAAATCCAAAATGCCATTTTGGGTATATGGTTTAAGACATAAGTGACAACGCGAAGTGGATAATGACAAAGAAGTGTCATGTAATGGCATTTCAATTGGCAACGCAGTGGATTTCTCAGCCAACCAGCTGTCTAACTTGGAAACCTCGTCACCCAACTTTGGTCATATCATTTCAATCCTATATAAAGAAAATATTACATGGACAATATCAATTAACTATATGTTTTTACAGAATAATTATATCATAAATTTTAGAGAGTACCTAACATTGATTTCACTAGTCTCAAAATTGGCTTTCATGGTGTAACTTTGGTCAATATTCTTTACCATTTTCAATTTATTACCTCTGTTATTTGTTCCTAATAAAGTATTTATATTTAAATATAATTGTGAGGGCCATTCAACACTTCGTCTAAACGAAAATATCAAATTGTAAATATTCCAATTTTGAATTTGGAAGAATAGTATGTGTGAGTGAGGTGAGTCCAATATTCTTCCCCAATAAACCATTCTATGTACATCTTGTGCATCTAAAAAAAAAGGTGAAAATAATAAGATGATGAGGTCATCATAGCCTTGACTTGATGTTGCCAAAAGAAAAAAAAAAGAATGAGTGCAAAACTATGTGTAGTCTCTTTGAGTAGGTGAGTGGACAATGAAAAAACTCTTTTACAAAACAAGCAAAGTAGCACACTTTTTATTATTAATAAATATATTATTCTTTATTTATATAGTTATTATAGTCACTTGGTTAATTTTGTTGGGCATTAATTTCAAAATATGATGAAATATAATTACTAAAATCTATCGTTTATGAGAGGATAAAATGGAGATAATAGAGGGAATAAATAAGGGAGGAGAGTTGAGGAGAAAGTAAACAAGATACCCACTACATGTGCTGAATAATGTTGATGATGTTATTATATAATATGATATGAACTATCAAGTAAGTGAATAGAAATGTCACGCAATCTTATTCTCGTATTAGACCTCACATGCTCCACTTTCGTTTACCAACATCCACCTAAACGTGCACATAACAAACACTCCTCTTCTCTTCTCTATCTACACATGCTTTTTTTACTTGATATACATGAGTCTCATTTACTTGATAAAGTCGAATATGATAACTATGTAATGAAAGTCAATGAAAAGAGTGGTATTTGTGACGGAAAAGCAAATTCTTAGATTGAAATAGGTGGACCATATATGAATCTGAAAATATGTATGATCAGTTAATGAAGTGACTTGCAAAGTAAGGGATGTTAAAGTTGGTTAATTAGGTGTAGAAGCAAACTATATTATACATAAAAACAAAAAGAAACAAAACTAAAAGATGAAATACAGGTGGATGCATATGGCATAGAGCAGAGCAGTCACCAAGTCAGCTTCTTGCTATCCATATATTGTTTGTCATTTAATGCAAGTGCAACTCTACTACTACTGCTCTATTATCACTCAACTCAAGACTCTGTCTCTCTCTTTTTTAAAATAATAATAATAATAATAATAATAATAATAATAATAATAAATATTTAAAAAATAAATAAATAAATAAAAGGAAAATGAGTGAACCACGACTTTTTGTTGTGGTGGTGAAGTTGGGCAACCCTAGCCATTAAATTCCATTACATGCTCTCTGACCAACTATTTGGAGGTTAAAAAAGGTAAAAAGATACAGAAATTGCAGTGATCACTCACTCACTTTTCGTGAATCAAACTCAACTCTATCGGATCCAAGATGATAAAATTGAATATAGTAATAATAATGAACAATTAATTGTATATGAATGGAACATATGTATGTATGTGTATAATATAATCTAATAATGGCAATCGACCAAAGCCGGAGCGGAGAAGACGAGAGTATGGGGAGGCTGTTGCGAAGAAGAAGAAGAGGCGAATTGGAAGTTGGAGTGACGGAGGAGAGGATCGTCTTCGGGAGCCGGAAGATTGAGATCCAAGGGCAAAAGAGTCTTTTGCTGATGAGGTTGGGGTGGCGCTCTATGTCTTCTCATGTGTCCGCCGAGTGCTTGACCCGATGTGAACTCCGACCCGCAAATCGAGCACTCGTGGATTTTGGTCTGTTTGATATTAGTCGGAGTGATGTTGATGTTGATGTTGAAGTCGATTGATGAGGTGGATTTGGGCTTCTTGTGACTGGCTCTGTGGCCTCCGAGTGCTTGAAAGGAAGGGAAGCTTCTGTTGCAAGTTTTACATTCGTAGACATAAAACCCGGCCTTGTTGGTCGCGTGATGTTTGATTTGAATATTATCTCTGGCGGCGTCGCCTTGCGACAGCATCATCAAGCAATTCGCCATGTCTTCTTCCTCCTCCGTCGAATCGGAACCTGACGATGTCGCCGAATAAGCAGAGTCGTCGGAGGCCAGCGGAGACAGAGATCTGTGTCGCTTGGTTCGCTTGCCTTTCATCATCACCGTCTGATCTTCTTCAGAACTCATCTTTCAGGAAGGAGATAGAGTGGCTTACTTGTTTGGTATTTATATATATAATAAAAAGAAATAAATATATGGAGTCAACACTGAGAAATAAAGTGAAATAGTGAAGTTAAATAATAAAATAATAATAGGTTAGGGTTAGTGGTAGGAGGAGATGGATTATAGGTGAATTGTAGAGGTGGAGATTAGTTGGATAGAGAGTGAAATAAGGGATAATAGAAATAATATTAACCAAACAAAATGCACTTCACGAATAACACCCACCATTAAAAACATGGGCTTCGCTTCGCTTGCACACACGTTAAAGGCATGTATCTGTATCAAGTAAAGTAGCTATTTATC
Organism: Cardiospermum halicacabum; assembly: GCA_031304145.1. Lineage (NCBI taxonomy): Eukaryota > Viridiplantae > Streptophyta > Magnoliopsida > Sapindales > Sapindaceae > Cardiospermum > Cardiospermum halicacabum. The sequence goes on along the minus strand of CM062390.1, from coordinate 7,056,090 downwards.
TTCACCATTTCTCCACTTAATATTCTCTCTTCCCTTCCCTTCCCTTTCGATCTAAACTCTATATATAAAGTTAGGAATAATTAAAATCAAATAAAATTCAATTTAAATTTAAATTAATATTATTACATTAATTAATTTTTTCTTTAATTTATTAGCTTATTTTTATTTATAATATTATTAATATAAAAATATTTTAATATTAACTAATTTCATGTTATATTATAGATATAGTATCAACCTATTTCAATTTAATAATTTATTAATTTTTTGAATTATATATATTATTATCAGGATTTTTATATTTTATAAATATTTTATTTTTATTATGAGCATGATATATAATTTAAGTAGGATATATATATTTTTTTTTCAAAAATTAATTTTTTTTCGTTTACTTTATTTAATTCAATTTTATTTAATTTAATTAATAAATTAAAATATATATAAATAGAATTGATGTTTATTTATATACATATTCAGTTTTCAACCAAATGAGCATCAATCACGAAAATGTACGAACCGGCGGCTAATGTATTTTAGTAACATTCTTTATGACTTTGAGGTACATCGGGATCGCAGCCTCATTTAACATATATTCTTAGGCCATCTCCAACCCACACCCATACCTTATCTCAAATATAAGGCATACCCTATCACTCTATCCTGATTTTCATTCCAACCCTACCCATATCCTATATTCATTTTGGGGTCAATTTGTAATTATTTTATTTTTTGTAGTTAAATTTTGAATTCATTATTAATATGAAAGATTAATAATTGTAGATGGTATATTAATAATTATAAATTAAATTAAATTAATAATATTATTAAAATATAATAATTAACAAATTAATTATTAATTAATATTATTAATATAATTAAATAGTTTATTTAAATAGTTTCCAATATATCCAACAATAGCAACCCACATTTTGGTGGTCTTGGAGAAGATGATTACTATTATCCGCAATTTTAAATTATATGTATCTTTTTAATTGTAGTTCATAGTTTATGTATGAGTGTGGTGTTTTAAATTCATGTACAAGTTAATTTATGATTACTTATTTTATTATTATTTAGTGTTATTATTTATATTTTTACATTATATTATTATTATTATCATAAAAAATAATTAATTTAAATATTTAATTTAAAAAAATTAATAATTTAAATTTTAATAATTTATTATTTTAAATATCATATAATTAATGTTTACTTTATAATTAATACTTTATAACTATCAAATATACGGTGAAAAGGATTCAAATATAAATTTAATTCTGTAAAATTGTAAATAGGTCCAATAGGGCGTGGAGGAAAGTAGAACACTATTAATAGTGAAGGACCTCTATGCAAACACCCTAAAAAATCTTGAAATTTGTAATAGAGTGGATGGGTTGGATTTGGTTTTTCAAGTTTTTCTACCCTATATTTGAGATAGGGTAGTTGGGTTGGAGATGGCCTTACTATCACAAGACCTTGACTTGTGAAAAAAGTTACTATTAATTATTTATTATTTATTATTTATTTATTTATTAAATAACCAGAATCGTGGCCACTAAAAACACTATGCCACATTAGGATTGGAATCACACTCAGCTAAGCTAAGCTAAGCTAGACTTTAAGGTGCCTTAAACTTATCACTAACCTCTACTCTAAATTAAATTGAAATTGAACCAATCTGATTTTGTTGATTTCTTAATGGAGTGAAATTTAAATGAATCAATGAGAATGGTTTGAGATTGGACACAATTAATGTTAGTCACGTTAGAGATTAGAATAAAGTGCAATAAAATATAATAAATATTTGATTTATTCCCATTACGATTATTAGAGGCAAATTCTCAACTGAGAAGATAATTGGCATTTTGTATTGGGAATACAACACCAACACACATTGCAACTGTGTTGTTATACATCACTCTTATATTCTGCCTCTTCAATAATTGAAATCCAACCCTACTAGTATTTTCTTACTTAAATAATCTAAGTAACATTTAATTCAATTAAATAGTATGCTTAATTGTAAATTATTTTTCACTCTGTAGAGATAATTAAAATTTATTACAAATCTAAAATAATTAAGACGTGTAACGTGCTGTTTTTAAATGAGTAATGTAATGTTATCTAGATAAAAGAGAAGGAGATCATGCATGATTGGTCATTTTTTATGGATTAAAAACGGGGATATGCTTTTACGGTGCAGAGTTATGTCCAGGTTCACAACACTTCCACATACATGAAATTCATCATCATCCCCACATTTTCAACTTATGGTTATGGGGTAATAAATAAATAAACAAAAATAAAAATTAATTTTAAAAAAATGGAAATGAAATTAGATGTAGATATTGTAATGAATTGGTTCGAAACAAAATCAATTCAGTAATTTCGATTTAAATTTTCATTAAAAGAATTAAGTTTAAATTCAAATTTATTAAAATTTTTGCAAATCTAATAAATTATTACTTCAAATTATTCTAAATAATAATCCTGTTAGCTGAAATAACCGTGAATTAGTCACAGGTTTACCTTTTCAACTGTTAACTATAATAAGACCTATTCTTCAGCAAGAATATGGCGCACTACGCTTATTATGTGTAAAGTCAGTTTTATTTTCAGTTGTTGTAAGACTATAAGTAACCACTGTTTTTATTGAATTAATGAGGAGATTATTCATTTTACATACATACAAGCTTCTGATATTATCAATTGGTATCAGAGCCTTTCAGATAAGTCTGAAGTGTGAGAGTAAACATGGCAACCTCAGAAAAATTTGTAACTCCAAAGTTTGATGGTCATTATGATCATTGGTCGATGCTAATGGAGAACTTCTTGAGGAGCAAGGAAATGTGGAGTCTGGTGGAAGAGGGAATTCCACGACTTGCAACAGGAAGTTCATCATGAAGTGAAACACAGAGAAAGGGTGTTGAGGAAGCAAAGCTCAAAGACTTGAAAGTCAAAAATTTCTTGTTCCAGGCAATAGATCGAGAAATCATGGAAACTATTCTTGATAAAAGCACGTCAAAGGCAATTTGGGATTCAATGAAACAGAAGTACCAGGGATCCACCAAAGTGAGGAGAGCTCAGCTTCAAGCATTGCGAAAGGAGTTTGAAATGCTGACCATGAAGGAAGGAGAAAAGGTGGACAGTTTTATGGGGCGTACTCTGACAGTGGTATACAAGATGAAGGTGAATGGTGAAAAGAAGCAAGCTTGATTCAAAGAGTAAGAAGTGTGTATTCCTGGGAATAAGTGATAAAAGTAAAGCCTATAGGCTATATGATCCAGTGACGAGAAAAATTGTAGTCAGCAAAGATGATGAAAAAGAGGAAAGTTGGAACTGGAATAAAAGTGAGGAAGAAGTATCTGAAGATGATGAAGAAAGTGCAATAGCAGATGCTCCCATTGAGAATGATCTGAACATCAACACTTCACCAAATGAAGAACAAGCTGAGGAGATTGCAATTGAAGGGAGGGGTGAAAGAACTAGAAGAAAACCAATATGGATGACTGGCTATGAAGTGGGCCTATCCGAAGAAGAATATCATGCAATGATGATAACACCAGATGATCCCATTTTGTTTGAGGATGCAGTAAAAAGTAAGAAGTGGCGAGAAGCTATGACAGCAGAGATTGAAGCCATAAAGAAAAATGATACTTGGGAATTGGTAGATTTGCCTAGAGGAGCCAAGCCAATCGGAGTGAAATGGATTTTCAAAACAAAGCTCAATGAAAGAGGGACTATTGACAAACACAAGGCTAGATTGGTAGCCAAAGGTTATGCACAACATTATGGAGTGGACTACACTGAAGTATTTGCACCTGTAGCTCGACTTGACACCATCAGAGTAATACTTGCAGTGGCAGCACAGCAAGAATGAACAGTATTCCAGCTTGATATAAAGAGTGCTTTCCTTTATGGAAAGCTTGATGAAGACATTTACGTGCAGCAGCCTAAGGGATTTGTTAAGGATGGAGAAGAAGGAAGAGTTTACAAGTTGAAGAAGGCATTGTACGGGCTCAAACAAGCTCCGAGGGCATGGTACCACAGGATTGAAGCATATTTTTTTCGACAAGGTTTTGAGAAATGCACCAGTGAGCATACCTTGTTCACTAAGTCTGAAGGAGGTAACATTTTAATTGTGAGCCTTTACGTAGATGACTTAATTTTTACTGGACGTGATTTGAGCATGTGCAATAAGTTTAAAGAATCAATGTTATCGGAGTTTGACATGTCTGATCTTGGAAAAATGAGACACTTCCTTGGAATAGAAGTGCTGCAGAGTTCAGAAGGTATCTTCATTTGTCAAAGAAGATATGCACGGGAAGTATTGACAAGATTTGAAATGGAGAACTGCAATGCTGTAAAGAATCCTATTGTTCCTGGAACTAAACTATCCAAAGATGAAGATGGAACACCAGTTGATGCAACTCGATTCAAGCAAGTGGTAGGGAGTCTTATGTATCTAACTGTGACGCGACCAGACTTGATGTATGTAGTAAGTCTCATCAGTAGATATATGTCAAGACCAACTATGACACATTGGTTGGTAGCCAAAAGAATCTTGAGATATGTGAAGGGCACGACTGAACTTGGCATATTTTACAAAAGAAATGAAAGCAGTTTAAGGCTCTCAGCATTTACAGATAGTGGGTATGCTGGTGACATTGATGACAGGAGAAGTACTTCTGGATTTGTGTTTATGATAGGCTCATGTGCTGTATCTTGGTCTTCGAAGAAACAAACAGTGGTAACTCTTTCCACCACTGAAGCCGAATATATTGCAGCAGCCTTGTGTGCATGCCAATGCATATGGCTCAAAAGGATCATGGGAAAGATTGGTTTGGAAGAGAATGAGAGTACTGTTATTCAATGTGACAGTAGCTCTGCAATTCAGTTGGCCAAAAATCCTGTTTTTCACGGAAAGAGTAAGCACATTCATGTAAGGTATCATTTTTTTGAGAGAATTGGTAAATGATGGTGTTATAAAGCTGGAATATTGTAGTACTCAAGAACAGCTTGCAGATTTGATGACGAAACCATTAAAGCTGGAGCAGTTCCAGAAGCTTCGTGACAAGTTGGGGATGAAGAATGCATCAGAAGTAAGCTAAAATAACAGAAGTTTTAGCTTAAGGGAGGGAATGTTAGCTGAAATAACCGTGAATTAGTCACAGGTTTACCTTTTCAACTGTTAGCTATAATAAGACCTATTCTTCAGCAAGAATATGGCGCACTACGCTTATTATGTGTAAAGTCAGTTTTATTTTCAGTTGTTGTAAGACTATAAGTAACCACGGTTTTTATTGAATTAATGAGGAGATTATTCATTTTACATACATACAAGCTTATGATATTATCAAATCCAACCTTCACCATTTGCCATCACTTCTCTATTATATTAAAATTCTGTTAAAATTTATTAAGTCTTCTATTAATATTTCTATATCACTTTTCATTCTCAATTATATTTCCATACAAAGTTCTATTTTTTTTTAGGTACACTGTCAATAAGAGTTTAAATTTGATGTTTTTAATAGAAAAAATATAAAATTATTTCTATTTTCTTTTATTATTTTTGTGAAATATTTTTATTTAAATCGATTTGATTATACATACCTTCTCACGTGAATTTTTTCATCAAATCAAATGTATGAAATCCACCCAGAAATTAGCATAACTCTTTTATATCTCTCTTCAAATATAATAAACAACTGGCTATTAAATAAGTCATTCATGTAAGCAAGCAAGTTTTAAATCCATAAAAGTAATTCTGATAAACAAAAGTCAATACTATCCAACCTTTACACAAGTAGATAGTAAGTAGTGAAACAGTTGGCTTAACCAACCAAAATTAATAAATAAATCTTAATCACAATTATATCATGATTTTAAAACTAAAAAAATAAACAAATAAATTAGTTGAGTAATATCCACTACACTTCACTTGAGTTGAGATGCAACCAGTGAACTTAACACTCACTCCACTACTTCACTTCAAACACATTAACATCACAATCTACACACCACACAATCCTCCCCTCAACTACGTCTTCACTGCTATTCACATTTCCTTTTGGATTTATTCCTTTTCTATCCTCCACTAACACAACCAACTCCTCTCTTATTTATTTATATATATATATATATATATATATATATGAAATTTCATTTACTTGTCAAAATATTATTATAAAGCGAATGAAATTGGAACAGATGTGATTACACCAACTCTATGCCAACTTCTAGATTTAGGTTAGGTACATCAAATTCAATACACCCATGTAAGGAATTAAAAGTATAATTTGATACAATATTAATTAATTGTTTCATTTCTCAAGAAAAATTATGTGTTGAACATGTGTAAGAATTTGGGTATACCTGAATAAGGTACAAAGGTGTCCACATATACATGTGTATATCTGTACTTCATTTTGTTAATGATGATGAGTTGTTACAATCCACATAAAATTTTGTTTTATTTACAACACTCCATTTTGGATATATATATATATATATATAGCTTCATATTTATTCAATTAAAATTAGGTTGCTTCTGGTAGAGCAGACTTATTTATTTTTTGAGAAAAACCATGACCACACATACTTGAGCTTTACTTGAAAGTGTTGTCTATTTATCTTATATGATGCTAATGGTATATGGGAATATATTTTGTGTCATTATCCTTCAATTTTCTTTACCAATTTAAATATTATCAATTTATTTTTTTAAAGAAATATATTTAAAATTCCTTCCACGTAATACATAATGTACACTAAAATAAAATAATAGTTTAGATGGAATTTTGTATATATCTATTGTTTGAAATATTATTATAAAGTATCAAAATTCAAAAATATAATTTTATTATTCTTTTGATAAGATTGTTTTGAATAATTTTTTAATTATTAATAATAAAATAAAATTATTTTAAAATTTATATGATGAATAAAAAAAATTAATTAAATATGTCTAAACTATTAAAGAAAATTATTTTCAACCTATTCATATTATACTTCTTATAGACCATGTTTGCCATAAACTTAATACAACATATTACTTAATAATTTTAAAAAAAATTAATAATTAATTAAATAATTTAAAATAGAATTAGTGTATTTGAAATATATATGTATATATATAATATTCCAAAATATCAATTTTTATATACACTACATATCATTCAAATCCTTGACACCAACCAATAGCTTAAATTACTTAGCTATCTTAGTGATATAAGAAAATAAATAAATAATTATTATATTATAGAGTTTTAAATAAGTGATCAACTAACTAAAGCTCAACTCAAGTGGGTTTGGGTAGATCTAGAAGGTTACGTTTTGAATCAACTTCGATGTCCTTAAGTCATGGAATTTAATTTTTCTAACTCTAGATCTACTTCTTTGAATTCATTCAAGCAAATATAAGAATTTTGTTTACTATTAAATTTTCGCCATCTGTGTCTAATTTATTTGATAGAGACACTTATATAAGGAAATAATAGAACAGGAAATATATAACATATTATTGTCGAAAAATATGAGAGTAATTTATTTTATTTTTAAAAATAATATAATATTTTTGGCAGAGAATATATCATGCCTGCAGCCACTAGAAGTCAAAGCTCTTAGGTGTTTTATATTAGGATAATTCTATTCATATTTCTCAATTTTAAACACCATCCAACTGAAGTGTAAAATCATTTAAAATTTAATAAATTTAAAAACGAGTTTAATATGATGGTATTTATGCGGTTGTGATGGAAATAAAAAAAAAATTATTAGAACTAAAAAATTATTTAAAAAATTATTATTATTGTCGTTTAATTATGAATTATTAACAAGTTATTAAATTTGTTTTAGAATTTCATCGAAATTTAAAATTTAATTTTAAAATTTTTCTATTCTTCATTTCGACAATAATAAAATAAAAACAATAATAAAACTTAAAAAAAAATTCAAATATTCATAATTTTTTTAATATTGTCTATTTATTTTAATATATATTTATTACTATTTTAAAAATAAAATAAATAAAAATTAAAATACTATATTGATATAATTTACAAGAATTGTATTCATAATTTTTTACTTGAAGTAAAATATTAGTATTTAAAATTTTTTATATATATAATTTATGTGTTTAAACATTTATAGAAAGTCATCTAAATATTTTTTTAATCACTATTTTATTCCGATTTCTTATTTTTAAATCATAGTTCATCAATTAAAAATGTATTTCGTATTTTTATTAATTACTTTGAAAAGAAAATAAGAGTTACGTCCATCTAAATTAGTAATTCAAATAATATGATAATAAATGGTAGAATGTGAGTGTAAAGGGTGTGTTGATTGCAATCTTTATCATATGAAATGGAAGAGAGATTGTGATGTATAGGAGACCCACTTTAGAAGTTGCAACTACTAAAACTAATACACATGTGTATGTATCCATCAAACCTCTACCTTTTGAGACAAAGACTTTTAAGCCAACTACTTAAACCCTAATTCTTCACTCCTTCTACTTCCCTACTCATTAATCACTCTACCTAATCCCTTTACTTCACTCTATTTTCTTCCTAATTATTTATATATTATTTAACTAATATAGATAGTCATTTTCATTAGCATCTTTTTAGCTATTAAGACTTTTAAAAATATATATATATATATATTTATAAGAATATATGTATGGATGATAAGTTTTTATATTTGGAGAAAATTCTATTTTACCTAATTAATATATATTAAAAATATTATAAATTAATGATTCTAATAATTTTTATTTTTTTTAAAAAAAAATTCTTAATATATAAATTTTTTTATATCATCTTAAAGATTAAAAACAAAATAAAATTAAAAATTCAAAGTTTTTCTTCCTATAAATACATAGGAGGAGATTTTACTATGGAATTAATATCACATTAAATTAATGCATAAATTATATATAAAAGTTGTGGATGATAAAAATAATAAAAATACAAGATTGGCTCTCCTAAGGAAGATCAATTAGTCTTAATCCATTATAATTTGTGACCACATTGTCATATTAGGTAGTGTAAAAATGAAAAGAAAAATTAATAACCTAACATCATAGTAATCAATCACAAGTTAACAAATCAAAGGTTTTGGAAATTGACACAAGACTTTATCTCAAAAAGTAGGATCATGTTAGGTTGGCTAATGAAATTTATAAGTGATTCATTTCATTTTTGTTGATAAACCTAGTATTAAATTGAGTGGCATCAACACTAAAATGAACTTGTTTCATTTATTGATGATAGTAATTATCTAATAGCTTTTGGTATTTCTTCCAAAAATAAAAGAGTGAGTGTGGTACCTAATTAGGTTGCTTGTTGAAGCAAGTATGAGTTTGTTGGCTATTCTAATCAAAATAATGACATAACCAAAACCACCCACAAGTTAATTATTATAAATTAGCCTTTGTCTTATCAAATTTTGCTAACAAACAATTTTATTTTTTTTTATTTTCTTAATATTCTTAACAAATATAATCATGATCAAATTATCATTTCTTTTGGCCTAACACTCTATTAGTGTATGGTTGTGTTGACAAATTAAGCATATACAAGTGACCATGAATGGTGGACACTCTATCTCACTCATAGTGACCACCTTGTGAAGTAATTGCACTTGTACATGTAGTCAAGATTATGTAACCATTCTTTCTTTTTAACAAATTTTCTGTTACAACTTTGATTAGGTTGCCAACCCTAATACAATTTCTTTGCTTAATCTACAACCTAATCTTTCCACTACTTTGATTCCTGCATCAACTGGATGGTGAGCTATTAATGACTTACTTGATCATCAAATGATAATTGTTACTTTGAAATGAAAATACACTTTATAATATTCTAAATCCTCAACTGTGATTAGTGTAATCCCAGTTGGTGTGGAAGATGAGATATTTATTAAGAGAAATACATGTACTTGTCAAATTAGTGAGAGAGATCATGGTTACTTACCAACTAAAGATGTGGTTTGATTGAGCAGCCTATCTGCTATGTGAAATTATTCTCTTCTTCCACAAATTCTAATTAAAATTGGTAGCACGCATTACATGCCATGTCAATGTTCTTAATTCTACATTCCTCACTCATCACTATAATATAAAAAGTCAAATCAATGATGCATGAATAATGTATACATATATAAAAAGTTGAATCCAAGGCAAGAAACAAGTTTTTTAGTTGGAAAACAAACAAATAGATGGACTTGTTCACAGAATGGTTGATTCAACTTACTGGAGTTACACTTCATGCCTGATTATACATCTCATATTCCACTTGAATATGGATATTATATTTTAATTACGCAGATGAATTAACGATGAAATTAAGTGCATTTTGGAATCACTTATTCTTTTTACTTCTAATTGCAGAAGAGAAACAAAAGTCGTTTCAAACTGGTGCTTTAGATGGTAGAAGGGAAAAAAAAAAAAAAGCCATTTTCATAAAACTAGTGTTTCCAATGTTTTTTAAAAGAATTGTTTAGATGCCAAAAGCTCATTTTCTTTACAAAAATTTCTGAAAGGTCACGAGTCTTTCTAATAGTTATCCAAATCCAATTGATAATAACTTTAGGAAGTCGGCAGGGAAAAATTAGTCTATCCAAGTACACTCTAAACTCTAAGCAGCACAGAGAAATGGACAGTTTCCTGACAGAACAATCTTATAAGACATGTTAAGTTCGACAACTTGCAGTCCAACCTAATGAGTATTCCAGAATCCAACTCTGATAAAAGCCGTGATACGTGGATCAAGTGTCCTATGGATCCAATGTCATCATATACCTCATGTGCTTCCAATGCAGACTTAACAAACTTGACGTTGATTCTCAGGCGCAGTGATACACATACCTAAAATTGGTTCTAGCATAACATCCAAACCACATAATTATTTATGTACCCTATATTATATATGCGAGTCCCACACTGTAAAGGTGGGGAATACATGTTACCCTGCCGCAAGATCTAAGCAGCATTATTTAAGTACCTAAGGAGACAATAGAATATCATAATCCAACACTGATTTATTCAAATGTCAACAAGTTCCGGGTGTTCACAAGCCAATCCACACATGATGTTGCAGTGCAACTCAAACATATTATTCGGATACAACCAAACAAGAACAATACCTTCCAACACGTTATTCAAATAACCCTGGTGCTATCCTCAATTATAGAACACAATCTCTATGTTTGACATAGCATTTGGCTCGACGAGAGAATCTGGCAAAAGCAAGTGGGGGCCAACAGTGCTAGTACAATGAGTGTACTGAACATGAGGTAGACTCACACTGGAGTCAAGCCAACTACACCTGCAACAAAAAGGACCACAATAGAAAACATTAATTGAAATTTCATCTTAGGAATTATGGATGAAGAGGCATTTTATGCCGTGTTCAAATAAAATCGCCCCAAGTACTTGCAAGCAATTTCTAAAAAAATCACCAAGAGAATGCGTTATTTGTGTGTCAAGGTGGGGATTTCTATCCTCACCAGATGTTCTAATCTTAAGTCAATTTTTCAGTTTGAAGTGAACTCTGCCACTCAACATATTAGATTATAGAAATTAGAAACTCGATGTTGGAGGATAATCTAGTTCTACATGTGTTAATATTACTTGGAATGGAGCAGGAAAAAAATGGAAAATGGATGGGCCTTGAGCTCCAAAAAAACATAACCCTCTATTATGATATTCTAAGCATTTTAATCATATGCACCAATCATTAGAGATTAGAGAATTCCCAGGAGCACTTAACATTTAGATAGAGGCTAAGCCACCAAAAAGTCCCAATGCTGAAGTTGAGAAGGTAGAGTACAATTTCTCTATTAAAACAGTAACTGCTGATTATCAGACTGTTGTGATCCACAAGTGGCAAAGTATGAGACTTGAAATTCCACATCGACTCAAAACAAGGTTGGAGTGAGATTTATAAGGGCCTAGGCTCTCTCTCCTATGTTAGCTTTTGAGGGTGATTCTCCCAAAGTATCTATCATTGCAGGGAAATGGCTTTTTAAGTGTATATAAGAGCCTTGGGCTGAAGGATTGTGGCCAGGGTCAAGAAATGCTGCCTAGAGCAGAACCACTATTAGAGCCTTGCTTAGAAGGGTTGTGAATAGCCAAAGGGTTGAGTGAGCTACCTAAAGGGCAAAACCGCTGGTGATATGAGAAATGGCTACCTAGGTGTATATAAGGGTCTTCCCTAGAAAAGATTGCAAACAGCAGTGAGCTTGCCTAAGTGTGTCTATAAGAGACTTGCACCTAGTCTCCTCAAAATCCAAAGGGTTGAGTTAGCTACATAGAGCAGAACTCCCTATGTCGATCACAGGCATACTAAACAATGTTTCTTATCAATGAGAGAGGGAAAACAACAGCACTCTGGTACTTAGCCTCAAAGCTTAAAGAACAAGTAATACACACATGCCCCTAAAATTTTAGATGATCTCCAAGTGGAAGATGAACATGCAACATTAGTCTGGTTTGTTTGTCTATCAAAGTTCTGAACCATGCTCTACATACAGTCAGTAAAGCCAGCAGTACAATTAAAATATGTTGAATGATCTATGTATCCCAAATTAGCAGCACCATATAAAAGAACTATACACCACACGTTGTATACTGTCCATATTCAGACTAATAACTGCTATTAGTTGATCTATAAAGCAATCATTATAGAATGTCACAAAAAGAATTTATGACAGGCAGTTTCAATATATACTGGTCAGTATATTTACAAGAGGTATAAACAGCCAGAAGAGAATCATGCAAATCAAGCACCCGAAACGTATCAGCCAAGATTTCCTTAAAGGGGAAAAAAATTAAATTCAATATAGCGTACCACATGCCAATCTTCCACCTGCATTGCCCGTGGTTAGACTAAGTTCATGTCCACCTGCAGAAGCAAAATCAAACAGGAGTGAGGGTGAAAACAAAGTATTTGAATATTGTAAGATTGTTAGGGGAATTGAGATTCCAGCCACTTCAGTGTCCCAATTAAATTGACTCCAGTTCCACTAATCTATCATAACATGTGTTTTGAACAGAAAGATTAAAAGCAAAGTCTAACATAGTCAGGAACATTGCTTTTCCTTTCATAGTCATACACATGTCAAATAGTTTGGACACTTGTGAACTTAGACTAAGTAACAAGTTTCCTGTCAGTTATGACAAAATTGCAACTAGCGCTACACATACCTTTTCCAAGGTCATCTTCAAGTTCATGAACCACAAAAGCTCTTCCAACCACTGCATTAGGACCAGTCAGTGGTATCTGCACATTATAGCAACATTAGTTCTCAGTTATTAGCAATGCACACAGCAACTGGGCTAGAACCATAGTAAAAGGGGAAAAAAAATCCCCAGAAACTATATAGTTACAGAACAAAACATGATGTTACCTGATTGTCCACAATAGTTGCCTCTGCCACACCTACATCAATGTCCCCATTTGGTTAAGATAAAGCAAGGATGTAGTTCTTTAAGGGGGAAAAAGGGGCAGGGGATGAGAAAGAAAAGCATTACCATCGGCATTAGCAATAATGTTTCCCAGGTCACCCGCATGTCGGACTTCATCTTCAGGAGCACCATGTGTCAAGTTGTTAGGATTAAAATGTGCTCCTGTATTGAAAATGAAATAATGATAAAAGTGGCAAAGAAGAACAAACACAAAGACTGTTAATGTATCTAATAGCCATCTAAAAATTACAAAAATAACAAGAAATTTTTAAAATAAATAAATAAATAAATAAAAACTCAGCAAAGGTCTAAGATACAACTAAAATTAGGTTTTTACCAGTTGAAATGCATCCGTTGGTGGTGTCACCGTACTCATGCTGCACAATAACAAAATACAGAAATAAGCAAGCATAGTACTTCCCAGAGAAACATTGATTAACAGCAAACACAAAGTGAATAAAAGTTACTCACAAGGTGGAATCCATGGGGGCCAGGAGTCAGCCCGGTGATTCGGACATTGACAGTTGTAGGACCTAAGTAGTACAATACAAACACAAACCCATCAGCACAGAAATCATCATCACTCCAATTCACAGACAGACACCTAAAACTGTTACATTGGATAAATAGCAACCCAGAAAAGTACAACTAGTAAGTTTCCAAATCTTCCATTTCGATTAATCACAAAAGTGAGTCAAATTCAAGCTAAAACATTCAAATTTTAGCAAATTTTTGTCACAAGTCAAAAATAGAGAAGAAGCCCATGGAAAGAAACGGACCGCCGTCTTCTTGGGTCAAAGTGACAACCCCTTCGACATTGGAAGTGCCTTTAAGAACAGCGACGGCTTTCTTGGTAGCAGCAACGATGGTGAGGGGCTTGGAGGAGGCGAGAGGTGAGAAAGTGGAGGCGGAGCGCTTGAGAGAGACGCCACGGAAAGAGGAGGTGAGAGTGAGAGAGGAGGTTCTGGTGGGGTTAGGGTTAGGGAAAGTGGAGAGAATAGGATGGGAAGAGGGAGGTGAAGCAGTGAGGATGGTGTGAGCTGCCATTGCTGCTAAAGCAGCTTGCATTTTGCAGAAGTGTGGAGATTGACTGTGCAGATTACGATGTTGATAATGCTAGTGAGTTTCTGGTCGCTCATTCACTCACGAATTCCTTTTGTCGTTGGTTTTTTTCTTTTTCTTTTTTTTTTTTTTCTATTTGTTTCTTTTTTTTTTTTTTAATTACCTTTTGTTTCTGGAAAAATTAAATTAATTTTTTTTAAAAAAATTACAAATTACTTTCGGCTTCACATTAAATTAATATTAAATTATATTTTATTTTATTTTTAAATTTAAAAATTTGAAAAACATATAACACAACATCTTAGAGTATCCGTGGATCGAGACATATGTGATATGATAAATAGAGGGTGAAGATAATGATCGGTTCAAAAAATTATTTTTACAAAAAAAAATAAAAATACTAGCTCACAATGGTTATTATTTATCTGAATTTTTCTAATTTATAATTTAATAGAATTAAACCTTTTTTTCTTTTTTATTTATAATTTAAATAGAAATCAAGTAATTATAATTTAAATATATTAAAAATACGATTCATACCGTAACCTAGAATGTGGAAAATAGAAGTTTTACCTCACATCCTCTATAAGTTTTACCTCACACCCTCTATTATTTTTTTTTCCACGTCACCAAAATATTGTGAATTTACCAAAAGTACACTCTACAACATTCTTAAAAGAAGAATACAAAAAATTGTACTTTTCCTTCTTACCCCTTGGTCTTCGAGAAGTTGGTGTACGACAAAATCTTATAAATGGTAGCGAACATTATTCCCTTTATATGGAGCCATATATCCGAGTGTGTATGAATAACCAACATCGACTAAATAATACTTTTGTTGTGTTGGGTGTGGAAACTGTAATTATTGTCTTTTAATTGTGTCAAAGAGAATTAGTACTGTCAAAATTGTGACCGTGACCATGGTCAGTCCGTGACCGGCCCGTCCGTCACGGGCATGGTCAGAAAAAAAATATAAAAAAATATTACGGGCTTTTGGTGACCAAGTCCGTTTGGGCCCGTGACCGTGACGGTCAAACCATGGTTGACCTTGGTCAAACCCGTTAATTGAAAGTATAATATATTTATTCATAAAGAGCTATTTTTGTTGCAACCACAATGAATTGAACATTTTCTATATTAACAAAATTTGAAAAAAAAAATGGTACGTAATGAGCAAAATTATTTTTTATTTTGGTATGAAAAAATGAAATAATTGAATTATATAAAAATAAAAATAATTTTTAAAAAAAAGACGGTCAAACCCGTGACCGTCTGAGCCCACCCGTAGACGAGCTTGGTCAATTTTTTTTTCCATTTTAAATATGGGCTTTTTAGGTCCGTGACCGTGAAAGTCCATAATCGGACGGTCACGGTCATGCCCGTTTGACAGTGCTAAAGAGAATTAGATTATCATCCATATATTGAGATGATTTACCAGCCTCATGGCATCCCATGTTAGGTTCACAAACAACATTCACAAGTGGGCCTAACTAAATGAGTTTTATGCAATCATCCTCTTTTCCATCCTTATGATTTTCAAAGACTTTATTAACAAGTGGCCCTAAATTGAAAGGTTCCATCCCATTCAAAATACACATATGAAAAAAACTATTTAATTAGAAAAATATGGTAATTCAACAGTTAATGTTTAAAAAGAAAAATAAAAAAATAATAATAAAGAGTTAAGAAGATAGATATAAAATATAAGTACGAATTTAACAATAAAAAAATTAATCCAAAAATAATATTTATGAAAATACATATAAGACATAATTCAGCTCAACTATCATTAAAAATATAAAACAATATTACTTTTAACAATCCTAAAAACATAAACAAACAGAAACACGATTAAACAAACAATTTTGCTTCCTCCACCTTAATTATACCTGTCATAGTAAAGAAAATTCAAACAACCAACTCATTCTTTAGTATACGGTTGTCCCAAAAAAAATTCTCATTCTTTTTTTTTTTTTTTTGTAAAAAAAGTGGACACATAATAGCGAACTAGGGCATCCAATGCATCTATAAGAAAAGCATGTAATACCTCTAAACATGGTTTAATTGTTGGTCCTTCTGGTTCGAGGTTTGATGTAGTTGTGTTCCTGTTACCCTTCATCATATCACATGTATCAGTTAAGCTTTGTCTTAAACTAGCAGCCCCTAAAGCTTGGACCTTTTGGTTGTTTTCCAACATTTCCATCTTTTTTTTTCCCTCAAAAGTTGATGGCTCAAAATAAACCAGGATATCCTTGAAATTCTCAATTTCGTTCTCCCCTTTTTGTCATCTCCATTTTTGCCATTACTATTAGAATCATCAATTCCAGTAGTTGTATTTCTATGACATTCATTTCGGTTGAAGTACGAACACTCGTTCCAGTAGCCACAATTTTCGAGAACAATGCATCATATCGAAACCAAAATAATGATAAATCTCTGTCTTTGAACTTTTTGTATTCTTTATTCGCCATAATAATAAAGATTAAAAACCATGAGTTGGTAGAAAGTACTCCCTCCGTCCCACTGAAAGTGTCCAGTTACTTGTTTTCATATAAATTAAGAAAGTCATTTATTTGATATAAATACAGGATGAATTATCTTTTATACCCTTAATAAATGTTTAGATAATTATTGAAATATTTGAAATCTACTTGAAATCTTTCATTAATTAAGTGGATAATATTGGAAAAAAGTAATTAACTTTGAGTGGGACAATGATTTTTTCTAAACGTGACATTTTCAGTGGGACGGAGGGAGTAAAAGAAATCAATTAAAAAGTTCTAAAAATAACAATAATTTACCTAGATTTTTGCCTCCCACCAAGCATTATCGGCATCGACAGTTTTTTTTTTGGGCATTCCATCATAACCCGGTTTCACCTCGTATAAAAACCTTATAAAGTGTCCATATTTATGATTCATTACATCCCAATTATTTTTTAATTGCTTTTTGATTATATGATAATCCAAATTTTCATAGAAAACACATTCTATATTATTCCACCCACTCCTATTAAAATGCGAATTTGGTATATTTCATTTTCTAACTTATTCATCATATAAATCAATGAGCACATTATGCATGTTTTCATTCCACTTCGTAGACATCTATTATATTAGTATAAATCATAAATAATAAGAAAACACATATTCGCTTTTTTTTTTTTCCGCATAATAAACAACTACCAATTATATAGATTAAAGAATAACATAAAACAAGCATATTAAGTATATAATAATATCAAAATCCTCAAAGTCCACATTGATTTGCCGTATGGATAAATATGTTAATAAACTCAAAACCTCTTATAAGTCGTTTTTAAAAAAATATAGAATTTGTAACTTATAAAATAACTCTTTATAATTTTTTTAAAAAAAAAAAACATATTTCTCATGGCTTAAAAATGGGAAACTTCTTCCAAAAGAGTTGACCTAGGGCTGAAAATGAACAAAGTCGGCTCATGAACGATTCGGGCTCAGTTCGTCTGAAACTCGGCTCGAAGTCGGATTTAAACAAATTTCTGACGAGTGGAGTTTAACTTTAAGCGAACTTTAACTTTAACTAAAAGTTCGCGAACTTACGAGCCTACTATAATATATACTTATATATATTTTAATAAAATTATATTAAAATAATATATTAAATTAATAATTTATTTAATATATTTTAACGAATCGAGTCCCACCTATATAAATTAGTGAAACGAGTTTAGATTTAAAAAATTTGGAAAGTCTCGAACCGAGTCTAGAATAAACCCCTAGGCTGACCGAAGTAAAAGCCCTCTAAAAACGAGCGCTTATATCCATCCCTCTTCTCAAGAAGTGAGTGGACAAATAATGGTAAAATGGAAATTGAGGGAAAACTATATGGTTTTATTTTTGGATTAAGCGGAGAATAATTGAGAGAAATTTCAATTTTGAGAACATCGATGGATACTCCAAAAACCCAACTCCCACCGTAAACCCACTTCCTACTTCTCACTTTCACTTCTCCGCTCATGGACCCGCCTAAACCTCCCTCCATGCGGGTCCTGGCCCGACCGCCTCCACCATCTCCTTCTTCTGATCCACCGCCACCGCAACCTTCACTCCCTTCCCCCTCCGCCTTCTCTCTCCCCCTCAACCCGGGCGTTGTTGTCGTCGGCTTTATTTCCAGAAACTCCGACGACTCCTCCCACCTCATTAACTGGGTCCTCGACACCAACGCATTCGGGTCGGGTCGGATGTCCAAACCTCTGGTTATCAATAACGACGAAGTCAAACATTGGTTTGAGTCGAGAAGAATCAACTACTACCATGAAGAAGAAAAGGGTCTTTTGCTTTTGCAGTTTTGCTCCACCAGGTGCCCTGTTCTTCGCCAGTCAGGTGATTCCGGGTCGGCTTTTGACTCAGTTGTGGATGAGCACGAGTTCGGAGATCTTCAGGGCCTACTCTTCATGTTTTCCGTTAGTTCTTTTCTTCCTGAATAATCTACTTCATTTAGTTGTTTTCTATTATGATTTTTTAATGAGGTTTTCGTATATGTTTAGTGGCTGAATTAGTACTATTACTAGCTTAGCGACCAAATATAACTTCTATTTTGGTTACTGACGCTCAGGAAAAGTTAAATTGCAGTTTATGGATTGTAGTTTTCTCACTAGTCAATATGTTGTTTAGATTTCTTTTTATCTTAGATTGTAGAGGTTGGAATTTGATAGGTTGTAAAAACTTGCATTGAAACCAGATTAGATCGAATGTGGTTTCGTAACTAATGAATGACTGTATTAGCTATGCAGGTTTGCCATGTGATCATATATATTCAGGATGGTTCTAGGTTCGACACTCAACTTTTGAGAAAGTTCCGTGTGCTACAATCTGCGAAGAATGTATTAACCCCGTATGTAAGATCTCGGTCTACACCGCCATTGCCATCAAAAGCTCATGCTTCATCACCGTCAAGATCTTCCATATCTGTGACATCTTCTAATAGAACTTCTCCGGGTAAAAGTGGTGGCATTGCAGGTCGAAATGCATCAGCCATTTCTCTAATGTCAGGTTTAGGGTCCTATGCTTCTTTGTTTCCAGGCCAGTGTACTCCTGTTACACTTTTTGTTTTTATTGATGATTTCTCAGATGGGTGTACTCCCAGTTCTAATGTAGAGGAGTCAGCAGAGACATCTTCGCATAGTCAATCTTCTAGTCTGAGCAATTTAGCAAGATCAAACTTGCCTACTAAAGGCTCTGGTTCAGTTGTTGTTCTTGCGCGTCCTTCAAATAAATCAGAAGGCAGTTTTAAGAAGAAACTACAATCATCTCTTGAATCACAGATTCGCTTTTTAATCAAGAAATGTAGGACACTCTCAGGTTATGAAGGTAGTCATGCTGGGCCCAGAGGTGGGGCTGGTCTGAGTGCCGCACCTTTGTTTTTACTTGATGCATCAAAGGCTGTTGTGTTATTGGACAGGAATAGGAATCAAACTGGTGAATCACTGGATTACGCCACCAGTCTTGTTGAAGATGTTTTGAATGGAAAAGCTACCTCAGATTCTCTTTTGCTGGAAACCCATAGTCAGGTTACAAACCAAGAAGATTTTTTATCGATTAAGGAATTCATTTATCGGCAGTCTGATGTATTAAGAGGAAGAGGAGGATTGGTAGCCAACTCCAATAGTGGCTCAGCTGCTGGTGTAGGCATGGTTGCGGTTGCTGCAGCAGCTGCTGCTGCATCTGCCGCATCTGGGAAGACATTTACTGCACCTGAACTTCCTGGTCTGGATATTTGGTTATCATCTAGCCAGCTTATTCTTCAAGGATTTCTCTCCACAAAACGGGAGTCTATAGATGAAATTGAAATCAGCAGAAGAAAACCACGTCAAAGAAACACTAGTGCTCAAAATGAAGGAATTGCTCCTAAAGGTACAGAACCTCTAGGTACTGCACTAACTCTCTTGGAAAGCGGTGGAAGAATAAACAAAAGATTTTCGACTCTCTGGTGTGAAAAGACACTTCCCACTGCTATGGACATTTATTTGAAAGACTTACCTGATTGTTATCCAACATCCTTGCATGAAGCTCATTTGAAGAAGGCATTGCATGCTTTTCGCTCTATGGTTAGGGGACCTGCAGTCGCAGTGTTTGCCAAAATGTTGGAAGATGAATGCAGATCCATCTGGGAGTCTGGAAGACAACTCTGTGATGCTGTTAGTTTGACTGGAAAACCATGTATGCATCAGAGACACTCTATTGAAAATGATGTGTCTTCAATTGGAACTGTGATGAAGCCACATTCAAGTGGATATGCATTTCTTCATGCTTGTGCTTGTGGCCGTTCACGACAATTACTATCAGATCCTTTTGATTTTGAATCAGCAAATAATACTTCCTCTGGCTTCTTAGAATGTGACAAACTTCTTCCAAAAGTTGAATTACCAGAAGTGAGTTCAGTAGGGCCTATTCAGTCATCCTCATGGAGTTTGATCCGCATTGGGGGTGCTAGATACTATGATCCTTCTAAAGGCTTACTGCAGACTGGGTTCTCTGCTTCTCACAAATATCTCTTGAAATGGACAATAATAGTTGAGAAACAGAAAAATATAAATGATTTACTGGGTAGAGCAGTGGAGCAAGATTCAATTAGCTCAAATACAGTGCCCAAGGTTGAAATTATTAGAGACATAAATAAAAAGAAGGCTGGTGATGATCAATTTTCCATTGGTGGTGAAAATCAAAGTAAACCCACAAAAAGCCATATTGCTCTTGATAATAAAATTAGTTTTGGTAAAGGTCTTCCTAATTTTACAATGAGAAAACCTTTTTCTGAAGTTGTTGCTGGATCAGCAGCTACAGATTCGAAATTTCCTCCTCTCCAGCAAAGAAAACAACCTTTGCCAGAGTCAGGTAAAGGAATTAAGGATGTTCGGACAAGAGATGGGAATGAGGAAGAGGTTCGGACAACTGTTGATCAAGGATCTGAAAAGTCTGAGGATTTCTCTTCTGATCCAGGAATATTAAAGGAAACCAGCTCTTATAGTAACCCCTTTTTACATATAGGTAGTAATGTGGTTCCTGTAAACTTAGGTGGCAATAAAAATGTCAAATCCAACTCTGTTCCCAAGCATGTAGCAGTATATGTTGGTTTTGAGCATGAATGTCCCCATGGTCACCGATTCATAATGAATCCAGAGCATCTCAGTGAATTCGCATGCTTATATTCATTACCTGAAGATGCCTATTCTAGTGAAGAAATTTTGGACAATGCCATGAAATATTCTTCAAAATCAGGTAAAAATGGTGGTCATGGTAAGTTTCCTCAGACATCAAATGAGATAACTGCTGCGACTGCTGTAAATAAGGCTAGAAGTATGGATGAATCAAAAGAGATAGCGTCAAATGGTAATCCATATAGAAATGGGATGATACAGATTTCCAGGCCTAAGGAGGAAAGAAATCAGGCGGCACTTGGAGTAGCAGATCTTCACGATCATACAGAAGACCTCAAAGCGGGCTCCATTAGCCTTGGTGATGGTGATTGTGCTTTCTCCATGTTGAATAGAAACTTGCCAATATATATGCAATGCCCTCACTGTAGGGTCACCAAGAATAGGAAGGATCCTCAGAAGATTAAGTTTGCTGGGACTGTTTCACAGCTTCAAAGGATTTTTCTGGTATGCTATATTTTTTTCAGGCCCTTTTACTACATTGCCTTCAATTCTGTCGAACCTTTGAATCTGTCCACCTCAAATTATGTTTTAATATTTTCCCTCATCTGATCTGATGATTAGTAGAACTAGAATATTTTGCTCATCTCTTTTTGTTGAAGGATATTGAAGTGTAAAGTTTGCAATGAATCTGATCCAGTGGTTCATTTTACCATGCGCACATTTTATTTAGAACCATATTCAATTTGCTTTTCTTTACTGAAGTAATAGTGGCTTAGTCACTCTCTGTTAAATGAATGTGTGAACATTGATTTATTTAATTCTAACTGCTGAATTTTAAGAGAAATCCTATGCGCAAATTTGGACACTAGGTTTATATGGGGAAACTATTCATTTATCATATAGTGATCTAAGATTAATGGATGACAAGTAAAGCACACAAATATCTGATTTGTGATACATAAACAAGAAGACTCTACATATGAACTTGTGTACAATGAACTTTGAGTTAGTGTGGCAAAAAATTAAATTTCAATAACTGTTAAGTTTGTTTGTTTGTTTGTTTATTTATTTATTTATTTTTTAATGTTAGATTTGATATGTGTGAGAACTTTTCTATGCTTTATTCTCTTATACCTGATTTATGTGATATTTTCAGATTTTTTCACCTTGTTTATTTTAAGTTCTTTTTGGAGAATGATTAATTATGCTGTATTCTATTGATAGGTAACACCTTCATTTCCTGTTGTGTTGACGACTTGCCCGGTTATACAATTTGAGGTATTATTCACACATACATCTTATCCGGTATATTTTCTATTTATTATTTGTGAGTAGAGGTTCTGTGTTACTTTCGACACTTCAGAGTTATAGTGAATGCGTAACAAATTGGCATTTTTTGTTCCTTTTATTTGGTGTTAGAACCTACAATATTCCTTTTCGGAAGTTGATGAGAATGAAATTCTGACCAGTCAACAAATTACTTGATAATTCTATTTATTAATTTATTTTAATAGGATGGTTCTAGAGAGAGGCTTTGGTATGATCTTTGAACGGAGAGTGTTGTACAAACCTTAGTTGCAATCCGAAATTTGCTTAGTCAGACTTATTGATTACATGCTTGTTTGCTTAATTTACAAATCTTAAGATCTGTTTTCCTTATTCTGCTATCATATACTTGTAGGAATCATGCCTATCTCCTTCAGTTGCGGAACGTGAGAAAAAATTGCACTTCAGTCTTGGTTGTCCGGTGACTCTACCGCCTGAGAGTTTTCTTGTGCTGAGACTACCATCTGTCTATGGTGTACAGCTGGAGGATGGAAATCTGCAGTCTCTCAAACCTTTTGAACATGAACCAGAGAAAACAGCCTGGATTGCTAAAGGTACAACAGTGCGGGTCATGTTGAAGGGAAGCAGTAGTCATACTTACTGAGTCTTACACCTTGAAGAATCTACAAGTTCATTTTTGCTGTGAGTTACAGAGGGTGATTTCTTGATAAGATCCATCTAAATCCAGGTGAGGTTTGATCATCATATACATAATAGTAACAGTAACTTAAAGCATTGATCTTAATAAATTTTTTGAAGAATTTTGATAGATAGACTTTTAGTTCCTAGGTCGTGGGTTATTGTTTAACTTTCTTGATCATGTTGTTGTGGTAATGTGCAGTTTAACCATGGAAGCATATGCATACAAAAG
Source organism: Cardiospermum halicacabum (assembly GCA_031304145.1). NCBI lineage: Eukaryota > Viridiplantae > Streptophyta > Magnoliopsida > Sapindales > Sapindaceae > Cardiospermum > Cardiospermum halicacabum. The sequence continues at coordinate 7,032,210 of CM062390.1, read as the reverse complement.
CAATACTTATGAATGCTTTCTTGGAAAAGAATCCTGTCAGTAACAGAGGATGTGGTCTAGTCGGAGCTTGACCTTAGATAGTCTTGGATATTGGACTTCATCAATGAGGAGTTTAAGGTTGGATACACATTTCAACGAAGAAAAATTTCTTTCACATCTCTATGTTATTGTTATCCACTGAAGATAACTCTGCTGCACAAGGATTTTGGTGGATTTTATATGGGGGTATGGTGATTTTGGATAGTGAACTGTGGAGAATTTGGCATGTTCACTGGTTTCCTGGTAATTTTGTTTATAGTCAATTTCACCTTCTAACAAGAAAAGCTGGTTAGTTTCTTTTTCAATATGTTAACGTGTATTATTGAATTTTGAATCTCTAGGTCACTGGCCACTAAGGAGGGAGCTTTCTGAAAAGGTGCATATAACCATTGCAGCCCACCCTCTCTCTTCTAAACGAAATTATAATTACAAATGACTGGAGTAGTGAACTTGAGTAAGCATAATGATCAGTTCTCTTGTAAAGGATTTCATGCATTGGGTTTCTTCTTTTGATCTACTTACTGTCTAGGTTAGATCGCTCATCTGGCAGAGGTTATATGCGTTCTAATTTTTTTGCGGTGCTTATAGAGGTTGAATTTGTTACTGAAAGAGTTGTGTCCATCTAGCTTAGCTGTTATTAGAACTTTTCTTGCCAGAAATTAAGAAACATGCTGGATATTGGACTAAACAAGTAGTGCTTAGAAAAAGTATTCGGTAGGGATATTCATATAATTTGTACTTTGTAAACCTCTAGTGATTCTTCTGTAACAATATATGACCACACTGGAATATAAACAGCATACCAAATGCTAATTTGGGATGGTTGTCCTAGTACTTTTTGTGCTTCCTATATGCTGCTACATTTCTGTGGCTAATTTCCCTTTCTACCTGATGTTTGCTCAAAAGGCTATGAGAATGTGTTTAGTATCATCTTATGTCCTTGTCCCACTTTCTAAGTGCTTTACAAATTTTAATGAATTTCTGATTAGTCATTGTATTTTAATGTCAGTGTTACGTATTGAATATGATTTGTGTAGGTGCATTTCGTATAGATTTGCAGTTGACAGAAAAGCCAATATGGCATGTCAGAGCTTTCACATGAGGGCATCGCCGTAGTTGCTGCTGAAGAGAATTAACCCAACTGGAACTATTTTGAGGAGGGTTTATCTATCTTTTCTTTTCTTTTACAATGTAACCTGAAAATTATGCTAGTCATGAACATAAATTACATGGAACCCTGGCAGCAGGAATGCTTGAGGATTGCCTTGCAGCATTTTACGTCATTGATTGGGCCAACCATATGTTTACCTGCCTGTCTACTGTGCCATGTGCGAATGAAAGTTTACCCTGATAAGTTCTACATGAAAGAATTGTTTCTTGTGCATGATTTTGTCTTTCTTTTTTGGTTACAAATTAATCCAACCTCATATCTGATGTGATTTCATTTCTAATCATCTTGTTATGTTCCGCTAATCATATGTCGAATGATTTGTAGATAACACCTAGCTCAAGTTGGTCAAAAGATTAGAAAAAGCCATCAATTATCGAACCTTTTTAGTCATTGACAGATTAGCTGTTTATATAAATTTCACTTGCTACAATAACATCACGAATTCACCTAGTGCAGGACAGAGTCAGACAAAAGTGATTCAAGTTCGAATCCTTGATTCAGAAGAACTCCAGCCATCAACAGCTTCAGGTTTGGCAAATTGATGCTTTTCTCCGAATCTCTCACCTGTTTGTTTTCCCAGACAAAACTTAGCAATTCCAAATAGTGTTATAAGCAAAAAAAGACAAACATACAAAAGATCAGAAACTAATAACTGACATTTAAAGAAAATGTCAACACAAGCCTGTCAGACACAGTAACCAAGTTGGAGTTTTGAACTACGAAGTTTGTAAGGGACTCAATAGCCTTGTACAGTGAAACACAAACTCCTGCCTGTTTGTTGCATACTAATCTCAAGTAAAACTCTCTTTCCTCCATTTGAAACACATCCATCTGTGCACACAGAATTAAATACATTATTAGCTGGAATATGTTTGCAATTATGTCTCAAGTTACCAAACCTGCATTATCTTCTTCTGGACTGGCTCATTACTAATATGTGAAACTCCACTGTCAAGTGTATTATTATAAAGTGATTCTCCTGCTAGAGATGATGATTCAAGACTAGCAATCTCAGTTTTTAGCTTCTTGGTCTGTCTTTGCAGCTCTTGAACATACAGCACAGCATCTCCAACTATGGAGGCCTTATCCATCTACAGATCAATTGACCATCATTTTTAAACAAACTCACGTACTTGTACATCATAAAACTTCTTTAGACATAAATGTTATACATACATGTATGGATACACAGACATACCTTTGTTATGTTAGGAACTAATGCACGCAACTCATAGAGCTTCTCCTTCATCCTTCCTCTCCTCCTCCTTTCGGAGATCAATGTCCTTGACCGATCCGTCTTAGTTTTCTTACTACCTGTAGTGTCAGAACTATCATTTTGACCTTTATCTTCATCTTCTACTCTTTCTTTGTTATCCTCACTTAGGGACTTCAGAATTGTATCAATATCAATATCAGACGAATCAAACTGGTTACCAACTGAGTATTCATTAATCAGTTCATAATCCAATACACCAGTTAGCTCCTGGTTTTCCTCCTGAATTTGAAACTGATCAAATTTATGAACATCAAAGAAGTCTGGAAAATCAAAGTCATTTATATCCATCAAAGAGTTACTTGAAACTTCTTCCATTTGTTTGATAATGAGTGGTTCAGTATACTGGCAGTTCATCATGATCAGCATGCATGATTGATTGAGATTTTAAAGAGATAAAATGAGTTGACAAACTCACCCAGTTGAGCCCATCTAATTATTTTGTCTGTTGTTTGATGATAAAAAAATGTCTTCACAGCCACCATGGCCTCATGCTTTATTACATTTCTTTTTCACATATCAAAAGAAGAATGTGTGGCGGAGTAAATTAGTTCATTTTCTCTGTATGTGAATGGAATCAAATAGGGAATAAATGATGTCTGAATTTCTATATTTAATGTCCCCATTGGCCCTCTTCTTTATTCATTTATATAACTATCTTATATTTTATTTGGATCCATCTAATTGTCAACCACATATGTGTTAGTTCATGATTACTTGTATGAAATTTTATAATGGAAGTTGTTGATTGAGGATAGGAAAATTTTCTAAACTTGTTTGAGAATTATGAAAGGCTCCAGAAACAACAGAACTACCACTGCTTTGGTTCTGCTTGACGATCAATAACAATCTTCTCATAATGTGAACTAATGATGTTCCCTGATTTTGCATATTGCTTTTTGATTACCAATCATAATTATAGATCTCTTTGTACGTCAATATGAACAGGAATAAATTTTTGAATTGAATTCAATTGGATATTCAACTAGTAAGTAACATGTAGCCCTTTTGATCATGCACACCTCAAATAACAAAAAGGGGTTTATTTAGTAATGATGATAAGCATATATGTTACACAACAAGTTCACCTCGCCCATTCTTAGAAAAATCAGAAAGAGCTCAACATTAGATGTTAAATTTGCAGATAACCTAAGACCACATCAAAACTTCAGTCTTAGAACACCATTCGAATGCATGGAATTGACTGCGTGTATGATCATATTAAGCAGATATAAGAGTAAGAACTTCAAATCCTTGGTTGAGAAGAGCACCAGTCACCCAAAGCTTCAAATTTGGCAAATTCAAGCTTTGTTCAGAATCTTTCACCTGTCAAATTGTTCCATTCACAATAGAATCTCATCAATTTACAATTGCTCATAACAAATAATTATCAGGTAGAAGTTGATAACATACATTCAACGTGAACGCTAATACTAGTCTATCAGAAACGGTAGCCAAATTGGAGTTGTGAACATTGAAGCTAGTTAATGATTCAAGAGCCTTGTAAAGTGATGCAGCAACTCCTGCTCCTTTGTTGCATACTAGCCTCACATAAAATGATCTCTCCTCCACTTGAAGGACATCCATCTACATACCAAACAACTTATTCCACTTAGAATACTTGATGATCTAACAAAAAAGTACATTAGTGTCATAGTGATACAGATATAGGACCTGACCTGCATTAATTGTTTGGAAACTAGAACTGGTATCCTCTTTGAGTTTCTCTCAGTTGTTTGTTGATGCAGTCCTGGATTTGCAGCTAAGCTTGCTTCAAGTTCAGCAATTTCAGCTTTCAGTTTCTTGGCTTGGCCTTGCAGGTTTTGGACATACAACACAGCATCACCAATTATTGAAGCCTTGTCCATCTGCAGAATTCATCTCATTGGTTACTTGTTTCTCAAGAAAATGTACTAAAGCTGTACTAAATGCTTCCAATACATACCTTGGTTATGTTAGGAACCAATGCCCGCAACTCATAAAGCTTCTCCTTCATTCGACCTCTCCTCCTTCGCTCTGAGATCAAAGTCTTGGACCGATCTGTCTTTGTTTTCCTGCCAGTAGTTCTCACTGTCATCCCTGCCACAGAGGAGTCATCTTCATGGTTAAGCTCATCCTCCATTCCATTGTGATTTCCATCTAATGTAGTTGGCATCGAGTCAAGAACAAAATCAAGATCAGACACCATTGTGCTCTCAGTTCCATTCGGACAAAACATATCCACTACAGAAGCTGAACTCAACTGGTTGTCAGTGTTGAAACCATTAACAAGATCGTGATCCAGAATCCCAAGACTTTGATCCGTTTCTCCACGAATAAGATCAATAAACTGATTAAAATTGGGATCATCTACGAAATCAAGCAGCTGATACTCATTGCTCTGCAAATAAAAATCTCCTGATACATCCATTTTCCTGATTGCTAAACAGTGAGTTGGGACAACAGAGGTTGAATGGTACTTATAACTGGCATGTCAAGTGTGAACGGGATCATGAATAAGATATAATAAAAAAATACAGAATGATTACCCGTTTCATGCATTTGACTTTTTCTTACTATTAATGACACTCTTGCACTTCTTATGTTAAACTATCACTGTTGTCTCATTCAACTGCTATCCACAAGTCATTACATGATTATAACCCAAGTAGTAATGATTATTAAATCAAATGTGAACAGGGCACGTGTTAGTCTCATCCCGTCTCATGTTTTGCTTGAAAGGGTTGTGGGGAACGCATTGCAGCAAATCATATATAATATGACAATCCGAATTGAAGCTGATGTTGATGTCTATTGTTTTGTATGATTGTTAACAATATATTATGTTTCTATTAAATGTTCACGCCGCCTCCTCTCCCAACTTGTCATATACACTTCTAATATATAATATGAAGTCAGTACCATCAATATATATATATATATATATATATATATATATATATATTTGGCTAAATTGTTGTTAACCTGAAGAAACCCATTTGACGGCAATTGAATACGAATCTGAATATGTCATTAGTGACATAATCAAGGCAAATTCACCTTCAGATAAACTGATCACTTAATGACCAAATGTAAATGTTACTTACATATAAATACTGTTCATAATCAACTGTAAACCACTCTCAAAATTTAATCAACGGCGCCCCTGGTTTATCACTCATAAACAGCTTTGTCCTTAATTGTACTTTTACAATACACAGAGAGTGACAGTTTTATGGAGCTGCTGGTTTCCCGCCACCAACCAACCATATTGAAACAGACCAAAATACATCTCCGACTCTCACTCGCCGTTTCAGGTTCGTAAAAACCCCATGTCATCTTTGACAGCCCCACGATCAATATGTCTTTTTTTATTTTTATAATATATATAGATGTATAAGATTAATTATCGGTCAAGCTGTGGCATTGCGTGAATCTGACTCAGCTACAAAACAACATAAAATTGCGTCTTAAATAGTCCTTCAATATAGTTCCTTATCCACTTTGTTCCATCGTTTTCTCATGTGGGTTTGGTTTGGTTTATTCTGTTTGTGTTTTTCTTTCTGGTATTTGTATTAATTTGGTTAGTTTCTTGTCGCAGATTGATTGTAGACGAAGGCAGAAGGAAAATAAAGTTGAGCATTTGAAAAGATGGGGTCGGTTCATGAATCCGAGAATGTTAATTTTGATGAAGAAAGTGGAACTGTGTCTTTGATTGAACTTGGATCTGGGAATTATGGGTAGGTTTTTAATTCCTCTTGATTGGTTTGGAATTGGATTATTTTGGAAATGTTTTAAGTGATGGGGATTTGGTTTGTGAAATAGGTGCACACACTATAGGAGGAGATGCAAGATTAGAGCACCTTGTTGTGGTGAAATCTATGATTGCAGGCATTGCCACAATGAAATCAAGGTATAGATTATTGAATTACCTTTTCTAGAAAGATTTTTCCTTTCTGTGATACTGATTTGTGTGTTGTTTTTCCATTTCTGTATGACAGAATTCAGTGGAAGCTAATCCAACTGATCGACATGATATCCTGCGCCATGATGTCCAAAAGGTTTGTACGTTGTTTTAGCTTAAGTTTGTTGTTAGCTTAGGCTTTTAGCAATCTATCACATTGGTCTATGATTAAAATATAGATATTGGCATTAATAAACAATAATGTCCAGCTGGTGGACATTCATGTGAATGTGGTTGTCTAGATGAGCTTTCACAACCTTGGACCCTTGTAACCTAAGACTTGTTTGAAACCCGTTAATCCTGATTGATGTTTCCCCGCTGTTGTATCTATGTTAATCCTGATTGATGTTAGATTATCTGTTGAAACAGTTTACATTTGGGGCCGTAAGGTACGGTTCTTGTTAAGGGTGACGCCAACTAAATGCCAACTATTTCTAATAATCTTTCTTTCATAGGACATTAAATCTCTTACCATCGGCTTCTAATTTATATTGTTTTAATTGTGATTACTTTCAGGTCATCTGCTCTCTATGTAACACAGAACAAGATGTAAGTCACTTGAATATAAAATTAGAATAGACTACTTTGTTCTTTAGACAGTGCAAATAGAAAATCATATCTAAGACATGATTGTGCTTATGTTGTGTTGTATCAGGTCCAACAGAATTGCACAAACTGTGGGGTTTGCATGGGGAAGTATTTTTGTGCAAAATGCAAATTCTTTGATGATGATGTCAGTTTCAAGCAATGTTATGATGAGTGATTTTGCTATTCCTTGTTTGAATTGCACATTGAACAGGTTTGTTGATTTCAGGTATCAAAACACCAATATCACTGCGATGACTGTGGAATCTGCAGGTAAGATTTTCTACTCAATGCTACATTTTAACTATGATCTTCTAGTAAACATCAATAACAACCCTCCTGGAATTTATGTTTTCTGAATAGTAATCAATTCTTCTTGTGTACGAGTCATGTTGTACTGATAAAAGGTTGCTCCTTAGTGGCCAATAGGCCAGGTTCAAGTTACAGCTGCTTTGCAAAAGGGGATGGCTGCTATATAGACCCTCCCCCAACCCTGCAAAGTGGGCTGACTTAGTGCACTAGGGTTTTTTATTCTTCTAAATAATGTCTAGATAAGAGCATGTTCTCTCTTTGTTATGCTTATATAGTCTCTAAGTTAGTTCTTAAATTGTGTTTTACCTTAATATAATGCACTCATCTGACTTTGGTGAATTGTTTTACAGAACTGGAGGTGAAGAGAATTTCTTTCACTGTAAATTATGCGGTAAATAAAATCAGAAGCCAAATTGGCTGAGCACTGTCCTATACTAAACATTTCCGACTATTCTGGATTTGAGTTTATGAGATATTTTTGTTATGTGCTTTAGGCTGTTGCTATTCAAAGCAAATGAAAGATGCACACCGTTGTGTGGAAAGAGCAATGCACCACAATTGCCCAATTTGCTTGGAGGTAATTCGAAACAACAAAAACATAGTAAAACGTCAATTTGTTGAAAGAGTTTTATTCTCACCCTGAGCTAATTCCATCATCTTCTGTCGCAGTTTCTGTTTGACACTATGAAAGAAATAACAGTTCTACATTGTGGGCACACGATTCATTTGGGATGTTTGAGAGATATGGAGAAGCACTACTGGTAAGCATTGTAAATCTCTTGCTCATTTCATAAAGAAAATGATACAATTCGTCACAAATTTGTTGAATTATCCATTTTTGAAGTTGTTGTCTGTTACCAAAGTCTCACTAATGGGTGTCATTGCAGTTACTCATGTCCTGTTTGCTCAAAATCTATATGAGACATGTCCCAGGTGTGGTTAAAGATTGATCAAGAGGTAATTAACAGTTCAATGTTTCCTTTTGAAATGAAAATTATATGTTGATCATTTGTTTTACGCTTAACATACTATTTTTAACTATTACAGATTGTGTCTACTCCAATGCCAAAAATGTACCAAAACAAGAAGGTGAATCACCTTACATACTGCTGCACCAATCTGACTGATTGTATAAACATCTCTAACTCAATTCATTTGTTTTCAGGTATGGATTCTCTGCAATGATTGTGGGGTGAATTCCCAAGTCCAGTTCCATGTTATAGCACACAAATGTCTCAGCTGCAAATCCTACAATACACGCCAGACTCGTGGAGATCATTCTAGTTCATGCACATCAGGGATGGCTTCCGAGATAGTGCTCTGATGACTGCGGATCAATGTAAAGGTTAACCATTCTTTGCTTGATTATTGGCCAAATTAAACAAGCCTAAACCACTGAGGTAAATATCCACCATAGAAAAATAGGATTTCTACTTTCATCTATATTCCAAATGCACCTTTGTAAATACACATTGGTTATTAGAGAAAGATCAACCAATGCAAATGTAGCTTGAGATAGTACAATAATTGAAACCAAAACTGTTTTGTTATTCTTGAATTTATTCCATTCATTTTTCTTTAGTGTGAAATCTCACTAGTACTTAGTTCTGATACTTTATTTAAGAAATAGATACTTTGATAATCATGGAAATTTATATCGATGCCATTCGATAATATTGTGAGTTCTTAAAATGTGTGAAATTGTAAATTGAGATTGTGAATGAGGCCAAGGCAACAATTGAAGATGATGGATATCATGCTTTGAACTAGGCTTATCATTTATATGTATTAACTAAGAGCTGAACATCTTCCCATTCTTTTGAACTTATGCTGAAATAGTTTGACTTCAAATTACATTGATCTGAGTTTTCCTTGTACGATAATGTATAAAAATATAAATTAAAGTGATAAAATTGAGTGAAATTTTTTTTAAATGGATTTTTTAAAGATAAAAATATAATTGTAATTTATGTTTTGAAAAACATGCGAAACCAATACTCCTTACAATTCACGGATGACGTGATTTATAATTACAATTTGTAAATCAAATTTTAATTTTATAAACTTTTTAAAAATGACCTAGCACTAAATATTTTATAATCTATAAAAAAAAATCCTAAAATTTAATGGTTCTGAAATTGATTAGTGATAATAATGAAAAAACAATAATATTATAGACAGTTGCAGGACATTTAAAACAGCACAGAACCAAGCCCAAGAGAGTTCAGAAAACAGAGTCAGACCAGACAGTATACCAACATGTACACTAGTACACTTCTCCATCAATTATACATGTATATTAATTGTTGCATTTATCTTCTTTCGTTTTTTTTTTTTCCTTTTTCTTTAAGTTCAAATTGGATATTATTGTGGTATTGTATTTGACCTTGGAGCTGAGTTGACCGAGATAATTAGTCTCAGTCTTCGAGACAGGCTTTGCTTGTTCTGTTTCTGTTCCACTTAATTAATTCTACTCGAAAGAAAAGGCAGAGCATTAACAAAGTATTTAATTTCACACATGTGAAGAAGACAAAACAAGTCTGTCATATCTCGTTAATTCCATGGTTCTCTTTTGTAGTGTGTTACAGATTGATCTTCGCGTCATTAAAGTTGTCTACCACGTGGATTTGCCAATTAACTTGTGGGTAAATGGTTGGAGTGCAAACCTCGACTACAATTTACACCTAGATTAAGAAATGGAATAGTACAAAATACTCATTTGGCTAAATAGTGGTAATAACTTTTTTAAAAATAAAACCCATAAACATAATGATATGGAGAAAAAGCAGACTTTTGACCATAAATATAACTGCAAAAGAAACTTTTTGCTTTTCGACTTGGAATGAGAGCTTTTCTGCTTTTGAGAAAGTCAAAACTGTTTCTGAACTCCCGCCTTATATTTGAACTAGGTATTAAGGAATCCAATGTCAAAGGTTGAAATGGTCATTTCTCATGTTGGCTTTTTAGATACTACTGGTCTCCTCGGTTACAGTAACATCTTTATCTGGTCTACACAACCATCACAATCTGTTTGCTTTTCTTTTACCTCTTTTACATGTGTGGAAAAAACAATATACAAAAGAGCACAGCTTCTTGATATTGTAACACGACAGTTACAACACAAAAAAGCACAAAACGAATATTTAAAAGTTTACCTAAAAATTTACTCGCCACCTCCATATGCAACTGACTCAGATTTTACCTTTCTTCTCCTTTCTCTTTTCAACTTTCCAGCATCTACACATGGACCCCAAATCAAATCTTCCATCATTTTAATTCAAAATCTAAGCTTTAGTGTTATACAAGGAACATGCTTTTCTCGCCTCAATGATGGAATATTTGTTGTTGACGTCAAGGAATTATTGACAAGGGACTTTTGATTGGATTATAACCCTAGCTCCTGAAGCAAGCCTGTTGAGTGAAAATCAAAATTAAAATTTCGACTATATTCAATATGGTTGGAGATCTAATTGAGAATTTATAGGAATAAATAGAGAGGAAACAATACTTAACTTTCTTCAATTTTGATCACCTTTTCCTCTTCTCTGAATGAGTCCAGTCTCTTTGATGGTTTTTTACTAGAAGCAGGATCAGTGATTCTTTTACTGCTACAGTTGGATCTGTTACTAGCCACACTGTTTGGGTTATCAACTCCATCGGATGAATTTCTTGGCTTGTCAGAGGTAGGAGATCTCATGGATTCACACCGCGGTTGTTTGGTTAAAGAAGCCTTGATTGAGCGGGGAATGCACTTCGACTGTCCAGGATTTGAATCTTCCTTATCATCAACTGAATCCAACTGCTTACTAGTCCTGTGATCATATTACTTTAGATCAGTGCAAGATTTGCATGTCCAGTAACCACTTTGCAGGAATTAAGAAAAATCTCTTCATAAAGGTAAATCATGCTTATAAATCCTCAGAAAAGGATCAGAATGTATGCTTTTATTAGAAATAAACAAATTCAATATTGTCTTAATACATAGGAAACTGACTATTCTCCGTGAAGTTGAACAATGAGCAATTAATATCAATGCATCTTCTCCCTCACTATGTAGAAGTAAACCTTAAAATTTTTCACCCTTCTAATTGGAGTAATGCGTATTAGGTTCTAAAAACATATATAAGTTTGACCAAATTGATTGACCCAAGCTCAAGTAACCTGTATAAGTTTTTTCATTTAAGTATCTTAAAAAATGACCCACCCAAATTTATTGCTCAACAGAATTCCACATTTACCAGATCCACTAAACTCATAGCAAATGGGAATGGTTATTACAACTCCTGAGTCCTCCAACCAAAATTTTGGTTATTAAAGGCCCTTGAAACATTTTCAGCAAACTCCAGAGTACTAACTTTATGTATTGATGACTGATGGGATGCCCATGAAGAACCTTGATACAGATGATGAAAAGAAAAGATACACAAATGCAACAGTATTTTAAGTGTAAGATCCATCATTTTGGATGTATCACATATCTTTTAACAGAGGTTCCTTGCACCACTCAGGTACACATCCAAGATACCTCTTTATCGACCTAAATCTCGATAGGATTCATAGTAGCCAGTAAACATCTCACATTACTAATCTTATCACTACAAAATCAAATCTAATTTGAAAAAGTTGAGCAATGGACAGAAATAAGTAGCAGAACTAAATTCCTTTGCAACAACAAATTTTATCAAAAAGTTTACCTGTCAGCATTGTAGGAGGAAGAACGCTTTAGTGCACTATGTTCGTCTGCTACCTCCTTGAGCATTTTTGCCTCGACTAAGCTCCCACTAAAATATTCTTTATCTTCTAATCTAAGGCCTATAAACCTTGGATTTTCAGAAAGGCTATCAAGCTCTCCCAACATTAGCGAAGAAGAAAATAGTGGAGAAGGAAACTTTGAATGCGAAAACCTCGGTCTATATGTCGGAATGAGGCCAAAACTGTGATCTTTCACTGATATTGACCCACAAGAAATCAATTGCATCAACATGTTAGTAGCTTTGAGCCTGGCATTGTTTGGCATTCGGAGTTCTTCCTCTTCTAGAATCCTAAAACTGTTAATCTTATTAACGTCAGCCCTAATCAGGGATTCTAAAGTGTCAGTCTTCCCACCAGTAGATGATGCACTGGAGGATGATGGAGGTGGCGACACAGAAGCAGAAACAGAAGTCGGATGCGCACAAATTTCAGAATTATCTTTCAGACTTGGCATCTGATTTTGATAATCCCTATTGCATTCAGGTTCTATTGATCCATCATCAGTAGAAACACCTCTAGTACAAGTTTCTTTTTTCTTAGGTTTGCTCACGTTCTCCTCTGTCTGAGTGGAAGCATCTGCTAACCCATCACTCTTATAAACCTTATACTCAGTCAAGCTTAAAGAACCTTCCCAAGAAGAATTCTTCCCAGTGGTAGACTCAGGTGACACCCCTGAAGAACCAGCTGGCTGAAGCCGAGGTGAAAGGTCATCGTCTTGGGAATGCTTAGTTCCCTTCCCATTCATACTTGAAGAGGAGGAAGAATCATCTTGGCTCCTAGAAGTCACCGGTTCTGGTAACTGTTTCAAGCTTTGAATTTTAGTTGTCACAACAGGACTGAAACGGCCTGTTGATGCAAAATTTCTAATCTTAGATTCACTTCTTGTAATACAAACTAACCACAAAGTTCTAAGTGCACAATTAATCCACTGATTTTACCTGAATTAGAGTCTTCAAACAGCTCAGAACCTTTGAGAACATATTCATTTCCATGAGCAGGAAGAATCAAATCATCATCACACAGATCATGCCACACAAATCCATTCTTGTAGCTCCTATATTAGTTCCGAAAACAAAAAACATTATTAAGAACATCAATTTTTTTTATCCAAACAGATAAGTTCAATGAGATTACCTCTTACAGGACCACGAATACAGAGAGGCCATCCCTCGGCCTCTCAAAACATTAAGCCTCTCAATCACATCTGAGAAAAGACAATCAAGTAAAACAAAACCAAATAAAACGACAACATTTCATCTCGCAAGAATCAATCACACATTCTACTAGTAGTACCTCTCAAGTAAAGACCATCAGGTGACGACAAAGGAACTTCAATGAAATGAGGATGCTCCAGCTGTCGATTCCTACAGAGATAATAAACAACCGGCACTTTACGAGTCAACTGTTGATACTTGGGCGACTTCTCCGTCCAGACTTTGGCTCTCTCGGGACTCACTTGCCGGTACTTCTTCATCCGACCTTCCATTTCAATCTCACGATTCGAATCAAAACCACATGAGGCTGCGAAAAAATAAGTAATTGAATAAATCAAACAATGTGTCTAACGAGACTATCAGATCTAGAGATGAAGAAGAAGAGTGTACCTAACGGAGAGTGAGTGGTATTGAGATGTTTAAATATGAAGAGAAGGTACGATACAACAGAAGAGGACGTAAAGGCATTTAATAAATGGTAGTGTGTGAAGTGAGTTGAAAAGGAAGACAGAGACGAAAACGACGGCCTGGCTCGCTTGCTAGCTCACTCGCTGCTTGAGTTTCTGGGTTTTGTTTGGCTCCTTCGATGAGTTTCACCCCAGCTTTTGCTTTTGTTTTCTAGCTATTGCTTTTCTTCAGGTGCACTTTCGGAATTTCATCGACTTTTTCTTTTAATAGGATTTTAAAAAACCGACGTTTTAATTAAATTGTACCGAAATAAATGGTAATTCCGGATATGGACATTCTCATGGAAATGGTAATCCTTCCATTGTTTTATTTTTAAATAAAAACATGTTTTTTAATTTGGACGCTTTCTATCCTTCATTTTAACTTTTATGCACGACATAATTAATAATGTTGTGAAAATTCTACCCAATTGAAGATGGGATTTCATGTAAAGCTTTTGCTCAGTTGTCTAAAATTTGTAGTAGTGCTCAGCTTTTCAATTCAAATTTTCTTCTACTTTTGGTTGCAATTATTTATTAAAGAATGGAATAATTTCTTTTAAAAAAAAATATTATTTGATTTATTCTTCAAATCTTTAATATTTGCTTTATTTAGATTATTCTTTTTTTTTTAGCTGTAATTATTCTTACCAACTATCTTTCTTTATATATTTTCAGAATTTTTATATATTAAATTTTAACTTTTTTTTGCATTAATTTTATAAATATAATCTTAAAAATTATTTATAAAAATAAATAAATTGGGTCAAAATTAATCTTATATATATCTTAACAATATCAATTTTTAAAACTCCAATCATTAAAAAATTATTCAAAACCATCATTAAAAATTCAATTATTTGCTGTGAATAATGTTTACCTATATTTCTTCCCTCGGAAATGGTCAAATGATAAACCTATATATGAATTATTAAGACATAAAAAATAATGGCAATAATATACAACATAATATATACTGTGGAACACATCGATTATATATTGTCACTATTTAGTGAATGAGATCCAATGAATGACAATAATTCAAATCACATGTTGGATGACATAATTGATTGTACACGCAAAAGCAAAATATGTTCAATAGGCTTTGCTTGAAAAATATCCCTAGCCATTCACATAGTCATAATGTTGATTTTATCATTCCATATAGTGTAATATAATATAAAGTATTATAGAGGACCCCGATAGTGTAAGTTGATCGATTGATGGGAGACATACAATTAACATTAACATAACCTGAATTCAATCTTCCAATCAACACAATTCAAAACCTTATCCTATATATAAAGACTCCCCAACTGTAAATGTAGTTAAAACCGAACAATTGGAATTATCAAACCTCAATAGATAATGGTGTTAATGAGTTTAGGTGATGGTCATAAATTAGATGGGTCTACGAATAGTGACGGAAATATATAGAATTGCCAGATGACCTGAAAATGTCGACCTCATGAACTTGCCATGATGTGTACGTTGTTTACATAAACCATTGTTTATTTCTCAGACAACAGAGCACAAGTGACGGATAGTGACCCTACTTGGAATGGTCCTGGGTGAATAGGGTAATCTTATTGTAGAAGAACAGTAGTAGTAACTATAGGACTTGATATACAGAAGATATGGATCCAAAAGTAAGGATAACTATTAACTCATTTTACAGGTCAAGGCTTTCGTTACGATGGGCTTTCACTTGCTGAAAGACTTGTATTGCGATGTGTCTACACCCTGATATGTTTTATATTATTATATAAGATTTTTTTTATTTTTTTTTAAATAAAATATATAATTGCAGATATTTTATTCATTCTAATTTCGTTTAAAAAATATATTATTTATTATAATTTTATTATATAAGATTAAAAATTAAATAAAGTATTAAATTTTATTCTTGTACTTTATTTTTAAATATTATTATTATAGAATATAATTTTATAGTTTAATTGGTTATTTTCTTATTAGAAATGGTTAAAATTAATTATAGTTATATAATTGGTGGAGGATTTATATTTATTTATAAATTATTATAATTGTAATAAATATGTATTGTCAGTTATTAATACTGTAAAAAAAAAAATATAAAATTGAAAATTTGATGTCATTAAATACTATTTTTTTATTTGCTGGAAAATTGTCAAGAACATCCTAAGCTTAGTCATTTTATCACTCATTTTAATAATTACGTAAGAACTTCATCTATCAGATTTTGGATGGAAAAGTATAAAACGACAAAAAAAAAATTTATTATATTTTTGAAAAATACTAAAATAACCTTTGAAGGTTTGTCCTTTTCTCTCATTTAACATCTGTATTTGAATTTTAATTTATATTAAATGAGTTCAATTATTTAAAAACTAATTTAAATCAAAATATATTTATTTTAAAAATTACTCGACTAGCACTACCTAAAGGGTCAAATATTTAAAATTAACGGTGGAAACAAAATTTGAGGCTAGATTAATCCGACTGAAAATGATCCAATTGGACCGAAATTTACCCATTCACTATACAATTAAGTCTAATTCGTCCAAAATTTTTGAAGTGATTGATTTATCCTATCTGATTTCGCTATATGTTTCTAAAAATCCAATTTGTTTAAAAAATATTTATTATTCTATATATGTATATATTATTATATAAATAAAAGTAATTAAAATACAAACAATTGCATATATTCACTTATTACATGGATTGAATTTAATTATACAGTAAAATTAATATTATATAATTAATTATACATATATAAAATTTATTAGGCGTAAAAAAATAAATAATTAAATATAATAATTATTAATTTAATATGTATCATATGATATATATATAAAATTATTTTATTTAAAAATAAATAAATCGTCAGTCCGGATCGTGACCATTTCTATTTTTTAAAATAATGGATAATTTTATTTAATAGAATTTTTTATTATTTAATTTTAAAATATTAAGGAGGTAGGGTGAAATAATGAAATAATCAAACCGTTCAATCGTAACAGTTTTCATTCGGTGAAAGTTTATTTAGTTAATTTTATAAAGTAAAGGAGGTATTTTGAATAATTTCAAAACGTATGTGGTATGTCGGAAAACATAAAGTTGAGGAGGGTTTTTTAGCAATTTTCCTTATTTGTAAATGGAAACCACATTTAGGGAGAAATATGTCATTTGATCTTGAAACTTACGAAACAAGCTCACGGTGGTATAAATTAAAGAAATGGCAGACGGGGTATAACAAAATTCCCGCCATTCCTTGGTCGATCGTTAGCCTTAGCCCGCCCGCTGTATAATCTTCGCATCTTCAGGCGGTGGTTTCTGGGAGTTGAATGTTAAGTCTGCGTCTGCATACATGGTCTCTTTTTCTTCCTCATAAGCTTCGCAAACCAAGCTCTCTTATATCTCTTATCTCCATTCCCACCAAACCCTCACACAAACTGATATATCTGTCCCATTCTCACTTGTCTCCTCACCGCAACATGTCGTCCTCTCGTCCCTCGATTTTCGACACTATGATGTCCAAAGCTCGTGCTGCTGGTAAAAATAAGTCCTCCCAACCCAATGCTTCGTCTTCCCCCAAGAAACGCAAAACCCCAGAACCGTCGCAAAACCCTAGAACTCCTAATCCTCCGCTCGTTGAAAACTCCGTGAAAATCAACCAGGAATCCGCATTAGATACAGAGAAGTCCACTTCCAATGAGCCCGTCCAACCACAGGGTTCGATTGATGTCAAACAAGATCAAGAACCAGTCAATGACATCGGGAAACCGGAGAAGAAACTCAAATTGGTGGGCGGGGATGAGAAACTTGTTGAATTGAAGAGTAAGATTGCGGCGTTGAAGAGGAAACCCGGTGAATTTGATCCCGAAATGGTGGCCTGTTGGGAGAAAGGGGACAAGGTGCCCTTTGTGTTCTTGAGTTTGGTGTTTGAGATGATATCAAAAGAGTCAAGCCGGAATCTTATTACTGATATTGCGAGTAACATGTTGAGAACGGTTATAGATACTACTCCGGAGGATTTGTTGGCAGTTGTGTACCTGTCAGCCAATAAGGTTTCTCCAGCTCATGAGGGTTTAGAGCTGGGAATTGGGGACGCTTCTATCATAAAAGCACTTGCAGAGGCTTTTGGGAGGACTGAGGCACAGGTCAAGAAGCTATATAAGGTAATGCTGGTTGGCTAGCGAACATTGTGTCTATGAAGTTTGTGGTGTTTTTGTTATGGATGACCTTTTTTTTTTTTTTTTTTTTTTTTTTTTTTTTTTTTTTTTTTTTTTTTCCCCTTAAATGCTGATCGTTTAGGACTGTGGAACTTCAATTTTTCATTTTTCCTTTTCTGCTGTCTCTTGTCACTGTCTTCATTTAGCTGTTCTTTTTGTGTTTTTAATATTTAGGAAAAGGGAGATTTGGGTCTAGTTGCGAAAGCAAGCCGGTCCTCTCAATCTATGATGCGCAAACCTGAACCCTTAACCATTGCCAAGGTTTTTGACACCTTCCGTCTTATTGCTAAGGTATCTCTCTTGACCGAAGGTTTTTATTTTTATTTTTGCCTATTATATTTGAAGATTCAAACCATATATGTGCTTGACTCAGTGGTTTCCGCACTGACAATGTTTTCATGTACCTAAACAATTTTAGCTTTACTTGACATTGGAGACCATTGAATCCTTCCTTGAATATTTTCATACAAACATGGACTGACGAATTGTGGATGGACAGTTATATTAATTTTAGAGGCTTTGGTATATGTTTGTTAATCCCTGTTTCTTTTTAAGAATTGTAAATTGTATTTATTATTTATTTTTATCCATGTGATATTGTTAGGATGCTGGAAAAGATAGTCAAGAGAAGAAAAAGAACAGAATTAAGGCACTTCTTGTTGCTGCCACTGACTGTGAGCCGCAATATTTGATCGGTCTGCTACAGGTTGTAATTTGGGCATTGTTTTAGCAATCCTATGCATGGCTTCAGTCTCATATTTAAGCTTTTTGTGGTTTTATCTTGTAGTCAAAGTTAAGAATTGGACTAGCAGAGCAGAGTTTGTTGGCTGCTTTGGGCCAAGCTGCAGTTTATAACAAACAACATTCGAAGCCCCCTCCAACCGTCCAGTCACCTTTAGAAGAGGCGAGTTATTTTCCTGTTTATTTTGAAAATCACTGTCATGCCAATATAACTTATTGTAATGAAGGAGTCAAATGGAAGGTGGTAATTTTCATTCATTTATGTCCTGCTTGTTTGCTATGAGCCAGGCTACTTTTTCAGGGGTTTTTTTAACTGTTGGGTTGATATTATCAGTTTGTAGCTTAAGTCAATTACTTATTTTCTTTTGTTTTGCTATTTGGTAGCTCAAAGGAGTTAGTTGCATACAAATTTTTACCTATTTTTAGCATTTCTTTGTAATTTACAACATTTTATGATATATTGCTGCTGGTTTATGCCCCTTGAGAAGTTTCATTTTGTGGTTGTGATCATACTGTGCTATGTAATCATTCACTATAGGATAGGGCAATAAAGTATTATACAAGGAAATGGGAATGCTGGATGGATGGTGTTGGTCATGTGTTGTTATCTTCTTAGTTTTAGAGAGAGATTGTAACATTGTTTTCCAATAATGATCGACTCTATATCCTAAGCCTTACTGGACTAGAGTGTAAAGAACACCTGCAAATTTTTTATTGCACATCAATACGAAATTTCTCCATTATGTGAATGATCTAGCTTGAGAATCTATAAGGTTCTCAGCTTTAGACAATATCATCTTAAACTTGTCTACTGGCATTTGTTTATGGTGTTGCCTTCCCTTGTGCTTTATTGCGCAAAGCGAGAGCAAGGTTAAAGGAGGGATGTGTTGAAGCCTTTTAGCGATGTTAAAAGATGATTTTGGATACATTCCTTTGATATGCATCGTCGAAGAATCAAATAAGTCTATAGTAGAATGTAGACCTCATTCATAGGCAAATAGGTCACATAACTCTTCACCCTCAGTGTGAATGTGACAAAAATCTTGAATTTGTTTGTTGAAGTTATTCTTTTAAATATGTAGTTCAAAGATGTATGTAAGAGATAGTACTTTCCGGTTGAAATTGCAGGATAACATTTATTTGAATCTGTTCTTACTATCAAATGCAATTGTTTGTGCAGGCTGCAAAGATTGTTAAACAAGTTTACTCAGTTCTTCCTGTCTATGATATGATAGTCCCTGCTCTTCTTAGCAATGGTGTGTGGAATCTTGCAAAAACATGCAGCTTTACACTAGGCATTCCTGTCGGACCTATGCTAGCAAAACCAACTAAAGGGGTGTCGGAAATTACAAATAAATTTCATAATATGGAATTCACATGCGAGTATAAATATGATGGTGAACGTGCCCAGGTATGGTCCTGAGATATGCTTCTAGTTTCTTTTCACATTTGCCAGGGTTATATCTGTGGCCTAAATTTTCTCATTTCATGCAGATACATTATATGGAAGATGGTTCTGTTCAGATATATAGTAGAAATGCTGAACGTAACACTGGAAAATTTCCTGATGTTGTTCTAACTGTCTCAAGGTACAGTCCTAGCCTTATCAGGGCTTACTTTCTGTTATGATTGTGGATCCCTTTTTGGACTTTTGTCGCTTGGTTGAAGGGAAAAGTAGAATATTTAAAGAAGTGAAAAGAAAATGTTATACAGAGCTCTTAGTCCTTTGTTTAGACACAAGAGAGATTAATGAGTGGCTTTATTAGCATCAGGTTTCTTCATAAAGTGCATATTATGTTAGTAATTTTGTCCAATTTATCATTCAGGATAGTTATAAATATTGATTCTGGTTAAAAAAGTCAATATATTACAATTTGGGGATTAATAGTTGATATACCACTTGTTTTTAAGTGGAAAAAAAGAATGAAAAGCAAATGTATATGAAGGGCTGATTTGT
Organism: Cardiospermum halicacabum; assembly: GCA_031304145.1. Classification (NCBI taxonomy): domain Eukaryota; kingdom Viridiplantae; phylum Streptophyta; class Magnoliopsida; order Sapindales; family Sapindaceae; genus Cardiospermum; species Cardiospermum halicacabum. The sequence continues at coordinate 7,011,560 of CM062390.1, read as the reverse complement.
GAATCTTTGAACCTTGAGGGATATGTATTTGCTCTATAGAAAGTCTGGACATGGGCTGTATGGTTGCCCTTTATCTGTTTAAACTGTGTCAACTTTGTTAACACTCAAGTTTACTATCTATTTGCAGGTTGAAAAAGCCATCTGTCAAATCATTTGTTCTGGATTGCGAACTTGTTGGTTATGATAGAGAAAAACAGAAAATTTTACCCTTCCAGGTATTCTATTTCTGAACAAGCCTTACCATCGTGATACAAAGTAGTTGTTTGGGGGTATTTATTCCATGGATATACATTCTTTTGAAGCTTACCCATGGTATTCCTTCAAACTGTAATTTGGTTGTTCATTGTTAATATTCACTTAGTTGAAATTCTAACCACCCCTTTGGTGCGTACAGTCTACTACTATTCCACTTTCAAAGTAGTTTGAAGCTAATCATAGCAGTTTCATTTCCTAACTTACTGACTTATGGATATAAGAGAGTTTAATTTTCAAAGTAGTTTGAAGCTAACCATAGCTGCTTCATTCCCTTAATCGTAGGAGCTTCACTCCTAATTTACTGACTTATGGATTATATAAGGGAGTTTAATTCCGTAAGTAGTTTGAAGCTAATCATAGCTGCTTCATTCCCTAACTCACTGACTAATGCAATATATAAGTGACATCATATTGCTTGACATGGTGATTTGACAATAACGTCACAATCGATCTTTTAATTATCTCTAGCTATGTGATAAGATAACTTTTGAAAATGCTAGGAGTTGCTTGATTTGCGACCCATACTCTGGCTACATAAGTACTTGCTGTAAATCAGAAAAATATCCAGAAGTGAGAGATGAGGAGAGGAAGAAAGAGAAAATTGGGAAAGAGAACAAAGAGGAAGATGAAGAAAAGATAGAATCTAGATGTTCTTGTTTCAGTAGAAAAAGAAAGTGTAAACCTTAAATATTATCAATACCCTTTTTGTGTCCTTTACTACAGCTGAAAGTGCAATCTTATATCAGAGAGGAAAAGGCAAATGCCTGTTTCTTGAACCATAATGAGAAATCAGATTTGCATTTTTATTTTTCCTCAGAGTGTATTTTATTATTATTGAGATGGTTACATCTTGACATAGTGCATTTTTGTGACAGATTCTTAGTACACGAGCTCGCAAAAATGTTTCTGTTAGTGACATCAAGGTTGATGTGTGCATATATGCTTTTGACATTTTGTATCTCAATGGTGAACCACTCTTTCAAGAACAACTGAAAGTTCGTAGAGAGGTATGTTTTCTTTGTCAGACCTTTGGCTCAAGTTTTTTCTCACAATTTACTTGTTTTAAAGACGAATATTACTTGCAAGTGTCATTTTTACCCTTTTTTATGACTTGTTTGTTACAGTTTCTTCATGATTAATGAATGACATAATGTTTATTTTTATGCCGAAACTGCTGATTGTTTTCTATTGCTGTATCTAGCAAAGTGATGGTACTTTGTCATCTGAGATCGTATTCAGCTTGCTATTACTTGCCTATCAACTCTCCATTCTGATGATGTAAAAATTTTATTTTTGTTTAATGGTACTTGTGGAAAGATTTATTTTGCTAGATATTGGTGTTATGGTTGTGCTATAGATGGAAATAAAAGTATTTAGTTTTTAGTAGTACTATTGGTGAATAATTGATTTTCTAATGAGAAGTGGGATAAACCAGTAACGGTGTACAGTCTTAGGCTGTTTTTTTTTTTTTTTTTTTTTTTAAAATTTATTTTAATATTGATTCTCCTGTTTGAGATTTGTCATGTTTTTATTAGGGAGATAAGTATTCATTATTCATTCAGGTTTATAAATCATCTGGTGTACAATTTGTGTTGTCAGATGGCTTGTTTTTTAATTTTTTAAGTTTTATGTTTTTAATCATCTGGTGTACAATTTGTGTACAATTTGAGTAGGGGCAAGTGCAAGTGTTTTTTCCATTTTTTTTTTTTGCTGTCTCCTGATTGATTTCTCCCCTACTCTTTTGTTTTCCACTGAAATGCATGTGATGGAACCAATTTTTGGCTCTGACTCCTTGCAGAAACTGTACGCTTCCTTTGAGGAAGAACATGGGTTTTTCCAGTTTGCAACAACTCTGACATCAAATGATCTTGATGAAATACAAAAGTTTTTGGATGCCGCTGTTGATGGAAGGTATTATTCATCCATGCCTTTTGTTTTATTTAATTAAAAAGATACAAATCCTCTTGTTGTTTTACTTATCAGTGGTATTTAGATGGGTGATGCTAATCTAGCTCACCATGGGATATAACCTTTATGTTAATGCTTTCCTCTTTGTGGTTTAAATTCTGTAGTGTACACTTTCATAATGAGATAATTCACCCTCATTTATTTATTTTGAAAAACATTGCTATAGGATTGAACCCTTTTTCTTTTGGCAGTTGTGAGGGTTTGATTATCAAAACGTTGGATCGAGATGCTACATACGAACCTTCCAAGCGGTCACTAAACTGGCTTAAACTTAAAAAAGATTACATTGACAAGTAAGGTGCAAGGACCATAGTTAAGCAGAAATTTCATTTGTAGAACTTTTACTTAATTTTTATTTTCTCTTTTCTGTAGCATTGGAGACTCACTAGATTTAGTACCAATTGCTGCCTTTCATGGGCGTGGGAAACGAACCGGTTAGTTCTCTCAAATTATTCGATAAACATACATGTCTAGGTGTGCCTTTCCATAGTGTTGCTGGGTTGAATTATGTTGTTGCTATGGAGAAGAGAAAAAGAAATTGACGGCCCTCGGATCTTCTATTAAATTGCCACAATTATCAGTATGTCGATTAATGCCAAACTTGATTTATGCTGATGATATGTTGTTCCTTATTAGGTGTATATGGTGCCTTTTTATTGGCATGTTATGACGTCAATAATGAGGAATTCCAGAGTATTTGTAAGATAGGTGAGAAAAGTTTGTCATTAGTAATGTTCAGTAGCTGTAATTTCTTTGCCAGTTGATCTATCTTATGGCTCCATTATGTTCTCTCAACCTCCAATCTCTTTCTGTCTATTATCTCACTTGGATTTGTGGGTTAGGCACTGGATTTTCTGAAGCAATGCTTGAAGAACGTTCTACCAGTCTCAGATCTAAAGTGATTCCTACACCAAAGGTGTCTGTTTCTTGTTCTCATACTCTTATTTTTCTTGATCGTACTGTGCTTATTATGTCGTCCATGTCCTTTGCAGTCATACTTCCGGTGTGGAGAAATCAACCCTGATGTATGGTTTGAGCCCACTGAGGTAAACTTGACATCTTGTCTGTTGTAATTTTCTCCATTCACTTCCATGTTGCATTATTGATCCTCATGATGAAAATATTGAGGTTTTCTTGGTTTCTTACAAGTTACAACCCTGTAGCCAGGTCCTGAATTGCAGTTTTTGAAAAACTTAACAATGTCTTCTTTCTCCGGCCTCAGGCTCACCATATTACTCCCTAAAATGTTGGCTCCAAACCTACAAACTCTCACCCCTTATTTATATTCACCAATATCCAGCTAGCAACCTGCAAAGCAGAAATGTTTCGTCTCAATATGGCAATATGAACTACCCACAAACTTCTTAGCCTAACTGCATTTGATAGATTTTCCTTCTGCCCTTTCCATTTTCTCTGTATTAGACGTTAGGAAATATCAGGTCTAACAACAAATTGATTATTTAGAAAATAAGAGAGAAGTTCTAAATGAGAATACATTTGGTTAGGGTTTACTTGAAAAAGTGTATAGATAGTTTGAATGAATGAACCTAAAAATATTTGTGTTGTTTTGTGAGAGAAATATGCTTGCATTTTCCTAATCTATCAAGAGTCCAGATAGTTATTAAAGTGAACAATGCCAAACTAGTTATTTGATTGGTTATCCTCAGCTAGGTAGACATGTGAAGGCTAATGTATGTGAAATTGGTGCATATTTTTAACAGTTTGTCTTTTACAGGTTTGGGAGGTCAAAGCAGCGGACCTGACTATTAGCCCGGTACATCGTGCAGCAGTTGGCATTGTAGATCCTGATAAGGTTAGACAAACACTATAACCCTTTCAATTCATTTTACCTTTTCTAGTAGCTTGTTTTAATCTTAGTCTTGGGTTTTCTACTTTTCTTATATAAAAAATAAATGGGCTGACCAACTTATGCGTTGATCTTTTTGTAATGGCTGTCTCACTATATTTTTACCTATCTATCACTGGATCATGAAGGATGAATCTTTGAAGAAGTATAAGGAAACAAATAAGAAGACTAAAGTTATTAGTAATGCTTGATCAAGATACTTAGATGAGGTTTTTAGTGCTAGGAACTAGGGAAGGAGAGAATGTTATCTCTAAACTCTCTATGATTAGAGAAAGAAAGTGTAGAGACCTAAGCCACGTTAGATGTATGAAGTACGGGAATGTCACAAGAGTGCTTTGTGATGCTGATGCCAATTAAATTAAAAGGGAAATTTTACTGTGCTGAAATCCCTCTGTTATATGGTAGTGAGTGATGAACGGCTAAAAAGACAACATTTACACAGATTAAGTAGGGTGGAGATGCGTTTGTTGAGATGAATGAGTGGTCATACAAAGATTGATCGTATTCGAAATGAAAAGATTCATGAGAAGGTGGATGTAGTTCCAAATGAGAAGGTACATGAAGAACGTCTGAGATGGTATGAGCATTTTGAGCGTAGACTTTTTGGGCATACTTAATAAACCTCTTTCGAGGCACCAGTGTAGGCAGGAGAGGATATTCAAGGTACCTAACACTTGGAGAGAGAGGTAGACCAAAATTGCATGGTAGATATAGTGAAACATGATTTTCAGGATTTATATTGTGAAAATATCTATATAGAAACAGGGGTAGAGGGGTAGAGTGGAAGCTGAGAATTCATATACTCAACCACAATTGAATTGAATTGGGAGTAAGGCTTTTGTTGTATCACTTGATCATGACTCCCTATTTAAGCCATTGATAAGTCTATCACACATGCTAGAATGGTTTTTTCTGTGACGAATGAAGGTAGATATTAAATTTTAAACTCTATCAAATAGATCGGTGTTGGTTTGCAGAGGCTTTATTTGTAAATCAATAAAAGTGAATGCCAACAATCTAAACATTTTGTTTGGATTGAATCCAAGACATGCGAGATGTAGTGAAGTGCTGGGGTTGGTTGAAGTTGCTCTGATTCTTTATAGCATGCATGTCTTTAATTGTTTTTTCCTTCATTTTAAATTGACTATTGAAAATTTCAACATCATGTCACTAAATTTGTTGTTTATTAGGGCATATCTCTACGGTTTCCTCGTCTAATGCGTGTTCGGGAAGACAAGACCCCAGAGCAAGCATCGTCTTCTGAGCAGGTGAAAAACTATATGAAATGCGGGAGTGGTAGAAGTTCAAACATTTATAAATGGTTTTTTATGTTTGACAATTTTCAGCTTACCCTTTTCCTGCCACTTTTCAGGTTGCTGAGATGTACAGTGCTCAGAAACATAATCACTCAAACAATCAAGATGACAATGGAGATGAATGAGGAGTACATTTAACCCTTCCTCAGAGATTTTTCTTGCAAAGTATCTCTCACAGTTGATACAAATAGATGTAAGTAGAGATTTACCTAAAACTTTTTCTTAGAACAAAAAACCAAAGTGATCTATTCACCACTATTAAACTTGAGAGGCATTGCAGATGAATATTGTTAATGTTTGTTGTTTCTGTGCAAAAATTTTCATACTATTAAGCTGATAAATAGTTAAGTTCAAGCTAGTGAAGAATGAAGAATCCAATTTAGACTGTACTTGTCTGGTTATCTTTTGTGGACTACAAATAAGAATATGCATGCAATAGTTCTATATGGTTACTTATAAATTATGTTGTATTTAACAGTAGCTAGGTACTCAAATTTTCCACACCAAGCATGTTCTGCTATGGTGATCTTGAAGCACAGAACATGTTTAGTGGTCCAAATTGTTGTCAAATAATGACTTCTTTCTTGAACAGTTGCGTGTTTAGAGCAAATTAGCAAAAGAAACTTCTAGTTGGCAAAGCTGGAATAGAGCGATGGCTGTATAGGCATATAGAGTAGAGTTATAGGATTAGAAAGCTGGTCAAGCTGGACTGAGTCTCAGTCTCAGTCTCAGTCTCAGTCTCAGTCAGGGCACTTAAAATCTGAGAGTGAAAGGACAGCAAGTAGTCTGAGGTGAGCGTGACTGTGAAAGGAAGCATTTGGGTAGAGTAGTCTTATCTTTTGGTGTTTTGGGTCAAATGTTAACATGTTATTTTCCTAATAAGCCTCCCTACCTCTGCCGTGTAGACCAAGTCATAGCAGGGTTTTTCAGTTATGAGCCTAACCTTTTATTTATTATCTGGATCTATGAATGATATCTATAGAATGTTGAGAAGACGTGCTGCATTCAGTTTTAATCATTGAGTTTTTTGAATTATGATACTCTGTATATTGAAAGTATTCTTTCTGGGTTGAATCAGTCTTCTGTTGATTACTTTTACTTGTTGGATTTATATAATATTGTACTGGTGTTTTCAATATTGATTAGGTTTTGAATTAATTGTTTAGGTTATGAAACAAGGACACTGTATGATATAGATATGACACTCCCGTGGGTCTTCAATATAAACCATTTGTTTCCGATTAGGAGAAACATAGCAAACAAGATTATGTCTTAAAATTTGTTCTCACCATCTGTTTAGACATTCTAAAACATTTCGTCCAAATAAAATTGGTATTTTGTGCTTGGGAGGATGAGCAATCCATACCTCTCTGATGCTTCTTTATTTTGTGCTCATCTTTGTTAGTTAATTTCTCTTTTATTTATTTTAAAATATAGAAATATAATTGGTTCATTTTCATAAAAGAAAAATTCAAAAAGGTATGTAAAATTAGTCATTTTCCTGTAGATATTTCTTATATATACTGTCTTTAAAAGGTACAAAGTTAGGTCGACAACCTTGTAAATAATTCGACATACTTTATATTTTTAACAATAATTTGTGAGTGAAGAATAAAGCTAATATTACCCCACCTGGAATTAATAAAACCCCTGCAAATATTATTATTTAAGAAAATAAAATAAAAGGTGGAATTCACAGAAGCTCACGTGTTGTCTGTACACACAACACGAGTCGAGTCTCCTTCAATGTGAATGTCAAGACTCGTTAATGAAAATGACAGCTGAAATTGCACATTCACAAGCTCAAATAGTCTTTTCTGAGGAATACTATAACATCACATAAGACATAGAAACTAATTTCTTCTCCTGTTTTTAATAAAAATATCTCTGGAAAAAAAAAATGTAATAATTATACTCTCAGGTCAGGTGTATGGGCCTGGGCAACTTCTATTGACTGACATGAACAGGTAAATGGCTCTTAAAAAAGGACTAAAATCATGTAATCTGATAGGCTTAGACTGTCTCAGTTGCTATGAGATTCAAAGCTAATCTACTGGGGTCAATTAACTCTACTGAATTGTATGATGGAGGTATATTTTAACCAACAAAACATTCCAGCAAAGACAACAGATGCTTATAGAGCATTGTGCACCATCAAGATCTATCATTCCAGTGGTTCAACATAAGAATAACAATGGGTTTAAAGTATTAAGTAGTCATAATTAAATTGGTTCAAAACAATGATAGAGAGAGATTAACAGTAGATCCTGATTCTGATTTGTGGGACACACATGAGCAGACAAGTAGGGCTCTAAGACCTTGTGGTTGTTGGCCTTACCTCCAAACCCAACAACTCCTCAACCATCTTTACTAAAATCTTCATTTTCAATTCACTCAACCAAACCAGACAGACCACACTCTCACACAAACATCACTCACTTCACTCCACTTCACTTAAAACTAAACTAAACTAAACTAGTCTCTTCTGTAATAAGTTACATTGTTACATTCATTACAAGCCACTTCTCCCATGTGAAGGGAACAAAATAATAGACAAATATTCTGACTTCACAATAGCACAATTGACTTCTGTTTGGTCTGCTCCAATCAGTTGAATTAAAACCAACCAAGATAGAAAAAAAAAGACCTCTGTACATATGAAAAAGAAGGAAGCTAGATCAGTGACATAAATGACCTTAATAAGAAAAAGTCATTTGCACCCACATCAGTAAATCTATATATCTTATCAAATAAGAAATCAGTTCTGGACTAATCAATGAAGAATGAGCCTTTGGTACTTTGTCTCTGTAGGAGACTCTGAACCATCTGAGAGGAGTCTTTTTCTGTTGACTTTAGCACAATTGTTAAGAATGTTGTTGTTGTTGTTGCAGAAGGAGGAGTCTTGAACTTGTGGTTGTGGTGGTGATGGTGAAGGTATGGTAACTGGTGGGATCTCAAAGGAGTCAAGTGGTGGTGGAGGATGTCTCCATTGAGGTAAAGGTCCTGCTAAAAGCAAAGTCTGCAGAAGTGGTCCTGCTTTCATTACTGCCTGTAAAAGCTTTCCTTTTTCAGGTAATGGTTTCTCAGGCAAAACCTCTGGTTGCTGCTGCTGCTGTGTCTGTGGTAGTTGAGGTGATGAAACTATGCTTTCTTCACAATCTGATGATGAGAATCCATTGTTTGAGTCAATTCCTTTTCTGGGTTCATCTTCAATGCTTGAAATCCCAGACAGAGGCCCTACTTGATGTTGCTGAACCACAATTTCTTGCTGTTGAAGCAAAATCTTTTCATAAAGAAGCCTCTGACACTTCTCCTGCGCAGCATTTCTCTCACTGATAACCTTACTCAACAGATCTTTGAGATGAACCAATTGATCATCTCTCTTCCTCACCTCATCCTGAGCAATCAATTTCGTCTGCTCTAACTCCCATGTTGTGTACACAAGCGAATTCTTCAGCTCCTCCATACTCTAAAGCACAAAACAATTCTCAGACCACAACACAACAATCAAACACTGAACAGAACACAAATGTAACAATCAAATACCTTTCCCTGGAAGTAATAAGCCAAGTTAAGAAGTGAATTTCTCTGATCTTCCATATCCAACAAAAAAAGAGAGAAGAGAGAGATAAAAGGAGAAGCTTATGAGAAGGAGAGTGAGAGGTAGGTCTTATAAGCAGTACAAGTTGTTGCCTTGTGCTACTGTTATCTTTAATGTGGTTCTCTCTCACTATTGCTTTTTTCTTTTCAATTTAATTTTAATTTTAATAAGGAGGAAGAAAAGGCCAAAAGGCCTAACAAGGACAATTCCATATAGAATACAATCCTCCTACTGCAACTAGTCTTAATAGTGCTATGTATATACATTTATCTCTCCATTTTTATTTTTTGTAGAGTCTTCTCTATGTCGCTATTCCCTTATATTCATTCTTCCCCGTTAAAAGTGGGATACTCATATTACAACAATCACCCCCACTTCTTTTCTTAATTACATTTTTATCTATTCTATTCCATCTATTACATTTTACCTCTATGTGATAAAAGCTTAATTACTGTCTAATATATCAATTTCAGATATATTTATTCAAATAGGGTGTTTATATTTTTCTATAATGATCACCTTGACAAGCATATGTTAATTTTCTTGGTGGTGCTTTGAAATTTATTAGCCCCATAATTTGGCAGGTTATAGACGGCAAAAAGAGTGGAAATTGTTTTGGAAGACTATGGTGTATCTGTTGTTTAAATTATCTCTTTTCGTCAATGAAATAATTGAGGAAAAGAAGATATTTGTTATAATAATATGTTAGGTTAATTTGGTGCTCTTTACTTTTTACTATCCAATCTATTTGTAGCAGCATATGCATTCGTATGTACTTGCGCCTCCAATAGTGTCAATAGTGTCTATGAATCTTATACCGACTGAAATTCATATACCTAATACTATAATATAATATATATATATATATATAATTTTTTTATAAGACATTTTCATCAAACTTCAGTTTTGATTTATTATATGTTTAAAAATTAATAAAACTAAATGCATAAAAAATTAATTTTTGGAAGAAAATTGATAATCGGGTCGGTCCAGATTTCAATAAAATAAAATCAAAATCAAATTATTTAATTTTATCTTGTGGATTTAAATAAAATGAAATCAAAATCAAATTATTTAATTTTATCATGTTTAGTATCAGGTCGATCTAAATAAATCGATAAAATCGATTTTGGTTATTATCGAATCAGTCCAATTTCATTCGATTTAAATTTTTTATTGAATTTAATATTTTGATTATGTTTTATTTAGGATTAAATGGGTGTTTTAAATTAAAAATATCATCATATATATACAATTCAATTTACATGATATTATTATTACATTATACCGGTAATATTGATATTATATCATGTAATATTCATTTAAAATTAATTTATCACACAAATTTATTTAAAAATTATTTTTTATCTATTTTAAAATAAATATTAATAACTTGATTAGAATATTTAATTATAAATATATTAGAATACAATATTTAAAAGCAATACAACATACATTTATATATATTTGGACGATAATAAAAATAATAGTACCACAGTACAAAAAGCATTTTTTGTTTTTTTTACTACAAATTGTTAATTTTAGGATTTTTTTAATTGAATATTAAGAATTTTATTATTATTATTAGTTGAAATTAGTTTTTTTAGGTTGGGTCAATTTTGGAAAGATGAAACCCAACCGAATCGAATGATACGACTTTCTACTTAATAAAATTAAACCGACCTAAATAAATTAAATAATCGACTAGCTTGGTCTGGTTCGATTCGAATCGGTCCGATTTGGTTAAAAATAGAAAATCAACCTGACTAGTTGCAAGTATCAAGGTTTCAAATTAATTACATTCTTACGATGTTAGAGTTTGTGGTTGAAATATATGATTCTTAAGGATTCTATGTAATAGTTGGAGAACTTTTCTTTTTTTTTTTTTCTTAAATTTAATTTATCTAATACATTGACAAATTATATTCAAATGAGGGAAGAGATTGATATTCTAACCCAAAATTTAGATCGATAATAGAATTTGATTTTACGGTAAAAAGTTTTAATTTACTTTACCTACTTGCATTTATTCAAGAGGGTCAAATGTGAGGATTTAGTGGAGATGATCCTGCGATTGTTGATATGTAGAAAGATAAGAAGGGCATATTAATTTCTATCTCATTAAGTTTGGGACAATTTAAACTCTTATGAAAATGATTGTTGATATGTAGAAAGATAAGAAGGGCATATTAATTTCTATCTCATTAAGTTTGGGACAATTTAAACTCTTATGAAAATGATATATTTTTTATTTTTAATCGTTGGCTTAAATATAAAAATTGGTAATTTAAATTGTAATTAATATTTACAAAAATGAAGTGTTTGACAATTTCTACTGATCCTTAAACGTTGAATAGCATTTTCTAAATATTGTTAGGGATATTTCTCTATAAGGGCACCTTACTTTTAGCCAAAGAGTATTTACTACATGCTGCAAAAAGATAAGGACTCCATAATCGTCATTGAACCTTTTGGGCTTTTTTGGATTGGACTTTGACTTGGTTCATTTACTCACCTTCAGAGTGGTTAAGGTGCCATAGTAGTAAATGATGATCTTCACAACCGTCATAATTTTTATTATTCTTTTGGTGTTATTACACATAACGGGTTCTTTTCAATCTTTTCACCTATGTCTTATAACCAACTCCTTAACAATATGAAGAACTTAACTGACCCACTTCCCATACAAGTGGAATCCAATCTTGATCCTTAGTCAATCCGTTAAATTAACGGCTTATAATTGTTCATTGGACGCTTGCTATAGATAAGGTTATTTATCAACAAATAATCGGTCTAAACTCTACACCTAATGCACCCAAGCACTTCTATCTATTCCCTAAATTCTCTCCTTAAAATCTTAAACTGATTTAAGTGTCAGAGAGTTATGCGGCAGACACCATATCAAATCCCTCCGACCTCAGTTTTCTTCTTTTGCAAGTAGGGATGACAATATGATCCGTTATCCGTAGATACCGTACTGTATCGTAATAAAAATATTCGTATTCGTATCCGGAAAAAATTAATCCGTTATTGTATCCAAATATAAATTTACTGTAACCGTAATGGATATGGTACAGATATGGATATAACAGTTTACCGTCTGTATCCATACCGTATCCGTACCGCAAAAATTATACAATAAATACATAATATAAATATTTATTTATTTTATTAATAAGAAAATAAAAGACTTCATTATTAGTCAAATTTAATTTAATTATTAATTACTTAATTATTTTAATATGTAAGTATGAAGAATATTTTATTTAAAATATTATTTTGAGTCTAATATTTTATGTTTTGTTTATCTATTTTAAAAATATTTTCTCAAAAGTTACAAATAATTATATATTTTATATTATAACTTTAATAGAAGATTTAATCTCTTGGAAATTATAATAGGTTATGTATTATTTTATAAAATTAAAAAATAAAAATAATTTAAAAAAATTCATGAATACGGACACGGATATAATAGTGTATTTTTTAAAAAAATTACAATATACAAATATGGTAACAAATTTTATACCGTACTGAGCGGATATAGTGTGGATCTTTTATATTTAAAATTTTAAAGTTGCCATTGACCAATTATATTTCATACATGTAAATTGCTCGCTCACATGGAACCTCTTCTTCTCCAACCAATTCGCAATGTGATTGCCTTTCATCCTTTGATCACACTTACATCATTTGAACACGTGTTCTTTAAAAGTTAAATTAAAACTATTAAAAAAAAAAAAAAAAACCACCATAACTAATTTGTTACTATTACTAGAATTATTAGCATTAAATATAATTTTAAACAATATTAAATTATTATTTAATTAATTTAAATTGGATAATCTTGAAAATTCAACATTAAAAATGTATATGATATTTTTTTATTTTTAAAAAATATAAATGAAATTTTCCCTCATATCAAAGTAAATTTAAGAGTTTGTACATTAGGTACAATTGTTTAACTCTTTCTTGGAAAATCGAGAGAACTTTATTTACTAGATTAAATAAATAAAAATTTTTTTATAAAAAAGATCTAAATGAATAATCTAGAGGTGGCGGTGTTGGGTCTCCGAGCTTTTTTCAAAATTTCAATTTGTTTGTATTCTCTAATAATTAGTTACTTTTAATCTGTTTTTATTCGGCTGATTAATGTTAGTATTCTAATACGCCAATTAGTCATTGAAATTTGTATGAATAAGTTAAAATGATTAAGTAAAAAGTTTGGTATTTTTGGAGCTATTATTCTTATTTTTCTTTTGTAACGTTTAAGTGGTGGAAAATTCTTCATTTACAGATAAACAAGTCACTTTTTTTTTTATTTTTATGTGCAACGGTTGTGAACAAATTGGTTTGGTTCTTCAAAATCAAACACCCATGTTCATAATATATGTTGAAACCAAGTCAACCATAGTGTATTTATCAAAATTTAAACCATGAAAACATTACATTATTATAAGTGGATGGTTTAGAATATAGTAGCAATAGATTACCTCAAATAGTAGTTGTAGTAGAAGCATGTTTAATTTGAAAAACCATAGGATACCATACCATGAGATTGTTGACTATTGGGAATGTTTTCATGTGATTGGTCAGAAAAAAGGAGCTGGTCACCAAACTTTCCCTCCATACAGAGACTTTCTTTTTCAATTTCATTCTTGTTTATTGTTTTTTAAGTTGAAGTTTTTGGTTGATGCCATTGGATATTTCATAATCAATTTGTTAAGTGATGGGGAGACTTGTTGCTCCCATTTTTCGTACCCTTAACATGTAATTTACGTTGGAATAATTTGAGAACCCCACTATTCAATTGAAAGCTACTCCTATTCCTATATAAATATCTTCCAACACCTTTTGCTATTTTATTCAAAACTATATCTAACAAAGTAATTCTCATATAACCAACCACAATATAAAATCACTTCCATGATAACCAGGATGCCAAATAACTTCCGTTGAACATGTAATCACCATGTTAAATAACTTATGTGTAACCGGTATACAAGTTCCATCAATCAGTATAGTACCACCAAAAAAGCTACTAATGGTTAAGAGCAATGTGAACAGATGCTCTATTACTTTGATAATATTTCTCAAATACTAATTATGTGCCTTTTAGGCCACATGCTTAACTGGTGTAAAAACCTGAGTCGAGGTTACAAATGGCGTGCCTTTCAGACCATGCACATAACTTATCAAGCCCCAAAAGCACCAAAAGTTTGTAATTTATGCAATATGTAATAAAACTTTATTAGAGAGGATATTTGCCCACAAAACTATTTAAAAATATGTCTATTAGTAATTAAAATAAAATTAGATATGATATTTACAATAAAAAAAAAGTGTATGAAGTTTCCAAAAGAAAAGAAGAAGATAATTTTGGATATAAAATATGTAATAATATATATATTATAAATAAGTGTAAATTCAAGTATAAGTATAAAATAAAAATAATTATTATTTTATTAATAATATTACATATTAAATAAAATATGAATAAAAATATTGTAAATTAATTTTTTAAGAAAAAAAATAAAAAATTTTAATTGAACACTTTAATTCTATAAAATTTTATTTTTTTAAAATAGATTATTTTGACATTTAGTGTCGAGAATAACTAGAGCATGTTAAAATCGTGTTTACTGAATTTCTAATGAAAAAATAAAATTTAGATCAAACTTCAAAAAACGAAAATTTAAATAATAGATTGATATTGTATTCTATTTTTCAATCAAGTATTTTATTTTGGATTAAAATGTTAACAAATATATGATCATTGACTTCAAATGTCAGACACATATCCCTTTTCACCCTATTTAATTTTAATGATTAAACCATCCATTAGAATATATACCGAATCTCTTATCCGTTGACATTGCAGTTAAAAATCTCTAAGTGTGAAATGTATATCAAATTTAACCAATGGATGAGAATTTAATAATTATGGTGGTCATAATAATAATGATAATAGAACATGGCATGATACTAATAATTACCATCATTATATCTTAATATATAAATAATTAAAAGACCATTTCAGGTGCATACACAAAACACACTGTAGTATATATATAGCAACCCACTAGACTAGAATGAAAAGGCAAAATTTTATATTTTTACATGTAAAGGAGCAGACAACAAATATCATAATAGGATCTGGCTTTTACCAACACAAAACTGTTGATTTAAATTTGTATAAATAAAAGAACTTTAATTAAGGTCCCACATTATCGTATTAATCTTTGTTGTTGCGGCTGCTTGGTATCATCAGGTTGGCTACATACACAACATGCAACTCATTACACACTCTTCCTTCGAACTAAAGGATATTTCATGTTATGGAATCTTTAAGATTTTAACTTGCTAGAGTGTGGTAGATTAGTTTAGTCTTTACCGTTCAAATTTCGAATTCACATGAAATGAATATAAAAAAATATGGATAATTAATATATATATATATATATATATATAAAAGTTTTCTTTTTAACTTTTCTAGTTTTATAATTAATATGGAGTGGGAAAGTAATTTAGGATCTTCGGGGTTAACGAGGACTTTAGTGACTCATGAATCAAGAGCGGTAAGTTTGACATTTCAAGTTCTGATGAATCGAGTTCAAGGCCAAGGTGGTTTCGGCCGTAAATTATTTCAGTCGAAAAAAGACGCCTACGAGACTCAATTCCTTTGACCAAACACCGACAGAGTCTCAAGCAGTGGTTTCGGCCGTAAATTATTTCAGTCGAAAAAAGACGTCTACGAGACTCAAGTGACCAAACACCGACAGAGTCTCAAGCAGCTTTCGACCGAGAATGCTTCGAGCCAAGTAGATAGGGAAAGTCAGTTCTAGAAAGAGTAGGAGACTTAATCCTTATAAGACAGTATTCTTAGGTCCTCGGAGTTGATTAGAGATGGATCCGAAAATCTTCCAAAAAAAAACATATTTCATTTATATTCTTTAAAGTATTTTCCAAATCTAGTTTTATAATTTGGTTGGTGTGGTTTTAAACCACAAGTCTAACAAAAAATCTTAAAATTTTTAAAAAGAAATTTTAGATTTGGGTGGAATTTCAGAAGACAAGTCCAACAATGTTAACTGACTTGGTGATTTGTGATTGGATAGAGCAGAAATAATAAAGAAAAAAAAAAATCAAATTTCAACTATTTTTAATTTTATAGAATATTTTTCGTTCCATCATTAATCGTTAAAAAACCATTACTATCATGATCGTGTCTTCTTCATTCTAAATATTTTAACAGATAAATTGAAAAAAAAAAATAGTATGGTTTTTCTTTTAATCCAAAATGCGGTTTTTCTAATTAACCTAAAACATAATAAAAAAATATTTTAATTTTTAAAAAATTGTCTATATATCATATGGATTTAAATTGTCACGTTGACTCACCACCACTTTTACTATATATGTATTAAAGAGGGGTGTTATTTGGAGGGAAGCTTTACTTGCAATTGAAGTAAATGAAACATGCAAGACATATCATATCCAATCGTGAGAATGGGTTTCTCCACTAATGTTGGAAATGTGGGTGCCATGGTCGGCCAATTTCATCGAGCTGTGATTTTCATTATACCATTTACGGTGCCAACAAACCAGCTTGTGGAAGCATTTCTTATCATGATGGTTTTGAGTATGAGTAGTGTACTCAAGAAACTTAACGGTTTTTTCAAAAGAAAACAAACTAACCAATCTCTTTTGTGACAGTTGAGGGTATAATTTATTCCTTTTTGACTCTCTCACTTTTTACTGCAACTAGGTATAATATAATTCCTTCTTTTTTAAGCTTTGGTTTCTCTACTTAAAATAACAAAATAAGCTCTAATTAATCACACCTACATGACAGCTATGTAAGATTTAAACAACTACGACTACATATCTACAAGCTCGATACTGATCAAATCAAACGGATTAATTTCAAATCAAAGGATTTATAAACATAAATGAATCCGACATAATTACAAAAATACATCAAATCAAACAATAGAACATATATTAGTACATAGTAACAACATACATGCCCTATCTATATAGTGTTGAGGTTCGAGGCTCTATAAAAATAAAAAGTGGTCTCAACAACGGCTAAAGCTGTCGGGAAAGTTATAAAAATCATGGATGACAACTTTAGAGGAACCGTGTGGGACCCCTCAAGATAAATTAATTAAATAAAAATATGTGTCTTTAGGTGGGTCGTCAATGTCAAATTCAATCTCTCAAATCAAATCATATAATATAATGTTGTTGGAATCCCAAGCGGTCGTTACATTAAAGTTAAAGCTGCTAGTACCTTTCTTTACTTTAATGTTAATTATCTTCTTGTTACTCTAATTAACCTATTTGTTTGCTCATGTGATATTACCTATTATTGGTAAGTTTTCACTGATAGGTTAAATCTGTGAAGTTACTTTGTGATTTACTAAATTTCAATATGTGTGTAGATGTTAGGGGTTTAAGGTACAATCCAAACCTATTTATTCGCTGCAGATCAAGGATAGCTGTGGACCGCTAGCACACTGGTCGATGGTACACAACATGGCCGGAAAAACTTTAGAATGTAAAGATTGCTTGCAAAATAAAAATCGCTTCTGAATGAAATTAAATGAAATTGAAATATTTTTATTGTTATAATAGTTATTTTATATAAATTATATTTATAATTCGATTGTTATAAATTTAATTTTTATTTTTTTAAATTTATACTTTTAGTGATTATAATTTCGTATCAATATTTTAATTTATTTTAGATTAAATCTACTTAAAAAGTGAAAAGTATTTTTGAATGTTTATTATTGAAATAAATTTTTTAAACTTCTCACCATGAATGGTACTTGTTAACTAAGTAATTTATTTTAGAAATGTTATTTTTAGTTGTCTTTAATTTATTCATGAGTTTAAATTACTATTTTTATTAGAAAAGAAAATAATATTTACTCCTATTTATAATTTATACGTACACACTTTTTTTAATAGAATTGGCGGTTAAGTCAGTTATTGAAGCAATAAATTATTAGTTATTAAATTAGTTGATTGAAATAAGTGTTCGGTAAGAATAATAAATAATGAGTTGTTGACATAACTATTAGATGTAAAATAATATAAGTGAAAATGTATTTTTTTTTATTTATAATTTTTAACTTGTAATTTATTTTATTTTATTTTTATTGCTAATATTCATTTATTAAATAATTTTTTAAAATATTTTTAATTAAAAATATATAATAATATATTTATCAACTAATTGAAAATATAGTATAATATTTATTTTAAAAAACTAATTAAAACTTTCAACACATAAAAAAATAATATTAAAATTATCACCTTCCATATAAAAAGAAAATATCACGTTAAAATATAGTCGTAAAAGTAAAATTTAAATTAAAAAAATAACTCAAAAATATTTTTTAAAATAAAATATTTTATAATAGTTAAAATAAATTCGAAACTTTTTCATAATCAAATAAATCACTTAATTTATTAACCGTTAATAAATAATTACTCTCAATTACCCAAACTCTTAAATCCACATATAAAATTTAATCACTAATTAAAATAGTTAATAGATTTTGTTAGATCGATCAAATTTATTTTATTTATTTTTAATTAATATTACTCTAAATATTTATTGAGAATGCCATATCTTAAACTTAGATTGCGGTTGATCCTATGTAATTCGGGAAATAAATTATAGATATAATTGAGTTTTGGGTGCTCTAGTGTGAGCATTAGTATATAAAACTTCACATGAAAATCCTTATGAACTGGCATTAGTATATAAAACTTCACATGAAAATCCTTATGAACTGGAACCGAAATCGGAACCGCAGTGGCTGAAGTGAAGGCTTCTGCTTTTCAGTTTTTTGAATCCTAAGAATTCATTTAGGTGTTTCATCATTGCTCAAGTGCATGTGATGGTGGTGTTTCGGCGGTATTTCTGTTATGTAAACAAATGCTTAAAGAATATAATTTTTTTTAAAGGAGATTTTCAAAAAATCACCGCATGTTTGGTCCATTAGTCAAAAAATCTCATTAATTTGTTTTTGCTAAAAAAAAATTAAAAAAAAAATCTCTTTTTGTGTTTTTCCATACAGGTTACTGTTCATCCGTCAGTGATGAACGGAGAGGTATTTTCGTAATTTTATATTTTTATTTTAAAAAATAAAATTTTTAAATTTAATATTCTAAAAAAAAATTCTTTTTTTCCTTATTTTTCTTTTTCTTTTTTCCTTATTATTTTTTCTTCTATTTTTTAAATTTAAAAATTTAGAAAAAGGAAATTTTAAAATATTTAAAAATATTTTATTTTAAAAATTAAAAATAAAAAAAACTTTTTAAAAAATTGAATTTTATTTTCTTCCTTCTTTTTTAAAAAGGGAAAAAAAGAAGCGAGAAAAAAAAAAGAAAATTTTTTATAAATTTTTTTATTTTTTTAAATTTTTAAATTTTTTATAATTGTTTATAATTTTTATAAATTTTTTATAATTTTTTAAAATTAAAAATAGGAAATTACAAAAATACCCCTCGGTTACTGTTCATCACTGACGAATGAACAGTAACTTGGATGGAAAAAAAAAATTCAGAGTTTTTGGCCAAAAACGAAACAGATGAAGTTTTTTGACTAATAGACCAAACTCGCTGGGTTTTTTGAGAATCTCCATTTTTATATGTAATCATTCCCAAAATCTGAATATTTAGAACATTTAATGAATTTGGTGCTTGTTCATTTCTTAAAATTACACATATACTCTATGATTATTTTTTAATTTTTAAAAAAATTAATATTTATGTTAAGTTGGTATAATATTAAATTATGAAATAATTTACTTACGAGAAAATTTTAATTATGTACAAACTTTAGGAATCAAGCTGATATTCAAATTTTTAGCTTCATGAATGAATACGAAATACCAGAAAAAAAATCGGCTGTTGAAGTGGTGCTTTGCACAAATAAACTAATGAAGTGGTGTGATGTGATTTGATATGTTTAATTAATAGGATTGATTTTGATTTGATAAATGGACGGTCCATTTTGTCCATTAATGCTCTGCACGTGACCAGATTGCACCACGTCTCACCTTTTCTCTTCTAAGCTTATTTTCATGTTTCCTATCTTGTCTTTGTCTGTTCGGATGTTTTTAAGAATTTCACTTTCCCCTCTCATATTTAAAGTTATTCATATTTTACCTTTATTTTTAAAATAATTTCACACCTCTATTATTTTTTAATAAATTAACAAAAATTAATAAATAAAATTATTGTAAAATTTTTTTATTTCATTATTAATTTATTTAAATAATATATCAGAATAAAATTGATAAATATTTTTAAAAATCTTTTATAATAATATTCAATAAATAAATAGTATAATTAAAAATTATAACTATTCTAATATTTTATTTAAGTTTTATTAAAATATATTAATATATATTATTTAATTATATTTTTTAAAATATTTATTTTATAAAATAATATAAATATAAAAAATATTTATACTATTGATTTCATTATAAAAATGAAATTCACATATTTTCAAATTATTTGTATTGTGATTAGAATTATATATATATATATATATCTTATAACACCATTTTAATTTTTTTTTTTTAAATTTAAGTATGGATTTAGTATAATGTGATATTTAACCGATATTTTATTTATAATTTCATAAACTAACAAATCATTATCATAATCTATTCACAAAAAATTGAGTGATTCTACCATAAAAGTTAGATCTCATGCAGGATTTGTGAGGTCCATAACAAAGATTAAGAGTATTAACAAACTGGATTTGTTGGTTGTGATTTGATCATTAAAAATAATCTCAAAAATATTAATTTGATCACAGCATTTGACCCCACACGGTTTCATGCATCATCTTATTATTATATGTTTAAACAATTTAGTTAGAGAAAACAAACATCTAGATACCCCTCCCTCTCTATTGATTTTGACTTATAAGATCTACTCACATGGAACAACAATTTTGGTATCTCATCACTAGATCTTATTATTCATTGAACATTAGCTTTATTAGACCTTTTCTTTTTAATGTATTATTTTGAATTATTGTCATACTGACAAAAGGTCTACAAAGCTTATACCTAATTTAGATACTATCAATTATTAAGAATGGGACTTTGTTAAGGATGCAAGGGTTATTATAGTCACTATGAAAAATTATTAACTATCGACTTGCATTTACATGTTTGGTTTATTATGCTCCCGATTATAAATATTAGGTAGTTTACGAGTGAGAAATTTTAATCATTGAGTTAACAAAGCTTGACTCGAGGAATTATGAAAAAATGAAAAAGAAAAAAAAAATGGAATATATTTATATTTCTGGTAATGTGTTTATAACAAAGCTTAATCCATTTATATATATATATATATATATATATATAATATATATATATATATATAAATAAAGCTGGCAGTCCCACCAAGATGATTTGGCATGCTGAGGATTTAGCTTTGGGTAGAAAAATGAGCATTTTAGCTTATTTTACATTTCAAGTTCTTTCGTACATAATTATCAAATAAACAACTTCCACATCATATTTCATTCAATTAAGGTTATTTATTATTTTGTCTATTTAAAAATTATTGAATTCATTATTTTTATCAATGGCCTACTCTTCATTCATATTCAGTTTTCTTTTTTGGTATAAATATTATTCTTTTTTAAAAGAATATACTTTATATTTATTGAATACCTTTTGTTTTCTCTCCCTCTGTCTTTTAATTTTATCGTTACTCTAGGCTATTAATGTAATCTTTTATTCATTAATTTGTTTATTCTTTTGCTATTCTTTTTACCATTTCATTTTCATTTCATTTAGCTATAAATGGTCATTTTTCACACACGTATCATATTGAATCTTTCTCAAATCAAATCAGGTGGCAAATCTTTCTAAAATCAAATTAGGTGATGTTTGTTTATTTACTATATCTATATAACTAGGTAAAAGAAAACCTGCGTGTTGCGCGGGGTTTATTACTTTTTAAATAAATTAATAAATAATTATTTTATATATTTTTATATTTTAAATAAAAATGTACATCAGATTTTAATTCTAAACATAATAATAGTAATATGTAAATAATTTTATATTGAAAAATATATATTAAAATTTAATGTTATGTTTTTAGTTCAATATCGTAAAAATAATTTTTTTTAAAATTTTATCACTAGATGAGAAATTCTAAATACAATTATAATAAAGTGAAATTCAATTTCAAATTCCATTTTTTTAAAAAAAATAATAAAAAAATTCAAATCATTCAAAACCGTTGAAGTAGGATTTTATGAATTTTTTTTTATCTTTTTAATTTTTTATTTATTTTATCATTGTCATTAAACTATACATATTTATCCTTAAAATTTATTAACTTTATCATTTTTATCCTCAAATATATTAATATTTTGTCATTCTTTGTTATTATTTTGAATAAAATTCATTTTCCGCTCTTAAACTAATAAATTCATATTAGATTATTTAATTTAAATTTTAAAAAAAATATAAACAAAAATAAGATGATAGAAAATATAATTTTAGAATTGAATAAACAAAATTCATATTGAATTGAACACTAAAAATTAATTTTAAAATATATAAATGAAAAGGTAAAATTTAAATGATTTTTCTTTGTCAAATATATAATAGTTTTGGATGGATGAGTGTTGATATTGATTTTTTTATATTTAATTTTAATATCCTAAAGACATGAAACAAACTAATTTTTAAAACGAAAACTCAGAATATTTTGATTTATATAATCAATAGGACAATTTTAGCAACTCCACTTATTTTATATACATAGACTTATTTTCAAGAAAATTTATGTCATATTGATATAATACTTATTTTTTTTTTCAATTATATATATATATATATTGTTATTAGAGTTGGGGGAATTTAGTCATTTGATTGATATGCTTATTCGGTAGGTTCTACAAATTTTCTGCATATTGTATCGTTTTTATTTATCCATTTATTGTATTTTTTAATTGTTTGTAACTGGACACTTATAGTTTCTTGAGTCATCGCAATAGAGTCCTTCTCACAAGCTTGTTCGTAGCGGCTCGTTCCGAAATAACATAAAATTAAAATGGAAAACAAAAACACATTTCAATGAATTTTTTCCTTATTTCTTTTTGTTGAATCTCGGATAAACAGGAGAAACAATCCTCTTTTTCTTTAGCAATTAAAAAATTTTGTATGTGAATTACATATGATTTTTACTCCACAATTTCACCATTGTGTTTCATATTTGTGTTTATAGTTAGTATCGTGAACTTCATAGTTGTTTCAAATTGTAAACTTTTAAAAATTAAGTTAGAGGACAAAAAACCGATTTTTTCAATTTGATTATTTTATATTTGGCTAACTCATTATTAGAAGATAATTTAACCATAGAATTATACACCATTAGATAAATTATGAATTTTCGATAATTTACTTATTATAGTTAAGTGATAACCTTTCATTAGATGTAAAGCAGCCAACTCAAATGATTTTAATAAAATTATTCCTTCATTGTAATTTACTATTCAAGTTATACCATATTAATCTTATTTATTTAGTTATTACTCAAGTCAATAAATTACACAATCAAGGTGATTTATTATTTTCATATTAATTAATCATAACATTAGTTAAAATATTTTCAAATTTTTGTAACTTTCTATATTTTTTAAAATTTTCATTTTCTATCATTTACTATAAATAAATTAAAGTCAATTTTTTTCGTATTCTCTTATCAATCATTCATTTCTGCATAAATATCTCTAATTAAGTTTCAAGACAACTTAAAAGCTTCTCTATTTTCTCACATATTAAGTCTATCTCAAAACAGGGAATAAAATTTTCAAAAGTGGAGGTTTTTCAATTTATTTACTTTAAAAAAAATAAATAAACCCTTAAAAATTATCACTAAATAATAATTAAACTACCTATCAAATCAAAAATTAAAATTTACATTAAATATAAGTTTAAAAGAAAGAAGCAAATATTTTATTTCCATAAATTCTCATACTTTTCTTCACTCAAATAATTTTATTTTCAACTACTCAAAGTTTGAACTTATTAAATTAGTATACAATATTGCACATCAATATTTAATATACAAATATTAATTTATATATTAAAATGTTAAAATATAAAAACAATAATAACTATAAATAATTTTACATATAAATATTCATTAATAAAAACAAATATTTTATAGTATTACATTAACAACATTACATATTATTCAATAAAAAAAATCATAAAATGTATATATGTTCCGTTCAGAATATTTCAACTTCACTTTAGTTGCATGAATTTTTTAATGGACTGTGTTGACATATTATTTTTAAAAAATTAAAATTTATTTATTAATTATTTAAATAATAAAATTTAAATAGTAATTAAAATGTTCAAATAAAAAATCATATTAATTATGTATTTATTTTTTTAAATACAAATTTATTCTTGATTTATAACAAATAAATCAAGAAAAAACATTAAATAATTAAATGAATGTATTGATTTATTGATCTTAATTCATTTTAAATGTCATATTTCATTTCTTGATTTTTTAAAATGTATTTATTTAATGAATGGATTGATTTGTTAATGTAAAAATCATTCCATGCAAATAATGCACAAATACCAATGAGAAAAATGGATATACACATTAAATTAAAAAATAGTTTCTTTTTAAAAAAAAATTGCATTTATTTACTTGAAAAGTAAATATAGAACTTTTTTTTTTTTTGAAATTTTAATAAATCTCTCCATTCTCAAACTTGAAACCTGAAAACAAATATCAACAAAATTAATATTAGATTAGATCTCACATAATTCTACAAAATCACCTATGAGGGAAAAAAATAAAATAACAATAATAATAAATCATATATTATGGTCCGAAATTAAATTTGAAAAAAAAAATCAGAAAAAATAAGATTATTATATATTATGGTCAGAGTTAAATTTGAAAAAAAAAATAGAAAAAAAAGGGTTAGAGAACGAAAGAGAAATGGAAAAGAGAAAAAAGTTTAGGTAGATTAAATGTCAATAGAGCACTTGTGAACTTTTGACATAAATAGAAGAAAATGACATATTTGAATTTACCTTTTGCAATGGAATAAAAAAAATTACATGCAATCAATTTTTTCAAAGACTATATCAAAGAAATAAAATAAAATCAAATAAATTACCAATGCCAGAAGATTATTATTTTTTCCTTTTCAAAACCACCTTTTGATCCGATTTCAATATGAAAATTATTAGGAAGACAACCAATAAAAAATATAGAGAATTGGTGTTTTTGTATTTTTTTTTGTTATTTTTTAAACATTTATAAACAAATGAGGGTGGAAGAGATGAGAGAAATGAATGGTATTCAATTCTATTTATTAAATTTATGACAATTATTACATTGAAATGCCTTTCTATTTCTTTTTCTATAGGTTATGCTTATCACATGAAATATTTCATTGTCAATTAAAATTCGTAACTCTTTTTAATAAAAAATAAAATTAAAAGTTAAAAAATTAGAATAAATGATAATAATAAATATTCTCGAGAAGAGAATAGGAAATGAAAAGAAAGAAATAGGAAATGAAATAGAAAAGGAAATTATTGCCATATACCATGCAATCACAAAATAGAAAGCAAAATTCAAAATAACTAATTTTGCTTTTTTTCAAATTAAAGCTGAATCCTCATGTTGCCATATCAGCTTTATTTAGATATATAGATTAGATTAAAAGGAAATTAAATTGATATGTTTTCATTTATTAAAATAAAAATAACTATAAAATCTGAATATATTTTGACGTTTTTGTAACTGAAGAATCTTGAACAAAAGTAAAAAAATAAATTAGTTAATTTATTAGATTAAAGAAAAATCAAATGGAATATAGAAAATAGTCTTCCAAAAAATTATATGATGTAGAATAGGGGTTTTGGATTATCATAGTCATAATAATAGAAAAAAATGAATGTAATTTTTTTAAATAAAAAAACCTGAGAAAATAGTACCTCCGTATAATAGTTGGAGCTCCTTCATAGTATCAAAATGGAGGATAACGACAGAGTTGTCATCTCGATAATCATTGTATTGAAATCTCAAAACAAACAACAATCAGAACTTTAAAATAAAAAAAATTAAAACAAAATGAAAATCATATATGGGAATGTGATTTATTTTTAAAACAAAATGAAAATCATATATATGAGAAAATGAAAGTAGAAAAGAGATCCGAATCTTACTGATTGGAGAAGTCGGCTTGCTTACTCATGAAGTAGAAAGATGGAATTCAATTTATAGAAAATAAGAAGGAGAATGCAAATTGGATAATTAATGGTTTTGAGATCTGAGTGGACTTTTATATAGGGAACCTCAAAGGATTTTAGAGCATAAATGAGGAGAGAAGATTAAGAAGGTAAAACATCCATTAAAGCCATGTGTCAATTTTTAATTTGACAATATGTGTCGCATAGGAGTCATATGATAGATTTTTAAGCAAAGAAAACTTTCTCATTTTGTTTTATATATATATATAGATTGTTACAATGCTTATCTATTTTTTTTTTTCTATATTCTGCTTATTTTATTATATATATTTCTTTATCTTTTCATTTTATTATAACTAGAAAACCATATTTTTTTCACCAATCAAAATTAAATTATAAGATAATATATGTATCTCTTCTCCCATTTTAATATGTTTATTTTAAATTTGTTTATATACTTTTTACAATTTGTGTTTATTTGATAATAACATATTTGTTGTCACTAAAAAAAATAATGATATATATATTTTTTAATTGTTATTTGGATTTTTGCAGACACAAGTGATGATGATGTCGCACATCCGAACCATTAATACTCCATTTGTGGCAACATCTGTTGTAAAATATAAATTACAGTTTTTGGTTTCAGATATTTCTAGAGATGTGATTTTTGTTTTGTAATGTAAGTCCAAATTAAAATTTTTATAAAAAATTTTAAATCTTCATATTTAATCTTCTGCAATTCAAAAGACAATATCTAAATTCATTTACCACCAATCTTCCAATATTAATTCAAATATTACGTAATATTAAGTATATAGTTTTGTTTTGTAATATTGATGTATTTGTTTGTATGTACTATAAATTTATGTAATGAACAATATATATATAAAAGCTTGATAGATGAGAGCTTTTTTAACTAGAATTTCAAAAGCTTGTAGTAGTAGAAAAATAGGTGGGACCAATTCTATCACTTTTACCAATTTGGTCATCTCTCTTCATAATTGATTCATAAGTTTATGAAAAAAAAAAAAACTCTATCTCTCTCATTAATTTGTCAATCTATTTCAAAGTAAAAATTGTGGTTTTAAAAAATTATAATACAATAAAAATATTAGAAACGAGAGAATGAATGTGAGAAGATATAAATTAAAAATGAGTAGTTCTAAATTTGCTAGGCCATAATAAAATAAATGTCCACTTAAACAAAAGTTATATATCTTAATTATACATCATCAAGTCATGGAAATTTAAATGTAGACCATTTGGTTCCTATTTCCATCAATAAAATACAACACTAATATTTTACTATTTTTTAGTGTTTGATATAGATAATTAAATTCATTTAAGTTTTTAATATTTAATAACATAAATATCTCAACCTATATGCTTATTTAAAAATTGTCAAATATTCTATAATGAATTAATTAAAAAAAATTCGGATGAAGAATTTCAAACATTATTAGTTAGGTTTAGGTAATGTAAGACTGTATTATTCAAGTAAAAATAAATAAAAAAATGTTGATTGTACCACATTCTTCTCATTTTATCTTTTCAAAAAATATATATATATATATTATTATATCATAGAGAAATGATAATGGTAAATTTATAATGTAACACTTTTCGTATCCTTTATAATTAAACTAGAATTTTGGACCCGTGCGGTACGCACGGGTATTAAAATATACACTAAACATGTATTTTTTAAAATTCTGACAAATAACAAATAATTAAATATAAAGTCTTTCGCAAAATGATTAATATATCACACGATGTCCCGATCAACTTACAATAAAATAGAAAACAATAAAAGCAAATGAAATCCAAGAGATGAAAAAAAAAAGACTAAACAGATCTAACTAAAAATGAACCTCTTTCCACTAGTCATTCGTGTTATTGAGATCAAATCATGCAAAATTAAGTGAACTTATTATGAATCTCACTTATTCTTAATTCATTTGGTGCAACTCGCGGTGAAATACCCTTTATCAAAATCAATACAATATTAGTATTTGCAATTTTATTGCTCTAAGAAAAGAAAATGTAATTACTTAACTTATCAGATAAATTACATGAATTTTATGTCGGACAACATTCTGTTCGTACATTTATCAAGTGTTTGAGAAGACTTCTTTAGATACAAATTTGGTTATGGTTTTTAGTACTACACCATGCTCATTTAAAATAAGTATTTTTAGACCTTTAAGATTAGTTGCTCGGGATAATCGACATATAATTGGCCGTGCCTGAAAACACGTTTTTTGAGATAGAGGCCTACACTATATAGAGATTGTTCCTAACTCTTGTGTTATGGTTATTGCAAATGATACTGAGATAGGAAATTGTCTCCTCTTAAATTTGAACGGCAATATCGAATCCCATGACGTCAATGTAAGTTACAGTATCAGCATATTTTGCTCAATAGTTAGACCTTGAATCACATTAACTTCCAAGACTCTTATTCCTAACCTTGCAATAATCAATCTAGTATCATTGTATAATCCTACCGAGTGATCAATATTTCGTAATAGCATCACTGTTATACCAACTTTAAGTTCATGAAGTAGTAAAGCCAAGCACTTAATGCTATTTAACAATTTTAGAGTGTAGAGGTTAGTAAATATATTGATCACCGTATAC
Organism: Cardiospermum halicacabum; assembly: GCA_031304145.1. NCBI lineage: Eukaryota > Viridiplantae > Streptophyta > Magnoliopsida > Sapindales > Sapindaceae > Cardiospermum > Cardiospermum halicacabum. The sequence continues at coordinate 6,982,613 of CM062390.1, read as the reverse complement.
AATTGGCGCACCAAATCTGAACTATGGTAAATCCTTTCATCACTTAGATTCATTGATATCATGTAATTGTTTACCTCTTCCACCAAATCCAACATCAGTGTTAGTATAGCGTGCTCCTGCAAGTATGTAGGATCATTAATATACCAATCGAACGAATGATATATTGCTTCTACTACAAAACCAAGTAGAAGATTCTTCAGTCAATAAATCTTTAGATATATCAAATTTGGAGATTCTTTTTTTTTCTCCTATAGTATCATCACCGGCGCTTAAAATCTATTCTATAAAGTTTTTAAGAGCAGAGGACTCCATGGACGATGATATTGATTGGAGTCTCATATTATTAGTCAGTATCAAAATCATGTAGTACTCCTAGAGAGTTTAAGAATTTATCGTTGCATTTATCACTTGGCTTCTACTACCTTTTGTATGGCAAGTAAAATCTGCCTAAAATCTCCTCCTAAAACAACAATCTTACCACAACACTATGTTCTCATTTTCGAGGTCAACTATTATCATCAAGTCCTTCAATGTCCTGTTTACTACCCCGAAGCAATGCTTGTGTACCATTGGCGCCTCATACCATATGATTGGTTTTGTTTGTGCACTATTAGCGTCTCATCAAGTCCTTCAATGTCCTGTCTACTGTCCTGAAGCAATCAGTTAAAATATAACATATAGTAGAAAAAATAAAATAATATATTTTAAATGAAAAAAATACCCTAATGATTAATTAATATTATTTGTTATATATAATTTAATATAAAAATGCTCACATGTTATTTTTTATAGCGTCACTTATCAGCACGTGGTTAATTCGCTTTGTTAGTTTTCTCTCTATTTTTTTAAATAGAGATAAAGATATTATAATATTGATTTGGGGTTTGTATCAATTTCAAAAACTTAAAATTGAATTCAAATTTTTAAATATTTTAAACTTTTATTAAAACCTACAGCGGCAAGTACCTTTTAGTTGTACAAGGGGAACCGATGCCTTAAAGGTTGGTATGAAAAATAATTCACTTAAAATGTCATTTATATAGCCGTGAAGAAAATAATTAGTGAGTTATGCTTCCGATGTAAGACAACAATTAATTAAAATATAACATATAGTAGAAAAATAAAATAATATATTTTAAAAAATAAAATAACCTAATGAATTAATTAATACTTATATGTTAATATGTAATTTAATACAGAAAAAGCTTACGTGTTGTTTTTTAGAACTCCACTTATCAGTAAGTGGATAATTTGCTTTGTTAGGTTTTTTTATTTATTTTTATTTTATTTTATTTTATTTTATTTATTAATTCAGATAGAGATAGAGATAAAGAAACTTCTTATTTATTTTGTTTGTATTGAATTAATTCTTTTTTTAAGAATGAATTTATTTGATTTTTGAGATAATATGATTGCGATTATAAAATAATTTATTTATTCACATTTTTAATTTAATAAAAAAAATTATTAAACATGTTTGGTTGAACTTCTTCTTTTAAGAAGATAAGTAAATTTTAAGTTTAATCAATATATATATTGAAAAAATAAAAGTTGTATTATGTGAAAATTTCTCCAAATGGGCCATGAAAAGTTTAAAACACAATAATAGGCCTTGTTTTAAATTTATACAATTCTAAACTTTATGAAAGTTTGTTTTCATCCCATAGGCCTAACTTCCAATTCTACCCTTATAATTTAATTTGAATAACAAATATGCCATTATGCATTATAAATATATCAAACAAATACAATTAAAAGGTGAAAGTACAAAAATACCATTCTTACAATATTAACGTTAAAAAATTAACTGATTGGGGTCTCTCAAACTGCTTAGTTCATCTAACCACAAACACCTTTCACAGCCTTCAATCTCTCTCCTACCACTTTATCCTCAATTCAAAAATAGAAGCAAACTTTCAGTCACACACACAGTCTAAAATTTTCAAATTCGAAAACACAAGCAAACCCACATACTGACAGTTTCAAAATTCCTATGTCGTCAAAGCAAACCCACTGGTGGACTTTCATCTCTTCTCTTCTTTGTTCGTCGAAGCTGACGCAAATCCACAGTCGGCCGTCATATTCAGTCGCTGCTTCGTGGAGGTTATGTCGTTGTAGTAGGTCAGTTTCGATTTTGGTCGCTGTCGGTTGCTATTTGTTCGTTGTCGGTCGCTTTTGAACACAGTCCAGGTTGTCGAAGGTTACAATGGCGTCTGAGGTGAGTTCACTAGTAGTTTTGTGTTTCTGCTGGATTTGTGTAGTGGTTTGATATTACATGTGTTGTTGTATATTTTTTAGTTGTTCAAGTTTTGCTTTATATATTCAGTAAAAAAGTCTTACCTAGGGTTAGGTTTTTTATTTTGTTTGTTGTTCATATTGTTTGTTTGTCGCATTTTAGTTGTTGATGCCAAATGACATTTGTATTCGAAGTTCATAAGACTGTGAATAATATTCATAGACTTTATTCGTTGTTGTTAGAATGGTAAGCGTAGGTTATATAATTGATTGAATGGAAACCGTGGAAGGTGCTTATTCTTGACTTGTGATCTGGAAAATTTTATCTGTGAATTGTGATATTTTTACTACCAATGGTAGTTTGATTTGTGTACTTTAATATGCTGTGAAATACTATAGTTTTGTGTGAAATCTTTGTGACTATTGTTTGTGGTGATTGACAAATGTGTGTGTGTGTGTTTTTTTTAATGCGAACAATCATTTATTGTTTGTAAATGATGTAAAATGGATATTTTCACTTTCTATAAAATGCTTATGAATTGTTTACTGTCAACACGCTTTTGTATAATGTCTAAAATGTCTGATTATGTTTGAGATATATATTCATAGTGCATGTATAAGTTTGTGAACTCCTATTCACAGAATGTGAATTATAATCATAGTTATATTACTGCTAACTCATTTTCCTTCACATGTGTTCTTGTTCAGGCAGCATGTGGACCATCACTTCATTAACAGCAGTATGTTAGCTGAGAGCCTACAACCAAAGTATTAATACCCCAAGATCGACATTGATGCTTTTAGATACATGTTGAAGAAGATGTATGGCAATCAGAAGAAGAATTCTGCTACCCTGAGGACCTTATTCTTTTCCCAATTGACCTACAAATGGAAGCAAGCTCTAAACTCATCTATAAGAATTATGGGCACGGAATGTCAACCTAATTGGATTGAGATTGAGCATGGTTGCCACTATGGGGATTTTATTTATGGAACTTTATGCATGTTTTTAATTTGAGGATGATGTTTATTTTTGTGATTGTAATATCTGATGATGATGTTTATATTTTGTACACATTTGAACATGTTTTAGATTCACATTATTATGATATTTATTCTCAGTTTATGATCCTATTTGCAACATATTGGAACACTATTTATACACAGACTGTGATCAACGATCACAGTTTCTGTAGCAGGTTGGATAGTCGTTGTTGGCAGACATAATCAACCCTAGTAAGAGTTCAGATTTGAGCATATGAACTTAGTCATTGTAATCATGAGTGGGAGGATTATATGAGTGGTAGTCATATTTTATAAGAAATTATTCGTTGTAATCATGAGTGGCAGGATTATATGAGTGTACTGTGTCCATATCCAATAGTTGTTCAAAACATGAGTAACTAGACAAGTAGAAGGATGGAGTGGTATACACTCATATACAATAGTTTCCAAAACATTATGCAATGACGTGGAGACCCATAACATGTCATGTCAAGTACCAAGAGGCCCATCTTTGCCTTTAGGGATGTCATGTCATCCACATGGGTGTACTATGAACAGGGCTCACAGACTGTGATCCGTAATCACGAGTTGTGATCAACTATCACAGTATATCCAATGAGGTGGGCAATCACAAAAGTCACATTTATTCATGCCCCTCAACCTTCTTATGACGACAAAGTGCTTTTTGGTGATTGTCGAAAAATGACCCAATGCATCGGTTGCTCAAAACATGAGTAACTAGATAAGTGGGAGAATGTAGTGGTATGCACTCATATCCAATAGTTTCCAACATATTATGCAATGATGTGGAGACCCATAATATGTCATGTCTAGTACCAAGAGACCTATCTTTGCCTTTAGGGATGCCATGTCATCCATATGAGTATATTGTGAATGGGGCTCACAGACTGTGATCCGTAATCACGAGCTGTGATCAACGATCCCAGTGTATCCAACGAGGTGGGCAGTCAGACAAGTCACGTTTATTCATGCCCCTCAACCTTCCTATGACGACAAAAGGGTCTTCGATGATTGTCGAAAAATGACCCAATGCCTTGGTTGCTCAAAACATGAGTAACTAGACAAGTGGGAGGATGCAGTGATACGTACTCATATCAAATAGCTGCCAAAACATTATGTAATGACATGGAGACCCATAATATGTCATGTCTAGTACCAAGAGGCTGATATTCGCCTTTAGGGATGCCATGTCATCCATATGAGTGTATTGTGAATGGGGCTCACAGACTGTGATCCGTAATCACGAGCTATGATCAATGATCACAGTATATCAAATAAGATGTGCATTCAGAAAAGTCACGTTTATTCATGCCTCTCAACCACTCTATGACGACAAAAAGCTCTTCGGTAATTGTCGAAAAATGACCCAATAATTAGTTGCTCAAAATATGAGTAACTAGACAAGTGAGAGGATGCAGTGGTAAGCACTCATATCCAATAGTTGCCAACATATTATACAATGACGTGGAGACCCGTAATATGTCATGTCTAGTACCAAGAGGCCCACATTATACAATTCCATTTTCTTACTTATCGAAAATTGACATAATGACTTGGTAGCTCAAAACATGAGCAATTAGACAAGTAAGAGTATCAAATGACTTCAACAAAATATCAAGTATTATCAAAATATTATCAAACGATATCACTATCCATATTATGTCATTTAAATTCGCATTAGGTTCTAGAATGCCTTGAGTGAGCCCATATAAGGGCTATAGGTTCACTGTGATCAGTGCTCATAGACAGTGACCCTTGCTCACACTCTGTGATCAACGATCATAATTGCTCCAAAGAGGTGGTGAGTCTGCCTTGACATGATTATTCGACCCCAATAGTCGTAATGTGAAGTAAAATTCATCTTTCTTGCTTATCGAAAATTTACATAATGACTTGGTAGCTCAAAACATGAGTAATTAGACAAGTAAGAGAATTAAATGACTTCCACAAAATATCAAGTCTTACCAAAATATTATCAATCGATATCACTGTCCGTATTATGTCATTTAAGTTTGCATGAGGTCCTAGAATGGCTTGAGTGAGCCCATATGAGGGCTATAGGCGCATTGTGATCAGTGCTCAAAGACAGTGACCCTCGCTCACACTCTATGATCAACGATCACAGTGCACCCAATGAGGTGGGGAATCATTCATAACGCTTTTATTCATGCCCTAGAACCTTTCCATTACGATGAAGCGGTCTTTGGTGATAGTCAAAAAATGACCTCAACCCTTGGTTGCTCAAAACATGAGTAACTAGAAGAGTGGGAGGATGAAGTGATATGATCTCATATGCAATAGTTTCCAAAACAATATGAAATGATGTGGAGACCCATAATATGTCATGTCTAGTACTAAGAGGCCCATCTTTTCTTTTGGGGATGTCATGCCATCCACATGAGTGTACTGTGAATGGTGCTCATAGCTATGATCCGAAAGCACGAGCTGTGATCAATTATCACAGTTCATCCAACGAGGTCGGGAGTCAGTCAAGTCATGATTATTCAAGCCTCTAACCCTTTCTGTGATGAGAAATTGCTCTTCGGTGATAGGCGAAAAATGAACTCATTCCTTAGTTGCTTAAAATATAAGTAAGTATATAAGTTGAAGGATGAAGTGGTATGCATGCATATTCAGTAGTTGTCGAAATATTACGAAATGATGTGGAGACCCATAATATGTCATGTCTAGTACTAAGAGGCCCATCTTTTCCTTTGGGGATGTCATGCCATCCACATGAGTGTACTGTGAATGGTGCTCATAGTTATGATCCGAAATCACGAGCTGTGATCAATTATCACAGTTCATCCAACAAGGTGGGGAGTCAGTCAAGTCACGATTATTCAAGCCTCTAAACCTTTCTGTGATGAGAAATTGCTGTTCTGTGATAGTCGAAAAATGAACCCATTCCTTAGTTGCTCAAACCATAAGTATATAAGTAGAAAGATGGAGTGGTATGCATGCATATTCAGTAGTTGTCGAAATATTACGAAATGATGTGGAGACCCATAATATGTCATGTCTAGTACTAAGAGGCCCATCTTTTCCTTTGGGGATGTCATGCCATCCATATGAGTGTACTGTGAATGGTGCTCATAGCTATGATCCGAAATCACGACCTGTGATCAATTATCACAGTTCATCCAATGAGGTGGGGAGTCAGTCAAGTCACGATTATTCAAGCCTCTAAACCTTTCTGTGATGAGAAATTGTTCTTCGGTGATAGTCGAAAAATGAATTCATTCCTTAGTTGCTCAAAACATAAGTAAGTATATAAGTTGAAGGATGGAGTGGAATGCATGCATATTCAGTAGTTGTCGAAATATTACGAAATGATGTGGAGACCCATAATATGTCATGTCTAGTACCAAAGGCCCATATTTTCCTTTGGGGATGCCATGCCATCCACATGAGTGTACTGTGAACGCTGCTTACAGACTGTGATCCGAAATCACGAGTTGTGATCAATGATCATAGTTCATCCAACGAGGTGGGAAGTCAGTCAAGTCATGATTAAAATCCCCAAATAATAGGCTTAGTAGTTAAACACAGGTCATATAATACATAAATAAACACATGTCATATAACAAATAAATAAACACAATTCACAGTCAGTAATTGTAATTCACAAATAATATACTACATAATTAAACATAGTTTACCTCCTGTGATTACAATTTACAATATATTACATAATTAAACACAATTCACATATAATATAATTCCTAAAGAACTACGTAATTACCTATCATATTATTATATTAAGTAACTGGTTGTAGAATCGACTCTGGGCTGTCCAAAGTCTCACTTTCGGTAGAATCTATGTGAATAACTAAAGGGTTCTCTCCAAAAGCAAACTTCAAGTCACCATCGTTATTAATAGGCATCCTAACTTTTATGCCATGGATTCAACCACATGTAATGCAGCAATAGACAATCCTTCTCTCTTTGTTGACTCTTTTTGGACAAAATCTTATCAATCAATTGCTGCCGCGTAATGTTTACATCGAAAACCTCAGCCCCGGGTGCGGTACCATTCTATTCTGCATCATAGAATAGAACAACTCTTACATAATTCATCTGCAAAAATTAAATCAACCCGTAAGATAACAAGATATAATTATCAATTCATGAATCTGTGATCGCTATTCACAAACTTTGAATACAGCTCACACATGTGCACATTATCAGTTCACAGTCTGTGAACAGATAACACTGTGAACAATAATACATTCCATCAGTTTATAGACTGTATTATTTTTTCACAGTGTTATCTGTTCAGAGACAGTGAATAAGGATCATAGATATAAACTACTTAAATTCACAGATTGTGATCAAGGGTCACAGTCTTTGAATCTAGACACCGAATGAAAAACCATTGCAATAAATATTCGAATCAACATATAGAATCGATAAAAACAAATTTCAATAGCAGCAGGTCATCAAAAGCTAATGTTTGAATATAACAACAATGTCAGTATAACTCGTATAACAACAGTTGCAGACTAGATGAATAACATATAGAATCACCAATAACAAAAGTTCAGCATCAACGTATAGAATCACTAATAGAGAATCACCAATAACAACATATAACAACAACTCATCAATAACAAATTTGAGCAACAACTCATCAACTCATTAAGACTAAATATTTCAATACAACAGCAGCAGCAGCATCGCACAATTATGTATACTACAAATCCAAAATACATACAATTGATTACAATAAGCTTACCTTTGATATTATCACAACACAAACAGCTCGACCTAGCAGCAGACTACAATGACAAAGACCTCAAGATTCATCATGCCTGAGTAGCGGAAGTAGTAAGATTCTCCAAATACCTCCACACCAATCGACGATTTCAGCAGAAGAATGCAAATTGACGACTTCGGCAGCAAATCCCTAAACACAAATCGCAATTGGAGAGGATTCCTCGATGAAGATGGAGAATTTTGTTTCGGAGGAGAAGAAGATGAAGACTTTTGCTAATACCAATGAAGAAGAAGATGGAAGATTGATTAGGTTGATATTGGAGAAGAAGAATGAGACAGTTGAAAAAGAAGATAAGAAAACGATCTGTTAACAAAAAAACCGGTTGTTGAAGGGCAATTTTGGGATCTATGATTTTCTTTTTTCTTAAGTAAATTAAAAAAATATTTTTATTATTTTTTTTATTGAAAAGGGTAGTATGGGAAGTTAGGCCTATAGGATGAAAACAAACTTTTAAAAAGCTTAGATTTGTATGATTTTTAAAATGGGCCTATAATTATACTTTAAACTTTTGGTGGCCTATAAATTTAAAGAACCCTTGTATTATTATTATAGTATATAATAATATAAATTTTGAATTCATGTCAACTTTAAAATTTTTAAATTGAATCCAATAAAATAAAATAATATAAACTCATATTTAAACATTTAGTGGCAAGTAGCTCTTTTAATTTACAAAAAGCACCAATGCCTTCAAGGTTGATGTGAAAACTAATTGAACACAAATATCTTTATATAGTGGTGGAGAAAATAATCAGGGAGTTATATTTCCAATGCGGTATAACAATTAGTGTAAATATAATATATAGCTGAAAAATATATTTTTTTTAATATAGAAAAAATTGACTATTATAATTTATTATAGAATATGTGCAAAAAGAGTGGAATTTTTCCATCTATGGGGTGAATTACACTTGCCTATTAAAATGTAGAAACAGCCAATTTAGCTAATGAAAATTAAATACTAAAAAAGTAATTTAATAGAAAAGTATGATGTGTTGTTTTTTTAGAGCACCATTTTCTATCACGTGGTTAATTTACTTTATTAGGTGTCTCCTTTAATTATAATAGAGATAGAGATAGAAATGTTATAATATCGATTTTGGGTTTGTATCAATATTAAAAATTTAAAATTGAATTAAGAAATCTAAAATATTTTAAATTTTTATTAAAAACTTATAGTGGCAAGTACTTTTTAATTGTACAAATGACACCAATGTCTTAAAGATTATATGAAAAATAATTCAACTAAAAATCTCATTTACATAGTAGTAGCGAAACTAATTAGTGAGGTATGCTTTCTGTGTGGAATAGCAATTAGTTGAAATATAACACATAGTATTAAAAAAAATAACATATTTTGAATAACAAAATAACTTAATGAATTAATTAATACTTATGTATTAGTATGTAATTTAATATAAAAATGCATAAGCGTTATATTTTAATAGCGTCATTTATCAGCACGTGGTTAATTCGCTTGATTAGGTTTCTCATTTTAAGATATATTATTATATTGATTTTGAGTTTGTAGCATATTTAAAAAATTAAAATTAAATCCAAAAATCTAAAATATTTTAAACTTTTATTAAAACCTATAGCGTCATACACCTTTTAATTGTACATAAGGCATCAATGTCATAAAATTCGATATGAAACAAATTCAATCAAATTTTCATTTATACTGGAGTGATGAAAATAATTAGTGAAATACGCTTCCGATGTGAGATAACAATTAGTTGCAATATAGCATATAATAAAAAATATATAAATACATATATTTTTTAAATGCAAAATAACCTAATAAATTAATTAATACTTATGTATTAATATATAATTTAATATAAAAATATTTACATATTGTTTTTTAGAGCACCATTTGTCAGTACGTGCTTAATTCGATTTGTTAGTTTATTCTTTTATTATAATAGAGATAGTGATAGTGATAAAGATACTATAATATAAATTTTGGGTTTGTATCAGTTTTAAAATTTTAAAATTGAATCCAAAATTTGAAATATATTAAACTTTTATTAAAACCTACAGCGGCAAGTATCTTTTAATTGTATCAGCGGCAAGGTTGATATAAAAATTAATTCAATAGAATTCTCATTTATATAGTAGTTCTGAAAATAATCTGTGAGTTACGCTTCCGATGTGGGATAAAAATTAGTTGAAATGTAATATATATATAGTAAATAAATAATATATTTTAGATGACAAAATAACCTAATGAATTAATATATATATATATATATATATAACAAAATACAAAAGAGATTTTGTAGTTCATATGGTTTAAGAATTCGACATGTGGCATACACCTGGTAGGTGTTATGCAATTATAATGTGTCACGTAGAGTTCATTTGCCACATCAACCACTTCATTTAATATCTTCTCAAATCTCACGGTTACAAGTGTTAGTCAATTACTTTTATTATTGTGCTTTATTATTTCCTTCCGGATCATTTCTCTCCTTTTTCTTCAACCCTTTCTCTTTTTCTTGTCTAACCCTTTCCATATCTCTTATTAAAATAACTCTTCTGTCTTTTATTTTTCCCAATTTTCATTGTCAATATTTAGTCTATTTAGAGTTTTATATTTCTAATCAAATATCTATCCTACAATCCTGATTCCTCCGTCACGCTCTCTTTCACCTATTTAAGATTGATCTTTCTCCTCTATTTTCTTGCAAATCCAACGATCCATGATGTCTTGCATTTCGAAAAGAAAAGCTTCATCTAGCTACACATGATCCCCTTTTCCTCTTTCTTCTCTTTAATTATTTGGTACGACCGCTCATTCAGGTAAGTCTTTCTTTTCCTCACTCGCTTGCATCTTTTCAAATTCATATCACAGTTTTCTTTTTTACCTAAAGGACACCAACCATTGAAAGTTAAAGAAACTGAAAACCATATGCTAAATTGTCTTTATTTCATAAAGCCATGGACATGATGCAAATCAAAATTAACTTATCCAGATAGTCATCATGGTTGGTGCAGATACACATCCCCTTTTAAATCGATTACACATCGGCTGCTATATTTATATTCCGATCATGATAAAATATTTTATTTTTTTATCATTGATTTTTAATTTAAGTGATAATAATTTTTTATTCAATTTGTATGATAACATTTGATTTTGATATTTATTTACAATTGATTTTAACACACCGGTTGTTGAAATACGTTATTTTAAACTCTTTTCACTTTATAAATATCTTTGATGTTTTTATGGGTGTTCTCATCAATATCTACTATGTATCTTATTTCTCCACTCATCATTTTCTTTCTTTCTTTCTTTCTTTTTTCTTCGTACGAATGATTGTTTCTATTTTACTATTCCTCTCAACCAAACGAGCAACCAATTATAGTGTAGATTTGGTAATTATTTTTTAAATCCCCACACACTCCAAAATTTGCTTATTATATTTTATTACTTAATATTAAAATAAAAAATACACATTATTAAAATACAAATGTTAAGTACAAAAATAATAATTTACTAAATAAGAAAACAAAAACAAATAATCAAAATATCAATCATCTAATCAATTTTCTATTAAATAAACTAAAGTGAAAAAATTGATCATCATAACAGTCAATAATAAATATAATAATAATTATTTTTTTCTTGAACTGATTTTATGGTATTTCTAAAAAGGAATTGGAATACACACTAAAAATTGAATAGTGCGAACAATATTTGAATTTATAAACAATTTATTTTTATTGAAGGTGAAGTTCAATGATATGAAATATATAGGGAAAATTATATAAAATAAACCAAATAAAGTTTAAAAATTCAAAACTAAACCAATAGGAGTTTATTTCTATTTTTGAGCCACTCAAACTTTGATTTTCAAAAATAGACCCACATATGTGAATGTCCTCTTCACAGACCACCTACACAGATCAGTATAAAAGATCTTCACATAAGGATAAAATGGTCAATTTGGTTCATTTTTTAAAAGTAAAAGTTTGAAAGATTATTTTTGTAAAATTTTTAAAGTTGGGCTATATGATGTAAATAAAAGTTATAAAATAACAAAAATAAAAATAACCCAAATATATAATTAATGATCATAAATACTGTTACATTTATATGTAAACTTTAATTTTATTAAATATTATAATAAAACTTATTAAATTAACTATTAATTATCGAAAATAATGAGGGATGATTTATCATTATTCAATTTTTTTTTATATTCCACTGTAAATTAATAAATGTTAACGGAATTTTAATCTCTCTTTATATCTTCATTTTTATATTTTATTTATAATTTTATTTTAAATATTTAAATTAATTTTCATATTTATTATATTTTTATCTATTTTTGAATTTATTATTTCACAAATTTATCATTTAAGCTTATTTGTCATATTTTTAATATGAATTTAAATAAACTATTAATAATAAATATTTATATTTTATTCATTATCAATTATAAAGACTTATCTATATCTATATATTTATAGAAGTGAACTCTTAAGCGCTGTTGAAAATTGAAAATCACAAGAAAAAGAGAATACATTTTAGTTGTTTTGGTTTGTATGATTATAATGTCATTAATTCACCTACACGCAACGCGTGGGTCTAATACCTAATTTATATATAAACGTAGATGGACACAGTGAAATTATAATTGAATATCATTTTTCTGATATGGTGGATCAGTCAATGACATCCAATTATCCCTATAACTAATCTTTTCTTTCTTTTGTATATTATTATTTCTTCCATTTTTTATTATTATCATTCTGTAAATCTCTTTTTATGAATATTATTAATATATAACTTTATAAATAACATTGATGTCCCAAAATGTATTTCGAAATTACTCTATGTATCTGTCTATAAATTATGCAAGTAATGGTGTTATATGCAGTTCTTTTCATATGAAGTTTTTATGATGCTCTAAAAGATTGTTTTGCATAAGAAAAATTCTTCAAGCACTATTTGAAGACAGAGAAGATATGACATGGTTGGAAAAAGAACTATTTAGCTAATTGGCAAGTAAAATTTAAAGAATGGGAAAATGAAACATTTGATGATATCACTTGCTACCTTTATTGGTGAATCTACAGTGAAACAGGCTAACTGTGATACATTTGAGAAGCCTGAATTTGCTACGAATCCTATATTGTTGTGAATCAATTAGTGAAGTCACTACCTACAATGAAATGTATATAACTCAAAGGTCATTTTTGAAAATAATCTAATTGGATTTTATTTTGTTTTACTTATGATTAATGTTAATTCTTATTTATTTTTTGGTTAGACAACTTCAATTTTATTATTAAACTATTTACGTTTTATTTTTTAGTTTAAAATTTTAAATTTAAAATAAAAATATTATTCTCGTGCAAAGCACGAGTTGTTTTCCTAGCTAATACATATATGTTAATATGTAATTTGTTTGTTTAGGTTTCTCCATTTATAAAGATAAATATAGAGAATAGAGAAGCTTCTTATTTAAGCTTTTTATTTGTTTTGTTTGTATTGAATTGATTCGATTTTTAAGCATGAATTGATTTAATTTTTGATATGCTATGATTGTGATTATAAAATAATTTATTTATTCATATTTTAAATTTAATAAAAAAATTATAAAACATGTTTGGTTGAATTTCTTCTTATAAGAAGATGGTAAGTAAATTTTAACTTTAACCAAATATATATTATTATAATATATATATATAAACTTTTATTATTATTATATATAATAATATAATGATAATATAAATTTTGGATTCATGTCAATTTTAAAACTTTTAAAATTGAATCCAAAAAATAAAATAATATAAACTCATATTTAAACCTCTAGTGGCAAGTAGCTCTTTTAATTTACAAAGAGCATCAATGCCTTGAAGGTTGATGTGAAAACTAATTGAACAAAAATCTCTTTATATAGTGGTGGAGAAAATAATCTGTGAGTTATATTTCTGATGTGGTATAAAAATTAGTGTAAAAAGGTGAATAGGAAAAATTGAATATTAGAATTTATTATAGATCTGTGTAAAAAAGTGATAAATTATTAAAATATCGAAATAACCAATTTAGTTAATTAAAATTAAAGACTAAAAAAGTAATTTAATAAAAAATATGACGTGTTACATTTTTAGAGCACCACTTGTCATCACGAGGTTCATTGACTTTGTTAATTTTCTCCTTTTATTATAATAGAGATTTTATTAATTGGTATTTATCTCATTAATTTTGTATTCATGAATGAATATAAGTTATATTCATAAATATTTTGCATCTTTTTATTTTCATAATATTTCGCTCTCTATTTTTTCGTCAAAATTCTACATTTAAGTCCTTCAATTACACAAGATTTCATTTAAGCCCTCAGGTGTATATTTCCGTGTCATTTAAGCCCCTTATGCTATATGGGATTTTATTTATGCCCCCTAAAGCATCTATTTTTTTTTCAATTAAGCCCTTTTGAGAAAAAAAAAATTAAATTAATTCTCCACAAACAGAATTAAATTTGATATTATGATTTTAAAATGAAATTATATCACTTTGTTTACGGGCCTGTTTGGCAATTAGCTGTAGTGGTTAGCGGTTAGCGGATTCAATTAGCGGTTAGCAGTTGGCGGATTCATTAAGCGATTTGACCAACTATTAGCGGTTAGCGGATTGATGATACAGTGTTTGATAATTAGCGGTTTAATAATATACTATTAGCGGATTCAATTATAAAAGGACGTAAACGAACATTTTTAAAAGTTTACTTTTATTTTTCACAAAATATATATTACATTACTACCTTCAAATAGGTAATAAAATGGGTTAACTATTTTAATATTTATTAATAATACTAATAAATAATAATTTTAATAATATTTACTATTTTTATATCAATTATTAATTAAAATAATATACTAAAAAAATAATATACTTGCTACAATAGTGAAAAAATTATAAAAATTTTTAATTATAAAATATTATAATAAAAAATAATACAAAAATATTAAATATTATTATAATACATTTAAATTATTTTATTAACATATAATTAATATAAATCTAATTAAAAGTGAGGTAATTTGGTCTTTTTAACAAACCTCTAATTTTAAAACCTCTCAAACACTTCTACTATCAGCGTTTTGGATTAAATCAGCTGATTAAGTTTCTATTAACCAAACTAGCTATTTTAAAAAATTAGAGGTTTGATTTCGGTCAAACCTTTAAAACTGCTGAAAATGCTAATCTCTAATTGGAAACGCTATTTAACAAACACGCCCTACATGTCAACTATTATAAATTCAAACACACTCAAAGGGATTAATTGATACTAAAATGAATATTAGAAAGACTTAAATGAAACCTTGAATATTAAAAGGGTTTAAATGACACAAAAATAGATAGTTGAGAGACTTAAATGACACTTTGTGTAGTTGAAGGACTTGAATAAAATCGCAAACTAAATATAAGGTTTCTTTCATATTTATGCCCATTTTATTTTTATCCTTACCATACAATCAAATTAAAAACAACATTAATCATCAATAGAATAATAAAAAAAATTAAATTTTTAAATTTTCACATTCTAGGAATTACTACTAATTCATAAAAATAAAATTTTATGATCATTTATTATTTTTTATAAAATTTAATGTTAAAATATTTTTTTAACTTCATTTAGCATGTTATTTACAAACTTGAATCAACAACATATCATTTTACACATCAACTAATTTATATTAAAACTAGATTACAAGCAAAAGTTATCTATATAGACGTATCCAAAGGAGTGAAAATTTCCATTAATCACTAAATTTTCTTTTTCATTTATATTTACATTTTATAAATGTTGTCCCAAAGTTATAACCATAGTTCGTTTTAAGCGAAATTAAAAAAAAAAATCGATTTGAAAATTTGAGGTTCACATTCACATCATGGACCAAGTTACGCATTTTTAATAAGATCAAATTATGATATTATAATTTTAAATATATTTCAATTTTTAAAATATATTTATTATATATTTTTAAAATTAAAAACAACAACACTAACAAGTTATCAACAAGAAGTTATCAAAATAAAGAAATCATTTCCCGCTTATGCGCGATATATGCACTAGTAACCTTATAAAGTGACACTGAGAAAATATAATTCCTGTCTGTGACTCACACTTGGTAAGTGATTGCTCTCCATGGGTTGCATGGCCATTTGGTACAAAAAGCATGCAATTCTAACAATAAAATTATCCGTAAATTACCGTTTTCACAGTAGATTATGAGACTAACAAATATCAAAATGAGAAATTATTTATAAAACAAATTTCGTAATTTTTTTAATTATTGAAAATAATTAATAAGTTCAATTAAAAAAAATAAAATGTTATTTATTTTTATTTGATAAATTTCTTAATTTCAATAATTTAAATTTTTGTAATTTAATTTTCCATCCATTAAGTATATTTATTTTTAATAAATTAAAAAACTTAATATCATTTATTAACATTTATATTATTTTTTTAATTCTATTTGTTTCTAGTCTTTTTTATTCATTTGTTTTTTAAGAAAAAATATTATACATTCATATATAAATTAAATACTTGTCACTTTTTGTCTAATTATTTTTCTTATTAATAATTTTTATTTTTATTTTTTAATTTCAATTCTACATTTTACTTAATTATAATATTCAATTATTTTTTTTTCATTTCTTCATATCATTCAACTATTGTTTTAAAATAAATATTTAATTACAAAGAATTGTAATTTTAATTAATTTATTTTAAAATTATTATATCTAACATATTTATGTACTAAAAGGTAAAATCATCTTATTTATTTGATATTTATGATTGGGTGAATTTTTGGTGGACCCTAACCAAGTCAGATCCAATTATTCGGTCGCTGATAAAAAAAGTTACAGGAATTACATGATGATACCGTAAGTAAAACATAAAATGTTTCATAATGTTGTGGCCGAAACTAGGATAAGTGGTAAGGCTTTGTTTGGATTAAATGGAAAATGGTGGAATGGAATAGAAATGAAAAAAATTAAAAATTTTAAATTTTCAGTGTTGGGATGTTAATTTTAACAATGGAAAAGGATGAAATTGATACCATCTCACCAATTAAAAATTTTCATTTTCCTTCCCCTCCAAATTGGAAGGAAACTGATGAAAAAAAAGAATATTTTTATTTTATTAAATTGTCCTTAAAATTAAAATAAACTCATTTTATTCTATTAATCTATATATATATATATATAAATAAAGCGGAACTCTCAAGCGGGCCCACAAAATTGACGTGACACGCTTGAGAGTTCAGCATTGGGTTGAAAACTACCAAAAATAGAGGTTTTTGAATTTTGGTTGAATTTTACCAATAAAAAAGCGACACGTGTACTATTATTTTTACTTCAATTTTAATTAATTGAAAATACAACATGTGAGTTTGAGCTTTAAAGAAAAAAAAATTTATTAATGTCTATTAATTATTTTTTTTTCATTTCCTCTTCTGATCTCTTTTATCACGTCCGTTTTTTTATAGTCTTTAATTCACTATTTCATTTCATCTCACTTACGTTACTTTGGTCCTTTCATTTTCATTTTATTGGCTATAAAAGCCATTTTTTACATATCACGGTTCTTATATTTTGGTTTTGTTTACGTCTCAAATATTTTTCAATTCAGGTGATGATCGTTTTAAGTTTATATTATATGTTATTTAATTGTTATGATATTTTTTTACCTTTTTTTTTTTCATATTCTCTCTATTTCTTTTCCTTTTTGTCATTTCATTTTATCTACAATATCATTTCATAGATACCTTCATTTTTTTAAAGGTCTATTCCCAGTAATATAGCCATGCCTTGATTATCGAAACTTGAACGAATCTCTACATATCAAATATGGAATATAGTGAATCCACGTAAGAGTATAATTTTATTTTAATATTTTTTTAATTATTTATTTATTAAATTCTACTGTTTAATTATTTAATATTATATGAAATTCAAATTGTGAAATTAAAATTCGATTTGGATTTTGATTCTCGGTATAGTTTGGTTATATATTTGTTTTAATGTAACTTTTTCTTTTTATTTTTTAAAGCGGCGATTAAGGGAGAACGATGATTTCGCGCATTGACTATTATTAAGATCGAGATGAAAACTTAGAAATATTGGATATTCATCAAGGACATCAAGATATAATTTTTTTTTCTTTGTATTATCATATTTATTTATTTTATTGAATATTATTATTTAATTATTTGATATCCATTTAATTATAATTATTCTATGAATTTTTCTTTTGATCTGATTTTTTTTAAAGCATAGTATTTGTGTTGTGTATGTCAATTAGCATAAATATAATATTCATTCCAATTAGTAGTTAAATATAATATTATTATGAATTAGTAGTTTTTACAAATATGGATTTGAATATTTGAATTTATTTTAATATTTTGAATGACTCTCTATTGATTCGATGATATATTTTGTTAATTTTTACTATTTTAATATTACATATTTATGATTTTGTCGGACTAATTTTACGTATGTTTATATTCTTAAAATTGATTCAAAAAATTCTAATATACTTTGAAAACACGTGTTGGCAAAAGTTATGTCTCCTATACTATAAAGTTTTATAAATAATAATATTTATTATAAAATATCTTGAACAAATTATTTTACATTAAAATATTTAATATCTCACTAACACTATTATTTACTATCTATCAATTCAATGTATTCAAATCAATTAAATAGAGAATCGATTTAATCATTCTAACGACTTTTCATTTATTTTAAAATTAATTTATTTTCATTTACTAAAAATCAATTAATGACAAACGTTTTTTTTATTCCTCTAATATCTTTAACTATTATATTAAAGACATATTTATTGATTTTATTAAAATTGACTTATAATTATTTTAATTATAAGTATAACTTATAGTGAATATTTATTTATTATATTATACACTATTTGATTACTTTCTATTCATATTCTTTTTTTTTTTTCAATTTATAAAAATCTATTCACTTTTCAAGTTTATTATATTTATCAAATTTATCAATTTTTCCTTATGATTTATTAAAATATGCGTACATACAAATTTATTGTATGGATGACTAGAAAACTAAAAAAATAAATTTGAATCAAATTCACCTTAATTCATTAGTGCTACCAAATATCAACATTCACTCTTAAAATAATCCATTTTATAAATTCGTCCACTCTCTCCTCATTAATTATCACATCTCTCTTCATTAATTAAAGTCAATAGTTTTTATTTTTGAAAATTTAATTTATTGGTATGAGTGAAATATATGATTATTTTTTTAAAATAAAAGTTATTTAAATTTGTTATTAAAATTATCATATTATAATTAAAACATTAAAATATTTTATTTTCCAAATAAATATTTAAATTTGAAATTCAAATTCTAGAAATTTTTGAAAACCGATATTAGATTTCAAATTTGAAATTATGAAATTATGAAATTGAATTTCTTACCTTAAAAAAAAAATGATGGTTCTCAAC
The DNA here is from genome assembly GCA_031304145.1 of Cardiospermum halicacabum. NCBI lineage: Eukaryota > Viridiplantae > Streptophyta > Magnoliopsida > Sapindales > Sapindaceae > Cardiospermum > Cardiospermum halicacabum. Next base: position 6,963,046 of record CM062390.1, on the reverse strand, counting down.
CACTATCTTAATAAATTCATATTTTATCCATTTTGAACCTTTTTTTTTTAGTTATTTTTTATGCAATACAAAATAAATAAAGATTTATTCGTTTTTGAATTATTATTATTATTCCCTTCCATTAAGACTTTTTTTTTTATTGAACTATTATTTTTATTTATATTTGAAAGTTTTATAAATTAGGATTTTTTATTATAGATTTATTTATCTTAATTTATTTCTTAATAAATTCAATTATTTTTATATATTGTTAATATTTAATATATACAAAATACATTTCATTTGTTATTCTCATTATATATTGAATAAATCTATTAGAAATTTTCATTACCTTCCACAATCACTATTAAATTAATGCAGTCTAATTTTTATTATATTTTATTTTATAACTATTTCATTAAAATATTACTTATTATTAATTTGATATCTACTACAATTTAGTAATGTAATTATTATTCAAAATTTTAATACAATATCAATTTTGTATTAGTTTAGTTTTTTCTTTTAATTTGATTTCAAGAATATAAATTGATTCGAGTTAATTAAATACATATCAATTTAATTGCCCATTCTAACATAAATTAATAAATACATTGATTAAAATCTTTTCAAGTTTTATAATTTTCACTTATATATCTTATCAGATATTGAAAATCAATTAAAGTTAATATTTTTTATTTCATAATTATTTTTCTAATTTCTTTACTATTATATTGTAAAATACTATTATAATTCAGTTTTGAATTCAAATATTTTACACATAGTAAATTATGGATATTAAATTATTTTAAATATTTATTATATGAAAATTTTCAAAAGTAATAATACTAATGAAAGAATGGTTAAGTAATTGTAACAATATAATTTTATGCTATATCAAAATTTAACAATTAAAAAAAAAAGATGAGATGACAACAAATTTATAAGAAATAGGTCAACGCAAGGATCTCCTTCTATCTATACCACACATCATGTAAATTTAGTAATATGAAAAAGTATAACTTTATTGATGTATAGTAGTTTTTATAATTATTCTATTTATATATATATAATATTGTATATATTATTTAATTTATTAATTATTATTATCAATATTAAAATTATAAAGTTTGAACATTTGCTACAAATTATATACTATTATCTACATTTATTGTAAATAATAATCCTAATTTTAATTATATTCACGGTAAGAAAATGTTAAAATAGCTACGAAATTTAGCTACGGGTTTTTTTGTAGCAATGTAGTGACGGTATTGCTATGGACTAGCTACAGAATTGATTGAAATTCTAATTAAAATGTTAACGTAGCAAGTTCGTAGCAATGTTGTAGCAATGCTAGCTACGAAATTTTAATACGTAGTAATTTTTTTGATGCCACAATGGCAGAAAATATAGCTACGGATATTTTGTAGCAATTTTGTAGCAATAGTAGCTACGGAATGTAATATGTAGTCATTTTTTTGGCGCCCAACGGAGGGAAATGTAACTACGGATATTCAGTAGCAATCCCGTAGTTACCGATATTCTGTAGCAATGTTGTAGCTATTGATATTCCGTAGTAATTCTATAGCTACGGATATTTGTAGTAATTCTATAGCTATGGATATTCCATAGAAATGCGTAGTACGGATATTTCGTAGCAATTTTGTAGCAAAGTTAGCTACAAAATTTAGGTACGTAACGACTATTTTGGCGCCACATGACGGGAAATCGAGCTATAGAAAATTCGTAGCAATATTGTAGCAACACTAGCTACAAGTGCAATATGTAGTAATTATTTTGGCGCCACAATGGCACAGAACATAGCTACGATACTTCGTAACAATGTTATAACAGTGCTAAATACAGATATTTCGTGACAATGTTATAGTAGTTGTTTCAATAAGGCAATTGCATTATTACCTACGAAGTTTTTTTTTTTTGGTTTTTTTTTTTTGTTTTTTTTTGCTATAGAAGCTTTGCTACAGAATTTATAAAATAAAAGAAATTTAGTTTTTCTTAATTATTTAATATATATATATCATAAAATTTGTATTTATTGCTACGAATTTAGTTAATTTTTTTATTTTTCAAAATTTATAAAATTCAACATACATTTTAAATTTATATTCATATATTTATACTAATTTACTTTTAACATTTTTCTTTGAAGTATTTTATATATCAAAATTTAAATTTCTTTAATATTTATTATTTATTTTTATTAAAAATCTATTATTTTACTATTGATAAATTAAAAATTCATTCTCATATTAATTGAGTCGATGGCTCATTTGGTACTTAGTACGTTTCCCCATTTCTTACATCCCAAAAGGTTGTGAGTTCCGCGGAAGGTGAAATGATATCTAGGTGTATGTAGGGCTTGAGGCCTTTACCATGGGTGCCCCACGGGCTCACACCAAAGTGAGTGGACCGTAAGGTTGGCGTGGGACCCATGACAGGGGTGAAGCATCAAAGATGTTACATTTTGTAACAAGCAACATTAGCTACAGACTTCTGGTCGTAGCTATTCCGTAGTTGGTTTGCTACAGACCATTAGCTATGAATTAACTACAAAGTTGCTACGACTCAATAGCTATGGAAAATTCAGTGACGCACATGTAGCTACGGAATATGTGTAGCTAATCCGTAACTTCTTTGCTACGGAAATAATTTCCCGTAGCTAACACGTTAGCTACGAGGATTTTAGCCACGAAATCATTTTTGTCGTAAATCCGTGGCAATAGTCGAAATAGTTACGCAATTGCTACAAAATCAACTGTAGCTATTCAAATAATTTTTTGCAGTGATTGATGTATCAATAAAAAATTCAATTAAATAAATCTATATTATACACTTTTCAATTTATTTTATAACCAAAATAAATTCAAATTAACACCAAACTATTATCAACGAAAACTAATTTATGGTTTGATGGTTTAATTTATTGGTAATAATTTAGTTGCGGAATAAAAAAAAAACTTAATTATCATACTAATTTTTGTAGTTTTCGGTTTGTTTAATATATATTTTTCTTAAATCAGTATTTAGAAATTTTAAGTTGATTTTAATTTCAACTAATTTAATAATGATAACTATGTTCACAAATAAACTAATTTAAAATTTAAAAATATCAATTAATTTATATATTATTTTTAAAAAATATCATTACATCACCTAAAAAGTATTTTTTTTCAATAAAAATAATTTTATTTATAATTCAATTTTGAATATTGAATTGAATTTTTTTTTAAAAACATTATATTTAAAAATAAATATAATTTTGATATTTAAATACATTATATTATATAATTATTTTATTAAATTAAATAAAAATTTATTTAGTGTATATAAATAAAATTTATATATAATATATATCTCGTGCATAGCGCGAGAAATTACCCTAGTTTTTATATCAAGCACAAACAAAAATAATGTATATTTATTTCATTTGTCTCTTCCAATTTATTCCCGCTTTTTTTTTTCATTCTGTTTCGCCGCTTCCATCAATCCAAACCAAATTTAAAATTAAACTCCTTATAGATTAAGGAATAGAATATTAACCTTTTAATATTTAAATATACATTCGAATTCAAATAGTTTAATCTACACAACAAGATATCACACTAAGATATCTTTCCATATTTCATCCTAAATTCAATATAATCTCATAAAATTCCAAAAACATAAGATATTCCTAACTCGTTGAACCCCGCACCACTAAGAGCCTTACCAGCACACTTAACTTTTCTATCCCTCACTCTTATATAGGAAAACATCCTAAAATTATTATGCACACTACACTTTTCAAAAACTCACTGATTGTAAAATTATTATATCTGAATCACTCACTTAACTCTAAAAACTTAAAAATTCTGAGAGTTAAAGTCCTAAAGAGTTACACACATAAGTAATAACATTAACTCTTTTAAACCGGACAATAGATCCCTTCTCTTCCATGAAAGTTGTCGTCCTGGTTGAAGGAGGATAGGATTGATATTTTACCGCTTTCGATAATTAGAAGCACCCCGAATATATCATGTGCTCTGGTCGTATGTTGTATATTCATGATTATTCCAAGTTACACTATATAAGGTGTATGTTTTGTGAGTGTCACTAACTACTATCCCCCCATTTAGGAACCGTTTCACATAAATTCTCAACTGTGTAAATTGATAATTACCAGCGTATTGAAGCTCTACCACATAATAATGCATACCAACTTTGCATTACACAATCAAATCCAATTATAACCATACTGTTACATGAATATCCACAAAGGTCACAAAATAGCATACCAAGGTCCTTCACTCACTTCTCCTCATTTTAACATTAAGAGGCACTTCTTTGTAGGATTGTACCTTTACAGCTGCCCTTCGTGAAGGTCTTCCTATAGAAGGTCTTAGTGTTCTATCTTTTGAGGTACACGTTTCTTTATTATTTTTAATTGAAGAAGAGGCTGGACTTGAAACATCTTCATGCATTGGATCACCAGGTGGAAGAGTGTCTGGCAGTTTTGTGTCTTCAATCTCGAACAAGTTCTCTGCAGGCTCTCGCTCCTGAGACTGGAACCCAACAGATTGCCTTCTCAAGCAACGTCTGTGTGAAAATGAAATGAAAATTTTTGAATCATTAGTCTTTGCATTGAAAGCACATGAAGTGTAAGGTGAACCAACCCGCTAGTAAAATAAATGTCTCTAATATGTTTACAAGACAGTTGGCAACAAGAGAAGCTGGGAGAAAATCTCAACACAAAAATTAACCTTTAAGCAAATTCACACAATGTAGGAATATCATAATAGCCCTTCTAAGCAAGCTAAAGCAGATATGAGCAATATCAAGCACTCAACTATGTGAACACTACAAAAAAGACCTTTGCCAATGGTAAGAAAATGATGCTGCTCCATACTATAACAACAGACGGTTTTGTAACTTGCAGTACATGATAACATGGTAAAATCCATAAGTTCACACACCTTTTATTTTCTATTTTGTCTTTCTCTGCAGCTTCTTGTTGTGAACTCGAAGGACCCATAGCTGCATAGAGCATCAAAGTAAAACCAATCAATGAAAAGAATAGAATGTTGCAAAATCCATACAGGAGGATGTCTTAATAATTACATTTACTTCTTGCAGTACGCCTTCTATTGCAGTTAGAAGGCTGATCCTTATCTTTAGCACGAGCTGGCAACCCTTCTGCTGCCACCTTCTCTATTACTTCCTGCCAACATAGAAGGAGAGGTATAAGTATCAGCATAACTAGAAAGTGCGTGATTAGTTTGATTCTGTGGACCATGTAACCAAAAATAATAATAATAATAATAATAATAATAATAATAATAATAATAATAATAATAATAATAATAATAATAATAATAATAATAAATCACCTTGGACATTTGAGAGCTAGCATTCTCACAATTTATACTCTTGTTTCCCTGCTCATAGAAAAATGAAGTGTTAAATAATCCAATATTCTGTTCCTCAAGCACAACAATTCAGATATAAGGTCCACAATCTAAGTTCTTCTCCAATAGCAGAAACGTTTAACAAATCACTTAGGCTACAGTTGAGAACACGGTTTCTCAAGCAATAAGCCTAAAAATAAAAATTGTTTAGACAATCCAAGCAACTAAGTATGATAAGTCACAACCATTAAACACTTTTGGGATCAAAATGAAGATACATACTAGGTATTACAGTACTTGGTTCTTTATAAATATTATATTACTATATCGGTAGCACAACAGAGAGTAGACATACTAACGAATGGAAGTCCAAAACACCATTAATAATATTTACTGAAATTCTCAGTTGTCATGGAACAGTACTAATTCCTTTGACCAACTTAAAAATACCAAGAGTTTAATAGCAGAAAACATCTATGATAGTCAGCATTAACATCACCGTATAATTAAAGCTTATGTGAAGTTCAACTATATTCTGATAAAAGACATCAGAACTTACCTGAGTTTCACTGTTCTTTATTTTAAGTAAAGCATCCTTGCAAACTAGTTCATGCTGCAGTCCTTTGAGCTGAATGAGCATTATAAAAATTTCAAATTCAGATGCAGAGCCGAAGAAAAATTTTACTTATATTTCAATTGAGTATGATTAGAATAAAAATAATAAAAAAATATATATATATAGCAAAGCATTTACCTTGTCTCTTCCGAAATTAAGTTCCTGTAAGGTATTAGATCAAGTTAAATTTGAATAATGTGGCAAATGAGATTTGTACTCATCAATAACAAGTGAACCAAAACTAACCGCTAGATACTGGCTATTAGTTTGTGCAAGAGTCCTATTTTGTATCTGCAATTTCTGAAGATTGATTCTCAGATTCTGCAACTCATTCCCACTCAATTCTATGATTTTACTGATAATGAAAGTCAAAGAAAAAAAAATCCACATTCTTTGTTGCACAACTGATGACAAAAGAAATCAACTCTAACAAGTACAGCGTGTATTCTTTTCCGCCACAAACCAAGTATTTGAAAAAAATTAAGACTTGAAATCTCCTCTTTTCTTGGGGCCATCTTAATCGAAACATACAAGAAAAATTAAAAAACAAAAATAAAACTTGACAACGAAAGGATACTTTTTCTCTTCGATGAGTTTCATCAGCATCATCTTTTCCTGATTAACAAAAATTTCGAAGACAGAAGAATCCATTACTCGAAAAATATATCCTCCATTAATCACCACAAAAAAACCAAGAAAATACTGTAACTAAACTAATCAGCACTGTGAATTGTTCCTAGACAGAAATGTACCTTGATGAGTTGATTGATGACATCCTCTGTAGAAGGAGGGGCTTGCAAGGACTTGTCATCATTATTCAAGTTCACAACTTTATGCTGCAACGGAGAGTTTGTGATATCAGAAAGCCGCCTCCTCATAATGCTACTGAATGTCGATCTTTTAGCCATTCTTTCGCCTTTAATCATGACCCTCTGTCCCTGGAATAAAAACCGCTGAAGCAGCAGATTAAAGAGAGAAAGGTCTGGTTTTACACAGGAACCCTAATTGAAGAAGATGACAATGGTAGTGGGAGTGAGAGTATTAGTTTGTCGAAATTGAAATTGGGAATCGCTGAAGATGCCAAAAGAGATCAAAACCCTAAAGAGAAAGGAGAGATATCAAAGTAAAAAGATGCGGTGTTGGAGGTTCGGAGGACTAACGGCTCTACGAACCAAACCTGAGTACAGCTATTTTGTGACTCGAACCTGATTTTAAAATTCCGAACCTCGTTCCGAGCCTCCCTCACTTTTTTATATCTTAAGTAAGTTTGTTGGTACTGAATTTTGAATGTGGAAAATTTTGGCTCCAAACCATTAGTCTTTGAGAATCTGAACTTCTTCAGCTTTCTCTCCATTTAATCACATATGGATTAACAGTTAAGCGAGCTGTTAACCACATTCGGACCACTATTTGAAAATAATTATGATTACCATTAAGCCAAATAATTATATATATATATATATATATATAACTTACATTGAACCATCCAACTTCAAAACAGCTTACTATTATAGATATTCAATCTCTGCCTCAATCAATTAACAAGGCAAAATTTCATTCTGCAATTAAAATCACATTAAATTATCTCTATAAAATACCATCTTCCTTAACCAAGCAATGTCAAAGCCATATTTGAATGTACTGGTGGTAGTTGATAAAGGTTGAAATGGGGAGTAAGCGAAAATTCAATCAATCTAATTATATAAAATCATCAGTAAGATATATAGTTTCAGGATGCTCTAACGTTGGCAGTGAACACTATCCAACTATACATATATTTAGAATGTTACAAACCTTCAAATGCCAAAATCGAGCATCTAATCAGTATCGGCTATCCAAATCCTAAAGTTACAGATTTCGAACACAAAAAAAAATCCCAAAATCACTACGCCCCTCGAAATCAACCAGACAAAGATAAACAAGCAATTATCTTTAGGCTATCATAAGTCAATGACTCCATTTGCCTTCAATTATATGTTAACTGGACCTTGCAGAAGATATGAAGCCTTATCTCGAACCTGTATATAAGGAAATATAGTAATGGAAGTTGTCTATTAATATGTACATACAAATACCAGAGGGATTTGTTGCATACCTTTGATGCATAAGGCCTCATATCAGTGCTGGAGATTTGACATGAACAATTGCGGAGGAAAACCCCCCACATTTCATTCATTATTGGCGCTTCTTCCAGATTTGAACAAGAGAGAAGCCAGTTTTCTGTTAGAACCAAGTATATGTACATCCTAAATAGATCACATGTTTTATCTCTGACATTGATATCGATAAGAAAATTCAGGATGTCCTCGTCTCCCACAGCCTAACAAAATGCACTAAACTTGTTATACTGTGTTCACTTGAATGAAGCGTGCATATGCCCGAAAGCAAATTAATGAGATAACTAGCTACCTTATTGTCGAAACAGAGAATGAGAATCTGGTGAGCCAAAACACTTTTAAGCTGTTTACTACGATCATTGACTGCTGAGATAGAGTCTACAATTTGCAAGCAATTCAAGTCCCTCGGGACCCTATTACCACAGAACAGCCAATCAAATAGCAGAATAACAGGGATGAAAGTAAAAACAAATAGCAGCAATACTACAAATAGAACAAGATTCAAAATACTAAACCTCAAATGTAAACTTGACATTTGATAAATGCATGGTTTCATTAGTAACAACATAATAGTATAACCAAATCCCCCAAAATCTCAACGAGAAAAAAGTGGCACTTGAAAGTGTCATTGACCACAATAAAAAGTGGAACTAGATAGATTTCAACCGTTAGAATATCAAATCTTACAAGCTAATTTTGTAAGTTTTCATCCATTTAAGAGCATGACCAAGAAATATGTAAACAAACAACAAAAATTAATGGGGACCTAAAAGAAATTAGTGATTTTGGAAGTAAACTTTTCCACAGTCATTGAATTACTTTCACAATAACGTCAAAGTAACAACAATAACATCTAGATTCGAGAAACAACTCCAGGATAACCATAATAAAATAGTGATAACTTTTCAACTTGAGCATCATATTCATACATTTATATTATCAGTAATATTCTAACAAATTGGCGTCAACTAACTATATCAAGTGTAGTGGTATCAATCAAGTCCATAAACAATAACACTGATATTATCTTCGTGTCACATATTCCTCACACCACTAAATTCATCAGAGACTGCTGCCACAATAAGTGGTAATAAGAACATGCAACCATAAGGAGTTAATTTGCACTTCATACATAATATATAGTGTTCATGAAGATTCAAGATAATTAGCTAAGTTTTTACTTGGTCCCACATCATAAATTCAGTAGTTTTAAAATCACCTCAGAGCAAGAGATTTCGCAATTCTTTGACAGCTGCTAAACCATTCCTCATCTGTGAAGTACTTGATAATTGATTGTATACACTCAGATAAGAGAGCAGTCAAGGCTAAAAATTGGCGGTCTAAAAATAGACATAGAACAACTTCAAGTAGCTCTTCTACTTCTATAGTTGAAAAAATAGCGTTCTTACACCTGCAACAAATGAATCAACACAAAGATACAATAACTTCTAGTCAACATATTGAAAGACTTACAAGTGACCAAACAAATAATTCTTGAACTAATTTGAACGCACCTAGCTTGACAGCAGGCAGCTGCCAATTTAATCCAAGCTATAAGATTCCGTGGTGGCCCTCTACTAGCAGATTCTAAATATGCACATAAATTTGTCAAAATGAATCCAGAAGCATCTGTCATCACTTGCAACTGACAATGAAGAAAATGCTCAAATCTGTAGTGTTACAACAGAATTTTTTCTGTAATGGTAGAAAGCCACAATACTAGTGGTAAACCAGGAGCAAAACAACATCGAGTTTGTATCCTTAAAACGTTACCATTGCCACACAACCTCCCGACAAACTACAATGCCTAGAGAACAATAAGAGCTGTGTCTAAGACAAGCTTCTTCTTAGAATATTCCTACTTGATTATAATGCACTTCTTAAACTTCTTAGAACTAAAAACTAAACTTGTCTCAATTGTACTTTAGTTAAATATGGAAATTTGAGGATTCTATTGCTTTCAGATTACCCTTTTCTATAAAAATAATCCAGTGTTCCGAATGTCCTTTCATAGCAATATAAATAACTATTCTATAGTTATTATGACATTTCCTAGCCCATTCTGGGTAGAACCTCTGCCTATAAATGCGTGAATCCTCAAGACAAGAAGAGAACAGACAAAAATAGTAAATAAACTAGATAATTCTGCGCTTGCTGACTATAATAACAACGGTGAACAAACAATTTAAGAACAATTTTTACATGAGAAAAATATTTTGTAGTTTATTAATAATATTCATGCACTAAACTCATTCATATATCATTTGAAAAAAGATGATATTAAAGATGCTGCAAAGCTTACTGTCATTAGTTGATTCTGAATTGGAAGAAAAATTAGCTGAGAACCCATACACTACAAGAGCTTTCTTCAGCTGAGAGTAGGTAGGAAAACATTCAATATTCATGGGCAGAACATCAGCCTGATAAAATGCACAAAAACAAAGAAAAGACAGTTTCTCAAATTCAAAAGAATTTCAATCAGAAAAAATATGAACTAGTCTACTAGTACCACTATCCAATTTACTAAATATTCTTTGCAATCAGTAGAAACGCCAGTCAACTTCACCTTGTCTTTGGAGGTGAGAATTTTACACCAAAAGTCACCTGCAGATGCCCATAATTCCTCTTTTGAAGAATATAACACTGAGAAACAGAAAGACAAGCTCATGAGGAAAGTGAAGTACATACATATACCTACAGAGTGCTTTTAGGCCAGGAAAATGAAATAATAAAATAGACCTACTGAATGTTTAGACATACTTAAATTCAAAGTCCATGAAGCTACAGATTCCTCTAAATGACCCTTTGCAATGACCACTCTTGAGAGCCAGCCATTAATTAACAATCCTTCAAGGAAAGTCTCTTCTGCAAGATTGTAATAATGTGGATTTAAAAACAACATTTCTAAATACAAATCACCATAATCCTAGGCGGTACATGCGGAAACAAGAAAGCAGAACAAGGCAGAATAAGCTACCATTTTCTGTAGTGAGATCCACAATGGAATTGAGTTCATTATTCAAAAAAGACTGCAAGATATTGCACCTCCCATGCTGTTGAAAATCCAGAGAAGGTGGAGTTTTCTGATATTTGCATAAGAAGGAGATTAATGATTCTAAAAAACAACTAATGTTGATGATCCAAATTGCTTACCAACACATTGAGCAAAAATCTAAATACCATTTTGCATGCCTAGTACACCAAACAAACCTGGTCCCCGAAAACATGTAGGCCCCAATCCAAGACCTCTTCGTCACCACTTATTTCTTGCATCTACACAAGTATTGCTTAGCATCTTAAGTCACAGCTACATAAATTGACATTAATAACTAACATACACCTAATAAACAACTTTAACCAAAAAAAAAAATGCCTGGTTTTGGCAGCTATCCACAATATTTGAAAACAAAGCTTCTTTTCTCTCATCCTCGTCTGAATCATAGTTTCTTGCTGCTTTTGAGCGCTTTTTCTCAATCTCAATTTGTTTACTTTTCTGCTTAAAATGATCTGTCAAAAGATCATCTAGTCCAATAATTTTTTTCCTGGATCACAGAAAAAAAAAATCAGAAAATCAAATCAAACTAATCTCTAAATAAACATAAGTGAGAATTTTTTGACTTGACTGAATAGAATAAAAAGAACTAGAATCCAAGAGAATTAGAACATATTAAAACTCAATATGGAACTTTACAGAACAAAAAATAGACAACACATTACACACAGGAAGCGGCTCCCAAAACCTTATCAATCAAAACAAGCATATCGCAGAAAAACGAAACCTCCTGAATATGAAACCCGAATTAACACGATATTTAACATAATAACTTAATGGAATTAGAAAGACAAAACCCTAAAATAACATAAAACTAATCATACTCGAGACACATGTAGACGAAGTAAATAAAACCTTCTTTTGGTAACAGGAGGAAGACTGAGAAGGTCGTCTTCTTGCTCGAAGTCGAGAGGCGCGTCGATATCCATGAAGACGAACCGTTCAGTACCTTGACTACGCCTGAACCTGACTGAAGCGCCAAAATTTTGTATCCACACTTTTATGAAATTTTCGACTGGGTATGAATTGTCAATTTTGTCCCTAACTTAAACATTCATAAACATAATTATATAAGTACGCGTTTTAATTTAGTTATTATCTATTTTTATTTTCTTGTTTAAGAAACTAATCGGGTTTGGGATGATCAACAGCTCAGAGCACTAGAAGACAAAAACTAATGCGATAGCACTTTTTCCATTATTTTATTTTAAATGCAATTAATTGAGAGATATCATACCTTGCACAGAGTCATTTTTATCATCATTTTCTACGAAATTTAATCATTTAAAAAACAAAATTAATTGGTGCATGTGAAAGATTCTTTCACCCGTGACTCAAATCAACCACATGTTTCATAATCAAGGAAAAAAACAAAAGATCATAACACTAAACAAAGTAGCTCATTCAATGATTATTATGAAACTATGTACACTACCAACACAGGCTTACATATACCATGGTGGTGGTGTTTTACTATTCTTCAACCAATATTCTCTGCATTATCTCTAAATTTCTTGTATATATCACACTTATAAAACTCTCTAGTTCTTGCAACCAACACAAGAGACACAAGAGCACCTAAGAATGTAACGGAAGCCAACAATATAAATGAATATCTATAACAATGAACCCCAATGCAAATCAGTTCCTTCACATCTGACCTGGTCAAGCCCCTCTTTGCTAAGTCCTTCAATGCCTCATGATCATATAGTAGACCTGTGACTTTGACATTGAGGAGGTATGAACCTAAAGGGCTTGCTAATTGACCACAATTGAACAATGTTGAGTAGTACTTTAGTCCAAAGAGTTCTGATATTATAGCAAAAAGTAGTGGCAATTGAGCACCAAATGTGAATCCTATGATCACTGATGCTATGTAGAGGGAACCTGGAAACGGGAAGGCGATCATGAGGTAGCCAAGACAAGCTAAGAGAAGGACTAGTGTCATGAACAGTGGTCTTGGTGTTTTGTATTTGACTAATACGCTTTCAGAGACAAATCCTGCAAATACTCTTCCAAAGTAGTTCCATATGCTGACAAGTGACACAAATGACTTGACTGTTTTGATTGGATAGCCAAGTGATTCACCAATTTGGCCTAAGTTGTCTACTGCTGTTAAGCTTGAACCAAGTCCACCAAGTGTTGCAATAAACAATATCCACATGTCCATGCTGAGAAGGGCTTGTAGGATTGTGTAGTCCTCACCTCTCGGTGGCTTATTACAGATAGAAGAGAAACAACCAGGGGTTTTCTCTGGCTCTTTGGTGATCTCTTCCTCCTTGGTGGGAGCTGAATCAAGTTTTGGACCATCTACATTGTCATCTGATGGTGTTTCTACAACAACTTCTGTAGGTGGCTGATTCTTGAGGTTCCAAAACACTACTTCTTCTTTAAGAGCAATAACAAGAGGGACAAAAAGGAGGATACAAACAGCCGTGGCACTAGCAGCATAAGCTTCGTGTGAGAAAGATATAACCTTCTCTAGAATTGTCATGACCATGAGAAAAACTGCTAACACAATAGAAGCATAAAGAAACTGGTAAAACACTTTAACCTCGTGTGGTTGTCTAACAGGTTTAGTAGTCCTGATTGTGCCAACAAAAACAAGTGATAAAGCAGCAGGAAGCCAAGCTATAAGAAGAATCAAAGACTTGGAATCATTCCCATAAACAGCCAAATAGATCTGTGTCATGATAGCACCACTAAGCCCAACAAAACCCTTCAACAGACCCAACATAATACCTCTACTCTCTGGGAAATTTTTCACACATGTCACAAGTGCTCCTGTATTGGCAAAGTTCTGAGAATTGGCTCCAATACAAATGTACAAACACATTTGCCATACTTCAGGCTTAGCCATTTTCTGCGTGACAGCTAAATAAATCATCAAGTAACCACCCAAATTCATAGCAGAACCAACAACGAGAACAAACCATGTTGGTGTTACCTCAGCAATTAGACCTGACAAGACACCAACATTGGCTCCAAGATCTTTGAAAAACCCCATTAAATTGAGTGTCTGTTGATCATATCCAAGCGTTGATTTAATATCTTTTGAGTAGGTACCAAACAAGTATGTTGCCCCTGCTCCTGCCATTATCAAGAAAGATGCAAAAACTGAAAACCATCTTCCTCTTAGCACATATAATGAAAACCGACCCCATTCCTTCATATCCACTACTCTTCTTCTTCTTCTTCTGCAATCACAAAACAAAATGGTTATTAACTTTTTGTGTGAACACACGGTGTGTGACAAAGTTATGTAAGTGTGTGCCTTTATTTATAATTAAAGCGGTGGTGATAGTTGACCTGATGTGTTGTGTATTTGTGCAGAGTTTGGCCTGTGAAAAGAAAGATGTGTAAAAGAAGATAAAATTGGGAATAATGATGATGAGTTTTCTTTTTATATGCTAGAAATGGAAGGTAAATTAAGAGAGTTGTTGTTATCCATAACAAAACAAAGATAAGATAACATGATAAAACTGTTTAACCACATCTTTGTTATGTTTTGAGATATTACAGGCATGAATACATGGTTTGAACTACAATACTTCCGAAAAAGTTCCAGAAAAAGTGTTGGTATTATTTTCACTGTTACCGGATAATTTTTTTTATTTATAAAATTTGTAACTCTTTCCAAAACAAAAATTAAGGTGGTATTAAATGAGTTGGTGGTTTTATACTATTATAACTCAAATTGCTTATAATATTAATAAAGATTTTAGCCACTTGTGGATAAACTCTTATCTTAATCAACTAGAGCTTTGACTTGCTGGAGTTATCCACCCACAGTTATTATTATTATTATTTTAAAATAATATGGGCGTGGGTCCTCTTGGATTTAAGAGCAGCAGATTTTTCTTTCTTGTATTTTTATTTCCATATCTTCATTTAATTAATGTAATTGTAATTATACTACAATTAGGAAATAATTTGTATATATGTAATATAAACTGGCCCAAAATGACCTAACAAAAAGGGTCAGCCGAACAAGGAAACAGTAAACCCAATCAATCCATTTTAAGTTGGCCCAAGCACACTTGGCACACCAGGTCCAATCCACAGTCAATCCATTTGGCCCAAGCCCACTCATCACACAAGGCCCAATCCAATCAGCAAAAGTGATCGTTTGTTATTATGCAACTTAGATTTCAATTGAACATGCAAAAGCAATCCATGAGTGGATTCTGCTATTAAACAAAAGCACATGGAAACATTCATATATAGAAATGAATTTACAATTGTCCTTCCAACAAAAGGGAAACTAAGTCATCAATATGAAACCAATAATTGAGCACATGCATTTCTCTGTATCTGCAACATAAGGGACTCTTTTGCATGTGCATACACAGCTCACTCTGTAGGGTCATGTCTTCTTCAGATACATTTTATGGTAGCCCTACAAAACAAAGTCCCCCCTCGCTCTTTTCTTTTTAAATAACTTCTAAGGCCAACAACATTTATTGTTCAATGGTTTTATTATGTGCTTGCTAATGGACCTCCATGTTATGCTCTTTTTAGTCTCTCATATGGTCCCATCTTGTGTCAGATTTCTTAACTTACTGGATTCATGTCTTCATCTAATAGTCTCAACACCAGTAATAACCACAAATTAGTGGGTGGCTAATGTGGTGTTTAGTGGAATATGTGTAGTTATGAACCACTTAACCACACAAAGTGACCCTTCACATTGGTTTGATATAAAAAAGAACTGAAAATAATGAAAGAGATACAATAACTTTTCCAACTCAAAAGACTAGCAAAAAGGTTTATAAAACCTAAACTACACTACACAACACAGCATAAAAAAGCAATCATAAACCCAAATCCAAAACTCCAAAACACTTCCCATATAATTACCATCATGATGAGATTGAATTGAACAAGGAGAAAATCTTGTATTGGACGGTACTACCACGTAGGACGGTAGGACTTCAATTGAAAATGTGACACGTATACACTTGAGGCGAGGCGAGAGAACACATGGCACACTTTTCAAGTAATAACGGCTATAAAATATTAATTTCTCTCCCCTCATACGTGTCACATTTTCAATTGAAGTTCTACCGTCGTACGCGGTAGAACCGTCCCATACAAGATTTTCTCTTGAACAAAGAGATTCAAGAAGTCATGAGTGGGACCATTGAATGATTTTTCTTCTGTTTGAATTGAAACTAAATGCAGAGTCAAGTAACCTGTGAAATACCATCTATCTATCTATGTATATATGTATCATCCGATTGGTTTTTTCTGTGTACACATCTTCATTAGGACCCATGTGACTCGACTTTGTCCTCTTCAACATGACACATAACAACAAACATTATTGAGGCTAAATTCCTGTTATGGTCGTTGAATTTTGTATCTTCTTGTGAGATGGTATAAATGATTTTCAATAGTGTGTCCCAACGCAATCAAATTGAAATACAAAGCTCTAGCTTTGCTTCAGGGACATGCAATATTTTAATTATTAAGTTTGGTTTATAGGTCAGGATGATACTATATCGATTCATTGAAATTGATTTTTTCATCATACTATTGTGTATTTAATGTTAAGAAATCTAGTTTGAGTAGATAATGCAATTGCTTAAACACCAAGAGATAAAAGAGACAGCGATGGGTAGTAGCCATGAAAGCTACTTAAAACATTTTTCTTACATACAAAGCATATCCACACGTGTCTGCTGATGAACTCAAAATCCACCCACTTAATCTCACACGTGTGCCAACCAATCCAATACTACTAATCCAAAACAACATTATCATGATTAAAACCTATCACCTTCCAAACCCAAAACCATATATATTAACAAAATTGTGGTTGTTTACGCAAGCAATTTGATCATGAGACATTGATAACTACTCACGACCAATTCTATTCTACCAACATATACTTACTTTTCAAAACAAGATAAAATTTCAAAATATCTAAAGAAATATTTCCTCTAGAAAATTCAAGTGATGCTGCCATCTTGTTAATTACAGATAAGGATTACTATTTAAAGCTATAATATTGTTAATAATACCTGTTCAGACAGATTATTAAAATTCAAGCTTAACCATATGATGGTGTGAATAAGAACATAAAACTAAATTCTAATTAAAACTCTTAAATGGTTTTAAAAGTCAAACAAAAATATTCCTTATGCTTGGAATATCTAAATTGTATGCCAAGTGGAACTACAGATGGTGGACCAATTCCACTTCCCAAACTCGACTTTCTCATGAACTATTATTTTAATTTTTATATTATAAATTATTTGCTTGTGGGTTGCGTAAGATTAACAATCTGATTAGTTTTATCAGATTAGCATCAATGTTCTATGCTTCAATACAATAGTATTTGAGATTTATTATTAAACACTTCATTCATTGTAAGAAGAAGAACCAAACATATTCAATAACCATCACATGACTTAAATTACATCAACTGCATGCATGCATTAAATTTTCTTTTAATGAGAAATATAATACAGCTGTCTAAATATAAACATCGATAATTAAATTCCACATTAATACGACACTAACTTCTGTTCATACGATTCATTTTGATTAATTAACATGTGGATGATGATTGATTGATCGATTCCATTAATCGATTTACAAAATAGCATTCCAATAAAGGGTAAATTGGTAATTTGAGAAAGGACATTGAATGAAACCAAACCAGGCATTGAGAAATGAGACCATACAGCTGAGTTCCATTCTGTTGCATCTCCATGTGATCCCTCTCTGTTTCTTCTGCTTCTATCTATCTGTCCTTGTCTGTCTGCAACTTATTCAATTTTATCATTATTTTTTGTCTGTAGAGAGATAATTGAGAAGCACAGAAGTGGAATTTTAGAGGTTAAATTTAATCAAACGAAACATTGACGAGAAAAAGCTGCCATTTATTTTTTTGTTAAATAAATAAGAAAATCGAAACACCAACAAACAAACACAAGTCTTCGTCTTCTTCAATCTTTGGTTTGGTTTTTCTTCATCTTCAATTCTCCACAAAACAACACCAAACTTGAAAACCTCACCTCACCTTCTTTTTACAAATTTAAATGAAATGGAAGAGCTCAAAAGACCAAAGAGACAAGGGTTCTATGTCAAAATGAGATTGTTGCACAAAAATGGAAGACAACATCAACAATCGGATAAAAATCTCTGCTTCAAATACTACAAATGGATTCTCTGGTTCTCTCTCTCGCTCTACTTCTTCACCTCGTACTTCATCACCCACAAACCCATTCCCTTGACGCGTTTCAGCTCCAGCAACAGCCACCTCTCTCGCGCTCTCATCGAGTCTCACAACACCTCGGCATTGCAATCCTTCAAAGGTTTGATTTTTCGTTTACCCTTTTGGTTTTTGTCGACAAAGTGTCAATCTTTTGACAATTCTCTGTTTTGTAAATACAGGGTCTTCGTTGTTACGCGACTTGAAGATTTATGTCTACGATTTGCCGTCGAAATACAACACGGACTGGTTGTCAAACGAGCGTTGTAGCAACCATTTGTTCGCTTCGGAGGTTGCGATTCATAAAGCGCTTTTGAATAGCGATGTACGGACTTTCGACCCTTATGAAGCCGATTTTTTCTTCGTCCCTGTTTATGTGTCGTGTAATTTCAGTACCGTCAATGGCTTCCCTGCTATTGGTCACGCTCGTTCTCTCATTTCTTCTGCTATTCACCTTATTTCGACTCATTACCCGTTTTGGAATCGGACTCGGGGGTCCGACCACGTTTTTGTCGCTTCTCATGACTACGGTGCTTGCTTCCATGCCATGGTTAGAACTTGTGACATGCATAAATAACCTCTAATTGAACCCATTTTTGTGTTTAGAATGAAAATTGATTCTCCATTCGTGTTTTGTTTTGAAGGAACATAGAGCTATTGAAGATGGAATTCCTGAATTTTTGAAAAGGTCAATAATTTTGCAAACATTTGGTGTCAAATATAAACACCCCTGTCAAGACGTTGAGAATGTGGTTGTTCCTCCTTACATTTCGCCGGGAAGTCTACAGAGGACCCTAGAAAAATATCCGATCACCGGGAAACGAGACATTTGGGTGTTTTTCAGGGGCAAGATGGAAGTCAATCCAAAGAACGTCAGTGGACGATATTACAGCAAGTAATTAATTTTCCATCCATAAATTTCAGTTAGAAAGTCGAAACTTAACATTTACTAATTTACCTTTATTTTGAATTAATTAATCCAGGAAGGTTAGAACGGCCATATGGAGAAAATACAACGGCGACCGGCGATTCTACCTTCAAAGGAAAAGGTTCGCCGGTTACCAGTCAGAGATAGTTCGGTCTATGTTCTGTCTTTGCCCGCTCGGGTGGGCTCCATGGAGTCCGAGATTGGTAGAATCAGTCGCATTAGGTTGCGTCCCTGTTATAATAGCCGATGGAATCCGGTTACCGTTTTCAAACGCCGTGAACTGGCCGGAGATATCATTAACGGTGGCCGAGAAAGACGTGTCGAAGCTCGGAACGATTCTTGAACACGTGGCGTCTACGAATTTGAGTAGCATACAAAGAAACCTGTGGGACCCGAGTGTTAGACGGGCCCTACTATTCAACGAGGAAGTCATAGAAGGTGATGCCACGTGGCAGATTCTACGTGAGCTGTCGGAGAGGCTTGTAGATAGGTCCTACAGGAGGTCAAGGGTTTCGAGCCAATGAGAAGCGCACACGTCTGATGCAATTATTATTGGGTCCTGTTGTTTGCCAGCTAAGATTCTGCCTACGTGGATACGGGAAAAAATGGAGTACAGCTGGATGTATAAAGAAAATTTTCTATTTGACTCGGAATCTCGATCTGGTGGGGACCGTGTCGGGCATTTTGGGCAAAGACGTGAATATTGTATGACGTGGCATGGTGTAATTGGGTGGAAGGGGGGTTTAGGTGGGGGCGGAATTACATATATAGCCTTGTACATGTGAGAGAATTTTTTGGTCATACGGAGAAAGTGGGCCACGATATTAAATGTAGATATAAATTTGAATTGTGTAAATCGATAAGAGGACTTTATTGGGTAAAAATTTATTGATAGAAGAGCTGACAGAGTAATTTAGAACGATATGTATTGAAACTAGAAGAGATTTGTTAAATTGTTTGTGTTGAGTGATGTTTTCTTTTTTGTGTTGAGAGAAGAGGGAAAGCGAATTTGGAGAAAAAGAGAGGGGAGGTGAGACAGGGTGTCAGATACAGATACAGCTTTAAATGAGAGGTGGGAGGGCAGTGGAAGTGTGTCAGTGATCACGGACCCAACTCTGTATCCAACTTATTACTAACACGAAAGCTCACATCTTCGAATTTTTTCATCTTCCATTTAATTTCAAAACTATATTTTTCCATGAATAATTATAATGCATCTGTTATGATGTTTTCAGTCCTAGTTCTCTCTCAATTCAGTCATAACATGGGTGTTATCATTGTGAATATTGTGTTAATTCAGGTTAATGTCTGAAGAATAGTGAATCTGTTTTGAGAAAGGAACAACTTTTGCTATGAATTAAGATTTTGAGAAAGGATAATGAATCTGTTTTGCTGGGTGAACGTATATAGTTTTCAATAATCCACTCCAATTTCAAAAATAAATTCAGTTGGATTTTGATTAGCAGGACTGAATTTTTGTATTTTAAGTAGTCCTAATAAGCTCAGATAAGTAAGATATCAATACTAGTAAGCTAGAGTCTCAGGGTGTAGAAAAAGGAAACAAAAAAAATCCGACCTGCCGGATTCGAACCAGCGACCTAAGGATATACTGTTGATTAGCCACTACAGTCCTCCGCTCTGCCAACTGAGCTAAGGTCGGATTTGATAGAACATCGGAACGATGATTTATAATACCATATATTTAATTGGGTTGGGCTTCACCAACCATTGAATTGAGTGACAATGGGCCTTTAATGTGATCGAGTTGAGAGCCACAGATTTAAGGTCGTTATTGCTTGTTACTTAAGAGCTCAAGCACATTCTGATTGTTGTCCCGGCGTTATTCGGATAATTGCTTCATGTCTATAATGTTGGTGGGTTCATTCTGCAAAGACTTATCAGCCAAATTTTCAATTATCAGGGAGTATGGCTATTTGAAAATATTTATTTTAAAAAATATATATAATGCACATGTGGGCCTGGTTTGATATGGGAGTTGAGGATCATGTAACATGTTTATCTAAAATGGATATACCTCAAGCTGAATAGGATAGGAATAACAATATCTTCTTAGTTTTTATTTATTTCATGGGGAGGTGCAGTGTAGGCAGTGATGGCAACGGGATGGATTGAGACTGATCAGGTTTCATGGTGCAAGTTAGGGGAGAGTCGGTTTTTACCGAAACCAAATCGATAACCGAAAAAATTTCGGTTCGATTAACTGAAAATATGTATATTTTTTGATTTCAGTTAATTCGATTCGGTTAACCAAAAATTGCAGTTTGGTTTTCGGTTTCCACAATGAAAAATTTTGGTTAACCGAAAACCGAATTTTTAATTGAAAATTCTAGTTTTAAAGGTTTAATCTTAAATTTTATTGAAATAAGTAGATATATTATCAATATTTTTGGTTTTCAATAAAAAATTTTGGTGTTTTATATTAAAATTTATTTTCAAATTTTAATTATTTTACAAAAATATAATTTTTCAGTTAATTATTCGGTTTTCGGTTTTCGGTTAATAATTCAATTAACCGCAAAGTTAGGTTTCAATTTTCGTTTAACCGTTTTAATTTCGGTTCGATATTCGGTTATCAAAATTTGAAGCTCAGTTAACCAAAAATCAAATTTTTAGTTCCGTTTCAATTTTCGTTTAACCGTTTTAATTTCGATTCGGTATTCGGTTATCAAAATTTGAAGTTTGGTTAATCAAAAATCGAATTTTTGGTTCGGTTTCGGTTAACCGAATTCTCACCCTAATGGAATAGGTCGGCAGCGGTTTACAATTGACAGGTGTAAGTAAATTCATGAGTTTTTTTTTTTAAAATTAATTATACATATACATATATATATATTTAAATAATTTATCTTTCGTAATTAATAATTAACTTATTTTATTTTTTATCAATTAGAATGAAATAAATTATATTTTCAAATTAAATTAACTTTCAAACAATAAATTATTATTATTATTTTAAAATAATTCAAACAATATTAATTCAACTTAAATATATGATAATATTAATTTAGAATGGTAAATTTTTCAATAAAAATTATCTTTAAACTAATAAATAAAAATAAAACAAAGTGATAAAAATAATAAGAGTTATTTAAAAAAAAAAATCACTTTTTCAAACATTTTACCTTTCCAACAATTTTGCAAAACAATCCTAAAATTAAAATAAATAGTGATTCTACGTTGAATAGGTGGTTTTAAATAATTAAAATTTTTAAATTATTTTTAAATTTTTATTTAATAATTTAAAATATTTATTTTAAATTATTTTAAAACTATAATATTCCAAAAACCAAAACAAATAGTGATTTTACGGTTGAATATGTAGTTTTAAATAATTAAAAATTTTAAACTATTTCTAAATTTTTATTTAATAATTTAAAATATTTATTTTAAATTATTATAAAACTTCATAATATTCCAAATTCCAAAACCACCCATCTAATAATACAACCACTAGCTATTTGATTTTGGGGTGATTTTACAAAATTTTCAAATATTAGTGACTTAAAGTAAATCACTTTAAAAAGTTAGAGTTTTTTGAAAAAAAAAGTAAAATAATAATATATAACTTTAAAGATATAAATAAAAACAAACCAAATATTTGAAAATAATATATATTTTTAAGTCATAATATAATTTTTAAAAAATTATATATTAAACGAGTTAGGTTCAAGTATATGACGTGATTCAAACCCACCTACATCCATCACAGTCCTTAATCTCAACTAAGATCTAACTGTTTTTACTCATGAACCCAAACTGATAATAGGTTCGCGGGTCCGTTGGATCGATTTGTTATCCTTAAATATAAAAATGGCATTATATATTCTATTTTTATTTTGTTTGTTTTGATATATGAGTTTTTTTTTTTATTTGATTGATTTGAGTAGATTATTTTGAACAATAATTCACCATAATCAACTAAATTTAACATTAATAAATAATTTTAAATATATCAAAATAAAATTTTAAAAAATAAATAATATAATATTACCATCCCACATATCATCCAAAAATAAATATAAATTTAAAGTATTTTTATTAGGATTTTCTATAACTAATTCCATTATCAAGATCAAAATAGACAAAATACACAAAAGTTATATCGTGGTTAGTAAATTGTTTAATCCACGAAAATCAATAACTTTATATTTTGAAATAATCTAACTAACAATCATACAACTCACTCTCTCCAACAATCTATCAAACAACTATGTTCAATCAATCAAACCAATTGACGAACAAATAACTCAATTCATAAACCCTATGTGCTCCCAAACAATATTATTTGTGGTATCCAAAACTCTAGAGCTCCATATTTATATAGCTAACATAAAATATGATTTATATGAGATTATCTAACTTAATAAGAAAATAAAATTTAAACCAAACTAGAAACTAAAACGATACAAGAAAACTAAATCCTTCTCCAATAAGAAAATACGTAATTACGAAATCGGACCAAAACTCAAATAAAAAATATTTTCTAAAAAAAAAATCATCATGATTCCCTTCCATTGTAGCAATCTCCAATTAAATGCTCAAATGAGAGAGAATGATATGCTAATTGTTAGGAAATTTCCGGTTTTATCCCAATTTCTTCCTAGTTCCTAATTCGATTCAACCAAAACAATCAGCCCAGACACAAATACAATATTTAACGTGGTTCGGCAAATTGCCTAATCCATGGAAAGATAACAACTTTACTATGAGAAATAAGAATTACAAGTCATTCAGACAACACTCTCTCTCCACACAAAATTGCTTTCTTTCTCAATCAGAATCTCTTTTAGGCGAACAATTCCACCACGGCGAGACAACCCCAAATCAAAATCTCCTTAATGTGAGATAACCCCAATCCAATGATCATTACCCCACTAGGCAGGTATGACCCCAATCCAATGATCATTACCCCACTCGGCAGGCATGACCCCAATCCAATGATCATTACCCCACTCGGCAGACATGACCCCAATCCCTACTCGAAATCTCCTTAATGGCGAGACCCCAACCCCAACCCCAATGATCATTACCCCCACAGGTATGACCCAACTCCAATGATCACCACCCCAAAGGGACGGGATGCTTTCTTCTTCATGAGACAACTCTATTTATAGTGATCATCAAATATACTTTCCTAATTTATTTCCTTTCCAACTAAGGAATACAATCCACCAAATTAGGAAAACCAAATCTTTCCGAAACAAGGAATCAAACCACTAGGAAATAGATCCAAACTCAAAATAGGAAAACCTTCCTAAAAGGAAATCCTTGTGATTCAAGACAATCCTAACACTAATTGATGCTACGACAACATTTATTGTTTCATTGTTGCTTAAAATTCGTTTATCTATTTAAATTTGGTTTTTTTTTTTTTTTTTTTTTTTTTTTTTTTTTTTTTTTTGCTGTTGCTTTCATTATATTTTGTAATTTTTTAAATTTAAAAATATATACAGTAGAACCTCCATAAATGAATACCTTTGGGACTACAAAAAAATATTCGTTTAGCGATATTTATTTATTTATCGATTAATGAATAAAATATTTATTTATTCGAAAAATGAATAATAATTCATTTATATGATAATTTTAGTTTTCTTATTACATAATTTTGTATTAAATTCAAATGTATTTAGAACTTAAACTTTAATGACATGCATGTTTTTAGAATTCTAGATTAATTAGTTGTACATGTATGCATTGAGCAGAATAAGTGCAAAGTATCACGTACATGAATGTAGTGAGATTGGATAAAGTGTAAAATACCATGTATTGAAGTTATTATGTACATGCATGATAGTTAAAGTTATGATGTCTACTCAATACCTCATATAAAGCTATAATATATATAATTCTATATTCTCATTATATCTTCATAACACAATCATATGGCTTCCAAAGAGCAAGCAAAGCCAGTAACAAAAATTACTTGGTGCAACATGATCAAAATATTCTAGAAGTGGTGCATGCTCTACACAAAATCAAGAATAAGATACAATTTGGGGGAGGAAAAAAGCAATCAACTTTGGATGCATTTTTCAAAAAAATATGACTTATTAATGTGCTTGAAAATTATTCAATGGATGAAATGTACAAATGATATATTATATAAATAAAATTATATTGTTTGAAATATAGTAATTATTCATTTATATTTACATAGGGACTATATATACTTCATTTATATTTATTCGTTAAGCTCATTAGCCCAAATCGGGACCTAAGAAATTTATTCATTAGACGAGATTATTCATTTACCGAATATTCATTTATCGAGATTCTACTGTATATTATTGATTTTTGAATAAGTGAATATTAACATCGCATATTTTATTTAATATTTAAAGTGAAAATTCAAATATATACTATCAAAGATAACTTATTGATTGGCGATAGAGAAGGAACTATTACTTATCTTGATTTCCCACCAAACAAACACAATCATATATATATAAGTGATAACCAAATTTTAATAAGTGAAACATAATCATAATAAAAGAGTCTATAATTGTAGCAAAGAATTTGGATACATACACACAAAATATTTCTGTATATACACGGTCCACATTAAAAGTATATAATGCTTTCCATCACCTTGCTAAGGATAATAAAAAATCACATCTTACAAAAAAAATTTCCCACAAAAGAGAAATAAAATAAAAGGCTATATTTTCATAAAGTTCTATCATGAATTCAATCTTTTATAAGAATTGATTGCTGGACCTCAATTGACCACAATGTCAATTTCTCTATCTATTTCAATTATTATTTTAATTGCATGAATAAGATAGGTCACAACATCAACCATCTATAATTTCCCAGATGTCTTGCATATATGTCTTTACTCATCATCATATCATTCAATCATATCATGCAAATATATCAATTTCGTTATTAAAGATTGATTATATTCTCATACTATAGAATGGTTAGATGCCTTAACTACTAATTATAGCCTATTTACTTGGCTTTTTCTCTCTATTATTTTTATTCCACTCTATACCTAACATTATTCTTTAAGAATTTCTTCTCTAACTAATAACCTAACCTTTAATATTAAAAAAATCTCAGGACAGGAACAATTTTATTACCATGATCACATGAGAGGATAAAATTCCAACAAAAACTCACGAGAGTTACTATTTTTGGAAGTATCGAATCTATCCAATATCTATCTATCCACAGTTTGGTACATAGATATATCGGCATTAAACTTCAGTCATGGAAGCTTGAAAAATATAAAATAAGATAAAATAAAATAAAATAAAATCACAAAGTAGCAGTAGTTATGAGAGAAATCAATCGATATTCCAAATATTGAAAATCAGGACAAGAACAATAATGAAAGAGGACAAAACATAACATGGAGTCCCGGACGCACTGCAATATCTTTTACACTTTTTGAGTGGAACCCATCCATCACTAGAGACCCCTCCAAAATCATTATAAAAACATATTCTTTTTGGCATTTTCCACACCTCACCATAACTAAAACGACACAACATAACAGAACATGACCTTTAACACTCAACACTCTGGTACCAATGTGTGGTCTCTTTTGGGGTCATGACAATAGTTATAGACCAAGTAGTTGGCCTGAACCCACTGCATAGCTTGGATTTGTTGAGGTGTGAGGCGGGTGGCGGGGGAAGGAGAGGCGGAGGGAGGGCGGCAGGTGGCGGAGGAAGTGGAGGTGCAGCCGCTGATTTTGAAGTTTTTGTATTTTCCGACGAAGGGTTGGTATTGGTAATCCGCTTTGTATTTTCCGTCTTCCGTGGCCCACGATGATGCGTCCCATATCGAACCGTATAAATACATTGGTCTTGTTGGAAATGTTGCTTCGCTTTTTCTTGGATACCTCCTGATTGGTACATCATCCACTAGAAATCTGTCCATTTATTTTATTAATTAGATATTTTAATTTTTTTTAATAACAGTAAATAAAATTAGAGGAGGACTTACATGATCTCAGCTGGGTCCCACAGAATAGCATAGTTATGGAAGTCTTGTGTCGGATCAAACCATAGATGAAACCTCAACTCTCTCCCAATTATATTCCCATCGCCACTTCCTCTAATATACACATTCGTTTGCAAAGTATAAGGCTTATCAGGCGTCGTGCCCAAGAATTCAATGTCTATTTCGTCATGGTTGCCCGGATGATCTTGGTTATTGGAAAGCTGTCACATACAATTCCATCAAATCAAACACACACATACATATATACATAAATTAAATTAAAAAAACTTACATATAGAGATGTTATGACTCCGGCAGTGTAACCAGGCTGTAGCTTAATTGCAGCTCCGAAGTAACCGGACCGGTAAGATTGAAAGGACTTGAAGCCACTACCAGAGGTTCGGTCGAGCCAGATAGTCAAAGTGTCCTGGTCGAGTCTCTGGTGCTGTGGACCCCAGAGGTTGTGGAAGGCTTGAGAGAAGGTAATGGAGTTGATGGTGGAACTTGGGTTGTAGCCTGGTGAAGGTGGACCACCTTCGACATTTGTGTTTATGAAGATGAGGATGTGAAAAACAAGATAGACAACAATGGTAGCCATACGTACCATTAGAAAATGTTGTGCGAGTGATGGAGTGAGGAGTGAGGTATCACTCTCTATAAATAGAGAGAATTGAGGCCCCATTTTATGATAACTTACTTGATTGGGTTGGGGAAGCTAACCTAGAATGGCTTTTAGGTAAATAACTTAGCTTTACTATTCAATTAACCTTACCAATGTAATAAATTGATATGCGTATACGTCAGATGGGGACATATGCATTGAAGAAAAGAGTAACAATAATTTGAAGTGTATAGAGAAGGAGACAAGATGAGGTCACATATGCAAAGTGTTTCGAATGTATAGAGGAGACAATTGAATTTTGCATTTAAGTTATGTTCACTTGAATTTGAGATAATAAAATTCATTATACACGGGTTAATAAATGGAGAGTAAATATGAAAATTGAATTGGGTTGGTTGGTTAATATTTCTCAGCTTCAGGCAGATACTGTTGTAAATGTATACCTGCTGCTTATCAACTAATATGGATTATCTTTTTACAATTGTCGTTATTAGGCATTACCTAAAACAAGCAAAACACATTTTGATTACCTCCACTTTTGTTAAAAAAGAACTAATAATAGAAAAGGTATTTAGGTTCATAGTTGTGTAATGTTTTTAATAAATTATACATGACCACTTTATATCGGATTAGAAGAAGACTTTTTTAAATTTAAAAAATATATGTAAAATAAGTTTTCAATTATTTTTTTTAATGTTTAGTTACATAATATAAAATAAATTACATAAGTAAAAAATAAAATATTTTAAATAAATTTTTATTTGCATTTGATGGTCCATGTTGACAATAATTTTTTAAAGAATCATATGTATGTATATAAAGTTTGGGTCAATTGAAAATAATTTTGTTAATAATTTAATTTTTAAAATGAAAATAATCAGTTTTACAATTTAAAAAGATCAACATGATAAATTTTACTTTCTATAATATATTACATTGTACATGAACATAATTAAATACTATTATTTTTTAATCAATTATTGCCAATAATAATTTTGTGTCGACAAGCCAAATTTGATATTTCCTCATTTGTCTTAATCCCCAATCAGATTCCAGGCTTATGTAATTTTAAATGATATCTAGCTTAGTTTTAATAATATGAAGAAACTATTTGTTAGGTGTTAATTACATTATCCTATTTTGTATATATCTATAATTTGAAGCTCAAAATCTGCAAATAATGAGCAAATGCATCATCATATTTAATTAAATTGTGAACCAATTATTAATTAGCAGGATTATTTTATGTATAAAATTATCATAAGTCTTATTTAATTAAAAAAAATAAAATATAACGTCTTTAATAGTTTAATTAAATCAGTACTTTTATCTTTATAATTGATTAAGTTATAATTAAATTTGTAGATAAATTTTTAAAAAATAAATTTTAAAAAATATTGAAATTTCAATTTTTAAAAAATATTTTAAATTATTAAAATATTATAATTTTCATTTTTAAGGCATAAAAAGTTTAGTATATAATTATAAATCTACTTAAAGTTTGCAAAATTAGATTTTAATTTTCGCTCCATAAACCATTCACAAATAATGACCATAATTCACAGATGTGAGCTTAATTCATAAAATATGTGAATTATAAAAATTTAGAGATATTTTAGAAAAATCAACTTATGAAAGGAAAATTAAATTTTTAAATATTTATTTTATTTACTTTTAAAAACAAACTTATAACTACATTTTACATTTTAAACTTAAAAAAGAAAACGATTTAAAAGAATTTTTTCTAAAATTTTGAAACCACCCCAATAAACATGTGTCTTTAAGTGTTTCCATTTTATCTTTTTATCTTTTTACCATATAATATTTTATACACCATAACATTTTCATTTTATGCTCAATTGATGTCGATATATACTATTCACTACCCCTGAGATTTTGATTTTTTTTTAAAAAAAAATTATATTGTAATTTCAACTTCACAAATACATTGATAATTTCAACTCAAAAAAACTCAATAATTTCGAAATCTCTTATCATATCTTTACAAGCCCCAAGTCTAAACTAAAATATATCAATTGGAGTAATATAGTCAACCAAATATTAAATTAAAGCAAATAGAAAAGAAACCCAATATTCACCAAATATATATTCTTATCATCATGCCTCTCTTTTCTTTGTTTGAATCTTCTACGTAATATATTTATTTTCAACTTGGTTCGACAATCTGCTACTGTTAATGGAGACAAATACTAATCCATTAAAAGCTACTGAAAATCATATCCTAACTTAATAATATAAATATAGTCAAATAATTGGACACACATACATACTATACCACTAAATTCAATTGAAAAACTAATTAATCGACAAAAAAATTCTAAAATATTTGCTATTCGTTCAACTGCCAGTACGGACTATGCCACGAATATTAATTTTAATAACAATAATCTTCTTTCACTGGGTCCATAATATATTGGATTTGTATTTGTATGTGGCAGCTTCTAGTGCTGACATCTGACAAAGACAAAATATGTTGTTTCACTATTATTCTTAAATAATTGTACTATATGTTTATTCAACTAAAACCTACCATTTCAACTGCAAAATTTGGTTAGGTTTTATTATGGTGAGACTAATCCGTTAATTTAGCATGTAATGAGATTAAATTTATATTAATCCGAAAAGACTGGGGAGTTGCTGCTTATAGTGGAAACCGTTGGTTGCTTACAAGCTTCTCCAAAATATAATGCAAACATCATTACTTCACTAACCAACAATATTTACTCACCTAATTATATACTTTCACTACTTAAATATTATTCTCAAACAATTAAATTCAACCTAAGTTATTCTAGGATATTTTTTTAAAAAAATTATTATTATTTAAAATGAAGTCAGCATTTAGGATTTAAAATTTAGGATATAAACAGTATTTTTTTTTAAATTTTTTTTTAAATAAATATAATAAATTTTAACTATATTTTATAAGTAGTTATATATATATATATCCTGAATTTGTAGTTAAAATATTTGAATTATTTAAATTTTATTTAATTTCAACTTTAATCACATAATTTTTTTAAAAATAATTATTATTTTAAATTTGATTTTTAAATTTTATTTTTTTTCAATACCGACTAAATCTAAATTTAAAATAATGTTGAATGTGCAATATATACCTAACATGTGATATGTGGTATTAAATTCATTAGATTGTTGTCACACAACTTTAACATCCATATAATAAATATAACCGAAACAATTGAAATTGAAAGAGCTGAATGTTCTTGAGGAATCAACATGTGGTTGATTTGAAGCCTCTAATACGCAGTTCAAACATTGATACCATAATATGTACATTATATAAATTTCAGCATATCACATCAAATTCAAAATGGGTAGGCAATTACTTTCATAGACTTGAAAAATATATGTATAAAAATTCTAAGCATGAGAGTGGCTTTTGTAGACTACAAGTTAGATGATGTAGAGAAGCAATAGTTGGACTTTAAAAACTGGGCATGGCCTACGTGATTGAATAAATATGATATGGGGCCTTTTGTAGCCGACGCATTTGTATCATAATGTTTTGTTTTTCTGTAGTTGTATTAACTAAAATTTAATATCAACTAAAATCTTGTCGGTTGGATTTGACTCGACTCTTATTCGCAAAAATAAGTTATTTTGTTTCTAATTTTACTATTTGTGTACTATTAGGTTGGTTTGGATATTGCTTCTAGTGGGAAAATGGCAAGTATGATTTGCTGTGTTGCCTTACCCTATCTCCCATCAAAGATTCCGATTCCATTTTAATCATAATATTTACTTTAATTATATTATATTATACAAATTTTAAAATTAAAAAAAAAAATTAAAATTTCAAAATAATAAAATATAAAACGTGCAAAAACGGACGGTACTATATTAATACGAAATTAATAATACCTGCAATAGTGTTTATATTAATATTTAATTAATTTTCTTAACAATTGTAGTCCGGAAATTCTAAAATTAAAATTTTATATTTTATTTTAATATTTTATTTTTTAGCATTCTAAGATTATTTTTTTTTTATAAATAAATTGAATTTTTAAATTAAAAAAATTTTAAAAAAATAACTTTAGGTTTGGTTTGAGATGGATTTTGTATTGGATTTAAACCTCGACAAAGCCCAAATTCAATAACCTATACAACTCAAAACTCAGCCCAAACTCACTCGCACTTATATACCCTCGCTCAATATCTCTATTCTTTATACTTTCTCCACTCTCAACTACATGCAATCTTGTATCGGAGCAGTCTAAAGTCTTGATTTCATCCAAAATTTTACTTTCACTTCCATTATTTCTCACCAAGAAATCAACGAGCGTCTAGGTAATGACATTTCTAATTATCTTTATTTTAAATTCCATTCATGAAGTTTAATTGAATCATCGTCTAAATGTCATTCTGAGTTTAAATTTCTTTGTCAAGCCATTTCTTTTTAGGGTTTGTCTCCACAACTTTTAAAAGATAAAAAATTGTAGAGGTAAGTTCTGAAGTGTCACACCATACCTTTTAATTTGGTGAGGTTAGACTTTGACGGTAATCCTTTCTATTTTGAAATATTATGTTGATTATTGGTCTAGCAGCATGATGTATCTTCTGAAGTGTCTAAGTCCATCAAAGTTTCAACTTTCTCAAATTAGGTCGAGTCAAATTTTGATTTTTTTTCAAATTAAAAAAGGGCTATCCTATTTTGAAATGATCTGAAAGGTACTTATTTGAGTGGTTCCAAAATTGAAATTATTTTTTATTTTTTGTCTTTAGGTGACCAAGTAAGAGGAGGATAAGATTAAGACGAGACCTCATCGTTTGGGTGTTATTTGAGGTTAGTAATTTCATGTTTGAGTCCTTATATTATTTATGTTAATGATTACGAATGCTGAGTTTTCATATGCTTTGAATTGCTTTTGTGGTGTAGCGGAATATGAAGGTAGAGTTTATTGTCACGTATAGTTTTCATCTAGATAGATGAGAAAAATGAATTAACTAATAAGTGATGCCTAGGATTGTGGATACTACAGGTGATTTGTGTTTGATGATATTGAGTTGCGGTAGATTAGGTATCTTTGGTCTACTGTGTTAATACTGTTTGTCACGAATTTTCCGAACTTGATGATAACCTGATTAATTGAAAAAGGTAACTAAATGTTATATCCCCTTTTTTAACTATTGAACTAGCGGTTGATGAGCCTTATAGGTTAATGGAGTACTTTGACACTTAATCAGGTGTGAATGTGGCAAGTTGTAAGTAAAACAAAAGTCCTTAAATTGGAACTTCGGTTCATGAATTAGGAATATAATTCATGAGTTGGAATTTCAATCCATAAATTGGATATTTGGTTCATTGAGTTGTTCCCATTTTACCTAAAGTCGTAATCTAAGTTGGACATGATCGATTGTTACTGACTAATTGACTTTATGAATTGAATGGTGTATGTTTCTACTTGACAATTTATACCCGATGTGTGTATGATTGAATTGGGACAATAGATGGAATTGACATTTCGTATATGATGTCGTATGATGAATTGAGATCAAATATATTATTAGTCTAGTTGTAGTGGACTTAAATGATTGTGCTTGTATAGTACGGATGATGTTATGGGCGTGTTTAGATTCATTATCATACTATAAAAAATGAGCTTGTTATGACCAATTTGTAGAGTAGACATTGGTCTATGTGACATTTTGTGTTGTGCTAGAGTCTTGATAAATAAAATTTGTTGCTTTTGTCTATGATTCGGTAATATGGTATAAAGCACGATGTATTTTAACAGCTAATAAGCACTGCTTCAAGTTAAGAATTGAACTAATATATTTCTGGCTGAAAAATTGGTTTTATAGGTGTGTTATAAAATTTTTAAATATTATATATTAAATATTTGGTTGGAGGTTGTTGCTTATAGTTATAAACTAATATCGTGTGACGGTGAAAAAAAATTTAGGTTATGTATTATGAATGATTTGATTTTAACTCAGATTTATAACTTATAGACATGTTTGAGTTATTAAAAAGTTTTGAAATATGTTGATTTTTTTAAGTCATGTTAAATTTATAAGTAACGGAGTCCGTAATATATGATTACTATTTGTAACTTTGTTGATTACTATTTAAACCTTGACAAAGCCCAAATTCAATAACCTGTGCAACTGAAAATTCAGCCCAAATTCACTCGCACTTATATACTCTCGCTCAATCTCTCTATTCCTTATACTTTATCCACTCTCAACTACATGTAATCTTGTATTGGAGCAGTCTAAAGTCTTGATTTCATCCAAAATTTTACTTTCACTTCCATTATTTCTCACCAAGAAATCAACGAGCGTCTAGGTAATGACATTTCTAATTATCTTTATTTTAAATTCCATTCATGAAGTTTAATTGAATCCTCGTCTAAATGTCGTTCTGAGTTTAAATTTCTCTGTCAAGCCATTTCTTTTTAGGGTTTGTCTCCACAACTTTTAAACGATAAAAAATTGTAAAGGTAAGTTCTGAAGTGTCACGCCATTTCTTTTAATTTGGTGAGGTTAGACTTTGACGGTAATCCTTTCTATTTTGAAATATTATGTTGATTATTGGTCTAGCAGCATGATGTATCTTCTGAAGTGTCTAAGTCCATCAAAGTTTCAACTTTCTCAAATTAGGTCGAGTCAATTTTTGATTTTTTTTCAAATTAAAAAAGGGCTATCCTATTTTGAAATGATCTGAAAGGTACTTATTTGAGTGGTTCCAAAATTGAAATTATTTTTTATTTTTTGTCTTTAGGTGACCAAGTAAGAGGAGGATAAGATTAAGACGAGACCTCATCGTTTGGGTGTTATTTGAGGTTAGTAATTTCATGTTTGAGCCCTTATATTATTTATGTCAATGATTGCGAATGCTGAGTTTTCATATGCTTTGAATTGCTTTTGTGGTGTAGCAGAATATGAAGGTAGAGTTTATTGTCATGTATAGTTTTCATCTAGATAGATGAGGAAAATGCATTAATTAATAAGTGATGTCTAGGATTGTGGATACTACAACATCCATTATCGTTCTGTCGAACGAAGATACGTTTCCAGCCTCTCGATGAATAATGATCAAATGCGGCATCAATTAGTTAGTTCAAATTTTTCTGATGGTGATTTGTGTTTGATGATATTGAGTTGCAGTAGATTAGGTATCTTTGGTCTACTGTGTTAATACCGCTTGTCATGAATTTTGCCAAACTTGATGATAACCTAATTAATTGAAAAAGGTAACTAAATGTTATATCCCCTCTTTAACTATTGAACTAGCAGTTGATGAGCCTTATAGGTTGATGGAGTACTTTGACACTTAATCAAGTGTGAATGTGGCAAGTTGTAAGTCACACATAAAAGTCCTTAAATTGGAACTTCGGTTCATGAATTAGGACTATAATTTATGAGTTGGAATTTCAATCCATAAATTGGATATTTGGTTCATTGAGTTGTTCCCATTTTACCTAAAGTCGTAAACTAAGTTGGACATGGTTGATTGTTATAGACTAATTGACTTTATGAATTGAACGGTGTATGTTTCTACTTGACAATTTATGCCCTATGTGTGTATGATTGAATTGGGACAACAGATGAAATTGATATTTCATATATGATGTCGTATGATGAATTGAGATAAAATATATTGCTAATCTAGTTGTAATGGACTTAGATGATTATGCTCGAATAGTACGGATGATGTTATGGGTGTGTTTAGGTTCATTATCATACTATAAAAAATGAGCTTGTTATGATCAATCTGTAGAGTAGGCATTGATCTATGTGACATTTTGTGTTATGCTAGGGTCTTGATAAATATTTTCTTTTGCTTTTATCTGTGATTCGGTTATATTGTATAAACCGGATGTATATTAATAGCTAATAAGCGCTGCTTCAAGTTAAGAATTGAACTAACGTATTTCTATACGGAAAAATTGGTTGTATAGGCGTGTTATAATATTTTTATATATTGTATATTAAATATTTGATTGGAGGTTTTTGTTTATAGTTATAAACTAATACATGGTGAATATATATATATATATTTGAGTTATGTTTTATGGATGGGTTGATCATGACTCGGATTTATAATTTATAGACATATTTGAGTTCTAAAAAGTTTTGAAATATGTTGATTTTTTTAAGCCATTACAATGTTAAATTTATAAGTAATGGAGTCCGTAATGTATGATTTTACTATTTGTAACTTTTTATTAAGCTATTACAATGTTAAATTACAAGTAATGGCGTGATATTTGATTAGTATTTGTTACTATGTTTAACATCTTTTGCAAATGTATATAGTTTTAGTGAATTTTATGGTGGCTGATTAATTAAATAAAAACTTGAAAGTTAATTAAAAAATTATGGTTATTTTTTGGAATGAAAGTTATATTTATCGGACTTTTACACCATACAGAATTAATATCTTATGATTTTTATTTTTTTTATTATCAATATTTCACAACTTGAGACTGGAAATAAGTTCTTGCATTTCACAAATGGTAGGATTTGAGTTAGAGAATTTATTCTATTAAATTGTGAGTTTTGGTGCTGAACATGAAAAATCAAATATTAGTAAGAACTTAATACAAACAAATAAATTCAAGCTCAACTTTTGTGAAAGTATTTTCGGCACGGTTAAATGACCGTGAAAAAGTTTTAAACCAATAAACTACTAAAATTGTTTTTAAATATAAAAAAATATATTTCATTATTTTTTAAATATTTTTTTAAAATTATAAATAATTATTTTGTTAATATTATTAATTATAAATAAATTTTGAATAAAAATTCCAAACACATTATTTGATATTAATTCCCATGCTTAGGATACCATATTAGCGAACTAGATTTTAATCATTCATCCTTTTGAGGACCTAAAAATAAAATAAATCTAAAACATTTCACTTCATTCAATTATTTTAATAGACCCCATCACATATATCGAAAACAAACATACATTCTAGACGTCACGGATTAGACATGAGCAAGAATAATGGATTGCAAAACATCACATTAAGATGTACACGAAAAATTGCTTCCAATAACTATAAAATATCCACTATCAATTTAAAAATCATGAACTAGAGAAGAATCTTTACTTTTGAAAATTTTGAAATTTTTTGCCCTCTAGATTAACAAAGAATCATGTCAATGCATGTCAATTTGTTATAGCTTAATGATTTGGGTTGGCATATATCCTATTAAGGTAAAGATCAAACCATTTATTTGAATTTTTTTCTTTTCCTTACATGGGAATCAACTTACCAAGCATACAATAATTGGCTGACAAATTTTAAATGATTAATTTGTTAGTTTTTCTCTTTTTCTTTATATAATTTCAAATCATTTAATTGCTTAGCTAAAGCCTAATCCATCGTATTGGAAAATATTGACAACTTTTTATTAGATTATCTTCAAGATTCCCTGGACCCATCACCTTAATTATATTATACAGTAATATAAATTAGCAAATTTCTTTTGTCATTATATAATGAAGACTCATTTGACATGAACTAAAACCAAGATTAGGTTTTGGTAATGCTCGAAAATGTTGCTTTCATGCTATATTTTGTAAAGATTTTCGATAGCTATATTTGTAGAGATGATAAAATAGATTCTCAATGAATTCGTAAACCGTTAATGAATTCATAATAAGAAAATTAATTGTAATATTAAAAAAACAATAATAATCAAATCTAAATATTTATATTGACAAAACTAGGATGCATGAATGAATGACCTTTACCGACAATAGTACTGTAGACAGAATTGCTAGGATTGTAATTAAACTTTTGGATTGAAGTCATTTTCAATTAGACATTGCTTAGGTTGATAGTTTGATTATTCCATTTACAAGAAAAGGATCAGTTAATAATCTTCTGCCATATAAAAGGGTTTAACTAAATACAAATTATCAACCTCACATTTTGTTCAATACAACAAAACACATCATTACCAATCAAATTCAACTAATAAGGCCTCCTCTGCTCAAAATATCAAAGGATTTAAATATTAATATATATTTATTTATTTTAAATGTATTTTAAGATTGAATAAAATTATTTTAATTTATAATTTATTTTATTTATTTATATATTTTTACTTTATAAAATAAATATTTATATTCTTAAATTTTCGATATTAATATTATTTTAAGACATTTTTTATATTTACTTGTTATTGATTCTAATTTTTATTGAATTTTGAAATTTTAATTTATTAATTTTTTATTATTGAAATTATCTATTAAAGTCTCTGTGAATTATTAAAATAAAATTAAATTTTTTATATTATATATATATATATCATTAATCTCCACAACTCTTTTTTATTTTATTAAAAATTAAAAAATTACTTTTATCTAATATTTAAAATATTTTAAATTTGAATTTATTGAGTTAGTTGTATAATAATTATATTTTAATTAAAATATCCAATATGACTAAAAGAAACTGATCGATGAAATATATATGATAACAGAATAATAATGTTAAAGGGATTAGTTTAAAGTATTCTGTATAAAATGAGCTAAATAACTAAAAGTATTGTAAACGGATCTGTGATATGGACTCTGTGGATGGGCCGTTGATACTGAGTTTGGCATCACAAGATACACTTGAATGTCCGCATTTCAAATCATTTAACATTTTCAGATTCAAAATAAATCTACTTGTGTTGTGACACGACAACTGGTCTATGGCAAAACTCACATTAGCCTTTTGGGACCCTAACATATTTGTCTCACTTCAGAACCGTTGAGGTTTCCTTAATTTATTATTATTATTATTTTTTGTGTGTTAATGTGAATTGTGAAAACTTTTGTAAAATTGAGAAGATATTTGTTGTTTTCCTAATAAATAAGCATCTGTTGGAAATCTTTCATGAATGACAGATAAGATAATATTTCCCCATTCGTTATATAGAACCGTACACTCTATTACACCTATTACAGCTTTTTGTAAAATATTTTCCGATTCAATAACTATTGACAACATTTGATTGACAAGTGGCTATCTACCCTGACAGAGCTGATAATCCAAATTAAATGTCATTCCAACTTTACGTTGCGAACCTATTTGGTCAGTATTGCTTCAGACACACGTCAACTTCCTAAACTTACACAATTTAGTATCTTTTCAAAGTCTCACCACTACAAAACAAAGTCCGTTTTCCATTTCGGTATCATGGGATTCTCTTAAAAGTTGTCCATTTTGTCATCATCAGATTCTGGAGATAAACTCACAAGCTTAAACACATTCTACCCGGCATTGTCACTTAGCAGTTCCAAGAAAAAAGATGGCTTCCAGTAAAAGAGCAACGGTCTTGCCGCCGACTAATCCACGATATTTCTTCAAGGCAATGATCCCCAAAAATCTGGAGGCCAAGAAAGTAGTAAGTTCCTTTCTTTTTCTGTTTTCATGTTATGTTTAGATTATTAGTTTATAGGTTTTAAGAATTGTAGATAGAGATACATATGTGTTAATGTTCGTTTTACCAAATGCAATGTGATATTATACCCATCAGCAGCTAGAAATCCACTTAGAAGGAACAAAATCTTGCTAGAATTGAAATAGAATAGTGTCTACCATCGTAGAACTAGAAGATGGATTTGTTCATGGCAGGTGTAGTTAACTAGCTCTGTACGTACAGATTATGTGAAGTTGTTGCTATGAAATTGAACAAATACCATTTGATTTGATGGTGAGGGTGTAAGGTAAGGGTGTTTGATGGTAAAGCTAAGCTAAATAATTACTGAATAATGCAGAGAATACCAGATACTTTTGCAAGGAGACACGGGAAGAATTTGTCTGTTGCAGCAAAGCTGAAGCTGCGTGATGGTCGAACTTGGCATATAGGACTGACAAGAGATGGGAGGAAAATTTGGCTTCAACATGGATGGGATGAGTTCATCAATTACTATTCCATCTCATCGGGCTATTTCGTTGTCTTCAAATATGTTAAGAATTCGAAATTCCACGTCGTGATACTGGATGATAGTTCTTGCGAAATGGAGTATCCAGCTTTCCAGAATTCCTCATCGGTTCCTAGCAACATTGCTTCTCCTAGTGAGTTCATTCATTCGCATTTTAGTTTAGATCTTTATTTTTAAATCTAGATGTATGTTAACATTGTTGTTAATGTGCAGTTACTATTGACTCATCAAGTGAAGAAGAAGAGAAAAGGGAAGGAGGAGAAGAGGAGGAAGAAGTGATTGAAGTTCATGGAGCTTCCTCATCTGTTACGGCTCTGGACATAGACCGTGCCCTCACTGCTGCTAGAGC
This sequence comes from Cardiospermum halicacabum, assembly GCA_031304145.1. Classification (NCBI taxonomy): domain Eukaryota; kingdom Viridiplantae; phylum Streptophyta; class Magnoliopsida; order Sapindales; family Sapindaceae; genus Cardiospermum; species Cardiospermum halicacabum. Next base: position 6,922,832 of record CM062390.1, on the reverse strand, counting down.
TTTCAACTCGGCTAACCCTTACTGCTTGATTATGTTAAGGGCATCTTATGTGGGGAGGAAGACATGTGTGATGGTATGTGCTGTTTATCAAGTTTTTGTGTCAAGCTACATATTTGGTTAAGGTTTCGTTTCATTTATTCTATATGTCTATGTGCAGTACTTCCCCGTCAAATTCTCAAAGCAGCATTTGACTGGAGTTTCTGGATTCATTCAGCTACAGAACTTTGACGGGAGGCAATGGTCTGTGAAATGCACAAATAAGAATGGTAACGCGAGACTAACTGAAGGATGGTGCAAATTTGCAAAGGAAAACAACTTATTGGAAGGAGACGTGTGCATCTTTGAACTTATCCCGACAAAGGATACTGTGGTGAAAGTTACTGTCTTCCCGGTCAGGAGAACAGATTTTGCTAATACACAGTCTTCCAATTCTACGGCAAGAGGAAGCAAGGTTGAAAACAATGTCCTTTCCTCTCAAAACCAAATGCAAAGTGATGACTCTCGTGCCAAGAGGCAAAAGATAGATGAGAGTGGGGATGTGAATGGTAAAAGGAAGGCAGAGTGCTCTACCAATGGAATTGGAGACCTGCAATCTTCGGGTAAGTTATTTCCAGCTCTATCACCTTGATATTGAAAATTATTCCATGTATAGGTACTGATCTTCCAAATTCTAGAGAACATTGACTTGATAAATGCACTTCAAAGCAAGGGCATTACTGTGGGTACGCGCTTTCAAAAAATTTCTGAAGAGGAAAGAGAGAGGGTATCAGGTGCTGCAAGACATTTCAAGTCAAAACATCCTGCATTTATGCTGATCCTGAAGCCATTCCATGTAGAAAACAATCTTATGGTAAGTTTATGATTCAATTTCTTATTGACATTTCTGAATAGCATTCCATAAGATACGTACGCATCATGTAATTCTTTTGTTATTATGTAGTACATTCCAGCCGACTTTGGTTGGAGACACTTTGAAGGTAATGAAGTCATCAAGTTGCGAGATCCTTCAGGAAATGAGTATATGGTACATGTCGTCTCTCACCATGGCATGTGCGTCAAGCGAATGACTTCTTGCTTCAAGGAAAACAATGTGCGCATTGATGACATTTTGATATGCGAGCTAATTGAAGGGGAAGAACGTGCTCTTAAAGTCTCAATTTTTCATGCTTCGGACCTCTAAGAGTCTCAATTCATGCAACTGAGGTAACTTGCTCTATCATTCGCAGTGTTCATGTGAATGGTTTTCCATTTTCACATACTAGTATCTTAAACATGTTTCCGTACACTCAGTCTGATGTAAACGCTCTTGTGCAATGTACCACAGGTGGAGATTTGTGGTTGCAACAAAGATGATGGGAGAATAATTTGAACAAATGTGATATGTGTGCTCGTTTGATCTCTCATGAGGGCTTGTCACTATTTCTTCGAAGTTTATTTTGTTCAGCACTGGTGTGTACTTATATGTTGTGATGTCTTTTTAAGTTGTTATTGATTGTTGTGGTACGTTCTAAGCAGGGGTGGCTTGGGTCATGACCTGAGTTGTGTTTGTGATATGAATTTGTTTAGAGTTTAATTAATAAACCCTCGTTGTATGTTATTTGCCACCCTAGTTCTAAGGTTGAGAACATTGAACATTATGGTTATGTACTAATGTTAGATGTTTTGTGGTCTTTGACAATGAACTAAACTATGTGTTTATGTCAATCTTGTTGGACCAGGTGAATGTTTGTTTAATATACGACTATGAATTTAATCCCAGCTGGAATCAGATTAAATATTAATTCGATCACATAATTATATAAGATGAAGTAAACGATCAAATTCGAATATATTTGTTTGTTTATGACATAGTGGATCCATGAGCCGTTGGGCCGGTTAAGTTACAAGGCCCAAATATATAAGAAAAAGGTGCGACCTTTTTTGACCGATGAGCGAGAGGAATTTCTCGTCTTTCCCTGATCGCGTTTGAATTTGGAGGAATCAGTTGATGATCAAAAGATCGGAGAAGAGATGGAGAAAGTGATGAATATCATAAAGCCAAAACCAAATCCTCAACAGCTCTTGAGGGATTGGCAACGTAAGCTCCGCCAAGAGTGCCGCAACATTGACCGCCAAATCAGAGGTATCTTCTTCGTGTTTATTCGATTCATCGTGAAATGCATTTGATGGGTGTGATTGCATTTCTATTTCAATGAGCGTGTATGTTCTGTTATACTGATTAATATATTCGTTGGGATGGGTCTAGATATACAGAGGGAAGAGAAGACTGTACAAAAAGCAATAAAAGATGCTGCAAAGAGGAACGACATGGTCTCTGCAAAGGTAATTTCTATTCCTTCTAAAATAATGTAGACTTTTAACTTTTTTTGTGTAGTAAGATTCTAGATAGATCAAGTTATTTGAGTTTGTTTACTAGGCATAATTATTGAAAGCTTTAGTTGAATTATAGTTGGAGTAAGAACTATTCGTTCAAGGAAGTTTGTTACTAGAGTGTTAATGATAAAGTGCAGTTATTGTTTTAATTTGGAGAGTTTAGTGTTGGATTATAGTTGGAGAGTTTGTTGGCGCACACTGTTGTTTTCGCCTGAGAGTAAGTATTGTAGTTTGCTTGGCATTTTTGTTTTATGAGCTTAGTTTGATATTTCTGGTGGAGGTAGGACTTGCAATAGCTAGGAGTTTGTAATGAAGAGATTTAGATCAATGCACAGTTTGGGGTTTGTTGAGTTTTGATATGTTGAGGTTACATAATATTTTGTAGCATCTTCAGATTAGGAATGTCAACTCGAACTTATACCACTTGGAAAAATTTCTATGACAAATCAAATGTTCTACAATGTCACATCCCACCTACTTATCAGGGTTTATATTTTACCTCTTGGTGGTTGGAGGTGTTTCAACTTATGGCAGATTTTTTGTAATTGCATCAACACACTTGTCATCTGTGAAATTACTTAGAGCTATGAATCTATGATCTATATGAATTTTGATGTCATGATTATTTTTGTCTCACTAGAACTCTTTCCTTTTGTGTCTTTTGATATTTTGGATTCATTACTTGGAAAATCTATTTCAGGCACTGGCCAGTGAAATTGTGCGGTCTAGAAAAACAGTGAATCGTCTTCATGAAAATAAGGCTCAGTTGAACTCAATTTCTATGCACCTTGGAGAAAGTGTTGGTAATGTGCTTCACAGATATTGAAGTTGAAAGTTTACTTTTCATTGTAGCCATATCTTTAGAAGTTATAAAATTTTAAAATGGGGCAAGAGACTTTGGTCTTCTTTAGCTAGTTGCCTGCCATAACAGCCTATAAACAATTGCTACTACAAAGAATATTGCAGTTAAAAGGTGGATAATTTTTTATCGTATGGGTTGCTTGACAAGTTTAGCTGCTGTAGTGAGGTTCACTGCCTTTCTTAATGTTTCACTACAGAGATATTTTTAGGAGGTTCAAAAAGTAGCCCTTTCTACTTTGCATTACTTATGAATTGTTTTTCTATATAGACGAGTGTCTTTTATGTATAGATAGAATATCACTAGCTAAAACTGTTTTATCCATGTTAAAAGCTCCTTTGGCGATTGATGCCATTGGAGTAAAGCTGTTTAAATTTTGAGAAATTTATTTACATCTAGATTATTTGATATTTGGCTAGAGTCATGTTCTTGCAATTTTTATGAAGACTTTCCAAACTGTAGGGTGTCCTCATCCTATTTTCTCGAAGCTGAATAGGGCTTCCCACTAATGTTGTGTTCTGTAATGTAGTTTACCTATACATTCTGGTAATTTTTTGTAAGGCTAAGTTTTGATTATATGCTGCTATTCTTCTGTTTGTGTAAAATTGGTCTGCATGCTATTCTTCTTCAAATTCTTTATTATTTTAAAATTTCTAGTAACTGATAAAGCTTTAGTTTTGAAGTTGATAGCATTTTGAATTCAACTTTGAATAGACATGAGGCACAAATTCCTTACTTTTTTTCTTGGTTTTAATTGCTTCAAGCATGTTTGTGATCTCGTTTAATCTTTTATGATCTGATTTTGAATGCTAAGTATTCTGGTTGCTTTTATTGATTTTCTCAAAGCCTTTTGTTTTACTTAAACTGACTCTCTTGAATGCTATGATCTGGTAGTTTTTCTGGAAACCGTAAATGATACTTACCTTGTTCTAGAGGAAGACAACCGGTAGCAAAATTTAATGTTGGATATCTGGGATATGCCATTGAACTTTGATTCCAAGATTAGTTATGTCTTTTCAAATTTACCATCACCATTTCTGCATGGCTTAATTGGATTGGATAAATGATGAAATGACTAATGGGAGTTTGAAGAGATTGATAGCTTTCTTGTCCCTTGGCTGATTTGATTGTCATCATCTAATAGGTACCTTTGGTGAACCACATTGTAAAAAGTTAGCTTATGAGAACCCAAGATTTTATAAACCCCACATTGACACTTTATTTTACTAGTAGGATTCCTATCACACTTGGTTCTTAGTATTACTAACTCATTTGACTCGTTTGGCCAGTTGTGAACCTTTTTAGGCAAGGTACCTGAAGAAGGGAGAACTTGGTTTGTTATCCATTAGTGAGAGTTCATAGGATGGGTCGCCCAAGACTTTATATATCCCTCCATCAACCCTCTATTTTACCAATGTAGGATTTGAAGCCCCAAACCTTGCGAAGTGGCATATTTCATCATACCATCTTACTGGGTGTGGAGTATTGACTTTTTGACTATTTCTGTCAAAGCTTGGTCATTTTCGTGCAATTTCATTTTTTATCCATTTTTTATCTTATCTTTTCTGTTATCTTTTTAACTACAATTTTGGTTGGTTCTCAATTCATTGCAGCCATTGCGCGTACTGTGGGCCATTTGTCCAAGAGTGCTGAGGTCATGAAACTTGTCAATAACCTTATGAAGGCCCCTGAAGTAGCTGTAACAATGCAAGAGTTCAGCAAAGAAATGACCAAGGTATTGATACTTCTCAACGATGGTGCAGATCGAGGCTTGAAAAAAAATTTGATATTCTGATTTTGTTTCCTTGATCTAGTAAATTTATTTGGTTTGAATAACACCGGAAATTTACAATGATGTACCTGGCCAGCCTGTTCACAGCTTTAATTTGGTTAACAATTTATTCCGTTCCACTAAAGGAGAGTAAAAACAACCAATATGGATTATGAGAACTGATACCTTCTTGTTAGCACCCGGTACTCCATTTTCTTCATAAACTTCTCAAGGATGTCTTAAATATCACTCTGTAAACTATGTAAATCCTATATGTAAACTTAGAATCAACAAGTTATGAGTTCCATCCTCATCTTTTAATCTAATGCTTTCTTTACATAATAAGTAGGCCTGACTGGTGTATTATTGAAGATATGTTCTGATTTAGTTTCACATGTGATTCAGCTTCTAATTAAATCATTTTACATATGAGTGGTCAATTTTTTATATAAAAAATTTTCCTATTTCATTGGTCGCAAGTAATAACATGAATCTTGTGCTTTTTGGTCTCAAAGTTGTCGAAATTGTTCCTTCTTCTTTGAACTACCACTCTAGTCTCCGGGGCAATCATATCTGGTTCTAGCAATTAGAATTTGACTGTTATAACCATTCTCAAAAATTGGCTATAGACTTGGGTATCTAAATGTCATCTAATAAATAGAGGTCATTTGCTTTTTTGTAGGCTGGAGTGATTGAGGAGATGGTGAATGATGCCGTTGATTCAGCACTGGACTCAGAGGACATAGAGGAAGAGATAGAAGAAGAAGTTGACAAGGTCTTGACAGCAATAGCAGGTGAAACTGCTGCACAGCTACCGGAAGCAGTTAGAAAAGAAAGGGCAAAACAACCTGCTCAGGCAGTCGGAACTGCTCAAGAGGTATGCATTACACAATTACCATGTTAACAACCAGCTATTATTGGTTCCTCCTAATTTCAAACAAACTTTACAAGCATAGAGTTTAATCTGGTTAATCTTTTAGGAGGAAGCTATTGCCGAGGGTGTTGATGATGAGGAAGAACTCGAAGCAATAAGGGCCCGGCTTGCCAAAGTTAGGTCATAACTTAGCTGTGTATATTTGCCGAGACTGTATCATTTATAATGAAGAAAAAGGTGAGTAATATCTACGTGCATTTATCTGTTTAATCCGAATGATAATAATTAAGATTAACAAAATAACTCGAGAAAAGCATGTCTGTACTCTGTATATTGATACAAGTAATTTGACTAAGGATATATTGATACCGAGTATTTTGACTAAGGACATGGTATTAATCGCCATTTGTACAGCATATAACATTTGTATAGCATATAACAACAATACACCATTAGGTTCCAGCCTGATCTAGTAGATATATTACAGTAGAAGAATATTGAAAAATTGCTTCTGTTAGCTTAATTTGTGCAGTGGAATGATTTTTTTGCTTAATTCCATTTGTTTTTACGGAGTATTGTGTTTTGCAGTTAAAAACAAAAATTATGATTGGAGCCTGTTTACCTTCCTATAGAATTAGAAATAAATGCATTCATTGACACATTCTAATCTGATGACATTATATCTAATCACTTCCTACCTACTAATAATTCACACCTCCTAGTCCATAATTTCATATCATGACATGATTTCTATTAGTGGTTATTCCCTCTGCAAATTCCTTTATCATACTGCATAGATAAAATTTCATTTTTAAGCATTATCTTACCTAATACAGTGTATTAGATGAAAGAATATTTTGGACTTTATTCTTATTCTTAGTTAGTGTGTATGTTTTTACACATCAGACCAGATTAGAGGTTCCTTTTTATGTTGCTTAGTGTTGTTTTGACATTCTTAAAAGGAACTGCTAGCTAAGTAGGAGGGAGGAGTATTGTTTTGAGAGTCACATGAATTGGACAGGGAACAACAAAGTGTTATTGTATGCAAAGCAACCAATACCACAATTTTCGGTTCAAGGAACGTTTTCTTTGCTAATAGTACAAGATATGTGTATGTTTCCTTATTTACAGGATCATTCACGTTCTGCTTTTTATAAATAGATGGGTCAATTCAACCAAATTGTTAATACTAAATTTGCAGGACGCGTATAGGTGGTCGGTCAATATTTGAACCATGAATGAACCGATTGTGCAAGAAAATGCATTTGCAAATGCAAATGCACATGTCCAAAGCAAAAGTCAATTATGCTTTTCATTATATAAGATTGTCGTTTAATATGTTAAAATTGATTGAAACGTCCTGTCATTGTCTCGGTTGATCAATTTGGAAAATAACACAACTCCTACACGTATAAGTCTTTGCCATACGTAGATGGTCTTCTTGTCTTGCAAGCTATTCACTTCGTCAATTTCTCCAAAATTATCAAAATCTCAACAGCAATGTATTAATGAGATAATTGGCACCTATGTTCACAGCTAGTTTGGGATACAAGACTGAGCTTACAATATATTCACATTTGGAATTATCATAAATGCAAATAAATGCAATGAGTATGGTGTATGTACAAATAGATAAATACAATGTTAACCTTGATCTAGAGGCTTTAATTTATAAAATGACAATGTCTTTTGAGTTGAACAAAATCATGAAATAAAACTCTTTGAAGACAAGTTATTCATATCATTTCAATGCATTTCATTAGTATTTCTAAGACGGTGTAGTGTCGGTATACATATATTTTTTTTTTTTAAAAGTACATTTGAAGCTTTACGTGCAATTTGAAATCTGTCTTAAACTTCTAAAAATCACTAATAAATAAATTAAATTAGGTTATTAATATTATTTTAAAAAAAATACTCCGTATAGATAAAGGATAATATTACCATTTCACTAAATTATTTTGCTAAATAATTGATTTTTACAAAGAAAATACAAAGTAACAAAAAAAAAAACTTCCAAAATTATTCATAGTTTATGGATACAAACAAACTTCAGAACTTAACATTTAATTTTTACTCTAAAAAATACAAAATTATAATAAAACTTTGAAAAATTATTAATAAATAAATTAAACATGTAACTAAAATTCAAAATAACTAACTCATTCATTTCATTTATCTACAAAATTAAAATTTAAAATTTTCTGTTATAATATTTTATTTTATTTTATTTTTATTAAAAAAACTAACTTTCAATTGTTTTTCAAACAAAATAAAAAAATAAAAATAACTGATTTTATTTATTTTTAATAAATGTTATTATTATTTTTTTTAAATAAAAAATATCATTCCACTTCACCGGCATACTCTTCTATTAAAAGAAAATAAAATGTATAATTGAAATTTTAAAAAGAAGTCCTTGTGGATTTCCTTTATAATGAAATTAGGAGGAAAAAAAGTTAAAATGATTGTCAATCAAGTTGAATTATTAGCAATCTTTACTGAATTGAATGGGGATAAAGAAATCATTTTTCATAATGTATTAATTTTGGTAAAAATGAATTAAAATCACTAGAAATGTATTTGTGAATTGAGTTTTTGATGTGTGCATAAGAACCACCGGTCTATTCTTATCATGACTTGCGTATAAGATTAGACACCAGTTTTGTTGTTTGCAAATCAATCACATGCGTATAAATAATCATATCATTGACATTAAAAAAATATAAAATTGAGAATAAAAGTGGTACAAAATTCCAAACCATCATCTCGTTGTGAAAAAAATAAAAAATGAAGAGAGTAGGAGAACCAAACCCTTTGAATTTCACACCATTTCACTTTACAGGTGAAGAAGATTCACATGAAAACTGAACTGACACAATCAAAGTGTGTTATTATTCAAAAACATCGAAACCCCATTTCATAATTCAAATCATAATATTATCTCTGAAAAAATCAAAGAAAATCAAGTGGGTCAAAATTCGTTAAACCATTTGATTCCTTTACTTGAAAAGAGCTAAAAGTAAAAGTAGTGACAGTTACCTCTATCTATCTTAAATTTTAAGCAAAAATCACAACTTTTTAGCATAAAAATCATTTTGAAAAAAAAGATAAGGAAATGACAGTTAACACACTCTCTCTCTATATATCTACAGTGAGTGTGTGTGTATATATATATATATATATATCCTATGTTACATTCACATTTTCATAACCAGTCCAACAATGGCATCATCAATTTTCTCTAAAAGCCTTCTCTTGTTCATCTCTCTGGTTTTGTCATCAGTTCCATTTGGTGCATATGGAAGCAGTCACTTCCAGAGTCTACAGGCAGAAAGGATGATAAGGGCATTCAACTTGTCTCCAAAACATTCAATAAACATACCTGTGAATGGTTCTGATGCAGCTTCCGGCTCTGGCCTTGTTGAAAGGCAAATCAGGTTTGACTGTCTTATTGATCCGGGCAATTCTATTCAAGATTTGGGTCACCGTGCTGGATATTACAAGCTTCCTCATACTCAAGGTGCAAGGTATATAAGTAAAACCACCACTTTATGTTCCTTCTGTCATTGCAATTATGCCCAGAATTAGTCTCTGATTCATTATTATTCACCTGAAGTACAAGGAACATAAAATAAATCATGATAATCAATATATAGTTAAAGACGAAGATATATAATACTAGTAGTTCCAAAATACAATCCTGCCAAAGAGTTTGTGGAGTGTGAAAAGTTGCACGAAATTTCATGCTTTTATATCTTCTTTGTGCAGTACTTGTTGACAGGTACGATATGGGTTTGTCATACAATAAATGCAGTCATATATTGAATGCTGTATTGTGTAGATATTTGACATAGCAGAGAACAGGCAATGGTGGAAAATATTATGATATTTTTACAGGAAAAATCTAATGTTGTTTTATTTGGTCAAAAATATGAAATGCACTGTGCAGGATGTTCTACTTTTTCTTTGAGTCAAGAGCGAACAGGAATGACCCTGTTGTTATTTGGCTGACGGGTGGTCCAGGATGCAGCAGTGAATTGGCTTTGTTTTATGAAAATGGTCCATTTCACATAGCAAACAATTTGTCTCTTCTCTGGAATGACTATGGCTGGGATAGGGTAATCTTTTAACACTATTTCATAGATTCCTACTGATTTTTTATTTATGATTTTATTTATTTATTTTATTTTTTGTGATTCTGGGCAGGCATCAAACATATTGTTTGTTGACCAGCCTACTGGAACTGGCTTCAGCTATACTACAAATCAGAATGATATCCGTCATGATGAAAAAGGCGTCAGCAATGATCTCTATGACTTTTTGCAGGTTTCTAGTGGTTCTTCCTATTCTCTAAATATGACTAGAAACATTACAAATATGTATCTATGAAAGGAGGACTTACAGAATAGTTTTTCTTGATGTTAGGAATTCTTCAAGGGGCATCCTGAGTTTGCTAAGAATGACTTCTACATAACTGGAGAATCATATGCTGGGCACTATATTCCTGCTTTTGCCGAGAGAGTTCACCAAGGAAACAAAGCAAATGAGGGGCTACACATTAACTTGAAGGTATATCTCAGATGACAATTTATACATAATTGTTACTGTCATATTTATTGATTATCTTAATTCTAAATGATCCAACAGGGTTTTGCAATAGGTAATGGATTAACCAATTCAAGAATTCAGTACAAAGCATATCCAGATTATGCCTTGGCTATGAACTTAATCGGTCAGTCAGATTATAATCAAATCCAAGCTATACTTCCAGCCTGTGAGCAGGAAGCTAAAAGATGTGGTACAATTTCTTAACTCTTAAGAGCTCATTTTCAATGTGCACAATCTAACATACACATGTATTTCAGTTAGTAACACACATTATAATGACTTTCAATGCAGAATCAGAAGGTGGAAGTGTTTGTGAAGATGCATATAGTGTTTGCAGCAATGTATTTAACCAAATAATGAATGTTGCTGGCAGAATAAATGTAAGGAGAAAAAAAAAAAATTATTTATACTATTTATGTTTCTCAATATATCTTGTATTGGATAAACACAAAAGTGATTCATCTTTGATTAGATGTTTATGTATCTTTGATATGCAGTACTATGATATTAGAAAGAAATGTGAGGGACAGTTGTGCTATGACTTCTCAAACATGGAGACATTTTTAGATCAGAAATCTGTCAAGGATGCTCTAGGAGTTGGAAACATAGACTTTGTTTCTTGCAGCACTTATGTTTATCAAGCCATGATAAGTGACTGGATGAGGAATCTGGAAGTGGGTATTCCAGCTCTTCTAGAGGATGGTATCAGGGTACTCATATACGCGGGAGAATATGACCTTATATGCAACTGGCTAGGTAAGACTATTAGTCCCAGCAATGACTAGTCAAAATAGTTAAAAGGAGAAGATAACTTGATGAACATTACTTTTTTGACAGGGAATTCTAGGTGGGTGCATGCTATGGAATGGTCTGGCCAAAGAGAGTTTGAAGCAGCTGCTACTGTTCCATTCATAGTTGATGGAGTAGAAGCAGGCCAGATGAAAAGCCATGGACCTCTCACATTCCTTAAGGTCTCTACATACTTGTGTCACTGCGCAATAATATGTTATTTCTCTGCTTAGTTTTCTAACAAAATGTGAAATAACAAACAGGTTCATAATGCTGGTCACATGGTCCCAATGGATCAACCCAAAGGATCACTACAGATGCTCAGCAGTTGGATGCAAGGGAAAATGAACAAAGGACAGAGTGCAGAAAGAATTTCGCCAAAGTGATAGCCTCACTCAGCTTATAATTGATCTTTACTTTTCAGATACATACACACTGCCTTACATTCTCACATAGTAGGTTTCCGGAATGTCAAGTCGGGGTTCCCTATTTATTGCCATTCGTTGAACTAATCTTGTTAGATTCAACTATTAATCAAATATAAAGTACTTGATCTCTGAAAATCTATTGATAATGATTATATTGAATTGAACTGCTCTCATACATTTACTTCACTATCACTTTCACCAAACAAACAACCATAGTAAAATTCCATCACTGACCTAAAAATAATCAGTTGGTCTACTCTCAACTATAGATTTCCTAGTAGCAAAATTAACTACTACATCTCAGATTCCTATCACTAATTCTGAAAACTTTTACTAAGCCAGGACTTTCAATACAATTCTACCTCAATATCAGCAGGTACATATGTTATTTTTATTATTATGCTCTCATAATTGAAGTTTCCATACAGTAAAACGCATTTAGTTTCATATTTTATATTGAGAAAAAAAGTTATCAGCAATCTTCATACAGTGACATTATGAGAAGTAGTTAAATAACAGAACTTACCCCTATACATGTACCTCCAGGTGCCTGTAATGCCAAATCATTGGAACGGTCATTTTGAACATCCATCTCTCTAAATTGCAGTGGTAGTCATAGCTGCACAAGAAAATGCCACTGTTGGTGACAAGCATTTTTATCTTAATACATTATTCTCAAAGAAAAATCCCAATATCTGAAAGGCGAAGATATGCATTGCATTGCGTTCCATTATTATATAATATTGAAAAAAGTATAATCATAGATCACAATCCAAACACATCAACAAAAATGAGAAGACTTGCTAATAACAAAGACAGTAGCAAACAGGCAAAATGGCGTATAGCTTGGAGACGTAATCAGCAGAGCAACAAAACAGAACCCTAGCAGTTGTACTTCTAGAAAAAGCATATGTGACTACATTCACCTTTTTGTCTGTTGCGTCAGCACTTTTGGAAAAAAAAAAAAAAAAAAAAAAAAAAAAAAAAAAAAAAAAAAAAAAAAAAAAAAAAAAAAAAGCATCACAGTCGCGCAGCTCACAACAATAGGCAGCAACTACATGATTACATAAACACCTCATCTATCTGATCACATTTTTGAAGCCTCCTCCTTTCTCAGTTCAGTCTGCTAAGGAAGATCAATTGGCATCGTCGTGCTCAGTGTACTTGTGTTTGGGCCCTGGGTCTTGTTTCTCAGATTGAAATATTTATCTGGGCTTACAGAGGACACATTCTGAAGTGTATGCGAAGAAGCTTGGTGGCTTTATTGATTGAAATGTTATACTCCAACTTCTTCATCTCACTAAAATTATCTGAAAATTTATTGGATAAGTAGTTAATGAAGAATAAGCAATATAACCTACAAAAATAGCTTGGATTTTCAGTGTAAACAATGTGATGCGTCCCACTAAATGATGAGGTTATAAGTTCTGAGCATATTAGCAGCTGACATGTTTGAAATAAGTACGGTTTTAACAACACAAGTTACTAATAACAAGTTCGTAGATGGCATCTGACATTGTTTACTAATTAGGAGATGACAGTTCTCTCAATCTAATACATATCCTACATGACATTCACATGTTTCCTTGAACATAACCATACAACACTGGTGTAACTCCTCTCTGTTTCTTTCTTGTTGACCTGGCTTCATCACATTGCATATCCAAGCCCACCCTTACTAGGACTCCAAGCAAAAAGGGATATTAAAGTATTCAACCAGTTGCCCAAAAAATAACTATAAATACCAGAGAATGCCTCTGATAGTCCTCAACTTGTAGAAAGGAAACTCAGGTTTGACACTCTAGGCAATCCTGTCTCTTCTGTTTGGGATTTCGGTCACCATGCTGGCTATTACAAGCTTCCTCGCTCTCAAGCTGCAAGGCACACCAAACAACTTTATATGAGTAAATAATTCTTTTAATGGTTCTTCAATAATAAAAAAGAATGTATTGTGCTGGATGTTTAACTTCTCTTTAAATCAAGGGAGAACAAGAAGTTGTTATATGGCTGACTGGTAGTCCAGGATGCCGAAGGGAACTGGCTTCGTTTTAAGTATATGGTTTTAATAGGAATGGAATAACGTGTATTTCTTCTCACCACTATGATATGAACACTTCATACTTAACTATAAAAAAATTAACTCAGTTTTGAAACAGGTAAATGCTATGAAATGGTCTGACAAAAAAGAGCTGTCACTGTTCCATTCAAAGTTGAGGGTGTAGAAGCACAATAAATGTAAGAGATGGACCTCTTACATTTCTCAAGGTCTGTGATTATGTGATATATGTTTTATGCTCAGTTTATGTTTTCTAATTTTCTGAAATATGCAAAAACAAACCAGTCTTAACAGGGGTCACTTTATCCTACTATATCAACCAAAGAATAGCTTCTAATGCCCACAAGATGCAAGGAAAATCACCATGGGACATAATGAAGAAAGAACTTTCTCTAATTCTAATTGTAGCCTCGACTTAGCTAGCTGGCCCATCTTCTTGAACTAGATAAACATACAACATTATCACATACTATTTTTTCTGACCTCAAGTCAAAATGAATTAGATATCAGATTTTGACAACACTAGTGATTGAGCAATCAAATTCAGCTGCATCATCTAATTATGCAATTACTTAGATTATGATTCAACCTCCATTCCAGCAGACTAAATTACTACTCTATTGGTACACTCATAAAAAAAAAAAAAAAAACAACAACAACAACAACAATAAAGCAATTGGGTTATGCCAGATATTTGTGATTCTTCACCAATCTTCATTTGCGTTTCTCCATCATAAACACTCTTTTTCATAAATACATTCTATAGCTACAGTCATGCAATCAGATTTCATATCAAACAAACTAGTACAAACAGATAAAATATCTAGCGCGGCTGCAAAATGAACCATTTAACATACCAAACAGCAGTAACAAAACTGTACTCACCCCATACAATCTCCTCAAAGTTTCAATGGTTGGCCTGTAACACGAACTCAATGGAACGACCGAGGAAACACGTAGATGTTGTGCATTGCCATTCTTTGGTTTGGAAAGTGTCATTTTAAACATCTGACCCTCTAGGACCTTACTGGCAGTCGTAGCTACACAAGATAATGCAAATGTTGTATCAGGAATCAGTTCCAGATTGTTAGTGTCATTTAAGCACAATTTTTTCCGCAATAACAAAGTGATTAACAAACAGAAGAAAGCATTAACCAGCAAAAGGGTGTAGCTTGGCGAAGTGGAAGAAGTGATCAGCAGAGCAACCAAAGAGAACCCTAGCAGCTCTATCAAAACATATCACCACCTTCACATTTGTGTCTGTTGCTATAGATATCTGCAAACAAAATCCTAACATCGTCAATGTAAGCAGAAAAATTAAAAACAAATACAGACATTGATGGAGCTAATAACTTACAAGGAGACGGAACAGGCGCTTAGAAGTGTTGTTGTTGGAGAAGGAATTAGAATCACAGAATCTGCAGTTAGTATAAGGGTTATCAGGGAGAGTCCTCTCGCACAGAGAACAAACTCGATAACAGAAATTGGTGTGATCCATGCCTAGCACAGCACAGCTTATTGTAGTCGGTTTCTCTCCCGCCATGCCTCTTTCACTCTCGTCTGGGTTTGTGATACATGCGGAATACAGTAGTACCTATCAAATTAAAGTGGAGGGCAAAAATGGAAAAAATGTTACATTAATTTAAATAAGAGATCGCAGACGGAGGGGGTAGTGTTGGAATTTGAATACTTCTCAGAAGCTCATATCAATACTTCCCGTTCACTCGAGTCATCTCAGCAAGTTATCTCTTCATTATCTCTTTCAACATTAATTTGATTCGAAGCGTTGAGAGTGGCGGCTTCATCAGCATAATATGGAACATGACAGGTGTGATAGTATATCGCTGACTGTAAGTGATTTTCGTTTATATGTGACTGATTGTATATGTTGAAACTTGTATCAGGTTGAATTCTCCAACCACATCAGTTATTGCTCTTGAAGTTCTAGGACATGCCCTGCAGTTTTCTCAGGTATACGCTTTAAGGTCTAATGATTGGTAATTGTGTTGATTTTGGATGCAGTGAGTTGGCTTTGTAGTGTGTGTTAATGATTGAATGTATTGAGTAGTCTGTTTATGGTGATTTTTTTTATGTTAATGTGGCAGGATCCTAATTCCAAGCATTTAGGGACTACTGTTTGGGATGCCTCTGTCGTCTTTGTCAAGTACCTGGTATGTTGTTATCACCCTCTCTCTGTCCTAATGTAACATTTACTTTTTCACTTCACCTTTTGTTGAATTCAAGTGTTAGAATCATATCTTTGCCAGTTATAGTCTCTTGTATGTGAATGGGTGTGGTTAGTTGAGGGTTTTGATGATCAAGCTGTTGAGTGTCCTGGGGTAAGTGGAAGACAAAATGGCAGTTGCTGTGATTTAGAGACTAAATTTATTTATTTTATTTATTGTTTTGTGATGAAAAGGAGCAAAAGTTTTTTCTCATTTTAACTGTAAATTCACCAGTCTTGCATTGGAAAACTATGATCTTCTTTTGAAATTTATGTGTTGCTGAGTTTCTGATAGTTGCTGTGTTTGGCTATGCAGGAAAAGAATTGCAGAAGAGGAAGGTTTTCCCCTTCAAAACTTAGAGGAAAACGAGTCATCGAACTTGGAGCTGGTTGTGGAGTTGCTGGATTTGGTGAGTTTGAGTCTTTGCTGTGTCTCAGTTGTTTTGTGGAGTGGTATATTGGTTTGAAGTGGGTCTAAATTATCTTATCAGATAACATACTTTTAGTCTGACTGGAACTGTCTCCAGGAATGGCCTTGCTAGGATGTGATGTTGTAGCCACAGACCAAATTGAGGTTTTACCACTGCTAAAAAGAAATGTTGAGCGTAATACTTCAAGAATAACTCAGATGAATCCTGGTTCAGGTGTGTTGCTTAAAACCTTTCACACAATGGTATTATCTTGGTTCGTCTTTAAATCCACTTTAGGCTAATAATTTTTTTGCTGCTGGAAATTACTGCTTAATTTGAAGAATAAATTAGTGAGCTGTGCTTTAAGCTACGAGTTTATTTTGGTACTCTGTTCTCACTAGGAAATGTATCCTTGCAGATTCATTTGGCTCGATCCAGGTTGCAGAGTTGGACTGGGGAAATGAGGATCATATAAGGGCAATTGGTCCACCTTTTGATTATATCATCGGAACTGATGTTGTAAGTTCTTTTAAATGTCAACTCTTACGTTTTTTTTTCAAAGAAATGTACCTAACTATTCATAGTGATTGTTATACTATGTTGCTTGAAGCATCTTGATATAGATGGATACCAAATTTTGGAGATTTATGTTGTGGCTATCTGATTCTATATCCTTTCATTGTGAGTTCTTACATCCGAATTATGGAATTTCTTTAACTGGATTAGGATTAAGAAATTTGATTTTAGACGACAGGTAATTGTCAGTAGATACAAGTTCACATTATTCAAGGCCTATTTTCTCCATATTAAGATCAATGTCTATTAGAACTTATCACATTAAATTTACTTGCAGTGAATGATTTATAGAGTAAACTCCGTTTCTATGTCTTTGTTATCTGATGCCGAAACAATCCCCAAAAAATTTGTCTAAGTCATGTTTGCAATAAGAAATTCAGTTCACAGCTTAGTCACTCTGTTGGATTAACCTCACTATGGATCTGTATAAGAAATTTTACATGCTAGTCAAAGTTTATTTTATTATTAGGAAAAGAGAAGTAATGCTGAATTTTTTACCATCTTAACCCTGTCACTGATTTCCAGTTTGTTTTAAGGTTTATGCGGAGCATCTATTGGAACCACTTTTACGAACAATATTTGCACTATCAGGACCCAAAACCACAATTTTGGTATGAAGTTTTCACTTTTCAGTGTACGTGTTTTCTTCAATTTTCCCTCTATAACTGCTATCATTACCATTGATATTCTTTTGAAGCTATAATCATAATTTATATGTAGTTGGGTTATGAGATTCGCTCCACAAGTGTCCACGAGCAAATGCTTAACATGTGGAAAAGCAACTTTGATGTTAAAGTTGTTCCTAAAGGCAAGGTACGGATACATCTTTCATTTCTCCTTTTTTCTTTAGGTTCTCTGTACGCAGACTTTCAGAGGTCTTGTAATCTTGAACACTGATGTCCAGGGAAAAAAACAATGAAAGGTTATTTGTTTTCATGTGAGTTCTACTAATAACTCTATGAATCATTAGGCACCATTTTTACTTGTGTATATAATATAAAAATTGCACTATACTTTTGCTGTATTGATGTTGAGGAAGACCCTCCATATATTAGCCAAGACATGCTACTGCTGTAGACTAAAATGTTATTTCAATTCTAGACTAACAACCTTAAACCATGCAGATGGACAGTAAGTACCAACATTCAAGTATTCAACTATATATTATGGGGCCAAAATCTTCTAGTGGGAGCATTGAAGCTGCCGCCAAGGGAATTGAGTTGAGTGGAGTTGCGACTGGAGAAACACCCGAGACAAAAAAACACAACGAAGAAGATGTTGTGGAGGACAAGGAAGATGATATTGGTGGTGGAAATGACGGGCAAGATTGCATATTAGCAACCAGCATTCCAAAGGAAAAACTTAGTGATTGGGAAGCAAGAAGATATGGATCAATGGCAGCCAGGCTTCTGCGAGATGTGAAAATAACTTAAAGTCTTTCACATCTGCAGTACACATTTTTAATGATATTTTGTTTCTCCAGTTAGAATCCACATGCCCAGTTCATATAAGAATCGTGCTTATACCTTATTGCTTGAAGATTTATTGAGCTGCTGCTACTCTTTCGGGGAAAGCACACATGCCTCAGCCTAATTCATGTCATGGCCTGGCTGACTTCCTCCAGCCTTCCAACCATTGGAATTCTCCCAAATGGGTGATCAAGAAAGGAAGAGGATAATCTATAATTAACAGCTAGGTTAGTGAGTGCACATTGTGGCTGTAGTAACAATTTGAAGTCTTGTTTCCTGATTGTGTTAATGGAGTTGTTACTTTTAGACTATCAGCGAGCACTAGTCTTCTAGTAGTACACATGTTTTAAGAGCAAATGGATTTGTATTTTGAAATTGAAATGTTCTCAATGACTTAGCCTGTCTCAAGCCTGGTTCATGGGAATCAAGTTCAAATGTATTCAAAACTACCATACAGCATGAGCTCAGCTTATAGCTCACGTGCTCACCTGAACATCAAGTGACCAAATCATTTAGAAGAGTGTTTGAAGAAAGGAAAGCATGTCATCTGTTGTTAAACAATCCCTTACTATAGAGAAATCATACATTGTGAATATTGCATATCTGCTGCATACAGCTCGAGAAGAAGATCTGTGCAGTAAATAAAATACAAACATATCAGCAAGCTTACAAGCGGGCGAATTGAGGCAAGCCCCCTGGCCTGGGTGGTCTATTTGGGCCCTGGATCGCACAGGCCCAGTATTATTTTTTTTATTTTTTTTGCCTTATTGGCTCCAAACGACTTTTTTTCCTCTCCTCTACCCAAGCAAAACCCTCACACGCTCACAGCCTCTCTTCCTATCTCAGCCTTGCTGACCTTCACCGACCACCGGTCGTCACAGCCGCGGCTGCCGCTATTCATTGTATGTTTTTTTTGTAATCTCTGAAACTTTTGCAGAGATTATAGTACTGTAGCGTGTTTCATCTGTAGACTCCGAAATTATACTATTTATAAATAATAATGTTGAATGGAGATTATTGTTGTTGAATTTGTTGTCTACCTTTAATGTTGTTGTCTACTGTTCACGTTCATTCAGAAATAGAAGTCGCTTCTTTCCAAAATGGCAAAAAGAAGTAAGAAACGGGCTGCATCTGATCCTGATATGCCGACGACAACTGAAGTTGCTGGTGCTGGTAAGGGCTGTTTTCACCACAACTTATTAGTTTTCTCTGAAGCATTTGATTCTCATTCTTTAGAATTATTTGGTTGATAAGTTTACTATCTACTAGTTTCTTTTGAACCTTCATGTCTACCTACCTGTTTGAGACCCATTAGTCTTGAAGTTTAGCTGTTACTGTGAAATTTAAGATAAATTTGAATGATACCGTTTGAGCTTGCTGTTTAATCTTATTCTTGCCTATCTGTGTGTATCCAGTTTGGTTCTGAAGTTTTGAATTACAGTTTAAACTCCTGGCCCTGAATAGATGAAATTGGGCGACTGTTTAGACTAATAATTGTGCTCTATTTTTTAGCCTTCTAACATCTTCTCTTCCCTACTCATATGGAGAAATCCAACCTTATTTATCGATTTGCTTCAGTCTTTTTCTCTCTTGCCTATATAATTTAGATTTATTTTTTACTTATCCTATGTTGTTTCGTCTTGTTATTTTAAGAAGAAAAATTCGAATCTGGTTCCTCTTTGCTGGATTTTTTTTTTTATGAACGTATGTGTTCATTGGATCTCTAATATTAGTTGTCTTTGATTGTTTATCAATATGATTGATTTCTTAAAAGAAGTGAAGCAGATACTAATGCTCATTCTATTGTTTTTGGGTTACTTAGGTAATGGGGAGAATATAGATGGTGTTCTTGTTGATAATGATGTGAATGAGCCCACCATGGGGGAGAAACTTGCAAGTTTGAACTTGATTGATGCTAATAGTCCCAAGAATACTGCACCGCTAGAATCCTCTCCTGCAAAGCCTCCAAGTGCAGACTCAGTTAATATTTTGCTCAAGCAGGCACTACAAGCTGATGATCGAGCTCTTCTTTTGGAGTGCCTGTACACCCAAGATCAAAAGGTTGCTTTCAATTTTGTAGTTATGTTGACATTGATAGTGTAAATTGTAAAAGGTCATTCTGACTTGAATTGAGTTCAATTTTTCCAGGTCATTGCTAATTCGGTCTCACTTTTGAAACCAGCTGAAGTTCTTAAACTTCTACACTCTCTTATATCTATAATTCAGTCAAGGTAAACCTCTTTTGAATGTATATGAAGGTTATCTTTAAATTCTGGGGTTGATGAATATGAATAGTTAGATTTCTGTAGATTGTTGGTATATAATTATTTGTCATTTACTTATTTTTATAAATATAACTGAATTCCCTTGGTTGATTTAATCTTGCTTCTTTTAGCTTTTGATGTTGATTTTATTAACAAGGGCATTATACCTTCTGTAAGGTATTATAGCCTACTAAACAAAGCTTGCTGTGTTACGTGATGATATCAGTGATATGTGTTAATTAATTGTGTGCATTAAAGTCTATAATTTTTTTCATGTTTTTATGGCTAAAATTTTCAAGAATAATATTCTGGGATTATTTAATTTGTGACATAATGCTCATGGAGTTGAAATCTTTTCAAGTGCGGAACTGTTGTGCAAATTTTTTGGCTTTGAAGTTGAAACTTCATGCCCAAAGATAGTGATGATGCGATCAGGCTTTTTCTGAATAGGATTGGAAATATCTAGTTTTGTAGAAATAATACGGAGATGTGTATAAGGAAAGTGCTTTAGTTTATTATTTTGCTTTTGCTTTAAAGTTCTCCGGTGTCTTGTGGCAGCATCTCTAGTCTCTTATGCTAGCGAATAGCGGTTGAAGAACAAGAAATTATTAATCAACCTGCATTAGCCTGATTTTATTTCATGAGCATTAAAATAAAGTTTTTCATAATTTTCAGGCTAGAAACAGAGTTCATAATTTTAGTTTTTCAACATATAGTCAAACCATCATGTTCTGGCCGACATATCAACTTTGATCTGCTTTTGTGTGAAGAAATGGTAGTAACTTGTGATGTCAATGTAAACCTTTACTCAAACTGATTCTGTTTCAGGGGAGCAGTGTTAGCTTGTGCACTTCCATGGCTTAAGAGTCTTCTTCTTAAGCACGCTAGTGGGATAATGTCTCAAGATTCTTCTTTAGGTGATCTGAACACCCTATACCAGGTTAGCAGCATATCTCAACTGTTGATTTTATAATAAGTTAATATGTATTTGTCTACCTAAGTGATCACTATAATAACTTGTGATACTGGCTAAGTCCGACTTTCATTCTACTATCAGGAGTGTCCACGTCATTTTTGTAATACTTTTCCTTGATACTAATATTTTTAACTGACTGAATAGGGGCATCTCAAACCCTGTTCGCGGTTTAAATAATATAAAACTAATCGGCACACGCCCTTTTATATTCTATAATTATGGAACCCTCTTTATTGTTTTACTGCTCTTAACAAATTTCTGGATGTTTATGCAGCTCATAGAATCTAGAGTCTCGACATATCAGTCAGCACTTCAAATATCAAGCTGCATAGATCTACTGTGTTCAGGGGTAAGTGTGTTTAAAAATGTTGTGCAATTGTTTTGAAAATGGAGTATGCAGGTTTCAAGATATCTGTCTCACAAGTTAATTACCATGATTCTTGACAGATTATTGATGATGGGTTGGAAGAGGAACCTTCTGTGGTGCCTGTAATATTTGAAGACAAGGATGAAAGCGATGAGGAAGAGTCGGAAGATGCCATGGATACTGATGAAGAGAATGAAGATGAAGCCGCCATAGGTGGAGTTAGCGATGGTGAGTTGGAGGGACTTGACGGCTTGAGTGATTAATCAACCACCGGTGTCATATGGAGGCCCAAGATCATACAAATCACAGTGAGTTTCAGATCCAGCAATTCCGAGGGTGTTGGACCAAAAACTGGTCGCAGTTTTGTAACACCATTGATGAGGCATTAGAATAGTTATTTTCTTCTGATGTATTTTTTGTGGCTCAAAGCAATATTATTTATAGCAAACATTAAGATCCCATAACCTGTTTGCATTTCGGTTTCTCTCCTATAAAAGTTCTGTAAAGAGTTAAAGGATATTCTGCCTTCTTAGTTCTTACAACAATTGTGATGCCAAAAGTTTCAAATCTGTGTATTTCAGACAAAAACCACATGATTGTAACTATAAACCAACCCGAAACGAGTAAGAACATTAATCACATATTCACTATATAAATCAGTCAAAAGCAACTACAGAACCATCAGCCGTTATGTGTTCATAAGTTCAATACAACATGATATGTAAAACATGACCAAGCTTACACTGAAGCAATTTGGGAATGGCTATTACTTACAAGTATGTGAGTGTTATTCATGTGTGTATTTGAGATTGGATTGTACATGCTCACAGCAGAAAACCGATCAATCAAAATTCCCAAATAAGATATAAGAGGATCTGCCCGAGACTCATCAACTACAAACCTCAACTGCTTTGATTTTACTGTAGGAAACAGCAACAGCCTCTGATATCCTACCGTTGTGCCATTGACCACCTTCTTCCATTCCCCTTCTTCATTCAAAGTATCAAGATGAAACGCCACTATGCGCTGTCCCATTTGAATTGGCTCCTGTACTTGTAACACATTAAAAGATACTGATTCTTGAAAATTTAAATAGAGCACCCAATCTGATTGGTTTTCCTCAGGAGCCCAGTAGGTGTATATGCCTTCTTCAAGGACATTGAGGGAAGAAAACCGGTGATCACTATTGCCTCCTCTTGTACTGCTGGCAGTAACAAGAGCACTTCTTGCCAAATTATTTGAAAATATTGATGCCCGAAGCTCACTGAATTCTTTGAGAACTTGTATATCTTCAGCTGATATAAGACCTGAAGAGTTTGGAGGCACATTTAATAGCAACCGACAGTTTCTGCCAACAGATTTGTAATATATATCAAGAAGCTGCAATGCAGACTTTGGAGCTTCAGATGCATGCCAAAACCAACCAGGTCTAATAGAGACATCACACTCAGGGGGTACCCAGTCTTGACCCTGTGGGTCTCCCATTATTGAGTATCTGATATATCAAACACAAATAGAATAAACCATTTTAGTACTTTGTTTAATCTGGAAAAGGAAAAATTTAGAGGAAGCAAATGATTGACATAATTACCTACAATAAATTCATGATGAAGCTAGAAGTGTCTATAAGCAGTGAAGAATACATGCAAACACAGAAAATCTCAAAAACGAAATTGCATCCCAATGCAAGAGTAATGAGGTTCGCAAAGTTTATTACAAATCAGGCTACACTAAAAGCTTCCTAATCTGTTATGATAATTAAGATCATTAGGCAGCAATCAAATTTCATCTTAAGAATTTGTCATGAGCCATGTGGTAATAATTTAAAGGACTGGACTTTCCATTAAACTATCTTTATAAAACTTAGATATCAAATAAGTCTCTTTTTCAAAAATAAACTCACTGAGTTTCAGTATGAGCAATCTTTGCATTGCTCCGATTGAAAAGCGACCAGCTAGTAGTGCCAGCAGATCCACTCTCATCTCCAACCCACCTACAGTCTGGACCAGCATCAGAAAAGATAACAGCTCTAGGCTGATGTTGATGAATGAAATTAAACCATGTATCAAAAAAATATTCCATGTCCTTCTCCCCTTCACCTTTTGCACCATCCAGAAATATTTCCACAATATCGCCATACCTGTGTGCAGCATCAAAAGAAATCACTAAACCAACACAAAACTACACAATCATTGACAGCAATGTTGAACTCAAAACAACTACCAAATTGAAATAACACATCCTAACTAATAAGAAAATTCATAATTCAAAAACTCTATAGGTAATCAAACCACCCACTAAATAGAAGTAGCTAGCAAAATCTATAAAAAAAAAACCAATTTCCTCAAACAGAAGATAAAGGAACCAACTTTAAATACAGAGTGAAAACCAAAACATCAGTTGAACATGCGAACATACAGATAGAATGCAGCCTAGGAGATCATCAATAAACACAAACATAAACCCAGATAGCAAAAGGCATTGAAATGCTGACCTAGTCAAAAGCTCAGTCATTTGGGCCAAATAGTATTGATTGTAGTCCAAAGTCTGGCCATAAGAAGGGTCATGTCGATCCCAAGGAGAAAGATAAAGTCCAAGGCCAAGACCGGCATGTCTAGCAGCGAGTGCCAGGTCAGCAACAACATCACCAGTAGCATTTCTCCAGCCAGAAGACCTGACACTGTAATCAGTGTAGTCAGAGGGCCATAAACAGAATCCATCATGGTGCTTAGCAGTGAGGAGGAGACGGTCGAAGCCAGATTGTTGGGCGACGTCGACCCATTGAGAGGCGTTGAGATGGGTCGGGTTGAAGACGCGTGGATCGACTTTCCCGGAGCCCCATTCAGAGTTGGTGAAGGTGTTGGGCCCGAAGTGGATGAAGAGAGCCAAGGGAGAGAGTTGCCACTGGAGTTGGGAGGCAGAGGGAATGGGTAGAATTGGAAGAGGTGGTGGTGTTTGGAGGGTAGAATTGGAAATTGAGATCAAATTTAGAAAGACGAGAAGCAGGAAGAAGAAGAGTGTGTTTGGATTGTTGTCGGCCATGTTTGAGAATTGGAAGAGCTGAAAAGAGAGTTTGACTTGTAGTTGTGTGTCTTATTTGCCATCTCATTTTCGAAGCATAATATCATTGACATTTAGACTGAATCCTATCATATGATATGATATGATGGATTGTGGGGTTGCTAATCTATATTTTATTTAAATAAAATTAACCAGGCTAGGACTCAAAGTCGATGGTGTTATATAAATCGCAGAAGATGTCACCAAGAGGGAAATGCAATCTTTCTTACTTGTTAACCAGATAACTAGAGTATTCAGAATTATTATTCCAGATTATCGAATCTTCAAAAATATTATCGATGATCCGTAAACTATATTTTTATTATATTCTCTTATATATTAAATTTTTCATCTATTATTTATAAGAGTTCAACCAATCTCAATTTGAAATACTCGTTTAAATAAAAAAAATTTATTCTTCATCAATTTCTTTTTATAATTATTTAGGTTGGAAAAGGAACTTTCTAATTGAATAGTATTAAAAAATTAATTTTTCAAAATGTTTATATTCACTTGGTTATAAAAAAGCATATGAGAAAGTCTTTCTGATTTTATTAAAAAAATAATCCATATAAACTAGTAAATAAATTATTGGGATAGTTTCACCTTTAGTCTTTTTAAAGTTTTAATTAAGTTAATTGGTCTTTAAAGTTTGAATTAAGTTTTTAAATTAAATAAATTTTAAAATTTTACAAAATAAGGTTTTTGACTTTTTTTTCCCCTTATCACATAAAAATAAAAGGTCTGTCACAAAAACTTTTACACTGTGTGAATAACATGTAAAGGATGTAAACGGTCATTTTATGAAATCTAAAATTTTGTTTGATTTAAAAACTTAACTCAAACTTTGAAAAGTTCATTAACTTAAATATATAGTTTGATGGATTCAGTTTTTATATTTTCTCCTAAATTATTCAAAGAAACTTGTGAAGAGACCATCCAAATATAAAGGATATAAACGCTCATTTTATGAAATTTAAAGTTTGGTTGGATTTAAAAACTTAATTCAAACTTTAAAACTCATTAATTTATATATATAGTTTGATTGGTTCAGTTTTTATTTTTTCCATAAAATATCCAAAGAAACTTGTGAAGAGACCATCCAAATAACTTTATAAAAAAAACAATCTAAATTGAATTATAAGAAAATACTCCATTAAGTGATGATTCATAAGAATCTATAATACATCATGACTCATGAATTATGGGCCAAACTTGCCATTGCTTACTACACTGAGAAATTATCAATTAACGTCTCTTCTCCAAACGATTTGGAGCTTAGATTTTTGCCATTACAGGAACCACTAGTAAGCATAAGGAAGGCCAAATGTTCATAAATGTTAAAACAATCATGGCCATCTTGTGACAAAGTATTATTAACTTATATTTACATCTTATACCTAAACTCATAACATATTTATGTGGTGTCACGTAAACTACATTTATAACAGAACACGAGCTTCAAGTTCATCCGTACACAAAGGTCCCCCACCAAAATACTCCAAATTTTGACGAGTTCTTTTTTCGTTGTTATATAGCTGTGGCGAAACAGATCAAACACTGCATAGAAGTAAATATTAATAATAATTCTTGGAGGATCGTAACATTTACGATTGAAAATAAGGTGACAACACACCGCCGCGGGGAAAAAGAAAGACCATATAAAATACGGTCATTGTATTTTTTATTTTTTATTAAAAAAATTATATTTTTAGATCAAAATTAAAATTTATACAAAATTAAATTTTTTTCAAAAGATTTTGCAGAAAATAGACCAAAAATGATCGTAGTATCCTTGCTTTTCGGTCTTGATTTGCTTCCCGGACAAGTTAGATCGGGAAGCAAAAACTACACCGGGAAGTAAAACAGCGAGAAATAGTTATATTTGTCTGTTTTTTGGCCTGATGCTTCCCAGTCCACTTGGAAGCTCATTTTTGTAATTTTTTTAAAAAAGTCTAAAAGTGTAAAAAATTTAAAATTGGTCTAAAGGGTATTTTCGTTTTCCCACTCATTTTATAAAATTAAATCAGAAATCCCTCCACTTTTAAAAATAATTCGAAACAGCACTCACTGTTTTTTATTAATTGCATTAAATATTTACTTTTATATTATCATTATTAACCAAATATTAAATGACATTATTTTTAATAAAAATTAAAATAAAAATAAATTTATTTTAATTTTAATTAAATAATACATTTAAATTTATAATTTATAATAAAAAAATGTAATCTAAATACAAATTTATTTCATTTTATTTTTTAAATTAAATAATATATGATATAAATTCATATTTATTCTGAATCTTTAATTAAAAATTAAAAATTAAAATTGATTATTTAATAAAAAATAAAATAAAAATAAAATTATATTTTTAATAAAAATGTAAAATAAATATATTTTTATTTTTATTTTTATTTTTTTTATTAAATAATATATTTTAATTTTGTTATTTTTAATTAAAAACTAAAAATAAATATGAATTTATTTCATATATTTTTTAATTTAAAAAATAAAATAAAATAAATTCATATTTATTTGAAATATTTTTATTAAAAATAATAAATTAAAACGTATTATTTAATTAAGATTAAAATAATTTTATTTGTATTTTATTTTTATTAAAAATAATGTATTATTACTTGGTTGATAATGATCGTATAAATTAAATATTTAATGCAATTAATACAAAATGTAGAAATAAAATAAAACCGCAAAACTTTTATCTAAAACCACTTTTCACATGAAAATTGATTTTCGAATTATTTTTAAAAGTGGGTGGATCTCTGAATTATTTTTATAAAACGGGTGGAAAAACGAAAATACCCTTGATTTAAAACTAAAATTTTCTTTTTATATAATGTTTAAAAATGCGTATTTTCACTGTAATTATATAACTTTGAATCATCTTAAAGTAAAACTACCATATCACTCACTCCTATATAGTTGGCCGTCCTCACCATGTCGTGTGTGATGAAGTCTCAAATCAAAATTTAAGAGAATCACATAGTTCCACTAGTGTCGCATGGACAGTCCTATTCAATAACACCACTCGACGGTCCATTTAATAGTACCATTCGATATCTCGACACCTGCCACCAGATGAACTTTCACAAACCCTATAGCTAAACTGTTGAGTGATAAATACGAGATATATATATATATATATGACTACTCAGACTATATAATGTGGTTTTGCCACAAGAGGAACTCGTCCAGTGATAAATACGACATATTCATGTCGACTGTATAATCTGGTTCTGCCACAAGTAGAACTCGTCGTATCACACAACCTTGTAGCTTACAAACTATCGAGTGACAAACACACCGTACCATGACTCAACCAAACCACTAGTCTCCTCATATGAACCTATTTCATGTGCGCCTCTCACCAATGAAACACACACTCAATCTAAAATCAAATTGTACTTTCTCGTTGAAAACATTAGTGCATGGTCTATTTTCACTTAACTTGTATCAATATTGTCTTGAACATGAAAATGGATTCACTTAAACACCACACCACCCGAATGTTAGGTCCAACTACCATAACCAAAACTAGTCTAATGCAATCACAAACTCCATAATATGTCCTCAACCGGCCCAACGTTATCCCACTTCACAGAAAATAAAGCCCGGCCTGTAATCATACTCAACCCTACATCAAAATCAGATCACATATATAATTATCTTTCACAAATCTATCGTTTTTGTCAACTATACTTAGAATATATTATTTACAATATTTTATTACTTTTTCAACCGGTGTAAATAATTAATTTTCAAATATTATTGTATACTAATCTCTTTTAATTTTGATTAATTAGTCAATAAAATTAATCGAAGTACAAATGTGTAGTTATTTAAAATTTGAATATTATTTATTAAAATTAATATTATAAATATAGTTTTCAAAATAAATAAAATAATGTTCACTCATAATAATTATTTATATCATTAATTTAAAAAATTAATAAAAATAATAATTATGATTTGATGATATTGTTTATATCAATAATAATAATAATAATATAACACAATCTTCATTTAAAACATTCATCCAAAATATTTGAATTCTAATTTTTATTTTTATACGGATTTAAATAAAGAAAAGAAAGTAGATAAAGTTGGCCCACATGAAAGTTTTGAAGA
The DNA here is from genome assembly GCA_031304145.1 of Cardiospermum halicacabum. NCBI lineage: Eukaryota > Viridiplantae > Streptophyta > Magnoliopsida > Sapindales > Sapindaceae > Cardiospermum > Cardiospermum halicacabum. Next base: position 6,893,573 of record CM062390.1, on the reverse strand, counting down.
GAAGAAGCGTGCAAAAGCATGAGATGAGATGATTGATTGGCTTTGGCTGTCCTCTCCTCTGATCTCACCAAACCCTCCAATCACACCACGCGCATATCACTTGTGAGGAATTACACGAACCAGTTAAGTTCCAAAACGTGTCGGAAGACGCACGTGGGGAACTACAACCAAAACCGATGAGAGCGTGACACGTTCCGATCTTTGCAAACAAGACAACAGGAGACTCTCTTCTTTGATTTGATTGGATGTGAGAGCGTGTGTGTATTACGCAATGTGTGACGTCATCGTTGGGACAGCGAGGTCTTTTGCCTCTCTTGACTTTTTCTCGTTTTCTTCTTCTTCGTCCCTGGGTTTTCCATTATTTGTTGTTTTGAACTCCAAATTATTCAATTAATCAAAAGCCTTTTCACCTTATAGTCTTATTAATTTATATACTATTGTCTTGTTTCTAAAGAACATTGCCATTTTTTCATCTGGCTCCTAGATTCTTTTGGACCTTCTTTTGAAACTAATCACTTCGTTAATTAAATTTCAATGGACATGTCATGCAAAATGGAAGAAGTAGTGACTTTTTCATGTTGAAGTGTTCTAGATGATGAGCCCCATTGAATTGACTCTAAAGGCAACCATTGTGTTCCAGTAGGTTTTTTTTTTTTTTTTTTTTTTTTTTTTTTTTTAATTTGGCTGGGTTGATCTATTTAAAATTTTCAAAATTAGAGATAATTTTTTAAGAAATATAGATTTAAAGGATGTTTTCTTTTTCCAACGTTTCTAGATAAGTAATGAGTGCAAATGCGTGTAGGTTTGGATGCATGAGGTGTTTAGTTTCCTTTGTATGAATTGATTGTTCGGTCTATAGAACTTTCAATTATTTCATAGTTTAGTACGGAAGATAGACTTTTTGGATATAACTAACTAAAGGTTTCATTCAATATGAAATATAAAATAATGTGGCAGCCATTAGTTAGTTGCCTCACATATATGTTGTATTAGTAGTTTTATTTATTTGATACAAAATTTACACATTTTACTGATTTCAAATTTAAGCAGAAGATAAACGAGGGGATGAGATCGACTGCTGTGTATTGGAAAAATATAGTTTTACTTTTTAATTGTGAATTTCTTTTTGAAAATATTTCTCAAAATTTGTTTCTAAAAAATATTCATTTTATTATAATTTTTAAAAAATATATTTTTTATATCTTTTAATTAAAAAATACACACTCAACCTGTTCAATTTTACTCAATTATTTTTAATTTTATTAATATAAATTTAATTAGTACTTAAATTAAACAACATATTCTATTCTATATACTTAAGAAACTTTATCAATTAACTTTACATACTTAATTTATTTAATTTCTTCTCACTCAACTCCTATGCATCATTTTATTTCTTTTTGATTAATTTCAGTTTAATTTTAACATCTGAATCACATCACATGTACTATACCAAATGTAAAAAATTGCAGTTTAAGTTGAGATTTTAATAGTACCACGCTCGCATTACTTGGAGTCAGCATGAAATCACAATTCAGACGGTTGAGAGAGGAGAAAAGACAAATTGTGATGATTAACGAGAAATAATTTTTTTTTAAAATTTTTTTTAATAGATTTTGTGCAATTTAACATTTCAAAGAGTAAGAATTTTTATTTTCCGTTTATTTGTGAATGTATGAGCATTAATTTAATGTTGCTTCATGTTCCCAGACGGTGCTGATATAACATTCAACTTTAAATTAAAATTTATGCAATTTGTGATTTTAAAGTTCTGAAATTTTTTTTTATTAAAATATAAATAATAATAATAATAATAATAATAATAATAATAATAATAATAATAATAACATTTGGAAAGCTACTCTAAAAATTCAATTAGTTTGAAAAAAATACTATAAATAAACAAGTAGATCTTAACAAAAACGTAGTTCAATTACATAAATTTGCTATTCATAACTCAATGTTGTTAGGCCCCGAGCTCCGCTCCTTCCACCCCACATAGAATGATATTGTCCGTTTTGGGCTTAGGCCGCACGGTTTTGTTCTTGAGCTCCTCTCAAAAGGCCTCATTCTATTAGGGTGGGTGTGGATGTATATATACAAGTCTTGCTTGACTTCTTTAACCGATGTGGGACTTTGGATTGCATCCCAACAAATGTAATTGCATGGATTCTTATACGTACATATAGGTACTCTAAATGGTTATAAGTTATAGAGTTAATATATTAATTGAAATTGATCTTTAACATGTAATCCATACATTTCTATTTAACCTTAATTTCTAATTTATTATTAATTATTTAAGAGTTATGGTTTTACTTGAGAAAAAAATATGTTTTTCTACCAAAAGTAAATAAATAAAATAAAATATATAATTTCAAATTTCAAATTTAAATTCATGAACTCAATTTTAAAAAAAATAAAAAAATAAACTAATTGCTATATAAATTTTAAATTATAATATTCCAACTTTACTAATAAAAAAATAATTATTTAATTTTATATATTATTTTAATTTATTGATAAACTTGCCATTATATTTGAGGTAGTTTATAATTATTTTATAAAACAAATTATAAATTAACTTACAATTCAAATTTAAATATAAACCACATTTTCCTGCATTATAATCACAATATCTATTTAATGATTTATAATTTCTCTCTTTAGTAAAACATAAAGAAAAGAACGAAAAGAACCAAACGAAGGAAGTGAATAAGGAAAAACAAAGGGAGTCAAATGCAAAAGCCAAGCCATTATAATAAAAATATTTAAAAAGTAAAAATTTTAAGAAATGGACTTTTTAAAGTTTAAAATACAATTATAGATCTGTTTTGAAAAATATACAAAAACAGGCTTTTAAAAGTTTAGTTTTCACTTCATAGACCGAGTTTCCCAAAATACCCCTGAAATTTTACAATTCACAGATGCTGTGAATTACGCTCACAGCTGTAATTGGCCTATAGAGTGAAAATCAAAAATTTAGTTTTACAAATTTTTGAAAAATGGCCTATAATTATATAATAAACTTTTTATGACTAAAAATCCAATGGACTCTATTTAAAAATAAATATAAACGGATACAGCGTGCAAAGTTTTTCAATCTTAGTTTGCCAACCGTTTGAGAAAGTGAAGAAAACACATGCAATGCAATGCATACATGCATATTTGCTGTCAATTCAGATAATGACACTTGTCCCTCTGTAATTAATTATATCCATTACCCAATTATATACACATCATCTTCATTAATTAATTAACTAATTTCCTCGTAGTTTGTTATATCTTGACAGTGAGAGATAATTATTTGAAGAGATATAATAATAAGACACCTACATATGTTCTCTGTTATAAAGATTCCTTCAAGCACAAGATATAAGACAAAAACAAGTTTTTAAAATTTTATACAAATTTCAGTGATTTTATTTGTTGTTTCAATTAAACTAATGTCTATTCTCCATTGCTTTTTTAATAGCATATCTTTTTACAAGTAAGATTTAGGTTTAGGTGTATCTATCTATGAATATATGCTTATACAAAACAAACATATAATGCTTAATAAGATTCCAATATAGCCAGACAGAAAATAAATACAGCAGTCTAGTATGTACTAAAGAGTTTGCCCCATGTGAGGGAAGAGAAATACTAGCCACATAAATAATTTTAATAATTGGATAACTTTGTTTAAAATAAAAAATAATCATATGATTAGTTTAACTATTTTAAAAATAATCTCTAATTCTCAATAATTTTTAAAATTCCAAAATCGTATTTATTTTTAATTAGATTATTTTTGTTAATATATTTAAAAACTATATAATCATTTTCTGGTATTACACACCAAGGAACATGCAAAAATCAAAGTCAGTTTTCTGGTGTATAATACCAGGAAATGATTTTTTACTTCCCGGTATTACATACCGGGAAACGAAAGTTCAATTTTTTCTATTTCCCGGTATGTAATACTAGGAAACAACTGTGTATATTTCTTTTAATATTGAATGATAAAATGGTTATTTTGGTATATTTTTGTAAAAAAAAAATTAAAAAATTTAGTTTTTTAAAAATTTTAATATTGATCTAAAAATATAATTTTTTTAATAAAAAGCCCAAAAGTGCAAATGACCCTTTTTATTTTGAATATAATCTCTTTTAATATTATTTATAAAAATATTACACATATTATTTCATACTATAATAAATATAATGTTATTTTCTAGTTGGTGGAGTGTTTTTTTGAATATATGATATATTAATTTAATTTTATTTTTTAAAAAATAGTAATATCATAGGTAAAATTCACAATTTTCTGTAAAATTAATTACATTAAGATTCAAATCTATTGAATTTTTATCTGTCTCAAAATTTGAGAAATCACAATTAATTTACAAAATTTTCATATGTGTGCATTTCAGTTTTGTAATGGAAAAAAAAAAAGGAAAAATACTATTAAATTTAAAAAAAAAGTAAATAAATAAATAATGGTAGAAATTGCTCTAAAATGAGAGGTGGAATAACCAGAATCAGGCAATTTAGAGTGAAGAATCTTAATCACATCTCCTAGGGTTTATCAACACAAAAACAAAACTATGTTACATATCAATTGCTCAAAATAGCAACTAATGAGAAAAACTGAAAAAGCCATCATGACTCAATCAAGAAACCTTTGTTTCATACCTCAACTACTTCAAATAACATATTCACAGACTAACCAATTAAAATAACTATACTGTTATTTCAAAAAAACTATAAAATATCTCACTAAGATAACTTAATATAAAGAAGCTTATGTACGGTCCACTTTATAAAATTAAATCCGCCATACAAAGCTTTTGATTCAATCAACGAACTACGGGAATATTGCATGTGTCTCTCTGACTGTAAGAGATAATAATTAATCAAAAATAATTTGTTTGATTGCTTCATTTCTAAATTGAGGAAGTTGGGGTACGTGTATACCTAATTTAGAACTTATTGTACTACTTGTACACTCTTTATTGGTCACTCTAGATCATTGATGTTTCCTTCTTTGAAACTATTGGATCTTCACTTTTTTATTCTAATTTAATCCAATGACTTTGCTTAACTGGCAATTTTATACAATTGTCTGTTTTAAAATGGAAAGATTCTTTTTATCGTCACTTTGAATCAATATTATTGTATGTGGTCCTATTTTTATAATTTGTTGTGTAGATATATATTATTTGCATGGTTGATCCATGACCAATGAGATTATAGTCTTTTAAAATTGATGTGTTAATTATCAAATTGATTTAGGATTGATGGATGTATTACACCAAACAGTGGTTAGATGGAAAAAGCGAAATTTTTTATTGGAATATTTAAAATAATGCATGCTACTGTCAAAAGCATATATTAAATTTGCATGGAGAAAAATTATATTGAATTGAATTATAATCGGAGTTTACAAGGACAGGTCAACAAACAAGGATATGAGTGTGTATTGTTGGTAACAGACCAGAATATACTCTTTTTTTTCTTAGTCAAAGCCGTCCAATAAAAATTTAATCTCTGTTGTGTAACTATTATTTCAACCTGGAAAATTAATTAGAAAAGAATTAAAATGAGAAAAAAGTAGGGTGAAACAGTGTTTGGTCCTTTGGAGGCATCTATTCAATTCAATTGTCGGTCAGGTAGAATATGAATATACAATACAAATTGCATGTGGACGATACTCATTCATGACTGGTCTCATTACACTACTATTTCTCTTGTTCATAATTTGATATAAACAGTTGTATCTCACAGTGTCTACAAAATTCACACTAATGACTTTTGGATTTCATTTGGCTTTTAGTCAGTACCTATTATCAGCTCAAGTCACTTCATCTTCATCTTCTACAGTTTCATTACTACAGTTCTCTTCCGATGGCCCCATTCCATATCCCTCCTCCTTAACTCTGACAAATTTCTTAATCATCAAAATAAGCAAGTGCACTAATTGAAATTAAAAAAGAAAAAATATAAACTACTTTTGAAAAGTTAATATCTCATTTTTTTCTCAGAAAAGTTGATGAGATTTGTCTGTTATCCAAACACCACTTGTAACCGCATAAGAAGCGGGATATTTAGGCTATATACTTCCTCAATTTCCAAATATTTGGAATATTTCATATGGCCACGCTGTCTAATATTTAACTTTAACCGTAAATATCTTTAATAATATACCACTAAAAATTATATAAATTTAATATTTGAAAAATAGATAGCAAGAAGAATAAAACAAGACCCCACTTGATTATATTTTTCCTTATACCTAAAAAATATTACATGAAAAAAGATTGATAAATGAATAGTACACACGGTTGAAATATTACAAGTGGATGAAGTATATGATTGGAAAGGATGATTTGAGACCTATTTGAAATTGCTTCTATTTTTAATTTCTGACGATAGAAGAGAAGAAATAGAAAATATGTTCAAAAATTTTATATTTCTGACTTTATTTAAAAGAGCTTCTGGAAGATAAAAATACTTTTTTCAGATACCCAAACACCACCTGATATTTCAGAAGTTAAAAGTTAAAAGTCTAAAACAGTCGAGGGCACAAAATCGTGTAGAACCATGAATGGTAATGAAAGCAAGCAAGGAAAAGCTAAAATGTAGCAGAAGTATCTATAAGAATTGTATGTCATTGAGAAATCTGACGTGTCAATGGTGGTGGAACCATATAGATGACAAGTCAGTCCCCGGAACACCTGATCAGATCATCCATTTAAGGACAAAAGAATCTCACTCATAACTCCGGGCCCTCTTTATATTTCATCAATCTTTCTCTTTATTTTGCATAATTAATATATGTATGTACTAGTACTTCTACTCTCATTCATTCAATCGATGAGGTTAAACACTGTACTTGAGAGAGAGATACATCTATATAAATATTTTGATTTTGAATTACAAGGTGAATGTCCAATTATGGACTGTTGTTCTCTCTATAGGCATGCCCACTAGCTATTTATTATTATTGTTTTACGTGTGAATTGTCCACTACTTGTAATATTTATATTAGCTTGTACTATACCTATGGACTGACAAGGTAAATTTTTGTGTTTGATTTTATACAACACATAAACTTCTCTTTTTATCTATTTTTCGAAAAATATATGTATGTATACTCAACAAGTACAACACATGATCAATCTTCTAGATAATTAGAATTATTTAACCATGAAGTTGAAGACAGTTAGTTATAATATATAATATGTAGTAATAAGTCATTGATTTGGAAAGTGTCACAATTACATAATGTCAATGGCTTGTTCTACTTTCTCCACTCTCACAAGACTTTGGATCCTTTTTTCTTTTAACAATAAGCAAAGAGAGCAAGGTTACAATTACTACTGAAAAGGGATATATACATTACATTACACATATTTGTTAAACTAATTAGAAGTGATTGGACTTGTCAATCACTTTGACTTATGCATGTTGTAGGAATAAAATATAAATGTATAGATAGATAGTTGTTTTTCCCTGTAGACTCACCAAAAATCTGCCATTATATTAATATATATAGAGAGAGCAGTCCTAGCTAAGCAAAAGTGTAAAAGCTTTTTAAGCCTTAAAGAGCTCACCACATATCCAACAGATCATAAACTGAACATCTTTTGTTCTTGTTTTGGTGAGAGAGATGGGTAGAGCTCCTTGCTGTGACAAAGCTAATGTGAAGAAAGGTCCATGGTCTCCTGAAGAAGACTCTAAGCTCAAAGATTACATTGAGAAATATGGTACTGGTGGCAACTGGATTGCTCTTCCTCAAAAAGCTGGTATATATAAATTTCTCTTCTCTTCAAACCATATCTTTTGTATTGTATATTTATAGATATATTAATTTTTTTTTTTTTTTGGTTGATATTATAGGACTGAAGAGATGTGGAAAGAGTTGCAGACTGAGATGGCTTAACTACTTGAGGCCTAATATCAAACATGGTGAATTTACTGATGATGAAGATAGGATGATCTATACTCTCTTTGCTACCATTGGAAGCAGGTACTTGTTTCTTTACCCAAAAGAAGTAGTATTTGATGAGAATCAAAGGAGAAAAAAATCTAGGGTTCTTTACCAAAACTTGTTAAGTAAAAGAATCTGCTATTTTTGGTTGATATATGCATGCATTCCATCTCTAGATCCAACCTGTTAATGGGAAAGTGGTATATTATTTGACTGAAAATGAAGAAGAATACTAACAATTGAAGTGGATGACACAGGTGGTCAATAATTGCAGCTCAATTGCCAGGAAGGACTGATAATGATATAAAAAACTATTGGAACACTAAACTCAAGAAAAAGCTTATGGCTTTATCATCATCTCCACCTTCTCAAAGACTCAAAACAACACCTTCTCCATTTCCTTCTTCTCAACACCACCAAACTAATACCACTACTACTTTACCATATTTAACCTCCTCCTCATCTTCATATTACATACCCACCACCAATTCATTTGATCAACAACAACAGAACATGCTACAAACAGGGCAGTTCATGAGTGATTCAATCCAGTTCTACAAGGAGAGTAACAACAACTTGCTTATGTTTGGTAGTGAAACCCAACAGACAAGTTGTTGTAGTTCATCAGACAATGGAATCAAGCAAGAACAAGTGGGGGGGTTTTATAATGGGTATGAAGAGAACCAAAAAATGTTGATGTTCAATTATAGTGGTGGTGATCAGAATCAGAATCTGAACAGCAGCAACAACAATTGGAGTGAGAGAAGTGGATTGATGTTACATGAAACCCCAACCCCACCAGCACAAGCACATTGTTGTAGTACTAGTGTTGAAGATGTTAAGCAGTTGATTAGTAGTAGTGTTAGTGTTAGTAGTAGCAGCTACATTGATCAAAACAACAACAATGTCAATTTGGTGAGTGATGCAAACAAGTACTGCTTCTACTACAACTACAACTACTGATGATGACTGACTAAAAGTGAGATTTGATGGGGTAAGGAAATAGGTATGGTGATCGTGAGAGATGGTTCAGACACCTTTTTATTTTATTTTCTTTTCTGGGAGATTGTGTTTTTCTTTTTTCCTTTTCTCTTTTATCAAATGAAACATATTTCTTCCTTTGACGGTACATGGTAAAAAAAAAAAAAAAAAATGTAATCTTTTGCTTTTTGATGATTTTATGTGTACGGTCTTTCTCTCTATCAGTGACACCCCAATCAATGTTAAATGTTTATGAAAACTAGACAACTTAAGCACCTTATTAACCAAAACATCTCTGTTCATTGCTGTATTAAAATATGGTAATTGTCAGGCGTTACACATGAATGAATGAATACTCAGTTGAAATGACACTTGTATCCCTAAAGGACAAGTGTATCTATATATGTTTCTCACCCCTTCACGTTATGTTTAATTATTTTCTGCTGTAAAATAAAATAAAGTTAAAAGACAGTTCTAGACTAGTCGATATTATAAAGAAAATGTTGGTGGTGACGATGGAGGCAGAAGGATTTAATAATGAAAGAAAATCTCAGTCCTCCAATTTATTAATGTGGGTTGTATTTGTATTTGTATTGTATCCAAAGGTCATCGATTGTTGTATGTATAATTAATATATATGGAAAACGACAACGTATAAACCAACAAATATATTCAATGTTGTTAATCATTTTAGCAAGACTAGTCGGTCATTGACTGAGTAATGTGCATCCAATCCAATAAGAGGTCTCATCAATCATGATTGTGTTATATGTTTTCTTGTGGTTCATGCAAATTGAATGGAGTAGTAGTTGTGTTGAAGTTGCATTGCATGGATTTTAGAATAAATTGAAAAGATATTGAAGTGGTAGAGAGGGAATCCGCATCGGGAAACAGTCGAGAAAAGAAAAACATGTATGTATGTGTTCAGTTGTCAGTGGTGCACCACTCTTAGATGGGTCCACTCTACTGCCATCTTTTATTTTATTTTTTTCTTCAATTACTGCAAAATATGAGGATTTTACTGCAATTGTCCATATATATTATCATCATGGAATCAGCTGTTTCCAGACCTTTGCAACTCATGAATTTTCATATTAGAATATTTCCCAACTGCACTATCTTCTTCAATTTTATTATTATTATTATTATTTTCATTTTAGGTGATTATATTCAAGTATTGTGAATTTTATCCTAGGAATGTCTTTTCTTGTCAAGTGTAAAGGTCAAAAGTTACACCCCAACCCAAACATATTTGTAGTATATGGTAATGCCCATGTTGTCACTTGTACAAACTTCAAAAAATATTAATTAAAATTAACACACAAATCAAGCAACAGTATCAACATCCAATAAAATAAGACCTACATGCACCAAGCACATTTATATTTCAATTTCAAATTGGTCTTTCTCAGAAAATCTAATGTGGCCACATTACAGTTCAATGGTACGACTTTTGTCTCTTGACTTCTTTATTCCTTATCTCAAATGCATCTAAACAAATAACCTTTTTTAATTAGAAAAAAAAAAAAAAAAAAAAAGAAAGATACAAACTTAAAGAAATGAAACTCAGAACTATAAAGTAAAACAAGAGGTTTTTCTTAATCTTCATCAGCAAAGTCCACTACTACCCTGACAGTCTCTCTCTCTCTCTCTTACATTGAACTGAGACATTGATCAAAGAAGAACAGAACATGGAAAGATCATACTGTTGATCAAAATCTGACAAACAAGATACAAGGAATAATAAGTAATCAAAACTAATAATATGATTGAGTTGAATACACTGAATCATAGCAAGAAAAAAACCCTTTAATATATATCTCAACGATAAACTCCACTAGCAATACATTCAGAAATGTTGCTTCAATCAAACTTGTTATTAATTGGAGAGTTAAGTTTTCTCTAAAGTCAGATCAAATGATTCAGACTACATATATAATTACAGGGAAGGAAAAAACTTGTGTAGCTCTGTGACCATTTTCCCACCTACCCTGCATCCAACATAAATAATCCAGCTGAGCTGACTTTAAACTTCCCAAATTGCTTCACAATCACAACTTGAAAGCTTAATTACTGACCAAGAGGGTTTATTGACAACATGACACCATCTCAAGCAGCAGTGCCAGTAGTTTTTCCAATGGTTTTCAGGTCAAAGATTTCGATCCAGTAACCATCAGGATCCTTAATGAATGCGATGTTTTTCATTTTCCCTGCAATCACATTAACATAAGTTAGACAATAACAGTGTATTTGATTTGTTCTTAACCAAAATTATAAAATTGATGAATGTATTTGGGATTGTGAATGAAACTTTAAGGCAGAGAAGTCCACTCCTTTATTTGTTCATAAGAACCCCCAAAATTAACCTTACAGGCTTGACTATACAAGATTTGGCCACAACATCTATTTAGTTACAGCAAAATGAAATGTCATTTTGATTCTATTGGCAACCCAACAAGGCTACAACTCACTTGCTAAGTCTGAAAAATAAGTAAATTCGAAGTTTTTAAGCATAAATCCTCACATTTCCCTCCAATGAATGCTCATCACGTGCAATGCCATTGACTCTAGCTTAGAATTGAACTTAGCTGCCTAACAACTGCTGAATCGAGTCAACCCAAGCTACAGTGCATGTTTTGACACTCGTGTCAATGCTACATATATGGAAGTTATAATATGATTGCCAATAGGGATAGTTTGAGAATAAAGTGACTAATTATGTACATATAGTGATGAAAGAAAAGAGTAGTCAGTATATGAAAATTTTATTCCAGAGCCTAGGGTTGATGGAAACCGAATCCGAGAACTCTTGGTAGATTTGTATTGTTTTCTGGTCACTTAGTGGCGAAGAATATTAATACTGCCTATTATTTCCAACTGGTTTTGCTGTAGAGTGTTTCGGCCATAAAGAGAAGACCATTCTGAGGAAGAAGACTAGAAATAATCCAGATGAGAATTTGAATGTATTGAAGAGGAAGATAAAGATGATCAAGGAAAGTAAAGAGGGTAGTAAAGGAACAGGACATGCGGCAGAATATAATTCAGCAGAAACTTCATATCCTGCTATATCATGAGGGCCACAACCAATAAGTAGCACTTGCGAGCAATTTGGGAAGTTGCTACGAAAACCAACCACAGAAACCAGTGTGAATAGGGAGAAACAGGAGATCGGTTGTGGAGTTAAGGAAATGGGACTGGCACTGAACTAGTCTCATTGAGACATGGGTTTGGGGTCCAAATTGGAAAAGAGAGTGGGTAGAGTGTCATTGATGGTTGAATGGAGAGAAGAGAGATGCAAAATCAAGTTGAAATGATGAGGGAAGCAGTCAATGTTGATCAGGGAGAGTCAGTTGTGGAATTAGAGAACTACATAAATGATTGTAGCTCCTAAAAGTAACTAAAAGGAGTATGCTACATCCCCAAAAGTGATTAAAAGGGTATTTTCCGCTGAAGCACTATATTATGTTTACAAGAGAGAACGGTATACTTTGTGGAAATCAACCTTACACAATGTAGCAGAAGTGCTTCAAGATACTGAAGAAGTGTTAACGTAGAAGTAACTGAGGGAGGAGGTAGGAAGGGAGATAAGAACTAAATGGAGTTAATTAAAAAATAACAACAATAAGAAGCTCTCTAGGCCATTGGAGATCAGAATCTCACATATGATATATTTGAGACAATGGTCATCAGAAGAATTTGCAGTCCGCTCAATTGCGAGATTGAAATACCATTTCATAAGAGCATAATTCTCTGAAATGCTGTATTAATTGTTTTTAGTTGTATACAACTTACTGGGAACCTATGAATCTAGGGAAAACATAATATTAAAGAGATTTTTCAGGATACAAGTATGTCAAATGTTATTTGAAATAGAGATAATATGATTTGGAGCTAAGCGATTGTCTAGTTCTTGGAATTTGAAAACTCCATTTCCTAGCCTCAAAAACTACACTCAGTAAAACAACTCTGAGCCTCCATACCATCAAAAGGATCCTAGATAAGTTACAACTAATCCACTGCAATATCTGATTGGTTGGTGTAATCTTCATAACAACAATACTAGAAATGATCCAAGCATTCATTCAGCATCATCAGAGAAGAGGTAGATATGGACGTAAAACATTATAAAAGATATAAAGAAGTATTTCACAAACTGGACCAGCTACATTAACATGAAAGAAATGAAGGTGTAAACTTTTTGCTACTGTTTTGTTTTCTTCACTGATTGGAAGACAATACTTTAAAATGGACCAAAAGGTTCAGTATACCACCAATGGTTTGCAACAATGATAAACTTACATCAGCAGAGACACTGTGACTGACTACCCATACACATGGAATTTGTTCAACAAAAGGTATCCACTACCTCAAACGCATCACTATTTTCCTTAGTTCTACAAGACATCTGACATTTATTTTAAAGCACCAGGAGAGGACAATAAGTCACACATCCAAAGTGAGGCAGAAAAACAGCTACATGCCTTAATCCTAAATTAACTGAGATCAGCTATTTGAATTCTCCAATTCCATTATTCTATCTTTAACCAAGTATAACTACAAGGGTTTAAAAGGAAACAAAAGCTATGTAGAAATTACCTCACAAAACAACTAAAATTTGGATTCGTAATGTACCATGAGATATAATCATAGAAGAAAGAAAAATATCTAAGAGAAAAAAACAGAATCCCATTGGACAGATTATTGCAGGGCTAAGACCAAGAGAAGGAAAAATGGATAGATGCATCCAAATAACATCACTAATCACTTATCTTGAAGAGGTAAAATCAAGTACTTATCATGATTGTAGTTCATCACAGCGAAAAAAAAAATATACACCTACCCAAAAGAATAAAACACAAAATAATAACTATAAATAACATAGGCTAACTTCTCTGCCAGTATTCAAGTGTTTTTTGGAATCATGTCATGTATATATACATATTCAAATATCGACTTTCATTTCCATATCATTTCCTAGGATTTTGCAATTATCCGTACAGCTCTCTCTGTTCATCCACCTATCCTAATTAAATTTTCAGGCTGATAACGTAACTTATAATGCAAGCCGTATCCAGACTCGATGATTATGTGATTATATAAAAGTTAAAACATGCAATACTCGGAAACACAATTTGAAGTCAGGGTTATGTAGTCACAGAAAATTTAACCTAAATAAAGTGTAAAGCAGTTCACTTACCATCATCTGGCTTTTTCACAAACTCCACTCCTAGACGTTCAAACCTCTCACATGCCTTGTATGTGTCGTCAACAGTGATGCCAATATGTCCTGAAATGATTAAATAACAAAATAAAATAAATTAGAGATTAATACTACACATCTAGTTTAAATAGCTCAAGTTAAAGGTGTTTAAAAGAACTGATAATTTAATCTGAAACGTATTATTCATTAGTCTCCACAAGTTAAAAACACGACGTAACGAATGTCTTTCTTGAATCAGTCCTTAGCTCTTAACACAAGTACATCTAAATATCATATAATTTAATCCACACAGCCAAATATAAACTGACAAATGGAACCCCTACTTAAAACCACTTGCAAAGTCAGATGAGGTACCATCTTGGCAACCCTAATCCATCTGGAGTCATGTAAAATATATCACTGAGACATAAATACATTGTATCCACAATTATAAACTTTAGGCAACATAAGTATCACTCAATACTTCTCAAGAGCTAGAAATTAATAAGAGATCAACCAGATAAATTCATGTAGTTGAGTAAATCTAATATTGTAGTCAATGGTGCTGTTCAGAAAACTTTTATAAGTAGATAGAAAGGAATAAATTGAAGAATAAGAATAACTACTAGACACTAGATGTATAATGTATTTCACAAATAAACTGTTATGATGTGGAAAGACTTCACAACCAGCATTTTACCTTTAGTTACTAAATGTCCGTTATTCAATAATGGGAAGGATACAACTTGCATAACCAAAAATAAGAAAGCAGCATACCAAAACCACGAGGTTCCGAATTTCCATTATGATAGCCTTTGAACTCAGGATCACTTTCAGTCCCCCAATTACTGTTAAAGAAATCGATTAGAACTATAGTTCCAAAGCAATGAAAAAGAAAACTACAATTAAGCGGAGATAAAATGAGGCTGAGTGTACAACTATTTTCCTTACTGTGTAAGCTCAACTGTAGCTGGTCTCCCAAATGTCCAAACTGTTCTCTCGACAGGGTCACTTGGAGCAGATGCAGTATTCTGCAGCAACCAAAACGAAAAAGAATAGTCACTAGCTATACTTCTCTATAGACAAAACTTGGATAGACTCAGTTACTCAAATTGAGCAGTGTAGCATAACAAAGTCACAAAAAAGTTCAATACAGTAGTCAACCCTGTTTTCCAAATTTTGGTGTAGCCAATCTTACCTCATACCCCATGAAGTAGAGGCTAAACTTCATTTCTGGAAAATCCAACCTCTTCAGCAACCTATACATTCAGTAACACTCCATTAACTTCCACAGATAACATTCCCATAAACAAACCCCCAAAAGGGAATAGAATAACAGAAAGCAAATAACACTTACGACATGCCCAACACGCGAGAATAGAAATCAAGACTAACTTTAGGGTCTTTAATTCGAAACATCTACAACACCCACAACACAAAATGATAAGAAACCAACAAAAACACATTAGAAGCAGAAACAATTAAGCGTGATACAATAAGAAAAGGGATTACATACAGTTTGTTGCATGATGTATCCTTTGGTGGCGTCATCAGGGGTAGTGTTGAGACCAGGATTGTTGCCAGGTGATTCTTTGGGTTCTGATGCCATTGCGAAGTAACGAAACCGAGAAGGACACTGCAAACCACGTGCACAAAAAGATATATCAATGGAGATCAAAAACAATTCAGTTATATTGCAATAAGAAATAAAAGCGAAACCTTTATTCTTGTTATGATGGGAGAAAAGAAGGGGAGAGATGGGGAAGTGAGAGTGGGTATAGAGAGGCGTGATAAGAAGGTGGTGTTGTTGAGGGTTAAGAAAGAAGCCATTTTCAACCTTATTTACAGCACAACAGTACCAGAGTAAGCTTACCTATTCTTTTGATTTGTCTTTTTTTTTTTCAGCGTTGGTGGCGTGGTGTTTGCGGGATATGAGCTTTTTTTTAGTTGGATTTCATTTAGTATTTAAGTTCAGTTTGGAATGGATTATGTTGTACTTATGACGTGTTTGATTTTGTGTAGTAATTGTTTTAGATGTCAATGTTTGGTATAGGTTTGGTGTTACCACTAAAATTTTAATTTGAAGTTATAAAAATGGGATGTTTTGGTGTAGGGTTGACATTTTAATTAATATTTTTTAACGAGTTTTTTTAATTATTTCTAATTTTAATTTCCGTGAATGAAAAAAGAGAAACAGAAATTATTTTTAAAAAATTAATATTTTTTATTTTATTTAGAAGAATTTGTAAGAGTTCACTACCTTTGAAAATAGCTTTTGAAATAGCTTTTATAAAGTAGAAAATAGAAGTAAAAAATAATTTATCCAAAAAAGTCCCAAAAGAATGGCAATCTAGATAGACGATGATTCTACATATTATCCTCATGACGCGCGCAAGTGGGACCCTACGTTTCTCCAATGCAAAGTGTTGCATTGCACAGCATCGAAATGTAATTCATTAGAATTGTTTAAATCCGGAAAATCATTCTTGCCGTCCAACCAATCCCCATCAACATCGCCTTTATTTTCTGATCATATTTAATTTCCATCTCCAATGAGCATTGGACTTTTCAATGTACTCCGTAACATTCATGTAAACCGTCCTATCCTATTCTTTTGTCAATCTTTTATCACGTAAAATTGAAGGTCAAAAACATTAATTTTATCTTCAATAGCTAAATTTGTCTGCTGTGCTTTGTCTGTTCTGTTCGGTGGTGTTCTCTTTTCTCTCCGGCTCTGTGACACTGCAATGGAGAAATCTGGGTATGGTCGTGACGGTATATACAGATCATTGAGGCCTCCATTGGTCCTCCCCAAAGATCCCAATCTCTCTATGGTTTCTTTCCTTTTAAGGAACTCTTCCTCTTATGCCTCCAGACTTGCTCTCATTGACGCTGATTCCTCTGCTTCACTCACCTATTCACAGCTCAATTCCACTCTCATCAAGCTCGCTCATGGTTTTCGCCATCTGGGTGTCTCCAAAAACGACGTTGTTTTGTTGTTTGCTCCCAACTCAATCCACTACCCGGTTTGCTTCCTCGGTGTCATTGCTCTTGGCGCCATAGCTACAACTGCCAATCCTGTTTACACCGTCTCTGAATTGTCAAAACAAGTTAAGGATTCTAACCCGAAAGTAGTTATCACCGTTCCTGAATTGTATGACAAAGTTAAAGATTTCAACTTGATGACTGTTATGTTGGGTCCGGAGGAAAAGATGCCGCCTTCTAATATGATGACATCAAAGATCGTTCATTTTCAAGATTTGATTAAATTGGCTGGGGATGTGTCTGAATTCCCTAAAGTATCTATCAAGCAGAGTGATACTGCTTCTCTGTTGTATTCCTCAGGAACTACTGGGCTTAGTAAAGGTGTGATTTTGACACATCAGAATTATATTGCAGCTGCTTTGATGATAACAATGGACCAGAAGCTACTAGGGGAGCTATATAATGTGTACCTATGTGTTTTGCCTATGTTTCATGTGTTTGGTCTAGCAGTTCTGGTCTACTCACAGTTGCAGGAGGGCAACACTGTTGTGTCTATGGCTAGGTTTGAGTTCGAGAAGTCTTTGAGAAATATTGAAAAGTATAGAGTAACTCATTTTTGGGTAGTGCCTCCAATTGTGCTTGCTTTGGCTAAGCATAGTATGGTCAAGAAGTTTGACATTTCGTCATTGAAGCGTATTGGATCAGGTGCTGCTCCTTTGGGAAAGGATTTGATGGAGGAATGCTCCAAGAATATCCCTCATGCCATGGTGATTCAGGTAGTTCAGATACTAATCAAATTGTTTATTGAATTATTGCTTCAAGTATTTGATGAGTTTATAACTTAGATGGGCTGTTTGTATTCCTTTCTTAGACATGGTGTGATCTTAGTGCAGCCTTTTCTTATATTCAATAAAGTGATAGTAATGCATAGAAAAATCAAGTACAATTCCTGCCCAAATTAAGATAAGGCTTGCTTTAACTTGTCTGTGACTTTCTTGGCATAAGTTGGGGTTATAGGAAAAGTCATCTTTATGGTGTATAGCCAAATTGCTAATCATGGAAAGAATTGCTGTTCCTTTTAGAGTTTTTCTAATACCCTCAATTTAGGCGAACATGGAAAGGGTTTAAAATGTTGATAGATACCTTGTTTTTGTTGTTGTCACTATAACATGTTTTTAATAGTCATTTTTTATGTTATAAGAACAGCAAATTTGCTTTTTTCTAAAATCTGTATACACCAGCTTTTAGTTAATGAACTGCTGCAGCATGAGTTTTTTAGATCTTACGAACTTAGAAGAATGCACATCTTAGCCTGTATGAGGCTTTAAATTGTTATTCGCGTATTCTCATCATTGAGATACTATTTGCTAAGTAGAAATCTTATTGAAAATTTGGATTGATCTTTGTAGCTTTTTATGATTTCATATAAGTGGACTTGAGAAAGCTTAGTTAGAGAATAGACGAGATTGGAAGCAAAGAGTAAATATTCTCCTATCAATTTATTTTGTAAATAAGAAGCTGAATTGCTGCTAATACATCAGTTATAAGTGCAGAAATTCAGTTAGGTAACAGATTTGAAGTTAGATGTATATGGTTCTGATTTTAACTCTGCATTGGCTGTGTTAGAACATCTGGAAACATGTTTGTTCTCACTTATCAAGCTGCAATGTGGAGTGTGAATTCAAGAAGTATCCCACGTTTTACAAATCGTTTGTGGTTTCAGGGCTATGGTATGAGTGAAACTTGTGGCATTGTCTCTGTGGAGGATCCAAGACATGAAATGCGAAACACTGGTTCAGCTGGATCCCTTGCTCCTGGAGTTGAAGCTCAAATTATCAGCGTAGAGACTCAAAAACCTCTTCCTCCTACTCAATTGGGTGAAATATGGGTTCGAGGACCTAATATGATGCAAGGTAGAGTTCAATCAATTGCTGTGATTGTAAGTAAATTGTAGATTTTTAAAGTATTTTTAACTGTTTCTGCATAAACTAGTATCCTCGTATTGATGCATTATCTCCTTGATATATTTCTATTCTCTGTTGGTAATTAGAAGGATAAGCTCTGGAACTTATAGGCATCGTAGACACTTTGAGGTGTAGTGATATGGTATTGCATTTGATTTAGAAGGACGCAGGTTTCTACAATCTCAAGTCTGAATTAAGAATAAGGTTTATACCCATGTATACAGCCCAAGTAGCTTTCCCAGGGGAAATTGACCTTACTGTATTCTTGTAGAACAAGCCTTTGGTAAATCATTTGTCCATTTGCTTGTGCAAATGTGTCAATCTCTCAATAAAAAGCCATTTGAAATGGTGCTTTTATGTGAAAGTTCTTCACTTATCTACATTGCGTTTTAGCTCTGCATATGTACATGTAGATGTTAGCTTTTGTTCTGGGTCCTAAGATATCCGACTTACCATTAAAATCAATCTCAGGCTATTTCCGCAACGAACAAGCAACAAAGGACACCATAGATAAACAAGGCTGGGTACACACAGGAGATCTTGGGTATGTTGATGAGAACGGACTTCTATATGTGGTTGACCGGATCAAAGAGCTCATCAAGTACAAAGGTTTTCAGGTAGTTATTTTGCTACAGGTCAAGCTATCACAAATATCTAGTTCTGTAGTTAATTCTCACATTACTTACTTAGACCTAGTCTCTGCAACTAATGTTTGCACTCCAATGGCTAATGCTTACCAGCATTACAGTTTTCTTTTGGAGACGAAATTAATGCTAAAAGCTCTCATCAAACTAAACATATTTTCCTTTTCTTCATTGACACCCCTACCAGGTTGCCCCCGCAGAGCTTGAAGGCCTCCTTGTTGCACATCCTGAAATATTAGATGCTGTAGTAATCCCGTAAGTTTTAATTCACCAGGCCTTCCTTAAAATTCCAATTTGAATCCTACCTTGTAATTGGTTTTATAGATATCCTGATACTGAAGCTGGAGAAGTCCCAGCTGCATACATAGTCCGTTCGCCAACAAGTTCATTGACAGAAGAAGATGTCCAAAATTTCATTGCTAAACAGGTATATACATACACATCCTGCTTATGCAAAAATGTATTTGCAGTCCATACATGACCAACCTTGGTCTTTGATTCTACATTGCAGGTTGCGCCTTATAAAAGATTGAGAAGAGTAACATTCATTAACAGTGTTCCGAAATCAGCTTCTGGGAAAATTCTTAGGAGAGAGCTGATCGCAAAAGTACGTTCCAAAATCTAAGTTCTGTATACTTTCTGTATGATCACTCACTATACCACCTTCTGTTTCTGAATAAGCAGGAAATGTTTTCATGTTATAGTTATGTTATCAATGAATTAAACATTGTAGAAGTGATGATACAGATATATATATAGTAAATAAGAGTAATCTGGTAATATAATGTTACTGTTTAATTCCATTGCTGTTGATTGTATTAAGATGTTTGTTTGTTTGTTTGTTGTTTCTGATGTGGAAATCAAATGTATATGGTGAATACTACTATACAATGGTGGTTTTCTGGTGGAGAGGGAATCAACAGACGTAACGCATCAAATCATTAAAATATCTTAGTGATAACCAAAATGGAGACTTTTTGAAACCATAAAAAGCGTAGAATGCTCGATCAATTGAAGATAACATTACGTGTGGATATTTATAAACAAGTTAATATTCTAAATTAGTATAGTCTTTTTCATAAAGGTCTTGACTAGTTGCCTGTTCCCGATTATAAGGCAGGATTGGTCTAGTGCAGAATCTGACCTCTGTAGTTCTAACATAAATTCTGAATTCATGGTTGACAACAGCAAAAGCAGCATCCTTGTTCGATTTCTTCTTCTTCAAATGGAGTCTTGATGATGCTTCTGAATTTGGGCACCTATATTTGCGAGTTGGATAACTCAATTTTATTATTAATCCAGAAAATCAAATAATTAATTAAAATTTTATCTACCTTTTCTAATCGATTAAATTTTAAAATAAAATATCCAATTTTCAACCAATTAATCAAATCGAATAAAAAATCAATATAATAAATACTATTTATTTCAAATACTATTAAATTTTTTAAATAAATTTTATAATATAATTTTAAACATTATAACTTTCCATTAATAATTTGATTTTGAAATAATTAAAACTTTCCAACATCAAAATCAAAAATTCAATTCAATTTTTCTGTTAACCAAAATTAGATATATTCTCTTCTATCTCAAAGGAAATTTTTTCTTTTTTTTTTTTAAATTTTCTCTCCCATATTTAAAAGGGTTCAAAATTGTTATCTTGCAGTCATGTTCCCTTGTAGGCTAGACCATCTATATTATAGTCTTAATTATTTTAAAATATACTAAACTTTTCAGTTCGTTCTCCTTTTCTTTTTTATTCTAACATTAATAACATATCAATGATTATAAAGAATAATAAAAGAGAAAAAGGACCATCTCCTAGGGCAACTGCATTCTAATCTTTTCGGTAAGTATGATACTCATATGTTAAAAACAAATTAATTTGAGCTTTCATTTTATTGAGACTCTAGAAGTTGTTCATTTCTCAAATTTTAAAATAGAGGTAGTTTTACTGTTAGTCTTTTTAAAGTTTTAGTTAGGTTAATAAGTTTCCAAAGTTTGAATTACGTTTATTTGACAAGATGAGTCTTTATGATTTTTTTCCCCTCATCATATAAAAATAAAGGTTCGTCATAAAGATTTTTCACACGGTGTGAATAACTTTTAATAATATGTGAATGATGTGAAGGCTCATTTTATGAAATCTAAAGTTTTGTTTGGTTTAAAAACTTAACCCAAACTTTAAATGCTTATTAACTTAAATATATAGTTTGATTGGTTCAGTTTTTATATTTTTTCCTTTAAAATATATGCTACGAATTGAATTTGTAATTAAAAAATTAAAAGATAATAATAATAAAGCCAATAAATTTATATTTTATTAATTTTATTGAATGCTAAAGACTTTAATTCTAATGAATGAATTTATTATAATAATAATAATAACTAAATACAAATCTAAAAAGTTTTGATAATTTTATGTTTAGTACCGAACTACCGCAACCTTCTTCTTTACCCGGATTTGACACCAATTATACTACTTACAAATAGACAAAGTTATAGTGTATAGATTAAGAATGATTATAAGAGGGTCAGAGAACCAATCTGGTTTTATACTAGGAACATCTACTATGAATGTCATTTATCTTATAAGAAGAATAATGGAATTGTTCAAAAAGAATAAGAAATATATCTCAACATGGTGTTTATTGACTTGAAAAATGCATATGATAGGGTATCAATATAAGTATTATGGTGGATTTTTGAGAAAAAAATAAGTCTATGTCAAGTATATTAACATCATGAGAAACATGTATGAGAATGCATACACTATTATAAAAACTACAGGTGGGGACACTAAGACTTTTCCTATTACGGGTAGATTGCATCAAGGTTCAACCATAAACCGTATTTGTTTACTATGGTTAAGAATGAGTTGATCGGGAGTTTACAGGTTGATGTACCTTGGTGCATGTTATTCACATATAGCATTATGTTTATTGATGAAACTGGTGCGAGAGTTAACCGTAAGTTGGAAAGGTGAAGAAAAATTTTTGAAGGTAAGGATTTTAAGTTAAGTAGGAGTAAAATAAAATATATGCGTAATGAGTTAAGTGTGAGGAAGAAGCAAGAGCAAGATGTGGACTTACAAAAATATCAATTACTTCAAATTTTCCACCAAATGTGGATATACTTACAAATTCAAAAGAATTTTGAAACATGACCCAAATTTGAATCCAATTTGATTTTATGTTGATACCTTTGTAAGGTGATATGTGTATAAGGTCAATCATGTAAACTCGTAAGTATATCAAATTATTTGTTGTATGGTTTCTATGATATTATATTTGTTCTTTGATATTATGTGTTGAAATATTAATCAACAATGACATATGGACCAAAAGAGTTTAAGACATTTATTAGATGGGTTCGTGGATCATCCATAAATAAATTTGAATTCAAGAGTATTTTGTAATTTTACATTTTGTTAAAAAATTTTAAAAAAAAAAATTATCCCAAACCGTTAATTATCCATAAGAGTACTTTATCGGGTTGTTAACTATCAATCATAACGGTAAAGTAATTTAACATCCAAACTATATTTCCAATACTGAAAATAAATTTTGATTAAATCTAATCATAATTCAGAATTCTTTTAAAAATAAAAATAATTTCAAATTTTTTTTGTCAAACGAGTATAGTGTGAACAATTTCCCTTTTAAAGTATTGCATCTACAAACAGTCATTCATTATTTTAATTTGTGAAGAGGAACTGTTTAAATCATCAGAAGGACTTAAAATAATGAATTGACAATCAAATAATTTAAAAAAATCTATCAAACCCTCTTAAAATAGATCATAATCTAGTTAGTGTAATTTTGCAAAACAACAATTCATTTCACTTCAACCATGTTTGCAAGAAGCTAGCAATCCCGTAAAACGAAATATGGATTTTATGTACTGATAAACTTTTTATTCTTCACGAAAATTAATATAAGATGGATTTAGCACTGATATCAATATAAAATCTTTAGTTTATAGAATAACACTCATAAAAAGATGAAAGTTTTTTTTCCTTCATACGTTACTAAGAAAAGTAATTCATACATGTATTTTGACTAATTTCCAGACAGAATCTATTTCTTCCGTAATATAAAGACATTAGAAATATATTCATTGATTCTATACTTATCTTACCACACGAAAAACGTGTCAGTGTCATGGCTTATCTGACCAGTGTTCCATAAAAGTATAAAGACTCCTACTTTCCTTTGCTGTTAGGGTTTCAGTTCAGAGACTACACCTCCCTGTCTCTCTTCATGCTTTATCAATTAAATAATGTATTAAAAATATTGTTGTATCGAAGTAGCTGAGTTCTGTAAATCAAGTACAAATCAAAGATACAGGAGAGCTTAACTAGGGCTTCTCATTTAAATATCACAATTCATGCCAAAAGTACACCTATAACTGCAAGTTATTAGATGCAAATTATAATAACCCTTTGCATAACAAAAGATCAAATAACAAATTGTAAACCCTTTTAAAACATCAGAACAAACATAGAGGACACCAAATTTACTAAATATATACCTGAAAGCCGCAAAACCCTAGAATTCGAAATCTCTACTTGTGCATTCTTGAAATAAATTGAAAATGGCATTGGTCTGCAAATACACCTGCATCTGCATCTGCATCTGCATCTAGCCTAGCTTCATGATCATGGATGCAGGTGCAGGTGCAGGTGCAAATGCAGATAAATGCACCGTCTCAGTGATTAAAGTGAGTCTGGTCTGGTCTGATACGAAGAGATATCTCTATTATAATATAATAAAAGGAGCATCAGAAAATGACAAACAGTCATATACCACGTGAAGGAAACCTGGTCACCACGTGGGATTTGGATACTTGACGAATGCTTGACTGACATCTGTCGAATGCTTAACCCACCCCGTTTTATGGTACTCATATTAAACATGTTGTTTCTATGAAATGAAATGAATCTATCTAAGCTAGCCTGTCACTGGGACCTTCCTTATCTCCCAATCAAATCGATTTCGAAAGGACTTAGATTAGTCTAAATATATAACAAACCTAATTAGTTTACAGTTTATTTCTACACAGATGGAATATCCCAAAAATAATAATGTTATAACTTATAATAAAAAAATAATTTAAAAAAATAAAATATATTTAAATATAATAACTTTTTTTATTATACTCTTACTTGGCATCACAACATAGCATAGTATAGTGATAAGGCTAAAAGCGGGTGAAAGTCCATATGGGCCTAGAAGAACCAAAAGCCTCAATTATCATGACCAGAAAGGTCTGAGTAAGGGTATGTGCTCCCTTACCCTTAGCGATCCAGATTCAAAGTCCACATCAAGGGATTTCGCTTGAAAGGTTATTGTGTTTGGCCTATCTGATAATCATGCACTATTGTTCTTTAGAATTTCACAATCTCCTGTACTAACAAACAGTCCCAAACATGGAGAGATCATGAAAAAATTTAACCTTCAAAAATGATTTTGAGACCCGATAAAATCCGTGTTTCATTAATAACTAATACAACCTTAAAAGGAATAATATACAGGAAATTAATGATTTAAGATATACAAAACAGATGTGAAAGATCCTAATAAAGGGAGAAGTGTTTTTAATAAAAATGTTTTTCAAAAAATTATAAGTAACAAATTTTATTGTATAAAAAAGTTCATTGAACAATCCCTATTAAAATATGGTTAAAATTATAATAGTCATACTGGAAATTTATTGTGTGGGATTGGGTCGGGATAGCTGTCGTAAATTTTCAAAGAGAACTTCTCCAACAGAAAAGGTGGCAAGGATAATCAAGTGCTGTCTTTCTCTAGGACAAAAAAATTCATTGACATAGCATAGAGTTGAGTTGAGTTGAGTTGAGGTTCCTCCTCTACATAGTTTGAATATTTTCTACTAAGAAATTGGTTGGTGGACCATTGAGTGAGGCCCAGCAATCCAGAAACCTAAAAAGCAGAAAAAGGGCCCAATTCTATAATTGGACCCAACTCTCTTTTGTAGCCTCCGGTCCACCTACTTTCTTCACATTTTCAAATCGCTTCATCTTTTCATTTCTCATTCCATTTTTTTTTCTTAAAAAAAAAATTAAAAGAAAAAAGAAAACACCGAACATGATATTTTTCTTTTCTAAAAATTGATAATTATTTTAAAAATAATAACAAATAAGAAAAATTTTCAAGGTCTGTGACCATACAAACAAATACATGGGCCGTTTCATTTGGATTGTTTTAATCTAAGCCCAATATATTTAATTGATATAGTTTATTTTGATATTTTTAATTGATTTTTAGAAAATTTATCAGATCGTGCAACATGCATTTGTAGAGGAAATCTATTTTACAGACTCATGATGGTACCCAACATGCATGTTCACGTTTAAGACTATGTTACTATATATATATTTCCAACTTCCGTTTAAAATATATAAAATTCTTCTCTCAAATATATTTATAAATTAGAGGAATGTCAATCATACTAAAATTATAAGTTATTACAAGAGAATGTCAATATACATATGATTTTTTGTGAGGTGGGAAATATTATTTAGATTTTAATCTTCTTAAAAAATAAGATATGACTAGATTAATTTAAAACGAGATCTAAAGAATCCAATTAAATAAGTCAACAAGAAGATGACCATTACAAGCTAGTATAGCACCATTTGTGTATTCATGCATCTTCACACAATATGCATGTCATTTTCGCGAAGACTTGGAGCTTGACTTGTTGCAATTGGAAATTAAACAACACAAAATTGGTTGATTAATGGTGCTTTCAATTATTTTGTCTACTTTCTATTTTTATACTTAGAAAATAAATTTCTTGATTTGATTTGATTTAATCAGCATCAACAATGACTAAAAACATAATAGAGAAATATTAAGTCATGGGAAAAATTTGGAAAGTGAAAATAAGGATATACTGCTTCTTTATCATGATTAACAATTAATGTTACTTTTTGTGACTAAAGTAGTAATTATCAGTGATTTAGTAGTTTTTTCTTTTCTTTTCTTTTTGCTTTATTAGAAGCTATATTTGTCTTTAAAAAAAAAATAATAAATAAAGTAAAAGAAAAGAGTGGACTTTCAATTGGAAGCATAAAGAGAGAAAAAAATATAAAATAATAATAATAATAATAATAATAATAATAATAATAATAATGATGCTGATTATGAATTATTTATATAATTTTTTAAATTGACTAGTTAATTAAAATTATTTTTAAATATTTGATTTAGCATCAGTTTTCAATTCCTCAATTAAAAAAAAATAATAAACTTTACTAGCAAAGTGAAGAAGAGAAGGCATGATGAAATCTAACCTTATTCTACTTTACCTTTAATCTTTTTATGCATTCTATAAATTTCAAATTACCAACATAAAATTTATTTCAAAGAGTTGACTCACAAATGCACTTTATTTTCTTTTTATTTTTCATATTCTTTTCGTAAATCACCGTAAAACCATCCACATTAAACACTTTAACACGGTTTGATCACATAAAAATCATCGAAAACATTCCTAATTAGTGTTGCCATTAATAATTTGGTGTAAGATTAGGATAAGATTGTAGAAAAAGTAAGAGATAATTTTTAATGAAAATAATTGAAATGGGCAGTGTTATTTTTGTACACATGAAAAGGACATTTCAATCAAAATCAACCTAATCTTTCTCCTTTAATTACCTCTTTTTCACATGGACTTGAGCTCATGCAATCATCACATCTACATATTCTAACCTTTACATCACATGCCCATGGAATCAACTACATTCAAAGTAACTAATAAATCATTCCTTTATCTATCGAATATCTATGACATTGAATATTCTTGCCATTATTTTACATTTCATATATTTTGATTATCAACTTTCTCCGAAAATAAAAATTGAAATTTAAAGCTATACAAAGAAAAAAGGAAAAAGACAAAAGAAACGTTTTGGAAAAGTGTTTTATTTTATGTTTTTCCTTATTTACGCATTCGACGAAGGTTCGAGTTGGTTTCGTAGATGTTTCCACCAATGTATGAGTGATGATGTTGTGATGGTACATGTCATGTGATATAGTATCATCATCATCCTTGAAGTCATGTATGTA
Source organism: Cardiospermum halicacabum (assembly GCA_031304145.1). NCBI lineage: Eukaryota > Viridiplantae > Streptophyta > Magnoliopsida > Sapindales > Sapindaceae > Cardiospermum > Cardiospermum halicacabum. The sequence goes on along the minus strand of CM062390.1, from coordinate 6,865,725 downwards.
ACATGCCTACTTACCATCATGATGTTGCACCATATGCACGTGGGCACCAAAGGAGGAGTAAGTTGTGGTAGGAGTAATTTAGGTATTTAATAAGTACAATAGAGGATTATACTTTTTTTTTATATATATATATATATAACTTTAATTATTTCTAATTAATTTTAAACTGATATTAAAAATAAGGGTTAACAAAAAGAAATCAATGGAACTAAAATATTAATAATAAATAAATATTAAAACTCTCTATTTTATCATTTTTTGGATAATCAACAATGTAGTTGAATTTTTACTCTTTATTTTTTAAAAGAAATTTTTATCTATTATTATTTTATTTATTTAAAAAAAATTTAAATATATATTGCATAAAAAATTAGTAAAAAATAAAAATAATATAAAATATAAAAATGATTTTTTTTAAAAAAAAAGGATGAATACTTAATTGGATACCGATAAAATAATAGTAAAAATAAAATTTTAAAAATTTTAAAAAATATTTTCTAAATTTTTTGGATTAGTTTTAAAATTAAATGATAATTTAAATAACCTTGGTGTAAAAATGATTTTTTTAAAATAATATTTAGTAAATATTTAGCACATGCTTTAAAACAATTTGTTAATAATTATTCAAACTGTTATTTTAAAATAATTTTATACTTAATTTTAATAAAAATATGTTAAATAATTATAATAATATTTTCTCATTATTATTATTACCAACAAAAACAACTGTTATGAAAATTTAAAATCAGCCGTTGTTACTGTTAATTATAATGGATAGTTGATTCTCGATTTAATTTTAATCTCAAATTTAAAAGGAAAATTTAGAACATTTTATTTTTCTGTTAAAATGTTGAATAAAGGATATTCAACAACTTACTTGATAAGTTGTGGATGTGTATAATGATGATATGTGAACTTTGGGAATTTTGTGTTTTGTGCTCAAATTTTCAAATCAAATGTATTCTACAACTTGTTTGATAAGTTATGTATGTAAATGATTGACAATAAAATTAGAAATTTGCAAGCAAGTGACAAATTGTTGGCCCAGAAGTCAAGATAACTATAAATTAGTGATATTCATCCTTTATAGAATCAACAAAATGTATTAATTATGAAAAATAAAAGGGAAAAAATTACTATTTATAAAAATAAATAATAATAGAAAATAAATTAATATATTATTAAAGTTTTTTTTTTTTTTAAATTATGATTATAACTTTAGCATTTGTTATTTTAAAAGTACATGTAGCTACACGTTTTTCATTTAAAAATAAAAAATAATTAAACATCATACCCTAGAAAGCATGAACTCTCATTAAGGATGTCGTGATAGTGTTTGACACTTTGTACGACACGACACTCGTCTCCACATGTTGGACACGTGTCAGACACTTATCAGGAGTGTTCTTTATCAATTTTTGAATTGACATTCAACCGGACACTCCATACACACTTAACGGACACATCATGGACACTTAAAACACGTATTAATGGACACTTAAATTAAAAAAAAATATTTAAAATTTATCATTTTTTTAAATTTATAATTATTTATTTATTTTTATTATTTAATATATTTTTTTATTAATAAAAGATAAAAATGTAGAATATGAAATTTGAAAATAAATTACATCTACATAGTTAGTAGATTTTACACATTCCACACATTTTTCTTCCTCAACTATGTTCATGAGTTCTCTACTTTCCCTCGATGAACCAGAATTAGAGAAGATTTTTTTTATTGATGATATTGTGGATGATACTACTGCAGGTGTTGAGGATCAAACACATTGAACAATATTGATTGCATTTTATTACTTATTTTGTTTTATATATTTGCATTTAAAAACTTTCATTTGATTTTCTTTTATAAACTTTTTTTTTTTATTGAATAATTCATATTTAATTTGTATAATTTTTTAAAATTTATAATTTAATATTTATTTATTTTTTAAATATCGTATTTTAACATTTTCCATATTTTATAAAAATTAAAATATGTCGTATCACATATCCGTATCGCGTCCGTGTCTCGTGTCCGAGTCCGTGTCCGTGCTTATAGATCATACCTCAAAGAAAAATAAATAAATAAATAAGGCCAAATAGAAGACAGAAAATGAAGGGGCAGTGGAATAAGGTACGAATAGTAGAAGAGTAACTGAGATACATGTAAATACAAACGTAAAAGTTGAAAACAGAATATAAAGCCACACTCTGTTAATAAAGTGAACGTGTCGTGTTCCCGTTTCTGAAAAAATATATTACCTGTACTATGTAACTTCCATACATATATGTTCGCTTGCCTTCAAACAAAACGACAATCCACACCACTACAGCCTCATCAAAACGACACACCACTGCCTAGAATATTTTCGCACACCTAATAACGACGACACCAACTCTGCCTTCATTCTTTTCTCAAATAATTTTGGTAGGCCCCACTCCACGTCAATTTTTTTACTCGTTTTGTACCGTCTGATTTCCTCACCTGAGTTTTAGTTGTTATCAACGGTTATGATTCCTTGTTAGAACTGAACTAGAGAGCTTTCGTTTTCTCATTTCCCATTTTGTCCTTCTCTGTTTCTTTTTAAATATTTGGTAGTTATGGAGGATAGTACAGGGTTTTACAAGTATTATTTTAAGATAGATAACATAACAATATAGGTTTAAAATAAAACCTTGTCGAAGCAAAATCAGAGTACAAAAGCGAGTTAATGGGTGAGGTCTGTGTATTTTCAATATAAATATGATAGGCATGTGATGTGACATAGAGATAATGTTTCACCAGAAAAGGTGGAGGGGGAGAGTATAGGTGAGGAAATTAATTGCCTGAGGCCTGATTTCTGTCAAATGCCCTGCAAATATAGAAGCAGAGGAGGAGACTGAAACCTGAAACATCAAATATACCCGTACATGTACATGATGGATAAATGCATTGACAATTTATTTTACTCTTAAATAAAGTCCTAAATGACTCATTAATTATTCATTCACTGTTTAGTCAATTATGTAATTAATTACCCCATTCATACCATTTTAAGATACAAATACGATTAACGTTAAGCAAATAACCACATGAGCTTTTCGTGGGGTTGCAATCCAACCAATGGAAGAGTAGATAAAAAAAACGAAGAAGCTTAGGTGAAGGATGATAATGCCGATACCAGAATCTTCCACGTCAGCATTTATATCATTCTATTCCACATCAACATCATCTATCATATCTCTCTCAGCCCTGCTGTCATTTCCATTACTTTATCATTTGGTCATCGAATTGGCTGTGATGTGTATTTAGAATGGAGCTTTAAAGAAAAATAAAACTCAAACACCGATAATCTCATATTGAACGATTTAAACCAAAATTCCAGAACTAGATAACGAAACGAAACCCAAACCAAAAAATGTGTCCATGCTTCTAGTTAACAATATCGTTTATTTACAATTTAGCCAATTATACTCCAAAATTAAACTGAAACCCACCAGAACTACATAACAGAGCAAGCATTTGGATTTTCATCGCTGAAAATCTGAGGCGCCGGAGCATGCACGTGTCCAACCGGATAACCATACTCATAATATGCAGGTAGTATAGGATAGTGATACCCGTACCCGTATCCAAACCCGGGCGGGCCCAAATACTCCATTCTGTTACCCTCAACCATTTTGCCTTCTCCGCCGCTGTCTTTCTCCCCACCGTCTCCGCCGTCGCCGCCTTTCTTCTTCTTCTTACCTCCACCTCCAACATTGTCACCGCTGTTAGATGATTCCTTGTCGTTTTTGTCTTTTTCTTTCTTAGGTGGCACGATCTCAACGGACCTCTTGAGTCTTAGTTTCAAAAACTCAGTCAATGCTTTCGCGTCCATGGTCCCCTTCACGGTCACCAAGTCTTTATCCTTGTCTACTGACATCTCCTTCACACCTGTAAAACGAGAACGTTTTAAATTTTAATAAAAATACATATTAATAACATCATCGCCGTTACGGTAACGGAAGAGGAATTAATGAGTCGTCGTTAGTCAGTTACTCTTTCTCACCTTTGAATTTAGTAACGGATTTGTGAATCTTCGTAATGCAGCCTTGGCAGTGGAGATTCAACTTCAAAACCGCCGTCGTCACCGGTGGCTGCGACCATTATTTCATAACAACACAATGTTAACAGATTAATTACCGTAAAACAAGAGACTAAATGACAAAAAGACCGAAATCCGAACCTCTTTAGGCTTCTTCTCCTCAGACTTCTTGTTACCGTCGGCGGCTTTCTCCTTATCAGGTTTAGTATCATTTTCTTTATCCTTCTTGATTTGCGGAGAGACGAGGTCGACTCGTTTTTTGGTCTTCTGGTGGAGCTTCTCTTGGATCTTGGATGGATCCAGCGGTGAACCGACGATAGTTATCTTGTTAGATGAGGTATCGACCTTAACGGAGTCGACGCCGTCGAAACCACGAACGCATTTGACGATCTTGGAGGCGCAGCCTTCACAGTGGATGTCTACTTTCAAAATGACAGTCATTGGACCTTTGTCTTCTTTCTTCTTGTTCTCACCTCCTCCTCCTTCGTTCTGGTTCTTTTCTCCTTCGCTAGCTTTATCCTTCTCCTCACCGCCATTGTTGCTTTCGGCGTTGTGGTTATTGTTCTTCTTCTTCTGATAGACAACAAAAGAAAGCAGAGCCGTTAATAAATTAATTTCAAAAATGAAGAGAAATAGAGAGAATATTGACTGACCTTGGCCATTGCAACTGGCGAGTTTGTTTCGGAGGAAAATGTGGGAAGGTTGGGGAGAATATATATAGGCCGGTAGTGAATAGCGGTTACTCTCCTCTCCTCTGGATGATGTATTCATGTATGTATGTATAAGGACATGATTCATGAGTATGTTATGTGATGTTGGTAAAGTAAATGAAAGGTCGATGAGAATGAAATGGGCGTGTAGTGTCGCGTGAGTGAGTTGTGTGCATGTCGCGTGAGTGTACGCGTTTAGGACGTGAGTTATTATGAGTAATTAATTAAAGGGAGGGTACGGATAACTGCTCTATTCGAATCAAATGCGGCGGCTGCTCTACTCTTCTCCGTTCCTCGTTTTAATTTGTCTGTACCAAGCAAAACAAATCTGATGATTCCCTCACACATTTGCTCATTTCATTTTTTGGTCATTAAATAACTTATAATTTTAAATTGTAATTGAATATTTTCGAAATCTGCTCATTCATTCAAATATTTAAGAGAAGCTTGGCTATTATATCTTTAAAAATGTAGTAAAACAGAAAAAAAATAATATAATAATAGTAGTAAATTGTCCATATAATTGAGATGAAACCAATTATTTTTTGGATTTAATAGATTGGATCCGGAACAAACATGTCTCCGGCGATACGGGCTTTTGGAGTTTGATAGCGAATAAGGAAGAGGGATGTTTTCTGAAATGCATGAACTGGGCTGAGTGGTGAACTATCTATGGATTGGGCCTCAAACTCATTGATGACATATAAATGAAGTATTAGTTTCTGGGCCATTACTAAAACGGATTGAAACCCTAAATTAAAGCCCTAACTTGCTAACTCATCCCAATTATAAATCCTAAACCGAAATTAAAGCCTTAACTTATTAATTCTTCGCAATTACCACCGAAGCCATTAAGTATTTTACATCAAATTGAATCATAACCATAAAATATTTCAGATTTACCTAATAAAATTCAATTTAAATTTGTGTTGATAGAAAATTTAAGGAATATAAATTTTTTAGAAAATTTTTATTGGTTATTTCCAAAATAAACTCTCATTTTCCAAATGTTTTATTTTGAACCACCAGTTTTGAAAACTTTGTAAAATCATCCCAAAATCTAAAACAACTAGTGGTTTTTCTATTAGTTGGGTGGTTTTGTGATTTTTATGGGTAATTTTAAAATATTATGGTGTTTTAATAATATAAGATAAATATTTACATTTATTAAATAAAAATTTAAAAATAATTAAAATATTATAATTATCCAAAATCACCCATTCAATAATAAAACCAATAATTATTTTGGTTTTGGAGTAATTTTATAAAAATTTTGAAAACCAATAGTTTAAATTAAAACATTGAAAAAACAAGAGTTTTTTTTTTAAAATAACACAAACTTATATTTATTGTTTTTTTTTTTTTTTTATTTTTGAAACGTTTAATATACAGAGACGAAGAAGCTGAAACTACTTGACCTTGATGTATTCTCAACCACGTTTCCCCAAAAGAAGATGACAAGAGCATAATCCGAATCGGCCAGCTCATGTAATGCTGTTGCCTGAGTATTCCGTCACGAGTGAGTTAATGAATTAATTCTATATATATATTTTTTCCGTTTTTTTAATAGGTGAAACAGTATTCAATATTTATCTTTAACCGTAAATATTTTTAATTATATATAATAAAAAATTATAATAATTTAATATTTAAAAAATAAACAGTAACACAAATAAAACAAGATCCAATTCGACTATATTATTTTTTATACATAAGCAAACAATATGCGAAATAAATTAATTGATAAATAGTAAATATTATGCTAATGTTTAACCTATTTTAAAACGGATGTACTATTATTTTATTTAAAAACGGGTTTCCAAAATTTGTACACACCAGTTAAACCATTTTTCTTCAATAGTGAATCAAATTCGATACATATAAATAATAATAATAATATAAATTGTCAAACCAATAAATTTACCTTCGCAACCAAACTCATATGCATTTAATATGGTATTAAGCAAAATTAGCTTAGTTTTAAAATATTTACTTTTACAATTAATTTTTAGAACATATTTGATATTAGATTTTCAATTAACCATTAGATTAGTATTTTAAATTATGATGACACTAGGTTGTATTATTAGATTTTAAATTAACTATTAATTTAACAGATTAAATGTTTGGTATTAATTTAGCTGTTGGATAAAAAAATTATTAAAATTTATTATATATGTAAATATAAGAGGTAACATTCTTGTCTCATCACAAATCGGAGATCCTTCCTAAAGGTCTTTTAGGACTCATGATGCAAGTCATTTATAATCCCTGACGTGTCTTTGTAATCCTTTACAATGACAAAATGCTTATAAAAACTCATTTTATGAAATTGTAATTTAAAAAGTTTACGTTAAAAAAAATGAGGTGGTCATTAATTTAATTTAAACTTTGAATTTGTTAAAAATGAAACTTTTTATAAATATAATTCAAAAACAATGATGTATCTAATTATTAAAATAATAATAAAAAAAATAAATTACTATTAGTATTTATGTAGAAATAATTTTTACATATATTATCTTAAATGTTATTTTAAACATTATTACTAAATATATAATTTTTTTAAAAAAAATTAATTTAATTTTTAAAATTATTTAAAATGTTAATTGAAAAACCTTCCTAATATATATCCCTGTTAATACAAAATTGATTTTATATTTTATTAATGAATCGAATCACACACTTCCTACTAATTGGTCTAAAATTATGTCTTAAGTTATTTAAAAGGAGGGTGCAATTGGTTTGTCCGAATTTCATTTAATTGTATAGAACTCTAAACTTTTATTTAGTTTTGAACTAGATATTCAAGTTAGATAGAGGACAGGCAAGTTAAAGGAGGGGATGATAAACTAGTTAGTAAGACCGCTTTCTATAATTTTCTACCAATTTTTGGAAATCAATTTCTAATAATATATTTATTATCGTTTATATATATATATATATAAAATACAAATATCAATTTAACTAAATTAAAAATGTAAAAAAAAAAAAACAATAATATAATATTTTAATATAAAATTATAATTACATAATATTAATCTATTTATAATATATTTTTAAACATATTATTTTAAAATTTAAAGGAATAAATTTAATCATATATATATGTTAAAAGTAAAATAAAAATTACCATGTATTGTATGTATAATGTATTATTTAAAATTAATATTAAAAAATGATAAATTAAACATTTTTACTACAATAGATAGCTCTGGAAGATTTAAAAATAAAAGGGTGATCGGTGGGGAAGATTCCCTCCATGTCGGTAGTCCTTCAAAGAGACTCAAAAAACCCAGTAAATGACCTTTTTATCTGAACAACAAAAGTTACATTCACCATGTGACCCATTGTAAATCAGTATGGTGTGGTTAAGCTGAAATGTCAGGAATCCTCGTGCATCATCACGTGGTCTAACGTCTCCTGGTTTCAGAGGACGAACACACGTATCAAGGCTACATTCACCGGTGAAGGCCATTTTAGACACTCAAAATTCACCACCGGTGAATCACCAGTCTCTTCTCTTACACTGTCTTCAACTATATTTATTTTCCTGAAAAAAAATTCCAGATATATTTTAGGTTAGTGAAATAGTTTTGTAAAATAAAGAGATCTATTGAACAGAAAAGCATTTTAAGGGGTTATAAGTGTCTTTTGTTCTCTGTAGAAGGAAAAACCCTAACTACTACTGTAGTACTTGTACCTATATGAGCATGTGACATTATTACTTCATGAATTCATTTGTTAGTAGCTGGAAAAGCTTCTAGTAGGCCTATGGTGTATGTGTATAATAACTCACTTAATGATGTGTCTATATTCTAGCTGGACTGTACTTGTTTATTCAAGATCTTTGTATTCTATATTCAATCGTTTCAACAACAAACACCCACACCTTAAAATTTATAGGATTTGGTTTCTATAGATCAGTTTGAAATCCGTGAAAGTAAAAATCAACCGCATTATTTTAACATGCTAAAGCTCTGTAACAAACAACTTCTGCACATCCAAGTTCAGATTTTGTGCTTAGATGTATTGTCTGTATGATTGTTTGCTATTTATTTTTATTTATTTTAATTTTACTCACTAGTTGCCACCTTCACTGTCTGGCTCTTCCTTAACTATCTACGTCTGTATAGATAGAACTTCTTACCTTTACATTTTGTGTTGTGAGGAATCCTTCAATTTTGTTTCAGGTAATATAAAGTTTTTTTTCCCATCCCTAACAAGCTCTCATTACATACCTCTGCGGAATCTCTTTGCATATTGATTAAATAATTTGGATTTGTCATTTTTTGAATTTTGAGTTAATATATATATTTTTTAACAGTTGGTGTGAGATTTTACCGATAAAATTTAACTTTTTTAAATATCTTAAAATCTTACCATAAAATTTCTCAAACCTTCCAACTCTTAACACCAAAACAGAAGAAGAAATGTATATATTCACTTATAACTATACTAAATTTATGTACTACAATAATAATATTTAATTAACAATTCATTTTACTTTTTTCAATTTTATTTTTAGTTCTAATATAATAATATTCTATAATTAGATTTATTTTACTTCTACTTTTATTATTTTCACAAAAATTATAATTCTCATAATCAATTTTATATTTAATTATAATTATCATGATCAATAATTATAAATCGGACAATAATATTTAATTAATTTACAATTTTATTATAAATAAATGGTGGAAGCATATAACAATGTGATATAAGTTGTGGTTAAAATTATTTATTACAAATTAATTAATTTATTTAATAAAAAAATCAAATACTTTTTTTCACCATTATTTTAATATTTATAGAATAGTTTTTATTAAAAAGTTATATTTAAAATTAATTTTGTACTATAAAAGTATCATGTTAATTTTTAATTTAAAAAAAATATCATGTTAATTTTTTTCTATAAATTTAGAAATTAAATACATTATTTACTATTATCCAGTAAACATTATAAATACGTTATAATCTATCATTATTCATTAAATAAAGTGAATATTAATTTTTATTGGATGCACATCATTTCCAAATTTGCAATGACAAAAAAATAAAAAAATAATAAAAATTAAAAGATGCTCTAGAACACAATGAGAAAGAAAAAACTCTAGATGAGTCGGCAGTCTTCCTCGACAGAGTGAGTGGTGAGGCCCCATGGACAGGCTAGCGTCCAAGTAACACCACCATCAAATACATCACATGAACAAATAATTTACACCTTTTTATTTATCCAAGGTTTGAAATCTCGAACAGCAAAAACAATATACATCCACCATGTGACCCACACCAGATCAGTATGGTATCGTCAGATGTTTAAGCTGATGTGGCCAGTCATCATTGGCAAAAACATCGGTCTCCACGTGCACGGCATGTTAACATCACGTGGTCCAACACAGAGACAGACATTAAGGCTAAGCATATATCAGGATCATGATCACAGTGTAATGTAATGGATGTCGAAATCCTTATCCATTTCATATACTTTTTAATTTAATTAACCCGATTTTGTCCTCGTGTATCTCTTGTTATATATAATGGTATTTAGTGTTGAGATGAGGATCAGGTAATGGAAGAAGCGATTTTTCTCTCTCTTGAAGTTATTGTCAGTGACTCAACTCCCCTGCTAAGATGTAGGCTTTGTCTGCATTTGCACCTGCACCTTTCATCGATCTATACCAGTAGTGATGTTTTTCTGTTTGTCAGGTAACAGAAAGGTGCAGATGTAAGTGCAGGTGAAGGTCATTTTAGTCACTCAAAATACTCACCTTCCACCGTCTTCATCACATATGGTACAGATTTTCTATTTTCCATTTTCAACTAATTTTATGTTTCTTTTAGAGTAACTTTGATGTCAGTCAATGATCCGGGTGTTTTTAAGTTCTAGATCTTGTTTTATTTTCAATCTAATGGAGTTGTTTTCACTCTGTTATAGGTTGGTTTTATGTTTATCTTTAACAGTATCAAAATGAATGAGATCTGATTTATCAACCAAAGAGTTTCTATCAAGGTAATGAATCTATCATCCTCATGCTAATCTCATTGACATTCATTTATCCTAGATCTATTAAATAAATAGGTTTTTTTTTTATTTTATTATATATATTTCCTTATCTGGAGAGAGAAAACCCTAACTATTAGATGTGCAAACACGTGATGAATCTTGTATAATATTTATATACATATACTTTTGCATCCGGGTGAAAGCTGAGCAGCTATAAAGCCGAAACTGCATTCGGTGGACATAAGATGTCTCTGGAACTATCCTGAATTATTTTTTTATTTTCTAAACAATCTTTTTAAGACATAGATACAATACTATATAATATAGATATATAGATACAGTAGTTGGAACAAGAGTGTGTGATTCAAGGTCTTTGTATTCTATCCGATTAAAAATTTAAGTTTTGAGCTGCCTATCAGACATCGCCCAAAAAAATTTTCAAAGCACCAACTTAACTGTCTGTATCTGTATCTGTTTCCATGACAGAAGCACAAAAGCCCAGCTCAGTTAAAATTTTATGTAGCTTATTTATATTATAGATCAGTTTCAAATTATGGGTTAGCCAATTCCTAGACTAGTCTGCGTGGGTATTGTACGTACAAATAAGTTAGTATTGTTCTGGATATAAAAGGATTTTGGTTTTGTACCATAATTGAACACAACTGTATGTATACCTCTTTTGCATTTATCTTTGAAAAGAGCCTGATTACATAATTTTTTTCAATTTCTTTGGAGCCTGATTGATTTTGACTTTGAGAATGCACTTGAAACTGCCAAACTTCTGCGGTTGCTAAGGTGTAGGTGAGTTTTGTGGTTATGAATCTAGTTTCTTTGTATTTTTCTTATGTCATTTTAATTACTAAAACAGTCTCGACTCTTACACTTTGTGTTGTATCATTCAATCCTAGAGTAATTTTTCTAACTGAGAATGTAACAACACAATGATTTTAGATGATTGCTTTATATTAGAAATATGTGTTATTTATTTATTTAAATTAATGAAGAAAATAAGAAATGTGAAGAACGTTAGTTAATAAACATAATCCGTAGTAGAATATTTCAGTCTAATCTAGATTAATAATTAAATAGGGCAGTGGGAGGTTAGTAGTTAGACATTAATGAGAAAATTTTCATCCGAATGATGTTTGTACTCATTTGGTTTAAGCGAATATATATAGTTTGATAAGATATCTCCTCTCCTCTTCCTCTTTTCCAACGAAATGGTATCGGGCCACGAGAAGGAGCATCAAGGTACGCGTGCATAAGACAGAAGTGAGAAAAAAAAATACGGCAAGTGGTAGAGTGAATAGTTAGGATTGTGACGAGAATTTGGAAATAATCTTGTATCCATAATTGGTTTATAATTAGAAAAATACTCGAATACTATTTTGGAAGTGTTATATTTGATTAGTAATGGTATTTTGTAAAGTGGATTCTAATTAGAAAAGAGATCTTTGAGAATTCTAAATAGGAGAAAGGTTTTCTTAATGGTGTAGGAATACTTTGTGACAAAGTAATCTAATGCTATAAATACGGTGTTTGTATCTATTATTAGATATCTTAAAAGACCAATGTAGATCTGGTTGGTTAGGTTTGGGAGGTGCCCCACAGGGGTCTGGGAACTAAGGATACCATGAAGATCTTGAGTTCTGAGATCGAGTCCTGATATCCTGTGAGAGCCATATTGGAAGAGTTTGTGAGTAAGACTGTAAACCAATGTAATTGGATTGGGGAGTGAGAGATGAGTATTCTGGTTGTAACTGTTGCTTTATTGTTACATAGTGAATTAGTCTCTCGTTGTCCTAACAGACGTGGTTTTTCCTATTTTGGGTTTCCAAAACCTTGTGCCTTATTTTCTATCTCTATATTCTTACGTTGTGTATGTTGTTTTACTTTGTGGTTACAATACTCGTCGCAGCTGCAATGGGTCACTGAGTTACTCAACAGGTGGTATAAGAGCTAGTCGTGTTTTCCCAACATAAATCTCTTCAAAGTCTCATTACTTAATAAAGACAATTATGAAAATTAAAGTATCAAAATGAAGAATCTACTAGGTGCGCAAGATGTGTGAGATATAATTATAAATAGGTATATTGAACCTGAGAAATTTGAGTTTTTATCATTTAAAGAAAATGACAAGTTGAAGAACTTAGAACAAGAGACAATAAGGCTTTTTATTTGATATATCAAGCTCTAAGTGAAAATGAGTTTGAGAAAATTTAAATTGCCAAAAATGCTAAGGAGGATTGGGAGATGTTGTAAATTTCTTATCAAGGAGTTGAACAAGTGCGAAGAGTTCGACTTCAAAGATTAAGGGGAGAATTTGAAGTACATATGAAGAAAGGTGAGTCTATATACGTTTATTTTTTCTTGAGTATTGGTTATTGCAAATCAACTTAAAATAAATTGTGAAAATTTGGATGACCTTAGAATAATAGAGAAAACACTATGATATTTGGATTCAAAATTTATCCATATCATAGTAACGTAAGAGGAAAAAAAATCCAGAGGAAATGACTATTAAACAAATTTTGGGCTCACTTTAAGCTTATGAAGAAAAATATAAAAGTGAGATCAAGTTTTATAACAACTTTTTAAAATGTAAATCAAAGGAAAAAGAAAAAGCTCAAGCATGGGAAGAGGTTAACATGAAAGAGGATATGGACAAGGACGAGGTTACGGACATGGACAGAACGAGGTTACGGACATGGAAGAGGAAGTTCAAACTTTAACAGTAAAGATATAAAAGGAAACTCAAATAACAGTTAGTATAAAGATAGTCCAAAAACAGGGTATGATAAATAAAAAATTCAATGCTATTATTGTCAAAAATTTGGGCATTATTTTTCGGAGTGCAGAACACCAAGATCTAAGGTTGAAGAGAAGATTAATTTTGTTGAAGAAACCAACTTTAGAGAAATCACTCTCTTATTGGCATACAAAGACAATATGGACGAATCGATGAACACTTGTATATTGAAAAATGTGTTAGTAATCACATGTACGGTAGAAGGAACATGTTCGTGGAACTTCATGAGTCAGTGAAAGAGAAGTATCTTTTGGAGATGCATCCAAAGTGACAATAAATGGAAGACAAAATATCCCAATTCGTTTAAGGAATGACCACCAACATTTTTTTTCTAATGTTTTTTATTTGCCTAGTATGTTATATTTTGAGCTAAGGTCAACTTTTGAATAGAGTGTATAATATGTTTATGAAATATTATTCTCTTTTAGTAAAGATAATCTAGACATGTTAATCGTTAAGGTACCGATACAAGAGATAGAATGTTTAAATTGAACATTCAAAATGATGTAGCCAAGTGTTTAAATGCATGCTCGAATGATTGGCAATGACATTTAAGGTTCGAGCACTTCAACTTTGAAGGGTTAAAATTGCTGGCAAATGAAGGAATGCTTAGAGGATTACCATATATCAATAAATCTGATCAACTCAGCAAATGATGCTTGCTAGGAAAATATTTTTGAAATAGTTTGGGACCCATTCAAGAGTAAAAAAACTACTTGAGCTTGTGCATACGAATGTCTATGAACCAATTAAACCAAGCTCCATATGTAATAGTATTACTTTCTTTTATTCTTCATCGATAACTTCTGAAGGAAAATGTATTTCTATTACTTAAAAAAGAAAATTTAGAAGTGTAATAATTTCAAAAAGTTTAAACCTCTAGTGGAGGAGAAAAGTTGGCACCAAATTAAAACATTAAGATCCCACGGAGAGGAGAGATCACTTGAAAAGACTTTCAGGAGTGTTAGGAAATTCCTGGTTATATCCCACTTTCTTCTTAGTTTCTAGTTTGATTCAACCAAAAACAATCAACCTAAACACAAACACAGTATTTAACGTGGTTCAGCAAATTGCCTAGTCCACGGAAAGATAACAACTTTACTATGAGAAATAAGAATTACAAGTCATTCAGACAACACTCTCTCTCCACACAAAATTACTTTCTTTCTCAACCAAAATATCTTTTAGGCGAACAACTCCACCATGGCGAGACAACACCCAAACCAAAATCTCATTGCGGCAAGATAACCCCCAAACAAAATCTCCTTAATGGCAAGACAACCTAATACGAAATCTCCTTAATGGCGATACCCCAACCCCCAATGATTATCACCCCCACTGGGTATGACCTCAACCAATCGATCACCACCCCCAAAGGGATGCGATTCCAATACGATGATGATTCCAATACGATGATTATCCCCAAAGGGACGAGATTCCAATACGATGATCAGCCCCGCAAAAGGATGAGATACTTTCTTCTTTATGAGACAACTCTATTTATAGTGATCATCAAATATACTTCTCTAATTTGCTTCCTTTCCAACCAAGGAATATAATAAACCAAATTAGAAAAAATAAATCTTTCTAAAACAAGAAGTCAAACAATTAGGAAATATATCCAAACTCAAAATAGTTTACCTTCTTAAAAGGAAATCCTTGCAATTCAAGGCAATCCTAACAAGGAATTCTGTAAAATCAATAGTATCTGTCGATAATTGACTATTCCAATGTCACTGCAACATAATGAAATAGTTGAATAGAAGAACATAACATGAATTATATGATCAAAAGTAAAAAAAAAAATAGCCAATTATGACACTTTCTATTTGTGAAACTGAATATGTGGCTGCTACATCATGTGCATGTCATGCAATATGGTTAAGAAACATACTTAAGGATTAGAGAATAAAGCAAAATGAGTCAAGTACAATTCATATGAACATAAGTCAACAATTACCTAGGCAAAGAGTAAGCATGTTGACACACCATTTCACTTTTTGAGACCATGTATATCAATACAACAAGTTCACTTGGATTACACGAGGACTCGTGATCAAGCAACAGATATCTTTACCAAGACACTCAAGGCGGACATATTTCTGAAGATTAGAAGATGGCTTGACATAACAAAATTAAGTTTACGAGGGGATGTTAATTAATAAACTTAATTTCTAGAATATTAAAGTTTAAACCAGATTAGTGATTTTAGAGTATTCAAGTTTTTAGTAGTTAAGTGTAGTAGTTGGAGGTTAGTAGTTAAACATTTAATGAGAATTTAAAATTTTCATCCGAGTAGTGTAATAAGGTGATACTTGTACTCATTTGGTTTAGGTGAAAAGAAGTACAAATAGAGGTTACTTAGATATCTCATTTTTGGATCAAATGATTAAATGACCTCATTGAAAAAAAAAATAATTACATGATCCTCTCATGTGTAAAACATTATACTAGACAGAAAGGGTCATCAATCAAAATTTATTTTGTAAAAGATTTTTTTAATTAATTATCTCATTTTTTTTTGGTTTTTTTTGTTAGTATTTTTTTTTCAACTTATGAAATAATTGTTAAGAGTCCTACTCTTAAAAATTAAAAAGTAACTCTTTGAATTTCTACCTACTAATTTTATCTTCTAAAGATTTCAAATGGGACCATAATATTTTTGAGACTTAATAATTTGAAGGGTTATTTCCAAAAACACCCCATTTTTTCAAACGTTTCACTTTGAGCACCCGATTTTGAAAAGTTTTGGAAAAACACCCCCAAAATCAAAACCACTGGTGGTTTTGATATTTTTGTGAGCGGTTTTGGTGTTGTATGAGTAATTTTGATTTTAGAAAATTTCCGAACCTCCAAATTAAAATATATAGAATTTCAAAACCACTCATACAACACCAAAACCGCTCACAAAAATACCAAAACCACTAGTGGTTTTGATTTTGGGGGTGGTTTTCCAAAACTTTTTAAAATCGGGTGCTTAAAATGAAACGTTTGAAAAAATAAAGTGTTTTTGGAAATAACCCATAATTTGAATGGAATCAAAGCATTAAACTCACTTTAACTTAACAACCATTTAAAAAAAAAGTTACATTTTTAAAAATTCTCAATAAATTTAAATAGAGTTTTTGAATATCATCATCAAATTGTTGATTTTATATTTCTCAATTTCATTAACTCCACAGAGTATTTAACATATTCAAAGAATTTTAGCCATTTAGATTTTGCCACCACTAAAACCGTATAATTTTAAAATGTGTTTAGATATAATTTTGCTAATAAATTTCTCATAAAATATATGTTCTTCCTTTAATTAATATTAAAAATTAATTTTTAAGAATTAATTTATAAATTTATGTCAATTTTTTTAAAAATATTTTAAGAATTATTTATTTGGTAAAAAAGATTTTAAATAAAATTTATTTATTTTTAAAATAAAGGTTATATTATTTTTAATAAAATTAAAATACGTGGCTAACGAAACAATTATTATAATTTTTCTAAACTTCGGGTGACGAGTATAAATTGTTCTTGTTGCACGGTGAACACATCACATTCACATACCTTGCCCACCTGAATAGTAAAAAGTAAAGCCCAAAAGGTGTATTTGGGAAGCCCAGACGTGCAAAGGACATGAGCTATTGTAAAAATCAAAGCCCAAAATGGAAATGTAAGACTCAAACGGTGTCGGCTCCATATGGTTGAATAAAATAACGAAACAAATGACAGTGCGAGTCCGATACGGAACCACAGGTGGTCATATTTCCTACTAAAACTAAATAGACACGTGTCGGAAACATAACCTCTCTCTCCCCTATATATACCCAAATAGACCCGTCCTTCAAAAACCCTCTAATATCGGCCTGCTTGCTACTTTCCTCTCGAGAAAGTACACACTTGGAAAACAACACTCCTATCTCAAAACCCTAGATCTCGGATCTCGCCTTTCTTCCAAGGTATCTTTCTCTCTTATCTCTTTTGTCGTTCTTTGTATAATCGCTTGTTGCCTTTCGATCTTCAAGCTCTGATTCTTGATGTTGACTGATTATTTGATCGGCGGCGTTTTCAGATGGTGTCAGACGCTAGCAAGAAGAAGGCGGCGCAGAAGAAGGCAGCTGCCGCTGCCAAGAGAGGAGGGAAAGCTGCCGCTGCGGCCGCTGCTTCTAAGGCGGCATCGTTGTCCAACGGGACCAGCGTCGATAAAGCGGCCGAGGAAATAGGAAATATGCTGATTTCCGATCGAACTTGTACGGGAGTGCTTTGTTCGCATCCGCTTTCTAGAGATATCCGCGTAAGTTGATTGTTCTATTTTTTGTTTCATTTTTTATTTCATGGATTAACCGATTTGATGATTTTTCTGATTAGTTTAAATCTGTTTGTTTGATTGATGCCAAAGCTATATCTTTAGGTTTGTGATTGAGCTAGTGGTTTTTTTTTTACCAAGTTTTGCAAGCAGAAGGACTGAACTGGTAAACTTGCCAAATGAATGAACTGATGAAGTGTAATCTCATAAAAAAAACTTGTGCAATTTTTTCATTTGCAATAGGAATTGCAATTTTAGGAGTAGGTATGTTGAAAGTTGTTTCTAGTATGATATTTTCTCCTGGTTCCTGAACAAATTGAAGAAAGGGATCAAAGCAGGAATAGCTCAGACTGAATGTTTTTATAAAACTGATGTTCCTGATACTCAAACTATGCAGTTTAATATTGTAAAGCAGATATGTTCCTTTTGTTTCCTAGCATATCTTGCTGATGAAAATGATCTGAGTCTAACCATGATAGTTGCAATGTTTATTTTATTTTACTTTGTAAGAACTCAAATACTATAAAATACACAAGGTAGAAGTATCTTGGTACTTATTCTTCCCTAGTTCAGTATTTGAGATTGTCTCATCAGACCATTATATCTACTTTAATAAGTTTTAATGCATAGAGATTGTTTTACGTCGGTTTATGATTCCCAATTTTACTGGAAAGCACAGATAGATTGGCATAGAAACTTCTTCATTGACACTTCATCAGCCTTCCTATGACATTGGAAAATATATACAATTTAGTTGTTCTGGTACAGTTATGGTTTTCTTGTCTCGCTATCTGCTTAGTGATGGTATTGGAATTTTTATATCAGGATTTCAAACGTACTAGGAATGAGACACACAGCTTAGTGGTTTATTAAGGAACAAATTTACTAAGCTCCAGTGCAAGTTGTTTCTGTGGATGGCTATCCTTTCTTCCTTGTGTTGTTTCTAACCTTTTGCTATTCTAACTTTGCTGCTTTAGGTTATTGCAATTGTGGTATAGACCTATTCATTGCTGATTGACTTCTCCTTTCGTCTTGCAGATAGAGTCCTTGTCGGTTACCTTCCATGGACATGATCTTATTGTTGATTCTGAATTGGAGCTTAATTATGGAAGGTATGCTGGTGTTGTAACAGAACTGATCATTTTTTAAAAATTATTATTGTCATTGTTGTTATTATTATTATTATTATTTTGCTTTTCCTTTTTTTTTCTCCTCGGATTTTCGTAGTTTATATATATTAGCACATTACCTTCTATTTCTCAGACGTTACGGTTTGCTTGGATTAAATGGATGTGGCAAATCTACACTGTTGACTGCAATAGGGTGTCGTGAGCTCCCGATTCCAGATCACATGGATATTTATCATCTTACCAGGGAGATTGAAGCTTCTGATATGTCTTCTCTGGAGGCTGTCATAAGTTGTGATGAGGAGAGGTTGCAATTGGAGAAAGAAGCTGAAATCTTGGCAGCGCAGGTGTGTTTAAGAAACTGAAAGTAATCAGCATCAGCATCTTACCTATGCTATTTAGTTTACTAATATATTGATTTTGTTTACAAATTCTTTAGGATGATGGAGGGGGGGAACAACTTGAACGTATTTATGAGCGTTTAGAAGCCATGGATGCAGCAACTGCTGAGAAACGCGCTGCTGAAATATTATACGGTCTTGGTTTCAATAAGAAGATGCAAGCTAAGAAGACTCGTGATTTTTCTGGTGGCTGGAGAATGAGGATTGCACTAGCTCGTGCCTTGTTCATCAACCCGACCATTCTCTTACTTGACGAGCCCACCAATCACCTTGGTGAGTATATAGTTTGCTTATTTTTCTTCATCCTTAATATTATGAATTATTGCTGCAGCTGTATTTTTTCATCAAAATCTGTTTATGATCAATTAATTTTGAATTATGCAGTAGGGAAATCCAGTGACAAATAGTTGCACCAGTCGAATATATATATATATATATATATATATATATATATATATTCAGGAGCACAGTTTGAATTGATAAAAAGCATGCGGCAATTTAATTTGATGTCTTAATCACAAATTTGATTTGGTTCTAATGAGTAAATATTTTATTTTAACAGATTTGGAAGCTTGTGTCTGGCTGGAAGAGACTTTGAAGAAATTTGAACGTATTTTGGTTGTGGTGTCACACTCCCAGGATTTTCTGAATGGTGTTTGCACAAACATCATTCACATGCAAAGCAAGAAACTGAAAATTTATACTGGTAACTATGATCAGTATGTCCAGACCCGTTCTGAACTAGAAGAAAACCAGATGAAACAGTACAAGTGGGAGCAGGAGCAGATAGCTTCCATGAAGGAGTATATTGCTCGATTTGGTCATGGTTCTGCAAAGCTTGCTCGCCAGGCCCAGAGCAAGGAGAAAACACTAGCAAAGATGGAGAGAGGTGGGCTTACAGAGAAGGTGGTCAAAGATAAGGTTCTCGTCTTCCGTTTTGTTGATGTGGGAAAGCTGCCACCACCTGTGCTGCAGTTTGTGGAAGTCAGTTTTGGTTACACACCTGACAATCTCATTTACAAGAACCTAGATTTTGGGGTAGACTTGGACTCTAGGGTTGCTTTGGTTGGACCCAATGGAGCTGGGAAGAGTACTCTGCTCAAGCTTATGACAGGGGATTTGGTTCCTCTTGATGGCATGGTCCGCCGACACAATCACCTAAGAATTGCTCAATTTCATCAACACTTGGCTGAGAAACTTGATCTTGAGTTGTCTGCCCTCCAATATATGATTAAAGAATACCCTGGCAATGAGGAAGAGAAAATGAGAGGGTCGATTGGGAGATTTGGACTGACAGGTAAAGCCCAGATTATGCCAATGAAAAACTTGTCGGATGGTCAAAGGAGCCGAGTTATATTTGCTTGGTTAGCATTTAGACAGCCACACATGCTCCTTTTGGATGAGCCAACTAATCACTTGGATATTGAAACTATTGACTCCCTGGCTGAGGCATTGAATGAATGGGATGGGGGTCTGGTTCTTGTGAGCCATGATTTCAGGCTCATTAACCAGGTAGCACAAGAGATATGGGTTTGTGAAAATCAAGCTGTGACTAAATGGGGAGGTGATATTATGGACTTCAAGGCTCACCTGAAGGCCAAGGCTGGCGTCGAGGATTGAGTTGCTGTAGAAGAGCAGGTGCGCGTGGATGATTGTGCTAGGTACTATCACAATTGAAACCACCTTGGCTTAGCTCTCATGTTCCTATGAGGAATATGGCAAGCCAGGTTACAAATATATCTCATCTCCGCTGGCGGAGGATTATGATGAAATTTAAGTGGTGGAGCAGCAGGAATGAAAGGCTTTCTTTATTGTTTAAAAAGCCCTTACGTTCTGCTGAGTAGGTGTTATTATTTTCGTTCTCAATTTTACCTAAGCAGATATATGAGGATAATATATCATATGAAAAACTGAAGATTAGACATAAGAACGTTATAGTAGTAGTATTAGCGACTGTTTGTTATCCGGTTTTGACAATTTGTTGTACTCGAGAGCTTATTATTATGGTATTTGAATGTCGATTTTATTTTGTTCAGATAATTAATATCATCAGCCTATCAGCTGCACTATTTCCTGAAAAACAGGTTTTATGCTTGAAATAGCATCTTTTCATAGGATTATTGTGTCAAGGGCAAAATGGCGCAAGGATGCAATAAAAAGATGCCCTCCAGGCCCGAATTAAGCCAGGCAAAGTATCACTTAGAACGCAACTCAAAGCCAGATGGTCTTATCATCTCAGCCATTTCAATTCATGAAATGAAAGAAAAATAATAATCTAAATAGTTGCATACTGTTATTCTATGTACGACCTCATTTTGTGAGGTTTAAATTTAAGTTAGGTTAGGGTGAATCCGATTGGAAGCATGTTTCTCGTTTAAGTTAAAGAAAACAAGGGAGGGCATCAAAGAGGTGGGGTCTCATATGTTTCCATTGCCATGAAGTGAACCTATCACCTTATTAAGTGACAATTTTCATTTCTGGTTGATATTTGATTTCGAGATTGGCTTCGAGGCCCTATCTTACACCTTCATTTTCATTGCCACCAACGTTCAACCAAATAAGATCTTCATCGCTTCTAATCATATGCTTCAATTGGCATTTTTATCACATAAAATTTAATATCTCTATAGTTATTAGCAGTAACTTCAAATTTTAAACAGTAACTGCAAACACATCACAGTTTGACATCTTCTGCACTCGCATGCTGTAGGTGGTCTCTTTCCCTTTAGACAAGCAGGCAAGTGCTTCTGCAAATATGAATCATAATTACATATGCTTCTCTGTTTTCTTTGTTTCCTTTTCTTCTTTCTTCTATCATAACGATTGTATTCCGATTCGTCTAAGTTCATGGATGACAATATGGGCTTCCATCATCCATTTGAACTTGATCTACAGAGTAAAAGATGCTTTCACATTGATTAAATAACATCAACAGAGTCGAAAGAACTTGGACAGTAAAATGAAATGCTTATATAAACTAATATGAATCATGCCCATGATTGCAAAATACATAATACTAATATATAATTCAATTTAAAAATACTTCATTCGATATAGTCAAAGCTTGTTCCAGTTTATTAGTCAAAAGAACACAGAATACAATGCATGCATCTTCCACATTTACCTTACCTAGACAGCTATGTATATATATTTTCAGTGAGTGGATTTTGTGTCAGTGTTCACGTCAATTTATCATGCCTTGCATGATCTAAAAAAAAGGGATCCAAAGTTCAAGGTTTTTTAACTCCACAATTTACCATAAGAACATCAAGCCAGTTATTTCTTTGTAAATTAAATTAAAAAAAAATAAAAAATCTAGGAGTTGTAATATCAATGTGGGGTTAAGTTTGATGTGTTGAGGTTAGGTTGGGGGGCATGGACACTTTGAATGTGTGAACCATATAAAACTATAGTCCTTATGTTTACTTCATCAAACAATCTGTGCCATAGATCTCTTTATTGCTCATCATCCACTATATCTCTGGAATGTTCTAGTTGCATTGCATAACTAATTTGCTACAAAATGTTTGAATCAAAATCACGATGCATGTTGGTAATCAAATGAGCATTTTCAGATATCAATATGATGCTTTATTTGAAGTAAGAAAACATACATACCAAACAAAATGTAATGAGATATAATGACAAAAGGTGATTATTTAGAAATACTGTTCCTATTGTACTGTACCTATTTAAATTTATTTTTCTAGAAAATGTGAGAGAAGTAACAAAAGGGTCAATAATTACAAGGCAAAGACATGACATAAACTAGTGAAAAGGGACGTTTCATGGTATGTAAAATCACTGAGCCACATGGAATGGTCTCCCCTACTACACAGTCCTTTTTTTTTCTTTTAGTCAGTCAATTGTAAGTAACTAACAAATTTGTTCATGCATCTACACATATAAATATGATATACACACATACACATATATCATCAATCAATACATATACACAACATTAGATATGGGGAAGCTGATGATAATGAGAAGTGGCAAGAAGAAGAAGAAGGAGAGTAATGGGATAGTGAAGCTGAAGAGTCGATTAATGATGATGGGTAGAAAAATATTAGCAGATGTGCCTGAAGATGTAAAAGAAGGACATTTTGCAGTGATTGCTGAAGATGGTGAAGAGTTGAAGAGATTTGTGATTCCATTGAGTTATTTGAACCATCCAAGGTTCTTGGAACTGTTGGAATATGCAGCAGAAGAGTATGGATTTGATCATGAAGGTGCATTGACTATACCTTGTAGACCTTCTGAGATTGAGACCATTCTTGCTGATCAAAGATGCCCAACTATGCAACCTCCTTCTTGAATGTTTTCTCATCTTTACTACTTGAAAAATGAATCTCTCTTTTTAATTCACCTTCACTAGTTTTTCTACTAATTTACTGTTTTGGATGGGTTTGTTTTTCTACGTAAATAACAATAATTACATAACTTTGCAGGAAAAGCAAAACAAAAATCAATTAATATTTTAATTTCTTATTATTTTTTTAAATTCTTTGGGAAAAAGAATTTAAATGACTGAAAAAAATTTCAGCAGAGGAATAGCGGGTATTATCTACATTCATTTATTAATTATTAGGTTAGACGGTTCATATTGGAATTCAAAAATATTTATACCAAAATATAAAATTAATAAGTAATTAAAATATATATTATTTTATAAAATTTAAAATATAAATATTTTTATTTATATTCTTTGTGAGTATAAATAAAAATATTATGAATAATATCATGAATATTTATAATTAGAACTTTTAATATAAACGATATAATTAAAAATTGGGAAATTTACATAAAATGAATCCAAGGAAGTTAAAATTTCAAAGCTAAATCAATAAACTTTATTTCCATTTTTAAGCCATTCAAATTTTGATTTTAAAAAATAAACTATCACACCTTTACAAATCCTTTTCAGACCACCTTTACACATTTACAGATGAGTGTAAAAAGTCTTCATAGAAAGGTAACATAGAAGTTTAAAAAATTATTTTTGTAAAATTTTTATAATTGGCCTATATAATATAAATAAAAAATATAAAACAACAAAAATAAAAATAATCCTTAAAAAAATTGAAGTATAATTCAATAAAATATTTATATTTATTTAATTATAATTTTGATTAATTCCAATCAAACAAAAACATTCTTCTACTGCATGAACCATAACTTCAAATATTAATTTATTAACACCTCATTAAAAAATAATAATAATAAATTCTCCTAGAACGGTAGTTAATAGCAAGAGCAGCCTAAATAAATTATTCTCTTACTATAAATTATATAAAAATAAACATATTTCACCTTCAACGCCAATTTTATAATTGGAAATTTCCAAAAAACTCCCAAATTCTCAAACTTTTTATTCTGACCCTCCGGTTTTGCTAAGATTTACTAAACCACCACCAAACCAGAAACCAGCTCTGGTTTCTGTTAACTATGCAAGTTTTCCGTTAAATATGTTTGTTATTTTGTCAAAACCTCCCTTTGCTGCTTTTTAGTTGGTTTTGGGATGCTGCTGCTGCATGTGATTTTATAATTGTTATTATTTTATTGGTAAAAGACAAAATTTGTGAAATAACTAAAAAGCCTCTAAATTTCAAAATGGTCATATATGACCGTTGATCAACGGTCATAAATAGATCTGGTTTTTCTCAGATTACTCACCCATTTAAATATTATATAAATTGAGGCTTGCATAGTAGTTAAAAAAAAAAAAGTTTTTCTCATTGCACAATATGCACCATACTTGCTGGAGATAACCCAACTAAATGTGCAGAATGACAAAAATAAGCAACAACATTTGGTAGCGGCATCAACAAAATAAGTCAAAAAAATCTTGCACACTATTACATACACAACAGAAGCACAACAGAAACTAAAGCATTTAGTAGCAGCAACAGACAATACAACAGAAGCTTTTCCCCAGCAACAACAAATAATCTATCAAAAGTTTCATTTGACGGCCTACTGTAGTAGAAGTATACAACAGCAACATCTATTTCAGTTAAGAAATTTTGCAATATTGTACCTACCTAAATAGCAGTATTCGATAGCAGGTATGTTTAGAAATAACTTAAACGGCGGTATAGTCAAGTATAGGAATAGAAGATGCTACTGTGGAAAACAAGCTCTTATTAGAATTTCCGAATCAAACGAGAATCCAAACAAACTATATTTTCACTATTTCGATTGTCGTTATTTCAGATGGTGGATGCCTTATGAGAATGAGATTGATATGGAAATATTACAACAATGCATGATGTCTTCTGTAGAATATGAAGCAGTACATGCTCAGAAAAGAGAAAGATCTAACTGCTGTGCAAAGTATGATTTTGGTGCAATTGCTGTTCTAATATTAATCTTACAACTGTTGTCCTATCTAATTCTGCAGTTCTAAACTTGTAGTAATGGGGGAATGTAGTCAGATTATTTTCTATCATCTCTATCTAAATATGCAGCATTAAACTTGTAATGATGGATGCATGTCCTATCTAATTCAGGCTATTTTTTATGAATGTCAGTTTCCATATGTCCTAATTTGTTTGATTTAGTATGATAATGCTACATATACATATAGATGTCCTATAATGTAAATGTAATTTGTGAGCAAGACATAATAAACCATCAGTAGCATGTATATATATAGATTGAAGTTATGTTCATTTGTGAATTAACTAAAATTTTAAGATGAGTGTTTAAGTGAGTAATTAAATATGCATATAGACATACTAGAATATATCCGAAGACCCCAACAGCACCAAAAAAAAAAAGAAGAAAATTGTTTTAAGATATATAATAAAACAACACAGTTGCAGCAAAAAAATATATATAGATTGAAAAAATGATATAAAACACCACATTAGCAACAATTAGTAATAATCATAAGTTAAGAAATGTAGGTATGCCACAAATAGTATATCCATCTTAATATAGTACTTAATAGCCTTAAGCTATATGATATCATCCAATAAAAATAACCACAGGGTATGTAAACCAAAAGGTTGCATCCCAATATAGTCTTTTGTGAAGGCTAAATTGAGTTGCAACCAAATACAAAATTTAATCCAAAAGGCAAGTTTAACTAAAACTTGTGATCTTCCTCATTCTGTAGCAAAAAATATAAGGTAATTAGGTTCGATTCTATTAAACTGCATATCCTTCGTTTATAAGCTACTCACAGCTATACTGTGATTTGTGATCCCCTGTCTGAGAGCACCCGAACTGGTAGATTCGGTTCTGTGGACATAAAAAAATCACACACTGTCAATTGTCATCTATAGATCAAATCAAATTAAGTTTATATCTTGAGATGCTACCTACAAGTCTGATGCCTCCACCTCCTTTTTCATTGTCATCTGTGTTAGTTTTAATATGATTTGATGTTGAGCAACCTCCATTATTTGTTGACTTTTTGTTACCCTGCGTCATGAAAGATATAGTGAGCTAATCTCTTTCGAATTACAAAATGTCAGGATTTTCTAATACACGAATCTTGCACAAGCAATAACTTCAAGAATATATATATATATATGTGTGTGTGTGCACTTGTCATACTGGACCTTAAACAACAAAAATGGCTCGATGAAAATCCAATGAAGGCAACCAAAGTCGACACAATTCGAAGAACAACCAAAACTAACTAACCTAGAAATAATACACACAAAGAATGCAAAACAATAGACAAAAATGGTCGAAGACACCATCACAAGCAAGCACGAGTCAAACCCTAGAAACAACCACACATTAGAGAATATAACAAGAGAAACATACAACAAGTCGTGTAGATAGAAAAAAATTGTCAATAGTTGACGTATCACCGCTGTTGACCAGAAAAAGGCACACAACCAGCAGCAATCATAGACAAGTATCACCGAGAAAGAAGAAGAATAGAGACCAAACTCAGTCAAACAACGATACTTGGGTAATTCATCGTCGAGGATGACCATCGAGGAAAAAAGGCAGTCAGAATTAAAGGGAAACAGAACACAACTTATCAGAATCCTACTTTCTCTCAAACTAAACTGTTGGCGGGAGACAATCTCGCGATTCGGTTGACAGAGCTCCGACGACACTGTAGCAGCGGCGAAAATGTACGGTACTTCAACGTCGATGGGTTAAATAACTAGAGGTTCTCTCTCTCACACTTAAAATTGCATGTGGCGAGAAATGAGATATGAAGACGATAGTGTGTCAGGAAAGGAAAAGTATTGTCACGTTAACTCACTTGTCAAGTACATGTGTCGACAGATGAAGTAAACAGATATTTAAAATTCAAAAGTAATCTGATATACTAAAAATTAATCAGACACATTGTTTGCTTTTTACTTTCCCGCTCTCTCAATTTTTAATTTATATTAAATTTACCATCCGTACAATTACATAAATATCCTCTGACATCAGCACTAAATCGTCTGATAAAAAAAATTGTTTTTTTTATTTATAAATTTAGTCCCTCAATTTTTTAAAAATATAATTTCCACCATCTGTATAATTACAAAAATAACCCTTCCACGTTCACGTATAATTAACATTTACTGTTCATTCACAGCTGGTTTCTGATTTGGTGGTGGTTTAACAAATCTTAGCAAAACCGGAATGTTAGAGTAAAAAGTTTGAAAATTTAGGGATTTTTTGAAAAATTCTCATTTTACAATACCACCAACTTAATTTGACTGGCACTTATTTTATTAGATAAATAATTTTTTATTAATATATTCAAATGGCTAGAACTATTTTTCTATTCGGACATCCATAATCTCGCACTCCACCTTTTAACTAACTATCCACTCGATTATGTAAATTTAATAATAATAATAATAATAATAATAATAATAATATATTTATTTATTTATTGTGGATCACCTCCAAATTTGTCTTCTCCACCACAATTTCTTTCTTTATACATCCTCTTATGGAATGCCCTCTATTCTTTCACTATGCGCATCAAGGGATAAGGAAATATCCCCTCAAAGATTTTATCTGTCCTCCAATTTTCTCTCGGAGTCTTTTTCATCATGGAATACTTCTGTCCTTAACATGTTACTAAGAAATCTCAATTCTCAGTAAACACATGTCTTTTGAAATGATTGATCTGAGTAGAGAAGTAAAAATTCAAATATTAAGAAAGAAAAATGTATAGAATGGGTGATCCAGAACTACTATTTTAGACATCATTGGATAACAAGTGAAACATATTTCTTCAATTGGAATTTTGAATTAACATCCAAGTGACATGATTTTACATGTTATGACTAATCATTTCAAACATGTGAAAGTTAGATGCTACTGCAAAAGAGAATTCTAAATGAAGATTCCGGAATTAGCATGACTAATAAAGAAGATGAGACCTTACATTGCATTGCATTGCAGAGACGGACCTCCACGTCCTCAACACTATTCCTTCCTTATCCTCAATGTCCAGGACAGGGCATCATCAAATATCAAATCAGTGCCAGAACTTAATTGAACGCCAGAATATTCTATAAAGTGGTATTGTTTGACCAACTGCTATGCTATGCTATGCTAACGTGCGACTCATTGCTGTGTTGTGTAATGGAAATGCGTCCAGTTGTGGCAAACAAACCTGGCCCAAATAGACAACGAAGCCTGGCGTCACTGTGCTCTTTGTGATGTCAAGTCAACTCAGACCTTTTAGCTGGACCATGCTCTTCTCTTCACTTCAGAATTCGATTTGCACCAGTTTCATACTCCCATTTATGTGTATTTTTCAATATAAATAATTTCCCTTGCATATCCAAAACAAGTAGTATAACTGTATAAGATGTTTCTCAAAACAACTGTTTAAACCATTAGCTATGAGTTTAAGTAGGTAATATCAGTACACTATAATTATAATAATAATAATAATAATAATAATAATAATAATAATAATAATAATAATAATAGAATTAGACGGAAGTTTTTATTTTGTTGAGAATTTTTAATTTTGTCAATTTATTTAATTTTTAAAATTAAATTTTATTCATAATTCTTAAAATTACTAATTACTATTCTAAATTATTTACAAATGGATTGGAAAATATTTTTTTAAAATAATAAATTAAAATTAATTGTAAGAAATTAAATTGATATTATTTTTAAAATAAATAAAAATAATATTTTAGTGAATTTATTTATATTGATTACTGTAATATCTCAATAGTTTCAGTAAATAATTTTAATAAAATTATTTTTCTATTTATTTATTTATAATTCTTATCCAATTTTCATTCTGAAAATTTTAAATTATGTTAAATATTTAAAAAGCAACTTAATTAATATTTATTTTTTTAAAAAAATAATGAATAACTATTTTAATTTTTTTTTTCCACATGATTTCTTTTTAATCACATAGCCAAACATGCCATCACATCAATCTTATATATCTTGTAGCTCCATTTTTCTGAACAGCAGACGTAAACACCAAAAACACTTACTACTAGATAGCGCAACTAGTACGCTTATGTTAAAAAATCATACACTTCTTAGTGTATTATACAAAATACACTTACTTACATTGCATATCAACACAAATATACATAGATTAAATTGAGTAACACGTACATTTAATGATTTTGGAAACGCTGAAGTGGACCGACCCCCAAACAAAAATTCACAGAACGAATTGCAACCATATGTACTGTTCTCGTCCACGCCACTGAACATGCAACTCTATGCATCTCCTCATTCTTACCAGTAACCAACAAAAATGATATGGTACAGAAACATAATTAACGAATTCAAAAGCTTTGAATGATGGAACAAGAGCCTTGAGACTGAGACTGAGACAATATAGTCTCGAGCTCAGATGGTCTACAGGGAACAGCAAGAGCACCTTCACGATCGAAGCCATACTCTTCTGCTGCTTCTTCCAATAGTTTCAACAAACTTGGGTGGGTCAAATAAGTCAACGGAATTATGAACCTTTTCGGTTGATCATGACCGTCCATGGCAACCACCGCCACGTGTCCCTCCTTCACATCTTCTGGTACGTTTCTGTTCTTCTTCAACTGAAGACTCTTTTGTAGCATTTTAACTACTACTTTCAGCTTTACTACGCCATTGATTTTCTTGCTGCTTCTCTGCTTCGCCATTATGATTTTGATTTCTAGGGTTTTCTTGTGATCTTTAGAGCATGTTAACATGCACATATATATGCCTTGAATTCATGATGCAATTATCTGTAGGTGGGTCCAATGTAGATGCTCCAAATGATAATAAAGGTTAGAATGATAGGGAAATACAAAGGCTTCCTGAATAGAGTAGCGCATCAAGTTATAAAGGGTCTGTTTTTTTACTTAGAGGACGAAGAAAGATAAGATTTGGACGGTGATATATTTGAAGTGGAGAGTAAATGAGAGCAGAGAAGAGAGACCGGAGCATGTGAGTACTGTGCAGTGGAATATGAAACGTCGCTTTATGAGGATAGTCAAATCGTTTTAGCCTTCCTTCCCAATTACTAGTATATCCATCGCCGCCTGCACTACTTAATCTTCTCGTCTTATTATCCATATTTAAATAAAACAGAGAGTATAACAACTCCTGATAAATCTGATGAATTATGGACCTGCAATTTTGATAACTGGATCATCTACCACTCTGTCCATGACATTGCCAATGATCAGCACCCCTGCATTTTCTTATTAGTTAATAGAATCTTAAAAGCCTAACCTAATTAATCAAACTCAAAATATCTTATGTCAACTCAGATATGAAAGCAATACAGGAAAAAGCTGGGCTCCTCCATGTGTCAAAATATTGACAAAATCATGAATTTCCTCACGTGAAATTCGGATGCCCAGTTTTTTTGTTATATGGAAAGGACATACATATATATCGACTGCCACATACTCAACTACAGCCAAACGATAAGAAGAGTGTTCATAACTTCAAACAAAACCAGATGAGATGACTAGTCATTTCAAATTATGATTTTCATGTCGTTTTACAAACATTTCAATAGGCATGGCGTGTCATTGAATTATTCATGGCCAAGACACAAACCCAAACAAATTGAATCTTCTTCATCATCATCTGAAGGTAGAGCACGAAGTTGATGATCTGGAATTGAAAAAGCGCAAAAGAGTTGATGTTACTGTACAGAACAATATCTAGCTGTCGTCACACACAGCTGGGGACTTCATTGCTTCAAAAACTATTGCAATCGACAACAACAGCACTTGATTCTTCAAATTGGACCTAACCGGCCTCTACTTGCTGGTTTCTTTAGTTCTAATGTTACATATACACATTAGTTATCTTCATTTGTTGCTTTCAGTTTTAAGCTCTAAATAGAAACCTCCACCAATTGAATGATAACGTTGGAAATATCTAATGATAGATAGATACATGCTTAAATAATGTTGCAGAATAATCGGGTCGGGTCTGGTATTATTGTTGAATTAAGCAGTACCGTATGAATTTGGAACAAGGGATGGTGACAAATGGGCGGAGAAGGACGCGGAGAGTACAGCAGCGGTATTGAAGATAAAAGGCTTACACATGTTGGGTGGTGGGTGGGTGTGCCTTAAATGGAAAAGTTATCAAGTCAGGATGTTAAGTCATTTTTGTGTGGCCACTTCACCCATATATAGCATATTAAAATAAAAATTTATCTCAGGTAGCTTGTAAAGATTGATAGGGAGCATGCAAAGACAGATTGAGAAATAAATAAAAAGTGCTACACTAGATGCACTACAGTAACCTTTTATGAGAATCAAGTAAAAATGAGTAACACAGAATTCTTTAGTCTCTTCCACTAATAAGATATGTTTTGTAACCTCCCATCAGAATCCAAGCAAAGCGGATGACAACGGAAGCAACAGCACCAAAACTGAATTGCCAAAATAATAAACTGCTCCAGACAACTTTTTTCTATGTAACGTATACAATAGGGTCTATAAAAAATTTTCAGTATTATACGATCTTGAATTGTTGTCTTGTCTTGCCTTCAGTTTGCTGGCTCTTCGTATGACCTTTCAAAGGTTAATACCATAATATAATGGAGTTAATCCTACAGCCAGAACTAATACAATCTCAACCTATATAAGATATATATACATTGTGGGAGAGCAAAATGTTGCATGCTCTACTTGAACATTGGTTATAACTTATACCTGAGGAAAAAACAAAGAAAAGTAATAAAATTGTTCTCTTCTGAGTAATGGTTGGCCAAAATCCCCTCAGAGGAATTTCATTATTCCCTGTGTAAATGTATCTGGACTTTTGAGAGGTCAGAGTAGTATTTACAAACAGAGAAGGCTGTAGAAGATGAGTGGTATAAAAGCATTATCAAGTTGTGTTGTGTAGGCCTCCAATAAACCACTCACAGTCACAGCTAGAATTAGTGAGAACCAGTGCTGCAGAAGTTAAATAGAAAGAGTGAGAATTCGCAACTAAGAACCGAGAACGGAAAATCGAAAGCTGAAGAACCATTTTATAGGGAAAGAGATTTCTCAAGCTACTCCATAAAAAACAAACACTTCTTAAAAAATCTGAGCATCTAATTCAACCACTACTCACCACTACGGTTGCAAGGCCTAAACCCTTTTGATAAACATAAGCAACAAATGTTTATAAAGATGAAAACATGATTCTACACCACTCTCATGTGGCTTGACTGCTAAAAATATGGTCACTATAAACTTCAACAATTATTTCAAATTTTAGTTGATTAGCAAGTCTCTTAGAGCCAGAATTCATGCAAAGCAATAATACTCGCAAGCATGCTCATGCACAAGTGGGGAACCATCCTTATTATTAGCACACAGAAAGAGTAAACAGAAAAGGAGATAGAGACCTCTGTGAAAATATATCCAGTAGATGCCAGAAGTGGAAGCAAAACTGAGCAAGCAGCTAGTACAGATGTTATCCCAGCAGCAGTACCTTCAACAGTTTTCTCTACCAAGAAGAAAGAGTTACAGACTTTAGATCCCCACAAGTGGCAATTGCACAAGATGAAAAAAGAATACTTACTACCAGTTTTGCTCCACCTGAGAACTCCATACTTGTAGCCAACCATGGATGCCTGAATGTAAACTGTTCTAGTCAATAACAATATATACCAACAAATATGCATCTGAAGGGAATAAAATGTTGGCGTCTCATGGATTTAACACAAGTAAACTTCATAAAATAGTAATTAATTACAACCCTATACCCAGCCACAAGAAGTTACATCTCAACAGATTTTTTTATCTATTAATACACCAAAACTGAGTACATTGATCTCACATGGGACACATCAACAACATATTCATCTTCTTAAAACACAAATACACTCTCCCTATTTAAGTTTGAGGGAAGTTTCCACTAAAAGTTATAGGTAATAGGTTTGAGTAAAAGCAAGTAGATGCAATTCCAAAACTACATAGAAAATCTCTAAAACACTCCCTAACTATATTTAACCACAAGAATAACATCACAATTTCGGTTTTGGAAATTATTTAAAGAAAACAAATACAGATGGCTGAAAAGTTATCCAATTCTAGGTATAGTTTAGGAAATAGGTTCATATTAAAAAAAAAAAAGAAAAAAAAATGCTCCATGTTACTTTACCTTGAATACCCATATTAATTTACATCTCACTCAAGGTGTCTATGTCCTACACATCTATTACTATTCTTCCCAAAGAAAAGAAAAAAAAAAAGAAAAGCATATTGCAGATAAACTAAAAGGAAAATGGAGCTGACAAGAAAACAATAGTTGTTGATATCTTCTGCAATTCCATTATTTCACAAATAAATTTTATCAACAAATTATAATAAACTGCTTCTACAGATGTATGCATGAATGAAACTTGCACAAACGCACAAGGTTTGGTATAAGAGATTCTTGAATGAGAATACTCACCATTGTGTCCCCAATTCCAAGGCTCAAAATTCCAGCAAAAGGAGAAAGTGGTCGATCATTGAACCCAGAGGACATCCAAATTGGTAATGCACATCCCAATAACAGTGAAAAGTGGCTGAAAAAGGCAATAAGATCAGGAATTAGAATCCATTAGAATGTGTTAGTGCCAGAGTTATGACTCTCAGTCAACAGCAACAATCCGGACCTAACAATCAGAAGATCAGAGTCACGATGGTCGGTGAAAGCATTCATAAACTGGTGTATGAGTCGTCCCAATGGCCAAATTTTCCAAACCTAGCCACAAAGGAAGATAATTAAAAAGTAAGTGCGTGTATATATGTATCCTATAACATGAAATAGTTCAAATTTTAAATGAATAGATTTGTAATATTTGAAATAAAGGAAGTACAATCCGTTGTGTAATGTGTTACTAGAAATACTAAAACTTTCCCACTAACTTTTTAACTAGTCTAGTTATCAAAGATTTTCCACTTCCTTACTTCAATAGGGCACAAACACTGAAATTTGATAGTTTTAGGACATAATTTCAGACCTCTAGCTGGTATCAAGGAAATTTAAACCAACTTTCATGACATATTCCATCTGCAATAAGTCAATTCATCATGAAATATCAGGTTATAGTCCACTAAATTTACATTTTGTGCCAACATTAGGAACCTTAAGTGCTTTAACAGTGATAATGATGTCATTTAAACATTAAACTATGAATTCTTTAGTCATAAACCGAAATTGCAGGTTGTTGCCTGACTTACTCGAATAATTTCTAGAGCCAAGAAGACAGCAAGAGCTGCACCAAATGCTAGATCAAGAAATTTTGGCTGAAACAGAAAAAAAAAAAAATTAATAAAACACTAAAGGGTGCTCCAGGATATATCAGCATAAACTCCTACCAAAGGACAGACGGCTCATTCTAAAGTCACCTGGAATATGAGAGCAGGTACAAACATTAAAACAGCCAACAGGTGGTAGTACTTTCGAAGAAGAATCCTCTCAATCTTACTATTCTTTGAGATGTTGTAGAAACGCGTAACAGATGCAAATATCAGGGCCGACCAGTAAGCACATAAAGAGAGTCTTTTTACTGGTTCTGAGAATACAAATTTAAGTACCCTGAACATACAAACATGAATGACAATGCAGTTAAGAGGGTTCCATGAAAAAAAAAAAAAACAGTTAAGTGACTCACATTTAAAGGAGAGACAACTGATTTTCACAGTACGACTCATAATCTATATTAATTGAAAAAGAGATATCTTAAAGTTTAGAGTTTAATAGAGCACAATCATTCTAAGAACAAGTCCATGCAGCAGTGTTAATGCTGATACGGCACACAGTCAAGAGGTTATGCTCAACCTCCCACCTTCTTTGCTTCACTATATAAAGTGGGCACCCACAGAGGTAATGAATTCATCAAGTTTGCTTATACTATTCCTGCTAAGTTTACAAATATTGCATCACAGAGAGGAGAACTATAACTTTATCAGAGTTCCAGAATAGAAACCAAATGCTATATCCTAACAGGAACCATAGGACTCTCTTCTAAGACCATCTGATGCCATGAAATGCTTCTTACAGTCTCTCCCTTCACAAAACTGTAGAGTAGCTGTATCAAGTAGTTTTATTTTGCTTCTTTCTAAGGATATTAAAGGCAACTATTATGGAATTTATTTGCATAATAATTGGAAAACGTATCCTTCAGGTTTCCCTTTCCTTCATCTATTGGGTCCTCTAATGATATGGTGTATGGAGGCTAGGCTAACAATGACTCAGACAAACTATTTTGATAGAAACAATGAGGCTAGAACATTATACAAGAGCTTGTTCACATTGAATCAAATTACTCCATTCCAACAGTCAGCATATCTTGCCTATTATAAGCTAGGATAAATAATGCATAAAAAGGTAACCTCTTTAGTTCTAAACTAAGAATAGAACAAATGAACTTCATTCTCATAAACTACTAACAAATGATTCTCATCTAATTTTTCGCAAATTAGAAAAATACTTAAACTTAATCATTTCATAAATAATTGAATTCAGCAAACATATAGCCCCTAGACCATACTGATGTATCATAAATGCTTGCATACTATGATAGATACAAATCTTAGTCCCAAATTCAATTCAGTTCTTAAATATATTTGTTCAATTCCTAAATCCTAACAATCATGTCTCACTACCTGTACCTAAATCAATCACGGTCACCTCTCCCTCTACTAGTATTTGGTATCTAAATATCCTCCTAAGAACGAACTAAAACCTCTAAAGATCTACATTGAATGTGACCTTATCACCGCTACCGCCTTAATGCACCTTCTTCTCAAAATGGTGCTATACCTACCTTCTTAGGAATAGTTTCGTATAACACAACATCTAATCTTGCATGACCATTCATCCACCCTAATAAACAAAACTCTACCGCA
This sequence comes from Cardiospermum halicacabum, assembly GCA_031304145.1. Classification (NCBI taxonomy): domain Eukaryota; kingdom Viridiplantae; phylum Streptophyta; class Magnoliopsida; order Sapindales; family Sapindaceae; genus Cardiospermum; species Cardiospermum halicacabum. The sequence continues at coordinate 6,828,992 of CM062390.1, read as the reverse complement.
CTTAACTTGCATAAGTTTTTCCTTTTAACGATCCAACATTCACTACCCTACAATCCTATAACATAGAGGGGTGGATTGTACTCCTATAGCATTACCTCTAATAGGCATTTTTGTGCTACATGGTACTTTTCCACTTTAGTCACCTTGTTTTGATCCTATGATCAATATCCTCATCTACTTCCCCCCTTTACATGCAATACTAACAAAGGTATCTAATTTCCTAAAAGCTCCCATAGTTAAACCATACAAGGAAACCTTATCACTTTGATTTCTAGCCTAAAATGCATATACTCAAGCATCAATAACCTACTAAATTTATGGATATGATGCCTAATGATACATATTAAATCTACTTAGAATTAGTTGTTAAACTTCTTTCATGCATATGGAACTAATCTGGTAGGAATAAAATACAATACAATACAAGAAACAATTATAGCAAATCTTATAATAGCAATACCATAACAGTGGATGCATATGAAAATCCTGAACCAACTGCATCCAAGATGGGGCAACCAGTGTAAATACAAATCCAAATGAAATAAAGAATAATAGAGATCGTCTCATCTCAATGGATTTTCCTGCTTCAGAATGACCTCTCCGTGAAGACCAGCCCCACAAGCGAAGAGCAGTTTTATAAAAAATTGGAAAAAGAAGTAGGCTAATCAACAATCCCTGTACAAGAAATAGACAATTGTCAAAACAACAATAGCATTATGAGCCAATCTCATCACCTCAGGATTTAAAAATCAGCTTCACCAGTTGAAGGACCTTACCTGTATAATGATACTAATCTCACTTCTTCTAATCCCATACTGTACATAAATGATGTCTGTTGAAATGTAAAGCCTAGAAACCTGTGCAACAAGCACTGATCACAAATAAAATCTTATGCATATAAATTATACTGCCATCAGCTAGCTCGTGGAGAATATAATCAAAATACAGCAGAAACCAACCTTAGCTATTGTTAAAGCCAACATGTCACCAAAGTAGAGAACAAGGCCCCCGGTCACCAAAAGCAGTTCACCTGAAACAGTTACAAAAGCATCATGGGGGACTGAAAAGACACAAATAAATTCATTGAAAGCAAATAACAGAAGGATACCCTCCATTAAATAAATAAATTTATTTATTTAAAAAAATAGTCAAATGAAACCAAATCTAATTTAACAGGCTATAACAGCTGAACTAGGAACTTATTAGAAGGTTCCAGAGAAAAGTTTCTTATCTTAAAAGTAATATCACTGATATAAGAATCTATAATGTTAAAGAAGTATTCTCCCGACTATGACAGAAGAAGCCAATGCGGATCTGAGAATGAAGTGCTAAAAAGGTGTAGCATGACATACCAATTGAAGCGCATGATGGAAATGTAATAATGAGCTGCTGAAGTAATTTAACAGCTACGAAACCATGACATAGCACCCATATTAATTTAAGAACAGTGTTGTACCCTGTAAGAAACACAGCCAGCAAGCATGTGAAAACCATTTGCGGGAACAAAAACTTCAAAACTCAAGAAGAAAAAGATATATACTTTGTCGGAACTACCTGTTAGAGATATAGAAGCAAGAGAAACAAAGCAAGTAGCTGCAACTGAAATCATGCAAAACAGGCAGATTGCATCAAAAACAGTGAATTCTCCACCCCTACGTGTAGTAGCCTTGGGCGCACACCGCATAACAATGTAGATAAACAAAAGCACACCAAAACAGCTAGCTGATGTAGCCCAATATTGCATTGTCATATGTTCAAGCTCTATGAAGCAAAAACCAAGCACGTCAATTAGATCAACTAATTTAAACATAACAAGCTAGAAACACATGTAAAGTGGGAATAAAAATAAAGAAGGAAAGCAAGAAAGAAGGTTCAAAGCCAACAACGATGGAAAAACCTTGAAGTTGAATTTGATCAAGAGAGTAGGCGCGCGTGAGCTGAACTAGCTTGGATAACATAACAGCTGGCAAAGTAACCGCGCCGAGTAGTATACCTGAAGAAACGCCAGGCCTGGAATTTGAAATTTTTATTGAATTGAGATTGAACCATAACCCTAAATTAACAATGCGATTAAGAAAAGGATCAAGAGTGGGTACCTGGTTGTGAATCGTGTTAGAAATGAAGAGGATGAGTCGGCATGGATGTCGAGGAGGAGAGCGAGGGAGGAGAGGAAGACGAGATTGAGACCTTGAGAGAGGAGAGAGAGAGGAATAGAGAAGAGGATTCGACATACCAATAAAATCACGACTCCCCCCTCGCCATTAATCATTGACGACGATAATCTAAGCATCGAGTCTCCCTGTGTTGTATCTCCTCCCCGTTTGATTCAGATATGAGAGGGGAGAAAGACAGGAGGTTCGAGGAGGAAGACGGTGGGCGAGTTAGTTGGATTCTGTTTGTTGAATAGTAGTAATTGTTTAATTTCCGCGGGAAGTATTAGATTTTGGGGATTGCTGTTGGTTACGCAATCAAAAAAGTAGATGAAATTGACGAAACGAAACACGGAATGCTCGCGGATATTTTTCTGGACCGGGTCAATTATGTAATCCTCTTACTTCCGCGTCAACTTGGGTACAATCTAATACTTTAGCCCAAATTATTTTATTTAATAAAGTTTACAGACTCGATATTTTTAACCATAAATTTTCTTGAAAGATGGGTAATTAGTGACTGCCACGTGCTGTATCACTGCCGCGCAATGTGCCTACAAATTATAACTCCTTTATATTAAAAAAAATAAAATGATTAATAGACACTCTTGATTTGGTTATCCCATCTAACAAACACAAGCAATGCATTTAGTTGTAGGTTGTTGAAACCCAGAAGGTTTTTCATGTTAGTTGGAGAGAACAATTTGCATGATCCTCCTTTTTCTTCTGTTTCCACAGCTGATAAATTCTTCTTATTCCACAATCTGGATTATCTACTGTAAAAATGTACGAGGAGGAGACAGGTTGCTTTGATCCCAACTCCATAGCAGAGACCGCAATTGATGGGTTTGAAGAGAGCATGAAGCTCCCAACAGAGCAAGTCTCTTATAATCAAAACCCAGATGTTGCTGTTGCAGCTATGGAACTCGAACTTCAAAACCAATTGTCCTTCAATGTGGACAACACTCATCTGATTCACGACCCAACTTATGATCACTCCAATTGGGAGACCAACACAGGAGATTTCGGAGGTGAACAACAAAGCAGTATCAACATGAATTCGCAAAACACACCGGATCTTCTCAATCTCCTGCATTTTCCGAATTCGTCAATCTCTTTCTCCACAGACTCTGTTCTGTATGACCCACTATTCCATTTGAATCTTCCTCCACAACCTCCATTGTTCAAAGAGTTGTTCCAGTCTATACCCCAAGGTTACAGCTTGCCAACACCTAGAGTTTTGTTTGGAGATGAGAGAGACTTGAATGGCATTGCAGACCCAGATGGAGATGGAGGTCAGTACGAGAACAGAGTCCTTGAGTTCACTAGAGAGGTAGCTTGTATCGGTAGAGGAAGAGCACCAGGAGGTGGAGGCAAAATCAAGAAACACTTTGCTACAGAGAGGCAAAGGAGAGAACAGCTGAATGACAAGTACAAGGCTTTGAGAAGTCTGGTTCCTACTCCAAGCAAGACTGATAGAGCATCGGTTGTTGGAGATGCTATTGATTACATCAAAGAGCTTTTGAGAACTGTTAACGAGCTTAAGCTACTGGTAGAGAAGAAAAGATGTGGTAAAGAAAGGTGTAAGCGGAGAAAAACTGAAGATGACGACACTGCTGCAGGGGATGACGAGAGCTGCAACATCAAGTCTCTTGCTGACCCGGATCAATCCTACAATGGATCTCTAAGGAGCTCGTGGCTTCAGAGGAAGTCCAAAGATACTGAGGTTGATGTTCGTATTATCGACGATGAAGTTACTATCAAACTCATCCAGAGAAAGAAGATTGATTGTTTGCTGCCTGTTTCCAAGGTTCTTGATGATCTTCAGCTTGATTTACACCATGTTGCTGGTGGTCATATTGGTGACTACTACAGCTTTCTCTTCAACACCAAGATATGTGAAGGCTCTTCTGTCTATGCTGGTGCCATTGCCAATAAACTTATAGATGTTATGGACAGACAATACGCAGCCATTCCATCCAATAACAGCTATTAGGATTAGTTTAGTTTTATTTTGCTTATTAGAGCAAGTAATATTTGCTTTCTTTTCATTGTACCAGCAGTACTGTTGTCCTTTTTAAAGGTATGATATATATATATATATATTCGAAATAATTAACCAACTTGAAATTTATTTCATCGGTCCAAGCACAACAGTTATCATATAGATAAGCATGGAAACATAGATATATGAAGACGAAGAGGTCGTGGTGAAGCTTATCATGGTTGTTTGATAAACACTACGTTTTTCTTACATCTGTCAGGAAGCTCAATATAAATATAACAATCAAATGTGAAGACGAAATCCACGCATGTCCACTTAACAGGGATGTTGAAAAACTCCGATACAAAAACTCTCAAAACCACTTATCATTCAAACAAACTACAATGGCGGAGAAGAAGCCTCACGCAGTCTTCATCCCTTACCCACTTCAAGGCCACGTCATCCCCTCGGTTCATTTGGCGATCAAACTTGCATCACAAGGTTTCACAATCACATTCATCAACACCGATTCCGTCCACCACCATATATCCCAGGCATATCCAGATCTCGGACCCGATATTTTCTCCAACATACGAGAGTCTAGCCTTGACATACGTTACTTGACGATATCCGATGGTTTGCCTATCGGATTAGACCGGTCGCTTAATCATGATCAGTTTATGTCCTCTTTGTTGCATGTTTTTTCCGCGCATGTGGAGGTTGCTTTATCTGGTATCATTGCTTCTGGAGAGAAGGTTACTTGTTTGATTGCTGATACTTTCTTCGTTTGGCCTTCTAAGATTGCAAAGAGATTTGGTCTGATTTATGTCTCCTTTTGGACAGAACCGGCTTTGGTCTTTTCTCTTTATTTCCATGTTCATCTTCTCAGACAACATGGACATTTTGGATGTTTAGGTAATCTCATTTGTTCTCAGAAACCAATGATTGTATTAAATTTATGTTAGAAATGTGACAGGTGGTGTTTCTTCTCTCAGATTGCAAAGAGGATACTATAGATTACATACCAGGGGTACGAGGAATCGAGGTCAAGGACACAATGTCATATCTTCAAACAACAAACACAACAACAGTTTGTCATCAGATTATATTCACTGCTTTCCAAGATGTCAGAGATGCAGATTTCATTATCTGTAACTCTGTGCAAGAGCTTGAAGCAGATACCATATCAGCTTTACAAGACAAGCTACCGTTCTATGCAACTGGGCCCATTTTCCCCGCTGGGTTCACCAACAGAGTTGTGGCTACAAGCCTATGGTCTGAGTCAGATTGCAGCCAGTGGCTCAACAATAGACCACCTGGTTCCGTTTTGTATGTTTCATTTGGCAGCTATGCGCATTTAACAAAAAGGGACCTGTTAGAGATAGCTGCTGGTCTTGCTCAGAGTAATGTGAGCTTTATCTGGGTTCTAAGGTCAGATATAGTTAGCTCTAATGATACCAATCCTCTGCCTGAAGGATATGAAGAGGAGGTTAGAGACCGGGCGATGATTGTACGATGGTGTTGCCAGCCTGCGGTCTTGGCACATCCATCTATAGGAGGATTCTTGACACACTGTGGATGGAATTCGATATTGGAAAGTATATGGTGCAGCGTACCATTGTTGTGCTTTCCATTGTACACTGACCAATTCACTAATAGAAAACTTGTGGTTGATGATTGGAAAATTGGGATCAATTTGAGTAGCAGTAAGTCGGTGTGTAAAGAGGAGGTTGGGGATAATATCAAGTGTTTGATGAATGAAGATTCCGGTGAGAAATATAGGAATTCTGTTGGTGAACTGAAGAAAGTTTTGGAAAATGCATTAAGCTCCAGTGGATCTTCACAGCAGAATATGAACCAAGTAGTGGGGGATATCAAGGCACAAATACGAAAAAGGAATAATTTATCAGTCCAATAAGAAGAGTTCATAGAGACCTCTCAATTATTCTCTCTTTCCTGATAAAACTAGAGAAACACACAAACCAAGCAGCCTGTGGTTTGTTTTCAGACGGAAACTTAAGTTCCTGAACACTATTTCATATGTCAAGAAGCACGAGCGTGGTGTCAAGGCCTTAAAAGTGTATTTAGATGTTTGTACTTTTTTGTGCTTCTCCTCTTTGTTCCCAAGGCTGAAACCTGTAAATATAATTTCTTCCAGAATTTGGAGTTCTACAGGTAGGATTTCTCAGTAGAGAAAGATTATCGGTGTAAACTCGCCATTGTATCTCTAATAACTTGTTCAGTAAACTGTAAAACTTATGTATTCTCTGTGAAATTAAGGTACATCTGGTTTGTTGAATCAAAGATATAGAAAAAGAAAAAGGACAAAAATTAATGGCAATAAAGCAGGTTCTGATGGCAAACAAGTTTGAGCAAAGATGTAAACGGAGAAAAAGACACGAATAGACAGCAAATAATTTCACTAAAATCAAATGATAATGTTATGATTATGACAAGTGCAGACAAATTTCATGCAGCTATTCTCTTACAACATGACCACCAAACTTTTGAAGATAAAAATCCTAGCAAAATCTGCAGAGTGACTGCACCTAAAACAGAAACTGTCACATCAATCAACAATTTTGTATTGGCTGTAAATAAGGAAGGGAATTATACAAAATAAACAGCCAATAAAAAATTGTTGCACCACTAGCTCACTCATCTAGGATTGTTTGTATCATGATGAAACAGAAAAAGTTTGTGTAGGAATGTGTTTTTCTTTACACGAAAATACAGCAAAACAAACAAGATGACTCGATATGTGAATGCCATAAGAAACAGTACCAGTAAATTCCCCCATTTGGAATTACTTTCTTCTGAGATGTTATACTTGTCTCCAACAGCCTGAAAACCAGATATGGCCCTCATTTCCCCTACTGCGTATGAAGTCCCCAAGTACTCATTCTCCACAAGTCCCTATAAACATAGATGAGAACTTTAAAGATCTATCTACCTAAGCAAAATAGCATGGACAGCGCACATTGTTTGTCAATAGATGAAATACAAACTAGTTAGAGAACATGCCTGTATCGAGTATGTGTGGAAAGCAATGTAGGAGACTGGATAAGTCCATACTGGTCCTGGCAAATCATGCCGCTGTCGGAAATAGCCAGCAGATAGCATCATTACCACCTGAAAAGCAATGCATGTTAAGCTTCTGTGACTACACAAACCTTCAAGGGAGGTTGTAATAAGTGTAACTCACATGTGTAGAAACAAGTGTTAAGACGCTCCAGAAGACATCTTTCCAAATTGCAGCAACCACTAACATTAATCCTTCACTTACTAAGAGACACATGAAGAAATTTAGCACGAAGTACATAAGCAAGCTAAAGTCATCTCGTAATCCAACTAAGAAGTAGAAAACAAGGCTTGATGATATGGAGATCAGGAACAAGAATGGAATGCTGGAGAGTAGTTGCCCAATTAAGAAGACAAATGCTCCTGAATGCAAGTTGGACTCTTCACTAGCATAGAGCTGCAAAATGAAATAGTGATTTATAAGATCACAAGCAGTAAATATTCTAGATGTGCCAATGAAAGGCAAACAAGTCAAATTATAGATAAATATCATGGAAATTACTTTAATTTCTGTTACATGTTATTTCACAATTGAATAAAGCAATATATACAATTACACTCCAAATTCTAGCAATTTAATGCAGCATATACCAGCTGAGATGAAAAGCTTAAAGAAATACACTGAAAAACACATTCAAGATATATTCATCTTAAACTATAAATAGAACAGTTAATGAGATATTAATAATCTGATTCAATTTAGTTTGTTAAACTCTTAAGCCTGAGATCAATACCTTAATTTCTTTCATAAGTGCAGGTACACCAGCAATGCTCAAAAGTGAAGTAAATGATACAAAGACAAATATAGCTGCCAACCTCACCTACAATGCAAAAAAAAAAAAAAAAAAAAAAAATGGAAGATGGATTCAGAAACAAAACAAAAAAATTGCAGATAGCTCAAGCACATAAAACTAGCCCAGCTCATCTCTCAACAATCTACTAAACAAGAAACTCACCTGAACCGAGATTAAGGAATGCCCTAACCCAGAAAACACTGTGCCAATACATAGTGTTAGAAGCATATAAAGAATAAGACGAAGCCAGTAGTATTTCCATTCTCTGGACATAATTAATAGCGATCTCCAGGTCAATACTGCAATTCGAGTTGCACTGCTAGCTTTTCCCTTGCTTTTGAGCAGTGGACCTTCCTGTAGGACGCCACAAGAGCAAGTTAAGTAATTTGTATATGACAAAGGTAGACCATAAACATCCATAATATCAAAAGCTAGTCTAAGCAGCGCAAAAGGTTGTAAAACCATATAACCTACAACCATACCTTCTCAGTAAGCCTTAGTATCATAGTTTCAACAGCAGCAGCATCTGCTGATGTTTTATAAGTTGCTTCAAGAGTGCGTATTGCAACAGCAGTATCCATGTTCACTGATGAAAAATCCCCATGGTCATCCTGTCACAGTTGCTAAGTGAGTTCTAGAAAGGAGAGCAAAATAAAAGTACTTGCAGGCAACATTTTTCTAACCGCTATTGCATACTAATTTATTTTTCTTTCTTAATGACTACTTAAGACATCAGAAGAAGTTGTAACTGAACTTATAATTATGTACCTGCCAATTCTTGCACATTGCTATGATCCTGTCAAAATCTGTATTGATTGCACGTAGAAAGTGGTCAGAAGGACTTTGCATGATCGGACAAGGAAATCCAGCATTTGAGAAGTGCTGCATAAAAGAGATAGTTACAGTTAGAAACAACCAATGAGTAATGCTGGTGTAAGAGACAAATGAAAATTTGGATTGCTGATTAGATATTGCTATTTTTACATTCATCTTCCATCTGTTTTATGGCAACCAAATAATGTACAAGAATGAAATATATGTACATATCATATTAAAGCATACAAAGACAAGATAATTATAGAGAAATGGAGGACCATAACAAAAATGGGTAAAACAATATAAGCACAGGACAGATACCTGCAAACAGGCCAACGTTTCTCCAAAAAATAGTGTGTTTCCATTAGAAAGTAGACAAATGCGGTCAAATAGGCCAAATACTTCCGTACTACTCTGATAAATAGTAAAGAAAAGAGTGCATCCGGTGCTTGCAAGTTTCTTCAGTGTAACCATCATCAGAAGTGCTGAGACACTGGATAAAGCAAAAGGGCAAAAAATCAGTAACCAGAGAAAAGATAAACAGGATCACATCCTAAAACACAATAGAAGTTTAAAAAATAATAATAATAATAATAATAATAATAATAATAAGATTTTAAGTGAGTGAACCAAAATGAATTGAGCGCAGCTTTGCGCCAATAATGCAAGTAGTATACCTAAATCAGTTACAGCACAGTGTTTCTACAATGTGGTGTGGTGTAAACATGTAGGATATTAAGAAGAAATTAGAATAAATCCAGACAGAATAACCAGACCTGTCAAGATGATAAAGGGGCTCATCTATAAACAAAATGTGTGGTCTCATCACAAGTTCCCGAGCAATGCTTAGACGCCTTCTCTCACCATTAGGAAGACCCTTCATATAACAGTGGCCACCTATTAGCTTATTCGCATAGTCACTCAAGGACATGGCATGAATGGCATCCTCTACAACATTCTTCCTCTGACAGAAGAAACCAGGAAGTTGTAGTAGTGCTGAATAATATAGGAACTCTCGAACTGTAAGCGATCCAATTAAGGTGGTTTCCCTCTCAACATATCCCTGCATATCAAGACAAATTCAAATTGAAAACCTAACACACTGCAGTCTGAAACTGAAGGCCACCCTATGTTTCTAATAATAACTTCTGCTCTAAACTAATATAGCTCAGCTATCACAACAGCCCATACAAAAACTGAAAAAGAGAAGTCAGCCGAGTAAAAATAAAATAATAAAAATAATAAAAATAAATTCACATCAGTCGAAGTTTATGCATATTCTTATTGAAATATCCTAGGAAATTTGAATCCCTTAGACTAAGAGGAAACTCAAATACTAACGTTTTCCTTGCACAGAAACAAGAAAAAAATTATTACATTACCATACAAGGCTAGTATTAAAAGGATGTTAATGCTGGAAGAAGAATAAACAGTTCAGTGAAAAATCATAAAGAAACAGGCAGACAAATCCTCAAATGTGAACACTCAGTAGCAAATAAAGCTATAAAACTCACATATGAGCCATAGGGCATATGTGATTTTGCCCCATTGACGAACACTTCTCCATACATTTTAGCTTGGGTAGGTAATCTTCCTGCAGTCAAGAGAAAATTTCAAGGACTCCCTCGAAAATAAATTCTAATCATGATTAGCTAAAATATAAATACTAGAAATGTGATGACAATAATTGCCCCACTAGTAACCTGCAATAGCCCTAAGTAAGGTGGATTTCCCTGATTTGGCAGGACCCATGATTACTGTCATTGTCCCTGGTAATGCATATCCATTTGAACTCTTCACAACCCTGTCCGAGTACTTCCTCTTTCCCTTTATGGTAACAGTCAAATCTTTCCATGCAACCGAGGCTCCTGCAATCTTTCTAGCAACAGCTGCACCCTCTGGTAACGGAGGGGATGCTAATGATGCACTGTTGACTTTTGACAGGGATGGAGAGACGGGTGTCGTGGCAGCATTGATCGAGTCACCTCCTTCCTCTCCCCTCACTTCAATGTCTGTATCCTCCCACTCAGGTGAATCCTCAAATGAGATGGGTTGCCGGAGAGAACCCGGTTTTCGCAGGTAGAAAAAGTTGCTTGATGGAACTCTACTTGCAGGACTACTAGCTGAAGATGACGAAGACCTATAATTTTCCGATTGAGACTGTATTTCCTCCATCATGTTTATCTCAACTTTCAGAACCTCAAGCAGAAGATTAAACTCTAATTTCTCCTTGTTTCCCCCCACAATCACATCACTATTTTCTCATCACGACACTACCCAAACTTTCTCAACCACATCAATGACACCTACTGGACCTGCATACACAAGAAATCAGTATTGCATCTGAATCAAGCCATTGAAGTTAATAATAACAGGAATATTTCATCAAGAAGTAAATTCAAAGATTTAGCTCCATTCTAATTAACAGCATCCACCAATCCAAAAAATCTCAATGTGACAGTCGAATTTTCCATCAACTACCAGAAAATGCACCATATATGATCTAAAAATCACCATAACTAATTAGTTATTTCACAAATTAAGAAGCATAAATAGTGAAGCCCATCTCCCCTTTCAAACAACAGCACACAACCAAAACATCAAACCATTCAAAAATCAATCTCCAGTCACCTTTGCTCGAACAAAAACACACATCTAATCATTAAGCTTCCAAAAGCAGATAAAAGAATCCAAATATTGAAACTATCAGCACAATAAAAACCAAAAACAAGAAACAGACAAACCTTCTAACATAAAATGTAGAGATTTTAGACAAAACAATAACATAGAACTTCACATTAGAAACCTATTTTCAATCCGGCAACTAAAGAAGCCATCTACTTCACCAAAACTGGAAAACAGAATAAACAAATAAGAAATTGAAGAAGAGACAAAGACATACCTGGATCTAGTTTGGGTTATGTTGTTTGTTCCAAACAAAGATACGGACAGAGCTTTATGTGTGAAATGTGAAAGGAGTGCGGAAGTAGTGAAACCTCCTGAGTGAAGTGTTCAGAGAAGCGTTAATAATAAATTATTTGAGGACATTCCAGGGAACTCCCTACTTTTTAAGCTAATATCATTTATTTTTTGTTATTTATGAACTGATCGAAATGGTCCCGGCGTTATTCCTGATCGTCCGTCAGACCGTGTCACAAAGGCTGAGGGTATTTATTGTAATTGTCCAAACAGTGGTGATGGAAGTGGACTATTTGACCCGCTTTTTCCGGGTTTTGCTTTTTTGTTTTTTTCTCTTTATTTTGTCTTCTGTTGCTTTGATATGTTTTTAATAAGATTATTCCAATCATGTTTCTGCCAGCTCAGCACATAGGAGACACATCAAATAAAAGCTATAGATATATGCTCTTCTCCATGCCTCTTTTGGCTATAAATCTATGTGGCTAAGTTATTAGATTTTTTTTCCTAATAAAAATTATTCGTAATCTTAAAAACTGCAACTAAACAACTATAATAAATAAACAAATAAAAAATGTTTTTTTTTTATTAAATGCTGTCCTTTAGAATAATTTATAATATGTCGTCATGTCATTATTGTTGTAATTATTACGCAATGCTTGAACTTTATGTTATACAGGCTTCTCTAGTCATTGTATTATTAAAATTCTTCAATATTACCAATTAAAAAAACAAAACAATATATATATTATATATTAAATTAAAAAAAAAACATAGGGAAGAACGAACGTCGGTAATGGTTGGAATATGTGACTTAAAAGTAACTCATAAATGAAATTGAAATTGTACTCATAAATATACACATAGGCAGTTTTTCCTTTTGCTTCTTTCCAACAACAGCTTCATTTTGGAATTTTAATCAACTTTTTTGGATAATTGGACATTACATTATTGACTGATGAGAGAATAGTAAGTAAATAAATAAATAACGTGTGGGTCATATTACACACATTGCAATTTGTGATAATGTCTTCAACTTTAGACTTTAGTAGAGTACATCACAGAGAGATTCCCAGCCAAATTATATGGAAGAAAAAAAGAAATCAGAAAATTGTTGAAGTGTCAGTGAGCTGTCCTCTATTCATTAGTTCAATATTTACTTAAAACTAATTGACATTTTTCTTCACAAACTAATAAATATTTTTCTTTAATTTTTGAACTTCTTTTAAATTTAAAATTGCAATTGTTCTATGATACAATACATACGGTGGAAGAAGGATGATGATGGCGAGAATGATGAGTTAGGCATGTTTAACACTATAATTTTGCAGTTCATGATGATTGAATAAAACTTGAACGTTACTTCATTTGTCATTCAAGTCATATTGTAGTGTGGTTTTAATTATAGTGGAGAGGGGACACATACGCGTAGGTTTTTGTTTTTCGTTTTTGGTTTTTGTTTTTTGTTTTTTGTTTTTTTAATTTTTTTATTGATGTGTTTGTGATGTTTGAATAGTCGTTGTTGGTTTAATTGGATCGAAGAAAAGAGAGCCCAATATGATTGGGCCTCCATACAAGTTGGCGAGCCCGTATACAAGTGGACCATTTGAGCTTATTTCTGATGAGCGACGTCAGTTCTGGTAGCATCCCATCAATCAGGAGGGTAATAATTTTGCCACCCCGATTTTTTTTCACATCCCATTTAATCTTCTCTCTTCAACAATTCAATTAAATATTAATAGATGTAAGATGAAAGACTAGCAAGAAACGAGCGTTACTCTTCATCTATTCATCTTATTTGGTATATTGTTATTTATGTTTTAAAAAAAATATAATTAAGTGAGATTTTATTATGTATAATTAAAAATATTTACAGTTAAAGTTAAACGTCAAATAACGTACAAATAGAAATAGAAAGTGTATGAAGTAAAAAAATAAAACAAATAAATAAATAAATTGCACTACAATCCATAAAATAAAGGTGGGCATTTCAACCTAGTTTGGTTGGATTGGGTTAAAAATCTTATTCAACCCAACATGGGTGAAAAAATATCGATATCATTTTGATTTTTTTTCGTGAATTGCGTTGGTTTGAAAATCTGTAACCCAACCTAATTATTTATGCATATGGTAGGCTAACCCAGCCCGTCTTAAAACGTGTCACAAGTTAAATGGGTAACCCGTACAGGTTTCTATGATGTGAGTTTATTTTAAAGTAATCTTAGCTCAGCCCACTAGAGTTGTGGGTGTATTTGGTGAAGCTCTAATTGGCTAATACCGTTCATAAAAGCTGTTAGGAAATTTTCGATTCTATCCCACTTTCTTTCTAATTCCTAATTTGATTCAACCAAAACAATCAGCCCAAACGCAAACACATTATTTAACGTGGTTCGGCAAATTGCTTAATCCACGAAAAGATAACAACTTTACTATGAGGAATAAGAATTACAAGTCATTCAGACAACACTCTCTCTACACCAAATTGTTTTCTTTCTCAACCGGAATCTCTTTTAGGCGAACAACTCCACCATGATGAGACAACCCCAAATCAAAATCTCCTTAATGGCGAGACAACCCAATTCGAAATCTCATTGATAGCGAGACCCCAACCTCAACTTGAAATTTCCTTAATGGCGAGACCCCAAACCCAATGATCATTACTCCCACTAGGTATGACCCAAATCCAATGATCACCACCCCTAAGGGACAGGATACTTTATTCTTCACAAGACAGCTCTATTTACAGTAATCCTAAATATACTTTTCTAATTTGTTTCCTTTCCAACTAATAAATACAATCAACCAAATTAGGAAAACCAAATCTTTCCAAAACAAAAGGATCAAACAATTAGGAAATAGATTTAAACTCAAAATAGGAAAACCTTCATAAAAGAAAATCATTGTGATTCAAGACAATCCTAACAAATCTCCACATTGACTTGAATCACCTCGAAATTTTGAATCTTCTTTCTTCGATCACTATCAATCAAATTATGTCTACATCATCCAATTCATTCTCAATCAAATCTAAATATCCACCTCGAATGAGAAACTACCAAATTCGAAATTTCGAATCCAAATGTTTTCAGCTCTTGATCTCAATTTCATGCTTTACCATGCTTCCAAAACGCAATAGTCCTATTCTGTTCAACCTCGCTCCTTCTAGAAATCTTCAAAACTAATCTCCACCGTCCAAATTTAACATCCATGTGTCTTCTACAACATATACAAAATTCAACCTAATCCAACGGTTCAAAAGAGAGATATGCATTGTTCAAGTGGACTGTGCAGGATAGATCCGCAAAAGCTATTAACCCAATTGTTGATGTCATATCTCTTTACTGCAATCTTTAATATACAATCTGAACGGTCAAACTTTAGACCTATATGTGTAGAAGATTCGAATCAAATTTTAGTATCATCCAACGGTCGGTTAAGGATAAATCTTCAATTCTTCCAAGCTACCCAAAAAATTATGCTGATAAAAAATATTCACTAAATTTATCTCACACTACATCATGGATACTAATTCCAAACGAGGTGTCTACTTCAAACTTGATCTTCAAAAAAACCTCCACCAAAGCTCTGATACCAGTTTGTTAGAAAAAATTTCGGTTTTATCCCACTTTCTTCCTAATTCCTAGTTCGATTCAACTAAAACAATCAGCCTAAACACAAACACAATATTTAACGTGGTTCGGCAAATTGCCTAATCCACGGAAAGATAACAACTTTACTATGAGAAATAAGAATTATAAGTCATTCAGACAACACTCTCTCTCCACACAAAATTATTTCTTTCTCAACCAGAATCTCTTTTAGGCGAATAACTCCACCATGACGAGACAACCCCAAGTCAAAATCTCCTTAATGACGAGACAACCCAATTCGAAATCTCCTTAATAGCGAGACCCCAACCTCAACTAGAAATCTCCTTATGGCGAGAACCCAACCTCAATACTCGAATGATCACTAATGGCGAGACCCCAACCCCAATGATCATTACCCCCACTAGGTATGACCCAAATCCAATGATCACCACCCTAAAATGACGGGATACTTTATTCTTCACGAGACAACTCTACTTACAGTAATCATCAAATATACTTTTCTAATTTGTTTCATTTCCAACTAAGGAATACAATCAATCAAATTAGGAAAACCAAATCTTTCTAAAATAAAGGATCAAACAATTAGTAAATATATCCAAACTCAAAATAGAAAAACCTTCATAAAATGAAATCCTTGTGATTCAAGACAATTGTAACGTTCCAATTTTGGGGCTAAGCGTTTATAGCTTTTGGATTAAAGTTGATTTTTCGAGATATTGATTCCTTTCATGTAACTTTTGAAAGTTCTTGAATATTGAATTAGTATTATTCATCTTTGGATGCTCTAAGAATGTTTAATGGTATTATAATGTTTATATTTCAAAAATTGAAGCAAATACGAAGCATAACGAAAGAATGAATAGAAGTGCGCAGCACTGGCCGCTGCCTACATAAGCTTTATGTAGCCAGGCTTGTCGCCAGCGCTGGCGACAAGGGGCTATATCGCCAGCGAGCGAATTCTGCAATATTGAAGTGTTTCTCTCGGTGCGCTATGGTGACATAAGGTCTATGTCGCCAGCCTTGTCGCCAACCACCGAAATCGGGTTTTTAAAACCTAAATTGGCCGAATCTTCTTCATTCGCAATCTCTCTCAAATTCTCTCGTCTCGCAAGCGATTGTTCCCTCATCTTCGTCGTTTTCTCTCCGTTTGATTGTCTCCGGTAAGTCTCCAATCGACCTTTATCTTCTACGCTATTAGTATAAGCATGATTGATGTTGGTTTATGGTGTAATCGTTATCGTCTCTAATGATGGATTGGTTAGGATTTGTTGGAAACCCTAAGTTTTGGGGATAATTGATTTGGATGGTACATTGTTGAAGATTGGATTGGGTTTTAGTGTATTCGTCGTATCGTCACCGTTTATTGCTCGTTCGTTTAGCGTCTCTTCGTGATTAGAATAGGTTTCGATTATTGCGTCCTACGTATTCGATCGATTTTCTAATCGAGTTATCGTTCCTTGTTCCTTGTTAGGCGAAGCGGAAGGTGCTGTAGAACTTACCGGTGACGCCTAGCTAATTGTCGTCGAAAGAAAGGTTAGCAACGTCGTCTTAAACTCCATATTGGATGTTGTTTATTTTATGAATTGTGCATTAAACTGGTTAATAAGATAATCACTTGAATTGACAATTGGATAGGATTGGATAGTAAATGATAGAGTGATATTGTTTGTCGTATTGCTGGTTATTGATGATATAGAACTATTAGTGAATCTATTGCATGTTAGACTTAGGCTTTGGTTAGCTAGAGTTGGAAATAATTGGATAAGACACTAGTAAAGTACCTCTCACATATTGATTGAAAGCCAATGGATTGTAATAATGAGATTGTTAAATTGTTAAAGGAAGAATTGTGTGTTTGATCACCTAACTACTGAATAATGATTGCCCTAACTATGGTTGAAAGTAATGATAGAGTGACATGTCATTAGGGGTACCCAAGATATCTCAACCTATTGAGCAAAATAGGACCTTTGGTTTAGCTAACCACATTGAAAAATTGAGTGACGACTCCTATTGGGTGTGACGGCACCACCGCTTGCGGGCATATTGTTATTGGTGGTTTTCGGACCTAATTGATGGGATTCTAAGGTAGCAGTCCGTCCCGAGGGGGGATAAACGGCTCTACGGATCTCGGTCTTCGGACCATATTGGTGGCTTCGGCCTAATTGGCCCCGTTTCATTATTGATTCTAGATTAGTGGCAGTCAATAAAACTGGAAATATAAATTGATTGATATTGCGTGATGATTGCTAGTGATTAGTTAATTGTTTTGGGGGATTCTTAAACAAAGTTTTAGATCATAATTGGACGTTGATAATATTGAACACACCTAATGAATAAAATCAAATTTAGTAGACTATCTCACTTTATTGAACCGAAATGGCGTTAGACTTGGGTGGGATTGTATTCTCTTCTCTTGATTGCTAGATTTAGGTGCATTTGCGTGCCTTCTCATCATTGAATATTTAATCAGATGCATTGTGTGTGTATGTTGGAGTATGACTTGCTAACCAGACATCGATAGTCTGACGTTGTTTTTCTTCCATTTTCTTGTCTATCTATCGAAATGTGAAACAGGTGATCGAGCAGATTGAAGGTCTCATTGCATTTTCATTTCATGTTTTTGGAACACTACTGAGAGCTGCCTTCTTCTTGTATTTTGATTAGTTTTTGAAAGACATGTAGACCCTTTTTAAGTATTTCAGTTTGTAATGTTTTAAGACAACTGTTATGGGATTTGTAAGTCTTTTTAAAGTACTTGAGTACTTAATATTTTCGGATAATTATTTGGAGATTTTGAACTATTATTTGGATGATTGATATATTTGCGAACAGGTTTATTTTCTAATGAATTATCTGGATTATGTAATTGTTTTTGGAAACAGGATGATTATTTTGTAATTGACAATTCTAATATTAATACTTATATTCCGCATTAAAGAATGAACGTATTGATTGTTAATGTGGCATTCCAGTTTCCGTTCGCGGCTCCGCCGTGGCCGGGGGTTGGACGTTACAACAATTCTAACAAAAGCAAACCCAACTTTGAAAGAAAAGGCTCAAGCCTAATGAAAGTCAAATGAAATATACTATTAACAATAGCGGAATTGCGAGCGAGAATCCAACGGAAATGAGTGTTAAGTATTTGACAAAAAGATGAGGGTATAGTCAAAAACAAGAATAAGTCCTAACGTGGATACAGTTGCAATAAGGAATATAAGTTATAACAAGGCTCTTAACTTCCCATTAGGAAAGAGCGGTTTAAAACTTAATTAACTCGGTGATTCATTGCAATAGAGTTGAGAAAATAAAACAATTTTACAAGAATATAAGAAAATAGAAGTAAAAAATAAGATATAATATTTTTGTAAAAACCCAAAATACCATGGTTGTCAGAACAACATAACAATATTTATAATAGATAAATAATTACAACTAAAATATCGCTCTCTCACTTCCCAATGTAATTGGATTACAGTATTCTCTTCGTATAAATCTCGTAGGATATCAGAATTCGATATTAAAACTCAAAATTCCCATGGTTCCTAAACACCTCTCAGGTACCTCACAAACATAACTAACCATATGAATATTGTTTCTCAGGATGCCTAATAATAAATATGGACTCTTATTTTTAATATTAGGTTAATTAGTTACAAAGTAATTCTAAACAACTCATAAAACCTTTTCCTATTCTTCTAAATAATCTTTTTCCTAATTAAAATCATGTTATAATATTTTTCCTAATTGGAATCCATGTTAAAATATCATTATTAACCACATGTCAAAAACAACGTTCTAATTTTTTTTAATTACAAATTAATTATGAATATCCAAATATATTTCGTCAGAATCCTGACGAGCATGAGAATCCTGACCAAGGTATAAAATTATGTAAGTCTCTCAATATTTAAATGTACAAAATAAATTTTAAATTAATAGTTCAAATATTATATATAATATAAAAAAATACTAAACAAAAAATTGAATTAAATTAATAATATAAAATTTTCAAACATAATTTTGAAATTTAAATTTACATAGTAAAACTTATATTTATATATATATTTATTAATTATATATATAATTTTAAATATAAATATTTAATTTTGAGAAAGCTATAATTTTATTAATTAATTGAAAATTTTAAATAACTACAATTTTATGTAAATATTTAAGAATTAATATTAAAAGTTGTAGTTATTTTTTCAAAATATTTTACTTTAATATTAATTTTTTAAAATAAATATTGATAATTCATTTATTTTTTATTAATAAAAATACAAACATTATCAAAAAACTGTTAATTAATTATTTTATTTTTTTTCTAAACTTGTAAAAATACTTTTATTTTGAATATTATTCACTGTAAATCTGCCCTACATTGCACCAATTACCATATAATTAAAATTATATTTAATTGAAAATTTTAATTTAGGAAAAACAAATGTACAATTTCTAATTTATTTGGAAAAAAGGGGAAGATCTGTAACTTGTTACCACAAACCATCAGATAAAAGAATTCCCTTTTCTTGAGAAACACGATAAGTTGAAAAACTCTATAAAAACAACTCACACAACAATAATCTCTTCTTCACTGTTATTTGCTCTCTCTACCAAAAAAAAAAAAAAAAATCTCCACCGATCTCTCAAATTCTATACTCCACCGCGAAGGAAACCATGACTCATCCTGCGGAATCCTCCGACGCGTAAGTCAAATCACTTCCTTTAGTTCTTCCGTGGTATTTTACTTACAAGGTATGGAGTCCGACGATATTCGATTTGATTGTTGTTTATGCAGGCACTCTGGGAAGAAGGACTTCTCTACTGCGATTCTTGAGAGAAAGAAGTCACCGAATAGACTGGTTGTGGATGAGGCCGTTAACGATGATAACTCTGTAGTCGCTCTTCATCCCGACACCATGGAGAAGCTCCAACTCTTCCGTGGTGATACCATTCTCATCAAAGTACGATCACTCTCTATCTGTCTTTCTATGGTCTTTTTTTTCTATTTTACTTTCTGAATTTTGTTCTTAGCTTGATTGTTATTTATGTTATGGATGTTTTTGTTGCTGCTGTTGTTAGGGTTAGGGTTTGGGTTTGGGTTTTTATTAATTTTGTGTTCATCGGAGGACTTTAGACTAAATTTTGATTATAGAAGATGTTGAAGTTGGAAGTTTTGTGTCTTTGGATTTGATCGACCGGCTACTTAAGTTTATGTGTTTGGTTTTGTAGGGGAAGAAGCGAAAGGATACAATTTGCATTGCTTTAGCTGATGAAACTTGTGAGCAGCCAAAGATTAGGATGAATAAGGTTGTTAGGTCGAATTTGAGGGTGCGTCTTGGGGATGTTGTTTCTGTCCATCAGTGCCCTGATGTCAAGTATGGCAAGCGTGTTCATATTCTGCCAATCGATGACACCATTGAAGGTGTTACTGGGAACCTATTTGATGCCTACTTGAAACGTGAGTTTGCAATCTGCTTCACCTGTTGGAGTGTCATATAATGGTTTATTGCAGTTGGTTTTATTATTATGATATTTGGATGCTGACATGGCTTGGTGTCTGCGATGTTCTGTTTGCAGCTTATTTCTTGGAGGCCTATCGCCCAGTGAGGAAAGGTGATCTCTTTCTTGTTAGAGGGGGAATGAGAAGTGTGGAATTCAAGGTTATCGAAACTGACCCTGGGGAGTATTGCGTGGTTGCTCCGGATACTGAAATTTTCTGTGAGGGCGAACCTGTTAGGAGAGAGGATGAGGACAGGTTGGATGAAGTTGGTTATGATGATGTTGGTGGTGTTAGGAAGCAGATGGCTCAAATTCGGGAGTTAGTGGAGCTGCCTCTTAGGCATCCTCAGCTTTTCAAGTCGATTGGTGTGAAGCCACCCAAGGGAATCCTGCTTTATGGACCTCCAGGTTCGGGAAAGACATTGATAGCTAGAGCTGTTGCTAATGAAACTGGTGCTTTCTTCTTTTGCATCAATGGACCAGAGATTATGTCCAAATTGGCTGGAGAGAGTGAAAGCAATCTCAGGAAGGCTTTCGAAGAAGCTGAGAAGAATGCCCCATCAATCATCTTTATTGATGAGATTGATTCAATTGCGCCAAAGCGTGAGAAGACTCATGGCGAGGTTGAGAGGCGAATTGTTTCTCAGCTCTTGACCCTTATGGATGGGCTGAAATCCCGTGCTCATGTTATTGTTATTGGGGCTACTAACCGTCCAAACAGTATCGACCCTGCTCTTAGAAGGTTTGGTAGGTTTGATCGGGAGATAGACATTGGTGTTCCTGACGAAGTTGGGCGTCTTGAAGTTCTCCGCATCCATACCAAGAACATGAAGTTATCTGATGATGTAAGTGTTAGTTTTTGCTTTACTCTTTGTGAATGGACCTGAATTAAGAGTTGGGTTAACTTAGCGATTGTATCTGGCCCAGGGATGACTAGTGAAGTGACTATTTTTAGGGCAATACAGACTCAAAATAGTCCATGGCTTTTTTGGCTTGTACATATATGTTATATTTTTTCTTTCGGCCATCTTGCCATATCCTAACTTCGGTGTTTTACAGGTTGATCTGGAAAGGATTGCAAAGGACACTCATGGATATGTTGGAGCTGATCTTGCTGCTCTGTGTACTGAAGCTGCACTGCAGTGCATCCGAGAGAAAATGGATGTTATTGACTTGGAAGATGAAACCATTGATGCTGAAATACTTAACTCGATGGCTGTTTCAAATGAACACTTCCAAACTGCTCTCGGAACAAGCAACCCATCTGCATTGCGTGAAACTGTGAGTATTTCTTTAAAATTTGCAGTTTACTCAGTTGATTTTTGCTTTGAAGTTGATAAGGCATCTTTCCAAATTTTCTAATTACTTGTTTTCTGTTCTAGGTTGTTGAAGTTCCCAATGTTAGCTGGGAAGACATTGGAGGCCTTGAAAATGTCAAGCGGGAGCTACAAGAGGTAATTGTTATCTATGAGTTAATGAGTTAGGCATGTTTGACATATATTCCTATTGGTATCTTGATGAACTAGAATATGGTTGGACAGTTTCTGTAGTTAATTTCTGAGCTTTAATAATCTTTTGGAATGAGATACAGTCCAGTGATCTCAGAAGTAGCATATGCCTCGGTTTTACCTAATATTTAATTTAATATATTTTCTGATAGGTCGTTCCTTTCGTTTGTGATTTTTATAGACTGTTCAATACCCAGTGGAGCATCCAGAGAAGTTCGAGAAATTTGGTATGGCACCATCTAAAGGTGTTCTTTTCTATGGTCCCCCTGGATGTGGTAAAACTCTCCTGGCTAAGGCTATAGCCAATGAATGCCAAGCAAACTTCATCAGTGTTAAAGGACCTGAACTGCTCACAATGTGGTTTGGTGAGAGTGAAGCTAATGTTCGTGAAATATTTGACAAGGCTCGACAATCTGCTCCCTGCGTCCTTTTCTTTGATGAGCTTGACTCTATTGCCACACAGGTATGTTATTTCTTCCTGGTGTTTTTTTCCCTACATTGTAAGTGTTGTTTTGTTAAGTTTAAGAAGTTTAAGTTTTTCTTGGGAAGTAATATCAGCAAATATTGATCTCTTACTTATTACTCATGGTTGAATTTAACTGTTGAAATACAGTTACTCATGATATACTAATCTATATTGCCTGGGTTTCAATTCCATTGGCCACATTTGAAGTTGTGTTTTCTATCTATTAATGATGTAGAGAGGAAGCAGTGTTGGTGATGCTGGTGGTGCTGCTGACAGAGTACTGAATCAGCTTCTAACTGAGATGGATGGCATGTCAGCCAAAAAGACCGTTTTCATAATTGGGGCTACAAACAGACCCGACATTATTGACCCAGCACTTCTGCGGCCTGGTCGTCTTGACCAGCTGATCTATATTCCTCTTCCAGATGAGGATTCACGTCATCAGATCTTCAAAGCCTGTTTGAGAAAGTCTCCAGTTTCTAAAGATGTTGATCTGAGAGCTCTGGCTAAGTACACTCAAGGGTTCAGTGGTGCTGATATCACGGAGATATGCCAGCGAGCTGTCAAATATGCAATCAGAGAGAATATAGAGAAGGTATGTATTATTCTTCCAACCTTTTCCTTAAATCATATACTCGAAGAGGTTTTAGAAAACTAAATTTGCAATCATGAAATGAACTCAGGACATTGAAAGGGAGAGAAGGAGAAGGGACAATCCAGAGGCAATGGATGAGGACGTGGAAGATGAGGTGGCTGAGATCAAGGCTGCTCACTTCGAGGAGTCGATGAAGTTTGCTCGCAGGAGTGTGAGTGATGCTGATATTCGCAAGTATCAGGCATTTGCACAGACCTTGCAGCAGTCAAGGGGCTTTGGAACTGAGTTTAGGTTTGAATCAACAGGCGGAGCCACTGGTTCTGATCCATTCGCCACAACTACAGCTGCTGGTGGAGCTGACGAAGATGATCTGTATAGTTAGAAACTGGTCATATGCTGTGGCTTTATTTTAAGTTATATCTGTGCTTTAGGCTTTACCATAGACTTGTGTTATGAAAACTACTCGTAGTTGACTGAGACTGAGACTGAGACGACAATGGGGAATGGATTCCCCAGTTGTTAATGTGATGTTGGTTTCTGCAGTTACATTTTCCAGTTGAAAATGAATATTTAAAAGTTCCCTATTTTGCTTTTGTTTGTAGATAATTGTATCTTAGATTATGCTTTTTGTTGGAAATTTAACAAGTAGCTATCCTAGCCTGATCAGATTACATAAACAGACTGACTTAGAAGCACGTTCACATCTTCTGGTTAAAATCTATTTCAACGATGATAAGTTGATGAGAACAGAATAGATTAGCAATTGTCAATCTACAAGAAGATAAACTAGAAACCATATTAATCAAACATCGATATATGTTCCTTCATCCTTATGAGGCTTTTCTCGTGACACATAGTGGTCCTACTGTATTTCAATTTGCGCCAAAATTTGAAAACTGAGAATCGAATTTATGACAAACATTCTTCATGCCCAGAGTATCATATCATAAGTTGTGATCCCGATTCACATGTTTCTCAAGAAACCCTTTAAAACCACCCACCTGAAGCACACAGTTGAAAATTTTTACCCTTAGATATTACAATAGCAAAATACTACTACAACTGAATATTCAATAGCATCAATTGTTAGTTGAAACTCTTATTATATCTCCCAATAATTAAAAACAACCCACCAATAACAATCCATCCAACCTCTTAAATATTCCATTAATATCATTTAATCTATTATTGAATTTGAAGCAAATAATGAAATGGTAAAACAGCTCCTCCATGTGAAGCAAAATATATTTATAATATATTCCGATAACAAAACATGCATGCAATCCATGCCTAACACGAAAAAGAACAAACATATATCGAATTAATATATGAAAACCATATACACGATCCAAAATCTTATACATATCATCATCCATCCTCTATGGTTTCTTCGAACGTGGATTATTCGAACAACCACCGAGAGTCTGAGAGTTGACAAATCTACTAGGAGCCGAAGCACGTCTAAAGCCTTTAGGCAAGCAATCCTTGACTTCTTTTCCATGGAAAATCCCATGAATATTACTCGAAACAGGCTTCATTTTCACGTAATCTTCAGATGCTGGCCTCATCGTGCTCGGTACACTTGATGGTATGGTTCGTGCCCCACTCGAACCTTGGAAATTAGAGGTCAATAACATCAGACACATGATCATATAGCAAATAGACTTGATAGTAGACATGTTGATTGTCTTGTGTACTGTTGTGTATATATCGGAGAGAGACCAAGTGAGTTTGATTTAGTATATGTTGTATGTATGTGATGTTGTGTTAGAGTGGATGTGTTGGTATATATAGTGGAAGATTGGATGCTTTAAATGAGCTCGTGAGTAGCTGAGGAAAAGACAACAGCTCAATGTTGCCCGGTAGAGAAGAGGCATTATATGTTGTAGAGGTGGTGGGTGGTTTTTATTTATTTTAATTTTTACTGTGTGGCAAGTGACGTAGAATCATGATGCTCGTGAGTTTAGGTATTGCACACCTGTAACGTTATTTCTTTTCATCAACTTTGTTTTTAAATTTTTTACATCTTATATTTATTGCCTCCATCTTCAAAATTTTGAAAATATATCATTAATATATTTTCAATGGTTGACATGAGGATGGTTTATGGGCACAAACAAACAAATCATCTTATCTTGAAAAATATGTGGCCTAAACATCTAAAAAAGCCACCACCCTAATAAAGGCAGGCATCAATGTGAAGGAAAATTTCTAATGAACTATACCCGTAAGTATTAATGATAGTTAAGAAGGTGGGGAGACAAAGTGTTGAAGATTAATTTAACATGTGGACACTATCAATTGCGTTCATCTATATATAAAGAAATCTATCTTTCATCATTAAATTTATTTAAATGAAGATTAAAACTCACCAACAAAATCTGAAATGTACATTACATATAAATGTCTTAAAAGCTTGAGGTTGAGCAACTATGATCATATGTAACAAGAAAATGGTCCACAAACAACTATTCATATTTCTATCACCTCTCCTTAGAGCCGTCATTTATCATCTTCAGCAAATATTCATTCATTTGAATACAACCATACAAATTTATTCCTCATATCACCACATTCCTATTCAAAATTTCTAAAGAATCACATACGATACTATACAAATTGTAAAATTATTTTGGTTTAGTTCCATTTATTTTCTTCGCTGAGAAATGATGTCATAAAGGTGAATTATATGGGGAAGAGGAGTTGTAAAGGTCACGAGTAAGTGTTGAAGTGAAGACATAAGGCAGTTTCTTATGGGGCCACGTGGTAAATATAGTTGAAGTAGAAACATGACTCACTTGTGGACCATACTTGTTAAGTTAATTAATATTTCCTAGTTAAATATAAAATTATAAAAAAAAAATTATAAGTTATATTTGAATAATTTGAGTATATCACTTGGTAAAATTATAAATTACTACTTATTCCCTTGCTTGTATAAAAAAGATTATGACTGGAAGCCGAATAAATCTATAAACGAAATTCAGAAGAATAGAAAACATATACAGTGTAGAAGATCTTTTTTAATATATCAATGATGGATATAAAATAAATGCAATGCAGAACAGAAGCAATAAAAGCTGTATATACACAACAAGGGAAACTTCCTGTGTTCATCTTCAATGCATACAAGATAACAATCTCTGCTTTCTTAAATTTCCTTGGCTATGGTGTGGTGCATTAATTGATTTGCATCGATTGTTTTACATTTATTTTATCAGCATGTTTCAGTAAATTTATCCACCTTTGCTTATATTAAATATGGTCGTTCATTTACCTGAAAATGTAAATATCTATCCGTGGCAGTTTTGTAATAGACGGTACATTGCGGGGCAATTTTGGAATTTCACAAGAACTGATAAGAGACCTTAAACTAGTTCAGAGGCAGAGAGTTCGTGTGAGTAGTACAAAGACACTCCCTTCAAATGGAGTTGGCAATGCAATCTTTGTCTTCCTTTTCTTCATCCAACAGTGAGTTCAACTAACTTTAACTACTGTGTTTATGTCTCCTATATTTCAAATTCGTAATTTCTACTATTCATCTGTTTATATTTATGATGATTTGTAGTATGCAAAGTTGAGTTAAAAGTGGTTGATGATATTATTCATTTCATTCATGAAAAAGTATACCATTAATGGAAAATGCCCAGTTGGGTTTAGGCCTTTAACTTTAGTTGGGCATTTAGAGGTGAGGTTTTAGTGGATTTGTTGTGAGACCTTTAACCCATTCATTTTAGCTTTTATGGTGAAAGGTTGTGTTGATGACACTGTGCATTGAGATGAAGATGTTTGTTTTCTGTTGTTTGATACCAATTAAAGGTGGTTGTGGCTGGTGGGGAGATTTTTAGAAATGGTGACAGTAGAGTTAGATAATGTTGATTGAATAAGTGTTCATTATTAAACCTAATTTATTTTGGATATAGAAATTGAATGCTTCTGTTAGGTTTAAAAGTTTTGCTTTTTGGTCATGAATTGCCTAAACCGGATTTTTGGTTGGGTACATTTATGTTGCTATGCTAAGCCCCAACCATTGCCTGTAGACTTGTAGATTTGGTTTATAATTCAATGAGAAAGTCAGTTCTTTGATTAGCGATTCTGGTTGTGACTTAATATTGACATGATGTTATCATTGTTTCGAGCCTAATATAACCAGTTTGCAGTCATAAGCATTATGCTGCTAGAGGATGTAATCAATTGGATTTGTACTAATCTTATGTGGACAAAGTTTGTTGCTAACTGTTGTTATTTAAGTCTATGCAAAATCAGAATGTTTATGTAAAAGTATAATGAGAGACATATGTACTCATGTACAGATTTTGTTTTTAGATATTTTATGGAAATGGTTGTCTGTTATTGAACCTCCTTCTATTGGCTGGAGAAAGAATCTGTATAAACTAACCCCTGGAATAGCTATCTATCAGATACTATTCTGGGTTTAAAAGGAGATCATATATGAATTACGGATTAGTCTGCCATCATCACATTGGTTAACTTTCAAGTTGTTGATATTGTCATTCAGTTTAGTTAATGTGCTTTCTGTGCTTAGTTACATCTTTGGTCAAATTCATATACTTCTCTGATTTGTATTATGTTTTCAGTTTCGTCTGTTGGTGTCTTATTGCTCCAACATTTAAGGCCTGTTGTTCTATAACATTTTTGGTTTTAGTGACATGTATATGTTAAAGTTTTGGTGTTGGTTTTTGCTATGGTACAAATCGTGTTTTATGTAACTCGTTGGTGTGGAAATGATTGATGCTCTGATGATCTGAAGTCAGAAGGGACATGAAGAAAGTGTGTAATGGGATGCATAGCAAATCATTTCTAGTAATTGATATAAGATATCGACAAGGTGAAAAGTCATCCACAGTGCCAGCTGCTCTACCAGAAACAGCAGCCTCAGTGGCAATTGCTGCAACAGTTGTTGGCGCAGCAGCTACTATTCTCTCTAGAAGAACAAAAGGTTCTGAGGCAACTGAGGTGCATATTTTTTAAATGATGAATAAATTGATAACTAATATGACCAAATTTATGCCGTAATCAACCTGATAAATGAAGACGTAATAAGAGAAAGAAGAATTGATGTCATGAGTAGCTAAAAGATATGTATCAAATGGGAAAAGTGTCATTATTCTGTAAGTTTATTAATCTCTTAATGAGTAGCTAATTTTAGACAATCTTATACTATAGATTACATATTCAATGGTAAATATATTTATTCAACATCTTTTTCCTTGTATGCCTCTTGTATGATGATGCATCTTTCACCTTGAGTTTCTAACTTCTGGTTAAGGAAAACTAATTGACTTCAATGTGAAGTATCCGGAACCTGATTCTCTAATTGTTTGATTTTGTGTTTAGACCTATCATCTTTGTCATTTACATTTTTAATGTCCCACATCCATACTATCAATATGAGAAAAATCTTTCTGAAAATGCAGATTCCTCAAAAAACTTGTGAAGATTGTGGCGGTTCAGGTATATGTCCTGAATGCAAAGGTGAAGGCTTTGTGCTTAAGAAACTCTCTGAGGAAAGTGCTGAGAAGGCAAGATTGACTGCTAAGAATGCAGCCACTAGATACACTGCAGGGTAAGTATATATTAAGCAAAGCTTTTGGGATGTTTGCTAATGTTTCACATTAGCTATTTAGGTTTTTAAAAAATATGTTCTACGCCCTTCAATTTAGATATTAATCAGCTTGACTGTATTAGGCTTCCTAAAAAATGGAGCTACTGTACAAAATGCTCTTCTGCACGATCCTGTAGTACGTGTGGTGGCAGCGGAAAGTTAAGCATCTAGTTTATGTACATGAAATTGGAGATTGAAGAGAACAGTCAGCTTAGCTCAAAAATAAGAGGAGTGGATTTTATATGTGCTTCATGTAAATATTTTGGTGTACCGATCTGTATTTCTGCTACATATGACTGACTGCATTTCTTGATGAGTATGTTGAGTATTTGGGTTCCAATATGAATTGAAAAGGTTCTGTGACTGGTTAGGGAACAAGAGCAAGTATGAAACAACTTAAAACAAAAGTGTATTTATTCAAAGCTTGAAGCTTACACAAGTCCGACTTTCTTTAACCCTCTTATTTTTCCACTGACATAGGAGGTGATAAAATTGGACTTTTTGTGAAAAGTTACTGTATAGTATTTATGCTTTGAATGACTCTCAACTAACCACTTTGACAGAGGTGACATCAAGTTTAGTTTTCTTGATTGATAAAAAGTAGAAACGCAGTAAAGTCAAATTAGAGATGCTTGATTATTTGATTAATCAGTCTAACGTTTATTATCTTAATCATAGCTTCCACTACACGATGTAGCAGGTGTATTGTATACGTTAGAAAGTCAATACAGCCAAATGAGTCTGTCATGTACATTTGACAAAATAAAATTTTTTTTTCAAAGGAATCAATCAATGTGATTTTTTTTAAGAAGATGTTAATCACTTTATTATTAAAAAGGCAGGACAGGTCATGCAGATCTGTACGGCCGAAAAGAACAGTCTCATTTCATGTATAGCTTATCAAATCCAAGTCAACTTCTCCCTATCAATCCAGGCCACTTGCAGCGCTGTGTATATTCCATGTTACTTCAGACCTAATTACTTCTCAGTTATCGAGTAATTTAATCTCTCTGATACATGGAGAATCTAATGCGCATATACACAGCAATACTGGCCATAAATCATTTTTATTTTCGGCCTCGACAGATATTGGATGGTAAGGTTTTAATGTAAAGTTTTAATTTCTGATATTGATATTGTTGCGAGCAATGTATTAACCTAAATTCGAAAATAAGAAGAACATTAAATAAGACGAAGTTCTAATTGTATTTAATAGGAAGAAGAAACATCAGGATCTACTGTTGACATCATGTAACAATACGATTACTATCCTCTCCATTCCACGGATGAAGTCCCGAAACGGACGATAGACTGATACATATGACTCTAAAAGCAACAACATACTATTATATACTACAGTAATACAGTCCAATATCACTTATTAGAGTGCAGTCTGATAGCAACAACCTAAACATGGTTAGGAGTAGCATTCGGTGGAGTAGGAGCAGAGGCAACAGTAGTATTACCACGTTTACCTCTCTCAGACTTACTATTCTCAGCAAACTTAACACTGCCTTCATGCAACCCTAAGCTCCTCTCTTCCTCAGACCACTCGGATGTGTAGTAATATTCCTCCGTGGACTTCACAGGGTTTTTCGAAGGCGGCAGAAGCATGCTTCCCCATTGAGGGAAGTGAATCAAAGCTACAGGTAGAGTACAAATCACCGTCAACGCTCCCATCAATGTTATTCCTGTCGACGTGTCGAATTTCGCGCTTGAAAAGAAAGCTAATTGTGTCACTCCTGACCCGAAATTCCCTCCTGCACCTGTCAGTCCTGAGATTAGACCTAACGATCTTCTGGATACGAAAGGGACTATTCCGTATGTAGCCCCGCATGCGGCTTGTGTGCCGATGGAGAAGAGTATCATTGCTACCACGGCTATTGGGAGCGATTCTGCTCTGCCTAGCCAGATGCAGAATACGCCTCCTAGTGTTTGGAAGATCCAGAGTGTCCAGAGTCTGCCTCTCATGCCGAAGATTCTTGCTGATAGGTCTGATGCGTATCCTCCGAATGGTCGTGCGAATATGTTCGCCATTCCGAATGTTGCTGCTATTGTTCCTGCCGTCTGTAGCTTCAATTCGAACCTGAAACCAATTCATTAATTTAGTTAGGTGAATAATATGCTCTGTATACATATATATTATACATAGTGGTAGAAACGAGAGACTCACTTGTCATACATAAACTCTGCAATGATATTGTTAGTTGTCAATTCAATTCCCATGGAGAATCCATATAGAAGGAAAAACACCCATGTCCTGTAATTAGTCACCGCGTGTTTCATCACCTGATCATCATCAACAACAAAAACTTATTATTATTATTATTGATATCAAACCATACCCATCACATATATTAATTAAATTTACCTTGGAGAATTTATCTTTATTAAGATCACCGGCCTTATGCAAATCACTAAGGTTACCATCAGGCAAATCCTGGCCAAAAGCAAGAACCAACAGACCCATAATAACCTGAAGCCAACCAGGAATAAAAAAAGCGATTCTCCAAGCAGTAAAAGGAGTAGCACCAATAGTTTGTATAAGCTCAAAAACAAGAGGCATCAAAAGCTGAGTGACACCACCCCCCATATCACCCCAACCACCAGCACAACCATTCACGAGTCCAAGTATCTTCCCATTGAACATAACCGACGTCCAATAAGAACACGACACGAAAGTCGCAAGACAAAATCCAATCATAAACCTGGCGGCTATGTACCCACCAGCATCAGCAACAAACGACATACAAAACACGGAGGGAGCTGATAGCAAGAGGACAAATGCGGTGCCGTATCGCGGACCGATTAAGTCGCAAACGACACCCATGACCAGTCGGGAGAGTATACTCCCGGAGACGGAAGCAACACCGGCGTTTCCGACGTCGGTTTTGGTTAAGTTGAGATTATCGCGGATGATGGGGACGAGAGGGGCGGCTGCGAAGGTGGAGATGAAGCAGGTGAAGAAGGAGACCCACGCGAGGTGAAAAGTTCGCATGTGAGGGTTGGCTAAGGAGAAGACTTTGAAGGTTTTGGCGCGGTGTTCGGAGTCGACTGGGAGGGCGAATTTGGCGGTTCTGTCGGTTGGGACGACGGGTGAGGCTACGGAGAATGAGAAGGTTTGCTCACGGCCTGTGACTCCGCGCATTGAGTCTTCTTCATAGGCCGCCATTCTTGCTATGAGTTTTTAGTTTGTTGTGGTGTTGCTTGAGTTTGAGGGTGGTGGAGAGGCGTGATTTTTATAGACAAAATGAGGGGTAAAATGGTAAATGAAGAGTTGTATGAGGTGTCCGCCATGGAAATTACGACGCTAATATATTAAGGTTTTGTTATCTTTATGGTTGTATTAAGTCGTAGGTAAGTTGTAAATAGTTGATCGTGTAAGGTTTACCGTACTTTCTAGTGTGATGTATTCCAGAGAAGATTATAAATTGTATTTTGCAAATTGATTTTGTTAATAATATTGGCAAATAAAATATTTGTGAATCCGTACTTCAGTATATTTTAAATATAACTTATTTATATTTTAATAATTTTATCAATAATTCACATTTAATCGTTCACATGACATAATATTTTAAACTAATTAATTTTTAATAATTTTTGAATTATTGTATTCGATTATAATAATTCACATTTTAATAATTTTGATAATTTACAATATTTTTTTATAATATTTTTTAATAATTATGTTAAAGTAACTGAAATATAATTTATTTACAGAACAAATTTTTAACATAAATAAATATAATAATCAGACTATATATATATATATCAAAGCATTTTATTTTGTTTAATGAATTATTATATTTTAAAATAATATTATTATTATATAATTATTAAAAAGTAGAAGAAGAAGAAGAAGAAATTAGATGTATTGTTGTAATAAACTTATTATGTTGTAACCAGGAAAAATAAATATAATGGGAAAAGAGCAGGCAAAAATACAATATCACTGTTGTTTGGAAGGCTGGCTGATAGAAATATAATTGACAGGGAATATACGATAAAAATGACTGTAGAACAACAATATCATATCAATCAAATCAAATCCATGTTATTTCATATCAAAGAGAAAAGTCACACTGGTGATATACAGGATCTATATTTGTTGAGCTAATTAAATTAAATAAGGTGTGGATGTGGTCACCCTGGAGCTTTATAATCACACATAATAAATATTTGGCGTGTTTTCTGTGAATATAAATGGTCAGTCAACACCATATATGATCATACAACAAGGAAACTATATGATGAAAAGGAGACAATCATGATTCATTTTGACTATCACCTTATAATATTTGAGATTTAATTGACTTTATTTGCCGCAACATATAGAGAGTCTGTCATTTTATTTGAAAATATTGGTGGACTGTAGACTAATTTTTTGAAAATTTATATATCCATAAAGTGTTTTCCCACTTTTTAATTTTAATTTCTTAATTTGTAGTTTTAACACAAATTTATTTGATCATCAATGACCTACACATCTATTTAAATTTTTAATAAAGATAATTATTAATTGATTTTTAAAATTTGGAAGATTTTTGTAATTTAAATGGATAAATTTTGCAATGATCGGACGGGTTCCATTTCATTTTAATATATTATTTAGTTAATGAATATATTTTATTTAAAAATTTCGTATCTATGTCCGTCGGAATTAATGGGTAATAATATTACTATAAATTTATATAAAATGTTCTACCATTTTTTTATCCACGTGGGGTTCTATTTCCAAATATATAAATGTGGGATTCTATTTCAAATTTATATAACTAGTTATGACTCGATTTCCAACATATAGTTATTATATTAAGAATTTTGATTGAATTATTAATAAATACATGAAATATGTTTATTATTATACTATTTCATTAAAAATATATTTTCACATTTAAAATAATTAATTAATAATTTATTTTGAAAATTATATCAAAATCTTTCATTTTTTATAAATAAAAAATGTAAAAAAATTAAATTTAAAAATTATTTATTATAATTTTTTTTTCAATTTCTACCGTTATAAATTTTAATTTTTGTGATAATATAAATAAAAATATTAATGAGATGTATTTTAGACATTAGTTTTTTAATAGAATAAATGGGTGAAAATTTTTAAATGAAATAAAATAATTATTTTCGTTCAACTTATAATTGGATATGAGAATGGTTAAAAATACACGTGTAGAAAACTTGAATTCGCATTTCACATCTATTAGATATAATTTCTAGATTGAATAAAATTTATAGTTTGTAGTAGAAATTATGAGCAATGCTAAAATGTGAATGTTGAATTCAATAGAGTTGAATATTTGTGAAATTTGACTCCAATTACATAAGATTGAAAGGGCTTTGCCGCAATGTAGACACAGGGTTTATAATCTACAAACTATGTCATATCATTGAAAATATTGTTGACATGAAGATACGCAATTGAGTAAATACCATTAAACTTATCACGTGAATTCAAATCTTGTTTTGCATCACTTTTGTAAAAATATTATTTAAAAATAAAACTAAAATAATTTATTATTGAATATTATATATTTTACATGAAAATTTGAATTCAATCGACCAAGAAAGAATATTCCTTTGCAATTATACATGTATATGCAAAACTCCTTCATCATCTCGTAATGTATATTAAGATAATATTAACCAATAAATAATTATATGATCAATAATATAATTATGATAGAAATTGGACACATATTAATATATATATATATTAATCAATCTATCTAAATTGATTTTAAAATAAATTTTCAATTATATTTTTGTGCTTTTTTTTTTTTTTTTTTTATATATGAACTTTTTAAAATTAGAATTTTATTTATAGGTCCAATTTCAAATTCTTTCAAATATAATCTTTGTAAAGTTTGGTTTGCATCCTATAGGCTGTGCTTCCAATTTTACACTCGGTTCAAAATTTTCCGAAAATCACATACTTTACATGTTTGTGATCCACGATCACACATTTCTGATATGAAATCAGAATTCGTAATTCAATTTTATTTCTGATCTAGGTTCAAATATGTCTGAAGAGATAAGTGATATTAGAATGACTGTACTGAAATTAAAACTTCAAGTACAGGATAAAATTGTCAACACGGTTTATTTATGAAAAATCAAACTTTTAAAAAATTTATTTTTGTAAAAATTTGAAAATTGGCCTATAAAAAAAATTTAAACTTTAAATGACCTATTTTCCATAATTTCCATTTTTTTAATATCTTAACATTGTTTAATCATTAAAAATTTATAAAATAAAGTTAAAAAAAATTCAATAATTTGACTAGTAGAGAGAAAAAATTATATACAATATTTATTTAATGTAATCATTTTATATTTTTCCTTTCCATTTCTCTCATTGCAAAAATATTTCAAAATACTAACGTCAAAATAAATAAATAAATAAATAAATATATATATTTGTTTACTAATAACATTAAAATTATCCATTAATATCACGGTGAGAAAAAGGTTGATGTATGATCAAATCAAATCTAGACTATTTGTCTTCAAACTTCTGATGCATTATTGATTTTATTTGTTAAAAAATGTAAAAGAAAAACACATTTTTCTTGACGGTTCTTTTCGACTGGTTCTAATCCCATTTATTTAATATTTATTTCCAAGAAAACTGCAGGTAAAAAGTGCATGAATAATCCCCAAAGTCAATATTTCGATAAAGAAATAATCTAGGCTTCATGTGGACGTTACGTGTATTAAGCAATAGAAATATATATTAAGAGAACCACCCATGTGGGTACATTTAAAATATTATAATTTAATGTACAGTTGAATAAAGTCAAACAAGAAACTTAAAATTAAAAAAAACAATTCATTTATAATTATTTGGTGATTTGTGAAATAAATAAATTACTATTTGTATAAAGTCAAAAAAATAGTTTTCCACTATTTTCAGGCGTTTAAATCAAACAGTTTTTTCTTCACATTTTACGTATTGCATGAAGGAGGAAGTTGGCCAACTGTCTAAATAAATTCACATAATTAACCAAATATTGACATTGACAAATCAACATGGAAAAAAGTGGTTTATTTGTGGAAAGATTAATATTAAATACAGATTACGAAACTAATTTGAAAATATATATATAAATAAGGACTTGAAAGTTTTACCAAGTTGATTTAGAGGAAATGAAATGAATTATAAGGGGTTTTCAATAAAAATAATTTAAAATGTTTAAGATGAAGGTCAAATAGTTGGATTGAATTTCACATCAGTCCTTTTTGTACGGCCTATCACTATCACCAATTGTACTTATCAATGTCCTTTTGTTTATTTGTATAATATGACCTCATTATCAATTTTGTTTCATTTAAGCACCGTCCTACCATATACTTCATCACTTTGTTTAGGTGGAGTCCGGTTATTTCCGAAAACTATTCACTTTTTCTCGTCATTCATTTAAATTATTAATTTTGAAAAGTTTTATAAAATTAAAATAATGAGGAGTTTTATTATTTGATAGGTGATTTTAAAGTTTGAATAGATAATTTTGAAATATTATAATTTTTTAATAATTTAAAATAAATATTTGAAATTATTTATTAAAAAATTAAAAATAATTAAGATATTATAATTATACAAAAGCACTTATTTAATAAAAGTATTTATTTAGTAATAATAAAATTTTGATTTTGATGGTAATTTTAAAATAAAAATATTTGAAACAGCGAGAATTTTTTTTAAAAAATAATTTTTTAAAATATCTTCAGTTGTTTTCTTATTTATAATTTTTCTATGGTAATTATCCATATGACACGTATTTTTAAGAGTAAAATTTTAATAGCTATTTTTAAAATAAACATCCATTAAATTTTTTACGTGAAGTAAATATAGTGATTCAATTTTTTATATCATATTATTAAATTTTGTATGTTTTTCTATTTTTTTTTGTTACTATTTATATTTATATTTATATTTAAAAAATTAATTTTAATTAAATTTTTATTAAAAATTAAAAAATGACCATTATATAATTATTTTTAAATTATATTATCTATTAATAAAAACTTTCCAATATTAACATTTACGAATTTTAATATCGCGGCGACATTTCATCTTCAATAAGATGCTATTATTAGTCCACTAAATTTATTTAGAAAATGACGTCTTCCATCCAAACACAACACAATACATTTATTTAAGTATACCGTACTTATCTGTAGACGCAAATTGTACGGTTTTAAGTTAGAGATGCGACTTTAGCTTTGATTAACATGGATATTTAAAACAACAAACCAAAGATGTTGTGATAGGGTGTAGTCAGATTGTATAATCACTTATATACATGTGTATATCTTAATTGTGTGTTTGTCGTCTTATACAAATTGTATGGGTTTAATTCAAAGTAAGATCTGATCAAAGATTTTAACCTCTTCTCACATGGCTGTTACTCACTTCACATGCCAACTTGAAATTCTTTAAATCAATATATGATGTGTGCATAGTGATTCACTAGCCTCCTTTGATTTTGACTTCTTTTAAATCTCGATTAATTGGGACAATAATAAGGGTACTATTATAAGCATATGCAATGCAATGATAGCATAATATATATTTTTAGATATCATGGAATAGTGTTAGATTTAGTGTAGGTTTCTATATTTAAATATATTTTTACTATTTTAAAAGGTGATGCTCTCACAATTTTTTTTCTTTAACTTAATTTTAATTTTTTCTTTAATCATAATTACTTTAATTTTTAACAGAATGAATAAAGCAAGGCATATAATTAGACATTATTTAGGGGTAATGAATTATACAGGTCTCCTTTTTTATTTTCAAAACTCGTGTCAGTAATCATATATTTATAAAAATTTACATTATAACATAAGGTGCCGTTTGTTTTGGTTTATTTGAAGTCTATTTAGTCATTTTTTTTAAATCAACTTCAGATAGTTTTTTTTAGTTTATGCATTCTATTTCTTTTTTCAATTTTCCACCTTTTAGATCTGTTACATTTATGGTGTATTTACTATATTGACCTCCATAAATTCCAATTATATTATTCTTATTTAACAAATATTCTTCTTATTTAATTCAATGTTGATTTAATTCAATGTTGATTTTTAGAAAACTTAATTTATTACAATTTTTTTTTAAATTACTATTCTTAATATTAATTTAATTTTAAGATAATTTTTTTTTAAATTTTTTTATTTAAAAATAGGGAAAAAAGACTACATTAATTATATTTTAAAATTTGTTTAATTTTTATAATAGTATTATTTTATTAATTATAAGTATATTTTTATTTATTATAATAATTAAAAATTTTAAATAAATTATTTAATCTATTAAAATAATATAATTTAAAATGCACCGACAAACCTTGTAATCAGAATACTAGTACAATTTTTATAACAAAATTTAAATGCATTAATTTTCATAAATTAGTACAAATTTTACATATTTCAAAAAATATATATATAAATATATAATACACGATTTAATATATATATAATCAATGTAAATAATTTATATCATCACAATTTATTATATACTATATATTATAAAAAAATTTTAAAAATTCCATTTTTTACTAAAATGAGATTCAACATGTGACAAGAAATATTAATTTTATGTCACTTTATTCATCCGGTAGAAATCGAGAAAATAATTTAATTTTTTAGAGTTTTATAATTGGTTTTGTCAAGAAGGGTAGAATTGTCCAACAAAAATTATATATGGATAAATCATTTATCTATTTACGGTTAAATTTAACTTTTTTAAAAATTCTTATTTAAAAATATATTAAATAAAAGTTGAAAAAACAAATTAATTTAAATATTTAAAAAAAAAAAAACAATAGACTAAAAAAGAAAAACAAACGCGACCTAAATACTCTAATCTAATAAAC
The DNA here is from genome assembly GCA_031304145.1 of Cardiospermum halicacabum. Taxonomy (NCBI): domain Eukaryota; kingdom Viridiplantae; phylum Streptophyta; class Magnoliopsida; order Sapindales; family Sapindaceae; genus Cardiospermum; species Cardiospermum halicacabum. Next base: position 6,790,047 of record CM062390.1, on the reverse strand, counting down.
ACTAGTCCATCGCATATTGAATTTATTGCAGAGTGGATTCCCTTTTTCAGGAGATCTATAAGTACAGAGTGAAGATAGCATCTTAGATATGTGGTCGAAAATAATTTTATTTTATTATTACATAAAATTTACTATTAGACTTTGAGAATTCCAAAACAAATAATATGGTAATTAGGATTTGAACTTGTCACCACCATCAAACACAGCTAAGTTCGTAACTATCGTAACAATAAGTCATTACATAAATATTTTGAAGCTGTGAGTGCCGGCCCGGCGGCCTCCCTCTCAGTCCCTAAAAACAATTTTCAACAATTATTAGAATGTACTAAGATTCACGGTTAACTCAAAAAATAATGGTTGCAAAAGAATTTCAAGAACGTGTATTAAAATTTAGAAGACAAAAAAGGCAATACAAAGGGAATATTGTGAATTTTCTCTTTAAAATGTCTTTAAAGAGACATCAAAAGAGGAGTGGGTGTTGTGAATTTAGTACATCCACAAGTGGATGTTCATTTATCATAACAAAGAGACACAAATATATAACGTGCTATATTATTAAGGAAAATTTTCACATTTCATAATACTGTATAAATTAGGAATGACAATAGATGAAAATTGGTTCAAATCCATCGACTCAAATCTAAATCTCTTTCATCCAAATACAATCAAAATTCATAAAATTGAAATGGATTTGAATTGGTTTAATCCAATGATTCGGGTGGAAGCTGTGGGTATTCAAAAATAATTTTTTAAACAAAATTTCGGAAATCACATTGGCACCGCTTGACAATCAATTTTTGATTGAGTATGCATTTTCTTTTCTCGAAGTTTCACTAGTACTCTTTCCAATTCCTGTGTTGTAGTTTTCGACTTCCTTTCACTGTACTGGATTTGAAATCCGAATGTTTTTAGGCAGCATGGTCACTAATTCTACATTTATAAATTTTAATTTAATTTAAAATATCTTTTAATTTTAAGGAATTTTTAAAAACTGAAAAAATAAAAATATTATTATATTTTGAAAATTTAATATTATTATATATTAATTAAAAAACACTTAAATTAATATTATGATATAATATTATTATAAATAAATAATATTACTTAGTATATATAAAAATGTTAGTTATATTTATTATTAAAGTAATATAAATAAAATAAAAATTAATTAATTTGAAATTTATATATATTTAAAAATAAAAAAATTAATGGGTTGATGGATTCGGGTTAGAACACCCGAATTCAAACCCAAATCCACCATTAAAAAAGGATTACAAATCATATCATTATGGATGGATTTTATTTTTTTTACTCCCTGGTATAAATCTTTGCAAATAAGTGAAAACCAATTGGTGGAAGCTTTTTAGCTTAAAACCTCACCTGCTTCTTTTGTCGTCTTCAACAGCGCTTTCTCATGCTTCTTCTGTTTCTCCTTTCATTTTATGACATATTGTTCCAGTAATTTATTTTAGAAAATGACGTGTTCCATCCAAATACAATAGGTAGGTCGAGGATGATGAATCATGCACAACACAATATAACGTCATACATTTGTTTGTTTAATTACACCGTACCTATCTGTACACGCAAATAGTACGGTTTTATATTCGTTTTCTGTTTGAATACGTTACTGATTTCATGTGATGGGTTCGTTAGCGCCTTATAATATGGCTATTATTTTTTATTTTTTGAAAGGAAAATACAAAACAAATATGTACGTGTATATCTCGACTGCATGTGCAATTTGGATTATTATATTATGACCCCTCTCATCTTATAGATTTATTATTATTGATAACGCGTTGTGTATGGTATCATTCCTTTTGATCACATGCCAACTTGCAGTTTTTTTTTTTTTTTTTTTTAACTTATAATATGTATGCATGTCACTTGCTTCCTTTGATTTTTACCTCTTTTAAACTAGAGGAAATCTTCTTGGCCACCATCTTAGTTAATTGGGGCAATAATATGGGTATAATTAATAAGCAAGCGATGGAAGTAAAACGTAAAATCGAAAGCAGTGATAAAAATTTGACAACCTCTAATTTCTTATTAACAACTCCAGATGGCGGTTCTAACGGTTAATCTTCATACAAAAGGATTAAAATTTAGCATGATACTATAAAAATACCCTGTAAGATATCAATCTCTAATTTTTCACATAAAAACACAAATGATTTAATTGTATGTATGGGCTTTCAATGATATTAGAAGCCAAGCCCGCGGGACATTCAAGATATGTAGTGATCTGTAAGTTGCATATACATAGCTTTATACGAGTGAGATGCGTGGAGTAGCTTTCTAATTGAATTTCAAACCAAATGAGAGTTTATGATATGTGGCGCAGCCCAATTATCAGTTGAACTCTCATATTGTATGGGCCGCTACGCTAACTCCTCAACAACCTAGCCCAAAAACTAATATTTTTATGAGAATGAATAATGCCACCCTTTTGTCATTACACCCTACGAGTAGCTTTTAAATTTATTTTGTTTTCGTTTATTTTTTTATTTTCTCTTTTGTTTTCTCTCATTTTTTTTTTAAATATTTTTAATCTTTTAATATTATTTAATATTAAAATTAACTTTCTTTTATATTATAGGAGTATTTGAAATTTAATTAATTTTATAGTAATTTATTTTTTTAAATAAAATTTCATTAATAATTTCATTATTTATAATATAATTTATTTTCAAAGTAAAAAACTATTAAAAAAATTTAAAAAATTGTAGAAATAGAATTTTTGTTTTTAAAGAAAATAAAAAAAAATTTACTAAAAATGTAAAATTATAAAAAGATAAACAATGGGATGGATAAACAAATAGGGTGTGATTATTAAAAATAAGGGATGATATTATTAACCCTCTATTTTTGTTCCTTCACCACTCAAACCATAGGCATTGATAATCAAGATTTCAAAATTGGATTAGATTAGGATGACAGTTATATCCACGTACCCGTTTACCCATGGATATCCGCTTGCTATGGATAGATATGGATATATCCGGTAAGACTGGTGGACGGATATGGATAAAAAATTTATATCTGCTAAGAATAAAAATAAAGATATGGGCACGATTAAATATCCTTATCCATATCATTTACCCGCAAAATAAAATTAGAAATAAAGAAAATATAATTATAATTCTATATGGTTAGCGAAGTCCATGTCTCCAAATTTATTTTAAACAAAAAAAAACCTTTTAAAAAAATTATAATTGAAACCCTAAAATTTCTAAAAAGTGCATCTGCGCTCGCATCACCTGTTCCTTTTCTCAGCTTTTTTTTTTATTTTTTTTATTCTCACTATCATCCCATGTTCTCATAATATTTCGAGAGAGCTTGAAATCTGTAGTTAAAAGAGAGTCAATACTGTTGTTTTATTTAAATTTATTTTATTTGGATTAATTTTGATTATATTGTTATTAAAAAATATTATTAAGAGAATATGGATATACCCATGAATAAATCCATATCCGCGGATATATATCCATATCCATATCCACTTAAATTAAAAGGATATAAATACTAAAAAAAATAGTGGGTAAGGATATGGATAGTATCCGCGGAGACTGGCGTATATCCATATCATTGGATACTAGTGTATCCGCGCATATCCTGCACATTGTCATCTCTAGATCAGATATCAAATCTCTCTCTTAAATGATTTAATTTTTAAAATTTAATTGGCTTGAATTGAATTTTTAATCTTTTAAAAAAATAAATATTTATATATATTTTTAAAAAATTATATTCAAAAATATTTTAACTATTTTTTTAATTACAACTTATTAATATAATTAATTTTCAAATAAATACTATTTTCTACAAATAAACTATTGTTGATGTAATAAATTATGTAATAAAATAAATTTTTGAAAAAAAAATAAAACTAACTAATATAAGTCAAAATAATAAAACATGCTTCAATTTATTATTTTTTTTTATTTAGAGAAAATTTTGTTTTTAGATTAATATATAATTATAGGTTGGTTTTGAAAAGTTTGCAAATCTAAATTTTAAATTTTCACTCTATAGGTTATTCACAGACTGTACCCGTAATTCACATAATCTGTGAATCATAAAAATTCAGGAGTATTTTGCGAAATTCAGTGTGAAAATCAAACTTTTTAAAAAAATTTATTTTTATATATTTTCCAAAACAGATTTATAATTTTATTTTGAATTTTAAAAAAATCTATTTAAAAAAAATTCACTTTTATTTATTCTTCTTAAAATACTTTGTGTAAATTTTAAATAGTAATGAAAACAAAATATAGTTTTGAAGTAAAAATTATAAATACATCAAAATAAAAAAAATAACTAACTTATTTTCGTTGTTCTACCCATTTGATGATTTGCTTTTATTTATTTATTTATTTTATATAATTTGATTAAACTACAATTACGAGTTTGAGGTTGATCCAAACTAAATTATCCATTAATTTATTAGAATAGGATTACAGATATAGCAATTTAATTATTATTATTATGATTATTGTTTTAAATTATAATTCTACTTCCTATATTTGTAGATGAGTTGAAATTTAGTCTATTTATTAAATTTTATAAATGATAAATTGATTAGTTGAAATTTAAAACTTTTATTAAGTCGCATAAATTTATAATTTATGGATGATAAATAAATGAGGGGATTTAAGGCTATTTATCAAATTTAATAAACTATAAATTTTATGAAAAATTTTAATACAATAATTAATAATTTATTATTTATATATATATATATATATATATATCTGAAATCCGATCAGGTATATAGAATTAGCAAGTAATGTGTAGCAAACCTAAATTCGTGAGCAACAAATTTTGTAACCAGTTGAGTAAATAAGAAAACATTCCAATTCATAGTCAACCCAGTTTTTAATTCCCAATATCTACCATAATCACTATCAAATACATCATCTTTAATCCATACAAGCTTTTCACAAAAATCAAACGACAACATACAAATATTCACTTTAAAAACATTTCAATTCATACTAAACAACTGTTTAACAAACAAAGTTGATGGCCTTACGAAGTGCTAAATGATATAGTCAACGCAATTCTAGCTATCATCCCTACTACTTGCACAACCACCAATTCAACACTTGTACACAGACAAAATTAAACTAGCCCAATTAATATTAATTAATATTGTAATTTAACTTGAAAGGGCAAATTCATCCTTTCAGATACTGAATGAGGCTCCCACCATGATGCGGCGACCAGAATCTCCAATAGAATTCTCACGTCTATCTTTTTAGATACTACATTCAATATATATTTACAACAATATAAATACCACATCCACATTACTCATCTTCAACAACAGACTTTCAAAGGAGAGAATTAAAGCTAATAAAAATCAAAAGGAAGATGTCAGGGGTGGAAGGGTCTCCCGGGAGCTCGATGCACGGAGTGACGGGGAGGGAGCCCGCGTACGCATTCGCGGTGGCGTCGCCGATGGTGGAGACGGACAGGACGGCGAAGTTCGCGTTGCCGGTGGACTCGGAGCACAAGGCGAAGGTGTTCAAGGTGCTGTCGGTGGCGGCGCCGCACATGAGGACGTTCCACCTGTCGTGGATATCGTTCTTCACGTGCTTCGTGTCGACGTTCGCGGCGGCGCCGCTGGTGCCGATCATAAGAGACAACCTGAACCTGACGAAGGCGGACATCGGAAACGCCGGAGTGGCGTCGGTGTCCGGGAGTATATTCTCGAGGCTGGTGATGGGAGCGGTGTGCGATCTGCTGGGACCCAGATACGGGTGCGCCTTCCTGATCATGCTCTCGGCTCCGACGGTGTTCTGCATGTCGTTCATATCGGACGCGAGCGGTTACATAGCGGTGAGGTTCATGATAGGATTCTCGCTGGCGACGTTCGTGTCGTGCCAGTACTGGATGAGCACGATGTTCAACAGCAAGATCATAGGACTGGTGAACGGAACGGCCGCAGGATGGGGGAACATGGGAGGAGGTGCGACGCAGCTGATCATGCCTCTCGTTTACGACATCATAAGAAGGGCGGGAGCGACTCCTTTCACAGCATGGAGAATCGCTTTCTTCATTCCAGGATGGCTCCACGTCATCATGGGCATTTTGGTCTTAACGCTCGGCCAGGACTTGCCCGACGGGAACCTCGGAGCCCTGAAGAAGAAAGGCGACGTGGCCAAAGATAAATTCTCCAAGGTGTTATGGTATGCCATCACCAACTACAGAACCTGGATATTCGCCCTCATGTACGGTTACTCCATGGGAGTTGAGCTGTCGACTGACAACGTAATTGCTGAGTATTTCTACGACAGATTCGACTTGAAGCTTCACACTGCAGGAATCATCGCGGCTACATTCGGTATGGCCAATTTAGTGGCACGTCCCTTTGGAGGATTCGCCTCTGACAAAGCAGCCTTGTATTTCGGTATGAGAGGGAGACTTTGGGTGCTTTGGATTCTGCAGACCATGGGAGGCTGTTTCTGCATTTGGTTAGGCAAATCAAACACGCTTCCTATGGCTGTCGTCACCATGATTCTATTCTCCATCGGAGCTCAAGCTGCTTGTGGAGCCACTTTCGGAATCATTCCTTTCATATCTCGTCGGTCTTTGGGGATCATTTCAGGCCTCACAGGAGCTGGTGGTAACTTCGGTTCGGGATTGACCCAATTGCTATTCTTCTCCACCACTCAATACACCACGGCTGAGGGTCTGACGTGGATGGGTGTCATGATTGTGGCCTGCACACTTCCTGTAACTCTAGTCCACTTCCCTCAATGGGGAGGCATGTTCTTCCCTCCTTCCAAAGATGTTGTCAAATCTACTGAGGAACATTACTACGCCTCCGAGTGGAATGAAGAGGAAAAACAGAAGGGTTTGCATGCTGGAAGTCTCAAATTCGCCGAGAACAGTCGCTCTGAGCGCGGCAGACGTGTTGCTTCTGCCCCCACCCCGCCTGACTCCACACCTTCCCACGTTTGATTCATGTCTCTGCTTGGGTTGGCTCATTAATAAGATTTGTGAGGCTGTAACTAACCTTTTCTTATTTATGATTAAAAACAAAGAATCGTTATGATGTATGAACAAACCTACAGAGGATTCTAGGTTTTTTTGGTTGGTATGCAATTAAGAAAAGTAAAATGTTCATGTTTGAGTTGCTTGCTGCTAATGCTGAAGACGATTATTATTTTATTAATGTAGATCTCAATTTCTTCCGGTGACGTTAGCATTTGCAGGTTGAATATTCTGTCAATACTATTTGCTTATGTAATCTTTACATTATATAATAGATTGTGGGAAAGGTTGACTTGTCTCTCATTGAGAGACAAATATATAGTATATTACTTTAAAATTGTTGTAGCAGTGAAATGTATAATGGTAATGTTATTAATTGGATTTTTTTTTCAATTAAGTAATTTTTTTTATTATTTAATGGTAAAAATATAAATGATTTTCTTTTCAATTTAGAAAATTTTATTTATATTACATATATTAGCCATTAACTCTAAAATAAATTATTAAATATTCTAATTTTTTAACGTTATCTCAAATTGATTTTGTGGATAAAAATATGTTAAAAAGCATACAAGACATAATAACAATATTTGTGAAATGAGGTTTAGCCATGTAAATCTGAATTTAGTAGGAAGTGAATTTATTTAACCACAACTAGTTTACGCCAATTATATTTAATTGGTTTCGTGATACGTTTAAATTTGAGTAATGCTACACAGCTTTCGTGATACATTTAAATTTGAGTAATATTACATAGTTTACCAATTTTTGACTACTCTTATTGCTTACCATGTGTCTCAATATATGATTGGGCGAGAGATTTCATTATAATTAATGCATTAATTGTTTATTCAATCATCTTTTAACATGTAAGGAAAAGACTTAGGTGGTCCAGGCCTACCGCGTCGGATTTAGGCCCGATCAATGGTAGCCGGACACGTGTGAATAAAAAAATAAATTAATATGGTTAGAAACAGTAAACTAATACTAGTAAAATATTTATTTGTTTTTTAATAAAAGTAAAAATAAAAACAGAAACAGAGCGATAACAAATATCTGTTTTGTCGAGAGATTCCATCTCTGCAGCTCTTCCCACGTCGTGGATCTTAGGCGGCATTCGTCGACTCCGGCAGCTCTCCGTCCATCACCGTCGTGTCCGGCTCATCATCGTCGTATTGTCAAGAGATTCCATCCCCGCTCAAAGTTCTTTTGACTTCGCAAATCTCCGACGTGTTCGTGACTCCGGCAGCATTCGTTGATTCCAGCAGCCCTCCGCCCATAACCACTATGGTGCAACGGTTACCGTTGATCAATCGACAAGAGATTCCATCCCCGCTCAAAGGTGTTTTGACTTCGCAGATCTCCGGCACGTTCGTCGACTCCGGCAGTGTTCGTTGATTCCAGAAGCCCTCCGGCAGCGTTCGTTGATTCCAAAAGCCCTCCGCCCGTCGATCCGACCGTCTCCATCTAGTGTTTGGTGGTTCTCTGACCGTTACCGCCGACTGTCTCCATCTAGTTTGGTGGTTCTCTAACCATCCATTATAGTGGACTTCGCTCAACGTCATCCCAAAAATCTGAAAGCTTCTAGCGTTGACTCATTAATCCAAAGCAAACAAATTCCAATCCAATTTGAAGGTATGTTTTCGATTTCAACTCAGATTGTATTATTTTTGGATAAACACTGCAATTTAAAATTGACAATGGTATTGTGGAAGTTTTGGAGGAAAGGAAAGTAGATTTTTTTTATTAATGTTTCTGCTGCAGTAATGTCTGAACCATAGTATGTAGACAAATCGTAAAACAAATAATATCTTGGATGAACTGGAGTCAAGAACTTTGTCGATCTTGCAGTAAATATTATTGGATTCAAAGTCAGTTGTAGGTTGGTTTTGCTGAGAATTGTGATCATTGATCATTCTGATGAAGTAGTTTGTAACATATTATATAGTTATTTTAAATGTTCTCGAGATTAATTGAAATGATAATATGCACTTCTCTTTGTATATATAGTCTTCCATACTTAATTTAAATTAGTCTTTTTAAGAATTGTTGAAAAACCAAAGCATATCCATGAAACAATGTTTATATATTGATGAAATAATAAGTATTTTTGCTACATCAATTAAGTTAATGTTATTTTCTTTTTTCATTTAATTTGATTTTAATCTCTTCTAATACAAATGTCCTACATTTGCAGTAGGAACATCTGAGTTGTAGAAGCTGATCAATAGGTATGCAAAGGTCAATCTGCAGACAAGTATTGTTCTCTTTACTTCATGTCTCAATCTACAGTCACTTCACTTATACTTTTGTATAAAAATTCTTATTTCATATTTGATCACAAATTGTAGTATGTTGTTTACTATATATACAATTCATTGACCAGCTGGACAAGATCATGTATTATTCTTAAAATTTATTTTGTGTACCTATGGTCATTAGGCTGAAATGAAATGAAATGTAATGTTTATTTTTCTAAAACGAAGCATCGTTTGTGCCAATGGCATATCTTATCAAAGCCTCAGCATTTAGGACATTTAAATTGTAATGCAAAATTTATGAGGTCTTTTCGAAGGTGTTTTCATGGGGTTGAAAATGAAGATGAGTTTAATTCTACATGGAGTGCAATGATTGAGGAAGCTGGTTGTCATAACCATGAGTGGCTACGTGGTTTATGGAAGATTCGATATATGTGGTCTACTGGATTAAATAAAGACACATTCTCTGCGGGTATTTTAGCCACTTCAAGGAGTGAGAGTACAAATCATGTTCTTAATGAGATATCAACTGCAACTACTTGTTTGAGAAAGTGGGTTCAAGAGTATGAGAGTTTGGTTGAAAGATGGCGCTTAAAAGAATTTAATTAGGATTTTCGATGTAAGAGTGGTACTCCTCATTGTCCAATCAACAATGGAATAATGAGACAAGCAGCAAGGACATATACAATTACTATGTTTGATCAATTCAAGAAACAGTATCTTCAATCAATGGAGATGGAATCTAGAGAAATAAATAGTCTCGGGGAAGTAGTTATTTACAATGTTAAGCACGAGAATAGCACGCCTTCTAAATATTCAAGTGCTGACAAGATGAGGATTTGGATGGTACATATGATCAAAGGTAATTTGGACATTACTTGCGGTTGTAGATTATTTGAAAGCGAAGGTATCTTATGTTGTCATGCGTTGAAAGTTCTAACGCTTAACAATGTCACAAAGATACCTGAGAAATACATATTGCATAGATGGACTAAACATGCAAAAGAAGAAACCTTAAGTCCATTATCTTATCAGGTAAATGATGTTGTGACAAGTAAATCTAAAAGTGACGGCAAGTTGTTGTTTTGCAGTGTCAGGTAATGTTGTAGTAATGTGTTCCAAAGATGAGAAGCCCATGAGTATTTTTGATGACACGTTTAATCAATTTTTGAGGGAGTTAGAGCAGAAGATGTCCAAATTAAATACCAATGAAGAGTTAAAATCACCTCTTGTTGAAGAGCAAGCGGAAATTGTGAATGAGGATTGTTTTAAGGAATGTATCAAAGATCCTCCTAGTGCAAAAACAAAAGGTTCAAAAAACAAACGAATAAAATCAGGCATTCAGAATTCAAGATCTAAACCTAGTAAGTAATATTCTATATTTTTATTGTCAGCTAAATTAAATTATTTTGTACTTCACCTAAGTTACTTTCCATTATTTGTAGGAAAAAGAAAAGCCGTTATTGCTTGTTCTGGTGAAGTCCATGATAAGACTAATAATGATACAATAATGGTGGTAATTTTCTTGTTGGTACTATGACTTATCATTGTTTGAGTGCTTATGAGCTTTAGAATAATTGATATTTTTTTAATTATATTATATAATTTTTATTTTTATTTTAGAATTACTGTATATCCTCAATCTATGACTCATGGTTCAAGCCAATTTCCAAGATATCGACTTCCTCTCAACCCAGTTGGATATACAATTTCTCAATAGCATATGGCACCATCACCAAATGTAGCGAGTTATGCACATCTTTCACAACAAGAACCGACTCTAGAACATGAAAGGAATACACAATTTCAGGTATATTATTTATGATATTTTTACATTTTATAATATAATTTCTAACTTTTTTTTTTAATACAGCCGCCTGGAGCATTTACATCGTTGCTGGAAGAGTTTAATGTTTCCAAGCATACATTTAAATAAACTCAATGATTAATATTTAGGTGATGAAAAATGGGTTTGGAATTCTTTTGTTGGTGATTTTCAATGCATTTTGTTGGTGATTTAGAATACTTTATTTGATGAGATATTTTTATTGTTTATTTACAGATGATATGACACATTGAGCTTTACTAGTTATGTGAAAAAATTTTAAACATGTTCTTTGTCTTTAATTTTAGAAGAGAAGACAAATCTATGTGATATATTTATTTTTATTTTAAATTGAACTACTTTTATTTTATTATAGTTAAAACTAAATTCACAAAAAATAAAAAATATAAACTAATACATCTCAATAACTAAATAAAAGAGAAAATGCACAGAATAATTATATAAATAAATTTATATTGTGGTATAATTTTCAATATATAAATATTCACTTCATTAATACATTATATATAACAAATGACGCAAAATCGCGCCAGATAAGTTCTTCAACAGCAGGTTATAGAGATTCAGAATACAATGTCAAAGTTCCGTCTATACAAGATTGTATATTTCATTTCTATGACATATACAACCACTGCATCCATAACACTACTTCTATAAAGTAAGTACCTACATATGATATTATCTGCAGTAGACTCTAATTTCAGAGATATCCATCTGCTCCTTCTAACAGTCAACAGCTTCTTCAGCAGCGGATATATGTTTGACAATGATTATCAAATGATTGATCAAGTAGTAGAATATATCACCCTATACACAAATCTTTCATTGGTTGATAAAAATTGACCATGTCATAATACTTCCCGCTTCCTGAGTGAGAACAAGCCAGACATAACAAGTAAATGTAAAGAAACAAAGTATAGTTGCAGGTAAAATGAAATCCAAATCAACTCTAAAACCAGAAAACGGTTGTATTCTCAAAGCCATTTATGTAATGTATAGGGTTGAAGCTAATTTCCCTTTTTGAAAAGAAGAGATGCAAGGTTGCCCTCCATTCAAAGATCATTGATGGCTCATGCTTTTTCAGTATCAGAGAAGTCAGCCTTGTCTGGATGCTGTAACTGGGAACAACCTCTAGCTGGAAATTTGTCGCCACATACCTGAGAAAGAACAATTTTTCAAATAATAATAATTTAAAAAAGCTCCAAGAATATTAACTAAGTCAAGTGAATATTAATCATATGCATTTAGTAGGCAAGCGGTTAATTGTAATTAGTCCAACTCCAACACACTAATTTATTTGTCAAATTACCTCTAATTTTCAAGTTACCCACATAAACCTACCTCACATACAATTCCCTTTGTATCTAACACATTTGAATAAATACAGATATCATGTCTAATACATGAATGTAGAATGGAAAAAGTAATTCTTTATGACAAAATAAAAATCAATCATTTACTAGAAATTATAAGAAAATTGAATCCTTCTTCAACGAAGACAGCAACAAAAATATAGATGGACACACTAGTATTCAGATACCTAAATATTATTTTCACTATGTACACATATATCCATTTATCTAATAAATGGATAGAAAAGCAAAGAGATATTGAGCTGTGTTACCGTAATTTCCAGTTCAATCTTCACTGCAGCTTGATCGATGACCAGCTTTTCTGCAATCAAAAGAACCAAAATCTCAAAAACCATCAAATCAGCCGAACTCACTAAAGCGAAGAAACTATTAACCCCTACTATCCAAAAACGGACCTGCAGTGAGCTAAATGCTCGTGAAGCTCCCTAACAAAATCGAATTCGAAGACATACACGAAATCGAATTCGAAGACATACGTGAAGAGGACGATAAAAATTTGGCAGATCCTGACAGAGATCTGAACTGCTCAAAGCTCTTCATGTTTGAAAAACCTAGCTTCTGCATTTTAATCTAAGGTCGCTGCCAGAGATCCGCGAAGTCGGAAGAACTATGAGCGAGGATGGCTTCTGGAATCAACGAACGCTGCCGGAGGGCTTCTGGAATCAACGAACACTGCCGGAGTCGACGAACGTGCCGGAGATCTGCGAAGTCAAAACACCTTTGAGCGGGGATGGAATCTCTTGTCGATTGATCAACGGTAACCGTTGCACCACAGTGGTTATGGGCGGAGGGCTGCTGGAATCAACGAATGCTGCCGGAGTCACGAACACGTCGGAGATTTGCGAAGTCAAAAGAACTTTGAGCGGGGATGGAATCTCTTGACAATACGACGATGATGAGCCGGACACGACGGATGGACGGAGAGCTGCCGGAGTCGACGAATGCCGCCTAAGATCCACGACGTGGGAAGAGCTGCAGAGATGGAATCTCTCGACAAAACAGATATTTGTTATCGCTCTGTTTCTGTTTTTATTTTTACTTTTATTAAAAAACAAATAAATATTTTACTAGTATTAGTTTACTGTTTCTAACCATATTAATTTATTTTTTTATTCACACGTGTCCGGCTACCATTGATCGGGCCTAAATCCGACGCGGTAAGCCTGGACCACCTAAGTCTTTTCCTTACATGTTAAAAGATGATTGAATAAACAATTAATGCATTAATTATAATGAAATCTCTCGCCCAATCATATATTGAGACACATGGTAAGCAATAAGAGTAGTCAAAAATTGGTAAACTATGTAACATTACTCAAATTTAAATGTATCACGAAAGCTGTGTAGCATTACTCAAATTTAAACGTATCACGAAACCAATTAAATATAATTGGCGTAAACTAGTTGTGGTTAAATAAATTCACTTCCTACTAAATTCAGATTTACATGGCTAAACCTCATTTCACAAATATTGTTATTATGTCTTGTATGCTTTTTAACATATTTTTATCCACAAAATCAATTTGAGATAACGTTAAAAAATTAGAATATTTAATAATTTATTTTAGAGTTAATGGCTAATATATGTAATATAAATAAAATTTTCTAAATTGAAAAGAAAATCATTTATATTTTTACCATTAAATAATAAAAAAAATTACTTAATTGAAAAAAAAATCCAATTAATAACATTACCATTATACATTTCACTGCTACAACAATTTTAAAGTAATATACTATATATTTGTCTCTCAATGAGAGACAAGTCAACCTTTCCCACAATCTATTATATAATGTAAAGATTACATAAGCAAATAGTATTGACAGAATATTCAACCTGCAAATGCTAACGTCACCGGAAGAAATTGAGATCTACATTAATAAAATAATAATCGTCTTCAGCATTAGCAGCAAGCAACTCAAACATGAACATTTTACTTTTCTTAATTGCATACCAACCAAAAAAACCTAGAATCCTCTGTAGGTTTGTTCATACATCATAACGATTCTTTGTTTTTAATCATAAATAAGAAAAGGTTAGTTACAGCCTCACAAATCTTATTAATGAGCCAACCCAAGCAGAGACATGAATCAAACGTGGGAAGGTGTGGAGTCAGGCGGGGTGGGGGCAGAAGCAACACGTCTGCCGCGCTCAGAGCGACTGTTCGGCGAATTTGAGACTTCCAGCATGCAAACCCTTCTGTTTTTCCTCTTCATTCCACTCGGAGGCGTAGTAATGTTCCTCAGTAGATTTGACAACATCTTTGGAAGGAGGGAAGAACATGCCTCCCCATTGAGGGAAGTGGACTAGAGTTACAGGAAGTGTGCAGGCCACAATCATGACACCCATCCACGTCAGACCCTCAGCCGTGGTGTATTGAGTGGTGGAGAAGAATAGCAATTGGGTCAATCCCGAACCGAAGTTACCACCAGCTCCTGTGAGGCCTGAAATGATCCCCAAAGACCGACGAGATATGAAAGGAATGATTCCGAAAGTGGCTCCACAAGCAGCTTGAGCTCCGATGGAGAATAGAATCATGGTGACGACAGCCATAGGAAGCGTGTTTGATTTGCCTAACCAAATGCAGAAACAGCCTCCCATGGTCTGCAGAATCCAAAGCACCCAAAGTCTCCCTCTCATACCGAAATTACAAGGCTGCTTTGTCAGAGGCGAATCCTCCAAAGGGACGTGCCACTAAATTGGCCATACCGAATGTAGCCGCGATGATTCCTGCAGTGTGAAGCTTCAAGTCGAATCTGTCGTAGAAATACTCAGCAATTACGTTGTCAGTCGACAGCTCAACTCCCATGGAGTAACCGTACATGAGGGCGAATATCCAGGTTCTGTAGTTGGTGATGGCATACCATAACACCTTGGAGAATTTATCTTTGGCCACGTCGCCTTTCTTCTTCAGGGCTCCGAGGTTCCCGTCGGGCAAGTCCTGGCCGAGCGTTAAGACCAAAATGCCCATGATGACGTGGAGCCATCCTGGAATGAAGAAAGCGATTCTCCATGCTGTGAAAGGAGTCGCTCCCGCCCTTCTTATGATGTCGTAAACGAGAGGCATGATCAGCTGCGTCGCACCTCCTCCCATGTTCCCCCATCCTGCGGCCGTTCCGTTCACCAGTCCTATGATCTTGCTGTTGAACATCGTGCTCATCCAGTACTGGCACGACACGAACGTCGCCAGCGAGAATCCTATCATGAACCTCACCGCTATGTAACCGCTCGCGTCCGATATGAACGACATGCAGAACACCGTCGGAGCCGAGAGCATGATCAGGAAGGCGCACCCGTATCTGGGTCCCAGCAGATCGCACACCGCTCCCATCACCAGCCTCGAGAATATACTCCCGGACACCGACGCCACTCCGGCGTTTCCGATGTCCGCCTTCGTCAGGTTCAGGTTGTCTCTTATGATCGGCACCAGCGGCGCCGCCGCGAACGTCGACACGAAGCACGTGAAGAACGATATCCACGACAGGTGGAACGTCCTCATGTGCGGCGCCGCCACCGACAGCACCTTGAACACCTTCGCCTTGTGCTCCGAGTCCACCGGCAACGCGAACTTCGCCGTCCTGTCCGTCTCCACCATCGGCGACGCCACCGCGAACGCGTACGCGGGCTCCCTCCCCGTCACACCGTGCATCGAGCTCCCGGGAGACCCTTCCACCCCTGACATTTCTCTTTAGATTCTATTTGAAAATCACAAAGAAGAAGAGAAGAGTTGAGTTGTTATTTCGGTGATGTGTTGTTGAATTGGATAGGAAGAAAAGGAGAGGTATTTATATGTGGAGAGAGTTGACATTCATTTAAGCGCCTGTAGAGATTCTCAACGGTTAGATGAGAGTGTAAATGAATATACTAATGGATTCCACTTCGCCGCATCTATATTTTCTACAGGAAAAGTCCCGTTGTATATCCCAGGGATCATTAAGCTTCTTAAGAGGGCTCCACTAGCCAACTAATATTACCACTGACACGTTTAAACTTGAATTATTGACCTTTTATTTGTTTATCAGCGGATTTTTTATTATTATTATTATTTAGGTTTAATTAATTTCCTTGATAAAGATGCTTATTATAATATTGAACTACGGAGAGAAATAGATATTTGGTATGTGAATTTGGATTTTTTTTTATATTGAATTTAAATATTTTTATTTTAATATTAAATAAACAACTTTTAAATTGCAGTAATAAATTTGTTGTATATATTTAAAATAAAAATTACGTTAAATAAATTAAATATTATAAAATAATTAGAATGTTTTAAATTTAAAAATAAAATAAAATTTTATTTTTAAAATTTTCCTACATCTATTTTAAGCGATCAGTGGAAGAAAGGTAAGCTCCATACTCTACTTGTAAAAAAAAGTCACATGATCAAATACTAAACTAAATTAATTTCTTGACAAATATGCAAAGTTTACACTCATATTTTGCCATTACCTGACCGTTATGTATCAGGTTCAGGTCGTATTCTATCTATGCAATATAGAAAATCCAAATTGAACAAGTTTCATTAATCAACCTGTAATACTTATCACAAATATAGCAAGAAGGCTCACATCATCCAACATGTCGGTATATACATTTCCCTACGTCTTAATTCTAAATAGATTTGCTTTTATAAATAAATATAATATAATTAGTAAGTACATTCTATAATGTTAAAGAATCTCCTAGTTTGTCTTTGGTACCCCATTAAGGCCAACACAGAGAAAAATTAACGCAATTTATAAATTCAAATGTCGTGATGTTATTGTATTTGCAAGTGGTTTTTTAAAGTCTTTATCAGAGTAAAACTGGCTATTAGGTCAACTGGAGGCCAATAATTATGGTAAATAAACCGAGTCAACACCTTGAAAATAATCAGTTTGCGACATCAAATTGGCCCACAATCGCCTAACACTTGAGATATTTTTCTTTTGCTTGTATTTTGTTGTTAGCTGGTGCATAATATGATTATGACTCAAATTATATGATATTATTCCACGTTAACCTTTCACGAGGGTTGAGAGGTTTTTAATTAGTGTATTTTTATATATAAGATGACTTGTTTTGTGGTAGGGTGTAAATTCTATGGGGGAAGCATCACCGATGTCCTACATGGACCAATTAAATAACTCCGAATAATTATTGTGATGCCACATCAAATTTAATTATTTAATTGCAATTTAATCCTTAATATTTTTAAATTTTATAATATAACTCTTTTATATTTAATAACACAGTTAATTACTTGGAATGATTTATTTCACTAAACATTCACTATTTACACCATTTTAATCAAAATATTTATTTGTCTTTTTAATTTTTTTAATATCATACAATATTTGTCTGATCAGGAAGTCTCTATGTGGGCTAACCCACTCTAATAAATTTATATATATATATATATATATATATTATTTTATAAAATTTTATAATAGTATTATAAATAAAATAAATATTATAATAATTAATAAAATAATATATATTTTTAAAATTTTTAAACCAAATCAAATTATTTTAAAATTATAATTAAACTAAATTTTAATATTTTAAATTAATTTAATTTTAATAAAATAATATTTTGAGTTAAATTGGTTTTGGCTGGATTTAAATTATATTCATGTAAGTGTGTTTGAAAAAAGTATTTCAAATAATATTTACATTTAAAATTAGCATTGAAAAAAAAATGCTTGGCTGTATTTAGAACAGTGTTTAACATTTAAAATAACTTTTTTTTATTATAGAATTATGTGGTGCCAAATAAATCACGGCTAAATTATATACTAAGATTACTTGAGAAAATAGCTTAGAAGTTTATAAAGATATATGAACAGAGCCTGCTCTAATGAATAATGAAAATCGGATTATTTTACAATCATCCTAGGCCTCTATTTATAGGGATCCGTAGTATTCTTTTTCTTCAAGGATTTGGTCTCCTTATCGTAATTAAATTGCGTTTCCTTTATCTGCCTATCCTTAAGAGGCTGGACCTGATGTGCTTGAATTAGACCTGACGGGCTTGGGCCACCTTGGGCCTCTATTTATAGGAAAGTTATTTTTTTAAAAAAATGTTAAGAATGTTTATTGCATATATTATTTTTTAATAATAATAATAATAATTTTGAAAATAATACTCCCTCCATCCCTAATTAATTGTTAGCGTTGGAAATTTGTGAGATAGTCTGATAAATTATAAATTGTCAAATTTACTTTTACAACAACAATTAAATTACAATTGAATATAAAATGAAAGGGCCCACCTACCCCACAAAAATAAAAAAAAAAAAACATGTGAAATAAGTGGTATATTATATTGGTTAGTGGGGTTGAGTTGTTGAAAAAATCTAAGGATAATATTGTCTTTTCAATTATAAAAATTTATTTAAAATAAAAGTGTAACAATTAATTAGGAACATCCATTTTTAGTAAGTGTTAAAATTAATTAAGGGCGGAGGGAGTAATAATAATGAATATTATTATTATTATTGGGATAATTAACGAAAATACCATCGAGTTTTATTTTTATCTTTTTTTTTTTAATTCAAAGGTAGATTACAGTAAAAACACTTGAAATATCAAAAATCATTTTTTAATAAAGAAACCGTTCTAGTTTTGCTAAACTAGGGTGGTTTTCTAGAACTTAACAAAACCGGTGGATAAATTCAAAATGTCTAAAAAGATTGAGTTTTTTTTTTTTTTAATAACTCAAAAACTAATATTATCTAATACTTATTATAATAAATCCTACATTATTATTTATTTTTTTTAATATATATATTATACCATTGAATTGATCCGGACACTACCGTTAGAATTCAGTATGATGGAACCGAATTAAGTCCATATTAGGGATGCATTCGAACACATAAATATCATACAAAAGACAGAGATAAGGTAGATAAAGAGAGAACGTATGAGTGGATCTTAAAGACTAGTTTGAGGAGATGAAGAGATATAACGTAAAAATAAATCAAATAAAATAAAAAAATTGTGATATTAAATATTTCTAAAGACAAATAAATTTTTTAAATTAAAATATATAATAAATAATTTATTTATTCAGTCAAATAAAAATGTAAAATTAATTTTGTCATTAAATATAGAAGGATTATATTATAAAACTAAAAAATATTAAGGGTTAAATTGTAATTAAATAATTAAATATGATGCTACAATCTAATAATTATTACTTTTATTTGGTTGGTCCACGTTGGACATGCATGGTGGATGCATCGACCGTAGAAGCACCCGTGGTAGGGAATTGCTGGAGTATTGAAGAGTACGGAACCGTAGAGTGCAATTTGACCAAAATTGATGATCAAAGCTGGATTGACCTTTTAAGTTATGCTATATGATAACTGCTCTATCAATGTAATGAAACCTACACCACAACTGGGAATTTTTAATGTTGCAACATTTTTTTAAATTAATTTAAAAATAATATTTATTTTTTCAAAAATGTAAATTAAATTAGTGAAAATCTAAAATATTTTTTAAATTTGAATATAAAATAAAAAAATAAAAAAAAAAACGTCAGCTGATAAATCTATTTTGAACCTGAATATGGTGTGATCGAATGCGTATATAAAATAAGGTGGGAGAATGAATAACTCCATTAATACTTGAATTTTTGTTGTTATGTCATTGTATGAAAGATACAATTAAATAATACAATATTTGAGGGAATTGATAGAGTTGACATTAGGACTGTATATGTGTTTGTTCTTATCTGATGAACCTTTTTCGATCAAGAGAGAGCCATGTACGGCTGTACCAATCAGGAAGGCTTGGTAGGACATAAAAAGAATGTTGAACATTATTATAAGTATAGAATAGCTCAATTATTAGAACATGTATGTATATAATACTATCCGGTTCAAATTGCTTAGCATGACATGGATCCATGTAGGATAAGAACCAGAGTATTATTGCCTATTTGCCTCACAGAAAACATGTTTAATATTTTTATTTATTAATAGATAAATTTTCAATAAGAAACTATACACTTTTTAAGGTTGTATAGTCGTCTTACAAAAGCAAAAGCAATGTATGTGATAAATGAAAATAAATGTAATAAAACAGATAAATATTAATCTTAGCAACAAACAAATAATCGCAAGCAACTGACTAGCAAGTAAAGAAACCAAATCAAAGCCGCACAAACAATATATCAATATATCAATTTAGCCAATAATGTTATCTATTAATGAGAGAGTGAGAATCTCAAGCTCCAAGAAGAACCTTCATGTTTAATGTTGTAACCAATCTAATCTAAGTTCTTCAATCAGCTACAAAGTAAAAATAACATTCTTTGCAGTTGATGTCTTAATAGGTTCTACCACAACATGGTTTCTTCATTCAAGATAATTTTCTGTATGAATTTTTAGGTACTGGTATTCCCCCTTCTCTGAACCGGTTTGTATAGAACAACAGTAACATATTTGGAACGGAAGCGATGAGTAAATCCGAGTGCGACTACTGACCTTGGAGCTTCTCGGTTCTCAATGTATAGATGATTTAGAATTACATTCTGAGGCAAAGGAAGAGAGCCAGGGGCATCCCTGCTTGTAGGGCAACTAAGCACTGTTTGTGACAGATGTGTAGGGACGACAGGTGGGTCGCGTGCCTCATCTTCATTTCCTGGGTAGGCATTGTTGTAGCTCGAATCAGGCGACTTTGGAACTTCAAATCCTACAACAGTTGGTTCATCCTGCAAGGATCACATTTTTAAGAACTCAATTGACTAATCATTGGTATAACCATCATCTAAGTTTCAATTGCTCACATGCTCTTCACCATATTGGTTGTTCATGTTGGAGAGAAATCAGCAGAAGTGTAAAATCATCAACAATGGACGAGTGCAACTCAAGTGACCTGAGACACATCGCATGCTGCCGTTAGTGAAATTTTAAAAGCAAGCGGCTGAGATAGAATATGTTTGGAATTCTAAATCATTAGGAAATGGAGTAAGATAATTCAATTCTAAAGTAGTTTTTTGGTTTCTCTAGAACGTAGTGGCGGGGATAAATGAGCCACAAATAGGTTCCTCACAGTTCAATAGTACATTCCAGAAGCCTGAATTCATTACCATTGTGCATGTAAACATGCCATAATATAAGATTTAGAAATATGAGGTGACAACAGAAAAGAGTAGTTATCTTCTCTATATTTAACCTGAGTTTATCAATTGAAAGCATTTATTTATTTAGTTATCTAAATCATATCAAGCATATATCACTTTCTCCAGGCAAGTCCCTCCCAGCTTACTTTGGGGAAAAAGAAAAATTAAACTAGTTAAAAATTCACTCGAGCAAGAAAGAAAAATGCAGGACCCATGGTGCTTTGACAGAGAAGTTTAAGTCAAAGATCTTTAATGGTTCAGATTAGGCAACAGTTGAACAGATGGCAAGCAAATGCATATGATGTCATTGCTACATGAGTTTTAAAAGAAAGCATATGAAGCCATGTTACAGAACTCAATAAAACCTAGGGACTTCAATGCCAAAGCTGTATCAGAGCAACAGGGAGTTTAAGGCAAGAACATCAAACAGACTATACTCGATGGTTATAGTAGACATAAATGTTCTAAAGCTGAAAAGTTCAAGTAAAAACCTGATAATCGTCCATATCAGGCCTAATTAGTTTGTTTCTACAAGGATAAGAGTCTCATGATTCCATGACTAAGACGCTAGCAATCAAAGTAATCTCTAACATTCTTACTGTTCAAAGAAAACTTATTCCTAATTCTGTCAGTATAGAAAGTCAATCCCAAAAGGTCAACAACATTTGCCAATAACAACAAAGAAGCCATCTATGAAAATTGAAATTTCTAGTAAGTTCCTAGCCAAGGGACCACTATAACTACTAAACAAACCTGCAAATTCAGCAGCAGAAGAAACACAGTTTTTCTACCTGAAAGTTACCTTCAAGCAAGCATATATAAAGTGAAAAGGAGATATGTAGAACTTGAAAGGTTTAAATGATAGAGCTAGATGCCAAAAACATATGAAAGGCTTCTCCTGTAAAAGGCATACTCTTATAATGAGAAGAAGAATCAGTAAACCCATGATCATATTGTGATCAAAAGATGTCTTCTAACAAATAGAAAACCACTTGAAATCCAGTTGTGGAGTACTATCCATAATACAATATACAAAATTTTAGTAAGCCGAAAAAATAAAGTAAAATACAACAAAAATCTGTAAGCCACAGAAATAAGACTATCAGACTATCATTGAAAGAATCATGACTGCCTAAACAAGCAAGCATGGAACCAAGGTTCACGCATACTCAACATGGATAAATTAAATAATTATTGTGAACAAGTGGTCTACCAAAGAACAAATGAATGTGGAAAACATCATCTAGAATGTCATTTAGTCGAGAACTACGTCCTTTAAACTGTGACCTAATCCTCTGATTTTATAGGGTCACTGAAAATAAATAAATTGCTGAAAGGCAAGGGAAAACCTATAAACACACATCTAACCTAGAGCACTAGGTATTTAAAATTTTCAGGATATGGTGAAATACTCTAGCCATATTTGAGGAAATCTGAGTGGAAAAAGAAAAGGCACAGAAACCATAATTTTGTTGTTGTAATCCTCATATACCATAATAATTAGGATCGAAGAAATCTATTTTCTCGATTAATGACATATAGAATCTTGTATTACAGGTCAGTAGAAATGTGAAATATTATCAATGAACAAAATGCCAATGTAGCTAGCAGGCATACCCTTTGCTACGGGGCATACCCTTTACTGTTCGCATAAATGAGGTGTGAAAACATTATGATCCCTAAATTTTAAAGTAAAACGGAGATTCTAATTCGGTATAACAGTCCGATCTCAAAACAAACTTCCTTTTATTCATACAAAAGGCCTAAACAATTGCAAACCCTTTTAAATATTATATTTTATTTGTCCAATCTGAGACCAGTTAAGTAGTATGGAAAATAGCAGTTGAATAACAGAAAGTAAATATAAAACTGGCAAAATAAGGAAAAAAGTAGTTTTATTAAAGTTTTTGTGACGAACAGTGCATATAGTTGAAACCAGAGTTAATACCAATGAACGTGGAAAAGGTTTTCAACATCTGTGCCTATTAGAAATTTCATACAGTTTTGACTCTTCATGTCTCAAATACAAATTATTAAGAGTTAACTACACCTGAATGTCTCAAATCAAGATTGTATTTCTGGTCAATTTGAAATATTGTTTCTCCCGGAAAGCAAAAGGTAAGATCACTATAATTTTTCATAGTTGAATTGGAGCTATAAGAAAGTGCTTAACATAAGACATTGTTAGACAATCACCGAAACAATCAATAACATTAAATCCTAGCATAAACACAAATACAATCAATATACACATTCTTAAATCAGTCTGACCCTAATTGCCTCATAACCTCATTTTGGGAGCGGGCGTGATATTATGGGAAGACAAAACGATCACCATTTTAAAGTTAACTGCTGAATTAATTTATATCGACAGTAACATATAGATAAATACTTCTCTATCATTAGTAAGCAAGCATGTGTGCAAAAAGCAAGAGATCTAAACCACATGGATCCAAAAAAATCTAATTCAGTTCCAAGTGAAAATATAGCCAGCATCCTGTCAACGTCCCAAAATGATATTTGGTCCGGTTCATATACAACAATAAAGTTTGACAAAGAATCATTCCTTCTTTCTTTCTTCCTGAAGACAAACATTTATGGGCAGAGCTGCTACAATGTGCAATAACTTAATTTTGGAAAGTTTAAGAGAAGATGATTAAGGTGTGGTTAGGCTATAAGATAAGAAACTTTTTCTTCTTTCATTATTTATTCCCTATTTAATCCAGCTAGCTTGAACTCCTGATTAGCCTTATGATATTGGAGTCATTGCCAGAGTTTCATATTTAGCATTACAACTCAAAGACCATATCAACCTTCAGTATGGAAATGGACACAAATAAATTCTAATGAATGCACTACAAACAATGCAGATTATAGCATGCAAATTCATATGAGCGGGTCTCACTCCTTGTGCATCAACACCAACATACTGTATTCTAGTATCCGAGCAAGCACAAATTTATCAATTGCACGTGCACCAACAACAAAAGAAACCGACATAAGACCTAAATTTACTTAAATGGCCTAAAGACAATTCATTTAATGAACATCATTTCATATCATCAATCAATAATCATTCAACCCAAAGAGCCAAACTGGGAAAATTCTAGTCTCCCTCACATCTACTAGAACAAATGGTAATAGATAAAACTTTTTCCCTTAAACACATGGAAACCAGCCAACCACATTGATAACAATTCTTACTCAAAATCAAATTTCAGTAAAAAAATGCACACTCCAAATGATATAATCAATATAAAAAATATTAACTTCATAGCAAAAATCATCTTCATAACCAACCCAAGCCTCCACCCAGCTCACACATTCACCATAGATCAATACCTATAACCTCAGTAAAAACTAAAAACAACAAAACAAGAACCATAAAATATCTCTAAGTAAAAAAGCTCACCTGGCTGAGCAAAGTCAGTATCTGTTATAATCGACAAAGTAGACCTCCAAAGTAACACCACCTCCAAAGTAACACCGTCTTCTGAAAAAACAATTAAATTAAAATCCCCTGAGCTTATCTGCACAATAGAACAAAACCCAGACAACATCAAATGACATCCATAACATAACGAAATTCACAAAAAATAAAAACTACCCACAACTCTAAACCCTACGAACTTCAACTAAACACATCAAATCTCTATACCGACTTATAAGTACCAAATACAGAATATTTTTTTCTATTTTCCAAAAAGAAAATTCTCAACTCCAACTCAAAAGCAATAAATAAATAAATAAATAATTCAAAACCAGGAACTGTTTTTCTAGGGCAATCCGCCTAAAGAATCTGATATGAAAAATGTTGATTAAAACAATGAGATAGTGAAATTAAAAAGAAAGAAATTTAACAGATACCGAATTCTCCCTTTTTCGAAACCCTTGATCAGGTGGAAGAATACATGATTGAAAAATGGAAGAGGAGAGAAGATATTTAGAGTGAAAATGGAAGAGAAAAACAAATAAGGGCAAACATTAAAGTAGAGAGAAGAGGAAATAGCAAGACACGGACATGCAAACTCCGGTCTTGTCATCAGGTTCTGGTAGTGATACCTTTTTGGGGTGTTTTGGACACGTGACATCGAACTCTTCTTCTGCTTTCACCCAGCGACAATCGTCCCTATTTTTGCTTTCGGTTTTTTTTTTTTTTTTTTTTTCAAATTTTCATAAGCCCAGACTCAGCTTCCAAATCAATGATTTTACTTATCAAAATTTAACATTATAAAACCCTGGTTTAGGGCTGTTTTTCAATTGAGATATTTTAATGTGCTGGGAATTTGGATGCATTTGATTAAAATAAAATTTGAAATGTTTTATTTTAAAATTTTTAATTTTTAAAATTTGGATGCTCGTCGAAATAGGAGAACTTGATTAAATATTTTGGCACAGGTTCAATTACAATTAGTAGAATTCCGGTGTGTTAAGAAGATCTGAAGTAGGACTAAAGCCCAAAGTATTGAAGCCCATTTGTGGAGTTCTGTTTAGATCTTATATCAACACCTGTTCATTCACAGGGACTGGATTGGGCTGGATGGGCTGGGCCCAACAATCTTCTTTAAATATTATACCTGTATCTGAAAGAGAGAGAAAAAAATATTGTGTCCAAACGAGTTTACTAATCAGATAAGGTCTCCACCAAACAATCCATTATCTGGGCTCAAACTAATTTTATATACTCCAAAAACAGCTTTTAAACATTGTATTCATTTTTCCAAGTGGACTAAACTAAAAGACATTCACTAAACAACAAAATGTCTTTAGTATATCAATTATAACACAAACATAAAAAATGATGTTCCTAGATTATTTTAATTAAAATAATTTAGACGATGATATTATGATAAGGTGATATACTAGGTAGTTGTTGAGCATGCACATACATATACCTCCAAACCACATGGTATGGTGTGTTGCCCATGTGATGAGGTTCCTTTCTCATCATTTTATTCACAATTTTATATTAAGGATTCCAAATGCTTCCCTATTATATCATTTATTTATTCGAGTGATTAATTTAAAAAATATTTATTAAATTAAATGAACGTGATCACTTGTGTTGGGTCTGTATGTAAGCATAAGATGACAAGGATTCAACCTGAACACTTATTATTTTTTTATATAAAGAATATAAATGTGCATATACAATTGTTTTGTTTCATGATGATTGAACAGGTAGATGACAGAAAATGAATTAATAAATCTAAAGCCGAAAAGAGATGGTGTTTATGGAGCTTGAGCATAATTTCCTGATTAAGCCACGACAAGAAAACGAATCAAAGCATAAACTGGTCCCAACTCTTAATTTGCAAAATAAATAAATGAAAATTAGAAAATATTTATATTAAAAAGCTAGCAAAGCAAGCCCATATTTTTTTATTTTTTATTTTCGTTATTTTGGACATATATACGCACCAATAAGGTATAGAGGTGGTAGATGTATCAATTACTTAACTGACGTAGTGACACCCATTTTGCTTACATCACGTACACAACAGGATGATGTACAACATATTCAGAGTGATCATTAGCAAAGTATGCTGCGACGACAAGAGTATTGGATTTGAGTTTTTAGGTAAATAATTACTTTACACATTAGTTCGGATTGGGAAATATTATTTAGATTTTATATTCATATAATGCTTTTTTTTCATTAAAATAAATAAATGATAGTATGAAAGACCGGGATAAATTGTTAATAAAAAATTTCTCACTTATGAATGACCGCCAAAGACATAAGCAAGTAAATATTATTAAAGTTTATAATAAAACTCTTTAATATAATATTCCAAACATGAAAATGTTATGTTAAAAAATAATAATAAGAAGGCGGGAAATACAGAGGAAAATTGATATTATTGAATTACAGCTGATTGACTTTCTATAATTTAATATAACAGAAAAATTAAAAAATTTGTATGAACATTTGAAAGCAACTTAGAATACCTTTGGAGATTTATTAATTTGCAGTAAATTTTAATAATTCTTCCATAATACTGAAAATTTAGAGTTGGTGAAATTATAATAAATTTGTAATATATTTATGAAACCTTTTATAATTTTAAGAAAACATTCCATTTTAAGCATTATATCACCCAAAATTATTTTTTTTTAATACAAGAACCAACTAAACTGTCGTATTTAGTATTTTCAGAAAATTTTCATATAAAAATATTAAATAAAAACGCATATTTTAAATTTACTATTAAATATTATTGAATTTTTTAATTTTACAATAAACAGCATCAATAAACTCAGATTCTCTAGTTAATAGACTGAGCATTAATTTTATTTTATTTTTTTAAGACCATCAAATGCAATTCTATATCAGTAATACAATAGAATAATGAAGTAATTTGTATAAAAATTATTTATATAATTCCAATAGTATAATACCTTTTAGATTATGGTGTTAAAAGATAAAATCAGGCTAAACTCTAACCCAAAATAACAATATTATACTAGTGTGGAATTTAAGGAGCGCTTTAGGAGATCCAACAAGTAGATATTAGAGTTCTGGCTTAAAGATTTAAGGAGTGTTTCATGGGATCCAATAAGTAGATATTGGAGTTCCGGTTGATAGAGTTAGATTTATGTTTAGTGTAAATTTTTATGATATATAATGGAGGCCATGTGACCCTTTATTTGAAAATGATGATTGTTGGTGTCAAACTCAATATTGTATCGATAATATAAATGAATAATACCCTGTATATAAATATTCCAAAGCATCCAGTAAAAAAATATTTATCTAATTGTATCTCGTAACAAACCCGTGCGCACTCTAAAGCGCGGATAACATTATATTAATATGAGAGTTAAAATAGCGGCTCTAAATTCAACCATATAGATCGAGAAGTAACTTCAATTTTTGTTATTTTATTTTTAAAATTGGAGCTTATATACCAAGTAACTTTGGTAATTGTAATGAGCTCGAAAAAATAGTGTAAGGTTTGTAACTATGATTAAGTAGGAAAATATTCTATCTTCATTCATTGGGAATTTTAAATATGATATAGATCAAGATGATAAGGATAATAATCGGATATGCAAAAAGTAAGAAATTTATGGATATAGTTTAATATTTTTTAATTTGTAACTATATTTTTTAAAAAATATTTTTAATGCTATTTGAATTTATATTTTTACATCAAACTAAAATTTTAAATTATGAACTTACATTATTATTAGAATATATATTATTATATTAATCTTCAAATAAAATACTATTTCTTTTTTATTTTATCCCTCAACAAATAATTTTAATTGATGTATAAAAAATAATAAAACAATTTTAACACAAATTTAATGAACAAATAAATTAGTTTAATAAATTATTAATATAATTTCAGATTATAATTTTTATTTAAGTTTTTTTTTTAAAAATTTATATTTACGATATTTTTTTTTATCTTTGCACGATAAATAGAGAAATAAAAAATTCGGTCAAATATTTTATTTTATCATTTTTTTCAAATTCTTATGTGATATTATTAGATCAAGAATATTTAAAAAATCATAAGTTATTTGTGAAAGTTGGAATGTTACAAATTATTCTTTATTTGTTTCAAACTTGATTTATAAAAAAAAAATTAAAAAAAATTGGAAATTAAAATATTATTATTATTATTATTAAGAATATATAAAATGTTGATCGACTATTTGGGGATATAAGGTGGGGCAAACCTAACCCAACAATACAGGACATGCAGACGTTGAAAGACAAGGTGGAAAAAAAAAATCGTATCAGTAAAGATTTCGACAGGAGACTTAAACACCCTCTGTGTCACGTGACAGTGTGGCCCAACTCGTACAACTCTACTCACTTCCACCACCGTGCTTCCCACGTGACACCACGCCCCCACTCCTTTTCTGTCCACTTTTTCTCTTATTTATTACCCATAGTCCTCTCTACCTCATTTTTGTGGCAATCAAACAATCACTCACTCAATTCTTCTTCTTCTCTTATTATACTTATGATATAAGAACCATCACCCTCACTGATGACCAAAGAAAACAACACTCGAATATCAACCTTAATAGATATCATACATGTGAATGATGTTCTCCCACGTGCCAAAACTCAATAATATTTCGGATTAATTTAGATTTCTTGATAGTCACGTGATCATACAACTATTAGTGTCTCTTTTAAAGAGTTTTTCCTCTCTACTCCATATTGTGTCTTATTATAACCATTCTAGAAGGTAAAGGATAATTTTATTATTATTATTATTTTAAAAAAAGATATGGGTGGTTAGTTTGGGTGGTTAACGTAATGAATGATGTGTTATGAAACTGAGGAGATGGATATTTTTGTCATTGAATTGACTAGGGCCAATCTACGTGTTGAAGTGGTATTTATGATTTTACAAAATTTTATGTGAATTAATATATCTTTCAGACATCATGGAGTGACAACAACCAATAATATTGGGCACATCGTTTTCACTACCTCATAAAAACAGAACACAAGTTTGAGATGGTCAAAAAGTGTTGGAATCGTGGCATTTTTTTAATGACCGTTTTACATTCTACGTGTGCCACATTCCATCTCATATTTCCACTGATATTTTTTTTTTTCGATTAATAGTGTATCCAAAAATATGGTTTTTTATTGGATTCAATAATGAACCTAATATAATATTAATAATTATTTAATTACATCAGATTACATAATCAGATCCAACATGAATACCAAGTACTATAAATTAGAGCATAATTGTGCTCAACTTTGATATAATTACTCTGAATTGAAATTATATTGATATTAGGCCTCACACTACTTATGTGTGGCTATGTTGTTTCATTTAGTTCAGCTCCATATTATTTCACATAGTATTAAAGTTGTATTTGGAATATAGTTCACTTCTATATTGTTTCAAATCGTATTTAATTTGGTGCAGTTTTGTAAAATATAATTAAATTTTTTTATTAATATGACATCAGTTTAAAATGTGTAAATTAATCATAATACTCTTTTTATATATATATATATATATATATATATATTCTCCTTCTATATTATTTTTATTTGATAAATTAACTAATTTATGATATAATTTTTTTTTTTGAATATCGGTATTTACCGTACCACATCATATTTTAATTTTTAAATTTATCCTTAATATATAATTTTTTAACAATAATATATTTTAAAATAAAATAATATTTAAAAAGTATTCACTATAAAAAAAACGATTTAATAAATATCTTTTGTCATATTATATATAAAAATATCTATAATTGATTCTACTTGCAAGTATTTCTGGACACCTCCCAAAATACTTTATTGTAATGAAGTTCTAAAAATATTATTTACATGAAACATGTTTTCCTTATTATAAATATGATATTAGATTTGATATCTCTGCAACTTGATGTCCCACTACTAATAAAACTCAAACTTAAAAATATGACAATGAAATGATTCAGAAAACTATGAATTTTATACATAACAATCTAAATATGAGATTAAAATGATGTAAAAAAGTTGTGAATGGTTGAATCCTAAATAATAAAATACTTGATGAGTAATGTAGTAGTTTTTTTTTTAAGAGTGATGTATTTGGAAAATAATAATGTTTAAATTTAGCCTAAAAGAAGGTTAGAGAATCCTTATAGACCATCAGTGGACGTCGAAACCGTAAAAATAATATTTAAATCCTACAAACAATAGTATAGGTAAGTAGGATCGATTTACGTAGAACTGACCATTAATATTAATTTTTGTTTATGATCCGTATCGAATTAAGAGCGAAATAAACTGACGAAAATAATCTAATTAGCATTAACAAACAAATTATAAAAGTAACCCATCAAAGGAAATCTATCTATTTATATGCTTATCATCAAAACTTACAATGAATTATATCAATTAACCAAACATAGTTATAATGCTTGATTGTGTGTCTAACCACCAATCTTCCCTAACTTTTTATATTGATTGGACTCCACGCTTACTAACAAGTGCCGGACCCATTAGATTAATAAATAAATCGTCTTAAGAACTAGGAAAACTTGGGTTCATATAATGAACAAATCAACTCAACACGTTTATTTAGTTATGACCATGAGTTCTCATGGCATAACGTATCATACTGATTGTTATCTAAACTGATTCAATTAAACATTCACAAAATTAATCTAATCCAATAGTGAGATGCTAACCTATTTAGTCAATTATTAATCAAATAAAATAATACATGCAACCTTAAGTCAAGTAATCTAGAGAAAATAGATAAATTGATAAATATACACTTAAGCACAATTATCACCGCAGGTATTAATGAAAAATACTACTTATGAGATTTAGGAAACTTAGCTAACTGTGAAAATCATTATTAAATTAAAAATGTTAATACAAAAACTAAAATAGAGAATAGGATTTAGTGAACTTAGCTAGCTGTAGGTGAACATCATTATTAAATTAAAAATATACGTACAAAAATTAAAAATAGAGAATGAAAATAAGGCTAATAAATAAAATGTAGAAGAAAAAAAAATCTAACATTCTTTCTGATTCTCTTTCAAAATTAAAATATCGTGTCCCAAAAAAATAAAAGAGAGAAAATTCAAATTTTCCTTAAAAATATAACCCAATGAAATTTTAAATTAAATAAATATAATTGTTTGATGATTTTTTTACAACTTTTGACTTGGTCTGGTATCTTTACCTAAATTTGCAGAAAATTCATTCTACCATTGAATTTCTTTTTAATTGCTAATCTCTAAACGGTATAAAATCACAAAATAAAGTAATTAAATATCAAATTCTTCAATTAAGTACCAAATAAATAGAAAAATCAATATAAATTATGTGTAATATACATCCAATTAACCATAAACCATGTATTTAAGGTTGATTAGAGCTGGTTAGGCTGGTAAATAAGTTGAACCCAATGGTTTACATTAACTCTAATTTAATTTGTTTAGCAAATATTTGAATTTGTGTTGGACTCGATGTTTGTTTATATAATTAGATTTATTTAGATTTAATAAATAAAATATTATATCGACATATTAAAAATGACAAAAAATGGTTTAAAAAATTATTTTGAAACAAATATATTATTTTTAATATTAAAAAGAGTTTTCAAATTCAGATTAATGATTTTGATTATGTTTCTTTTTTTTTTTGTCCTGTACAAAAATAAAATTTTACGCCATTAATTTTTTCTTTTAAAAAAGAGTAAAATAAGATGAAAAGGTATCTTCGGTTTATATTACCATTTTACCCTCCCAAATTAGTAAGAATTATTATTTTTATATTGTTAGGATTGCTTTGAATCACAATGATTTCTTTTAGAAAGGTTTTCCTATTTTCAATTTGGATATATTTTCTAATTGTGTTAATTCCTTGTTTTGGAAAATGTTGTTTTCCTAATTTGATTGATTGTATCTCTTAGTTGGAATGGAAACAAATTAGGAAATTATATTTGGTGATTACTACAAATAGAGTTGTCTCGTGAGGAAAAAAGTATTCTATCCCTTTAGGATGATGATAATTGGATTTGGGTCATACTTTATGGGATACTGATCATTGGAGTTGTCTTGCCATGGCGGAATTGTTCACCTAAAAGAGATTTTGAGAAAGAAAATAATTTTGTATGGAGAAAGAGTGTTGTCTGAATGACTTGTAATTCTTATTTTTCATAGTAAATTTGTTACCTTTCCGTGGATTAGGCAATTTGCCAAACCGCGTTAAATATTGTGTTTGTTTTTTGCCTGATTGTTTTGGTTAAATCAAACTTGGAATTAGGAAGAAAGTGGGATATAACCGGAAATTCCTAACAAACTAATATCAGAGCTTCGTTTGAAGATGGATTTCATGGCTAGATCCGTGTTTAGTGCATTGCGTCGAAAGTATTTATGATATTATGGTGGTCAGGCGGTGGGTCCCGTTGGGTAGTAACGACAGTGCAAGATGATTTGACGGATCGGTGGATAATCTCAATGGGAGACTTGTTAGGATTCTGAAATTTTGGTGGAATTTCGTATGAAGATCAAGAATTTAAAACATCTGGATTTGGGACTTAGTAGTTTCTCATTTGAGGTGGAGAAAAAAATTTGGGTTTGATTGAAAACGAATTGAATGGTGGTGACAGAATTGGGTTAATAGTGATCAAAGGAAAAATATTCAAAAATTTGAGGTAGTTAAGGTGGAGATTTGTTAGGATTTCTTGAATCACAAGGATTTCTTTAAGGAATGTTTCTCTATTTTGAGTTTGGATATATTTTCTAATTGTTTGATTAATTGTTTTGGAAAGATTTGGTTTTCCGAATTTGATTGATTTTATCCCTTAATTGGAATGGAAACAAATTAGGAAAGTATGTTTAGTAATTACTATAAATAGAGTTGTCTGGTGAAGAAGAAAGTATCTCATCACTTTGGGGTGGTGATAATTGGATTGAGTCATACCCTGTGGGGATAGTGATCATTGGGGTTGTCTCGCCATTAAAGAGATTTTGATTGGAGGTTGTCTCATCGTAAAGAGATTTTGATTGGGGGGTTGTCCCATTGTAAAGAGATTTTGTTTGGGGGTCGTCTTGCCGTCAGAAGATTTCTTATCGGGGTTATCTTGCCATGATGGAGTTGTTCGCCTAAAAAGGATTTTGAGAAAGAAATCAATTTTGTATGTAGAGAGAGAGAGAGTTGTCTGAATGACATGTAATTCTTAGTTCTTTCTGTAGATTAGGCAATTTGCCGAATCACGTTAAATATTGTGTTTGTTTTTTATCGGATTATTTTGGTTGAATTGAATTTGGAACTAGGAAGAAAGTTAGATAGAATAAAAAATTCCTAATTAATATATATATATATATTAATCATTACTAAACTACAAGGATAAAATTACAAAATAAATACGCTGACTTATCATAATGTTTTAAAACTAAGGAATTCAATCTCCTCAAAATTAACCAAAAACAATATCACAAAATAATAGTAGATGCAATTCTTTAAATGAGCCTTAAAATTTGATTTAAATTTATATATCAATTTTCTAAAAGCACAAACAAATTTTCACAAACTTTATTTTTAAAAACATGTTAAATTTTTAAATCACATTTATATGATCATTGATAATAAATATGTGAATCAACCTAATTTTTAAAAAATAAACTATTAAATTTTAATTTTGAAACATTTTAACTCTAGACCTATTTCGGGATAATTTTTAAATGGATCTATAAACACAAAAATATCCTATAATAATACTACACACATCATGCGTATCTATTCTTATTAGTGTTTTTCCTGATATATTCAGACGTAGACTAATGACAAGTGAATATTACGATTTTCCTTTTCGGCTTCAAACCGTGCAGAGTTCGAGTTACCATGAGAATGACACTATATTATAAGGCTTATACATTAAAAAAAATATTTTTTTCTAATAACTTAATTAACTAACATTTAATTAATTAAAATTAATATCCATTCAGTCTTCATAAATAACAAAATATGTCACATTACTAGAAATATTACAAATACATTCACATCTCAACATGCATACATCCACATACATAAAATTATTATCGGACTCTTTTGTCCATAATAGTAAACTACTAACTACCAAATCATCCAATTAATATAGAGATATATTAAAAACAATTATACATAAAGACATTTTGGAGCTTGGGGTGCCATGTCCCTTACCAAGCCTCTAGCTCTGTCTCTCTACATACATCTGCATCCTTTCAAGTTTAAGAAAAATAAGTATAAAGTCCTAACTTGACAACAAGTAATGAATATGAAAATCAATATCTATGAAAAACTTCACAAGTTTCTGCTTAGAAATATCATGAAGAGAGAAAGATATCATTCTTTGTTTCATAACAACATCATAATTTATGTCCAAGTGCTTGGCGCATTCATGAAATACACAAGTTCTGGTGATATGCAAAGCTAATTGAGAATCACGCTTTACTTGAATAGGTGTATGGACTGGAGTACAAAAAATAAAAAGAATATACGAAATTCATTTCAATTCATAGGTAATAGAGACTTAAGTACAATATTCAATTGTTATAGAACTTCGTGAAACTTTCACCTATCAATTTATTTTCCATAAGAGATGAACTCAAGAAGATACAAAGTTAGTAAAGAAATTTCTTAAACCCAAACATGATGCCCTTACTAATATTGCTAAATATAGTAAGTCTAATATCATTCGATAAGTAAAACAACCCAAGTTAATTAAACCAGCTAAGTACTTTAAAACATATACAATAATATTTCAATGTGTGAAATAATACTTTTTAATAAACTAACTTAGTTGTTGCGAGACATGAACTACATTAGGTCTATTAAACCCAAATAAAGTAATTCACTCACGCGTCTCCTATATTGCTCAAGTTTATAATGAAAGACGCATTGATCAGTTTGCATTCATGAGCCATATATTTGTGTTGTCAATATTTCAATGTGTATGTCTTTTAAATTTGAAGTCATATGTTAATATAACTAGTATATATTTGTGTTAATTCAAAAATATTTCATCAATAGATTTGGTAACTTTTGAAGTTAGGAAGTACTTCATTGATCCAAATTCTTTATAGTGGAACGAACATTCAAAAATTTATTAACGATATAATGTCTTTAATGTAAGAACTGATAAAAAAAAAAGTCATCCATATTAACCAAGAATGCTATTCAAGAAGTAGTTAGTGGATAAGATGAACAAGGAATGATCACTTAAAGACCGAGTAAAGCCATATGAAAAAAGCTTATAAGTCAATTTATTGGTCAACTCTATGCTTACTTGTTTAAGTTTATTTAGAGACTTTTTAAGATGAAAACCCTAACATGTTTTTACTTTACTGTAGTCTTTAGATGACAGCATATAAACTTCCTCATGAAGATAGCCATATCTAGTTTATAGATAGGTTAAGCCTTTATTGTATTGCGTGGGTTTGTTTTACGCTTTAGTTACCAATACTCGTCTCCTCTGTAAAGGATCACCGATTTTTTCAATAAGAGGTATCAGAGCTAGTTGAGCTAGCCGAATTTTCCCAACATTGTTAATCAGGTATCCCCTAAAATTTCAAAGGCATATGGGCATAGAATATAATATACTTTATAGATTTCAATAACTCTTTTGTGTTTTCTTTTGCAACACAAATTATTTGACTCCCTTGTACCAACAATCCAACTACCCCATTTCATTAAATTAAAAAAATTCATTCCAATCTTTTCAATAAAACTAACCATAATCCAACTATCCCATTTCATTAAATTAAAAAAATTCATTCCAATCTTTTCAATAAAACTAACCATATTCTAGTCATTGGATCCCCAATTATTTATATATTTCGCTATAACTTTTTGAATAGAAGTAGATATGTGAACTATAATCTTTTGATTAATATATGCGGTCTTTCTTCATTTTCAGAGACTTTGCATAAGTTCAAACAGTCTTTCTTTACTATGGTTTAACATTGCACGTTCACTTCATTTTCTATCTGATTTCTTTTAAACATCTTTCTATTTATAATACACGATTCACATATTATAATCCCTTGTTTGAACTTTAAACTTTCACCAATAAAATATTTACACTTGAAGTAACATAAACTTGTACATCCATTTTTCTCTCTACTCTTAAGACCATTAAATATATCTTCAAAATTAAAGGCATGTGCTCCAACAAAAGAATTTGATTCATAATATAGTTGTATTTGTCATTTAGACCGTTAGAAATTGTATGAGTTGACTAGAAATATGGATTCTCCAATTTGCTTAATGGCGCTATATTTACAACTACAAATACAACTAGACACGAGATATAAAATTTTTAATTCATTCCAAATTCTTTGAGTTTAGTGCAATACGTGGTTCATTTGACTTGTCAAACATTTATTTCAATTATTGTAAATTTCAATACAAGAATTAGCAAATGAAAAAAAATATTATTTCAATTTTAAATCAAATTTAGAATTCAATAAGTTTGGTGTAGCCTACTCGTCCCCACTACTCAGATCGAAGTAAATCATCAATAGAATTTAGATAATTTTCGTCAATGAAACCGAGTTTCAACTTTACCCCAAGTGCAATTATAATAAATTTATTCGATAACATGTAATTCAATTATCTTAAATGAATTGAAACTAATATGAAACATAAATAAATAATACTCTCTTACTCCCATTTCAAGTGATCAAAATGATTTTTTTTTTTCAATTTTAAATGTCATAGCTATATAATTAATATTTAATTTTTAAACTTACCCATATTGTAATGTAATTAATGCTAATGTATCTACTAAAGTTAATTTTGTAAATTCACGTAATATTTTATAAAATTAACATTTTTTTGAAATTAGTGTGCTATGGCCACTTTTTATCACTTGAAGTGTGTACAAAATTTTATGATCCCAGAATGTTCACATTTCTTCTTTTTAAATCACCGGAGTTTATATTTAAATTATTATTCACCATTTTCCTCACTAAATTTCCACCACTAAATTTTCAATTTTTCTAAATTATCATTCTAATAATTTAATTTCTAAATCATCAATCTAATTTAAATTTATCTTATCATTAGATTTTTAATTCAACTTCGTTAATCATCCATTTAGAAAAAGAGATTTATATTATATATTATATACACTAACTTACGTATCATTAATTACAATCCTTACCTTTCCACTTTTAAAATAACACAGTATATTACTTTATTAAAAAAATACAAATACATTGTTATATGAGAATATACATATACCTACGCTCACTTTGAACTATAGCATCACCAATAGGACACCATCTTTTAAACAACAAATTATATATATAGGATTATTTGCAAAAACACTCCATTTTTTCAAACGTTTCATTTTGAGCATCCGGTTTTGAAAGTTTTGGAAAATCATCCTAATATCAAAATCACTAGTGGTTTTTGGTAATTTTGTGAGTGGTTTTGGTGTTGTATGAGTAATTTTGATCTTAGAAAATTTCTAAATCTCTAAATTAAACATATGAAATTTCAAAACTACTCATACAACACCAAAACCACTCACAAAAATACTCAAAAACACTATTGGTTTTGATTTTGGGGTGATTTTTCAAAACTTTCAAAACCGAATACTTAAAGTGAAACGTTTGAAAAAAATTGGTGTTTTTGGTAATAACCCCCTATACATATATATATCCTTAGTTTTTTCATCGTGTATAAATTAATATACATCACAAATTGGCAAAGAATATAAAATACAACCCGGATACAAAAGGCAATAAAATATAAAAACAAAAATACAATCACATCAAAGCAAACAGAGAAATACATAAAAAAACAAAAAATAAAAGCATTAGTTGCAGTGAAACAGCTAAGCGTGAGCCAATGAAAACTCAAAAATAGGAAAAAGAACCAATTCAATTCCAATCCATAAAATACAAAAACCCTTTGGCAACCATCAGTGTGTGTATATATACCTCTCCCTTCTCTTCCACTGCCTCTACAGTTACTATCCTTTGTAAGTCTCTCTCTTCTTCCTCCTCTTCAGATCTCTCTCGATTTGTTCGCCTGGTTTCATTTCTTTAGATTTATCCGATTTCAGTGAAACTAGGGTTTTGCTTTTATTCAGATTTTTTCTTTTTCTCATCAGATGAAATCTCTTCAAATTGATCATCAGATCATCGTTGTGTTGCTGTTGGATTAATTAAGTGTTGGAGATTGTATTAGGGATTGATTGAAGAGGTATATGAGTTGTGTGCAGTGGAGTGCATGGGTGGATGATAAATAGGTAGATTGACAGTCGTTGTTTGCAGGTGTAGCATCATCAAGATTCACACATGCAAATCAACGGTGCTGATGTGAGAATCTTGATGATGCTGCATCGGCAATAAAGGACTATACACTATACAATCAGAGCCAAACAAACAATCAACCTCAGAGACACACACTTTACTTTGCGCTCAGCTTCTGCTAGTAATATTTTTATTTATTTATTTATTTATTTATTTTCTGTTGGTGTCAG
This sequence comes from Cardiospermum halicacabum, assembly GCA_031304145.1. Lineage (NCBI taxonomy): Eukaryota > Viridiplantae > Streptophyta > Magnoliopsida > Sapindales > Sapindaceae > Cardiospermum > Cardiospermum halicacabum. Next base: position 6,750,468 of record CM062390.1, on the reverse strand, counting down.
GTGGGTTAAGCAAGTAAGCTGTATTCTGTTTTTGGTTTTTGGTTTTTGGTTTTTTTTTAATTTATTTTTTAAAATTTATTAATTTGTGGTAGTATTGTTGGCTAGGGCAAATCAGGTGAATGAGGGTATTATAATATAGTTTATATGCAGGAAAAACTCCTGGATCTTGGAGGGCTTTTTGCAGATCTGTGTTGATTATTCTTTATGAGCCAGAATATACAGCAATATGATGGAATTGGTTTTTTTTTTTTTTTTTTTTAATTTTTTTTTTTTTTTACTAATTACTTTGACAGGTCTTTTTTACAAGAAGAAAGGACTTCTTTATTATTATAATCCAAAGGTGAAGAATATCTAAAAGGTGAATTTTATTTCTCCCCTTCTCTTTCATTTGATGCTTTTAAGTAGATCCAACTCTGGTCTCTATACATCTTTGATTTTTTATTTTTTTTTTATTATTATTTTTTTTAGTTTTGGGTTATTTTTTCCTATGTGGGGTTTGGTGAAATCAAGTAAATAGATTACTGGAAATTGGGGTTTTATAGTTCCCAACCACCATGTTTGTCTTGACTAGCAAAACCATTCAAAATTGAAATTGATTATTTTATGGACATTCATTCTTTTGAAGTGGTTGAATGGATAATGATATAGTAGTTCTTTGAAAATTGCTAGTTCCATGGAACTTTAAACAATGCAAAGAATCATATATGGTGGACAATATGTGCCCATTGGTGATGTTGTTTGCTTTTGCATTAAATCACACATCACCCCTTTGTTATGTGGACCAACCATCACATACCATATTGCAATTTTTGGACCCCCCTTCCTGTATGTACTCTCTCTTTCTCTCTCTATTTCTTTTCATTTCTTCAATAATAGTACACCACCTAAGTTTCAATCATCTTCAATTTGCTCTTCCTTCCATAATGATAGTGATGATTCAAAGATTATAGGTATCTGTGTGCTTCTATCACTATCCTACCTCTCTGTGACTCTCTATTTATATTTTTATATATCTAATGTTAATGTTTAATAGTACTCCTATTAGTTTAGTTTGAGGCAAGTTCACAATTTACAAAGTTAATTCCATTCTCAAACACTGTATGTGAAAATTGAGTGTGGATAGTTACTAGTCACCAAGATTTGTACTATATTTCCTTACTGAGACATTATTGATTGATGGTTCTATATTTGACAAACAGATCTTTTCAGGGATGTGTATTGTTGTTGTTGTCAAGTCATTTGTGGCAACAAGTAGGTCTTTCTATGGATTCACTCTTGAGTTTAGGACATATAGTATAGTATATAGCACATCTACTTACCTCAATCATTAACTTATAGGGTTGTTTTTTTCTAGATTTATATATGTATAGCTTCTACTTTCATTTGATGTTCTAATCCATTCAAGTACAAAATCACACAAAACTTTTGTTATTCTATGAACAAATGTACCTCATCAGAATATATGTGAAAAACATGCCTTTTTCTTGTAAATTAGTACATGAAAAGGAGGTATTACTAATTCAAAATTCAACTATTTAATTACCTATTTTGTTGTTGCATATTTGGCATTATAGAGTACAAGTTTAACTTAAACTATTTGTTTAGTGGATGTGGTTCATATGCTGGAACGTCAGGACTGGTAAGTTTAGTTAGTTTTTATTTTTTTTTTTATTTTTTTTTTTAATTAAAAGAAATTACTACACCTTTTAGTTGGTATCAGTAGTGTTTTGTTCCATTAGGACTCAAACCACACACATATAATCAATAATTATATTATAAAAAAAAAAAAAGAGTGGATTTATATATTGAATTATATCCATCATGGATCATGACAGATAAGTTTATCACATTTTTTATACTCTTATTATTTTTTATATTTTTACTTATATTGACTTTTTAAAAAAATTTTATCTTATGATTTGCATAATATGGTAATCTTATTTGCGTATTGAAACCTTTATTAGTTTATTATGATTGACCATGGTAATTTAAAATTTTATTTACCATTTTATATGGAATGCACATCAATTAGGTTAGAACCAGAATCATTATATCACAACTAGAGAATAAGATGATATCATGGAACATTATATTTAGGCATCAGATTCTCACCAATTTTTTAGAGTGAAAATGATTGCATTCAACATTATTTGTTCTCTTCTCTTCTTCGGTTTATACTTGTAATATCTCACATCTTTTCTCTCAAATCATATAAAGGTACTTGATTCCTGAATCTTACAGGCAGTGATTATCGAAGGAAGACATAACAAGACTTAAAATGTCTTTGATAGTTTATAACATCATTCAACCATCAACTCTGGTTCCTGAGAATTGCTGCTTAACTGCCAAAAAGCAATTGAGTTCGAAATGTAAGAATTTTCAAATTTTACATTATTACTGTATTTTTCACAAGTCATGTTCGAATGACTTTGGAGTAATATAAAAGAATACATGCATTTAATTTTTATTGAAAAAATAATTATTATTATTATATAACTAAAGTTTAATATTTTTTTAAGACTTGAATACTTTTAATTTAAGTCACATCAATTTTTATTTATTTATTTTTATGTTAGTAGTACTTATTTGAAGTTATTAAAAAATATTGTAAAATTTTGAGATTCATATTTAAAATTTATTTGATAACTTTTTATATATTTATTATCATATTTATAGAATGATTTTAATTAATAATTTTTTAAATTTAAATATAAATAATTTTAATATTATTTTATAGAAAATAATTATTTGAATATTGTTTTTAAAAAATCTAAAGAAAGTAAAAAATTTAAAAAGTGGTAATTTAAATTTGATTTTTTAATTCTTTTAAATTATGTATTAATATATTTTATATTCTATTTCTATTTAAAATTTTATTTTTTAATTATTTTTTTAGAAAAATATTTATATATTGGTAATTTGCAAGTAATTATATCTTCACAAATAATATATATAAATTATAATGAGAAATTTTATACCTTATTTTTCCAATATTTTTACTAATTATTTAGTGTAAATGGTCAAATATGTATCTAAAGATTTTTTTAATTTGGAAAAATTACAAAAACAAATATATTTATTACTTTATAAGTTTACTTTGAAAAGAGTAGCTTGTTGGCAACTCGATCTATTCGTTTCTTAAATGGTTTAGTTTATAAAAAGTAGTGCAAATCCAATTAATTATTAATTAGTAATTATTTTGATATTTTTTATTTTTTAAAATAATTTTAATTTATCTTCCATATTATTAATAAATAAAATATTTCAAATATTTTTAACTTTAAATAATATTAAAAATTAGTTATTTCATTAATATTAAGTTATATAATTTTATTAATTAAAAAAATAAAAATAATATAATATAATAAATTACTAAAGAAGATCCTGCATAACAGGCTGCGGGTCCAAAATTCTTATTATTTTACAGCGGAATAAGGCACAGATTAGGTCCTGTCCCGTCTTGTGAATGGTTTTGACATAAATATGTACGTTAAATAAAAAGAAATATCATGAAAAATAATTCGTTCAAAATGAATTGAGATATTTAAAATGCATTAGTTATTTAGTTTATTAATCATACATAATTTGGTAGGTATCGTAATAATCTTTTGAATTGGGGTAGAGATGGTCCTACTTCTTAGTACTAAGATTCTAGAGTCAAGTCATGTTGGGTTGTTGGAGAGTCACATGAAATGCCCTAAACTAAACCTCCTATTGCTTTTCCCATTTTGGCTATAATCCTCCTTAATTATGGTGGTGTTGACATTATTAACACTAATTAACTTTTATTCATTTATACATATTATGCTTTCATGTCCTGTTCTGCAAGTTCAAAGACAACAAAATCAAATCAAACATAAACATAACTTCATGTAAATCACATCTCTTATATATTTTGCTCATCTTTTGGTTATATGTAAATTGATTATTGTGAATTGCATTCCATCTACCATATATAATTTCCTCGTTTAATCACAATATATGAACTCATCTCATTTAAACATAACATACTTTAATATAAATCATATCTGGTACAGCACCAAGAATGAAATGACATGGAAGCCATTTATCACTGACCAACAACAATCATAATTGAAGTAAATTACGTCCCCACAAGATCTATTTACATGATTGGGAATCCATAGAACAGCATGTATTATTTTTCTTTATTTATGGTGGTCATTGTAATTTATAATTATATTGTCGAAAACGTTTCTTTAGTTTAACATCCTTTTGCATTATTGTTGGCTATTATTTTCATCTTTCTGTACAAGCTTTTAGAAACAGGTTTTAGTTGATTGTCGATCTATAGTCATAGTTACTATTGTATTGTATTTGTATTGATACACGAGGTGACACTAATATCCACATAATAACTGAGAAGAACCAAGTCCTGTGGGAGATGGTCCCAAGTGTTTTATTTTATAAAGATGATGGGTGATGGTGGTCCTAGACATGGTTGGAGTGTTCACGTGGCAAACATGCAACTCAAGGACAATGTATGGCCCGCTTGTACTGTTTCTCCATTAGGCCCATTTTCAGTCTGACACATCTTTTACTTCATCATGCACCTGATGGAATAGAATGGAAGTCCTATATCTTTGCAATTCACATCAAAGTGTTCAAATTCCCATTAGCTACTGATGATACAGTGCTCTAACATTGTACCCATGTTAAAATCCAAGCTACATCAGAACAATTGAAGGAACAGATCCAAGTAGAAAAGAATTGATAACTCGCGAAAGTGTCTAATGTAAAGAAAGAAAGGATAATAATTTAATGCGTAAAAAACAAGAGAAAATAATCCCATACACATTATTATGCTTGCCCATTTTAACTTCCCCTATCAACACTAAAACTAATTTCTGAGAGCCAAAAAGAGCAATTTCAAGCTATAAACAAGATGAGGAGGCGACATTTGCACTCACCCACCAAAGCTCGAACAAAAACTGCTCTTTTCACTACTACCTCTGAGGACCGCCGGACAGAATGGGATCATTGAAAATCTCATCAAGTTTGTTATTTGCTGCTGGAATGCTGTTTGATCGTCGTTTTCTGACTTTCATACTGCCAGAAGGCAGCAATCTAGCTCCCTTAACCTGCCATAATGCCTCAGGCAAGTTCAGGTTTTCGCTTCTACTTCTAAGGAAGTGGTCTAGATTCCGGTTATACTTGTCTCCTCTCAAGTACGCATCATCTTTGTCAAGCCAATAGCCATTTTCTGTTGTATCTAGCATTGCCAGATCATCATATTCTTCATCCGATTTTGTTGATTCCTCATCAACTGACCCAACCTGTGTGATGATAAAACGCCAAAAATATGTGCAGCTGAGTCAAATGGAAGTAATCTACCATACCATTTAAATGCAAGATCAGCAACAATTATGTCATTTCAAATTCATTTAGAGAAGATCCATCTTTAAAAATGTCACACTAATGGGGTACTTCCTAGTTACTTTAATCTTATCTAATTTCACTAGAAGCTCGTAAAAACAAAGTCATAAGATTTGCATTATTACCTCTTCATCAATATGTTTTTTACCATCATCATCACTAAGATCTGCATCACTATCTGCATCAGGTGGATCATCAGCCTCTTCTTCACTGCCATCAACGGACTGTTCCTCCTTGAGCTGTGTTGAGAAGGTAAAAGCATCACATGTTAATTGAAAAACACTTATCACTGGTATTTGCTAAAATCATTATCATTAATACTCCTCACAAAAATTATGGAACAGTTCAATATGAGCATTGGTAGTATGTTATGGCTGCATAAGTAATTTCCGATGACTAGCCTTCCCACAAAAATTATGATTATTTTTCCTTCCAGTGAAAATAAGAGCATTGGCAAATAAAATGGTACCTCCTTTGAGGGTCCATCTGACGTCCTAGGAGAACTACAGCAAGAGGAGTAATATCTACTTGCAGTATCTGCCATTTCACCTCTGAACTCATCCACACTTCCAGCATGACTAGTATTACCATCACTGAGCCAAGCACTGATACCAAAGTGACCAAACTGAAGATTGACAGGTTCAGCCTTTCCAATATTCAAGGGACCAGAGACTGACGAAGACTTCCCACCACCATCTACGGAATCCACAGGCCAAGCCTTTGCCACAGATCCATCAGTGTTGACGAGAGCCATGAGGTGCCTACTAGAACCTTTTCTCTGGATCAACTGAAACATCCCCTTAGAGCTCAAGGAATTAGCAGCACACTGATTTCTATATTCCTCATCTACCACAGGAACTGTGTTGGTAGTTGGATCGTAAAGCTTCTCTGTCTCACGCCTGCGAAGGCAGCTGAAGACAGTAGCATGGATTGCTGCCACACTCTTATCAACATTTGTATTGTTTACTTTGGGAATAAGATGCTTGTCCGCCCTTTTACACAGATATTCCTGAATAATCCTGATGTTACGGATATACTTCACATACTTGTTTTTTGCTGGGTCCAATGTCATGTACTTTGCACGGACTGCAAATCTTTCCAGGTGTTTGTCTTCATTTGTGATGTATATCATAAATGGTATGATAGAAGGATGTTTTTTCATCAACCCCATCTGCATGCAAGGCTGCTGTTCAGAAAAGGAAAACAAACAAATCTAATGGAACATGCAAAGAAGTATTACTTACAACAAAATTAAGGCTCAAGTGAACACCCTCAACCACTACTGACTCTTTTCTTTCTTCCCAACCAGTGATTAGCCGGTCCAGACTGTCCATCACCATTTCACTTTGTGCTTTATATCCTTCAATTGCCATCCTCTTTGAGCTGATTAACTCGGTTGTACTGGAACCAACCTCTGAGTGAGAAACAGGTTTTCCAGTCACAGAAGTACCAGATGATTCATCCTTTGGACCTGAAAGTGCAGCACCCGCCACTTTTCGAGCCTTCTTATTTGCCTTTGCCTCTGCAACTGCTACAGGGTCCAAGAACTCTCCTGCATGGTACGTTGAGGCCCAGAGCAAAGGATTTTGTTTCTCATCAACAAAACTCCTCATCATGTGCCGGATCGAATCTGTAGATATCACAGTTGTAATTCCTAATCGGCCTCCCTGCATAACAAGTCAAAATATTCTAAGAAAATAATGATGGGAGTACAAAATACTGGGAAATTCTTCTAATAATAAGCCAAAAAAAAAAAAAAAAAAATCATTTGTAGTAGCAAAAGACTACTACCAGCAAGGCCGACAAAGTAGATTTGCCACAGCCACTAGTGCCACACAACAGTACAGTTACAGATTCCTTCTTTTCTCGGATTCTGCAATAAGAAAACCAAATCTCTTCTTTAAATTCCAAGAGAGATACATCCAGGAAAAGTTCTAAACATTTCACAAGACAGGGAATAATTGATGATTGATTAAGCCATAATTGAGGAGCAGGATAAACTGGAAACTTCCCAAGTGACCACACAAATGGTTCCTCAAAAACTATTCTCCTTGAATGCAGCCTATTATTTCCATTGGGCATCCAGAGTAGCTTACTCATTCCACTTTATTAAACCTCTTGAAATGATTATAAGCAGAAAAGGCAAACACATTAGCATCGCCAGGAAAACAAAAGCCATGGCAGCTGATGTCCTCAGTTAAATTCAGAAGGACATGGTCATGATCAGTGATAACAATAAATGCAACCAAAAAAATCCAAGGTTTTAGAGGGAAAAGTAGTTGAGCTCTGATGAAAGATTTGATACGTTTTCACGCAAACTCAATGATAAACGCCACTTAATATATCAACATCTAACTAGCTTCCATGGAAACAAAGGGTAAGCCAGTAGTTGTGTTTACAATCTCAATATGCAAAAAATTAAGCAATTTCATATAGATTTCCAGATGTTAACATGCAGTAGCCAGGAATGCATCTTTGCATAAAATTTATGTATCTAATGAAATTAAAATCAACTTTAAAATGAGTCTGATCACTAAAATTTTAAAGTAGACTGCAAATAAGCTTATTTTCATTACCTGCATGCCAAATCCAAATCCGCCCTCTGTTTATGGCCCACATACTTATACTCAGCCAGAGCATCACAAACCACATTTAAGAAAGTTTCTCTAGCAACAACAGCAGTGGTGCGTCTTTTATACAACTCAAATAGAATACTCCCGTCACCTGTCGGAGAAAGTAAATGCTCGCCCTCATCAGCTTTACGCAAGCCTCCAGCAAAGGAGGAGCCATCTACTTTTGCAGTATTTGATTCAGAAGAATCTGGTCCTGATATCTTCTTCTCTTCAGGAAGCAGAGGATGACAAGAGGGGTGACTTCTTATCATTTCAAACACCCTTTTACTTATCTGATGAAAAATTAACTCAATCAATAACCATACAAACTACAACAATGCAATACTTATTCAAACTTAAACAGATAGCAATAGAAGAAACTCAATTAATAACTTACTGACTTGTGCCAAAGTTTTACAATAATCAGTAAACTAATTAAGGTAACAACAACAAATACAGCAATAAAAATAGTACTATGAATCACGCATCTCCAACATTCAGCAAGAACGAATTTAGACTCTTGGAGGAGTGAACTCAGGTAACAGGCAAACCACAATGTGTTCAATCTCCAACGAGGGGTGTACATTCGCTATATTGCAAACCACAAAACTAATCCGAACATTTGGACACAAAAAGAAGTTCTCCTTAACCGTAAATCAAACTGCAGAGCTAAAAAGTTAAATCTGTCTTTTAATTTTTGGTGTCAAACAAACGCTTATTGCTTGCATCTCAATGCCTACCCGAAAATTTACACACTTATACCCCCTACCCGAAAATTTACACACTTATACCCGGTGTGAACAATGCTATAAATCATGATCGATCAGCAAATTTACAATGTGAGGCAAGCACGCACAAAAGAATCAACAATCAAAAAAAGTATTATGAGTAAAATAAGGCAAAACAGTTCGAACATTTTTCATCAGTAACAACATCAACAAACCGCTGAGATAAATAAATAAATAAAGCACTACAAATTTTTTCTTTCAAAACAACCATGGAACGCCAAGCATAACAACGAACACACTTAAATTCAGATCATCTTCTGAGAAGAGGTAAGAAAAATCAGGCGAATCACGAATCACAAGCAGAAACAAACACATAATAAGAAAGTCAGATCTGCTCAGGCAGTTCACATGAAATCATACAAAAACGAATCAACAAAATTGAAATAATCGAACGAAAATAAAACAAAACAACCGAAATTACATAGAGACATACCTTAAAGGCATGACGAGCTTTGCAGCCCATTAGCTGCAAAGTACTTTGCAAAATGGAGCGCGTGTAACGAAACGAATTCTTCGAAACATGTCTCCTCTTAAAATCGTCATTAACGTCATCGACGACGACTATGTACAGAACCTTCCCTGTCTCCGCCATATCGGTTTCGCAGTCAGGTGAAAATGCGATGGATCGATGCAATGTGCGAGAGTGAGAGACAGAACAGAGAGAGAAAAGATGGTAATATAATAGAAAAAAGCAGAGAAGATGCGAAAGAGGCGGTTGTGAGTCGGTTATTTGTACAGTGTTAAGAGGGAGGGAGATGCAGAGTTACACGATCTCGCCATTTCTAATCAGCTGTCAGCTGGGGAACGCATCCACGCACACACTTTCTGTATCTCTCTGAGAAAACATTTTTAAACAAATACCTCCACGGGTCTCCTTCTCCTTCTCCTCCTCCCCAACAAACAAACAAACAAACCGCTTCCCTTTCCCTTTCTCTCTCTAGGTTTTTTTCTGTTCAATGACGGATTTCTCCCTCGCTTTCCCACGCTTATATAGACAGCATTTTGACGCTATTTAATTATATTCTAATATTATTCAATATTTATATAAATTAAAAAGTACCTAAATTATTTTAAATTCAAATTTAATTATTACGTATTATTTTAAATCAAAATTTTTGTTATTTTAATAATATTAAAATTGTTACGATTCACATGTTACATAATACTTTTAAATAATCACATATTATATTATTTAACAATTATTTTATTCCACTAAAAAAATTAAAACTACTATCAAAATACAAATTATTTATTCAATTAAAATTTTTATTAATTATTTTTATATTTTTTTATATATGGATAATGAAGTATTGTTTTTTTTTTATAATTATAAATATAATCAAATAGTAATAAAGATAAGAGTTAATTGCATTCACACCTCTAACGATAATAAATTAAAATATTTTTGAATATACGATCATTTCCATTTTATCTACAAAAATTAGTAAAAATATAAAGTAAAATTAATTTTGAATAAATATTACAACATATATATTTTATTGTTATATTTATAAATTTATTAATTAAACAATAAAATATTATTCGGTAAGGAAGTGTGAGTATATATTATTATCAAAATATTTATTTGTGTATAATTTATCATCTTCGGAGTGTGAATATAAATTAGCTCTAAAAATAATTAATAAAACAAAAGATTATATTATGCGTCAATATTTTGAAATTTGAAATCGAATAATTTATACCACTGAAATGAGAACGAGTCTTAAATAGATGATTTTTTAAGATATTTAAACAGAATACTGATTACTTGTAGATGATCATAGATGTGGAAGTAAATATGGGTAGAATATGTGGAGGATTCAATTGGGGATCGCGTTACCGTCAGATGTGGACGACCGCTTTGTCATTATAAAAGTTGATGAGGAAAGCAACCTGGAATATGAAGCTTGACCCGATAAAATCTCTTACGTTATTTAATTTTGAATTTGTGACATCGCTAATTAATTAAATAAAATGTATAATTACATTTATTCTAGCGCTGTGGAGTATAGATTCAGATAAACGGGATATTTGAGATTAATCTTCAGTCCACCGTTTATAACATTAGGATTGTTATTTTTTGGATTCTACTCCGAAATAAAAATAAAATTTGTTGGAGTTAAATCAAATAATTAAATTTTTATTGAAATAAATTTTTATTTAAACAAATAAACTAAGTCAATGTAGGAGAATGGTTTTAAAAATATTTCCGTAATTTTTTTATAAATTTATTAAAGGAAACGGTTTTGAACCTATTACTATATTTGGTCTTAACATCGTTTTTATTAATATACTTATAGTGTTTAATGCATTTAATATTTTTTAAATAACAGATAATGTTTAACTTTTAAATTAGTATTTTAATAAATATTGCAGGATAAATTAGTGTTTTAACTATCTAATAAAATTCAATGATGTAAAAGAACATGATAAAAAAATAATTATTTTTAAATTTAAAATATAATTTTAGAATGAAATTATTTTTTTACTAATAGACATTTGCGAATGGACTTCTTCAAAATAAATATTTTAGTGTAATTTAAATTAAGATAATTTAATAGAACAATTATTATAAAACAAATTGATAAAATAAAAAATTAATTTAAAAATAATGTTGGCAAAAGTAATTTAGGAATAATATTTTTAAATAAGATAATTTGAACCGTAACATTTTATAAATTTTGTTAAAAAATATCCTAAATTATAAAACTAACCCAAATAAATATAAAATATTTAAAAAAATTAAACTGAATCAAAATATTAAACTATATTAGAAATTCCGTGTCAATTACAATTTACATATTATATATATATATATATATGGTGCAATCATACATTTACATGGTAATATCTTTATAATGAACCTTTTTAAGATCATTATATAGATATTTGAAGGGCCATAAAATGGTAAACAAGAAACATACACGTTTGGATGAATTAAAACACCTAATCTTATAAGTAAAAGAATGCTTCAAACCTATTTTTATTTTACTTTATAATATTCTTGTTAAATTTAATTACTTCGCCAATCCCGTACTCCGGTCAAGCTTTATCTTTCTGTCTGGGCCACCTCCTCCCATATGTCTCTGTAGCCAATTTCATTATTCGTTGATGAGTGACATACAATTTAACATATGAATACAGGTCGCATTCAAAGAGGCCAGTAGTAGAAAAAGTGAATACCATGCTCAAATATTATATATTATTTTTAAAATTGAGAATTAATGTGAAACGTCAAATCGAAGAAACGTACCATTTATTGACGGGACATCAGACAGCTCGGAGCCAAAAACTTCAATCGTGAATTAATCATATCATATCAGCAATACGTTGTCAACATGTTGCTATTCCACGAAACAAAATAATACTATAAAATAAATTAAAATAAAATAAAATAAAAATAAACTTATTTAGTACCGGAAGAAAATCCAATCTGCTTTATAATTTTGAATTTTAATTTTAAGAAAACAGAAATTCAAGCGTTGCCCAAAGTAATTAGTTGGAATATTCAAAGCGAAAAGAAATAATAAAACTGTAGTGAACAGTGATGTTAATGAAGAATATCGATGTGCAATTGGAGCAAACCTAATCGAATCTAGGTACAAAGTTGAAAGGTTGGACCTCAGTTTCTGTTATCCAGTCAATTTTGATCTACTAAACATAAACATATATGGTATTATCAACCCATTGATTAAAATCTAGACGGTTTTTAATTTTTTTTTGAATATATCATTTTAAATGTAGTATTTGTATGGTAAACATGTTATCTTACTTTTATATATATATATATATATATATATATATATTAAACATGTTAATTAATTAAAAAAATTATAAGTATATTATTAAGTACTTCGAAATATACTAAAATGATAAAAATAGTAAATCAATTAAATTAAAGATATTTAGTTGTTGTTATTAGTTTTTTTTTTTTAATTTGTATAGTTATTAGATTTATTTATTAAAGTAGTGTAGTAATTTATTATTATAATTGTTATTTTTTATGTCCACATTTGCTTTCATATGGATGTAAATTGTCCAGATAAATTTAAATAAAATAAATAAATGGTAACCACTTTGAGGGAAAGAGAAATTATATGTGTTCGGATGGGTTATAATTATAAAATAATTATTTATTAGGTATTAAAATTTTAATATATTAATTTTTTATTTTAAATTTATATTTATAAATTATTTTTGAAAATATAAATATAGGATTTGAGAATAATATATTTAAAATTTTACTATTCCATGCATCACCGTGATAAGTAGCTTGAAATATTTATAATTTTATTGTAATTTCCTCTCTAGCAAAAATGGAACATAATTGGGTGATACCAATTTGACTTCTCATTTCCCAAATGGTTCCCTTAAACATTTGTCGACTGCACACCTTTTATTCTCCAAATAATTGGATACCAAATGTTTTGTGAAGTTTTACCTGACTGGTGGCATAGAGGGCAAATGGAAGAAGATACATATTATTGTTATTATTTAGTGAATATTTGGACATCTTCTCCTTCAACAAATGTCTAAATATTTTAATGCGAGATTTATTTAATAATTTTATTTTTTTTTAATCAAAACCAACTATCTAGTTAGATTCGTGCAAAATACATATTGTGTTTGAAAATGGACTCCGTCGCTTGTCCTTTTTAAATGATAACAATCACATGTCAATTATAAAAGCCTCACAATCAAAATTGTTTTAATAAAGATAGATTCTGATTGGGTCAAAGAAAGAGAAAATAAAATAAAAATGGACGTGTAAACTTAAATGTATATCAATTATATGCATGTGATTGCCAACGTCCACTTGAGTGAAGAGGGACCCAAATTTTTGATTGAATATATCACACTTTTTTATTTTCCTAATCTACTCAAACAAAGCATAAACATATGTTCTTCAAAGAAAAAAAATAATAAATAAAAAAACAAAAAAAAAAACATATGCATAGTCATTAATATTAGTAATATCAATACTGATATTGAATGATATATAATCAATGGATCAGAGCAAACTACCTTATCGAAAAAAATAATTAAATTAAAATAAATTTTCAATCCATTATTTATTAAATAATAATATAAGCAAATTAATATGGTCATACTAAAAATTAAAAAATATTTAAAAATTTATTAAATAAAATTTATAAAAGAATTATTAATAAAATAATATTTTAATTCATAATTACAGATAAAATTTTGGATTTTTATAAAAAATATTCCATTTAAAAATATTAAATATTAATATTTGTATATAAAATAATTTAATTTTTATTTATTTTTCATCGTTTAATAATATAATTTTGCTTAATAATATATAAATAATAATCTATTGTTTAATGGCGTTTGTGAACGAGTTGGTCTTTGAGTTAGGATTACTCGTTGCAACTCCAAATCCAAACAATGAGAATATTACAATAAGTTTCTTAACAACCAACAAATTGGACGTTAACAAAAAAATTACACGTTAAGGATAACTCTTCTCTTCCCAAGTCCAATTACTATATACAAAAACTGGGATATTATGAACAACTCACACAACATATATAACAAATATATGTAATTAAATATGTTTCTATTATTTTTCTTCAATGGTTGGGTCACATAGACTTTTTAGTACCGGTCACATTATTTTATTTGAGCACTTTATACTTCTCCCACTAGAACATGTTCAATTATAGATCCATTTGGAGACCCGAAGAAGTCAAACATGAAACGTCAATAAAAATTACAAAGTGGCTCTATGACCATAGACTTTAAGAAGTTCTTTTGCTTTATACTTCTCCCACTTATGAGTTCTCAAATAAAATTTTAATGGTTGCAATATTTATTGGATTTATATGTTAGTATGATATATTGGCACACACTTCGAAGAGTTGATTAATGCAAAAGCAGTAGTAGTAATTTTGGTCATTGGATTTGGATATGTATTGTGGGGAGGGAAGTCAACTTATTCAGGCCTGGTTTGGAGGTACCATGTGGGGGATATTTATTTAAGTTTGAGAAGAAAGAGTTGAGATGATCACTAAATGCCTTGCCAACTTTGACAGGCAACATCCACATTCCTCCGAGCCGACTACAGAAATAATTATAATAAAGAAAAAGAGGTGTGCAAGTTTATTGACTGTATTCAACATGAAGTTAAAGCGGATTTATCATAATTTGAAGTGCTCCAATTATACCACAATAGAGGGTGGGATCGGTGAAATTTATCTGTACTAAAAATTAGTGGAGTAATACAAAATGTGGAGGGAAGTCACATTAACTCTTCTAAAAACGTAATATATATTTTTAATTTTTAACTAATTTTTAATGAATATTTTGAATTATATAAAATAATTAATTGTTTTAAATTTAAAGTTTAAAAAGTAAATTTCTGCATTTAATGAGTTAAAAAATATGGTATAATTTTTGAACTCAAGACCGCTTCTTAACTCTCACACGTTAATATAACCTCATTGGATTCTATATATATTTTATATATAAATTATTATTTTATTAGGTGTAACATCTTTTTTTTTAATAATTATTTTTGAATAATAAATATTAATTATATATATTTTATTCTAAATTTATTTATTTATCTCAACCCCAAATTTATAATTTAAGATAAAGATGAGATGATAATGCACATTTACTTTACTTACCTTATCTGATTACAATCAGTCCGAAACATAAACAATATCAAATTGGATGATGAGATTCACACCAACAGTAAAAATTGAATGGTGAGAATAGTAATGTTAATGTGAATGCTACCTGCATTTCCTATAGAACCCAGAGTGTCTACGTCCTATCCTACTAAGCATCTAGCTGGAATACAGTCCAGTGCCTGGCCATATTAAGCAACTTTCTTCAACAATAGTTCACACCAACATGCTTTCGAGATTTAGAATAACTTCTATACAAGTTTATGGATCAAAACAAAACTATACAAGTTAGCTTACGTGTGAACCATGACATTCAATCCAAAAGTATTCGTTCACTTTATTCTCTTCACAATCACATCTGTAAGAATATTTCGTATAATTTGCTGCTTCCACGACTTTGCACTTTTGCTGTTTCATATTTCTCCTCCTCCTCTTCTTTTAGATTTCCAAGTTATAGCACTAGCACTAGCCTTTCAGATTCCGACACGACAATGCGAATGCATCGAAGGAACAATGGTATTACTTTATAATCTGTTTGGGAATCTACGTGCAATTTTTTTATATTATATGGACGGCCTGGAATCACATAATTGGGAGCCATATTCGTTTTCGTAGAATTCAAATATATAGAGCTGAAATAGGACGCAAAATGATCTGAACAAATTAGAGTGGACAAATCTTGCAAAATCACGCATTGCGATTCTTTGAACAGATGCTTGTGGGAGTCACGCGTATATTTCAGAATTAATTCAATTCAACCAATCTAGTGGTTTATACCAAATATTTACGTATGTTTTAGAAAAGATTAATAAATTGTTGGTGTAACGTGTCATCCAAATTCTCCCCCATTCAAAGTTGAATAAACAAATCACGATTAGAAATTAAGATCGAGGGAGGAAGACAGCTGTGAAAAAATTTAATTAAAAATATAAATCATATAAATAGAAAAAAATATTTAAAGAAATAATAACTTAACATGTTAATTTTTTTAATTTTTTTAAAAAAAATTTTTTTATAGGAAAAACAGGAATAAAAACTATAAAGACTTGAAAAGTTGGGAAATTTAATATATTTTTTTTAAAGAAAATGTAACTATCCATGTATTAGGCAATTGTAGAATTAATTTATTGTCTTACATTTCACTCCTTGTTTCAATATGAAACTTTATAAGTGAGCTTGGACTGGCCCATTAGATATGAGGCCCAGTAGACTTCTCTGTTTAATTGAACTCTCTCTGGGACAAATTCTTGCTATAAACTAATTCAGGTTTATACTCTTTATTTTCATTTTGTTACCGGTTCAATTATCTATTATCTATTAGTTAGAAAGTAAAGTCTGTTATAAATATTTATGTGATCTATCTCAGTTATTTATTACATGCTGAGGTATAGGTTGTACCCATCGCATCGCCAAACCATCGCCAAACATAGGAGTAAAAGTTTAGAAAAATGAATATTTTCATGATTTATTTTGTTGTATAGGTTTATTAGAATGAGTGAACCATTACAAGGTAATTAGATTTAATCACAATATATAGTTTCTGACTGGTAGAGAGGAGAGAGAGGAAAAAAAAATGCATTATTTGGTTTTCGATCTTATTGAATAATCTAGTGGGGAACTTTGTAATTAAGAAAAGTATAAAATTTGGTAACCGTACAGCCATCAAACAGTTGCTGTGGTGTAGTGGTTATCATGTTAGTCTTACACACTAAAGGTCCCCAGTTCGATCCTGGGCAGCAACAATTGTTAATTTAATTTTTTTTTACAACTTCATCTTCTATTTCGATTCTCTTTCCTTCAAAGAACGCATTTACAATTACGTTACATACCCAGGAATGATCAGATCAATCCAGTCACTTTTAAACACCAAAAATCATATCAGACAGCATTCCGTTGTTGTCTCACAGACGCCTTGAAATAAGGATTCAAAATGGGCGAGACCCATTTTTTCTGACCAAACTTCTCCTTGCGTTTAATCGAAGCACTTCTCAAATTATCAGCGACAGATTGCATGACTAGAACCGAGGCATGCGCCGTAAAATCAGACGACACCAATAAATCCCCTACCAAACCCAACTCCTGAAACTGACACCACTCCACTAAACCCACCGTCAAAGGAGACCTCTCTGCTCTTCTACGTCCCACTATATAAAAATCAAACCCACTGTACACATTTCTCATCCATTCCACAACTTGTTCACTCGAATCCACTATCTTCTCTTGGTAGATTATCGACGGACAATTCATCGTCCTGAACCTGAACTCATTCACATAATCCTCGTCGTAATATTCATTCTCATTTTCCCCATCAAATGTGCTCACAGAATCGTCACCATCCCGGTTGATTTCACTTTCTTGTACCGCGTCTTTACCTGGAATGAACCGTATAACTGTCAACGAAACCCCTGGTGTTCCTGCCATTTTCCATCCGTAGCTCAATGCTTCTTGATCGTCTGCACCGCCGAAGAATACAACCGCTAAACGAAACTCAGGTGATTTTCCGTGAAGTGTTGAGCCTTTAACGAATGAACCTAGACCGCGATCGATGAGTATTCCGACAGAACAGGGTGCCGTGTCAAACAAGTTTTGGTTGACTTCTTTTATCGAAACATTGTCGGCTTGTAATGAACCATCCGCGTTGGGTTCCTTATGAAAAGGAACGAGAATCATCGCGATTTGCCTGTCTTGAGCTAGTTGACATATATCTTCGTGCATTGTGTTGTAGGGAGAGACCGCGGTTAGTGGATGAATAAATACGGCATCATTCATGGTTTGGTATTTGATAAGTGGAATGAATTCTGGTTGTTCAAGAATTGTGTTATTGGATGTTGATGTTGTTCGATGCGCGTCGTGGACTATCAACATTGCTGAGGAGTGACCGGTGAGTTCTACAAGGTGGACTGGGAAAACACGGAATGGAGATCTTTTGGTGGCGTTGGAGAGTTCTAGAAGGTTGATTATACCGGAGACGTTTCGGACAGAATGAATGCAAGCGAGGATTCGGTGTTCGGTTTCTGCATTTGATCTCTGCATCGTCCTGTGTCTGTACCTCGCTGCGCGTCTTGTTCCTTTGATTGCTAGGGAGAAGATTGGATGAACCAAGGCGGTCATGAATAGGACCGTGAACACCATCACTGACATTGTTGTGCTGTCCAATATCTTCAATCCACGGCCTTCGTTGAGGACGATGATTGCCAAAACGCCTTTGGTGTTCAAGAAATTACCAATTGCGAATCCGTCTGAGCAGGGTAAGCCAAAAGCAGAGGAGACGAGGATGGTGCTCAATATCTTGGACAATGTGGCCAGAGATGCAATAAGAAGCAACATTACACCACCATTTGGATTACTTACTACAAGTTCATGTAAGTTGGTTCTTAGACCACAAACCATGAAAAAAACAGGAAGCAAAATCCCTGTCACGAACTCTTCAATTTTCTCCATAATCGCCATTGCAATCTCTCCATTTGGGATAATAATCCCAAGCATAAAACTACCAATCATGGAATGTGCCCCGCAAGCGTCTGTCACCATTCCACAAACAGCCACCAGTGTCAATATAACATTCATATGCATTTCCCCAAACTCTCTCCCTCTACGTTTTGATTGTTTAATCATCCAAGCAATTCCTGGGCGTAATACAAACCAGCAGAACAAAAGAAACCCAATTGTGGGAACAAGAGTCAGGAATACCACTTGAGTCTTATCAACAATTGTTATTGCAATAGCAAGTAGAACCCAGACTGTGATGTCACTGGTAGCAGCAACAGATAACGCGGTTCGACCTATATCTGTGTGGAGAAGCTTGACGTCTGAAAGCAATCTAGCTAAGTCAGTGAAGCTAGTGGCTGATAATACTAGAGACCAAAACGTGAACCCCCAAGTGATAGGCAATTCATAGCTTTCTTTATTTTCGTACCATACGTATCTCGGGATTTGATATAAGCCTGCGCCTGTAAGAATCGGTAACAATATTCCAGAAAACGCAATGCTAACCGATTTCTTGCTCATTGACCCTAACGTTGATAAATCTGTTTCCAATCCAACCAAGAACATGTAAAACGTTAAGCCTATTCCACCAAATGTCTCTACTATCATATTGCTCTCATAAGACACTACGTACTGTGACCAAGAGAACCTCCCCATAAATGTTGGCCCCACCAGAATCCCAGCCTGTTTACACATATACAACATATGTCAGCAATTGTACCGAGAATCAAAAATTAACAACGATGACGAGACAATACTTACAATGAGTTGGGAGATAAAGCGAGGCTGATGAAGAGGTCTGAGGAGGAACATAAGAAGACGAGTCATTAATACCATGAGACCAACTTGTAATCCAAGAGAAGGCAATTGTAAAGATCCATTGTTTTCCCTTTGCCATGGAGTGATACCAAATGCCTTTTCTATAACATAACACACAGAAACTTCATACCCTGTCGTGTTTAGTATCAGATACTTGTTAAATGCATAGCTCACGCCATCCACAGTCGACAACTGTTCACGATTAGCCATTTTCTTGTAGAATGGAATGGAATGGAATCGAGATGCTAGATGGTGATATAAATAAAAACAAAACCACCAAACACCAATGTTTGTTAGAACTTTTAAATTGGTAGAGGTTTTAAGTAGTTTAGTTTGCTGCTGTTTTATCTGTTGCTGTTATGTCTGTGGCTAGTTTTGTTTACTCCCTGCTCTTAGGGGTTACTCTTTATCTTCTTTTCCGGAAGTAAGGCTGTTATTGATAGTTAATTACTGTTGCATTGCAAGTAAGTTTGTTTGATAAATATAGGGTCTGCTATCTTGATGAGTCAATGGCTTAGTAGAGGGTTGGAGTGTATATCCTTTGCGGGCTGTGCATACGGGACGTACTGTACTATACCGTATTTTCGGGACTGATCAAGAATATTAAATACGAAATTCGGTTCGGAATATTCCGTAATATTTCGGTTTGATATAGAACAATAATACTGTAATATCGAATTAATTAAAAAAAATAAAAAATAAGATAAAATTTTATTTTTCAAGTTATTATTTGAATTTGGTGATTAATTTTATATTTAATTAGTTATAAATTTTTTTTATTATTAATTATATTTATATGTAAATTATTATTTTGTGATTATGTGTATAAAAAGATTTAAAAAGTTCAATTATATTAAATATAATAAGTTAAATTCAGTATTTCAACATAGTATCGAAGTACCAAATACTGTTCCGTAGTATATAGAATACTAAAATTTTCAATTTAATCCTACTGAATACCAATCTGTATTATAAAAATTCGGTTCTGACTATATTGAATTTTCAATAGTACTTCCTAATCCTTTGCCTAAATAACTTGTGTAACCATAGTTACCTCTATCATCCAATTAGTATGTATCCCATTATATTTTCTTACCGGTGACCATATTATTTGTTTGAACCGAAAATGGCTCACAACAAAATCAATTTATGTATTAAATATGATTCCAATTGAGTTGGAGACTGAATTGGAATGATTTGCCTTGATTGAGAATTTAATTACATTCTACAATAATGTTAAGCTGATACGTTCTTACTTACTATTCTTACTTCATCCATCTACTCCTCCCGAGGCCAACTCCAACCCTTCTACCCTATTATATATATATATATAGAGGGTAGAAAAATTACAAATTTGAAATCTAACCCAAATACCCCATTTGTAATTTCGAATAAATATAGGGTGTTTGTACACAAGTCCCTCACTATTAATAGTGTTCTACTTTCCTCCACGCCCTATTGGATCTATTTGCAATTTTATAAAATTAAATTTACATTTGTATCCTTTTAACCATATATTTGATAGTTATAAAGTATTAATTATAAATTAACATTAATTATATGACATTTAAAATATTAAAAATTAAATTATTAAATTTTTTAATTTTAAAATATTTAAATTAATTATTCTTAATGATAATAATAATTTAATGTAAAACTTTAAATAATAACTAAATAATAATAAAATAACTAATGATAAATTATAATCTACATAAAATAACTTGTACATGAATTAAATTTATAAAAAGTGGGATAAATATAGTAATTCGGAAAATTAAATAGAAGGACATCTGCTTTTAGTATTTACTTTTGTTATTATGATAATGTAATCGTTATTTATCGTGTCACTAAAATTATATTCCGATTTTTGTGTTTTATGTTATTTTAATTCAAATTTATTTATTAATGAATATAAAAAATAAACTATTTAATTATATTAATAATATTATTAATTTAAGTAATTATTTATTTATTAAATTTTAATAATATTATAAATTTAATTTATATTTATTAATACACCACACCATCTATAATTATTAATCTTTCATATTAATAATAAATTCAAATTTTAACCATAAAAAATAAAATAATTATAATTTGACCCCAAAATAAATATAAGGTATGGGAAGGATTGGAATAAAAATCAGAATAAAGTGATAGAGTTGTCTTATATTTGAGATAGGGTATGGGTGTGGGTTGGGATGGTCTAGGGCCATTTCCAAGATGAAAGAAGAATCCGAAAAGTCTCCCTATTTTCTCCCTCACTCGCCCTCCTCAGGACATGCTCTTGTCTTTTGATTATATGTTTGCTCTCCCCCTTTTCCATTATCCAGGGGTTATTTGAGGTCTTTTGCCTTGTCCTTTACGTCGTTGGATTCACTTCCAACTTGATTATTTACTTACTTCTACTCTTTCCACGTGTCTGCCATGAATTGATTTTTGGATTTTTTTTTACTTTGTTTTTGGGTATCCGATGTTGACAACTCCTTTTCTGCCTCATTTCTGATGTATATAATCCATCCTATCTCATTAATTACCGATCTGCTCCATCGAATCGATTAATTCTCGATATGCTTCAAATATCAAAACGAGGGGGTTCGTTTTGCTGGGATTTGCAAATTATATTCTTACAGCTAAACGCGGAGGAGCGTTGTGGTGTTGATAACAATGAAACGGACAGCGACGTTTTGCGGAAAACGCACCCCCGCGTTTTGCTGCAATTGTGATGCTGACTCAGCACCACAATTGCAGCGAAAAGCGGGGGTGCGTTTTGTTAATACAGGGTGACGCGTTTTGCTTTAAATTCGTGGTAGGGTCGCCGATGTCACTTTCATTTTATTTCTCACCTTCTCTCTAAAAACACATTTTCTCTCTCTACAAATTTTTTCTGGTAAATCATTTGATTGTTAATTAATTAATTTGTATTAACTAGTCTACTAATCAATTATTTATTAATTGTGCAGATGGGCGATTATTTCGATCGAATTGGGAGGTTTCAGGATCGACATGTTTCGGGTCGGATCACTCCAGAGGTTAGAATAATTTTATATTTATTTAGTTATTAATTAATATTTAAATAATAATATAATTTTATTAAAAATATAAATTAAATTCTATTACGTAAGATTATTAATTAAGAAATTAGAGTTAATAATAATTATTTTAATGGGTAAAATTATATTTGTTTGGTATATTAAAAATAAGTATGTACTTATATAATTAGATAGTAATTTAATTTTGATAAAATTTTGAGTACATTATTTATAGATTAGGAATAATTATAATAACGATTCTTGTGAAATTATATTAATTTATTAAATTATAAATAATTTTTTATATTATTTTACTAATTTGTTATGATCTTTAATATACCGAGGATGATATACATATCACTGTACGACACGTTAGTGTCGAGAAACCACCCAGTCATCTTTTACAGTATTTACAGATGACTGGGTTCGACTATGTAGCTTCTATAGGACCCCGAGATAGCGATGCAGCTTTAGTTACCGCTTTATGTGAGCGTTGGCGTCCGGAGACACATACATTTATTTTACCTTGGGGAGAGTGCACTATCACTCTTGAGGATATCGCGTTACTTACTGGGCTTCGTACCGAGGGATTTCCGGTTGTCGGCCGGATTAGGGGATTTAGTGTAGGTGGACAACACGTGACCTCAGTTCAGTTAGTAGAGAGACTTTTAGGTCTGACTCCTGAGGATGCAGTGGCTTGTATGAACGGTAATACTGCGATCTCTCTAGCGTGGCTACGACGACATTTCATGGTATTTCCACATGACGCTGATGACTACAATCGACAGTGCCACACACGGGCATACATCTTACGTCTTCTTGGGTGTAATATGTGGTTTGAAGACGACGAAAGATGTTCCATTTCTTTTTTTTACAGTTGCTTGAGGATCTGACCACTATTAGGTTATATAGCTGGGGGTCGGCATGTTTAGCGTACTTGTACAGATACATGTGTCACTCAGTTTTTCCAAAGTGCAAGATGCTTGGAGGTTTTGTATGGATTCTTGAGGCGTGGGCCTATCTACGGATTCCAGCATTGCGTGTAGGTGTTGTTGCTTACTCTCCGATTTTTCCGATCGCTATGAGGTACATCTAAATAATGTCATTAATTTATGTAATAATTATTATATTGCTTTTTTTAAAAATGAAGCCGTCTTATTTTATTCCTATTTTATCAATGCAGTTTTGAGAGGTATCCTAGGAGCGATCCCGGCTCCGAGGAGTTGAAGCGATATCGTTTGATTTTAGATCGGTTAGACTTTGATTATGTGAGTACATATTTTATTAAATTTTTTCCATGGTATAATAGTTTTGTTTTTTGATACCATCAAATATGATGTTCTTATGCGTAGTTTGTTGGCGATACGTCGATATCGCACTCCGAGCATGCATTCCTGTTGGCTACGAGGATACCCCATTGTGGCGTGCATGTACCCCACTGTTGTGCATGGTTGTCATCGAGTGGCATCCCGCTGATCGAGTTCTTCGACAGTTCGGTTTCGCTCAGCATATTCCTCAGGCTCCCCTATGTTTAGACGAGCCACATGGTTCAGACTTACGAGGGCCTACAGAAGTCGTAGATTGGCGAGTGAAACATCAGATTTGGGTCGAGTTTTGGGATCAGCGTAGCCATTACATAGCCGGATGGACTTTAGACACACATCCCTATCATGTCGCTTCACTGGCGTACTATCAGTGGTATTGGAGTGCCACAGCTGATTTTATTCGCATTGTGACATGGGCAGTTCCCCCTGCATTGCCTCTGCAGGTTCCGCCGCACATTATGCCTTCTGCAGAGGTCACTGCACCAGTCTTACAGTTTCCACCACATCATGTGTACGACAGACCACGATCATGCTTCCCAGCTACTCATTTGGAGGGTCGACGTCTATTTGCCGTTATGGAGGCGGTTCAGAGGCAGCATACAGGCACATCAGATCAGGGTGAGCAGTGGGCGGACAGAGCCCCACCAGAGCAGGGCCTCGATGCAGGCCCACGTGATGAGAGTCACTAGGACGGTCCACATGATGATGAGGCTGACGATGAGGATTCTGATGATGACGATGATGGTGGTGATGATGGTGACGGAGATGAGGACGGTGGAGGTGGCGGAGATGAGGACGGTGGAGGTGGCGGAGATGAGGACGGTGGAGGTGGTGGAGATGAGGGTGGAGGTGGTGGAGATGAGGGTGGCGGAGATATTGCAGATCAGGTACGTATCAATATATGTTGTCTCATATTTTTTTGCGATTATTATGTTAATTAATATACCTTCATAATTATGTCAGATTCAGTTTGATCCCAATATGGATTGGGATGAGGCTACAAGTTCGGTTCCATTTACAGACCTACTGCACATGGGTACCTCTCGGTCTATGGATGTAGACGCATATACGACACCTCCTATGTTTAGTTGGCCACAGGATAATCTCTGCATCATATCTGACCGCCATGATTCTATTCGTAAAGCACTTATCGATGTTGAATGGGTGCCACAACATGCTGTCCATCGTTACTGTATCCGACATTTCGTATCCAATTATCACAAGTCATTCAAGGACATACAACTGCGAAAAGCAGTGACAAATGCAGGTAAATTTAGTACTTTATGTCAATTAAATAACAAAATATCTTCTAAGGTTGTTACATATGTTTCTTATATGTAGGATATGCTGCAACTAAAAAAGATTTCTTCTATTGGTATGGAATAGCTGCCGGAGAGCTAGAGAGGAAGACATGGTTGGACCGTGTGCCGTTAGAAAAATGGACTCAATTTTATGATGGCAATCATAGATATGGACAGATGACTACAAACCTTGTTGAATGCATTAACAATGTGTTGAAAGGAACGCGTCATCTCCCAATAACAGCACTGGTTAAGTCAAATATTATCGACTTACTGAATTGTTTGATCGCAGAGGGGTAGATGCAGATACTCAAGCTGTCAACGGATTCCTTTGGTCTCAACATTTAATAAAGGTAATGACAAACAACCAAAAGCTCGCAAGACATATCCGTGTCCAGCTGTCATCTCGAAGAACACAAGAGTTCTTAACTGTCCAATACCTACCTCTACCTCAGGTGGGAGTCAAAAACAGCTTACTATTAACCTTCTGGGATATGTTCTTGTGGAATGTTTCAAATCCATAGATACCCATGTGAACATGCTTATGCAGCAATCGCTTCGCAGAAACTTAGATTGGGGTGCATATGTTGCAGATGTGTATAAAATTGAAAATCTAAAAAGTGCGTATGCCATGGACTTTCCTCACATTGGCAGCGAAGACAGTTGGCCTGCATACTATGGACCGAACTTAATCCCTAATCCGGAAACAAAAAGAACAGAGAAAGGTCGCCCTAAAACATTACGAATCCGAACTGAAATGGATATGCAAGAGCAATCTCAAACCAAAAGGTGCGGTTTATGTCGACAGGAAGGACATTTTCGCAATACATGTCCAAATAAGGAACGCTATTTGAAGAAATAAGTTAGCCACCACATTAGGGTATTTCTAATATTTATTTTATGAAATCTACTTGTATCAATCTTGTGTTTATTGTAACTTTCTTATTGTTGTCACCTATTATAAATATTATCTTATTATAACCATTTTGCCACTTTCATTAAAGTCCACCTCAAATTTTATTTAATCAATCATACAAACATATTAATTAAGAAAATGAACATATCAAATGTACATTTCCAACTAACGTAAATTAAAACTTTTTTCCAACTAACGTAAATTAAATTCAAAGTTAAAAATATAACAAAAAAAAACATTAACTAGTATATACCAAAAATATCTACAACTAAATCCGCACCGAAATTCTACCCAATTTTGCAGCAAAACGCACCAGGTAGTTTGCTGCAAAAAAAAAATTACTGCAAAACTACCTCCTGCGTTTTGCACAAAACGAGGTCATGCGCTTTGCTGCAAATTACCAAAACGCTGTCCAACGTTTTGCTGCAAAAAATTAGACTACACACTCCATCTTCAATCCAGCAAAACGCACCCCAACGTTTTGCAATTTGGAGCATTTTGGAAATTAAACAAAAAGTTGGAGCAGATTAGTATATAATTTAAATTTTGGGGTTATATACATAAAAAAAAGTCCATTTCTGATCTTGCCATATATATAAAGGGTTATTTCCAAAAACACCCCATTTTTTCAAACGTTTCACTTTGAGCACCCGGTTTTGAAAGTTTTGGAAAACCACCCCCAAAATCAAAACCACTAGTGGTTTTGGTATTTTTGTGAGCGGTTTTGGTGTTGTATGAGTGGTTTTGAAATTCTATATGTTTTAATTTGGAGATTCGGAAATTCCCTAAAATCAAAATTACTCATACAACACCAAAACCGCTCACAAAATACCAAAACCACTAGTGGTTTTGATTTTGGGGGTGGTTTTCCAAAATTTTTCAAAACCGGGTGCTCAAAGTGAAACGTTTGAAAAAATTGGGTGTTTTTGGAAATGACCCTATATATAAAACATATTTACTTGGCTGTGAAATGAGACTGGAAAACTGTCTAATCCTTGAAACGAGAGATTGGTAAACTATCTGAGAGACTGGATTTTTTTTAATTTTTTTTTTCTGAAAATCAACCTCAAATCTTCTACAATAATAACCAAACATTAAATCGCCAATTATAGGATTTTCAAAAGACTAGATGATTTGTAGGAAAGACTACAAAAGAAGAGTACCGTGAATGGTGAAATGAACATCAAATTACCAGGTTCACTCCATAACCTCCGTTTTTCGATTCTGAAAAATTTTAAAGTCAGGATTGAGAATAGGAGATGCCCATTTCTTTTGATGGAATTTGCCACCACCGGAATATTCTTCATCATGAGGTTGCTGAACCACAAGAATAGACGCATGTGCTGCAAACTCTGATGAAACCAAAGCCTCACCAATAGCTCCTAACTCAGGATCTTCACTCCAGTCTGTCAATCCCGCTGTTAATGGTGTAACTACCCCATTTCCACGTCCAACTATATAAAGATCGTGTTCTACGTACTTTGATTTAATTGATTCCAGTAACTGTTCACCATCATTTACTATTTTCTCAAAATAAGTCACTGATTGATCAATCATTGATTTAAACCTAAACTCATTTATGAATTCATCGTCCCGTTCTTTAGTACTCTTAATCTCTTTGAAACCATCAAACTCATCACCACTTTCTAATTTCCCCGCCGTGCTTATCTCAGCCTCTTTACCCGGAAGAAATCGAACCACTGTTAAGCTAACGCCAGCAGTACCCGACATTCTATAAGCATAGCTTAAAGCTTCCTGATCGTCAGGGCCACCGATGAAAAACACAGCGAAACGCAACTCTGATCTGTAGTTTGATGATGTTTTCGAGTTGAGAAGCGATCCTAGTCCCCGGTCGATAAGTAATCCAACTGAACAAGGTGCCTTGAGTAGCAAGTTATCGTTCACATCCTTAACAGAGTGGTTTTCACTCTGCACAACTCCTGAAGCAGTCATTTGTATGTGATAAGGGATCAAAATCATGGCAACACGTTTTTCCTCCGCGAGCCTGATGATGTCCTCGTGCATTGTGGTGTAGGGCGAGACCACCGTCAAGGGCTGAACAGTCACAGCGTCATTTCTCTCCTCGAAGGCTTCGAATGCGCTGAAGATTTGATCAGACTCTGCCTTTTCGCGAGTGGAAGAGTTGTTCACATTAGACCTTCCTGTATCTTGCACAATAAGTAATGCAGATGCGCGACCTATAAGCTCCACCAGATGGACTACAAATACACTAAGAGGAGATTTCTTGGTGGGCTGCGAAACCTCAAGGACATTAACGAGTCCGGAGATGTTTCTGATAGAGTGAAGACACGTCATCACTCTTAATTGTGTGTTCGGATTTGTGCTCTGAATTGTCCTCTGCCGGTATCTCCTGTTACGCTTAGAATTTTTGTTCACTAAGTGGAATATCGGCACTACCAATGCCGTCATGAAAAAGATCGAAAGCATCATAACAGTCATCGTCACATTATCAAGTAACTGCAGAAGATAAAAAATTCCAATTTCAGTACACCACAAATCAAAAGAATCATCAAGTCAAAAATTGAACTATTACCTGGAGATTCCGGCCTTCGTTAAGAACAATGAGAGCAAGGACTCCTTTAGTGTTCATAAGAGCTCCAAGAGACAAAGCATCCGGCACAGAAAGTCCAATGTACAGAGCAACAATCATAGTGCTAACAATTTTAGAAGATGTAGCTGCTAATGTGAGGCCTAGAACAGGGGTCATATGCGCAAAGTTCGGCATCTCGGTTAAATTCGTCCGAATGCCATTAACAGTCATAAAAGTAGGCATCATTATACCATTCACAAACTCTCCTATTCTCTCCATTATCATAATCGCAAGCTCCCCATTTGGAATAACTAGTCCGAGCATGAAACCACCGAACATAGAATGCGAACCACAAGCATCAGTAATAAACCCACATGCAGCCACAGCTGTCAATATGCAATTGACATGAATATTACGGAACTTTTTCCCTTCTTTCTTAGTCGTTTGAATAACCGAAACAATCACAGGACGTACAACGAACCAACAGACCAATATAAACACAGAAGTCGGCAGAGCAGACGCGAGGAATTTATGTTCATCGAATATGGTTATAGAGGCTACTAGGAGTACCCAAGCTGTGATTTCACTGCCGATTGATGTCACCAAAGCCATTCGACCGATCTCGGTGTGGATAATCTTGAGGTCTGAGAGCGTTCTAACCAAGTCAGGGAAGCTAGTGATGGACACAGCAATTGCCCAGAATATTGAACCAAATGGAATTGAATTTCGCAAAGTATTGACGCGTATTGGAACGAAATAGAGCGCTCCGCCAACAGCCATTGGAATCAACACGGAGGTTATAGCCACGTTTCGTGTTTTTGATCCCATTCGTTTGAGGACTGATAAATCGATTTCTAATCCGACCAAGAACATGTAATAAGTCAGAGCGAAACTAGCGAATGTCTCTAGAACCAAGTTAGCTTCAAATGTGTATACAAGTTGTGTTATGCTAGATTTCCCCAAAAATGTAGGACCGATCATAATACCCGCCTAGATAATGATGAACCCAACCAGTTAAAATAATCAAAACAGAGATTAAAAAAGTGTTTGAAAGATGACTTACTGTAAATTCAGCAAGAAAGCGTTGTTGTCCGACGGGTTTGAAAACGAACATTAACATTCTGGAGAGAAAAATTTGGCAGCAAATTTGGATTGCTAAACCGGGCATGTTATTCACCAAAGGGTTCTCAATCTGCCATGCTGAGTCTCCTGTGGTTATATTCTGCATATAACATACGTTGATAACATATGCATTTGCATTTGTGATGTTGTACTTTCCAAACGTGAAACTTTCACCCATTTTTGCCAACTCGATTAGTGCAGGAAGAAGAAGAGAAATGGCTTCTTATTTTATATGTTCGTGTTCAATGGACTTCTGTTGCGTCTATATTCTAAATCTTGTTATTGTTATCTATGACTTTTCTGTTAACTTGTTACTTCTTTTAATGGTTTGATTTTTTTCTTGGACTTTATTATCTGTTTAACTGTTGCGAGAATAACCTGATTCGAAGAAAAATTAAATTTATATTCTAAATATATATTGTGTCAGTTGTGGAAATGTACATGATATATATGACTCTTGAGTGTCGTCGTTATTGACATAGGTCAATTTTCATGGTTGGGAGTAGCATAATATATTGTTGTCTTTGAAATTGATTGTTGAAAAGATAAAACATCCCTTTTTACTTCAGAAGAAGCTTCTCAAGCCCAATCACGAAGAACGCGTGCCAACGAGAACTTTCTGCATAAGAATATATCCGAAAGTTTGACCAAGCGATCAGGACCCTCCAATTCGATGATCCACAATTAGATGGTTGATATTAGTATCCGAAACTTATGTTTTGAATAAAATTATTAGTTGCAAAAAATAAATTTATTTATTTTCTTAACTAATATGAGAAATTCCCTTATTAGAGATGAGGAGATTAAATTTAAATCTCATAAAAATTCACATGGGAAAGTTTGAATTTTTCTATACTTTAGGGTTTGAATCCTTTTTTTCTTTTTCTTTTCACAATTGATTTTTAAGATTTAAAATTAAAGAAAAAACATAAATAATAATAATAATAATAAAACTAATCAAAGAGACAAATATGAAAGTGGTGGTCTATGAATGGTTAATGACCCAACTAAAATAATAGATAAGTTTCAAAATTGATTAAAGTTATTATTTCTTTTTAATTTATCTTTCATTAATCACCATTTATTAATGCTTAGTACTATTAGACTCATTTATTGGAGATATTAAAATAAAATAGTAATCTTAAAATAATTTAAAATAACAATAGTTAAGTGTGTATTTGAGAAAGTTTTTCAATTATTGTCTTAGATAGTGTTCAGAATATAAATTAATTTTTTGAAAATGGCATGTTTGGTAACAACGTTTAAATAACGTTTAGCATTTCAATTAGCGATTAAAATAGTATTTGTTAAAGTTATTAAAAATATTTTTCAACCCAAATGTTAATTGTAATTTAGTTTATTAATATTTCTTTAACAATTAATTACATAATTATTTTTTAAATTATATTTATATCTGTAATAAATTTTAATAATTTTATATTGAGAGAAATCCAAAAAACCTATTCATATTTGTCTAAATACCCAAAAAAACCACATAAGTTTGAAAAATATCCAAAATTCCACTTGGTGTCAACTCTCACGGAATTTGTATCTATAGCTGTCTTTAGTGAGAAAATGACAATTAAACCCTTTGCAACAAATGAACCGTTAATGTTATTTATTTTTTAAATTATATAATATTTCAATTGAGCCTTTTATTTTTATAAATTTGGATATTCGACTATTTATTTAATTTATTTTGAAAAATTTATAAATATCAATTTACTCGTATTTATTTTTTTACCCTATTTTAAAAATTGAGTGACCTTGTTGAAGGGTCATATTTATCTTTATCCTATTAATTTTATATATAAATATATCTCTTGCATGCAATTAAATAATCTAAATAAATCAATAGGAGTTATCTGTTTAGAAAATATAAATGCGTTAAATGTGAAAGAAAAAAAACAAATACAAATGTAAATGTTAATAGGTTTTACATAACGAAAAAATTAACGGAAGTGGAATTAACGGAAAAATTAACTACAACAAATACAAATATTTACCTTTAATGATGAAATTACAAATATGCCCAAAGTTAAATAAGTCAATCCCAAAGTAAAACCAGCCAAATATTTTAGATAACAGAAAAATTAACGAAAGTGGAAAATAATCAATTTTCAAATAATATTAATAGGTTTTTTGGGTATTTTTCAAACTTATGTGTTTTTTTTTTTTTTGGATATTTAGGCAAACATGTGTAGGTTTTTTGGATTTCTCCATTTTATATTTAACAGCAAATTTAAAAATTAAAATTAATACAAAATGTTCAATCCAAGAACTAACTTAATAAATAATTTAAAATTTAATCTAACCGCTAACTGCTATGATCTAACGGTTAATTAAAATTTTAAGTGAAAAGACGTAAAATTAGATCTTATTAACTCTTTTTTCTTAGTTTTAGACCAACCCTAAATTTTTTACACTTTTAAACTTTTTTATATAAAAAAAAATTGTAAAACTAAATTTAAAAAGAAAATGCAAAAAATAAATTTCCCGACATGTACTACCAGGAAGTAGGCAAAATTGAATCTGCTTCTTGGTAAGTGATACCAGGAAGCCAAAAACTTGCATCCCAGTGCTACACACCAGGAAGTGGACTTGAATTTTGCCTGCTTCCTACTGGGTAGTATCAAGAAGAAAATTTTGACTTTTTGGTATTACACACCGGGAAGCAGACTTGAATTTTTCCTGCTTCTTAGTATATAATATTGGAAAGTTACTAGATATATTTTTCTTTAGTATTGAAGGGTAAGATGGTCATTTTGATTTTTTTTTTCAAAATTCTTTTAAAAAAAATCAATTTTATAAAAGTTTAAAATGTGGTCTAAAAATATAATTTTTTTTAACCGAAAAAACTCAAAAATACAAATCACCCAGTATCTAATTTCAAACATACTCTTTATAATACGAAATATTACAATGCATGGAACACCCGCCGTTAGGTAGTCTTTTTCTGTGTCATTTAGCATTGAAATATTACAATACGTGCAAGATCTCTGTACTTAAAATGGAAAGCCACGTGTTTATATAATATTCACGACACTCCCCTTTAGATTTCTACCATTTTGAAAATTTGACTGACTCATTGAAATCTTATTAGAAAAATCAAATGGGATAAAACTTGGAGTAGAGTTAGTGAATCCAGAATTCACAAAAAAAAAAATTCCCCCCGTTACTAATGCCTATAAATTTATTCTCTATTCTGGAAAGTTTCTGCATTTTAATTTCGTAAATTAACTTCTCAAAAGTTCACATCGGTCAATTCTTCTTTGACAAATCCGCCAAATTGTTTGAAAACCGGATTTGCCTCACATCAATTTATCGAGATTCTCGAAGTTCGTGGGTGTAGAAAAACTTGGACGGGATGTATTTTGTTTTATCTCTTTTGATATATCCACCGTGCACTTAAGGGGACACAAGCAACATTATCCTAATAATTTATTGTTAGCTCTTTCATTATTTGGGGAATAGCACATGAAATTTGGATGTAACTTATTATAGATTTGAACCAAACACATTCCCGACTTGTTTCATGTAATGTCAATATTTTAGCGTGATTCAAGAGATGTGGTAACCTGAGTTAGTTTTACGAATCTCCACAAGATAGTCGTACCATTATACGTAAAAATGTATCCAGTTTAGGGATGACCCTTATGCGAATCCGAAAGATACCCAATATTAGCATATCCAATCACTCTAGAAGAATGATTTGAATTTGAGTAAAACAATCTCAAATCAATACTTTCACGAAGATATCTAAGAATATGTTTAATTTTGTGCCAATTTCGTGAGGCAAAACGAAACTATATTTAGCCAATAAGAGAAGAACAAAAGCTATATTTATCGCGTATATTAGCTTAGGCACCAATAGCGCTCAGATATGGTATTTCAGGATCCAGGATATTTTCATTGTCATTTTTGGATCTGTATGGATCCTTTTTTGAATTAAGGGAAAAAACAACCATCGTGGTACTTAATGGATGACATTTTTCTAAAATGAAATATTCTAGAATTTTTTCTGTATAAGCCTTTTGATGGATCATAATCCCATCAGATTTATGCTCCAAGTCTTTTATTTCAAATTCCCTTTTCAAATATTCAGTAGTTTTCCGAATTTTATCTTGGATTCCGGTTAAATTCATATCATCTACGTAAACTGGTACAATTACAAAACTGGATTCTAATTTTCGAATGAACATGCATAGGCAAATAACATAATCAATGTATCCTTCTTTCGTTAGGTACTCACTCAAACGATTATAACACATTCGTCTGGACTATTTTAATCCATACAATGATCTTTATAACATTACAGAATATAAACCACGATCTTTATTCATTTTGGGAAGTTTTAATCCTTCGGGAAGTTTCATGAAAATATCAGTATCGAGAGAACTATACAAATATATAGTAACAACGTTCATTAAACGCATCGATATTTTTTCTTTAGCCAAATCAATCAAAAATCGGAAAGCAATTGTATCCATTACAGATAAATATGTTTCCTCAAAATCAATTTTAGGTCATTGTGAGAAACCCTGAGCAGCCAAATGGCTTTATATCTCACAATCTCGTTTTTCTAATTTTGTTTCCTAACAAATATCCATTTTTAACCAACTGTTGAAATCTTTAGGTGTTTGAACTATGGGTCCATAAACACTTTATTTATTATTGAGTTTAATTCTGCCTAGATTTCTTCTTTCCGTTTTGGCCAATTATTTCGTTTGTTGCATTCATTGATGGATTGTGGTTCATATTCATCACTCATTATTTCTGTTGCTACTGCATATGAAAATATATCATTTGATGTAATATCTTTACGATTTCAGATTTCTTTTATGTAGTTTATAGGTATCTCCTCATTCCTGGATTTAGGTATCTCTTCAGATACTTTCTCATGATTAGGATTTTCAACTTCCACTGTCTGTTAATCTTAGGAAGTGGCATCTTTCTGAGGTATTGTTTTTTAATAACATTTTCATTTTTATCATTACGTTTTCATGGTACATTATCTTTGGATCCAATGGGTCTACCACATTTCTATGGATTTCAGATGATTCATTTGCTATCATTTGTCTGGTTTATCAATTGGAACTTTAGTCAAGCATGTGTATTTTGAGCAGGGATATGAGATTTAGTCACTCTAGTTGTATCATTAAAATTATCTGGTAATTGATTAGCAATCATTTGTAAATGGTTTCATATTTCACCTTCACATTGACCAATACATGGATCTAGATAATACAACTTTTTTATTTCCATGAATTCATTATTTTTTTATAAGAGCTTTATCTTTACCAAGTTCCAAGAATATTTGTTCATTGAAATGACAATCTACCAAACGTGCAATAAATAAATCCTCAGTCATGGGTTCAAAATATGTAATTATTGATGGTGAGTTATAACCTATATAAATTTCCATATGGCGTTGGGTCCCATTTTGGTTCTTTGAGGATGTGATATGGGATTGTATGTAACCAAATATTTTCAAATGTGATATATCTATTTTATGTCAAATTACTAAATGTAATGGAGAATACTCATAATATGCAGTGGGTCTCAAGCGTATTAGTGTAGCTGCGTGTAATTGACAGGGCACAAAATATGCAATATTTATAGTTAATTTCTCCCATGATTGTTGGACTAAATTGATGATTTTTGTACTGAATTGCTCTATTTGGTATTTTTATGCAGTTTGGGGGTTAAATTACAATTTGGAAGATTTATGGATACTGCAGAGATATTTACCAAGTCAAAGTCCACAAGTCAAAGTCAGCTGAAGAATCAGTTTTTCTTATCAAATGATTTGTTCACTTAAAGTTTTGAGTTTTAAACTTCAAGCTAGATTTTACTGGGAAAAATTTGATCTTTCCTGATTTTTCTAATTTTATGTTTAAATAAGAGTTTCCAATACGATGTAAGGGAGCTCAGTTTTATTCTGAGTTTTGATTCTATTCTGTTTTCTCTGTTTTGAACGTATATTTTATAACTGATGCTAGCTATTATCATAGCTAGCTAAGTTATTATATCCAGTAAAGTTTATTAGTTTAATTATTCGTGTTGTGAGATTTGTGCTTTAATATTTATTTCTGCAGTATTCATCGCTTCACTGTTGTTAATGGTTTTGGTTGAATGTGTTTATTTATTTGATTAGTTAATTTGGCCAGTTAATTTATCAATTAGGTTAATACATCGCTAGTTAACAAGATTAAATACGTAATCGTTTAATTAAGTTAACACAGGTAGGAAACAGTGTGATACGTCGTGCTGTGTGAGGTTGTGATCATAGGATAATGAATTGATTTGTTAGCTATGACCATAGGTCTTTCTACTTCTTAAAGCAATTTACAATTGAACTTGTCAGGCGCTTGTCGGGGTTACTGATTAGGTTAGGGACTAATTAGAAGGCTCTTGTCCGGTTAGTCTAATAACTAAGGGAAGATTAGGCAGTTAGGCGCGACGTCAACTGCTATAACTATGGTTACTGAATTGAAATAATTACACTTAGATTCGATGATCAACACGATAATTAACTATAGATTTTGCTGGATTGATTCTTCTATTGATTTATTTCTCTACAATTTTAATTTAGTTTATTTTTCCTATCAAATTCAAAACCTTAATTACTTCTCAGGTTATTCACAAATTTTGAGTTGATTAAACCGTTCTCTGTGGTTCGACCCTGTTTACTACTGTCTTTGTATTTAGCAGGATTATTCTATTTTATCTTTGACGGATTCGACACACGTCAAATCTTAGCGCTGTTGCCGGGGAACGAACCCGGATCACCCGCGTGACAGGCGGGAATACTCACCACTATACTACAACGACATTGCATGTCCCAAGTAGAAATTGATAATTGGATTCGTAACAACAAAGTACAAGAAATCATTTGGAGCCTTTTGATTAATGATTTTGTCAACCCATTTAGGTATGAATGTGTGGAACTAGATGATAAACATTAATTTTAATCGATATGCAATAATCATCAAATGCCCTTGATGTAAATTCACCAGCATTATCCAAACTAATAGATTTAATTTGATAACATGGAAATTATGCTCTCAATTTAATTATTTAGGTAAGCATCTTAACAAATGTTGAATTACGGGTTGATAACATACAAACATGTGACCATCTTAATATGTGTCAATCAGCACTCAAGAAATGACTCACTTTATGGATGAATTGGTCCACATATATCCCATTGGATCCTTTGCAAATATGATGGACATTCAAAATTTATTTTAACCAGAGATAATTTTGTTATCAATTTTTCTTGACTAAAGATATACCAAAGTAATTCATTGGTAACAAAATTTTCTGATCCTTTAATGGGTGTCTACATGAATTTTCAATTATTCTGCACATCATTACAGATCCAGGATGACCAAGTCTATCATATTATAATTGAAAACTTGTAAGATCTAACATCTTTTAACTTACATTTACATAAGTTGCGATTGGGGATACTTTTGTATAATATAAAAAAATGATAATATGTGGAGTTTTTCTAGAATTACTTTTCGTCCAAAAATAATGGATGTTATATATAGATACTCCACATTTTTTTCATTTACAGTTTTCATATGATATGTATTATTCTTTATATCTTTAAAACTTAATAAAAAAATTTTGAAATTACTTCAATATAAAGCATTTTGGATACAAAATTTTGTTCCTATTTCCAATAAATTATGGCTTTACCAGATTCTTCAGTTAAATCAGCGAGACCTGGTATAGTATTCACTTGAACCTTATACTTGGATATATTTGGGAAATATTTCTTGTCTCGGAAGGTAGAGTGCGTTATAGCACTATCAATTAAACACACATCAGAGATGTTTTCTTGAATTTCCATATTCTATTCACATAAACAAAATATTTACATTACAAAATACTATATCCATAAATATTTCCGACTTTAGTTATAAACATATATATACAACAAAATTACAAAATTCAGTCAGAAATATTTTCATCACTCCTGTCTATATTTACATGTACATATATTCAAGCTTCCTTTTGGCTTTCATTATGATCTTTAGTATAGTTTATAATTTTTTTTATATTTAGATCATTGAAAATCGGAGGTATGAATACTTGAAATATTCTTCTGGGAGGTTCCTTCTCCACTTTCAAGATTGATAACATTTGCTTTCACAAATTTCTTCCCTTTTGGGGAAGCTTGATATAAGTCAATCAGGTGTCGGGAAGTTCGACATTGACAGTGGAAATGATCACTACTTCCACACTTGTAACAAACATTTTGAGGATCATTATTTCTATTCCCGGAATTTTCATTTCTGTTCTGGGTTTCATCTCTATTCCAAACCAAAGTTTCCACGATTGTATGGAGGAAACCTATTTCCATCTCTTCCTTGATTTCAGCTTTGTCCACGACCTTCACTATTATTATCACGATACAACCACGTCCAAAACAACGACCTCGACCACGATTCAGGCTTCCACGACCACGAACGTATTAGCATTTATTTCTGGTGGTGCTATAATACCAGTAGATCGTAACTCTTGATTTTTTATCAGTAGTTGGTTATATTGTTCCAATAATGTCAATTTTGAAATCAAGTTGCCAAATTTTTGAAATCATATTGGTGAAAAATCGACAATAGTAACACCTTATCAACATGGGAAGTAGATAAAATTTTCTAAATTTTTTCGTTTATCTGTCACTTTTTCTCCACGTACCCCTTTTATCGTTGTTATTTGGTAGGATTTAGAATTGTATTCACTAAGTTTTTATTTGTTTTGAGGCTTTATAGAAAATGGTATTGTAGTGGAATGACTAATTCTTATTTGTTTATTTTTAAATAATTAATAAATATTTAAAAAATAATATTAAATATTTAATTTTATAATATATTATTTAAAATATTAGCCAAACTAGTGTCTTGAAACTCAATAACTGATGCATAGCACAACTTTACACTTAAAATGGATAACAAAATTAGTTCTTGTTTAAGCATATGAATGATAAATGGTAAAACTAGCTCTTGGAGTCATAAGTGCACTAACCGGTGAATACATTTTTAAATATTAATAATAATTAAATAAATAAATTTGCTTCACTTAACTTAAATCTAGTAATAGAGCATGTTCCAGGACCCCAAAGCTTACAATTATGGTTATATATGATGGTGACTTTGAGAAATGTAAGATTGGCGTATTAGTTTTGTATGAAATTCGGTTGAGGTTGTGGGTTTAATTCATCCATTAAATGTAATAAAATTGTATAAATATAAAAGTATTAAATAATTTATAATATAATACCAATAAATTAAATTATATAATAAATATACATCATTTTCATTTATTAGTTATATATATATAATATATTTATAAATTTATATTGTAAATATAATTAATTTAAAATTTTTTAATAATAATTTATAAATTAAATATGATATTTAATTTAATTTTACTTCTACAATATAATTATAAAAAATGTTTTTATTATAAAAAATTATTTTATAATATCGGAATATTTAAATTTACAATTAATTAAAATAATATAATTTATATTATATAATATTTTAAATTTTAATTAAAAATATACTCACCACACCCGTGTGCGCACCCAGATTATCTGACTCAGTCCCTACTTAAATCATCAGTTACATCCGACGAAACATCATAATAAACTTCCTAATATAATTACTTAAAGTGAAATAAAATAATAATTAATAATCACACAAACCATAAGAAGATCAATACTGATTAGACAACTAAAGCAATATTTTCAACGGTGAACCATCGCTCCTTCTTGGTCGAATATATATAAATATAATCCAAATTCTTTGTTTCATCACTCTATTATGCTACTTTTCTATTTCTTCATTTTTGTTTCTACAGTGATGGAACAGTTAACACCCAGGCCGACCACCGCCAACGACAAAAACCATAAGAAAAGAAAATTTTCCGGAGACCAGGGACAGAAGGTGGCGGGACGGAACTCCCGAGTTCGGGTTCCGGCTCTCGTGGCGGCGCGTATCTTTCAACTGACAAAGGAACTGGGCCTCCCCACCAGTGGCCATACTATTCAGTGGCTGCTCGATCACATTCCTCCTTCGAGATTTCCCAATGCCGTCGTCACAACTAAAGTTCCCAATGTCGCTGATGCAGCGGTGAACAAAGAGGCTGACACTGAGGACTCAGTGATGAGAAAATTCGAGAAGTTTCATGAGACCTCTGGGTTGTCTTTCACTGCTCTCCTAGAGATGAATTATGATGAATCTGTCTTCTTTTAGTTTAAGTTAAGAACTGGTGATTTGACAGTGAAGTATATTTATCGTTAATAAATGTTTTCATCATTCCATTGCTGCAGTAAGTAAAAAGCTTGATATTGACATTAGTACATGTGGAGTAATGGGTATGTTTTGACATTTGATGATATAGCATTTCATTTCTCGCATTCCAGGCCCACTACGGTATAGGTGGGGGCATTCCTCACTCTATATTTTAAATATTGTTGTCCAAGTTTTTAAAAAAAATAGTTAAAATAAAATAATAAGCCATATTTTATAATTTTTTAATTAAATATAATTCCAATTCAAAATAAAGTATGTACAAATTTTTTTAAAAAAATAGTGTTAGGAAACCTTCCTATTTTTAATTTCGTTTAACCAAAATAATTAGAAAAAACAAATACAATATTTAATGTGTTTCGACAAATTGTCTAATTAACTGAAAAATAACAATTTTATTATAAAGAAAAAATTTGTAAAATAAATTTCAACGACTTTCCTCTTCTTATAAAATTATTTTTTTTTAATTAATTTTTCTTATGCGAACAACTCCACCATGGTAAGACAACCCAATATAATAAGATAATCCCAGAAAAATCTCCTTATGAGAAACAACCTCCAAATAAAATCTCCTTAGAGTGAACTAATCCCCAATCAAAATCTCCTTACGACAAGAGAACCCCAAATCAAAATCTTCTTATGGCGAGACAACCCCCAATAAAAATATTTTTAATGGCGAGACAACCCCAATACGAAATCTCTTTAATGGCGAGACCTCAGCCCCAATGATCATCACCCCCATTGGGCATGGCCTCAATCCAATGATCACCACTCTAGAGGGACGAGATCCCAATACGATGATTATCATCCCAAAAAGATGGGATACTTACTTTTTCATGAAACATCTCTATTTATAGTGATCATCATATATACTTTCCTAATTTATTTTCTTGGTAATGAATACAATCAACCAAATTAGGAAAATCAAATCTTTCCAAAACAAGGAATCAAAATTAAGGAAATAGATTAAAACTCAAAATTAAAAAAAAAAAAACAAAATCCCAAAAGAAAGTTATTGTGATTCAAGATAATTCTAATAAATAGAATTAAATTTAACTTTTATAACATATTAAAACTGTTTTTCTAATTAAAAAAAAAAACAAAAAAAAAATATTAATAATAAAGTTTTAGTAAATTTGTGAATGTGAGACTAATATATATTTTTATTATATAATAACGAATTCAGTAAATATCACCTACTAAATTAGTTAATATCGTAATTTTTCAAATTTTATCTTTTATATTGATTAATTTATATTTTAATTTATAAATATGATAATTTAATTTATATATAAACTATATAATTAATAATTCAACATATTATACTTGAGTTTAACTTAAATTTAAAAATTAATAATTCAATACGATAGATTTACTTAGATTAGTTAACAATTCAACATGCTAAACATCATAAGTGACAATTGTATGAAAAAGCATTCGATTATGAACCAGAAGATAACAATCACATAAATAATCAGGTAAACTGTCTATTACGTTTTAGTACTACGGTCCGATTATAATCCTTCAATTTTGTGGCTGTGGTGTCACATATAAACATCATTATGACTTTTTTTATATTTATTGTGGTTTCCAAGAGTAAAACTAAATAGTTAAAACAATTATTCAACTCTTTAATTTAAGAAATAGAAATAAATAAAAATCTTGCCCGTAGAAGTATATTTGTATATATTAACATATTACAAAATATTTATTAAATTACTTTTATAATTGTTGTTACTTTTTAAATTTTATTTTATTTTAAACCCTAATTCAAAGGAATGACAAATTCAAATCTCAAATTAAGAGAAAATTATAATATTATCCCTTGCTAGGGTTTAGAATAATATAATATGCTTTTATAGTGCAAAAGAAACCTAGAAAAATGGAAATCCGGCTCGAAATAGGAACCTTAAAACTGGTCAAAATAGAAAAAGTCCAAATTGACTCTTAAAATAATTGAATTTTGGGCTCGATAACTGTGCAGCAAGCCTTCGGTATCCTATTGCAATTTGAAAATCGTTCATCTTGCAATTTCTTTTTTAAAAAGTTATTGCAGGCCCCAAACAGACTACATACGAATATTCTAGTTCCTTCTCAAATTTCTTTAGAACGATCCAAGCTTTCCATGTAGTCCAATGCAATTTAATCCACATCAATACTATTTATTGAACCAACCAATCACATGAATTTACTTATAAATAATAAATATTTATATAAGGAATAAAAAGTTTAATATTAAAAATGGAAAATTTTAACTTAATTTAAATTTAATTAAATAAACTACTCAAAAAAAAATTAAAGCATATAATTTTTTAAAAGTTGAAATAATAATAATGATAATGATAATGATAACGATGGAATTACATACTCCACAATTTCAATAATTATTGCCTTTTACGGATATATGAAGCTCTATGAAAGGCCTTTTACATATCTATTAAAGGGGATATTTAGTTCGGTATGAATATATTTTAAAATTTTAAAAAGGGTAATTTGCACTTTTGGACTTTTTTATTAAAAAATATATATATTTAGACCACCATTAAAATTTTTACAAAATTAAACTTTTAAAAAAAAAATTGCAAAAAATAGACCAAAATGACCATTTTACCCTTCAATCAGAAGAAAAAATATTTCCAGTAGTTTCCTGGTGTTACACACCAGGAAGTTGGAAAAATTCAAGCCTACTTCCCGGTATGTAATACCAAGAAGCGAATTTCAGCTTCCCGGTACTACACACCAAAATGACCATTTTGCTTCCCTATATTACACATCAGGAAGCGGGCAAAATTCAAGTCTGCTTCCCGGTGTAATACCAGAAAGCTGAAATTCGCTTCCCGGTATTACACATCAGGAAGCCGATTCAATTTTGTCTGCTTCCTGGTAGTATATACTGGGAAGCTCATTTTCTGCAATTTTTTTATAAAAAAAGTTTAAAAGTGTAGAAAATTTAGGGTTGTTCTAAAACTAAGAAAAAAACTTTATAAGGTATAATTTTACTTATTTTCACTTTTAAAAATGAATTGTAATTTTAAATTCGTGGAGGGCTCTCACATATCGATATCGATGAAGTGAGTAAAATTATATATTAATTATATAATTTTTTAAAATTTTAAACTTTTAAAATTTTATAAATTTAAAAAAGAAAAGAAAAAAGTAATACATTTATTTAAATTGAAGTTTGAATTATATATATCTTAGAATTTTTTCAAAATTTAATAATTTATTAATTTGATTTAAAGTTTCGCATGATTAAAAAGTAAAATTCTTCTAATTAAATGTTTAATTTTCAAAAATAGTTAATTTGGTTAATACATCAATGTGATCCTATAAACTAACGTGAGAGGTTTGAAAATTAGATTTTTTTTTCCGAGAAGAGAGACGGAAAAAAATTCTAGAGAGAAGATGGTTGCTACTCCACAAAAACCAAAATTTTGAATTTCTTTTATTATTTTATTACGTGAATTTTATTTTGAAAACTATAAAAATACCATAAAAAAATTGAGCGTGGCATTAATGTAGCCATATTGTGTTAACATACGAGACAGAGTAGATGTTGCAATTATTGTTGAACCATTCGGAGCCGCTCCTCACTTCCACACTAGTATGATATTATTCGCTTTGGGCCAGAGCGAGCCTACACAGATTTGTTCTTGGGTACCACAACCAAAATGCCTCATGCTAATAGAGTTCTTTTTATGCTTTATATACAGATTATTATCTTCTTGTATTACTAATGTGGTATTGGGTTTGACACCCCAAAAATCCTCCATTTCAAACCAAGGACCACATCGCCTCCCCTTGAGTTAATGCACCGATCCTTCAAATAAAAATCACACGTCGAGTAGCCTCTTCTCGAGATAACCCACCGGCCCATCGGTCACCGCCCTCCGCATGAGATAATCTACCAATTCGTCAA
Source organism: Cardiospermum halicacabum (assembly GCA_031304145.1). Taxonomy (NCBI): domain Eukaryota; kingdom Viridiplantae; phylum Streptophyta; class Magnoliopsida; order Sapindales; family Sapindaceae; genus Cardiospermum; species Cardiospermum halicacabum. The sequence goes on along the minus strand of CM062390.1, from coordinate 6,706,219 downwards.
ACCATCTTTTACCGTTGTTACTACCCAACGGGACCTGCTACATGACCACCATATTTTTAGGAAGACTTTTGACACAAGGTATACCACGGATCTGATCATGGGCTCCATCACTGAACTAGAATATGATACCTACTTGTTGGACCCTCTAAGCCGCTCTCCAACTCCCATATTAGTTTGATATTATCCGCTTTGGGTAAGGGTCGAGCCCGTACGGATTTGTGCTTAGGTACCACCACCCAAAAGGCCTCATACTAATAGAGTTCTCTTTATTCTTTATATACAAGTCATTATCTTCTTGTATTGCCGATGTGGTATTGGGTTTGACACCTCAACAATTATTAGTATGATACATACTATTTATTTGACTCAGTTCATGCTATTTTGTTTTAGGATGTTCTGTTTTAACAATTTGTCATTGTTATATGCGGAATTCACAATTTCACTAATTCTTGTATTTGTTAAGTGAATGAGCCACAATTGTGCACAATCTGTATAAATATTAGATTCAATTTATTAATAAAATATAGATGAAAATTATCAAAGACTTTCTTAACCTATCTTCTGAATTCCTTGTTCCCCAAAATTTTTTATCAATTAGTATTAGAGTCAGATTGCTCGAATGACTACCAAAAACCAATCAAATACCAAGTTTTGAGTCGAGACTCAAGAAACATTAGATCGTACTCAAGAAGCTATGAATCTGTATAAAACCAGTATTCAACAAATTCACTCCACACTTAAACCATTCTATCCAAACTCTAAAATATTGAAAGCACCGTTGTACTCTAAACACGGCCCCTAAAGAAAACCTTTTTGCGGGAAGCAATACCACACCACACCCAAACACATTAATACTACACCTAAACAGGTCAACGCCTCTGTCAAACAAAAATCGAAATGCTCTAAAATCACATCTCTCTAACTCAACTACTAATAGTAGTCAGCAACACATGTAGCTCTAATTTCCTATTTTGATGGTAGTGATCCATAAGGATGAACTTATAAAGCATAACAATACTTCTTCTTCAAAGGGATTCCTCCCGAAGACTAAGTGCATATCGCTTTATTTCATCTCGAAGGAGTAGTATTATAATGGCATCAGTGGTTAACCAAGATCCAAGGGCCAACATCGTGGAATAAATTTGCTCAAGTAGCCATCAAAAGATTTGGTCCTGCAGAATATGATAATCCAAGTGAAGTTTTGACACACCTAAGAAAAAACTCTACAGTTGTAGAGTATAAGGGGAAATTCAAAAGGCTATCTCATCGGGCTGATGATCTACCAAAGAGTTTCTTAGTAAGTTGTTTTATTGGAGGGTTTTGACAAATACATTCGGAGTTTAATCTTTAGCATCCATTTACCTTTTTCTAAGCAATTGGCATGGTTAGATTAGTGGAAGAGAAGTAGAGCTTGCACAAGAAAAGTAACAATGTCACAAAATCATATTTGCCCAACAAGAATAACTCGGAACAAGGCCTACTAGGACTTGCTCCAAATTCGAAGGTCATAACCAACGGTGAAAGCATACCTCAAATTTGAAGGATTTCAGGTCAAGAAGCGAAAGAGTAGAGAGATAAAGGATTGTTTTTACTACTGTGATGGGAAGTGCATTCCGAGTTATCAATGCGTCAAATTCCATATGTTTACCTTGAAGAATGTTACACTAGAGGAAAACAATTTTTTTCCTTGAGGATAATGACGATTTGGGTGGGTTGGAATTATATGAATTCACATCGTGGTCACGTACGAAATAGGATTATTAGTATGATAGGTGATATTTATTTGACTTCGTCCATACTATTTGTTTGTTCTAAAATATTCTGTTTTGTCAATTTTGTTATTGTAATATGCAAAATCCGCAATTTCTACTAATTTCTGGAGTGGATGACTCATAATTGTGCACAATCGGAATATATATAAATGAAATAAAGATGAAAATAAAAACAAAAATTCTATCCTATCTTCTAAATTCCTTCTTCGCATAATTCTCTATTTGGTACATGCTCTTATGGTGTCAATAAATAAATTGCAAATTCCATGGTAACTATAGTTATAATTAGTTTCATTTTATAAAAGATAATTTAACTATAATTTTATTTGGAGTGTTATTATTATTTCTAATTTTTTTTCTATCAATTTGAAATTAGTTTGTAATTTTTTATAATTAGAAATTTTTCAACCAATCAAATTTATTTTTAAAAAGTGTCATGCTAGTACTTGTTAAAATGTTGTATTAATTTTAGAATTAATTTTTTTTTTAAATAAAAGATCATGAAGGTTTCAAAAACTCTCCAAAACACTTTTATATTTTTATAAATTATATCTTATCACTTTTCCAACGGTCAAAATCTAATTTACTGTTCATCCGTTAATTGACTTTTTACAGTATATTTTTGAAAAAAAAATTTCGTCTTTTCGATATTTATTTTATTTTGTTTTAAATTATTTATTTATTATTTAATTTTTAAAATAAAATAAACATAAAAATATTTTTTTTCGAAAAATGAATGTTAAAAAGCTAACAGATGGATAAATAATAAATTGAATATTCACAGTAAAAAAAAATAGTAAAATACCTTAATTTTTTTTTTAAAATTAACCCTTAATTTTATTAATTTTGATTTAAAGATATAATAACATCCATTGACCATACTGAATTCATGACCAAAACATATCAGTAAACGTGTCTACATTTATATAAAATAACTTTTGGCAAAATATTAAAATGCATTTTAAAAAGTAATAAAATAATCAAATTTACGTTAATCTACTATACAAATCACATAAAATTACGAAACTAACCTTTGACAACAAAGCACATTTAATTTTATCATATAATAAGCAATTAAAGCAAAACCAACACATGAAAAAGCAAGCAGTGTGCCACAGACATATATAGTTTGTTACAGAAACGAATATAAATTCATTATCTCCAAAACCAATTTTCATTTCAATTCAACAATGAGTACTTCTCCATCAAACCGAGCGCTGAACAAAGTGTCGAAAAGAGACCGCCACATGAAGGTGGAAGGCCGCGAACGCCGCGTCTCTCTGGACTCTGTCACTGAGACACGTGTCTCCGAGCTGACTCGGAAACTCGGGTTCAAGTACTCAGGTCAGACCATCGCTTGGCTGCTTTGTAAAGCCGAACCAGCTATTATTGCCAGGACAGGACACGGTGTTCCGTTTAATCTGTCTGATGTGATTTCGAATCGGCTGTCTCGTCGTGGTGTTAAATCGGATGAGTCGGAGGAGGAGAAGAATAATAGTTCGGAGGTTCGAAAGGTTCATAAGCATGAGAATCAGCATCAGTTTCCGTTACCGTCGGCTGTTTTTGATGAGTTTGATGAGAAGGATGTCAAATGGCTTAATCAGCTTGTTATGGCTTAAAACTGTTTTGTGGTGATGGAGGATTATTATTTTGGTTTTGTTTTTAAAATTATTTCAATATCTGTTTTTGCCATTTATTTTTTAAAATTATTTGTCCTGTAAATTAGTAATCCATCTATTTTAGAATATAAATTTTCATTTGTAATAAATATATTTTATATTTTAGTATTGTTTTTATTATATATCTTTATAATCCAAATACTTTTTTTTATGGTATCATCAATCTCAATACATAAATTTATTAAAAAATAAAAATAAAAATCTAAATACATAAATCACATTTTTCTTCAGCTTCTTTCATAATCAGCATCATCATATAGTATCAACTAAATGTTGAAGTTATATTGATTTTCTTGGGTTTGAGATTTTACTTTTGCTCATTTTTCATTTTGTTAGAAATTATATATTTTTAACTAAATATGATTTAAATTATTTATACACCTAAAAAGTTAAATAAAAATTTAATTTAATAGACTATTATATAAATACAACTCCATATATGGAAAAATAAATAAATATCTCAATTTGTGTTGATATTATACTTTCTTATCTTAATTTCTAATATTTGAGGAGAGAAATTATATTACCTAAAATAAATAATAATAATAATTATAATTATTATTATTATTATATTAAAATGAGGAGTTAAAATATAATTCTAATTATTTATATAACATTAAATTTAAAAAGTGTTAAAGTATCATGAGAGAATTCAAATTCATTAGTAAACATGATTTTTGTCTCAAACTCGAAATGAGAAATGACTTTTATCTCTCTAAATTCTACTAGGATTCACTCTCCTGCCCTCCTCTGAATGTATGTTTGGCATTCAATTTTTAATTAGTTGTTAGATCAATGTTTCAGATAACGTTAGCAGTTAACTGTTAGATTAGATTTTAAATTAACTGTAAAGTTAGCTATTGGGTTGAACGTTTGGTATTAATTTTAGTTTTTAAATTAGCTGTTACATATAAAATTACTAAAATTTATTACAAATATAAATATAATTCAGAAAATAATGATATAATTAATTATAAGATAAAGGTTAATAAAGTAAATTTCTATTAGCGTTTGGGTTGAAAGCTATCAAATATAGCTTTTTTAAACGCTATCTTAAACACTAATTAAAACGCTAAACGCTAATTGAAACGCTATTACCAAACACGCATTTTTTATTAATAACTTTTTTAAACACTAATTAAAACGCTAAACGCTAATTGAAACACTATTGCTAAATACGCATTTTTTTTAAAAGTTAATATATAATCTAAACGCTATCTAAAACGCTAATTGAGAAATTTTTCGAAATACGTGCACCGAAACTAATGTCTAAATTAATTTCGCAGTAGACTTAACTTTATTGAATTTTTCTTCTTCAATAAATAGAAGAATCATTCCATCATACCTTCGTAATTCAACAAGTAATTTCGGATTCGAGTTTATAATTTCGGATTCGAGTTTCATCTGCGAATAGATAGAGCATTACCTTAAGTCGGATTCACCTTCTCCACCGGCTCGCTTGGTTACCCACGGATTCCAAATAATTATGACCGGGTGTCTTTAACATGCCACTGACATTTACGGTGGCTTCCTGATGCAATTTCTTTTCTAATCACTCCTACCTCGAATCATTAATGTAACTTCACATGATTACAGAGTCTTCATTATGTTTTTGTTCCAATGGACGATTTCTGTTGGCCATGGGCTTTGACACCGTCGCTCCTTTTCCCCTCACACTTCCTAGCAATTATGGGCAAACCACCAGAAAATACGTTCAAAACTGCTACACGTCATCACTGTTCATCGATGACTTCACCAACTATCCGACTCATCCCCTCTCCTTGGGTCCGATGTCCTCGACCATGTCGCAATAGAAGATCAAAAGCAGTCTCATGCACCACCAAGATCTCACACTGTTGCACCTTTATCCATGTCGGTTTGCCATCACTTTGAAAGTGAAATGGGCGGCTAGACAGGTAACAACTTCGTCAACCTCTGTTCTATCTTCTACACTCATCGCTATCGTGCTGTCTTTGGTCGTTCACTCTCCCGATCCACCTCATCCCGCGGTAACTTCACAATTGTCATGAATGTGATGGTTCGCTCCCTCGATCCACTTCAAATCATTCACATGATTTAAGATCCAATTTCTTATTTATTTCATGATGAAAGAGGGTCGGTAAAATTGCGGGTATTTTTAACTTACGGTAACCTTTACCCATTTTTAAATGTGGTACTAAATCGGCTTCATTTTCAAAAAGTAAACCGTTTAATTTCAGTATTTGATGGTTTTAGTTGGAGTCTTGAAAAATTGCATTTATATTTCTATACCACTACAAACTCCACTCACGTAAAAAAAAAATTACACTTTCACCCCACCATTCACTAGTTTACCACCACCCTCCACTAGTTTACCACGTCAACCTTGCCAATACGAGGTAATACAATTGATTTTTTTAATATGATTTTAACATTATCATTTTACCCTCCATATTTTACATTTTGAAATTAGCCAATAAACTTGTCATCTCACAGGTATTATAATGCTTGGTATGCAACGACTAGCTTTTAGGGATTTAAAGCATAAGTGCAACATATCAATCTGTGTAAACGACTGTTTCTCTTGCTTTCGGTTCCTAAAATTTTAACATGTTGCCTAGTACGTACTCAAAGCATCAAAAACAAGTTACAAAATCATTCAATTTCATTAAAAAAATACGAGATGCTATTTTAGATATCTATTAAAATCTCATAATATATTACAATCATAATAAGTTGTACTTCACATGTGGTGTTTGTAACTATTTTAGATAGTGCATGCCCGATGACTTAGAGGTAGATATAGATACTTTTATAAGAATATGTGGCTCAGATCATATAAATAATATAATGTAAGAGCATGAAATCAAAAACATAAAATGTATGTTGCATTGATCCACGTTCTATTGTAGTTAGTGTAGCTACCATTGGTGTTCTAACTTTATCTATGTACTACTGCTAGTTTGTGAATATAATGTAAGTATTGCTATAATTTTCTAAGATAAGTCATTATATCCTAATCATCAAATATAATGAAATATTTGTTGGTTTGAATGATACATATTGAAGGAGCTACATGAAAAGTAAGATATGAACATTGGATAACTATTTTAAAAGCAGTATCATCAAAGTAAGAAACAAGTACTATAATATACTTCCTCTACTTTTTTTTATTCACTACACTTTCTGTTTGCACACTATTCGAGACCTAATTTTAACGCTAAATATCTTTAATTATATACAACTAAAAATTATAAAAATTTTATATTTAAAAAGTAGACATTAAAACGAATAAAACAAGATCCCACTTGAATATATTTTTCTTTATACGTAAGTAACAATATATAAAACAAGATTGATGAATGAATAGTAAATACTATTCAAGTATAGCACATTAAAAAAAGCGGAGGAAGTATTAGATGAATATTATAAAAATACAGCAACATTGATCATATCTGAAAATTAAATGTTAACCATGGTCATAAGTTAATGAGTGTGTCATGCAGTATTATACTAATGTTAAATATGGAAAATATGTAGCAACAGGAGTGAAGAAAGTCCCATATTGTTGAAAATTTCAAATTCTCCATCACTTATGTAACAGGAAGTCCTTCCCCCATAAGATGTGTAATATCCGGCCTCCGCCTCTGGATGATCCAAGGTACGGTGGCGGGATGCCACCTTGCCACATAACCAGTCTTAAGAATGACCACTAGCCCCACAAACCACAATTACGTATTCCAGCATATTTGTCAAACACGCTTAACTTTAGAGTTCTCAAGTTCTGAACTCCCAAAAAACAATGTGCATATTGGTGATATGGGTAGCAATTCAATTCCTTTTAACATTGTCTCAATATGAGGTGTTAAAATCCACCCTTTAGGACACAACGTCCTCATTGTGGTTGGCCTACATCATTTCCAAAATCTTTGCCACTGCTAGACGATTGCCCTAGACTCTTCCGTCCATAAATGCACCTTGCAGTCGCAGGGTTGCTATGATACCATTTGTAACGTCTGACCCCTGTCCCTGGATGACCCGAGGCGCGGTGGAAATATTTCACATCATTACTTGACCGGTCTTAAGGCTGACCACTAGCCTCACAGACACCATTACGCTTTCCAACATGTTTTGTCCTCACTCGTATGCTTGCTAGAAAAACTTTCTGGAAGGTCATCCATCCTAAGATTGCTCCAACCTAAGCACGCTTAACTTTGGAGTTCTCAAGTTCTAGGCTCCCGAAAAATAATATGCACATTGGTGATATGGATAGCAATTCAATTCCTTTTAACTCTGTCTCAATATAGGTGCGCAGTGGCTAGGCACCACCTTGTTACATAACCAATTTTAAGTCTGACCACTAGTCCGATAGACTACCATTACGGTTTCCAGTATGTCTTGTCATCACTCATACATTTTTCGGAAAAACTTTCTGAAAAGTTACCCACATCAAGATTGCTCCAACCCAAACACGCTTAAGAGCGTCCTAGAAGTATTCCAATTTATAGGAATATGGAGTACCTGTGGTGTGAAACAACTCTAAATCCCTGGGGAAGAATCTTCCATCTATAAATTTTTATAATTAAGTTTGCTCACTATTGTCACCGTATTACGGATCTATAGACGCTTGGATGTTTGGGCCTGCTGTCCCTGAATATGACTTGACTATTTGTTGATTGGGCTAGGCTTGCTAAAAAATAAACTCCCTACGAACTGACTATTTGTTACTATTTTTCCTTTAACATTCATAATGTTTTGAAGGAGAAAGAAAAAAATAATAAATTTGGACATAAGTCAATATAATGTGTATTTACTATATGATTAAAACGATAGATTAGTTATTGGGCGATCATATTAAAAAAGAGTTTGAAATCACAAATCGAAATTAACTAAAACAAAAAATAAATTTTATTTAAAATAAAATTTCAATACAAATTAATACTTTTATTTATAAATTACTTGTGATTATAAATTTATGAATGTATAAGTATGTGAAAACTAAATCACTCTTAGTATTTGTATAATTTATATAATCAGTTGTATTTTATATCTAACATATACATTAATCCATAGCGAATTGAATTCAACAGATTCAATAATATGTAACTACAATATATCACTGTCAAGTGGATCCACCCCTCAGGTAATTTATGAACAATCAATATTTATATAACGGAAATGAATTTCATCCCATCACTAATAAAATAAATACCAAATTGATTTTCATCCACATGCCCCTGGAAAACCGGCATGCTAATATTCTCAGCAAATTTTACCACAACGGCAAAGATCACTTGGGTTGATCAGAAAACGAAAAGAAAACGAAATGTAGTTCAGCTTCAAGTGAAATAAATTACTATGCTAATCCATAGAAGAGAACATGCCTACCAAGTATCCAATGCATGAAGACTAGAACTGCATCAAAGGGCATATACAAACACTCATATGCGTGAAATTAGAGTCTTAGCCTTTTGAGTGAGATGTCATTGATTTCCATAGAGAAACAAACCTGACCTCAAAAGTATTGAGTCACCTACTGCCTTTGCACCACCACTTGAAATTTTTGGATTAACCAGAAGAATATGTATTGTGACAGAGTGCTTCATTCATATTCATTGAATTCATTTGTGACTCCAACTGTTTGATTCGGTGAGCTCGGCTCCTCCTCTTCCTCCTGATCCCATGTTTAGGTACATCTGAACATCACAACATTCATGAGCATAGAATATATAATCTCTAAGTTCACAAATCCAAAATGGAATTTTCTTATCCTGAGTCTGCACACAATATTCTAACATAGCTCACAAACCACCCTCTGTTTTTTTCTTTTTTAAAATATGTGATCATTTCAATTTAATTCATAAACTATAATTTAATTTGATAGTTCAAAGATAAAGCAAGATGGTTTTGAACCAATGTATTAATGCTAGTAGTAACACAATTATTTATAATAATAAATAAATAAATGAAAGATAGATAGATTAAGAAAATTAAAATAAATAAAAAAAATAGCAAAAAGACTTGGTTTGCTAATGTCTACTGTCTGTAAACTGAATGAGTCATTCTTATAAGATATTAATAAACTTAGTAATTCAATTAGACAACTAAGTGCAGTTTCATCTATTTAAATCACAAATAACAATCACTTTCCACTGTAAAAAATAATAATACTAATTAATAAATAAAAATAAAAATGTTTACCTCCTGGGGGGAATATAGAGTTATAATGCACCTCTGCCCAAAAGCTCAAAGATAATACTGCAGAATATTGAATGAGATAAAATTTATTAGACTGGCCTATAACAGAAAATTTATTCAATTACCATAGAACCGTATAACTACATATGAAGAACATCAAATGAGAAAAATAAATAAATAAATTCAATTACCATTGAACATTATTAGCACATGAGAATAAAAGTGCAAAAACATAAATTTACAAGAGAAAACACATAGACTTATTATATAGTGCCTTGTAAATAAGCTCTATTAAATAAATATGGAGAATTTACTTAAACGGAAGGAAAAAAAATACATTGATCAAAACTTTCTAAAAGTAAATGAAGCCCAAAACAAGGTTTTTGAATATATATATATATATATAATTTAGCAAGTACATCACTAATCCATAAAAAAAATACCAAATGCGATATGTATTTTCACCATAAATAATTGATTCAAAGTTAATGGTCAAACTAACTCAGAAATAAAGACTTCAGGGATGAAGTGGTAAAGGAATTTCTATGACAAATAGTCCACTTATACTTGTAACAACCCGAATTCTTCCCATGGTATATTTATAAGAGAATCGTTCAAGAACTTAACAAAAAAAAAATGTGTATTGAAAAAAAAAAATATATATATATATATATATATATATATATATATATATATAAAAAAGTAATTCAAACAACTAATATTTAACACATACATTATAAGAGTTGGATAAATGTTTTATAAGATGAAAATAAAACTTAGCTACAAAATTAGAACTTGTAGCACAAGCTATATTTTATTCAATGATAATACAAAATTACCAATATTAGCAGATACCACAAGTATAATTCAATTCGACCTACCTCGGGTAGATCTTTGAACATTAGGAAGAATCTCAATGTAGCAAGTGTCTTTGAAAGATGTTATGACGAATATTTTTACACCATACTGCAGCACATAATCACATATATTAGAAAGACGGATATTATTACATCACCAATGCACTCGTAATGCCCAGACAGATGGAAAGATGCCAACATTCTGGTGCTGTCACATGCATCAATCAATCAACTCAAAAAAATACACCAGTATATAACATAATCAAGAAAATCAGTCCACATACCGAATCTGCTGCAGCCTGCAGGGTTACATGATCACCCCATTCTCCAGTCCTAAGTCATTTAAATGATGAGAAAATGTTAAATTCCTGCTGAAGGAAAGTTGAATCAATGAATATGATGGGAAACATACTTGGACATCTTCTCCAGATAGTCATCATAAGCCATAGGCACATATCCCTCGTATTTATCTGGATCAGACTTGAGCTTCGGAATATAAAAATAAATAAGAAGACAAAAACTACACCGCCACTTCTCTTACTTCAAGTAAAACAAATAGATGTACAAAAGTTCAGACAAAAGTAACAACCTACCTGATCAACAACTTGTTGTCTAACAAACTCATGGTGCTCAGGAGTCAAATAAATTTGATCAGATAATGCACGAAACTGATGAAATGGGAAAAAAAAAAAAAAAAAAAAAAAAAAAAAAAAAAAAAAAAAAAAAAAAGCAACAAAATAATAAAATTAACCACCTGAAATAAAAAGAAATAGAGGATATGTAGAAATTTTGAAATAGATTTGTCTTAAATAGACAATGCAAGCACATACCTATTTATGAAACTAAATATCAGAACTTGAAAATACATTGATTAAAGGAAATGGTCACACTATTTATAAAAAGAATAGTTATTAATTTTATAAAAAGGAAATTTCACTTTAGCTTTATACGAACCTTTTTATTCAATTTAAGTCCATTCAAAATTTTTTACAATTTCAGCCTTGTCCAATTATTTTTAAGAAATGAACATTTTCAATTATTTTTTATTATTTTTTTTTTCATGAAACAACCCTTACTTCCTGGTTGACTAGGAACTGGAAAGCATGCAAAATATGTTGTGGGTGCATTCATCGATACTTATTGCAACTTAGGCCTTAACAAGGTTATGAATTTAAATAGGAATTTAAATCACTCATCTATTAGGGATATTAAATCACTCATCTATCCAACACTGATATCATTTAAAAGGGAGGCTTTTTTCTAATTGCAAAACCAATAAAACAAACATGTTTAAAATATGCTTAACAATAAAGAGAAGACATATTTTGTCTGCCAACTAGCAAAATTATTAGAATCATCACATGCTTGACAGTCAAATACATCAGTTTATTAATATTCTTTATTTTTTATTAGTATCTCTTTTAATTATAAAAATAGTATTCACTTGAAAGACAGTAATAAAAACAACTGCTAAGGAAACAATGAAAAAAACAAGTATTTATTTCAAAAACTAATAAATGTAACATAGACATAACATCAGATGATGCAAAGGACACCAGAAAACAAACACTAGGGTGCAGGCACGAGCGGGTGAGGTGCATATCAATTACTGAAGATGTTATAGATCTAAAATCATGCACTGAATTTAATTGCTATATGATCAATTAACAGGTCACCACTTTATAGTTGAAATAACTTTTAGCATAAAGGGATGAAAGCTGCTTCTGCATGAGTTCATCTTGGTAATTAAAATTTATCATGAGATGCAAATGACTCCAGTGAGCAGAGAAGACTAACCTGACAATTACCATCACCTTGAACTTTACGCTCAACCAAATCATATACACGTAACCTGTGAAGGAAGAAGTTTTTAGTTAATCCTGAAACTTTACTCATAAAAGAAAGAAATAATTAATTATTTGACCATCAGGAAAATCAAACAGAAAAAATGTATGTGAAAAGAATATATACCTTTCTAATAGTCTTTGATGATCTAAAGATGCTACATCAATTGAAGGTATTTCTCCATTAATTCTAGGAACATGCTGCACAAAACCAACAATAATGTTATGTTGTCATATAAACAACAGCTTATCATGAGAATGCAATAAAAATAATAAAATTTTATGAAAAACATAAACTCTAACAAACATGCATAACTATAGGTACTAATTTCTTGCACATGAATAGTTCTCATTGAGAATATTTCGTGCAGGGAATTAAAAGTTATAAATCAAGAGAAATAAGTAGACATAGGTCATTTGTATGCACCAGTCAATCGAAATTAGAGATCAATTTAGAGGAGGTAAGACATGTAGAAATCAAACAATATGTACTTCAATAACATTTACTTGGAAATATGGTTGCAGTAGAAAGAAACAGAATTGCTACTACTGAAAATACTAACTTACAGGTACAGAAATCATCTGATTTAATCTTTTCTCAACTTCAACATCAAAAGTGTATCCATCAGTTAGCTCCAGTGGGTAGGACCACTCCTCACAGTAGTATGACTTTTCAGTAGGAATGGAAACTGGAACGGAAACTAAACTAGAAGATTGTACGTCACTTGACCCTTCTTGACCACAATCCTGCCCTGTACATGGTAAAGAAACTAAGCATATAGTTTGCACAAAACAAAATCATTAATGAAATATGCATACCAGAATAACAATTTGCAATAGACTGACTAATAAACTCTTGTTCATAAATAGTCAATTCCAGGTTGTCTTCATCTCCACATGCAGCTTCAGTTGCTTCAGCAATAGCAAGTTGTGACAGCTCTTCTTGAAGAGATTGCGCAATAAGCTCATCATGTTCAACGTTACAACAATCAACCTCATTAACTTCATTATTTTCAATGTTACAACAATCAACCTCATAATGATCATCCTTTAAACTTTGTTCATGATAATAATCCACATTATCCGATACAACTGTGCCACCATAGCCACAATTATTATAAGGATTACTATCGAAAAGTTGGAGACCCCACCTTACAACATCCGGATCTTGCTCATAGGTAATCATTTTCAAAACACAAGTTCAATACCACCAGCAGACTAGGTTAACCCAACATGCAATCTGCTAGACACAGTCAACTACCTCCAAAACCAATAAAAAGTACCAAATAAAAATAATCTACTCACTTTCACAGCAATAACAACAAAATCTCAACAATACAGACCAGCTCTTTGAATAAACCTTCACATGCAAATAGACACAGCTACCAGTAACACAGCATTCTCCTGGAATTTAGAAAAACAGCTTCTAAAATTCAGTAAAAGTCCAGCAAAATGTATAAGCAGTGAAAAAAATATATTCTGCTTCTAATTTAATAATTTAAACTATAAGAAAACAAGAAACTAGGGTTTCTGACAACATGCAGAGAGTGACCAACCTTTGATTGAAGAAGAACCCAACCAACCAGGTTGATCAGGGTTGGAAGAATGTGGATGAATACTGTGTGGAATGAGGTTGCTTCATTTGTGAGACTAGTAAGCCAGACCCTAGAAATGAGTTCACAGGAAGTGTTTGCTGTCCTTTAAAGACATTGTCCCTGCACCAGGGTGATGGTGCTTCAGATGCAGCAATGGAGTTAGAATAAGCACCAGAAGGATACTGGTTTAGGAAAGGAGAAAGATGATGGGGCCATTGAAGAGAGATTGTTTCAATGTGAAAGAAAGAAAATTGGATTTTATTGCGTTGCGGAGTGGATCGGATCGATGAATTGAATTATAAAATGGACTGGATCGCATGGTCGAATCGAAGACAAAGATCTAACGTAATAATAATGGGCCTAGTGCCTCGATTGGATTCGGGTAGAGATGTGAAATAGTGCGCATGGGGTATCTGTTTTTTCATATTTGGTTTTTTAATTTGGAGTCCCTCAAGGTTAATATGTGTAAAAATAAAAGCACTATAAACTACAATATACTAATCATTGCATTTATTTAATATACATATTTAAATTTTATTATATAAAACTCATCTAATAATTATTAAAATAATTAAATAAAATTCGTCCAATATTATAAAATTTTTATTAGTTTTTTTTTTTTTTTAAGATAGAGCTAACAATCCATAATGTATAATAATATTTTAAATTTGTAGGATGCGTAATGTATATGAAAAAATATTTTAATACCAATATATAAGAATAAATAAGACATTAAAAGTTGTACCGATTATTAAGAAATCAAACTCATGAATCATGCTATGAAATTACAGGAAAGAGGGATAGATAGAGTAAGAATGACTACAAAAATGTTAGAGAACCAAATTGGTTTTATAGGAGAGATGTCTGCTATGGAAGTCATTTCTCTTCTAATAAGATTAATGAAATTGTACAAATAGAATAAAAAAGATTTTCGCATGGTGTTTATTGATTTCAAAAAGGCATATGATCGGGTACCAAGAGAAATATTGTGGTGGATTTTGGAAATGAATGAGTCCATGTCAAGTATATGAACATCATAAAATACATATATGATAATGCACCCACTACTGTGAAAATAACAGGTGAGGACAATGAGACTTTTCCCATTACCGTTTGATTGCATTAGGATTCATCCATGAATCCGTATTTGTTTACTCTGGTGATGGATGAGTTGACCGGGAGCTTACAAGATGATTTACCTTGGTACATGTTATTTGTATGTGACATTGTGTTTAGTGATGAAACTGGTGCAGGAGTTAATCATAAGTTGGAAATTGAGTTTTAAATTAAACGGGAGCAAAACAAAATATATGCACTATCAGTTCAGTCTGATGAATAAGTAGGGACAAGAGGTGAAGTTAGATGGGATTTTGGTTCCTAACACTAAACAATTTAAGTATCTTGGTTAAGTGTTCCAGAATGACCGACAATTAAATGATGATATGTCGCACAAAATCCAAGTTAAGTGGATTAAGTGGAATGGAGCATCAAGGGTTCTCTGCAATAAGAAAATATCACTTAAGATAAAAAAGTAATTTTTATAAGACAAATATTTGGTCAGCATTACTATATAGGAGCAAATATTGGACACCTACAAAACATCTCTATAAAATAAATGTAACAGAGATGATAATGTTAAAATACATGATAATGTTAAAATACATGTGTGAACATATAATATTGTATAATGTTAAAATATATGTGTGAACATATAATATGGATATATTGGACGAAATGTCCACGTGGTGGAGGTTAGTAAAATATTATTGTTGCTTTAGGACAAATTAGACCCGTGGGTTGGTCCTGCTAAGGCAAACAACATCAAATAATTTTACCAAAAATAAAAACAACACTCGTAAATCTCCAAGCTGGTCACTGCCCTCACGATGAAGTCTCGAAGCTTGTCGACGAGACTTTATTGAATTAGTTAGCAATTCTAAAGGCATAATAATATATATTCAAATATTACAAATCAATAAAATTTTGTACAACGTCACCACACCGATACTACTTTCTAAAATTACAAAGAGAAACAAATGAAATGAAATAAAAAATCACATGTCATGGTTGTAGTTATGACAAGTTGGTTCATTGTTTAAATACACTTCGTCCACGAATATCTATTCCACCTGATTCAATAATGTTTTATATTTTAAAGATCAACAAGTTTCAAATGTATATTACTCGTTTTGCACATGCGAACAAAATTGTTTTACTGAATAAACTGGACAAAACTAAAAAACAACCATGCGCAGTCAAAATTTATAAAAAACCAAACACAGCCCCAATAAACTAAAAATAAAATAAAATAAAATAAAAACAAAATTTTAGTGGGTGGTGTCCCGAGGTTTGCACCTACCGTTAGGGTGTCAAACTCAATACCATATCAATAATACAAGAGAATAATGATTTGTATATAAAGTATCCAGAGAACTCCATTAGTATGAGGCATTTTGGGTGGTGGTACCCAAAACAAATCCGTGCAGGTTCGCCCCCGGCCCAAAGCAGACAATATCATACTAATGTGGGAGTTAAGGAGCGGCACCGGAGGGTCCAACAAGTGGTATCAGAGCCCTGGTTCAGAGATGGAGCTCGTAATCAAATCCGTGGTATGCCTTGTGTCGAAAGTCTTCTTGAAAATATGATATTCAGGCAGCGGGTCCCACTGGATATTAATGGCGGTACAAGATGGTTTGACGGATCGGTAGATTATCTCAATGGGAGGCCGGTGACCGATGGGCCGGTGAATTATCTCGAGGGGAGGCTGACGTGTGATCCTTGGTTTGGAGGATCGGTGGACTAACTCGAGGAGAGGCGGTGTGGCCCTTGGTTTGAAGGGGAGGATTGTTAGGGTGTCAAACCCAATACCACATCGGTAATACAAGAGAATAATGACTTGTATATAAAGTATTCAGAGAACTCCATTAGTATGAGGCCTTTTGGGTGGTGGTACACCCCGGCCCAAAGCGAACAATATCATACTAATGTGGGAGTTAAGAAGCGGCTCCGGAGGGTCCAACACCTACTTCTATAATATAACAATACTATTTATAAATTATTACTAAAATATTTATTTAATTAAATATTTTAACTAGTATTTTGGGAACATAATATCTTTCCTTTACATAATAAAGAGTGGTAGTAAATTTACTAGCAATTCTAAAGCAAATGCTTGCATGTCCATTGGTCTTAGTAGTATATAAAAAACTAGAAAATAGGTCTGGATGTGCGGTTATCATATAAATTTTAAAATAATTTTTAATATAATTTTTTTATATCAAATAAATTAATTTACTCAAATAATTTATATTTTAAAAAATATATATATATAATTTAAATTATTTATTTAATTTTATTATTTATTTTTGTATTAAATTTGTTATATAACTAAAGTTATTTGTTAATTAAATATTAATTTGTATTATATGATGAAATTTATCCAAAAAAAAAACTAAATTAACAATTAAATATATATGTATATATTAGTTTATAACAATTAATATATATATGTGATTATAATAGTTTTATAAATTTAATTTTATATTAATATGTTTTTTTATTAAATATTTATAAATGTGAATAAAAAATTAATATTTTTTTAAAAATATTGTAGTTTTTGAATTAAAATTATGTAATACATGAAAAGACTAAATAGAAATGTAACATCAAAATAAATTCATGGATATGATTCATTTCTTTTAAAATAAGTAACTATAATAAATTAAAACACTAAAAAATTATTTCATATGTGAAAATATAATTAAAAGTTGCTTTGTTGATGTTAAATTCTCTTAGTCTCATCACAAACTTGTTTTTTCAGAATTTAGATTTTCAACTCCCATTTTTTATATTTCAAATTCAAAATTTAAATTAGAAAATTACATTATAAAATTAGAATATATTTTTGTGACAATGTTATAGACATCTTTTAAAGTTACCTTTATAATTATATGATTCATTTATTTAAAATAATAATATATTTAAATTTATTTAAAATTCAATTGATTTTAAATATCTCTTATTTAATTAATTTAATAAAATGATGTAATACCTAAAAAAATGAAAAGACTAAATAGAAATATAACATCGAATATATAAAAAAAAAAAAAGCAGTAATACTTATAAATATTAAAAAAGAAATATTTTTAAGAATATTCGCAACCATAATTATATTACATGTACTTATTAAATGTATAATAGATTTAAAATGTTACTTATTTTATTAATTTAATAAAATGATGTAATACCTAAGAGTAATATGAAAAAAAAAAAAAAAATGTAATACTTATAAAATTTTTTAAAAAAAAAGAATATTCGCAACCATAATTATATTACATGTATTTATTAAAGATATATAATTCTCTTATTTTAATTTATTTAATTAATTTAATATAATGATGTAACACCTAATGATATGAAAAGACTAAATAGAAATATAACATCAAATATAAAATAAAAAAATAATAAAAAATCAAAAGTGATAAATACCGCAACCAAATTGATTAATACCGCATTTATTTTCCAATTATACCCTCAATATAATTAAGAATTTAAAAAAAATGTTTTTTATTTTGAATGAAACACTTTATTCTGATTCTCTCAACTCAACTAATTATTTTCTTTTCATCTCAACTCGTTCCATTTTTTTTTTATCGTCTCAGCTCTTTCCAAATGTTTTCTTTTCATTATCTCAACTCGTTCATTTTTTTTAATTATAAAATCATAGAAGACATTGATGAAAACAACTACTCCTTCGTATAATTATAATTTATTTGAGGGTATTGTTAAATACCACAGAAAATTTATTAATGCTTTTCCGTCAACTCTGTTGACATGCCAATATTTCTCTAAACCCTAGAGTAGATAGAAAAGGGGGAGAGATAACTCTTTTTAGAGGAAAAACCTTTTTTGTTTTTAGATTTCGTGAAGAAAACTGAAAAATACGGGTGTGGAGAATAAATCAAATAAAAGGATAAAATTGAAATAGTAGATGCGGTATTAATAAGTTTGATGCGGTATTTAACATTCCCAAACAAATATTTATACATATTAAAAAATAACATTTCTAAGAATATCCATAACTATAATTATATTTTAATTTTTTATAATAATATATGACTTAAAACATAAGGGATTTTAATAATAATATAGTAATAATAACATACTTTCAATTGATAATATTTAATGGTAATGTCCTAAATTATGTAAAAGTTTATACAAATTTAAAGATAGAATGAATGAATGTTTAATGACAATATTAATAAGTTGTAATGGCAATGTTGTAAATTATATAAAAAAAAGATGTCAAGTTTAGAGAATGAATGAGTTCTAACTATGTCAACTCACTCTTATTTGGAACAATTTTATATAATAAATAAAATACAATATATATATATATTTTAAAAAATATTAATATAAAATACTTAAAATTTTTAATAGAATATGGACAAACAATCAATTTTTTTTAAAAAAATTATAATAGAAAAATAAAAGAAATATAATAACTCGGTATATATACCAAGAATAAAAAAGCTTGACCATACATAATATGTGTGCACATCAATTTTTTAATTTGTTTTTGAAAAAAAAAAATTATAACATGTGAACCTATACTTCTATTTATATTTCTCGCGTCGTCACCTATGAAGCTTTCAAATCCTACATTCTCCAACTTCCAATTCATTACTCCAACCATTCCTTATGATGCCATCGAAATTCGACCTAATTAGGTTGTTGATGACTTCATTTGCATCATTAGTGGTCAGGTTGAAGTGCAAATTGTCTTGCTCTTAAGATTGATCCTCCTCATCTCTCTTCAAAAAAATAGAATATATATATATATATATATCTAAAGTTAAATTTGTGGGATTTGAGAAATGAGAATGTGAGGAAAAATTGGATTAGAGTAATCTCTATTTACATCATTTTCACTCGTTGTTTAATTAAGGGAGAGTGAGAGGAAGAGGAAGATAAAAAGATATATAAACGGAAGGATAGACTGACAAAATGGATAATTAAATGGTTATTTAAAGATAGACAATTCAAAAGTAATCAATTTCAATTATATTAAATGGTTATAAGAAATAGAAGGATCGTTTAAATATTTTTAATAAAAAAAATATATCATTTATATATAAGTGGGCCATTCATTATTAAATAATAAAGAGAAATGAAAGAAATGACAAAACCAAAACTTCAAATTTTTCTCTATTTTCAATCCGATAGTGAATTTTCAACCATGCCACGTAGGCGGCTTTTGGAACTCTTTTATATATATATATAGATAGATAGGAGAATAAGTATACAGTTGTCTCCACTTGCCTACTTATTTCTTCTACATATTTCTTTACCTTTACCATTTTAATTTCAGTGAATGAACTAAATCTAAAAAACAACTAGAGAAACCAATCACGTCTTTACTTTCTTCTTTCTTGGATGGTCAAACCGCATTTCTCTCCCAATTATTCTTCAACTACGACGAGGAATTTCCTCACTTTTTCGTTTTCTTTGTTCGCTATCTCTAAAAAATGGTATCACCAATGGCAGTTACCCAAGAATGATGGATGTAGATTAGAGACTGGAGGGATTAAAAGTTGTATGATTTTACAATGGTAAGGATGATCGGTGAAGAGGAATCAGATTTCATGTTCATGGACGACGAATGTGGAATGGAGAGCGGAGACGAGGACAAAGAACTGGAAACAAAAAATTAAGATGAGCGAAAATGTGATCAATTATATGATCAATGAGTGTATATGAGACTCCATCATTCAAAATCTCTAACGTAGCGTATATAAAAAAAAAATATTGTCATTTGCAACATGTGTGGGTGTTTTGGTGGAAAGTATCCGGGATAATTGTAGGCTAGCTTACCAGGTGCGGTAAAATCCTCTCTTCTTCAAAAGCCTTAATTTCCATCAGATTCTATTAGTAATATGTTTGGAATATTTACATAATTACACTGTAACATAATGTTTTTAATAAGAAATAAATATGAGTGAGATTCATTTAAACTTTTAGCATTATTAATGGTATTTTAATAATACGCATAATTTAGTAAGAATAAAATAGAAACTTTATTAACGAATATAAACTCATTTGACCATCCAAAATTTACTCAATCTTGTTGGATTTAATCTCACTCTTTGGATTAAATATTAATTTAATTCCACTAAAATATTTTTTTTCTAACATTTTCTTTTCAATCCCCATAATATTCGATGTTATCAAATTGAATCTTGTTTAATGGTTATTTTATTCAAAGTACTAAAAACTCCTATTGGGTGACCCATGAGATATCAGAATATGTTGGTAGTATAGTTCGAAATATTAATTCTCCAATTAATTAATTCTCACTGTACAAATAAATATTGACATTTAACAATGCATCATGATCCTTATTTATTCAGAGTAATCCGTGGTTCAGATAATACATTCTTGTAACTAGAACTTGTGCAACGTATTCTTTTCGTTATACTATATCTCGTTGGAATTTGAGTATGGACTGAATATCAACTTATTTTTAGAATGATTATACAATTCTTACTTCGAATTGTTCTCTACTTGTATTAGAAAATCTCTAACTCAAAAGGTGTTTACACGAAACTCATTTCACAAACACACATTGGCCAATGATTTATAGAGTAAAATTTCTAACAATAAACATTGAGATATCTCATATCATTAGGAGCGACAAATTCTTTATTGGTAAGTCAACTACTCTCAAGTAGTTTGTGTTATACCTAATAATCACCCTATGAACAAACTCACTGAGTCTGTGAGGAATAACATCAAAGTATAAGACATAATACTTAGATTACTTAGGAGACCTCAAGTCTGAGGATATTTGCACCAACTACTACTATGAGATTGTACACTAATATTAGATGATTCATCCATATGAAATCTTATTGCGGGTCATCCGATGAACTTATTCCAAATAAGTATCCATGTATTTAATTTACACATATTGTATGCCTATATATTAATGAGAACTACTGCTTAAACCCGTTAAAAAGTGTAACACACCTAGTCCGTCCGTATTAGCGATATTCTATCTCACTGATACTATGACTATGGATATTTAAATGTTATAGCAATTGTATGTGATAAAAATATTATAATCATGAATCATTCACGGTTTTCTTCACAATTTCCTTTACACTCTGATTATCATTAGAATTTTATTATATAGTTAAATATATCAAATAAAATTAAACTAAACAATAAATATGCCTTTTATTCCTAATAACAATAGAATAATGCATGATATACGAACCGAACTATTGATTATTTTTTTGTATATCACTATCAGGATTCCCCTTAGGTAAGAAAATCTCAACTCTATTTTAAAGAAATAATATAATGAACGAAGGAAAGTTTTCTTTTAATATTATATATATTTTTAATTTTGCACAAGTAATAGCCAACATCCAATAATATTTGTAAATTCAAACCTAATTTATTTAGATTACTTATTTCCAAATTTTATTTCAATAGAAATCTATCTAAGAAAATGATGTTAAAATCTTGATTTGCCAATTAAAAAAATATTGGAAATATTGTTTCATCAATAAAAATTCTTCTCAGAAATACTATAAAAAAAATATTTTCCAATATTTTGAAGTTGCTATTGAAGTTAAAAAAGAAAAACAACAACCCAACTTTTACATAACAATTTTAAGAAGATTTAATAATTGAGAAATCACAAATTCATTGCAATAAATTATTAATAAATTCCAAAACTAATAATAAATTAAACTTTTTGAACATTTTAAATATACGTATAGAAATTTAGATTGATCAAAATCTTTTAATAGAATATTATTAACTTTTAATCCATAGTAATATAACAACTAGTTATGATAAGATGTGCCACTATTGAATGATTATGATTAGTCATGCCTAACTTATATTAAAAAAAAAAGTTTAAAACTTTTTAAAAAAATTTAACTTATTCAAAATTTATTCGTTTTAAATTAAATTGTAAAAAATAAAAATAAAAAATGAAAATGTGTTCTATCTATTTTCTATTAAAGAAATATGAAAAAAAAACTAAAAAATATAATTTTAGATAAAAAAATATAAATAAAATAAAAAAACTAAAAACATATATATACAAATAAAGGTAAATTCAAAAATTTAATTATATTTATGAAAAGTAATTATAAATTTAATATGATAATATAAAAAATAATATAATTATTAAATAAATTTTTTTCATTTTTTTAATAATTTTTATTTATAGTATATAGTTAAATTTTGAAAATTTCAAAATAAAATAACCTTTCAAACTACCACTTTTCAAAAGTTATTTCTTTCACTTTTCAAAAGTTATTTTTCAAATGTACGAAGAATTCATAGTAAAATTTTACTAATTTATTTAAACTATTTTATATAATTTTTAATTATTATTAAAATGATTTATAATTTAATTAATTAAAATTAATTATTTAAATTAAATATATTTAAAATAATTATAGTATGATTGATATTAGGTATTGAAATTTGAAATATTTTTACATTTACATAAATTTTGAACCGCTATGCCGCATAATTCAGCCATTCTCTTGTGTTGCAAAACTGAACTTACCCCAAAATATAAATACTTGAAAAGAAGTTAAAATTGCAAATTTAATAAACCAATAGTAGAATTCCACGTAACCCCTCTAAACACAAACGCTCTGTCTCTCTCCCTCCATTATTTCAGCCGAATAGCTCTCCCCGCCATTTCTTCGGTTCCTGTAAAACTGAAAACAATTTCTCTCAATTTCAAAAAAAGAAAAAAATTAAAAAGAAAAAACAAAGCCATCGGTCTCCCTCCCAGTCAAACGAAGCCCTATCAATCACAGACGCTAAATCGATGCAACATCGTGAATGATTGTGTTTAGGGCGTGCGAGGGAGATTACCAATGAGCAGAGAGAAGATCGACGAGGTGTGCAGGACTCTCTCTGTTTCAATAATAGTTATCGTGTTCTTGTTTTCCCTTGCGATACCAGTTGCTTCTCAAGATCCTGCGAACAACAATGAAGCTGCCGACGAGCTTTTCACGGAATTAGTCTCAGCGACCCTGACAAATTTGGGCTCGGCCTTCAAGGATGTCGCCCAAAATTTCCAGTTCTGCATTACCGACCCGTCAGTCTCTCTTTCTTTTCCTGTTTCCAAAATAAATAATTCTTATATTTCTACTTCAATTTTATTTCGTTTCGGGTCTTTGTAATGTATGCATGCTTGCTAGTTAACTCTGATCTCTTTAGAATCACTGCGTGTAAATTGGATGAAAGAAAGACGTAGGAAATATTACCGAGTGTTTAGAATTGTTTTCAATTGCAGAGATGCTGATTGGAATGACGCATTCAATTTTACCAAGGATACCTCGTTCTTGTCTGCTTGCATGAAAGCAAAAGGTACTGAACCCCCACTTATTTGCTTTATACAAATGTTATTTGAGTTGGATTGGGGAGTTGATGAAAGTGTTTATTTTGAGCGGTCATTCAAGTTAATTTGACCAAAAATCCTTTCATTATTTTTATAAAGTTTTTTTTTTAATTTTTTTATTTTATATTTTGCTCTTAATTTCTTTTTCAAGTTTGCAGGTGGTCTAGGGTTACAAATATAGTCATTTTAAATGTATTTATTCGCCAATTGAATTCTCTAAAAAGTAAAATTTTGATAAAAGAGTACAATGAAAATAACATGACATAAAATAGATGAGAGAAAGTAAACGATTGTATTTATTTTCGAATAATAATTTAAATTTTAGATGGAACTAAATCTAGAGTAAAATAGAGTAAAATAGGTAATCAAACCATCCCTCCTACTCTATCTCAAACTCTCTCAAGTAATCACAATTAGTCACAATCAATCATGGACTAGTTAATAGCCAAATTTTGTCTGTCCATGGCTGACTTCAACATAACCGAGTCACATTTTTTACATATGATTTATGCTTTGATGCCTGGTGTGGTGTGTTGAGTAGGCAAGAGTATCAAGTCTGTTCCTGTGATTATTCCCGTTAGGAAGAATGAGACAAACTGTGAATCAACAACTGATAATCCTGCAACAAATTCTTGAAAGTTAATAAATAAAAAACAGTGCAACAGAAAGGGTATGAAAGCCAAATTCAAAGATGAATGTTGATTTGTAAAATGGCTCAAGTTCAATTTATCATCTATTCCCAAATATGAACATTTCTACAAGTGATGTTCCACTAATGCTCAAACAATTGCACTTTTGATGACGTGAAATTAGCATCCTTTTTGATGATGTGAAATGAAGAAAAGGTCGATATGTCACGCTACTGTTGATTATTTTATATATTCATTACAGTTATACTATTCATTTGCTGATGCCGATATGATGGTTGAATAATAGGGGATTTAACAAAACGCTTATGCACATCAGCCGAGTTAGAAATCTACTTGAAGAGTTTAGGTATGGCTGCAACTTCTGGAAGGAGATCCACACTTGTAGCTCCTAACAGGAACTGCAATTTGTCTTCATGGGTCGAGGGATGTGAACCAGGATGGGCTTGTAGTGCTGGCAAAGACAAAGTTGATCCAAAAACAAAAATCATTCCTCCTAGAACTGAAAATTGTTCAGCTTGCTGCGAGGGTTTCTTCTGTCCTCACGGTTTAACTTGCATGATGCGTAAGTCTTGCAATATATTTGACTGTAGCACTTCATTAAAAATAGAGCATTCATTAGTAACTTCGATGTTTTATGAATTTCTAGGATAGTAATATTTAGTTATATATACTTCCTTGCAACTAATATGTTTTTGAAAAAATGAAATTTTTGCGAATTTTCTTGAAGTGTGTAAAACCGTATGCAAAATGATGAGAATTCGTAGATCCAATTTAACTTGAATATAATATAATGTTTGTTGTGGATAACACCTGGAATTTTATTCCACCTAGATAATTCTTTCTGACACTCAAGTACCATAACAAACGAGAAGAATTCTTACTTGTGATAATAGTACAAAAGCATATATATATATAAAATAAAATATCAGTTGTATTTATTGTTCTCATTTTCATCTTCCAGTGCAATATTTTCTATTCTATTGCATATATCTTATTTCTCAGATGTTGAAGGAAAAGAAATGGTTCTGTCGGTAACATCTAGGAACTCATCAAACCGAAAATAATTTACTGTCGATCGAAAGATAGATCAATAATAATGAACTTAACATGCGATTCAATTGAAATCTCCTACTATTCAAAGAAGATGAGTAGAAAAGCGACAGTATATGTTTTACTGTGTCAGATCAATTTATTTGGGAAGTGTGTTTTGCTGTACCTACTTTCTTTCGATTTCAATCAATTATACGTTTACTCAGTGTCATTCTGTTTCTGAAGCATTGAACTGAAGATTCCTTACATCAATTTTTATTTAAATGAAAAATATTAAGTTTTATTACCTTGTCTTATCAATGAAGCTTGCCCGTTGGGTGCTCACTGTCCAGTAGGAGAACTCAACCAAACTACTGGCTTATGTGATCCGTAAGTTTCCTTCTTCTTTAATTACTTTTATTAGAGCCTGAGTCTATTTCATCCTACCAAACATTAATATTTATCAGCAGAATCGATATGCAGATATAGTTACCTGGCACCTCCAAATCAAAAAAATCATACATGTGGAGCAGCTGATATTTGGGCTGATATTGGGACTACTGGTGAAGTATTCTGTGAAGCAGGATCATACTGCCCGTCTACTATAAAAAAAAATCCTTGCAGTAGTGGGTATACAGAATTGTTCCACAACTTCTACCATTCATCATTACAATCAGAAACTGAAAAGCGTTTCACTATTTCAAATCATTTTCCCCCTATTTTAAATCAATTTAGTTTTCCTAGTATTTGATTGCGACTATTTCTGTTCTTTTTTTTCAGGCATTACTGCAGGCTAGGTTCTATAACTGAGCAAGGTATGATTTTCCATTACCACAAACTGAATGTCCTAATATCATTATATTACTCTATTGATGAATTGAAGATCTTGTTGAAAAGTATTAAGTGGTAATATCAAATCAAAAGAAAACCACATCAACGAATGTATATTTGTGCCTAGGAAATCTAAATAGGAAATCAAACAAAGTCTAATTAAATAGAAAACATAACTACCAAATCTTTAAAATGAGAAATATGAATGGAAAGAAGACTTTTTTTGCTGCCAGCCTGATTCTAGCTATGTACTTTTTCAAGTGTATTTCTTGCCATAGAAGTGGTCTACACCCGTAATGGTTACTGCATATTCCTTAAATACATAGCTAGAATTCCTAAAGTCCATAGTTTTCTGAGTGTAAGGTTTGCATGCTGATAATCATATGTCAAGTATAGGTATAATCTTCTCCTTATATGTACAAATTCTGCAATCGAAGAGCAAGTTTTCTTAGCATCCAATCTTTGACCAGCTTAAGCATCTATTACTTGATAGGTTATTTCAAAGATGTAAACTAAATCTAGTGTACTGCATAAGTAAATATTGTTTCGAGTTGGTATAAAGAAAATCATTCAAAGGGCTTGATAACTTGAGAGGTAATTGATGGGTTAGTTAAGGAGGCAAGCTCAATGAGATTATGATAATTAGTTATCCTTGGGACAAAGATAGTCTTAAGAGGAAAAAAATCTACTCTTGGATTTTTATGACTAACTTCGTAAATTAGGTTGGTTTTTGTCTCTTATGGCATGAAATACTCTTCTAAAGTAACCGATTATGTCCTAGGGGGAAATGCAAGTACAAGGGTGTGCACCTGAAACTTTTTTCTTTTTTAAATATAAATTTTACATTAATAAAACCTTTGTTTACAGAGAAAGAGGGAAAAAAAAAAAAGAAAAAACTTCCAGCTTTGTAATTATCCCATTTATAAAATGTTATTTCTTGAAATATCCATTTCATCTCATTTCCATGAAAGGTAAAAAGTGTACTTTTATGTATTTTTTTTTATTGCAAAAGTTCAATATAGTCACTAGAATATTCAATTTAAATCCTGGAGCCATATATATATATGTGTGTATATATATATATATATATATATATATATAAAATATATTAACTTCAGTATATTAATAAGCAATCTGTACAGCTATGTTGTATGTTAGCAAGTGCTGAGCTATAAAGAAACAACACTTACACAAATTAAAAGTAGCGGAGATGTGTATGTTGTGGTGAAGTAGTGATCATACAAAGATTAGAGTGTATGATAATGAAAATATTTGTCATAAGGTTTGTATAGCAGCAATATAGGAGAAGGTGTGTTGAGGTGGTATGGCAACTTCCAATATAGAACTTTAGAGGCCTCTGTCTTGGGAGAATATTCAGATACTAAAGACTAGGAGAGGTAGAGGTATACTGCATTTTGACTTGGATAGATATAGCTAGGAATGATTTTTTAGGTGTAGCACTTGAGCGAGATCTTTTCAAATATTGAATAGAGTGGAAATAGAGAATTCATATTGTTGATTCAAGGTGAATTGGGGGTTAATGCTTGTATTTGTAGTTCATTATTGTCTTTTAATAAAGTGAATTAAGTGTAAAATGGTACCGCCTGTAACTTGAACAGAAATTGAGATTTGATTTATTTTTGACGAAAAAGTGGTTTATTTTATAGTTAATGGCTGATAGCTTACCCTTGAGGCCTACTTTTCATGTATACTTTTATATGACAAGATTTGATTGGGAGAAGAAATTAATGCATTAGATATTATAAAATTTATATTCATGTATTGTCACGTAAAAGTAGACAATAAAAGATGCACAAAGGTTAGGCTCCCTAGCATTACTCTTATTTTATTTTATTATTTTTATAATTATCAATTATTATTATTATTATTTTTTTATATTTTTTTATATTTTTTTTATTTTTTATAATTATCAATTATTATTATTATTATTATTATTATTATTATTATTATTATTATTATTATTATTATTATTATTAATGAAACAAGAGATGATTAGCAATAATTTCCCCCCTATAAACATTATAAATTTATTTTTATTGATTGTCATATTGGTTGGTGTAGCTTGGTTTAACTTCTAAGTTTAATTCACTTTGCATGCAGTAATGATTTTAAGAGTGTATAACATCTTCCATTGCACGTGCAGCATGTTTCAAGATGGCATCTTGTGAGCCGAAATCAGCAAATCAAAATATCACTGCATATGGCGTCATGTTGTTTGTAAGTTTCTGCTAACATCTCAACTATACTTAATTACAAAGTAAATCCAACGTTAGAGACCATTTAAATTGTTAAAAGAGCTATTGCCGGATGAATTGATGATTTTCCTTTGATAGAAATCCAGTTAGTTATAAAAAAAATGGATTATCTCTAACCAGTAGACACATGATGTGTACCCAATGGACATTTGCACAACATAAAAATAGACTTGCTTTTGGTTATTCTAAGCAGTGAGAGGGCTTGTGGTCAATTCATTTCCGAAAGTTATGTGCATTAATTGTTCTCTCAGGTCTCTTCCTCGGTGTATGTTAGACTAGTTTTACTTCATCACAACTTTATTTTAAAACATAATTTTATTTTTATTTTGCGTCTCATTGGCCTGTTGTGGTGATATATATTTTGAATCATCTCACATATGAAATGATCTGAGTAGGCCTATGTATAGTCTCTGCAGGGTTGTATTTTTCATCTGGTAGATGCATAGATTCCTTCTAACCCCTTTTTTACTTAACAATGTAGGTCGGATTAAGTATCATGGTTGTTGTCATTTATAGCTACTCTGAACAAACCCTTACAACTCGAGTGAAGAAAACAGCAGAATCCAGAGAAAAGGCAGTTCAAAGTGTAAGAGAGAATGCCCAAGCACATGAGAAGTGGAACATTGCAAAGAGCTTTGCTAAGAAAGGTGCACTACACCTATCACGTACTTTTTCTAGAAGGAAATCCACGAAGCTACCAGCAACAATGAAAGGTTCTGCTCTGGCTACCCCCGGAAATGATTCTGGCTTACAAATAGATGATTTAAGTTCCACTTCTGTAGAACCAACAGGTAAGAAAGAGCCTAGCAATCTCTCAAAGATGTTGCAAGAAATTGAAAGTAATCCCGACAGTGAAGAAGGGTTCAATGTTGAGATCGGAAATAAAAAAGTTAAAATGAACCCACCAAAGAGTAAACAGACCCAGAGCCAAATATTCAGATATGCGTATAATCAAATTGAGAAAGAGAAAGCTATGCATGAGAACAACAAAAACTTGACATATTCTGGTTTAATCTCAATGGCTAATGACTTGGAGTTAAGAAAAAGGCCTACACTTGAGGTTTCATTCCAAGATTTATCTATTATTCTTAACGGAAAAAACAGAAATCTGATGAGGTGTGTGACCGGAAAATTATCACCTGGGAGAGTTTCAGCTGTGATGGGACCATCTGGAGCTGGAAAAACAACTTTCCTCTCTGCTTTGACTGGGTATGTACCCGGGTGCACCATGACTGGTGCCATTCTTGTGAATGGAAAGGCTGAGTCGATTCGATCATACAAGAAAATCATTGGTTATGTGCCCCAAGATGATATTGTTCATGGAAACTTGACTGTGGAGGAAAATCTCTGGTTCAGTGCAAGATGCAGGTAATGAGATTCCCCTGTAGTTTTGGGAACATGCACATGATTATTTAATCTTATGCAGGGTTTGTCCGACAAATATTCATGTCGGACACAATAAATATCTTTTCTTTTTATCTTATCTATCATATTTTTCATAATCTTTGGACCACTATAGGCACGATGCATGTTGTCTGATCCATATTGCCATCAAAATGACAGTTTTCACCACAAGAATCATTCTTTTAATATCTAAAATTGGGACCTCTTTCCTGCACGCTGGCTAGAAGATTGTATACATCTGGAAGTAATACTAAAATACACAATTGTCAAATTGTGTAGCTCTAGGACTCTTTATTATTTAGTGTAGGTTCCATTGTTATACAGTTAGTGTGCTTTTTATTGATTTTCTTATGACTAGTAGATTAGCTTTTAACTTAAATTTTGATGTGATTTAAGTTCCTTTCAAATTAAAAAAATTAGGTTATGTGGGGAAGTACTTATCAGTTAACTTCGTTCAGATGTAAATTCTTCATAAGCTCATTTGCTTACAGCAACTCGCTATTATAGACTATCATTTTATTTTTTAAACGTTCTGTGCTGCATTCATTCACGTACTTCTAACTTGGTATCTTCACTTACTGTACTTATAATTATTGTAGACTTGCTGCTGATATGTCAAAACCAGATAAGATTCTTGTTCTTGAAAGAGTCATTGAGTCCTTGGGGCTTCAAGCAATAAGAGATTCTCTTGTTGGGACAGTGGAGAAACGAGGAATCTCTGGAGGTCAGAGGAAAAGAGTAAATGTTGGACTGGAAATGGTCATGGAACCTTCACTTCTGATATTGGATGAACCAACTTCTGGTCTGGATAGTTCATCTTCCCAGTTACTTATTAGAGCCCTCCGAAGGGAAGCTCTTGAAGCAGTAAATATTTGCATGGTTGTTCACCAGCCTAGGTACTGCTTTCACATATAAAGCCCATTTTGTGGGAAGCTCTAATTTCATGGTCTTTCCTTTACAGTCTATGTTTCAGTTTCAGTCTTGCCTTTTCTTTTCGTTCTCCAATCAAACTATATGGATCAGATATATATATGTAATTTATCTTTTCTTTTTGTGGTTTTAGCTACTCCTTGTTCAGAATGTTTGATGATTTGATACTTCTAGCTAAGGGCGGTCTTACGGTATACCATGGGCCTGTGAAGAAAGTTGAAGAATACTTTTCTAGCTTTGGAATTACAGTTCCTGACAGAGAAAATCCTCCAGACTACTACATTGATATTTTGGAGGGCATGCTGAAACCTTCAGGGGTGAATGCTAGTCAACTTCCTGTCAGGTGGATGCTTCACAATGGATATCAGGTTCCGGCAGATATGTTAGAATGCTTTGAGAAAATGAAAGCATCAGGTGAAGATAATGGTGTTGAACCATCTCGATCTGGAGAGGTGTGGTCAGATGTCAAATGTAATGTTGAAGTCACAAAAGATAGCATTCCGCAGAATTTTGAAAAACAAGAGGACTTGTCAAAGAGGAAAACCCCTGATGTATTTGAACAGTATAGATACTTCCTTGGAAGGTGAGTCCCATTTTTTATGTAAACCTCCAATGAAGCCAGTATCCTTCTTTACCTAGCAGTTCTGAAATATTTTTTTGACACTTTTACTTTGATTCATATCGGGAACTGAATTTTAAGTTTTCAAGTAGCAAATTCAGTCAGTAGGAGTTCAGACATTCTAATAAGTTAATCACAGAAAAAAAAGTTTAATTCTTTGTGCAATTGGCTTCTTTGCAGGGTGGTCAAGCAGCGGTTACGAGAAGCTTGGACTCAAGCTGTAGATTATCTGATTTTGTTACTAGCTGGAATTTGCTTAGGAACCTTTGCTAAAGTGACCGATGAAACTTTTGGCTCACAGGGTTATGTATATACTGTGATTGCAATGTGTAAGTAATTTTCTATCCTTTCTTTGTAGTGCTTTCGAAAATATTGGACAGGAAATAATTTGACCCCCTTGCAGCTCTCTTGTGCTCGATTGCGGCTTTGAGATCTTTTTCTCTGGATAAGCTACATTACAGGAGAGAAAGTTCATCTGGAATGAGCACCTTAGCTTATTTTCTGGCAAAAGATACTGTAGATTCTTTCAATACAATCCTCAAGCCACTTGTTTATCTGTCCATGTTTTACTTCTTCAACAATCCGAGATCATCTGTCACCGACAACTACCTTGTTTTAATGTGCCTGGTATATTGCGTGACCGGCATAGCCTACATTTTGGCCATTTGTTTTACACCTGGTCCAGCCCAACTGGTAAGGAAGTAGCAGTCCTTTCGTGAAGCAAATGCTCCTTTTCTTTACTGACTGTTACAAGCTGCTTTTGTATTACACAGTGGTCAGTGCTTCTTCCAGTTGTTTTGACTCTGGTGGCAACTCAAGAGGAAAAGAGTAAACTGTTAGATCTTTTTTCTGACTCGATCTATACAAAATGGGCTCTGGAAGCATTTGTGGTTTCTAATGCTAAAAGGTCCAATTCTTTAACCTTAAATGCTGTGATTTTTGACAGCCATGTCCAGTTACGCTGATTTTTCTCTGCTATCTAATTTTCTCTCAGATATTCTGGAGTTTGGTTGATAACACGATGCGGATCACTTCAGAGTAGTGGGTATGATCTCAAACATTTTTATCCTAATTTATTGAAACTCATTGTCACTGGTATGATTTGCCGCGCTTTTGCTTACTTAAGTCTAATTACTTTGCAAAAGAAATAGTTGATTCCTTACCTAGTGTACAAAGGTGTATATGGTGTGCATTGTATAAATATGTACATTGGTAGTTTCTAAGACATCAGGGATATCTGGTAAACCATGTATTAGTTAAATATGCACTTGTCAGGATCCTCCTATGTAAATTGATGTAAATTGATATTGTAAGAACTCTTTATGAGAGGGAAATGATTACCAACTGTATAAATTTCATTAGTTTGAAAACCATTATACTTCTTTTTTGTTTTTCCTTAATAAACTTCTAATTTTACAACTGGGCAAAGACAATGACCATGCCTGTAATACTTATCGAATATTCATATCCACTATTCCACCTATATTTTCTAGGGACCATTCATAATTCTTATAAATTTGGTTCTATGGTTTTAAAAATAATTCAAAATTCAAAAGACTGAATGATAATTAAATTTATTATTTACTATCAACAAATTAGTGTAGAGTTGAAATTCAACAAACCCAAATCACACTGCCACTGCAGAATTAAGAAGGCATGTTCATGTTTCAAAATAACTGCAAAATTTCACTTCTTGAAAACGTGTTCAATGTAGAAAAATTTTATGAAAACTCTTCAAGCCTGTGACTAACCTAAAAACTAACCTCTATCAAGGCCTGCTTCCTTCATCTCCAAATAATATCTCCCATAAATTTAAGAGCCGGAATGCCCCTTATTTCCACATCAACTAATGGAGCCTGAATTATTCTCAAATTGCCTAGTTCTGAATCCTTTTGAATCATATCTAGAGCTCGCAGCTGATCCTGCAATGTCAAAGTGCAAATAAACATTCTTATGTCATTATATGTGTTCATAGCAGAAAACAACTACGACTGATTGGGTCAGGGTGTTAAAGACTTACCTTTCTTTTCATTCCACAAAACTTGCAGTCAGAAGCAGCAGGAGGTACAACTTGATTAACAATTATTGTCTGCACATAAACACCTTCCTTCTTCAAAGATGCATGCAACCTTGAAGATTCACTTACTGCCATAACCTTAAAAATGGTAATATTAAAATTATTGTGTGATCGATGGGAAGTTATGCTAATTTAGGTACAGGATGTCAGAATTTAGACTTTATTATATAATGATGTAGGATTACTGGTTTGCTCCACATTACCAAATAAATGATACTCATGTAATGTGCCTTACTGTAGGAATTGTCACTATAATAAACTCTGTGCTGTCAGAGTCACGAAAAAGGTCTCGCACTTTTTCCATTCGCTCTCTTAGTTGTTCCAGCTTGTCAGGCTGTGGATTGACATAAAAATATACTAGAATTTATAGGAACCCAGAAGTTTAAGGAAAACAACTAGCATGCTTACGGCAGTTGGTGGTTGTTCTCTCCCCAAAACAGACTTGAGGGCAGAAGTTGCAGAACTCAACTTCTTTTTTAGCTGCATTATACACCAAAAATCAAACTAACCAAAATCAATATATGAGGAATCGTAAAGATGGAGAGCAGCCCCCTCAAGAATGCAGAAATGTAAAGCAGAGCAGAATCTCTTGCACTTTGGTAATATCACTCATAACTATATCCTACATGTTTTCAATTAACAATAGTTTTAGATTTAGTATTTAAAAGTTAAGATAACAAGATTCATCATCAAGTTGATTCAGATTAATTGGTTTAAAAAATAATCCAAATCAAACATGCTTACCTTCATTATTTTTCCTAATGATGCATCCAGGAAGTCAGGCAAAGACAGAAGTCGAAGTGTATGGCCCTAAAATGTGATTTGTGAATAAAATGGGAAATCACGGTTTAAACAATCTTACAAGGACATACTGAACATTTACTAACCGTGGGTGCAGTATCAAACACTATGCGGGTAAACCTACTATAGTCATTTGATTCAACAAATTGCATAACCTGACAAGTAGCTGTATGGTTAAGAAACATTCAGAGAATGGCACAACATTGTTTATAATGTGATTAAGACTAGAAAGAAGATCATGCATACCTTTGAAATTGCAAGAGCTTCATCTAAACCAGGTGGAGGAGTATCCAACAACTCTCCTAGTTTGAGGTCCCCCAACTGTGCAGAGTTATCAAACAATTGAAAAGGTCAAGAACCAAAGAGTAATGAACAAGTCACTGCGAAATTCAACCAAAATCCATAGATAAGATATGGACAGTTACATTAATAAAATGGCATCTTTACGGCAAGGAATCATAAGCATTTATTGTGTTCGAAGGATTTTATGCAGGTGTTGAAGAGTATACCTGGTCAGCAAGCATTCCAAGACCCATACTATCCATCATATCCTTCATACCTTGGCCTCCGCTCTTTTTACTGGCAGTTCGGAGATCTTCTCTAGCTTTCTCAGGGTTTATCTATCAAATTGCTTTGATCAGACATATGCATCAATCTGGGAACAGAATGTAATCTATATCCAAATACCTCAAGAGCAAACAGGGAAGAATCTGTTCCTGCAACTGGAACAAGCATACCTCCAGACAAATCCTACAGTATGTGAACAAATGTGAGCAAATTACAAAAATCTATAAAATCAATCAACATCTACTTCTAGAAACCATTATACAAATTGATACCTGTGCAAAGGAATCGCTTAAAGAATGTGCAGGGTCAGTTGAGACCACAATGGTAGGGTGTCCACTGTTTGCAAATTTCACAGCAAGGGAAGCAGCACAGCTCGTTTTTCCTACACCACCCTTCCCACCTAACATGTAGTACTTCCGCTGGGTACAAGCGACCATCTCATCAAACCCAGCAGCTGTTTCGACTAGAGTCGCCACTGATCTGACTACATTATTATACATACAAATGCAGTTAACTCATTGCATAATCCACTTCCACCTTTCCAAGGCAAAGCTGCACTTTATCAAGCCCAAAAATGGTAGACTTAAATTTTCTAAACGTTCTTTCAAAACACATCCAAATATTACATTGATGCATATGACAAATTTGTAATTCAAAAACATATCTTTGATATAAAGAATGTTCATCTTAAATAAAAAAAAAAAAAAAAAAAAAATCTATTCAACTGCATACCCTATAACCAACAGCTAGGTAATCTAATAAAGAGAAGAAAAGGGTTACCTTGAAAAGGAGTTTTGAAGGAGCTTGTGTAGTGTGAAGCGGAGACATATGTGAAACTTCTGGTGAGGGGCGTGTAGTATGTAGGTTTTGAAATATAAGAAAACAGAGCCAACATAGCCTTAGAGCTTTTTGTAGCAGAGAAACTACGCAAAGGTGGAACCGAAGTTAAACAACGAGATAACATTTTCAATTGATTATTGCTTGCTTCTTGTTCGTCCCGAACGGTTAAAATATGTGATAGAGAGGGTGAACCTCTGGTGCGGGTTTAGGGTTTTAGAATTTTAACCTTACATTTTTATTTATAAATAAGAGTGATGATTGAGAGTCTAAACATTTGACAACTTTTATTGTCAATTCTTGCATTTGTAAATGTTGATGGGTTGAAAAAAAGTTAATTATAATTAATTAATGGATTATTATAAAATTTATATCCCATCATTTATGGGTAAGTAAGAAAAGTAGACAGTTGGTTATGTAGCATTACTGATACAATAAATTATTCATATTTATTCGAATTAAATTAATTTTTGAAAATTTTGTTTACAAAAATCAAAACCTTAGACCGGATTTATAAGGGTTTTTCGTCTGAATTTTCAATTTTTGTTTTCATTTTTAAATCCAAAATATTACTACCTCCCTCCCATTTTTGTTGGAATATTATAATTTTTTACACTATTTATCAACTCATCTTATTTCACATCTTGTGACTTATATTGAAGAAAAAATATAGTCAAGTGAGATTTTGTTTTATTCGTTTTAGTGTCTACATTTTAAATGTAAAATTATCATAATTTTTAATTGTATATAATTAAAAATATTTATCGTTGAAATCTTGGATTGTCAAATGTGAAAAATGAGACGGAGAGTATAAAATTTTGTGAAAATCAATTTTAAATTAAAAAATTGCAATTAATTTATATATAATATAATAATTTTTTATTAATAAAATTTAATTAATTAATTTGACAAAAAATTTCAAATAAAAAAATTAAAATAAAATTCTTCTTAAAGAACATCCTCTCATCATCCTTTTTTATTTTTATAAAAGTAAGTCCTTTTAGTGATGATAAAATTTAAATATTATAATAATTTACATAAAATATATTTTTTGAAAATTTAAAAATTAAATATTTTAATTAATATGGTATTTGTATTTATTATTATTATTATTTGGTAAATTAAATTTTAATATAATATAAAAAAATATAAAAATTTTAAAGTAAATAAACCATCCAAATTATATTTAATTTATAAAATTTTTAAAATTAAAATAAAATAAAATAAAATAAAAAACAATTTGTCAATATATTTTTAAATATGTGTTTGAGGACTTCACTAGACTTAAGTGTGTGCTAGTGAAGTTTACAAACGGGGTGAAGTCGTAGAGCACATTTATGGGATATATCAGTCAATTTTGATTATTTTCAAAATTTAAAACTTTTAAAAATTTATAAATTTAAAATAAAATTTGAATGTTCTATTAATTTAATTAAAATTTTCAAATTACTAAAAATAAATAATTCCTCTAATATATGGATGATTAGTCCTAATAGAATATAATCTATTTAAATAATCATTATAAATCAAAATAAGTTTAATTTTCTTTTAAATATATTAATAATCTAATAATAAATTAAATTAAATTGACAAAATATATGGAATTATTCTGAATAGGTGGAATGAAATTATTGAAATCATAAATAAGAAGATATAATATATGTTTGGACTATTTTTGTTAATATAAAATAATTATTTATTTACTAAATATTAGTTTCAAATATGTAAATGTTGGTGAGAATGTATTATATTTCAATATATTACTATTTACAATATAGTAATTTTTTTAATTTTAAATATTTTTTTATATATTATTTTAAAAGAAAATAAAATAAGCCAAATAACTCCGACATAGTTATAGAGTTATAATTATATTTTGATAATATTTTCGATTAACTATTAAATTAGCATTTTAAAGAATGATGATAGGTAGTTTTTGTATTATTAGATTTTAAATTAAATATTAAGTTAGCAATACTTATTTATTTTAATTTTAAAATTAGTATATAAAATTACTAAAATTTGGTTACAAATATAAATATAAGCAATTTTTTTAGTCATAAAAAGTTAAAATATATAATTACATGCTTTTTTTAGGCTATAAAAAATTTAAGTATATAATTATATGTAAGTAAAGTTTGCAAATTTAAATTTTTTGATTGTGGCCGTAGTTCACCTTAAATTACAAAAAATCAGGGATATTTTAAAAAATTAGTTACATGGTGTGAAAATCAAAATTTTAAAAAAAAAATAAATTATTTTTTCTATATTTTTCAAAATAAATTTATAATTACATTTTAAAATTTTAAAAATCCATCTAATTTTTTTTTACAACCCATCTATTTTCTTTTACATAAATATAATTAAAAAATAATTATATAATTAACTATTAAAAAATTTAATAAGCTATCGGCAGCTTTGCATATTGAAAGCTATGTTTGATAACATTTTTATTTTTTTTTTAATATAATAATAAAATTTAAAAATCAAAACACCCATTGAAAATTTTAAATGAGATAAAAATGCTAGCAACCAAATCAGGATAAGAAGCCAAGATAGTTTAATGGGGGGTTTATAATCATAATAATAATAATTATTATTATTAAACACATTGACCAGAATCAGCGTGTGGGGCCAAAGCACAGCCTATTTGAACAAACTTCAAATAAATAGAAACTAGTAGAAGTATAATCAATTCCTCAACAAAAAGCAAGGTCAATAAAGAAAGAGGTTCACTGAAAACATAATGGGAAAGAAGCCATGAACAAGATTAGAAGCTACGTCAAGCAGTGAAAAAATTGCATGATGTGGCAGTCCCACCCCAAAACCAAACATGAAAGCTCATTTTCATCTTCTTCAACAACCGCTCCTTGCTCTTCTTCCTTTCCCTCCAAGCTTCATCAACAACATTCATCTTCTTCTTCTTCTCCAAACTTTTCTTGTTTAAATGTTCTGTCCAACTCCAAGCGTTAT
This sequence comes from Cardiospermum halicacabum, assembly GCA_031304145.1. NCBI lineage: Eukaryota > Viridiplantae > Streptophyta > Magnoliopsida > Sapindales > Sapindaceae > Cardiospermum > Cardiospermum halicacabum. The sequence continues at coordinate 6,666,863 of CM062390.1, read as the reverse complement.
TGCTCTTCTTTCATGGCCACCAACCCTCTTCATTTAGTATGCTCTTCTTCCTTTCTTTTCATTCTTCATGTCTTATGCTTCTTTTCATCATTTTTTTTTTTTTAATCTATGTGTTATTCCTTTCTTATTTTTAAAATTATTAATATTTTTCCAAGGTAAAATAAATCTTTATTTTATATATAAATTTTGTATTTTTTTCTTGTGCTGAACAATAATATTAATTTATTATTTTTATATATTTATAATTAGGAGTATATTAAATAATGCTTTTATTTTTTACTGTTACATCATATGAGAGGTTAATAATTGGATAATTGATATTCTTAATATTTGATTATAACATATGATGATGAATGGAATTTGTATGATGTATAGAGAAAGAAGAAGGCTAGTGGGCAGCAAAAGATAGAGGCACTTGAAAGGGAGGTATGAAAATCAATCAATGCATTAATAATCTATGTGCCATTTTAAATTTTTCTCAAACAATATATCTAATTATTATTGTTTGCTACTGCACAAACATTAAGTTATGGGCATCCCCAAATATGTTGATAAAACTGCAACTGAAAAAATTCTTCAAATGGGGATGCAGATATTAATGGTTGTGCAGATTTATGAGTACTGATTTATTATTGCTTGTTTGACATTGGCTCACCTAGCTCTACCTAGTCTGTTTATGACCCGTTTTAATTTTAGAGGATGATATGTAGTCTTTCTTCTTCTTTATTAAATTTACATCTAATTAAAGTAGTCCTAAACTAACATAAACTCCAAATTGGGTATGTTTATAAATATTTAGTAGTAAAATGAAGAAAGTTGAGAGTTAATATGGTGAGCCTAATTATGGATTATTGCCAACATTGCAAGTTGGTACATATAAGGCATATGGAGCAGTTTGAAAGTAGTAGTTGATTAGCTTTTACTTAAAGAAGTGAAGTGGGTACATTGAAGTGAAACAAATCAATCAATGCTTCAAATCTTTTTGTTAGAAGTAAAGAATAGCCATACTCATTATAGTACACCATATATAGCTTTCCTGTAAATGAGAGCAATAATAAAGAAGAGCCATACCTTCATAACAAATATATAAAATCAATCTTATAAGTTATCTTTTCAAATAACATAAAAGTGGAGATATACTATTTAACACAATAATAATGAGGTTAGGATCTCTCTATTATTTATATTGGAAGTAATAAGAGACTTAAATAAGATGTGATTGATTTTTTTGATAATGTAACAGGTTTCTGTGCTACAAAATATGCTGAAACAAGAAGAGAAGATGCATGAAATATTGGACCACATTCATAGCACTCAAGATGCTTCTTCCATTTCTCTCCCTAATTTCCTTCCTCTTAAGGTAATTTATTTATTTATTTATTTTTCCAGAATTACACTATTTCTTAAGGTGATAAAATATGCAGGTGAAGGAATTACTAAAAGAATTGGCAACGGTAGAGGGTGAAATAGCTAGACTAGAAGGTCAAATAAGCCAACTTCAACATGGTTTAAAGCATGAACAAACAATGACAAGAGAAACAAAATCAAAACAATGGCAAATTGGTGGTAATAATAGTGAGAAGGTGACATTTGAGACAAAGGCATTGCATTTCATAAGCAAAGCAATAAAAGGTGATTATAATCTTAAAGAGTTTAGTAGTTTAAATGAGAAATTAGGGAACTCCACCACCACCAACTTATTTGGAGATAATCAAAAGGAAAATCATTTTCATCATCAAGACATTAATAAATTTCAAGAGTTCAAGGTTCCTAGAAAAAGTGGACTGATCAAGGCTCCCTCACCCATGCGAGACCCTAGATATTCTTCACCCAAGGTACCTTTATTATTCTTTACATATTTGTTCATTTACTATCTTTTTTTAAAATAATTTTGGAACTATAACATTCTATAATCCTCCTAATTAGGAGTGCTTCTGCTTTAAACTTCTAACGAATAGAAAAAGTATTTCTGTTTTTAACTTTGGCGGTGGAAGAAAAGAAGTATAAGCAATTAACAATTATTTAATTTTTTTGAATTTCTTTGAAAGAGTTTACTAGAAGGATTCCTTTTCTTTTCTGATAGTTATTCAAATACGACTGACAATAACTTTCAAAAGTTAGAAGTGGAAAGTAAAAAGCTAATCTATCCGAACCGACTAAATCTTATAATTTGGCCAATAAAAGCTAAGTCCTATAAAAATTGATAAATAATATTGGATACAGCCAAGGGAACGTAACAATCCAGAGACAATCTTCGAACTACCACCGAAATCACTATCAAGTTCAATTCTATCAGAAGAGAGCATCCAAAATTGGCAACCAAACAAACTATCTGAGAGCATATTGAGATGTTTGAACTACATATACGTGAGACTTCTAAGGACATCAAGAGCAGCAGAGCTTGAGAAACTAGGTCCAATTTCAAGGTCTGTGAATTCTAGTTTAAGCTCAAGAAGCTTTAGAGTTGAGTCTAGCTTGAATTCCAAGGCAACTGTTATGTCGCAGAAGGATTCTAGACAACAGGACCCTTACGGTGTTTTTGACTCTGAAGAATCTATTCCTAGAGACATTGGTCCTTATAAGAACCTTGTTATTTTCTCTTCAAATTCTTTGGACCCCAAATGTGTTTCCAATTCAAGTTCGGCTCCTTTGATCAAGAAGTTGAGGTAACTATTTATATAATATTTAGACATTGTTGTGGGGATGACTTTGATTTTAAGCTATTGGTTGTGGGTTTCAGGATTTTAATGAACAATCTTCAGACTGTGGATTTGAAGGTCTTGACTCACCAGCAGAAGTTGGCATTTTGGATCAACATGTTCAATGCTTGCATTATGCATGTAAGTTCTTTTCTTGTTATGTGCTTTTTTCTTTAGTATCCCATGGAAAAATATACTCAAGATCCCCTAAACATTGGAATTTATTTTCTATAAACAATATTAATTTAATCTATTCATTTGGAAGAATGTTTTTATTCATTTTTATTTCTTTAAAAAATAATAAATCAAATATAAAATATTTTAAATCAAATTAAATTTTCATAAATATCAATATTGATAAATAAATATATATAAATATATTCAAATTATTTAAAATAATTATTAAAAAAAATAAAATATGAACTCATCACCTTTCATTTATATTATTCAAATTAATTTTATATTAAAAATTTGATTTCATACAGGTAAATCTTGATCATGAGGATAATTTTTTTATAAAACTAAAATCTTCAAAAATTTATTTTTCTTGTTAACTTAGTCTAATTTTTTTTTTTTTTAAAAAAAAACTAAAATTTAAATTTCATTAAATCTTTATAATAATAATTATATTATTATTATTTGTTATGGAAGCTTACTTCGGCCAATAAGTGTGTTAAAAAATGTGTGTTTCAGGGTTTTCTACAATATGGAGTGCCTAATACTCCAGAGAAGTTGCTTGCATTAATGAACAAGGTACGTCTCTTAACTTGTACTTTAATCTAGAACAATTTCAAAAATAGATGAAATTTTCATCCAGAAATGCTTTTTCTGGTTCCTCAAATGATGAGATTAACAGCATATCAAATGATATGATATTGTGATAATCAGGCGACACTCAGCATAGGAGGCAACTCCATAAATGCTCAAGCAATCGAACACTATATTTTACGTGGCCCCTCCTCCAGCCCCAGAGAGGTAACAAGAATATACTTTATTCTTATTTGAATTATATACAATATGATTAACCAGATTTTCATGTACAGGCTGATCAAAAGGAAGATAAAGAGGGAATTGTTCGAAAGCTTTATGGACTGGAATCAACAGATCCCAACGTAACATTTGCTCTCTCTTACGGAACTCGGTCTTCTCCTGCGGTGAGAATATACACAGCAGAGAATGTAGTCTCGGAGCTGGAGAAATCCAAGCTTGAGTACCTACAAGCATCAATCGTTGTAACCAACACAAGAAGAATAGCTTTTCCAGAGCTTCTTCTACGAAATCTGAATGACTTTGCAATGGACATCGACACTCTGGTTGAGTGGGTGTGTCACCAGCTGCCTACTTCTGGGACGTTGAGGAAATCAATGGTGGATTGCTTCAGGCAGGGACTTAGTACTGGCAAAATCTCCACCACTGTTGAGAAGATCCCTTATGATTTTGAGTTTCAATATTTGTTAGCTATTAATTAGAATCTTGTGGGTTTCTAGTCCATGGTTTATGAATTTGTGAGAGAATGGGATTGTTGGCAAGGAAATATGTACCTCCAAGGTAGGATTAAGAAGAAAGAATTTTCAAGGAGGATTAATGGATTAAATTTAGGCATAATAATAAGAAAATTTCTTCTATTTGAACCTTCAATATAAATTTTCAATTTAATTTCTCCATAGTTAAATATTAGGTCGATTTGACTATTTTTATCGATATAATAGATGATACGACAAGATTTTTATTAGGGATAACAATTCTACCCGCTTATCCGTGGATATCCGCCCGCTATGGGTGGATATGGATATATCCATTAAAGTTGGCGGGCGGATATGGATAGAAAATCTATACCCGTCACGGATAAGGATAAGGATATGGGTATAGTAAAATATCCTTACTCATATCCTCTACCCGCAAAATAAAATATAAATTTATTTTTTTTATTTTACTTTATTGAAGTCATATTACTTCATGATAACTCCAGGTTTTCACATAAAGAATTTTGTTTTAATTATTTTCTTTTATATATGAATTCTTGAGACTATGATAAATTTTAGAAAATTAGCGGAAGAAATTATTCACGAGTTGAATATAAAATATTTGTGCTATTTTTTTTTTTGCGCGGTGGTAACTTGTGGTAAGAACTTCAAATATTAATAAAACTTATATTTTTCGACTCTCTTATTTGAAATTTTATTTAAAAGAGTGTCAGGATTATTGTTTTATTTTAAATTTAATTTTTTTTATAATTTGAATTAATTTTGTGATTGAAATGAGATTAATTTTGTGTTTATAATTTGAATTAATTTTGATCATATTATTATTTTAAAAAATTATTTTGAGGATATGGGTGTACCCATGGATAAATCCATATCCTCGGATAAATACCTGTATTCTTACCCTGTTAACTTAAAAGGATATGGATAGAAAAAAATTTAGAGGATAATGATATGGATAGTGGCATATCCGCCCATATCCTGCCCATTGTCATCCCTAATTTTTATATATATTTGTTTCTAAATCACATCTACTACATTAATGAAAAATAATCCAATTAATTCAATATTAAATAAGTGAGAGACTAAATTGAGATCTCGTATAATTAAAAAATGTTAATCAAGTTTAGATATCCATTAGACCAATTTTTATTTATATTTTAAATATATATATATATATATATATATATCCATTGGATTTCTAGGATATAAAAAGTTTACTATACAATTATAGGTCCTTTTTAAAAAGTTTGCAAAATTAAACTTTGATTTTCACTCCATAGACCATTCACAGCTGTGAGCGTAATTCACAGACTGTGAGTATAATTCACATCATATGTGAATTGTAAAATTTCAGGGGTATTTTGGGAAACTTGGCATATGGAGTAAAAACTAAATTTTTAAAAGTATGTTTTTGTATGTTTTTCAAAACAGGCCAATAATTGTATTTTAAACTTTAAAAAGCCTATTTTTTAAATTTTTCACATATTATATTGTTAGGATTGCCTTGAATCACGAAGATTTCTTTTTAGGAAAGACTTCCTATTTTGAGTTTTAGGTCTTTTTCCTAATGGTTTATTTCTTATTTGAAAATGATTTAGTTTTCTTGTTTTGGTTTGATTTCTAGTTTGGTTTAGATTTTATTTCCTTATTGAGTTAGATACTCCCATATGAATTAGGTTTGATATTAGCTATAAATATGGGATGTACTCTAGAGTTTTAGGTATGACAGATAATATTGGTTGAAGGCACAGAGGGTCAGTGAGTTGAGTTATCTGTTCATCAATTGGTTTGATTGATTGAATACAATTGTTTGGTAGATTATTGAGAGAGAGTTGTCTGATTGTTTGTGAGATTAATTCGAAATAAAAGGTTGTTGGCTTCCGTGGATTAAGCAATTTGCTAACCACGATATATCGTTTGTGCGTTTTGTTTATTTTTTATCTTGATCATCGAATTGGTTACCGAAAATCCTAACAAACTGGTATCAGAGCTTTGGTTGGGATGACGAAGGACGATAATGCATCTGGATCTGGAAAGGGGTATGCAAGCAGTCGTCTGAGGCAATCAATGACAGGTACGATGAAATTTGATATAGAAAATTTTAATGCTACCAACAACTTTGGCATGTGGCAGTCAGAAGTTAAAGATCTCTTATTTCGCGAGAGGACATTCATAGTGTTAGATAAGAATAAATCCAAAGATATGTCTGAAGATGATTGGGATTTCTTAAATCGACAAGCTTGCAGTACAATTCGATTATGTTTAGGAAAAGATCAAAAGTATTCTGTTATAAATGAAACTGTGGCAACAACTCTTTAGAAGAAGTTAGAGGATAAGTATATGACAAAGAGTATCGAAAACCGGCTTTACCTAAAGAAGAAGCTCTTCCGCTTTCAGTATGTTTCTGGTATGTCTATGATCGAACATCTAGAAAATTTCAACAAAATATTGGCTGATCTTTTAAATTTAGATGTTGAAATTTCTGAGAAAGATAAGTCGCTGTTGTTGCTTAACTCTCTGCCTGATACGTATGATCACTTGACCACTACTTTATTGTATGGAAAAAGTGAGATTGAGTTTAGTGATGTGTCTAATGCTTTAGTTAATTATGAATACCGAAAGAAAGACCAGTCTGATCATAAACATGTTTCGGAAGCGATAGTGGTAAGGAAAGGAGAGAGAAAAATATACAACAATGCTGAGAAGTCTTGGAAATATAGAGGTCGATATACATTGGATACAGATCAATGTGCATGGTGTAAAGAGAAAGGGCATTGGAGGCATGAATGTCCTAAACTTGAAAGCTCGAATGCGAATGTAATAGAAAATGAGGAGTCGAAGGTGGAGCCGAAGGTGGAGTCAGAATGTGAATTTGAGACGGATGTTTTCTCCACGACCTCTATGAATGAATCGTCTAGAGGATGGATCCTAGATTCTGGTTGTTCGTATCATATGTGTCCGAATAGAGAATGGTTCTCAAAGCTGGAAGAATTTGATGGAGATGTTGTCCGTCTGGCAAATGGCAGCACTTGTCAGATTAAGGGAATGGGAACGGTAAGGCTAAGAATGTTTGATGGTACAATCAAGTCGATGATGAAAGTGATGTATGTTCCAGAGCTGAAGCAAAGTCTTATCTCACTTGGAGTCTTAGATTCTAGTGGCTACAAGATTGTCACTGGAGGTGGAGTGATGAAGATTATACGTAGAGGTGTCTTAGTCGCAAAAGGTACAAGACAAGAAAATTTGTATTTCCTTGATGGACACACTATTGTTGGAAGGATGTCGGTATCGAATAAAAAAGAAAGTTTGGTTGAATGTTCGGAATTCTTGAATATGAAACTTGGGAAGATGTCTGTAAAAGAATTGGAAGACAGAATGAAGAGTGCTTAGAAGGCACAATTGGTGGATGCAACTCTCTGATATGTTTGGAACTTGAATAAGTCATGGTTAGTATGATTAAAGGAATAAGATCCAGAAAGTTGGGGTGATTCAAGTCAAGGTGGAGATTTGTTAGGATTGCCTTGAATCACGAGGATTTCTTTTTAGGAAAGACTTCCTATTTTGAGTTTTGGGTCTTTTTCCTAATGGTTTATTTCTTATTTGAGAATGATTTAGTTTTCTTGTTTTAGTTTGATTTCTAGTTTGGTTTAGATTTTATTTCCTTATTGAGTTAGATACTCTCATATGAATTAGGTTTGATATTAGCTATAAATATGAGATGTACTCTAGAGTTTTGGGTATGACAGATAATATTGGTTGAAGGCACAGAGGGTCTGTGAGTTGAGTTATCTGTTCATCAATTGGTTTGATTGATTGAATACAATTGTTTAGTAGATTATTGAGAGAGAGTTGTCTGATTGTTTGTGAGATTGTTTCGAAATAAAAAGTTGTTGGCTTCCGTGAATTAAGCAATTTGCTAACCACGATATATCGTTGGTGCGTTTTATTTATTTTTTATCTTGATCATTGAATTGGTTACCGAAAATCCTAACATATATATTAAAAATGCTTTCTTTTTAATCCCACCTCGTAAAACACGTGAGTCTGCCAGCGAAAATGCCAAGGCTTAGCTAAGGATATGAAATAGCAGAGCAATCTAGGAACGGATTATATTAACTCAAAGTCAAGTCAGCGTTAACCTGTTTAAACATAACAGCAACCGAGTGTTGACATGTCTCCTCATGGTGACCCAAATCCAATAAATGAGTCGCACTCACATTTTTCCCCCACAACACAAGCCTCCATCCACACATGTCCAGCACATGAGATTCCTCAGATTCTGTCCAAAATAGTCTTGCTACTTGACTTGGTACGGTCTGATAAAGACAAGATGTTCGTGTAAGACAGTCTCATAGTTTTCTTGTCTCTCTTGCTCCGCTGTTCATAGTGCAGTGACTATCTTGTTACACCCGAGCAATGAAACCAAGTGCGGAAAATGGCTGATGATTTTAGTGCTTGACAGCTGCTGTGTAAATTCAAGCAGACAATTTGATACTTTTAACCTTTATTAAATACGAACAATCCGTCGTAGCTTCTTTGTCTGTCATCATCGCAATAGCTACCATTCGAGTCGACGGTTGCCAAACCTCCTATATAAGCTTTGAATTTCGCGTCTGTTTTTATTATTTTGACTTTGCTTTCTTTACTTAAATGTATTCACAACTTATATTCTCCCCCTCCCATTAAATATTCATCAAGTTGATGGTTGAATTCTGTTAATATGGTCAAAGATGAATAGTGTATATGATGCCCTGCACCAGCTAAATTTAGATTGTGTGAAAGTGTTGAGTCAAAAAGGTTTGGAATCTAGCCTCACCTCCACATAAAGTCGTAGATGACCACAAGAGCAAAAGACACTTCAGCCCATGTTTGCATTGGAATTCAACATCAACATATTTTAATAACTAAACTATAAAATAATCTCTAATATAACGAACATTCATCATATGTTTCCAAATCTTTACTCTTTCTTCAATCAGAACACGAAGGCTTAACTCCTGTCCTATTCATTACATTTTTTTAAATAAATACAAAGCGTGCAAAGTCCGCTACTTCAGTCGCAATCGAATCCAATTTAACAAGCTACATGAAAAATAAACTAAAAAAACCTCATAATGTTAATCCATTTTTTCATTTTCTCTTTTGTATTGACAGTGTCAAACAATCTCACCTCACCTAGGACCTAAAGAATAAGAAATATCAGTTGGAAGCTTGATCGAATCGACCCAATTTTTAGAGTCCAAATAGAGCTTTGAGATCTTCCGTGAAACGCGTCCCATGTCTGGCCGCTTATCTGGATCTTCATCAACGCACTCAAGCGCGACACGTGTCAGCTTATCAGCAACTTCAATAGGAAACGAATCCCTCAACCTTTTATCCACCCAACTTCTCAGCCTACCCTCTCCGCCGCCGTCCTCCACGGCTGATCTCGCTGTCTCTATCACAGACGTCCTCGTGAATTCTCCTCTCCTCTTGTCGAATTTGTACTTCAGCGGCTCTTCACCCGAAAGCAGCTCCAGCATCACCACGCCGAGGCCGTACACGTCAGACCTTTGCGTCGGGACTCCCGTCGCCTGAAACTCCGGCGACATGTAGCCTCTCACGCCTTCGAATTGCATCTTCTTACTACTAGATCTCCTCAACGGCGAAACCACCACCGCCTCTTCCTCCTCTTCGACGATCTCGCTCTCTATTTTGAGACTCGAACTTTTTCGTGTCTTCTTCTCATCGTCGTCATCGTCGGCCTCTCCACACAATTGAGCCGTCCCGAAATGACAAATCTTAGCATTAAACGACGGTTCAGTAACCACAATGCTACTACTCTTGATATGATTATGTACCAGATTCACATTCAATCCCGTGTTATTGTGAATATAATCAAGTCCATGAGCCAGATCTGTCGCGATCTGCATTCGAGACATCCACGTCGACAGCACGGTAAAACCAGGATTCTTCGTATTCCTCAAACAATCGGCCAAATTAGCACCGTTGATGTATTCATAGACGAGGTAGATATAATCATCTGAGACAGACGCACCGAGAAGTTTGATAATACTGTTGTGATGACTTCGACAAATGACAGCTAACCTCTCTTTTAAATTGTCCATCTCCAGTTTCCGTCGAAACTTGCGTTGAAAGATGACGACGTCTCTGTTCCGTAGAGTAGAGCGCCAGCAGTTGGTGGAGGAAGAAGAGTATTTCTTCAATAAGAAATTGTTGGTGGCGGCGCGTAATTCGTGGAAGCTGTATATGTGAGGGCTCTCGGAGATGGTGTCGCGGAGGCTGGTTAGAGAGGTGCGGCTTGAGATAGACGCGCCTGAAGAGGAAGGTTTGGTGTACGAGGAGGTGGAGGCAACTGCGTAGCTGTCGCTTGTTGATGTGGAAGGGAAGTCGTGGGAAGAGCGTGGCGATGGAGGCAGACGAGTGCGAGTGGGAGTCTTGACGGGTTCGGAGGCTTTGACGGACATTTTGGTTTTGCACATCAGAGAAATGTGAGTTTGGGGTGTTATGGGAGTTTTAAATGGTGTTTATGTGGGGCTTTGACTTTGGGTCTGGTAATTGGTTAATCGTTTGAAGGTGGAGATGAGGCTTGTGTAAATTCTGTATGGGAAATTTGGAGTAGACGAGATTATTTTTTTTCTGGTCTATCTTTGTGTGGGTTTGACAGGGTGGGGCAACCACGAAGACCAAAACCTATGCAATGGAAAGTCGTGGCTCAAACCAAAAAAGCCGACTGGTTTCTTACATGATCATCTTTAGTGCACACGTAAATGCTGGCGGCGTACAGTAGCGACCCTGGTGCATGATAGTTATATGATAATTTTATTTTATTTATATGGTTTTAATTATGGAATTTATTTTTTTTTTTCACATTTTTAAAGTTAAATAAAAACTGAATCTAGATAATAAAATTTTTAAAAACAACTATATAATCGTCCACAACTACTAATATGCCGTGCCAATAAAATTTATGGAAATTTTCAATATAGAAAATAACTGAATTTTAATTAATTTATTTATTTAATTTAGAGAGAAAAATATTTTTATATGAATTAGTTAAATATATAACTTATCAACTGATCATCTTAAAATTATTAAAATGTCCATATACTCTTTCTTAAATTTAAAATTACTTCCAGTTATGTCAATACTAATACTTTTACATCTCTCCTCAAGTTGGAATTAGAGAATGTGTAATGAGTAAAAGTAAAATGAGCAACATGTTTACTGAAGAAGAAATCTACACACGCTTGTGAACCAAAAATGTGAGAAGGATTACCTAGAAAAGGTGACAAGGATTATAGTCAACCAGACCTGCTGACCATCATTATACTTTTTTTGATATATTTTGTCTTTATTCGCATGCTTTTCGAATAAATTTTTTTAAAGGTTATCTATTCCAAAATTGCTCCAAATCAAGCACGCTTAATTTGTGAGTTTTCAAATTTTGGGCTCCTAAAAAATAACGTGCACATTGGTGATATGAGTAGTAATTCATTTCCTTTTAACCCTGTCTCAATGTAGGGTATTACAATCCGCCCCACTTAGGACAAAACGTCCTCGTTTTGCCCACAATCTTTCTAGAATCTTTAACCCCGCTAGGCGATTGCCCTGGACTCTTTTGTCCACAAGCGCAGGGATGCTCTGATATCATTTGTAACGTCTGACCCCACCTTGTAACATAATCGGTTTTAAGGCTGACCACTAGCCCCACTGACCATTATTATGCTTTTCAGCATGCTTTGTCCTCACTCACATACTTTACATGCAAACTTCTCAGAATGTCACTCATCCCAATATTGCTCTAACCTTAGCAAGTTTAACTTTGAGTTCTCAAGTTTTGGGATCCTAAAAAGTAATGTGCACATTGATAATATGGGTAGGGATTCATTTTTTTTAACCCTGTCTCCATATGGAGTGTTACAGTGAGAGTTCTACATTACTTTTGCATAGCTTCTAAATAACAGTGGTTTGCTTCTTGGTTTTTTAAGGAATGATAAAAGCCTCCAGGATTAAGCAAAAACCAGGAAAATATATCTTTAAATCCATAAAATTTGCACAATCCGCATCACATATGTTGCTAAAAATCTTGACTTATCTATTAGATAAAGCAAGTCAAGAGATGAACAACCTTCCAGGTACTTCAGAATATTAAGAGTTGCATTCCAATAGAAAGTAATGGAATTACTCATGAACTGCCTCAAAGTTGATGTAAAATGTGTTATATTTGGCGAACCCATATATAACAATCTACGTACAACACATTTATATATTTCAAGATTAGGCAGTAACTTTTCTACCGAATGAGTCCATCTATAACCAGGATCTAAAGGAGTTAGGCCATCTGCCACGCTCGTCTCTTCTTAGTCTCTCATCTGACACAAAATATTATTTTATTAGTTTATTGAGGAGAAAGAAAGTAATCATGATGTTTGAGTCTCTCGTTTGAGATACGAGTCTCTTAAACTATTTAAATAGTTATATGAAGCCAAGTGGAAGAAAGAGAGAATATGTGAGAGAGATTACGATACGAAATATTATTTTTATATTGTTTACTATTTTTATTTTATTATTTATAAATAAAAATATGGACCCACACAGTCCATTTGAAACCCAAGAAAGAGACTCGTAGTCGAGATGGTCTTATAATAACTTTACAAGAATCCACATTTACATCTGATAAGAGATTTTAGATACATTTGTCCGAACTCGAACTATTTCTAAAGTTCGACTCACTAGAATATATTATACTGTACACATATCTTTTGTATAAATGACCTGACATGATATGATCATATGATAATTATGATCCATATCAAACTCCAACTCATCTGGCAATAGGTATAATAAGATCATACGTATATCTGAATAAAAGTAAAGAAGAAAGAATGTATTGAATCAACTACAAATGTAAAAGAGCTGATCATGTCGCCAACTTTTATAAGTTCGAATGAGATTCACCATTTTGCCGTAAATGATGTGTATGCCACTTCAACAAAGTCTTCTTATCTCTCTTTTGAATGTGAAAGGGAGGATTTTGGTAGATTTGTGACTTCACTGATGACGTAATCTAACATCAATTATTATTTGTCCTAAACTCATTGATCACATGAAAATGGACATGGCCCATCATAATTGCAAGAAACTTATCTGGGCTTTTTGCTGTGTTCACATGGGCATTATCTATAGTAGGGAGGGGAGGGGAGGGAGGATTAATTGTGACATTTGGAGTATCTAATTTAAATAGATTAGATAAGTAGACATATATAAATGTGAAAGAGAATGAATAATGCCACTCCAAAATTTTTGTTTCCATAACTCTTTGTCACTACACCCCACGGAAAGTTGCTTTTAATTTTATTTTGTTTATTTTTCTTTTTATATATATATTTTTTTTTTGTTTTTTTTTTAATTTTGTTATATTATTTAATATTAGGATTAACTTTGTTTTATATTATATTTGAAATCTAATTAATTTTATAATTTATTTTTTTAAATAAAATATTCTTAATAATTTTATTATTTATGATATAATTTATTTTAAAAGTAAAAAATTATTTAAAAAATTAAAAAATATATATATATATATAGTGATAGATTTTTTTTTAAATAAAAATAAAACATATTTTTTTTTTACTAAACAAGTCAATTTATAAAAAGATAAACAGCGGATGAATGAACAAAAATATTAAAATATGGGGTGCCATTATTAACCCTCAATGTGAAAACCTCTTAGGTCGAAACAATACATAATTAAGTTGGTGGTGTGGACCTCCAACAATCCAAATCCAAGTTTCATTACTAAAAGGGTAAGCTAATCAAGCCATGGACCAAGTAACATCATGCTGACGAGAGCACACTCTTTGGGGTATTTTCGATTTTTACCCGATTTTTAAAAATAATTTGAAATTTTCTATATTTTTAAAAATAATTCGAAACAACTCCCCTTCATGTATGAAAAGTAGTTTTGAATAAATGGTTACGTGGTTTTACTCTATTTATACTTTATTTTCACTAATTATATTAAATATTTATTTTTATATCATCATTATTAACCACTTATTAAATTATTTTATTTTTAATAAAAATAAATTTATTTTTTTTAATTTTTAATTAAATATATTTTAATTTAGTTAGTTTTAATAAAAAAAACTCAAAATAAATATGAATTTATTTTATTTTTAATTACAAATTTTTTAAAAAAAAACTAAAATAATACATAATTATGAAAAATAAAAATATTTTTTAAAATATTTTATTGTTTAATATTTTTAATGAAAAGTAACATAATTATGTATTATTTTATATAATTTTTTTTAAAAAGTTTTTTTTTTTGAATTTTTTGTTAAAAGTAATATATTTGAAATATATTATTTAATTTAAAAAATAAAATAAATTCATATTTATTTTGGATTTTTTATTAAAAATAACTAAATTAAAATATATATTTAATTAAAAATAAAAATAAAAATAAAATTATATTTATTAAAAATAATATAATTTAATAAATATTTATTAATGACTGTTTAAAAATAAATATTTAATGTAATTAGTAAAAAATAAAATAAAAGTAGAGTAAAACCATTATCCAAAACCACCTTTAATTTGAAAATGGGTTGTTTCTAATTATTTTTAAAAATGAGATTTTTCGAATTATTTTAAAAGGGGGTGAAAAATGAAAATACGCCATTGTTTGCCATGTTTAAGCTATGCAAGTTGCAGTCAATATATCTCACATAATACAAGCAAATAAAAATGGAAGGTGTGTTCAGATATTGATATTCATGGGAAAAAAGGATAAATAGTCCAAAGATTAGGTAAACTAAGCCGGAAGTAGTGATCCGATTCAACTTTTGTGTTTGTAAGTACACGATTTGTGAGGTTACTAAAGTGGTAAAAAGTAAAGACATGGATAAGTAGCCAACCATAAAATCGTCAAAATTACAAGACAATGAAACTAGAAAAGACTATTTCAACGACATACATTGATCATACTCAAACTGAGTCCTGGAGGCCTCTTCAAAATGCATGTCGGTATTTGTAGGGCAGGTGGGCCGATAAAATTACTCCAAGTTCTTGGACATATATTTCTCAAGAATCAAATAAGACTACCAGTCGACAACACCAATATTTAAAT
The DNA here is from genome assembly GCA_031304145.1 of Cardiospermum halicacabum. Lineage (NCBI taxonomy): Eukaryota > Viridiplantae > Streptophyta > Magnoliopsida > Sapindales > Sapindaceae > Cardiospermum > Cardiospermum halicacabum. The sequence goes on along the minus strand of CM062390.1, from coordinate 6,651,543 downwards.
ACACAAAGCCTATTAGACATGCTTGTCCTACATGAAAACTCTCATGTGTCATGAGACCACTATATAACAAAGACAGTCAGTTCACTTCCTCACATCACACCAACAAAATGGCAAACAAAGTGCTCTCAATTTCCATTATTGTGACAATCTTCATAACCTTTCCAATGTTATTAAACGCAGCGTCGTGTGAGGAGTTGGGCAGGCTATCATGCAGTGGGAAATCGTTCGCTCAATTCTCATGCTCTCCTCCAGTGACCTCTGCAACGAAAGCTAAGCTGACAAACAACGATTTCAGCGAAGGAGGAGATGGAGGAGGAGAGTCCAAATGCGATGAGAAGTTCCATAGCGAGTCGGAGGCGGTGGTGGCGCTGTCTACCGGGTGGTTTAAAGGGGGTTCGAGGTGTGGGAAGAAGATAAAGATAACAGCGAGTAATGGGAAGAGCGTGATAGCCACGGTGGTGGATGAGTGTGATTCGATTAATGGTTGCGATGATGAGCATGCGGGTCAGCCTCCCTGTAAGAATAATATAGTGGATGGGTCTGATGCTGTTTGGAAGGCTTTGGGTCTCGATATCGACTTGGGTGTCGTCGATGTCACTTGGTCCATGGCTTAATTTTGCTCTCTAATTGGCTTGAGCTTTCTTTCTTAATAATATGTGAAAGTTGTGTAATTTTCTTTAAATCCGGCCCAACCTAAAGAAGGCCCTCAAAAGTTCTCTCTGTTTTTGTCCCATAAGATCCGTACTATTTTAATATATGGTCCTACAAAGTCAACCCTAACAAAGCGTCATACACTAGTGTTATTATGACATTAATTGGTCCAGGGCAGCAAAGTCCTCTGGTAAATTTCCGTGTACTGACCATCCTCTCTTCCAATTATTCACTCACACACGTATAACTTGTAAAAGAAGCTAGAGAATTAGAGAAAATTGGTTTCAAAATGTTCCATAAAGATATACTACAACACTTAACTTTCCAGGAAATGAACATGTATCATAAGCAGTATTGGAATTCGGACCCTCTTTTTAATGGCTAGTACGTAAGCTATAATAATTCATACTGTAATTTACAATAAATGTGCTTATCCTATCCCCATACTATACACGCAGAAACATGTTCATCTCATAAACATGTTTCCTGTAAATAAGAAAAGTCCAACTTATCGGCCCTTCAATTCAATCTCTACCTTATATAAACCCACTCAAGCTCACCTCTCTTGCATCGTATTCAAAATGGCCAATACAAACACATTTCTCCTACCTTATCTTTGTCTAATCCTCATATCCTCTCCTTTCCTGACCTCCGGTCAGTCTTCATGCAACGGCCCATGTCAAACCCTCAACGACTGCTCGGGCCAGCTCATATGCATCAACGGCAAATGCAACGACGACCCCGACGTCGGAACCCACATATGCTCATCCTCATCTCCATCTCCATCTCCGTCATGTAAGCCATCAGGCCAACTCCAATGCCGAGACAAATCCTATCCTCGATACTCATGCTCACCTCCAGTCACATCCACAACAAGCGCTATATTAACAAACAACAACTTTGAACAAGGCGGAGATGGAGGCGCTCCGTCAGAGTGTGACGAGAAATTCCATAGCAATTCGGAGCCCATTGTCGCTCTGTCTACAGGTTGGTACAACGGAGGCTCCAGATGTAATAAGGAGATTGTGATTAGAGCTAACGGAAAGAGTGTCAGAGCTAAGGTGGTTGACGAATGTGACTCCATGAACGGGTGTGATGAAGACCATGCATTCCAAAGGCCTTGTGACAATAATATTGTTGATGGGTCTGATGCTGTATGGAGAGCTTTGGGCCTTAACACGGATCTGGGCAGGGTTTCTGTTACTTGGTCCATGGCCTAGCTTTTACTTGATTTGCGTAGCGTATGATAAGGAACACAAGTGTTGCCATACGGCAATTACTCTCATGAAATAAAGAGTTTTTAATTCTTGTTAACTCCCTAATCTCACAATTCAATTGGCCTGTTGTTTGCTTTTCTTAATATTCAATACATTTGTCCAATTCCTCTCAATCCCGAATACAGAGACAATAAAAGGTAGCAGATCCTTCATTCACCATATCTCGGCGCAACAAATTTAACAATGATGTCGGATGACCTGCTACCAAACATTAAGCGTTCAAGCAGATAGTTAATTGAGTTTTTACTTATCCGTCATAGACAGCAGCTACAAAGATTAATCAATCTCAACCAACAAAATCATGGATCATTTGACCTCCTAATTGCTGCCTAAGTTGATCCCGCGGCTGCTGCTGTGAACTTTCCACACCATGCCTGAGGCCTAACGTGAGCGAAACAGCTCCAAGCCCCCCGACCTCCATGCCCGCTCTCTGATATGGCATGAAATTCATAAACGACCTGTCCATGTTCGATGTGACCATACTCTCTACTCTAGATCGCTTGTCCTGATTCCATTGTTCTGTATTCATTAGCCTGTCTTCGTTGCCAATTGAGGAGCCCATAACTGCGTAATCCATTCGCTCGTCTGACATACCACTTATGCCTAGCTTGTTCATGGGTTGATCCCCGCTGGACCTGCCTGTACCTTCACTGGCAGTAGATTTTCCGTCACTTTTGCTAGAGTTTTGGTTGGTTTCTGCCATGCCTTTAGTTTCAAGCATGTGAATTTCTTCAACCATTGGCTTCCAGACTCGCACTCGCGCATTTATAAACCAATTCGAAACCTGCATTAGTTTGTTAATTTAACATGTTTTAATTATTTTCATATCCTGAGAGTTCACCATGACCATGCAAGAAGTATTTCCATGAAATCAAAGAACAGAACAAAAACTCAGTCCTCAAGTACACCTTCTATTTAACAGTGCTATATTTCATAGTTCAAGGAATTTAGGACAAACTATTCAGAAAAAAACAGGAAGCTGACCCTACCTGGTTTCGAGACAGTCCGGTTTGAGTGGCCAACATGTGCTTGTCCGTGTCTGTAGGGTACCTAAAATGAGTTAATGACAAAGAAAAGTTAAGAACCAAATTATAATTCTAAGAGGCAGAGATAGTTATGGAGAATTGAGAGACTCACGGATGGAGAAAATGCTCAAACAACCATGCTCTGAGAATAGCCACGGAACGTTCCGGTAGGCCCCTTTGGGGCCTCCAGACATGTTGTTGAGGATCAGGGTAGCCCACATTACTCCCACCAGGTTTATGCCTTTGAAAACTAAAATCTGCATACTTAAGTCTTGTGGAGTTAGTGTCACCCACTTTACTAGTAGTTGTACCGCTAGGTGAAGAAAGCATATCCTCACCCATGGATTTCGTTACATGCTTAAGTTGAATAAGGATAGTATTCTTTAGACTCCTGAAATTCTTTGAGATTGTCTTTAAAGCCAAGGAAACATAAGGAGTAGCAGCACTAAGACCAGCAACTGATTCAAACGATGAAACCACCATCTGCATCTGCTGGTGATATAACTTGTACCTTCTATAAACCTTCAAATCATACAGCAAAGAGTTACAGAATCTAGCATAATTGCTGGTAAATGTTATACAAAAGCTCCACAGTGTAAACTCATCACAATTTCAAGTATATTCAATAAAAAGTAAGAAAATCTTCATTGAAAATCATTCAAAGTAGCTGTTGCATAAAGCAATTGAACTGTAGTGTCCATACCCCATCCTTTTTAATACAAAAAAGTTGAACCCTATTAGAAAAAAAAAACAGTGACATAAACTGCCAAACGATATAATGTTGGCAATTATATTAGCTGCCTTCTCTCAATCTATGACAGGACTCTTTACCATCGCAAGACGACAACATATGGGATCTTGAACACACAAACAGCCCACAAGAACTTAGTGGTGTCAACTGTTTATTGCAAATTTTCTGTCACTTGAACATAGAAGACACTGTGACAGACACATTTAGTTTTGTAATTCAGAGAGGAGGAAGAATATTTTACAACTATTGTTAGTGAGTCTACCAGCACAAAGGCGGGCCATCAGGGTATGTTCAATCAGGCCTCTTCAAAGAACTAAATTCCAGACTTTCAATCAAATCATTATACATTTTTTCAACCGAGCAATCAACTAGGCAGAAGCCTACCACCATTACGGTTCCCCATTCAAACAAAAAGATTTGTCAATGCCAAATAATGGAAGACAAGACTAAAAAGTTTCTTAGCACCACTAGTATTACAAATATAATATTAAAATCTCACATAGCATGCAAGACTACAGCAACATCTAATTATGTACATGTAAACTGGAAAAATATTTACCATATCAGACACAAAGATAAACAGGAAGCCAAGTAGAAAATCAGCTGTTTGCTCACTATCGTGATTAACATAAATCCAAATTAAATTTTAAATTACATCTAGAACCAACAATCTATAGGATGTGTAAATTTGTCCACTGAAGCAATGTTGTTCCAATGTTGTCAAAATGTAGCTAAATTACTAGTCAACTCATAAACATAACAAGAAAATGAATAAATCACTAATTTCTCAAATCATCCAAGCTTGTGCATCTAAAATTAGAAAAGCTATCATAGGTTTAACAAGTTAGTACTAATATGTATTTAATCAATCAATTAACATCAAGAAATGCATATCCAAACCAACATTAGGCATGATCATTAATTTTTATAATAAATAAGAAAAATATAGATCAATAAAGGGGGTCATCAATATATTTTTATAGATTGCCATCGAGTTACATATAAGCAGCATATCTGGTATCGGTAATGAAATGGATCAAAAAAGAAATTTCTTTCTTCTTATCCTCAATTGAACTAAAGATTAAATGCAAAAAAGGAGGAAGGCTCGACAGTCATGTCATGTAAGACAAATACTATTAGAATTCAACTTAGAACTACAACAAAGTAAATCTCTAGAATGATCAAATTTTATTGTTTTAGCATAATATGGATTGTGTATCAATGATTACTAAGCACTCAATGGATCTATGAAATGATAATTAGCCGAGGAGCAGAAGAAATTTTAATCTTGCCAAGTGGAACTAATCATTAACTGTATTAAGTAATCCGAAATATGACCAAGCTGTGAGGCTATGCGGTTTGCATTATCCTTTGGATCTATAAGGTACTTGTTTTTACCATACCAGTAGCTCCTAAACCTCCAAATCTTTTATCAATAAAACTATTATAACATTGTATATTATTTACTTACCCTCAAGCTTTAGGTCAGAAAATTCTCTAGTTCTATGCAAGTGGCCAATGAAAAGAAGTAAAATGAAATGTTGAGCAATAACAGAATAAACATAACCAACCTCTTCCTGCATATAAAGGAGCTTAGCCTTCTTTTGCTGGTGCTCAGGCCTGTAACTCTCAGATGAGCTGCTCCCAACTCCACCATCACAACTGATTTGGTTAGAACCGTGAAATATGGATGATGAGATGGCTGAACTACTATTTCCCTTCCGTCCAATATCCTTGTCATTTATACCAAGATCATCACCATCTGCTGAAGCTGAAACCGAAGCACTAATCTGATCGCTGTGACTTCTGTCAAATGCATCTGTATTAGCCACTTTAGTCCCAGCTAAGGTACAAAATTCATCCAAAAGCTCCTGTGCAGGTTTCAGGAACCTTGAACTCTTCAAAATAGTTGCATATCCAGTGAAAGGCCCCAAAGGACCGCCAGTTCTATTAATATTACAATTAGAACCACCCACTAATTCATGAAGAGATTTTCCACAGCCTCTGCTGATTATTGATGGTTTAGGCAATGCATACGGATAAGCAGACTTTGAAGCTTTAGGATCCTGAGGTTCTTTGAAATTATCCATCCTTGCCTGCACGTCCACAGTCTCATATCCATCTCCTAATTGTGCTACATACATTTTAGATGGGGGATTAGACGAAAGCGAAAGAGACAAGCCTTGTGTGGTAGCATCATTAACAGCATTTCTCGAATCCAATAGACTCTTCTCCCCAATATAGCTTGACTGAGCACTCCATTGATTACAATTCTCATCCGGTCGATTGATCCAAGCACTGTTATCCTCATATCGTAACCCACTGGATTGAGTAGCATAAGTAGGTAGTAAAACAAGTTCATTCCCGGAATCTTCCCATGCGCCGGTTCCTCTACTGTTCGGTTGTACTAAAGAAGCCACCTCCAACGCCTGAGTTCCAATAGCAGCCAGAGTAACACCATCATTTCCGGTATCCTGATAAACAGATGTGGGACAATGAATCCTATCTTGGCTAGAAATTTCATTAGACTGATTGGTAAAATTAGACTGATCATATCTTTGATACTCATCGAAACTATTAGGCTTCAAATATTTCTTCGTCGAACAAATATTGCTCCCCTTCACATTATCATTAAACAAGGCTTCCCCAATACCAGACCCTGACCCACTTGCATAATTCACCACCCAACCGGTGTTAGGCTGAGAATCAATGCTTTTCCAATTACCACAGCTTTGAAAAACATTACCACCACTTCTAGACGAAACATTAAACTGCGGCGAAACATGTTGCGGCAAATTGGTAAACAAATCCTCCCCACCCATCATAGACTTATTACTGGAGTGCGCTGAAGTCAGATCTTGATGCAGCATAGCATTCCTATGCGTCGATAAAACATCTTGATTCATCGAAAAACTAATCATCTCACCGGAACCAAGACTTGGATCATACAACAAATTGGAATTCCGTTGGTTTCGAAATTGAATAAAATCCGGGTTGTTACCCGAATTTTGTCCTAAATTATGGGCATAATCCTCCAAATTCGAACAAGGTTGAATTCTCAGCTTATCACGACGGCTTTGCTGAGCAACGTGAGACTGATCAGGTCTGAAGTTGCTCATATCCATCCGATGATTTTACTCACTGTAAATAGCTTTAACTGATGAGCTCGTTTGTAGCTCTCTTTTTCAACTTGAACAAATATGCATGACAAGACAACCTAACTATGCAAACATGACCTATCAAGCTTATCAAACTTTACCTGCCATAAAATCACATCAAAGTCTCAAAAATTCCAGCTTGAAAAAGAAAGTTGACAAGCAATACACGATTAAATAAAAAACAATCACATAACATAAACTATCGAGACATTAATAGAGATAGAGAGAGAAGAGAGCAGCGGTTATCAACGACAAAAAGTACATAAAATGAACAGCAAACTCATGTGAGACGAATCAGTACACGAAGGAGAAGACAACATAAACCAACCAAAAACAAAGACGCGTTATCATAAACCATACATAGAGTTTAGAGAGAGACTTTAAACGTTAAACTAAACACTTACGCTTTCTGATGTTTGGATTGGATCTAATAAAATTACAACGAAAGAGACGATTAATGATGGAGAACGATATATCTCTACTTGCAGAAGCAAACGCTATCTGAACATTCATGTATGTAGATAGAAATATTAATTAAATACATATAATAGACTTCACGTCAACTACAGAAACCCTAATTTGACAGCTATGAGAACACTGTGGAAAGAAAAACAATAATAAAAAGAATATTAAAAAGAATAATTTTTTAAGACTTGTAGATCTTGATGTAGCGGCTCGTGAGCTTGTTCCATGAAATCATGGATAGATATATATACATAAACTGCTTAGCAAAAAAGAGATTAGTTTTAAGGGAAGTGAAAAGACAAAAAGTATGATTAGATTAAAAAAGTAATAATTTTTTATAATTAATTAATAAAGAATCTCTTAAGTAGTTTTCATTAGCTATGGAAACAGAAAAGGAAAAGCTTATCAGTGAATTGGAGTTGAAGAAGAAGGTGGTCTGTTCGTGCTTGAGGAGAAAATAGTGAATTGAAGCAGAGAAATAGTAGTATTAAAAGAGGAAAGTTGTGTTGTGAGCTTTAGATCTTGAGTTATGAGAGAGGTAAGACGTGGAGGAGGAACTTACCGGCGAAATTGAGGTGAACTTACCGGCGAAATTGAGGTGAAATTCCGGCGGGGAGTGAGAGAGGTAGAGGAGAGGAGGAGTGACGACGATGGAATAATTATAATAATAATAATAATAAATAAATAAATAAGAGAAATGTGGGACAATAATTGAAAAAGCGGTGTTATTATTAACCAGGCGTTGGCTTTTTAACGTCAAACTTAAGGCGCGCTTATTGGTTTTTCCTTTTAAATTATTAGCCAATTCCGTTAAGTTTTTTTGCCGTTAAGTTTAACGTCCGTTTGTGCCTTTCTCGTTAGGGTATATAATGGGGTGTGAATCTCATTAAACTCCAATATCCATTAATAAATCTAGAATAAATAATCAGAGAAGCATTGCTTACTGATATTTAAGTAATTACACCATGCAACAATTATCTACTGGAGAGGTGTTCCTAGTACTATTGAAATTGATGTCTTAAATAGCTTGTATTTGGCAAAATTTTCATCCCAACCTGTATTAATATTTATTTAATTAATTTCCAAAATCAATCCATATATTATATACAATTTATTTATATATATATATAAACATATAATTAAAATTTGAGACAATATTAAATATATGTGATGAATATAATTTTTGCGAAATTATCTTTTTCTTTTTTTACATATTTATAGTATTAAATAAAAACAGAAGAAGTAAAATATATGAGATAAATAATAATATAAAAAACAAGTGAAATTTTTCGTCAAATACATTTAACCCTACTACGGAATAGCAAAGTTTTCTATTCGTTTTGCTTCAATTATATAGATCGCTGGAATGGTTATGTTAGAAAATTATAACTAATGCTGAAAAATTCTAAATTATTGTGATACTGACGCTTTTTATTAATATGATGTGATCTAAGAAAAGTCTTAAAATCCAATCAGATATCGTTTTTCTAACACTAGTAGTATCCACATAATTTAATTTCAAATTGTATTGACCAAATAATTAACACGTTATTTATAAATAAAAATTAAGACTAGTATCGATAAAGGGGAGAGTAATTATTTCTAATTTCTCCTACCTGTAGTTTTAACATGTACATCTTCAATCCAACACTGCAGATAAATAATGATAAGTTTTAAAATAGCCCACAAAATTTCCAAAACGAATGCATTCTATCACGATGAGAATGATTGCAGTCAAAGCAACACTATCATCACACTGCTGCTTAATAGTTGTAGCTTAATTATTCTCATCATTGCCATTATTATCGTCTTGACATTTTCTTGGTTGTAATAGATGACTTATAGCCTATAAAGATTTACTTAAATGTTGTTTCTCAATAGTAATTTTTAAGAGACATGACAAATACTCCCCGTGATACTTATTATCAAAATGTCATTATTGATTTAAGAATAAGTATTTGTTATTGTGGCCATAATATCAATTCGTGTACCATCAACAATGTCACCTCTAATCATATCATCTATATCGCCCATATCTCCAACACGCCTTTCTTATTTCGCCAGAGCATAACCCGTTTTAAGCTTACATTTCACCGGTGAATGTCTTTAGCCAGCAGGTTTTACTAAATCAATTTGAAATTAAGTTATTTGGAAGCTCTTTTTTGTTGATAGTTATTTTAATAAATCTTTTAAAATATAAATTAACAAGCAGTTTATTCAATTTTTTTTTTCCATATCAAATATTTTTCTCTCTTATTTTTATTTACTTATTTATTGTGAATTTATTAGAATGAGTAATAAGTTTAAAAATTTTATAATAAATAAAATTTCATTGATCAAGTTTTAAATTTACGAGTTGTTCAATTTATTAAAAAAATAATATTCCTATTTTATTACAATTATTATTAAAAAAATAATATTCCTATTTTATTACAATTATATTATATAAAAATATATTTAGGAATAATTTTGTTTTAATTTTTAAATTAATAAATTTTTTAAATTTTATTTTAAATTTATATAAATTTTAAAAGTAAAATTTAAAAATATACTCGTCAATTTAATTTTTTTAAAAATATCTTAAATTTTTATATTTTATAAAATAAAAATTAAATACTTTATTTATCTAAATTAAAATATAAATATAAGTAATTTATACTTTATCATTTCTCCGACTCAATTATTCTTTACCGTGATGACTTTTTGAATGACTACAAATATATTTTATTATAGTAGGAGAAGACAATGCATATGAAACAATAATAATAACAATAATTTATAGACATAAATAATGTACTGCTATATATATTCATTTCGTTTATTGAACATATGAATGACCAGAATACAGAATATTTATTTATAAAAATATTATATATTCATTTTTAATTATAATTAAAGAATAATATTAAAACAAAACATGTGAAATTATGTGATCCAAGAAAATACTAATGGGAATATTTTTTTGGTTATTATATTTGAAAATATCTATACTTTGTTAATATTCGCACAATACGCGACTTTGCTTTACTTTCCTCATTCTTTATTAAAATCCTAAAAAAACCATAGAAAATAGACATAAATAGATTAAAGAAAACAGGCCCCCTGGGAAAGTCGATTAGAATAATAAAATAAAAAAATGGAGGGAACGCAGAGTGTACTGGAGATGACGTCACGAGGCGGTTCTCGGGGGGGCCGTCTGAGCTTTGAATGTCGACCGCCATATCTTTTGCTTCCAAACTCTTCTTTCTCACCGATTACCGATACTAAAGCCTGTACGGACTCACTAATTTAAACTCTCACTTCTCTTTCTCGTAATTATTACAATATCTGCTCGCTTTCTCTGCATGCAGCCGTCCGATTCATCTGACACCATATCCATCCGACGCCTCAGATCACTCCATACATGTGCCGGTTTCCGACAAAAGGTTAATTTAGTATTTGTGCGTTTTTGTATGTGAAAAAAGAACCGTTGGATCAGATGAGTGGTGGAGATGAGTGAAGAAGTTCTAAATTTGGGACTGTGGATGTGGTGGAAGACCAAACCAATTTGCAGACTCAGACTCAGACTGAAACTGACTGACTGACCCACGTGGTCTGTGTTTGATTCCAGAATATCAGTTGACAACTAGTTAGGTTTTCGCAAACCGTGAAGTAGTTGTATTATTATATCATAATTATTATTATTATTATTTTTTTTTTTTCTTTTGTATTGTATGACCTCCATCCACTCCACGTGGTTTTTCAGTTTTGTTTGCTTTTGGCTTTGTTTGGGTGGGTGAGTGTGGTTTCATGTGAAATTTAGAAATATGCAGGCGAATTGTTATGTCGAATATTTTTACTAGATCGGAATATATGTCAACTCATATAAAATGATATAATAAATTTACATATTTATATATATATAGTTCCTGATGTTGACTGACCTAATATATTTATAGGCTTCCTTTCTTGTAGTAAATTTGCAAAACAAGACTGTTTGTTTGGATTAATACAGCTCAGAAACAATACATTTTCTTTTTAAATATAAATTTACAGGTTGGTGGAAAAAGTTCAATCTGGGCCAAAATGTAGAATTCACAGAAAATGGCACCTGTGTGTGTTTATTTATTATTATTTTTTTTAATAATAATAAATTGAAAAATAATAGACCACATCTGTGAAGGTGGAAGAGTACCAACTTGGCAAGGAAATGAACTTCAGATGTTTCTTTGGTTGCATTATATTATTAGGGTTTTTGTTTTAACTGTGAATTGATGAACAAAGCAAACAAAACAGAATGACAAAAATGAAAATACAAGTATGGGAGGAAAAGAAAAGTATGAATATTCTGATGTAATTTGTAGAAGTTCAGAAATGATTTTGTTGGGAGATGTAGTGAAGATTCAGATACATGAGGACATTAAAAAAAATGAAGAAAACATCCAATCGGAATGAGTGAGAAAGGAAGATTTGAAACCCATCAAAGCTGATTTGGTTGATAATAAATGGGGGAGTCATATCCACTGATTTTGTGTCTGATTTTTGTACAAACAAACGCAATGCTCTGATAATAAAAATTGCAAATGTCCTCATTCTACTACATACTTCCAACAACTAATTCAATTCAATTCAATTCAATGTGGAACCCAACCCAACACAACACAACCTCTTTATCTATCTACCCCTACGTATACACCGTAAGCCAAAATCCTCACTGTGTCATGACTTGATAGAAAAGACTGTTCACTGTCATTTGTAAAGCTCTCACAAAACCCTTTTTTCTTTTCTCGTTTCAAATTATTTTTAATCCCTTCATGTCATCATCCACATTAACACTTTGCTAAAATTGTGTTTGCCGATACCGACCGGCTTCTCAAGGTGGTGGGATTGAAACAATGTTCAGGTTAAAATGAATTTAGAAGAGGGGTTACACCAAAGAAATGAAATTATTTAAGAAAATAAATGATGTGCTGCTAAGATATATCTGATGATGATAAATTTATATGACTTTTAATAGTATAAAAATATAAATAATATAACAATATATATTTATAATAAGTAATAATTTAAATTTTAAAACTTGTTATATATTAAAGATAAAAGTTTTCCTTATAAATATATTATTAATAACAATTTTGTTACTATTTTTTTGAATGGATAACAAATTTATTATCAAATAAACTAAATAATTTATTAAAATTTTAATTTATTTCAATTAATATTACTAGTTTAAAAATAAAAAATTAAAATTAATAATATTTAAAATTGAAAACATAAACTATTTTAAATAAACAATAAACTATTAATATAGTTTGGAAAATAATATTTATATCAATTTAATAATAATGATAAAACGTCAACGTACAAATATTTATTTTATTTTTAAAAAAAATTAACATGTTCAAGAAAATAAGATTATATTAAATTTATATTTTATTTAACTATTAATAAGATGAATTATTATAAAAATAAAATTAATAATATATATATGGACTATAAACTATAATATATATATATATATATATTGCAACATTACCATGTAATTTATATATATAAATATAATTAAGTGAGTTTTTAATTTATTCGTTTTAATATTTATTTTTTTAATATAAAATTATTATAATTTTTAATAATATATATAATTAAAAATATTTACATTACAATTATAATAAAAAATAAATATTGCCACATCAGTTGGAGGAGGGCGTAATTAAATTTCTGTTTTTTATTTTTCTGCAAAATAATTTAATACCAAACCAAACAAATTAATACCACCAGCTACAACTGCTTGAAAAAATAATACTAGTACTAGTTGTAGTAACTGGTAGTGATAAAAATATAATAATAAAAAAAAATAATAGGAGTAGTGAAACTAGGAAAAGCAAAAGGAACAATTGGAGGTTCACGAGTTACGACACCTCTGAGTGGGCGACGTCATATGTCCACGTCACCAACTCTCTCTGACTCCTTAATTATTGTATTTTATTTTTAGCCCCCCTCTCTCTCATATTCATTTCACTTTCTCAGTTTTTTATATTAAATTTAAAACATCCAATGCAATTTAATCGCAATCCACCTCATAAATAAAAAATTTAACATAACTCCAAAAACTACAGTCAAATTAAAAACCAAACACAACAACCAGCAGCATACCATATATGTATATTAATTAACTTTTCATGGTTCTTCCAGAAACTCTGTATATACAGATATAGTAGTGGAGCTAATATTGTGGGACACAATTTCAACCACACAAAAGTACCAGCCCATAACAACAATAATAATACTTATACACTATTCCTTAATTCTACATTTATTTTCGCAATCTTCCTTTATATATACATATACCTATGTTTTTAAACAATATAGGTAAAAAAGTTGCAAATTTAATCATTTTGTATGACCATATTATTCGTGTGCTTGGGTCCCTCCATTCCTCAATCACACAATAAATGTCACTACACAAAAACATATAATTATTCACATCAACAAGATGCTTTGTTAGAGTTGAAATGTACATGAGACATGGTCACGTTTATTTGGAATTTGTCACGTCATCGCCTTTGATTTGTGTAGGACATGTTGCCCTATATATAAAGGAATTGCATGCTTGTTAAAGTAAATGATGAACAATGTGTGAGCTTGAGTGTGATGTTTTTGTGACCCACTTTAGACATTTTTGGTGATGACAAAATTATTAGGGTAGGGTAATAAATTTTGTGGGTGGGTCGATTGTGTTTGTTTATGTATGTATATATGTGTATAGGATATTTAGATGCGTGAAAAGGAATAGGAGAGGTGGTGTGGATTTGGAAGGTTGTGATTTGAAATTTGTGGGAGGTTAAGATATCATAGGCTTTTAATCATGGTTGTTGAATTCATTCTTTTTTTACATCTGAGCATGAGTAGAAATTTGCTAAAATAGTGATATGTGGACCCCTTAAGATTACACTAATAGCATAATGAGACATTTCTTTCTCGTGGAAAATTTTTACCCACCTCTAAATTTTCTTTATATTTTTTTTCATGGATTTATTTTTAATTTTCTTTATAAAAATTAAATATATTATCAATTTTAAATTGTTATAAATATTATTTGGTTGTTTTCTTAACGTAGAGTATAACTATAACCAGATTTTCTTAAAGCTGAGGAACATAATCACAAATTAAACATAAACCTTGTATGAATTTGTTTGCTGACCAGGCTCCGCCAAACTGCGAAGTGCAAATGTACGTACTACGTTGTGGTTTTACCAGTGAGATTGGACAAAAACCCAACACATGGCCCAACCCATAATTTAGACTCCTGCTAGGCCCATCCAATATAAAACTTGCCCTTATCGGCTTAAATTGGTTTGCACCGGGATTCTAATTCTTATACCTAAATCATTCCGGATTATAATTCGTGTATCTAGTTGATTGCCACCTTATACTAAATCTTATAAAAAAATCATAACTTTAATACTCAAGCTATATAACACCAGAAAAGTAGAGATAATGGTAAGTTTCATAAAAATATTGTACTATTTAAAATACAGAAATTTCGCCGATTTCCCTCCATTGCTCGACTTTAACATATATTATCTCACCTTCACAAGCTTGAGTTTATTAGACTCTATTTTCAATCTAACTCTAACTATAACAAATCCAATCGCTCGGCCTATATCTATGTTATTGTTGATAATGGGGATTCAAGTCCTGATTTACACAAAATTAAAGTTCTATCGGATACACTTGACCCTTTATTTGTTTTACGTAATATGGTGAAGGGTATTATATTATTTTTAATTTTTAATTAGTTGTTATTAAATTTGGTTTGTTAGAAAGAGTAGTTTTGAATTAAAATTAATTAAATTAAAATAATAAATTATTTAAAATAATAAATTATTTAAAATATTAAAATAATTAAAATAAAAATACAATTATATAGTAGTATTTAACATCAAAATCAAAAAGCAAATGAAAACTAAAGAGATGCTAATAATCGTAAAGCACATTTGGATATTTCAACAATTAATTTTTTATTGTTATGCCATCTTTTCAAGATATTATGTTTTTTTAATTACCATGATTATTTTTTATTCAAAGTAATTAAAATAAAATATAATATTCAATTAATTTATTAAAATAGAATATAATTTACTGAATCCACATTACTATTTAAATTTTTAAAAAGATAAACTATAATTGAAAATTTTATTTTTAAGAATTCCTGATGAGAGTAAATGTGTTTCTATTTTATAAAAAGACTTTTTCAATTAACAAACTACAATGTCTTTTTTTTTTTTCTTTTTTTTTCAAAATCCTCACGGTTATATTTTCTTGGAATAATGTCGTCCTCTGCATATTATGGTAGTCTGTCGAGTACAGTTGAACTATGATTTCAAGTGTATATCAGATGTGTTAGGAATAGACGAAATAGAATAGAACCAATTAGAGTAGAAATAGAATAACAAAGTAATGGATAGTAGAAAAAGACACAAGAGATTTAATGTGGTTCGGCGATGTACCTATTCCACGGAGGAAGATGTACAATTCCACTGTAATGATTAGAGGGATTATAAAATATCACATAAAATATATACAAACTGCTATACTCAAATTTTACCATCCAAGGGATCCAAACTAAAACTTCACTCACGAATGTGTTCCCCACACTCCAAATGTGTAATTCTATTTAAAACTACATGATTTCTTCTTTATGATTTATATAACAGTTTTTTTTATAGCAATTTTTTTCGGCTTGATTGAGAAAAAACTAGAAAGAAAAAGATTTTGTTATTATACTTGAATTGTTCCAATATTAATATAATTATTTAATAAAAATAATCTTTAATCGCAGCTAAGTAAAACATCAAAGCAGAAACTTGCCTTGCACTCAAGGAAGGAAGAGGAGAATAAACAGAAATCTAATTATATATAATAAAAAAAACTATGAGTTCCTTCCTCGTAAATCTCCATCTCTATCTCTATTATAATAAAAGGAGGAAATTAACCAAGTCAATTAACCACGTATTGACAAGTGACTTCGTAAAATTGCAACACGTCATATGTTTTATAAAATTACTTTTTAGTCTTTAATTTTAATTAATTAAATTGGTTATTTCGTCATTTTAATAAATTTTCACATTCTACACAAATTCTGTAATAAATTCTAATATTAAATTTTTCCTATTTAGAAAAGATATATTTTTTAACTATATTATTATATTTACTCTGATTGTTATACCACATCAGAAATATAACTCACTGCTTATTTTCTCCACCATTGTATAAGAGATTTTTGTTCAATTAGTTTTCACATCGACCTCGAAGACATTGGTGCTCTTTCTAAATTAAATAGAGTTACCTGGCATTAGAGGTTTAAAAATGAGTTTATATTATTTCATTTTTTTTTGGATTTGATTTTAAAATTTTAAAATTGACATGAATCCAAAATCTATATTATCATTATATTATTATATATAATGATATAGAAGTTTATTCAATATATATATATATATAAATAATAGTATATATTTGGTTAAAATTAAAATTTACTTACCATCTTCTTAAAAGAAGTTCAACCAAACATGTGTTTATAATTTTCTTATTAAATTAAAAATATGAATAAATAAATTATTTTATAATTATAACATCTCAAAAATCAAATCAATTCATTCTTAAAAAATAATCAATTCAATACAAACAAAGAAGCTTAAGTTATCTTTACAAATGGAGGAATCTAAACAAATAAATTAACCATGTAATGACAAGTGGTGTTATAAAAAAATAATACGTAAGCAATTTTATATTAAAAAAAAAGTATTAATTAATTTATTAGGTTATTTTGTTATCTAAAATATATTATTTTATTTTTTTAGTATATATTATATTTCAACTAAATTTTATCCAACATAAAAAACGTAACTCAGTGATTATTTTCGTCACTACTATATAAATGAAATTTTTACTGAATTAATTTTTCATATTGACCTTTAAGGCATTAGTATCTTAATACAATTAAAAGGTAGTTGTCGCTATAGGTTTTAATAAAAGTTATATACATATATGTATATATAGTATGTTTGGTTAATCTTAAAATTTAGTTATCATCTTCTTTATTAAAAAAAAAAATTCAACGAAACATATTTTATAATTTTTTTATTAAATTAAAAATATGAATAAATAAATTATTTTATAACCACAGTTATATCATCTCAAAAATCAAATCAAATTATTCTTAAAAATCGAATTAATTCAATACAAATAAAGTAAATAAGAAGCTTCTGTATCTCTATAATAATAATAATAATAAAATAAATAAATAAATAAACCTAACAAAGCGAATTAACCACGTTGTGATAAGTGGGGTTCTAAAAAATATTATGTAAATATTTTAATATTAAATTACATATAAATACTTAAGTATTAATTAATTCATTAAATTATTTTTGTCATTTAAAATATATTATTTTTCCTACTATATGTCATATTTCAACTAATTATTATCTCACATCGGAAGCGTAACTCAATAATTATTTTCGTCACTACTATATAAATGAAATTATTATTAAATTAGTTTCTATATTGATATTTAAGGCATTGATTTCCTTTGTACAATTAAAAGGTATTTGCCGCTGTAATTTTTAATAAAAGTTTAAAATATTTTATATTTTGGATTTAATTTTAAGTTTTTAAAATTATTACAAACCCAAAATCAATATTATAATATTTTTATCTTTATTATAATAAAAAGATAAATATAACAAAGCGAATTAAGAACGTGCTGACAAGTGGCACTCCGAAGAAACAACCCGTAAGCATTTTTATATTAAATTAAATATTAACACATAAATATTAATTAATTAATTATGTTATTTTGTTATTTAAAATATTTTATTTTATTTTTTTCTACTATATGTTATATTTCAACTAATTGTTATTTTACATCGGAAGCATAACTCACTAATTATTTTCACCACTCCTATATAAATGACATTTTTATTGAATTATTTTTCATATCAACATTTAAGGTATTGTTGCTTTTTGTACAACTAAAATATATTTTATCGTTGTAAGTTTTAATAAAAGATTAAAATATTTTATAATTTGAATTTAATTTTAAAATCCAAAATCAATATTATAATATCTCTACATAATAAAATGAGAAATGATAAAACGAATTGACTACGCGATGATAAGTGGCATTATAATAAAACAATACGTAGGCATTTTTATATTAGATTATATATTAATACATAAGTATTAAATAATTTATTAGGTTGTTTTGTCATTTAAAATATATTATTTTATTTTTTATAATATATGTTATATTTCAACTAATTGTTATCCCACATCGGAAACGTAACTCACTAATTATTTTCGTCATTCCTATATAAATAAGATTTTTATTGAATTATTTTTTACATCAACCTTTAAGATATCGATGTCCCTTATACAGTTAAAATGTACTTGTCACTATAGGTTTTAATAAAAGTTTAAAATATTTTAAATTTTTGATTCAATTTTAATTTTAAGTTTTTGAAATTGATACAAACCTAAAATCAATATTATAGTATCTTCATCTCTATTATTAAAAAACAGAAGAAAAAAAACCTAACAAAGCGAATTAACCACTGACAAGTGGCGTTCTAAAAAAATAACACGTAAATATTTTTTATATTAAATTACTTATTAACACATAAAAATTAATTAATTTATTCGGATATTTTGTCATTTAAAAAATATATATTTACTATATGTTATATTTCAACTAATTGTTATCCCACATCGGAAGCGTAATTCGCTAATTATATTCGCCATTATTCTATAAATGAGATTTTTATTGAATTAGTTTTCATATTTTCCTTCAAGGTATTGGTGCCCTTTGTACAGTTAAAAGATAGTTGCCGTTATAGGTTTTAATCAAAGTTTAAAATATTTTAAATTTTGGATTCAATTTTAAGTTTTTGAAATTAATACAAATCCAAAATCAATATTATAATATCTTTATATAATAAAAGGAGAAAGTTACTTAAACAGCGTTTAAAAAAATAACACGTAAGTAGCTTTATATTAAATTATATATTTACACATAAGTATTAATTAATTAATTAGATTATTTAATCATTAAAAATATATCATTTTTTTATACTATATGTTATATT
Organism: Cardiospermum halicacabum; assembly: GCA_031304145.1. Taxonomy (NCBI): domain Eukaryota; kingdom Viridiplantae; phylum Streptophyta; class Magnoliopsida; order Sapindales; family Sapindaceae; genus Cardiospermum; species Cardiospermum halicacabum. Next base: position 6,632,088 of record CM062390.1, on the reverse strand, counting down.
TCATCTTCTTACTATCCCACATCGTAAACGTAACTCACTAATTATTTTCGCCAATACTATATAAATGAGATTTTTATTGAATTAGTTTTCATTTCTACCGTTAAAGCATTGGTGTCCTTTAAACAATTAAAAGGTACTTGCTGTTATAGATTTTAATAAAAATTTAAAATATTTTAGAGTTTCGATTCAATTTTAAGTTTTTTAAAATTGAAAAGTGACAATGATAACTTTGTGAATAATACGATAAATAAAGAAAATTTTGTGTATAACACGATCATGGATGACGTGAACAATTGGAAAAGAGATTTGTTTTTCCTATATAGCTATGGAGGTACATGATAGACTTTTTTGTGGATAGGTTTAACTTCGAATCTAAAATTGCGGAATCAAATTATACTGATGGCTGTCCCAAGTGGAATTCTTTCACTTTTACTATCTGGAGGAAAGACTGCACATTTAACATTCTCCATCCTATTGATTCTTATTAAAGATTCGACGTGCAACGTCCCTCTTGGAAGCCATGAGGTCAAGTTGCTTATAAAGGCAAAACTAATAGGATGAGGCACCGGTGGTATACAAGCATTGCTTTCAGGCAGTAGACAAGACATTCAAGAACATTGAAAGACTGTACATTCGATATTCTCCATCCTATTAACGCCTACTATAGATTCAATATATAACTTCCCTCTTGGAAGCCATAAGGCCGAGTTGCTTAGAATGACAAAACTAATCATATGGAATGAGGCGCCAATGTGCACAAGCATTGCTTTGGGGAAGTAGATAGGACATTGAAGAACTTGATGAGGCGTCAATGGTGCACAAGCAAAACTAATCATATGGGATGAGGCGCCAATGGTACACAAGCATTGCTTCAGGGTAGTAGATAGGATATTAAAAGATTTGATGATAATAGTTGACCCCAAAAATGAGAACCTACTGTTCGTGGCAAGATTGTTGTTTTAGAAGGAGATTTTAGGCAAATTCTACCTGCTATACAAAAGGTAGTAGAAGCCAAGTGGTAACTGCAACGATAAATTCTTCATTTCTTTAGGAGTACTACATGATTCCAATACTGACTAATAATACGAGACTCCAATCAATATCATCGTCCATAGAGTCCTCTGCTCTTAAAAAATTTACATACTAGATTTTAAGCGTCGGTGATGATACTATAGGAGAGAAAAAAAAAGAATCTCCAAAATTGATAAGCCTAAATATCTGATGATAGAAAAATCTCTTAGTCTGCTCGGTTATGTATAGAAGCAATATATTCTTCATTCGATCAATACATTAATGTTTACTGCTTCATGAACTTAAACTCAAAGTTGGTATACCGGCGATGCTATTATGAAGTATTGATCACTCAGCAGAATTATGCAATGGTACAAGGTTGATACTTGTAAGGTTAGGAATAAGTTGATCCTTGTAAGGTTAGGAATAAGAGTCTTGAAAGTTAAGGTAATTCAATGTCTAATTGTTGAGCAGAAGATGTTTATACTGTAACTTACATTGACGCCGTAGGATTCGATATTACCGTTCAAATTTAAGAGGAGATAGTTCCCTATCTCAGTATCATTTGCAATAGTCATAACACAATGGTCAGGGAAAATCTCTAAATACTATAGGTCTCTATCTTAAAAGATCTGTTTTCAGGCACAATCAATTATATGTCACTGTATCCTGAGTAACTAATCTTAAAGGTCTAAAAAATACTTATTTTAGATGAGTACGGTGTGGTACTTAACCAAATTTGTATGCAAAGAAGTCTTCGTAAGCACTTGATAAAGGTACAAACTAAATGTTGTCCGACATAAAATTCATGTAATTTATCTGATAAGTTAAATAATTACATTTTCTTTTCTTAGAGCAATAAATTTGCAAATACTAATATATGTATTGATTTTAATGAAGGGTACTTCACCGAGAGTCGCACCAAATGAATTATGAATAAGTGAGATTCATAATAATTTCACTCAAATTTGTATGATTTGATATTAACAACACAAATGATTAAGAGTGGAAAGAGATTCATATCTAATTAGATCGGTTTAGTCTTTTTTTTTTTTTTTTTTTTATTGGATTTTGTTTGCCTTTATTGTTTTCTATTTCATTGTCGGTTGATCGGAATATCCTATGATATATTATTCTTTTGCGAGAGACTTTGCATTTAATTATTTTTTTTTGACGAAAATTTTCAAAAATACATATTTAGTATATATTTTAATACTTGTACGTACCGCACATTTACAAAATTCTAGTTAAATTTAAAATATAATAATAATAAAATTAAAATACATTGCTACTTTATTCTTCATTTCAAACCATATTACATTGTCTGAAAATACAGACACATACATACACACAATGCTACAGGCCCTATTATATAATCACATTCAAATATGTATAAACATTACATTGTATATCAATATTATCATACTCAATATATCAAAGGTCTGCTTCCAATAAAATCTAAACCACTGAAAACACATAATCTAGGACATTAAGTATCATCAGGCAGTAGTACCAGGCACATAAGGAGCAAAGTCAGGCCTAGGTATATAATGGTGGTTATTCACATTATTATTATTATTATTATTATTATTATTATTATTATTATTATTATTATTATTATTATTATTATTATTATTATTATTATTATTATTATTATTATTTCCTTCATTGGTGTTGGTGTTGTCCACTATTAATCCACGACCATTATTGGTGTCCACATTAACATGTCTTTCATTGTCGGCCAGTAGTTTCCCCCGCCGGAGCCGCTTGTATCCATGGTCTTCACCACCATTATCAATCAGCTTTGCTGTTATACAAGAGCTCAGTGTCATTATCACTACTGCAACCACTATTATCTTCATTTTGTACCACTGTTTACAACACAGATATCAAGAGTGAGTGAATGACATAATCTGTATTCATGTACCATATCATATATACTTACCAAAGCTAGTGAGCTGAGAGAGGCGTGTCTGAGTTGATGTAAGAAGAAGTGTAGCTTTTAGGTATTTATAGAGATAATCGGGTTCAAGTGGAGTTGGATTAATGAATATGAATATAATATTATATGAATTTAGTGATGGGGCATAATCCACCAAATAAGGCAAAGTGGGAAGACCATATTTATCTAAATAATTATATTTGTTTTGAAAACAATTTCAATGATTGAGTTGAGAGACTTTTTGTTTATATTATTATCACTGAAAATAGGAAATTCCCACATTAGAGGTGTGTTAATTTGGCTAATTAATCAGAAGTCAATGCAGCACTAGGATGTGTATGTTGTATTGCAATATGACGTCACGCCAACATTGGTTTGGAGATCTTCGTAAGCTAGTGTCTTTTATCTCTCCGTAAAATTTTGTTTCGATTTGTGAAGGTGAAACTGTGGGCTGCTAATGGTGCAGATCAATGGGGTTGATCATGGTATTACCGGAAAGCACCTTCCCTGCATATACCAACCGGATAATGATTTTAGTACCCTATTACATCTTCTAAAATGTGAACATCGTGGTAAATTACTGGCGTGTCAATTTGGCTTCTCTATTAAATATAATATTTTTTTAATTTAAAATATATAAATTTTAATAATATTATTTTTATACGTGAGCTCCAAAATAGCCTTTAAGAGGTGAGGATTGCCTCCATCATTATACAGAAACTATTAGTCCTTCAGTTAAGCAACGTGAGATTTCAAAATATCTTAAATGCTAGTTTTATACTGCATCTCAGGTGCGGATCCAGAAACTACCATATCACTAAAGTTAGAATTTAGAACTTTTCTCTCTAATGCTATATTAATCTCATCTTAAAGAAAAATTTATATGGTCCGTCCTACTATATCAGTGAGAAGGACCAACCAAATCAACTAACAATAGGATCTATTAATTATAGAAATTAATAAAATAACACATGTCAAGTGAATAAAGGATGGTGCCCCATATTTCATCTGATTTGTGGATTTTTGATTAGTTCGAAAGTAAAAATGGTTCAAGACAAACCGTATGTGGTGTGTCTCACATGTTATATTACTCCACATTCCTGCACATTACTCTGTAAATTGGCACCTGTAAATTTAATATACCTGAAAAGTAACAGTGGTGTATTTTTGTCTCTTCTGGAGGAAAATAGAGACATCTCCAACGTTACCCATATATGGAAGTATGTGGAAATATCGATATAATTTCATAAAGTCATTTGGTATTTGCACTCACATTAAACACTACATCAAAATTAATAGAGACGGTAAAAACTAATGGTGGTAGTGTTGTTTAACGATATAAACAAGTAAATAAAAATAATAAAATAATTTAAGGAAAAAAAAAGTCATCGTCTTCGAGCATATCACTAAGTGATAATAGATTCTTTGTGTTGGGAGCAAACTGATTTTTTTTAGTTCGTCTTTGTAGATTTTTCAGTTCTATATTTTATCTTCTTGTAGAGACTATCTTTATTTTTGTAATTCAGTAGATTTTTTTTTGTTTGAAATTGGTATGAACAAAGTAATTTATTTTTTTATTTTTTTTAAATTGACATTTAATTATAAAATTAGAAGAGAAATAAATATTATAAAGGGTTATTTCCAAAAACACTCCATTTTTTTAAACGTTTTACTTTGAGCACCTGATTTTGAAAAGTTTTGGAAAACCACCCCAAAATGAAAACCAATAGCGGTTTTGGTATTTTTATGAGCGGTTTTGGTGTTGTATGAGTGGTTTTGAAATTCTATATGTTATAATTTGGAGATTCGGAAATTCCCTAAAATCAAAATTACTCATACAACACCAAAACCGCTCACAAAAATACCAAAACCACTAGTGGTTTTGATTTTGGGGGTAGTTTTCCAAAATTTTTTAAAACCGGGTGTTTAAAGTGAAACGTTTGAAAAAATTGAATGTTTTTGGAAATAACTCATATTATAAAATTTTAAAATATTAATTTTTAAATATTTTTTATTTGAATATTCAATTTTACTTGCTTTTTTTAGAAGAGATAAAAACTATAAAAGAAATAGAAGAGATAAAGTCACAATCGTTACATTACATGTACGTTAAATTTAATATGTGGAAAATATAGATCATACGATTAGAAGTGGAATAATATAGTTGGAGACACACTGCATCACATTTCATACCGAAATTTTACTCGGTAGGGGGACCTATATAAGTTTTTCTCCCTATACTTGATTACTATTATTACTTAATATATTTACATAGAATTTAAATGTTGAACATGTAGGTTATATAATATACTTTTTAATTATATACTCATTTATTTAAAAAATAAGAGTTAGAAAATTAGAAAAATAATATTATAATTTACTAAAAAAGACAAAAGAAAAAATATAAAATATTAAAATTAAATAAATAATAATAATAATAATAAATTAATAGACTTGAGTAGTTGGACGGTCTCAACTCATTTATTTTGCTCCACTACAGTATGAATCCCATTTTGTTACCATATAGAAGAGACATAGGTCATTTGAGACTTATTTTTATATGCATGGGAGATGCTCCCAAGCCCAAGTAAGTAAAACCTTAAAATGAATTAAAAAGCACCAACTGTTGGAAGGATCCCCTTGCTTAAAAGAGTTACCTTATAACAAATGTCATATGATGGCTCCATTTTCGATGATTCATAACTTTGAAATATGATCGCTATTCGCTACCCATAAATTAGCCTATTATATTTGTATACATGGGCCGACTAAACACAAGCATCCGCAAAGAATATACTGATTATTGACAACACTTGCCTTAATTTCAAAAATTGACTGCTCTAGCAATATTAAAACGTGTGCCAACCCAACACTACCTTGTGGGATAGGTCGTTCCGACCTTCAAAACGGCGTCATTTTCAGATGACAGAACAGTTGAATACCTATACATCAATTTCTTGATTATAGCAAAATTAATCCGTAGCATTAATTCATGACTTCAAGATTTATATTTTCACATGCAATCCGGAGTCGAGGTGTAAAATCATAATAATAAGTCATATGGTTATGTGAGAAAATCAAAATTTGCAACATTGCAATTGCTGCATTTAACATCGATTCAAAACATGAACTACCATACCATGCAAGTGTTTGAAATTCCAAATATCCTTCTTCAATGCATTCCAGGTTTACCTAGTCATATCACACATCCAACACCAACTCCTAAACCTCCAAATCCAATCTCCATTTGAGTCCCCAAGTTGTTTTATTATGAAGTGGACAAAGATTTGCACAGAGGACTCACCTAATACATTAAAAAACACAACACTTGTCTGGTAGTTATTGACAAATATACTGCAAGAACCTATATATATTAATTATAAAATTTACAAAAATATAATCTACCATGTACCTTTTTTTGACTTTGTTTGCCTTTGGGCTCAAGTATAAAAGGTAAATGTATATTTTATTATAAAATCTGGTATATGTTGCAAAATTTGACACTCTATACCTATGAAGCCCGGTATACATATACATACTTATATTTTTGGACATTCTAGATAGTTTCATCACCATAGGGAATTGAAAATCAAATATTTCAGCCGTCAGAAACTCCTCTGCTTGCCCTTCATGCTCTTTTTATACTTCATATATAGTTCCAAAAGTTTCATAAACTTGCATATACAATTGTAATTTGAACTGGCCAATATTGATCCTCTCTATTTCTCAAACCACCAACTCTTTCCTTGTTGAACAACAATTGAATTCCTGATTAAACCTGCAGGATGCATGCATTCATGCAAAATTTCTCCATCAAGTACATTACTTTATTCTATTAATAATATACCATATTCCAAATTCGTCACCATAGACATCATTAGTCAACCGAGACCAAACATATATTAAACTTTGGAAACAAACACCAACATGTATCAGGTTATATTTATTGTGAACAGTACCCACCAGAGCTACTTTATAAACTAAATAAGTAGAAAAATTCTCAGTCGTGTGTTCAGATTTGCTAGCCGAAATTGGATACCATCTGGAAGAAACATAGAAAATTCCCAGCAATTACTTCATGTCCATATTGTGTTCACACACCATAACCACATCACTATATATATCAAACAATGTTGGTCAATTGAATTCACCATAGAGTAATTTCACATAGAAAATAGAGATAACAATAATGGAGATCAAATCTTTGAAGGGTGGTCAAATTTTCCTTATTGGAGTCTTGGTTGTTCTAGTTTTCCAGTCCTGTTGTGTCACATCCCAAGAAGTTGGTACATATCCATATGCAATGACTATATGATTATTGTTTTATATATGTTATGATGAAGATGTATGTGGATAATGGTTGTTGTTGTTTGATATATTGTGCAGAGAATGAAAGAGAGTTTAACTATGAAGCTGGAGGACAACATGGACCGGAAAGATGGGGAGATATACACAGTGAGTGGAGTGCATGTAAAAGTGGAAGCATGCAATCTCCAGTTGATTTGTTGAATGAGAGAGTTGAAGTTGTTTCACATTTGGGTAGACTTAGAAGATCTTACAAGCCCACTAATTCCACTCTCAAGAATAGAGGCCATGATATTATGGTAGGTGTAATGAAACTTCCACATTGTCTCTTTTGGTGAGCTAATACTATTATTATATTATATGAAAAACAATTTGATTGAATTGGTTGTGGATACAGCTGAAATGGGAAAGTGGAGCAGGTAGCATTGAGATTAATGGAACTGAGTATATACTCAAACAGTGCCATTGGCACTCCCCTTCCGAGCACTCCATCAATGGAAAAACGTAACAATTGTCTCTCTACTCTATGGCCATATATACATTTTACTTGACTTCTAATTCTGGAGGTAAAAGAAATAGAAGCCATTAGGCTGAATATGAAAATGAAATGGTAAAATTTAGATTTGGATTGAATTTCAGCTATGTCATGGAGGCGCATATGGTCCATGAGAGTACAGAAGGGAAGGTAGCTGTGGTTGGGATCTTATACAAGATTGGTCGACCTGATTCTTTCTTAACATTGGTAATTGTTGTTGCATTTTCTTTATATACTAATATAAAGAGTATCTACTGATTTCATTCCTATATACAGTTAACAGACCGTTTGAGAGGAATGGGAGATACAACGGATATAGAGAGAGCAGCAGGCATGGTGGATCCAAGACACATCAAAATAGGGAGCAGAAAGTATTACAGATACATTGGTTCTCTCACCGTTCCTCCTTGTACTGAAAATGTTATCTGGACCATTGTCAATAAGGTTTTATTTGCTACTATATATTCAATTTGGTTAGTTGAATTTGATTGTGTAGTCATTTTCCTTAATCATGTTCATGTTCAGGTGAGGACTGTGAGCAGAGAACAAGTGAGTCTACTTCGGGTTGCTGTTCATGATGACTCTGATACGAATGCTAGACCATTGCAACCATTGAACAAAAGATCAGTGGAACTTTATAGACCGGATACTGATCAACTTAATCAAAGAAATCCATGATGAGAGTTGCTGATTTTGCTTTCTTCTATATATAGTATAGTATATACTGAGTATATATACATTTGTCTTTTTGTACGTGGCCGGCACCATTTAATGTATTCGTTTTGTTCTTTTGATTCGTATGGATCAGCTAGTGTATACATATGATTGTATATTTTTGCAATTGGTTTTAATAAATGAACAACATGACACATGCATGGTTAGTTCTTGTTCTTTTATTTTGAAAGAATCTTAATTTATTTTACACAAATATTACTAATTCTGAAAAGAAAATGGCGATCATCTAGAATTCACACCATATCTAGCAAGAACTTTAAGAATATCATCCATGGAAGGTCTATGCATAGGGTCATCCTCCACACAAGCCTTAGCCAAAACTGCTAAACACAACGCTTCAGCTAGAGGGTACTCACCTTTCAATTTTGGATCCATAAAACTCTTCAATTGTTCAAAACATCCACCTTCACCACCGCCAAGGAATCCAATGCACTCCTTCACTGTTTCTTCTTCTCCTTCAATGTCTTCTCTTCCTGACATTATCTCAAGCAAAACCACCCCAAATGCGAATATGTCTTCCTTCTCATCATCCCCAAAAGGGCAATTGGTTCCTACATTTGCCAGCTTTGCTCTCCAATTTGATGTCAGGTATATCTGTCTGATGCTGATGTTTAGATGAGCATAAGTTGGGAAAATACAGTAATGTAGATAGTGAATGCCTGTGGCGATATCTAAAGCTATTTGTGTTCGATCAGACCATTTAAGGGTGTTCATTGGATTTGTCAAGCAGTCTCTTAGGCAACCATTTGTAGGGTACTCAAATACCAGATAAGACCAGGAGTCATCACTTTCTCCATAACATACCCCATGTAGACTTACAATGTTTTTGTGATTGATTCTTGAATGTACGTCGATAACATGTCGTGTGTCTTCGAATCTCATTTGCTTGATCAGGACGTCAACATTGTTGATCCTGGCTTTGTAGTCTTGACCATCTCCGATCTTGGTTTTTTCACTGAAATCCTTTGTTGCTTTCCTTAGCTCCTCTGTTGTGTAACTGATCAATGAGTACTTTATCCCCATCAGGAGATCAGGAGATAAACACGAATTCGATGAGCTTCGTGGTGTAAATGGTGAAGCACATGAAAGTGGTGTATTGCTTCTATTGAACGATTGCTGTTGTTGGAGTCTCTCAACCTTCCATTTTTTCAATGCCTTGACATACAAGAAACAAGACAGAACTGTTACGAGTACTAAACAGAACCCTATAACTGACCCTCCGATGTACAGATTCCTGAGATTTGATTTCTTTGCTCTTTGAATAGTAGTTGTTGGAAGAAAAACAGGGTCGGGAGATGGAGAATCATGGATATTGAGATTCAAAAAAGGGTAAGATTTAAGTGGGACAAGTATAGTTGTTTTCGGATAAACAGTTGGTTTGGAGTCTAATTTGTTAGCAGTAAATAAATCTTCCAATGAAATACCAAATTTCTTGGCCAATAAACTAGGACTATCTCCTTCTATAAAAGGGTATGTCAGTAAGTATTTGAATCCTTTGGTACCTGGACATGCACATTTTAAAGGCAGATTAAGCTTGGACCCAATCCGAAGACTATTTTGGTTTTCCTGAGCAAGTGTTAGAGATTTTACCAAACCTTCAAACACCCCACAAGCTATATCTGTAAAAGTCATGTTTCCAGGGACCAAAAAGCTTAAATTTGCTTGATAAAACTGGCCTGAACAAGAACAAAGAACGGGGATAAGAACTTCCCTACCTGGATTCAATATCTCTGAAGGAGATGTGAGATTGTTCAAGTGAAGTACCTCAGTGGACTTGTCGGGATTCACATCAAATAGGCCTGAAATATTGGAAAGAGTCTGGAAATATCCTTTAGCCCTGTATATCAAATATGTATTGCAAGAATCATGTGCGGAATTGCAAGTGTATCTTGAACCTGGAGAAGCAGCATCCGATGCACAATCAGACGAATCGTAATATTGTTGAGCATGGATTGGACTGATACATGCCCATATGAGTAAGTAGAGATAAAACATGGTTTCTGAGATCAAACAGGTTCGTTCACTGAATATGGGGACAGAACAAGTCTATAACTTATTATGTTAGTGCTTTGACCAGATAAAGACACTGAAAAATCTGGAGAAGAGCCGGCCAAGGAGTGAATTAGTGGCCACGGATGAAGATTATAGTAAAATAATAATGTATTTTTGATGTTTTGCACCTTGGTATTTTCCAATCATTAAGCGTAAAGAAATTTTTTTTTTTTTCCTAATTCAGACTTGACTGGTGACGTATATATATTCATCAAATTGAAATAATCTTTGGAGAATATTGTATTGTATTGTAGCAGCTGATGTGTTTGAATATGGATGATGTTTTGCTTTGTATTGATTGAGTGGTTGAGTACTTGAGTCCCTTTTAATGGTGAATGTGGGAATTACCTTCGATGATAAGTGAATTAAATGCAGGGTAGGAGAAGAGCAACTAAGCACCCATGGCTGAAGCGCACACACTCCTAGACGGTAGAATGGGTTTTAAATTCATGGAAATTTTGATCGAGTTAAGGGACATAATTTGCGAATAAGGATTATTTTTTTATTTATTTATAGGGTTATTTTAAATTTTTATTAATTAGAATTTTTATTATTAGAGTTTTGTTAGATTGAGATTTTTTTAATATATTTTTAGAATTTCATTTTTATTAGGATTTTTATATTTTAAATTTATTTTATTATTAGAATTTTTATGTACTATAATAACGTGTAATGATATATAGATCTTTCAACTTTTAATCTTATTGAGGGGTTAAATTGAAATCTCATATAATTTGATAGCCAAAAATGTTAGCCCAATTTAGAGGTTTCAGTGATCGTATGTCATTTTTATTTATTTTTTTTTAAATTTTTATCATCGAATATTTCATCTGTATAACTAATCATTTACATGGAATAGTTATTGAAACCTCAACTATCCCTCAATTTAGTCCATTAACTATCCCCGCATAGGTGAAAATGGACAAATTGATTCCATATAGGATAGTTGAAGGGTTAAATTGAAATCTTATATAATTTCAGGGCAAACTGAAAATGTTAGTAAAATTTAAAGGTTTGGATGATTATTATGTCTAAAAGAATAGTTATTTTAATGTATTTATGTCATTTTATAATTGAAAGAACTAATATTACTATTATTAAACAATTAGTTACTAAATTTTAAATCGTAAATTCACTAATAACTGGTCAAAGCACTTATATAATATGTTAACTAGAAAAAATTGATCGCGCTTTGCGCGAGAATATAATTTTTTATTTATATTTAAAAAATTATATTAATAGTAAATTATATTTAATATTTAAAAATATATAATTTTATAAAATAATAATTAAAATTGTAATATATCCATTTATATTAAATTGAATATACACAAATTTTTATAAGTAAATAAAATTATAATTAAATTTTAATTTATAAAATATTATTATATTTTTTTTCAAATTTACAATTATTTTATTTGTCAATATATATAAAATCAAAATTTACAATTAATTCAACTATGTGTAATATTTATATACAACTTTATATATGTATATGTATATATATATATAAAAATTTTATTTTATTTAACTTCGGTACAAATAAAAAAAAATTGGATCAGGATATATATTTATCCAAATATATATAAAAAAACAAACTTTAAAATAAATTTAAAAAATAAATTAAATAAAAATATTACTTTTTATTTAAGTTACCTAACTATTAAAAGTTATTTGTTAATTTAAATTTATTTTTTTATAAATAAATTAGACCTCAATTATATTATCAAGAAATAAATACAGTAATTCAAATTCATTTGTTAGTAGATCATGGAAATACTTTTTTAAATGGATGAAAATTTAAAAATTTTTGAATGAGTGAATTTATTATTTAGAAATATTACTTAAATAACTGATAAATATAAATAAATTTACGTATTAATAAAGTTATAATTTATTTAAGAAGATTCTCGAGACTCTCCATTATAAACTTATTTGGTATCCATTTCTTTCTTAATGTCACTAATATTTTATATTCCTACTTTAATTTATCATTTTCATGATTTTATTTTATTTCAACTATCTAATTAATAAGATAAAAGTTATAAAAGATATACAATAGAATATAAGTAATAAATACTCAAATCCATACAATAGAATAGAAGTATAAGTTTGCAATATAATTACTTTGAGATAATATTAAAATAATTTTTTATTTAATAAATTAAATTTAAAAAATTACAAAAAGAGATCCTCAAATCCATATTTCTATCAAATTAAATATATATATATATATATTAAAAATTATAAACAAACCATTAAAAAATAACAATTAACAGACATAAGAAAAAAATATAGTAAAGAACCACAAGAATAAATATAGTGAAAGAAAGAAATTAAGATCGGCACCTTTGATTTGAGGGAATTGCTTTTCATAATATAGAAAAATAAAATGAAAAAATATACACAATCTCTTCGTATGTACACCTATTTCATAACATACATTTTAAATTATCACTTTAATATATTTGTAAGAAGATAAAAACTGATATGTGAATAAATTATTGTTATATTTATTAAATTCTTTCATAAAAAATACTTAATTATATTAATAAGTATACCATTAAATTAATACAAATAAAAATATAAATTTTTAAAAGTTTGAAAATAATTAAAGATCCAAATGTTTCAATATTAATTCGCACCATTTTAAAATTAAAATTTAATTAAAAATTAAATAGAAACTTATAAATATATTCTTAACAATTAATTTAAATGAATTTTAACATATTTAATTTAATTTAATGTGTGTGTATATATATATATATATGTGAAATAATATGTTATTCATGAATTTTATTATTTTTTTAAATATATATATAAATACTATTTGAATGATGAAATAATCATTACATTCCATTAACTTAATATATATATATAATTAATTTTAAAGTTTTAGGAAATATATTTAAACAATAAATTAAATAATATTAAACTGTAATGAAAATGAAAAAAATAAATTATAATTATAATAAATTTTAATAAATTATGATTACGCTGAATATTAAAAAACATATTTTATAATCTAATTTAATTTTATAATTATAATTATTAAATTATGGTATAATTAAATTCTTAATTATAAATTGTAATAAAGTTTTTGGAAGATAAAACAATTAATTATTTTGTTTTAGATAAAATATAAAACACATATGATATAAAAGTTTTTAAAAATAATTCATATAAATACTTTTAATATCAAATATTTCAATGCAGTAATTTGCAAATAGAAAAAAAAATTTATATCCAATAGTTTATTTCATCACCTATTATTTTTTATATCTTAATATTATAATCTCAATTTTATAGTTATTCAAATTACTTATTTCATATAAAATTATGTTATTTTGTTTAATTTTTTAAACAATTATATTAATATACATTTGACATTCAATAATATATCAAATAATATAATTTATTTTTGTCATTTTAAATTAAACTTACTTATTTAAAACTTCAATTTCCCAAAATGTAACATTTATATAAATAATAAAACTAAATTTGTATTACAATTAATAAAAACATATTAAATGAAATTAAATATAATTGTCGAATGATATTTATATATTAAAATAATATTATGTTTATAAAATAAATTAGATAGTACTATATATATATATATTTAAATATTAATATTAAAATATTTTGAAATTTAACACAATAGGGACAAAATGAATACAACCATATTATTATTTAAAAATATATATATAATAGAAAATAAAAGTAATATAATAGCTTGGTACATACATCAAGAAAAAAAAAAGAAGAAAAAAAAAGAGAGAAATTGACTTAACAAAATATGTACCAGTTTAATTTATTTTATTTTTTCACTAGTGAAAATACTCGCGCTACGCGCGATATATATATAATTATTTTATTAATAGTATTAATAATAATTATTATATTTATAAAAAATATTGTATCAATTAATTAAAATGTTAAGTATTTTTTAATTTTTTAAGTTTAAAAAAATATTTTAAAATTTTAAAAATGGATTGATTTAAAATATTTATAGTTTTTTTAAAAAATTATTAAAATTTATTTATTTATTTATTTTATGTATTCAATATTATTAAGAATTTTTTAGAACTATTCAAAAAAATATATTTTATTTTTTTTAACATTTAATAACTAATTAATATATTATTTTTATTTTATTTGAAATTTCATAATCATGAAATTAAATTTAATAATATCATTTAAAATAAGTTGTTTATATATATATAATTAATATGATAAATGAAATATAGATATTAAATATAATTTATTGTCTTTCATTTTAATTATGAATTTTTTAAGTTGGTAAAGTCCAGTTTATTTTATTTATTTATTTATGAAAATAGGAACTCCTATTTTTTTTTTAAAAAAAATTAATAGAAGATGCTTAACAAATATAAGTTTATGTATTACCTTCGTGGAAAAAAATGTATTATTTCATGCATTTTGTCAAAATATAAATATAATAAATGTATTTTTTAATGAGTTTTACTATGAAATAAATGTATATAATTTATTATATAAATAAAATATTAATTTTATTATAACATGAATTTATTATATATTTATTTGTAAAAGATCACCTTTTCAATTTTCAATGAATAATTATTACTTAAAAAAACAATTAATACATATATTTTTTAAATAAACAATACTTATTTTTTTACTTCTTATTTTTTATAGTATTATTTTTTAAAAAATTTGATAATAAATTTATTATTGATTTATCTTTTTAAAAAATAATTTTAATTAAATTTTTATTTATTAAAATGATAAATGTAATTTAAAATACATGTTAGTGTTTCTAAAATGAGTATCTAGATAAATAAATTTATTATTCATTGGGAATTTAAAATATAAATAAATATGTAATCAGTAAACTACAAAAATGCATTTGGAATACCACATTTTAAATTCTGAATTACCTTGTAATCAATAAACAATTAATGCACTTCTAAATTACCTTTAATATTTTATAATACTACTTTAAAATTGGATAATAAGTATATATATATATTTAAATAATTTTAAATTTTAAATAATTTTTATTAATTAAAGTTTTTATGCATAAAATTCACTATAAAATTAAGTTTTAAAATAAGATTTTAAGTGATAGAGATAAGTGAAATGATTTTGGTTGAAGGGTAAAATTATGTACCACTTAAATTTGACATTTTCAAAATATTTTTTAAAGTAGTGTTTAGATATAAATGAAAAATAAAGTGGGTACAAATATCTAAATTATAGATATTAAATGTTAAAAAAAAATGTCAAATTTGACATTTTTTTTAAAAGATTTTTTAAAATACTATTTAGATATAAGTTTAAAAAAAATGGTACAGATGTGTAAATTATAGACATTAAACATAAAATAATAATAATGGTCAAATTTGACATCTTTTGAAATATTTTTAAAGTAGTATTTAAATATAAATGAAAAAAAGGGCTAAATGTCTAAATTATAGACATTAAATATTAAAAATAAAAAATAAATGGAACTATTACTGTTCACAATATGTATATTAAATTTTCTTAATTATTATCATTTATACTATTTCATCGTTAAGTTTAAAATTTTTACATTTAATTTGTCATTAAGATACATTTAATTACTATTCATATAACTTATTTCTCATTAATAACTATAATATTTCAAAAATAACATATAATATAAAACAATACAAAGTAAAGAGAGACGTTTATGGAAGAAAAATGAGAAAACAAAGGAAGATAACACTTTGATACTTAGAATTCATGGACGGATACAAATAAATTTAAAAATAAGTGATTAAATACAATTTACATGGGTATGAAATAAAATAATAACATAATTTTGTTTCTTAATTTATTATTTGTCTTATTCATCACTTTAATCACATCTTCTCATCTCACTTCTACAATCAACGTGTGGTAGAAGTCAAATAATTAACACCTACTAATATAAAAATAATAATAATAATAAATATTTATTATTATTATTATTTTTTAATAATTGGAATTTATAATATAAAAAATAGTGATGTGCAACATAAAAGCATTTGAAAACATAAAAGTATTTGAAAATATAATTTTCATCGCATAAATAAAATAAATTTAAAAATATAATAGGAGATAATAATGACAATTTAAAAAATATATGAGAAAATGTAAAATATTTAATTTGATACAAAAAATAAACTTACCATTTCAAAAGTATATATATATATATATATATGTTATTATCAAATAAAAAAATCATAAATAAATTAAAACAAATATAAGAGTAAGTAGGAGAAGATATATTACCTTTTAATTTGTGTGAAGCTTTTGAATGCTTAAAAAAAAAAAAAAAAGACGACAGATTATTTTTGTAGTTATAACCAAATAAAAAGACAAAAATAAATAAATAAAGTGAATATGGAAAAAATATACAAGCATTATATAACAACTATAAATTAAAAATATACATAATAGTATAAAAAATTATACATCAATAGTATAAAAAATTAAAACAAACATCACCTTGATCTTTATAGCAAATGTGATACGTGAAAGATGATTTTTATAGGCAAACAAAATGGAAATGAAAAGAGTACAGGAGAGTAAGAGGTGAAATTAAATAATAAATTAAAGACAATAAAAATATTGGAGAAGTAACAGATGTAAAGACAATAAAAATATTGGAGAAGTAACGGATGTAATAAAAGAGGTAAGGAAAGAAAAGAAAAGAGTAACAATTAATTGAAAAAAATAAAAAATAATTAATAGAGAGAATGTTTGGAATATTCGAGAGATTGTGAAATCACATGTAATTCATTGAAATGAAAAAGAATACACATGTCCTATTTTTATTGGACAAATTCAATCAAAATTCAAAAATTAAGATTTTGGGTGTTTTTCAACTCAACGGCGAACTCTCGGCACTGCCACGTCATTTTCATGGGCCCGCCTGAGAGTTCTGTTTTATATATATATATAGATTCCATTAAATGTAAAATTGAGTCACACCTCTTTTAAATCTGTTAGTATATTCTAATATGCCAAATATAAATGACACATTAATTAAATGACATACCATTCTCATAATTCAAGTTTTCATTAGACAGTGACATATCGTGGACAATTGTTGTCATATATATGACACGTTTCGAATTCGATAAATTTTGAGATTTTGTTTTATATATATAAATGCATTTGGAATTATAATTATAACAAATGAAAAAACATGAATAGAATACTTAACATCGTTCTCACAAATTTCCTAAATGTTTATTTTTCATATCGATACAAATTGAAATAAAAATTATGTATAAAATGTAAAGAACAATGATTTTATCTAAAACTCTTATGGATTATTTTCTATAAATCAATATTTTTTTAATAAACAATAATTATAGAAGATAAATCAATCAAGCATAAAACCTTAAATAAGATTAAATAATAATATAAATTAAACAATCCAATTGTTTTTCTAAATATAAATCAACAACGAAATAATCATATATGAGAATAATAAAGAGACACATAATTTAATATAAAATTATAATTTATAATAAACTTATTTTTAATATTATTTTAATTTGAATTTGAATTCAACAAATAAATTTAAAATTAAATAAATAAATAAAATTAATTTACAATGATACGACATAAACTAATAACATACTATTTTATTAATATATTTTAGCTACCATTTTACTACCATATCATCTCATCCACGGAATCAAAAACTCGCGATAGTCAAAATAAAATATGTGTCTCCGTTGTAGTTGAATTTTACCAATTTGAAAGTACATATCGGCCATGTAGAGTACCTAAAAAGTATAATCACGAAAATAAATTAAAATAAAATTTTAAATGTAATAAAAGACAATCTAGAGAAAAAAAATCAAATATTTATTTTGATATAAATATAAACCTACTATATCGAAATTTAAAAATAAAAGTATCTCATCATCAAATAAACACAAATAGTAAAAAATCATTAAAAAAATGAAGAAAAATATTAAGAGATAAATATATTACCTTTTCATTTGACTAAAATTTTAAAGCCTACAGAATGAAACTGGAAAAATAAAACTTGAACAAACATGATGAATGAAAAATGGTTTTATAAAGAATTGAAAAGTAACCGATCACGTGAAAGAGAATGAAGAAAAAAATGAAATAATAATGAAATAATTAAGAGATTAATGGAGAAAAAATTAATTAATAAGAAAATTAAATGATTCTCATATCACCTATTAAAGTGAAAATATAAAACATTTAAAATGATATTAAAAACTGCATATTCGTAAAGAGTCATATCAAACGATGTGAAGATGAATGGTAAAAAATCAAACGACGCGAACATACCCAAAATTAAGTAGGTGATATGAGAATCATTTAACTTTACCATCCATCTTCACATCGTTTGATACAACGAAGAGAGAACATACCCAAAATTAACTCTGATAATTAATAGTAGAGTAACTAATAAGATGAAATCAATGCATACGATGTGTGTCATTTTTATTGGTGAACATACCCAAAAACTCAAAAGTAGCTATTTTGAGTATTTTTCAACCCAATGCTGAACTCTCAAGCGTGCCACGTTAACTTCGTGTGCCCGCTCCACGTTAACTTCGTGTGCCCGCTCGAGAGTTCCGCTTTATATTATATATATATATTTTTTTTAACAATCAATCGCGAACATGTTTTAAATTATTTAGTGTGAATTCCGTATTTAAATTTTTAAAATTTTAAGTAGCGATTTGACAATTAGGTTGTTTGGAATAAATTTTTTAATTAATGATACGATTAAATTTTTAAGTAGCAGTTTCTAGACAATTATTTGAATTAGCTGTACACACAGCTGGAAAATTAAAATACTACTATTTTACCATCACAAATGTATTGCTAAAATATCCTAATAATAGCTAACATGAATCCCACCCCTATTTTTTATTTTGTTTTATTCAAATATTCATATATGTGACTATATTGTCATTTTATTTATTTTTTAATTGTATTAAATTGGGTTGATTTTAATATTATTTTTATTATTTAAATGAGATTAAAAAAATTTAAATAATATTTTTAAATTAATTAATTATTTTTTTATTTTTTAATTAGTTAATACTATAATTTTATATATATATTAAATTAAAAATATTTAAAAATTTATTTAAAAATGAATATTGTCACTAAAAAAAATATATAGGAAGTTAAAAATAGTGTATTGTCATTTTTATATATAACAACTTCCATATCTAATTTGACCGTCAAATGTTACATTAATATTTAGTGTATGCGTGGGAAGCATGTGTGGGAAGCTTTTCAATTATCGTTTTATATAACTTTTAAATTATATATTAACTTTTTGAAAAATGATTATTTTCAAAAACACCCCATTTTTTTCAAACGTTTCACTTTGAGCACCTAGTTTTAAAAATTTATGAATAATTACTCCAAAATCAAAACCACTAATGGTTTTGGTATTTTTGTGAGTAGTTTTGGTGTTGTATGAGTGGTTTTGAAATTCTATATGTTTTAATTTGAAGATTCGGAAATTTTCTAAAATCAAAATTACTCATACAACACCAAAACCACTCACAGAAATACCAAAATCACTAATGATTTTGATTTTGGGGTGATTTTCCATAACTTTTCAAAACCAGGTGCTCAAAGTGAAACGTTTGAAAAAATGAGGTACTTTTGGAAATCACCCTTTTAAAAAATGTGTGTTTGGTAACAACGTTTCAATTAGCGTTTAAGATAGCGTTTAAAAAAACTATCAAAGATAGCTTTCAAACTCAACGTTAATGGCGATTTACTTTATTAACCTTTATTTTATAATTAATTATATTATTATTTTCTTAATTATATTTATATCTGTAATAATTTTTAGTAATTTTATATGTAACAACTAATTTAAAAACTAAAACTAATACCAAATATTCAATCAAACAACTAACTTTACAGCTAATTTAAAATCTAATCTAACAGCTAACTGTTAACGCTATTTGAAACGCCGATCTAACAACTAATTAAAAATCTAATGCCAGACATACACTCAATATAATAACGAGTGCCAAACACATGTTTTTTACTTTTATAAATATGATAATTGATTATTTATTTAAATTTGAGAATGAAAATTTATCATTTTAAAAATTTATCTTAAAAGATAGGATTCTTTTAACATAATTTTATAAAATATGTTATATTATCTTGATGCAATTTTTTTTAGATCAAAATATTTATTTTAAAAAATATAAATACTAAATGTAAAATTAAGGATTGTTATTATCTTTAAAACTATAATTAATATTTTTAAAAAATTATCTATTAAATTCAATAAATAATATATATAATAAATTAAAAATTACATAAAATGAAAAAAAAAGTTTAAAAATTCAAAACTAAAACAACACAACTTTATTTCTATTTTTGCTTCATCCAAATTTTAATAGACATTCATAGCTTCACAAATTTTCTTCACAGACCACCTTCACACATTCACAAATGAGTATAAAAAGCCTCTACAAAAATATAAAATGATCAATTTCGTTATTTTTGAAAAGTGAAAGTTTAAAAGAGTATTTTTATGAAAAATTTAAAATTGAATTTTATGATATAAGTAAAAATTATAAAATGACAAATGAAACTACCAATAATCTATTTATATAAATATAACAAGCTCAAAACATGTAAATCCATGCGAACTTGCTATTAATTTTTAATTTATAGTTTAAATTAAAATAAAAATTGTCATACTAAAAAGGTGGATGTTTATTTCTTCTTTTATTTTTTAAAAAATATATTCTACTTTTTTTTAAAGTACAAATGGAATTATATATATAAAAAATATTATATATATATTTTTTAAAAATTCAAAAAGTATATTTTAAAAATTTAAAATTTAAATTTAATATAATATTTTTGCCACTAGATAAACCTTAACAAGTAGGCGCTTCATATAGTTATACTAAGATAAATATATTTTTGTTTTAAAATTTAAAATTATTTTCAATTAAATAATTAAAGTATAAATTCTTTTTCTTAAAAGATTTACATTAGTGAAAAAATTTATTTGGCAAAATTATAGAAAATCTCCTTATCTCCCATATGCATCAAATTACGCATCAACTAACGCACACGCATCTTTCTTACACTATGAACATGTGTACAGTACACGTAATCGAATCGGTTTTAATAGTCAACCGGACCGGATTAATTGGGCGTACCCGACCCAAATAAAAACGAAATTTGAGAAAACAGAATCGAGAAAATAGAAAAAAATTATTGATCACCGTCCTTTTTCCCTGGGGAGTGTGGATTCTCTCTGATTCACTTCTTCCGCTGAACTTCGACTCTCCCATTGGCGAACTAGCTCTCTCGTTGGTTTTCGTGTAACTTCTCTTCCATAAATCTCTGATTATTACGGGTTAACCGTAATGCACTTAAATTTTTGTTACAATTAACATGCTCTAGGTTTTAGGTTTGGATTTTCCTTTATTTATTTATTTATTTATTTTTTTAATATTACTCTCGTTTCTATTTAGTGTTTGTCGCGGGTATGCAGGAGTTTGTGAAGGTTTAGTATTTTGAGATTATAGTAACTTGGATTTAGTTCTGTTGAACGTTAGAGTTTAGGTTGCAATTATATTATTTGTTTTTGCCGTGGATCGGCTTTGTATTTTTTTAGTGTTCTTGTGTTTGATATGCATATAAGCGAGAATGTATGGTCTTTAGTGCTTTTGAGTCCATGTATGTAGTTTTACGTGCTTCTATGGGTGTAGTCACAATGTGCTGCCAGTCTGGATGTATGGTTAATTTAGGTTCTTGTCATATTTAGTTTCCTGTTACACAAACAACTTGTGTGTATGTATGTTTCTACGTATTATATTCATGTAGAATTGAGCTGGTGATATTGTGGGTTAGGGATGATATAAAGAATAAAGAAGTATAATTCATGATGCAGTTGTTAATTGTTGAATTGCATTTGGATGTGTGTTTTAGAAATCATAATGGTTTGGATATGAGAGTAAATTGTTTGATTTGCTTACAGTTAAAGTTATGGCCAATGATGCTAGGCCTACTCGGAGAAATAAAGATAGTGAAAGTAATAGCTTGAAAGGGAGACAGTCTACTGGGAAAGGTTCTACTAGTACAAATCCTAGTCCATCTAGAAAGTCTGAACGGCTTGAGAAGCGGAACTCAACAACACCAGTTAAGTCGACGCCAGTAAAAGAAAGAGTTGAAAAACAGATGCCTATAAAAACAACAGTTGAGAAGCAGACAGTCCCAGTCCCCTTGAGGAGGTCTGAGAGGAGTAAGAAGCCCTCCACGTCTAATTCTTCGGAATCGAAAAAGTCTGATAAAAGTTTGAGCTCACCAGACATGCAAAAGAAAAAGGAGAAAAAGAAAAGTGTACAGCAATTAACAATGGAGACAAACGAAATTGAAATTAGTAATAGAAATGAGAAACGAGTCAAAAGGAGAATGACTGGCCGTACATATAAAGAATTGTTCAAAAATGATGTTAATACAACAGGCAAGTTTATTATCATTTTCCTCACTCTCTCTATTTTAACTTCCTTGTATGGTACTCCAACTTTAGTTTTGGCTATATGGGAATGGTCAGAATCTTAACTATTTACAGAATGAGAAACCAGTAGTTTATATCTAGATGTGGAAGAAATAGAACATGAATTTGCAATGGTTTCACATTAACGCACTGTTCTTTGCCATATCATGAATGTCTCTTGGACCTATTTTCTTGCATAATGATGCTACATCTGCATGAGGATGTCTATGCTCTTTTGAATAATTATTTTTTCACCTTATCTTTTTGCTTATAGATCTTAATGCGGAGAGGCCCAGTTCTAGTGCATGTGGTTCTACAAAGGAAGCATTGGAAACAAATGTTGAGAGTGCAAATGGTGGTGAGATGGACAGAGAGTTACGTGATGATAATTCTGAGAAACCGCAGCTTGTGAATGAAAATTTGCAGCCAGCTGAGTTCTTAAATTCTACAACAAATGGAGAAATCATCAGTGCTGATACTGGGAAGGATGATAAGGCAATATCGTTGAAAAGAAAAAGAACCGACTTAAACATGGATTGTGGTGATTCAGCTATGATCACCGATAAAGATACCGGGGTTGCTCATGGCGATTCATCACCATCTAGGCTTGAAGATGAAATTGATGTTAAGAGATGTGGCACTTGTGGTAAGAGTCAAAGGTACTGGTCTGCACTTTTAGTTCATTAGATCCTCTATAAATATTTATTCAATGTGAATTAAGTGGACAACATGTGCTTTCTTGAGTCTGTCTGTAGATATTATGAGTTCAAAGAGCTTAGCGCTCTAGTTATTATTTCAAATATGATTGCATCTTTCCCAGCCTTTCAGATTATTGAAAGTTAAAAGCACCTTTATGTTTTTTTTCCTCCAATTTCTTCCTAATTTCCTGTCAATGGAACATCTTTGGTCGCCTTAAGACAAAGTCATAATGGTGAGTGGTGTCTATGTGCACCTACTTTGATCAAGGAGTCATACTCCCTGTAAATGATTTTTAAAGTTAAGTTCATTTGGTTATAAGTAATTGTAAGACTATAACCATTCTATTGTTTTCTTTGTGTGTGTGTTTTATTTCCCTTTCGCGGGATTAATTTTGTTCATTTATTTATTTAGTTGTTACCCTTTTCTTTTGAGTTAATAAATGTTTGTAGCTGTGTTTTGCGGGTGCCAACCTAATTGCATCGCTTCATGTTTAGTCTCTCCTGAATTTATTATTTTTTCAAAGGAAAAAAAATCTTATATGATATATATTATGTTTTAGCCGGTTCCCCAAAAAGAGAACAAGGGCAAATGACTTAGGTTTTATGGATCAATATTTTGATTGCTTCAATACTGATTCTAAAAATTTATCTTTGTCTCTGTCTTCTTTTAGCTTGATGCGTTAGCTAGAAGTTCTTAGGTTCAATTTATGTCTTACTTGAATTTCTGCTCAATCTGCATGTCTTATTTTTATAGGAAGGCAAAATCTTTCATTATTTATTTATATATCTGTCTATATATATACATATTATCATTCGTAGAATAAAAATATGGTAAGTGTGCAGAAAACCAGCTCGTATACACTTACCATTAATTTATATGACTATATTCTAGGTCTAATCCTGTAGTGTCTTTTGTTTTGATTACCTGTTTAAGTTTTGTTTCATTGCATTTGTTTATTAGTTCTCCTTAGTTGCAAATATGTAACTTTTTATTTGTGATCTCATGATACCTCAATATTTATCCTAGTTTTATTTTGTTGTTTTCAACTGGTTAAGTTGAACAATAACACTGAAATGTGTAATTTAATATAGCTGATCAGAATTTAAATTTGTTATATTATGTGGATTAAACTTGGGTAGTAAGTTCTCCTGTTGATACATGTTTTGCAGGGCTGAGAATGATTTGACAAGGGATGAGCTTTGCTCTTGCAGGCAAAATGTAGTAGAAAATTTGATTGAGGTTGGTTGTTCTTGCTCTAATATTTTTGTATTTAGTGCTTAATGTTTTTTGTATTTAGTGCCTATTTCGGTTGAATGCTGATGTTTTTTGTTAGAAATATTGATTAATATTGAACTTGTTTAAGTTGGATTAATGAACGAATCAAGTAGTAAAAGAACATACTTTTTATTCCTTTTAGTCTATACATCATCAGTATTTATGTGTTTTTTGTGCCTATCCTTTGCCTCTGGTTTGCAAATTTGTTCAGGAGAGACTATTCTCAATATCAATGCAAATATGTAGTGGTCATTGGGTCTTCTTGAGATCCTTTATATAAATAACCAAAGCCCTCTTGATAGTCTTTTTATTAAATTATATTTCTGCTTACCAACTTGAACTAATTCATTTTGTGGGTGGGGAGGGATTTGGTATTGCGAGTTCCATACTCGTTAAGTAGGTGTATATTTTCATTTATTTGTAATATTAGAGCTCAATTTAAACAAATATTTTTATTTTTGGTTCGTTGTCTGGATGTGGAATTGAGTGTTAAGGTAGGATTTTATGTGTTTTATTGGATTTATATTTGCTATGGAAGAAAGGGAGGCTAAAAAGCTTCTATGGTCTTATTTGTTTTGACTAACTCTAGTTCATTTTGTTTGGTGGTATTGCTTCTGTACAATATCATTATCATATCAAAATACACAATTTTGAATAAAAAAGATAAGTGTGAAGTGTATGATGCAAAAGAAGAAACTAAAACATGATTATACATTGGAGAATGGGAGTGAAAATGAGAAGCATGAAGGCTGATAAAAATGACGCAGATAAAATCAGCTGTCTAAAAATTTTTGTTCTTTAGAAAATCTGGTGGATCTACCTAGCATTAGTTTTAAAGCAAGAAATTAATGATTCAAGTGGAACTTCGTATATTTACCATGATTTGTTCTTCCATTGATAGATCCAAAATAAGGTACAACAGCCTACTATCTACAGAAATATTGCCTTGTGAACAAAAACCTTTGTTATTAACTTTGTGAGCCCCAAATTCTATATAGACTTGTGGTTATTGCGGCCCTTAAATGTCACTCTGGAGTTTAGATTTGACCACCCTGGGGTTGTAGTCAAGCCCAACTGAGAGAAAAATGTTTGTTAAAATGCCAATTTAAAATAGGCACTGAGCTTGCTTTATAGCCATAGTAATTAATCGTTGTTGTTCTTTTAAGGTTAATCTATTCGTCCAAGTAGATAATATTTTTCCTGTTCACTAATAAATTGACTATTAAACTCATGTTTCTATAATCGGGGAATCGGGGCCAAATGCGTGCGAAAAGATTGCTTAGATATCTCTGCTGTGGTTGACCTCCTGTTTAGAACTTCTTCCAAATCTATTGACCCCTCCAGGTGATCTACTGTGGTAGCAGAAATGACATCTTAAAATGGATCTTCATTGATCTAAAGGGATCCTGACAGCTTTGCGGATTCTGAATGCTGTGAGATTAAATTGGCTTCAAGGTTGTCTTAAATGGATATTTTTAGAATTGGAATTCAGAACTGGCATAAGTTTGGGACTGCTTCTAACTGTTAAATAGTAATCACTTTTGATGCAGTAAGATTTAGTGATACCCTTCTTTCATTCTAAATTTACCTGCATGTATTAGTTAAATGCTTGTAATTTATAATGATAGTGAGGATTTGATGGACAGTTTAACCATCCATAAGTGATTAATTCTTAATTACAAGCAGCCCAAACATGCACTTCGTTTACTACTGCTCGAATGAGTTTGAGATATGAGGGATGTCATGGTTATGCTCTTAAGAGCAGTTCAAATTTGTTTGATTGAGGGACATTCTGTACACCTCTGTTGTGTTGGGTTATGCGGTTTGCATTAAATCTTTCTTTTTCTCATTTGAATGATGTGATTTCCTCTCTTTTGAAGTAGGATCAGGGTTTCTTCGGTACTCCATTTGTTAATGCTTATAGAGTAAATGGCCGTGCAGTATAAATCTAGATTCATATTGCTCTGTGATTGTTCTGAGTTATTGATCTTGTGTCATTCTCATTTTGCATTAGGATAGAAGGGAACTTGAAGATGTTGCTTCTAAAGAAGCTGCTCTTAAGTTCATCAACCATCAACAACAACAGGAATCTTCTGTGGATTTTCCTGTTAATGGCAGCACAAATATATGTTTTATCTGCAAGCTTGGTGGACACCTCTTGTAAGTTACTTCCATTATATTGGCATATGCACTGCTGCGGGTGAATTTAATAAATTTATTTATTTTTTTAATTTTATGAATGTATATGACTATGCATGAAGACGACTATGCATGAATTGCTGTTAGGTAATCATTCATCTAATTAAAAACCTTAGTTGGATTGCCTTTACAATCATGATTAATTTTCTAATCTCGGATATTGACTGGTCACATAGTGATATCTGATATATTGATTAGTTGGAGATTTATCAATCTGACTGTTGGTCAACAATGTTAAGATGATCAGTAGCTAAACTAATAATATTGTATGAAAATTTTTCTAAATTTTCATAAATATAATCATATGGTTGAAAACAAAATATAGAGTTCCATGATAATAAAAGTTGAAAATGTCTAGTGGAAGTCTTTCAAACATAATAATTTTGATTATTTTGCCTGCTCAGTACCAAAACTTTTATCGATTCATCCCTATATTCTAAATATCACTAAGAATTGCTCAATTCTCAATTGATGACAAATGATGTTTTAAATTCTAAACAATATACGGGCTTCTCAAAGTAAATATAGGCTACTTGATATTTATTGAGAAGTATCAGTATGCATGGTTGCTACTGACGTGTTTATGCTAGCAATTTGATGTATGAAAGGTAAGAATAAGGTTGTTTTGTAACTTTATTCTTCTCTTCAGTATGTGTTGTTCAGCACTTTCTCTGCGCTGTAATTTATGTATTCTGTTGGCAATATGTTATTGATGTGTCTTCAGTTGGATGCTTGTGATGTATTTTCTAGAATCTCTAGGAATTGGTTGTTCTGTTTTCTCATGATTTCTCATTTTGTGATTTTTCCTATTTCTTTTTCTTTTGGTCTGCATGGGATGTGTCATAGGCCTGTATTTGGTGTGTATTATCAAGAAAAATATTGAAAAATAATATCTCGTCCCCTTCTGGCAACTTAAGCATTTTTGGTCTTAGTCAGTCGAAGAGTGAGGAAAATAAGGTGAAACCATTGGAAGAAAATATCTTCAGAAAAATCTCGAGTTATTGAGTAACTAGATAAATGTTAAGGATTTTCTTGATCTATTTTATACCTACATGAGAACAGGTGGTAGGAATGGTGCAGTGGAGGTTCTTCTCAGACCAAAATCAATTAATGAAAAACATAGAACTTTGAAGTTAAGAGGATTATGTTATTGAACAAATGAATTTGAAGATAACTAACTGTAAATGTTTCCTCTGTCAGTATTTCTGATTCTCAGTCCACTAGGAATAGGACTTCTATTACTAATTCTAAACTATGAAGAGATCAATTTAACACATGAGAAATCCTTATTTCATAGAAATTCTAATTTATTGTGAAGTTAAGAGTACTCTCCCATTGACTAAAATTCATGATTGAGTTTTGTGTATAGTGATAGCCCATCTGGAGGGATATACTCACGTGTCTGCAGCACTGAATATGTTAGAGATGCTTTGTTTTTGTTTTTGTTTTTGTTTTGTTTTGTTTTGTTTTGTTTTGTTTTGTTTTGTTTTTTTTTTTTTTGTTTTTTTTTTTCAAATGACTTCAAGTGCTGTCAGAGAGTGTGGTTATTTTATTTATTTATATTAATATATATATTTTTCCTGTTGGTCTTCTGTGGAAAGGGTGATGTTCCTATTTTGGAGCTTGTTGTATGTACTATAGAAGGAACTGCTGCTTAGAAAGACAAACCTTTTACTAAAATACCAAACTTTGAATGCCGTTAGACTCTTTTATGGATATGTTTCATTCTTGTAATGGAAGCTGTACCTTAAAAGTTTCCTTTTAATCTCCTGTTGAATCCCTTTGAATACATTCAGCTCACACCTCAGCATTAGGATTGGCATCTGAAGCTTGGATGCAAAACACCATGTTGTACGGCCGTATATATTGTTTATATGCGGTACAGCAAAAATACATGTCGAAAATCGCTGGTGTTGTGGCATTTTACTGTATCTTTTAGTTAAATCCATCTCTAAATAAAAATATGTATTAGTTAAAATTCTCTTATAGGTTATCTGTATCAATATGTCCATATCCTGCGTTGAAAGGTGACTGTGCTGTATCAGCATTTTACACCATTGATCTGAAGTAGGAAGGAGGACTAAATTTGACAGCTTGGTGTGGAACATTTGTTCTGTTTGCAGATTGGAATGACATTCTCTGGTTTGCAGTCTTATTGTGCATGAATCTTTTTTGTATTCTTATAAGTTGTTCATCATTATACCTTGAAATCTACAACCATAAGTATAATATGGGAAACAAATTATATTATTTCCCTTTTTTTATCTATCATGTAGATGGAGTTGCTAATAATTTGGTCAGACATTAATCAGCAGTTGGTCTTAGACTGGATTTGCCACTCATCTCCTGACCTGGTTATAGGGAGGATTTCTCTGAAATTATGTAGTAATTTTGTTTTCTCTGGACTATGTTTCATAATTTATCTTTCACTCTTTAATTGTGTGTATCATGTTGCTGAGTTTGTCTGTTGTCTGAAGTTTCTACTGAGAATATGTTCTTTGCACCCATGTAGATTGTTGTTGATTTTCGGATATGCTCTTACTCTTTGTTTTAAGGTGCTGTGATGGAAAAGGATGTGAAAGAAGTTGCCACCTTTCTTGTCTAGAGCCACCATTGAAAGATGTTCCTCTTGGAGCCTGGCATTGTAATCAATGCACTAGGAAGAAAATAGAATCAGGAGTCCAATCTGTTTCAGAAGGAGTAGAATCGATCTGGGATTCTAGAGAGGTTGAAGTTGCAGATAACAGTGGTAAGTGAGCTATATGTTCTGCTTTGCAAATTATTGATAATGTGACTGTAATTATATTCCTTGTGTAGTATTTGTTTTATCAATAGTTTGACTCTGCTTTTCTTGCCGTTGATATGGGAATGGTTACAAAATGTAGTAATGTTTATAATTTAGAGTTACAATTGATTTCAGGTCGCAAATGGCAGAGGCAATATTTTGTTAAATACAAAAGTTGTGCACACGTCCATAATTGTTGGGTCCCGGAACAGCACCTGCTTCCATCTCTAGTTGCAAAATTCAATCGGAAAAACCAGGTTGTTTATTTTTCTTGGGAAATGCTGGATGAGCTTCTTTTACTGTAACTTAGTTTATGAGCTCCTTATGAACGGATGAATGTTTCAGAGTGTTAGGTGGAAAGAAGAGTGGACTGTGCCCCATCGTTTGCTTCAAAAAAGATCGATAGCATCTATCAACAATGTGGACTGCAAGTTTGAGTGGCTTGTCAAATGGTGTGGTCTTGGGTATGAGCATGCAACTTGGGAATTAGAGAATGCACACTTCCTAAATTCTTCAAAAGGCAGGGATCTTATTAGAGATTATGAAGACCGTCACAAGCGAGCCTCTGGTTCATCCAGCTTGACTAGCATGGAAAAGGTAGCTATTACATGAGAAATTATAGAGTTTGAAGTTGTAGTTATGCACTATAGTTATCTGTTTGTAACCATATTTAAACTTGGAACTCTTATTTTCGATCATTTTCCACGCCTTTAGTTTTCGCTGCCTAAACAGGAACCTTGAGCTATATTTATGCTAGCATATTGTTTAGGATTGCTTGATGATATAGGTTTCTGGAACCCAGTCATTGCATTTCTATTTACATATAGCAGTTGTGTTGATTTTGATTTATTAATTTCTTCTTTAGATTGATATACTCTATTGACATAATTAATTATTTGCAGAGAACTAAGAGAGGAAAGGGTTCTCCTGGCAAGTTGTTGCATTTATCTTCCGGACATTCATCTGGATTGGATAGTAGACCTGAATTTGTCAACAAGCTTCTTGAGTATTGGCTCAAGAAGCGGAGTGCTGTTGTTTTTGATGATCAGGTAAACTTTGTTGATGATAATCTATTATGACTAACAGTGGGTTCAATTTTTGTTGGTGACAGAATAATGAGTGATGTTTTTACCTTTTTATCCCGTAAATATAGTAATCTCGTAACTTAAAAATTACAGCTTCCTCCTATCCTATTTTAGTAGTTTTGGAGTTAGCAGCCTGCCTTCTACCATAGTTTGGTGCGAATATTGTTTGCTTACGTTTGTGCAATGAGTTGATCTCTGGTGATACTTTATCATTGTTCCCAGCTATCTGCAGGAATAAAAAGTTTATGTATGGTGAATAATGTGAACCTGGTGCTGGTGGGTGTTATCTTTTGGAATTTCTAGAGAGGATATTCATAGGAATGTTGGTGTTCTTTGTAAATTATGAAATATGCCGCTGCATGTATTCATTTCCCATTCTTTAGTGATTTTTTATAGCATAGATGATTTACTGTTACCTTAGCAAAATATTTGTACTTGTTTGTTTAGTGCTTCTTTCACTATTCCTGATCATATTCTTGCAGTCATGCATTATAAAAGTGTCATTTATGTTTCTACTGTTTCATAAGATACTTGTGCTTTGCCTTGGTGTGCTTGTACTGGATTGAATTTATGTTGCTGAAACTGGGTATGTTGTTAATTTCAATGTGCTGATTCTGATGAATTTAATTTTTACAGGAGAGAATTGCGAAGGTGATTTCATTTGTTCTCTCATTATTATCAGATTGCAACCAGCCTTTCCTCATCATTTCAACTTCTTCTGCACTATGGGATGAAGAATTTTTGCGCTTAGCACCATCTTCTCATTTTGTGCTCTACTGTGGAAGTAGAGAAGTGAGAAGAAGTATTCGGAACCTTGAATTCACTGAGGGAGGAGGAGCATTGTTTCAAGTACTAATAACCTCGCTTGAAGTTTTTGTTGAGGTATAATAATGCAGCTGTCTGATTAATTTTGTTCATTTATGGAGAACATTAAAAATGATAAAATACTCGTGTTACATTGTTAGCCTGCAAATTGTTCTGATTGACCTAATTCGTAAATTATTTTATGATAAATGATCCCAATAAGTGTTTCTTTCATTTATGTTCATTATTTGGTTTCTCTGCTTGACCTTCTGGTATTGCAGGATATCAATGTTTTTGAAAGCATAAAATGGGAAGCAATAGTAATTGATGAGTGCCAACGTTCCAAAACTCATTCACAATTTGAACAAATAAAGAAGCTCAGTACTGATATGAGGCTTCTGCTTGTCAGTGGTCAGCTTAAGGTTCGATTTTGTCCCTTTCTGTAGAATTCATTGTCTACTGGTTCGCCTTTCTAATGGTTTTGGTTGTTTACAGGATACAACATCTCATCTTAAGATGCTGTCTCTGCTCAATAGCTGCAGCAGTGACAATTTGGCATCTGATTCAAATGGTACCATTGGCAATTTGAAAGAGAAGTTGGCGAAGCACATTGCATATGAAGGCAGATTAGATGCTTCTAAGTTTGTGGAATACTGGGTTCCTGTACAGATTTCCAATATGCAGCTTGAGCTGTATTGCAGTACCTTGCTCAATCACTCTTTGTCGCTTGGCTCGCCTTTGAAGACAGATCCTGTAGGATTCCTCCGTGACATACTTAACACTCTCCGCAAGGTTTGTTTTATCATGTATGTTTGAATCAATACATGGTTGCTTGAACTTGAGATTATGGGCTTGCTCAAACTTGCATGGTGCAGTTTACTGGTGGTTTGATATGTTGTGTTGAAAGAAAAATGCTACATGAGTATCATTCTTGATCTAGGCCAGTTGCTACTATAGTTAGGATTCCTACTTTCCTAGAGTATCATTCTTGATCTAGGCCAGTTGCTACTATAGTTAGGATTCCTACTTTCCTAGACAGACCAGATTTTATTTTCTAATTCCATTTTGTTTGTCTTACTTTTATACGTTTTCTAAATCATTCTAGGATTAATTAAGCATATCCATAATAGTTTATTAGTTCTATTCTTTTAAATTGTATTATCCTATACTTGGTCAGTGCTGTGATTCTCCATATCTGGTGGACAATTACCTACAAGGCAAGCTTATTAAGGGCAAAGAGACTGAATATGTTGATGTTGGAGTTAAAGCAAGTGGTAAGCTTCAGCTCCTTGAGAAAATGCTCATAGAGATGAAGAATCATAATCTGAGAGTCGTCGTTCTTTTCCAGGTGCATGCTTTCTCTCATTATTAATATATATATTTTTTAGTTTTCATTCTTTATTATTGGTGTCCAAAATTCCTTAATGTCTGTTTTCAATGTGAAATGAATTTTAGAACATCACGAAGCTCATGAACACAAGTTAATCTTAGTCCATGTGAACTCGATTTTCAGGTCGAAAGAATAATTAGGGTAGTAGTGTTATAAGTTTAGCTAATTTGATTTGGTGTTGTCCTTATAAGCTCTCTTTGACTCGAACTCTTGTGCAAGTTCTTGACATATTTATTCTGTCTGCAAAATCTATTTAGCCTTATCTCTCATCTTTTGTTAGATACTGGTTTGCGTTGGATTTTATTGTTTTTATTGTTTTTTGGTCGAACTGATGATAGCATAATAGCATCAATGTGCTGTCTGCATGCTTATGTGTTCCAGTGTTTATAATGTCTTTCTTGATCGAGATTGTGTACCTTTTACATGTTGAAAGGAATTAAAAAAAAAAAAAAAAAAAAGCAAGTTATTTGAAGTTTTTCATATAAAACTCTATGAATCACCATGAAAAATCTTTTTCAGGTCAAATATTATTAGTTTACTCTGCTTGTCTTGGATTGTGCTTGTGCATTTCTGCTGGATTGTATTATTATTCTTATTAACTTTTCCTCCTGTTTCAGCCCACTCAGGGAGTCTGTAGTAAAATAGGGCTTGGAGACATGTTGGATGACATTGTACGTGATAGATTTGGTTCCGATTCATATGAACGAATTGATGGCAATGTTCCGTCCAAAAAAAAGCAAATTGCCATTGACAAATTCAATAAGGAGAGTGGAAGATTTGTGTTCTTATTAGAAACTCGGGCTTGTTTTTCCAGTGTCGTATTGTCTTCTGTTGATGCTGTTATTATATTTAATAGTGATTGGAGCCCCATGGCTGACATTAAAGCTTTGCAAAAGATTACGCTTGAACCACAGTTTGAAAAGATAAAGATCTTTCGTTTATATTCATCATATACTGTGGAAGAAAAAGTTCTGATTCTGACAAAGGAAGATAAGACCCCTGAGGGCTATTTGCAGAATGCAAAACCAAGTACTAGTCATCTACTACTTATGTGGGGAGCTTCACACTTATTCAAAAGATTGGATGAATTTCATGGGGTTGAGACCCCAACCTCTGGTGCTAGCAATTTCTTTGATCAATCTTTCTGGGAAGATGTGCTCCAGGAGTTCATTACCATACTTGCTCAGAGTGGTGAAAATACTAATGCAAGAAAATTCAATAAAATTTTGGAAGTAAGACGAAATTTGGGAGTTTACAATACGGATTTTCCTTTGTTTAGTGAGTCAGAAATTGAAATGATCGATGAAGGGCTGGCCCACATCTTCTGGAAAAATCTGCTGGAGGGTAAAAATCCTCGTTGGATATATTCATCTGGTTTAACTCCAAGAAGTCGGAAAAGGGTTCAACTTTTTGACGATTTACAGAAGCAACAAGATGCTGAAAGTGATGCAGTTGTGAAGAAGCAAAGGAAGGTGACCTGCAATAATGTTCAATCATCTTCTTTGAAACCTACTGTGGATACAAAAACAAATTCAAGAGATAAAAATGGTAAATAGCTTATACTTTTTTGTTGGCTGGCTTATCTGCTTTCTGCATAAATTTCATCTTTTTATAGAGGTACTATATTCAGATTTCTGAAATGTCTTGATTATTTCCACAGCAAGTTCTAGTCTTCCAGGTCCCGGTGAAACAACATTCTTAAATTATGATTTCACCTCAACTTGCTCTAAGAATGATGGCATGGAAGTTCGTAAGGATTTATGTGATTCACAGGAAAGTGTCTATGTGCTTCTTAAGCCCAAGATGACAAAACTATGTGAACTCTTAAAACTCAACGTATGTAGCTCACAACCCCATTTAAAGAAGTTGATTTAGCATTTATTGATGTGCGTGTTTGTATTTATTTGTCTGTTTATATATGCATTATGCGTTAATACTTTTTATATGTGATAAGTCCATATTTTCACAATATAAATTGAAATTGATTTCTGGAAACACCCTTAAGATTGGGAATTATAATAGGCATAGAGATAAGCCTGTAGACTCGTGGTTGTTGTTCAGTGAAATAACTGTCCTGCAAGATCTCAAAGCAATAAGATGGATGATAAAGTTGGAGCAAGTGATTTTGAAAAGCTTATTGGAGCACATTGTCCTGCATGATGCTATGACGTGTATCTTGTCTTGCATGATGTTAACTTTTATGACATTTCAGTGAGGGTATCTCATTGAAAACGAAACTTCTCCTATAAATTGATAATATCTTTAGAATGTCATCTCTGCTGGTGATAGTTATAATTGATGAATATAAAATATTCTTGGATATTGTGAAAGGATATGATGCTTTAAGACATTTTTCTGTTAATGTTCTACAAGCACAAGTCATCTATTACTTTTCTCTGTTGTTGTTTCAGGATGCTGCAAGAGGTATTATTGAAGTGATCTTGGAATATGTATTGAAAAACCATCGTGTTAATGTGGAACTACCAACCTTGGTGCAAGCATTTCAATTATCTGTGGTGAGAACATTCTTTCTTTGTCACTCTATCTTTTCGTCTTCCATATGAGATCTAAGAACTAAAAAAAATGTTAAAAAGTTCTTTGGTTCAAGGATCATATATATTTCAACAAAATATGATTGTGGAAAACTTTATCACAAAACCGCTGAGGCTTTCAGTGTTTGGCAAGTAATTGATAGTCTAGACAATCGATTGATGTAAGTGAAATTTTAGGCTTTTTAGGTATTAGTAGAAGGGAGAAAATATTTTTTTTGAATGAAGTCGCTCACTTCATCCATAAGTCATTTGTGCTTTGCAATTGTCTCCATAGAACCTTTCCGTTAAGAATAACAGTGGTTATTAAGTATGATCCATGAAATTTAACATTTTTTTTGTTATTCTTATTTAAGAAAGATGCATAAAAATATTGTCCAAGTAATAAAATCAAACATGGGCTGACTAGCTATCTGTATAAATTTCAGTGTTGGATGGCAGCTTCCTTGATGAAGCAAAAAGTCAATCACAAAGAGTCCCTTGCTCTTGCTAAACAAGATTTGAATTTTCAGTGTAGCATAGATGAGACATACGGTGTTTATTCTAAGCTGCGTTATCTGAAGAATGTATTTTTAAACCAAGTGAAGCATATTGAGGCAAAAAAATGTTCAAAAACACCTGAGGTACATTATAAAGATGTTACCAAGGATAACCTACAAGCAACACCATCAGAAAACATTCATGTTGAGGATGAGAACCAGCTTGAATTGGCTCTTGTCAAAAGTATTAGAAAAATAAAAAAGAAATGCAGTAAGCAGATGACAAGGATCCTCCAGAAGCATCAAACAAAAAAGGAGATCATTTTGAGGAAGTATGAAGAAGAAAGGGCCCAGCTTGAGACTAGAAAGAAAACAGAGGAGGCTGTTATTCGCTTTCAACAGAAACCACCTAAACTTGGTAATACTTCAATGCAATCAGATATGCTTAAGAATTTGGATACTGAATATGCCAAGAAATTTGATGAACTTGCATGTGAGAAAGACATACAGCTCAAACATCTTGAGGCAGTTATGGAAGTTGAGGAGAAGAAGTTGCATGATAGAGAGATTAGTTGGATGGAAGAAGTTCGCTCCTGGTTTAGTGGTGGGGGCTTGCTGCATAAGCTGCCTTTTGATATATCAAAGTGTTTGCAGATCAATGATCAAGTAGTTGCTTTTGACAGTCGGGAGTGTGGTGCTTCTAGTCATCCTTCAGAAAATCCAAGTCCCAGTGAGATTGAATCACCTATGATTAATGAAACTATGAATGATACATCTGAAGCGGGTGGGAACATTATCGATGCCGCCAATTCCAAAGATGGTGCAGAGGGCCTTGCCCCAGTTTTCTCATCAGAAGAACAGATTCATAGTGAAGTTGGATTGAATTCTGCAGGAGAGGTATCTAAGGCAGGGACTGAGACTGTACATTTAAGTGAAGGTCTGGCCCCGGTACCATCACTGGAAAGAAGAAATCCTGATAATTTTAATAGTGTGACTGATGATGCAGTTTTAATTGAAGTCCTTGAGAATGGTTGTTCTAAAAATTCTTCAGAGAATATTGTATCTGCAACTATTCCAGCGTCTGGAGAATCTGTTCTTGATAATACTCTGTTAACTGTCCCTGAGAATGTTAGTTCTGGTACTGATACTGAGGCTGCATTGGGTATCCTGCAAAATGGATATTCTGAACCTGTCACGCTCCCTGTGGCTGATGAGGAGGCTTCATTACAGGTGTCTGAAAATGTTGGTGGTGCCGATACTTTGCAGAATGAGTCTCCAAATCAATCTTCTTCCAGAGCACAAGAATCTGATATTAACATAGGCATGCCTGATGTTGATGCTTTATTGGAAATACTGCATGATGAATGTCCTGAACATGTTAGATTAACTGGAATATGTGATAGAGATGCAAGTGCAGTGCAATGTGATGCTGGAAATATATCTCATTCGGTTGGTGCTGTAACATCTGATCAGTGTAGCCATGGAGCACCAGCAACAGAACCATTGCTGCAGACTCCACAGATGACATCTGTTGATTTGCCTTCTGTCTCCAATCCCACATGTTTGCAGTCTGCTGGTGTAGTTGAACAGCAATCAGGCAGTGGACACAATGTTGCAAATCAATTATCTCAGGCACCAAATATAGTACAAAACCATTTTGAGCTCCCAGAGCTAGTTTCGATGCCTGCAGCAGGTGCTGCGACAAATTCTCCGGTTGATATTTTATATGATGAATCAGGAACAACTACCTTTTCCCCTAGAATGCCATCTGCCATGCCAAGAAACAATAATCATATTATACAAAATGTTCAGGGAGGAAACAATAATCATATTGTACAAAATGTGCAGGGAGGAAATGTACATTTTACATCACAGCGCCGTGGCGACCCTCTTCAAAAGGAATTAGAAAGGTTATGGAAGGAAAATGAAGAGTCCAAGAAAGCCTTTGAAGAAACTGTAAGTTTTTAGTTTTATTTACTTTGGTTGATGTTTGTGTTGTGTTAATAAGCCTCATTTACCTTTTTGCTGATCACAAGATGTTATCGATTTTGAGCAGAAGCTTCGGCTGAAAACTGAATGCGATCAGGAGATTGAAAAGATTGTCGCTCAAATCCGCAGAAAGTATGAGATTAAGCTTGAGCAGAAGGAAGCGGAGTTACTAGCTAAGAGGAGAGAGTTGGATATAAATCGGCATGTGGTTGTCATGAACATGCTCTTGGCAGAGGCTCTTCGCACTAAATGTAAACTGGACACAAAACAATCCAATGCAATACATCAAGGTACGAAAACGGTCAAGACATAATATTCAAAACCTACAAATCTCCTATTGAAAAGATATTACTGGTGTTTTCTTATATATATACACACACAGAGGATATCTAATTTGTAAACATTAGGAACTTGAAGACTAATATATTATGGTTTGGTTTGGCTGTTTGAACAGAATAGATAGCAAGCTTGTACTACTTCATTCTAACTATTTACTTGGTTGGATTGACCTTCTTACTTCTGTGCTCTAATTATAATTTTATCATCTAGGCGTAAGTCAGCAGAGGGTTCGACCACAATCACAACAATTTACACAAAGACGGTCGGCTTTGGCTGGTCCTAGTTCCTCTGGTCCTCCATCCTCTCAGCAGACCCCGGTTGCAACAACAGTTAGTATGAACTCACTTCCTGCTCTTAACCTGCGAACAGTAGTTAGACCTGCACAGACTGTAGACTCTGCTGCACTTTTCTCAGGCACTCCTCCGACAAGGCCTCCCTACAGAAGCCCTATAACTCCTGCAGTAAACCACAATGTGGGAAGTGGACTTTCTGCCCCTCCACATCTTAGACATTTTACACCTCCTAGCATGGTGGCAAGTCAAACCATTCCAAGTAATCCCCCTATGAGTTCTCCCTTAGTTCCACGGCATCCGAGTCAGACACCACAACCTGCATATACACCTCAACTTCAAAATAGGCCACAGATTGGAAATCCTTCCGGAGTTGTGCCACATTTTCCCACTATTTCACTTTCACCTGTGGAGTTGCGCGCTGATGTTAGTATCAGACCTGTAGCCAATCCAATTGCTCCAAGCAATTTAACCCCACAATCAGTAGCCAATCCAATTGCTCCAAGCAGTTTAACTCCACAATCAGGCCTGCTCCCATCCGCTCAACCTGATGAGCAGAGTAGTGTGCCACCTAACCCTGTTCAAAACAATGTGGCCAATGATATCGTTTGCTTATCAGATGATGAGTAACGAAGAATCCTTTGATGGATTCAATTTTGTATCAGGTATGCAATCTCTTGACCTCAGGAATTCACTACTTACACTAGAGTTCAGTTAGGGCTGTATATGCACATTTGTACTTATAAATTATGCAGTGTTACTCATCTTCCCAAGCTTTTTATCATCTTCTTTTCCTATTATTTTATTATTTTAAGGGTAAGTTAAGGGGTGGGTACGGTCCCAACCGAATCGGTTCAGTTTTAGTTTAAGTACCTTCTTTTCTTTCTTTTTTTTCTTTTTTTTTTTAATTAAAATTAAATTTTAAAAATAAAATCCGTTATATATTCTCAAAATCAAACCAATTGAATTCAAATTGGAAAGTTTTGTTTTTTAATCCTAGATAAGCTGCTCTCAGACTTAATAATTTATCATTTTTAAATTATATTAAAATAAAGTTTTTTTTTTCATTATTGGACAGGGGAAAAGGAAATGTTGAAATTTTAGAAGGCATTTTTAAACTTTATATAGTTTCAAACTATGAATTTAACAATCAAGGTGATTTCTAGGTAATAGAGTGAGGGTAATTTTGATATATTTTTGGGCTTGTGCTTTTTGAGTTTTATTTATTTATTTATTATTTATTAAAAGAATTATGTTCTTTGACCAACATTAAATTTTTATTTTTATTTTTTTATAAAATTTAGAATTTATTATTATTATTATTTTTTAAAAAAATAAACAAAATATCTGTCGAATTCATCCATGTTTAAAATATTCTATAACAATAAATTTATTGTAGTAAGGACGAGTGGACAGAGAATCAATTTTTTGAATGGTAGAGAATCAATTTTGAATGGTAGGCTAGCCCAGTTATGTAAATTAGGGGTATTGAATTGAATTTACGATTAAATATGTTGATATATTGGTTTTAAAGATTTTTATCGATTTTAATAATTATAATTATAGTTATTGACAACGTGTTTAATAATCAAATTTTTTCTTAGTTTTAGATTTATCGGGTACGACCCTTTAAAATCGCTACTTTAAAGTAAATTGGATTATGAACTAGAAAATGTCTATGACAGTTCTTGAACTATAAATTAATTACGAATTATGATTGTGGACATAGAATCTACACAAAAAGAACTATGAATTAATTACGAATTATGATTGTGGACATAGAATCTACACAAAAACCTCCAATGAAGAAAACTATTATACTGTATAATTCCATAAAATCTACCCAAAATCCTCTCTTAACGTGACACTTGAATGATTTGAAATAGTCTCTTAACTTTTTGAACTTTAGACTTTTATTTTAAAAATTTTAATAATTGCACAAATACTCTAAATTGTTTACATTCACAAAAATTAAATTAATTAGTAGAAAATTACAACAATATCTTCAAAATAATATCGTGTCTTATCATCATCTTACCCTTCAATATTAAATATATATATATATATATTATATCCAGTAACTTTCCGATATTTCATATGGGAAAATATGCAAAACTGAAGTTTAATTTCCGGATAGTTTATCGAGAAGTGAAAATTTACTTTTCAGTATGAGAAGGTCTTGGGTGTTACATGTAACACAATATTTTATTGTGTTACAAAGTTTCACACGTGTGAAACCATTCC
The DNA here is from genome assembly GCA_031304145.1 of Cardiospermum halicacabum. Taxonomy (NCBI): domain Eukaryota; kingdom Viridiplantae; phylum Streptophyta; class Magnoliopsida; order Sapindales; family Sapindaceae; genus Cardiospermum; species Cardiospermum halicacabum. The sequence goes on along the minus strand of CM062390.1, from coordinate 6,590,834 downwards.
TGGTGAGAAACTGGTTTGCCTATCTTTTTATTATAGGTACTTGTGTATCTGTTGAGATGCTATATGTACCTGCTTGGTTATTTGTTTGTGTCTGCGATGTTATTATCTGTGCCTGTGTTTCATGTATCTGTGGCTGGCAATTCTTATATATATGTACCTGTGTGGTTATTTGTTTGTGCCTTCTGTTGAGTTATATCCACTTAAGGTTGAATGAGAAATCCGAATCCATATATGATCTGTACACTCGTCCGAATCCAGCTTGCGAAGCAGGGTCAGTTTGGAAAGACATTGTATTATCGCCTTCAAGATTGAACATTCAAAAGGAGCTCAAGTATTCAATCCAGAAAGTTGAAAGTACCAAACGAATGCTTGTTGATGGCTGATGTGATGGCTTTTTCAGGGATTTTTGAGATTGATAAGATTAATTCTTGTACAAGACTCGGGTTTTTGTTTATGTTCTTGCTATATTGAATTGTATCAACTCCTTGGGAAAATTAGATTATAAAAATGAATAAAAGTATTTGTAAAAGTGCATAACTTTGTTTGTCTGTCATATCAATAGCAGCCTCTGTTAGTTGCATGAATGGTCAAACTTATCAGTTTTGTTTGAGCATGGTGTTTTGATTATATTGATGTATTAAGATAATTAGCAGTTGGTAGTGTTGTAGCTAAAATGGACTTCTTGATTTGAATAACATATCAAGTTTATTTTTTTAATTCATTGGTACCAAACAAAAGCATATTCTGCTGTGTGGTTATTCTTATATATATATATATGTACCTGTGCCTTCTGTTGAGATGCTATATGTACCTGCTTGGTTATTTGTTTGTGTCTGCGAGGTTATTATCTGTGCCTGTGTTTCATGTATATGTGTCTGGCAATTCTTATATATATGTACCTGTGTGGTTATTTGTTTGTGCCTGCGAAGTTATTATCTGTGCCTGTGATTTATGTATCTGTGTCTGTTCAATTCTTATATATATATCTGTTGAGATGCTATATGTACCTGTGTGGTTATTGTTTGTGCCTGCGAATTTATTATTTGTGCCTGTAATTTATGTATCTGTGCCTGTAATTTGTGCAGTTGGGAAAGGAGATTTATTTTAAAATCCTGATCCTGATCTTCGAACTTTCTCTCTGCTTGAAGTCAAAACAAAGCTTGAACCAGGTCACAGGTTGAACCAGGTCACAGGGAAAGCTTTTCTTGCTAATCTGGTGCTAGGAGCTAATCATTATACGGATTTTTCGCGATACTTTTCGAACATTCCGAGATAATCACTACTCGACGAGTTAAGCGAGACAATTGAAAGAGCCCTAGGAGTCCCGGGAAGATAGAGGCAAGACAAGCCAATCCGCTATTCTGCCTTTGCGCAGACTGATCACTCGCGGCACACAAGCTATATGATCGATGATTCCAATGCGCCTCGATTTCACATACTTCTTCGTTTTCTCGTAAGTCGCACGTGTGTGTTTCTTATTGTGTTTCAGAAACACCCAAGACTTTGCCTTTCAGTATTACATACCAGAAAACAGACAAAATTTTATATATTTTCCGGTAGTATATACGAGGAAGCCAACTTTTTGAATTTTATATTTTAAATTTTGTTTAATAATTTTTTTTATCAAATAAGTTTGAAAAAAAGTAAACAAATTTTAGGAAGGGTATAAAATTTTAAAATAAAATCTAATTTTACTATTTTGGACGGACCAACATCACTACACTTATTTATTGAAGCTCCATTAAAATTCGAAATTTATTTTTTAGAGCGCCAACAAAATTGAAAATTTTATTCTAAAATTATAATATTTTTTTAAAATTCCATCGAAATTGAAAATTTTATTTTAAAATTTTAATCATCTTCGAGTAAGAGAGAAAAATAAAAGTAAGAGGTGAAATGAAGAAAAAAAATTTGGGATTACACCTTAAAATAATAATGTTTCTTTTCTGACATCTTACTACTAAATAAACACTCAATTCGGCGTTGTTTCAAGTATGGTGGTGAACATCAATAATGATGCAAGTTCATTTGTAATATAATAAGAGACGATTAATCACATGGCTTAAAGCTAAGCTTCTCAAACTCAAAACAAATACTACATCAAGGCTATGATAGAAAACGCTAATGTCTGGCAAATCATCCCAATCTCCGAGGATCAATTATTTGCCCTTCACAAATTGCTGTTGTAAACACCTTTGTCACACTCTTCTCCTGATTATCACCTTCTCTCCTGTCAACAACAGCTGAGACCCCAACTCTTCTGCACTCTTTGACTCTTCATAACTCAGAGTTGTTGTATGTAGGTTTGGTTTGGTTATTGTTCATTTTTAGTTAAATGAGTTTGGCTAGTTAAAGAGAAATTTGTGTGCAAGTGAAAAGGGGTGTTAGTGGTGTGTTGGGTTGGAATAGAGCATGCATGGAAAATGATTCTTAGTACGAAAAGTAATACACACCCAAAATGACATTAATGAATTATTGCTTTATATTTTAAAATTTCGGGATGTAGCAAAACTCAGCTATATATTGCTTTCTTAAAAATGAATGAATTTGATTGGTCCAATCACCAATAATAATATTGTTGACGAAACTCACTATGTGGCTCAAATAGGAGCACAATAAACTAAAGAGAAAATAAGTTGAGGTTCAGAAAAAACATAAATTGGAAAACTCTGCATAAAACTAAAAAAATAAATAATAAAAAATTGAATGGTTAAATTATTAGTAAACCATAAATAAAAGAACAAATCATAAATTATGAATTGATTTGGTTAAATCATTAGTAAACCATTCCAAACTGAACATGTAGTTTTCACTAATTGAATGGTTTCCAGTTTCGATTTGCAGACAAATTGGTTCAGTTCCAAAAGTGAACACTCAAATATAACATAACGTGGATCCAGCTCACAAAACTTGTCAAAATCCACCTACCACTTGCAAACAAAATGTTAAAGTGATTAACGACAGAGATAACTGTGTTTTCCTAATGTTAGATACTATTCAAATACTCTAAATCTCCACCATTTGTGCTCTTATCTTGAACAGGAAATAATGATTACCTCTTGTATATAAATACCTGCCAAGGAATTCATAAATTCATAACATATGCAACTGAACAACATTCATTTTCTTACATCACATTCATCAGATTGTTCGTTCTCTCATAGCAATTAACAATGAAAAGAATAAAACTTGGGTCACAAGGCATGGAAGTATCGGTTCAGGGACTTGGATGTATGGGAATGTCTTCATTCTACGGACCTCCAAAACCTGACACTGAAATGATTGCTTTAATCCACTCTGCCATCCAGAGTGGCATCACTTATCTTGACACTGCTGATGCCTATGGACCTCACACTAATGAAGTCCTTATTAGCAAGGTTTGTCTTCCTTGCCTATGCTCTTCTAAAATACAACATTGATTAATTTGACAATGTTATGTTTTTGTAGGCCTTGAAAGCAGAGGAAGGATTGAGAGAAAGACTCGAATTGGCGACCAAATTCGGTCTGGTGTCACTGGCTATTATTCATGGGAAAACTGAAGTCCGCGGCGATCCTGCTTATGTCAGGGCTTCTTGTGAGGGTAGTTTGAAGCGTCTCGATGTTTCCTGCATTGATCTGTATACACAGCACCGTCCGGACACTCAAGTTCCTATAGAAATCTCAGTCGGTTCACTCACTACACTTTTTAATTACCTTAGTGTATAAATTGTCCATAATTGATGATTTATATATGTATGTAGATGGGAGAAATGAAGAAACTTGTTGAAGAGGGGAAAATCAAGTACGTAGGCCTATCAGAAGCGTCTGCTTCATCAATCAGAAGAGCTCATGCTATCCATCCGATAACAGCAGTGCAGTTGGAGTGGTCTCTGTGGACGAGAGACGTGGAGGAAGACGTGATTCCGACTTGCAGAGAGCTTGGAATCGGCATAGTGGCGTATGCTCCGCTAGGACGCGGATTCCTAGCAAAAGGACCAAAAATGGTCGAGAAATTTACAAAGGATGATGTGAGGCCGCATTTGCCCAGGTACCAGTCTCCGAATTTGGAGCAGAACGGCAAGCTGTTTGAGCGTTTGAGTGAAATAGCAGCGAAGAAGGGGTGCACTCCAGCGCAGCTTTCTTTAGCTTGGCTTCACCATCAGGGTGATGACGTGTTGGTGATTCCTGGAACTACTGATATGGAACACCTGCATGAGAACATTCAGGCTGTGTCTATTAAGCTGAGTCCTGACGAAATGAGTGAGATTGAGAGTGTTTTTAGTCCGGAAGCTGTTAAGGGGGATCGGTATGGAGATGTTTTGACCACTTTTCACAACTCTGATACTCCACCTTTGGATTCATCGGTTCCTGCATAGAGGGTGCCTATTAAGCTTGGTTATTATAATTATGTGGAATAATCAATCACTATGATGTGATCTTGAAGCATATAATTAAGCTGTTTGTTTGTGTTGTGTTGTGTTGTGGTATGGCTTGGCTATCTATGTTATTGAGTATTGGGCCTCCATACCAATAATGTTATGAGTAGTGGTGATTTTCTCATCTCCAATCATATATCTACACCTTTTTCAATAATTTTGCATGTACACCTTCTCCTCCTCCAATAATTTTGAAATAGACCATCCAATTATATATTAACAATATTATTATTAAGATATTATAATTATTTTTATATATTATTTTAATTGATGAGTGATTAATCATCCAAAATGAAGATATATTTTTTCTAAATAAAAAAAAAAAAAACGTGCTTCAAATAAAAATTAATTAGATTTAGTACATACAAGTATAAATTTCACGTAAAATAATTTTATTCATATAAAATATTTTTAAAATTATTATTCCCTTAGGAATTTTATTATATTGTTTCTTCTAAAATTTTATATACACAATTTACAATTTTATTTTTAAATAATAAATATAATAATCTTAGTATTTAAAAATAATTAAAAATAATAAAACTGAAAATTAGTATATGATTATTCCTAAACATTTAAGTTATAAATAATTTAATTATAAATTATATTAGTATGATTAAAATAATTTATACAATAAAAATATTGTTATATTAGTATATTATTTATTTGGAAATTTTATATAGAATAGACTAATAAAAATTAAAAATATATATATTTTATTTTTAAATTATTCAAAATTTTATATTTTTAAAATTACACCTTCATACCACATTCACATTTTTACAAATTAGTATTAAAAGTCCTTATTGGTAAAATAATCAATTTAATTATTTTTAAAAAATAAAAATACGAAAGTTTTTTTTTAAGTGGATGAAGTAGGACTATATATTATAAATAAAAATTATAAATAATAAAAATTGAATTTTAGAGAGACTATCTTGAAAAAAATAAAAGGCATTTTTTAAGACATTGTGTAAAATATTTATTTTTTTAATATTAAAAATATCATATACCATAATTTAATATATGTATAAAAAAAGTTATACTAATAAATAAATATATATATATATATATAATATATTAAAACAAATGAAAATTTGAATAAAACTAAATTATTATTAAAATATATATATAAGCAAAAAATATTTAAAAAAAATTATAGTGATATTTTAAAAATATATATATATTATTAATAATATTATTGGTAACGATCAAATATATTTTTTTTCTTTAAATAAATTTTTATCACCAAAAAATTATCCTGTTAGAATTAAAAAAAATTATAAATAAAATATTTCAAATAAAAAATTAAATAGTCAAAATGATAAATTGTTATTATATAAAGATAGAGGAAAAAAAAAAGGGTATATATGAGTATTTTTCATGTGGTATTCATTCAATGATGTTATATATATAGACACGAGATATCTATTGTTGATTTGATAGCAGAATTGATAGATGTTGACGACACTATTATTTGAAATGATATAAAGATGGACATTAATTTTATAATTTTGTCATCTCTTAATAATGTATGTTCTTTGCACCATTGGATTTGAAGGTTGTGTAACATCTCAATATATAACCATAGTCTATCCACCCAATCCATATTATTGTATAGCATATAGGGCACGGTGGTCTCCACAGCCATCCCCATAATTTATGTAATTAAAAGTGCTATGGTTAAGCCCACTAAGCCCATATCTCTTTACAAAAGTCCACGCATGCCATTTTATCTTTTCAAGAAATCTTTACACTGCCAAGGATCAGAGTCCAGAAATTCAGCTGAACTGAACTGTGCTGTTCAATTTTATTTTATTTTATTTTATTTTTAAGGTGTTTAATTTAACTGTACTACTTTTTTTTTTTATTTAACAAAATAAAAATAGAGAAAATAAAATCTACATTTTAAAAATTAAATAAAGAACAAATGGCTTAATAATTTGAATATTATTATTCAGATTTGAATCATCTCCACTAATCCAAATAACCACCTACCTTTCCAAAATCTTTGAATCTGACCAAAGAAATTTAATAATAATAAATTTCTAAATAATTAAGTTTGAATATACAGTTGGTAGACCCAAACCACTTCCCTTGTGTCATTGATGATATCGATTTATTGTACAGAAAGCCCTACACGACATATAGTAGTTATGAAAATGATATTTGAATTGTCTTTGCTAAAATTAGATAAATGTTATTTAATTGTAAAAAACAATATCATTTGCTGCTCATCAACCTTAAGTGTTTGACTGCATTTCTTTGTTTTATATAGCATAACTTTGGACTTTGAATTTTATATATATTATACTCACTCATTTTTTAAGTGATTTTTCGACTATGACAACTTTCTAATTCACTGTAAAATAAATTTCCACAAATTCTAAAAATTGATTGATATAGACAGATTTGAACGAGACTATGAAGTTAACCATTTTAGTCCTATTAGATATTCAAATTGTCTGTATTTTTCAGTTGTCTGCATGTTCACCATTCGATTTTTCATGGTCAACCATACTTTAACTAGCCATTCAATTGCGGGAAACCTAAAACACAATCTAGTTAAGAAACTTCTTCTCTCTATATATTTATTTATTAAAAAAGAAAATTAATAATAAATTGTGTTTTTATTTGACTTTAAATTAAAATTTTGGTGTTGCGTGTAGATCAGTTGATGATTTAGAATGAACATGTTTTCAACTCTTAGAACCGACATGGACATTATAAATTTAATACAACATTCCAAATTTGGTCATCTCCATGAACAAAAAGCTAGTGGGGAGGATGGTAGTATTAATATAAAAGGTAGTATAGTATAGTCCGTCATGGTTTTACCATGTTATGATACTTTGTATTGTGTTTATTGAAGCATTAATTCAAAGTAGACTTGGTGGGTGGGGTAGGGGGGCATATTAATAATGTGAATTGAGAAGCTAATACCCACTTAAATTTGCCTTTGCCTTCATTGTGTTGTAAAAAAGTTATTCCCATACCATAAGAAACAATTATCAAGATAGAGAATCATATACATTTACATATGCTTGCTTTTGTGGGGTTGAAGTTGTTCTCCTTTTGCCATAAATTTGTCACAAGTCAACATAAAAAGCCACCACTATAATCACTTTTAGTTTTGCATTACTGGACTAGATTTATTACACTAAACCAATCTCCAATCAAAACACATACTATAGTATAGTAGTGGTGGTATAAAATAAATATGCTCCTTCCTTTTTATCTTTTACAGCATAAGTGAGTTATGAGTTAATGGTAGGCAACCTAAAAGCCATCAAAGAAGAAAAAGGTGAACAACTTCACCATCCAACAACTATTCAATTCAATAGCATTGCATATTGACCACCCAACTAAAACTATTGCTTTTTATTCCTCTCCTTTTCACCACTTAAAAAATACTATGATCAAACAATTGGTTTGGTTGGGTGGATAAAAACCATTTACAATTTGTAGTGTAGTGTAGTGTAGTGTAGTGTAGAGTGTTATTAGTATTATTTTTATCTTAATATAATGATAATGATAATGATGTATTGTAATGCACGTGTGAGGCGACAGGAGACAAAACCATTATATTTTCCACCCCTCATTCGGGCTTTGCTTTTAGTCAAATGTGTGGGTTATTTATTTTAGGCTTAACTTCAAAATTAATCCATAAGTCTAAGTAATTTTTCTTATTTTTTTTAATGGTAATTTTAAAATTTTTCATTTTTCTATTTTTTTCTTACATTAAAATAATATTATAAAATCGATTCAATAGCTTAAAAATAAAAAAATAATAATAATCTGAATTCAGATAAAATTTAAATAATTTTAAATAAAATATTTAGAAATAAATTTGAAAATTCCTATAATTATTAAATTATTTATAATTTAAAAAACATTATCATTTTTTTTTCAATTTAAATTAGATATAAATATTTATTTATATATTTATGAAATTAATTTTTTAATTTAATCCTTCACTTTACTTAAAAATAATAATATTTATAAAGTAAATATACTGTGAAATAATTTTATAATTTTAAATTTGTAGAGTTATATACTTATAATTTATTATAAGATTTTTTTAAAAAATTATTAGTTAAACTTATATAAATATATTTATTTTATTTATATTGTTTTCCAGTATATTATATTATATTGTAGAATAATAAATTTTGATTTTTGTTTATATACATATCGCCTAAACTATTATTCTTATTTTGTAATTAATTTATTATATGCCGGTATAATTGTAATTATTGAAAGTGACTTCGCTAGGATGTAATCCACTAAATAGCCTGTTTGATTATTCATATTTTTGCATGTCAATTCGATTTTGAAAGGAACACAAGAATTTCTAGTTTTGTCTTCCTCTTAATAGCCTTTCATCATTGGCGAAATTCTATTCATGCCTACTATTTATAAAATATGGATAATTAGAAATTACAATATTTGTCTAAAAATAAATAATGATGTGTACTGCTTTAGATATTTTTCTATTAATGCAATTATTAGTATAGTTATAATGATGTCTTATTAAGGTCTATAGTGCTCTATTAAACTTTTATATTGTGATCTCGTTCGAATAAAATTAATTAATTATTTATTTTATTTTAAATATTTTATATAATCATCCAAAGTAAAATTAAAAATGACTTTATTATTATATTTACATTAAAATATGAAAATATATTAATGTAAATTTATAATTCAAGATTATATTTTCCAATTTATTTGATAATTTTATTTAATTAATATAGTTTTACCTTTTTTTTAATTGAGGTATTTTTTTTAAGTGAAACGGAAGAAATAACATAATTTATAATCAAGGTTAATAATTTATGCAGGTGTAATCAATTTCCAAATAAAATTTTTGCTGTTTTGGTTCCCTATATATATAGAGTGGGTTCAAGTAATTATAATAATGGATATTGTAATATAAAATTTATAAATTATTTAAAAAATTGTTATTTTATTTTAAAATAAATAATTATATTTCAGAAATTTAAATTTAAAATATTTAAATTAATATTTAAATTTATTTTACAGTGATAACTTCTAGTTCGTCCGAAATCGCACGGAGAAAAAATATCACTCACTATTCTAATGACTAAACATTTTACCTTCAAGATTTCTTTCCACTAATTTAATATCACGACTAAAACTTCAAAATCTAATATAACGATTTAAATAAATCAAAACAATTCGTAAATATTATTTAAATAAATCAAAACAATTCGTAAATATTTAAGTATATTCACAGGTGACACTTCTTTAAACATCCAAAATGTTTAGCCAATATATTTATATACATATATGAGTCATAACACTTTACCACTTTTATACATGTGTACCGTAAAAATGGGTCGAGTCCCAAATAGGGGTGCAAACGAACGAGCACTCGTGAACGATTTGTGAACAGTTTGGTCAAAATTCGGTCAAAACTCGTTCAACACTTAAATGAACGATCACAAATAAAATTTTAGAGATCGTTTAATAAACGAGCCGAGCCCGAACAGGCCCTTATTCGACTTGTTTATGTTCATGAACGGACTCCTTCATAGCTCATTTATATTTGATTAAAACTCGATAGTGTTCGCGAACAAACTCATTTATAACTTGTATAATACATAATTTTTTTAATAAAAATCAATAAATAAACTTTTTAATGTATATTTAAAAAAAACCCAAATTTAAAAAAGGACCCAAAATAAAATAGATACAAGATTTTTTTTTAATTTAGATTTAATTTAAGCTCAATTTATTTTTATTTTAATTTCACTAAACGAGCTAAAAAACAAGTAGCTAAATGAGCCTAATCGAGATCTAAACGAGTTAAACTCGATTAACTTAAACAAGCTACTAAATGACCTGAGCTCGATTAACTTAAACAAACTTAAACGAGTCGAGCTCGAACACGGACAAAAATTATCAAGTCGAGTTTGAACAAACATTTATAAAGCTCGTCGAGCTCAAATCGAGCTCGATATTTGATAAACGAGACGAGCTCAAATCGAGCTCGAGCTCGATATTTGATAAACAAGCTGAACGCGAGCACCTCATATACTCAGCTCGGCTCGTTTGCGGCTCTAGTCCCAAACATCTATTAACTATACCAATGTATACATAGGATTCCTATACATAAGCTATAATTTGATGATGTATGTATGAAGTAATTTTAAAATTGGCTTTCCAAACACGGCACTATCTTATTCCATCATCTATCAAAATTCATTTAAGAAGAAAAATTAAAAGGAAAAATATAAGCTATAAAACTTACTAATCTATATCTTAAACCAGTATACACGAATATTGTGTTTGACACTAATTCGCGATTCACACAGAGACAATCTAAGAAGCACATTAAAGCTTCATGTTTTAGAGAAGACATCCATCAATTACCTTTATTCAATCAAAAGTTAAAAATATTCATGTCTGATGTCATTCATGCACTAGATCACTTTAGTTGTTAATAAATTTATATTGAATGATGCAATACATTAATATAGGTTATTTAGTCTGCAAAAAAAGACAGATTTATCCATTAGTACGATCCATCCAAGTTATATTTAGGAAGAACACTAGGAATGATGGTGACAAAAGGTCGAAATACAGCACTGTGGAATTGAATAGTCTCGGTTGAACAATAAAGTTAGAAGTTTGAATTCTTAATAAAGTTAGAAGTTTAAGTTTATCGTGAGAAGTTTTCTGGCCTAACTTTATTGCTAAGGATTTAATGTCCGAAGTTTTAATTCTTGGAAATAAATTTCTTCTTTAATATTGTCATAAAGAATTAAATGAAAAAAATTTAAATTCATCTATCAATACATTAAAAACCGCAAATTAAACTCTCACACATGACATAACACACGGCTAATCTATATATAAATATAAAGCGGAATTCTCAGCGGACCCCACGAAAATGACGTGGCAGCACTGAGAGTTCAGCGTTAGGTTGAAAAACAACTAAAATCACCATTTTTCAAACTCGACCTAATTTTGCAAATCAAAATGCGCCACGTGTTTTTTTATAATGTTTTGTTATTATTATTCTTTTAATGAATTGATCGTCTCTTGAAATTCGAGAAAAATAAAATAAAAATATATTAAAAGAATATTAAATGTCTATTAACTTTGTGACTTTTCTATTTTATAACTTTTTTTACCTTTTTAATTCGTGTTCATGTACATCTCCGCTCTCTCTCATCTTTATTATATCATCTCTGATATGTGTATATATATTTCTCATTTTTTAACAAAAAGCAACTAGATGGAATGCAATCAAATGTCAAAAGTTGGTAATCAATCTTCTCTCATTTTTCTATACAAATGTTTATATATTTGTTTTATTGATTATTGTTATTAGCTCTATATTTATAATTCTTTATTTTTTACCATGTTTTTATTATATCGTGTATCTGTGTTGTTCTAATGTATTTTTTTTATAAATGGTTTTATATCTAAATTTGTTAGATATGTCACCACATAATACGTTGATTACCGTGGGTGAGTTTCGATTCACTTTTTCTTTTAACCTTTGTTATATATTTTAAAAATAATTATTTTTAAAGTTTGAATACAATTTTGTAAGTTTTTTTTTCCAGATCTAGATAATAACAGATAGAATTGTCATGAAATTAGAAATAAATTTCTTAATTTTTTAAAATAAGATTTGTATTGTTTAAAATTCAATTAACTCCAAATAAAATTTTAAAATTTAATTTTTTTCTTTTTTGTTTCTCTATGCAGATTAATGTCAAGAAATATTGGAAGAATGTGAAAGTCTCGAAGAAGAAAAAAAAGTAAATGAAAATGTAATTTTATTGTTTTTGGCTTCCTATTATAAATGTCAAAAAAATATTGAAAGAATGTGGATGTCTTTAAAAAATGTAATTTTTATTGTCAATTAAAGTAATAACAAATATTGTTACTATATAAAAATCTTTGATATTTTTCTATTTTTTAATTTAATAATAATTGTTCTTATTTAATGCTACTTATACCAAATTCTTCAACTTATGTATACATTAAATGTTTTTCATATACTGTATTTTATTTTCTTTTCATTATATCGTTTATTATTCGCTAATGCGATAATTATAAATTATTATTTTTATTTAAGTATAATATTTTATTTTTCAAAATTTATTACATATTTAAAAAGATTTATTTTTATTATTATTATAGTATTTGTTTTAATCAATAATATCAATGCATTCACCAATCATTTTAAATTTGAAACTTTTCATTTTTTTTTTGAAATTATCGTTGTTATAATTAAATAGTAAACTAATTGCACCTATTAATGTACATTGTATTTTATCTATTTATGAGTATTACTCCCTCCGTTTTATTTCGTAATACCTTTTTAACATCAATTTATTCAATTTATTTTTTAATTTGTGTTAAACATAAAAAAAAAAAAAGTTACAAGTATTTCAAAATCGAATAAGTAATTATTATTTGTTTTCACATGAATTTAATAATGTCTTCAATTTCAAATTTCATAGTAATTTCATCATCTTTTAATACGCAAACTAATATAGAAAATGTTACATATACTATATATAATATTATATATGCTATGTCTATATATTGCATTTTTTTTTTTTTAAATCTTCTATATATAATATATAATATATAATATGAAGGAGAACTCTTATCGGCCCACGAAAATGACGTGGCCGCGCTAAGAGTTCTCCCTTGGGTAGAAAAACATCAAAAACGATATGTTTTGAAATTCAAAAAATTTTTACGAATCAAATGATGACACGCATATTTGCTTATTATTTTTTTAACATTTTTTTATTTATCTCTCGTTAATTTTTAAAACCTTTCACTTTGTTTTCCATTCATTAATAACGAGTTTTTGTTTTTTTAGTCTTTCTACTTTCTTCTCACTCTAAATTCAAAAAGAATTAAAGTATTAAATTTTTATTAATTATATGTCTTTTATATATTATAACAACTTTTCATATTTTTATTCGTTTATTATTCCTAAACATCTCTTCCTATTTATACTTAAAATGACAAATTGTAATTGCAAGGTGTGATAATTGGTAATTATTCTTCTCTCTCATTTTTCCAGGTCGATGTTTGTAATTCTATTTGTCTCTATTTGTCTCTTATTCTCATGAAAACCAACCAATTGTCATGTAAATTCACAGCATTAAAATTTTTCTAATTTTATGTTAGCTTTGATTTTGTGTCGCTAATATATTGATTATTGTTATTATTTCTCCATTTATACTTTTTAATGTTTTGTTTATTATTTTTTTAATATATATATATTTTTAATATTCTCACGAAATTTATTTTATTTTTTTTTTAGTTTTATATGCAGCAAAGATGTTGGATTGTTTCTAATGGACGGACATGGTGAGTTTTCATGTAGTTTTCCCTTTTTCAACATTTATTTTATTTTTTATTTACTTTTTTAATTTTGTAATAAGATTTGTGGAGTTTAAATTTTCAATCATTTTTCTGTAGGCAAATATATATAATATATATTAATTTATTATTTTGTAGTGTAGATAGATATTTAAAATATATATATAAAACTTAAAAAAAAATTAAAATGAAATTAATAACAGAAACTGAAAAAATCTCTAATGTTTTCTATTTTCTAATTTAATAGTTTTTTTTCCACTTATATATAAAAATGTGGCAATAAATATTTTTAATATGTCTAATTATTATTATTATTTTACATGTGTTTTAAATAGAAAAAATAAGAACTTTTAGAAAAAAATAGAGAAAAAAAATGGAGATATAATAACTCAGTAGTTAATTGTTATATTTTATAAATTAATATAATATTCATTAATGTAAAAACTCTTATTCAAATTTGAAATATCGATTTGGGACGTTTTCTCGATTTGAAAGTTTATGTTAGTTTAAGTATAACATTTTATTTTATAAATTTTATTAGATATTTAAAAACTTTATTTATTTATTTATTGTTATTATTGTATTAGTTTTGATGAATATAGGTGATTAATTATTTTAAATTTGGTAACTTTTCATTCCTTTTAAACTACAGTTGTTATAATTAAGTGCTAAATTAATTTTATCCATTGATTTACGTAATTAATTAATATTTTGTAAATAGATTTAATGGTGACTTTAATTTTAAAATTTAAATTAATTTCATCAATTTTAAATATGCGAACCAATATAGAAAATGTTATTGATATATATATATATATATATATAGATAGATAGATAGATTGATAGATAGATAGTTTTAAAAGAGTTAAATAAATAAAATAAAAAGACAATTATTTTATCCATTACCAATATTCTTAAAAACTAAAACTCGTGATTGTTTGTATTCTCTCGAGAGGAAATTCTTCAATCAATGAAAATATTTGTCATTACTTTTAAAAGTTTCAAATTTACTATTTTTATAAAAGTTAGTAACTTTTTAAATAGTTATAAAATAATTATTAATTATTGAAATTAAAATTTATAATGGTGACTTTATATTCAAATTTATTTGTAGTTATATATATATATATTTATTAGTAAGTATAAATTCTAAAAATAAAGCTGTAAATTATGATAAAATTATTATATTCAAGTTTAGAAATTTGAGTTATATATTCAAATTTTAAAATCTTTAAATTACTTTTATTTAGAAATCCTGAGCTATAAAATTGATTATACTGGTGACTTTATATTCAAGTTTATTTGTAATTATATATATATATTAATTAGTGAGTACAAATTATAAAAATAATTCTTTAAATTATCATAAAAAATTATTATTTGGATTTAAAGTTAAGAATTTGGATGTTTTGAATAAACTAATTGAACATTCCAAAATTTTGAACTTTCTACTTCTTTTAAAATATAAATAGTTTGATAAATAAATAAATTTATTATATTTTATATTTTTTAAATTTATATATATATATATATATATATATATATATAACAAATGGTATCTTAGCAAATAAATGAAATACACTGAACTTGTAGCATGAATCCTCCCTTATATGATATATATTTCATATTTTACTTAAAAATAAATATAATTATATTTATAAATTTTATTGTAAAGTATGTATAATTGTCAAATAAAAATTATATATATATATATAAAAACTAATTAAAAAAATTAGTTTCCGCACGAAACGCGAGCAAGTTTACTAGTTTTTAGTTTTAAGTAATGAGTACTTAGTTAACAAAGAGACTGAATCCCTTAACCTATTATCAACTACTCAACATGGTAATATGAATTACTAGACCAAAAGATTAATATATGACTAAAACACCCTGCTACTAAAGGAGCTATTAAGTCAATGGTCATAAACTAAAGCCTACCATATAACCACTCCACATACTCACACTATGACTAAGTTCGATTATGCTCAACTCAAAATGATTCTAATGACACTAATTAATATGAAACTTTTATAATTGACAGACGGTCACAAATTAATACTTCATGTTCCTATTATATGGAAACACCACCAAGCTAATAACTAAATAACCTATTAACTTCTCCTTACTAGCTTATATCATTTGACTCTGTACTACCCAACTTGATTATACCAATGTGACCAAAATAAAATTTGAAAATTTAACATGACTCATATAATTGTTATATCTAACTAAGATGTTACAAAATCACATTAAAGAACCTATTAACACTCTGGTTCAATACACCTGTAACATAATGGCTTAAACCAAGAAACCAAACAACCATATGACTCTTACTGTTATATATGACATAATCTAACAACTCTTTAACTTAAAACCAAGCATAACCAAAAATAATTATATTGAGCAACCAAACCTAGAGCAGCTGTTATAATATAGTAGCCCGTAATTCTACAAATGGCCAGTACCACATAATCATATAGACAAGAAACCAATTTCAATAGTCGAAACCAGACAAACACCGACACGTTTGACATAAATTGCTTGATTACATATTTCAATTAGTTCATTAAGTCAATAATTATTCATTATCGATTACACTCAGTTGCCTATAGTATTCAAGTAAAACGATAACACTATTTTGTACTGAAGTCGAGTATGGACCAAAGTCCCATTATAAATCGAAGTTGCAGAAGGAATTGAAGTTCTAATATAGATGAAAGTCCTAATATGGACCAAAAGTCCTACTAAATCTCTCGCCACAATCATTGCAATGGTATTTAAGCACTTCATTAACCTCTAAGTCGTCTTTTCATCACCTACAATTACAAAGATAGGAGGGTGTTTCATTCGTTCTAATTTTCAATTAATCCAGTTCATTTAATTATCACACTTCAATTTAGATCAACTCAACAATCAATTAATCTAAATGGACACACATAACCAATGAAAAATGTACGTAGAGATAATGCAATTTTATTTAATGAAAGAGTTTTAATAATTACAGAAATTAAGTCTAATACCTATTGTTGAGCATCAAGTTAAAGTCTTGACAACCAAACCATTAACAAATATAATGTACAGGGCGAAAACAAATTACCAATATTAATACACTTATCCAGATATCAATTGAGGGTCGCCTGCTTTGCTATCCTCCCACGGTTGGGTTACCTAGACTAAAGTGATCCCAAAATCAATTTCATAAATATCAACCTAGGTAGTCTCTATCCAAGATTCAGAGCAACGTTAAGAGTGGAGAAATATTTGTTTAAGGATATTACATAGCAGGCCTCTACCATTCATAAGAGTATATACTATATTTATTTTTATTATTTATATAGTGTTATGGGGTTGAGTTTTTAACAACAAACACAACCAATTTTAAACTATTATATTTCAATTATATATGTATTATATAATTGAAAAAAAAAAGTGATTATTTATTTATTTTTTTAAATTTACAATTATATATTAAAATGTTTTTCATTAGAATTAAAAATGAGTTAAGTACTTGCAAACAACATAAACTAATATATTATAAATTTTTTACATTTTTATATAATTATTATTAGGAATTTCCAGTTCTATACTATTCTTTTCCAGTTTCAAGTTCAATCCAATCAAGACAACCAGACAAAAACAAACATATGTTATGGTGAAACATATTACAAAACAAATTTTAATAAATATATATATATATATATAATTGCTATTTTTCTCGAACATGAACATATACTCTATGAGACATATTCCATAGCAAACACCTAATGAATATCTAGGTGAACAACTCAATCAATCTGAGATAATCCAATTTGAAATTTCTTTATCGGTGAGACCCAACTGCAATACAAATTCTCCTTAATGACAATACCTAAACTTTAATGATTATTAACCCATTAAGTATGACTTTAATCAAATGATCGGGAGGGATATAATATTTTATTTTTCACGAAACATATATATTTTTTTAATTTGTTTCATTTTTCATGTAAGAATACAAATAACCAAATTGAGAGAACCAACAATTTTTAGAAATAAGCAACCAAATCTGATTTTTTTTTTTTATTTTATAAAACTTTTAATTCTTTTTACAGTTCAACTAATATATTTATAATAAAAATTAAATAAAAATATTTACATTTTTCTTATTATTTTTTTTAATTTAATTTAAATAATAAATTTCAATTTTACATTAGTTCCAATAAAAAAATAATCTTAAATATTATTTAATTATTTGAATTTTTTAATTATGATTACCAGGAGTATATTATTTAATTAAACGAAATTAGTTTATTAGAATTAACATCGAAATTAATTATTTATAAAATTGAATATAAAAATAAAAATATTTTATTTAATTTTTTTTATTAAAAATAAATTAATCGAAGTGTTATTAAAAAAAATAGTTAAACGTATTTTTATTTCCGTATTATATTTTATAGAACTCATTGGACTCATCTTAATAAAATGATCAAAATTGATATAGTTACTTTTTCCTAAATATAAATGAGGTATTCTCACCTGTACAATCAGTTACATATGGAAATTGGAAATTTTGACTTCTTTAAAATAATAACAATTAGATTAAAAAATCTAAATAACAAATCTTAATTTTAAACCCAATCAAAATAAAATCCTAAAATATAGTAATAATCTATAAAATCAACCCAGTATAATATAGCATTAAAATTTACAGTTGAAATTTTAGGCTATTTCCTAAAAAGTATCATGATACAGCTCAAAAGACAAATCTCATCTTAATTTGGGATATATGACTGGCATTTATTAGTTTCCTCTTTTTGTATTCCAATTTTTGTTAAATAGGTGTGAGGGTCAAAACTGAATAGCAGGTTTCGTGATTGAACAGTTACCACATATATATACTTATATAATAAAAGTATTTATTATTTTTATTAATAAAATAATACTAGTATTAAAGAAAATACTAATAATAAGACCAGTAATATTATTCACGAAGAAGATATTGAAAAGGCTGCTGCTACGCTAACTAAGCTCTCTGACCACACTACCCTAACCTCACCATCAAAACCATCAACACATAAATAAAAGGTCAAAAACCTCTCTCTCTCTCTCTCCCTCTGTTTTTCAATTTGCTCTGTTTTTCTCTTCATATCTTTTGTTTTCATTCGTCAGATACCAGAAGCTATGGTCTAAATCAGCGAACAGCAACATGACACACACACAACCAATTCTCTCATCCGTTTCCATTGCGAGATCTAACGTCAATTAAACTCACTCTCTCACTCACGCTCTCTTCGCTTTTTGTCTTCTCTTCAGTTTTGGACTCAATTATGGGGAGTAAATGGAGAAAAGCTAAATTAGCTCTTGGTTTGAATATGTGTCTCTATGTTCCTCCAACTCAAGATCAGGAATCGCTACCGCAACACCAGTCACAGCCGCCCAACTTCTCCGTCGTATCATCCAGGCACTCTGATTCTTCTATCTCTCCGCCGCCGCTTCCTCCCTCCTCCTCCTCCTCCAAGTCGCCTCAATCCTCCTCCAAGTCCTCTAAGGTTTGTTTGTTTCTTTATTTTTTATTTTTTAATTTCTTTAATTGCATTAATGGATCTCAGTGGTAGGCTAAAAGTGTAGGAATATGTGATCTGATTTGGGTATCGGATGGATTGCTTTGCTTTTTTGTTTAATTTTTCTTTTTGAAGGTAAAGTTCATGTCTGTGTTAGAAGTAATTAGATTAATTGCTTTAATGTCAGTGAGATTTTTGGGATGTTACTATTGTTGGTGGTGGGTTGTTATTAATTTATTTTTTTTATTTTTTTAAATGTTGCATTTGCAAAAATGGATATCACAAGTTGGCTACTAGGTTATTGTCAAGTGGGGTATGGTAGTTTTGGTGGGTGATAATGTAATAGATTCTGAATATTTTTTCAGAAGATGTGAATTTGTTGTCTTGTATTTTTCAACTCTCTTTTGTGGGGAAGATAAAGTGGACTAGTCCTCTTTAAGGACCATTCTCATTTGGCTTATTAGAAAAGGAATACACTATATACATACATACTCATCATGCTGTACCTCTACTAACTTTTCTTCACTCTTCACTTGGTTGAGAAAAAAGAAAGTGCTTTGTTTGGTCAGCATAATTGCACTATTCCACATAACATCTCTCGCTGCTTTTCATGTTCATTGCCTCTTAAAAAAAGCTGTTTGACAATTGATTGGTTGGGAAAAAAAAATAGAAAATCCAATTTTTAATTTTGGACCAACCCCATATGTTTCTTCTTTTTATGATCCTTTGTGATTATTTTTTCTTTATTCATTCATTTTAAAAAATTTTCTTTTTGGTTAATGTGTTGAAAGACGCGTCATTGTAGCTGTGAGAGTGATTGTTTGTTTGATTCTCTTCTCTTACTTTTAGAAGTCGTAGCCTTGGTTCATGGCATAGTTTAATTCCAATTATTTACCTTTTACAGTTGTTTGACCAACTGAGATTGACTTCCTTTTTGGTGGGGTGTGGTTTAATTATTTTACTGATTTACTGACAATTTAATCTTGGATTTTTAACCGTAACGTGAATTAATATACTATATAGGTTATTATGGTCCCTAGATTTGGTTGCATTCGATTTCTTCTTTTCATGCACCAGCCTCAATAATAGAGTTCTGTATATAGACAGAAGGGGCCAGTGTCTAGACAAAAGAGGTCAGTTATAGACAATAGTGACATTTGAATTTCCACTAGTATAGTATACATATTCCACAGCTGGTGTCGTGTTTGTTATATTAAAAGTATGTTGAGCACTTGGGATTGTGAAAAAAATATAATTACAAGTTCCAATGCCATTACTAGATATTGATATGCATATGAACTTTATGCTAGCAGACAGATACATGTGACTCAAGTAAGTGCTTATGCAACATAATCTCATTCATTGAGATTTCATATCTGTTTGATTGTTAACTCCTAATTCTTTGAATGACTTTCTTGAAAAATAAATTCACAATATATTTCCGACTGATAGCAAGCCTGAAATGGATATTCATAAAGTTCGTTTTGAAAGCTTGGACCAAAGTATCCAAGTTTCCTCACTGAGGATTTCACTGGAACTTTTTGAGAGGGTGAAATTCATTTAAGGCTATTGCCACGAGTGTTTATTTGGAAAATGTTGTTTAATAGTATGTCTAGTTGTGATTAAATTTCAGTTAAGCTGAGATTGACAGTGTAGAAATTGTGTCTAATATGTGATCTCAATTGTTAATATTTTGAAACTGCAGAAAACATGTGCAATATGCTTAACTGCCATGAAACCAGGACAAGGCCATGCCATTTTCACTGCAGAGTGTTCCCACTCTTTTCACTTCCATTGCATTACTTCTAATGTGAAGCATGGGAACCAAATTTGCCCGGTTTGCCGAGCAAAATGGAAAGAAGTACCATTTCAGAGCCCTTCATCTGATCTTTCCCATGGAAGGGCAACAAGAATAAATCCACAACGAATGTCGCGTGATGATGCCTGGATGACTGTCTTACGACAATTACCTTCCCCCCAGCTTGATATTAATCGGCAGATCTCTCCTGTTTACCCTACCCCTGAACCAGTTGTCTTCAATGATGATGAAGTTTTGGATCAACCTGAGCCTATTGAGAATAACAGCACAACTGCTAAAGACAGTCATGGAAATAATCCTTCCGGAACTGTTGAGGTTAAAACATATACAGAAGTTTCAGCAGTGCCTTGTGCACTTGCCCATAATAACTTCACTGTACTTGTCCATTTGAAGGCTCCCCTTAATGCAAGACATAATGCACCCTTAAATCAGGCATCAGAGTCTCAAGATTCTTGGGTTCCTGTGGACCTTGTAACTGTTCTTGATGTAAGTGGCAGCATGGCTGGTACCAAGCTTGCATTGCTAAAAAGAGCTATGGGGTTTGTTATTCAAAATCTTGGCCCTTCTGACCGGCTTTCTGTCATTGCCTTCTCGTCCACAGCACGACGCATATTTCCTCTTCGTAGAATGAATGAAAGAGGGCGACAAGAGGCTTTGCAAGCAGTTAATTCTCTGATTTCAAATGGTGGAACAAACATAGCTGAGGGCCTGAGAAAAGGTGCAAAAGTGTTATTAGATCGCCAATTGAAGAACCCAGTGGGCAGCATCATTCTGTTATCTGATGGACAGGATACATATACCCTCACTAATTCTAGTGGATCCCAAGGTCAAAGTGATTACATGGCACTTCTTCCGACCTCAATCCATCGCAATGGTGGTGTAGGGTGCCAAATTCCTGTTCATGCATTCGGTTTTGGTGCAGATCATGATGCTGCCGCAATGCATTCAATATCTGAAATCTCTGGGGGCACCTTTTCTTTCATAGAAGATGAGAGTGTAATTCAGGATGCTTTTGCACAGTGCATTGGAGGATTATTAAGTGTAGTGGCTCAGAAAGTAAAGGTCTCTATTGAGTGTGCTCTTCCTAACTTACATATCAGTCGAATGAAAGCAGGAAATTACCAGACTAGCTTAACAAACGATGGAACATTGGGTTCTATTGAGGTCGGCGATTTGTATGCTGAAGAAGAGAGGGATTTTTTGGTTGGAGTAGACATTCCTCCTTATAGTTCTGTTGCCGAGATGCCATTGCTGAAGGTTAAATGTGCTTTTTGGGATCCCATATCAAAAGAAATGATAACTTCAAATGAGTACCATGTAGTAAAGATTGAGAGACCCACAATCGCTGCACAACAAGTAGTGTCTATAGAAGTAGACAGACAAAGAAACAGGCTTCGTGCTGCTGATACTATGGCTGAGGCTAGAACTGCAGCTGAACGTGGTGATCTAACAAGTGCAGTTTCAGTCCTTGAGAGCTGTCGTAGAGCTCTGGCAGAAACTGTCTCAGCTCGTGCTCAAGACAGGTTATGTATTGCATTATGTGCTGAGCTAAAGGAGATGCAAGAAAGGATGGCAAATCGTCGTGTTTATGAATCATCTGGAAGGGCCTACGTCTTATCAGGTTTAAGCTCACACTCATGGCAGAGGGCAACTGCTCGAGGTGATTCCACAGATAGTACAAGCCTTTTGCAAGCTTACCAAACCCCATCTATGGTAGACATGGTTAGCAGGTCACAAACCCTGGTCTTTGGGCATCCCCCAGCACAGCGCAAGCTCAGCCAATCTCATTCGCTTCCAGCCAGACCTCAGCCGAGGTAATTGTTCTATAAATACTCATCCTCGCTGTCATGGACGTACTCTATATCGGTAGGCCTTTTTGGTTTTTTTGGAAGTTTCATTTGTTTTCAATTTATGTTTTGGGAAAGTGGGGGTATAAGGTAAAGAGAAGGAAAAAGAGAGTTCAAGTGGTTTCTTATAGACTCTCTTGTTTTGCAATGTAAATGAGGAATAAGAATTGGGAAATTCGGGATCATCAACCTGAGATGAAGATGATGGTGAAAGGACAGAAATGGAGAGTTAGGGGGATTTTATTAGTTAATGGGGGTGATGTAGATATCCAGAAATGGTGTTTTTTTCATTTCCTGAGAAGAGAGGGGGGGTATAAACATTGTAATTGTGGGGAGCATACTTTGGTGGGGATGTATTCTGCAACTATATATATGATATGGTAAATCTGCTCTTGATTCTTTTCACAATTACATAATTGTTTTCTAATTTTTGGGTTAAGTCTGGATTCAGAAGGTTAGGGGATATTCTCAGACGCATTTGGTGCCAAATTGTAATCTTGTTTGGATGGCAAGTTTTGTTGGAAATTTTATTACTTATATTCATTATCCATATATCATGCAAGTGAAGCTTAGCTTATAATTTCTTGAATGGCTATTCTTACTTTATGTGGTTGGTTAGACGTCTGTGGTTACTCTGGTTGTTTTGAGCTTTAAATAGGCTTTTGATTGCCTGTCAAGTTGTTACTAGTAGATAGTAACATGTTAAAAAGTAAGGGTTTCATCAATGGAATTTAATAGTCCAGTTGGTTTTGAGTTTAATGACTGGGATTGGTGTAGTTGAGCTTTTGCTGATGTTAGATGTGTGTGATATATTTGAAGTCAATGCAATGGCCAGTTCAACTAGTCATTTGCCTTGTAAACAAGTCTGAACTTCCCATCTCAAAAGGAAGTGAAGTCAATACAGAGAGTCCTTTAGTCAGATAAATTTAGAATCCAAAATCTTCCCATTTCAGACCAGATCAATTTAGATGACTTCTGGATCATAGTCCTATGAGTGAAGTCCATATGAATCCTTTCTCACCAAATTCAATTCCATAATTGTTCTGGTACCAGCTAAAACAGTCCCTTCATGCCTCTGCACATACCCCTCAATTGAATATGTCACTTTTGTGACCATAAATCCACTCATTTAATGGAAAATAGAAATCTCCTTACCTTTTCACTAAATCTAGTTGTATAGCACTAAATTGGACAATTATAAGGGTGTGAGAGTGAAATTGAAAACCACATTACACCCAATTAATTGCCTCTTTTCTTTCTGGTTGATTTGTTCAATATTCAATGATGTTGAAATCAATCTCCTAAATCATACCATACTTTGTCTTCTACACATTGTTATGTGTCTGTATTCCCTTGTCGTAAAGGCAGGCCAATCTAGTTATGAATAATAATTGAATTCAAACCAATTTCACCAGACAACCTCTATCTTCAATCTTCATCAACGTTGGATTCAATTTTCAGTTAGACAAATGAGATAGAACTTACTTAACTTACTTCAAAAGATTCAAATTTCAAATATCCAAATATTTCCAACACAACACTTTTTCTAGGATTTTGATTTGTTTTTTCTTGAGAAGATAACCAACTTTAGTTTTTTCAAAAACAAAACCACCCCATCTAAACATAAGCCTAAAAATACAAGGCATTGAATGTCCATATCTATTCAAATTAAAGCCTTTCTTTATCAACCTCTATTTCTTTTCAGTTTTTAATACACATAAATATATATCCAACCACATTACAAAAGTTTGATCTCTTCCCTCTACAATATCTTCAATTGGTTATCAAATTCATGATTCTCATTTCACTAAAATTGTTATGATGATATAGATTTCAAGAAGTCAACACTCACAATCATTTTTTAATCAAAGTTAATCTAAGATAACCATACATTACAATACATTAACCACCACTTCATGTGGCATTCAATGTTTTTACAAAAGTCAAACCATGCAAGACAATGTAAACGTGTTCCAACCATGTGAGAAGAACACAACACAACACAACACAACACTCTCTTAACCTTGTATACACTAAACAACAAAAGGTACTTGGTCTTGTTCAGTCTTTTTCAAGAGCTCTTCATATTCTCTACGTACATATGTTTGTAATTGTATGAGAAAATGCAGTGATTGGTGATGATATGATTGTGATCAGACGGTGGGGACATAGATGATGAAAACATTGTCACACTGGGCAGCCGACACGCCCTAATTGGGGACCTCTCTGCAAGTGTAACGTTCAAATTCCACTTTTTACAGATTCAATTTTGAAGGTCCCAATGTATCTATCTGCTCTGCGTTATGGCTTTGAAGCCAAGTTTTTCTCTTTTTATTTCTTTTTGTTTATTCAATTTGGTTTACTGTACTAAAAATGTGTGTTCAATTTCTTGGAGAGCCCAATTAACAAAGATTGTGGTGCTTTTAACTCTCTATTAAGAGTGAATTAGCTACTCTAGTACTTGTTGAGCTGTCTCTTTCATGTTTGCAATTCGGTAGCTTTCTTCATGATGGTCCATTCTCATTTCCTCATTTTTGTACATCTTCAATTACCACATCAATCTCTATCTAAATTTTTTATCTTGTGTCTTCTATTTTTGTATTTCCAATATTTTCAAGCTTTTGCCCACCTCTTTGAATGTGATTGCTTTGCTCATTTCTAGACTTTATCCAATCTTTTAGCTCATCTGGGTAATGCTTCTTTGGCTTTGTTTTTGTAAAGTTTTATCAGTTGGGACCAATTGGTTTGAATTGCTGGTGGTGTGTTATCTTTTGTTAGCTGCTTAGATGTTAACTCTTTGTTCTAAGTCATTTGATTTCCAGAAATGTTGTTGGAAAAAGCATTTACTCCTTTCACTAGTTGTTTTCAACAAGTCATTAAATTTTTAGATAGGTTCTGAGGAAAGGACTTCTTCTACTCGTTTCTACATTAATGGTCTATTTATTTATTGATATAACAGTTCTTATTGTTGTTTCAACATTTACTCTGTGGTTTAATTTGTGATTGGACAATTGTGCAATTAAGAACTTTAGTTGTGTATCCCTATCTCATTCACTCCAGATATTTTAAAGGTGTAATAATAGATTCGGTTGATTTTACTAAATATTATGCTGATAAAACTTGAATTTCTGTAATCTTGTAGTACTCTGGTAGTGGTAGTTAAAAAAGACTGGTCAGTCCATCGGATACCTTTTTGTCTTTGTGAGTTCAAATGTACTGGAAGCTTCATGTCTTTATTGGCCAACTGTGAATTTTGCAATATCTTGCTATTCTATGTTTGTTCAATACATCTCATTTTGTTCTTGTTTTGTTGATCTTTGATGCTTTTACAATGTTCATCTTGTATCATGTAGATATTTGCTTTTTGTTTATTTATTTTATAAATTTTTATGCAATCTCTCAAAACATGTATGTTTGTTAATATATCTTAATTCAAGCTCAAGTTTCATGAGTATGTCTGGTTTCAAGTTATTGGTAACGTGTGTTATTTACTCTTTGTTTCTGGTTGTTCTGCAGGTTGAGAGATCTAAGAACAAGGAGTTTGAAGACTGTATCATTGAGCCCCTCATGAAGGTTAATATGTTTTGTGCATTTCATTTGAGCCAATTTAGACAACTTCTACTTAGGATTTTGTCCTTGTATAATTATGCTTTTGAACTAGTGAACTGAAGAGAGGAGTTGTAATGATCCTCATTGATAGTGAGGAGCTGAATTGAAGTATGATTGAGGAGTTGATATGTGTGGCTTTTTTGTAATTTTACTGACTGAATTTATTCTGGTACCTGAATCTGAAGACCATTCTTTATTTCTGTTGGGTCTGCAGATTAGCAGAAATGAAGTTCCAAGTTGAGATTGCCCTTGTTTGTCTCATTGGCTTGATTTGGATTCAGCAAGGCCTTAGTGGTCAGTAATGATATTTGTATCTCTTTCTAATCTCTCTTCTCTCTTTTCCTACAATATAATATGAAAAGCAATGGACCTGTATATGATCTGGAAAACCTTAGTAATAGGTTCTATACTCTTCATGAGAATGCTTTCAGCTTGCAATATTTGAACATTATTCATAAGTGAAGAGTGGTACTGCCAATATCAAATTTTATATAGATAATAACTCTAAAGCCGTCCAATTTTTTCTCGAAGAAAAAGAAGTTATAGAAGTCTTTATTCATACTTTTGTTGGTGCAGAGGAGCTATCTGAGACTTCAGGTGTTGGTAGCAATTGGACATGTACTTGTTCTTCTTCATATAACCAGAGCAGTGTCTTGAAATCAAATTGTTCATCATCCTGTGATTGCAAACTAGGTATGCCTTTGATTTTTCTCATAGCAATATCTTCCTGGAGCCTTGAACTACTTTCAGCATAATAAAGTTTCTGTTGCCGAAGATTTATTAGTTTGAGCAAGCTCATCCTATCAGCATTATCATTTGATGATATTGTGTAGACTGATTGCTTTAACCTACTCTGTATCAGTTGGGGTATCGAGCGAGGGTAGGTGGAGTTGTGTATGTTCTGGCAATGGATTCCCTAAAGTGGCAAATGGAAACCATGATACCACATGTTTTACAGGCTGCAACTGCACTTCTGGTACATTTTCCTGTATTATACTATCAGTGTTTATATAATTTTGAAAACTGTCAAATTTCTGCTAGTGTTGACTACAAGATGCACAAGCTAATAGAATGAAGGTTTCTTCCTAATAGGTTCTGTCAGTAAGGTACATACATCAAGGAAGCACATCTCAAGCAAAGTTGTCGTGATCATACTGTTGCTGTGCGTCATTCTCACAACACTTGCATTCTTCACTTCAGCCATATGCTATGTCTATCAAAAGGACAAATGCCGTCTCCAATCACCCCTTGTTTCGTCAGATAAAGATACAAGTTGCAATAGTGATACCAACTTGATAAGTCATAGAAGTTCTTCCATTCCTGAGAGTAGAGCTGATGTTGGTTCTCCCGTGGACTGTGTCACAGGTATCCAATTGGCCAATGATTGCCTCTTACCTTGTCTCATGATAAAATTGATCTCAGCCATCAGTGATTGGCGCCCTTTTGCATTCTTTGGTCTCCTGAATCATATCAGATGTTTGTACGCGCCACAAAGTAATTCATTGTTAGTTTAACCTGTATCTTTTATCCCCTACCTAAATTTGCAGGATGCTTCCAAACTTCTTTTGGTAGGAGCAAACCATGGGCTGTGCTTGGAGCCATTGCTCAATTCTCGTACTCTGAGTTGGAGTATGCAACTGATAAGTTCTCCAATCCCAACCTTATAGGACAGGGTGGTAGTAGCTTTGTATATCACGGTCAACTTAGAGATGGCAGAATTGTTGCAGTTAAACGACTGAAAAATCAGGGAGGGCCTGATGCAGACTCTGCCTTTTCGACAGAGGTATTATCTGGTATCATCTTCAGGTTTCATGTGTTGGTTCAAGAAGACAGTTGATGATATGTTTGTCTCCTCAGGTTGACTTGCTGTCTAGACTCCATCACTGTCATGTGGTACCATTGCTTGGATACTGTTCAGAGTTCCAAGGAAAAAATGTCGAGAGATTGCTGGTATTTGAGTACATGCCTAATGGTAATCTGAGGGATTGTTTGGATGGCGTGATAGGAGATAATATGAACTGGGATACTCGTGTTGCAATTGCAATTGGAGCTGCCAGGGGCTTAGAGTATCTTCATGAAGCAGCTGCTCCAAGAATTTTGCATAGAGACATCAAGTCAACTAATATACTTCTCGATCATAATTGGAGGGCCAAAGTAAGAATATTGCAAATCTCAAAATTCCCTGGAGGGAAAAACAAGAGTGAACACAGTCAAATGACTTGTCCTTCTTGTCTAAATGATGTCCAGAGAAGATGATTCATCTCATTAAAATTTGACGATCTTGTAATGTCATTGTGTGATTTGGATTTATTTTAGCTAAATTCAAAACATGTGCAGATAACAGATCTTGGTATGGCTAAACGTTTGAGAGCTGATGGTCTTCCCAGCTGTTCCAGTTCTCCTGCACGAATGCAAGGCACTTTTGGTTATTTTGCGCCTGAGTATGCAATTGTTGGAAGAGCCTCCCTTATGTCCGATGTTTTCAGTTTTGGAGTAGTCTTACTTGAGCTAATCACTGGCCGACAACCAATCCATAAATCACATAACAAAGGGGAAGAAAGCCTTGTTCTATGGGTAAAGTAAAGTTAACTGAAGCCATTTCTTGCGTTTTTTAAACCTCAAAAAATAGATCTTCATAGCTAATGATTGATGAAACCTCCTCACATATAATTTCCTCTTACACTGAGCAGATCATTTCATCATTTTCTAGCAATGAGGCCCTATTTTTCTGTGCTCTCATGTTGCAGGCCTATAGTATTAACATCATAGTTTGCAGACTAATTGGTGATTAATTTTAGATCATAACTCATGAAATTTTGTTGTGATATATGTACTTGTTGTAGGCAAGCCCACGTCTGCATGACAGTAGACGAGTGATATCAGAGTTGCCTGATCCACGTTTGAATGGAAATTTCCCTGAAGAAGAGATGCAGATACTAGCGTACCTTGCAAAGGAGTGCCTGCTTTTGGATCCTGATGCTCGACCTACAATGAGTGAAGTTGTGCAAATCCTCTCAACTATAGCTCCTGATAAATCCAGGAGAAGAAATATATCTGTGAATTTGATTCAGGTGATACACATAATCTAAGTATTAAAGTGCTCCTGAGTCAATTATTTTTCAACTTTCTATTGGATATGCTAGTTTTTATTTGTTATTCAATTTTGGCAGTTTAGTTATTTGATTTCACATAAATGGTAATTAGCTTAAAAAGTTATTATTAGCTTTGACAAATGTGATATGAAACATTATTATTTCTAAAGTTGGTTGTGTTATCATCCATCTAGGGCATGTTATCATGGCCTTTCCATTTGCTGAATTAGATTCTCTAAATGTCAGCTTGGAAAACATGTTCGTTTATGGTGTAATTGATTTGTTTCCAACTACATTAATGATATGCTCATCTAGTTTCTTTTGTTGCTTCATTTTTATAGATGTCTTCGTCTAGTAGCAGGAAGAGTAAATCTCTGGATGAAACTCCAGACAGTTCAATTGACACGCCAAGTCAAGCAGAAGAACTGCAACACACAACATCTAATAATAAGTCACCAAGGTTCAATGCATCTGTTGATGCAGAAGACTTGCCCCGACCAACATCCACTAGGTCACTCCGATGTTCACAGCCAATAGATATCAACCGCACTGTTTGTAGTTTAAATAAGTTTGATGAAGCAAATACTGTCTCAGCTGAATACATGGAGAGGTTGATCCTACTGACTTCAAAAGCTCGAAGCTCTCATGCCCAGGACGACGAAATAGTTGACTTAACCGAACCAAGATTTGAATCATTTTGCATGGCAAATGCTAAATTCCCCCAGCTGGAAAAGTGACTCATACTAAGGGCTGTGTTACCGCTGTACAAATTTTTACAGTTTCTTTGTCCTGCTCCAGGCTGAAGGAGAAGATATCATCATCATCATAGCAAAGCAAGCAGGTTTTTTGTATTTATTTTTACACAAGAACTCATATATTTGTTTGTTTTTCAACACTGAAATATAGATCATACCAAGTGTGGGTGTTATTACATACATATTCATTGATTTGTTTTGTTGTATTAGTGATATATATTAATAATATTGTGTACACTACACAGTCATAGGTACAGAAGTTGAAAATCAGTTTGGTGTGGTTTTTCTCAGTAGTTAAGTCTCGCTTTGAATGGTAGATAGATATATAGGTCTGACTTGAAGACAGGTGAATGTACTTATCTATTTCACATTTTCCTTTATATATATTCACATCATGTAAAACATATTTTCGTTGCTCTAGTTCCAGCTATAGTCTTCCCTGTTAGGCCATGGATGGCCCTCCTCCAACGAGCACAGGTCTGCTGCCGCCTCCGCCGCCTCCACTGGGGTTCTGGGAATCATGGTAAGTTGTTCCTTTTTTATGATTACGTTTATTAATGTTATTGAAATTGGTTGCAATGGTTTGTTGTGCAGTTGGTGGATTTTCAGCTGTTGTGGATTATTTAAGAGTTGCTTTCCTCCATTGTTTGAACCTGGACCTCCCCCTCCTTAGACCTAACTTGACCTGCATTTTCATCGTGTATGTAATAATGGAAGATTTGTGTAAAGAAAACAATCGTTGTAATTACTTGCCACACTAGTCTTGATTTCGGTGATATTAGTTAGTTTTAGCAAAATATGGGCCTGGAAATGGGCTTGGGCTTTCAATGCTGTAATTAGAGGCCCATGACAATTCAGCGGACCGGGCTTCCGAATGTGTGCTCTAAAATAAGTCAAATAATTATCAGATTTGAAACCAAGAAGCGAAAGTCAAACACTACAAGTGTTTGAATTCAAAGATGCTGAAAGCAGTGATTTTAGAGGGTTTTAAATGCCTGACTTGAGAATCCACACATCTCACAATCCAATCATGATGTGTGAAAAATATTTGTTAATTCTGAGAATAATTTGAGTCAATTTTCAAATTCAACATAAAAACATTAGTGATGCACAAAATTCTTCCTTAATATCATGAAATTCCCAAATATGGAAGAAATATGAATTTAAGCATTCAAATTTTTTGGTAAGGTACGTGTGGGGCGGAGAATGGCACGTGCAGAGAAGCAGAAGTTTGACGGTGACGGAGATGGGTCTACATGACACATGAATACAGTCTGGTGTTGGTCAATTCATTATATTACAGGAAATATATATATAGAAATAGATAGAGAGAGAGGGTCCACACATGAGTGCAATGAATTAAATGCTCACACAAGGGTTGTCACTAAATTATAATAATGTACCAATTCGCTTTTTATTTTTTAATGTCAGATAGGATTTTTAGACTGAAAAGTAGTTTAATTAAGTGTTTTATATATATATATATATATATATATGAATTGAGAAATTACTATTATTGAAATTAAATAATTTTTATAAAATTAAAATTAAAAATTATTTTTACTTATAGTAGATAAGAAGAATTAAAAATAATACATTTTTTTTAAAAATTGTTTAAATAATCATTTAAACATCTATCAAATAATTTTCTTATATTCAAAACTAATATATAAGACCAATAATTTTTTTTATTTTTTTAATTTATTTTAAACAATTTTGCATGAATTTATTTTATATAACACCAAATTTAATGTTTGCAAGTAAGGAAACAAAGAAATTAAACAAGCATGTAGCTGGTGAAGTGCGAGAGCTCTCACTTGTCTCTCGGATATCATATAGTACAAGCAATTAAATTCATCCACATTATTATTATTATTATTATTATTATTATTATTATTATTTGAATTTTAATGAAGATAATAAAAATAAATAGAGTTTCAATGATTTTGTATATATAAAAAATAAAATGGAACAATGATGTTTAACCTCTCATTTACTTGCTGCAAATCTATTTTCTACCACTAAAAATAAAATTATAATAAAATTGAATTGGTGGTGATGGAGAGGGCTATGGTAGGTGGTGATGACCACCTTTGAATGGAGACCTCTTCTTCTCCATTACTTCATTTAATGCAACACTTATATTATCTTTTTTCTTTTTTTTTTTCCCAAGACAATTATACTTGGCCTACTTTACATTAACTTTTTATATACAATTGATTAATAAAAATATAAATTTAATTTCAAGATAAAATTTCACTCCATCAATATTAATTTTTTAAAACATCACTTTGGTTCTATGAAAGTTTTTATATGGAATTTTGTTTGAAATTATTTTCAAAGTCAATAGAAAATTAAATTATTTATGAATTAATTTTACAGTTGTCAAATATAATATATAGAACTGATTATTTTTTCTGAGTTTGTGTTGATGTAAACTTAGATAATCTAAAATAAAGCTAGAAAAGCAATGGAGAGTGACGCATACAAGTACTTAACCAATCATGAACTAAAAATAATTCAAAAATAAAGGAAAAGATATATGCACTTTAGATATAGTATTATTAAATAATTATTTTTATATAAATTTTGAATTTTAAAATGAAGTAGCAGTACCAAACCCTAGTAATGAAAATGCATGTGCTGGTATATATATTAATTTGCGAAATACCTTTCACGTACGTAATTATAACAACAAATGGAAATAAATAGAATATAAGGTTATATAAGTCTTCTTGCTTCAGAAAACACAGCTATTTAGCATTGTTAATAAATTTAAATGAAAACGTGTGGAGTATCTGATATTTCACATGTTTAGGCCTTTAAATTCAACTTTGATGGGTCAAAAAGTCACATAAGTGGGTGGTTCATGTGTTCGGATTACAACTAGTATCAGTATCAATCATTGTTCATCATAATTAATAGTATTAAACTACTTTTAACATTATTTTTTTAAAAAATAAATAAATTTGGTGGTGCTTAACCAGCCATAAAATTTGAATCCATTAAAAAAATATATATATTTTACAATAAGAAAAAAGAAATATTAAATCAATTCCAGTTAGATTTAAATGAAAAAGAAGAAATATTAAGTTCGATTTCTGTTAAATATAAAAATTATATTTTTTTTATAATTATTGTAGGCAATAGTGATTGGATAAATCGAAATCCAATACGATGGATATTCATATTCATGTAGAAAAGATGCCATAGCATCTTTAATTATTAAAGCTAAGCTAATTAATTCGACTAATACAAAATAGTAGTATTATAATTAGACCAAAGGAAGGGAAATAAAAGCAAAAGCTATAAATTGAAGAACCGACATGTCCGTACAAGTGAGGAAGTAGTCCATTCAAATCTTAAAAGATAATGTCTTTAGAAAACAGGGTCACATTTACTTTATACACACATAGATTTTATATTTATTCATCACTCAGTCATTTACGTGACCCTCACGTGAACATTAGTATAAAATAGTATACTCATTTTCATGTATAAACACAATACTTCATTGCTAAGCAAATCTGGATTTAGCCATATTTAGTATAAAGAAAAAGAAAAATGAATTATGTATTTGTATGTTTGGTTTAGGTTAGGAATTTCTTTTCCTAATTCATTTCTCTCCGAATAAAACTAAACAAAATAATATTTTTTTTAAAAAATAATAATAACTAGGAAACAGTGATAATATGAAAATAAAAATTGAGCTGGAAGTGTTTAAATAATCATAGAGTTGGTACAACTGGAAGCAAGATTCCATTATCTATACAATTCTATCGTAAGACAAAGTCAACTTCTTGGATCTTTAAAAACCAACACTTCTTAATCTGACAAAAACTTCAAAAACAATCCAAAACACATAACCATTAAATAAAAACACCACTCTTCTCTTCTCTATTTTGGACACACTCATTTGCACTTGTCTTAATGTCTTTTACATAATCTCCAAATTGTATTTTTTCATTAACAAAGATAATAAATAAAACCCAGATGTCAGGATTGCCGACAATTACACAATAATTCAAATATATATTTACAATCCGATTTCTTTAAATATATATTTTTAATTTGATATTTACAATGATTTTCTTACCATTTCAATCCCACATTAAATACCAACAGTGAAAAGAAGGTCCATTTTGATTTTCCCATATGAACAGTATATATTCTTCATCACTATAACACTTTCCATTTCCAGTCTTTTCACGGATATTGATTTCTTTGTCACTAAGAATACAGAGGTCATACACTAGAAAACATGTATGTACATGTAAGTACTCTTTCTCTGATTAGTCTCTATACATCTATAAATATGTACATTTATTCAATATAGTTCAGAGAACCTATCAGCATCATTGTTGGTTGTTATTCTATTCAAAAGATGCTCATCTAGAGCTTTATTTTCACTGTTCTTTGATTCTTATTGGGACTATTTTTAATATTCTGAAAATTGCAGTTATGTTATTATTTATGGTGGAGTTACAGTTCTTATTCAAGTCATATTGACTTCAAAGAGAAACCCTTGATTCAGAATTAAAGAAACAAAATCAAAAAATTAAGTCACATGTTTTGACCTGCTCTTTTTCCTGAAAAATTGGGGTGGTCTGTTGTGTAAGGGTTTTTCAAGTTTTCAACTTTAATGTCCAAGTTGTGATTTTTTTATTTTTTATTTTTATCATCATTTTGTTACTTCTTCACATGATACATGATCAAAGTAGCCGTAGATTGACATTGATTTCCAGTTCCATTAGTCAAACTGTGTTTGATTTATGAGTTGTTATGAGCCACTGTTGTATTCTACATTGTTCTGGGTTTGGTTTTTTATATAGATCAAATCCTTCTGTTAAACCAACACTCTATCATCATGGTTTATGGCAATTCAAGATCTGTCAGGTTTGTTTATCTGTTTGTTTCATTCAATTATCAGTTTTTCCAATCATGTTCAATCTACATTACATATTTGGATTTACAGATTTGAAGATGATGTTCAAGTGGCAAAGTTACCTGGAGAAGGTGTGATTAAGCTGAAATACAATCTCAACCAAACCAACACCAAAAAGTCTGATAAGGAGATTCCTACATCCACCACCAAGCCTGGAAAATCCTTGAAAGCTAAAGTACTATCAAGGGTGTTCTCAGAAGACTATGAGAGAGTGAAGAAGAAGATATTGGATCCTAGAGGACCAACAATTCGGCGTTGGAATAAGATCTTCTTAGTAGCTTGTTTAGTTTCTTTGTTTGTTGATCCTCTCTTCTTTTACCTGCCTGTAGTTAGGAAAGAAGTGTGCATAGACATTGGTATACCACTTGAAGTCATTCTAACAATTGTCAGATCACTTGCTGATGCATTCTACATTATTCAGATATATATTCGATTTCGAACTGCTTATGTTGCTCCTTCTTCAAGGGTTTTTGGTAGAGGTGAGCTTGTTATTGATTCTTCAAAAATTGCTACAAGATACTTTAGAAAAGGATTCTGGATTGACCTTATAGCCGCGCTGCCTCTGCCTCAGGTTTATTGCTATTGTGTTACTGTCTTTTTTTGTTTATGGTTTATAGTGCTTATTGACTAATGGTGGTGTTATATTAATTTCAGGCTTTGATTTGGGTTATTATCCCCAATTTGAGAGGCTCGACTATGAAAAACACGAAAAATGTCCTTAGATTCATCATTATTTTTCAGTACCTTCCTAGACTCTTCCTTATATTTCCGCTGTCTTCGCAAATTGTTAAGGCTACTGGTGTTGTGACACAAACGGCCTGGGCTGGTGCTGCTTATAATCTTATTCTCTACATGCTGGCAAGCCATGTAAGTCAATGTGTAGTCTCTACTTGTGTTGCAAAACAATTTTGAGTTCTGTTTTTGTTGTTTTGAGCAGGTTTTAGGAGCTTGTTGGTATCTTCTTTCGATAGAGCGACAAGAAGCCTGCTGGAGAAGTGTTTGCAATGAAGAGAAGCCATCATGTCAATACGGTTTCTTTGATTGTCATAGAGTCGGAAGAAGTGGTAGATTCGCCTGGTTTCAGTCTAGCAATATCACAAGCCTGTGTGATCCAAACAAAAGCTCATATGAGTTTGGAATTTATGGAGATGCATTGACATTTGGTGTCACTATAGCGCCGTTTTTTAACAAGTACTTCTACTGTCTCTGGTGGGGATTGAAGAACCTGAGGTAATTAATCCTCTTCTTAACATATATGCCTTTTATGAGAAGTGAATCACATATGCTGGTTCCTTGCAGTTCCTTAGGACAAAATCTCGCGACAAGTACTTATGTTGGAGAAATCATTTTCGCCATTATTGTTGCTACTCTTGGACTAGTTCTGTTTGCTTTACTTATTGGGAATATGCAGGTGAGTCATTTCAACATTTTTGTAAATCTTCTGATTGATAGAAACCATCTCTTAAGAAGTTGGTAATGAAATGTTTGGTCATCTTAGACTTAT
This sequence comes from Cardiospermum halicacabum, assembly GCA_031304145.1. Classification (NCBI taxonomy): domain Eukaryota; kingdom Viridiplantae; phylum Streptophyta; class Magnoliopsida; order Sapindales; family Sapindaceae; genus Cardiospermum; species Cardiospermum halicacabum. The sequence continues at coordinate 6,553,918 of CM062390.1, read as the reverse complement.
CTCCAATCGACAACAGTGAGACTAGAAGAGTGGAGAATCAAGAGAACAGACACAGAACAATGGATGCATCACAGGCAGCTACCTCCTGATTTGAGAGAATCCGTTAGAAAATATGATCAATACAAGTGGGCAGCTACAAGAGGAGTTGATGAAGAAGCTCTTCTGAAAGGACTTCCTATGGATCTGAGGCGTGACATCAAGCGTCACCTCTGTCTCGATCTAGTCCGCAGAGTAAGTAACCATGGAATTCAACAAATTTCAATTGATTCTTCAAACTTAGACATGAAAATGAAAATGTTGTATATATATATATATATACACATCAGGTGCCATTATTTGATCAAATGGACGAAAGAATGCTGGACGCAATATGCGAAAGACTTAAACCGGCCTTATGCACAGAAGGAACATATCTAGTGCGCGAAGGCGATCCAGTAAACGAAATGCTATTCATAATAAGAGGACACCTTGATTCCTACACAACAAATGGAGGCAGGACAGGGTTCTTCAACTCGTGCAAAATAGGACCAGGTGACTTCTGCGGCGAGGAGTTGTTAACATGGGCATTGGACCCTCGTCCGAGTGTGATCCTACCCTCATCTACAAGAACAGTGAAGTCCATATCCGAAGTGGAAGCATTCGCTCTCAGAGCAGAAGACTTAAAATTTGTGGCTTCACAGTTCAGAAGACTGCATAGCAAACAACTGAGACACAAGTTCAGATTCTACTCTCATCAATGGAGAACATGGGCTGCTTGTTTCATACAAGCTGCATGGAGACGCTTCAAGAAGCGAAAGGAAGCAGCTGAGCTTAGAGAGAAAGAGAAGGCTCCTGCAGTGGCTGTATATGCAGCAGCTCGGTTGGCTGCTAGTACTAGAAGGGTTAACAACCATTCTTCTGGTTCTGATTCTGGTGTTGTCAGGTCATTGCAGAAACCAGCAGAGCCAGATTTTTCTGTAGAAGAGGAATGAATGAATGAGTCCCCTTGTATAAGTGTAGGAGATGAGGATTTGTGGTGTGTGGTTGTATATTTAACAAATTGACAGTTGGATTTCAGTTGTGGTAGTAAATAACTTAACTTTTCAATACATACTCAAATAGCGACTGTGATAGAACTGGGCCGAACATGTTGAAGCCCATCTTAAATATCCAGCTTGTCAAAATTGGACTGGGCTCCGCCCAAAGCCCATCTATTTTGTTCACGGGCCCAATCAAATTTTGAAACTCATATGTGGCCCAAATGAATACACATTCTTCTTAAGAAAAACAAATGTTTGGATCGGAATTCAAATATTGAAGAAGAAGAAGATGATGATCATACAAAGGTATAAAGGCAAATACAAGTTGGTGTATATTGTTATTCATGAAACAAAGAAAGCATGCAAAAATGTAGCTTTAAACCCAAAATCGGTGGCTTATAAATTGAAACATGAATAATATGCTCTAAAGTCAAGATGCTTTAACAAAAGCTTAAGCAACAGAATTGAGTGATTTGTGAAGATATTAGAAAGACAAAGAGATTAAGAAGAACCAAGTGCTGATTCTTTGAAAGCTTTATGGAACGTAATCTTTGACTGGTTTGTCATTGTGATTAAGGACAAGAGAATTGTCTCATTATGGTATTTTTAATAGAGACAATTAATTTGTTGTTCTGTTCTACTTTTGGTTACCTATTATTATTTGTTGAGTTTTGCTTTTGGTTTACATACCACAACATTTTGAAAGCAGCATTTTCTTTTCTGATTTGCGGGGAAGGAAAAGTGCTTTTAATTTGTGTTTTATTTTTTGTTTATTATAAATTTTGTCTTTAGCATACGTAATAATAATATATGTTCAATGCAATGAAATTATGTTGTTTCTTTTAGAGGTTTACTTTGTTGTTTTTTGGTAGTAAATTATTATGTAATTTTAAGCGTGCCCTAATATTTATGAAATAATAAAACTTGAGTATAATGGAAGTTTTTGACGTGTAATATTTTATTTTATTTATATATTATATTTTATTAATAGCTTAATGATTTAATGATAAAGTAAAAGAAGGTAAACTTAAATGGTTGTGGAGTTATGAATATATTAGATAAAAATGTATGTGATATTGATCAGTGAATAAGGAAAGGAATGTAAATTCAAATGGTCTAAGGTGTGTTTTACAAAAATATCCTCATTGTCAAATATGTAAATATAAAACTTTGTTGGTTAAAAAAGTTAAAAGAGGTCGAGAAAAATTTAAATCTATTTAAATAAAATAATTTTTATTAATGATTTATGTATCTTATATATTAAGGTTGATTTAGTAAAAAAAAAAAAAAAAAAATTGAATGAATATATAAAATTCATATCACCTAAAATTTACAAAATTTATAGTTATTACTTAAATTTATTATTAAAAAAATTACATAATCAATCCTAAAACAATGTTAATATATTAATATTGATATTGGAATTTCATGAATAGATTAATATCCGGTTTGTTACATAACGATCTCGAATCATGCTAATATGACAGATAATAATAACCGAAAATTTATTTTTCGTTGAGTGAAGCCCTTTTATACAAATCATTTTAAGTGGTTTGTATGGACAGGGGGTTTTATTTGATTCGGAAGCTGTATAATGTAGCTAAAGAAGAAAATGACAAAATACTGGAGTGTATAGTGAGAAAGAATAGAGAGGGAAAAGGAGTCATAGACATATTGATTGGGATAAAACAGAAATACATTCAAAAAGAGGGACAAAAGTAAAACAAAAAAATATGGCCCCTAAAACCCTTGTTTGTTTGTTTGTTTGTATTGTTCAGTATAGTGTGTCCCACACCACATTCTCCTCCTCTTCCTACCAACTCTTTGCACTTCGACACCTGCCCACCCTCTATTGAAAATTAAAAAATAAATGTTACATATTTTTATTCATATATATCATTATAATATTATACTTTAGAAGATATCGATTATTGATTCAAAAGTGATTGGAATAAAAGATGAGAATAAGAGAAGCAGCATTGTTTGGTTAACCTATGTGTCAAGGTATCTTTTAACTTAGTTATAATAATGAGTAGAAACATTTGGATGTGATAATTAAAATAAAGCCAAATTCAGTGGAACAAATCTCTCAATTATGTCATTGACCATTCGCCCAAACAAGGAGGGAAGAGATGACCTAATCCTCCTCTAATTAATTAAATCAAAGTTAATTAGTTATGTCATTATCATTATCTTTTTGTGGGAAAACTTGACTCGATCCAACCAAGCTGTCATTATGTAGACGACTGGATAATTAATTATCCTCAGAAAATGTATTTAGTTTTGATTGGAGATAACAAATGTAAATATACAATGTTACTTACCTTATAGCATAGCAATAGGTGGCCTATTTAATTATTTATTTTTATCGTGGGATGAAGGTAATATATCTTATTGAAAATAAAAGAATAATGTGACAATCGAAGATAAAATAAGAATATTGTTAAAGTTGAAGCAATGAAGATAAGTTGGTTTGTGAATAAGAGTGAACATACAATCAAGTGGTGAATCCATCATGTATATGGCAATGGCATGCAACTCCGAGTCAACCTTAACTTTTATATGGAATCCACTTAGTAACTGCACACATGGTCAGTCCCAGAGATGCTCCACTCACCTCTCTTATTCTAAATTTTAAAATAAAAATAAAAAATCTTCAAACTTGTAATCATCAACTCCTCCTCTTCCTTTGTTTTTATTTGCTCCTGAAATTTGACATTTTTTATAATATATTAGAAATGACTAAGGAGCAATAAGAGATTTATGATATAAAATTAGTGAACCGAATCAGAAGTCGTATTTAACTTAATTAATCATGATTAAAAGAAAGATGATTGGACTTTCCAACAACAAACAAACAAGTTAGATGTAAGATGAATCCACTTTCTTTGTATCATCATAAATTAAACCACTTTTTTTTCCCTCCGAACCACAATATTCAAAGTCAAATTGTCTTCTGATAATCATGGTGCCATGTGGTTAATACATCAAAGTCTAATAAACAAGTTTTAAGGCATAATAATCATGCTCACTGCATCATTTTCCTCGTTACAATTTCTTTTTAGACTAATCTTATTAAGAGGTTATTAACTTCGAAATTTGTTGCTAATGTATTGACATTCATTAATATTTAATTAATTGTTGTGTTTGTCTCAGAAATTCCAACTAATGATAGGATTTCCTTTTCGGGACTTCTTGAAATAATTATTATACAGTGTGGCATTGAATTTGTTATTCAGATCTTCTCTTCTCTTCTCCTAACTACTTGATCGGTAGATAAATATGAATTGTTAATTCTTCAAATGTAATCATAGAGACAGCAATCACTGTTATATGATGAGAGTCAAAGAAATATATTATTTCAAATGAACGGTATAATGATTATATTTTTTAAATTAACTTTCATATTTTATAAAAAATTTAAATATTTAATTTTAAATAATATGTCAATTATTTTTTATTTTTATATAAATTTTATAGATGAAAATTTAATCAAACAACAAAAATAATTAAATTTTTAATTGATTCAAGTTAGATTGATTTTTCTAAAATTAAATAAACAGTTGAAAAATATAATTAAAATGATCCAATTAAAATATTACTAACGTTATAAAACATATCAAATATATGTAAGTTCCAAAAATAGTGGAAAAAGAGTCGATCCATAGGTTTAAAAGAGTAGTCAAAATAAGATGTGAACCTAACAACCGACCATATATACCTGGGTATAAATATATAAGAAGTATCACATTCAGTAGGTGAGATTCACATAACAATTAAAATGCATGTGAACATGAATACTAATGAACCAAATCTTCATTGCAGTTAATGGAAGTTCTAGAATATTGTTAGTAAGAAGACTTTGATGAAGATGATTATAATGAATTAATATATAATGTGAGACAGATGTTTAGAATTCCGTATACAATAAGAGTCAAAAGGAGTTGTTAAGTAGGAGCTGTTTCATGTTGAGACCAGTTTAAGAAGCACAACGCCAGTCAGTATGTATGTATGTATATATATATATATATATATAACATTTTTGTCTATTATTAAAATTATTATTACATTAAAAAGGAGACGTTTCGATTCAATCCAAATATTTGAACATTTTTATCTATTATTAAAATTATTACTATTTTGAAAAATAGACAGTTCGATACAATCACATGCAAAGCATATAATATAAGCCAAGCTGAAACTCAATAAGTCTCGTGAAGTGTCATTTTATTCCCGAAGATTAAGTGACCTTGCCCTCTGTTTAACACCCAACCTCACATGCAATTATTTTGTGTTTACTTAATCTATTTTATTGACTTTATTTGGTTTCTTCCGTGACGTTGAAATACAAGAAAATGACTCAACATTAATCACTAGACAAATTAGAAGTCGGTGACCACCTTTTTAATATTCACAGTCTATCCACTAATACCAATTGTTTCTCCGATAACTACTTAACATTTGATTACCTTCTTCACACAGCTATCTAGAAAATGACTTATTGTATATATATTATTATCTGCTAAATCATAATTGATTTATGACATTTTTAAATATAACATAATGTTGAATGTGTAAAAGTACATGGTAGTTGACCGTTTCGATGAACAATATACACCTATTTGTCAAACATTGTAAAGTTAATACAGGCAATAAATACATTCTCATGCATGCTTTGTGTCTTCTTTATTCAACACACTATTACTACTACAATTTATTAAATAATATTAAAAACATTTACTATATCGGCCAAGCTTATTATATGCTACTCTAGTACCAAAATTCTTGGAGAGCAATGTGTCTATTAAACATAATAATCCTTTTGACTGCTTTATATATAACTTCATCACCAAAATGGCTTTTTCATCATCATGATCATGAAGTACATTGTTTAGGTTTTGTCATGAAGTAGCTATATAATGATTGAAAATTTGTAGATTTTCAATGTTTGAACCTGTTTTATATTAATATGATCTGTGTTAAGAAAATTTCCAAGTCAAGAAAGTAACTTGCATGCATGATTCTAAAGTAGCTTTGAATGGCGGTGCAAATAAAGCAAACAACAAAGCCTTACATTTTTTTATTTTCTTCCAAACAATAAACTTTTATTTTTATTATTGTTATTTATGGTTAGGAAAATTTTATTGACTTGTTTTTACATCAATGCAAATAAAGAGACATATGGAAGAAGCTTTTATTTTAAAAAACGATTCTTCATTTTTGTGTTGAAAATTATGTAAAGTAAATGTTGATTAAGTTTTGTCTTGTTAGGTGTAATATACCGATCTTAGTACAGTAAGCATGTTAGTGATGGATTTGATGTGCATCATTAGAATTGGCCAAAAGCACTAAACACTTTATTAATTAACAGTGAAAGCCAAGAATACCAAACAAAACAAATCATTTTGGTCTGTGTTGTCGGGGCTTCAAGCTCTAACTAGTTTCGTTTGAAATTGAAATCACTTAAATAAAGATTAATTTTATCAACAAAACACTTTCATTAAACTGAGAAAATTTCAAATTAATTAAAACACAAATAACTAAATAAAGAAGAAGTGACGGCTGAAGCACAGGTGCATTATGTGAAATAGTTTTTATAAAAATTATATTTACACGAACGACAAGAGACAAATAAATAAAGACGAAGAGTGGATATATATTGAAGAAGAATAAAGAAAAGATATATATGTTGCTAGGACTAGGGACATGTAGACATGAGAAAATAAATAGAAAAAATCGGCCACCAAAATTGTGGTGGGATATGTTTTCAGAGAAGTGTTTTATCTTACAAGGATTTGCACCCATTTTTTTCTTTTTGTTTTGTTTTATTTTATTTTTTCAATTATTTGAAGTGGAAACTTCAATCATATGATTCCATGACTAGTTCCTTGGAACCATCATCATAATGGACAAAAAATATTTAAAAATTAAAAAATTGAAAGTCTTGTAAATTCCAATATTATAGTTTGGATAGGTACAAGGAAACTAGAACTATCTTTCCTTCCTTCCACTAAATATGTGATTAGGCATGAATAAAATGAAATATATTATATTAAATATAATCTATTCACCTAACTTTGGCTCAACATTTTTTTATTTTAAATTTTAGTAATGAATGAGTTGTTAATTTTATAAAGTAAAAATGAGAGGGGAGGGGGCCAAGGCACTTGCAGGAAGCACAAACGATGTGGTCTGAGGCATTATATATATCCATCATTCAAAATTCAAAGTGTAATAAAAACCATAGAATCTGAATCTTTTTTATTTTTTATTTTTAAATTGAGAAATAGAAAAGAAAGGTGGTCCTTTCTTTCCTTTTGATGAATTAAGTCGATGCATGTATTTGATGAGATGAGACCCGAATGTTTTTCCATATTTGTAGAGGCCAATTTCCCCACGCTTTTGTATCTGTCGAATTCCTATTCGTTCATTCGAGCATAACACTACATAAATAGAGTGTATATGTAAACTCATGATACAATCAACAGTGATAGAGACTGATGAGAATTAATTCAATATGATTTTGCTTCTTTCACTGATTAAGCTAATCATAAATGGATAAACACATACTTAAACATATATACATATTTAAATTTATTTTCCACTAACATTGGATGGGAGCGTGATGATACCTTCAAAATAAAGAGCTGAGCTGAGCAGAGCAGAGTGTGATAATGGAGGGCATTTGTTGTTATATGAAACATGAATATAAAATGTTTCCTATTCATACAACAACAATGTCACTCCTCTCCATAATAAGTCACACACACCTTGTTATTTCTTATTTTATTCCATTAGATGCCCAATCAAGTTATATAACCTTCAAAATAACACTACATTCCAATTTGGTTGAATTCTAGTCAGTCTATTGACACTTTGTGAGTAGCTAAAAAAAATTCAACATCAAATGCATATTCCTCTAAAGAAAATTGTAAATAGGTTTTTAGCTATTGAGCACATTCACTTCTAGGAAAAGGAAAAAAATTGGTATTAAACTTAATAAAAATAAAATAAAATAGAAAACTACTTTTCTCACTTTAAATTACTACCTCTGTCCCATTTATATTGGGGCATTTTATATTGCAACATTAGGGTTCTATTCATCGATTAATCTTATTTTGCATATGGTGATTTAGGTATATGAATAAATATAGTCAAGTGAGATCTTGTTTTATTTATTGTAATGTCTACTTTTCAAATATAAAATTACTATAATTTTTAATCGTAAATAATTAAAAATATTTACCATTGAAATTATACCTCGGCAAATGTGTAAAAAGAAAATGTTGGAAGATTAATGGGAACGGAGGGAGTAATAAATTTACAACTAAAGCCCTTATCTTATATTTTCCTGAAAGTTGATACCTTATGATAGTAGGGTGACACTAATGTAGAAATTTAACTATTAAACATTGTGTATTTTGATAAGAAATTTGGTAATCATAATCCATGCCATGGTAAAACGGTAATATTTTTCTCATTATTAAAAAATATAAAGAAAAAATTAATAATAAATAAATAAATAAAACCAACCTTAACAAATATATGGAAGGATCAGGGCAACGGTGTTTGTCTAATTTTGTGGTTTGAATTTTCAATAATTTATATTATATGAGCAATAATAACAATAATTTAGGATGGTGGATCCTCACTTAATCAATGCTACTTGCCTCAATTGAAATAAAATTATATAAATAAAGCTTAAACAAATGTGAATAGAATGCTTGGGGAGGCAATGTGGACTAAAAATGAATATTTTGATTGTGAAATGTATGAAAGGAGGCAAATAATTCTGTAGTCAAATCACAAATTTTGATGATAATTGTCATTTTAAGTGTGTGAAAGCATCTTCTTCTTATTCATTGTAAAAGCCTATTAGTTTCTTATATCATCTCTCTTTCACTTCTAAATTTTCTATTTTGACCAAAACATAAGTATATTCACACACATATTTATCATTAATACCACTCAAAAGTGAACCACTATTGCTTACCAACAACTATGTACAAATTAAATATCAAGATTTATATGGAAATAAGAATTATCAAAGCTTGGTTCTATTTTGAGATATTTGTAATTAATAGATTTTGTTAAGTTGTAAATATATTGAATGTGTTCACATGAGTTTAGGTTTTTGTAAGACCCCTATATCTCATGCAAAACGTTTTTCTTTCATTTGAAGAGAAGTATCATTACAATTCTTCTTTACACATAAAGGAGATTTTTTAACCATTGGAGTCAAAAGGGAGATTGAGAAATTTTTTATTTCAACCTTTTCAAAAATTTTATTATATTATTTATAAAAATTCCTAATTCAATTCCTTTTTATATAATTTATTTGAATCTTTTTTAATACAACCAACCATACTAATCGACTTTCCAGTCCATTATAATTCATCAAAATATTTTGAAAATAGATATTATTAAAAAAATTAACACTAATGCATAAATAAAAGTTGAATATATTATTTTAATTATTAAAATATTTTTTAAAAAATTTAATTTACATATATTTTAAAATTATAAATAATTCAAATATTATATTCACTCTAATTAAATTTATTAATAAATAAAAATTCGGTTAAAATGATTATTTTAAATTGTTTTAATTTAAAATAAAAAATAATTTATTTATTTATTCAGAATAAATATCTAGACAGCAAGAAGAAAAATACAAAAGTGCATTTATAATAATAATTGATAAAAACAGAAGATAAAAAAGTAAAATCCGAAAATGGCCGTACATGTTGGTTGGAGATAGATAATGTTAACAGAGAAAGTAAAGGCTAACATACGCCTCATCCTGTGCTATCGCGCTCTCTATATATATTATAGAACATATTCCATTTCTCAATTCAATTCAAACTCTACATCTTCTATTCCCATATACCTCTGTTATTATGGAGATTGAATTAAAACAATCAAAATTCAACAGGATTTGTGTCTTCTGCGGAAGCAGTCCTGGCAAGAAAACCAGCTACAAAGACGCCGCTATCGAACTCGGCCAACAACTCGTACTTCTTTACAACCCAATTCATCATTCTCTTTCTTCCTCTTCTCTGTTTTTTTTTTTCTCTTTTTCTAATTCAATGTCCATGGATCTAATCCATCACAGGTTGCCAGAAATATTGATCTTGTTTACGGTGGAGGAAGTATTGGATTAATGGGTTTGATTTCCCAAGCTGTTTACGATGGTGGTCGCCACGTCATTGGGTATTTTTCACTCTTTGAACAGATTTTTTTTTTGTATCTGTTTACTTCAGTTTAAACTGACTTATGTCCTGTTTTTTTGGTTCTGTTGTAGTGTGATTCCTAAGACACTCATGCCTAGAGAGGTATATATGTCTTCTATGTACTTTGTTATTTATGTGTGTTCTTCCAATTACATAGATAAGTTTGTCGATTTTATGTGTGTTTGACCTAGCTATTTTCGTATTGTGAAGATATGTATAATGCGTGCGTGTGTGGTTTGCCTTATCTTTATTGGCAAAGTGTTGTTGTTGACTCAGCCCACCATCACACACCACTACTTGTGTTGTGTGTCGTTGGAAACTCAATCATTACAATACAAACCATTTTATGTGGTTAATGCAGATAACTGGAGAGACAGTGGGAGAAGTTAAACCAGTTGCAGATATGCACCAAAGAAAAGCTGAGATGGCTAGACAATCTGATGCTTTTATTGCCCTACCTGGTTTGTCTTTCTATTTCCCACTCTTTTTTTATTTCCATCTTTGCCCCTGAGAACTCTAAAACCAGAATAAATTATCGAAGTCAAACAGCAACAAATTGTGAATTTGCATTAGGGGTTCTTTTGAGAGAGAGGGATAGGACTCTTCTTCTGACTCATGATTGACGTGTCCTACTTTCTTACTCATGATGATATCTCTCATCAACCCTACATTTTGTGGTTCATGTGTTTTTTCCTACTACTTCTAGTTAGTACCTCTCTTCACTTTTTAAAAGAAAAAACATTACGGGTCATGGGTATCTTAAATGGGCCTGAATATGGGCTTTCGTTGGATTGTATTTGAGTGTCTTAAGCAATGAACCGGGGTCCATTTAGAAACTTATGTTTGTGGGCCTTTTCGTAATGAAAAATGGGCCATGACCTCTAATGTTAAAGTTGATGTGAATGAAGGTGGTTATGGGACTCTTGAAGAGCTACTTGAAGTCATTACATGGGCTCAGCTCGGCATCCATGATAAACCGGTATTTTATTTTATTTCTTTTAAAATCCAAATTCAATCCATCAAATAAAGCAATCTATTAATTTTAATAATTACAATCATTTATAGGTCGGATTATTGAACGTGGACGGATACTACAACTCATTGTTATCATTCATCGACAAAGCAGTAGAGGAAGGCTTCATTAGTCCAAATGCTCGACATATCATAGTATCTGCTCCAAATGCTAAAGATTTGATGATCAAAATGGAGGTACGTTACATTAACACAACAAAATCTCTGCAATTATCAATGGTGCACTAATTTTGATTAATTTCAGGAATATTTTCCACGACATGAGAGAGTTGCTTCGAAGCTAAGTTGGGAAAATGAACAACAACTAGTTAGGCTACAACCTCAAATGTGAATAACTCAAGTCAACCAGTGCATTGGATTGGACTAATTTTACATGACCAAAAACTCAATCTCTTCTCATGAGATTCTTTTTCTCTCTTTTGTTTATTAGTGTAAAACTACAACACTTGACCTCAATTTTAAACCTCCATTAATGTTGTAAACCAGCATTCGTTTCTTTATTAATATGCTGGAAATATAGATGTAATTTTTTGTTCCTTGTATCTCTACTCTTTGAACTAGTTAAATCTACAAGTCCACTGTCCGATTCATATCTACTCACTCTCTTAAAATAAAAAAAAATAAAAAATGGATGATACAAGTTTGAATTTTTGTAACAAAGCACGTGAGAATGCTACATATTAGGCAAAAATCCATTAATGAGAAAAACAAAAGACACTAATTAAGACCAAATACACCATAATTGACTCTATAAGATGCACATGAAGACTAGCCAAGCTGGTGGTGACTATGATTTTCTTAAATTGTTAGGTTATTTAAAACTAATATTTATAGATCTGATTTTGTCAACCTTCATTAAATAAAACTACTACTACACTATTACAGAATTTTAGTTGACTTTTCTTGCTGTCTAGTGTTTTGACCTTCCATTAAATCACTATAATTTAATCTGTGTTTCGGTAATACAATGTGATTGCACAGTAGTCTAGGTTCATTATTTATTTTTATATTATTTTTTATTTATTTATTTTCATGTGACCAGCCTATTATTAATTTTAATTAATTATTGTAAAATTTCATAGGTGTATATGTATTCAAAAGTAATTATTTATTCTTTGGTATTTCGTTTACAAGTGTGTTTGTTTACCAATTATCACCTCCTTATATAACTGGGTCTGGATGTAATCATATCAGGATTTTCATTGTTGGTTTGAAGATAAATAAATAAAATAATATATGATATGAACTAATGAAGTTTATTTACATTTCACATAAACATAATTAGTTGTGATAGTCCATGGTCAACATGTTTGACTTTCAAGGTATATAGAGGCCAAATTACGAAAAGTTATATGACTTGGTTTTGAACTTTTGAGAAAAAATTAGATAGGGGATAATGTTCCGTAATTTCATTTATTAAATAAATAAATAAATTATAGAGAAGATTAATGCGACATTGCAAATGTAATGTTTACCAGCATACATAGGTTTTATTTTTAATTTATAGTAAATATTCGAATTTAAAATGTTTAACTATATATAAATGTGTTAGATTTAAAGAAATTATATAGGGGTTTTTTTTTTTAAAATAATAATGATAATAGTGACTTTATTATTTAATTTATTTGCAAGTGAGCATTTTCTTATTATTTTTTCTTACAAATATAAATAGAATAAATTATTATTTGAAAGAATTATTTACATTAAATACGAATTTAATTTTTATTATTTAAAAAATTATTTATCATTCTAAAATTAAATATATGATTTTTTTTTTTCATTTTTATTTTTTAATATTAATTTAATTTTAATAATTCTATTAATATTATATCTTTTTATTAAAATATAAATAATTTTACCGTGTTTATTGTTGTTAATAGAATTTATATATTTCGATCCATATTTAAAAATTTTACTTGTCATGTTTATAAAATTATTTTCATATTATTTTTAATAAAAATTTGGTAAAAATAAATTAAAATAATTATTTTTTTATAAAATAAGTTAATTAAATTTAAAATATATATAATAAATTATCACATCTTAAATTCAATTTGATAAAACTAAATAGGAAAAATATGTCATTTTATTTAACACTACCATTCCATTAAAAAAATCATGGAAAAATAACTATACAATGCCATCCATAATGTGTTAGTAAGATATTATTGGTCATATACGAATATTTGAACAAAGCAATTAATAAAGATTACAAGGATAACGCATAGCTAGACCCATATCCTATCTTAATTGTGACTTTTAGTTCAACTTAGTAATTCATAGTACGTACCCATGCTTATTTAATTATGATTATAGTCTATTGTAGCCTCTAATTTTGGAATCTTTACCTTTCTTTAAATAAAAAGCACCCTACTACAATTTTGACAAACTAACCCATACTCTTTTTATTGCAAATCAACTTCTTTTTTCCTTTTCCAACTCATATCATTTAATGATTAACAATATATCACATTAAAAGATGACAACTATAGTCTGTTACTATTTTTTAAAAATTTAAAAATATAATTTCATAAAAAAATTGCCTATTAAAAGTGTTTTTAATTCTAACGTCTAATATTTATATTATTTTAACTTTAAAACATTATCAATTTCTATAAATTCTTCTGTAATGATTTTCTAAAATAAATATTTAAAAAATTAATTAGTAAAAATTAAATTAATATGATCAAAAATATTTTTTTCACATATATTTTCTTATTATTTTTATATATAAATTGTATGTAATCTACTTCATAAAAAAATATGATTAGATTTAATCTCCCTTCAATGTAATAAAAAGTTCCTTTTTGAAGTCAATGTATCTCCCTTCTCTCCAAATCTCTTATACCTCTAATGGCAACTCACCAGACCTTCTTAATAACTTGTAAATGAAAACAAAAATTCAATTAAATTAAACGGAAAGTAGTATTCATATTCATTTCATCTTCAATAAGCAACCTAACCCCACTCATATCACCCTTTATGCAAGCCAAATTCGTCACAATACAACCTAAGTTTGGCATAAACCCATCTCCTATATATTATATACACCTTTCTCTACAACCTACTCATCTTTCAAAGTCAACCAAATTCTGATTTTTCACTTCTCTTCTCTTAAACTCTTCACCATTTATTATTTGTTGCTCTTACAAGCTTTATAATTTTGCAAGACCAAGAAAACCCTCCCTCTCTCCACATTTGACCACCTACATTCATTTTCTTCACAAACAAGGTAGTAATTTTTTATACATACATGCTCTCTCTTATTATAATTTTCTTGTCCGGATTATACTCTTTATCTCGGGAAATGGGTTTGACAATTTTGTCCTATTTTTTTTCCTTTATTTTCAATTACATTATACAAAATTTGATTGGATTTTAGTCTACTTGAACAAAATAAATATAAATGTATTTGTATAATTATATATTTTTTCTGAATTAGATCCAATTCAAACTATGGGTATGTTATGTAACAGATGGTCTATCAAATATATAAAGAAAAATGTTGTGGCAAAAACGCTAGGAGAGGCTTGTTATGCGGCAACAAAGCCGGCTTTTAAGTGAAGCTTGTAGTAGATTCAGATATAGAAAAAGTTATTTTGATGATGAAGAAAATAAGAGTAATTAAGACCAACGCGTTATTTCAACAGATTTTGTTAATTTAATAATCACATTTTATTCACATCAAACGTTTTGTCCATGTGACCCTTTGTTGCATTGCATTGCATTTCTCATGTTCTGCTTCTCACTTTCACTTTCTTCTATACACTCTTTCATTTAACGTTATATATACACATACATATATGCACTACATCTCTTAATTACCATTTCAAGTTTCAATACACCATTCTTCTTCGAGTTTCAGAACCACTTCTTCGGTTCTAATTGGTATTGCATTTTGTATGTTTTTGTTGTCTGTTTGTTTGTTGTTGATTGATTGATTTATTGGTGTTTGTGATGACATTTTTTTATCTGATTTTGACAGATGGGGTTGTTCAGGAGTCAGAATACGAGAAGTGGGGATTATCTGGAAGGGATGATAAGTGATTATGTAGGAGGAAAAGCGAAGCTGAAAGCTAAACAGTCAGCTTCTTCTGCTAGTGCTTCTGCTAGACTTGTGGCAGGACTCACTTGTTTACAATTTGCTTTTGCAGTTTATGCTACTTTTCTTATATACTACATGAGTCCTGCCGTTGATTTGAGGACAAAACCGGACTTTACATGGGCCACCAAGATTGCCAAAAGCTGGAAGGACTTTATGATCACACCCCATTTGGTTAATCACTATCAGGAGTCTGCATCTTTGTTGAAGAATGAGATTCAACCTATAGCAGCTGTCTGTGAGCAGGAAAAGATTGATTTCTTGCAGAAGAAGTCAAATGATGCGCAAATGATCAAGCTCAAGACAGAGTTGTATGAACAAATTCGTAATTTTCAGAGTGTTTCTATCGGTACTGAGTCTCTAAATGAGCTTATGCAGATGAAATCCGAGTGGGATCTAAGAGGTACGAAGAGGCCTAAAGTGACTGTGATCTTAAACCATTTTAAGCGAAAAACGCTCTGTGCTCAGCTTGATTCATTGCTTCATCAGACTCTTCCGTTTCACCATGCTTGGGTTATTGCATTTGGGAGTCCAAATGAGGCCTCGTTGAAGAGAATTGTGGACAGTTACAATGATACAAGAATCAGTTTCATCAGTTCAAGTTATGATTTTAAGTACTATGGAAGGTTTCAAATGGCTTTACAAACTGAAGCTGATCTGGTTTATATTCTCGATGATGATATGATTCCTGGAAGGAAAATGTTACAGATTTTATCTCACGTCTCAGGGACCGAAAAGTATAAGAATTCAGTCCTGGGAAGCATAGGAAGGATTTTGCCTTTCAGGCAAAAGGATTTTACCTTTCCGAGTTATAGAAAATTTCGGTCCAAGGAGGCTGGATTGTATTTGCCTGATCCTGCTTATGATATCACAGTTGATAAGATTGTGCAGGTTGATTTTCTTTCAAGTTCATGGTTTCTGTCTGCTGAGCTTGTGAAGACTCTCTTCATTGAGACTCCTTACACTTTCATGACCGGTGAAGATCTTCATCTAAGGTACATACATACATACATACATTTACTTTGTTGATTGAATACTACTTTTGTGACTTTTAATAGTTGCTAGACTAATAATATATTTGCAATTCGGTCTGTGTATTCTTATAGTTTAAGAAATATTGCCATAGTTTGACTTGAAAAGTGAACATATATTGGGCTATTCAACTGATCTGGTCAATGTTAGCTTATTCAAATGTGCTTTTGTACCAGATAATATACCACTTGATCAGATTTTACTGAATTGCTTCTTTTAGATTCTGAAACTGTCAAAATTTGGGTGAATTTCAGCTACCAGCTACAGAAGTACAGAGGAGCAGGTTCATTTGTTTTACCGGTGGATCCTAATGATAAAGAAACATGGGGAGATAGTGAACATAGATTAGCTTATGTATCCGAAACAACTGTTATCTTCAAAGACGTTGTACAAGTCCGTGATGATCAGTGGTGGAAAGCGCTTTCTACAGGTTATGTAACTCAATGGGCTGCAATGAATCCTCAAAAGATTGATGCACTTTTCTATGCACATTCACTCGATGAAGTAACTGCTCTTGCACCGCTGCTCGAAAAGTTCAGGGCTACAGTTGGTAAAAAGGCCTACATTGTTGTCTCTGGTGGTAAATTTTGCCCTTGTGAAGACTCTGCAGCTGCGCTCAAATGGCCTAAGGTGGTCTGTAGGGAAAGGAGGTTTAAGATTTTCGATTTGGCAATAGGGTCTTTAACAGGACTATCGAAATCTGAAGTGCCTGTTGTACAAGCAGTGTACTCTAGCATGAAGGGTTTGATCAAAATGCATAATCCTAGTGTTGTGATCAGTGTTGCTGACATTGATTCTAATGTGAAAAAGGCTTTGAAGATGGCCTGCGAAACTAATTCCAACACTACATTTGTTCTTCTGCCTAGGCCTTCTATTCCTAAAGTTCTTTGGATGGCTGATCTCAGATCAACAGCCTTACCAAGTAAGATTCTGATTTTTTTTACTCATGTTTCTCGTTTGATTCTTGTCTTACAAGTTAAGTAATCTGATATTTTCCCCTTCCAGATTGGAACAAGATGAGGCTTTCCATCAGTATTATCACTCAGAATCGCGCTAAATCCTTGACAAGGCTTCTGAATTCACTCAGGGATGCATACTACCTTGGAGATGAAATTTCAATCAGCTTCAACATGGACAGTAAAGTAGATGAGGAAACTATAAGACTGGTAAGCTCTTTCGAATGGCCTCATGGCCCGAAAACCCTGAGGAGGAGAATCATCCAGGGAGGCTTAATTCGAGCAGTGAGTGAAAGCTGGTACCCTGCATCAGACGATGATTATGGTCTCCTACTTGAAGATGACATAGAAGTCTCTCCATACTATTACTTGTGGATCAAGTATGCTCTCCTCGCTTACAAATACGACCCTCAGGTTTCACTCCCAGAACTCTCTTCCATCTCTTTATACACTCCAAGACTAGTGGAAGTAGTCAAAGAAAGGCCTAAATGGAACCCAACTGAATTCTTCAAGAAAATCCATCCAAACACACCATACCTGCATCAACTCCCCTGCAGTTGGGGAGCTGTCTTTTTCCCCAAGCAATGGAGAGAATTCTATGTGTACATGAACATGAGGTTCACAGAAGATGCAAAAGCAAACCCAGTTCAGATTCCCAAATCCAGGACCAACGGTTGGCAAGCATCCTGGAAGAAGTTCCTCATCGACATGATGTACCTTCGCGGCTACGTTAGTCTCTACCCGAATTTCCCAAACCAGGCAAGCTTTTCGACCAATCACATGGAACCTGGTGCTCATATCAGTGCAAAGGACAATGTTGTCAAGCATGACAAGTCTGATTTCGAGGTTCCATTGTTGAAAAATGACTTCAAGCCTCAGTTACCAAATGGGAAATTCCCTCCAGCTTCGAAACTGCCATCATTGAACCTGTTTAATCAACCTGTTTCGCTCAAAGGTCTTAAAGCTGCTGGAGCTAAGTTGGGTCAAGATGTATTGAAATGCAACAATGTTTCGGAAATTGTGACTGTTGATCATCAAACAGGTCTGCCAAAGGAATGCTCCAAGTTCTGATTCCTGATACAATTATCATTCTTTGCTTCTTTCAAATAATGTAGTAATGTAATTTATATTTTGGTAGAAAATTTCGGAGCTGTGTGTAAAGCCAAAAGTGGTTTACGCAATTCTCGGTTGAAACAGTGAAAAAGAAAATATTATGGTTCTGCACGATTTCAGTGATTTTTTTTTTTCCCCTGTCACGTAATATCTTAAACTGCTTTTTGGGCCTATTGAAAATTGGGCCTGATATTGGGCCCATGTAAACGGATTTTAGATATGGAACTGAACTAATAATACAGTTTAGCAGATTGATTATTGAAAGAAGCGTGACTGATTACCATAAATTATGTGACAGTTGACAAGTATGATGCATGTTTGTGTTTCCTTTATAGCAATTCAGACGTTAGGTGTAAAAACCAAATCGCATGAAGCTAATGCAATGCAAGCAAAAACGACATCTATTCTGTTGTTTCAATTGTATCTCTTGGTAATCCATCACCTTTATCTATATACAGAAACCATCTCCATTGATGAGTCATGATACTTCTATCATCAAGGATGATATGAGACCTCAGTCTTAATATTGTATGAGTTGTGAATAGCATTTATATTCATTATGAATATTTAAGAACAAATAAATATTTATATACCTTATTGGCATATGTTCAGAGTCGTGAATGACATTTATATTCATTAAGTATATCTTTAATTATTATAATTTAATAATAAAATTATTTAAATTAGATGGCAATTCGACACTAATTAAAAATAAATTCATTTAATCATCTTAAACTTAATTGTTAAAAAAAAAAGAGAGAAAAATGATTACTATTATAATAATAATAATAATAATAATATATTAAATTTTAAAATAAAAATATTCCAATAAAATAATTTTTATAAATTTTGAATCTAGTTAAATTTTAAATAATAATAATAATAATAATAATAATAATAAAAGAATAAGAGAGGGGGAAAAATGTGGGTTTCTAATTTCCTTTTTTTTTTTTCCCCTTTGACTTTTTTCCTTAAATAAGAAAATTAAACCTCTCAACTCTACATACTTGCTAATTAACTTGTTAAATATGGCATTATGTTATTGCCAAACTATTTAATATTCAATTAATGTATGTTAGGCAATATTTACTGACATTAATAAAAATAAATAAATAGATATAATATTTAATTATAAAAAATACTAAGGTAAAATATTAAATGGTAACAACTATTTAAAAAATATTAAGTATTTAAAAATTATTGAACATTTTGAAAAATACCACTGTTACAAAAAAAATAAATAAATAAATTTGATGGATCAAAATTTAAATTCATATTCCATAACTATTTTTTTTAAAAATTCTAAAAAATGAGATTTTTAGAGTTCAAAATAAAATTATAGGTTTGTTTTGGAAAACATATAAAAACAGGTTTTTAAAAATTTAATTTTTATTCTATAGGACAAGTTTTCCAAAATATCCCTAAACTTTTACAATTCACGGATTCTGTGAATTACGCTTACAGTCTGTGAATGGTTTATGGACAAAAAATCAAATTTTAGTTTTGCAAACTTTTCAAAAGTGACCTATAATTGTTTAGTAAATTTTTTATGATTTATAAAAAAATAATTTCTTTTTTTTTTCATATAATACGACTAACTAGAAAATTTTAAAAAAAAAGTTAATGTTGAGGATATATTTTTCATTTTTATTCATATTATTTATTATCATAAATATTTATAAGTATGAAAAATACTAAACTTTTTTATTTCAAAATTCATAAAAAAAAATATATTATTAGTTATAGATTATTTTGTTATTGACAAAATAAAATTATTTAAATTGAATTTTTTTATACAACTATTTCATATAGTAAATAAAAATTGAGACTAATAATTTATTGAAAATTTTATATTCTTTATAATTATTTTGTTGTTAATAATTTATTATTATTATTTTTTTTAACTTTATCATATTAGTTGAATTATAATAAGATTATTTAAAAAATTAATTATATCTGAAGCATTTTTCTTTCAATGGTAAGTAAAATTTTGTAGATTTAAAAAAATAATAATTTTTAATTGTTTAGAATTTGAATAATCGTAACACAAATAACATACACTTGAATTTTTCAAAATAAAAAATGTAATTCATAATCACATTATAATTTATTTATTTTATTTCTTTCATGGGTAGTATTTTCTTTTTCAGTCCCATAGAAGGAAAAAAATCACTGTGATTATGAAGATTGTGTGGCCAAACAAAACTAATCTTCTTCCATAGTGAAATGTTAATAAGACATTTATCAATAAGCTTTTGGATAATTCCAAAATAAAGTGACTCACTCACCTTCGACGTGGCACTCATTCATTGGCAGCTCAACAGGCAACCCGCACACAACTTTTGCTTTGTTTCAAAAATGCAAATTCGAAACAAGGAACGGAGGGCAAAATTGTAAAACCACTCCCAATAAAAACGCGATACCAATTTTACAAAACATTAAAACGAGATTCTATACCCAAAATAATAGCAGTAAAATTTGGAAAATAATAAAACCAGAATTTATACTCACTAGTCACTCACTTTCACTATAAAACATTTTATAACTCTAAGCTTTTCTCATCTTTATCATTTTTATTTTGTTTTGTTTTTTCGCTAAAATTGTGAAAGATCAAGCAGAGAACCATTCAAGTAAGTTTCTAAACCCTAGGAAATATTTCTTTTGCTCTTATAATTAACTTGATTGTTGAAAATGGTTGAGTTTGTGTAATGTGAGTCTCTGTTGCTGTCATTTTCGTTGTTCAATGGTGATCACATTGCTTCCTGTAGATACAACTGTTATTATTGTCTGCCTTCATTATTAGTAGTAGTTTGCTTTTGTGAAATTGAATGGAGTTAATCGGTTTGCACTATCAATTTTGAATAATTGTTGTAGTTTGATTTTTATTCTGATATTCTTTTGTTTTGTTAAAAGTATGTGTATTCTGTCCGGTTGTTTTTGTCCGTGTTCGTGCATTTGAATAATCGTTTGTTTTGAAATCTGGTGTGGTATATATATATATTGAAAAATAAATAACAATATTGTTTTTGTCTGTTAGTTCTTGAATAATATTTTTGATACTTAATTTGCTGTCAAATTATGAGTGTTGTTATCATGTAACATTGTATGAACTCATTTCTGAGTGTTGCAGTTTTTTGAGTTAATATCGTGAATGATTTTGCTGAAATTGTTAACTGTCTTTCCAAAGCAGAATAAAACTTGTGATGGTGTATTTTAGTATTTGCTTTCATACGATTTTTGTTGTGAATGTGCATATGAAATGGAAGTTGTAGAAATCTTGGGACTAATTTTGAGCATGGTTGTGAACATCTTGCTATAGGATTTGGGTCAGAGAGCCCGTGATAATGCATATTTCTGGGCCTAAATTTATACTGTTTACTTTGTTAAGATAAGAATATTTTCAAAATTTTATGATCATTTAGTTCTATTTTTATTTATTTTTGCATTTCGGAGAACATTTATCTGTATCTCTATCTTTCAGGCTTATCCTTTATTGAAGGAGAAGAATATGAAAAATTGCCTTCAGAAGGTGCAAAAGGAAGTTGTATATGACATCTGAAGTTTTGAGTTCAGAATCGGAGCACAGACTTTACCTTATGGGGAATGTTTACCGCAGGTTTGAACTGTCCGTAAGCTACATATGTGTTATGTAACTGCTGGTATCATTTAGTTTTGTGATATTTCATTTTTAAAATGATGTGAACAGTAACCATTATTGTGAAGATTTCACTCAAACAATTTATATTTGCTAGTCTTAAATCTGTAGCAGTACCTTATGCCTACAATTTAAATTCATTGATTGATTCCCATTCTTTCCTGCAGTGTTGCACATAAAAAATCAAGTGATAATGGCAGACTTATTGTCACAACACTTCTAGGAATTGCGTTTGGATTTTTTGTTGGTATATCTTTTCAGTCTATTTCCTTCAACAACAAGGTATACTTTCCATTCAAGTATCAACCTGTATCAAACAACACGCCAATTTCCCATCTTTATTTGCAATTCCATTTGGGTCTCAGCAGATTCACTTACCCTCAAGCCTTAGTTCATCTTTTGATGTGCCCTCAACCTCAACAAATGATCATGGGTATGGCAGAAATGAATCTCCTCTATTGAGGGGTGGAAATGAATTCAATAAATCTGAATCCGAAACTTCTCAGACAACAGATGCAAATGGTCTTCATGATTGTGAACCTGCAAAATTGAATGGATCATTCTCGAAAGTATGAAATTATATTTCCTTTAAACGCATTCAGTTGTCTATTTTTATTTTACCTTCCAATTCAATCAATTAATGATTAATTGGAATTCTGTTGACAAATTTACTAACATTTTGTTTGCGTTATGTGCTAAATAATTATTAGACATTATGATTACACTGTCATAGATTCTTAGGCCAATGAAGTGCTTGATAATATTTGTCTGAGCAGATTTTGTTTAGCCTTAATCCTTTAATGCTTAGTCCTCTTCAACAGTTTTGTTTTAGCTTGAATTCTGATTAATTGTTTGGTTATTTTTTGTTTCTCTGTTTGCTACAATAGTTACCAGAATGTGTTTTAGCGAGGAAAATATATTCAGGTCCCAAAACAAAAAAGTTAGTCATTAACTGTGAACCTTGTGTTTTTTATTATTATCAGTACTTTTTATTTGACTTGGAAAATTTTGATTCCTACAATAATTTTAGGGTTGCTGGTCCCGTGACAAGGCTTTATGTATATCGGTTCAAACATAATCTTGACACAGGTTGTTATTTGTGTCAAATTGATGTTATCGTTGGTAGTTGCATAATGCAATAAGTAATAGAGCAGAGGATGTCCCATCCAGAAAACTCTGATTTTAATTTTTGCTGACAGACTCTTGTATGATTTTGGATAGTGCAATTTAAACTTTTTTGGCCTAAAAATTTGTAATTTTGTTCTTTGTCATTTTTCTTTAGTATATTTCTGGCTTCAGATTATCTTAGACCTTTATATTATGTCATTGTAGTAACTGATGCCACAACTTGTGGGCAAAATTTTATGCAGTACACTGCGTGAATAAGTATAATCAATATGTTAAGTTGTTTTCCTTCAGATATATGTTACCACAAATCCTCGGGGAGCAGAGTTATTACCTCCAGGAATTATCGTCTCAGAATCTGATTTTTACTTGCGCAGATTATGGGGTGAACCTAGTGAGGTATAATATATAGCTTTCGAATAGTATATTAGCAGTTCTTCTTTTTGAATATTTAGTTCATTATCACTATGATAACTGGTTTGAACATAATAGAAACCAGTATATCCAGTCCAAGTTCATACTGCCGCTTATAGCAATAATGATGTTATCAGCACTTTCTGCTAAATTATTTCTTCCATCTCTAATTATCAGAAGAAATGCAATGGGATTGGATTTGATATGATGTTTAGAGTATCGAATTGATTATGATTCTACATCATTTTTGTTCCAATCTAGGATTAGATTAAAAAGGTGTTATGATACGATGATTAAATGAATAAATTTAAATATATTTTGGGATGCTTTTATAACATTTTGGGGGGTGTTTTTCTTGAACTCCATAGCGGTGATTTTGACATTCATAAAGTGATTGGCATTAGTGTCTTCCAAGATTTTTATTGTTTCACTTCAGTTTTCAAAAATGTTTTATTCTTTGCCATTTTTTGCTGTTTTTATTTTATTTTTTAATTATAAAAGTAAGAATCATAACTGATAGACAAGTAGGAATCTAGGTTGACTGGAAAACTTGGCAATTTAGCCAAATACAATCCATTAAAATTTATTTGTTCTATAATGTTATATTTAAAAATATGGAAACATGAATTTATGTGGGGTGCATTGTAAATCCAATACGTGTTAACTGAGATTCATGAGAGTGTCTATTTTGCGGGAAATAGCTTTATGATGGGTACCATCAGAGAATCATGCCCCGAAATAGCTTATGAGGATGGAGAGCCTGGACCCTATAAACCCTGCTTTAGTTCTTTATTTTCCAATGAGAGGTTCCATGACCCGTATCTTTCCAATTGGAAAATAGCATTGCTCCGCCTTTCACAATCTATCTTCAGGGAATTTCACCCTAGGTAGCTCACATGACTTCTTTGCCTAGTCATAACCTTTTGCATTTTCTGTGGAAATGATGACTCCTCTATAGGCAGGTTATCTAGCTTATTGGTTTATCTAGTTGATTGGTATTTGGAGAGGTCAAAGCTCTTATAAACCCCACATTAGTTTCCTTATCTTTCTTTTTCTTTTTTCTTCTGTTTTTCAACGTGGGATTTCAAATCTCACACTCTTACCAATTAGAAAATAATGGTTTCCTTCTATCTATCTTTGATTTGTTTGTCCTTCGATTTCGACAACTTAAATTATATTATCTTTTTGAAGAAGTGGGTTCAGTATGGAGGATAGGAAGGCATCAACAGTAAAATTACATCCAAGATACCTTTGCAATTATGAGTGAAATATAGAGTTCATAATAGGGAGGTGTTAATAGTAATAATTACTTCCAGGCAATGATGAAATGAAATATAGAATTCTTAATTTCTTGTATACATTATGATTGTGCTTATGCAATTTCTAGCTTTCTTGGTTGTGGCAGTTGGTTATATAGAATGTTCTTAAATCTGCAGGATTTGACAAAAAAGCCGAAGTATTTACTGACTATCACAGTTGGATACAATCAAAGGTTAAACGTTGATGCAATGGTTAAAAAGGTTCCAAGTAACACTTGTCTCATTTGTTTTCATGTTTTGTCAAACGGTGAGTTTTTGATCAATACAGCTAAGGTTTCTGTTCTTACATTTGTGATAGTTTTCTGAGGATTTCCAAATTATACTTTTTCATTATGATGGTCGAACAAGTGAATGGGATGAATTCGAGTGGTCAAAAAGGGCAATTCATGTTAGTGTAAGGAGACAGACAAAATGGTAAAATCTTAGCTCTTATGTCTTATCATTTTTGTGCACTAGTTGAAGAGTTTTCCAAGCAATTCATAATTGTTTCCTTCCATTTGGTTTGAGACGTAACATCATCCTGTTCAAATTAGTATTGATAAATTTTCAGGATAATAGGTAACAGAACTTAAGTTATTCTCACCCTCACGTGCATCATACGTTTCAGGTGGTATGCTAAGAGGTTTTTGCATCCTGATATTGTGGCAGCCTATGAATATATTTTTATCTGGGATGAAGATCTTGGGTTGGAGCACTTCAATGGAGAGAAGTAAGTACTTAAGTATGTGTTTTGGTTTTAATTAAACTTTAGGTTTTATGATTCTTTCTAATATGTTCTATTCTTTTCTATTAAACAAATAGGTATATACAGTTGGTTAAAAAACATGGACTACAAATATCTCAACCAGGTCTTGAGCCCAATAATGGATTGACATGGGAAATGACTAAGAGGAGGGGTGACCGAGAGGTTCACAAGTAAGCTTTCCTCGGTCATATTTTTTCATGTTATTTATTGTTCCTAATAAATTATATATTGGACATCCTGACAGGATTACAGAAGAGAAGCCAGGCTGGTGCAGTGACCCACTTTTGCCTCCGTGTGCTGCGTATGCTTCTTTCTCCCTTCCCATTTCTCATATTTTGTGATAAACCTTGTCAGAATAGGCTTGGTTATGAAATTGCTTTGTTTCAATAGTTATTTAAGGTAGATGGATTTTAATATCTTATGTAGCCTCTTAATTCACGTTCTAGAACTAATATTCATTAAATATATTATTTTTGTTGTTAGCTTGGTGATGAATAAAGATTTAGGATTGCCATTTAGTTGTGTTCTTGTTTATGCTAGTTCATAAGGTTTAGTGTTTTCTGTATAAAGCCTAAAAGCGTGTATATAGCATAGCAGTGTCACTGTTTCAATTTGATTTATAATTTATACAGTTGGTGCTGGATCATGTTGTTCCTTTTTCTTAAATTGCCTGCAGTTCCGAAACAGCAAAATTTGCTTTGTGTATTTCTTTTGTCTAATGTTTAAGAGACTGTTATTTATTTATTTATTTATTTATTTTTGGCAGCTTCGTGGAAATTATGGCCCCTGTGTTTTCTCAGGAAGCTTGGCGTTGTGTATGGAATTTACTTCAGGTATTTTGTTTGTGTATGTCAAATTAATGGCAGGTACTCTAAGGAGGTTGGAATAATTAAAATGGGTGGGAAGTGTACTTGTGAATGAAAAGGCATACTTGCTCTTTAGTCTGTTCTTATGACTATTAGCTGAGTCACTTTGTCATCAATTATATGGAGCACTTGAACTTTTAACTGAAGTTGGATAAGATAATATGAGATTCTGCGAAAATTAGCATGTTCTTTCTACCTCGTATGGTTAATCTCTTTACTGCTATGCTATTTTCTTCTTTCCCCTGCTCTATTAATATTGTGGAAATTTGTTCTTTTAGAATGATTTGGTGCATGGATGGGGATTGGATTTTGTTCTAAGAAGATGTGTAGAGGTCAGTAGTTTTTTTCCCCTTATTTTTGTTATGTGTTCTCCATTTTCAGACTGATGTAAATTGCTTAAGCAGATTTCAATTAACAACAATTAGGGTGGCTAAAACTAATGACTGGGGTAGAAGAATGCTTTACCCCAATTGACCAAACAATGATAATAAGGGTAGTAGATGGATAGAAAAGAGCAATGTTTTCTTTAGTTATTAAAGAAAACAAGCATTAAGCCCGTTATAATTGAAACTGGACCCATTCTACCAGAAACTAACCCTCTTATACAGGCACTCAAATATGCCCCTCTGCAATGTAACCTAGGCTGGAATTCACATATCAGAATTCAATTCTTGAGACCTCTAGAATATTTTTCCTTTTTCCCAACACCTTCAACTTATGGTATTTTTAATTTACTTAACTGAGGTCCAGAGTCTTGGACATGATAAAGAAGGGCCAGGATTGTATTATATATATTTTAATTTAAGCTTTGGTGGCTTCTTGTTCAAATATTGAGCCTGACTAATTTGTGTGAGGATTAAGTTTTTTTAGATTATAATTCATCTTGAAAAAAATTAAGAAAAAAAGGCCTAGCAGGCCTCCTTGCCAACTGGATAAATGTTTTTGTTTTGTACTTATCTGAACAAGGACTCTACTATACAATGTTTCAAAGTTCTCTATGCATATGAAATGAGTGCATAAGATGAAGTTCTGCGTTTTGAGATTACATAAACATTTCTTGTTACCATTTTCCTCTGCAGCCGGCTCATGAGAAGATTGGTGTGGTTGATTCACAATGGATTATTCACCAATCCATTCCCTCACTTGGGAGCCAGGTCAGTTATTATACATACTATTTGTGTTGCATGGTTATATTTGTAAGATAGTTTTGGTCATCCTTTCTATTGTGATGCATATTTCCTCCTTATTGTGTGTTTGCATGGGGTTTGTATGTCGAGGCTCAGTGTCACTGACTGTGCCAGCCTTTACAGGACAAACTTAGCTGCAATTTGAACTCTTGTAATAACCATGTCCTCTTCTGAATGCATTTCTTCCATGCACACTTCTGCTGCTGCCTTCTTATCTGTGGAGCAAACCAAATTATGGATGATGTTTCATGGCTATATTAACCTGAACAGTTATATGCTTTAACGTTGGCTTTGTTCTGCATGTGCATGAATGTGTCTTAAGATCATGTGGTTGTTATTGTCTCATTTTGATAATCAAGCCATATATGATGGTTGTTTCTTCCTTCTTTGCTTTGTGTTTCAATTCTGTTACACGTCACTAGTTTGCTTCTCACTTAAAATGACTCATTACCTGTTATTTTTTCACAAACTGTTCAGGGCGAGGCAGAGAACGGGAAAGCTCCATGGGAAGGGGTATGTATTATTACTGCACGACTCACGAGTAATGTTAGAGAGTCAACTCCTTTGGCCCACCTTTTCATTCAATCATGATTTGCCAATGTCATGGTTTGGCCGTGAAAGTGGACAAAGGGATTGGCTCCTACATATTATTCATAATAACTTTGTGTATCTTTAGTTATCCAGTTTTGAATTTAAGTGCTTATAGGTTAAGGAGATGACTATTGTTCTTTGTATTTCACAGGTGAGAGCAAGGTGCAAACATGAGTGGTCACTATTTCTAAAACGTTTGGCCGCAGCAGATGAGGCATACCTTGCCGAGATCCAGAAGGGGTAATACTGTGGATTCCGTCTAATAATTTCCCTTGTACATGTCTCATCTTTACTTCTTTACCTTAAGGAGAGTTAGAGATCAAATCATTTCCTGTGGTATAATGCTTGAGCTAGCTAGTGGCTGTTTCGTGAGCCACATTTTTGTGCATCTTACAGATACTCTCCAGTTATAATATATAGGCAGAGAAATCTTCATTCTAGAGCATGATCTTGCTTTACCTACCCTATAGAATTTCATCAAAACTAGATGATAATATAATCCAATGTTAATCAGTTTACATGATGAGCTTATGATTTATGAATCTAATTGTTTTGCTATGTTTATGCACATAAATTATAATTTGGATATGTACTACTATTAATCATTATGGTTTCAAAAGATACGGTTTTCAATAGCTTAAATCAGAATAAAACACTATGTTGATAGTGATTTATTGCCAATATCAAACTGATTGCTAATGAGAGATGGTGAGGAGATAGAGAAATTGCTTGGTTGGTGATGGTGATTGTTGTAATCTTAATTAGAGTGAAATCGAAGATTTTGTCACCAAACATTTAATTGAAGAGAAATAAATGAGGTTGGCAAAGCCTTTTTGCTTGCATTGCCAGTCACCTCTCTCGCTTACATGTTTTTTTTTTATATGTATAAGAAATGTTTGTTTCACCTTCCTGCCTTATTTGCAAAGTCTCTGTTTTAACACTATCTTATTTAAATGCTATTGGTCATTTAGAAAAGCAAATGGACTGATTATTGTTAACATACAATTTATGGTAATGAAGATTATATTTTCTAGATTGAGATACCAAGTGTTTGATTGTAGTAAAAGTCAATTATAATGAGTTCTTTTTACTTTTTGAAGGGCTCTATTTATACTAGAATAAGCTCCCGGATAAAAAATTAATTTATAAAAAAAAAAAAAAAAAAAAAAAAAAGAGACTTTGACATTGTAAATAGTTCAAATAAATGATATCTTTCAAAACTATTAATTTAAGGCTGTTGTTATGGATGCAGTATATTTCATCAAAATTATTAAAAATATCAAAATTATTAAAAATAGTTTTAACTGGACATCAACAAATATAAATAAACAGAATATATTTATTTTTATAAAAATAGAAAAATGATGGAGGTGAAATTTTCAAATTTTATTTAGAATAATGGATTATCAAATTTTATTTTAAATTTATTAATTTAAATGCATATATACCACCTTCTCACATATTTTTTATTAATGTAATTTAAATTTTTAAATATCTAAACTTTAAATGTTTTTATAAAATATATAAAAAATAATAATAATAATAATAATAATAATAATAATAATAATAATAATAGAAGACTCGAATTAGCAAGGAAACAAACATCATTATAAATTAAAAATAATAATAATAATAATAAATTATCCAAATCTAACATTAAAAAAATAATAAAAATAAAAGTAAAATACTAATTGCCATGAAACTATGGACTTAAATTGATCCAATTGTCAACAAGAAGCAAAAGAAAAACATTTTAAAAAACAAAAAAACAAAAAACAAAAAACAGAAAATCAAAATCCATATAAATAATAAAACGACGTTAGGCACCAGCAGAAAACAAACACCAACCTCTCTTGTCCAATTTTCAAATAAAAAGGTGTGGTTAATTGAATTCATCATCATTCAGGCCACACCTCATCAAATCTCTCTCTCTCTCTCCGCAGGCACATTCACCACATTCATCAATCCTTTCTCAGGAGCCCTTTCGCTTCAACCTCTCTTTCCATTTTTTTGGTTTTTGTGTTCTTTCACTCAGGCCTCCTACAACTCCACCACCTTGTTTTTACTTCTTTTTTCAAAGGTATGTTATGATCTCTTCTATTTCATTGTTTTCCGATTTTAAATATCAATTCGATTTATGTACTATCTGGAAATGAATATAGTTTCTGACGCATAGTTTATTGTTCGATCTTCTGTGTATTAATGTTAGTGTAGTGATATGATATGGACTCGGTTTATATTTGAGAGCTTGCATGATCAACCATGTATCTGGGTATTAAATAAGTGTATATAAAAAATAATTAAAATATGCAAATTTTATTCAGGTTTAAAAGAAGGAAGAGATGGGTGAAATGTCAAACAAGTACCAACTAGGAGTGATAGGTGCACTGTTTCTATCAGTGGCATCATCGGTTTCCATCGTCATCTGCAATAAAGCTTTGATGAGCAATCTGGGCTTCCCTTTCGGTAAACCCTCCTTGTGTAATATTGTTGGGCCTTGAAGGCCCATCCCATCGTAACTTCTCTGACCTGATTTGGTTGCAGCAACGACATTAACAAGCTGGCATCTAATGGTGACATATTGCACACTTCACGTAGCACAGCGCTTCAATCTGTTCGAAAGCAAATCCGTAGACATGAAAACCGTCATGCTCTTCGGTATTCTGAATGGTATCTCCATCGGTTTCCTTAACCTCAGTCTCGGTTTCAACTCTGTTGGTTTCTACCAAATGACAAAACTCGCAATTATTCCATTCACTGTCTTGCTCGAAACCATCTTTCTCAAAAAGCAATTCAGGTACGCCATTTTCATTTGCTAAAAATAGAGTTGAATTGAAAGTACTGACTATAGGTGTTTGTTTGCAGTGATAAGATTAAATTGTCTCTGCTGTTATTATTGGTTGGTGTTGGAATTGCTTCAATCACTGATCTACAGCTCAATATGGTTGGGACTATCCTTTCTCTTCTTGCCATTGCAACCACCTGCGTTGGTCAAATTGTATCCTTTCTTCATTTTTTTTATAATTATAAAAACTATGTGTGTTTAACATTACATACATATTGTTCTGTTTCCTTTAACTTTGAAACCTGAATCAGCTGACAAACACAATACAGAAGAGACTAAACGTGTCATCAACACAACTGCTGTACCAATCAGCACCATTTCAAGCAGCTGTTTTATTTGTATCAGGTCCATTAGTAGATCAATTTCTCACCAAACAGAATGTCTTTGCATACAAATACTCCCCTATAGTACTGGTAAATATCATCATCACTTCCTTCCTTTGATTATATACAGTACAGAGACACACATATTTAATTGAATTGAATTGTGGCAGGCATTTATAATCCTATCATGCATCATATCAGTATCAGTGAACTTCAGTACATTTTTGGTAATTGGAAAGACATCTCCAGTTACATATCAAGTGCTTGGTCACCTCAAGACCTGTTTGGTTCTTGCTTTTGGTTACACATTATTACATGATCCATTCACTGAGAGGAACATCATTGGTATTCTTGTTGCCATTTTTGGTATGGCTTTGTATTCCTACTTTTGCACACAGGAGAATAAGAAGAAACCATCTATTGATCATGCCTCTCAGGTCTGCTTTAATTTCTTCTATATTGATTTGTTTTGCATTGCATTTATAGAAAGAATTGTTGATATATATATGTTTGTGTGTTTCAGATGAAAGATAGAGATACAACACCACTTATGATGAGTCATCCAGACAAGGAAGGTCATGAAGCTAAGAAAGCAGCAAAAGATTCACTTGTTTAAGTGAGACTTGTTTTTGTGTTGTGTTGTGTTTTGATATGCTTGGTCACTTGATTCTTTTTAAATAATTAAAGTAAGAAGTTCATTTCAATTGAAAAAAAAAAATTACTTGTAGATTGAGTTGAGATGAATATAAAGACTGCACTTTATCAAAATTAGAGATATTATAATTTTCACCTAAAAATAAGATAAGAAGACAATTGTGATGTCATATTCATATTCTTTTGATTGGAAACCGAGGAAGTACAGGAATCACATTCTTTTTAAATTAAATTCTCTTATAAGATTAGGTCAACATATAAGCTCGACTGGTGTTCTGTCTATCTGTGTAGTAGGACAACGTCCCAATCAATTAACGTAATGTCTACGGAAAGTAAGGTCACTTGTGTTGTGTGTGTCCTTCTGAAAATTGTTTACAGGTTTTATTAATTAGATTTGATAATGATTATGATTTTAGTTTTAGAGGCTTGAAAAATACATACTGTGGAATATTCTCATTGCCTTTGCTTTTCTTTCCAACCAACCACACTATCTTTATGGCATTTCATTTTCATCAATAAAAGTTCAGTAGTGATATTCCAAAATGGTAATTCATCTCATAAATAAATAGTACACCAAATTTCATGATCCATAATTAAGAGAATAATAAGGAACAGTTAACTTACAATTTTTCGTACAATAGCTTAATAGTATATAGTATATTGCATTATGCACATGTTGATCAAATCAAACCATACCACCAAAACAAATCTATAACCTAATTTAAAAATATTTACTTGAATCTTAAAAGTTGAAAAAGGAAGAAAATTTCTGAAAGGCTTCCTCTTATAAAGCGATCCAATATTTACTAAAGAAAGCTAGAGATGATAAGGAAGCATGAGACAAAAACATTGCAACTTCCCAAGAAAAGAAAAAGGAAATCATATAATATAAGTCTAGGTGGTCCTCTTATCGGACCCATTATATTTCTTTTGAAGGGTTCGAGAAAATTGAAAGAATAGTATACTAATACTATCATGCATGCAATGCAATGCAATGTATACGAGAACATCTTTTTTGTTAGGGAAAAGAATGGCATGGCACAATATACAGACAGAGTTCTTTATCTCCTAAATGATGATGATGATGTGTTGCTTTGCAAATACAAGCCAATTTGGAAGCAATTAGCAAGTTGTATGAATAATGAAGTGGATGGACAACTACTAAATCGAGTGTACCGAATATGTTTATTGTCTTCTTCAATAACATCACTACTAATTGCTATCATACAACCAAGCACAGCGTTTTCAAATAGACTCTTTTTTTTTTTTTTTTTTTTTTAACTAAAAATATCAGTTTTATTATTATTATTATTATTATTATTATTATTATTATTATTATTATTATTATTATTATTATTATACACGCACAAATCAGAAATAAAAATGATTTCTAATCCAATTTCATTCGGAATAAAAATAATAATAATATTACAAATAACGGTACAAGTGTTAAATTAAATTTTAAATTAATTATTTAATTAAATATTTATATTAATTTTAATTTTTAAGTTTTTTGTTAAATAATAAATTATTAAAATTTATTATAAAATAAATATAATTCAAAAAATCATAACATAATTAATTATAAAAAAATATTAATAAAATAAATTAGAGTTATACTTTAAATACTAATTGAAATGTTAAATACTATTAATAAACACGCATTTTTAATAAAAAATAATTTAAAATCTAAATATTATTTGAAATGTCAGTTGAATTTTTATTCCAAATGTACATTTAATGAATGTTTTTCAAAATACTTAAAACACTACAATTATTTCAAAAATATTTTGAAAATCAGCTTAAAGTTCACACCAAGTTGGTTTAATTCGTAATTGATATGTATTCTTAGATTTTCAATAAGATTGAGTCCCCTAAATAAATTTTAAAATAAAAAATTAAAATCAGGAAAATTAGGGTGATTCAATTTCTTTTGCGAAGAGTAAAATAAAAAATAAAAAATAAATCCAACCAAATTTATTTTTTAAAATTATAATTTAATATGTAATACAAATATGTATACACATAATTCTAACACGAAATAAATATTTATTTATATATTTTATTAATTTTTTTAAAAATTTTCTTTATAAATAATTAATTTTATAATAATTTTATATAAAATATATAAGTTAAGTATTTAAAAATATGTAATTACAAATAATTTTAAATAATTTGATGGATTTTCAATTTTAAAATTATAAAATTTATTTTAAAAATTAAAATTTGACTATTTAAACTTAATAATATATTCAAAATCCAAAAAACTTAAAGCAGATAAAACTAAAATTAATAAGTTGGTTGGTTCGAAGTTCGAAAACCAAATATATATGATTTTTTTATAGACGTATTTTTATATTAATTGAATTAATATATATAATTATATTATTATCACTAATCAATATCATTTTTACATATCATAAATAAATTTTTATAAATTTTAATAATAATTTTAAAAATATTTTTAATTTTTAAAAATTCACCATATAAATCTCATATTATTAATAATTGAATTGAAAACTATAAAAGTAATCTTATGGTAGATTTAAAATAAGTTGATTTGAATCTAAGCGGAAGTCGGATCACGTGAAGGAAGCATTGTTTGGATGAAATACCAGAGAACTCTGAATTCACCAGAGCCGAAAGTTTCTTCTAAGCTGCAGCTTTTCATGCAAATGCCACTATTCCACTATTATTGCCTGAATGTTACCATTTAAATTATTTATTTTTAAATGTTGTTAAACTTTATTTTCATTTTGACGTGATAGAAGAATATTAAAGGAAAAGCAACATTTTCTTAACTTCTTTTTAATAAAATATTGTTTTTAAGAAAAAATTTTATAAAGAAAATAATATTTATTAAATATATATTTATTATTAATGATTGGATTAAAAATTTTAAAAAAAATGTTGACTATTAGTTAAACTAATTATAAAAGTAGCTATTTATTTAAATCGACTTATAATATTTGTGTAAAATTTATATTTTGAAAAAAATGTTCGTAATCTAAGAATAAGAATGATGTTCTTTGTTGAAAAATAGAGTGTGTCTTATTTGTTAGAATGTAAGTTCTAATCCATGTTTGATAAATTGAAGTAGTAGCTTTCCAAAAAGTCTAAGTGATTGAGGTTTGTCTAAGCGGTTGAGGCGAGATGCAGGCAATCAGGATGATTTTACGAAAAATAAAAATATATATATTAACTAATTACAAAATGCAGTTACAGAGTATATCATACTTACTTAAAATCTTAAAATCTTATATATGTTATCATTATTATGAAATCAATAGTAATATCAATAAAATAATCTTACATGAATCTAAACAAATCACTTCAATCGAGACAAAATAGCTCTATTTAAACGGCCAATGACACTAGGCTCTCTAATTGGGATTTTTAAAACAATAAT
The DNA here is from genome assembly GCA_031304145.1 of Cardiospermum halicacabum. Taxonomy (NCBI): domain Eukaryota; kingdom Viridiplantae; phylum Streptophyta; class Magnoliopsida; order Sapindales; family Sapindaceae; genus Cardiospermum; species Cardiospermum halicacabum. The sequence goes on along the minus strand of CM062390.1, from coordinate 6,518,298 downwards.
TCTAATGGGCTCTTTCTTGCTTACCATTATAAGTATTTTTCCATTTCCAAATTGTCAAATTGTTGAAAGCTACGTTAAATAACATCGAATCTATTCTATTGTGTGCCAATTACTGTGGAGTTCAATTAACAAAATAAAAATGGTATAAACTGAAATACAACAATTACTTCTAAAGTTTGCTAATTTGAAAAACAAAAAATTAAAAAAATAAAAACTTGTGGTGTAAGATGTTATAAAGGATCCTCTTTAATTTTAATTAATCCAAAAAGTTCTATTGTACGAACAAGAATTGGTATTGTAAATGATATATAACACTACATAATTTGAAAATTATGATTGGTAATAATGATTTGTATAAATTTTAATATTATCTGAATCGGATCGACTCTGTTCCATTACAAATCAAGTTCTATGTACTATTTTGAGTTTCCTCTGAGTCCAGGATTAGGGTGGTTGGAAAGGATATATGATTATAAATTTTATTATAGTCTCGTGTTTTCAAAATCGAGGAAATTGAAATCCAATATCAACTAATGCAATCCTTAAACTTCTATCATTTCCAAATGAAGTCAACTAAGAAGATTTGGACTCAATTCTAACTATAAAAATTAGTTCGTTAAGTCAACATGTATTGCAACCGATCTTATCATTTCGCATCTAGATTCTTTCATTAAGTTTGGAAATATCATTGATTTTGTTCCTAAAAAAGTTAACAAATTGTTAGAAGTGTGTCGGTTTTGAGTGTAAAAACTTTATTGTTTTTTTATTATATATTTTTAGTGTATCTTAAAAGTTAATCTAGACAATAAGGTGTGACCTGCATAGCAGTTGTTTTGGAAAAAAAAATCTTATTATTACTGCAGATTAGATAATACAAGTGGGTTATTATTTTTTTAAATGAGAATGATATAGGTTGTTAATCAAAGTATTTAAATCAGTTTATTACTAAGTTAATTTCTTGTTGTTGATTATTCAGTTAGCTTAAACTATCATGTTACTAAACTCTCTAGGTATAGTTATTGACGAAGTGCCTACCTACCTAACTGTTTCTTAATTTCTAAACTAACTAGAGAAACGTCTTCTAATCAATCCCTAATCTAGTAGCATACATGACAAGCGCCTAACAAATTCAACTTTAAACCATATTAAACTCAAAACGATCTAGACCCATACCAACAAATCATCGAGCGTGTTTGTATAAACATGATTATGAAATATCTCAATACAACGTATTATAATGATTATCACTTATACCAATTTAATCAAATTATTAAGGCATAGGGGTCTCAGGAGCCCTCGAACTTGGCTATATTTTTTAAATTAGTCCTTCAACTTCACGAAGGGTCAAAATAACCCCTCAACTTACAAAATAGTGGGTCAATTAAGCCCTTTTCGCTGATGTGGCTGTTGAGCTGGCAGTAAAAATGGTTAACTTGAAAGGTCAATTAAGCTCTCCACCTCAGCAAAAAGGGCTTAATTGACCTAGTATTTGAAAGTTGAGAGGTTAAATTGACAATTCGTAAAGTTGGAGGACTAACATGAAAAATATAACCAAGTTTAGGGGCTCCTGAGACGCTTATGCCAATTATTAAGTATTTAATTATCTTGGCTATACTAATTTGTTTAATTAGTTAACTGGCCAAAATCAATAAACAAACAAAATTAATATGTTCCATTGAGAGTTTGACTTAATAGTAAAAAAATGTTATTTTTTTATTTTTTATTTTTAAACCTAAACTTGTATTTTTCCATCTGAATTATTGTTTATCCATTAGTGATGAATAGTAATCGAGAACAATTTTATAATTTTATTTTTTAAAATTTAAAAATAAAAAAATATTTCCCCCTTATTTTTCTTTTCTCATTTTATTTACATTTTTTTTATTTCTTCTGCTTTTTTATTTAAAAAATTAAAAATATTAATTTTTTTAAAATAAAAATTAAAAAAAAACTTTTCATTTTCTTCATTTTTTTAATTTTTATTTTTTACTTTAAAAATAAAAATAAGTAAATAAAGTTTCTTCTTTTCTTCCCACCTCCATTATTTTTCTTATTTTTTCTCCTTTGATTTTGTTTTAAATGTAAAAATTTTAACAATAAAAAATTAAAAATAATTAAAAAAGAGACAATTTCTCTCTTTTTGTTTTTCTTCTTTTATATTTTTTTCCTAAAATGAGAAGAAAAAAAATAATAAAAGAATGAAGGAAAAAAATATTTTTAAATTTTTTAAATTAAAATAATAAAATTAGTAATATCTCGTTACTATTCATCACTAATGGAATGAAATAATATAATTAAAATTAATAGTGATGTTTTACAAATAAATTAAATTTTTAGTAGTTTTTTAAAATAAAAATTGATGATTAACATTTATTTTTAAATGGTAGTTGAAGATTTTTTTCTTGCCGCTATCTAGACCGGCAATAACTATATCAAATCATTATTTTAGTTCTAAAATGGCTTACGATATTTCCATCTCTTTCTTTACCAAACGAAGTCAGCGTTGATTGCATCACTTTCTTCTATTTTTATTATCAAAATGAAAGTTCTATAACATCCCAAGAGCTAAGAGTCATTTTAGTATTTTAAAATTTATGGTTTTTATATTTTGAAATGGTGAATAATTTAAATTTAAATTTATTAAATTCTTTTCAAATTTTATTATAAAGATTTAAAAGAAATTAAAAAAATAGAATATTTATTTTTTAAATATTAATTAAAAATAATATATTTTAATTTTAATAATTTATATATATTTCAAAAACCGTAATTTTATTTATAATCTATATATATATATAAAATAATATAAATGTAAATTTACTTATTTTTAAATTAATTTTGATTGCTATGCTACTATTATCACTATTTCAAAATTATACCAATCGGAATTACACGTAGTGCAAGCTATCAATAATAATTTATTGTTACCTAATACATAAAAGAAAATGTACATGCAAATGAGTGAAAAATAATATTTAAAAAATATAAAAATTAAATAATTGTATTATGTAAATAGATTAAACTTTTTTTTTGAAATTCAAATAGATTAAACTCATATCATATTTCAAAATAATAAAATCCGCCAACTTGATAGTTAAAATACTAGCCATCTACGAACTTCTAAACATTCGTTTTTAATTTCACCATAGAATTAAAATAGCTCATCAAAGATCTGCAAGAACGGTCCACTTGATTGGCGAAATTATTTATAATACATAGTTTCAGAATTTTATAGATATCCACGTGTCATAAATTAATAAACCAGAACCTCGTTAGGTATAACCATAAAAAATAAAAATTTAATAGACGCCATTAATTAATACTCATAGACAACCCTATTGACTGGCTAATCATTTCATGCACATGTTATGTAAGTGCATAAGGTAAATATGGAAATTAGAAAGAAAGTGGAGGGCAAAAAGGGAAATATAGTAAATAAAAATAAAGGAGCAGTCAATCTTTGTCTCATATACCACCGCACCCAACAAAAACCAACCGCGTTGTTGCTTTTACCAGAGAGAAACTGCTCTCATCGACAACTACGTTTCCGAGAAACACAATAACATAGCCATTGATAGAAAGAAAGAGAGAGAAGAGGAGACACTACTTTTCTCTCTTTATTATTTTTATTTTTTTGGTTCTCTGTCTTGTTATTTGAATTGCGATCCCTAAATTCACAATCACAGATTCCAATATGCTTTGATCCTCTTTTGGTTTAATACAATAGAGGATCGAATAATCACTCTACTCACCTCTCAACAGCACTTTGCTTTTGCATCGTCACTCTTCTTGTTCGTCTCATTTTCAATGGATTTTGAACGGTTTCAGTGTGTTTAAGTCGGCTTGGTTGTTGATATCGTTTGATATCTTTTTTGTATTTTCTTGTTGATTTGTTTAGAGGTGAGGAATTGAGATGGAAGTTTCGCAAAACAATAACGATGGAGGAGTGATGGAAGGTTGGTTGTATTTAATCCGGTCTAATCGGTTCGGGTTACAATATTCGAGAAAACGGTATTTCGTTTTGGAAGATCATTTTCTCAGGAGCTTCAAGTCTGTTCCCGATTCTAAAACTGAGGTTTTCTTTTGTTCTCCATTTTTTTGTTTTTATTTGATTTTAATGTGGGATCTGTGTAGGAGGAAGAGTTCTGTTTGGTGTTTTTGTTCAAGTGTTTGAATTCTTGAGTGTGATGCTGTTCAATTGAAGTTTAGAATAGTTGCACTGTTGAGTATAATATGGGAGCTTCTTAGTTGTGGAATGGAGTTGTTTATGTATTTTTGATTGATTATGGTGTGGAAATGATAAAGATTTGGTTTTCTTTTGTTTCCATTGAGTGGTGAAATTTGGAAACAGTTTAGGTCCGTTTATGGGTTTTGTCATGTCGAATATACATTTTCACTAATTTTAAGCTGTTTTGGTAGTCTCTGGTGTGATCCTGCCATTATGGAATTCCGTTTACTGTATTAATATATATCAAGTCTTGATTTAATGATGTGATTGTATTACCATATATAAATAACTTAGCAGTTGAATCTTGTTCTGAATCTGAACAGAACTTGCTATTTATACATTCCTGCGCCATTTCACTTGATCTGGAACACTTATATGGAACTATTATCGAGTAGAAAATTCTGATTTTCAAGAATCCGAACATATTTGAGAGCCTTGTCAGCATATTCTTTTGAGTAAAATTGGGAACTGTGTTAGTTCAATATATAAGGATGGGTTTGAACTTTTTTTTTTCCCCTTAGGATCCTGTTAGAAGTGCAGTTATAGATTCCTGCATCCGAGTTATGGACAATGGGAGGGAGAGCATTCACCGGAAAGTATGTAAACAGCTGCCTCTTTGCTTATCTGTTTTGGACTTATTCATTTCTACTTTTCAGGAAGTTCAGGTAATTGGTATTTCACTAAAGAAGCTCTACATACCATGTGCAGGTGTTCTTCATATTTACTCTGTATAATACTTCTAATCATGACGATCAACTCAAGGTAAGGTAATCTTTTACAATTTCTGTTAAATCTATATGGAATTTCCATGAATTAAGGTTTTGAAAGTTAAATGTCATAGCTAGGAGCAAGCAGTTCTGAAGAAGCAGCACAGTGGATTCATTCAATTCAGGAAGCAGCTTTAAAGGTCCCAAATAGCTGTATGTCGTTAAAATGCACAGAAGAAATTAGTTTTGGAATATAGAAGTTGATTAGTATATTCTGTTGCAGGGTGGTCCACACCAAGGAGATCATGTCACTGGATGTTCAACTAACACTTGGGAGTCTTTCAGGTATGCTGAACCTGTTCAACAAGCATTCCTCTTCTTTAATGCATCCATCAATTGCTTTTGGTTAAAGTTGTCTAGGGACCCCAAGTTCCAAAAACCCCATTACCATTTCAGGGTAGATTTTGGAGGTTTTGGGGATGGAGGCAAATATATGTCACCTTTATACCCATTTATCGCATTTCCTCCACTGACAATGTAAAGAGTACAAAAACTATGTACAGTTAGTATAAATTTATTTAACAATTGTCTCAGTTTCAATTTATTTAACAATTGTCTCAATTCCTGTCTGTATCATATCTGAGGCGAACACAAATAAATAAATATAAAATGTATCTTCATTCCTCACAACTTGTGATTTTTCATGTTAAAATGTTGGATTCTATAAGCTTGAATGCAGACGTTTTTTATGAATTTCATGAACTGTAATTGGGGTGACCAAGGTTGAATAAAATGAGTATAAGAAGAAGGTGAAAGCAGAGGAAACAAAGATATGAGAATTAAGGAAACTAGATACTTGTATTCTTTATTACCTGCAAATTTTGATTTAGGTTGGGAATGGGTATGGGGGAACCACCCTCGTCCTCATCTGCTCAGCTCCACTTCTCATTACTAAGAGCTTTTAATGCTTGCAGATTAGGTGGTTCCAATAGGGTGAATCAGTCACCGTCTATAGACTGGACCCTTTGTTCATCTAAACACGTGGATCAATTGACATCTGATGTTATAGCGCCGTCACCTTGGACAATCTTTGGCTGTCAAAATGGTTTGTGGAAATTTAATTGTGTGTTGTGCATGACAAATCTTAAGTTGCTTCCCCTCATAGTATTTATTCTAGTGCAGGTCTTCGGCTTTTTAAGGAATTAAAAAACAGGGATTCTCATGGGAAGGTTGGTAGTGTTCCCCTTTTTATTCCTTTACAGTTCTCAAGCTGCATTGCTCATTATTTTCTTCCTTTATGCAGTGGGACGATCATCCTGCCATAATGGCAGTGGGAGTGGTGAATGGAACTTCAGAAGCCATTTTCAAGACACTTATGTCACTTGGTCATTCAAGATCAGAGTGAGTTTGCTTGTTATTGTTTAACCTTAGTATTCAATTGTTGAAGACAAGTGGAAGTAGATTTTGTAATTTGGTCCCGTTGGACTTGAATAGTAATTCTGTTGATGCTGGGTACCTGATAAGCAATCAGCTTTGTGTTTTCTAGTCTTCTATAAGCATTCCTTGTTGGAAACTTCATTTCATTAGCTCCTTAGTTGAGCATTGTGAAATTCTGTGATAAGATGGTCACTGACTGCTGAACTATAGTTATTATAGTATTATTTAATAAACAAAGTCAAAATTCTGCAAATGCAGATATTCCTAACAATTTACCTAGAGGCTTCTCAGTTTCATGAGAGACTAATGCCCTCAGGTTGCAGTGGACTGTAATCTAATGGTCTAAAACTTATCAATTTAAAAGTTATGCACACATCTATTAACCTTTTGAATTGGCTTGCAGATGGGACTTCTGTTTGTACAAAGGCTGTGTTGTTGAACACCTCGATGGGCACACTGACATCATCCACAAACAGCTATATAGTGATTGGTTGCCCTGGTAGGGTGCATTTTCTTAAAGGAAATTAATATTCTGAAGTTTGACTCTTGATAGCTCGCATTTCTTAGTTCTTCTGCTGGCATGTTGGAATTTGCAGGGGAATGAAGCCAAGAGATCTCTTATTGCGGCGGTACTGGAGAAGGGAAGATGACGGAACATATGGTTGTAATTTATTGATGCATTTTTTTTTAATTCACATGCTAGCTAATCTTGATTTGTAAATGACAGTGTTTGGTTCTTTTCATCACAGTTATACTCTACCATTCTGTGTTTCACAAAAAGTGCCAACGTCAAAAAGGATATGTTCGTGCCTGCCTTAAAAGTAATGTATGCTTTAAATTTAGATGGCATCTTTACTAAGTTTTTTGTATGTGTGCTAGTTATGGTCATATTTTGGGAGTATCTCATGTCTCAGTTAGGGTGGTTTTTTTTTTCCCCAAATTTTTTTGGGGCGTGTGTCTAAAATGTAAATTTGGTTTACAATTGTATTAGTGGTCTACCCTGCAGCAGCTTCTTAAATTGTTTGTACTTTATTATGATTCTTACAATCAGCATAATTCTATCACTGTTATCATAAACATTGCATTCATCTTTTGATTGAATGAACAATAATATAGATTATTAAAAAACACGTGTTGTTTATTCTACTTTTCGATCCATTAGTGATTAGAGTGGATGTGTCTGGGGATATGTTATACTCTGTTATAGGTAATTGAAATATCCAAGGTAATAAACAATAAATATTTCTTACTCCATTATAGGTGGGGGATATGTTGTATCCCCATTGAATCAAGGGAAAAGATCGGTCGTGAAGCATATGCTTGCTATTGACTGGAAATTCTGGAGATCTTATCTTCAACCATCTTCTGCAAGATCTATTACCATTCGCATGCTCGGGAGAGTTGCTGGTAATCTGCAATTGTTGGATGTATTTATTCATATGTGTTGAATAATTTTTAGTTTCCCTTGCTATGTCCAAATTTAATTCTGAATGTACAGGATATATATATATATATATATATAATTTTTTTTTTGTACCTTTCATATAATTGTATGATGAAATTGATAGTTACGAAATACTCTAACCATTTATGTGCTATGGGATAAAATTTTCGGCTACCTTTAATCTTCTTTGCAAACAATGGTCTTTTTGCAGCATTACGTGAACTTTTTAGAGCAAAACATGGGAATTTTTCTTCGTCCGACTTTTCATTTGGAGAGTTGACAAGAAATGTGAAGTTGCATCAAGTGGAAGGTAGTAGTACCACTGATGTCCGAGCGTCAGTAGAGAATGGGAAGAGCAAGGAAAAATCAAGTGATGAGATGGATACTTGCCCCTCAGAACATGCAAGCCTTGTGGGATTGAATGATGTTGCTGATGAATTCTTTGATGTTCCTGAACCTTCCGACTCTGATGATTTAGAGAATGGATGGACATCTGATTTTGGTGCGGAAATATCCTCCCAGGTAACGGCTCTGTTGAATTAGATATATTTTCTCCTTTCCAGCTCTTGGCCATGTAACTAAGAGAGCTCAATTCTAGTTCTATTTGAGCTTGTCGGAATGATGGAGAATTGCTAGTATTTTCCCCTTCTGCTTCTCAGCTGTCTCCACCTTGTTGATTGTTGCAGGATATACGTCATTCAAAGAAGTCAGCTTCTGGTTTTGTCAAAAAATTGCATGATCTTGCAGGTTATTTGAGAATGAGCTACCAAAATAAACTTGATTCTTTCTTACAGCTTTGCACAATTTTATTCGGTTTGTGAGGTACTGACATCAAGAGTGTGTACTGCAGTTCAAAAGAAGGGTTATGTGGACTTACAGGGAACTACAAGGGAAGATTTTACTTCGTGCTGCTATGGAACCACACTTCAAAAAGATCCAACTTGTACTTTGGCTTGCAGTTGGACTTCAGCAGATCCTTCTAGTTTCTTAATTCGTGGGAAAAAATACTTGCAAGACCGTCTCAAGGTATTAAAACAACATTAACTACAAATATAAACATTTCCCCTAAATTATTTGGAATGGATTTAAATTTTTCGTTCTCACTTTTCAAATAAAATTTCCTGATCTCTGCGCAATTGAACGTTGTGTCAACCACATTGACCCTACTCATTTTAGGTTCACATCTCTTCTCCTAGTGTTCACTTTTTGAATGTCCTTTATAAACAAATCAATACGGCCAGGTGTGACTATTTTCCACATTAGCTTAACCCCATTTGATCTTATGCTCCATTTTTTTCATCTCTATCCCATTTGACATGCACTCCTGACATACGACCCTAGGTATTAAATTTCCTATAAATTTCAATCTCAAGATATAATGTGAAATTGACATGAGTTACTATTATTATTGTTTTTTCTTTGAAGCAAAGAAAATGTTGGTTGTTGCTTTCTCGGGTTCTTCTTTCAAGCAGCTGATGGTGGTTAATATATGTAGTGCCAGTGAAGCCTATGTAAAGGCAGACAGTATCTATATGTTAAAGAGTCGAAATTAATTTAGAGTCAATACTAGAGAATTTCTAGAAAAGATAATAACTTCTCTTTGTAACTTTGGTTTTCAAATTAAAAGCCTTTTAATTTTTGGGATTATATTACAAGGTTGACTTGAATGTCACCGTTTTCTGTTCCTATTGAATATCTTTTGTTGTTCCTTCCATTATCTACTTCTCTTGGGGACTCAGTTTGAAATCCTAATCACTAATTAGATGTTTTGGCTGTGACTTACCCTTACTATAGAAGTGTTTCTTAGATGTGCACTTTAGGGAATAAGGAATAACTGTTAGAAAGTTGGCTATATCTTAAATACTTAAGTATAGTGGTCAGATTCACTGATTCTCTGTAATCTATGGTTCTTTAGCTGCATCCCATAATTGCCCTTATTCTTCACTGTTGGAAAGATGAAGAATGTCGTCTTGTGGTAAATCCTAAGGTCGTCTAGTTGATTTCTTGCCTTCCAGGTTAAAGCAAAGGGAACCTTGATGCAAATGGTTGCTGCAGATTGGTTAAAGTCTGACAAACGTGAAGATGATCTTGGAGGCCGTCCTGGGGGAATTGTTCAGGTTGATCTTTAATATGTTTTCTTGGATTCATTGAATTAGCTGCATCATATTTGAGATAAAGTTTACAAATCTATTTGTTGTGCAGAAATATGCAGAGCAAGGTGGGCCAGAATTCTTTTTCATCATAAACATCCAGGTAATTCTATTTATGATTTATCCTCGAGCCAATCTTGAAACTTAACCTATTTGTGCATTTAAAATGATTGTATGCTTTCTATGAAAGGTGCCTGGTTCAACAACACACAGTCTAGCACTATACTACATGATGACTACTCCTCTCAAGGATTCTCCCTTACTGGAAAGCTTTGTGAATGGAGATGATGCATTTAGAAATTCAAGATTTAAGCTTATACCGTACATATCTAAGGTTTGTGAAATTAAGCTTATACCAACATTATTCAAACACCTGTTTTGTGCAATAAAGAAAGGCCTTCTGCACAATTCACTTGTGGTTTACAAGTATAAATGCTAGTTTAATAACTCTTTCCTTCACCTACAAGTTACTTTCATCTACCCTTGGAAAATAGTCTCATGGCATGTCAATTTGCTCATTTATTTTTGAGAAATAGAGTTTGATATGCTGCATTTTTTTTCAACTCAACAAGCATTATATGCACCACAGTTTGATCTTGTAAAATTTTATTTATTATTTTTTCCTTCAGGGATCATGGATAGTTAAGCAGAGTGTGGGAAAGAAGGCTTGCCTGCTGGGTCAAGCGCTGGAGATTAACTATTTCCAAGGAAACAACTACATAGAGGTGTTACATTCATTTGAAATATTATATGAAAATAGATAATGACGATCTGTTGCTTCTGATATTCAATACTTAATCAGATATGATGATTGGTCACATTATTTCTTATTCCTCTAGTTTAGCATGCGTCCAATTACAGCATTAGGACATTGTAATACCAACTGATGGACATTTTTTTGTTATCCTTCAGCTCGGGGTTGATATTGGATCATCGACAGTGGCAAGGGGTGTGGTAAATCTTGTTCTGGGATACCTTAACAACCTGGTGATCGAAATGGCATTTTTGGTACAGGTAAAACCCCACTTTATCTAGGAAAATGGTTCTTTTGAATATTTCTGCTCAACAACTTATGCCTATGTCTTCCCGTTATTCTAAATACCTGATATTGCAGGGTAATACAGAAGAAGAGCTCCCGGAGTTTCTTTTGGGGACGTGTAGATTGAACCATCTGGATGCCGCTAAAGCTGTTATAGTTAAAGAATGATTAGTAGCCACCTTGAAATGAGTTTTTGATCTGCCTTCAAAAATCCATTCTTTGATTCAATCAAATTTGAAAAAACTGGCAGCAAATCATGATGCCCTAACCCCCATCCCCATATCTCATATTTGTACAGACGGTGCCTTCAATTCCATAGTGTTAGCTAACCTGAATAGAAAAAGTTCATCTTCTAATGAAACTTTGCTTACTCTCTTATATGGCAATCTGGATCTGTTTGTGCTGGTTTTTAGGTCTGCTTAGTTACTCTAAACTTCAATAAGATCGATATTGCTATATTTCTACTAATAGGTTTGACTCGAATGTTTTCTGCACCAGTATTTTGTGTTGAATAGAATAGTGATTTGAAATTTGTCAATAAAAATTGGTGGTGTTGAAATTGGGAATTAGTTAATGCCATGGTGTTGTGTTGGTGGGGGTCCATTGTCTAACGCCAGTAGCATTTTAATATTTGCCAATGTGTCAATGTCCTCTGCCAACGCTCCGCAAACTCGTATAGCTAAAAATTAAAATACTGTTCCGATGGCCATGATTTTGGCAGTATTTTTGACAAATTGACTCATTTTATATAAATTATTATATATATATTTTTAATTCTGTATTTAACCTTTTCCACTTTTGAAAATCATTATTACACAGAACTAGGGAGGATGATAGTAATAGATGAATAGGAATTTCAAGGAAATTAAATAAACAAAAAAGAAAAAAAAAGTGTTATTTGCATTTGTATTTCCTGAAGAAAAAAAAAAACAAAAAATAAAAAGGGAGAAATTGAATTGAGTATTTTATTTACAATTATGCCCCTCTAGAAATGGGAACGTTGCTCCAGTTGAGGTTTGCATTCATTGCTCCGATCATCAGTATTAAGTAATATATCTCTGAATTCTGTGTTCGTTCCTATTTCCGGACACAGATTTCAGCCAACGTAATCACCACTATCGAAATTCTTTCTAGGGTTTCTTTTATCGTTATACAATTGTTATCATTTTTCAAACATTCAGAGACTCGTGTGCAGCAACTTTCTTTGTCTGGGAGAATCGCAGCAGCTACGAGGTTCTTTACAGTAAATTACGAAACCAAGATTGCGCAGCTCTATGCCGGTAATATCGCTACACAACGCAAAACGCCTTCATTCATTTCTGTTATTCTAATCACGTATTGTATTGCAGTGAGATTGCTACGGGATATTGTGATGGATCTTCTTCTAAAAGTTGCAGTGTTTCTTTCGCTCATCGGTTATTGTAAGTACCTCCACCTCTTTTCCTCCGTTCTTATCGTGTTTTCAATTTATAGTTTGGTTTGTTTAGGTGTGTAGATATGGTCGATTTTGTAATCGACTGATATTAGAACATTTGGAGATTGGTTGTCTTCATATGGTTGCTGCATTTGATTGATTAATGCAGGGTTAGGATTATGCAATGCTATGTGGAGATTTTGTTTTATGGGGTTTGTTTTGGTGTTATTGATAATGGGGGAATGATTGTTTACTCTGGTCCTTTTGTTTCAGTAAATGCTTCTGATTATGGACACTGTGAACAAGTTGTCAAAGACTGGGCACGTTCATCACTTGAACAAGAAGAAGTAAAAGGAGATAAACACGAACTGCAAGATTTGCTGTTTTTCTTGCATGTCCCAAGAACAGGAGGACGGACATACTTCCATTGGTATTTTCCTGTGGATTCTATAATTTTGTTTTGGAATTGGACCTTGTATTTATCCATCATGATAATTACTGATTCTGTTAAATATTTTTAAACTTTGTAGTCTTTTGAAAAGGCTATACTCCAGTTCTTTGGAATGCCCTCGTTCTTACGACAAGCTGCGGTTTGATCCAAGGTAATGTTTCGTTGGATGTTGTTTGGCAGGCTACCATAGACTTGTTTCTAGTTTAGAATCTTATAAGAAAAAATAGAGAATAACTGTCAGGGGATGAAGAAATTGGACTGATCAATTGAGATATGTTTTTCATTATCCAAGTTATTGTATTATTACTGAGAATGATGAAAGGTTTGGATGATCAAAAGTTTCTTTGAAAAGAATGTTCTTGAAATAGTGGAAAACAACAAAATTACACTTGTCAACTCCATGAACTAATATTCCACGGAAATGAGTACAAGATGGACTTGTCCTCTATTCAGCTTTGGAAACAGATAAACGAAAATGTTGTACAACATGCACTAACTTTTCAATCTTTATTTTGTGAACATTTGGGAAAGAAATGATTTCTTTTTTTCATCTCCACCTCACATTTTATTTGCTGAATCTACGTTTGCATTAATATTAATTTCATGTTATCTTGATTTCTTAAGTATTTGGTTTGTTTTGTAATTTTATGATGTTTTGCAGGCATAGTAAGTGTAGGTTGTTGGTCACTCATGATGATTATAGCATGATGTCCAAACTTCCGAAAGACAAAACATCAGTTGTGACTATATTGAGGAATCCAATTGATCGTGTTTTTAGCACTTATGAGTTTTCAGTGGAAGTTGCGGCCAGATTCCTGGTGCATCCTAACTTAACTTCTGCTACAAATATGGCTAGACGCTTGCGCAGTAAGACTAAAGGAGTTAGCACTCTTGATATATGGCCATGGAAATATCTAGTTCCATGGATGAGGGAAGACTTATTTTCTCGGGTATGTTAGTTGTCCTGCATATATTTGCAAGAAATGTCATCTTGTTTTGGTATAAATTCAACAGAACTTTTTTTTTTCTTTTCTTGAAATAATTGGTCACAAGCTAGCCTTGAATTCCCCAGTGGTCACATTATTTGGAGTTATTACTTCATGTTGAAAAGATTATAATTGATAGTCCTAAGTTCTGAGTGATATTATGAAGATGTAAGCAGGGAATTTCACTATTTTTAATTTGTGTATTTATTTATTTTGTTTTTTGGCATAGTACTTTAATGACACTTTGAGTTATGGAAGAACAGAAACTTTTTTTCCACAAATATGTTTATGTATTCTACTTGGATGAACAGAGAGATGCCAGGATCATGAAGGACTTAAAGTACGTTAATATCAATGACTCATACAATGTGAAAGATGTTGTCATGCCATTAGAAGAATACATTAATAAGCCTATAGCTTGGGACATTATTCATAATGGGGCAACATTTCAGGTAATCTTTCATAAGGAAATTTCTCCATTTTGTTATGTAAAAATTTCAATTTTTTTTTGGCGTAGTTCAAGTGTTTGCCACCTCTTTCTTGAACATATCTACTGTGATGTATGGGAAAATTTGAGGACCTTAGAAGAAGAACCCCATATAAAAAAAAAAAAAAAAATAGCTTATAAGGGTTGAGAGCTGAAGGCTTTGTAAAACTATCACCTTAGTAATTGGCATGCCACGTTATGCGTCCTTCACACTTGAATTGACATCCATAGTAACTTCCCCTCTAGGTACGTCAATTCACCCATCTGATTAGTAGTAACCCTCTTGTGTAACCTTTCCATTTCATAATAGTTCTCATTTTTGGTAGATCCGTTGACCACTTTGATCGGTCACAACCTTACTAGCTCACAGATAAAAATGATGTAGACCGGCTTTAATAGCAATTGATAGTACAACATTAAGGCAGCTCCATATGGTGACCTTAGGGGTGACAAAACGTTATTGTGTTGAGTTGATCATGACATGACATGGATTCATTTTTAAACATAAACATAAGCTCACAAAGAATTTCAGAATTTTATTTCATACAACACTTTAACTCTTCCAGCTTTTGATCTTGGAAGCTTAAGAGGCCTTTAAAGACTTAACCTACATTATTTAACTCCATATGATTCACATGATATGAAAGTGACTTTAAGATTATATGATAGTTTTTTATATTAGATTTTAACATTTGTTTTGTAACATGAATAATGATATTATAATGTAATTTAATTTATATCGATAATTAATCATTAAAAAAAATCGACCTGTGAAGTGAATAATGATATTACTATATAATTTAATGTTATATTGATAATTAAATATTAAAATTATATATTTTTGTTAATAATAGTAATTTTTCAATAGAAATCAAAGCTCTTTTTTTTTTCTTTTTTTTTTTTTTTTTAAATCTTCTAAATAACCTAACAAAATAATTAACTTAAAAGAAATTTTTTGTTATTGATTACCAAACAATTTGCTTAAATTTTCAATCTCTTTATTTGACCAAGAGCTTATTTTCTAGCTTTTAAGCTAAAGAAAAACCTCCTCAAACACCCTCTAATTCTAACAAATTTCCTAATCTATGAACTTTGAAGGAAATAGAAGACTAAACTTCTAGAACAAGTAATCATCTACCAGTAGTTTGTGTCATAACCGTGTTGACCATTTCTCTCACCACAACCTATTTTTTTCATAATTTGTATTGACCCATCTTTTAGGACTTGAATTTGACACTCCTATGTGAGAGCAACACTGTAATGTCAAAAAGTTTAGGTCAGAGACATAGCAAGTCTTTTTTTTTTTTTCTTTTTTTTTTTTCTTTTTTTAAAGAGATACAATTAATGACTTGTGCTCGATAAGAAGAGAACTTGGGATAAAAGAGATAAGTTGGGAGAGATTCGATACTGAAGTAGAGTTCATGATTCTCAGGTTGGTTTACATATCTGTATAATGACATTAACTCCCTTATAATAAGTTAATGCAGAAATCCATTAAGAGAGTTCAACATGATTAATTCATTAACATGTCATTATGGTTTCGTGTTGAGATCGTGTCGACCTATTTATTTATTAATCCAACCTAATCCAAAATTTTTCCAAAGTAGTGCTGACCGATCATGCTATGATCCAAAAAGATGCCCCTAGCTAGGATTTCTAGTCCCCTTTCTTTTTTTATTGGCACTTAAAACCAAGTTATTGATACAATTAGTACGTTCATAAGCACATTTGCTTATCCTTTCAATCACAGGTTGCGGGGTTGACAAATAACTCATATTTATCAGATTCATATGAGGTGCGACACTGCGTGCAGAAGTTTAAGTCTCTTGGTGACTATGTGCTTCAAGTTGCAAAGGTAATTGAATAAGGTAACTGAAGTTGTACATAACTTTTATGCCATGATTTTTTTTTCCTGATAATTGTTCTCCTTATGGTTGCAATCACAGTAGATACTTGTAAATCTTGCAGAAGAGATTGGATAATATGCTGTATGTCGGTCTGACGGAGAACCATAGAGAATCTGCTAAAATGTTTGGGAATGTGGTGGGTGCACAGGTGATTTCCCAGATGGAAGGAACAAATTCTAGTATGTTTGGTTCATCGGCAGACAAATCAGGTTAGTTAAACAATTATTGCTATTTAAATCCTTGTATCTACTTTTTCATTCGCATATTATGGTAAAATCTAAAATCATAGAC
Organism: Cardiospermum halicacabum; assembly: GCA_031304145.1. Taxonomy (NCBI): domain Eukaryota; kingdom Viridiplantae; phylum Streptophyta; class Magnoliopsida; order Sapindales; family Sapindaceae; genus Cardiospermum; species Cardiospermum halicacabum. The sequence continues at coordinate 6,501,757 of CM062390.1, read as the reverse complement.
CTATGAAAAGGATTCGATCACACGCAACCTAGATACAGACTAATTACCTCAAACAAGTGTAAGCTAATCCACTAATTATTAATGCTTTCTCCTGTGTGTAGATGCAAATTTACATGCATATTGGTTGGGGACTTTTAGGGACAAATCATGCAAAGGATTTCGTCATCTTAAAGATTGTATTTTTAGTAAAATGTAAACCACAAAACATATGAAATATGCTGATAAAATGATTTACATTCCGGTATTTGGTTTCTTACTGGGATAGTAGCAACTGAGTTTAAAAGACTGGTAAACTTTGATTGAACCAAACATGTGATATTCCAGTTCTACACAACGTGGAGATTCAAAACAGTCACATTTTTGTGCTCATCGCACGGAACAAACCAGCATTTCATAGGATAATATACAAGTTTTTATCTTTGGTTTTTGTTGCATGGAGCTGGATCTTTAGTTCATTTCGTCCACTTTGGTTATTGTGAGGTCATTGTCTTCTTAAATGCTCTCTATTAAACATATATGTTTGAGGAAAATTAAATAAAAGCTACAATTTTTAGCTGCTTTTAAAGTGATCCGGCTTGTATTTCCTTGGGTTAAGTTTGTGCTCTTAACTTGGTCTGCTTGTTTTTAAACAGTATGGTATCATGGCATGCTCTTATATTCCTATATTAGAATATTTCCCAATGTTTTGTTCACTTCACTTTCATCAACAGTTTCATTGCAACACCAAATTCTCCTGATCAAAAGTAAGGGTTAAGTTTGTGCTCTTAACTTGGTCTGCTTGTTTTTAAACAGTATGGTATCATGGCATGCTCTTATATTCCTATATTAGAATATTTCCCCATGTTTTGTTCACTTCACTTTCATCAACAGTTTCATTGCAACACCAAATTCTCCTGATCAAAAGTAAGGGTATTGGGACCATTTGCTTGTCCTACCACTGTGACTTAAATTTATCACTATTATGGCACCAATGTTGGGGTGAAAACTTGGATTAATTGATATCATGGACACTGATACCTTTGATGTTGGTATACAGTATGTTCCTTGCTGCCTTAAATTGAATTTCAGTAACATGTTGCCATTTAATTTAAACCTGCTGTGACATAGTTAGAAATGAAATAGGTACACTTTCCTCTTTATTAACTTTATCTACTTGTTCTACAGAAAAGAGCCCTTCACTTGCATATTCCGAGCCCGATATCAGCTATCATCAAGTATGCAGCAGTGGAATTTACATCTCCTTATGCTTTTGACAACTGTATTTACATGTCAATCAAGCATAGTTATTTTCTAATTGTACTGTTCTTTCTGAGTGCTGCATTACAGAATGGCACTTTTGAGCAAAAGAGTGGAGTGGATTCTTCTGCTGAAAATGCAGAAACAACTGAAAAAAATGTAAGCCTGTTTCAGTTACTTTGATAATCAATCACTTTCACTATATATATATTCAAATAATGCTTTAAATGAATATTTCCTCTTCAATGTTAGATGACTGTGGGAAAACTTATGGAATCTTATGAAGGCTGCATTTCTTCCTTACGAAAATCGCAAACACAGCGTCGAATTAATTCTTTGAAGAAAATATCACCAGCTAACTTTTCAAAGGAGGTATAAACGTTATCATTAATCTTCTTCTGTGAAAACATAAGCTTCGAGGTTGTGTATGGGAATGTTTTCTTGGATTGTAAGTTTATCTATCTATTTATTTATTGTGGTAGCATTAAGCATATATGAGTTCCCCACACTTCATTTTGATCTGATACTGAACCTGTTAATCTGAGAGCAACTGACTGATATAGGAAGGAGAAGTGTCTTTATGAGTAGATATATACTAATTGTCAGATATATTTGAATAATATGTTCAGTGCTTACTCATTGTGTTCTGTTGCTTGTGAGTGGTGAATGATTCTCAAAACTTAGGTTGAAACTTATTACAGCAAATCAGGCTTACTCTGTCGTTTGCATAGATACTGAATATTGTGGAGGTGTTGCTCATAATTATTGGCTTTGGTCTCTCGATTGTTAATGTGCTGATCCACAATTATTTTTGTCAGGCACGCCTCCAGGTTCCCCAAGTGGTTCTTGAGCAGATAAGATCCTATAACAATCTTGATATGGAGCTTTACAAATATGCTCAGGCTATCTTTGCTAAGCAGAGTGAACATATGAAGCAAAAATTTGTAACAGCAGTAAGTGCTTAGATCATGCTATGCTTCCTCTTATTGCCATGGAACTCCTTTGGGGGGTTTTTGGAAATCACTGTTCTCTTATTCCCTGACTGATGAATTTTACTAGCTTAATATTTTACTGTTTAATGTCAAAAGGATTTATAGGAAGTAATTGATTTATTGAATTGAATCCTTATTGGCTTTTAGTTTGTGATTTCTCGACATCTTCTAACTTGACAATAGACTAAAATTTGTCCATTTTTATTAGTCACATTTGTGTAGTTTTGTATACATTAGTGATCTGTAGAAGACATACATACTGTTGATGCCTAGAAATCATGTTTCACTTGTTTGTATGGCTGCTTTTAGATCTCTACCTCATGCATATTCTGGGTTGCGTCTTGTTGATGTATCTTTAGTTTATATATGTATGATGTGTGTAATTGATGCAGGATGATTACTCTTGCTGGTCCACCATGATTGCATTTTAAGAACTCAGACACTTGCACTCTGGCCTAACTGATTCTCATATTCAACTGCAGGAGCCCTTGGAAGGTTATTTCAATGATTCTGATGGGACATCGATTTGGAGAGTCACTTTATTAGCTGTTTCAATTGTCATATGCGTGTTCTTCTTTCTAATTATAAACGCGAGAAGAAGAACATCAAAAGTTAAAATATGAATATTAAACTACACATTTAACTATAGTAAACACATGCTGGAAAGCCAAAAAAAGAAAACAAAAAGGGTTTTGAACCAAAGAATTGCAGGGCTCAAATGTAATGTTCATCTCTCATGTTCGTTCTTGCAGATTCTTAATTCGCTTCGGCTGGAGTTCTTTACACATTTTGGCTATGGTAAATTCCTGCAATCCTTCTTATGTATTTTAGCAGATTGTATTCAAACAAATTCATTTCACATATATCAAAAACTCTATAGCTTTCAACCATTAGAAGTTTCTGGATATGGTCAATTTTAGCAGTCCAAGATGAAAAAGGTTCTACAAGCTATCAAATTATTAGAATTTAGTCTCTATTGTACATGTGTGTATGGTGTAGGATCCATTCTTAGGTTTCTTTGCTTGAAAGATACATCACTTAGATATAACTCTATAATATGATTATTATTGATTAATCAGAAGATGGTCATGTACAGCCAACTCCACACAAACACCAACATTTTAAAGATTTTTTTATATATATCTATTCACTAACATGGAATGAATAGGTGTAGAAGATAAAATCAAAGACAAGGAAGATGTGACTTTGTTTTTTTTTTTCCTTTTGGTAGAAAAAGAACCCATCTTTGCTTCCATTACAATTCTCTAAAGAAGCAAAGACACTTTTTCACCTACATTTTTATTAAAACAAATTTAATGATAAGGTGAGTCAGTCAATACTTAAAAAGTTAGACCGAATTGATAATGATAGTATATAAAGAGAAACAGATCTGATTCATGTAATGTTATAGGTTGTGTGAAAGAGTGTATATAGTATAGTATAATCCAATCCAACAAATCCAATTGTTTAGAAGTGGTGGAAATGTGAAGTAAAATGTTAAAGAAATGCATGATCCATCCACCGACTTGTGAAAAGGAAAAGTCAAAATGTTGACTCGACAAAGTCTGTGTAGCAAAGCATGTGGGCATATGGGAATTGGAACTAAATAATAGGGACCCAGATGTAGAGTAACACCAGATCCACATGCAAATAATTTCGATTTTTAGGTCCCACTTTATAACCAGATACATCTCATATAACATGCTACCACTCTATCTTTATTCTTTTATAATATTTTTAAATTGAAATTTAATTATAGAATGAGATTGAGAGAGATACAGAGACATTTGAGTACTATTATTTATTTATTTATTTTAATATTATTTCGATTCTCTTCGTTGGTTTACGGATTTATTGAATTTAAATATTAAAAATATAATGAAAAATTAGAATCAACTGGTTTAATTTTTTTTTTAATTAAAATTATTATTGATATGTTAGATAGTTAAATTTATATTTTCTTCTCGAATTTAATTTTCTAAATTTCCAAAATAAATTTTAAATTACATTTTATATCAAACATAAAATATGAACAATTAATTTTTTAATAATATAAATAATTTTTACACTTTTTACCATTTTAATATAAAGTGATATGTTAGTAACTATTTACTATCATTATTATTTGATTTACTGTTTATTTTTTAAAATAATATTAATTCAAATAAAAAAAAAAAAAAATAATAATAATCTTTAATCCTAATTAAATTTTATAACTATTAATATAGTTTTGGAATTTTTTTTAATAACTTAATCATTAAATATTGAAAGTTTTTAAACTTCATCCAATAAAAATTTGTATTTTTAAAATTATTTTATTTTTTTAATAATATATAAATAATTTTGTATCCTGAGAGTCAGATTTTATATTAATTATTTTCAACTTTTATATTATGTATTATTTAAACAACTATTTATTTCCTAAAAAAATAATAATTTTATTTATTCAAATAATTTTTGTAGAATTATATCAAAATTTTTTCATATAACTTTAACTTATCTTTATATATTTTTCTAAATCATGTTGAGAAATAATTCAATTAAATTTTCATACCAAATTATTTATTATTTTATAATAAAAAAAAACCATAATAATAGATCCTAATAAACCACTTTATAGCTTACTCTTATTTATTTAATACCCAAAATTTTATTTATTTATTTATTTTCTTTCGTATTGTGACCCTCAATAATGAATACAAATAATTTAAAATAACCATGACCAGAGATGTAATAAAAAATTTCATCTTATCCATGTGACACTACCATAAAAACTGAAAACGTCACACAGTCTCTCTCTCTCTTCAATAGAAACTGAAGACCCCACTGTAAGTAGCGTGTACACGCGCACACCATAAACCTCACTATCTCTCTCTCACACACAACACAAACACAATACACAAAAACAAAATCCCTAAAAATCCATAAATCCAAGACACGCAGATTCAAAAAGGAATCGCAGTCGCACTTTCCCCTGCACATCATCAACTATTCGAAACAAAAATGTCGGTGGATTTCTATTTCCATCTTCATTTCCTGTACTAGACTTCTCTTATCTTCGTGTTTCTTTCACTTGTCATGTCACGTGTCACTCACGCGCTCTCTATCGCTTTCTAGGGTTCCTCCGCCTCCCAATGTCGTTCTAGGGTTTTCATTCTGGCTGTGAATGTGAATGTGTGAATGCTCCTTGCAGGTTCCCCTCACTATTCTCTTCTCTTTTATGTTTACTGCATTTCTCTCATTTTCTGTTTGCGAGAAACTTTAAACATTTGAATGGGAATGCTGTTTGTGATGTCTGTTTAAGCTTACATTGTATGGGTCTTGTGTGTTTGAAACCAATTCTTGAAAATATTGAGTCATTTGTTTCCTACTTGGTCTAATTAAATTAAATAAGTATTATTATTGATTTTTTTATTTTTTTTTTTCAAGTTGGAGTTAAATGGAAATAAAGCTTTTAGAAAACAATGTCCTTGATTATATACATAACTTCTAGAAAAGTACTCAATCTTTTCTAACTTGAGAAAGAATATTCTTATTGATTATTTATTTAGCATTTTAATTTTATTTGATCCTCATTTAAGGAAATATTACTGTGAGAAAATATCAGAGGATCATCAGATTCTACCGGGTTAATGTCATATTTGGTTGCTGCTAGGATGATGTTGGTAGATGTTAAAGAGAAAATATCAGAGGATCATCAGATTCTACCGGGTTAATGTCATATTTGGTTGCTGCTAGGATGATGTTGGTAGATGTTAAAAAATAAAAATAAAAATAAAGTGACTAGGTAATTGCTGTGTCAAAACATTATCATCCGATTAATTTTCGTATTATGTAATTCGAAGTGTGTTTAGGGATGTTTACATGTGTTAGAGGAGTTAAAAAAAATCCTATGGTTGGCTATGTTGGTTGTAAATTTCGAATATGATTGTGTTTTTTTAGGAGATTACACTGTCTTTCTAGATGTTGATTTGGAAAATGATTGTGTATTTTTTTTCCCAGAATTGAAGAAGAGTAATATGAATGATTCCTGGTTTTTCGATGAGAATTTTAACGGTGTTTCGGATGAGTTCTTTGACGATGTTATCAAACAACTGGACTTTCCGTTAGAAGATTTGGACCCGAATGAGGATTGGAATTCTAAGTTTCAAAGTGTAGAACCTCCGTTGGGTATTTTCTCAGATTTGTCAACTGATTTTTCGAAACCTCAAGTGCCAAAAAATTTTGCCACTTCGGTGAGTTTTTATCTTCAGGCTAATTGTATTTGCACAACATTTTGATTCTCATGTGTCTCTTTGCCTTCCATTTGGGTTGACTAAGATAATTCTGTCTTTGTGTAGTGACTATTCTTTATTTATGGTGCTAATTGTATGTGTATCATTGTTCATTTCTAATCTTGTTGGTGCTCGTATAAGATAATTATTTTTTTTCTATGTGGTATAACGGTATAATTAGTTTTGATGGTTGAATAGTTTGATGTGTTGATAGTTTTTGAAAGTGTAGGTGGTCTTCTTCTTGTTATGAAACTAAATTTTGTTTGTTTTCCCTCAACCGTCAGAAAATGGAATAATTGTCTCTGAGTTTAGAGTCAGAAAGCGAATTTGCAATAAATTATTATCATTTAGTGTAAGGGCTGATGGGAATGAGTGGCTCAAGGATATCTATTGTATTACCGAAATGGTTATGTTTGCTGCATATGAGAAGTTATAATATCATGCAAAAGATTTTCAGTTAAAAGATCTTTAAGTTCTTGAGTTTTCAATCAATGTTTACTCTGAGATTTTTAAAATTAATATTTTAAAGTTATTAGGTTGCTATTAATATAGTTAATGTGAGCTGTTGATTTTTTATTATTTATATAGGAATGTTGAAAATTTCATGAGAGTACGCCAATGTAATGCTTTACTATGCTTAGACTTTATTGTTGTTTCTTACTATTGGGGCATATTCTTTGGTTTTGGAAAAACCATTGGGGGTTAGTTGTGGGCAGAGCTTTGTTTTTCTAAGGTATCAATCATGTTCTGGCTTCTTCACGTGTTTCTGCAGTCATATGCCCTGTAAACTGTTTACTTTGAATTTTTCTATTGCAGATCGCCAATTTACATATCTGTATTATTTTTTTGGTTGAAGATTTTTCTTAAAGATATACACTGTATAGCTTAATTGGTTACATTTGCAGCTTATGATAAATTATAATATCATGCCAAAAACAAACTGGTTAAAAGATGGTCAGTTTTTGAGTTACTCGTATTAATAAAATAAAATTTTAAAAATCCTGAGATTATTAAAATGTATATTTGAAAGTGATTAGTTAACAATTAATTTAGTTGACTGTGTTTTTTGGTTTTCAAGCTACTGAGTCATTACTATTACTATTTATATAGAGGAATTGTTGAAATGCCATGAGAGGATGCCAATGCTAATGCAAAGTCTATGCTTAGATTTTATTATTGTTACTTACTACTGGGGCATATTTTTTGGTTTTGAAAACTATTGGTGGTTAGTTGTGGGCACGGCATTGTGTTTCTATGGTATCATTCCTGTTCTGGCTTCTTCATGTCTGTCTGCATTTGTCATAAGCATTATTTACTTTGAATTTTTCTTTTGCAGACCACCTATTCACGTATCTGTAATTTTTATATTCAATAAGTTCTTTTAGAAGGTCATGACTATCAGATTGATATTCAGTTTAATTTTACTAATCTTCGTGAAATTTTGATTAGTACTATAGTAGTAGTAATCTTATTTGGTAAAAGTAGGATCGAGGGGGAGATTAAGTGGTGATGGAATTTGGATATCGAGAACAACTAACTATTTCCAATATGAGAGGTAAATGGGAGACTTTTGGAATAGTGATTCTGGTTGATAACATTAATCCAATATAAAATATTCCATTTCAAGTTCGCAGAACCAAACATTTCATTACTTGTAATTGAGTTTCTCATCACTTCGATCTTCAAACATGTTTGCGAACCTTTGTCCACATACATGTGCAAGTTTTTTTTTTTTTTCCCTTCTCTCCCCTTGTTATGTTACACATTATCCAGAAATGCAACAATAAGAGTGCTGGGCCTACTTTCTTGAAACATTCTGTGCATTAGTATGTTTTATCTATAATACTTATTTGTTTAGTGATGCTTTGCTGTTCTTGTATCAAAAAAAAAAAATCATCTTCTGTTAAAAATGCTTCACATCTTTTTCAATGCTTGGGCATATGGCTTAATTGTATTTTAAATCTATTTGCAGTTTAACAGAGCTCCACAAGTCAAAGAACAATCTAGTACTGCTGGTACGCCCTCCAGCGGAAGCACGCTGCTCCATAGTGACTCTAATGAAGGCAAAGATTCACAACCATTTCAAAGCTCCAGTCCTGTCTCTGTCCTTGGAAGCAGCAGCTCTTGCTCAGCAGAAAACTCAGCATGTTTCATCAACCCCAAACTTGTCTTTGCAGTGAAGCGTACTCGAAGCAAGCGTAGACGTCCCTCAACCATTAAGACGCAGTTCATCTTTCCAATCCTCTCTTCCAAATCCGAATCAGATAACTATCTTACTGAGAATGCTCGTAGGAAGAAGCAGAAAGTGAAAAAGAACCTGACAGTGCTCTCTGGTACCAAAGAGACAAAGAAACCAAATTTCGAGCCATCTGTCATGTCTAGAAAATGCACTCACTGTGAGGTAACAGAGACTCCGCAGTGGAGAGAGGGGCCTCTGGGACCAAAGACCCTTTGTAATGCATGTGGAGTCCGTTACAGATCTGGTCGCCTCCTTCCTGAGTACCGCCCCGCCGCAAGTCCAACCTTTGTTCCGGCAGTGCATTCAAATTCTCACAAAAGGATACTGGAGATGCGAAACAAGGTTAGGCCATTTTAATTTAAATGGTTGTAAGGAACATTGCATCAGCAGCCCCCATTAGAAGATATTCATTTAGATAGAGATACATGTTTTGGTTATTATTTCTAGGACAATCTTCCTAGTGGGGAGCTCTCTTCGTTCCTTTTTTTCTTTTTAACTTTTTTTTTTTCTCTTTCCTTACCTGTTTAGTTTATTTGTTTTGTAAATTAGTGAATAAGCACTAGGAGTAGGAGTAGGAAGAAGAGCCTTTTGATGAGCAAATGTTGGTGGTCGTTTAGGAAAGTAAAAGGCTATAGAAAATGGAAAGATGAGATTAGGGAATGAAATTAGCTGTGGAAGAAGTTAGTGACACATAACGTCTCGTCGTGCTCGAATCTCCTGTCCAAACATTTATTTACGTACTGGACTGTTTTGATCATGGATGGATATTGACGAAGAACTATGTAATGTCTCTCTCTTTAGTTAAGAAAAGTGTACACTATTTGTTTATTGATTATTCTTTCTCACAAAGCCAACTGTTTCTGGATGTTAATATGAACTGCAGTCTTTTTGATGTCTTTTGCTGTATCTTTCATAACTAGATACCGAGCCTGAGTTCATGTGTATTCGGGACTTTGTTTACCAAAATTCGGACTCGAATTCGCCTGAGTTTTTGATACCTAAGCTCATGAGCTTACGAGTTCAGGTTGGATTATATAAATTATATTATATATATATTATTTTAATATATTTTACTAAAAATGTATAAATATATAATATAGCAGGTTCATTCATTCACTCTCGTCAAACTTGCAAAAAGACCCGTTCAAATTTGATTGGACAAGTCCCAACATGAACTCTTTGAAGTTGGATTCGAACAAGAACTCGAGTCGAAGTTGAACTTGAAACTTGGAGCTCGAGTCGAACTTAAAACCCGGCTTGGCTAATTAGCACTAGTCATAACTCAAAATTGTTACAAGGAAATACAAAATATTGGCCTTTGGGCCTTGGAAGCTACTATCTGTAAACAAAATAAAGCAAAGCAATTGTTTAAGAAAAGTGTGGATTCGCATAAAGATACAAGTAGATAGTATTAAAATGCGAGTGAGTTAATCGAGAGAGAGAGACACAACACAAGACAAACCCAACGGCACCGGCCAAGGCCGTCGTATCGCCACCAAAATCGCCTTTGTCCTCCACTTTCTCCATCACTCCACTATTATTTTAAAACCTCTTTAATACATTTTGAAAAACCTTTCACTTTGCCTTGCCAGCAATAGTCAGTCCTGTTGACTGAAGTTGGAAGATCGAACGTAACGTAACAATATTGATTTGTGAACGTTACCACTTTGACCTGTCCAAGTACAGTATAAACACATTTTAACTGCTATTAATTCCAACCACTTGTATGTATGAACACAGTTTTAAGTTTGGTCCCATTCAGATAACATATTTATTGGATCCTATTAAGATATGACACATCGGGTTTAGGTCCTCATTGAAGAAGTAATAAATTGCCTCCACGCAATTGGACCTGATCTCTATATATTATTCTTTATTTACCTTTATTTGTTCATATTGAGGTTCTATTATTTATAAACAGTAACACCCACCTAACATCATCGTCAACATCAATCTGGCCCATGTGCGCCACTGTTCAAATTAACATGTATATACATACATGTGAATGATTTATTATGAGAGACAAAATAAGAGAATTTATAGATTAGATTAAACAAATTAAAGTGAAAGATGTTGAATTAGTTTGTTTGTTTGGACGTTATTTACAATGAAAGTGGTGTTTGATTTAACACTATCTGTATTTATTGATAAATTTTACTTTTGAATTATTCAAACATCACTTTCATCAGAATTCTCAGTTTTTAGCAGCTTCTATCTTTGATTACCGAACAACAGTTGATTACATGTTTTGTGTTTTGTTTTCATTGAGATTGAGAATAGGTACAAGAGATACGAACTTTGTTTCATTGTATAGCTTTGAATTTGAAAAGTTCTAAGAGGTCTAGAAGCAATAGAAAAAGCTTTTTGATTATTGAGTTCTGTTACCTGGAAGTAAATATTGAACATGTTTAATTACAGAAGGATAAGTTATTTGAAATAATCCATTAGATTAGAAAAACAGTCATCAAAAGTTCTTTAATTGATAAACATAATGTAATGCAGTTCTGAAAGGAAAGAGAGGTTGTGAACAGTAGAAGCTTTGTAAAGCTCAAATCTTGGAGACCATGAAACAATACCAATCAAAGCCCAATTAAACCATTTAACCCAGAGGGGTAGGGTTGTAAATGAGTCCAGTCAAATCCCGAACATTTGAAAGAAAATTGGCCAGTAGAAATATTGGAATTGTGACTAGAATCTGAATATATTATAGTATTCTGGAAATCGTTAAGAATTGTATTTCCAAAAGCGAATTCAAATTAGGAAAACCACATTTAAAAATTCTAAAGAAGAAAATATTTTTTTTATGGTTTAAAATTACTTTGTAATTAAGTAATATATTACTATAAATGTAACATTTATATCTATTATTAGGTATATGAGAGAATAATGTAGATTTAGTTGGTTAGGTATGGGAGGTGTGCTCAATGGGGACATGGAGCCATGAAGACCGTGGAGATCTTAACTTGTAGGATTAAGTCATGTTATCCTGTAAGAGCTACATGGGAATGCTTGTTGTGAGACTGTGACCACTGTAATTATGTTACTTTATTGTTATATAGTGAGTTAGTCTACCGTCATCCTGACGGTTGTAGTTTTTTTTTTTTCGCTTTGCGTTTCCACGTAAAAACATTGGATCTTATTTTCTATCTTTATTTTCTTGTCTTGTATATGTTTGTTTTATTTTGTTGTTACAAACCTCGTTTCCACTGTAATGGATCATTGATTTCTTCAACAAGGGGTACCAGAGCTAGCTGAGTTTTTTCAACAACTAGTATCAAAGCCCTTAGTTCTTTAGTTAGCATTGTTATGGTCCATGGATTTTGATTTGCTCAAAGTAAACATGGGTTTAGGTAAAATGAAAGTGAAATTTTTTTGAAGGATTGACAAATCTTCTAAAGTTTCTAGAAGTTCCAACAAGATGATTTGGTTTTTCTAATTAAGTTTGAAGCTGATTATGTGAGGAAAGAAAATTCAAAGCTAAAAAAAAATATACCTGTAAGGGTTGTTAAGATCTATAGAATGCGGAAGCCGTATATAATGACCGTGATGATCTATGACATTGTATAATTGTGTTGGTTCTATGTTAATGCGAGTAAATATCAAAAGATATGGTCAAATATTCAAGTCTGGTCAAATAGTCAAAATCAAACTTTGAGTTTTTGGCTAGTGATACTTTTAAGATCTTTGTGGGCTTGTAATTTTGATCAATTGACTAGTGAACTCGAATAATGAAAGACTGTAAGGAGCGGTTTGACAAAGAGTCCGACTATATGCTGAGATAGGTGTCATTATGACATATTTTGAACCACCAATGTTATCATAATAAAGGATGGAATAATTCTACCATATCCATAATTGCACGAGCATCTTGTCAGCATGGATGTGTGTGGTGGAAAGTATATCGATGACTGAGGAGTTTACTCATGGTAGCTGATGGAGGAAGCTGCACCATTATTTAGCAACTGTTTCAACATGTGCTGAGAAAAAAATTTGGATTGATGATTCTTAAATGGTTAATCTTCAGGTGGATCTTAAATGATTCTTATGACATACCTTCACGATGGGGTATGACGATTTTATTTTGAGTCATGGTTGTTGGAAAGGGACAGAGGGATTCTCGTCAACGGGTGGTTTGTAAGAATTGTGATGAGAATTTGGATATGTTCTGGTGTCTAAATATGACTTAATAATTTGGAAATTACTCAAAAACTATTTTAGAAGTACAATAGTTGATTAAGAATAGTATTTCATAAAGTGAATTTTAATTAGAAAAATGATCATTGAAAATCCTAAATAGAAAAATATTTTTGATTAGTTTAGAATTACTTTGTGATTAAGTAATCTAGTGCATAAATATGATATTTTTTTATCTATTACTATGTATCCCGAGAGCAGGTGCCTAATGAAGGTTTGGAAAGCATGGAGACTATAGAGATCTTAATTTCTAAGATCGAGTCCTGCTATTCTATAAGAATCATATCGTACAACTTATATATGAGACTGTGATCAATGTAATAGGGTTGGAGAGTGCGAGAGTGGTATTCTGGTTATAACTATTATTTTGTTGTTACATAGTGAATTAGCATATTACCATCCTGACAGCTGTGATTTTTTTCCGTTCTGGGTTTCTACGTAAAAACCTTGCGACTTATTTTTTTATATCTTTATTTTCTTACCTTGTATATGTTTATCTTACTTTGTGGTTACAAATACTCGTCTCTGTTGTCATATATCATCGATTTCTTCTACAAATGGTATCGAAACTGGCCGAGTTTTCCCAATAAGAAAATTATGTTTAAATTGATTTGAAGTGAACTAATTAAATGTTAGAATATCATGAGAATTAGTTAATGGACTTCCATTGAGTGAATAAAATACTTTTGGAAAGCTTATTTGAAAACAAATCCAACAAAGAATTGTAGCATCCAACCATCACTCTAACCCTCACTCTAGAGGACCAGCGGCATCGAGATTGGGACACCGCATCAGCTATACATATATACATATACATATATCTCATACTCATTCGTAAAAGCATTTACGACTAAGGACAATGAAATACTTTCGAATAGAGTTTGTATTGATAATCATTTAATAAAGTTCATAAACAAAATCATTAAATAACATCAAACTTGGATCTCCACACGATACCGAATTTAGTGTTTGACTCACCAGTAAACCAAGTTGACAAAAGAATGTTAAAGTGAAACACATTTACAAAAGTTAAGTATAAAAAGGCAAGTGAATAAGAGGTAAAATCAATGCCATAAGATGCATGCTCCAAGTAGGAGATCCAATTCGGATTTCTAATGCTTGCTCAATCCACCTGAACACATATTCATATCGAACGGAAAACAAACAAGAAAAAATTGAGAAAATGAAAAGCAAGATCACTGGTTAGTTAACACCCTTATTCTCAAATAAAGACATACAAATATGCTTCTTTAATTAATCAAAATGATCACGTAAATGCATCCTAACGTCTCAAACATCATCACATAACCGACAACATCCAATAAGGATCACAAAACAGAAATCAAAAGATAAAGTAGACCACTTATATTGATTATGTGATTTATTTGATTTTTTTTATTTTTTTTTACTCTCATTTGTTAACGTTTTGCTTGGATGGAGGTTTTTGACATGATTATGGTATGGTAGTATATCATTTTCTTATTTGTATATATTTCCATGGTGAAGTCAGATTTTCAGTGGTTCAGTACTTTTTTTATCTTATAATAATAATCTTACATGATTTTACTATTTAAAACTGTCATCAACGTATTACGGATAATTTAATATATTTAATACTTTTAATATTCTTCTTTGAGTAATGATAAATAGCTTACTTTTGTAGTCCATTGTCGGTGCCTACTCATATATGGCAATTCATGATTGAATAATTTAATTTACATTTATTATATATTTATTATTATTAATTTATCATGCAATCATGAAGTGCCACCTATAAGTAAGCAATAAGAGTAGAGGCTACAAAGGTAAGGTACTTTGCATTACCCTTTTTTTTTTTCTTTTTTAATTTACTACTTCCTCTTTATTTTTTTAGTGGCTACACTTGCATAGTAGCCACTATTCATCCATTATCTTGTTTCGTATGTCTTTATTTATATATAAAGATAAATATAGTCAAGTGAGATCTTGTTTTATTCGTTTTAATATCTATTTTCTAGATATGAAATTATTATAAATTTTTGTCGTGTATAATTAAAGATATTTACTGTTAAGCATCAAAAAATGTGTAACAGAAAGTGTAGTGAGTGATAAAAAACAGAGGTGGTATATCATATCACTAAAAAAGACATATCATATTAGTATTCATTTCATACATTAATGAACCATACATTCTTTCCAAATATGATAATTAAAAATATCATACCACAACCATGTGTTGGAAAGATCGTTGGTTAACAAAATGGTAATCTTAACTAGATGGTAATTTATGGTAGCGGAAATGAGAATTATTTAGCGCAAACTAAAACAAATATATATAGCAAGGTAATAAAGATCGAGATAGCGAAATAACACACAAGATTTTATAGGTACACTTGATATAAAAGAAAAAAAATCACACTCCACATAACAAAAAATACCAATTTATTGTGTAACAAAATATCAACCGGTTAGAACTTAAAATATCACTTTCTTTATTCTCAATTCAATTTTATTGTAAGAGTCACTCGTAAAATTTCTTCACATGTCCTTCATAAAATAGTAAATTTAATTCTAAAATTCAAAGCCCTCAGAACTCTTATGCCAGATACCTCCTCAACTTAATTAGCGAGATTAATATTTTTTATATTATATAATAATAAATATAAACATGATATGTGTAATATTAAATTATTTTATCCGCGAATAATTCAAACTAATGAAGAAATAATTTGCTATTTAAAATTCTCATTGAAAATCTACTTTAACAAACATCACTATAAACCTATATTACCAAAATAATTTTCTCAAAACTACCATGCAAATTTATTTGAAATTGTATGTATTTTCGCTTCCATGTTCGGCCTCGATCACCACAAAATGTGTTGTTAAATTTATCTTATAATAAACTTTTCAACCATAGAGAATTCTCCAATTTAATTTTTTAAAATAAAATAAAATAATGATAATAACAACGAAATATAAATGCATCGTTATATTACAATTCCACACACCACTTTATCCTACCTTACATTAGTAAATCATATTATAATATATATATATATATCATATAAATTATCATCGTTTTTTTTTTTAAATCTTAAATTTATGTAGTAAAAATAAATGTTCAGAATTAATTATTGAAAATACACTTGTTCCATTTAAGGTAGTATAAAAAATATTTAAACTTATTCAGTTGTTTATTATCTTTAATATGATTTAATTTAATTTTATATACAATACATAGTTCGAGCACAGAAATCACCCCATTTTAAATTATACTTCTATATAACATAATTTTTTTATTTTTTATTTATCTATAGAACTATACTCCATTGGCATCATCTACTGATTTAAATTATTATTATTAAGGTAATTACCAAAAACCTCCCAAGTTTTGAAACGTTTGATTTTCCGCCACCAATTTTCAAACGTTGTACTAAACCGCCCCCATTTACAAAACCAAAGTTGTTTTCTGTTATGATTGGATGTTTTTTTGTTAATGGGGCGGTTTGACACAAACGTTTAAAAAACGGTGGCGAAAAATCAAACGTTTAAAATTTTGTAGGATTTTTTATAATTACCCTTTATTAATTCTCTAAATAATAATAATACGTTTATCACTATCTCAATTGGAGGATATGTTATGATTTATAAATATAAATGTGATATTGTTTAGGGGTTTTTCATAATATAAAATTTAAATTATTTAAAAAAAAAATTTATTTAACTAGTTAGATTTCAATTGTTCCACATTTTATTTCATATTTTTATCAAAAGTAGTTTAATTCAAAAGTACCTTTTTATTTATTTTTTAAATTTAAATATTTAAATTAATTTAATTTATTAACCTGTTTATTTCTTTCAATTTTATTTTTTTTAAAAAAATTATATATCTTTTTTCTTATTATTATTATTATTATTTATATTTTATTCCATTAATTTTATATTATAATTTGCGAAATGATAATTATTAGAATAAAAATTCATGACAATATCTAATACTTTTAAAATAAAAGAATAATTATTCTGCATTTTAATTATAATAAATATAAAAATTAATATTAGAAATGGTAAAACTAAAATGGTAAACAAATATATTACCAATTAAAATCATGTAAATATATAATTTATAAATAATATTCAATTATTATTACTACAACTCTAATAATTATTAAAACATGTAAATATCTATATTATTAAAGAATAATGGACTAAAAAAATCTACCACTAAATTAAACTTAATAAAAGAAAAAAAAAACGATTGTAATCACGCATTATATATAATCTTCAAATACCAAAAAATATTACAAATTCTTCCAAGTAATTTGGATAATTACACATTATATATCTTTTTATTTTTCAAATATTGTTCTGCTCACCTGCAATTATAATCAAATATTGTTTATGCTCACTTGCTATTTTTTATATTTATATTTTATTCCATTAGTTTTGTATTATAATTTTATTCTATATAAATAAAAAAATTAATAAGAAAAAAAAATATCATTTAGAGAATTAATAAAGGGTAATTACAAAAAATCCTCCAAAATTTGAAACGTTTGATTTTTCACCACCGTTTTTCAAACGTTTGTGTCAAACCGCCCCCATTAACAGAAAACATCCAATCATAACAGAAAACAGCTTTGGTTTTGTAAATGGAGGCGGTTTGGTACAACGTTTGAAAACCGATGGCGAAAAATCAAACGTTTCAGAATTTTGGGTTTTTGGCAATTACCCTTATTATTAATAATATAAATAATAAAAATTACTAATTTAAAGAGTAGTATATTAAAATAAGAAGAAAAAACCGAGAGAGAGGACGATAAAAACGGCCTGATGGGGATGGATGGATAACAAGCTAATGACAATCTAAGACGTACACGTGTCATCCGTCCTTACAAAGACAGAAACATAATGATGTCCAGTCTAGTCACTGTACCCGCAGGACACAACGACAGAGATTCCTGGCCTGTCTCTCCCCTGGGCCCCACGGACCCCGTCACATCTCCATCTTCTTCCCACTTGAGGAGGGTTACCTGCACACACAGGCGCATGATAGCAGCCCAGTCAGGTAGCTAGCTTGTCGTTTTTGTGGGCCCTACTCTGGGAGTTAGGTCTAGTTTAAAATCAACATGTTTTAATTTGACAAGCTTTTTTCTAGTATAAACAATGATGCCAAAACTACAATATAAAGTCTCTTAACAACTTCCTACATTTCATTTCCTCTATTTTTCTCTTTTATTTTTCTAAAATAATATTCATAAAATCCAGCAAACGTATGAATTTTGGGAATATTTTTACTAATCTGTGAAATTGATAACCTATATCTAGAATTATTTGAAGTACTAAAGTCAAAGCATTAATTAACTGCAAGTGATGGAAGTTAAGTGTCTATTTAGGGAGGACAATTTAATGCAAAAATTAACACAAATGGGAATTTTTAGGCCAAGCTATAGGTTTCAAATCTAAGACCTATGAGTATAAGACAACAAGTAGGAGATGAGAGGAGAGGAGAGGAGTCTAATAAATTAAATTTTGATTTGAATGATGAGAGCATTAAGATAACATGGGGTTGATGTTGGATGTCAATTTCAATGTTGATTGTTCACCAATATTTCTTTTTCTAATTTCCATTGTAGGGTATTGTTTTTGATTGCTTGTTAACCTTTGTCTAATTAGATGGGTCTCATATGTCGACATTTGTATTGTTTCTTTACCAAGTTTATTTTATTTTCTTCGCAAGCTCGTCATGTGTTTGTTTCAATTGCATGCTTTTGGATCTCCTTATTAATGTCTGGTTACATCAATCAATGCTAATCTACATCATAGTCTTTTAGCTTTTCTTTGTCTTATGACTTCCAGTTATGCTTGTAGTGCTTTATAAGATGCAAAAATCTTTAATTCTATGAGTGCCTTTGGCTAAAGGTCACAATTATTTAACTCCATAAAGTTTAAAATAAAAAAAATATATATATTTGTTTCCCGTCAACTTAAATAAAATGGGTTGGTATCTCATCCTAACATAATAATGATCATGTAATAACAAGTTAGTTGATGGAATAAAATATAATTATACGTATAAAATTTAAAATAATTAAATTATTTATTGGTTTAAATAATTACTTACTATGTGTATATATAAAGTAGGAAGACGAGGATAACTTAAATTAAAAAGACAATAAAATAATTACCAAAATTATGTTTAAAAATAAAAAAATGAAAATATAAATAACTACAGACTAAAAAGATAAGAAAATAATCTAACAAAATTATGTTTAAAAATAAAAAACGAAAATATAAATAACTACATAAAAAAAAATGATTATCATATTTTACCTTATTATATTTTACATTATTATTGATATATTTTTCAGAATCGTTGAAATATGAAGAGAATCGTTGAAATATGAAGTGAAATTAATTTTAATTATGGTTTATATCACTCGGGTCCATATTATTTTGAACTTGAGAAATTTAATATTAAATGTGTTTGACTTGTAATAATTTTATAATAGGTGATTTTTTAGAAAATTTATCTGAAAAATATGCGAATCAGAATAAAGTACGTTGAAAAACACAATGATAGTTTTTAGAGTTAACGGCGAATATGAAATCATTCAAATACACCTCATGTCATCCAGAAAAATGGGTGGATGTTACATGATCACACTTAGAAAGTGTGCATTCGATCACAACTGCAAAGCGTGTCTTTGAAAATGTAAATACACTTCCGAAGCATGACTATCTTAATATAAATTTAGGACTTTAAAGACTGCAACATGAAAGTAATAACAGCTAAATTGACAATATAAAAAAGTTTATGTGGCAAATATCAACAAATCACCATGTTAAACCCTAAATATATTCAAATACAGAAATCGTAAACATATTCATATGTATAAATCAAACCCCTAAACAACAAAATTACGGAACAACATTTTCCTTATATCTTATCTTCTTTCTCCTTCTATCTCCTCCCTATTTATCTCTTCTGTCTTCTAGCTATCTCTTCTCATTGCGAATTAGTGAGCAAAAAAGTAGAAATATATATATTCTTTATACGTTATCTTCCTCCTCCTTTTGTCCCCTATTTTATCTTTTCTCCTCCAATTTTAAAAACTTAAGTTTCTCTCTCCTTCTCTCTTTAAAAGCTCAAACCAGATTTGAATTTTTTAAAAATTTTTTTTATAAATAGTCGAATAAAATTGAAAAAAAATGTTGTATGTGAGAATTTATGTTATGTATTTAACAAGTTTATAAAAAGAAAAGAAGAAAAAAAAAGAGAAATTTAAAATAGTGTAACACACTTTATAACATGCGCATAGCAGTTTTTTTTTCTATTTTAATTGTTAAATAATCATTTTAAAATATTAATCATAAACTACTTTTGTTTCGAAATTTATTTTCCTACTATAATATTATTTTTATAATTTAAAATAAAAATATAGAATGTGATGTATATTTCTTTTTTGTAAATAATAATATGATAATTTTAAACGGTTCCAAATATATATATTTAAAATAAATCAATTTTTAATTCTGATAAATAAATATATTTTAAATATTATTTTAATATTTATTTTGACGAGTCACAATTTATTAAAATATATACTAAATTTGATTTTTTTTAAAATAAAACTTTTGAACCACTAGTTTGGCGAGTTGCTATGTATACAGTTAAATTCTAAAAATACCAACTGCATGGTTTGATTTTGCGCACTTTGAATTTTTATAACAATTTCATCTCAATAAACAAACATCAAATATCCTACCATATAATTATTTATAAAACATAATAATATGATCTAGAAAACAAATAAAAATAATTTTAATTTTAATTTGAGGTATATTTAGACCATCTCCAACCTACACCCATACCCTATTTTAAATATAAGGCATACCCTATTACTCTATCCTGATTTTCATTCCAACTCTACCTATACTCTATATTCATTTTGGGGTCAAATTATAATTATTTTATTTTTTGTGGTTAAATTTTAAATTCATTATTAATATGAAAGATCCATAATTGTAGATGGTGTATTAATAACTATAAATTTAATTAATAATATTATTAAAATATAATTAATTAATATTATTAACCTAATTAAATAGTTTATTTTTTATATTCATTAATAAATAAATTTGAATTAAAATAACATACAACGTAAATATATATAATTTTAATAACACGATAAATAACGATTACAACACAACAAATAATAGTAAATCACATTTTGGGGGTCTTGGAGATAAATAACGATTACAACACAACAAACAATAGTAAACCACATTTTGGGGGTCTTGGAAATGATAACACGATAAATAACGATTATAACACAATAAACAATAGTAAACCACATTTTGGGGGTCTTGGAGATGATAACACGATAAATAACGATTATAACACAACAAACAATAGTAAACCATATTTTGGTGGTCTTGAGATGATGATTATTACTATCTGCAATTTTAAATTATATGTATATTTTTAATTGTAGTTTTTAATTTATTTATGAGTGTGGTGTTTTAATTTAGTTTGGCAAAGTAATGTTAGAAAAGGGTTATATAAAGGGAACTAAAAACGTGGCTTCAAGTGGGGGTTGCTTTAATTGGGAAGTGGCCTGCATTTATATGCATGTTCATATGATGAAATAAACCAACCACCCGAAAACAAATGTGCTTGCATCAAAACAGAGATTAAAACAAAAAGCCCACAGATTTTAATTTATATAGTTTTTTTTTTATTTTTCATTAATTGTCATGTCTTCCCTAATTACATTGATATTTGTCCTTCACAATTTGATTGATTATTATATTGAAATTGAATTACCAAATCCATTTAAGAACATTAATTCAAATGGCCAGTTAGGCCCCATCACATTTTGGCCCATTTCGGGACTAGTCAGCCTAACCAACAAAAATAATGGTGAAAGCTGGATCACTGTTTCCTGTTTTGTGAAAAATTCAAATTCACAATTTGATTTATTATGGTCTTATGCCATATTGTTTGTTTGGTTTCCATAGAAAAACAAAATTGTAAAAATTATGATCATTTTAAAATTAGTTTTATAAATATAGTTTCAAAATGTTTATTTATTATTTTTAAAGATAAATTTTGTCAATAATAATTTTAATATAAAAAAACACATATAGAAATAGTTGAAAAAAACTTTAACCTTTAATTTTTATGTTTTTTTTTTAATTTTACTTTTATTTTCAATAAATTTAATATAATATAAACACTAATTTTAATTTTAAATATAAATTTAATTTTATTTAAATAAAATATTGATTTGTTTAGTAAAAAAATTATTTTTATAAACTTCCCATTTCATCAAAATTATTTATATTTTATTGTATTTTTTAAATAACTTATATATTTTTAAATATTAATGCGATATTAAAAAATATAAATAAATATTGGTTTTAATATAATTTTTTTATATAAATTTAAAATGAATTTTAGACTAGTTCTGCGGAAACAATAACTGTAGGATAGAATGTCAAAAGTGGACATCAGCAATAGATATTCCCCTAATTCATAGCTAGTGAGTTGTTTGTAAGAGATAAAGTCTCGAGTAGTTAGGATTACGAGATGATATTTTGGAGTGATTTGAGGAGTTACTGTTAATTACAACAATACTTACATAATTTTAAAAATGAAAAATAATACATGTTATAGATTTTGTTCGTATGAAAATAATTAGCAAGGATGACCATTAATATAATTTTAAAAAAAAATAAATAAAAGAGAACCAGTTGTCTCTTTGCATGAAAGTACATTCTGGAATGAAGAAGAGGTAAATTCGAAGACAAAAATACGTAAGAGTGCCACGTGTAATGTTTGAAGATTTATTAGTTGGATAATCCGCTAGGGGGGCAGTTACCTTTAAATGGGATGTCTATATCATGATGTCGTTTTACTCTTCAGTTTGAATCTCTATTTCCACAAAACGACAGGCTCTTTATATACCTTAAAGACCAATGACATCATTTCATTATTTTTATTTTTTTTAATAAGACTTTCTGTTTGTACGTGTGGGAATTGCATGATTAATGAGAATTACTGTATCTGAACGTGTATAATCTTCAAGTAACATACATTTTACAGTGAGTTCATTTTCTTTCCATTTTTTTCTTTTACTAACTTTTTATTAGATATTATGTTTATATGAATTTTTCACATACCAATATTAATTATTTTGATTTATTTAAATAATTTTGTTATTATTACTAAAATTTAATAATTCTGATATTATATATTTAAAATTTTATTATATATATCAAATATTAAATTTTATATAAATATCAGTTGATTAATTCATATTATATATTTATTAAAAAAATTATTTAATTTCAATAAATATATTATATGTTTATTTTTAAATTATTATCAAATTACTTTTTTAAAATATATAAAATGGTTATAAATTTGATAATTATATATTTTTATTTATAATTAATAATATTTAAATTTTATAATTAAAAGATAAAAATTATATAAAAATATATAATTATATGAATTTGTAAATAATATTAATATCCCTTTTTATATATATATATATATAATTGCTAAATAATAATTTTGAAAATATATACTTATAATAATTATAAATTTATATTTAATAATTAAATAATACGGTTTGTTATTCTCTCTCCATATAACACCCTAAAATTAAAAGAAATAAAATAAATGGTAAGGTTTGGCTAACCTAATCATAAATTACTACTTATTAATGTCATTTACACTTTCCGTACTAGCAATATTATAATTCTTTGTAAAAAAAAATAAAATAAAAAATACTTATCATTTTAATTTTAACAATTATATTCAATAAGTTACAAAGTTATTTCTAAAAAATTTTTTTTAAAAAAAAACTATTTCAAATATTTTATTTTTGAAAAATTTTACAAAACCACCTCAATTTCACTTGGTGATTTTAAAATTTGAAGGGGCAAATTTGAAAGATTACGACAATTTAATAATTTAAAATAAATATTTAAAATTATTAAATAAAAAATTTAAAATATTAAAATATCGTAATAATTCAAAACCAGCCATCCACCGTAAAACTACTTGTTTTGGATTTGAAATGATATTGTCAATTTTTTCAAAATCGGTGGCGCAAAATAAAAGTAAACGGTTTGAATTTAAAAAAAAAGAAAAGAAATCATTCTTGTAAATAATATAATTGTATCATTAATTTTTTTATTAATTAAATATATAAACCTTTAATTATGATAATATATGTATAATATTTAACTAATTTTTTCATATATATATATTTTATTTCTAATATAATAAATATGAAACTATATACAAAGATTGAAGTACTGATAGGATAAATTTGTAATTTATGTAAATAAAATTTATATAAAAAATTAAATTATAAACAGGGCATTATAAGGTAGAAATGTTAAATTAAAATCGTTATATTTAAATTATAAGGCTGCAGAAGTAATGTTAATGTTACCAAACAGACATTAAAGAAAAACAGCAGGCGCTTAAGGTTAAAAGAGGGTAAAAGTAGGGTTAAAATGGAAGAATTACTAGGCGGTTAATGAAAGAGTCCACGAGTATGACTCTGCTTTGGTTTCAGAGTAGTACACCAAAATCAGTAGACAGTAATTAAAAAAAAAAAAAAAACAAATTGAATCCGCTAAGTCTGGTCTGATTTCAAAAGGGGTTAAAGTGGGGTCATTTTGTTGCGTTGTGTCCGTGTGTGTGCATGAAAATCGCGATATTTTTACTTGGTTTTTCTGCTTTTGTGTTATTCAACATATCGTGACATGGGTTCAACTTTTTGGGTTTATCCGGCAATGAATTCCTCCTCTGCCTTTTTTTTAATTATTTAATATAATAATTATCTAAACTTGTTTTGTTTGGATTAAGATTTCACTGTTTGTTTTGTTCCGGTTCCTCAGAGACAAAAGAAGAGAGAGAGAGAGTTGAGTTTGAGATCTGAGAGTGAAAGAGAGAGAGAAAGAAAAGAGTTGTTTTTTTGTGTTTGGTTTGTGAGATGGGTAGATGGGGAAATTAAAAGAAATGGTAAAAAGAGTGTAGTGAGTGAGAGAGATATAAAAATCTGTGAATCAGATAGATGATTTTGGTGGTCATCTCTCCGTACCAGATGCTCTCTGCTTTTCTTCTGATCGCCGATTAAAGTCCTTCTCTTGTCTGTGCATGCGTTTTAATTCAAAACCAGGAGTGTTTTTAACTCTTGTGACTACTTTGATAAAAGCTTTTTAACTTCTGCAACAGCTACTTCATTGGAAACATACCCAGATAAAAGAAATTGCAAAAGGAGATTATTATTTGGTCTTTCCAGTTGAGTTTTCAATCAAATGTCAATGTTTCATCAAGTTCTGAACTTTTGAGTTATCTACTGACAAAAGGTAAGAAATTTTGTTCCTTTTGTTTTAAATTCGTCTTTATACTTTTTATGTTTGTATTGTCTTCAATTTGATTCACTTTTTTTGTGGTTGTTTATTTGCAGCATTTTTACCTATACAAGAACCCAACCTCTTTTTTATTTTTTTGAGACCTTGAAGTAGTCTAGAAATGAAGGAGACTGAGAAGAGCATTGATCCACAGCTATGGCACGCATGTGCAGGATCCATGGTTCAAATCCCTCCATTGAACTCCACTGTGTTTTATTTCCCACAAGGCCACGCAGAGCACTGTCTGGCATCTGTCAATTTCCCATCTTCTGCAACACCAATCCCACCTCTTATCCTCTGCCGTGTTGCCTGTCTCAAGTTCCTTGCAGATTCAGAAACTGATGAAGTCTACGCTAAGATTAGGCTTGTTCCATTGCCACCAACCACTGATCTTGATTTCGAAGACAGCAACAGTGCTAATTTGAGTCTGAATTGTGACGGTGAATCGGAAAAGCCGGCCTCTTTCGCCAAAACTTTGACTCAATCTGATGCCAATAATGGGGGCGGCTTCTCTGTGCCTAGGTATTGTGCTGAGACTATATTTCCCAGACTGGATTACAGTATTGATCCTCCTGTGCAGACTGTGGTGGCTAAAGATGTCCATGGAGAGATTTGGAAGTTTAGGCATATTTATAGAGGTACCCCTAGAAGGCATTTGTTGACTACCGGGTGGAGTACTTTTGTGAATCAGAAGAAACTTGTTGCTGGGGATTCGATTGTGTTCTTGAGGGCCCAAAATGGGGATCTTTGTGTTGGGATTAGGAGGGCTAAGAAGGGTATTGGTAATGGAATTGACTCTCCTTCCTCCTCAGGTTGGAGTTCAAATAGTGGTGTTGGCGTTGGTGTTGGAGTTAGTCCTTATGGAGGAGGGTTTTCATGTTTTCTGAGAGAAGAAGAGAACAAATTGATGAGAAATGGATCTATGAGTTTGAATTCCCTTGGAAGTTGTAATACAAATGGGAATTTGAGGGGTAGTGGAGCAAGCAAAGTGAAGCCTGAGTCTGTAGTGGAGGCGGTGTCGCTTGCTGCAGCTGGACAGCCATTTGAGATCGTTTACTACCCTCGCGCAAGCACACCTGAGTTCTGTATCAAGGCGTCTGCAGTGAGGGCGGCTATGAGGGTTCATTGGTGTTCTGGAATGAGATTCAAGATGGCCTTTGAAACGGAGGACTCTTCCAGGATCAGTTGGTTCATGGGTACTGTATCATCTGTACAGGTTGCTGATCCAATCCGTTGGCCTAATTCCCCTTGGCGACTCCTCCAGGTATAATTTCTTTGCTTCTTCATGGTTGATTATGTTAATTTTCATTAGTATCTTATTCTCTGATCAACATTATCAATATTAATTTTGTGAATGTCTTAGTTGGTTTGAATTGGTTTCATTAATTACTGCTCTTGCTTGATTGATTGTCATCAAAACTATTTGATTCAAAATCATTTTCTACTGTAGCCCGTCTTTTAAGTAAAATGATGCATATGATCCATAACCTACTCTTCATTGATTCCTACTACTATGCAATTAAAGCAGGTTTTATGAAATTCAGTATCAGTTGCTATCAAGTTCAAATTGGTTCTTGACACAAGTATATTTGCTGGTAAATTATTCAAATGCATTTATACTCTACCAGATGAATATTCCTAAACTGGCGATTTATGTGGTGTACAACCTGTCTGTTTCAACATGAGTGAGGGTTTATCTTATCACCCTCATCTCAACTGACAGGAATCACATGTATATCATTCTACTTGGAGAGTTTGTTTGAGCATATTTGTGGTCAATAATGGTGACTGAATGTACATCCAAATGCTCTAACTGTGCCTGACAGGAATTGTCAATTTCTCTGGTAGGGGTAAATGATTTTGGCTTGTAATTATATCTTTGGCAGTTTCATTTATTGTATGTTGTACATATAATGCTGTACATCTGGTATCTTACCATTTCTGTATAATAATAATGCAGAAGAAGGGAAACTCATTTAATGCATTATTGTGTTTGTATATCAAATAGCTAAGAAGATGCATTATGCAAGTGTTTAAGGAAGAAGGTCTTGTGCTTAATTTAGTTAAGTTGCTGTTTTTAACTTAGTGCTGTTCTCAACTTCTAAATACTTATTGCTGTTTTTGTGTTCTGGAATGTTAAATTATGTTGGTATTGTTTATAAACTGCTGAATTGGATGAAATCATTTCTGCTTACATGAGCCTTCTCAGTCTTGCCTGTTGGAATGTATCTTAAGCCTGTTTCTACCTGTTTGCAGGTGACATGGGACGAGCCAGATTTGCTTCAGAATGTGAAACGTGTGAGTCCATGGTTGGTTGAACTGGTATCAAACATGCCCGTCATTCACCTGTCACCGTTTTCACCTCCAAGGAAGAAGTTGCGACTCCCTCAACAATTAGACTACCCTCTTGACGGCCAATTTTCAATGCTGTCGTCATTTTCAGGCAACCCCCTAGGGTCCAGCAGCCCTTTGTGTTGTCTATCTGACAATACTCCTGCAGGCATTCAGGGAGCCAGGCATGCTCAATTCGGAACATCTTTATCAGATTTTCATGTTTACAACAAGCTGCAGTCAGGGCTGTTTATGTCCAATTTCCAGCGGTTCAATCCACAATCTAGAATTTCAGATAGCAACAACATCAGTAACCGCACAAACAGTAACGACAATCTATCTTGCTTGCTAACTGTGGGGAATTCTAGTCAGAATCTGGAGAAATCTGATAACGTGAAAAAGCAGCACCAGTTTGTACTCTTTGGTCAACCAATTCTCACTGAGCAGCAAATCACCCGTAGCTGTTCCAGTGATGCAGTCTCACAAGTTGGGAAAAATTCGTCCGACGAAATTTCAGGCAAAGTGAATGCGTCTTCTGATGGCTCAGGAATCACACGTGAACTGCAAATTTCACCACAAAAGTCATCCAGCCCTGATTATTTCTGGAATCGCAATTCGCAGACAACTGAACCTGGCCTAGATACTGGTCACTGCAAGGTATTCTTGGAGTCGGAAGATGTCGGACGAACTCTTGACCTCTCAGTTCTCAGCACTTATGAAGAGCTGCACAGGAAGCTAGCCAACATGTTTGGCATAGAAAGATCAGATCTTTTAAACCATGTACTCTATCAAGATGCAACTAATGCTGTTAAAAGAATTGGGGATCAACCATTCAGGTATTTCATCAAACTTATAAGTTATTACCATCTCTCGTACTTCTTCCATATAGCTCCAATTCTAACTTATAACTTTATCCTTAACAGTGATTTCTTGAAGAAGGCGAAAAGATTGACAATTCTGATGGGTTCAGGCGGGGACAATGTCAGAAGGTAAGGGAAACCAAGCTCAATCCTCCTCCTTGCGTATGTGTTAATGTATATCCCCAACTGATCAAACCCATTAATCTGTATTTTCTTACAGGACATGGATCACAGGAATGCGAAACGCAGACAACAGTCTTGACGCCCCAAACAAGACCGGTCCTTTGAGCATCTTCGCATAGTCTAGTCTTGATTCTGGCATCTAATGATGGAAGCTAAAATAGATTTCCGAACTACATTAAGGACTTTGGTTATGTTCTTTTGAAAAGAAAGACAAAAACATGTTTGGAACTGGTTTACTTACTGTAAGAGCTTTTATCTAATCTTGTTTAGAAGTGTTGGAGTTGGTATTTTGCTTATGCATGACAATGAAACATGTAATGACTCTGAATCTGGAGGCCATCTCTATGGAAATAAAAGTTCTAAAAAAAAAAATCTACTAATCCTGCCGTTTTCATCCAAATAATTGCACAGGTTGTATTACATTGTCTAAAAACATAGATGTGTTTTGACATGTGAGTGATGATACTCCAATGGAAGACCAATGTTGCTGTCTTCTGGTTGGACTTTAGAATATACTACTAAAGTGGTGGTATTGATTTTGTTATGTTAGATAAGATAACACATATAAGATTCTTTCTTCTAACAAAAATAAAACAGGTTTGTTTGGGATTATAACATGAAATGAAAAAGAGGGTATGGGGATCTGAGAATCCGGAAAACATGAAGAGTGTTGACCGTTGGAAGGTTGGAAGGTGTTTATGAAGACCAAATCGGGTCGAGTTTTTATGAACACAAGACCCAGTTTGCAATCCCAAATGAATTTTAAAAAAACAATTTAGGAGTTAATTAAATTAATTGAATTAATTAGGTGAGGAAGACACACACGTGGGAGTGGGCCCCACGGAAGTCAATTTGTGACATCGAATAAAAGTCCCCACGTGCGTTCCCCTTTTATGTCGCCGTTTTGGTGCTCGGGCCTTTTTACTTCTTCTTGGGCTTCTATTTTGACCGCCTCTTTCATTTTTCGATTTTTTTAATATAGAATTTATTTTATTTTTATTAATTAGTAAAATTCATTAGATGTAAATTAAAATAAATACAATTATAATAAAAATATTTAAAAAATAATAAAAATTTGGTAAAAGTAAATTAAGTAGGCATGGTGTAAAGAAGACGATTAAAACTATAAAGACAGGAACACAAATTGATGAAAGCAGTGAAGTATGGTCAATGACTTTGGTTAGAAGTAAGGGCTAAAACAAGAAACAATGGTGACATAATTACATATTTCAAAGCAAAGTTTTCAATGTCTTCAGTTCCAACCCTTAAATCGTGGGAACCGATTTAAAATTTTTTTCATTGGGATTGATATGCACATTTAATCTTCTATTCTATCACCATCAAATTCAATGACAAAATAATGTTTTGAATTTGGGAGGTTGACTGGTTGGAGTTAGAGCAACAACACATGAACGTTGAATTAGGAAAAAGGAGTGGTTGTTAATGGTGGTATTAAAGGTGCATAAACGTGACCTAACCGCTTAACTAGATCCAAGAAAACAAAACCACACCATCTTAACCCACCACGACCAAAGTGATGAACAACTTCTCTTCTGTGTGAACCTACAAATGAGACAGAGATTGAGTACATGGTGTAGATTCACCGTTCGTGCGGGTGACCCCACATACATTTTTGTAATTAAAATAAATTAGAAGTTGGCGAATTCTATTAATAATAAAATAAAAAAAGCACCTGGGCAAAGTGGAAATCACATCAAAGGTTTGCCTTGCGTGTACGTTGAATCTTACTTGTTTTGTTTGGTCGATATTTTCGATGTGTCAATTGAATTTACTTATCGTGAGAATTTCACCTACAATACGATAAATAGATGGAGATAAAACTGTTTATGTTAGTGGTAATGACATCACATAAAGTGAACTTTAATCAATAGTAGTATAGTGTAGTGTGATTAGGTGATTGATAGCTCTTTGCATGGACAGTCTTTTCACTATATTACTCCATGTCAATGACATAATTGAATCAAAAACCAAATGGGAAAAGCTGCAGATTTATGTTTTTCCTTTTCAGTGAATATATAGGAAATATGAAGCAAATTCATTTAATAAATTTTTGAATTTATTTGCAAATTCATTTAATAAAACTTGAATTTATTTAAATAGATTGATAATATTAAACTTTTTTTTAAAAAAAGGTATATTATACTAGTATTTATATTAATTAATAATTATATTGAAGTTCAAATCACCATAAAAATATATAATGTATTATAAATTTTCAAATTATTGATATAATATTAAAAAAAAATAAAAAATTCAACCAACCCAAAAAAAAATATTTAGTAATATTAAAAATTATTATCATTCTTATTTTAAAATAATATTATTTTATTTTTTAAGTCAAATTTTATATTGCCATAAGTATTTATATTATTTTTATAATATTAAAATAAAACAAATAAACATGCTAGAAGATAGATAGCTAGATGTTTAGAGAGCTAACAGCACAACATAAACTATTATTAAATAATTTTAATGAAACAATATAATATAGAGAGAGAGATTTTTACACATATTTATTCAAACAATAATAAATAGCAGGGTTGGTCAAGTGATGAATCATGCATACTCAGAAGATGGATTGATTACATAAAACCTCAGTAATAGCAATATTTCAAATCCATTGTCTATGCAAATATCAAATTCCTGATAGAGATTTGAGTCATGCACATTGTTGAGATGAGAGAGTGACATAATTTGGCACCAACAATGAGAATCCACTAGAAGAAAAGTGAAAAAACAGTATGATATAACTTTGAAATGAATTAGTGAATTCAATCATAAATGCAAAAACCATGATGGGATGGCATAACTACCTCCTAATACAAATTTTATTTGTTCATAAAAAGATAGCACTAGGTACAAAGATAAGGATTACATTGAAAAAGAGTGTTGATAGAATTCTGTTAAAGAGGGGTCAATCAGTGGTCATGTATGAGTATGAAACAGCTAAATTCATCATGGACTTTCAAACAAATTTTAAGCTTGAGTGGGAATAGCCAAACCACCATCATATGGAGATGGAGATGGAGATGGGGATTTTGGTAGATTTATCCACTAAAGTCACGAGGAGATATAAAAGCCCATTCTATTGGACATAAAAAGGCAATTCTATTGGGCCGGTATTGGACGTGTAAAACGTTCATGAAGCTCATGTTTGATTTCTTAAGAGACCGACTATAAATCCCTAATCCAACTGAAACATGTTCAGTATGTATGTATGGTGATGATAGCTGTTCCTAAGTTTCGTGATTTGTGAAAGTAGTAGACTCCTTGATCAGTGGATACCAAGCGACGGGGAGACATACATGGAATAAAAAACATAACATGGATTCAGAGTGCCAACATAACACATGTCAAGTTTCTCAGAACAGGAACATGTCAAAGAGGCTATGTGATTAGCTGCCGAGAGGAACTTTTAACAGATAAAAACAACCGATATTATCAAGGGAAGGTATATGAGTTCAGAAGACATTCATGTTACAAGAAACTCGGTACTATGTAGACACTAATAATGCAGAGATTATGTAAAGCTGCAGGGATGGTAGTAGTATTACACAGAAACAATGTTCAACATTTAAATGTTGTTCACAATTCAACAAGTAAATGTTGTTATCCACCAACACAGCTAAACAAAAAATTGTCATTATTATACTAGAGAGACGACGTTGCTAGACTGATTGTACTGTTCCTTTCCTTGACTTGACAGAAGAAAGCATTCGACCATGCAGCTTTATCAGGAACCCAAAAACCTGCAGGCCAAATTTGCATCATAAGAATATAGATTGCGCAATCAACCTCCAATCAATTTTCCATAACTTATCCCGCCAACATTACAATTCAGAGAAAAATAGGCAAATCGAGAGACATTGTCACATTAATTTTTAGTTTTAATAGAATAAGAAATACGAATTGTTTCGACAGAAATTTTCGCTACAGAAACATACACAGAAGAGAGTCAGTTGTAGTAGAGTTCGAGGCCCATGCCGTCGTGAACCTCGTAGTCTTTGAGAGTAATGTGATCCTTGTAGATGGTGTACCACTTCTGGATCCTAATTTTCTCGGGTCGGGTACCGGTCTGCGCAGCAACAAGCTTCTTCAGGTCGCCGATCGTGTCGTCATCGTTGCATTTAACGCGCACTTTCTTTCCCAACCTGTCGTTCAGCACAACCTCGATCATGTCTGCCAATCTACGAACCAAAATGATTATTCTGGAGGACGTTTTTTATAATGTACAAATAGTCGCCTAATTCTTGCCCATCACGCTATATCAACGCGTTACTAGAACCTTCTTTACTTTATTTTTTAAAAAATAAAAATAAAATAAAATAAAATAAAACTAATTTTGCGTGGGAACGTTTTTTCTAAACGAATAAGATTCCGTAGAGGATGAAGATTACTCTAGAATCAACATGAGGTGTCATAACAACAATTGCAAACCCATGCAGCAGCATCAAATATATTATGTTTATAGATATCATAAATTATATTTTAAAAATAAAGTTTGTGACGAGAGTAGAATCCCCGCGGGTAACAGTGAACAGTAAATTAGAGAAGAAGTTATAATGTACGCACATGAGCCATGATCCTACATTACGAAACTGATAACTAGACAAAAAGATTCATGCCAGAAGGATATAAATAGATTTGTTTCAAGGCAAATCCCAGGAATCAGTAAGAAACATGACCTTAAGATGATAAACAACAATGAGGTAACAATAGAATCTACTAGACAATAATAACCATAACACAGCCTACCATTCAATCCCCATCTAGGAACAAAAATACTGTACATGCATTTTGTTGCATAAACCCTTCTTGCCCAATTTAAAGACGAGGTCCTGCAATAGGATCCACAACTTTCACACCCCTCCACCTCCAACCCATAGTTTCAGGACTCAGTCTAGAACAGCAACCTCTTGATCAACCCTCCAGTAATTTGCATCATTGAACTCCTTTATGCCTGCATTACCTTCCTCCGAACTTTCCTTTTCTTGAGCCTTTGGTATCATGTTCCTCTTCAATGGACCAGCTTCTCCTACTATGCCCTCCTTCAGTGCCTGTTCCATTGCCTTCTCAGTACCTTCTAACTCCACACCAACAAACTCCACATCTTCTTCAAATAATGAGGGAACTGGAGGTGATCTCTGACCCGCCTCACTGCTAGCGGATCCATCACTGGAACCTGTAGGTGTTGAGGAACCATTTGGAAGTGGAGATTCTCCACTTGATGGTGAAGTAGCAACAGAAGTAACCATCTCTGTTTGACTGCCAAGGTTGACATCAGCATCATCATGATCGATAAAAGGATTCAAACTAGACCCACTTATCTGCATTTCAGATGATCCTCGCCATCCTTCCCACTCTGGCAAAGTCCTACCCGCAAACAAGTCCTCATTTTCTGGGGTGTCAAACCTGAAGAAACCCAAATCATTGACAGCAGTAGCCTTCTCAGCATCTGAAGTCAAGTCTTCGCTGTTTGTAGCACCGCTCCCTGAAAACCCATTAAAATAATTTGTATTGGAAGTTGATGTCCCATTAGCAGAAACTTTGCCTTCAGTTAGTTCATCATCCTCTCCAACAACCACCTCATCATCACTGCTACTGTTACCACCACTAGTAGTCCCATTCAAATTTATTTCATCCATCATCTCTGTGGGCGATGTACCAACAGGTGCATCACCAACTCTATCATCTTGAAAAGCAAACCAGTTGGAATTTGTGAAAAGACTGCTGCAACAAGAGAAGGTTGGACAGTATGCATTAGATTTGAAAAGTAAATTGTTTGTAGAACAGTATATAGTACCCTGTGGAAACTAATGTTTTTCTGTTTGACTTAGTTTGTACTCTCTAGCGACAGACAAAACAAGAATTCAATCTATAATCCAATCACCTTTTACAATAGTTATATTCTATCAACATACAGCGCCCACATTGAGATGCAGGATGAGTTATGAAGGATGCCCAAGAAAGAAACATCTTCATGGCGACAATGCTAATATCAGTGTTAAATTTAACATGGAGCAGCGGGCACACAGGTTAAGAAAGAATTTGAAAGCTAGAAACA
Source organism: Cardiospermum halicacabum (assembly GCA_031304145.1). NCBI lineage: Eukaryota > Viridiplantae > Streptophyta > Magnoliopsida > Sapindales > Sapindaceae > Cardiospermum > Cardiospermum halicacabum. The sequence goes on along the minus strand of CM062390.1, from coordinate 6,466,940 downwards.
TAATTCACAATAAGCAAGTAACATCTTATGAATGTGTTTCTCTGATCACTTTCTTCTAAAGAAATATCCTGAATTTAAGGCCATATTTACAGTAGAATGTTTAAGAGTTCAAGATGACCAAGACTTCACAATCATATAATATCAAAATTTGTTGAGTGACAACAGAGGGATAAAGATTACAGCCTCTCACAAGTGACAGCAGCCATGTGAAGTATCAAACAGCGAGAATTAAACAGCCACCTTAACTGAATGTGGTAACGACAGTGAATGAATATTTTATATATTGACAATTCTAAAAGAAAATGCATTATTAACCAAAACACACATAATCAATCAAGAAAATTGACAATTCTTCATGAAAATTCCTCCAATTTCAACAGCTAATAACAATCATACCACCACAAACACAAAAGATGATTTATAAACTCACCTTCCCTGGTCATCACCAAGCCTCAAGGATGATATTACAACTTCTGCAGACTCATCATCAAAGTACACATCCTGAACATGAGGAATATTTTAAAAGTCAGCACTACATTGTCAGATAACAATTATGAACAGGTTTCTTCAATAATTGTAAAACATAATTACAGTTTACTCAGTTTAATCTTTAGTAACACCGGGAACAAGGAGAAACGGAAATCATTACCTCATCATCCCGATCAAGAGCGCCTTGGTCCTGGAAAAAGTATATAAGAGCATCAGGTAAATAACACAAATATTTATTGCCTTGAATTTAGCAAGTTAGCATAACAGAGATATCATGAAAGCATAATTCAGAGAACTCCAGAACAGATACCTCTTCAGCATCCTCATTCCCATATATTTTGTATCTGAAAGCTTGACTCAAGTTATTTGCAAGAGCTGCAACATCATAGTCTCTGTCATGAAGGTCCTCATCATCACTATCCCTCGTCCTATCTTGCAATGCTGTTGGGCGACTGCATACATCATGAGCGACTTCTTTAGAAGCAGAAACCAACAATTAAGCCAAGGACAATTGGTTTCAACTCCACAAAAAAATTCTTGTACATTACAGTGATAATTTTAGAAAATCTGACTGAGAGTCGGACCAAAAAAAATAAAGCAAGTTTATGACCATTTTATTCTTTACCTTTACAGGTAAGTTTAAATTTATGTAAAAAAAGATGAAATAAAACAATTTTAAAAAGCAAAAAGAAAAAAAAGAAGAGGGTGCTATTAACTTCAACAAGCACTATTTCTTCAGTTTTGAAAGTATAGTTACTTGAGGAAGGAGTAAAAAGCACACCACAAATCATCACCCTCTATTATACACTAAATATTATTTCTGAAATGTGACCCTAAAAAGCAGTCCCTTCAGTATGTAACCTATCACAATTGGCAGACATGAGCAAATAAATTACCCGCATGCCCATCTGTAGACATTTTCAACAGCATTACGCTCCTGCAAAACACTGGCTTGCCACTCGTTCCAGTCATTCTTTTCCTAGACATAACATCCAACAGTAAAAATCAGCAACAGTTATAACAGAAAATAAACAATCAAATGAATGGAGATAAGAAAGTTTAAAAAATAAATTAGAGAGAGAGAGAGAGAGAAGACTCAGATTAACAATTCAAAAAAGAGTACTCATTTTATGAAGAAAACCAGTCAAATGCAGGTTTAATATGTTAAGTTAAAGAAACATCAGCGTGCTGATTTTTAGTAGGTTTAAAAGTCAAGATTTTGACAAACTTATGCTGTGAAGAGATAAGAAATAATGTCATGAAAATATCACAGCAACCTGTTGGACATTGGCAGAATGTGAATGATGTTATAAATGAATTTGATAGGTAATTTGAAAGAACTATCCACGAAAAGCCAGCTTATGAGGAGGGAGAGCTCAAGGCCCTTATAAACCCCACCACATCTTGTATTTAATCAAGGTGGGAATCCTAGTACCATACCTTGTCACTTGGATCATACCAGAAGGGCACAAAATTCTGTAGAACATGTTTCGGTATTTTCAGACTGTACATGCAAACTACAAACATCTATATTACGAACCTGCAGATGTGCTTGGATGCGGCTATTGCTGCTGCCTAACTGAACAAGCTTATTGGAGATCCTAGTAACGTGACCAAGATTTCCAGCCCTTGGCGCCCGTTTTGCAGGAGCAGGTAAAGTTGGCTGCATAAACAAGGGACATTTACAGGTTCACACTCAGGATCTTATTTTTAAATAATAATAATAGTAATAACAATAATAATAATATTTAAAAAGAGAGAAAATTTGATTGAACACAGTTAATGGCCAATACTTGAACAAGAAAACTGCAGAAACAGAGTAGTCCTCCCACATTACAGATAAAATTGGAAAGGAAAAACTTGATCAGTACTAGTTAATACATTTCTGCTTTTCTTCGTCTTCCCAAGCACTTGATTATCACATTATAATAGTATAGATAATTTAGCAGTAAACAGATATACTACTGTCTATCTGAAGGTTGATTGCTACCTTATTGGATTCACCCGAAAGAACAGGATTTCTTTCTGTCTGGAGAACTTTTCCAATCAGATCACACTCTTGAAGAAGATGATCCACCATTTCATTACTCTTGCTTTCCAAACAAGAAACTATAATACTCTCCACATGATGATGCAAAGCATTGTTGTAAGGGTATCTAATACACAAAAAAAATCACCAATTCTGAGATTTCAGCTAAACATTGATACAGAATAAAGTTCTTCCAAACCGGAGTTATTACAAACAATTAAAGCAGCATAGGCAGGATCAAAAACCATAATAAAGCTTACTCAAAGAAAAGATCAAGAACTCTTTGAATGGTTCCTGAACTGACTAGTTCCTTCTCTGCAGCTTCATTGCCAGTTTTCATTAGCACAGCAATGAACTCCACAATCTGAGATTTATAAGAAAGGAATTGATGGAGTTAAAAGATGAAAATATATAAATAATGTGGTATAAATAGTTAACATTGTGACAAGTTTTTTGGGGAGTTCCAAAACCAAAGAATATCCTAGCAAGATGACTATAATACTAGTACTTCATTAAACTTCAAGAGAAATATAAGCTATAAATCAGATTTTACTATGTCTTGCATATGACATAGAGTCAATCAATGAACTTGACCATCTGAATTTGCAAAAAAGTAAAATTTGAGTGAATTACAACATGAAGAAAAATGTGTATGTGGATAAACCTATATTTAAGATCAGCACGGGTAAACCATAGAACCATTTCATCCCATCCCAATGATCCACTTCTCTCAACCAACTTCCGTACACTAAAAATAATAAAAGAAAATAAGACCAGGTTTAAGTGTTGTATAGAAACCTTTAAACGGTACTTTCCCAAGGGTGGTCTTAATTCTCCATATGTTGTAGGCAAGACCTTCTCATCATATGAAACATTCAGAAGTGTAAGCAAGTTACCTGCAAAAATGCACAACTAGTTAATGTTATAAAGAGAATCTAGAAACAACCAATTATAAAGCAGTTCCCCAATAGTTATACCATTATAAATTGATGTTAAGATTCTAAGGTCGTGCAAATTATCCAGTCAGAACTGTCATTTCAACAATAATAAAATTCAAACCAAGCCATGAAATGGTATCCACAAAAGCGGAAAAACAGAGGTCAAAATATCTTGTTCCAATGTTGCCTTTCTCCAGTGACTAAAATCATGATAGGTTAATTGTTTTCAACCATTATATATCTTAATAGGAGAGAAAAGTACACATTGGAAGAATTTCCAAACAAAACAATGGGGAAAAGAAATATTGTTGAAGGTGTAAGCTTTGCCTATACATTTCTTAACGAGAAGGCCTCAGCATAGTTGAATGGCAACCAGAAAACAATTGATAGCTTTTTCATAAAGAGTGTAAAATAGAAAGATGTAAAATCAGCAGATAGAAGATAGAAATAAACATCATTCAAGAAAGCCATATGTAATCAAAACCGATATTCAACAAGAAAAAAACACAATTCAATTGACATCATGGAGATAACTTTAGCTTGACTCACTGAGCTTAGGCAGCATAGCACCAATAGTCTCCGGATTTACAGGGATAGGAGACTCATACATATGTTGACCCCGAAACGAATGCATGAAAGGTGACGAAATTGCTGATCTTTTTGGATCCAACAAAGATATACAAACAGAAAGTGAGTTGACAAGGCCAGATTTTGAATTTGACTCTTCCAGCGCATGATCAAATATCCTTGCTACAAAACTGCATGAGAGAAGACAATTATTGAAAATTAAGAAAACCTAATGTAACAAATAAAGAAGAGAACCTGCATACCTTGGACTAGAGAGTTTAGAGGCCAATGCTGAGGGAGCATTTCGAGTTATGGCACATAGTGTTTCTGCTGCATTAGCATGAACTTCTGGTGGGCACTAATTCCACAAAAAGATTAAGACAATTCATTAGAGACTTATTTTCACTCTAATAATATCAAGCAACATAGTTAACTATGTTTTACAAATATCTTATGCAACTTAATATTTGACGATCCTGCTATGAACATTTGCTAATAACAATTTTTTTTAATTCTCTTTCTTCCTTTGATGTTTTGAGGGAAAGAAACAGTAGAAGCTAGCCAAGACTATTCATACGGACAAATAGTTTAAAAGTCAAAGTAAAACACAAAAATCCATGATTGACAAGAACCCAAATATACTTAACAAATCAAAAGGTGAAAACAAATTAAAAAATTCACAATATGCTTAACGTGACATATTCTGAAAAACCAGGTTAGGCACAAAGGAAGATGGAGTAAAATTTTTCTCTAGATATAATGAAAATTTGCTAATATCCATGAACTCTAATAGTGGGTGTTGTGGTAAGTGTCAATAAAATTGATATTGAGATAGTAATATGTCAGACTATTACAAATACCAATTCCATTTTAGGTAGAGACGTGCAAGTAACTTACAGATGGACTCAATTTGTCAACAATCATTTCCAGCAAATTGCTATCAGCCAACCATTGCATTACATCCATAAAATTGGGATACACGTGATCGTCCGCACCCACTAGCCGAACTAAAACCTGCAAGCAAGCATCATAGAAAATCAATCTCAAAAACTACGTGCTGTGAGTCAAATTTCATCTCTAAACAATAAGTACAACGAAGGGAAAAACAAAAAATATAAAAATATGAAAATATGAAAAAAAAAAAAAAAAAAAAATCAACTGTACTGATACTAGACATCTAATCTAATGAACCAAAAAACAATAAAGCTGGAAATTTAAAAGAAAATTATGTATCAGCTGTGCACCTCCATAATGGATGTGATTCCAATCAAATCAACAAGTTGACGGAAGACATCAGGATGTACCTACAAAAGATCAAATACACTTATTTAAAATAAATTAGATAAATTATACATTAAAATACAACAAAGCAAAACAATAGCATACAAAATGTGAACTTCAGCAAAGACATTTTACATCTATTACCATTAAGATGATTAAAGACCATTAATTACCTTTTATATAGCAGAGGGCAGATAGAAGGCATCAAAAATATATATTACAATAGCAACACAATAACTACAAGTCTCAGTCCCAAATCAATCGGGGAATCAAAATTACATATATTAACAATTAGAAAAAATAACATTTAAAGATATATCAGAAACCTACATTCAGAGGAATTATGATAAGCCATGCATGTCAGGGAAAACAAAAAAAGACATTTTACTTTGCAGTATCAAGAAAGAAAAGCAATATTTTACTGTCGTGCATGCACAGACCAAAAATTACACTCAAGTAACTTATGAAATATTAAAAAGAAACTTGGGTCAACTATAAATAATGAATAAAACAAAGCCTAGGCATCAGCATCCACTTTACCACTCCCTTTGGCCATTATCGTACCCCACACCATCCACCTATTTGATAACTCTCCCATATAGACAGATCCAGAATTAAGTCTAAAAGAAAACCCTCATCTTCTTTTATGCTCCCACACTCACCAGCCTGGCACTCATTGGAAACCATCATTCTCTACCACTTACTAGGCTGATCTACCACAATATTGAATCATCTTGACAAGGAGGTGAGGTCGCCATCATTCATTCAAAGCAGCCCCAGCTTTATGGGAGTATACAAACGGTTGTCCGTATATTACAGACAGACAGCACTATCTCTCTTCACTTTCCAGAGCCACATAAAAAATGCAAGTTTTCTCATTAGCCTATGCCAAATTGCTAACATAACACAATTGACATTTCAAATTAATTATGCAGGACCATGTGGCTTAACAAGTGATTGACAAAATCAACAAGTGGAACTAATTAATTATCAAGAAAGCATCATTACAGAACTATGACCGGTCGTCAACAGACACAGAGAACTTGCAACATAATTTTCACTGTATAGTACACAGATTGATTACGCACTTGAACATAGTTCATAAGAGGAACTGTCTTCCGCAACATCAGGCACACAACCACCTGCAACACCACATAAAGTTGCAGTTATCAAACAAAGAAAACCAAGCTGAAGTCAAGCGAAAATTATGAATTAAACTGATAACATCAGCAATCAAATGATATTGATGGTAAGGGATAAGCCACAACTAAAGCATTAAAACACACCTTGCTGAAATATCCAGCAAGCAAAGCACTATGTGTACGATCCGGTTCCAAGAAAGAAAAAAGCAAGTTCATCAACTGAAAAAGCACGACATGAAAATGAACAATATGATTAGTGATGCCACTTCAAATTTGCAAATTCAGACATGAATGATGCATAACAAAAGTTAAGCTCTTACCTCTTCCTCCTCCACCAAAGTCTTAAGTATAACATCAATTTCACAAGTGAATATCTCACATGCAATGAATGGAAACCTATAAGTAGATAAGAGAACAGAAGAAAGAAACTTAATAACAAAAATAAATAAATAAAACAAAAACCCTAATTTATTTCGTGGAAGGGTACAAACTTGAATGCCCGCTTGCTCTCAGCATCCTCGGGAGCCTCTTCAACTATGTACCGCAATAGCTGTTCCACTTGGGCCCTATCCCTTAAACTGGAAACAAAAACAAACTGTAAGTATCATAATCAAGACGAACTCTCAACCCATCCATAATTAAAATCAAGTGAAGACAAGGAAGTTCCAAGTATGAGAGATTACAAATTAATAAGTCGACTGTTCAATGCTTTGCATTCTTGAATAATTTCTTCCTCATCCAGAAGCTCTTCCAAGGTGAAGTTCTCCTTGTCCAAAACCGTCTCCACCTAGAAGCGCAAGAGCAAAAGCAAAAAAGATACGAGTTAAAACTGCGGCCTCGATCGAAGATAAAACAATCAACTGTCTATTCACCATCTAAGACTACCCTAAATTGGAAATCACTTACAGACTCCGGCCACCAACTCATTAGAACAGCGCAATTGACGAACAATTTCAGACAAACCGTAAACAACGACGTACAATAATCAAAACTCCCACTACTCTTCTCTTCACGAACTGATTAACTATGGCAGAACAACTTCAGATAATCATAAACAAAGAAACACTTTAAACAAAAACTTGCACTACTCTTCTCATCACAGACTCGTTAAAATCAGCGAATTTCACAGCGGTTTTTCTCCTCAAGAACAAATCAGAGGATAATCAAGCTATTTCAAACAAAGCAACACATAATAGTCAACGAAATTACTTCTCTCCTCAATTCACTCGAGCAAAGCTCAGTCACAAAATGCCAACACTATAAATTAAATTAAAGCCGTTACGAACGGCAGCCAACAACCATCCATACTCAACCACACTACAGACAATCCAATTCAGAGAAAATGCATTTTATACAATCCAAAAACAATCATATTTCCATTTAAGAGCAAAAAAACACAAGTAATAAAGTCACTATCCAAAATTTTAAAAAATAAATAAATAGAACCACTGCTATATAAACACATACCAAATATTTCAAATTAATTCCACTAAAACAATCCTTGACCTAATTAAACACAGAAATTAAAAAACCGAGCAAATTACAACAAATAGAAACAAAGCAAGGATTCACTCACAGGAGAGGAGGTCGACAGAGCTGTGAGCTTCCAAAACATAGCGAAGATAGAAGAGGTGGAAGCGAGAGCAGAGCAGATCTGTGAAGTAAGGGGAAAATAAAGTAAGAAAATGAAGAGGAAATCTAGGTTTTCGCGGAAAAAGCGGCGAGAGTCGAGCAATTGAAATAAAAACCTAATTTAGGGAGACGAATGAAAGAGATCGAAAGCGCTATAAAACCGTGAAGATCGAGAGAAAAAGAGAGAATCAATTAGTAGAAACTGAGAAGAGAGGAGGGTGCGAATAGGGTTGTTTTGGTGATGTAGAGGGTGCGGAAAAGTACAAATGTGGTACTCCGGACTTCACAACACAATTTTTTGGGGTGTTTGGATTTCGATGTGTATGTATGTATGGGTTGTGTGTTATGTATGCATGTGTGTTGTGGGTTTGAGAGATAGCTAAGGCCACTTATTTTTAAAAGAGTGAGGCTAACTTGACGGCTCGTGATGGTTTGTTTGATCGGGGCTGTGCCTCGTCTCGCACGTGCTGTTCCTTTTGTTTTCGGTTACTAGTCCCACGCAAATCATTACCGGTATTTTTTTATTTCTTTTTAAATATGTACTCTGTTAAATAATGTTTCTATTTTTTCATTTTTCTTCTATTATAAAAATAGGTAATTAATAATTAAATATGCAATATAACAAAATTTAATGGAAATTAAAATTTGGTAAACATTTTTAAATAGGTAAAAGCTTTAAATAGTGTGCAATTATTATTGAAATATTCATGAATATGCTTTCTTTATATAATTATATTTATTTATGGTTATTAATTTATATAAATAATTGAAATCTAACCATAAAAGATATATAAATATTTTATTTTATTTTATTTTTTTTAGAATTGTTGTAATGTGAAAATATTTTAATGGATTGAATGCTTTTCAATTTTTTTCTAAAGTTTAAAATATATTTTGATTTAAACTAAGTATGTACTATCCATCATAAATGTAAAAATTTAAAGAAAATGAAATAATGTAGTTTCAAAGTTATATAAGAAAGTTTGGAATTACATATGCGTCTTTAACGATGAATTTGGTTCATGTCCCCCACTGAGAGACACAAATATAAATATAAAGGTTTATCTCTCATAACATATTTGTTATGCGTCTCAATTCTATTTTGTCTCCATCGCTAATGTACAATACACAAATTTTTTGTATTCCTTCAAAATGAGTTACAGTTTTTTTTTTAGAGAAAGACAGCAACACACATAGTTCTAAAAAGTTAAAAATACATTTATCATCTTCATCAATTCCAAGTGTATATCAAAGAAAACATCATCTTGCATCACCAACGTTGAGAGTTAGAGTATATTAAAATATTGGAGTAATTTGTCTTTTTAACACTTTTGTCAGTTTCATCTCCATAACTAAACACTGTTTGTTTTTTTCTGGAAACAGATATAAATTTTCAAATTTGTCCATTGCAACCAAACACTCTACTATCCGTAATTTTTGTATCGTATCATTTCCAAATTTCTATATTGTCTTCTGTCTCCTGCCGATTACTGGAATCAAACCCAGCGTAAGAGCGCCTAATACCGTCCGCATCTATACCACTTAGATCAAATAATTAAGAGATGTATGGGAGCTCCAATTATAGTCTGATCCGCTCCTAATGACTTAACTAAATCACCAATAGAGATATCGTTAACCAATTCGTGACTTAGTAGTCACTTGATAAAGAACCTATTCAGATATACTAACTTTTGACTTTTAATTTCTTAAAATTGTTTCAGATGTTATTTGGATAATTGTCATAAAGTAAAAAATATATATATTAGTTTCTCTATTCTTCTTCTATTAAAAGTATAAACAATCTCAAAGATACCCAAAATAACTTACAGAGACATCACTAGCCAATTCTCAGCTCATAACAACTAGTTTTAATAGAATATGGCATCGTTGCGCCAAGTAGATGTTAGGACAAGTAACTAATTATACGCAGATGTTAGGACAAGTAACTAATTATACGCAGGGTCCACCATCTAAGAAACCAATTAAATATCAATTATTCAATAATGTAGTTATGAAAAATATCCTCTAATTAATATAAGATATAGTAATATTAATTATATATGAAGTGACAATTAATACATGATAATACACGATGATAAAGTTGAAAAAAAAAATAAATTGCAATCAAACTACCTAGTTAGTAATAATTTATAAATTTATATTGTATTTACTCATATTTACAATTAGGCTGCCTAGTTAAGTGGTTAACTGTTAATTTTAATAGATAAAATACAATTTTAACAAAAAAACCATGAAATAATCAAAATATCTATGTGTTAAATTGCAAATTGGCTATCCCAATTAATATTATTATAAATAAAATTATATTTTTATATTTACTATTAATTGACTATCTAATTTTATAATATTTAAATAATTATAAAAATATGAAGTTAAATTTATATTATTGAAAAATTCCTAAAATTAAAAAAATAAAATAATATTAATTTTTTAAAATTTTAAGTAATTATAACTTTATAAAATATATTTTTTATTTATATTAGTGTATTAATTGGAGTAGTGGTTAAATTAGGTATTACAATTATTTCATGATTTTTTTGTTAAAGTTTACTTTTTTCCATTAAATTTAACAGTTGAATATTTAATTAAATAGACTAGTTGCAAATATGAATAAAAAGTGTATAAAATTACAAATCGTTATTCTGGTTGCAATTTACTCACCCATAAATGAAGAATAAACAATCATAAAATATCTATATATATATATAAAAGGATTCTAAGTCTGGCCTACGTGGCATAGCTAGAATTCTTCTATTGACACTTGTGAAATTAGGGTTACATTTCTTTATATTTATATTTATGCCATTTTCAATTAATTTGTATCATAAAATAGTGAAAATGAGAAGTTTTGTTTTTTTTTTTATTCTCTCTCATTTCTCATCTCTTAAAATTCAAAAAGAATATTATAAAAATATTCTTAGAAAACTTAAAACCATTAAATTTCTATTAACAACTTTTCATATTTCTAACGTCTCTCATGTTTGTATTTATATTTTGTCAATTCTCACCAAAAAAATATTGAACTACAATTAGGTGAAAATTTGTAATATTCTCTCTTCTCTCTCTATTTTTTTTCTTTTTTAAGAATGTTTGTATATATGTATTATCTCTTTTCCTACCGATTGCAATGTAAATTTATCGATATATTTTTGTGTTATTAATATAGTGATTATTATTATTAGTTTCAATTTTTACTTTTTAATGATGTGCTTATTATTTTATATAAATATATTCGGTTTCTCACATGATTGTGTGTTTTTAGTTTTATATGTGAAATGGTTGGGTATATCATCAAAGATGTTGATAAGCATGAACTAAAAATGGTTAGTTCTCATTAACATCTCTTCATGTATTTTTCAATATCATTCCATTTTTCAATTATTATGTTAGTTTTATAATAAGATTTATGGAGTTTAAAATTTCAATCAGTTTTCTATAGTCAAATAAAATTATAAAATTTTATTTTAAAAAAAATTATTTTATGCTGTAGATAAATGTTTAAAAATATATAGAAAACTATGAAAAAAATTAAATAAATTTTTAATTTTTAATTTTTATTGTCAGTTAAAGTAAAAACAAAATTAAAAATTATTTGATGTTTTCTATTTTCTAATTTATTTTTTTTCACTTAGATACAAAGATAAAATAGAGAGTATGAATATATAAGAACAATTAAATCAAAATGTACACCTCATGTATTTTTAAAAATAAACATATAAATTAAAATTTGTTTGAGAGTAATTTTAAAAATTTATTCTGAAGACTTTTAAATTTAATATATTTTTAAAAATTATATTTATCTTAAACTATTTAAATAAATAATCCAAAATTTTATTAAATTAAATATCAATTTTTCACTAAAATAAAAAGATAAATTATAATAAAAATAATTGTGATTTCAACGAATTACATAAAATATAAAAATTACTTTATATAAAATTTTATAAACACCGCGCTATTCACTAGTTAAATAATAAAAAAGAAAGCCAAACTCTTGACAAAAGATTAAGGTAACAACTCTTATACTACGTTACATTCAAATTCTGGTAAGACCAGTTACGCTAATTAAGCATTCCATTCGAGACACATATTATGTCATCGAAAGAACCTTCACTTACAACTTCATCATAATTTAATCCCACATTGTGTGACAATTGGCTATACATACCAACTTTATCTAGGATTAAATTTAAAAAAAATTTACTTTTTCAAACTTATTACATTAATCCACTGGTTTCAAACATTCATTTATAAAAAAAAAAAAATCAAGCAAACTTTTTCATTAATCCACTTGTTTTAAACAATTTCCTATTAAAAAGTACTGTTTCAAAATTATAAATGAGTTTTTTATTTATTTATTTTTTTTTAGTAATGTTTAAATTAATGGATTAATAAAAAAAATTAAAAAGTGAAGGTTTTTTTTTTTTAAATAATTTATCCAATTTATTTAAGTATTATTTAGTCAAATAGCTGACAATAACAAAATAGAACAATAAAGATACAAATTGAAATCATACATGTGATTATATTATTCCTCTATTAATTTGTCGATAACATTTTTGCGTTTGAAAAAATAACATGTCTAGACAAGGACCTACTTTTATTCTTCGTTATCCTATGCTTCCAAGGTATTGGTGACCTACTACTTCTATATTTTCTATAAAAAGAGAGCCGTTTCTACTGGGACGCTGCGAATTTAAAAGACTTATTCGCATGTTATTTCAAATTTTTAGTATGTGAATCACATGCATATGGTATATTTTCTATTGCAAGATAATCAATACCATATTTTCGGGTTGTCTAAAATGACGGTAATTAACTGGTGAAGTAGAAGAGGTTGTGCTCATGTTGAAAATAGTAGATGTATAAGTGCAGTTGAAAATGGAATAAAGAGAAAAAATAAATCGCTTAGAAAGAAGAACGACCGCATGTAGAATTAAGGTTCATCTATATATATACGCGATTCTCATATTGAAAACTGTGGATGTAGAAATGCAATTTAAAATATGAGTAACAAGAAAAAGGCAATCGCGAGAAAGAAGAATGACATGGTGTGGAATTAAGGTTCATCTTTCTCTCTCTAAATATATTATATAATTATTTATTACCATTAAATTATAAAAAATATAATTTGACCCGATTAAATAGGTTAATAAATTTTAAATTTTAAAATATCTAGTACGCTTCAACTATCAAAGTTTTAGAAATTAGTGTTTTGAATCAAATCAGCTGATTAAGTTGCTATGGACTAAATTAGTTTATTTCAAAACTTAAAAAATTAGTTTTGGTTAAATCTCTTAAACTCGTGCAAACACACTCTAACTGGAAATGCTAATTACTAAATATACTTTAATCATTAAATAAATTCATTTAAACAAATCGTATCATAAACGGATGAAAACCAAGTTAATTTTATTTCGACGGATTTATTTTTATAAATTTTACCCATCACCTGTCCTTTATAATTTTATTAATCACATAACCGAATCAAACTTATTTCTTAATAAGTTATCTTGACTTCATATCTGACATATTGGAAACTCAATTGCCTTTCAACGTACCAACAAACTAACCAATGCGAACAAAACTCCATCACGAAACCAATGATCTTCCTTATTCTAGAGAGTAACATCCTCAATTCAATACTTACGTTCTCAACTAACCCAATTACAATGCATTAATCTGTCCATCAAAATCAATTACGACACAAGTATTAAATGATGGATCAAAAGTCAATACCACTCTCAAATGAAGAAAATCACTCTTAATCCGCTTAGTATAGTAATTCCACGCCACAATACAATAATACAACGTAGGCTCATCAGTGACCAGGAAAAATGAACAAAAGTTCAAAATTGATAAATCATGATGATTCATGCTTTTGCCTACATAGATAAATATGAGTATATATGTGGCAGCAGATTCACTCTTGAAATGGGTCCACAACAGAAACATAAAATAAAAATTCAGTTTTAATTCAAATCCGTTTCGCGTCAAAGAAAACTAACAAATTCTATTAGTCAAGAACAGTAGCGAATGGACGGCAATCTCGCAGTCAACGTGCTCGACACGTGGCGACCGATGGATAGATGGACGGTTCGACAGTGGTGAATGTGCTGTGAGGTTAGCATAACTAAGTGGGGCTGTGATCCGGATACTTGATGATGATGCATCACGCATGCATACATGCTCGCTTATTATTTTAAACACATCGTCTCACACGTGCGAGTACCTAAAAATTTTCCATAATCCCAACAGTGCCCTTCTCGATATTTGGCCCCGAAATGGTTCTCAAAATCGCTTTTGACTTGCTTGTGTTTTGGGTGAAAAAGGTAATTAGGAAACTTGATTAAGGTAAAGTGTCGTCATTATCAATTATAAACCTTGAATTCAAATTGTTTAATTTTGGACATGTGGTGCTGTGTAATCTAAGAGAGCAGGTGAGAATGGGAACAACGACAAATATACTAACGTTGTTTTTCTTATTTGTTTGGAATTTTTAACGGAAAAGGAAATGAAGCATCCGAGGGTATTAATTGTCTTTATATACATTGATTAATCATATTCGTTAACGTAAAATATTCGTTATATCTAATATTACCGTCCTATCGGTTTTTTGTTTTGATTATGTTCAGGACGTGAAACACTGTAAGACCAGCTTAATATTAAACTCTACTAAAGTTCTATATGATATTTTCCTAAGATCCCACTTCAATTGTATTTTATTTTCTTAAAGATTCCCCAAGGTATAAAAGCCTCCCAATAATAAGGGAGTTCAGTTCAGTGTTTATTTATTTATATATATAAAGACATTAGAATATATATATATATAATTCATTAAAAAAATTGATAATAGGATAAAATTTTAAATTATTTTTATTTTTATAACAAAATTAATCTTACGTATTAAATATGTCTATTTATTTTAGTGTATATTATATTATATAATATTATATGAGAAAGTTATTCAATTAAATCATAGTCGTTAAGATTTTTATTCAATTATATAATTTTATTTTTTTCTCTTATCATATTAATTCAATTTTTTTATATTTTTTATAAGTGATTAATGAAAGAAAAATATATATAAATTTTAAATGTTGATGGAACTATTACGGTTTATATTTATTTTTTATCTCTTCGTAAGATATGACTTTCTAATTAGATAAGTTATGATTATTTGAAACCGACTCAAGTGGAATTTATTATTCCAGCGAATCGAGTTTGCGCTCAATAATACTCGAGTGGCAAGACTCTTACGTTTAAATGAGTTTTTACTTATAAATATTTATAACTATTGTCAATTCAAACTAGTGTAAAATAGTAATATATTTTAAAAATGATAACTTGTAATTTTATTTTATTTTTAAATAAAAGTGGTAACAAAATCAACTTATTCCATAAAAATTAATTTAATTTTAAATTTTGTAAAAATAATCGTTGAATCGTGTTAAGCTCGAGTTTAAGTTCAATGACACTTGAGCTGGACCAACTTTTATATATATATATATATATATATTCAAAATAATTATTAAATTAAAATTATTTAGTTGTATAGTTAATTGAACATATAACAATTTTTATTATTTTTTTAATTGCCAATCCCTTCTACCTAAATGGTATAGAAAATAACCAGATATATCTTCAGACATTCAATACTATCATTACAATTGTAGTTAATTTAACAAATAAATTTACTAGCAGCAGTTCAAGAGACATAGGTGATATGTCTTCACCTGCAACAATGAAAACTTATACGTGTTGTTGTAAGATCAACCACTAACCCCACAAGTTGCCATTCAATTTTTCAGCATATTTTGTTTGAACTCGCATGCTTTATAGAATAATTTTCAAAATGGGTTTCTCAATGTGTCATTTATCCTCAGATTACTTCAAGTCTTATGCTTAACTAGCTTAAACATTTTAACCTTACTTTAAACATTTTTATTCTGACTCGTATATTTCCCGGTAAAATCTGTCATAATTGCATCTAAGATATTTCATCTTTACTCACATGTGTCTTGAAATATCTAGTTTTATAATAGGTCGCTTATCCCTAAATTGCTCAAGTTCAAGAACACTTAATTTTAAATCTTTCAAGTTTCAAACTCTTTAAGAGTAGTGTGTGCATTGTGATGTAAGTGGTAAGTTCAAACCTTTGATCCTTTCTTAATTGAGGATGTTATAGTAGTTTACAATAACTTTGTTTAATTTACTTGAAAGTATCAATTTCAAGTTGTAATGCCCGATCCATTATCCTTTATTGTTTTGAAAAAGTTTGATGTTCTAGAGAAAAAAATTCACAATTCACATTATTATTATCTATTGGATTTCACATACTTCAGGATTTCGATTGGTGAGTGAGCTTGTAACGTGTTTATAAGAATTATGTATTATATAATATTTGAAATCAACTAATTCTAATGATGTCTTCTTTCCATTATTTTTTTTTTTACTTTCTCGATATTATTCATTTCATGGCTTATTCTATTTAGATTTGTTATTAGATACTGATTAATTACTCATATTATTTTCATGTATAGTTGAGTGACTTAAAAAATTTGTATTCTCCAAATTTATTATCACTTTCACAAAAGTATTATTGAATTGTATTTCATTGATATCATTAGATTCCAATCCAGTGGAGAGACAGTATCCTTCAAACTATGTATGGCCCTCCGAGACAGTTATTAGGATTCTTGATTTAGAGTTTATTTTGAATAAGACGATAGTGATCTGGAGAGATCTTTCTAGTATGTTTTTACAGTAGTGTTGTTGTGGTGAATGTTTAGGGGAGGACCATTTCGACCTCTCTTTTCTTTTTTATAAGGCTCTCCTTCGAGTTTTCCATAGATTTTATTAAGGGTAACTGAATTCAGATAAATTACCACCTGGATCCAACTTGTAGATGTGACAGTGTTTTAATATCTAAACAGCCATTTATGATTAGATGATAATCGTACTGCCCAGAAAGCCTAGAGTTCAGGCTCAATGAGAGAGTCCCACTCCTAGTCCAAGCTATAAACGTTTGTGACTGCTAATCGGACAACCTATTATGACCGCATACTTAGATGGACCACATAAACAAGACTCAAATCAATTGTACTATCCAATCCTTCGGTATCTTAACGAGCTAGTTGTTAACGTACAAGGCCGCTTTACAACATGCATAGAGGTAGGCCCAGTCAATTAGCAAGACCTAACCTACCATTCCCAACTTGATTACGAGCCCAAATTCAAACTGTTTTCGTTAGCTAAGCGCGTTGTGCCTTCTCATGAAGGGTATTTATCCATTATACACATATTGAGCCATCAAATATATCAATTTTGGTTTCTATGCATGTGGAATGAACCTGCATCCAGACATATGTTTTATTTATTGTTAACTTTTAGAGTAGTATTTAACTGTTTAAATAACATATTGTAAAAAAAAATAAAAATATTTGGCACTATTTATTTATTTATTTTTATTTTTTTAAAGTAATTGATAAAAAAAATTATATCATATTTACCGAAAGCCTAACTAAAAAAAACTCTCAAAATGTTATTTATTTATGATTTATAAGTATACTTGAAACATTTATAATATCATTTTATAATTTTATATCTAATACATGTGGTGATCGTACAAATCTATAGTTGGAAAGTGTCATTGATAACATATTATTATTTATTTCGTGAGATTTTGAAGACTATTAATGGTTAGGATTCTATTTTACATAATTGTATTTCGTTATGATTGTAAAATTGTAGAAGGAAATTTTTTCACCGTCCCTCTAAAGCTTGGATTGGAGCTTGAGGGTTTCGACCGAACCCTTACTTTTAAGTTTGAATGTGTGCTTTGCGTCTTCTCTTGTAAGAAACTTTCGCTGTGTTTGGTTCATATCCCAACTAAATAAGACAGAGTACAAACACATAGGTCTATGTCTTCGAACGTGTTTGCTATCCGTCTCAATTCTATTTTGTCTCCGTGTCCATGTACGAGACACAAATTTTTTGTACTCCTTCAAACTAAGATACAATTTTTTTAGACAGTGACGGAAATTGGAAAGTCAAAAATACCATCATCATCTTCATCAATCCCATATGTGTAACAAGAAGAAAATCACCTTGCATCACCAATGTTGGGAGTATATTAAAATTTGGGGTAATTTGATCTTTTAAATATTTTTTTTCAATTTTGTCCTCCTAACCAAACATTGTTTTATTATGGAGACGGAAACAAATTTTCAATTTTATCAACTGCAACCAAACACTTTACTGTCCTCAATTTCTGTATCGTATCGTCTCCAAATTTATATATTGTATCCTGTCTCCAGCATGATCACTGGAATCAAATGCAACATTTGGAACGAAGGCTTCTGAAGGCTTTTGACATCAATTATGGTTGCTATTTAATTTATAATTGTTTCAACTCAATTGAAAGTATATGAGTTTTAGTAAGTTGGAATCTAGAATTATAAATCTTTTAATGAAATTTTGAAACTATATACTATATCATATTTCAGACCACGAGTTTTACAATACAAACTTCAATTCAGTCTTTACCTTACAATAACCATATAAACAAATCACATTTATAATTTAAAATAGTGAAAATTTTAAGAAATTGGCATTTTAAAGTTCAAAATACAATTATAGATCTGTTTTGAAAATTATATAAAAACAGACTTTTAAAAATTTAGTTTTCATTCCATAGGCTAAGTTTTTCAAAATACCCCTGAAAACTTTACAATTCACAATTTGTGAATTACGGTCACAGTCTGTAAATGACTTATGGAGTGAAAATCAAACTTTAGTTTTGCAAACTTTTCGAAAGTGATCTATAATTATATTAAACAATTAATTTTAATAACTAATATCAAATATATTTATGTTCTAATTAATATTCATACAGTAACATTGTTGGAATTAATCGGAGAACAAGAAATCACATTTCTCACTTACCACGGGATAATATATTCAAAAGGAGTATACACTATCCATTCCTCTTATTTCTATTTGGGTTAAGTTTCATTCCTTTCCTTATTGGCAATAAAACTATTTCATATTGACATTCCTTTCCATTATGTTCTTGGCAATAAAACTATTTCATATTGACCTCCCCTTATTAAGAATGCAAATACCTCAACTAGAAACCTCTCGCAACTAACTATATATTATCTCATATAGAAATACACTTCGAAATTGGAATTGTACCGAATTCATATCCGATTTTAGAACAAAACTAGAGAGCCGAAAACGTTGAAGAAGAGAAAGACTAATCAACTAGTTAATTTTTAATCTGTTGGCAATCCATTTGTTTAATCAAGTAATCACAAAAATACTAATAATAATTACCATCACCAAACAGAACAGACATATTTCTGAAGCATATACCACATCTCAACCGCCAATATAGGAGACCAGACTCTCTGTCGTCTTTGTCAGTCTTCTCTTCACCATCTCTTGACAAGACTCGCGAAATTCAGTCGCAACGATTCTCTGCATAATCGCAAGGCTCATCGCACGTCATCGTCGTTTTTGGTACGATTCGCGCCTAATTAAACCTCTCAGATCTTCAACTGACGCTCTGTTTCGTCAATTTCACGACTGATACGTGTTTTATTTTTGTAGAGTGCTTGTGGTGGAGCGATTTTGATAAAAGTAGAACGCAATTGATTGTTAATATGAATTGAAGTTTGGCGGAAGAGTGAGAGATGAATGTGAGCCATGCGACGGTTCACCCCGTGGAAGATCCTCCGACTACTGAGGCTGCGAATCCGCCGACTGTCAGGATGAAGGATATACAAGGCATGCCTGGCACGCGTGGTGGTCTCGCTCTGCGTATTTGCCAATTGATCTTCGCCGTCGCTTCACTTTCTGTTATGGCATCCACTGATGACTTCCCTTCCGTCACTGCTTTCTGGTATATGAGTTTTGTTCAGTTTTATTTTATTGTTGATGTGATAGATAAATGATTGTTTTCTTTTTTGTTGTGTGGTTTTGTTTGTGAATTTAGTTTAATTCCGTGTCTTGTTAAAATGATAGATGATTGTTTGTTTGTTCAACTGTTCTCTAGATATGGTTTTATAGGTCTGGATATGAGCTCCAGTTCCAGTGTAGATTGTGAAAATTATTTGGTGATTTATTATTAAGTTTTAGCTGCTAGGTGAGAGTAGATGAAGTAAGAAACAGATTTTCGAGTATGTGAAACTCGTAGTTTAAGTCATAGTTTTCACATAGGGGATGCAGAAGTGCTAGCTTAATAAGATTTATCTCCTAAGTTTGAGAAGTTCTATGTTCTTGCTAGTTTTGAGGTTATGAGTTATATCTTGTTGAAAGGGTTCAAGTCTTGGTTATAGTTACAAAACTATACGTACATTTTTCAAGTTGTTTAGACTTTGATTTAGATTTGTTAGAAGCAAACATTAAGGATCTTCGAAAGAGTAAGTGCTGCGTAAAATGGATAAAGGGGCTAATATTGTTTAGCAATTAGTCTTATACTGCATTCTTCTTTCTCTGTGGCTGAGGGATTTGGTCTCCAGTTGGTAATTGGTCTATTCCACTAGTAGTTGAGACTCAAATACACAGTCTATTCTGCTGTATTTATGTTTTGAGTATTGTATAAGAAGAATGTTCATTTAATGATGACTGCCTGCTTTCTGAACTTATGAGCTTTAGGATGGTGAGCGCTTTGCTGTGAAATTTGATAATAGTCTTTGCACAAAAGACAACCTGATCTAATTGTGTTGTTGTAGAGGTTCCACCCATGACCCTTTCCATGTAACTTGTCGTTTACATAATTAATTTTGTCAAATTACATTCATCGATTATAATTTGCTCTAGATTCTGCAACAGACATTTGCAGTGTCCATCAAGAGTTTTAGTGGAGATGCATTTGTATAAGTGTGGATTAATGATGCGTTTTTATTTGGGTAGAATTTGGATCTTGGTGGTGGCCTTAAAAATTGGGTACCTATCAGTATGTAGGAGGATTATAGCTTGTCCTAATAGTTGAGAGGAAGAAGAGAAGATGGTGACTATCTATGGCTGTTATGAGGGATTAAGAGTCATATTTAAGTGATTTACTGATGGGGTTTTCCTGAACTCAAGGATAACATGACCCAGGTAGCATGTGCATTTCTATGTCAACTGTTACATTGTGGCATCAATCCAGTGCTTTTCATCCCTATATGGGGGTGAAGAATCTACCAAGTCATGCAAGGGTTGTGAGACCATAGTTTATTATTGTATGTTTGGCTACAAACTCTGTTATGTTTGTTGTTATCTGCAAGTCAACAATATAGGTGACTTGGAATTCTACAATAGAATAAAGCACTGGTAGTAGGACCTTGGACACTCATCTCTTGAGCTAGCTTTTTGGGTGTGGTTTCTCCATGATATATATATTTTCAAGGATGCATAACATTCGAACTACTAATTTCTAAATAAATTATTAAAATTAATATAAATTTGTAAATGATAGAATCAACTCATAAAGAAGAAATTGTGAGAAGGGTGATATTTATAGATAAATCGACTGATTAGAAATTTAGGCTTTGGATGACAGGGGCATTCATGCTTTTGATGCATGAAAAAATAGTGCTTACCATCAGTACTAGAACCTTTGCTGCTGAGATTGGTAATCAGACACACACTCTAGGTATTTGTCACATCTTTGGAAGTTAACCTGAGTTTTTCTTGACAAAAGGTGCACCAGGCACTGGGTTACTCCTCTAGTCAGCCTTCTTCTTGCCTTGTAACAACTTAAAGCCAACACTTGCCCAGTTTCCTACAACCCAACCTATCAGCTCTTGTCACCCAATGACCTTGCTATGTAAATAAACAAGTATCACTCATAAGTGTTAATTGGGAAAACCAGTTCTGCGACTTTTTATTAATGGGAAAGACAAAGCTTTATAATAGTCCTCACAAAGAACAAACTACTGTAAGACACTTGCTTTAGCTCTCTAGCTTTCACAATCTCCACAGATGAGCTAGAGAGCTGAAACGAGTGTGTTTTATTTATACATATGCTCAGTAGGTGCTGTTATAAAGCAATATCTTTCCCTCTAATTAAAAGTTTTTGGGTTGTGGGACTGGTTTTTCCGCCGAGCACTTGTGAGTATAGTATAGCTTTGTTTATTTACATAACAAGCTTGTTGAATGGCAAAGAGTTGTGACGTTGGGTTGTTGGAATGCAAGTTTGGTCTTAAAGTTGTTACAAAGCAAGAGAAGGCTAACTAAGGAAGAGTTTCCTAGTGTGGCCACACCTTTTGTCAAGAAAAATTAAGAATGATGTAGGGAGGTGTGGCAGTGTGCTGGGTGTAGTTTTCTGGTAATTTTTCTTTGTTTTGCTCATAGGGTCATGTGAAATATTTGGCATCAGGCTTTCATTAATATTGATGGCATATAAAGGTTTCATTAGAAGTAACCAGAGATGTCTTTTTAGGCTCTTTGGCTTCTTTTGATTGATACAATTGTAAGTATAGAAGATATGTTCTGCATATTTTGAGTCCTTGAAAGAACAGCTTCGTGGATGATATCAGGCTTGAGCAAGTGCGTGAAAATTTCCAATATTATAAATGTTCTTCAGTTATTTGTAGGGGTTTCAAAGGGGGGCCCTTTTTCCTGTGCCCAAAAATTTCAGGGTTCAGCAAATTCGACCTATGAATTTCTATACTAAGGAGAGAGCAGAATGCCTTTAATAATCTACTATGAGAATTGGTATTTGAACTAAACCTAGAACATTCTAATAGATTCCTAAGCTTCATTTGTCATATTCAAACAACTATTCTTGTCTCCTACTTGTTTTTTGATTTAACAATTTCCCTCAATTTTGATCACACATGTAATTAACTACTGATTTTTATTTGTTTATTTATTATTTTTTGTTTTGAGTGTATGATCTTTTTTGGTGTCTTTTGTTGAGAATGAAACACTAATATCTGCTACACCAGCTTCCTTGTTGCAGCTACTGGCTTGCAAAGCTTGTGGAGTCTTGTACTAGCAGGAGTAGATATATATGCTCTGGCAGTGATGCGATCTTTGCAGAATAATCGAATTATCAGTTTCTTCACTATTGGCGATGCGGTAAGGCACGTTATTTGTTGACATTTATCATTCTAGTGGAAGGTACTAGCTATAGCCGCTCACCCCAGAGCAGTAGAGGGTTGGCTTGTCTACATCATATTATAATATGTATTTGTTATATAAAACTGTAGGCTTTTTGCAACAAATGTCAAAATCAAACTCTTAACTGCACTGCCTGTCTTGTTAGAATATTTTCTTTTAAAATACGCTTCCGAGATTACCATGCTTTTTTGGACATATGATGGCTATGTGGTAGACAACTGTTGATACAGTTAGCCTGCTGGGTAATGTTATTATTTGCCTGAAATTTTCTGAAAATGATATTAATATATATGAACTGATATTAGGAGTAGTAGGAAGCGTGTGGCAATAATAATAATAATAATAATCAAGATACTTCATAGAATTGTCATGTTTGGAAGCCTAAGTTAAACCTACAAAAGCCTTGAAACTATTTCTGTCAAAATCCTCTATGGATCTGTTTCTATTTTTCCAATTTGTACTTAACATTTTCTAATAAGCGCGTCTGCATTTAATTCTAAAGCTGATATAGTTATGTTTTTTCTCTTTCAGATCACATCTACGCTCACATTTGCAGCAGCATGTTCTTCTGCTGGCATCACAGTCCTCATCGACAACGATCTCCAAGGTTGTGCTCAAAATCACTGTTTGCAGTTCGAAACAGCTACTGCAATGGCCTTCATTACCTGGTTTGCTGCATTACCCTCTTTCATT
This sequence comes from Cardiospermum halicacabum, assembly GCA_031304145.1. NCBI lineage: Eukaryota > Viridiplantae > Streptophyta > Magnoliopsida > Sapindales > Sapindaceae > Cardiospermum > Cardiospermum halicacabum. Next base: position 6,443,031 of record CM062390.1, on the reverse strand, counting down.
TTTAATTTTTGGTCATTAGCATCCCCCCGATGAGGCAGAACATGTAAAAGTCTATGACCAAAAAGAAGACTGGGCATTGCATTTTGAGCTATACGCCACTGAAGCTGTCATCAGTTGTTTGTTCATCTCTTGCCTTCCGCTGTCACATTCCCTTGCATGGAAAATCAGACTCTTGTTGTGTGTATAGTTTTATAAATTTGATTTGACTTAAACCACTGACTGGTGTTCATAGATGGGCGTCTGTCCTTTCAGTTGAATGAAATGGTTAAAGTTCTTGATTGAATTTTACAACGGTCGATGATGGAATGTGTCACAAACTTTAAAGGAGATTGTTCATTATCTATAGTTGTTAGCTGATTGTGAACTGTATACTTCTTGGTAGTTAATGAAGTGAAATTGATTTGCTACTTGCTTTAAAAGTGCATTTGCATATGGCTAAAGTCCTTGATATTAATGTCCTTCGCTATGGTATTGTACAGTATAGGCAGTCCATGTCTCAGAAGTAGTTGTTAGGGTTGTGTCCTACCCTCCCTTCTAGACCTTCTGTAGGACAAGATTGGACCTTGAAGTATGAGGTTAGGTTCATTGGCTATATAATTTATTCAGACATGGGTGAGTAGCAGCTTAGCTTAGCACGCCTATTATATTTTTATGACATCTTTTTATTTTTTTGATAATTGAAGTCGGTCGCTTGACAAAAATGGTTTTAGGTGTCGCCAGTATTTACCCTTAGCTGAGCCTAGTCGAAAATTTTATTTTACAGCATAAATTTGTTTCGCAATAATAATACATTATTATTTTCTTTTAAAATTTATTTGGTAACACAGTACTTGCAATAAGGTTAAAGAGTCAATTTAAGGGTGGCAGAAGGACCGGAACTTAACAGGAAAAAGGCGAAACAACCTCATTAAATCCTAACAAAAACAACAGCAGATTCACTTTCATACAACAATGTACACATTTGACCTGACTCAGCAGAAGACATGATGCCAGTTCTATTAAACACACCTTTCGTTTTGGCTTTTTATCGGTCCCATTTTGTGTTCAACTCCAACAACTAGGTACCTACCGGTATCAAACAAATCAACATAAAAATACAAACAACATTAATTAAACAATCGTATAATGAAGCGGAAATCCTGGAAAAAATAAGCCTGCAAAACTTCAAATGCATCAAAATGGACCTAAATATTGCAACAGTGTCCATCTTTTCAACATTAATGTCATATCCCCGTACCTGTAACACATCAAAGTATCCATGTGCAAGTACCAGTGTCTCATTTATAGCCATTAAATTCTAGGCATGCTTTGTCCTCCTCATGAATGAATTCATGTTCAAACGAAGTTTAAGGAGCACAGTTTTTTATACTTCATGCAATAGACAAAAATCCAATTAAATTACTAATATAATATGCTAAACCTGAAGAAAAGGGGATCTAGATAGTACAAAACTTCCATTTCATTTTTTCTCTTTTCTGATATTCAACTGAAGGGAATTGGATAGATAAATAGTTTATATAATACTGTTCACACAAAAGACCAGTTTACAAAAGAGAAGGCTAGACAGTGAACTGTGTTCTCATCTGCAGCTAGGACTTTCCAAGCTACGGCTTGGTCATATGAAACATGACGCCCCATTGTCGACATGCACATGCCCGCCGGTAAATAAGTGAAGCCCTGTGATTGGAACAGATCATTTTTAGGACATTGGATGAAGCCTTATATAGATAGAGCTTTCAGTTAATAAGAATTACCTGTTGCATTAACTTGGCAAATTCAGTACACAAGGCTTTGCGTCCAGGGTCATCAAAGATCTTATCTAGAGTGATGTCTTGTAACGCCACCAAGGTTGTCTCCAGCATGTCTAGACCTGCCTGATTTGCAAAGATGAAAACAGGCAGCGACTGCAGACCAAAAAATGCAAACTGTTATGGAAGACAGTTGACAGAATAGCAATTCTACTACAGATTAGTTATGAATGCTATGTAATAATGCTATTAAGTTGGTAAGTGTACCTTCAGAGAACAGCACAGTATAGCATCTGGGTGATGCCAAAGATTTTTTAGCAATGAGTCACCACCAGCGGATTCAGATCGTAATAATTCTGCACCTAGATGGTAACTGAAGGAAGAAAATGGCATATTAGCTACTTAAATACAAGAAATGTGCGCAAGTAACAGATTGAAATGAAACTTGCCTATAACTCTGGCAAATCCAGTTAGCCAGTGTTAGTGCTTCAGGAGAACCTGGTGAGAGCTTAGGCCCAACTGTTGGACCCAACCCTGTAGGAGATATGGCCATAGCTACCCTCTGCACTGATGAAATCACACTTCGAACATACTGTCGAGCCATGGTTGCAACATTATCCTGTAAGTTGCTCTCAAAAGGGAACTGAAAGGCAATAGTCAGTACAGACCGAGAGCCATGGGAAGACTGTGCATCTCCAGCTCCTTGGCTTGAAACTGGCCCCACTTCAAGGCTGGAAGTTAGGTCTAGGGTCCGATTAGCAGTCACTGTATCCTGTGTGTCAGGCTGTAAAGTAACATTTTTAGAATAGAAAAAGAAAAGGACTGAGACAACTATCTCTTGATCATAGAGACTCAAATATTCACAACTATCTCTTGATCATTCAACTTATTAAAAGTTTTATATAAGGCTCAGGTAGCAAGTTCTTAAATTGCGAAAGTGACAGATAAAAACTTACTGTTTTCGAATCCAATGGGATGACACGGAAACCAGACGGGAGCAATGGACCGTCATCAGGGAACATCTCATCAATCGGAGCAAAAATAAGCTCGGCACAAGATCCTACAGCATTTTCATCAACTCCACTGCATATCTATTAAACCAAACAACCATAAGCATGTTAGCCCCTCTCAGATGAATAACAAGAACTATTGTCACAGCTTATACAGAAACAGAATAAGGAAAACAACTTGGCACCTGAAGTAGATGAATATCCCTAGAAACAAATGCATCTTCTTGTGCAATTGAATGCCCTTCAAGACGGATAACTTCAAGCAACTGCCAAATTCAATGTTAGACGTGGTGTAAAATTCATTGCAAATATTTACAATACCCAATTATTTAAGCTACCATCATAGACAAACTGTTATGAATCTACTCAGAAAGGGAAGAAATTTGATTGCGGAAGTGAATGAAAAACAAATCAAGACTAGATAATTTATACCTCTTCATGTTCAATAGTATGGCCAAGTGGCATAATGATTTGGCTCCCAGTAAACCTGGTAGGCCTCATTCCTGGATAGGCATAAGAATTAGCTTTTAATGATGCAGCAGAATAAGCGTCGACATTGAAATCAGCCCACTCTGAGCGATGCTCCCTCAAAAACCGAACAAGGACAGCAGGAGGAACATTCTGGAAGAAGAAATGACAGACTAAATCAGTAACTTTTCAAGCCAGTGATGACAGTTCACCAGGTGACCTTATAAATCCAATGGTGTCAAAAAGATTGAGCTGTATAACTACAAGGCTGGAACTTACTTGGAGTAACATGGAAGCCTTAGCACAAAGAATACCCCCAAGGAATGAGAGTGAATTAACGAGATTTGAACTGTTGCTCAAACTCTTGGTAGAGTTGATGGCAATTACCACATCTTCAGAACCATCACCACAATTAATCACTGACCAGCCATCATCATTAAAACCATTGACAGCATCATTGAAACCTCTACAAAAAATTAACATTTAAGACATCACAAATATGCTCTTAGAACATACAGAATGCTTAAACAAGCAGCAGTACTTTAAGAGAATCACAACAAATGAAAATCTAAACTATAACTATCCAAGATAAACTTTAAGACAAAGATAAAGGTACCTGCTTAATCTCTGGCTGAATGTTCTCAGAACAGCAGGTTGCCTACCCAACCCATATACTACCTCGCCGCTAGTCTCCTGGGCTATTTGCCTTATATACCGCAATGCCTACATAAGAATTTAATAATTAGTAATGAGTGGTTACACCATATTCCAGTAAAGAAGGAAAAGGGATTGCAGCTGTAAGTTTGTGCTTATTACATCTAACACTGAAATGTTAGTGCAACACTAGTAAAAACTGAGTTAAAAAAAAACTCGGTAATCTTAAATTAACTAGGATCCCCCACTCACCGAAATAGTCATTTTCTGAGCCACAACTTTTGATGATTCATAAAGTGGCCGTAGGACCTCCGGTACGCTCCATGCCTGAGACGAAATGTATTAGATTTTACAGCATAGAAGAGACATGACAAGTAAGTTTCCAAATGCAAACCTCAAGATTAAGGTGGTCAACAATGTGGATGATTGAACCTCCACCCTCGCATGGACGAATCAGATAACCACTAGGAAGCATTTCAGCTCTCACGAACTGAGTAGCAGCTGCTGGATTTGGCCCAGCACCAGAACCAGAAAGGGACCTCTCACATACCTTAGATTTGACATGATAAAGTATTGAATGAGCAAGTATGGAAAATTTTCTTAATCAAGCATCATCAGTCTAGAGATGGTTAAACAATGTCAAATTTGGCAGCGTCGCGCAGTCTAATCAAGATTCAGATACCATATCGATTGTTTGTTCATAAAGCAAACCAACATCATCGTAGAACAATCAGATGAAACTGATCACACTTATAGGTAGGACAAGAGAAAACTACATACCACAAGACTCCCGTTGTCCAAACTTGTAGTGTATCTCAGAGTCCAGAAATCCCGCGCAGGAGCCAGGGTAGTAGGAGCATACACCTAAGAAACTCAACTCATTTGCTAAGCTTAGAAACAAGAAGATATTCAAAATGAAATGGCAGAAGACACTGAAACCACTAAACATTCTGCTTACCTGTGTGTATATAAGTTCAATGGTTCCAGCATTTCCAGCTGGAAACATAGTGAAAACTTCAAGGCTCCGACAGTCCCGGAACCAAGATGGACGATCTTTAAGGATCTCCGCAATCTGTAAAATGTTTTATAGAATTGCCAAATTATATTTCAAATGCTTTACGAGAATAGTCTTGCACCAAACAAACTTCTTTGTCCAGAATATTATGCTTACCTTAGTAGGCTCTAAACTTACTAAACCGCAGGCTCGAGCTGCCACTCCACTGCAACTTTGTGAAATGGCAAAGATCCCAACCGAATCCGGACCAGGCTGCAGAAGGAAACATACAATCAATTCATAAATGCTTACTATTACTAAGAAGAGAGATGGAAAACTGGACCAAATCCACATTCTAGAATTATCAAAGAAACATAAGAAACGCTATTTTCAGGGGTCTAACCTTCATCCCAGGCATCTGGACCCAATCGACAGCAGTTCCTGTAGCCTTTGAAAGGAACTCTGCCAAGGTCTCCTCCGCAATGGAGAGGAGTCTGTCAAATGTGCAAAGAAAAAACAGTGTGACTTGTAAGTTACACTTCACAAAAAAAAAAACAAAACCAAGAACCACGAATCATAGGCAATTGATATTACCCAGCAGGGTTACTGGCATCTCTCAGTGAATGCTGCGGTGTGGTCACTACAGAGTCACAGCTCGCATCAGTGCCCGTTGGAGGCTGCAGAAATGAAGGAATTTCAACATTGGCAAAACCATATTGCCATAAACGTCCTCAAGACAAATACATGAATGCAATGCCACGCAGGTGAAAATAATCAATAACACAAAAACATTACATTCCGGGAAGATTAGTCTTCTAAATGGACAAGTAACAGCATGCGATCCTATATTAAGTAGGAATCACCATCAAACAAATTACCAATTAAAACACCATTTAATGATACTAACATCACTTGCATCTATTCCCAATACAAATTGAAAGCCATGAATCAAGTCCAGTAGTTGATACTGGAACATATACTTACTGTATGCAACTGCTGCCGCATATACCCATTTTCACACACCAACTGAGACACCTGTTTCTGCAATCTATCATTCTCTTCCATCAACAGCTTATTCATAGCAGACAATTTCCTGTTCACAGTCTGAAGTCTTGAAGCCTCTTTTCGCTGCTTCTCTCGACACCTGCACAACCAAACATCAGTCTCATTCACCATCTCCAGACAAAACAAGTCAAATTTGTCCTATTAGTCCCAATTACAAGAAAAAACCAAATCTTTATACCCCAAACATTCACTCTACTGAAAAGGAAAACACTAATAACTCCAAATCTTGATAAAAATGATATCACAATAGCAACTAAAAAAAAAAAAAAAAAGAGTCCAACATCTAACACTGAACATAGAGGGAAAATTTGACCTTCGATTTTGGAACCAAACTTTGATCTGTTTGGGTTCAATGTTAGAGAGAATAGGGCATTCTCGGATCAATTGTTGCCTGCGAAGAGAACTGGGCTTGGGGCACTCTGCATAGACTCTCTCAAGTGCCTCCACTTGCTCAGCAGTGTAGCGAACATATTTTCCATTATCAAGCTGGTGCCTGTTGATACTACCACTGCTACTCTCCCTCTGTTGCTGTTGAATGACCATAGCCATTTCTCCTCCAACAACAAAACAATCAAACAAAAGTTGAAAGCAAAAGTGGGTTTGTCACTCGTTTACAGTCCTGAAAACAACTCAGATTCCTGGTCCGGGTTAAAGGAAATAGACAGAGAGAGGTAATAAAACCAGTAAAAGAAAAAGAAAATAAAAAATCTCAAAGAAGAGTCTTCAGCTTAAGGAGAGGACAAAACGGAGTGTTTAAAGTGAGCTTTGTAGTGTAATCAATCAACAGTGAAATGGATGTGCTTTTGCAGAGAAACAAACAACACCAACAACAACCACCAAGGAAAAACCCACTTATTTGTTTGACAACATAATCAAACAACTCTCTTCTTAAAAACTCAAAAAACCGAAACTGATTCCACTAAATCAACTCAAATACACACAAGACTCAATCTTTAACACCAAAGCTTATAAAAACCAAAAGGGTATTTGAAGAAGCTCTCACTCTCTCCTCCCTCAAGAAAGAGAGCAGCCACTGAGCTGTGGCATTTGAATTTCCACCCCCCTACTAATAATGTGCAACAGCAGCAGCAGAGACCAAATAAATGAGACAGATTTGAGTTGAAAAAACCCTAACCATGACTTGAACAAGAACAAATAAATAAAAAAAAAAAAAAAGGAAAAAGAATGACAGAGAGAGTGATCTAAGTCTGAGCTTGAAACAGTGAAGAATAAAAAAGAGAGAGAAGCAGTTCATTTGCACGCATACCGACAAACTTACCAGTGTTTGGTTTTTTATTTTATAAATTAAATTTAATATTTCGGTTTCTTTAATTTACCTTAATGTCCCTCTGGTTTTATTGAATTGACGTTTCTGACCCCACCCCCCCACCTAGCCTCACTGACAATTATCATTTGGTACATACATGACATGTGTCATCTGGTCAAACTCATCACTTAACTCATTTAATTTCTCTCTATCGTTTTCTCTTTGTTTTTTGTGGTTTAATTTAATTAATATTATAATAATAAAAATAGTAATCAGAAGATTAGAGAATTACGACTATTATGATTTGACAATTTTTTTTTAATTATTGAGATAGAGATGCGTTGGCGTAGAGATTAAGATTATAGTAAAATTATATGTCATTTTCATATATTAATAATTTACATTATTATTTAATAAAATTATTTGATGTGATAGTCAGTTCAACCAAAGCATTTCTATAAATGTGTGTAGATAAGAGGTAGAAAATTGAATTGAATTTTTTATTATATTTAATAATAATAATAAATAATAATAATAAAAGATGAACAGGTTTCTAGAAAGATGAGAATAAATTTTTGAGTCAACAAAGGAAGATATGGTGATTTAATTTTACAGATGCTGAATTGCTTATTGTTCTTTTTTATTTTGTTTTATTTATCTTTTTTGATTTTATTGTTAGTGTTGTAGAACAATTATATAAATATTAATGGACTTACTTTTCAAATGAAACTTCAAATCAAGCCCTCAATGGTATCTATCTTTTTATTGAGGATCTATAGTGTATTTGATAAATGTTATTACATTCACATCTTAAATTATCATATTTTGATTTGTTATAAGATTAATATTATTATTTATGATAGGCATGGCCATGTAAAAAGTGTAATATGAAGATAGTCAAAGCAACACTATTTAGGATCCAAAATTCAACTTTAGAGGATGCATATATAGAGAACATAATGATGAGTAGATATAATTTATCCAAGTCTTGGAGTATGTCTCTCGCAAGGTGATATTACTAATTAAGATTAGTTTGAGACATGATCTTTTGTTAATTAATGATAATAAGCAAGTGTCATTTTCAGAAGAAGAATATTCTTCAATAAAATAAAAAAGGAATGGCAGTCTCGAGTTTCAAGTAGAAGAAGAAGAGTATATATGAAGATGGTTTCTTAATTCCAGACCAGCATTTTTATTTTTATTTTTATTTTTATTTTGATAGATTTCAAATCAACTTTTGATATTTATTTATGTTTATAGATAGATATATGGAATATAAGGAGACATTCCATACGTTGATGGTCATGTGTGTATCCATTTTGTTGATGTTGGTCAGATTTGTCAAAGATATTTTGGGATGGATTCATAAATGGGGATGGATAAAACTTACCTGGACTTTAAAAAGAATCCTGCAATATTGTAGGTATTCAGAATTATTTTGATTATTTTGGACTGAATCAATTTAAATTTTAATAATGAAGCTTATTTCAAGACCAACCCAACTGTATATAATTTGTGATGATCGAGACGATATATACACAATTTTTAAAATATTACCCAATACAAGTTGTTAAGATGTGAAATCCAATACCACATCGACAATACAAACGAATAATGACTTGTATATAAAGTATTCAGAGAACTCTATTAGTATGAGGCATTTTGGGTGATGGTACCCAATAACAAATCCGTGCGGGCTCGATCTGACCTAAGACGGACAATATCATACTAATATGGAAGTTGGGAAGCGGCTCCGGATGGTCCAATAGCCAATTTGTTCCCAACAACCCTAATAACTAGTATTAGAGCCATTAGCTTGTAAGCGACCATATGTCTGATGTCAAAATCTGGTCTGCAAAAGTCATATAGATTTAAAAAAAAAAATTGGCGAAAATTCTCGAGCGATGGTGGTGGTAATTTATGGCATGAATAATTGCGGTGAAAAGATAACTTTAAGACTTTATTATCTTTATAAGAAATTGAAGATCCAAATATGTAATTAAAGATTTTAAAATCATCAAGTAGTCAAAACAAATCGAGAGTTTAACTAGTGGCTTTTTGGATCTTTGTGGGATGAAAAATTAGATTAATTGACAAGTGAGCTTGAATAATGAATTATTGAATAGAGATATGGTAAAGGATCCAATTGTACATAGCAATATGTGTCTTTATGGCATGCTCCGATCTTTAAGGTTGCCATAGTAAAGGGTACCGTGTCCGCAATTGCACAGATATTTAGGTAGTATGGATTAATATGGTGAAAAGTATGTCGATGATTGATGAGTTTCCTAAAATGCGATGAAGGAAGTAATATCATGATTTATAAAGTGTTTGACATGTGTTGAGAAAAAAGAAAATCCTAGGTTAATGTTTTTAATTAAGGGGCGGTTTGTTAGAATTATGACGAGAAATTTGAATATATTTTGATATGTGAAACCGTTTTGGTAGCCTGGAGGGGTAATAAACTCAGATTCATTTATAGTTGGAAAGCTTATTTCAAGTGAATCTAATGATATATAGCTTGTGATAACTGCACATTCTCCTACAAGTTTCTTCGACGGTATGGTATGGAAATTTATAGTATACTTGATACCAGATATATTTTGGTATTTGGCATATTTTTATTTGTAAAAGACGATTACTTTAAAATTATCATAATTAATTAGGAGTGGTGTTTCCAAAAATATCTGTAATCAGGAAAAAAATATTTAAATACTAAATATAATTTTTTTAAAATAGTTTAGATTTATTTTGTGACTAGATAGCTTGTAAATATGATTTCTATATCTATTATTAGATTTATTAAGAGAATAACGTAGATTTAGTTGGTTAGGTTTAGAAGGTGTTGATAAGGGACTAGAAATTATGAAGATCTTGAGTTACAATACCAAGTCATGTTATATTCTGAGAGTCATATAAAAAGAGCTTACTTCCCTTGTTACAAGACCATTGTGATTGAGATTGAGTTGTGGAATGAGAAGGTGATTTTTTTTTTTTAATTGGTCTCATGTCATCCTAGCAGCGATGATTATTTCCCTCATTAATTTTCCATGTAAAATATCGTGTCTTATTTTTTATTTTTATTTACTTACCTTGCATATATGTTACTTTATGGTTACCAATACTTGATTCTGTTCCAATGGATAATCAATTTTTCACTTAGTCATATTATAGCTAGTCGAGTTATCCCAACATATTCATTGTGTTACTTAATAATCTCTGTAAGTAGTCAGATTTATTATAGCAATCAAGAATGGAACAAAATATACAATTCTTTACTTCTAAAATTGTAAAACTATTTTTGATTTCGAAATTCAATTAATGGATAAAAAACTATTCACTTAGGAATTTACTTCAATAATTAAGTAACATCCCATTTTTTTTTTTTACAAAAGAGCAACAAAACAAAATCCCTTATAAAAGATGGGGCGATCTTATTCTAAACCACGACCAAATAAAATCTCCTTAATAACTGTATAACTAATAATACTCTGAATCTCTTTAATGGGAAGACAGCCGATAATATAATATCTCTTTCATATTTAGAAAAATTAAATATGATATTTTCTTAGTGGTAAGACACCTCGAATCAGTCGTGAGACAACTAATAATACTTTGAATCTCCATGAACAATTACACAACTTTAACCATACTTTAATCTAATTATCATCATCCTAAAAGGACAATATAACTTATTCTTCGTAGAACAAACATTCTTATCTATTTGATTTCATTTCGTATTGAGGAATACCAATCAATCAAATTATGAAAACTAAATCCCTTTTGAGTAAAAATAAATAAATATTATATAAAAAAAATTACTGAATAGAGAATCTTTATAATACACGACAATCTTAACATTACAAATGTATTATAGATCTTTGCATTAATGGATTCAATTAATGTGAATAAAAAAATCGATATGCAGATTTTGCTCATTTAGATTTGATAATTCAATGTACACGTATAAACTAGAATAATATTAATCAAATCAAAACAAGATTTAAATTTTCTTAAATTTCTTAACGTGGTAAAAATAAAAGAAGAGAGCTCGTGGAGTAATCACTAGTGAGGTTTATGGAGAGAGACTTCAAAGACTAAATGTGATTAATGGTAAGAGCTCGTGATAGAAGATGGAGTATATCACAATGTCGCCAATGAAAGAATCTGTTGGGATGCCTTGAATCACAAGGAATTTCTAATTACTTGGATTATAAGAATTCCTATTTTGGAAGGATTTCCTTTAGAAAGGATTTCCTTTAGAAAGGATTTCCTATTTTGAGTTAAGATCTATTTCCTTATTGTTATAATCCTTATTTGGAAAAGGATTTGGTTTTCCTAATTATGATGATTTGTATTTATTTCTATATAGAGGAAAATAAATTAGTAGTATTTGGTGACTCAAAATAGAGCTGTCTCATGAAGAAGTAATCATCCCATCCCAACCCTCTGGGTGGTGATCAAGGATTGGAGGTCATAACCCCAATCATCAAGAGTTGGCGCCTCTACTACCTTCTAGGTATCCGAAAGTTGTCTGGCATAAATAGCACCATTGTTTGGTACAATGGATGGTTGGAGAAGACGTTCTATCTCTAACAGTTTAAGGCATCTCGTCAGGTTTGGTTATTCCTTCGGTACAATTGGTTAATTAGACTATTGCTAGTCTAGGTAGAGTGCACGATAGCATGGGAGAGAGAGTGTAGTCTGAAAGACTTGTAACCCTTATTTCTCAATAGTTAAGTTGCTATCTTGGTGGAGTAGGCACATCGCCGAACCACGTTAAATCTCTTGTCTCTTTTCTACTTCTTCATTACTTTGTTGTTTGTTTCTATTTTGGTTGGTGCTATTCTGTTTTGTCTATCCCTAACAAACTGGTATCAGAGCATAATTTGGGATTAGTCATGGCATCAACATCATCAACAAAGCTGATTCATCATCTTATTGATTTGATCATTGAACTTGTGGCCTGTGATGAAAGAGGGATATAATAAAAATCCCTAACAGAATCGGTGGTGGAGGACATGGGTGAAGGGTTTCTTTTTTAGAATACTTTGAGGTGGTTAGTAAAATGATAAGAGATGTGCTGGAATTGTGATTAGAATTCGAATATATTTTGGTATCTAGAATTGGTTTTGGTAATTTGGAAAAGACTCGAAAACCATTTGGAAGCATCATATTTGACTAGAAATTGTATTTCCTAAAAAGTGGATTCTAATTAAGCAATAGATCATTAAGAGAACTAAATAGAAAAATATTTTCTTAATGGTTCTATTATTATTTGATGATTAAGTAACCTACCGTTATAAATATGAGACTTGTATCTATTATTATGTATCTGGTAGATAATGTTTGTTAGGTTTAAGAGGTGCCCGACGAAGATTAGGAATCATGGAGATCATGAGTTCTATGATCGAATACTGATATCTTATAAGAGCCCTATGGAGAGAGCTTGTGTCAGATTGTGACAAATGTAATTGGGATGAGGAGTGTGAGAGTGATATTCTGGTTGTAATGGTTAATTTATTGTTACACAATGAATTAGTCTATTATCGTCGTGATGGACGTGATCTTTTTTGAGTTTTAGGTTTTCATGTAAAAGACGTGTCTTATTTTCTTATTCTATTTCTTTATCTGGTGCGCGTTTGTGTTATTTTTGTATTACCAATAACTGTTTCCACTGTAATGGATTACCGATTTCTTAAAAAAAAAAATGGTAATAGAGTTAGTGGAGTTTTCCATTAAGATGAAAGAGTGGAAAAATGAGAGTGACGATGAAGGATGAGAAGACATTGAATAAAACGATTGTGATGACTGGGCTGCACATAAATCATAAAATGATGAATTTGAGTAAATTCATTTAAATAGACCATTTTAAATTGCATTATCTAATTTTGAGGTGAATTAATTTATTATGATATTAATAAAATATAAATTTTAAAAATAATTTTCAATAAAAAAAATTGGACATCTAAACAAAATCTCTAAATTATGAGATTAAAAATGCTTTTAAGGCTAAAATTGAAGTTCTTATTTTAATTAATTTACAAATAGAAACATTTTTCATGTTATTATGTTTTCTAATAAATAATAAATATATAATTATTAAAACAAATAGCAGTACACATCATCACTGTAAATTAAAGCAAAATAAATAATTCCATTAAATAAAAAAGGCAAATAAAATAGTAGGAGTATACTGTGTATGTGTAGCATGGATGGGTGTGTGAATGTGAAGCAGTATGTATGGGGCATTTTCAGCTGCTTTTTGGCATGCGGAAAAAGTTAGTTTTCACCTCTCACGTGCTGTCCACAAACAAACATCCTCCAAATAAAATAAACAATAATCAAATTGAAATCAACTTAATTTCTTTAGTTTGAGAGGTGTATATTAAGTGACAAGCAAAGGAGATGTATATACAAGAATATAGAATAAGTAATTGGCGCACCAGGTCGAAACTAATCTTTTTGATACAATGATTGTAGATTACACTAGTGTTGTGGGGATTTTTCTTTTTATATGATCGGTTCCATTTCTGTACATGTGAAGACATTCATTATTATCAATCATGTCTCCTCCATAATAGGTGTATACATATAACATGTGTAGGAGAAGGCGAAGAAGAAGAAGAAGACATGATTGGAGAGAAGAGATTTGAAGCTTGGAACTTAATCAAAAGAGAAGAGAAAGATTTTGCTGATCTCTCTTAAGCATGCATATCCACTAAGTTGGATCCATCTGGACAGTATACATTTGCATACCAATTTGACTTTCAATAAAGCTCCATTTTTACAATTTAGGGGAGCTAATGATGTGGGTAAATGACACGTGGCTTGCGTGTTGAGAAATGGAGTGAAAATCAAGAGCCAATATAAGAAAAACAGTAACTTCCATTCATTGTTTGTCTTTGCTTTTTCATTGAAACATCACCTTCAAGCTTCTTAACATCACTTTGTCTACTCTCTTCTTTTTTTTCTTTTTTTTTTTTTTTTTTTTGAGATTTTAAAAAAGCAATTAATACATGCCTTATAACTCAATTTGTACCCAATGATTAAATACGTATAGAAAAATGGAAAATAGAGAATATTCTTAAAGGGCAAAATACAAAAATGTAAATGATAGGAAGGAGGAGGAGAAGATGGTGATGATGATGGAGGCATAGAAAGATGGAGATAGTGTATGCATGAGATACATATTATAATGTTTTGGAAATATATAGTACAATCAATGATATATGATGAGGTATAACAAAGTCAAATGGGTACCATAAATTTAAAGAGAATTTAAAATTTCTTTTTCTTTACAAAACTTTATGTGATGGGATTAACATCCTTCCACTTTGTCCCCCTCCTAATATTTTTTATTTTTTTATTTAAAAAAAAAAATAGTAGTGGGAGATGGGAGATGTTGTTGGTCTCTTTTTATTTTTTTATTTAAAAAAAAGAAAAGAAATGAAGTGGGCCCAAAGAGAGAGTGGGCCTTTGGGCGTTGCGTAAATGAATAGAAGTGGGTGGTGGGCCTTTGTCCTTTTGCTTCATACACATGCCACCTCATCTTTTCTTTCTGCTCTCCTTTCACCCAACTTCCAACCATCCCAATTTTTTTTTTTTTTTACTTCGGGTAATATATTTCATTAATTTTTTTTTAAAATTTTTATATATTAATTTTACAATAAATATATATAAAATAAATTTTACACGAATAAATATTTCTATGTTTCCCTCCATTAAATTACAAGATAACAAAATTTATAAACGACATTTTCAAAAATTTTGAAACGAAAAATAAAAATATTTAAACAATTTGATATTTTGGCCAGCCATAATAATAGTTTTCTCTGATTAATTGTATTATTATTATTATTATTATTATCTATTTTTAATTAATTAACTGCTTGATGTGCATCAATAATCTAATCTGATTCAGGATTTACTTGATTAAGATAAAAAAGAAAGGTAAATTTGTGATTTTAGGAATTGCATGCCAGCTAATGAACAACAAATCTATCACCTTTAACATTAATGAATTTTGTTTTACCTGCTTTGCATTAATTGATTATATACATGGATTAATTAATCACATGTAAGATAAGAAGATGTAAAGTTGGCAAGTGGAGGACCCAAATTGAACATAACTAAAAATCTTTGAACACCATTAATGTTATAAGTATCAAAACATGGAAACATCAGAAATGAAGGTCTGCTATTGAACAAGCAATAAAAGGAATTGCATGGACAAACCATTGAGTTAATGATAATTGTATTGTACAGTAGATATTTGAATGGTTTGTGAGGACAAAATATGGTGAGAATGAATTAATGGAATTGAATTGACAAGATACATTTAGAGTATTTACAGAAGTGAATGATGGTATGCTTGTGAAGTTATTGTTGTTCTATTTGGAGAAATGTGTGTCCTTTCCAATTCAAATCTCTTGAATGGTGGCCTGAATATGAGGTTATTTGATGGTGGTCATAAATCAGACACCTCATCACTCTCTTAAAATAAATCAGATTAAGATAAGTGAATTAACACAATTATAATAAAAACCTACTTAACTCGTTTATATAAATTAAATTGAATTTGATACTAACATATTCAGATTCCTACTTTACATTGCGATCAATTATTATAGTTATAAAATATTACATATCTTTATTTCTATGTATATGATAATGTTTAAAATTGTTTAGTTAGGGAAGCAACCCACCAATAATAGAAAAATAAATTATTATTTGGTGTTGAAAATGTAGCATAATTGTGTAATCTAATCCACAAGAAATCATGGGTTTTGTTTTGTATATATGGAATTTTCTGATATTCAAACGCTGATCTAAATTATTCTAAGTGAAATTCAAGATAGAAACAAAAGTTAACTAGTGCAATTATTGTTTTTCTTGGGTTGCCAATATTAAATACAACATAAAAAGATTTAAGAAGACAAAGATACACTAATTAAGTTTGTGTTAGAGTGGAAGACAACCAAAGATTACATGCCGAGAAGAATAATAACAACTCATGATGACAATAAAAAGGAATGAATTTCCAAAACTATTGGATCTCAATTGATTATCGTTTGGTTTTCAATTATTAAATTATAATTAAAAAAGATTCAATAAAAATTAGCGGTGATTTCGTTATATATATTTTATTTTTAAATAAAATTTAATGTTAATGTTGAGTTCATATTCCAAATTTTAAAATAAGTACGATTAGTATGTAAATATTTTTTTATAATATTTTATTAATTTTTCTTTTTATTATATTTTCTTTTTCGGAAAAATTATTTTCTGAGAGAGAAAATAAGAGTTAGAAACTATAATATTATCGTTAAATTTAATTTATTATAAATATATTATTTAAATTTATATTTAATTTATTATTTTTATTTACGTTATTTAAATTTTATTAATTATAAAAAAAATCTATTTATTTATTCAATTCGAATAATTTTCATAAATCCGGATAAAGCTGGAGAATTTCATACATATCAAAATACAAAATTCACTTCACCTCTAATTGTTAGACATCAATTTTAAAATAAATAAATAAATAACCTTACTATTAGAAATTTAAAATGGGAGCACTTTTGTTGATTTTGTAATTCACAAATAAGACTTGAACTTCATTGCATGTAAAGACTAGAAGCAATAATAATATAAACAACAAAAACATTGAAGCTATTTGTGCTGTTGGATATTTTAATGTTCATGGTAGAATAATTAGTGTAGAGCCGTGAGAGAAAAATAATACATGATTCATGCATTATAATATACCAAACATAAGTATATACATATATGTATATATATAAATAAAATGAAAGGTATGGCCCATGAATCTAGGGAGGATATGAAGCCGAAAAGAAGCAAATAATTTGGGTAGTGGACATAGAAAAGAATAAAGTTGGTTCTTCATTTGATTTGATTTGATTATTCACCTACTTGCATTAATCTTCATTTCCCACTATCTAATTATCTCCTAATTTTTTAATTAATTTTCACATAATCATCAACCTCACCATTATTTCACTGTACCTAAAATTGACCTCTCTCACAAATGGTCCCTATCTGAGAAACAACAACATTCTGTTCCTTCATAATCAAATCATTTTCGATTCCTTTTTTATTTCTAAATTTAGGTTCGTGAAGGGAAAGTTATGATTTTGAGATTGTTGAATGGTTATGTGAAAGTTGGTGTCAATGTTATTTCTAGTTTCTTCATTTTCAATTATCACTTCAATTATTTAAGATTGGTGAAAAAAGTGTGTTGAGAGTTGAGATTTCTAAATTTAGCTTTCGTCAAAAAGGGTTTGGTTGGTGTGTATGCATCATTTGGTTGGTTCTACTAATGCTAATGAAACAAATTTGATTTGATCATGCTAATGGATCTATGGAAGATAGCTTTGGTTTGACCCATCACTCTACTTGATTTTTGGTATCGGAGAGTGAGCAAATATGCTTGATCATGATCACATCTGCAGTCAACTCTATCATTACATGTTGAACATTTTCATATTTTTCAACTAAGAGTAAATATCTACAGCGATGAATCAGCCAGAAAGAAACTCATATAAACTAATGAAGAACATCAACCTGCTGATGGATACTAATATAATATAACCCTGCAGAAGAAAGGAAGCTGTTTTCTACTAAAAAGATGGAAGCTATTGAAGAAGAAACCACTCATTTAAGAGAATAGATAGAAGAAGAAGAAACAAGGTAACAAAACAAACTTTGATTAACCCCGGGACTAAATTGTTTTCTATTGGGTTTCTTTTTTCCTTTCTTTTTTTACTTGTACCTAAATCTTCTTCAGATTTTAACTTGTCCCAACCTCTGTGCTGCTTCCTCGGTTTCTTCTACCTTGTTTATAGCTGCCATCATCTCTCTTTCCTCTACATGAGATATGGTTTCATCTACCAAGTCAAGGACAGTTCTAACTGCCACATCCTCTTCTTTTCGCTCTTTGAGAGTAGGGAATGTTGCTGTGAATATTGGTCGCTCTTCTTTCTGAATGACCGGAGAAGAGACAGCAGGAGAGGGGAGAGTATGGGAGTCTGCTTTTGAAATCATGGGAACAGCAGGGGTTTGAGATTCTTCTTTTAGAATTACTGCAGTGGTGGTGAGAGGATCTTCCTTTCTAATTGTTGTGGAATCATCCTTCCTAACTGGAGCAGCAAATACTGGTACAGCCTGTCGAATGGTAACTGGTGGAGCAATTCGGACAGGAGGGACTCGCATCATTTGAGGGGGCAGCACAGACTGCTGAGGAAGTGGAGGAGCTGAAAAACATGGTACTGCAGTTCTTATTGTCACTGGCGGTGCAATGCCATGACATGAAGATCTATATTGTCTAATGGGCACATAAGGAGCTGCTCCTGCTGCAGGGAATCTTTGCAACCGTGATCCTCGGCCTTCTGCAGCAGACAATTGCTGTGAGAGAAAATATTTGTCATTTGCAGCTGGTGATGTAGGTCTGTGTCGAGAAGCTGTCTTAGGACAAATCAAGGGGAGGATTTTTGATGTAGTTGAAGGGGGAGGTTGTGGACTAGTTGGTCTAGGATTCTGAATAGGAAATTTCCTTGTAAATGGAATAGGGACCTCAGAGTTGGACATTGTTAGCTTTTCCTTTCTTCGGTAATTCAGTAACGCCCTTGCTATAGTAATCTGTTCTAATTCATCATTGTTCTCAGGCTCAGAAGAAGAACTTGCAGTTTCTTTAGCCACTGAAAAATAGAAATTTAATGTACATCACTTTCCAGCATAATGTTTGTATTCAGATTTCTAACATACCAGCATCAGATACATTGCAAAATCAATAATTTAATATTCCAGCAACAATTGCAAGATAAGTTTATAAAAATTTCAATGTGACAAAGTAACCAAAAATCCACAAATAGAACAATGACATGTGAGGAAGTAACTGGGTTTATCAGATTTTAAATCATTGACCTTGATTCCCGAAAAAGACTGAAGATAACAAAGGAAAATAATTGCAACAAAAACTCACATAGTTTTAAAGATGTCCAAGCAGCCATAGCCGCATTCTTCTCTGCTTGCTTTTTGTTCTTGGCGGGTTCACCTGTGAACGTGATTCCAGCCAATTCTACCATACCTGTAAAAACAGGAAGGTGCCCAAGGCCCGATCTGACTGTAGTGTACTGCGGCAAGGGAGCTGCAACTCTTTGTGCTATTTCCTGCAATAAGTTTTTGTAAACCCCGGTCTCATCCTGATAACAAAAATAAGAGAACATCAGTACCATAACAACAAAGTACATCAGACAATATAAGAATGCAGATGAATTAATCTTCAGGATGGTAACCATATGCACGTCAGGACACATTAAGCACACAAATGAATCTAGTCAAATAATTCCAGTACTGTCATCTTTGCTTAATAAGGATCCTACAAAACAATCATTTTATGCATTCCTAATTGGCATAAATCAAAATCATTGAAATTTGAAGCCAAAACTAAGAAGACACCAAATCTTATTATTCTGGACACTTAAGCAGTTAAAACAAAAACGCTTTTACAAAGCAAGAGCATGCATGACAATATCATGAGCAATGAGAATATTTGCATCTTATTAAAATGTGAAAACAGAACCATCCTCAAAACCCTATAGATTCTTCACACTTTTTCGCATGTAAAAGAAAAGGTAAAGCATCCTATGAAAGGAAAAAACACCCAAATTAAAGATTATGACCGAAGTGCCCCTCAATGAACAAGTACAATATCACAAATTACAAATCCAGCTACTGTCCTTTATCTAAGAAGCAACGTCTCATCACATCACATAGCAAAAAAACCTCAGTTCATCATTTCTAAAGCATTCAGCTACCTTCCTTAACCAAAACAGATAAAAACAAAAACAGGGGACATTAATATCATTTTCTAACCACTACAGCAAATCAACAGAACCACCAGCGACCATGGTCATTGAAAACAAGGAAACTATATACACAATCTATATGATCAAGCTCAAAATTAAATAAATTTAAATTAAAAAAGAAAGAGAGACTAACGAGGATCCTAGCGGCGAGAGAAGGAGAAGGACCACGGTTAGAGAGAGCGTTGAGAGCGACTTCGGCGGCGGAGTGCTCAGCCTGACGGAGAGTAGAGCAGTAGTGAGGACTTTCAAAGATCTCGCCGTTAAAGTTGACTGTAGCCTTGAATCTTGGCGCGTGGTCTGGACCTTCCCTAATGCAAGTATAGGAAGGTAGATTGAAACAGCTCCTCTGCGCCAGCTCTTGAAGCTGGTTCTTGTACATTTCTAATTCACTTTTTCACTCTCAGCTCTCCTCTCCCTCGTTTGTAATTACAATAATTGTAAGAAGAATGGGCGCCGGAGGCAGATCGGATTAGGGTTGGACCGATAGAAGACCAAGGTTTTTAGGGTTTTGAAACGAAAGCGAGACTCTGTGGAAGTCTGAGAGAAGAAAATGGAGAGAGAGAAAGAAGAGTTTTAATTTTGTTTGTGTAAATGTGAAGAAGAGAGAGGTGGTGGTGTAGTTTGTTGTGGTTATTAATTATTAATATTTTATTATTTTATGATTATCATTATTTTAATGGATGGGTTTTTAATTAATTAAATTTGATTATGATTTGTTAGAGATAGTCAACTTAACGTTAGACTTGCTGCATGGTCATGGATGTCATTTTAATATTTTCAATTTATATTTTTGTCCTTTTATAGTTTTCCTTTTAAAAATATTAGTTAAGTTATCAAATATTTTTTTTGAACTGGTCATCGACAACAGATTTATTTAAATTTTTTGTTAGGTGAATTTAATATGTCGATCAAATAATTTATTTTCTACATATACTTGTAGCAAACTTCTTTATAATCAAGTTTCATTGTTGAAAAAATAAATATTATTTTAAATTAAAATATTTTATAAATATAATAAATAATTATTTTTTATTTTTTTATTTGTTGATTTTTTTTCAAATGAAATGAGAAAAGAGGTTATTTGAAATTTAGGTAGGAGAAATATATTCAATTATATCCGATATATATCCCAAACATGTGCAAGTTCTGAACTGAACTCCATATTGTGATTATTACTTTATAAAATGAAATCCTTTTATTTTGATTAAAAAATAATTTCCTAACCTATCATAACACCAAATAAGCTATCGACCTTAATATAGTTACCGTCCTCTAATAGTCTAATAATAAACTAACAATTCAAAAACAATATCTTAAATGAAAAATGAAAACGATCGAGGGATTCCAAACATAGGTAGAAAACGGACACTCTCATGTGATAAATTATTTTCTCATGCCCAAATAAAAAAGACAATTTCATCTAAAATAATCTGATAACATATAATACAGAAAGCATGAGAAAAAGAAAAAGAAAAGTAATGTGGGAAATATATCATGCCTACCCGTAGCTAACCGCTAAAATAACAATTAGCAAATTCACCGTAATTTTATCTTAACCATAACTTTTCTTGAGCATCTTCGCTTTTTATATGAGTCAATCTTCCATTCAGATCAAATGCATCTTAACAATATAATTGTATAATGGATATTTAGTCATGAGAAAATCCAAGTGATTTTAGAGATCATTTTGCCAAAAGCTAACCACCACATTGCTATCGCTAATCCAATTATTATTAAAATGATCACAAATAACATATCTCAACTAATTCACACTCAAAAACTTTATTATTCATATGCTCATTAACCAACTATAAAGAGTCGACTAAAAGGGAAATAAATAACTCCCTAATAAAAGATCATATGGATGATTTATAATACCAAATTATAAGAATAGTTGTAGAAGTAAAATCATGCTCGCAAATCATCCAACAGGGGACTATGTTTATCCAATATTGCTCAGGATAACTTAAAAAATATGATAAGATTAATTTCCCTCAATGATCTAACTCTTAGCCCGCCCTCTCCAAAATAACTATTCAGCCACTTCGAAAAAACCGTAACTAGTTTATTAGATATGGCAACCACATTGTTAACTCAAACCCAATATCACATATAATATAAGAGAATGAGGATTTGTAGGTAAAATATCTAAAGAACGCCGTGACCTTTTGGGTGGTGATATCCAATAACAAATCCGTACGGGTTCGACTTTGACCCAAAGCGAACAATATCATACTGACATAGGAGTTGAGAAGCGGCTCTGGAGGGTCCAACACCTAGTTCATATGAAGTTTTAGATGACTTTCTCTAATCATTCTAACTATCAAACTTACCACGTGAAAACTGAGAATAAGTGGTTCAAAACTACATGTATAACTGAGTTAACGAAAGTCACTCGTCCCCATAAAAAAGAGCCTGACCCTTGAGCTAAATTTACTTATAACCCTGTGGAGTGGCGGTTGTGTATGTATGTGTTCAGACTTCATAAGTAATAAGAGTAAGAAAAATATTCTATACCGATCTATAAAATTTGTTTAATACATGTTTGAAATTAACATTGAGTAATTTATACAAAATAAATTGAGGATTAAGAATAACTTACCGTATATTTAGAAATCTCACCATTAGTCATTAAAAGTCCATAATTCTTCTAAATTATAATTGATAACATGCCAAAGAACATCACGTCATTTACATAAGAGATGAGGGATTGACGCTATCTTTTAAAGAAAAAATCAGGTCACCGTTAACTATCAACTCAAAAAGTTCTACTAAGATATTCTTAAAAAAAAAAAAAAAAATTTACAACTTTTTTTAGTAAACGGAGAATTTATGTAAGGTGTTGAAATTATGATCGCGATACTAAAAGACTGAACCCAAATATTAAATATTTCGAGCAGAGAGGTGGATTAATTTTTGAAAAGATGTGAAAAGTTAAACTTTCATAATCTGATCCAGGTTTTTAGTACTCATATATTTTTTATGGATGGGATGAGAAAATCAAAACATCTACCGTGAAAAAAAAAATGGCTATTGACTATGTTTGGCATGAGAGTTTTTGATAGATCACTCAAAACTCTAAAAGTATTTAAAATATATGTTTAGTGGCTAATTTATAATCTTACCATTAAAGTATTTTAAAGAGTTTGTAAAACGTTGATCTGAGCAATGTTTAGAGTTTCAATTTCAAATTATTTTTACAAAATTATCCTTATCCACATAAAATCAATCTCTTTATCAAAGTTTTTGTAACAATTATTTCTTAACTTACTACTTTAATTTTGGTTTTAATAATTTTTTTTTTTTTTATAAAAACAAAAAAATAATAATTTTTATAAATATATTATTCACTTTTTGTTACTTATTGATTAATTTATTCTAAAATCATATTTTAAATTTAAATTTAATTGTCGTTTTTATATGTCTTTTTACGTCATTTAAACTTTATTAGATAATTAAAACGCTAGTTTACCAAACAGTATTTAATAAAAACACTAATTAAACACTAAACACTCAACGCTATTTAAAATAGGCTAAATTCTGTTAAAAATGCTAAACATTACCAAAAGCGCTACAAGATATAAAAACGATGATGTAGCTAAACATAGCCATTATCTTTATACTCTCAATTTCTCATTCAATTTAAAATATTTGTTGTTGTACCTAATTGATGATTTTAATTTTTAAATGGTATTTTAATTCCAGAATTTTAATAAGATTATATATATATAAATCTGATGAATTCTATATTTGTATATAAAAATTGGATTATTTATATGAGCATAATTGGGTTATTAAACATAGTAAAAAGACTAATTTATGAAGATATATAACAATGAAAAACGACGATGAGACGGGATAGGTTAATGAATGATGTTGGGCCTATTAATGAAATGAAATACAATTAGATCCAACTCTAGGCAAGGCATGCATGTGTTCTTCAATCACGTGCCTTTTGCTACTAGTACTTGTTATGATTGGTTCGAGTGTGAATATGTGGTGGCCTCCACTCAAAACCTCCATCAAAATATTACCATCACCATGGAATTTCAAATCCAAAGTTTACCAAACATGAAATGCCATGGGTTGGGTTTGGTATAGTATAAGAATAAAAAGAAATTAAGGGCATTACGGTAAATTGGAAAATGGATAGACGGAGGAGGTAAGTGGGGAACAAGCTTTTTCTTTAATCTCCGAAATTGATGAAGTTTGACTCAACCACCTCAATTTACTTAAATGCCCCCACTTAATTATGAGATTTTATTACTTTTTTGACTAATGTGAACCACCCCCATTTAATGAACCCAATTCTCCATTGGCTAATTTTGGAATAACAAATTTGCAGTGTTTGAAAAAAAAAAAATGAAAGAAAGATAGCATTAAATCATTTTGATTCAATTTTAATGTTTGAAACGCGTTTTCTTTGTTTAAAAGAGATGCTTTAGCAACCTCGATTATCGTGACTTTTAATTAAATGGGACGATAACGGGAAAATTCATTTACAGCGGATTATGGCAAAATTCAAATATACGCAAATCTCTTCTACAAATTTGGTTATACGTTTATATGAGGAAGTCACTCTCTTTAAGAAAATTGCATATCACATGTTGATGAATATATTCAAATATCGATGTTGATGAATATTAACCGTTGAGAAAAAATATTCTCTCACGAGTTAATTTTATATACAATATATATATATATATATTATTATATTTTTAATTAATAAAGAGATAATTATTAAAATTATAAAATAATATTAATCAATTTTATGGTATATATCTAAAAAATTAATTAATATTTTTTCCATTTTAGTAAAATAATATTTATATTAAGTTAACTTTTTTTTTTTTTTAATATCACATTCTAAAAAATGAATTAATTTGATATAATATATAAGTGTAGTCTATTATATAATAAATATAAGAAAATATTATTAAAATTTTAATTTAGATAATATTGAAAGAAACTAATTAATACTACTTAAAATGTGATTTTTTAACGGGAGAAAAATTAATTTTGTAAAAATTTTAATGTTGGTATAAAAATATATTTTTTTTTAGTAAAAAATTCAAAAGTGCAAATAAAACATTTAAAAATTTTAAAATAATATTTAAATTTATATTAATATGCAAAAATACTACATATTAAAAAGTTATTATATAATTATAATGATTTTTAGTATCTAATTTTATTTTTATTTTTTATTTATTTTATTCACAAAATAGCTAATAGAATTTATATTGAAGATCAATCATAACCATCAATTACATAAAATATTTTATAATGAAATTAGTGGATAGGCTAGCATATTAGTTTTAAGAAATACTCCCATAATATCCAAATCTGTAATGAATGAAAAAAAAAAATAAATAAATAAATCTGAGTGTGTAGAATGACATTTTCCCTTCACAGTTGGGATATAAATACCATATTTAAGATTGTTTGACTACTTAAGAGCCCCACTCTCTTTTGACCATAACCTATAGGACACACCTCACCGAGTAAATATTCTATTGGAAATCATAGTATTTGCTAATCTCAGTTGGGTTTCCTACTTATCTGATTGTTTATTAAATCAATAACTTCACTCTCATGTCACAGGTATTTCTTTTATTTATTTTTGACTGCAAAATTTGGTTACGTAGAATAGAGAAAAGAATAAGAGGAAATGAGAAGACAACCAAGTGTATTTGTTCGAGGAACATTAATGAGAAAGTTAGTGAAGCAACAGTTGAATCTAATTAAATAGACCCCCAGGTATTAATTTTCACATGGATGGGCCTTCATCGCCATGTGTGTATATTTATGTCACTTCCCAAATCTCCATTTTACCCCTCTCTCTTCATATATTTAAATCCCAGTAAAAAAAAATACAGCAAGCAAAATTCATATTAACTCGTTGGAAAAAGAGAAAAATAAATGCCCCTCCAATATCATTCATATATCGACTAGAAGCAGACGCAGAGTGTAATTAAATGAAAATATAAGTTGAAGAATGAGACAGAGACAAAATAATGATGTGGGAAGAAAATTGCATGATTCAGAGAATAAAAGAAAACAATGGAGATGATGAGATTATTCACTCAATGGAAGCGCAACACGACTTCATTAAATAGTATTCATATAAGAGTAAGACACTCTAGTCACATCTTATTTGCTTAAAACCTCAGATGAGTGGATGAACACTCAATCATCTCATTCATTCACTCAACCATTATGAATCACTTGCAGGCCATATATTTTGTCATTTTAAACACCCATTATGACTCCTAAGGGACTTTAATCACTATGATTTCGTTTTCTTCCACTACACATACCTGGACCTCTAGCAACTCTGGACTTCCATTTTAGAATATACACATAAGATGCACATAAATGAGACCAAGTTTTATTTTTACCTGTTCACATCTGCATAGAAATAGAAAGTATCAACCAACACATCAACTACTTACATCACACGTCACTGAATTGTTCCCTCAAATATCGAAACCTAGTAAATTTTTTGGAAACGTATACACTTGTGTAAAATGGAATTCAAGTAGAAACTAAACTACAATCGCATTGTTCCCCCCAAAATAAATATCGTATCATATTTTCTAATGCCAAGTCTGACTCTTGTTACAGTACTACCACCTAAGAGGAAGAAAGAAATAATGCAACACTTCTCAAAATAAACCAATTCTACAGAGTTAGGAAAAAGGCCAAGGAAATATGGCAATAACACGCATAAAGTCTGACTCTTCCTATAATCTCATTTAATGACAAATCTCAATGCATCTTTCAAGCATTTCGATGGAAAATAAATGCATGGAAAAGAAAATTTTGAAAGAAGAGAGTTAAAGCTAGTCTATTTATTTAGGATGTAATTCTGTGACAATTCGTGGATATACCCAATGGGAAGAATATATTTGCATCTATAAAGCAAAATGAATTTTAAACTTATGCTGGCTTTTATTAAATAATAAAAATATATTAAAAGGAAAAAAAAAAAAAGGAAGAAGAAAAACTAGGGTACATGCTGTGCAACAGAATTATCGAGATATCACCATGAGAAAGGGCTTGCTCCCTGCAAAAATATTTCATTTTCTACATCCTTCACCCACTGACATACTCGGTTGCAAGTCTTTATAGCTGAAGCCTGCAGATATATGCACATAATATAGATGTGAAAAAGAAATGAGCTGTTTCGATTGACCAACTAAAATTTAAACAAGTAATGACATGATTTTGATTAGTGCACAATGAAAAAACTCCATCCATGTGATCAGAGATCCATCGTACCTTATCAGCAAGTGGATCAAACGCTGCATAGAGTTCAAAATCTGGGGTAACCCAACACAGGAGAACTGCCACGGAGAACGAATCACATAACTTTAATATCAGATTATTTTAATTAAGTGGAAGAAAAAACCAATATAACTAAGTTAGTATAAACAACTGATGAAAGCAAGAAGAGGAAATTCAATCAGGTGTGATTAGGATTCTGATCTTAATAATAAAAAAGAAGAAGAACGAAGTAACTACAACAAGAAGCCCCCACTATAAGATATGGAAGAATACCCCATTAAATTCCAAAACAGTAAGGAATAGCGAGGTAGATAATTTAAAAACACCACCAATTACCTGTTCTTTATTTGTTTATTTTAATTATTTTTGGAGGTAATTACAAGGAAGTTTGGGGGGGGAAAAACCCAACTTTTTCATATGTTAGCACTTTGACGGAATCACAACTTTTGAACTGATATATGAATTAATTCCTGTACTAGTTCCCATGAATCCTCACTTTGAGAAGACAATCACATACTTGAACTCAGTGCAATTACAGAGGTACTTGCAAGCAGGAAAGCAAACTACTCAGAATGATTGAAAATCTTCAGCAATTTTCAGAGAGTAATTAAGCCTGAATTCGAGAATAGGAGATAAAATTTTACCGTAGTTTTCATCTCTTCTAAATTGTGTTCTGTGTGGGCCAATGCCTTTCTCATGCATGGAAGAAAAAATTTTCTGGTACGCTCTATATAACCTGCAACAGGGAGTACTTATCAGACTGATTACAATAAGCACACCACATTTCCTTGACAGGGCTTTAGCTAACAATGTATCACCAATAGTTACCTTTTCTGTTGTTGATGACTGTTAATAGGTGATGAAAACTCAGAGGATACATATTGATCAAGATATATACTGCGATATATAAAATGCCAAAGTCCGGCAGGACCACCAATACCAACACTTGATTCTCGGATTGATTCGGTAGAATCTGTTAAGAGCCTCTGTTGGCTTAAACGATGGGAAATAGATGAATGGGGCAATGGATCAAGCGGCAATTCCTCAACTCGCATTCCACCCTCTAGTAAGGATCTCTGAATTTCACTAAGAACATTTGACTTCAAAAGAACTGTTTCAATGCGGATCCTACAAAATTTCAGTCAAAATTCTTAACATATCACTAGGCAGAATATAATTTCTTATTAGCTAGAAAATAAGATAATAATAAACCTTTCATAGGTGCATGGGTAGACCATAGTTCCTAAAGATGATATCAAATTAAAACCACAAGGAATAACCATAGTTTAAGTACAGTCGAAACAATTTTATCAAGAAAATTGCACTAAGAGTCTATGACATGTATAACTGATGATTATTACCACTAAATAAGCTTACCTGCAATCTTTGAGATGATAGAAGGCATCTGAACTAGTAGTAAGCAGCAGCAAATATGTGTCATCCTGCCATATGAAACAGAATGTACATATCAGCCAATCATTAAAAGTAAATGCGAAAATCAAAGGTAAATTAGGACCCCGCTGAAGAGTTAAGACCACTGACCACACTCAAAAAAGAAGAGAATTTAAAATTGGATCAGTTTTTTTTAATTCTGTATCATACTCACGTCAAAGAAATGGACATAAGCATACAAAAATGCCATTGGATTGTATCTTGGTAGGCAAATTGGTGAAAAAGATTCAGATGTCCTGCAAAAGTATAGACAGAAAGACAAACTTAACCACAAGACCAGGTCCATAATATAATACACAAAATGTAAAATTAATTTGACTTGCCTAAAAGATTCAGAAGACATAACAAAGTTGGAAAGGAGCAGCATATCATCAGGATGAAGAGAGGCTTTTTGAGCACCAACAAGACTGATCACCTGGCATTCAAGCAGTCACTAAAATTCCCTATATAATAAAACATGATAAGAAAACCAATATAACCTTCCAAATCTGTGCTCAAGTGGAGTTTACCTTAGATCTACACATTAGCAATGCAAAAAGAACACCTGAATCAGCAACATCTTGCAATATAGCCCCAGCAGCTTGCCTTGTCGCATAAGCAAGGGGAAGGCAAGTGTATGCATGAAGGAAAGTAGCTGGGTTCCTGACAACAAGAAACGATGAACCAATTCAATTTCGAAAGCTCAATCAATTTAAAAGGGGAGAATTTCCACAGTCTTTCCAAATCCAACATTCATTAGTACAAATGGACCAAAAAGGAAAAACAAACAAAAGTATTCAACTAGGATGGCCAAGCCTGAAGAGCAACAGAGGAACGTACCAACTAAAAGAATGGATAAGAGATGAGAAAACAGCATCAGTTCCTCCAAGCAAGGGTGTCATATCAAACTTTGGGTTCTTCTCAAAACATCTATTTACGGACTTTGTTAAAATAAGTATCATCTGCATTTAAACATTGTCACATAGCCAATGAAAAGACAATGGCATGAATCATAGGTTGCAAACTTGCAAGTACAAATGGGAATTAATAAAATAAGCTGTCATAATAATCAAAAACTCAAAATAGTATTTAATAAAAAATAAATAAATAAAAAAGAAAAGAAAAAAAGCCAGAAACATGGGGGGAAAGCCAGATATGTAAGGTACCTGGCCATAAATAAGCTCAAGTTGTCCCCTTAATGAGTCATAAGGCTCTTCTGTGCAGCTGATGCAAACTAAGTAGATAGGCCCCTTAACAAGAAATACTACCTGGATGCATGAAAATTGTACATCCTAATCAGATTTAACTCATGGAAAAATTAAAGGTCTGCATGGTAAAATAATGAGTATGTATTTCCAACAAGTTAGGACTAGTGGTGTGACTGGGATATAAACCTTATATGGAAGACAAGTAAATTGTTTGCCCTAATCATGTGAAGAGAAAATATATCTTCTTAATTAATCATTTGTGGAGGAGGTGTTAGAACTTGCAAAGGGAGAGAGGAAAGTCTACAAGAGAAGAAATTGAGAGGAAAATTGCCTCTATGAAGCTGCCTAAAGAAATATACACAAAAGAGACTTGAAGAAAAGATATTTTATCTCCTTAATAATATGTCCACAAAGGAACAAGAGAACATGGTTGTAATTCATATTCAAAAATACCAGAACTTAGAGGTGCAAGAACTCAAAAAAGAGCTAGATGCAAGTTAGTAAAGCTATAATATACCACATACCTGGTGTTTTCCTGCCCTCACCAATTTGATGCGATCTCCCCTGAATAAAATGTAGAATATTTTAATGAAGGTGACTGCTCAATTTTATCTTTACAAAACAACCCAAATTTCAATATAGAAATTCATCAACAAATCCCACTGATATGCATATGTACAATGACATACCCATTTGCCACAAAGGAAATAATGGCTTGCAATGTAGCAGAGAATCCAGCCAGCTTATGTTCATCCCCATATCTGGAATTCAGGGAGAGAATATAATATGTAAGACAGCTAATTGTAAACCGACATTCTTCCTATTGCAACAAGATTAACAATCTATCAAACTTGAACCTGGAATATATTGGTTTCCCAGAGTGACTCAAAATAAAAAAGTGCTTCTTTCTCTTTCTCCAAGATATCGATGCATCATCCTGCACTTTATTTAAATTAACAGACTATAATATTGCCTCAATATATCAACAATGCCTAACACCAATCTTAAATGCAACATGTAATTCTACCTTCTTCTTTTTTTTCCTTTGAATTTACATTTTCTATAAGTGATACCCTAAATGACCAGTATAACACTGCATATGCACCCATAATCCAATAATTACTAAAATTACTCCTCCCAGAAGCTCCGATATATACATAAATCACAATAGATAGTAAAAGAAAAGGGTAATGTACGTGCACAAATAACAAATTCAGAGCCAAAGGATTTTGTGATCACCAGTGAAAACAGAATGGATATAAAACAAATATTATATTCCGAATGAGCTTTTGCTTCACCAAACCAAGCACACATGCCTATTAACAAGTAAAGGGACACATCATTCCAATCCAAACTACGCAACTGAACAACATTTATTATCTCTTAAAACCCCAAAACCATTACTAATTTGCATATTTGTAAGGTAAAAAGGATGGTCACAATCTGTTCACATAATCGCTAATTCAACTACAGACTGGGTATCAGTTACAAATGTCAGTGATGTTACAATCTTAAACGGCTCACATTGGGTTTTTATCAAATGGTGGCATACGTTAGTTAGTTCAGCATAGCCTAGTTAGCATTAGAGTTTCAATGATAAAGTTCACATCTAATCCTTCTAGATTCTTGTATATTATTACAAATTAACTGTCGACCAAACCACAAAATGAACTCATCGACGAGCTAACTCACCTCATCGACATGGCGTTTACCAGGAACCCAAGGCGAGCTACGAGAATCATGAACACCATCACCGTGTACAAAACCATCACCATCATCATCTCCGACTACTTGTATCTCGTCATCATCATCAATCCTCGAATTACTCGTCTCACTACTACTCCCTCTCTCTCCAGCATATCCACTACTGCTCGGACTCGACGGCGCCTCCACTTCGAGCTCTGAATTCTTCCTCTTCCACGCACTCTCACTTCTCTCTCCAACAAAATCCCTCACATTCGCGTCATCGACATCGACTGATCCGTTACCGTTGGGTTCATTCAACGTGACGGAGGCCAACGACACGTCATCAACAATGGGGTTAGTGTTAGGGTTAGCATGAGGGTCGTCATCGGAGGAGCAAGGAGAAGTTGACATGGAAATTGAGCCGAATCGGAACTTTTGGAAGTAGGTAGGGTTTTGGAATTTAAATTTCTTTTTATCGATAATAGTTTCTTACGAGGTTGGATTATGTGGTGTCTCTCATGCCTACCAGTCGTGTCCACGGTCGTTTCTGCTTCTCACTCTATCGATGAATTGCTGTCGTTGTGTGAGAGACGATGCTCTGACCAGTAGGTGGTGCTGTCGACGAATTGGATCCTGAACCGGTTCGATTCGATTCGACTCGCCTCGACTCGTATTGGGCCTGGTATAAAATCTGTTTGTTACAGATATCATTCATCAAATCATGGTCTAATTAATAAAAGCTGTGAATTGTTATTAATTATATACTGATTTTTGGATAAAATCGGAATTGACACGTTATGGGCTTGGTTAAATTGGGCCTTTATAGGCCCAAATATATCTGGGTCTGTCGACAACCCACATGACTATGCACACGTTGAAATTGTTGTTATACAAGTGTCTTATTCTGCTTTTGAACGTGTTTTCACTATCGGCATAGATGTGTGGTGTTGCGATTTGCATATGTTCATTGGGTCCATGAAATCATGTAGCTCTTATTTGTATGTCAGGAATCTTCGAGATTTATTCTCTGCTTGTTTGATTGTATTGTAAAGAGTCCATATTTACATTGAATGATTGAATCACTAAA
Organism: Cardiospermum halicacabum; assembly: GCA_031304145.1. Lineage (NCBI taxonomy): Eukaryota > Viridiplantae > Streptophyta > Magnoliopsida > Sapindales > Sapindaceae > Cardiospermum > Cardiospermum halicacabum. The sequence goes on along the minus strand of CM062390.1, from coordinate 6,410,230 downwards.
AGAACTATGTGGATTTATTATTCTTCTTCATCATAAACCATATAAACGTGAATGATCTAACTATAGTACATAATCATTGCAACTTATAACCTAGTTATGTAATGATCTAACCAGTATATTGTATATCTATGAAGAGTCGCTTAGGTAACTACTAGAATGGCCTTTTAGTGGAGTAAAGAGCCGTAGCTTCATTGAAAATCGAAGTGTGCATATTGATAGTTATAAGTAGGACAATAATACTCTAGAGGAGGGGTGAATAGAGTATATCAAATAATCGCAGATAAATAGAATGAATTATATATTCAAGGTCGTAATTTTATTTATATTGTTCCCTTAGGGTTCTAGTACAATCCTAGAAGACTTACCCTTTTCTTCTATAACCCGTAGCACCCTGCTACAAATACTAGCCACCCAATTTAATATAAATAAAATTACGTCTAAGTTTTTTCTTTTCACTTAATAGTATAACAACTCTAAGAAATAATCAAACTCTAACAAAAATAAATACTTAAGACAGAAGGTGATTAAATCTTGTAGTGAAAGTAGAAAGATCTTGAGCGCCAAGTAATTTTCTTTGTTCTTCTTTTCTGTTCTGTTGTATATTTCAAACACTTCAACTTCACGCTTTTAAATAGAGTCTTCAAAAATAGACGTTGATGAAGTTGCAAGAAATAAGGAATCAAAATCTTCTTAAAACAGATGAAGATCTCAATTTGACTAGATTTAGATATCCTGCAAAATAAAATAAAATCTAACTTTGTTAAGATAAGTTTGACTAAAAGATATTCAATAATGAACAACTCTAATAACAAAAAAGATATTTAACAATTGAGTAGTTTAAGTAAAACTAAATACCTTTATTTATCTTAACAAATAAAAACTAAATAAATAACAGAATATATAAAAACCAAATAAATAACAGAATATATAAAAACCAAATACTTTTGTCTTCATCATCAAGGAGTCAACAATCTCCCCCTTGATGAAGACAAATTACCTAGTCAGTTATTTTCAAGGCTTTGAAACATGGTTTTCAAAGTCAATGAAATGAAATTAATAAAATTAAATCAAGGCTCAAAAACTGAAATGTGTAAGCAAATAAACTGAAATGTAAATAAACTGAAATATGTAAATAAACTGAAATATGTAACCTGCATAAGCTGAAATATGTAAGCATTTAAGCTGAGATATGTAAGCAATCTATCAAAACATAAATCAGAATATATTCATCAGCTAAAACATAAACCAGAACATATTTATCAGCAACATATTTATCAGCCAGCTAAAACATAAATTTGCATAACCACATAACATAAATTAAAGCATAAATCAAGCATAAAATGCATAACCTGCATAAGATATATATACAAATATAACTGCATAACCTGCATAAGAACAAAAGTGTATATATATATATACAAAGATATAGTATTTTTCTCCCCCTTTTTGTCTCCGTCAAGGAGGGAGAGATTAATGTTCTTGGACATAACAGAAAATCAAGGTTTATAGAAAAGGTTAGATAGTAGGGGACATAGTTAAGAAGGACGGAACTGCTGCTTTTCACGAACTTCAGAATGAACTTTATCTTTCCATCTTTGCTGGGCTTGACGAGCAGTGGCTTGTGCCATGGCTTTATCCCGTTGAGGTTTGAAATGAGGTTTCAAGTGCAGAGAGATTTGAGAGAGGTGGAGAGAGTGTGAGAAGTTTAAGTGGGAAGGTGGAGAGAAAAGAAATAATTTTAAAAAAAATAAGCACCAGTGTTTATCCATTAAGTGAATAAAACTGGGTTTGGTCCAAGTGTCAAACAGATTTCATATTAAGTTTTCAAGGCCTTGAAACAATATTCAAACCTATGAAACGTAAAAACATACCTTTGAAGCTTTGTTTAAGTTCCCTCTTTGCTCCCCCTACGTTGATGCTTCCATATTTAACATACCTAACTCATGTCTAATGAAGTTAAATCGTTCTTCAGCCAAGGGTTTTAGGAAGATATCAGCAAATTGAAACTCAGTAGGAACGAATTCAATGGAAACATCTCCTTTCTCCACATGATCTCGAATAAAATGGTGTCGTATATCGATGTGCTTAGTTCTGGAATGCTGCACAGGATTTTTTGTTATAGAAATAGCACTAGTATTATCACATTTTATAGGGATACCTCGATAGTTTAAGCTGAGATCTCTCATTTGTTGAGCTATCCATAAAAGCTGAGAACAACAGGCTCCAGCTGCTATGTATTCAGCTTCGGCAGTAGATAGTGCAACTGAATTTTGTTTCTTTGAATGCCAAGAAATCAAAGATGATCCCAAAAATTGACAACATCCTGAAGTACTTTTACGATCAACTTTGTAACCTGCAAAATCTGCATCTGAATATCCTACAAGTTCAAAATCATTAGTGCTAGGATACCAAAGACCAAAATCTTTAGTCCCATTAAGATACCGAAGAATTCTTTTCACAGCTTGCAAGTGAGATTCCTTTGGATCAGCTTGAAAACGTGCACATAGACATACTCCAAACATAATATCAGGTCTAGTAGCAGTTAAGTAAAGAAGAGATCCAATCATACCTCGGTATACCTTTTGATCAACTGACTTACCATTTTCATCTTTATCTAAGGAGAGAGAAGAGCTTACAGGGGTCTTAGCAACTTTAGAATTTTCCATGTTGAATTTCTTTAAGAGTTCCCGAGTATATTTGGATTGATTTAGAAAGATTCCATTCTTTTTTTCTTTATTTGTAGCCCGAGAAAGAAGTTTAGTTCACCCATCAAGCTCATTTCAAATTCCTGTGTCATAATCTTAGAAAACTCCTTGCATAATGATTCATCAGTAGATCCAAATAATATATCATCGACATAAACTTGAATAATTAGAATGTGTGATGCCTTAAAATGAACAAAAAGAGTTTTATCAATCGATCCTCTAATAAAACCTTTTGCTAATAAAAACTTTGACAATCTTTCATACCAAGCTGGAGGAGCTTGTTTCAAACCATAAAGGGCTTTGTCAAGTTTATAGACATGATTTGGAAAACGTTCATTTTCAAAACCAGGAGGTTGTGCTACATATACCTCTTCTTGTAAAACACCATTTAAAAATGCACATTTAACATCCATTTGAAATAATTTGATTTTCATGTAAGATGCAAATGCAAGCAACATGCGAATGGATTCTAAGCGAGCAACAGGTGCAAAAGTTTCTTCGTAATCAATACCTTCTTCTTGATTGTATCCTTGTGCAACTAGTCGAGCTTTGTTTCGTACAATCTTACCATTTTCATCAAGCTTGTTTCGGAAAACCCATTTTGTTCCAATGATAGAGTGATTGGCTGGTCTAGGCATAAGTTTCCAGACTTTGTTGCGTTCGAATTCATTAAGTTCACTTTGCATTGCCACGATCCAGTCGAGTTCTTTCATAGCCTCAACATAATTCTTTGGTTCTACAAGAGAAACAAAAGCATAAAAAGCACAAAGATTCTTAAGATGAGATCGAGTTAAGATACCCGGTTTGTCTTTGTCAATGATGTTTGAAGACGGATGAGAAGACGCATGTTTAAAGCGAGGTCTAGGCTTAGTACTGGTTTCAGGTTCTTTTGGAGAGGGAGAGAGTAATTCATCATGAAAGTTCTGAGATTGGTCTAGAGTCCGATCAGGTTGAAGAATTTCAGAGTCTTGATTGACTTTTTCAAGGTCTTGAGATTCGGGTTCATCATCTGGTTTTTCTTGAAGGTTAAGATTATTGAACAGTTTTTCAAGGTCTTGGAGATGAGGATTAAAGACTTTGATCAGCGTTGTCCACAACCTTTTTTAGACTTTGAGCATTCTTCTTCAGAGAGTGATTCTCTTCATCAGAGGAGTATTCTTCATGATCCCTGTTCAATTTTAAGTCTGCAAAACTTTCGCTCAAGACACTGTTATCACTTCCTCAAAATCTGTGGGCCGAAGCAATAAATACTGCCAACTCACTAATTGATAGTTATAAGTAGGACAATAATACTCTAGAGGGGGTGAATAGAGTATATCAAATAATCGCGGATAAATAGAATGAATTATATATTCAAGGTCTTGAAACAGATATAATAAATAAAATAAATAAACAAAATAAATAAAAAGGAACATAGTGATTTGTTACGAAGTTCGGTCGTTAAAACGGCCTACTCTCCGCCTAAGGGTTTCTTTAAACCCGTAGGATTTAGACGTTAATTTTATTTATATTGTTCCCTTAGGGTTCTAGTACAATCCTAGAAGACTTACCATTTTCTTCTATAACCCCCTTTTCTTCTATAACCCCCTTTTCTTCTATAACCCGTAGCACCCTGCTACAAATACTAGCCACCCAATTTAATATAAATAAAATTACGTCTAAGTTTTTTCTTTTCACTTAATAGTATAACAACTCTAAGAAATAATCAAACTCTAACAAAAATAAATACTTAAGACAGAAGGTGGTTAAATCTTGTAGTGAAAGTAGAAAGATCTTGAGCGCCAAGTAATTTTCTGTGTTATTCTTTTCTGTTCTGTTGTATATTTCAAACACTTCAACTTCACGCTTTTAAATAGAGTCTTCAAAAATAGACGTTGATGAAGTTGCAAGAAATAAGGAATCAAAATCTTCTTAAAACAGATGAAGATCTCAATTTGACTAGATTTAGATATCTTGCAAAATAAAATAAAATCTAACAAAATCTAACTTTGTTAAGATAAGTTTGACTAAAAGATATTCAATAAGGAACAACTCTAATAACAAAAAAGATATTTAACAAATGAGTAGTTTAAGTAAAACTAAATACCTTTATTTATCTTAACAAATAAAAACTAAATAAATAACAGAATATATAAAAACCAAATACTTTTGTCTTCATCATCAAGGAGTCAACACATATCATCCATACAGGATCAGATAAGCACGACCAAAATTTCAGCTCATCTTCTGCCAAACGTTGACGAAAACGATAAGCTTGTTATAATATGCTAACGCATCGTATTTCCTTTCACAATCATTATAAATTGAAGGGATCAATCATATGCATTGATATTGGATATATCTTGTAACAGATGATAAAGTAAATATGCATTATATTCTTTTAATTTGTTGGATATTTTGTTGATGACTCTTATTAAAGTTATGGACTATTAACAGTTGGAGGGTCTAAATAAAGTGTAAGTGATTGATTTGCTTAAATTGTTGGATTATGTGATATGATAGAGTTGGGTTTGAATCACACACTTTTGAGAAAGTAAAAGCAATTCAAAGGGAGAACATAAGGTAACAGTTGTAATCCTTACAAACTAGAAAAAAATAAATAAATAAATAAATAAAAATAGAAATTGTACGTTTATCAACTTTTGTTTATGGTGTGGTCCTTGAATATTAATTGTTCTCTAATAGATTTATAGTACTAGGTCCAAAGTTTGAATATATAACTTCTTTCATTTCTCTATTCGCTTACTTCCTCATGACTTTCTAAAAAGCTAGAATAAAGCATTGCTTCAGAAAAAAAACAGTCAAACCTAATTAAAAGAATTTGAATAATAGCAAATGAAAAAAAATAATAATAAAAAAATAATAAAATAAAATAAAATAATAAAGAAACTTTTAACGAGTCTTAACAATTCTGACGCGGGCCAGGCCCATTTCTTGCAGATCCAGGCCCACAGTCTTTATCTCTTTTCCTCTTCAAAACAAAACAGTCAACTAACGTCACCCACAGTTGCACGAAAAATCCATGAAACACACACACATCGTGACAACACCGTGTCGACAAGTCAGTAGCGCAGATAATTACTACTATTACATAACAATTGAAAAATTAAATACATTTCTTCATAAAGAGACATGTCTATGAAAACGACATCAAACGTAAAGAAAAAGCTACAATCTACATCACCATAATTTTACAGATTAGTGGTCAACCGATTGTCTCTCTCTATGGTCCCACCCTCAATATATCTAACGGTGTTAACTCATTCTCATCCATCCCCACCAGGAAAATCAACGGCTGTTTTCTCCTCTAGCTTTTTCCGTCCCAGTCCGTCAACACAATTTTGTGGAGGTAAATTTGATATTTGTCCCCGTATTTCTTCTTTTTGGTGAATAATTATTTTTTATTTTCTTATAGTATGGTTTCTAAACCAGTTATTACGGTCACGGGCCATTTTCATAATGACTAAATTACCCTGCTTAATTTTAAATTTTGAATTGATCAATGTAATATGAGATTTGCACTATTTTCAAGCAACCGAAAGGAGATGATGCACGAGGGGATTGTTGGGAGTTCACATGAAAAGCTCCGATTTTCGAGTATAAATATGATATACTAACATGCATTTGATAATTTAAATATCGTCATTATCCAAATTAAACATTTTTTAAACTTAATTACCAGATCCGAGAGCTGAACTGTTATCCAAATGTCGGATAAAAACTAAGCATCTACTGTCACAGCATTATTTTATCTATAGTGGTGTTAATTTAATCCCATAATTCAAATACTGAAATTTTCTCTCTTCTAGCTAAAATGTACTTACTGGATACAAATTGCTTAAGCTATACTGAAATTATAATTCAAAAGTTGCTGCTTTCATCTAATCTGTGCCTGCTTATTCTATTCTATGCAACTAAAATAATATTTTTAATGTTTGCCATTACTCGTTAAATACATTACTTTCCCACAGAATTTAAAATCAAACCATAAGTACAGCATTCTGATTATAATATTAATTTATCAGAAGGTACTGATTCTGTAATTACACAGTAATTAAAGTAACAACGATGGGTGTAAATCAAGGGGTATATTGGTCATTTTAGAGTATAGGTGTAATGGGCAACAGCCGTTATCATTCACAATCACCTTATTACAACCTCATATTTTCTCATCAACCCCACCAATTATTGCTCTATTATCCCCATTTTGTCCTCGCTTAATCCATTTCATCAAACAAACAGTTAAAATAAAGTAAATAATTAATAATAATATTTTAAAAAGCACTAAAATTCCCTCCAAGTTAGAACCATTACACCACTGGAAATGATCATCTTGATGATCGCCATAGTCGCATTTGAAATAAGAAAAAAAAAAAAAAAAAAAAAAAAAACTAAGTTTAATTCTACTACTATATTAAGGGGTGGGACGAGATAAAAAAACAAACTAAAAATCTCGTAACAAAAATTTAAATAAAATTTTTGGTTCCCTATATATGTTTTTTTTTTCCTCTAACTTGTTTATATCGGTCTTGAAAATCGCGACACGTCATCACCACCACCACCGCAAACTTCCATTAATCAATCTTGGAACCCAGTTTTCTCCCAAATTGCATTTCTGACCCTCGTCAGATCGCCGCCTTTCAAAGTCCTCCCGACTCCTTCGTGAACCGAAAAGGATGCGATCCTCGTCCTCGCCAAAAACTCATGAGGCGGCACTCTCACGCTTCCTTCTCCGAAATACACGTCATCACCGTCGCTCTCAACTCGCCGATTCTCCCTATACTCGTCCTTCAAGATCTTCGACCAGTCCGGTATGTTCAACGGCAACGACGCCGCAGAATCCGTCTCCTGTCTCTGGCTCGATTTCTTCCCACCGAATCTCGAGTTCGACACCGTCACCGATTTCCTCCCGTAGTCCGTCGAATCGCCGTTGTTGTAGAAATCCGACTCGTCGAGTTCAAACGACGACTCAGATGTGACCTGGTGCGACTCAGTTTGGAGAAACCGGTAGTTCGGTCTCGCGTAGTAACTCTTGCTTGTAGCCATTTTGGCTCTTTTAGAGAGAGCGAGTTCTGCGAGAGTATTTAAATTTTTCGTTTTGGGCTGGTGGGTTCCTTCGAAGAAATGATAGATGGTTTTTTGTTCATAGAAGTTCCATGCTTTTATAAAGCTTTTCGGGGTTGCAAAATGGATAAGAAGACACTCTCTCTCTTGTTCTCACTCAGTAACTTCATTTATCGAAAATTACCATCATACCCTGTCATTTACATATGAAGCCACGTCAGATTTTTTAACAACGAGTTTCATTACTCACCTACCACGTGGCAGTAAAGTCACGCACACTTAATTTTAACAAACCCGCAAAATCCAAAATTAACCGAAATATATTTTTTTAATATACGGAAGAGATTTTGGTGTCATCAATCTGGGCATGGAGGCCACTACGATGGTGTAAACGATGGCCACGTGTGATGAATCATGCAATACGGTAAAAAGCTGTAATTCACTAGCAGACAAAAGGGGTAATTTAGGAAGAGAGGTTTTGTCTCTTACGAGAAACAACTTTTGTACTGCCAAATTTGTACTAACAGTTAACACGATTTGTCGCGACGTGGATATATGAATCGAGGTGAGGTGAGGTTTACCTGACCCTGTTCTACGAAAGATGACAAATGTGGTCCTGTTTGGAGTTTGGAGATGAGGACACGTGTATGATGAAATGAAAGATGCACACGCGTCGGAATCTGGTGGTATGTAGGGTATGGGGCGTGATGGCACGTGAAGTGGGGCCGCTTGCTTGGATGTAGCGCTGCTTATTATTGCCAGCTGGTCCTGACCACTCTGCTGGTGTCCTATCAAATGCGACACCCGAGAATATCTATTTATTTTAATTTTTAATTACGCTTTATATCTAACCTAATTAATTTTATGTTTACATTGAATTGCACGGTGATAATTTGTTTGTGGACATATTTGCCCTCTGTATAAGAAGATGATTTGAGTGTGTTGAAGGACGTCGATTTCTTGTACGCTGTCAGATATGGTAATTTAAGGAGCGTAGCCTTTTTCTAAAGATAGAACCGTGAAAATTTATAAAGGGTGGCGTTTTCATAACCGCGTTTTTGTTTTCCTCCTTTTAGATAAGTTCAAAATAATGAGATTTATTTCGATTTTAGTTTAGGATATAGACAAAATGAATTCAACCATTAAACTTACTACCATAGATTCTAAAGCTAATGGTATGAGCTTAATTGAATTCATAATAATTCGATTTTACATTATTCAAATCAGTTCAAATAAACAATATATCAACATAGACTGTATTTTAAAAATATATATATAAAAAATTGAAATAATGTATTTGAGAAAAAGTAGGAAAAAATAGAAGTTGATTTTCTAAATTTTATTTGGATTGTATGTAAGATATAAAAATATTAAATTGTAGTCTAGATTATGGAGATATATCAGTTACAAATAATAAATAGAAAATTGATCTTCTAAATTCAAATTCACATTGAAATATTGACAAATAATTATATTTAATTATAAAAATAAATATATTATTAAATTATGTTAATTTAAAAAATATTTTAAAAAATTACATAATATTATTTTAATTTTAGAACGATTATTTTAATATTTTAAATTAATATTAAATCTGATGTGATGTAATAAATAGATTTAAGACAACATAATCTATTAAATTTAATTTTATTAAAAAACAATACATCTAAAATATATTCAAATTAAGATTAAAAATATTACAAATTGTTTGGATAAATTATATAATTTTATTTATTAAATAAATAAATATATAAGATAAAAAAAATATAAATGAAATGAGTGTTAATCTAACATTTTATAACTTATCTTGCAAAAATAAATGGTTTTCATATCAAATATGCAAGTATATATAATATCTATATTCGAGTAGATAGCTTCAAATATTCTTCGACATCAAATGAGATCATTACTTTAAAATCCCACGTCCTTAGTGGTTGATTCATACTAAACTAAATCCAACTAGTAAATTTCAACATGTTATAGTTTTTTAATCACTATTTGGAATATTAGGTAATTGTTTGCTTAAACCAAATTTTTTGGTTTATCATATCTTAATCTAAACACATCTATTTCTCAAATCATCGTTGTTTTTTCAATGAATTAAAAATGTTTAATAAATAACATTAAAAAATTGCAATTTCTTAAAAAAACATCCATCATTCAAACTAATTTTAAATATCTTGAAGATAATTGCTTTATAAAATTCTTCTAGTTTCTATTGAGTTCTCTTGTCAAAATGCTATATATATGAAAAGAAAAAAATGATTCCCATAAGAGAATTGATGATTAAAATTGAAAAGATAATGGGTATTGTGTTGGTTGTCAAAAGAATAAAATCCATAGCTAAGCCATATATGTCTCTTCTTACCTAATATCTATAACAATGACATCTCAAGGTGTTTTTTTTATCACTTTTATTTGTCATTGTTTTGTTCTCCATTCTTCAAAAGTTTGAACACATATATATTCCTCCTTCATTATTTCAACTTTTTTATTCAATTCACATTATCCATCATTTTAATAGCTTTCAAAAATTATCTTCAATTTTTTTTTTTAACACATACAATGGACATGGTTCAATTCTTTTCATCTACTCACATGTCTTTGGACATTTGCTATTATTAAAATCATGTGCCCATTGATTTTATTAGACATTAATGTTTTATTAATGCTATCTTATTGTGTTTTGATTCTCAATCCAAAAAAGAAAGTGATAGTACAAAACAAATCCACTTTCAATTATGATAATCTTTACAACTTATGAACACTGATTATTAATATTATTAATATTTTATAGTCACTTGTAGCTTTATTTATGTTAACGAGAATCACTTCATTATATAGTTATTTTATTTGCATGGATTTGTTTTTGCCATCTACTATAGAGATTAGGTAGTGATACCAAATCCATCCATATATACATTTTAAATGTAAAGTTTAACTTTATTTGTAAATAGATCCCATGCAAATATTATAATTTCAATAATCGAATTATTTTAATTTTATTATAAATATTGAAAGTGAACGCAAAAGGTTGAGAAATGATGAAGTAATTGATGTTTTATTTATAAGTTGGAGTCAAAAAAATATTCTCAAAGCACTTAACGAGTCACGGGGTTCCATTTGGTATAAGAAAAAGCAAAATGCAAGTTGCATGATATGATAATAAATATAAATTTAATTTGAAATTTGTATATGGTTAATGGGTCACACATGCAACTAATTATGATGTTTAAAAAGAGAAATTTTGATTAGTTGAAGTCAAGAACCCACTTATGATTATGATATTGAATAATCCATTGGTAGATATTAGTTGTTGGTTGGTTTGCTGGCGAAAGGTTGTACAAATTTTAAAAACAACATATTTTTTAGTGGAATGTTGTTATAAAAAATATAAAGGACGAGGAGGAAAAAAAAGAAGAAAAAAAAGCAGCAAGTGAGAGAGGTAAATATTATAATTCAAATGTCCAAATTTACAAATGTAAGCAGTAATATAGTATTTATTTTTCATTCATAAAAAAAAATAATAATAATAATAATCAAAGTGGTCCTCATATGTACATATAGATTTCTTCTTAATGATATATATTTACAAAGTGTCACATGAATATTCAAGTGAATAATTGGTTAGAAATATTTTATATAATTTTTTATTAAATTTTCACCTATTGATTTTTGTTAGAAAAATTAAATGGGATAAAAATTTTCGTATATGAGAATCTTTATAAATTAAATATTTGAATTGGAGTGTCTTTTAATTATACATTTGAGAACTATTTTTTTAAAAAATAAATATTATATGAATTTTAAATATAATTAACCATTAATCTCAATTAAATACATTTTCTTATGCCATATTATAAATTTAACTATGTAAAAACCAAACTTGGATTTATGATAAACAAAATATAGAATAAAAGTATGTCTGAGTTAATCTCTTTTTTTATTTTTGATGGTCAATTAAATAAAACATATATTTATTCTAAGTAAATACGTTTCACCAAAATCAATATTTGTAAAAATTTCCATACGATTAATCATATTTTATGTCTCGTAATTTCATTTTTCTTATATTATTTTTTTAACAAATATCTACTTGTAACAAAGCGGCGTGGCATACTAAAATATTTTAGTTATGGATTTAAGACTTTTTTCGATTTGATCAACAAATTTATTTTTGGATGGCTTCTTTGCATTTGCATTTCCACATATCATTTTTTCATTAAATTTATGATGGATCGATAGTAATCATTCATTACATCAATAACTATATCATATGAAAACATATTCTCAACTACAATATTTTTGTGTTTCTAAATATTTTCCATATATTTTGTGGATATCGTTTCATTTCTAAATATATTTTATTATGGATTCCAAAAATTATGGAGATACATTATAACCGGTACAAATTTTCAGCGATGACGTTGAAGATAATGTGAACATAAATAACACAATAAAAAAAATTAAAAATAGGATATATTTGGTCAATTTCTAATTACTAATGCTAGTAAAAATTTGAAACTCATCTCGGATGAATAATAAACAACTTCCAAGATTTAGAAATTTTAGTAAAAAAAATGGTATAATTTATACACTAAAATTTTATTTAGTTATCTAGATAGTTAAATTTGTATATGTATATATATATATATATATATATTATATTTTGATTAGATTTTATTTTTTAAGTTTATTAAGATTTTCAATAATAAATATTTTTTAGAATTAAAAGATAAATTATTCTTGATTATATAACAAAAATATTTAGATTTAACCATTTTGTTTATTAATTAATATTTAAATTATAATGGTGATTGAAAAGTTCTTAAAAAAATTAAAATAGTTTTAATCATTTATATTATGCATTAATATTCTTTCCAAATAAATTTAAATCACTCAAGATTATACATTAAAATTAGTTAAAAAAATAATCACAATAAATATAAATATAAAATATGTAAATATTTCGAAACTACAATGTGCTTGATACAAGGTTATTATTATCTTTAAAAGACCTGTATTAATTTGAATATAAATACATCCGTGTGGATGAAAATAGAAAAATTCGGTGACTATTAGTTGAACTGTCAATATTATTTTGTTTCAATTAGCCTAAAAGAGGAAAAAGATTATAATGGTCATAATCATATGTATCAATATGGATGTGAATATATATAATAATGTATCTAAAATGAATGGTTGTGAATTAGATGCATGTCGTCGACTTGTATTAATATTAAAAAGAAATGGGTGACAAGCCCATCACCTTATAATAGTTACATATCTTCTTTCTATTTATATCCATTTAATCTAAGGTTAAAATTTGAGTTTCTTCATATATTCTATATCAAAATTTATGTATACATATAGCGTTGGAATCTATAACAAAAATAGAAAAGTATATATTATAAACATTGATTACCTTAATTGATTTTGAAAACAAATATACATGGCATTGGGCCTTTTAGTTGATATATTATAAAATTGAATTGTCAATTTTCACTTGAATGTTATTATTACGATCAAAGTAAAAGCAGCCAATGATAGTAGTAAACAATTAATTTGTGAAATGAATGAATGGCTGTGAATTAGATCCAATGTCAACACCATTGTATTCATTATTCATCTTTCAAAGGGCCCTCCACATTGTTATGGGTGATTTCATGACCACTCTATTTGATTATATCTATCTAAGGTAATTCTCACCACACAAATATATCAATTATGTATAAATGTAAAAAAAAAAAATATATATATATATATATATGTTTAACCACCAAAATGTCTTGGAAGATATATTCAATCAACAACTTGGAATTGTGAATAAGAAAGTTGAGAACCCACTTTTGTCTTTGTCCATGTGCTATTACATAGTTTTTACAAATCAAGTTAGAATAGGTATTTAACCAATCAAATATAGAGCAACACAAAAACCCTACAAAGTTAATTCACTCTCTTAAGTCAAAATCAAAGCATTTCTCACATGAAAAGGAAATTGAAATTACACAACAATATACCATGAATGGTATAAATCTCTTTCAAGGCTATCAAAGTCTATGATGTAATGTGGGGTTATATGTAACATGCACTATTATAATGATGCTATATCCATAATTCATTGTCTAATTAATGGCTAGTAGAGTAGTCTTAGATAATATATCGAATATGTGGGCCAAACCACCACTGTATGTGTGTCTGTTATATAATGCAAATGTTGCCATTCATTGAAAGGGATTGAAAATGTGTTTACAATATTATATCTATGAATGTGTGGTTATAAGATTAGTTGAAATTTTTGAGTGATTAATTTCGCTTTCTTGCCAAAAGGGTTGATGTATATGGATGTATAGCTTGTCGAAGATTCAATTTTTTAAATGAGTTTCTTGACAACAAGATTTAATTAAAAAAAAAAAAAAAACTTACAAATTCATTTTATATTTTTTAAAGTATAATAGGAAATTATTCTTTTGAAATTTTGTTAATTATTCTTTTCGTCCATACATATACAAAATAATTATTGTTTATATTTTCTTATTTTAATTTTCACTAAAAAATAAGGTTAATTAAACCAGACATTTTGTCTATTTTTTTTAAATAAAAAAACATTTTAATCCATTTTTTAATATTTAAAATTTGATCATGTTATAAATGTTTTTTAAAAAATAATATTAACTTAACATGATTTTTGAAAATATTTTCTAATAATTAAAAAATAATTCAATTTTAATTTAAAATCAATATAATTTAGATTTTTTTTAAAAAAATAATATAATTATTTTTATAGTTAAAAAATAAAATATTTATAAAGGATAAAAAATTCCGCAGTATTTTAAAATATATATATATATATATATATAAATAAGTTAAATTAGGTCATTACATTTGCAGATTTTTTTTAAAAAAAAAAAACTATATTTTTAGACCAAAATTAATTTTTTTACCAAACTAAACTTTTTCTCAATTTTTTTTTTTTTTTAACGATAAACAAAAATGACTATAATACCCATATTTTCTGGTCTTAATTTGCTTTCCAGACAAATTAGACAGGAAAGTAGCAAAATACAACTGCTTCCTGGATCGAGTAAGCAATACAACGGAAAACATTTATATTTTACCTGCTTTCCGGTATGATGCTTTCCGATCTATGGGGAACTCATTTTTACAATTTTTTTTTATAAAAATGTTAAAATAGATATTTCTAAATGACATACAATTCAATAATGAAGCTAAAAATATATTCGAGTTGGTTTCTATCTTTGGTCTATTGATTGAGCTAAAAATATATATTCTATTTGGCTTCTGTAGATGGAGTTCAAAATATGTTATTATGGTGCTTTGGTATATACTTGTTGAAAAAAACGATTGATGTGTGAAATGTTGTGGACCATAATACATCTACAAAACAATTTACTAATAATTTGATGAATGTAGCAGAAGAGTGTGTATCTATACATCCTACTGAAAACATATATAGCCTTGAAAGCTGCATTTATGTACATATATATTCGTAATCGTACATGAAACTTATTATTCTTAGTTACGTATACGGTATATCAACTGTTATGTATATATGTATATAAGACAACAAAGGGGATAACTCGTCTCTGTTCTTATTGTCTTATCTAGACTCTCATATCTATCCAAATTGGGCCGTGTAAAATGGACTCATGTTGGGCTCAAGGCCCAATATGTTGTAACTTAAAGCTACAGTAAGTTTATATTCGTCGCTTGTTTGTGTTGTGCCGAAGCAATGAATATAATACTATATTAAAGAGCATGGAAAAAGTATAACTTAAAAATGGATGAAAAGAAGATGCAAGAAAGTTGGAACCTATAAATACATTTTACGTAGAATTGGAAACCAAAACAGTAAGTTGGTCCGATGGCTTCACCAATGTACACCAACGATTTAGACAAGAACAGAATCAACTCGGAGCTCTACAATGCGCTGATGATAGATCACGCACGACGACACAGTTCTTCACATGGCGACATATAGCAAGAGAAGCGAACTGGTGTTGGACCTATTGGACGAGTTACCCGAGAACACCATTCTTCACGAGACTGCTACGAGCAATCACGCTCTTCGCGTGGCGGATAAGGTGCTCAAAAGAGCTCCCGGATTGTTGGGAATGAGGAACAACAATGGTGAGTCCGCTCTGTTTCGGTCCGCCCGGTATGGTAAGAATGAGATTTTTAATTATTTATCTGGGAAGATTACCAGTTATGATCAGGCTAGCACTTCAGAGGACTGATAAAACCACGGTGCTTCATATGGCTATTTTATCACAACATTATGGTTAGTACTTAGTACTAGTCTAGTACTTTTTTGAGCGGGTGAGTGTTTTTAGAATTTAATGATGCGTTTCGTTTTGTTTATTGTTGAACAGATTTGGCACTTCAGATTGCAAATGAGTATCAGTATTTGATCAATCAACAGGATAATTGTTAAAAATTAGAACAGAAAAATAATTCAAATCTTGCTTCTATACCTCTAAGAAATCAGAAAAATGACTCAGATCTGTTTTCAGATTTGAAAATAAGAAGACTCAATAATAATGTTACTGTTCTGTTGTAGCAGACATATATACACTGCAAAATCACTGTAAAACTATTGACAGTGACATGACAAATTGCTAACAAAAACATTAAACTCTAACTGAAAGTTACATATGAACTAAATAGTGTTAATGGAAAGTTTCATATCTCAACACTCCTCCTTGAAACTCTTCTTTAACACTCCCAGCTTACTTCTAAGATAATAAAAAATCTCAGATGATAATCCTTTAGTTAAGATATTTGCAACTTGCTCCTTTGAACTACAATAGACCAACTCAACTTCCTTGTTTGCTACTGCTTCTCTAACTGAGTGAAATTTCACATTGATATGCTTTGTCCTTCCATGGTTGACTGGATTTTTGGCTATTGCAATGGCTGAAGTGTTATCACAATTGATAACAGTAGCTTCTTCAACAGACATTCCTAACTCCTTCAAAATCTTCCTGATCCATATAGCATGATTTGTAGCTGCAGCTGCTGCTATGTATTCAGCTTCTGCAGTGGATTGTGCAACAATTTCTTGTTTCATTGATTTCCAGCAAAATACACCACTGCCAAATGAAAATACAAAACCTGTTGTGCTTTTAAAATCATCAGCACTTCCAGCCCAATCACTATCCACATATCCCTGCAGCTTTCCTTCATTTCTTTCATACCAGATTCCATACTCAAAGGTTCCATTGATATATCTTAAGACCCTCTTGCAAGCTCCTAAATGAGACAAACTAGGAGAATGCATAAATCTTGAAAGAAAACTTACTGAGAACATTAAATCAGGCCTTGAAGCAGTAAGGTACAAGAGACTTCCAATTAAGCTTCTGTAATAAGATTGATCAGTCTTTTCTTCACCATCCATCTTTGACAGCTTTAGATTTGTGACTAATGGAGTTGTCACTGGTTTACAACTCTCCATCTTGAATTTTTTAAGCAAATCCTTAGCATATTTCATTTGAGATATGAATATGCCATGTTTGAGCTGTAAAACCTCAATTCCAAGAAAGTATTTCATTAATCCAAGGTCTGTCATCTCAAAGGTCTTCAACATGCTTTCCTTGAACTTCAACACCTCTTGAGTATCATCACCTGTTACAAGAAGATCATCAACATAAAGAGAAATGATTAATCTTCTTGAACTGGTACCTTGCTTCACATAAAGTGTAGGCTCATCAATGCTCCTCCTGAAACCGTTCTCAGTAAAATAACTGTCAATTCTGCCATACTAGGCTCTTGGAGCCTGTTTCAATCCATACAAAGCTTTATGAAGCTTGTAAACTTTGTCTTCTTCTCCTGCAATCACAAACCCATATGGTTGATCAATAAAAATTTCTTCTTGAAGGATGCCATTCAAGAAAGCAGATTTAACATCAAGATGATAGACATTCCATCCATGTTGTGCTGCTAGTGCAATGATTAATCTCACAGTATCATGTCTTGCAACTGGTGCGAAAGTCTCTCCATAATCCACCCCAGCTTGTTGAGAGTAACCTTTGACCACTAGTCTTGCTTTGTGTTTAAAAATAGAACCATCAAGATTGAGCTTGGTTCTATACACCCATTTAACCCCAATCACTTTTCTGTCCACAGGTCTGCAAGTAAGCTGCCATGTTTTGTTCTTTTCAATCATGGAAATCTCCTCTTTCATTGTTTCTCTCCATTCCTTGAATACAACTGCTTCTTCATAGTTTGATGGTTCACTTGCAACAAAACTACATCTTTTATAAACTTCAGCAAGGGATTTAGTTTTCAACACAGGAGAATCACTCTCTGCCACACAATCTTCAACAGCTTGAATGTTAGGTTCATCGCTTTCTTTAGAAACTTTGTCTTCGTTACTTTGAACTCTGTGAACCTCCCTATCCCAATATGCATCCTCATCTACTTGAACATCTCTGCTGATCTCATGTTTTTGTGTCTTCAAGTTGAATACCCTATAACCTTTTGTGTTATCTGCACACCCTAGGAGAATTCTAACTTGAGCTTTGTCATCCAATTTTGTCCTTTTAACTGTTGCAATGTGAGAATAGCAGATGGAACCAAATGTTTTGAGATGTCTCACAGAAGGCTTTCTACCTGTCCAAGCTTCATGTGGAGTTACTCCTTCAACAGCCTTGGTTGGAAGTCTATTGAGTAGATATACTGCAGCATAAACAGCCTCTGCCTAGAATTCTTTAGGCAGTTTCTTTTCAGCTATTAAGCATCTAGCCATCTCCATTATTGTCCTGTTTTTCCTCTCACTGACTCCATTTTGTTGAGGTGAGTAGCTCACAGTCAATTGATGCTTAATTCCCATGTCACTGCAGAATTTGTTAAACTGATTTGAAGTGTATTCGCTGCCATTATTAGACCTTATCTTTCTGATTTTACATCCACTTTCAACTTCCACCATAGCTTTAAATTTTTTGAATGCTTTGAAAGTCTCATCCTTACTTGCAAGAAAGTATACCCATGTCATTCTTGTAAAATCATCAATAAACAGCAGAAAGTACCTGTTATGATTGAATGATTTTACACTCATTGGGCCACACAGAACTGTATGTATAAGCTCAAGCTTGTTTTCAGCTCTTATCACATTACTGGACTGAAATGGCTTTCTATGAAGCTTCCCAATCTGGCAAGTACTACAAATATCATCATTGCAACAAATTTCTGGCATGTCATACACCATATCATGTGACTTTAAAAACCTCAATGAATTCAAGTTAAAGTGCCCAAATCTTCTGTGCCATAACTTAGAACTATCAATCTTTGTAATCAAGGCAGCATGATTAACTTTTTCAAAAACTAAAGGAAAGCTATCATTCAACATTTCAACTTTAGCTATTTCAACTCCATGTGAATCCTTAATGATGCAACATTTTTCTTTAAATGAAAGTGAATAACCCTTCTTCATCAATTGTACAACACTAAGAAAATTCTGGTCTAAGTCTGGAATCAATAGCACATCATCAATAAACTTAGAACTTGAACTTGTTTGGATAGAAACAGTACCTCTTCCAGCAGCTTGTACAATCTCCCCATTTCCTAACTTCACTTTTGTTCTCACTGACTTGTCTAAAGATGTAAATAGCCCTGCATCTTTTGCCATGTGACTTGTGCATCCACTGTCAACATACCAAGATTCCTTTGATGAAAGAAGAATTGATTCTGTTGCCATAAACAGATGCTGTGATGTTTGAGAATGATTCTCAGAAAAATTTGCTTGCTGAATAGGCTGACTCTGCTGGTTTTGGCTTTGTTTCAACCTGCAAAACTTCTCTTTGTGACCCCATTTCTTATAATAATTACACTGAAATTGAGGCTTGCCTTTGTATCTACAATCTTGAGATAAATGTTTCGTTCTTTTGCAAGTTGCACATGGAGGAAATCTGCCTTTTGTTGTTAAGGAAGAAACTGAAGCATCTTTCACTTGAGAGTCACCAGTCTTCTTATCTCCAAAAGACTGCTTTGTAGTCCTTTTGAAATGGCTGCTTCCCTTTATGTTTTGCAAACAAAGCTGTATCATTTTCATCTTCTCCTCTAATTAACAACCTTTGTTCTTGGGCTTGCAACTTGCTGATCATTTCAGAAATGGTAAGTCTACTCAAATCACAAGATTCCTCAATAGCAGCAACTTTTGATTCAAACCTGTCAGGTAAGCTTATTAACATTTTCTCAACAACTTTGAAATCATTAACCACTTCACCATAGAGTCTCATCTGGTTAACAAGTTGAGACAGTTTTGAGGAGTATTCTTTGATGGATTCTCATTCTTTCATCTTTAACATTTCAAACTCTCTTTTGAGAGTTAAGAGTTTGATAGCTTTGACTCTATCACTCCCTTCAAATCTCTCTTTCAATTCATCCCATATTTCCTTCCCAGTCTCCAAATGCATTATACTGGTAAACACATAATCTGAGATAGCCAAATAGAGGCATGTTACTGCCTTTTCTTTCTTCTGCCTTCTTTCTTCATGATCCCTGATTTGAGCAATAGTTGGGTTTGATCTCAGAGGTGGAATTTCCTTGTCCTCGTGAACAAACTCCCACAAACCAAAAGACTTCAAATATGATTTCATCTTGACAGCCCATATCTGATAATTTTCACCTGCAAATCTAGGAACTGGAATGGATGAACTGTTGGAGGTTTGATCACTCATGGTTTTTTCCTAATCTCAAAGTGTTTTCACTTTTCTCACAGGTCCTCTAAGAAGAAGGCTCTGATACCAGTGTTAAAAATTGGAACTGGAAAAATAATTCAAATCTTGCTTCTATAGCTCTGAGAAATCAGAACAATGGCTCAGATCTGTTTTCAGATTTGAAAATAAGAAGACTCAATAATAATATTACTGCTCTACTGTAGCAGACATATATACACTGCAAAATCACTGTAAAACTATTAATAGTGACATGACAAATTGCTAACAAAAACATTAAACTTTAACCGAAAGTTACATATGAACTAAATAGTGTTAATGGAAAGTTTCATATCTCAACAATAATAATGATGGCATGACTGCTCTTCAGATTCTTGCATGCAAACCTGAAGCCTTTAATCACCGACGTGAATATGGGATTTTAAGAAGAGTCACTAATTGTGGTACGTGTCAGTTATTACCTTATCCATATTTCTTTATAATATTTAACATATCTATTTTTGGAATAAAGTTATCCGAAGAAAGGAGGAGTTGGAGTACATGACAACAATAGAGTTGGCAGATTTCCTGATAAAAAGAGACACATCATGGGAACTAACTTATACAATTCAGGATCAAAGCAGGCCTAGAATACGCAGGCCTAGAATACACAAATATGGCGGTGGAAGTGGAGGCGGAGGCGGAGGCGGAGGACCTCCTCAGGTCTCCTATACGGGTATAGAGTCCACAATCGGAGCAGAAGCTGCAGAAAGTGCACTGTTTCTAGCTACGAAGTCAGGTTGTATTGATATGGTGAAACAAATATTAGCTATATTTCCTCAATCTATTGACTATGTAGATGATGAAGGAAGGAATATTTTACATGTGGCAATCAAGTACAGACAGTTGGAGATATTTGAGTATGTGAAGAACATGGAATTACCAATGATGAGACTTGTACGAAAGATTGACAACAATGGTAATACAATATTGCATATGACAGGGATTAAACGGGCCGATTATGTTCCTGAGAAAATGGAAGGTCCTGCACTTGTTCTCCAGGATGAGTTGGTCTGGTACCAGGTATATAATATATCATACATGTTCCATTATTTGAATTGAATTCAGTAGCGTTATGTAATTAAATTTGATGTGTAGCGCGTGGAGGAAGTAATGATGACCATGCCGCATTTCCTGACACACCAAAACCACCAGAGACTCACAGCAGAAGGCCTATTCGCCGCAACAAACAACGACCTCCGTCTCCAATCCATCGAATGGTTAAAGCACACGGTCGAAGGTTGTTCTGTAGTGGCCGTACTAATCGCAACAGTTGCATTTGCTGCTATATACACCGTTCCAGGCGGTTCTGATGAGAGCACAGGCAAACCTGTACTCATCAACCACCCTTTCTTCGCTGTCTTCACCGTCACTGACGTTCTCTCCCTCACATTCTCTTTAGCGTCGGTCGTCACATTCCTCTCAATCTTATCATCCCCGTTCCGGTTGCCGGACTTCAAGCACTCGCTTCCTGATAAACTGATGCTTGGATTCGTGTTTCTGTTCATTTCAGTGTGTATGATGATGGTGGCATTCGCGGCCACCATTTTGTTGATGATTAAGACCAGAGAGAGTTGGACAAAGATCGTGCTTTATTCATTCTCTTTGATTCCTGTTGGGATATTCGCGCTCTCGTATTTTCCCGTGTATATAAAGAAATCGCTGGACAGGGCTTTTGATTACGTGTCCAAGAGGGTAAAGTTGTTGGTTCCTCAGTGTGCCGTGGATTTGTTCAAGCACATGGCTTGTTTCTCCGAGTCCAAATTTAAACGCCCGGTTTTATCATATGTTTGATTCAATTCCTCCATCAGGTTCAAATGTTTGTGTGTGTTTTGAGTTTGATACTCTGTATTTATTTACAAATTATCTTTGCATGTTTGTCAATGTCCTGTCTATGTATTTACTAATAAATGCAATGTATTGACCAATTGTGTTTACTCTGCTTCATTTGATGGCCTATGTGAATTGGTCTTTGGCCAATTGACCAACTTTGGTCAGGTCATGTGTTTCACATGTCAACAAAAGCAATGAGTTTCTCGGCCTAAAAAGTGATCATCTACATATACCTGAACCAACACAAAACCGCTTCCTACCTACGTAAGGTATAAGATGTGGAAAAAGATTAATGGAAATCCCTTTTCTTATGCATAAGTAAAGAATAGTATATTATAATATTAGTTGCACAAAGCATTTTAAAAAAAAAAAAAGATTCTACAAAATTCAGCATCAGCTCCAGCTAATTCTATCTATATAAACATGAGATTTTCAGACAAGCTACAACACAACACAGCAGCCAAAACACACTAGTAACTTTCAACCATGACATCACAAACAGACGATTTAGAAAAACAAAGAATCAATGCAGAGCTGACAATAGCACTGATGATAAATCAGGACGAGAGAAGAGTGAGAGAACTTTGTCGGAGATTGCCGGATCACGCACTCCATATCTTAACAATCCACGACGACACAGTTCTTCACATGGCCACGCACACTAAGACAAGCGACTTTGTGCTGTCTCTGTTAGACGAGTTACCCCACACCCTTTTAGACAAAATGAGTCGACAGAATGAAGCAGGGAACACCATTCTGCACGAGACTTCCACCAACAATGAGGCTGTTCGTGTAGCTGATAAGTTGCTTAGACTAGCTCCTGGACTGTTGGGGATGAGGAACAACAATGGGGAGTCTGCTCTGTTTCGGGCGGCTCGGTATGGGAGAGTTGAGGTTTTTAATTTTCTTGCTGGCAAGATTTCGGCTTATGATCAGTCGAGTAAGATGTCGTTTCTTCAGAGGACTGATAAGACCACTGTTCTTCATATGGCTATTTTATCAGAACATTACGGTGAGTGACTTTATTTATTTATTATTTATTAATATTTTTTGAGTGTTTAACCAATGTTCTTGTGCCGAACAGATTTGGCATTTCAAATTGCCAATGATTACAAGTTTTTGATCCATGAACATGATAGTGAAGGGATGACTGCTGTTCAGCTTCTTGCTTGTAAACCTGAAGCATTTCAGAGACGAGAACCTGGGATTTTCAGAAAAGTTATTAATTATGGTAATAAATTTGATTCAAACATTACATTTATCAGCTCCATACAGATTAAACATTGACATTTTCCTGGTATAAAGTGACTTGCAAGAGAGCTCTAAGAGAAGAAATCCAGAGAGATAAAGAAAAATACGCAGCAGCAATGAAGCTGTCACAGTTTCTAATAGCAAAAGACACATCATGGGAAAAAACAGCTTCAATCCAAGACCAAAGTAGACCCAGAATACACAGATACGGTGATTTTTTGACCGTTGAAAGCAAAGCCAAAGTCTCTGTAGACTCATCCTTTAAGAATAAAGTAGAAGCAGCAGATAGTGCTCTGTTCCTAGCAGTGAAATCAGGTTGTTTCGAAATGGTGAAACAGATCTTGAACACATACCCTCAAGCCATGGGGTATGTTGATGACAAAGGAAGGAATATACTACATATTATTGTCAAGTACCGACGGCTTGAGATGTTTAACTTTGTACAGAAGATGGAAGCGCCGATGAAGAGATTGATCAGAAAGCTGGATAAGAATAGTAATAGCATTTTGCATATGACTGGAATGAAAAGAGACGATTATGTTCCTGAAAGAATGGAAGGTCCTGCTCTTGTTCTCCAAGACGAGATTTTTTGGTACGAGGTATGTATGTGTAATGTGTTCCACACTACGTTAAATTTAATTACATTCTCAAATTAACAATAACAAACCAATGTGTTTTTCTAGCGAGTGGAGAAAGTAATGAAGAACCTGCCACACTTCATATCACATCGAAACAACCAAAGATACACAGCAGAAGGCCTATTCGCAGCAGCAAACGACGACCTCCGACTCCAATCCGTCGAATGGTTAAAGCACACAGTGGAAGGTTGCTCTGTAGTAGCTGTCCTAATCGCAACAGTAGCCTTCGCAGCCATATACACCTTACCAGGCGGTTCAGATGATAAAACAGGTGAACCGGTCCTTAGAAAAAAGCCTCTTTTTGTAGTCTTCACTGTTACAGACGTTCTGTCACTCACATCCTCCTTAGCCTCCGTCGTCATATTCCTCTCTGTTTTGTCATCCCCATTTCGATTGCGAGACTTCAAGCACGAACTTCCAAACAGACTGTCGCTTGGGTCTGCGTTTCTGTTCGTTTCGGTCTGTATGATGATGATTGCATTCGGAGCCACCATCTTGTTGATGATTAAGACCAATAAAAGTTGGACGCAGATTGTGCTTTACTCATTCTCTTTGATTCCTGTTGGGATATTTGCGCTTTCGTATTTTCCTGTCTACATAAAGAAAACCCTTGAGAAAGTTGTTGATTACTTGTCGAGCAACGTAGTCATATTGTTCGTTCCGGGGTGTGTGGTCAAGGTTTTCAAGAGGATGGCTTGTTTCTTCGTTTCGAATTCCAGAGGCTCGGGTTTTTCTTCCGTTTGATTGGATTACTTGTATTCATTGACTAATATTCCTTAGCATGTGAGGTTGGAATAAGGTTGATGCAGTAGTACGTAGCATCAATCTGGTTCTAGTGAGGTGTAATTAGGACTCAACTATGTGAAATGTGTTTCTCATGTCAATAAAAGAAATGAATTATTTAATAACTTTATTATAAAAATAATGAAGCAAATTTTATTATAATGTTTTTGGTCTTATCTTATTAACATGAATTGATGATGTTGTTGATTCCCTTGGGCTTGGGTTGGGATGGGCCGGGCCTTCCTTTTCTTATTATTCATTTAGCAAGCCTACTATATTATATACTATAGAAGGTCATAAGTGTCATTTCGTAGTCATCCCTGGCAAAACCCTAGCTATATAATTAAACAAGGGAGCTTTTGTCGAGTCTCTTCACTCTCCATCTCAAACCCTAATTTAGACCTCTCTTCTTAATCTAGAGAGAACAAAATGCCGCCCAAATTCGACCCGACTCAGGTAGTGGATGTGTTCGTCCGGGTCACGGGTGGCGAGGTTGGAGCCGCCAGTTCACTCGCTCCGAAGATCGGTCCACTCGGTCTGTCTCCCAAAAAGATCGGTGAAGACATCGCCAAGGAGACGGCTAAAGACTGGAAGGGCCTCCGTGTGACAGTGAAGCTGACAGTGCAGAATCGTCAGGCGAAAGTCTCCGTGGTGCCGTCTGCAGCTGCTCTGGTCATCAAAGCTTTAAAGGAGCCAGAGAGGGACAGGAAGAAGACTAAAAACATCAAACACAATGGCAACATATCGCTTGATGACGTCATCGAGATCGCTAAAATCATGAGACCTAGATCGATGGCGAAGGATCTAAGTGGTACTGTGAAAGAGATACTTGGCACCTGTGTATCTGTTGGGTGTACGGTCGATGGCAAGGATCCCAAGGACTTGCAAGAAGAGATTTCAGATGGTGATGTGGAGATTCCTCTTGACTGAGTATCATAGTCTAGTCCTTTATCTCATTTTGCTTTGTTTATCTCTTTGGAAAACACAAGAAAAGAAATTGAGAACTTTTGTTTTTATTATTCATGTTGGTTTTCATAAATTTGAGGACGATTTTTGCTGAGGTAATTAGATTATTTAGTAATTGATGCTTCTTTTTTTCAATTGTAGATTTCTTTATTAAGTTGTGTGTTTATCTTTTGTATATGCCTGACTTTCTTATTTTTCAAGTATGTGTTTGACCATTATGTGCCACAGGGTGAGAAAATGAGTTTTATTTATAATATTAAGTTTGATAGGTTTATTTTCTGAGATAGGATAGAGTTATATTTGTCCTAAGGCATTGTTTAAGACATTGTTTGTAGTTTTTCCGGGATCGAATTTTTAATATGGGTATGGATAGTCTTATTTTAAATCATAGGAGATTATTTATTTTACCATAGAATTTGGTTTGTCATATATTGTCAATGGTATTTAATAGATTTGAAAATAGGTTGTATTGTTTGTACCAATTTTGTGTTTAGGAATGTAATTTAGTTTTAGGGTTTTTATGGTAAGATTTTGAGTCTCTGCCTCTGCCCAAATAGTTGAAACTGTAGGAGTTGTGTGGATCAAAAGATGTTTTCAGACCATTTAATTCAAGTCACATTTCTTGTTTCTACAAGAATAGCACCACCATGTGATGTACATCATCATGATTCATTTGATATATCATTGAAGTTTTGATTGTTTTCACATTTTCAGAGACTTCTATGTTCTTTTGATATGAGAGATTTCGACATGGGGGAACAAATTTGAACTCTTTTCTTCATTTATATATAAATGAATGAATGAAACAGAAAGTCTTTATATAATAAGAACATAGTGGACTAGAAAGTTTATAATTTGGAACCGGTAAGATATCCAACTTTTGTGGTTTTTATTTATTTGTTCTTAAAGAAGATGATGGCATTCCAGGTTATTTATGAAGGGGTTCTAGATTGCTTTCATATGATCCACACGGCCTAAGTCTAAACTTGCTGCTTGTCACCACTCTATATTGTATAATTTGTTAAATTTATTTAGTTATTTGTCCCAATAGAAACCTCCAAACCATAAATTCCCTAATTGGCATACTTATAGTTACAACCAGTTTCCCTACCGTTAAAGATTCGAAAAAGTAGTTGATCCATTCCCTATTTTCACACAACTCCACAAATTTCTGAGCCCTTTGGGGCCAATAATTCAATATAAAACCCCCTCACCATACTCTCTTCACTAAAAGCAATCTTTCACTTATCTTTCCAATACATCAACACAATCGGCTGATAACCCATCAACCATTTTATACATCTCTCTCTTTCTTTTCAGGTGAAGAAAAGAGAAAGAGAGATCAAAGATTAATCGTTTAATCAGACCCAAATTTCCATTACCATCATCATTATCATAATCAATTTGGTATTTATTTTGATTTCAAAATGTCAAAGCAAATCAAACATTCAATGAAGAAGAGCATTTGGTTTGAGGTGGCACCATCGAAACTTGGGTTCTCATTGAAGGCTTCAGAGGTTCCAAAACTTGAACCTATTATTGAAGAAGGTGAAGAAGAAGAGGATGATTAAGCGGTTCGGTTCGGTTTTCAGACTATATAGATATTAAGTGGAGGAGAGACTATGTGAACTATCAAAGATGTTGTGTCTTTTGGTAGTTTCTCATTTTGTTTTGTGCGTCTCTGTAGTTGTATGATATGTAAATATATATGTATCACATTCAACCAGAGTTTTGAGTTTTGTATTACAGATTATGTCTTCTGGAGATTTTCCTGTCGGAATTGTCACAGGACTATTTATATGACTCCGCTGACATAATTTTATTTTACTTGTATATGATATATGGTATATAACAACTTATTATTTTATATCTCTCTTTATTCGATTATTTAGTTGGCGCCAAGTAACGAACTTGATGAGATAGATGTATAAAAGAAATGGTTTTATCTCTCACTTTGAGCTTCCAGAAGCCATTAAACATCTATGAACAGCAAACCCATTTCAATAACTCGAACAAAGACTACAATTCTCTCATCAAACATCAGGCAAAGCTGAAAAATGACCAAGCTATTCTCTCTATACATACCCAAATGGAAGCTCTCAATCTTTTACCAGATTCCACCTCTCTTCCTCTGGTTCTCAAGGCCTGTGCTCGGTTTAACGCCGTCGACATAGCAAACAGGATATTTAATCGTGTTTCGGGTACCCATTTGATGAGTGATGTTCGTGTTGGGACTGCTTTTGTGGACTTGTACGTGAAACTGGGGTTTCTTGATGAAGGGGTCAAAGTGTTCGTTGAAATGCCTGAGAGAGACTTGGTTTCTTGTAATGCTATGTTGAATGGATATGTTAGCTGTGGTTATTATGATGAAGCAGTTTCGCTGGTTGTTCGGATGCAGAAGGAGGGGTTTAGACCCAATTCACGCACTGTAGTGGCTTTGCTTTCTGCTTGTGGGGAGGTACCGGATATGAGGTGTGGGAAGGAGGTACATGGATTTTGTTTGAGAAATGGATTTTTTGAATCTGACTATCATGTGGGTACTGCTTTGATTGGATTTTACTTGTGTCATGATGTGAGAGTTTCGCGTCTAGTGTTTGATAGGCTGGTTGTTAAGAATGTTGTTAGCTGGAATGCTATGATTACTGGGTATTTTAATGTTGGGGATTGTTCAAATGCGTTGAAGGTGTTTCAAACGATGGTTTTTGATGGAGTTGAGTTTGATTCGGTTACAGTGTTGATTGTTATTCAAGCTTGTGCTAAACTAGGCGCTCTTACATTGGCCTTGCAAATTCATGCCATGGCTGTTAAGAAGTACAGAAATGATCTGTTTATAATCAATGCTCTGCTTAACATGTATAGTGAGATTGGAAATTTGGAGATTTCGCGTGAAATATTTGATAATGTTGCTGAACATTGGGATGTTGCACTGTGGAATTCTATGATATTGGCATTTGTTGAACATGGTTATTATGATGAAGCAATTAGATTGTTTAATAGGATGAGAGAAGAAGGAACTGAAGAAAATGGAAGAACTATTGTTATTATGTTGTCCTTGTGCGAAAAATTGACTGATTACTTAAAGCAGGGTAAGAGCATACATGCTCTTGTAAGCAAGAATAGGATGGAGATTGATGTTTGCATTGGAAATGCACTGCTAGGTATGTATACTGAACAAAACTGTGTCGAATCAGTCATGAAGGTTTTCCACGAGATGAGTAGTGTAGATGTAGTTTCGTACAACACTTTGATCCTGGCTCTTGCTCGTGCTGATCTCAGAGCTGAAGCTTGGGAAATCTTTGAAACAATGAGGGAATCAGTATTCAAACCGAACTCTCACACGATGATATCCATCGTTGCATCATGTGATGACGAAACTTGTCTTGATATTGGCAGATCAGTTCATGGGTTTGCGATAAAACATGGAATTGAAATAAACCAGCCACTGAACACTGCATTAACTGAGATGTATATGAGTTGTGGTGATGAAGCAACAGCCCGAGATTTATTTGATGGTTATTCAAACAGGGATCTGATCTCTTGGAATGCTTTGATTGCCAGTTATATTAAAAACAACCGTGCCGACAAAGCTTTGGTACTATTTAGTGACATGATTTCTGAAGTTGAACCAAACTCAGTCACGATAATCAATATCCTCTCATCATGTACCCACCTTGCGAACCTACCATTTGGTCAGAGCTTGCATGCATATGTATGCAGGAGGAGTTTGTCTTTTGGTTTCGACTTATCCCTAACCAATGCATTTATATCGATGTATGCAAGATGTGGTAGTATGCGATATGCTGAAATGATTTTCGAATCCTTACCCAAGAGAAACATCATTTCCTGGAATGCTATCATAACTGGCTACGGCATGCATGGCCGCGGACATGAAGCCATCCATGCCTTCATACGAATGTTAGAAGATGGTTTCAGACCAAATGGGGTAACTTTCGTATCTCTTCTATCAGCTTGCAGCCATTCGGGTTTAATAGACGAGGGTGTACAGATTTATCATTCCATGGTCGAGGATTTCAACATTACGCCTGATCTTGCTCATTATGGCTGCATGGTTGATCTGCTTGGTCGTGGAGGCTACTTGAAAGAAGCTAAGGAGTTCATGGAACTAATGCCTATAGAACCAGATGCATCAATTTGGAGGGCTCTGCTGAGTGCTATTCCACCCCAAGCGGATATCAAAGAAGCAGAATGTGTTTTCAAAAAGATCATAGCACTGGAACCAGTAAATGCAGGAAACTATGTTATGATATCTAACATATATGCAGCAGCTGGTCTTTGGTTAGAAGTGAAACAGATAAGAACATGGCTCAAGGAGACAGATCTGAAGAAGCCTCCAGGAATCAGTTGGATTGTTGTTCGAAGTGAGATTCACTTCTTTACTGCTGGTGCTAAATCACACCCTCAGTCTAACCAAATATACCAAAACCTGACTTCATTGTTAGCTACAATGAAAGATATTCGTCACATATATGAAGAGGATTAAACTATATTCAATCAGGGTGTGTACAGATATGGCCCAAAACATAATTGTTTCCCATTGAAGTCGGGGCTTCGTTGTGGGTCAATCATCACGACCATTTAGCCCATTCTATCAACAATGACACATGATGTATATACTATGTTCTACAAGCTTTCTATTCAATGGTTCAGGAACATCAATTGATGCTCAACAGAGTCCTTTTCAATATAGGCACATCCATAATATGCATGTAACATGGTTTAATTATTAAATAATCTAGAATCCCAATGTACTTCTTTAAGAATGTTAAATAATCATGCCTAGAGAATCTCGTGCTATTAAAAAATTCCTTATTTGACTTCAAATAAAGAAAACAATACCATCACCATAAGATCTCTACATGCCTCTATTGTAAATCACAAACTTTGTCAAAACTAAGGATGATGGTCCCCTATGTCCAACTAATCAGGCACGAAAATCCTACAATTTCATGTGAGTCGATTTAATGAATAAGAAATTCAATTAGAGCACATTCAAGACCAACGCTTTTTGTACAACGTTTTTACATATGCTACTTAAATTCTCAATATACTATCATTGCAAAACCTATGCTAACAATTCCCTACAACTACTTCAAGCAACTAACAACTATCAATTACCCTAATAAATGAATTAACTAACACTCGGTTTCAACTCACTTATCAAATCAAAACACAGAGAAAGGACTAACTGCCTGGAGTTCTACAACTCAACTAAAAGACCTAAAACATAGAAGTTTTATGGACATGAAAGAACCTTAAGAAGAATCACCTAATCAGAAACCATTCCATGGAAGAAAAAAAAAATTAAAATTTAAAAATAAAAATAAAAATACTCACAGTCAGTATATTAAAAAGTAAACAATTCGCTATTGAATTTCAAAACCCACCATCTATAAACAATAATAACAAAAGAGACGCCCTCAACAAACCAATCAGATCAAAACCATATAATGGAGCGATTAGACCCCACAACTGACATCAAAAATTAAGAATTCCCAATATAATAAAGACACAACAACTATAGAAGAATAAGTGGGGTTGGCAATGGCATCATACCTGGGTACTTGATACCTTAAATGCCCCCATCACTGAAAAAAATAAATAAAGTAGGTTCCACATCACATCTCATTTTCATTAGATAAACAAAACTCCCATCACCCACAATTAAAGATTTGACAAAATCCAAACAAACTTTTCCACCACCCCAACCCACCATCCCCAGTTATGGATTCCACCTCATCACAGATTCCAAAACAACTAGTTGATAAAACTACCATTCACAAAGGGGAAAAAAAGAATGAATGAAAAAGCCAACTTTAATTTTATACGCATGAAAGTAAAGTCTATACTCTAGGTTTCAAATTAAGTCAGGAGAGAACCTATAATATTCTAATCACATTCACTGTACAAGAATGAAATTTGATGAGTTGACATAATATTAATAGTAAGATGCCCATATGACCTGAAATGAGAACAGATTTTGATATTGATATTGAAAGAATATTATCAATAAATAATAGTAGTAATAATAACCTCCCATTACAAAGTCATCTCGATGACAATAAAATTGAACCATAACAAAGGGGGCAAGCAAACCCCTCATGATAAATAATAGAAACAACTTCCATAACATAATATATTAAAGGGAGAAAATAAATTTGTAGACTTGATCATGTAAAGTATTGGCAAGAGAACTACCTAACCTGGAGTAGGGACTCTGTTAATCCAGACAGATATATCATTGTGCCTGAGTTCTTCTGTAATAACAATAAATAATCAACAAATGAAGACAATACTTTCCCTTGAAATTGCTCCTCCTCTCTTCTCTGTGTTGTTATCAATATCGCCAACTAAATAATTAATGAATAATTATAAGCAGGAAAATAATCGATTAGTAGTTCAGTTTGGAGTATCTCAAAGTGAAAATGGTATCACTTCTTCTAAGCCATGATCTGATCGAGCTGCAACTGATCAAGCCATGCTCCTAGATGTTCACTAGATTCATTTGGAGGGTTTAAGTCAGAACCCTCAGCAGCAGTCTGTGCCATGCTTGTAGGTGGAACTGACGAGGCTTCCTTGCTCCTTGATGATGGAGTTTCCTTAACAAGCGACTGAACCCATGACACGTCAGGTTCCTCCCTTTTGTGCCCAAATGAGTATGATTTGGATAGACGATTCAGTTCATCATTTTGAACCGACCAATCCACTTGTCCATTGAAAGATGACTCCCACTTTGACCGAGAGTGCACTGGGGAACCAACAACATTACTAGACTTAGGATCACGTGAAAATGTAGGGCCAAGTTCTAGTGAGGAGAAGTTCGATAAAGGTTGTTGCAGCTTCTCACGATGAACACGAACTGATAGACGGGAACTCATTGGGGATATAGGTTCCACCATCCTAGGAGATGACATTCTTCCTGGGGAGGGAACACCAAATGTATTTGGAGGGAGCATGTTTGTCTTGATTGGAGATAACATGCTCTGCTGCTGCTGGAGCTGATTAAGGACAGCAGATTTATGCGAAGGAGATAGGACAGATGCAGCTGAGTACTGATCAGAAAATCGTGGAGATGAGACCTCTGAGTAAAAAAGTTTGTCAAGGTTTGTAGGGGTTAGAGTTTTCGAACAAGCTGGGATATTCAGATTTCCAGAGGAAGAGTTGAACTGTGGCTGAGAGAGGGGGGATAAATCATTGAGGAGCTGACGTTGATGCATTTCAAAATCCTGCAACATATCAAGTTTCTCAGTGGGAATGTCTCTAGCATTAAGAGAAGACCTCAATCGACTTGTTTGAAGATTGCTGCCCGGAAGATGCAAAGTAGGTATGTTTTGCTGTGGCCAACCCATGGATGAGTGTGAAATATCATTATTAGGTGACATGGGTCCTGTAAATGGGGAAGGTGGCATCCCAGAAACTGCTGATGGAGAACCAGGTAACATGTTCAAGGCCGCAGCCATGTCCATCGCCATGGCTGAACGAGGAGATGGGACTCCAGATCCAGTAGACGCATAAAGGGGGCGCAGTTCCTCAGTTGCATGAGCAAAGAAGCACACCCGACGTGCACAACTTGCACCATCCTTACAGAGTCTGGTCCTATATTGAGCAGGGTGTAACCAGGACTCAAAAACTCCATGAGCATATTCACACATATCTGCACGCTCGCAAGTGCCCTTGCGAAATTCTGGGCAGGGCACACAACTGTAATGGTACTTTCTTGGGTCTCTTCTCCTTGCATTTTCCCCGGGATGAGCAAAAGGACACTCAGTCCAATCATGAGAATAAGCACGAGAACAAGGTCTGATTTTGAATGAGAACATCCGAAACTCATCTGATGAGTAGATACCATTCTTGATATCAGGAAGAGACGGATCTATGGGATATTCTTTCTTCTCCACACCAGAAGAAGTCTGTATGTCCTCAGGTTTGCAGATACCTGCAGACAAGGGCAAATCTGATACACAAGATCCATTATCTGACGAAGAAGACAAAGATGGTGAGCTGGACCTCAAACTACCAGTTGAAACCCGCACATCATCAACACAGACAAGTTTATCTTTCTTCAAAAGCTCTTCAAGTGTAGCTCTAGAATCGGCAAGATTCCGATGAGCAAAAATGGCATCAAAGGGGCGACACCCATTTGCATCAATTGCATCAGGATTAGCACCAGCAACTAGGAGTAGTTTAACAACAGAAACAGCATCAACAGATCCACCAGAAGCAGCACAGTGTAAGGCAGTGCTCTTATCTACTCCAGAAGCCAGATTTACATCAGCCTTGGGCAAAGAAAGAATCAATTTCACAACATCGACACTGCCAAATTTGGCAGCAACCATTAACGGGGTCCTACACTCCAGAACCATCTTTTTCAACACCCTGTGAAAACTATACCAAAGTCCAACATCACCAACAACTGATCCATCGCCAACAGCTTCCTTAAACCCCTCAACATTGTTATCAGCTGCAAGTTCCAGCAAACGAGAAAAAGAATTTCCTCCACTGACCTCCTCACTTATGTTACTCATACTTACAGACGATTCGCTTTGTGTTGAACTAGGAGCGAGAGCCTCAGAATTTAACTTCTCCGAACCACCACACATAATTTAATAGTAGAAAGCAATCTGAAAGCAGAACAAATCAAGATCTTATCTAAAGGAATCAATCACAAAACTCAACGAATCAAAATAAGCCTGATCAACGATAACGATTCCACAGCATCAATTCTCCACTCAAAAGACAATTAAACAGCATATAGAATTAAAATTAAAAAAATAAAAAAAATAAAACAAAAAATAAAAAAACACTCCCCTTAAAATATACAATTTATAATTTTTCACCCAAAAGAAAAAACAAAAAATCTATCAACAAGAAGATGGATTAAAGTATAGAAAAAACGTCGAATCTATTCAAATATTAATTCTCATCATTTTTCTACTAGCAGAAACTAATAGTCACAAAAACAGATTCGGAGCAAAAAGAGAAAATCAATAATAAAATAATTTATTGTATTTTCCTGCACAGTCAGATTTCAACAAATACTCTATGAATCTATAAAATCTTCAAAGAACACCGAAATGTAGCAACGAGAACAGACCTAAAAAGAGCGAAGCAAAAAAAAAACAAATCCAGAACTATCATATTCTCATCTACTTTCCCTTTTTTTTTTCTCATTCATCATTGTCTATTCACCATATTTAAACAAGCAACCCAAAAAAGCACAAGTGATATACCTGTTTGGTAGGTCAGAAAACACGAGAAAATCAAAGGGAAAAAATACACAAAATTCCTTAACAACCATTCCAATAAACTCAAAAAGTCAATGCAGAATCAACCTATCAACAATAGCATCAAACATTAAGAAAAATAAACAAGAACTCACCGTTTATAACGAGCCTCGGAGAAAGAGGACGGAGCGGAGCTTCAAATCAAGCAAGTTAGGGCTCTTAATTAAAAAAATAAAAAATAAAAGTAAAAATATTTGTTAAAATACAGAGCAGAGAGGATAGAGAAGGTGAGAGAGGTTTTGAATTTATTTGAAAATGTAAGGAAGGGTGACCTGTTGAGACGGTGAGTGTTGGAGAGTGGAGTAGGTGAGTGAAAGTGGGGTTGGTCACCGGCTCAGACGGTAAATATTTTCGGGCGCGTCTTGCTGTTTTTTGGGATCTTGATTTTTGGGGCTGCTAGGCCTACACTTTTTTTCTTTTTCTTTTCCGGTGAATTTTGAGTCAATGAGGAAAGTAAATAGGTCAATGTGAAAGTAAATTGTTTTCTATATTTATAATAAAAATTAATATAAAAAAATGTTTTTGAAAAATTAATATGAAAATAACTATTATAAATTTTTGGGCATAACATAAATGATGTATTTGTGTTTTGTTTAAAATTTTTTTAATTAATAACTATACTTTTTCTTTTTAGATCATTTTCAATAGAATAAAATGTTCAAGTAAGATGTTTAAAGAAGAGAATGGGATACTGGTCACCAAAATAAATGGGTGTTTTAAGTTGAAATTACGGTATATTTTATCTTTTTTTTTTCATTGATCAAATAATTATATGACATCCTTCGGTTTGGAAATGAAATATTATCGTTGGAATATACCGATGTTATGAGAGATGTACCAATAATATTGGTGTGGGTCCACAACTGAGTAACTAATGAGAAATGCACGATTGTTGATACTTTTAGAGCATTAGCTACTGGTGGATGTTCAAGAGTGATCATAGTTAAAAAATATTTTTTGAACATACATGACGGTATATGCAATAGTTAAAAATAAAAATAAATTTTGGACAAGTGGCACTCATTGGACCACTAAGAATAAAATATGATCACAATGTGTGCATTTATTTTTATTTTTTTATTATTTTATTATGAGCATATTGTGTTCTCTCTTCTCACTCAGCAACTATTTTCGGCACTCACCTACAAAAGTTGCATCAATCAATATCTCATTCTCTTCTCAGCTGAAGATGGTCTTATAGACATTATCTTTCATTTCTAATTTAAAAAAATTTAATAAATTAATTATTTACCTTTCACTTTCGCACTACTTAAAAATAAAATGTATTATATGAGACTTCCTACTCCTACAAATTTATTATTTATTTTTCATCCCTGCTCTCGGAGTAAAAAAAAAAAATGATGTTTTAATAGTAACTACAACTAGAGAGAAATTAGATTTTTAAATTTCTATAGAATTTATTTAACTACATATCAAAATATTATTGATATAAAATAATAACTTAAATATTTATTTTTGAAAATATATTATTGTTATTAATGTATTAATTGGTGAAAATATATATAGATGAATATATTTATTTATATATAATTATTGGTGCTTGATTTTTTTAAATAAAATTTAAGACGAGTATCTCAACCTAAAATTGACATGTGGATATTTTAAAATTCTTTTCTTTTTTTTCTTAAATGTACATTCAGGATTTGAATCACCATAAAAACATATACTATATTGGAAGATTTTAAGTCATTCAAAAGTATATATATATATATATATATATATATCGAAACAAAACATAAGTCTGAATTAAATGGTACATTATTTACATTATGCTGTATTTCATACCATCAATTCAAACTTACCATTAAAGAGCAATGATATAATAGGAAATTGTGTATGAAAGATTCGAAGATGTCTAAAAACATCTAGATAACTCTTTTACTAATCAATAGCACTGAAAAGATTATAAGGCTATATTCAATGGGATGTCCAAAAGGCAATGGATTCAGAAATTTTATGGTGGGGAACATTTAACTTCATTTTAATATATTTTTTATCAAAATATATAAAATAGTATTACAAATATGAATATAAAATTTTTAAGCAAATAAAATCACCTTATATTGATCTTATCAATAAAATGTGGTGGATGAACAAAGTGAAATTATAGGGATGATGAAAGAACTGTGAAATTAATGGAGTGGTATATGAGAAAAATGGGTATGATGAAGAGACGAAATGATTAAAATAGATGTTTTTATTCTCTAACAAAAATTTAAAACGGACTTTAAAATCTATATATATTATAAAGCGGAACTCTCAATGGGCCCCGCAAAGCTGACATGGCGCGCTGAGAGTTCCGCGTTAAGTAGAAAAGTGGTCATTTTTGGCTATTTTGAGTATGAGCGATATTTTGATGAGATTTTGAAGAAAATACATTTGGATGAGATTTTGTTTTATTTTCTTCCATCTCTCTTCATTTAATTACTCATGACCCACCTATAATATAAATAATTGTAAAATCATATATGGTCTAATATAAATGATATATTTAAATTTTTAATTGAAAATATATAATAAATATCAATGAATCGTTATAATGAAAATTAATTACTATTAAACTGACTCTAAATAATTGTCCATACTGGCGAATGAAAATTATCTATGTATATTATAAAGCGGAACTCTCAGCGGGCCCCGCAAAGCTGACATGGCGCGCTGAGAGTTCCGCGTTAAGTAGAAAAGCGGTCATTTTTGGCTATTTTGAGTATGAGCGATATTTTGATGAGATTTGGAAGAAAATACATTTGGATGAGATTTTATTTTATTTTCTTCCATCTCTCTTCATTTAATTACTCGTGACCCACCTATAATATAAATAATTGTAAAATCATATATGGTATAATATAAATGATATATTTAAATTTTTAATTGAAAATATATAATAAATATCAATGAATCGTTATAATGAAAATTAATTATTATTAAACTGACTCTAAATAATTGTCCATACTGGCGAATGAAAATTATATAAATAGATACCCCTTTCACTCAATTTTCCATCATATTCTTATTTCTCAAGTCCGTATTTTTTTATCTTTTGAAAGCGGATCAATTTTAGAAGTGAGAGAATTTGCGGCTCCAATCTCACCACCGATGATGCGAACAAAGACATTAAGAACCTAAATTGGGTCCAATTTTGGCGGTATCAATTTTAGGAGCGAGATAATTTACGGCTTCAACCTCACCACCAATTACGCGAACGAAGACGTTAAGAACTTAAGTTGGGTCAAATTTTGGCGGCGTCAATCTTAGAAGCGAGAGAATTTGTGGCTCCAACTTCACCACCGATGATGCGAACGTAGAAATGAAGAACCTAAGTTGGGTAAAATTTTGACGACATGTCAACAGATGATTTGAGTAATGGATTGCGAGTTGGAAACGATAGGGTTCGGAAGTTAGTGGTGGTTGCACAAATATAGAGAAACATAAAAAATATATATAATTTGAAATTGTTGTTTAAAATAAATTTAAAAATATTTTAAGATGCATTTCATTTATTATTATTATTTTTTTTATTTTTATTTTTATTTTTATGTATGTACCAAATTATCATATTTCATTTATTTTTCTATTATAATTTTTTTAAAAAAAAAACATAATGATTGTCAGGTTGCCTTTATTCATATTCCATTAAATTGCAAAAGTATAATTATGTAATTTTTTATTTAATAAATATAACATTAGTTAAATGTATGACGTTATTCTATAATTATATTTATTTTAATTTAATATGTAATTATTAATTGATTTTATTGTATATATAGTATTACAATTATTGAAGTTATTAAGAAATAAATGCAATTAGAAATGCACCAAGTAAATTGTACTATATAATATATTATTATATATCTTAATGTAATTCTTAGAAAAATAAAATAAAATAAAAGAAAGTAATATATTTTTATATGAATAATCGTAAAAAAATTAAGTAATTTAAATATATAAAATTTGAGATTATGATTTTAAGATATACGATAAATTGAATACATTTTTTTTGTGTGTGTGTGAAATGATTTTTTTTAAATATTTATGTGAATATGTTATCTTTATAAAAATATATCTTTTCAATTAAATTAATCATAAAAATATATATTTATTAGTGTTTTTTTTTTTTGTTAAAAAAAATATGCAGATTAATATTTTTTTAAAAAAAATCTAAATTTTCAATTAACTTCAAATTTTTAAAAGAGAGTAAATATAGTTTACTTATAAAATAAAATACTTATTAATATAATTCAATATTTATATGAAATGATTTAAAAAATATATAATAATTTTAAAATTATAAAATAATATTATATTTATAAATTTTTATAAGAATTTAATTGATTATTAACATATTTAATTATATAAAACTATATATATTATTATTACAAACATATATTATCATTACAAAATGTGTAAATTATTTATATATATATATATGGTTTATTACTTCGCGACTTTGCGCGAGTAATATCACTAGTGTACTAATAAATAGGTTTTAAAATGTATTAAATGATTAAACTTATATCATATAAAATTTTTTAAAAATAATAGGGGGCATTTTGACTCCAAAATACATGAGTAGATCGGCCTCTGCCAAAATGTGTGCTCGAATGAGAGAGAAATAGGTGTTTATAAATGTCACTGTTGTATATGGGTGCCCAAAAACGCATTGAATGGGGAGAAATAAAAGAACATGCTCATACCATTGTCAATGTTTCATAAGAAAATAGGAGTGTAGTGTACACTCATTATTGAATGACATGTATCTCATTTTTCTCTTAATTGAAATAAAAGAATAAAAAATATTATTTTTAAAGGGATGTTAACCACTACGGTTAAAATAGCATTGAGCATCTAAAAAAATGTCACCATTGAAGTTGCTAGATGTAAAAGAAAGTCCTCATGTAACTTTTTGTGCAGGACACACTTGAGCATTCATGCTCCTAGTATGGATACTCTATGAGCACCCATGATAGATGAGTACAACTCTCGTTCCATATGGAAAAAAATATATATTTAATAATTAATTTAATAATTTTAATGATAAAAAATTGAGTGGATAATTAGAATAATAATAATAAATAGTCGGTAGCTTTGTGTGCAAAACATTAAAAAAAATCACAATTGTAATTACTTTTATACTTTTAAAATGATAATCAACAAGTGACAAAAAATGATAAGTGGCAAATGAGTTCTCACTCGTCCCAATTTATATGAACGAAAAGAGTGAAAATATTTTATAAAAATAATTCAACTAATTAAAATTTTGTGCTAGAACTGGGACTCTAACTGTCCCTTATTAGAGATGCTCTAAGATGCCAGCAGTACTTGAAGTAGGTGGAGTTTACATTCGAATAAGATTTTAAACGTATTGGAAATATTAAAAAGGACCTGACAGTTAATATAGCACACGAAATAATATTTTTATGAAGGAACACCCAAAATTTCTATCTCAGACTTGTTATTAGGTGAGAATGTCTGAAACTAGTATGATAGTAGATGATTTAAGAAAAAAAAAAAACTTCTATACCATATTTGAATCCTTTTTATAAATGTTTTGACTTTATCTTTTAACCTATCCCATGTCTGAGAACTATTCCATATGTTTACTGAATATGTGTTTTACTCTT
Organism: Cardiospermum halicacabum; assembly: GCA_031304145.1. NCBI lineage: Eukaryota > Viridiplantae > Streptophyta > Magnoliopsida > Sapindales > Sapindaceae > Cardiospermum > Cardiospermum halicacabum. Next base: position 6,369,312 of record CM062390.1, on the reverse strand, counting down.
GAAGTTTGTGCAATTAGTTTGAAGACTACCTTACAGGTTACTATTGCATAATTAACAACGGAGACCGAGTATATGGACATGATTGAGGTTGCAAGGAAGCAATTTGGTTAAGAGGAATTATTGGTGAACTCAGTGAAGATTTAAAGGTGACGACATTCCAGGGTGATAGTTAGAGTACGATTCATCTAGCGAAAGATCAAATGTTTTATGAATGCTAAGAACCACTTTGATCGAAATGTGATTTCTGAAGGGAATATTATGGTTCAGAAAATTGGTACTGAAAACAATAATGTTAATATGATGACCAATTCCTTATACAATCAAATTCAAGCATTGTTTGAACTTGATTGGAATTTGTGATTATTAAGATTCCCCTACATGATACAAAAAAGAGAAAGACAAATTGAAATTTCGTTTTATGGTGAATGTAAAGTTATAATTGACAATGATTAAAGAAAGAAGAATCAGAAAAGTCAAAGTGATTTAAGCCAAACTGGATATTTGTTAGGACATCTTGTATTATAAGGAAATCTGAAACTAATTGATTCACTAGTAATTATTTTTGGAATGAATTCCTATTTTAGTTTTCTATTTTTTATTTATTATTGTTCCGGGGGAATTGTTCCTCCTAATTGTTATTGTTTATTTTTTATTATTGAAAATAGATCATTAAGAAAGTAGGAATTGTGGTCAATATAAAGTTAGAAAATTACACGTTGTGAATGTGGAACACACATTTATGAGTTAGAGTTTTAATTTGTGTGCTTTGGTTTTGGAGATTTGAGTGTAACAATTTATGGGTTGTGATATTTTATAATCTCTTCTCTTTCATCATTAGTTAGGCTCTGTTCGGCGTTAGCGACTCAGCGGTTGAAATCAGCGGTTAAAATAGCGGTAGTAGTTAACAATTTAAGATAACGGTCTATTTAGCAATAGTAATAGTCGTTCAAATAGATGTTCGTAACAACGGTAACGACTTTAAATAACGATTAGATGTAAAAAAACTAAAAAGAATATTGTTTTATTTTAGAATTATATTTGTTACACTAAATTTATTTAATATATTTATACTAAAAATTTTAAAAAATTATAATTCAGTATAATTTATATATATATTTATATTTGTAATTTTTATTGACATAATATAAATTAAATATAAATTTTTTAAAAATATTCCAACTATAATTAATATTTTAAATATAACAAGTAATATCATTTAAATAAAATATCACTAAACAATAAAAATATAAATGACCATATTTTTTCATTAAATAATATTAAAATATTAAGGATATAAATATAAATATAAATATAAATATAAATATAAATATAAATATAAATATAAATATAAATATAAATAATATATATATAAATATAAATATAAATATAAATATAAATATAAATATAAATATAAATATAAATATAAATATAATATAAATATAAATATAAATATAAATATAAATATAAATAAAATATAAATATAAATATAAATATAAATATAAATATAAATATAAATATAAATATAAATATAAATATAAATATAAATATAAATATAAATATAAATATAAATATAAATATAAATATAAATATAAATATAAATATAAATATAAATGCCTTTTCAACTATGGCACTCTCCAAAACACTATTTACATTATTCAACGCTAATTTTTATTATTATTATTGTGGAACGTCTTCGAATCGCACAACCTTATCTTACTATTTTATGGAGTAGAAATATTGCCCGATCATATTAATTCTCTTCTATTTTTTTTTTTATTTTTAATAAATTTTTTTCAATATTCTATATTATCAATCCAACGCAGACGCTATAAACACAGCGGAAACATCATGAAAGTGATCAAATATAATGTAAGGGAGGGGAGGGAGAAAAAAACAAACACATAATCTACGTTTGCTGAGAACCAATACTCAAAAGCATGATAAACCATTTGTTTATTAATTTTTCAACACTAGAATGTTTAATAAATTTAGTACGCCACATTAAAAGCAGCGGAAGCATCGCATGACACGAGTACATGTAAATCGTATAATGAGCTTTGTGAGAAGTTCATCATTAAAATGGTATAAAATTAATTTTAATTTTAAGGTTAAAATTACTTTCAATAAACTGTTAACCAAATAAAATAGAATATATATATATATATATATCAAATTTGTATAAAATATTTTATTAATATTTATATGCAGTTTTTTTTCTAGGAATTAATTCATTCTTTTTATTTCTAAATTTTTAAATATTATTTAATTATAAGATAAATATATTTTTTAAAATTTAAAATATATTTAAAAATATATAAAATAAATAAAATTGAATAATAAGATTTAACTGCTGCATGTATCTCCTTAAAAAAATTATGAATTTGAAAAAGAGAGAAGTAACACTATTTTACTTGTATAATTAAATTTGTTAAACTCAAAATAGATTTATAATGGGTTTTATACATCCTCAGTAAAAGCTAAGATCTCAACATCCATTGTGGGGAAAACTCATAAATAGCTACTTGTGAATTATAAATCATTAGTTAATAAAAACCCATAAATCAATTTACAGAATTCGAGAAGTAATCATATAGAATAAGAGAAGAAAATCAACAAATTATTTAAATTAATCTTTTTATTTCAATATTAAAAGACATATATTCTTAATTTTCCTATACAGCTCTAAGACTGGATTGATATAGGAGGAGGACACACACAGTAATGGTTGATACATTTAATCGCATTAAGGGGATATTTTAAACAATACTTCTTGCAATCTGCAGCTGTCACACAGGGCTTCACCGATATTGGATCATCATCTCCCTTTGATACTCTTATACCTGACACATACCAATTATATTTATCAAATCAATTATATTGTTAGACGTAATAATTAATTGAAAATATGAAATAAAAACTAACTTGATAGAACAATGAGAAAAAGTAGGAAAGTGGAAATGAGAGAAGCTTTTGCCATTTCAATTTCTTAATGATCTGTATTGGAGGGGTATTTAATCTTATTTATAGAGTTGAATTGGATTTGTTTAGCATCGGTTTTGGAATTGTTTTTATTAATTTTTATGTAATCAATATAATATTGATATTAATTTCATAAATATTTTATTATTAATTAATAGCCCATTTTTAACTGATTTGTATTTAATAAAATTAATTGGACGGTGTATATTCTACCATCTTTCATGGCTAATAAGAGAGTGTATTGGGAATTAATGCAATTGAAGGAGTAGATGGGGATTCGTTTTGTAACAAAACGCATGAGGTAACGTTTCGTGACAAAGAGAGAACAAACGATCAATTCTATAATTGTGAATGGCCCCACTTTCTTTTGTAACAAAACGCACCCATATTCGTTTTGTTACAAAACGAGGGTGGTCTCGTTTTGTAACAAAACGAACGTGGGTGCGTTGTATTACAAAACGAGACAACAACAATACGCACCATTATATAAACCTCACCGGTTAAAAATATTACCGCTCACTAAAATTCTCTCCCTCTCTCTAAAATTTTTACAAGTTCTTAAATTTTTACTTTTTTCAAATTCTCTCAACTAATTCTATCATTCTCTCTACTAAAGGTAAAATATTTTATACATTATTATTTAATTATACATTATTTAATTATGTATTATATATAATTAATTAATCTTTTTGAACAGATGGCTGACGATGATGCTGCGCGACAGAATTATTTTGAAAATATTATTTAGTGTGTGACAAAGCAAAGTACTTTGGGAGGCTATTCTGGACATTTCAACCATGTGTTTAAGGTTTTGCATTCTGTAAACCAATTGTCCAAATAGATGGGACACACCTGTTTGGAAGATATAAAGGGACTCTCCTAATCGATGTGACTCAAGATGGCAATAATAATGTTTTTCCCTTGGCTTTTGCCCTTGTAGAGTCAGAGAATGATAGTTCTTGGCGGTTCTTCGTTAAGAACCTACGAGAGCATGTTTGTACCCAAGAAAATATTTGCATCATATCTGATTGACATGATTCCATAGGCAAAGCACTAACAGATATCGGGTGGGTACCTGAACATGCTGTTCATAGATTTTGCATTCGTCACTTTGCGGCCAACTATCACAAACAATTCAAAGATGTCTTATTACGAAAAGCCATGACAAATGCTAGTATGCTATAAACCTTGTAATGAATTTATGTTTCTCTATTTTAAGTTACTTCATCCCCTTTTACGACAAAATTAACTTGATGTAGGGTATGCTGCAACCAAACAACAATTCCGCCATTGGTATGGTATAGCTGCTGGAGACCCTGAGAGAAAGGCCTGGCTTGATCGAGTCCCTTTGGAAAAGTGGACACAACTTTACGATGGAAATTTTCGCTTCGGCCAGATGACTACAAATCTTGTAGAGTGCATTAACAATGTTCTGAAGGGAACACGTCATCTTCCAATAACAGCCCTTGTTATGTCAACATATTATCGTCTAACACAGTTGTTTGATCGTAGGGGAGTCAATGCAGATACACAAGCAACATCTGGACATCGTTGGTCCCAACATTTAATTAAGATAATAGCAGAAAATCAAAATCAAGCACGAAATTCGTATCGTATTAGACTCTAGGAGAAATCAAGAGTTCACTAGTGTTCAGTATTTGCCCCAACAACAACGTGAGAGCATACAGAAGTTTAAAATCAACCTTCACAATCGAACATGTTCTTGTGGTATGTTTCAAATCCATAGGTACCCATGTGCCCATGCTTATGCAGTCATTGCTTCACAAAACTTAGATTGTGCTACATATGTTTCTGATGTTTACCGGATTGAAAATTTGAGAAGTGCTTATGCAATGGACTTCGTCCATATTGGTAGTGAAGATGAATGGCCCGGGTACTATGGTGCAACAATTATTCCAGATCCAGAAACGAAATGAAGTGAAAAAGGTCGTCCAAAAACATCTAGAATTCGAACCGAGATAGACATCCGAGAGGAAAATCAATCCAAGAGGTGTGGTCTCTGCCGCCAAGAAGGCCATTTCAGGAAAAATTGCCCAAACAAAGAGAGATATTTGAAGAAGTAATTTCATCATCAATAGTTCAATGGGTATTTCTATTTTATTGACTATTTTTATTTTTAGTGCTTATTTCTTCCATGTTTATGTTTTTAGTATATTTGTGTTATGTATTCTACATGATGTGTTGTTTTATTTACAAGTTATCTGTATTTGATTTCAGTTGTAACCGACCTACTGTTTAATATATTATATTATTTTAAATTTTGTTTCGGTAACAAAATGATAAAAATTTTCGTAATTTATTATATAAAATATATAAATATACATAAAACAACGTAGCCAACTAGAAAAAAAATATATACATCAAACAAACAACCAAGCAATAATCAAACAACTTCCTCCAACAATTGAAATAATTTATTATATTACGAATTACTCCATATTAAGCTATTATAATCCAATTAACTCAATAAAATAATCTAAATATAGTAAATCGAAAAATTTCACAAATAAAAAAATAATCCATTTAAAAAAATAATATCACAAATACACTTAAAAAAAAAAATTACAAACACACCAAACACACAAGTTAATCAAAATAGCACAAACAAACCAAATACACAAACTAATCAAAATACCTCACAAAAGTCAAACACCTAAACACCCAAGCCAAACCAAATACACAAACTAACCAAAAAATTACAAACACCCTAACACACAACACAAACCAAATACATCCAAACACACAAGCCAAAAGTTGAACGTAAATTTAATATGTTACAAAACGCGGGTATATGCGTTTTGTAGCAAAACGCACTACGTATGTACCCGCGTTTTGTGGCAATTGGAGCAAAATAGGAAATAACACATTTCATGGAGTAGATTGGGAATAATATTCACATATGGGTATATTTACATCTTTTAGCCCATCTTTCATTTATCTACTTTTGTTGTTTTCAAATTCAACTCTTCTATTTTCAGAGTAAAAAAAATAACTATCCGTTTGATTTAGGTGGAAATTATTTTATTTAAAATATTTTATTTAAAAAATATCTAAACTTTAAAATATTTTTATTTGATTTTATTTACAATTATTTTTTAAATAAGCCTAAGTATAATAATAATGGCTCCCGATACACACGATTTATTTTTATAATACACGACGACTAAATCATTTAGGTTGATTGATTATCTGTTATTTTTATTTTTCTCATTCGGTTCCTATTATATATATATATATATGTAATTAATTGTATATGTAATTAATTCTTACATGGTGTAAAGTACTAGTGTATATAAATAATCTTATTACCTGGTATATTTTCAAATTAGTGAATGGTCCGCGCGTTGTGGAGGATTTATAAATTTTTATATTTTATATAATTTATTAAAATTATAATTATTTTTATTACGTTCTATCTTTTTATTTTATTAAAAAATTGATATTTAATTTGATGAATTTCTAAATTATTTAGAAAGGTATAGATAATAAAATATATTAAATTTATGACGAAATTTAAAAATTTTTAGAATCAATTGGACTCTCCATCAACACTTTTTATTTTAGTATTAAGAAAGTAAAAAATGAGAAATAAAATAAAATCTAACCCAAATTGAATGAACTCACTTATTATTAATAGTAATAATAATAATAATAATAATAATAGTAATAAAATTTATTATTATTAATTAATGACACCTTAAAAGAAAATTTATTTAATAATTTAAACCAACCATTTATACAAATTGTATAAATTTATAAACATAAAGTAAATTTTATATTTGCTTAGTATTATATTTATATTATTTTATCGATATTGTGTAAATTTATAAACATAAAAATTAATGGCGTAAAACGTTTGTTGCACCTTTTAAAGTATTTATAACTATAATGTGGCTCCAACAATAAAATATAAATATATATATATATAATAATATAAGTTATGCTCTAATTATCTAATAATATTTCACTTTTGAAAAAAAATTTTGAACCGTAATAAAATGTGAAAATTTTTAAATTGTTATGTATTTTTATATAATATTAAAAAGAATTTAAATAGTTCATTCAATTGTAAAAATTTTGGGAAAAACAATTATGGAAGGATGTAGTACTGGAAAATAATATAAATATGAATTAGAATAGTAAATGGATTGTGAATCAATTAGGAGTTTAAAAATGAAAAACATACTTTAATAGTTGCTATGAGTCCAAATCAATATGTGTTTGGTTTGATTTAATTTAAATGTTTGTTTTTTGAAAATACATGGGTTGTATAATTTCTTATCATTGATTTAATTACTCTTATATATTCATATTCTCTATTTATTTTTAAAATATTAAATTCATGTGTAAATTTAATATAATTATCATTATCAAAATTATTTAATGAATATAAAAAAATTAAAAAAATAAATTTATTTATAAATATTTATAACTCGCGCGTTGCGCGGAAATATTATAGTAATGAGGTTTACATAATTTTATATTTGTTATAATAAATATTTTAGTATATTAATTTTTAACTAATTTTAAAAAATTAAAATTTTTAATTAAATAATCATATATTTATTTTATAATATATCGCTATTTTAAAAGTATTTATAAAACACGTAAGATTTATTTATGCATATAATTAAGTTATGAAATTTTATATCAGATTTATATATATATATATATTAATGACATTGAGAAAAAATATATTGTAAATTAATTTAATTATATATCAATAATTAAAAAAATCAATAATTAATAAATAGAAAAAATATTTAATTGATGATGGTGATGATCACTTTTTTTTAGTTGGTGAGAAATCTCCATTTGTATTCAACTTGGCATCGCCTATATATATATTTTTATTTATCTTGCACGTAAATTATTTTCAATCAATACTTCTCAAATTTCAATAGGTATTTGGTAATAATATTGAGACTTCTCACCTTGGGAGTTAGGAGAGCTACTAAATATGAAGAGATGAGTGATTTTAAACATCATAATTTCTCGTAAATAAATGAGAAACATGAGAATTATTTTTGTTATTTGTCAATAAACATCATAAATAAGACATAACATATATGGTTGATTCTTTTTATAAAATGTCAACAAAACTCAAAAACTCTCTATTAAAAAAAAACTGAAGAGTTCTGTTTTATATAATAAATACAAAGATAAATTGTTTTATATTAAAAAAATTTTATAAATAATATATATATATATATATATATAAAAAGAGAGTTACTTGAAGGAAAAAAACTTCATTTACATTGAATTAATATGTGAGTTAAATTCATTAAGTTTCCTAACTTTATTTATATATATATTGAAAATTTGTTTGTTGTAAATTATGATATGTTAAGTAGTCTCTTTTTATATTAATATTTTTAGATTGTTTATTAATTTTATTTACTCAACCTTATTTAGGATATTATTTTAATTTTTTAAAAAATAAATCGATTTTATTTTTGTTAGATTTTTGATAAATTATTAATGAACTATTATTTTTTTAAAATTTTTTTAAAACTATTATATGTGAAATTCTCGCATTCAATTTTTTATATAAAAATATTTTTATATAAATGCTAAGTTTAAAAATATTTAAATTTAAATTTATGATAAATATTTTTAATTTACCACTTTCATTTTAGTTTTAAATTTTATAGAATAAAAAAAACAATTGAGTATACTTTTAAATTTCATCTAGCGAGTATATACAAAATTTTGGAAAAAAAATAAATATATTTACTCAACAACAATTAAAATAAAAGGAAGAGATGAATTGATATAAATAGGAAGAGAAAAGGCAAATCATTCAATAGCATTTAATAGTGAAAGAAAAAAAATAAGATAAAAAATGAGAAGAAAAGATGAATCATTGAAATTGGTGCAAAACGTACAAATTTTTTAAATACACATTATTTATTATAAACACTTTCATTTTGGTTGTTTTTCCACATAATCGTAAACTCTGGATGTGTCTATTCAACTATGTCTGGATGTGTTTATTCAACTATGTGTCTGGTGGAGGAGTTCTCTTTATATAGTATGTAGATACTATTAATTCATTTATTCAAGGTAATAACAATTATTAAATTATTAAATTAAAAAATTAAAATAAATTTATATTATAAAATGTAATACTAATATTTTTCTTTCTTTATTTCTTCTTCATTTTTTTAATACACTAATTTTGATTTTATTAAAAAAAATAAATTATTCAACAAAACTTCTATTTTCTTAAAATTAAATATCAAATTTTAATACTTATAATATTTTCTATATATAAATAAGGGAAATGTTAAACACCATTAAATATTACTCATTATGGATTTTTGGAATTTTAAAAGTCAATTGTGATTATTATTCATCTTATTTATATAAATATGAATAATTACCTAATTAAAAATATAGATAGAAAGAATCAAGGATATTGAAACAAATTATTTTATATTTAAATTTGATATACAAATATAAAAATACAATAAATAATTAAAAAAATTAAAATTATTGTGATCAAGTTAACATAACCTAAGTATAAGAAAAGTAACAAAACTCGTAAACGCAAATTAAATCAAGAAGAGAAAAAAAGAGATATCACTTACACGAATATCAAGAATTAAATCCATAAAGAGTATAATAAAGATAAAAAGATAAATTAAAATTAAAAATTAATTTACAGGAAATTTATAGAAAATTCACCTGATCATAGGTTAGAAAAACAAAAAAAAAAAATAAAAAAAGTCATATATTAAAAAGTGGCTTGACACTAATATTATGCTCGGGGATAAAAAATCTATTAAAATATATAATATCATACAAACAAAATAACAATACATATCACAATAATCAAATTGAAAATCTAAATCACCTACAATAATCGAACAAAATAATAAAATAACAATAATAAAAAATAAACAAAAAATCAAATCTGAAAAGTGAGTTGACTCCACCTACAAAAACTCCTTAATGGAAACAATAGTAAAAACACAAATGGTTAGAATTATAATTAGTAACACCAAAGAAGTGAAGAAAGAGAGATGATTTTCTGAGGAATATCGAAAGTTAAATAGGATAATGAAAAAAATTCAGTGTTTGGAGGGTAAAGAATCAACCATATTAGCTTGTTTTTGTTGTAGTTGAAGACATGATTGAAGTAGAAAAAGTAAAAAGAATCGCTCAAATGAAATAGATATTGTGGAGAGAAATGAGAATATATTCAAACACTTGAGTTTGGTTATGAAATCGATGAGTTAAATATAAAAGAAGAAAAGACAAAACATTTAATATCATTGAATATGAATAATAAGAAGAAGATGAAGAATAAGGATTTAAAACAACTTATTAACTTTTCAACTACAAATCAATTATTTAAGGTAAAAATATTCATATCCACATGTCAACTCTCTATTAGTTAAAAATCAAACCAACATAAAAAACTCTCATTTTGGGTGTTTTTCAACCCAAAGCTGAACTCTCAGCGCGCCACGTCAGCTCTGTGGGGTCGCTTGAGAGTTATGCTTTATATATATATATATATATATATATATATATATATATAGATTGAGGACTCATTTGGCTCACCGTATTGGATAGGAACATGATAGTATAAAGAACTGAATAAGGATAAGTAACTTTGTATAATGATAATATTATACAAAATTATGTTTGGTTAGTAATCGTATAAGCAACATGATAGGATAAAATAATACTAAACTTGTATTTGGTAACACTGATTAAGCGATAGGATAATAATGTAAAATACCAAAATATCCCTAAAGAATTTATGTGTCAATCGTATTGATTAGCCGTGGATTGACCCGAATCTGCTACAATAAAATAAATAAATAATTAAATCTATTTAAAAATTTTAAAATAATTAAAATTTATTTTTAAAACAAATTAAATTAGAAAGAATATTTTACCTAACAATTGTATTTAATAGTGATTAAAGTTTAAAAAATTAATAATATAATTTTTTTTTAAATAAATAAATAAATATTTTATATTTAGGTAGGCTCATGGGTCGACCCGAACTCGTTAAGTATTCGGGTTTGAGATAATAAGCTCAAACCTAACCAATTACCAACCCCATTATAAATATAGATATAAAGTTAAAATGGTAAAAATTTTAATACGGGCATTACAGGATAAAGTTATCATAACTTTTCTTGAGGATTACTTTATCATGTGTCAACCGTATAAGAAAGAGAATCATATAACTTTATCATGTTCCATTAACTAGTCAAATGCTAGATATGGGAGAGGATAGTATAATATTATACTATCCTGTATCTTATACGGTAAACCAAACGAGCCCTGAATGTTGGTTTTCACCATGGTTCTTAATTGATGTTATTAGTCATTTTTAATATATGGTACATAATATATTTTTAATTATGTGATATATTTTGGTTAGACGAATGTTTTTTTTTTTTTTTTTAATTAGGACAATAATTTCAAATATTTGTTTAATTAATTTACCTTTCTTTTTTAATTCATAGGTACTTTATTTCTTAATTATATTCATTTATCTTTGTCAAATACTATAATATTAGTACTACAGTTGGTCTCTTAGCCGTGTGTGCATACAATTAAATATTTATTAAATGGTATATAGTCTGTATAACTTTCAACTCTGCTTTTCTCACTGTGTTCAACTATAACATTACGGGAAATTTATATTCAGTCTAATCAATATTTCAATATTTGTTGATTACCAAAATATTCATTTAATCATTTTTGATACAATAAACTTGAGTTACTCTAGTTTTATTCATATTGTAAAACCTTAAATTGTTAATTAAAAAGACAAATTTTCATAACATGCACTGGTTAGAAGAGATGTACAATGTTTAATAAAATGATGAACTAGTTTTATAAAAAGTGCCATAGTCGGAAAAAAAACTAACCTTCACGGTTGAAAAATCTTCAATCTTACAAAAGTTTAGCAATGGGACGATGAACAATTTGGGTTGTCTCATTTATAATGACTTTGTCAACAGGCAGGAAGTTCATTCAAATCAATAAGCACTGAGATTCATTAGTGAAACACTTCCATCAGATTTAAATGAGAATGATGGTACTTTCATCAGGTCGAATTTTTTGGAAATTCATTCAAATAAAAAGTAGTGAGATATTTTTTTCTTAAAATAAAAAATAAAAATTGATGAGAAATTAGAATTTTCATTCCACCTAAATAACATTTATGTATAGTTAGATTTTTTAATAAAAAAAAATCGAAGATAAATAAAAATATTATGGCTCCAATTATTGTTAGCAATCTAAAATTTATATAATGTTATAATTAAAATTGGTGGAACATAAAAGAATTCATATAAATCTTACAAAATTTTATTCTAAATTGTTTTTTTTCCTTCAATTAAGTATTGCAATTAATCGAAATATAGATTAAAATTAGAGTCAAAGTAAAATAGTTCAATTTTGAATATGGATTAAAATTCGAATTTCAATATCTCCATTTATATTCCAAGTCATAATCTAAGATGAGTGTATTTGATTATGATTTTTAATAAATTTAATGGACTTTAAATGTCATTGAAAACATCTGCCTACCTAACCATGACGTTTGAAAACTATATAAAAGTCATAGGGTATTTACTCATAACTTTTATAAACTTTAAAAATTCTCAAAACGTCACGGGTATCCAATTATGGTTTTTATAGACTTTTAAAAAGTTTTAAAAAAATTTCAGATACAAAGTCTGTAAAAATGATTTGTATTATAATTTTTATGACTTTTGAAAACTTTTAAATTCAATAGACCTTTATAATTTTTTTTTTTTAAAACTAACTAATAAAATTTAAAATTAAAAAAATGTCCATCATATTCCCCCACAAACTTTAAATGACTTTGCAAGGCTTTAAAATTTTAACAAGTAAAAATTAAATCTCACCCTTGTTAATTTTTATTTATTTATGTATTTACTTTAATTATATGGTGAAATCCAAAAAACTACATGAGTTAAAAAAATATCCAAAATCCCACTTGTTGTCAACTCTCACGGAATCTATATCCATAACCGTTAATATTTTTAATGAATGAGAAAATGACAGTTATATCCTTTACAACAAATGAACCGTTAATGTTATTTTTTTTAAATTGCATAATATTTCAATTGCATCATTTATTATTTTTTTTTATAAATTTGGATATTCGACTATTTATTCAATTTACTTTGAAAATTTTAATAAATATCAATTTAACTCGTATTTATATTTTCTCTATTTTCAAAATTGAGTGACCTGATTGAAGGGTAGTATTTACCTTTGTCCTATGTAAATGATATATATATATATATATATCTTCCATGTAATTAAATAATCTAAATAAATCAATAGAAGTTAAACAAATCTGCACAAATTATATATTTAGAAAATATAAATACATTAAATGTGAAAAAACAAAACAAATACAAATAGAAATGGTTCATTGTACTTTATCTTTATCAAATATAGAAAAACAAATAATAAACAAGCACATTCTTCTTGTCTATTGCAATTTTAAACATCACAAACAAAAATATTAATAATTATATTTGACTATTGCGTTATATATATATATTTATTTATTTTATAAGGGTTATTTCCAAAAACCACCCAATTTTCCAAACATTTTACTTCTGATTTTGCAAACTTATACCAAACCACCCCCAAAACCACCCAAAATTAAAATCACCAGTGGTTTTGGTGAGGTGTGAGTGGTTTTTGTGTGATTGAGTGGTTTTTGTATTTTTGAGTGGTTTTGCTAATTATTTAATTTTAATAATTATTAAATTTTTGTTTGATAATTTAACTAAAATTTAAATATTTTATTAAATAATTTAAATATATTTTATTTATTTTTTAAAAAAATTTACTAAACTAAAATAAATTATTATATAGTTTAATACTTTTTAAATATTTGTTTAATGTTTTGTTTTTTTAATAATTTTAGTTTTAATTTTTATTTTTAAACTTTACTAAAAATTAAAAAAATTATTATGCAGATTTAATCATTTTAAAAAAATATTTGGTTAAATTATCTTTAATAATTTTTTATTTAAATTTTTATTTTTTAATTTGCTAAAACCTGCTGTAAGAGATTATTCAATTATAAGTATGTTTGAAATTTTATTAAAAAAAATTATATTATTATTGTACTACAATTTTATAGGTTCTTAAAAATAAATATCAAAAAATAAAAAAATATTTAAAATTGAAAAATAATTAAAAAATATTGATATATTAATAGTTATTTTATTTTTGAAAAATAAATATAAAAATAAAAACTCAATTTTTCATTAAAAACTATTTGAATTAGATAGTTTTTGGTTGTATGTATAGAATTAAAAATAAAAATTTGAAAATAAAAATTATTAAAATTATTCAGCTAATTAAATAAAAGAATTAACAATTTTACAAATTATTGATACTAGTTGTAGTTTAGTAAAAATAAAAGTAAGAAATTAAAACTATAAATTACTAAAGTTAATGAATTAAAAATTAAAAATTTCTAAAACTATATAAAAAAAATTATTTAAATTATTTGATAAAATATTTAAAAATTTACTAAAATTATTAAATAAAAAATTTACTAAAATTATTAAATCAAAAATTTAAAAATTATTAAAACTAAATAATTAGTAAAACCACACAAAAACCACTTAAAAACACCAAAACCATCTATACCTCACCAAAACCACATACACCTCACCAAAACCACTAGTGGTTTTAATTTAAGGTGGTTTTGGGGGTGGTTTGATATAAGTTTACAAAACCGGGTGCCAGAAGTAAAATGTTTCAAAAGTTGGGTGGTTTTTGGAAAGAACCCTTTTTTATAATTGTGAACAACATCAAACCCACCAAGTATGGTTAAATGTGTGTAATGGTTAGGGTTTGGTCGAATCACAATTTTATTTTATTTTATTTTTATTATTATTATTTTTTTAATTTTCGTCACCACGTAAAAGTCTCTCCTGCCTTATAACCTACGAATATGCGCAAAATTAAATAAGTCAATCCTAAAGTAATACATAAAGGAAAAATTAACGGAAGCGGAAAATAATCCATTTTCAAATAATATTAATAGTTTTTTTTTAATTTTTTTTTAAAATTTTTCAAACTCATATGTTTTTTTTTTGTATTTAGACAAACATGTGTAGGTTATTTGGATTTTTCCTTTAATTATAATTGTGAAATACTTACTTTAGAATTGTTTATGCGTGTTTTTTTTTCTTATAATATTTTTTATTTATTTTTACAGTCTTATATATATTTTTTTATTGAAATTTTTAATAATAATGTCTCCTAAAAAATTAACAATGATTTTTTTATAAAAGATTTCTCTCAAAATCCATAAAATCTAAAAAACTATGAAAAGTTGTTATTTATTAATTTTTTTAAAAAAATTATAAAAATCATTGTCGGATTTATACAACTTATGAATATTTATAGAATTTTTTGAAAATCATTCATTTTTTTAAATTTACAAAAATAATTAAAAATCATTATTAAATACCGGTCTTAAATGACAATTATAAAATGTCCCATATTTAAATTATATAAATAAGTACAGAAGACGTATTTTTCAATTTTGAAAATACTTTCGTATTTTTAAAATTTCAAAATGGAAACAAAAATATTTTAAAAAATTAAAAAATAAATAAATAAAACAAAAATAGAATTATACTATATTATTCATTAAGTTGCATGAGATCTTAATGGAGAATAATGACCGAAACGGGATAGACAGTAGAATTATATACTATTATTTGAATTAATAATACATTGTCCAAAAACTAGTGTTAAACTTAAACTATATATAATAATTTAGTTATTAAATTTAAATAGACATTTAATTAAAAAAAATATTTGTTTACCGCAAAATCATTTCTTACTCTGCTCCCCTTTCTCCCCCCATTTCTCTCTCTTTAATCAGCAACTCCGCTAGCGGAGGTCGCCGCCGATTTCACCATGCCGACCACCACATCGACCACCGCCAGCGGCGTAAACGTTAGCACCCCTGGTGTCCTTTCCCGCCTCTCGTCCGCGGACCTAGAAGTCAAGCTCAAGGCTCTCAGAGAACTCAAGAACCAGATCATTGGCAACCCTACCAAGAAGCTCTCTTTCCTTAATCTCGGCGCCGTCCCTGCTGTCGCCTCAATCTTGGCCGAAGCAATTTCGGCCGCCGAATGCGGCGGCGACGGAGACGGCGACCGCAACCGCAACTTCATCGTTCAGTCGGCTGCGGTTCTAGGCAGCTTCGCTTGCAACTTCGAAGCCGGAGCTAAAGCCGTGCTGGATGCCGGCGCGTTTTCGAGTTTGTTCGGGCTCGTTACAAATCCCGATGAAAAGGTGATTTCAGAACCTTGAGATTGATTTTTTATTTTAAATGCATTGCTGTTTTTGAGATTACATAGTTTATCATGAATTTGAATTATCTACCCGTGATATTGATAACGTTTCACGCCTTCAATTGCCCACAAATGTGGAAAATGATTGATTTCGCCTTTACAATGGTGATCAAAGATGATCCACGCAATTGTTGCGAGAAGAAGTTCAGATTGTTGATATCAAATAATTTAGCTTGTTTAAACTATATGTTCTTGTTCATTTTATTTCGTATGTATGAGGGAAAATGCGGGAAAAAGAAGAAGAGTTTTGATTTCTATGTGTCACAACAGAATCAGGTAGTGGACTAGATTGAGTGGAATTGATACATTATAATGCATTATGAATGTAGGAATGGTAACATGATTTACTTTGGTTTTACCCTCCTTTCAGTCTGTTGGCGGTGAGCTTGTCTGTTCTTTCAGTTTACCTGTCTGCTAAGTGATTGTATTTTGGATCTGGTATGATTCTTGATGATTGAATCTTTTATTTTTTATTTTTAACTATAACACCAGGTTTCTTTCTTTAGCACCTTAATGATCTCTCAATATGGTGAGATGAATATTGACTATCTTTTTAGGATTCCTGGTTGAATTAAAACTTAAATTTCTACCATATTAGTAGTTGTGGTATTGAATCAACCAACAAATGTAATAAATAAAAGATAGAAAGATTTGAATAAGGCTTTTAATTAATTGAATCGAATCAGTAATCTAAGATGATTATCTTCCAAGTATCACATGCCCTATATTTATCAATATTTTATTTACTGTTTTCTTCAAAAATTCATCTCATTGATCTTAGTATCATATGGTATTGTAACTGTGAAATATGATATACAGAATTGGTATGTAGGTGTAAAACTGGTTATTTTCTGAATATTATAAAAGAGTCAAGTGAATAATGTAGGGCACCTGAAATTATGAGACAATGGAGGCATTTGTGTAGTCTGTTGGATATTACTGAATTGACTATAATATCAAGCTGTTATGTGACATAGAACTTATCATTCATTTCTGCTTTCCCAAAAACAATTAGATACAATGCCCCGGAGGTAGCCTCAGCAATTAGTTGAGTTTCTATTTGTTTCTGTTGACAATATGGTATTGCACATTCATATGCGTGTGTATGTCTGTGTGTAAGCATGTGCCAGTAGCAGTACACTTTTTATGTATCTTTGTTTCATTAATAACAGTTATGGCTTGTGTGGTTATTCAGGTTGTAGATGCTGGTGCTCGTTCCGTTAAGATGATATATCAATCAAAACTGGCACCAAAGTATGACTTCATTCAATGTAAAAACATGGAATTTCTTCTGTCTTTATTAAATAGTGAGAATGAGATTGTCACTGGACTTGGTGCAAGCATAATTACTCACTCTTGTAAGACCAGTGTTGAGCAAAAAGTATTGTTTGATGCTGGAGTTTTAACAAAGCTTACTAGTCTTCTTCAAGGTACACTAAGTCAGAGAGATGCTAGCTTAGAGTCCTTGGCCACGATTCTTGAAAACAATCCTGAAGTAGTTTTGAAGTTCATAGAATTAGAGGGTGGAAGAGCTTTGGATTCACTTTATGACTTGGTGAAGGACAGGTTTCCTAGGACAAGATTGCTGGCTTCTTTGTGCTTGATTGTTATAAGGAACACTTCTCCCTGTTTTCTGCAAGATATTCCAGTCAAAACCAAATTAATCAATACAGTGCTTGAGCTTCTTGGTGATCCAAGTGAAGTTGGAGTTGATGCTCCTTTTGCTATTTCTAGTTTGATAGCGCATAAGGAAGACATGCAAAAGCTAGCGTTTGAAATGAATGCTATTGAAAAACTATGCAGCCAAATTCAAAAAGATTTATTGCGTCCCAGACATTTTGAAGGAATATTGCTAGCACTGTCTGACATGTGCTCGCAACTGGAATATTGCAGATATAAATTTTTGTCATTGGAGGTTGGTCATTGTATGAATACTCTAGCTTACTAGTTTATTATTTATAGTATCATTTAATGTTTCTCTGAGTTAGGCAAGTGTTTGCAGTTCGGTATTGCAATATTTTTCCTTATATATCTAGATTTACACTGACTTGGGGGATTTTTCTTAATTAGTCACTTCGATTTTTTCATGTTCATATGTAATTATTTTCCGTGGAGCTTCCTAATTAGTCATTTGACTGATAGAGACACCATATATCTGTAAATAAAATATTTTAAGTTATGTGAGAGTAAATTATCTTCTGTACAAGTGAATGGAATTGAGAGATTGAATTACTTGAAAGTAAACATTTCTTTTCTTTTTCTCTTTTTACTGGGATGATGAAACAGGTGCTGAATGTTGTTGTTGACGCTTTGGCCCATGATAGTGCGGATGTGCGCTCTGCAGCTTGTATTTGCCTAAGAAATGTTTCTCGATCGATAAAGGTGTGCAATTCACGTAATTTGTTTTATGATTTTTGACCGTGAGTTTATTGTGCTTAAAGTCGTCCTCACAATAGTACTATGTCATTCAGAATTTGTGTGCAGGTCATTTTATGAGTGAAACAGTTATTAAACCCTTGATGCGGCTTTTAGATGATCCTTCTACTTCAGTCCAGGTATGGTTATATATGATTACGTATCAAAAGCTATTTTTTATTTGTATTTGAGCCCTAGTGTGACTGCAATTTGCATGTGAGAGCTGTTGGAGTGGAATTGGAAAAACTAAAAGGAGTTTTGTCTTAGTTTCATTGCTTCAAAAACTGGACACAGAATATCTAATAGTTTCTGTCAGATCAGAAGTTTCGATAGACAGATCATAAGTTTTTTCTTTGGAAAGTAGCTAAAATAACTATTATGCTGTCTTGAATCCCCACACTCCCTACACAATTAGATCTGTTAGCGATATTATTATGGGATTCATGTGTTCGCACCTGGCATAACTCTTCATTAGTTGTTAAGGTTTAGTTTGTGTTTCACGCAGTTGGAAACTGAGGCTTATTAATTCAGGCACGGCAAATATGGGATGGAGCTAGTCACTATTAGGTGACCAAGATAGTTATGTTGTGGGCTACATTTATAATTTACTGCTAAAGAAATCACATTAACCTTTTTGTTTGATCCCCATTGAAAATATTATTCAAGTTTGACTATGATGTTTTAATCTGATCAATATAATATCTCCTATTCCTGCATACATTCAATGATTGGTTGGTTGTTGATATTTGCACTCTACTAGATCCTACTTGAGATGTTTACTTACCACTGTTATTTTTTTTCTCTTGCCTTAAAGGGCTAAGGATCTTTGAAACTCATTTTGAAAATGCAAAGATAATTACATCCACACCTCTCTAGAATTTGAGAGACAGATCTTTTCCCGTTAAAGATTGTCTATGAATTGTATGCCATGATACGAACTCTTCTACACTCTCTATGTGTGTGCATATATATTTTTATATTTTCAATGTGGTTTCCAGATTATACTTTTATATTGGTCTATTATGAAATGAATTAAGAAGTACAACATCGTGTGAAATTGGTTACCAGGTTGCTGCACTTGGTGTTATCAGCAACATAGTGGTTGACTTGACAACTCATAGGTCAGTGTTCATTAAATGTGGAGGAGTGACACAACTGGTACAGCTATCAAAATCCATGGATGCTGCAATCAGGTTAAATGCACTCTGGGCTTTGAAGAATCTGGTGTTTATGGCAGAGAGTAAATTGAAAGAAGAAATATTTGTGGAGCTTACAGCTCCATCAATTGCAAGTCTAGTTTGCGGTAGTGCTCAACTTATAGTTGCACCATTCTTTTAAGCTATATTGACACTTTCATAGTCATGAACCAACATTTGAGTGCTTTTTTTTTTTTTTCTTCAGATGCTGAATTTTCAGTCCAAGAGCAAGCCCTTGCGTTTCTTCGTAATCTTGTCGATGGGTGTGTGGAATCTATTGACTACATTTTTGCTGAAGATGGCATTATATTAAATGCTGTTGGAAGACAGTTGAGAAGGAGTTATATGAAATCTGAAATTATTACACAGGTAAGACGTTGATCAATTGCGGAAGATTGGCAAGTTATTTGCTAGGTTTCCTGATTTATATTAATAAGAATGAGGACATAGTCATTAAATGTAATTGTTATTTGTTGTCAATTCTAGTGAAATGTGTGGGCATTTGCTACCGGAATGATTATATCCAATCAGTGGAATGGCTAGAATGTTTTATTGTTTTCCAACTTATAACAATGTTTCAACTGTCCTTATCATGTAGGGAATATATGTGCTGAACAACATAGCTACTGGGGAGGATATCCATAAAGATGCAGTGATGAACCAGCTGTTGCAAGGCGTAGAGACTGGGACCCAATCATTTTTTGTCAAATCCTTGCAGAGTAATGACAACAGATTACGTACAGCTGCTATCTGGCTTGTTTTGAATCTCACCATTCAAACAAGTTCTGGTGCATCTGGTAGTAGGCTTGTAAGACTACGCGATGCTGGCATAGTTTCTCAAGTAAAGAATATGGTGAATGATCATTGCCTGGACGTAAAGGTCATTAATTTTTCTTACTATTTCTTCTATAATCATTTTAAACTTCACTAAAATGTTACATGTCTCCTTTCACGTTACAGCTGCGTGTCGGAACTGCTCTTGAACAGTTCAGAAATCCTGAAGATGGCTCAACATAATTGTATTAAATGGTAGCGATGTGATTCTAGTGCATCTGGATTTTGTTTCTTCATCCGTGTAGTACAATGTTGTTCTGTCCTTCACGGTAGACTTCCAGTAGCAAGGTATGCCTTAACTCAAATGCTAGTACCATTTTTCTCCATAGTATTTATCTTCTATGGCTGGCCTAAACAATATCGTGCAATCTGTATCTACCGAGTCAGGTTTGATTGAAATACACTCCTCACTAGTTATGCTTGGACTGTTGTTTTGCAGGTATATCACATTGCTTTCAAAATTTTTTTGCTACCAGAGAGCAGTGTGAGAACTTTCCTGGCTCTTGTGGGTACTGCCGATTGAGTCATCTCTGTAAATCATATATTCTTGAAACATGCATATCTGCATAAAATTTTTGTATGTATTGAACCCTTGTATGCTGTAGAAACTGTAACCGTAGTGTACCATGTGATATGTTGATGTGATTTGACTTGTATATTTGCATAGGTGAGATCACTCCAATATCTGAGATTTAAAACCATAAATTGTTGTATGAAAAGTATCTCAGATTTTAAACCTTAAATTGTTGTATAAAAAAGTATTTTGATTGCGAAGTGCTCATTTATGACTTCTCTTCTGTAACTTTGACAAAGAATAATTGATTCCAGAGACTGAAACGAGTCAAGATGGCTTATATACAACCCTAACTGAGTCTTCCAGAAAGCAGGCAATTGATTTTACAGGTTGTTTAGGTTAAGTAAGATATGTAATGATAATTTCCACATGTACTGACACGTAGAATTAACGTGAGTCGCTAACATGTTATCTAAAATTGCTTTAAAATGTTGATGTAATGAAATGAATCATGTCCACAGAATTCAGGGCACATTATATTGTAAACACTATTCAATTTTGAGGCCGAATCCTGAAAAACAGAGCTTCAATTTTCAACCTATATATACACCTTTACATTTTTATCATCTGGAGATGAATAATATAAGAATCATTGTCACAGGAACCAAACTGGTTCATTACTTGATACAACAGCAGAAATGTAGCTAGGCTTATAACAAGACTAGAGAAACGTTAAACACCCCACAGAAACCAAAACTTTTAACTGCCCTCAGCCAATTTTCTCTGTGTTCGAATCATCTGATGGCCATATCACGGTCTCAATGAGCCGTTCACGCATCAACTCCAGGTTTTCATTGGAGATTTGGTTGTATATTTGAGTATGATCGCATTTCTACAAATATGGAAGGAAAACTAGGGGTTAAAACACTTATTTTCATTACCACAAAATATAAGGTGAATTAGCAACAAATTCTGTACCTTAACCCATTTGCCATACAAGTGAAGGCGTGTTATCATTACCCTTTCGGCAAGATCTTGCTTCTCCTGCGAGTTGGAAGCACAAAGACATTACTTACAATACAAAGAAAGATTAGTTATAAACAAGTTTTCTCTAGGTTTGAACAACTGTTTCGATTTTACAATCACAGGCAGTTCGTGAAAATTACCTTGCAAAGCTTACGTAAGAAACGCTTCCCATCTCCAGGCTTGTTTGTAGCGACGAAACTGTCAAAAGTAGGGGAATTTACTGTAAAAGACGGTCATTCTTACATAAACAATTCAGTCCAGCATTTCACACTAAAATAGAGCAGGTAAATAGTATCTAATGCATAAAACAGCTAGTTCAAACCCAAATCAGTTAAAAGAGTTGGAAGAGCTGGTTTCAGTTTGTAGAGCAATCACCAAGATATCCCTCGAGAAAACCTCACAAGACATAACACTTACTCATAGAACCACCTATATTGGGTTGGATTCATCTCATAGAGCTGATTCATGACTGTCCTGACTGCTTTGTAGGTGAAATAGTTAATAACTTGCTGCAGACAAAAAGATTTTGTCAAGAAAATAAACACAGAAGGAAAGTAAGTTTATCTGTGAGCAACATAGAACACATTTTAAAGACCAAATTCTATATGTTGAAAGATGCTTTTGTCGACTAGGAGATTGCATTACCAAATGAAAATTGCTTTCTTTAAATGTAAACCAAGTTTATACAGAATCTAGAAGAGTATATACCAGCAGAAGACATTTCAAAAACACAGTCACATTTATGAACTCTGACACTCAGTACTACTGTTATAACATCAGATCTTTACATTTTCTTTGCTCAAAAGTGAAGATTTCACATCCTTGCAACTAAAGGCTATGTATCATATCTAAACACAATATTTCATTTCAAAAGGAAAGCTCTAGTGATTCAATATTAATCTTACACTAAACCATATGCTTCTAGACTAATAATAATTTATAGTCACATGAGATGAGACCACACACCACGCACACATCACAAAAACAAGCAGCTCTTATTCCAAATCAACCAACTCTGTCAATCCTAGAAGTCAATCCTAGAAGTCAATACCCAAAGTTCATGCAGTCAAGTAAATATTAATCTAACTTTCGCTTATTATCATTGAAAAGGGTATCAAATAATGCAACAAAAGCCATATAATTCCTCACCAGCTTAACATCTTCAAAGGTGTCTTCATACTGACCACCAAGCTCATTAGTAATCAGAAGCTTCCGACCTTTCCTCTGTTGCATCCTTGAAGAAGTACTACAAATCAGCTTAGAGGAGAGTCTCCAATCATCCCACGTGTCCAGAAAAGAGCTTCCTAACTCCACTCTCCCTTTATGTTTCCTCTTCATTGAACTCCTCTGTGGCACATACACCATATCTCCACCACCAATACCACCACTTTTTACGCTTGTAGACAGTGAATCCAAGCACAAACATGGCCCATAATGTGACTCCATCACAGTTGAACCCACCACAGACAAAGCTCCCACCATTTCCTCAAAAACGAACACAAAAAACCCTTGTAAAATACTGCTTCTTTACTTTAGACCCAGTTGGGGATGTTAGAGATCAGTTTTCAAGAAACTAAAAGATACCCACCAAGCAATATAAGGAAATATGAAGTGGGTACTGAATGAAAAATCAAATTATTGATGACACGACACAGTTAGGTGGAGAGAGAGAGTCGACTAATTGGAAAACAGATACCAGAGAGTTTGGAAGAGTTGAGTTGTGTTGTGCTTGAAGCTAGGTGTGTAGACGGCGTGTGTTTTCTTGAAGGTAATGTTAGTGAGTTGAATATTCACCAGACAATTTCTGAGGTCTGAAATTGTCCAGAGAAAAATCAAAAATCAAAATGGTTTTTTAAATAGGGTTTTCAACTGTAGAATCTGTAGGGTTCAACCACCTGGACGGTTTTTCCTACATTGGGGGAAGTGGGGACGTTTAACCACGCGGAAAAATCTGTGTCTGATTATTGTTTGTGAACTTGAAGAGTTCCAAGTCTTTGTGTCTGTAAAGTGAGTTTCAGCGATATTTCCGGGTAAAAGTGGAATAACTGATTGCTGACCAATTCCAAACCACTCGCAGATTTTTTCACGTCCACTTCACCATCACTGATTCCTTGGTTTGACGATAGAAACCGAAATCAGTTTGTTGTGGCAAAATATAGAAAATTTTGCATGTGGGGTGTGAAGCACACGCTCCTGAAAAAGGCGTGAGATGTTATGTGGGGTATTAAGTTTGGAATCCAACTCAAAGTGAACAAACATTGCTTGCAAGCCATGTTAGATTAACGACCCACCATGTGTTTAAGGTTTGAGGACATGTGCTTAAGCTAAAGAGTATGTCTCCTTTACAATTTACGTACCCAAATGATATTAGTATAGTCAATTCAATTTTGAATATCAAATGTTAACTAAACACGTTTTGACTCTCCTTACCTAATTCATGTAAGATGTTGTTGTACAAGTTGTTAAAATCGTTGGGTAGAAAATAGGATCGAATTCCGCATGCATGGCATGGGCACTATTATAAAAGTTAAGTTAGGGGTATATTTGGTAGATAGAATTAGATTGAGATGAATTACATACTTCAATTTTATGTTTGACACCCATTACTCACTCGATCATATTATTTCAGTTTTAAAAAATAATTCTTAATCGCAATTAAAAAAATCAATGACATTATCTCTTTCCAAAATTTCATTTCAATAAATATACATATATATTTAATAATCAACCACAACATTTAAATTATAATTCACTATTAATAAATATGGATTATTTTCAAAAACACCCCATTTTTTTAAACGTTTCACTTTGAGCACCCGGTTTTGAAAGTTTTGGAAAACCACCCGCAAAATCAAAACCACTAGTTGTTTTTGGTAATTTTGTGAGTGGTTTTAGTGTTGTATGAGTGGTTTTGAAATTCTATAAGTGTAATTTAGAGATTCAGAAATTTTCTAAGATCAAAATTATTCATACAACACCAAAACCACTCACAAAATTACCAAAAACCACTAGTGGTTTTGATTTTGGGGTGGTTTTCCAAAACTTTCAAAACCGGGTGCTCAAAGTGAAACGTTTGAAAAAATGGGGTGTTTTTGGAAATAACCCTAATAAATATAAGGGTGAATCTAAAAAAAATCAAGTTTGTGAAAAAAAAAAAAAAACCACAATATTTTGATTTTTCCCTATAATCAAGAGTATTTTTGGTATTTTAAATTTATTACTAAATAAATTATTAAAAATAAAAAATAAAAATATTTTTTTCTTATTTTCTCTTTATTTTTTCCACCTCTTTTTTCTATTTAGTTTTTTACTTTCTTCAACATTTTCAATTGAATAGATATTAATTTATTCAATTTCCATTCACAAATTTAACAACAATAAAGAAATCCACATCAAACCCATTTTCCATTCCACATATTTACACATTCTGAATCCATCAATACAATTTTACAAACATAATCTATCTGACATTTTTCTTCCTTCGTCACTTCTTTTTTCCTCTTATTCTTCATTTTCTTTATCTTCTTATTCTCTTTTCTTTTTTATTTTATTTTTATTTTCATCTAATTCTCTCTTACCCTGTCCTACGGCAGTAGATCAAATTATTCTTCTCCCAGTGTTAGGTATAAGAAGGAGGATTGAGGTTAATAATAATAAGAGAGTGGTGGGAGAGAAGAGAGGAGGCGTTGGACAGTGAGGAGGGATTTGTTGGCGAGTGAAAGAGAGAGCAGATGATGGAGAGTGAATAAGAAGATGGAAAGGGGGGAGAGGATGGCGAAGAGACGTTAGAGATGGTGGTGGATTGTTAAGATTGGGTGTGTGAGCTGTGATAATGGAATAAAAAAAATGGAAAATAAAAGAAGAAGAAAAAATAAGAATTTTTTTTTTAATAACCCTAACAAGTCTATTAAATAACAGGAAAGTGACAAAATTATAAAAACTCAATCTACTTTGGTTTTTTTTGAGAATTTGACAAACCTTCGGTAGTTTTCTGAGATTAACCCTAAGTATAATTATATAATAATTTAAATGACAATTTATTATTCATTATATTTTATGTGTGTTTTAATTTATTTTTTAAAGTCAAAATATGTTAATCATCATAATGAAAAAAATATATATTAAGTATTTTTTTCATTAATTTTAAAATTAAATTGGTTATTTCTTTATTAAAATTTATAGTTTTAAAAATAATTCTTTTAATATACACTATGAATATCAAATTAATTTTAAATGAACATAAAAATAGTTAATAAAAATGAACATAAATAATTTTTTCATGAGTTAGAGTGAATTGAAAAAAAAAAAAAGTTAATTACACTAGCAGTCTCTGCAATTGCAAATTATATATATATATAATATATATATATATAATATATATATATATATGAACATTTTGATATATACAATTACACTCTTCTTTCATAAAATTAAGTAAAAATATAAAGTCAAATTAATTTTAAATGAACATTACAGATATATTTAGAATTATAAATTTTATTGTTATATTAATATTTTTTTAATTAAATAATAGTCATTATCAAAACATTTATACTTATACATATATATTTATATTTATATTTAAAAATCCTCACTTTTCCTAAATATTTTATTTTATTTTGGAAAATCTCTAAATCCAAAACAATTATCGAATTATTATAAAGAAAAACGTAATATACAATAAACTACCATCTAATACACCATTATGGATGCATACTATCCTATAAAACTAGGGGAAAAAACATGAGAAAACACATGATACAGATGTCTGCCACGTGGTTGAGCTCCAAAATGGTAATACTTATGAACTTAGAATTATATAGAAATATAATAATAATATTCATATTCTTTTATAATTTTGTTTAAATATAATATTTAAAAAAAGTTTAATCTTCTATAATTCTACCCTACACACTAAAAAAAATAGGATTATTTCCAAAAAAATCCAATTTTTGAAACATTTTACTTCTGGCATCCGGTTTTATAAATTTGTACCAAACTACCCCCAAAACCACCCAAAATTAAAACTATCAGTGGTTTTGGTGAGGTGTATGTGGTTTTGGTGAGTTATAGGTGGTTTTTGTGTTTTTAAGTGATTTTTGTGTTTTTGAGAACTAATTATTTAGTTTTAATAATTTTAAAATTTTTTATTTAATAATTTTAGTAAATTTTTAAATATTTTATTAAATAATTTTTTTATAATTTTAGAAATGTTTAATTTTTAATTCATTAACTTAAGTAATTTATAGTTTTAATTTCTTACTTTTATTTTTACTAAACTACAACTAGTATCAATAATTTTTAAATTTTTTAATTCTTTTATTTAATTAGCTGAATAATTTTAATAATTTTTATTTTCAACCTTTAATTTTTAATTCTATACATACAACCAAAAATTATCTAATTCAAATAGTTTTTAATGAAAAAATGAGTTTTATTTTTATATTTATTTTTTAAAAAATAAAATGACTATTAAATATATCAATATTTTAAAATTATTTTTCAATTTTAAATATTTTTCTTATTTTTTATTTTTATTTTTAAGAACCTATAAAATTATAATACAATAATAATTAAATAATCTCTTACAGCAGGTTTTAGTAAATTAAAAAATAAAAATTTAAATAAAAAATTATTAAAGATTATTTAACCAAATATTTAAAAATGATTAAATTTGCAGAATATTTTTTTAAAATTTAGTAATTTTAAAAATAAAATTAAAACTAAAATTATTAAAAACCATTTAACAAACATGTAAAAAGTATTAAACTATATAATACTTTATTTTAGTTTTGTAAAATTTTTAATTTTTTAAATAAAAATTATTTAAATTATTTAATAAAATATTTAAAATTTAGTTAAATTATTAAACAAAATTTTAATAATTATCAAAACTAAATAATTAGCAAAACCACTCAAAAATACAAAAACCACTCAATAACACAAAAACCAACCACATCCCACCAAAACCATTAGTGGTTTTAATTTTGGGTGGTTTTGGGGGTGGTTTAGTATAAGTTTGTAAAACCAGGTGCCAGAAGTAAAATGTTTTAAAAATTGGGTGGTTTTTGTAAATAACCCCTAAAAAATATATATATAAACCTCTGATGAGGTTAATTTATTGTATCTTATTGTATCTTACGATTAATTTAAATTTAAACTTATTTATAAATTTAGGATTTTACTGTTAACATACGAGGTTCTAAGAGCATCTCCAGTGAAATGTGAATCTGTTGATTTCCACGTCCACGTGGACATTCTGGATTTTTTATTTAAAAAATCAACTTCAATGGCAATGTGAATTATAATGTGCTAGTGACGTGGCAGAAAAAATAATAGAGGGTGTGAAGTAAAGCTTCTATTTTCCACGTTCTAGT
Source organism: Cardiospermum halicacabum (assembly GCA_031304145.1). NCBI lineage: Eukaryota > Viridiplantae > Streptophyta > Magnoliopsida > Sapindales > Sapindaceae > Cardiospermum > Cardiospermum halicacabum. The sequence continues at coordinate 6,340,547 of CM062390.1, read as the reverse complement.
TGACGGTGTCAATCAACATTTTTAATATTTTAAAATTATAATTACCGTATTTCTATTTAAATGATAAATTACAAAGAAAATAAAACCTTAATTCTAATGAATTATAAATTAAGAAAATTCGAATAGAAAATAACTATTATGGGCTATTTTTAATTTTTTTTCTCCATGAATATTATTTTTGACACATCACTATCTACACTCTCTATTTATCATGCCACATATGTCTCAATTCACTAAATCATTTGAGATGCTCTAAAATCCGAAAGTGGAATTAGACAATTTGTATTAAAACAGCCAACATAATCATTTAAATATATTAAATAGATTGAAAATTTTATAAAAGTAAATATATAAAAAGTTTCACTTCTATTTATTTTAAAATTTTAATTAAAATAATAACCTATATAAAATATATTTTTCAAAAATATTTTTTAATATTTTAATTTAATATAATGAGATTTCATAAATTTTTTCCCTTGTCATGAATCACTATGGTCCATCTTGTGTCGTGATTAATTTATATCACAGGAAATCCTCCCTGACCGAAATTTATGATGAAGATGAAATTTCGTTAAAGTTAATTTTATGAAAATGAAAATTTAAAAAAATTATTTTTGAAATATGAAATTGTTTGGCTGATAATTATAAACTAAGGATTAATTGACTCATAGTAAGAGGTTGGAATTATTGTTAATTTAATTAAAAGTTGAGGTTGACAAACTGGAAGTATAGATTGTGATTTCAAGTTCATTGAATAAAAATAATGTTGTGAATCTCACACAAAAGTTTAATTTTATGTTAATTTAATCAAAAGTTGAAGTTGCAACATATTCGTTAACATGTTCTAAATCTACCACGGATTATAATCTTATTTTGATTTAATTAAAAATTGAGATTGAATTGATATGTTGTGAATCTTACACCTCTGGTTGCAATTTTACATTTTACATTGTTGTAACTAAATATTTTAGTTGCGCTACTATTAAAAAAAAAGTTGAGTATCGAGAGGTTACAAATCCACTGGGATTTTAACGCTACATTAAAAAAAATATATTGCATATTAGTCATAAAAAGTTTAGTATATAAGTATATTTTGCAAAATAAAACTTTAGTTTTCACTCTCTAGGCCATTTACAGACTGTGAATGTAATTCATAAAATCTGAAAATTTTAGAAATTTAAGGGTATTTTGGGAAACTCGACCTATGACTAAAGACCAAATTTTTAAAAATTTAATTTTCATGTTTTTAAAAACGGACATATAATTGTATCGTTAAAAGATAGTAAATTTACATTAATTTAATTATGTAAAAAAATTGAAATAACAACTTAATGCCAATTTTAAAATTATAAATATACATTAATTTAATTGAAAATTAATGTTAGTTGTAATATTTAATATAATTTGTATGAATTTATTTAATGTCTAATAAAGTAAACATATTAAAAGATTTTTTAAATTTATATGTAAATAAAAAATAATTGAAATTTAATTTAAATATAATAAAATATTAATTTAAAATAATAATAATAAAAAACTATATTAACAAATTTATTATTTTAAAATTATTATTATTTCAATTAATTTAAATTACTATATTATTCTAATAGTTAATAATATATTTTTAAATGAAATTTTGAGCTATAGTATGATATTGAATTGATGTCGTAAATTGTTTTGCGGGGTATTTTCATTTTTGGACCCGTTTTATAAAAATAATTCAGAAATCCACTCACTTTTAAAAATAATTCAAAACCGCACCCATTTTCATGTGAAAAGTGGTTTTGGGGAAAAGTTTTGTGGTTTTATTATATTTCTACCTTATTTTTATTAATTGTATTAAATATTTACTTTTATACCATCATCATTAACCAAATATTAAATTATAATTTTTTAAAATAAAAATAAAAATAAAAATAAAAATATTTTAAATTTAAATTAAATAATACATTTTAATTTATTATATTTACTAAAAAAATTCAAAATAAATATGAATTTGTTTCATTTTATTTTTTAAATTAAATAATATATGAAAGAAATTCATATTTATTTTGAATTTTTAATTAAAAATAAAAAAATAAAAAGTATTATTCAATGAAAAAATTAAAATAAAAATAATAATATATTTTTAATACAAATGTAAAATAAACATATTTTTATTTTAATTTTTCATTAAATAATACATTTTAATTGTGTTATTTTTAATTAAAAATTCAAAATAAATATAAATTGATTTCATATATTACTTAATTTAAAACTAAAAATGAAACAAATTCATATTTATTTTGAGGTTTTTTAGTAAATATAATAAATTAAAATGTATTGGTTAATTTAAAATTAAAATAATTTTATTTTTATTTTTATTTATTAAAATATAATATAATATTTGATTAATAATTATGGTATAAAAATAAATATTTAATACAATTAATAAAAACAAGGTAGGAATAGAGTAAAACCACCGAACCTTTCCCCAAAACCACTTTTCACATGAAAATGAGTGTGATTTTGAATTATTTTTAAAAGTGGGGGGATTTCCGGATTATTTTTATAAAACGGGTCCAAAAACGAAAATACCCTTTTTTTTTTTCGGGTGTTTTCATTTTTCCACCCGATTTTTAAAAATAATCTGAAAATCCACCCATTATTAAAAATAATCCGAAACAACACCCACTTTCAAGTAAGAGTGATTTTGAGTAATGGTTTCGTGGTTTTATTCTATTTCTAGTTTGTTGTGTATTAAATATTTATTTTTATTTAATATTTATTTTTTAATTTAATTAAAAATTTTATTTTTTATTTTACATTTGTAAATATAATAATCTATTTTAAAACGTGTTAGTTTTGATTAAAAAATTCAACAAAAATAAATTTATTTTAACGAAACACTAAATTAATATTTTAAATTAAAAAACCAAAATTATGTATTATTTTATTTTAAAAAATTCAAAAATTTTAAATTAAAAATAACATATTTGAAATGTATTATCTAATTTAAAAAATAAACTTAAATAAATTCTTATTTATTTTAGATTTTTTCTTAAAATAATAAAATTAAAAAATATCATTCAATTAAATTTTTAAAATTTTTTTATTTGGCATTTGTTAATATAATAATTTATTTAAAATATATTATTTTTAATTTAAAAATTCAAAGAAAAATAAAATTAATTTAATTAAATAGTAAAATAATATTTTTTAATTTTAAAATTAAATAAAATTAAATTTATTTTTATTTGATTTTTTTAATAAAAAGTAACATAATTATGTATTATTATTTTTTTTTAAATTTTTTTTCAATTTTTATGAAAAATAATATATTTGAAATATATTATTTAATTAAAAAATAAAATAAAATAAATTCATATTTATTTTTTTAAATAAAAAAAATTTTAAAAAAATATAATTTAATTAAAAATTAAAATAAAATATTTATATTTATTTTTATTAAAAATAATGTAATTTAGTGCTATGGCATAAAAATAAATATTTAATACACAACAAATTAGAAATAGAATAAAACCACGAAACTATTACCGAAATCACCCTTATTTGAAAGTGGATGTTTCGAATTATTTTTAAAAATAAAAGTTTTAAATTATTTTTAAAAATGGGTAAAAAAACAAAAATAACTATTATTTTGCCCTAAATTTAGAAACGAGGGTATTTCCGTAATAAACCCGGGGTTTATATATCGTTGTCAAAACCCCTAAACCCTCTTTTCCCTCCAACTTTCCCACCGCAGCTGGCCACAGCCCTCATCCGCTTCACCGCCGAGTTCTCCGGGAACCACCTTATTGGCGGTCACCCAAAGTCACCCGATTTTTTCTATTCTCGCACATCCAACTAGATACTAATAATCATTGAGCCGCTGGACGGACGTGGCACTGCCGGATTAGGACTGTCGCCTTGTTTCCGGTCGAGTTAGTCTGTGTCCCGGTCTCTGTTCGTCGTCGTCTCCTCCTTGCGTCAGTGAAACTGGGTTGCGCCAGCAGTTACTATTCCGCTTAGTCGACCTCCGTTCCGCCGCTACTTCAACTCGTTCACAGGAGTTTGTTTTGTTTGCTCATTTTCACTGTCAATTGAGTAGGTAAATGGAGTTTAAATCAGATTTTGATTGGGAATTAAGGCCTTTAGAATGGTGGGATGGTGATTAGTTGTCAGATAATATCAGAAATGGGGGTAAAATGTCAAACAAACCTGAAAAACGATGGAAATAGATGTATTGATATGTTTATATTATGTTATGTTGTTTTTTTTTTTTTTTTTAGGTTCAGAAGCTGGTTTGCTAATTCTTTTAGATACGAAATGATCCATTGACGTTGAAGGCGAAGTTGTACAGTTTAGGATGCTAAATATGAATAGAAGTATTAGGATTGTAAAGTTATATAGAAATACTATTGTCTCTTTTCTTACTTCAACCCATATTGTTTTTCATATATGGATTACAATTGTCTTAGATTTTTACATTAAGATTATTTCAAATAGTTTTAATACTTTACTCACATATATTTAGTTGGATGTATTATAATTTTATAACAAATTTAAAATTAAATATATATCTTCTTTGGCTAACCAATTAGTTTATCCAATTCACTATGTTAAACAAATTAAAATTCTTAAATATTATTAATTTGAACTATTAAATTGTTTCAGATTCAGAAAATGGAGAAAATGGACAACAGAAGTAGCTTGGTTTCTAAACCTCTTAAGCTAGCAGGAGAGCATAAAGAGCAGTTAGAAAGGCTTCAAGAGAAGGTAACCAGTTTTTATTTCTGGTTTATTTGTTTATATATTATTATTTTGAACTTAGTTGGTTAGAGGTTTTTTTCTTTGTTATTTGGCAAGAATGTGTGCACATTTGGAATCTCAATATACAGCACCTTGTGGTTTGGGTTCTTATGTTGATGTTTGCATTTCCACTGTGTTCTTCTGTTTTGTTGTCCTGTAATTTTACTGTTTGCAGTAGGTGGTTGCTTTTGTGTTGGGGTTTGTGGTTTTGGTGTTCTGTTTCGTTTTGTAGTTGTAGTTCTTTTGCTTGCTGTGTTTGATTTTGTCTTTTTAGGCCACAGTGTTTCAGGATGAGTTTCATTTTGCCGCTAGAAGTGAATGTCCTGTCCCATTTTCTTTTGAACATTTTTAAATGCATGTCCTGGAAAATTGTGAAAATGGGATTTGAAGGAAGTGTAATCCATTGTGGTTACGTTAATTGATGACGGCCGATGTCATTTTATTGATTCGACTTTGTTATGTAATTAAACTATTACTAAAATGAAAAAAGAAATCAAGATTCAGTTGTGTTATCACTTAATTATTAGTTGATTTGCAGATTTTTTTAATCTGTGAAGCTGCACTGGACTTTGCCAAAACTTTTTTTTTTTTTTTTTCCTTTTGCAGGACCCTGAATTCTATGAGTTTTTGAAAGAACATGACAAGGAGCTTCTAGAATTTGACGATGAGGATATTGATGTAAGTATAGGAATTAAGGTTCTTGTGCTTATACCATCAGTTGAATTGATTACTTCATCATAGATATGCCAATATTTATGCAGGATGATGTTGAGACTGATGTGGAAGATGCAGATATGGAAGTAGATGAAGAAATTCTTGGGCAGGATGTGGAAGAGAAACCATCAAATAATGTTGTAACTAATGCAATGGTTGATTTGTGGTGTAATTCAATTAAAGAAAATGGACAACTAAGTGCAGTTCGCCATCTTATGAGAGCTTTTAGGACAGCCTGCCATTATGGAGATGATGCTGCTGATGGCACAACTGCAAAGTTCACCACCATGTCCAGTAGTGTCTTTAATAAAATTATGTTATTTTCTCTTATGGAAATGGATGGAATTCTTCGCAATTTATTGAAGCTGCCATCATCTGGTGGAAAGAAAGAGACAATTATAGAACTGATGCACACAAAACAATGGAAGAGACACAATCATTTAGTGAAGTCTTACCTTGGAAATTCCCTGCACGTTTTAAATCAAATGACGGACTCAGAAATGATATCATTTTCTTTACGACGTCTGAAATTCTCGTCAGTATTTTTGGCTGCTTTTCCTAGTCTTTTGAGGAAGTACATTAAGGTATGTGATTTGTCGAAGTCATTATCAGTTCCTTCAGTAATTTCTTTGTGTTTTTGTATGTTATATAATATGCAAATTATGCAAGATCTTTTTGTACTAGTCTTATGGACACACTATAGTGATATGACACTACACCGTCTGGTTTTCCGAAAAGAAGGATTAAGAAACTATATGATAAGTCAACAATATTCACAGTTCACTCCGCAATAACGAAGTTAGGATTAATGAATAATTGCTGGATGGATAGACTGTTAGTTTGGTAGGTCGGTCAAGTTGCAGGATGATTGAATAATTTTGTAACTGCTGAGTCTAGTTGTCAGGGTGGGGCTTGAAACATATTTATAAATAAGGCTGGGGGTGGACTGTAGAGGGTAGTAACCAAAGAGTGTCAGTTTGAGCCTTAGGCTGGAGATAGAAGTCTCAAAAACCTCTCAGCCTTGCAATTTCTTTTTTTTTTTTTTTTTTTTTGGAATTGCAAGTATATACTGACAGATCGCTACTGCTCTATCAAACTCATCTAAAAATACACTTCAAGCTATCAGTATATCCAAATATACACACAGCAAATATGGGCTGTATAGGAGCTTCACATCCAATCGTGAGGGTGTTGGCACCCTACATATATAGACGTATGCATTGTATCGGTTACTTTCATCTTATATGCAGACCATCCAATGTATTATTTTCATCTTATATGCAGACCATCCAATGTATTATTTACCTGATTAATGCATGAACTCATGCATGTTTTGGCATTGGTAGTACTAGTGTCTGATACTATTTACAAGGAATAAGAAAGAATATATCATTTTGCTTAACCAAATCTGCTGACTGCATATATTGCTGTATAAGAGGGACCCACATGTAATTTTGAGGAGGGTGTTGGCATCTTACATTGGTCAAGAACAAAAATTATACAAGTGTGTCCACCTTATTTGTGATACTAAGGCTTTTTATGTTTCCGTTTGAACTCAGCAAAGACTATTATTTTTAAATGAATCTGAGCGGCATGCCTTGAATGCCTTCTTTTCTAATATTCATTCCTTGTGAATTTTGAGACACGATCTCTATTGTTTACACTATTCTACTGGAATATTTCCTTTTCTGTAATTGCTGAACGAGAAAAGTTTCATTTCTGATTTTTTAGGTTGTACTTCACTTTTGGGGAACAGGAGGAGGTGCCCTACCTGTTGTCTCTTTTCTATTTTTGAGAGATTTGTGCATCCGGCTTGGAACAGATTGTTTAGATGACATTTTCAGGGGAATTTACAAAGCATACATTTTGAACTGCCACTTTGTAAATGCAGTGAAATTACCTCATATACAGTTTCTTAGTAATTGTGTCGTAGAACTTCTTGGGGTGGACCTTCCAATTGCATATCAACATGCCTTTGTTTTCATACGGCAACTTGCTATGATCTTGCGAGAGGCATTTAATGTGAAAACTAAGGTACTCTTGCTTCTCCTGTGATTTGGCTTTCTTGGTACTTGTATTGTATACATCTTGATTCATGGATTTTTTAGTAGGAAAATTATTTTTCTATGCATATCTCTCAGCTCGTACAACTCATTATTCAAGTTCAAATAGTTGACACATTAGTCTATTAGCCCTTGAAATGAGTTACTGAACTAGCTTAATTTTTTACCATTTCACTCTAGCCCCTTTGACCTCTGTGATGTGATATGGTAGTTGAGTCTTCTTATCTCCCATTTTGTAGGAATCATTTCGCAAGGTTTATGAGTGGAAATTTATCAACTGTCTTGAACTTTGGACTGGAGCAGTATGTGCTTATAGTTCAGAAGCAGATTTCAGGCCCCTTGCTTATCCATTGACACAAATAATTTCAGGGGTTGCTCGACTTGTTCCAACTGCCCGATATTTTCCCCTCAGATTAAGGTGTGTCAGAATGCTCAATAGAATTGCTGCTTCAACTAATACTTTTATACCAGTTTCTATGCTCCTTTTGGACATGCTCGAGATGAAGGAATTGAATAAGCCCCCCACTGGTGGTGTTGGGAAAGCTGTTGATCTTCGTACAGTTCTTAAGGTATTTCCAAGAGCAACCTCCAGCTTTTGTGAATGATATTGTACACCTTATGTGAATTTCTTGGAATTTCGGCAGGTAGGCAAGCCTACTGTGAAGACCAGAGCATTTCAGGAAGCATGTGTGTATTCTGTTATTGAAGAGCTTGCTGAACATTTAGCACAATGGAGCTATTCTGTTGCTTTCTTCGAGTTGTCCTTTATTCCAGCTGTGCGGTTACGTAATTTTTGCAAGTCCACCAAAGCTGAACGATTTAGAAAAGAAATGAGGCGTCTTATCCGTCAGGTATGCTTAAGCTGAGATTAGATCTGCTTGGCAAAGTAAAAGAAAATTGTCTTGTGTGCAAAACCATTTTGCACATACTTAAAACTTGTGTGTGTTCTATTTATATTAATCCTGTCACTTTCCAGATTGAGGCTAATGTATGCTTTACGAATGAAAGACGCAAGTCAGTCAGTTTTCAACCGAATGATCCGGCTGCGTCATTTTTTCTGGAGGTCAGTATTTCAATGTGCATCTTCCAAGAGCTGAAAATTTCTCTTCTATTCAGTATTTTGTTAAATTGTTACAATAATGTGGAACTGCAAGTCACAAGATGACAGATAAAATTTGAGTGCCTATGAATGCCTTATAGAATGTTTATTAATTTTTTCCCCTTAAATGCAAGCTGATAATTATATTTGTTTTGGGATCCAATCCAATGTTGATTATGCAAGCTGATAATTATATTTGTTTTGGGATCCAATCCAATGTTGATTTCATGTAACAGGATGAGAAAAAGGCTGGAGCAAGCCCTATGTCTCAATATGTTGCTACTCTTCGCATGAGATCACAGCAAAGAAATGACTCACTAAAAGAATCCAGGTTTGTTATATTGTTACTTTTTATGTATTTTGTGTCTTCCTATGGATGTTCCACAATTAAGCTTGTTTTTCAGTGTTCTAGGTTTGTAATATCGTTCCTTGTTACTTTTTATGTATTTATGTCTTCCTATCTATGTTTGTTACACAATTAACCACCTGTTGTTTCAGTGTTCTTGTTGGTGAGAACTCTTCTGTATTTGGGGACCAGCATTCTAGTGATGAGGAAGATAGTGGTACTAAGCATGAGCAAGGCGCCACCATTTTCAGTTCATCCTGGTTACCTGGAAGTGATTCAAAGTATGGTTATTGGTTTTACTGGATTTTTCTCTTTTCAGTATTGCACTGCTGTTAGGTTGTGGCTAATTTCCTGAAATTCTACAGCCCCAAAGCTCCTAAAGAGGAAAACAAAAAGAAAAAGAAGCAGAAAAGGCAGGAGATAGCTCTGGAAGAAGATGTTTTAGAGGACTTGGTACTGAGTTCCGATGAAGATGAACCTTTGACCAACTCTGGAGCACTCCCATCTGATGAGGATGAAAATGAAGATATAGTGGATTCTGAAGAACCACTTAAGAAGTGGAAAGCCAAATACTCATCGAAGAAAGATGTGCGGCAAAATCCTAAAACTGCATCGAAGAGGAATGTAGAGTCAGCTCCCAGGAGATTGAAGAAGAGAAAGCGAACTAATTGAACTTCACACCAAATTAAATTGATTTGAATATTTTTTTTTCCTAAGAAAATTTAGTTTTGAGATAATGTTATTCCAATTCTATAACTGTTGTTACAGATGAGATACCTTTTTGTTGTTTATTCTTATTTGAGTTTCTGAAAATTAAAATCTTACAATTATGGCATAGTAACAAAATATATAGTTTGTGAACTTGTTACTTCTAGTATTCAGCTAGATAATTGAGAGTACAAGAAGGTAACCAAGTCACAGAATTTGATTCTCTACTGGAGTTTCAAAATGTATAGTTTGAAAGAGGAGATTTCTGTTTTACTTTTTACATTTAAGTTACAGATCTTCCGCGGAAATGATGGCAAATAACTGTGTGGCTATGGATGTAACTCCACTGAGGCTTAGTAAAGGGGCTTTCATGTCGTCTACGTTTGTCATCAACTGGACCTTGCATTCTGCCACAGAAAAGGTAACTTAAATATTCAGTGTGCAAACTTAGAGATTTTAATTCACTAGTATTTGTTTGTCTATTTAACCATGGTTCATTAGTTACATATTTTATTAGAATAGAAGGCTTAATGGTTTGTGGAAATCAGATGACCTCCAGTATAAGAAATATGTTGCTTCGATTTGCATGACATATTTGCGCATGTTGATGACATTGCAAAACCTGTTTTTAGTTGCTGACCTGGGATTTTGCTGAAATTGAGTAGTGACATTGAAGCAAGAATCTTATAGAGAGGCTGTTCACTGTTTACAACGATTTGTTTCAGCACAGAGATGAGAGTTGAGATGTCGGAAACCTGCAAAACCTCATGCATCAGAGGGAGTGAACGGCTCAACCATGCCATGGTTATTAGGCAAATTCTGACCAATTCACTATCTCCAGACTGTAGGACCTTGGAAATGGTTTCTAAAAATGCCCCTTTTCTGCTACCAAGTAGCGATGCTGATACATTACTCAACCACTCTTCACAGGCATGTTCTTCTTCATCATCCTATACAGTATACAAGTAGGCTTCAGGAAATAGAATATAGAAAGGTGAGCATGGTTCTAAATTGAACCTACCAACTTTGCGGAATCATCAACTGGAAGATCCTTGTCTTTCCTTTCTGGAGAATTCATGTCCCAAATGCTATCGCATCCTGCTTGTTTTAGTATCCAACTCTCAGTCATCAACTCTCCGGAATCAGAAAACCGGCCTCCCAAGATAAGAAGTGCTCTACAACAGTTTTCTCTAACCTTCTCATCTATCAAGCTTTTCTCCAGGCCTACTGTAATAGCATTAAGAGCTGCCTCTCTATATATGCTGAATGTTTTAGGCTCTACCTGCACCAGACAGTTATCTCAGCGGAAGTAATGAAGTGAATAACAGGACGATTATAAATGCTTATTTGACTAGCATACCACACAGTCTAAGTGTAATAGAAGTACAGAAGGCAGCAGCATTTTTTCAGGCGGACAACTCTGGTGATCAAGGAGCAGAACATGCATCACGTTCAGTATCTCCTCGTTTGGAAAGCCATTTAACAGTAATGCAACATCTCTTTGCCTGTAAGGACCAACTAACATGGAGTTATATTATTAACAGTCAAGGAAGCAGTGAAAAAGAAAGTTTGCAAGATTAAACTGATCAAACCTGCTGAAGCAAATCAATTCAGTCAGCAATGACATTGTGTTTGCTCTGGACTTTACTTGCTTGCAGCGAATGAGCTCAAGAAGAGACTGTATATTGATAGATTTCACTATCTGATTTCTGCAACTTGCATCTGCTTCTATACAGCAGGACAAGAGGGCGGCTACACGTGTCTTCTCATCAAGCTTTCCAAAATTGAATCTATGAATGAAAAATTCCAGCCCTCCATGAGAGATAAGTTGCTTTGTGTTACTGATTCTATCTTGCCAATTCAATGTACCAAAAAGTTGCTCTAGTATGTATACAGCCATTTCATTCTGATTCGTTGAGTCATCTCTACCAGAATTCTGAACTACTTGACAAGCAAAAGGTAATAGAGGTCGCAAATTTTCAGACTTCCAACCACCAACAAGACGCTTCAGAATGAAGTTTGTTACTGGCACAGTAAGACATTCCAAAGTTTTCCTTGTTACTGGACATGCTGTGTTTCCCTTGTCCAGCCATTCCTTGATGGCCTCTCGCTCAAATGTCTGACCGGTTTCAATTGTCACAGGATCTTCAAACAATTGTCCAATCAGGGGGCATATGAAGTCTTGCGGAATGCTTGCCAAGAAAGATACTTCGTCAAAGTATTCGAAGGTTGTTGGTAATTCTGCACGGAGAGAGTTGGACATGAGAAACAGACTAATTTCTTAAACAGCCACCTAAGCTGGTTACTACTCACCTTTGATGTCTGGTTTCTTTTTCATTTGCTGCAGTTAATAACAGATGGAATTAGGCAACAACATGAGCTATAATTACTGGTAGTAGTGATAATTAGTCAAGAAATCGATATGTTTACCGAAGAATGCATCTCATTAGTACTCCGAAGTCTAGGATCACTAGCCTCAAGGTCAGGTTTAGTTGGTGCTTTGATGGTAATCTCATTTGCTTTTCTAAATGGAGACTCACGAAGAACTTCTCCCATGTTATTTTGGTTAACATCTTCGATATCTATGGTAAGGTTGGCTGCAGGAGACAGCCACTCCCCCTCTGCTGTCAATGAGACTTCATCCTCCTGCAGTTCAAGATTTTGTTGAGAAAAACAGACAAACCGAAGGTCGAGTAGCGATAGAGAGTTGCTTACCATTTGGCATATGCTTTCTTTGGCACATTCAGCAGAACCTTCTAAGGAATCTGGACTTGTACATTCAAAAACATTAGACGTGTATGTTAATGCATGTTTAACTTCAACTAATGAACCATCAGAGCTTCTTGTATACATCTCATAGTTTTCTATTTCCTCATCCTCTTCAGTGCCATCAGCTCCTGGTTTACTTAGTCGTCCAAACACAGATTCATATAGCTTTTTGCTTACCATAGGCTGTGGTGAGAAAGATCTACTAGCAGGACTAGCTTGCTCTGAGGAATGAGTATGTGGACCTTCTTTTGCATGCATAGGAATGGATAGTGATGGAGTCCGAATGCAAGGGACGGAAGGAGCTTCCACTCCTTCAGTGAGCCAATCTTTGTAGTAACCTGCAAATTGGAAAGTTCCAGAATCCAGAATTTCGTTGTACACTTTCTCCAGAAGCTTCAGTTTCCTTGTCCTGCTCGGTTCATCTGATAAAGACTCAGCTTCCTGATTATGCCACACCTTTAAATGTGAAAGCTGTGGGGAAAACAAGGAGTCCCATAATTCCGATAACAAAATCGTCCTTGCCAGAAATGGTGAATCACAGAAGACTTGTAATATATGCTTGGCTGAGATCCTGTCTTTCTTTTGTAGTTTATAAATCACACCCAAGTAGAGATGAGCACAAGATGAAAGCTTAGAGTTAGATACCCCAGACGTATAGCCTGCCTTCAAATCATTTGAATTCAACCCGGAAATCACACTAAGCTGCAGCAAAGCTTTTTTCAATTCTCTTGCATTTGTAGGTCCTTCAGCAGCTCTTTCCACAGTTTCAATTGCTTGTTCAAGGTTTGCTATGACCTTGCTCTCGTAATTTTCTTCTCCAAGTGTAGAGAAACACAAGCGATGAAGGCTAGCCCGAAATTCCTCATCTTTGAGAAAACATTTGACATAACCAGTCAAGATAGACACCATGGCTTGCACAGCAACTTCATCAAGAGCAGGCGCAGGTATGGTTGGCGTAACTTCAGCATTTTTCTTGTTACCTGAACCTCTATATGATCTGTCATCAGTCAAATCAGTTTGTTTCATGCTGCTCCTTTTGCCATCATTTTGCAGCAGATATTTGTTGAAGCTATTGCTTTTCCTGTGACCTGCCTTTATACTCTCTTTAGGCCTTCTTCTGTATTGCTCCTTTTTGGAATGTTTCTCCTTCATTTCCAAGTCATTCTCTGCAGTGTCACTCTCTTCTATACCAACTTCAATTATCTCATTTTCGGAGAAGTCTTGCTCACCTTTCTCTCTTTTAACAAGACAAACTCTTGGGTTTATACTAGAAACACTTCTACCGGTCCTTTGCAATTCACCTCTCAACGCATATTCAGATGCATCAGACCTCACTCTCTCCGTTTTTCTGCTGCTGCTCGGAAACGAAGCTGTTCTGATTTCATCTTTTAATCTCAAATGGATCAAAGATGTTGCTTCTTGTCTGGATGAAGATCTTGCACCTGCTCGTGATGTTCTTCCCCGGAATCCTTCCTTAGCAAGTAGCTCCTCCAATGATGAAGTCATTTAGGCTGAATCAACTAAGTTAAGGTAAGTCTTCAGACTTCTTTTTAAATCTTTAAATGTTGAGAATCATGATTACCCACTACTTCATCCTAAGCCTAATCACTAACAGGTTTAAAGAACACAAGTTATAAACTACATGAAACCAGAGAGAAGAGGTGGTGACTTGAAGAGTAAAAGCTCTCACCTTCAAGCTTTGATTTTGTCAGCAAAGAACCAGGTCAAGACCAGCTAATAAGAATGGTTTCTATTTTGATTAAATTAATAATATTAAATCACTGTTTGGAGGATGGCAAGAAGAGAGTAAAGGAATATTAAAGAGGAATCTTAAAGATGATAAGTTGAAGATGACAAGTGAAGGACTGCAAAACCAAAGTATTAATATTTAGAAACATAAAAATAAACACAGAATTTGAGAGGGTAACAACAATAGGCGACATGCAAGAATTGGAGGGAAAATAGGACAAATGGGAGCTGACAAACTGGAATTTATGTTTTTATGACAACTTCTAAACAAATAATTTATAAGAAGTGTCCATTTGTTATTGGAGAATTCTCAACCAATTATGTCAAAAACAACACAAGTTTGAAAAAGAATGAAAACAAAACGCATTGGACACTTCCATAGTTACAAAACCTCTTGTGGAGCAGTGAATGGCTGGAAGATCAAAGAATTAAGGTTCTCTCCATTGGACAAAACCTCCTGTTAAGAGACTTGTAATCTATCAAAACAATTTACTAATACATTTTTGCTTGATGAACTCGATGTACGATGAAACAATACACATTGTAAATACATGTAATGTTCATGATTGATGCAGCCTTAAATATAGGAACCAAATTGATCCCAGATGTTGATTAATTGCATATGGTATACAAGATCATGTAAAGTCAACCTACAATAGCAGCCACTGGAAAATTAATTTGGTAACTTGAGTCTGATGGGGAGTCACTTTCCGCATCTGCATCAAGATTGTCAGCATATGGAACATACCCATCTCTCTTCATTTGATCTGTAAGCATTTTCAATACTGAATAAATCTCTCTTTTATGTCGATGCCTTTTGTCTTTTACCATGAAAACATTAATATTACCTTGAATCTCAATCCAGCTACAACCTGGCTGCTTAACAACTCCTTGTTTTTTCATCAGTCTTCTAACTCTTACTACATCTCGCCATCTTCCAAGCTCAGCATACATATTTGAGAGCAGAACATAAGGCCCAGAGTTACTGGGATCTATGTCTAACAGCTTATTTGCAACATACTCACCTAAGTTTATGTTTTTATGAACTTTACAGGCCGCAAGCAATGACCCCCATATAACTGCATCAGCTTGCATTGGCATTGCCTCTATAAGATCTTTTGATTCATCTAGGAAACCAGCTCGACCAAGTAAATCGACCATACATGTATAATGATCCTTTGATGGCACAAGACCATGTTCCTTGGTCATGGAGGTGAAAATGTGTCTTCCCTCGTCGACCAATCCTGCATGGCTACAAGCACACAGCACGCCAAGCATGGTGACATGGTCTGGTGTCTCTCCAGATTCCAACATTTTCTTGAATAAATCAAGAGCCTCGGTCCCATAGCCATTCTGTGCATATCCTACTATCATTGCGTTCCATGATACCCAGTCTCTTTCCTCCATGGTATCAAAAACTTGGCAAGCATCTTCTACTGATCCACATTTCATGTACATGTCTATTAGTGAATTCCCTACAAAAATATCAGACTCCAGCCCTGACTGGAATCGAAATCCATGCTTAAGGACATGAGTGTGAGCCTGTCTACCAAGGTGTAATTCAGCAAGATTGGCGCAGGCATTGAGTAGATTACCGAAGGTATAGTGGGTAGGACAAACAGATTCCCTCTTAAGAAGGCGAAAGAGTTCAAGTGCTTCCTCATTATCTCCATTCTGTGTATACCCTGCAATCAGTGCATTCCACGACACCACATTTCTTTCAGTCATCTTGACAAACATAGATCTTGCATCATTCACACAATCTGCTTTTGCATATCCACTCACCATGGAAGTTTCAGAAACTACAGTCCTAATAGCCAACCTATCAAACACACTTCTAGCTTCATTTATTTGGCCACATTTTGCATACATATCAACCAATGCATTGCTCAAAATAACATCATTGCTAAACTTCTCGCACTTGACAACATGTGCATGTATTTGCTTGCCTTCTCGAAGTGCTGCTAAGCTAGCACAAGCGCTAACAACACTAGCAAGCGTAAGCTCATCAGGCTCAAACCCACAATCCATCATCCGCACAAAAACATCAACAGCCTGATTTGCAGGACCATTTTGCTCATAACATGTGATCAAACTATTCCAGGAAACCACATTCCTTTCCACCATCCCATCAAAAACCCGTTGAGCACAACTCACAAGTCCACATTTACTATACATATCAACCAGAGCTGATCCCATGTAAACATCCAATCCAGACCTCAATTTGGACAGCATAGCATGAATTTGCACACCCATTTTCAAGTCCTTCAACCCTGAGCAAGCACTAAGACTGCTCCCAACTGAATACTCATTAACCATAAAACCCTCTGTGTGCATCAGAACAAAATACTTCAATGCATCAGAGAACCGTTCCTGTTGAGCAAACCCAGCTATCATAGAATTCCAGGAGCACTGGTCGCGCTCAGGCATGGAAACAAATACTCTCACAGCCTCATCAATAAGACCCCATTTCAAAAAAGCCGTTATTATGGCATTCCCAGAGAAGACATTTTTGTGAGACATTTTATCAAACACTTTGCGAGCATCATCCACAGACCCGCATTTCGCATAGACATCGATGAGTCTGTTTTGGATGAAGATTTCTGATAAAAAACGGGACTTAATAATCCGGGCATGGACCCGAGTGGTGTGACGAAGACTTTTGGAGCGGAGGCAATTGTCGAGAAGCTTCGCAAAGGGTGAGGAATTAGTGAAATGAAGATCACCCAGAAGCTGTCGCACGAATCTTCTGGTGTGTGGCGTTGCCATTCCATGTTCCACATTAGTGGTATGTACTCACATGAATGTATAATGTATAGTTTTGTATGATATGCATAAAATTGAAACACCCGCGGGTTCGGAATTGGGATAGAAAATAATTAAATAATTAAATAAATTGAGTAATAAAATAATACTAATAAAATAGTACTAAAAAATATACAAATATATATAAAAAAAGAAAAAAAAAATTATTCACTGTCAGAAGTCCGCTTTCCTTCTATGGTGGAACCCTCGAAAACATAATATGCAGAGAGAGGAATATCATAATCATCATCATCTATCTCCACTGAATGATGATAAAACGTCATGTCACAAGCATACCAAAACAACTGCTTATAGATTTTGCTCATCAATTCACCAACCCACATTCTTTCTCCCACCTTTACCGTACACACTTTCCATCCAGTCCACTCACCGCAATAGCATCTCACCGATACATTGAATAATTTGGATTTGCCCTGCCACGGTTTGAATAAAAGAACAACTTCAATTGCACGCTTCTTTTCCTTGTTGAACTTATAGGATGCAATAGATCGATCGTTATTCAACTCTTGCCCACGGTACTTGAGAGTTTGTCTTTCCACTTTCAGATTCAGGACGGATTCGATCCTCTTCTTCAAATCCAGAATGGTGGTTCCCAGAACTGCTATTTCGATCTCAGGTACCACCACTCCACCCGTAATCTTGAAAACAATCGTATCATCAGCCATGCCTTGGAGAGCAAGATACCAGCAGCCACTTTGTGAATGAATTGAATTGTAGCTTTAGATTGTTATTTATAGGAACAATCCTATGAACAAATCTCTTTCCTGTTCTAATTGATTTTTAGATTTCCTTTTCCTGTAAAACTATCTCCTTTTTCCAATTTGATTCGATAAACAACTGTATTTTTTATTATATTTATTTATTTATTATTATTATTTTTTTAAAGGAGATGTTGTGCTTGAGAGTGACTTGGCTCCCAAGTAAGGATTTTTGTAAGATTGGACATGCTGGGCTGGGCTCATTATTTATGGATTGGGCTTTTAATAAATTTTGACCACTACAAATAGTCGTCTCTAGGTTGGGATAATTTTGACCAGCCAACAAGGCAGAATGAAAGGCCAAAGACATATATAATACATAAATGAGCGGAACTTTACGTTGCATTCGAAGAGCGATGGTCTCTATGTCGTCATGTTTTCTTCACTCCAGTTCCCCTTCTCTTCCTCCTTTCAGGTAAAATTAACTAACTGTGATTATAACATAAATTGAATAATTTGGTTTGTAGAATTTGCTGATTATACAATACGTTGGTGATATGTATATATCAACAGAACAATGGCATCGAATTCCCATATTGTTGGATACCCTAGAATTGGACCAAAGAGAGAGTTAAAATTTGCATTGGAGTCATTTTGGGATGGGAAGATTAGTGGGGATGAGTTGGAGAAAGTTGGTAGTGAACTTAGAGCATCAATGTGGAGACAAATGTCTGATGCTGGCATCAAATACATACCCAGTAATACATTTTCATATTATGATCAAGTTCTCGACACTAGTATGATGCTTGGCGCTGTTCCTCCTAGATACTCTTGGAATGGTGTTGATGTTGGTTTTGATCTTTACTTTGCTATGGCTAGAGGTAATTCGTCTGTACCTCCCATGGAAATGACCAAGTGGTTTGACACTAATTACCATTACATTGTTCCTGAATTGGGACCTCAGATTGAGTTTTCATATGCATCGCAGAAGGTTGTGAAGGAGTATAAGGAGGCGAAAGCTGTGAGTTTTGGAACTCTGTTATTAGTTGGACCATGTTTGTATCCATGTTTTTTGTAACTAATGATTTTGTGCAATGCTGCAGCTTGGAATTGATACTGTGCCGGTCCTATTAGGCCCTGTGTCGTACTTGTTACTATCTAAGCCTGCAAAGGGTGTGAGTAAATCGTTTGATCTTCTTTCCCTGATTGGAAATATTGTTGGTGTTTATAAGTAAGTACACAGCTTTGTTTTGCCTATATTGGGAAACTGTACTCTTTGTCATATTTTAGTCACTTGGCAGGCAAGTTGTGGAGGAGCTTAAGGCTGCGGGTTCTTCTTGGATTCAGTTTGACGAGCCGGTACTTGTCATGGATCTTGGTGGCTACCAGTTAGAAGCATTTACTTACGCATACTCAGAGCTAGAGTTTTCTCTTTCTGGTTTGAATGTTTTGTTGGAGACATACTTTGCTGATGTTCCACCTGAGGCATATGAGGTAGTTACCTCTTTGAAGGGTGTCACGGGGCTTGGGTTTGACCTGGTTCGGGGAACAAAGACGCTTGATCTAATTAAAGATGGATTTCCTTCTGGCAGATCGCTTTTTGCTGGAGTGGTTGATGGAAGGAATATTTGGGCTAATGATATAGCTTCTTCTCTTGCTACCCTTCAGACTCTTGAAGACATTGTTGGGAAAGGTGTTTATGCTCATGTATTTTGCTTTCTAGCTGCAAGAATGATATTTTGTTTTGTAATGCTAAACGATGCTGTATCTTGCCTGTGTAGATAAGGTTGTCGTCTCAACATCCTGCTCCCTTCTCCATACTGCTGTTGATCTAGCTAATGAGACTAATTTAGATAGGGAGATCAAGTCCTGGCTTGCATTTGCAGCACAAAAAGTAGTTGAAGTAAATGTCTTAGCCAAGGCATTATCAGGGGATAAGGACGAGGTAATACTCACTTACACTGTGAAAATATGACTTTCTTTTCTCATTTTACATTTTTTTCCCCTGAAACTAACCTTTCCAAATTATATAATTTTAATTAAGTTGTCTTAAATTTAAAGTCTAGAGTTGTACATTTGGCTCTTAATTATTGAATTCTGCATTATTGTGCGCACTGAAGATTTGAGTTATGATCAGAGAAAAAGAACCGGCATTGTTGCTGCCTCTACATTTCTATAAAATATACAGATTTACCTTAGGTTTATGCTAATTATGCTTGTTATTTTCTTGCTACATATTTATATGTCAAAAACATGCATAGAATTGACCCTACTTGTTTGCTTTTTGCATGATCTCATTGTCAAGCTTACTTTACCAGTTCACATTACTGTCTTTGGTTTGCTTGCCCTAAGATATTTTTTTATGTAACAATCCTCCTAAGAATTTTGTTTTTTTCTTCAGGAATACTTTTCTTCTAATTCTGCAGCTCAGGCATCAAGAAAATCCTCACCTAGGGTGAAAAATGAGGCTGTCCAAAAGGCTGTAAGATGGATTAAGAAATTAGCTATATATTCCAAGTTTCTTAGTACTTTGATTGATTAACTCTTCAATACCCGCATTATTGTCCTTTCATTTTAGGTTGCTGCTCTGGAGGGCTCTGACCACCACCGAGCCACAAATGCTAGCACCAGGATGGATGCTCAGCAAAAGAAATTGAACCTACCAATTCTTCCTACAACCACTATTGGATCTTTCCCACAGACCATGGATCTTAGAAGCTTGCGGCGTCAGTATAAGGCTAACAAGTGCGCTACTGCCCTTGATGTTGTGTTTGTTCAACTTAGTTATTTTCCTTTTATCCCTTTTTTTCCCCAACCTGTGCATTGAATTATTAGTCACGTGTTATCTTATTTTAGGATATCTGAGAATGATTATGTTGAGGCCATCAAGGAAGAAATCAACAAAGTTGTAAGGCTTCAGGAAGACCTTGACATTGATGTTTTGGTACATGGAGAACCAGAGGTGAGTTCTTCTTGATTGAGATACTCTAGTATAGTACTGTCCATCAGGTCCTCCTTGATTGTTGAAATTTATGTGAAGCTCATGTGGCCGATTGACTTGTATACCTCACTAACGTGTGTACACCTTGTCAATGCAGAGGAATGACATGGTTGAGTACTTTGGTGAGCAATTGTCTGGTTTTGCCTTCACCGTGAATGGGTGGGTTCAATCTTATGGTTCCCGCTGTGTCAAACCTCCAATCATCTATGGTGATGTGAGCCGACCCAAGCCCATGACTGTCTTCTGGTCTTCTATAGCACAGAGTTTGACTAAGCGACCAGTAAAGGGAATGCTCACTGGCCCAGTCACCATTTTAAATTGGTCATTTGTTAGAAATGACCAGCCGAGGTAAAAGTATTACACAACTAATTTTTCAATGTGTGATTTATATAAAAGACTCAGTAACATGGTACATTTTCCTGTTATTAGACGTGAAACCTGCTATCAGATAGCTTTAGCAATGAAGAATGAGGTTGAGGATTTAGAGAAAGCTGGTCTCTCTGTCATTCAGATTGATGAGGCTGCTTTACGTGAGGGTTTGCCTCTCAGGAAAGCAGAGCAGGCATTTTACCTAGATTGGGCTGTGCAGTCTTTCAGAATCACCAACTGTGGTGTCCAAGACACCACTCAGGTTCATCTTTATCTCTCTATGCTGATGATTGAATGCTACTTTAAACCTGAGTGATCAATCCTAATGCATGAACTGGTATATTGAAAACTACGTTTTGGCAGTGATTTCAAGCCATTCTGTCATCAGGATACAAATTAAAGAAACAAGTTCTGTTTTCTGTGCCATTTTTTATGATTGTGCAGAGATTAAATCTTTAAATTGATACATAAACATCAATAAAGGGAATTAATCCTAGTTTCACATTTGGACAGATACACACCCACATGTGCTACTCAAACTTCAATGATGTCATTTACTCGATTATGAGCATGGATGCGGATGTTATCACTATTGAGAACTCCAGATCAGATGAGGAACTTCTCTGTGTCTTCCAGGATGGAGTGAAGTATGGTGCTGGCATTGGCCCTGGTGTTTATGACATCCACTCACCAAGAATTCCATCTTCTGAAGAAATTGCTGACCGCATCAATAAGATGCTCGCAGTCCTGGAGAGCAAGAACCTCTGGGTCAACCCAGATTGTGGTCTCAAGACTAGGAAGTACTCAGAAGTGAAGCCTGCCCTTGCCAACATGGTCACTGCTGCCAAGCTCCTTCGCGGCCAGCTGACAAATACAAAGTGAGTTCAGAGAATGGAACTTGCAGGATTAGACTTATAAATCACCCTTCTTACACTGAATGGGATACGCAGAAAGAATGTTGCAATAGATGAGCTGAAAAGAAACAGCTATGACTCTGTTAGGAAGAGCTACCAATTTTCTATGCTTGTATAAACATATTTGTGAGGTAAGAAAATGTCTCAGAATTTCAAGAAATGGGAAAATATGATGGATTAAAGTGGAAGTTGATTTAGTGGAGCAATTTTGAACTCTTGCTCTTCATTTCATTTAACCTTATTTTCATTTTACTGAGCCAGTTGAGCCAGTTATCTTCATTTTATGCATTAATTTCATTTCATTATCATGAATCTGGTAGAGTTAATCAGTAGTTGTTATCATAATTGTTTTCAGGTATAAAATTCATATATTCAATATTCTAAAATTTTTCAAGTTTCAGAGCGAGAAAGTGTGTAAATCGAATGATGAGTACAGTAAACAAACTCATATCCTGTGTAGAAATGTCATGCCATTTGTTAGTGAACTTCTGGGGTGTAAGAAACATGAATGTCGTAGTTATTAAAGCCCCTTGAAGCCTCAAATCAACTAGTAAGTTGTGGAAGTGAAAATGTACAAGACAAAGCTACAGGCATTATGCCAGCAGAGGCGTTGGGGACTACCAATGTATTCATCAATGAAAGATGGACCAGCTCACGACCCTCGCTTCAAGTCCTCTGTTTCTTTGAATGGTCTTTATTTTCATTCTTCTGTTTCCTGTAAATCCTTAAAAGTTGCCCAAGACGATGCTGCCATGGTCGCTTTTCTGCACTTCACTTCACCTCCCTCTGCCCCAGGTTAGTCCATGCATTTTTCTCAATACAATTACAGTTTCTTGTTATAAAAGAAAGGTTGTCTCCTGATGCTCTATATACCTTGTCTTCCAAGTACCATAGTAGTTCAAACACTTTTGAGATTGGTAGACTTATTGGTCTTTATCATTAGGTAGCTTGATCACAACTGAACCCTCTCCTGGAGAGTTAAATCCTGAAGAAACCACTCAGGATTCTGATAAGCATTCAAAATCTCCAGAAGAAGCTTATGTTCTTGGTAAAATATTCATCCATAAATGTCTTATAATCTGTTCATATTGTACTCTCATCTTTGGTGTTCAATCTCTGCTCCCAGATGATGTGCAGTTTCAATACAAAAGTGTACTCCAGAGGTATGCTCAGAGCAAACACATTGATTCACCATCATATGCTTATCTACAAGAGGGTCCTGCTCACACTCCTTGCTTCAAGGCAACTGTCACAGTCAGCGGACAGCCCTTTGAAAGCCCCAGCTTCTACAGAAGCCGAAAAGCAGCAGAGCATGCTGCTGCGGGTGTTGCTTTAAAATCCCTGTCAATTAATGAGGCAAGCTTAAACTTCCACAAGGGTAATGTTATATATCTTCATAGGAATGATTCTATCTGATTGGTATGTATTCAATTTTCCAGGGAGACTATTGCAACAGCTTCTACAAGAGTCTCTTGCAAGAGCTAGCACAGAGAGAAAATCTCTCCAAACCAGTTTATAACACAACTAAAGCCGGTCCGCCTCACCAGCCAACATTTTTTTCCACTGTGGAAGTAGATAATGAGGTATTTTCAGGCAATCCAGCAAGATCAAAGAAAGAAGCAGAGCTCAAAGCTGCTAAAGTTGCTTACACTTGTTTCGCCAGCCGTAAGTCACTATCTTCTACCATGTTTGTTAGCATATGTAGTATCATAGTTAAGCTCATTAACTGGTCTTGTACAGGTCTTAGCAACAGCATTTGTCACAGCACTGACTTCGACATCCATATGGAACAGAACTCTTTATCTCCAGAAGACATTAAACCTGCAGAAGCTAGTAGAGGTACATCTTCCACCCTATCCCTTTCTGCAGCATAGCATTCTTTTCTTATAAATACATACTTGAGATTTTATTTTATTTGGGTATTAGGTTGTGAATTTGAATCTCACCATATGGTCAAAGCTAAAGCTAAGGGTGATGGAGGAAGAGTTGGAAGTTATTTGCTTTGCAACAAGGTCAGGGTTTATCCATATTTACCAGACATTTTATCAATGCCAAAGGGTGTAACCATCCTACCAATCAGTGAAAACAAGTGGGTCGCAGTGAGCTTGGAGTTCCCAGATGAAGAGGCTGATAATTGAATAAATCATTTCAATTCTAAATTTACTCTACTTCTCTAATTATATCAAATAGGTGTAGCTTTTTAAAAATATAATAATAATAAATTAATATTGTATTTATTTTAAAGATATTTTATAAACACTTATTTATTTTAATTAATACAAGATATTTTATAAACACTTATTTATCTTAATTAATACTTCAACCTAATGTTAATCTCTTAACAAGAATAATCTTACCGTCCAATATTATTCAATTAAATATTTCAACTTCATGAACTAAACTTAATTATAGCATTTTAACATTTCAAATTGATCAATCCAACGTTAAATTAGATATTACATATAGGTTCAGCTTTAAAAAAAATTTAAATAAAATAATAACAATAATCAACCATTGATATTTAATATTTTAAATTTTAAATAATTACACGCTATTAGCAATCAAAATGAAAATTAAAAACAGAGAGGCCATCACATTTCCAGCATAGTTTTTCATTTTAGAAGGAAATTCTTTTCACATATATATCCTCAATATAAGTATCTAAAAATATTAAGAGAAACAGGAACCTAGAGCTTGCCTAAGCTTGAAGTGACCAACTCTTCATGACAAACGCAGCATACTTGATGAAGCCTATTATACACCCCAATGAGCAAAGCAAAGAAACAAAAAAGGAATCAGAATAACCATTAATCAAAGAAAACCATCAAACCCAACACAACTTTCACAAGTCTCTCAACCCAACAAAAAATACTATCTATAAAACCAGCAAATGCCACCATGTTTTCATCACCAACAGAAGATCAACAACGAAATTTAAATCAAAACATCTTAGAATGGACACCAGAAATCGCCAGTACGAAGAATTTCTGCCATCCACAGGATGGGCTCATGCACCTGACTCTGATACTCTCGTTGTCTCGCTTCCTGGTAAAATTCTAAACAAAAATGCTTAGCTTTCTAAGTGTTTGACCATATACAAATGAATTGATTTTATTGATATTTTGTTAAACTAACATGACAGGATTTAAGAAGGATCAGTTAAAGGTTCAAGTAACGACCAATAGGAAGCTAAGGGTAAGCGGAGAGCGCCCTCTAAACAACAATAAATGGAGTCAGTTCAAAGTTGAAGTTCCTATTCCATCAAACTCCGATGTGAATGAAATCTCTGCAAAGTTTGAGGGTGGTTCACTGTATGTCAAACACCCAAAAATCATAACTGCAGAAGACAACAAGCAACAAAGAATTGAACAGCAAAAAGAAAGGGCAACTCTGCAAGATGCCCTTTCAAAACCACAAACACCAGAAGAGGCCAAGATGCAAAAGGTTGCATCAAAACAAAAGGCAGCGGACGAAAGGGCAAGTGCTCAACAAGTTCCCCCAAAGACTGGTGAAGAGAAACAGCAAAGCGAGAAGGTTAATGGAGATTCTGAAGCGAAAACAAAGAATTCCGAGAAGAGTGAAGATGACAAAACCTCTGGGTTGACAACAGAAACAGACAAAAGCATTGGCAAAGCTAGTTTGATGAGGGATAAACCTGGAGTAGGGGGATTTAATCAAGTTGTTAGCCGATTCCTGAATGATACCACACAACCAAGAAAATTCCTGATCAACTTGGTTGTGACCAGTGTACTGGTTCTGGTAGTTGCAATGTATATAAGAAATGCTATCAGGTCAACTGGTAAGTCTGACAATTGACTCTAGAATTCATACCTCTATAAAATAAGTCTGTAACCATGTGCATAAAGCGCCTACATGTATTCAAAAATTGATACAAAGTGATCATTCCAAATTCAAAATTTCAAATAATTTCCATAGTTCTGTAACTTGAAACAAAAATAAATAGCTCTTAAGCAAAAATGTAAGGAAGTTCTTCAAACTTCAAATACTTGGAACTTACAAACACTGAATACAGCTGATTCTCATATTGCAACACCAACAGCCAGCATCATTGCTGGAGTCCTCGTTTAGCATTGGATGAGGCTATTCCATCTGAAAAGTAAGGATGAGCCTCCAAACACTGGAGAGGAAACTAGCCTCCTTCAAGGATGCCAACATCAACACAAGAAAACAACTTTCCTTCACCATTGTGGGCCAATTCTCTATGCCAGTGATAGCTAGAGATAACTACTATCACTGACAATACAAATATATAAACAATTTTTAAATTTAACTAAAAAGAACAGTAAGTACTCCCTAATTTAAAATGTATGGGCATGATTCCCTTCAAATTGAAGAAAAATAATTAAAAGTATTTCAAAGGTTTGGGGATCGCCTTGTCAAAAGGACATCACACCAACATGCCAAAATCTAAACATTAAATATAAGAATCAAATTGTCAAAATGTGAATATTTTGTCTAATAACTTTTTGGCTCCAACTTATCTATAATCATGTGATTCTTGCTACAACCATACTAGATGAACCCTTAGGACAGAGCTTCACAAGGAAAAATTGAAAGAGAACTAAAACATTATGGATCAACGGAGTTTTCAAAGAAGGATCGGAGTTTAGATAATAGTTCCTCTTATTTCAGTGATTCTTGCCAGCAATCAATGATTTCTAGTAGACTTGTTCGTGATTAATTCTTGAAAAACTGCATACACAATCATTTATACGGCACAAAAATCCCAAAGGACTTTGGTCAGCCAGCAAAATTTGGCTAATTTTTATTGTTTGATTTAATCAAAATTCTGTTGATTCATATTATTGTTGACACATAATTTCTAGAATAGGAATGCCTCCTTTCATTGAAACTTCCTTTCTAAATAAATTAAGCAGAGAATAATTTATAGTATTACTGTCAAAAATTACAAATACACACAATGACATCAGCAGAGAAGGATAAAAAAAATAAAAAAATTAAAACTCCAAATCCCTGATTCCTGAAACTATTCTGGAATATCTCAGAACTATCCAATTTCATAGAGAAAGCAAATGCACCGCAAACAAGATGAAGCAAAAAAATAGTCTGAAGATGTAAGAGATTATGCATAGACTACAGCTGCATTCTGTGTTAGTAAAAGCAACCCAAGCTGACATGGAGTACCTGGGCAAGTAGAAAGCACAGCTACTCTGAACTATTAGATTAGTAATAACGTGAGCCTGAATCATATACACGACCTCCAGGATATTGTCCACCCCTAGGCTCAAAACCATGATCCCTTGGACCACCAAGGAAGCGAGACCGCTCTCTATAAGAATCATAACGGTCAGAATTATAGGCACGATACCCTTCTCCAACAGGAGCAGAACTTGAGTAAGGATCTGCATGACCAAAGCTAGTACCACTTTTTGGATAGTGATCAATGTCATCCGCCACAGTTTGTAAGTACTGTTGTTGTCTTACCTCCAACTCCTTCCTCAGAAACTCTTCCCTCCGACTTGCATGTCGAGCTCTAAGAGCTGAAAGTTGGTCTTCATATTGAACATTTATCGCATTTATCCTCTGAGTACATCCAAGAAATCCACCGATAAGTTAAATTCAGTCTTGTTATTCAATCTAACACAAAGGCATTGAATTTCATACAAATCAACAACACAATTCAATCAACAGTAGATATAATAAAAACCACTAAACTAAGAGTTACAAATAAGGACCCAAAATCAAATCCAGAAAGAAAACAAAAGCAATAGTACCTCTCTATGCCTAGCGTTTTCAGCATCCTCAGCGTCATTGTGTTGCTTAACGAGCTTGGAAATATCGTCAAGAAAGTTCTGTTGAAGAGCCTGAAAATGGCCCATGTCGTGCTGCTGGTGAGAAGGTTTAGGTTCATGGTAATACGCTCTTAAAGAAGGATCAACACCAACACCGCCTTCAACTATATCATCGATTAACCAATCAATCCAACGAAATTTAGATTAACAAAAGCAATCGATTAACTCAAAATCGAGAAGAGAAGTGATACCTCCTTGTCCTTGATTCATGTATGTTGCTTCTTGTCCCTGCCGTCTCATCTTCTCCGTGCTCCAACACTATGCTATGCACCAGCTCCAAATTGAAATCCCCTGTTTTGTCTTCTCTTGGGGGTTAATGAATATGTTTTGTTTTTAATGAATATGTTTTTTTCTTTTTCCTCTTTAAGAAATCCAACTCTTATCTATGCGCGCTTTTCATTTGGGAGAGCTGGGTTACGACTTCCTTAACAATACATCATAAATATATAAAAATATATTTATATATATATATTTGGTTACATATTTATATTTATTTAATTTTCAATGCATCTTAAAATTTTCTCCATTAATGAAAATTAAATGAATCGAATGGGTTTAAAAAGAACTTGAATCGGATAAAAAAAAATTATTTGAATTCAAAATATGAAGAGTTCATTTAAAATTCATTTACCAACAAAATCTAATTAATACTGGAGTTCAAGAGAACTCAACTAAATAAATAAGTCAACCACCCACTAAAACTTCTTCCTTAAGTAAGAGTCTAGCAGGAGAGCCCAAATATGCTCCAAACTAAACCTACAATGTTAGCACCATTACGCACATAATTAAATTGAAAGAATAAACAGCAAAACAAAATAAATCAATACCATATCCATACCTTAGATTCCAGGAACAAAGTTCAAAATTGGATCTCTTATTGTTAATTTTCACATGGTTTCCTAAACAAATTTTTTTTTTCTTTTTTTTTTTCCTTTTTTTTTTTTTTTTTTTTAATTTTCAGTTTTGAGTTCTCTATGTACAAATTACAATTTGGGGGTAAAATCACAAAACACCTCTCCAAGCTTGCAGATATGTCAAAAATAGCAGAAAAAAGAACAAAAATAAAGAGCCAGAGATGACAAACTCATCACAGACCTGACCAAAAACTCAAGTTAAGCAGCCCCAAGGTGAAACCTTTTTCCCCCAATTCCTAATATACAAATAAAAAAAAATCTGTTGTCGCCTTCCAAACCAAGAACAAAGGAGCCAGGAGTCAGCTATCTCCACCTCCCGCAGTAATCCAAACTGATTTTCAAAATTGTGTTGATGTCATTGGAAAGGAAGCTCATTAGCTTTATTTATTGTTATTTTTCTCTTTTATACGGAAATCATTTATGCTTCGGTATTCCTCCTTAAGCAACCTTTCCAGTTCTGCATGTTTCTTCAATGGTTCTTTATGATCTCGTTGGCCACGGTAATGGTGGAATGCCCTGAAAAAGAGAACATCAGTGGTTCTGAATCTGATTTACCAAACAACATAAAATAGCAGGTACATCAAAAACAACATATCAAAATCAAGTCCAATAGCATTAGATGCAGTTTTTATCATCATTCAGAACCGCTGCCTAGTGTTGAATTATTAGAATTAAATCACTAGCCGAGCATTAAATCACTAGATGTATGCTTGCAATACTCAGAAGTTAGCAAAGTAGGAGTTTAGATTAGATGAAGAGTAGATATAATGCAAATTTAATATTTTCAATGACTACAAGGATATAGCCTTTTCCACCAAGGATATCATGCCACAGCACAACTTACTAAATAACCATAAATCAAAGAGAAAAGCAATAATGTATCCTCAATTTTATCATAATTGAGCTTACTCGCTTAAAATTAAAACACAATATGTTCAATTGAATTAAGTTTTAGCCAAAAGAACTAGTCTCAAATCAGAGTTTGTGGATCCTCAAGAAATTCCTCGATTAATTATAAAGCTTTCTAATTCTAATCAAGTCCTTATTCACCTATTTGTAGATTTCTTGCATTGAAATGTAATTATATTCTCTATTTAATTTAGAGCATAGGTTGATATTTGGTACCAATATTTTTCCAGGCCATAAAGATTTCCTTTAAGGTAGAAGTCAAGAGTGAGTTGTTCAAAGTCCCTGTAGAGATCCTCCCGGAACTCTTTCTCCAAGCCATAGCTGAAAATGGGAAATTAGTATTAAATAATTTCACATTCAAATTATGTCTTGATATACAGCATTTGCTAATATCAAATAGAAGGAAAATAAAATAATGTCATAAAAGTGGAAGAAAACAAAGAATGTCTCTACTTTGAAGAAATTATATGCACAATAGTACCACAACTTCAAAGAAACATAACTACCAACCTGTAGAATCTGAAAAGGCATTCTATTCCATAATTGTAGCTAGCAGCTGCATCTTCAAGAGCAAACTTCTGAAACTCATTATACATAGAAGGGATGAACATGTCTCTTAAGAAATATGACCAAAATCTGTAAAGTGTGTTCATTTCCTGCAATTAAAATAATACATGATTTAACAAAAAACTTCTGTATAGAAATATGAAACAAAGTAGATGAGGAGAAACAAAGCAAAGAGACTATAACCAAAACAGACAAGTAAACAGGTGCAAATAGTCAATGTCAGCACAGTTTCTTTTTCTTTTTTTACTTATGGAGAAGATGTTCAGCACAATTTTGACCTACTGAGGAACACTTATGATGATCTTATTGATGAGGTGATCAAAAAGTATGGCAAGTCAAAAAGTCAGGCAAGCAAATCAGCATTTATCAACAACAGTTCCAATTAAAATTCAGAAAGAGATACTTTATCAAAAATAATCATAGAATTTATTGATTTTTTTTACATGCAGAATATCAAAATCCAATTATATTGCTTTCATTCAATACTCATTTATGTTTGTATTTGTTTTTGCTTATGTTTTTAAGATACACTTAAATTGTCCATTTAGCATGTTCTAAAAAGAATCCAACCTCACTGCAACCGATTCCCAACTTCTTCCTGTCATTTAAGCACCGCTTGCGAAATTTCAAGTACCTTCAAAACAAACCATCAAATCAGTATTACACATAAAGCATCTTCCTCCATAAACACCAGGGTGTGCACAAATATACACCATGTCCTTACTTTTGTTGTTTGAAACCATTTTCTTCTAACAACTGATGACTTGGGTGCTGAAATGGAGGAATTGATTTTGGAAGGGAGCCCACAGGAGGGCTACTCCCCGAAAGAAACCCATGGGGTGAAACACTCAATTTTGAAGGCCTTGGTCTATACAATTCACATGGGTAAAATGTTAGCAGAATAAGACAGTATTTATCAATCAACGCATGAATTCATCAACTTCCACAGAAACCAATCAATATTCTAAAAAGGTATAGGGGCTGTAGTAAGATGCTAGTTGAAAGTATGGTGATAGTGAGAATTCATTCACAATGTACATAAAAGCAGAAGAAATAGTATTTTCAACTAACCCATGATTCTCTGGAGGTGTAGAACCAAAAAAATATCCAACTGAATTGCTAGGGGGGCTTTCTGATACAACTCCAAGACTTCTACCAGTTCCATGATTTCTAAAGTTGTTGGAGAAGAATCTTTGCTTAAGTGAAGATGGTTGCTTGTGGGAACCTTTATTATGCTTCCTGCGAGAGCTAACACCTCCAGTATCTTCATGGTTACTATTTACAACATTATTTTCACTTGCTTTTGAATTGGATACTCCAAAACCACTTCCAGAGTACCTAGAATTTCCATCTTTACCCTCAAAACCCAAATTATTTTTTCGCCGAGTAACTCTCTTAGTTTTAAGTTCCTGTTCATAAGAATCAAATTCAAGACTTTAATATGGTGAAACTATCGAGTATCCCTGCTGCCAATAATTGCAGCAAATATAAAACAGGCATCTGCACCTGTTCATAGAAATAAAGACCATCATTTATTGCAGTAGCTAGCTCATTAGATATAGACTTCAATCCTTTACCAGCAGATATAGATTCTTCAACCATCCAATTATTCTGCATAGCAAAAATAGATAAGTCATTCAATGAAAAAAATCACCAGACAAGCATTAAAATGATGAAATATTCAAGAACTTGAACACAATTTACTTCATGGCTGCAAGAACATGGCAATAAAGATATGGTTATCTGATCTAATCAGCTTAAAAGAAAACTTGAAAATTAAAGACAAAAGAAAGGTGAAGCAATCGAAGGTAAGAGAATAACATTATTATCATTGCAAATCAGAAGATATGAAGAAGGTTTGCTCCAGATTAAGTTATTTTCATTTTCCGATTAAAACTGAGGGAGTAGTTAGATTAAGACATACAAAATAAAAGACATATTGGAAGAAAATAAGTAGTTCATAAAGACAATATAAAACCCTGTACAAGAATAATGCAAGAAGAACAAAAACACTTCTTAAACCACGAAACTAAAGCCTCCGGAATTGACTAATAGGAAAGTAAATCAATGAATTTGGAAGAATCTTAACCAAATAAGGAGATCAAATGGTGATCTTCCCAAAGCAATGTAGAATTATCCTCCACTCCTCATAAATATTATTATAATTATTTGACACAAATGACACTTGCATAAAGGAAACCTAAACTAAACCTTCCTTGCATCAGAAATCAATGATGTCTTTTACTAACACCTGATTTCTTATGAGTTTTTTTTTGTCACAATTCGATTTGTGGGACACAAACAGATACAACCGTACATATAATTACTTTCTTCAATATTGGACCTGGGTACAGCTTGATGATGAGTAATAGAAGAAGAATAAACTTCCATTCAATTCTCAACAAGACACTACTTTCAGGCCTAAAAACTGTCAATTTGACTTCTAAGGCCTTAAGCAGAAGCCAAAATGAAATAAAGTGAACTCTTATTTAAGTAAAGGGTTTTAATAATATATCTTTCTTCATGGCACAAGAGGGTAAGATGAACAATCACCATATAGCTCCTGGCTTAGACAGAATGTAATCACCTTCACAAATAAGAGCTTCAATTGTCCAATAGAATCATGAATTTGTGACCAAGACAATTCACAAGCATACACTTTCAACGTACTAGAAAATCTGGTTAGGGGGCAAACAATAAGGTAAAAGTTTTATGAGGCTATATATAGTTTAAGGAATTCCTTTTCTTTTTCTTATTAACTTGTAAATCTATATTCACAGTCGCCTAACCACCTCATCGCAGTCACTAACAGTCACAATAACCAACCAATTGGCGCAGTTTCACAGCTACTACTTGTTAACATTCTTTGTTCATGATCTATATTTTGGTCGCATAGAGGAACTGCATCAATACATCTTTCCAGAGGAAATTAGACAGGAAACATCTCACCACCAGTATGATAAAGAGCTTCAAACCACTGTTCTTAATACTCTGCAAAATGAAAAATCAAAAGGTTGTCTAAAAAGTACAAGTCCCTTCTCTTGCACCTCCACAGAATCTAGGCTTCAACTTGCTATAGTTGAAGTCATGCAAGAGTTTTTAACACCAGAAGCACACAAACTCTTTCCCCTCAAAGGTAAAGAGTCGGTGATATTCAAAATTTTACCAGGAAAGAAAACAATTAAAAAAGGACTTTCATTTTATAATACAGCTAAGTAAGATACAGAAGCACCAAAAGAACACATCCCTTCAAATTAAAAGGCCAACCTTGTTTCTATTTACTCTTATACAGGCACATCCATACCTAAGCCCTAAAACAGATCTTAACATATGCAAGACATTATAAGGTAAATTGCCAAAATTCAATCAAATAAATGGAATATGTGCAACAGGTGACCATCATTGCCCTATTCCTTTTTCACTACAGGAACAAAACGTCACCCACAAATGTATGGTAAAAACTCCAATACAGCCTACCTTATCAAAATCATACGTGAGCATTTCCGACAGCTAGTAGAAGATTATTCCCTCACCTTGATGAATAAGAAACAGATTTTACAAGGATAATGAATAGCACAGTGGTCAAACAGGAAAACAGCTTGACTACCTTACAAATTACAATCAAGTAGCACTTAGTGCATGTTTGTTTTTTAACTTAACACTTAGTGCCACTTAATTTAAGACAATTTACTCATGAATTTGATGAAATTAAGTGGAGAAAAACAAACAAGCACTTGGAATATGTGATGATGAACTAGTAAATTAATGTTTCGGTTTTTTGAATACTGATAGTTGGCTGAGTTATTTCATATTATTTCCCAGAAAATGAAATAGAAAACCATAGCAAAAATTGACAGAAATTAACTACCCCATTTTTCAGGGCAAGAAAAAAAGAAGCATCTTCAAGAAAACAGTAAAGGGATCTACTTAATATTGGATACCTGGGTGACAATTACAAGTCTCTGCACATCTTGCTCATTATACGTCTCATCATCTTCATCATCAATCCTATCCAACAAAGTAAGAAATCAAGTATGTAGTCAACTCTTACACAAATAAGATTGTTTCATTACGGAATAGGCTTGTAATGTATGAAACAAAAACAGTCTATGCAGTTCACATCAGATATTTTATCAAAATAAGCACTTTATATGGTGCATAGTTTAATCATACTTAAACCAATTATACAAGCAGTTTATATAGAGTGTGAAGTCATTTGTTCAGCATAAAAATATAAAAACAAATAGATTAGACAATAAAAGGTATTTAAATATAAACCAACAATAACTAGTGAAGGATTAGGATGCAACACAAACAATTTCATCAAGTTTTACCAGTCTATAGATTTGTTAATGCTTATTACAACAACAAAACAGGCATCAATGCTTGCTAGTATTTCCTAAGGAAACTGAAAAATATACCTTCTGTCAGTGGGAAGATCGTCCTTTTTTATTGCCTTCTGCTCTATTTCTAGTTCTTCATCAAGCATAAACGTATTAGCAAAATCATTAGAGACATCATTATGGTTTGGAACATCCGTGCTTGGCGAGCGTTCAGAGTTATTCGCAAAACGATCAACAAAGCTAGCAGACTCAGCTTCATGAGACTGGTCTTGATAGGATTTATTGTAATTGGTTTTGACGTCCGATTCAGAGATAGAGGTCCTCCCATCACCATTCTCAGCAAAATATGGTATTTTCACACCATCACACTGAACAGGCTCGCTACTATTATCAACACTGATATGTGCTGCTTCTGAGCTACTCCAAGTGGCTGGTATGTGCTCCAATGAATTTCCAGTAGACGGAACACATTGCACATTTTCTTCCACCCAATGCTTAGTATTCTCCCCCTTTAAATCCTTGTTCCCATAAGAATCAGCTCCAGCTTCTACAGGTTGAGCATGCGTCGTTTCTTTGGGCGATATGGTCTGAGCAGAAGCAGGAATCCACTTGGACCACTCATTACGTCTTCGTATCATATCCCCCTGATTACATTAAGAGAGTAGAAAATTATGTCAAACTAAAATCAATTATTATCAGGAGCAAAAGTAGTCAATTTTATGAGCAAAAGGTAACAAAAAAAAAATTCTGAACTATTGATTACTGCAAAAAATTTGAGAAATTTCATAATTACCATCAGCATTCCATAACCTTAAAAAGATCAGATCAGAAAAAAAAAACAAAAAAACAAAAAAACAAAAACAAAAGCAAAACAAAAGCAAAACAAAACAAAACAAAACAAAAAAAGCAAAAAAGAAAAAAGCAAAAAGCAAAAAAGATGTGAGACACATTAATTATTTTGAAAACAAAATATTCTAGAAATTTATAATAATATACACGAATCATGCTCCTTTAGAATTTTATGTTTTAAAATCAATTACTCTCCTATCCTTCCTATTTTTTAGCAAATAAGCAACTACGGAAATCCTACACTTGATCAGCCATGAAAATCATAGGATTTTATCACCTAGACAGGTGACAGCAAAAGGCTTCAAGCCCTCGACAGGTTGAACCTCATCCTGTAACTGAAAAAGAGCACAAAAAGAACAAAGGAGCGGGACACAATATTCCTAAAGAATGAACAAGAATATGATTATCCAAACAATAGAGAAAAGCTAAAAGGCAAGAAATAAGGGGAAAACAATCACTGCAATGGTCTAACAGAACACCAAATATCAAAGAACTTGAAAGGAAAAAGATACTATAGCTGCTAACCTTCAAGTAAAAATGCACTGGTTCTTTACATATGAGATTTATCGCAATTACAAATTGCATTACATGCTATAGTATGTTTCCATCATTATATATTTGTTACATCTGAGATTTTTCACCTTTTTTAATTGAATTACAAACTACATATGTGTCAAGCATTACATTCTTCTTCATAGATATAAAAACTATTCATTATTTAAAGGCTTCCAACTACGGTCTATCATATGTGCAGTAAATCGCAACCTATAGCTCATCAGAGTGAAACAAATTCTCTACAGAAATCCAGACTCCATGATTAAAAAAAAGGGCTGAGGGTGAGGAGACACATGTAGACAAAGGCAAACACAATGAGCTTATCTGAGATTCCAAAGATTCTGAAATGATAAATACTTTTCTATAACAAATTCAGAATCTTATGTTAAGCAAGAAACCATCAAAAAATAGAAAATATCACACAGTAAGAATCTTGCCTGAACTTCTACAGTACTCGAACTTTGCAGAGCATCGAGGATAAATGGAATGTCTGTACACATTTTCTTAACCTGTGTCCAAACATCAAATAATACGTGCAACAGCTTAGAGAAGTTGCTGCTTATGATTTATAAACACATGCACAAAAGTAATGCCCCAACAAATTAAAGATTTTTAATAACTATACATAAAGCAATTTAAAGAATAAATATAGTGGATGATGCGTTAATTCTAACACATAACCGGTAAGCACTCTTTTTGCACATCATACCCTATTAAAGTCAGCAATTTTGGTTATTGGAACCCATCCTTGAGCATCCATCAATGAAACTAGGTAATGGTCTTTTTGGAGATTTCCATCACTGCCAAGACACGAGATAGAAATAGAATAATAAACCCATCAAAAGCACAGGTACAATTATCTTATATGTAGACATAAAAGACACGAGCAAGCATATTCTTTCGAGTCACAATCAAAGGCTCTAATCAAATATAGAAAATTTAAGGTTACTAGCAAGACATAAAAGTCAAAGAAGAATAGAAAAATCAGATCTACCAGTAAAACAATATATTCACAATACTAAAGGACACAAAAACAGTTCCAGGTTTACATGATAAATGGAAAAAGCTGACAAAGTTTCTAGCATAATATAGGAAACTCATGTAATATAATGCTGTATATCAGTACCTGAAATAGTACTCAATTTGTTTTGTAATGTCAGATTTCAAAGCTAAAGTCTCAGGGGATAGCATAGGAGCCCCATGATTTATTGGATACGGAACAATGCGTGGAGGGTGAGCTCCTCTAATAGAGCCTGGAGGTCCAACAGGCACATAGTAAAATGCAGGTCCTGCATGGCAAAGACGCCTCAAATACGTCAATAGTTGCTTAAATGTGAAACCAGAAACACAATAGCACAATTAAGGCAGATAATGTTTCTGTATAAATAAGGTTTGTTGCACTACAATCATGGACTAGTTCTTACCAGGGAAGCCTGGACCCATCATATATCCAGGACCTGGAGGTGGACCAGGATACAAAGGCCTCATTAAGGGCCTTGGTCCTATACCCTGTTGCATAGGGATACCATCTCGAGGGGGATTGAATGGCCTTTGATGATTCCATCCATGATTCAAGCGACCAACTGGCTCTTGACTAGAAGGTCTTCTATTAGCAACAGAAGGATTGTGGTCCCCTCGAGGAGGATGAGGAGGACCAGATCTGCTAGCATCCACTGAATGAGCCGGGGGACCAAAACCTTGCACCGGAGCTTGAGAGTCGACACCTGGAAAAGGTCCTACTGGGTATGGTTGGTAAACATATCCAGGGATCGCAATATGTGGCGGGGGCACCATACTATGAAACATTGGTGGCATGGCTGGTTGATTGTAAGGAACCGGAATGGGAAAAGGTGGTGCATTATGCAAATTACGTTTCGAACCTGGCTTTTGATTACGAACAGGTTTAGAATTTCCCGAACCTACCAACTTCTGAGGCCCAACACCCCCCTACAAGCAACAACAGAAATATTAAGACAGAGGTAAACACATTTTACCAAGCCAACTACTATTCCTTCCCTCTAAATATTCTAAATGTATAAATTCATAGACAACAGTCAACGGAATTAACCGTCCCACCATAAGTAGATGCAACTTCCCAGTAAAAAAAAGAACACCCACAAGTCACAGAGCCATACATTGTGTATGCTTAGTAAAAACGATCAAGATATACTGAATCACTATGTCTAAACCTAACCATGTTTCATTAAAAAATCACAAACATTACCAATTATCACGACCGTAAACGCATTCAATATAAACGACCAAATCACTAAGAGACAAAATATACCTGAACAATAGGAGGATCAGGAGGAGAATCCACAGTCCTTAGGGGACGTGGATGCTGTTGAGCGTCGTTGAGAGCAGGCCAGGAATCAGTGGCGCCGATGACAGGTGCATCAACAACTACAGGCGTTTTCCAGGGCGATTTAGCAGGTGCACCAGTAGGTGCCGTCACGGTCTCCTTCTGATCATCAGCTGCACCTACAGTTTCATTTTCAGCCATAATAACTTAGAACCGGATCCACCAGTGTGAAAAATGTGAGTGAAAAGGCGTGGTGTGCAGCAGAGTAGTAGTGGTTGGTGTCGTTAACAGCTAGAGATACCAAAAAAACGGTTTAATTGTAATAAGAGTTTGGTTGTGATGTTTAAAACCCTAGAGAAGCAGAGCCATGATGACTGGTTTCTTTAACTCTATTGGACACATTTGCCACATCAGCTCAGCCTAGCTGCAGTTAGGGTAAGGCATACTATACATGTCCCGGTGGAATTAGACTCCACCGAAAGGAATTAAGAGAAATGGCGATATTAAAAGAATAAGTTTGATTGACTCGACTTTATGATTTTTAAAAAATAATTTTTGTATTATAATCAAAATAAATTTTTAATTAAATATTATTTTAACATTTTAAATAATAGTAGTAGTTAATTAGTATTTTTTATAAATTATTTATTAAATCAGTTGTTGAATTGAATGTTGGGTATTAATATTAGTATTTAAATTAAATATTAATATGAAATTATTAAAATTTATTATAATTAAAAATAAAAATATAATTAATTATAAAATAAATATTAATAAAGTAATCGTTAATAATATTTGGGTTTAAAAAATTAATAAGTATAATACAGCTAATTGAAACGCTAAATATTATTTTAACTGTGTATAATTTTGCTAGAAGCTAATTTAAAATATTAAACAACCTTTTTCAATCAAAAGTTAACATTTTTAAAAGTGTGATAGGTTTGAGTAAAGCCAAATTTTTAAGTTTTAAAATAATTAATTTAGTTAATAACAATTTAATTAGCTGATATGGTTCAAAATGCTAATTTATAAAACGTTAATAATGAGTGTGTTTGGCACTAGATACATTAGCGATTGAGTTAACTGTTAAGGTAGCGATTAGTTGTTAGTTGTTAAAATAGCAACAATGAGATGTTGAAGTAGCGGTTTATAAAATGACGTAAAAGAATAATATATTATTTTTATATTTTTTAATTTATAATATAGTTTATTTTATTTTTAGTAGTGATATTCATCTATTAAATGATTTTTAGAAGATTTTTAATTAAAATTTTTTAATAATATATTCATCAATTAATTAATATATAATATAATATA
Source organism: Cardiospermum halicacabum (assembly GCA_031304145.1). Taxonomy (NCBI): domain Eukaryota; kingdom Viridiplantae; phylum Streptophyta; class Magnoliopsida; order Sapindales; family Sapindaceae; genus Cardiospermum; species Cardiospermum halicacabum. The sequence continues at coordinate 6,300,910 of CM062390.1, read as the reverse complement.
AAATTTATTAAAACTTTTTAAGAAAATCATAAAAACTTTCAAACACATTTAATAAATTAAAATAATATTAAAATTATTATCATTAAAAAAATTAGAATATAGTTAAAATGTATAAAATAAATATCCAGTACGGAAGAATAATTTTTATTGGGATATTTTTGTAATAACCAAAATTGAATAATGGTAGAATAGAAGTTTTTTTATTAGCGATTTGTGGACAGTAGCTATCAGAAAATCGCTAATTGAACATCTAATTGCTAATCAAAATTTCCAAATCGCTAATCTAAAATCTAATCGTTAATTAAAAATTTGCTTACCAAACACACTCACTAGGTGCATTAGAGATGTTCTAAAATTAGAAGTTTGGTTATATATATATATATATATATATATATATATAATAACTCACTTTTAATTACAACCGGATAATACCCGTGCGCGATGCGCACTTTAAATTTAATAAAAATATTTAAATTAAAAATTAACATAAGTATATATGTAATATAAAAAAATTAGATAAGAATTTGATAAATAGTAATAAAAATAATTGTTTAAATAAAAATTAGAAAAAAATATTATTAAATGCAAAATATATATGATTTTATGACATAGTAAATCATGTAAAAAAAAATAAATCTATTATAAGTTGCAAATTTGATATCGGTTTAGAACGCATATATTTTTATTTGTTTCTAATAAATCCAGACGGAGCAATGGTTTTTTTTTTAAATAAAATAAAATAAAAAGAACTTAACCAAATGGATGTTCTAAAATAAATATATATATATATATATATATAATAACTCACTTTTAATTAGAATTATTAATTAGATGTTATTAAAATAAGTGAAACGTGCTAATATTTTATACCTTCATTATTATTTTATTAATAAAAATTTTATAATATTTATTTTATTTTGTAATATGAATATTTTTTTATATTTATTTTAATTAATAAATTATATACAAATAATAAATATTATTAAAATTATTATTTAATAATATTATTAATAAATAGTAATATATTTAATAAATGTATTATATATTTAAAAGGGTTAATCCCATAAAACCCATATACTTTTACCAAATTCACCAAAAAACCACATTAATTTAATTTTTCACCGATTTCCCACTTTACCGTTATAAACCGTCTGTTTCACTATTTCATTCCACTTAACTCTGAGGGCTAAAAGTGTATTTATATTATTTTTATTTTTAATTAAAAAATAAAAATAAATAAAAGGACCACAATTCTTCTCTTCTTTTTTGATATAGCTTTTTTTCCTTCTTCTTCTTTGAAAGAGATTTTTTTCCCTTTGTTCTCAAATATTCCTTCTCTAATTTAATTTTTGTTAACCTTCTCAATAAAAAAAATAAATAAAAAATTCTACTCTCTATTTTCAAAATCCTTAAAATAAAAAAATAAAAAAAGTGTAGTTTTTCAATGAAAATTTGAATAAACAACCAATCCATGGTAAATCTACTACAGAATAAACAACAAATACAGATATTTTTTATTGATATTTTTTATTTAAAATGAGTAGGTGAATAAAATAAATAAGGATCTCATAGCAGTGGAGGTAAAGACGTCAACAAGAGAGTTAATTTAGTATGGGATTTGTAGAACAGAGTAGAGTTTTCTTGTACAATCAAGAATCTGATACCAAAGCTTGTGTGTTTAGGGTTTGAAGGACATCATACCAATATTTCTTTCCATCACATCAACACCTATTGCATACTTATTTGGGTAAAGAAGATGAATATGTGGGTTTTGATGGAAATGGTAGTCGTGGTTTGTAGGAAGGAGAACTTAGAGAGATGTAATTGAACCAATACCTCATTCTGGCGCAAGTCGTGTTCGTGGAGGAGCTAGTCCGTACAATGCTGATCTTGAGCGTGAAGGAGCAAGAGTGTGGAGGCAGCAGTGACTAGAGATCTCTGCCAGAGGAAAAAGAAGGCGGCGGCTAGAGTTCTTTGCCAGAGGAAGAAGAAGAAGATTTCAAACATCACTTTTTTAATTACTTTAAAAATAAATAAATAATAAATAGATAATAAATGATTTTAAGAAAGATTTAGAAAAGGCATAATATATCTTTTAATCTAGAAAGAAAATATTTTTTTTAAAGAAATTATTTTTTAAAATTAAAAATTTTAATTGTGAAAACCCTAAACTACCCTTTTAAAAAATGGAGGAAATTGGTGGATGTAAATTGTACAGTAAAATTAACTGTGACAGATGAAAAAGTGGGTTTTTGGTGAAAAATAAAATTAATGTGGTTTTTTTTGTGAATTTGACACAGGTACGTGGGTTTTTTGGGATTAACCCTACTTAAAAATAATAGTATAAAATTTAATTTATAAGAAAACTTAATTAATTATATTATTTTACAATAAAATAAACTAATAATAACATTATTAAATATTTAATTATTATTATTAATCTGCTAACCGCTATCAACCTAATATTTATTATAATCAATCATTAACTATTATTGTAATTCATTAATTAACTAATTGCTAGTAACTTATTATCAAATAAACTTCAAAACTAATTGGAAAAAAAATTTCTAAATACTTTATTAATGATAATGTGCGGTCCCTTTTATAGACAAAATAAATATTATTGAGTTAATGGGAAAATAGAGAAAGTTTGACGCGCACTATCATGTGCCATCTTATTATTGATAATGTGCAGCGGTGGGAATTTATGTACTCTCCAATAAGTTGTATTTGATTTTTATCACTTAACTAAGAGCCTGAGCCTGTTTGCTGAAGGTAGTGTTTTCAGAGAATTTTTTTTAGAAATTTCAACAAAATTAAATTTTTAGTTTTTTGAACAACTAATCTGGTTAATAGCAACTTAGTCACCTGATTTGATCCAAAACACTAAATTTTAAAATGTTAATAATAACGTTTGAGAGGTTTTAAAATTAGAGGTTTGTTAAAAAAATCAAATTACTTCACTTTTAATAGAATTATATTAATTATATGTTAATAAAATAATTAAAATGTATTATAATAATATTTAATACTTTCGGTAATATTTTTATTATAAATCTTTGTAATTAAAAGTTTTGATGATATTTTATTATTATTGTAGGAAGTATATTATTTTCTTTAGTATATTATTTTAATTAATAATTGATATAAAATAGTAAATATTATTAAAATTATTACTTATTATTATTATTATTACTAAAATATTTAATCTATTGTATTATCTATTTGAAGGCATCAATGTAAAATATACATTCTGAAAAATAAAAGAATGATGTTCATTTACGTCATTTGAATCCGCTTATAGTACTATTATTAAACAACTAATTATCAAACACTATGAGTGTGCTTGGTAAGCAGATTTTTAATTAGCGATTAGATTTTAGGTTAGCGATTTAGAAATTTAGGTATTTGGGAGTAGCTTTTTGATTAGCGATTAGATGTTCAATTAGCGATTTCCTGACAGCTACTTGATGTAGCTGTCCACAAATCGCTAATCAAAAATCTCCCATTCTACCCTTATTCAATTTTGATTATTACAAAAATGTCCTAATAAAAATTATTCTTTTGAACTAGATTTTTTTTATACACTTTAACTATATTCTAATTTTTTTAATGATAATAATTTATATATTATTTTAATTTATTAAATGTGATTGTAAGTTTTTATGATTTTTTAAAATGTTTTAATAAATATTATATTATATATTTTTAATTAATTGATGAATACAATATTAAAGAATTTTAATTAAAAATCATTTAATAGATGAATATCAGTACTAAAAATAAAATAAATTATATTATAAATTAAAAATTATAAAAATAATATATTATCCTTTTACGTCATTTTATATCTAATAGCTACTTCAACATCTGATTGTTCTTACCAAACACTCATCTCAAATAGTTACTTCAATCGCTAGTTTAACAGTTAACAACTAATCACTAGTTTAACAGCTAATCGCTAGTTTAACAGTTAACTCAATCGCTAATGTAACATCTAGTGCCAAACATACTCTATATCATCAATCCGCCAACTATTAATAGTTAGTCAAACCACTAATTGAATCCGTTAACCGTTGATTACCAACCAGACCCTAAGTCATTGGAAATTACATTAAGTAAAAAAAAATAATCCAAATAATAAAAATGAAAATTAAATAAACAAATCAAAATTGAAATACAATATTGCTCCGAATGTATATTCATAACTTTTTTTAGTCAATTTTATTAATGGTTTTTTAAAAATTGAAGTAGCAAGTTGGTTAAATTCTTCGAGATGGATATGTTTACCATCAATCTCTTTGGATTTTTGAGTTCATGGTTTACTGTATAGAAAATTCTCGAAGATATATATTTTATCCGATTTACTTTGATGTATCATCTTTTAATTTAAGTCATATATGGAGTATTATTTTTATACAGTCAAACTCTTCTATAAATGCCATTTTCTATAATAGCAATTCACTATAATAGTTGAATTTCTTTCCGAACCGACTTTTTCATTGTTATTTTAATCCTTTATAACAGTAACGGCCGTAATTTGAATAGAACACTATGTATAAAATTCATCATCTATAATGATCTACTCAAATATAATACATTATTTTTTTAATAACATGATATAAAATTTAAAAATTTAAAGAACTATTGTAATTAACTTCAACGAATTTTATTTTTTTTAATGTTTAATAATTAAAAATGATGAAGGAAAATATTGCATAAGTAATGATAGTGAATATGATTGAATTTGAAAGACTTCATAATTATAAATAATTAATGAAAATAATTTGAAACATTAACACTTAGATCATTCGCAGCGTTGATCTATGAGAGGGTCTCTCATTCGAACACAATGACTTTGCATGGTCTTTCCGCTTTGGATTGTCTTCAAGGGAAGGCAATTGACTACATTTTTGTTGAAAGATTAGATCAAAATATTTGTTAATTCAAGTGCTATATTGTTAGTAAGAGGATGAAAGCTTCCAAATAAGTTACTATTGTAGACTTTTTATATCATATTTGGATAAATTTAACTTTAAAATGTTTTAACTTATGCATATTTTATTTAGAGTTTATTTTTTTAAAAAAATTATTATAAATTGTTAACAGCCACGCGAGATTTATGACCTTCATATGACCGTTATATCCGAATAACAATTATTCACTATAACAACCAAAAAATTGTCAAACAAACGGTACCGTTACAGAGGGGTTTAACTGTATGTAATTGGTAACTCATGTATTATTTTTATATGTAATTGTTGACTCATTTGTTGTTCAACGAATATTACATAAAGCGTTTAATATGATAAATTATAAATCTCAAACTCCAAATATTATCGACTAGTTTCATGCAACCTATTATGATTTAAATATGTAAGCACTAACATTTATTTCACGAGATCATTATATCATTGTATGTAAAAGATATAATCGGTTTGACAACATGCATTATAAGGATCCAAAATATATCCCACATTGGCATACACAATTACAATTACACCCAAAGGATTCTCACGTTTTGAATATAACAATCCCGCATAAATATCTAATACTATGTTTAATATCGGGTAATATGTATTATGGAATGCTTACAAATCACAAATCGAAATGTCTTGTATAGTACATGGTAAGGCATGCCACTTGCTAGTTGAGTTAGAACACTTGTGAATGAGTGGAATTTAAGAATGAATGCGTAAGTAAATAAAATTTTAAATTTAAGAGTTGAAAGAAATCAATAATGATACTTAAATACAAAAATTAATATAATTATATAATGTTTTTTAAAAAAAAGTCAAATAACATAGTAGAAAATCTTTTTTAATTGGATAAAAAATTATACTTCATTATTCGAAATTAAAATTGTTTTCGGATAAGTTAAGGTTCAATTGGATTAATGCTTTTGTTATTACTAATATTTTTCTTCAAGTTCCAAAATAAGGTTTCAAGGTCAACTGGCACGAAGTAAAACGATATTACAATAAATTCTAACAAACCAAATAATTAGCCTTTTGGTCAGTGATGTGGCGTCTGACTGAAAAATTCATATAAATATGGGGCATCTATAATTTCTTCTTTTCTTATTTGATAAACCAGAGAAATACGCTGCATACGGGCCACGTCAAAAAGAATTTTTATTAATTTTAAATGAAATAAAATTAAAATTAGGAAAAAAAGCATATTGAACACGGGAAGGGTCTAGAACAAGTAGGAGGGAAAAGAGGAAAGAGGGAGATAATTCTAGAGCCTTCTCATCAAACGATTCCACACACCACGAAACAATCTCAGCCGTTGATCTCCATATAAATTCACACCCACTAATCTTTTCCTTTTTCAATTCAACCTTGCTGGTTAGTTATTCATTGTTCATATTCACATCACATTCCTTGCTTAACAACAACGAAAATCATCACCATCATCGCAACAGCACCAAAATGTTCGGACGAGCACCGAAGAAGAGCGATAACACTAGGTATTATGATATACTAGGAGTTTCTCAGAACGCTTCTCCGGAAGATTTGAAGAAGGCTTATAAGAAAGCTGCTATTAAGAATCATCCTGATAAAGGCGGTGATCCTGAGAAGGTAAGTCGAATTTGAATGTGTGTTTTTGCATTTCGATGGAGAATTGTGGATTCATGGTGGATTTTGTGATTTGCAGTTTAAAGAGTTGGCTCAAGCGTATGAGGTGTTGAGTGATCCGGAGAAACGTGAGATATATGACCAGTATGGTGAGGATGCTCTCAAGGAAGGAATGGGAGGCGGCGGCGGCGGTCACGATCCTTTTGATATCTTCCAGTCCTTCTTTGGTGGAAGTCCCTTTGGAGGTAATTGAATTTGAATATAATCGATGTCTGGATGGATGTGTTTGGTTTTAGGTTTGTGTGAGGAACGCATCGTTGGATATAGAGTTTTGAGTTCTTGTGATATTGATATCGAAATGTAGGCATTGTTCTTAATTTTTTTTTTATGGGTTATCGGTTACCAGTTCGTCAGTGCTGGTGCAGTAGATTCTTGGATTTCTTGGGTTTTAGCTCTGTTGTTTCTGGTTTTTTTTTGTTTCTTAGTGCCCGAAATAGATCAATAGATAGAATCGATTTGATGATTAGTGTGTTCTGTTGGATGATGTACGTGTGAACAGGTGGTAGTAGCAGGGGTAGAAGGCAGAGACGTGGTGAGGATGTTGTTCACCCATTGAAGGTTTCATTGGAGGACCTTTATTTGGGTATAACTAAGAAGCTATCACTCTCAAGGAATGTTATTTGTTCTAAGTGCAGTGGGTAAGTACTGCTTTCTCGTTGTATTTTGATTGCTTTGTGTGTTTGAGGATCTAAGTTGGTTATAATTGTGAATGTTTTTTACAGCAAAGGATCAAAATCTGGAGCGTCTATGAAGTGCGCTGGTTGTCAAGGCACAGGTATGAAGGTCTCAATTAGGCACCTAGGGCCATCTATGATTCAGCAAATGCAGCATCCTTGCAATGAATGTAAGGGTACTGGTGAAACAATCAGCGACAAGGACCGTTGCCAGATGTGTAAGGGTGAGAAGGTTGTTCCAGAGAAGAAGGTGCTTGAGGTATTTGTTGAAAAGGGTATGCAGAATGGACAGAAGATCACCTTCCCTGGCGAAGCAGATGAAGCAGTATGTGTTATTGCTATTCAGAGACTGTAGATTATCATAACTTTCTGAAAATGTAGCTCATTTAACTCTGATATTTGGTTGCAGCCGGACACTGTCACTGGAGACATCGTGTTCATTCTTCAACAGAAGGAACATCCTAAATTCAAGAGAAAGGGCGAGGATCTCTTCTATGAGCACACATTGTCCCTCACAGAAGCTCTCTGCGGTTTCCAATTTGTATTGACACACTTGGATGGCAGACAGCTTCTAATCAAATCGAACCCTGGTGAAGTAGTTAAGCCTGGTGGGTATAAGTTTTTAAGTTTCTTTTTCCACTAGACATAACAATATGGCATGGATATCAATGATTTATTTGATTGATATATGTTGTCTGCAGATTCATTCAAGGCAATTAACGATGAGGGAATGCCAGTGTACCAGAGGCCATTTATGAAGGGCAAACTTTACATTCACTTCACAGTGGAGTTCCCTGATTCATTATCACCAGATCAAGTTAAGGCCTTGGAAGCTGTATTGCCATCAAAGCCGCAATCTGGAATGACTGACATGGAGTTGGACGAGTGCGAAGAGACTACATTACATGATGTTAACATGGAAGAGGAGTTGAGAAGGAAACAGCATGCCCAAGCTCAGGAGGCGTATGATGAGGATGATGATATGCATGATATGCATGGTGGTGCTCAAAGAGTGCAATGTGCCCAGCAGTGACGAAATTTTATGACGATGAAAAACCTTGTCTATGTTTGATAGCCCAGCTATGTTGTGGGTTTTTTTTTTCTTTTGTTTGTCACCTAGTAACTATGATCACAATATATGACCATAATCATTAAAAGAATTCACTTCGCAATTTCCTTACTAGTTTAAACTAGTTTCCTTTATGATATAGAGTTATATTAATTTAAAACAAGGTTTTATTATTAAATAAATAAAACTAAAAAAAATTTAAAAAATCCAAGTTTTCTTTTTCCCCTTTAAAACAGGGAAATTAAAAGGACAATTGTCAGATGACAGAATCCGTCGCATTCACTCAGTTATGTCCTGCATTCTGAAAATCATATCTATGTGTCTCTCTATACTTGTGTCCTCAATATTTAACAAATCTCTTTACACTGGACACATACGTCTACTGGTATGGAATTTCTAGTGTCATCTTGATATACTGAAATATTTGTACAAGATGAAAATCAGGCTGATCCTTAGCTCTAAGACATAATCTAGCTAAACTGAGAAGCTTCTTAAGCTGTGTTGAATCATAATCATTGCCCAGGTCAGGGTCTATCATCTTATAAATAGAGTTCCTAAAGCAAGACTCCTGAATCCATTCCACTAAATCTGAATCCCCTTGGTCTGATGATTGCCCAGTTATTAACTCCAGAATTAGTATTCCAAGCTGGAACATAATTTTGCTGTACTCTTCGTTCTTACAATCTGCGCATCACAAAACAAAACAAAACCTTCAATTTGGATTTTAATTGCGACACATATTTAAGTAAGTGCCAGAATTTGATGGGTTTCGTCAAACAAGATGATATGGTGGGACCAGTCGATGAAACTTATTAAGCCCTATGAAATTTTCATTGGTACATTTGTCATTTCCAGTTACCCTGTCTTCAGTTTTCCAACAGAAACCAAAATTTGGAACAAGTAATCAGTAAGCTTTGCACCAACACTATGCTGGGACAACGGGCCGTTAATTGTATGTGGTTTTTTCTTACGAGACTCCTATCCTATCTCAGAATTTAAAACTTGAAGTAATTCATTTATTTCTTGACATAAGAAACTTGAGGAATAAAAACTTTAATTAGTAAATTTGCAGGATGGATAAAATATCACCTTCTGAACATGAAGTGTGAGGATCTCCAACATAGACAGCGCTGAGCAGGCCGACATCAGATAACTGGAAATGTGAAGAGTAGTTAATTGCACTCTCAAATTAATGCAAAACTTGCAGTTTGGTTGAGTTGGTCAAGCAAAGAAATACAAATAAGCAAGATCAATCGATAAGCTTACCTTTGCAGTGAAATTTTCATCTAACATGATACTACTTGAGTTGATGGAGACATGATAGATTGGTGGGTTGCTGAAGAGAAGCAAATACTCCTGCAACAGACATAATCAGCATGTTGTCTAAGGTACACTTATAGAGATGCAAATAATCCAAGGCAGCTCAACTCCACTACATACCAATGCGGCTGCCACACCAATTGTAATCTGTAACCTTGTTTTCCAATTTAAAGGAGTTCTCAGAGGATCTGAAAGAAGTAAAAGTTAAATCAAATAAGTATCCACAATTATAAGGCAGCCATCCTTCCAAGTAGCTCTGCTTGAATATTACCATTAAGATGTTCCTTCAAACTCCCATTATCTACATTGCCGAACACTAGCAACCTGCAAATAAGAGAATTTACGACAAAGAATACTATTATCATGATGTTATTTCAAAGATCTATGCAATATGCAAATGCATATACATAACTTAATTCAAATGCTGGATGTCTTGCATTTTGAGTCACAAAATAAACAAGTGTTTTCAATCTTTATTCCATGAGATGCTCAAAACTCTTTTAAGCTTGATAACAACAGTGATCAATTATATCAGTCTAGTTCCTATCAATGTCTAATGTTACTGTAAACGACTTAAGAAGCAGACCTCTTATGTCCTGTGGTAAATCCTTTAAGTGCTAGAACGTGACGGTGATGCAATCGTCTCAATAATTGGACTTCTCCATAGAAAGAGTCCTTTTCTTCACTGAAAGCTCCTACTCGCTTTACCAAAACAATCTCACCATCCTCAAATCTGGCTTTATAAGCAGCAACATCAGAATTTCTATAAACTATCCAACGAAATCTATCAGTAGCCTTCTTTACATCATTGTAAGAGAAAATTCTCATACATTTGGCACCTGAAATCAAAAGCAGTGAAATTAGATCACAGCTAAATGTACCAATCGCTCAGCATCCACACACACACACAAGAGAACCAAATATATGCAACATCAAAACAAGGATATCTCTACCAGAAACCTGCATTCATCAAGAAGATTAAGATCACCTACCATGAGTTTAGGTAATTAAGAGTTTACATTTGTAACCAATGCAGTCTCTAACCTTCTGTTCAAATGGTATGGAATGGGCAGTTTCTCCCTATTAATGAACAACACTCAGAAAATAATTCAGTTTCAAATCTCAATTCAGAATAACACTCAATTCCACCTAAGAATTACAACACTAACAAGAAATTCATGAGAGTTTGGACCTATTCTCAATCATAATAAGAAATCTAGCCTAAACTTAGAGCAAACTCATATAAGAAAAACAATCTATAAACAAAAATTCACCAATTATCTACAGTAATAAACCGAAGCATTGACGATCGAATTACAAACATATCTCCACAGCAAGAATCAAACTAAAGTAACAAAAATCAGCAAATTCAACGTAAAACAGAGATGCGATCATCATCAACAGAAAAAAGTACCAGAAGGAGATCGGCGAAGCAATTGGAGAAGAAGAAGCTTGAGCTTGAGGAAGAAGCCGTCCATAAAGTGTGGGTGTGTGTCCGCTTTAGTGATTTTTAGAACAAGATGCTCTCTCTCATTGCTAGTGAGTGAGAGAGGAGTATGGATGCATTATACAGTTATGAACCGTTGAAAAACAAAATGACAGATCATAAACACGACCCACTTGGTTGGACCGACAGATTCGATTTTTAATTTCTGAAAATTGTTTCGGTTTCATCATGTTTACTGCGTGGCGACACTTGTTAATTCTTTCTTATGATTCCCGATAGTGTAAGTGAAAAGAAACACTTAAAAAGGAAAAGTCTTGAGGGCTTCGGACAAAAAGCACTGAAATAGAGGCAGGCAGGAGTAGCAGCTTGCAATTAAGGAACCACGTGCCTTAAGTATCTCCCAACTTCACCCCTTCCATATTAATTCTACATGGGTCATAAATTCATATTTATTATTTTAATCACGTGTCTAACTTAGTTTTGCATTGTAATTATCGGACCCTTTGTTGAATCGATGTGATAATCAAACAGGCAAGGTTTTAGAAACCGACCGTTGATTGAATTAAAAAAAATAAAATTTTATAAAATATAAAAATTATTTTTAAAAAATTAATTGTATATAAACATATTTATAATTTATATAAAATAAAATTATCTCACTCTAAAATAATTTTATTGTAATTTTAATAAATATAGAATATTATTTATTAATATATTTCAAAATATTTTATTATATATGAATTGAATAAGTCACATGATTTATTATATTTATAGATAAATAAAACTATTAAAATTGAGAGGACGTAAGAAATTGGATAAAATCGGAGCGGTCCGCTAATTTAACCTGTTTAAAGCGAAAATTGACCGGATTAAAATGGATTTCGAAAATTTTGGATTTTAGAATTGAACCGAACGATTAATTGAAACCGAGTTCGACCTGGCAGTTCAGTCCCGTTTTCAACACACTGCAAACAGGGAAGGGAACCGCAGCAATTTGTTGCGTCTGATTTCATCGTCGACACCGGTGTTTTAATGCATTTCAACAAGCACTGGTGTTGTATATGCATGAAAACTGTACAATCCCTTTTTCCAAGCATTGTCTCTGGAATTTGGTCTTCAATTTCTTTGTTTCACCCATGTGAGACTTTGCCAGTCTTTGACAGCTATAGGATTTAATTCCAAATTCCTCTATACATATTTATCCATTTTTTACAACGAAAAATGAACCCATTTCATAATCTTCTCAAAACATTAGACCAATAGAAATGATTCAAAAGAAGCACATGATCAATCAGATTATATCAAAATAATTCCTTAATTATGAAGCATCTATAGTATATACACTTTCGGCAACCAGAAATTTCTACAAGTTTCAATGTTTTCTCCACCATCATCACTTCACACCTTTTATTTGAAACTACAAACCTGATTTATTTACCATGTCTTGTTCAGCATAACTAACAAACAATAATTTATCATCTTCTTTACCATCTCATGTTTACAAAGAAACCCTTTGTTTCTTTTCTAAGCTACAGTTTGATCTGTTGTGTATTTTTGTCCTCCAAAGTTCATATACATTAATCATGGTTTTTCCTTGGCCACACAAGTCAGCAGTTTTTCAGTGATGTGAATAGCTTCTGCATCAAAAAGAATTATGCCTAAGAGTCGCAAGAAAAATAGTTATTCACCATTCATATGCACAACACGAACCACAGCAAAATGTAGCAAGCAAAGCAGTTAAGCTATCCTACATTTGTTATAATTTCTAACTGAACAACAAGAAGGGACTATTTGGATAGACTGACTTTTGATTTTTTCTTTCTAGAAGCTGCTTTAAAGGGTGTTTGGTAAGACTTAGGGCAAAAGTGCTTCTAGAAGTAAGCCAAAAATATTAATGGCTCAAAAATCACTTCTACTTCTTTTCTTCTGCCGCTAGAAGGCACAAGCAAAAGCAATCCCAAATAGGCCACGATATTTCCAAACTACTGAAATTTAAAAATAGCAGGGCTTGAGCATATGGTTAACATGATGGGCAGAATTCAACAAATTCGAAACATTTTGTCTCTCGGTAGTGTATTCAAACAATCTAGTATAAAAAATATTTAGCAAACACGACTTTATGTGACAACCAAATAGGAAAATTAATATAATTAGTATCTCAAATTTAGTAATAGGTAGGAGAACAAAAGGTCATAGGTGTTACTAGAAGGTTAGCATCCAAATTCAGTAATAGCGTGCATGATTTTGGGGACCAAATTTACTCATAAATACATTGCAGCCTCTTGTTTATAGGTTGATTCCAGTTCAAAATTTGCTCAACGCAGTCTGGAAGAATAAAGGAATGGGAAACTTAGGAGCATTGCAGTCCAACCCACACTAAAGTAAATACAAAGCTAACAAGTTGACTATTCTAAGGAATGATACCGTTTGTCTATACTAAACCTCGAATAGATCTCTTTAAAGCTTTGTATTTCTGAATCTGATACAATGCATTTACATGATACTGATACGCATTTACATAATACGCATTTATACAGAGATTATGAAAATTAAATTAAAAGGAGGGGGGAAATCTAGGAAGGGAAACAAATACAAGAGCTAAACTACAGGACCACTCCACTGAGACAAGTTAATAAAAAATTGTGGAACATACTATTCATCCACAGAGATAAGTTAGTCAAACACACCTGGTATACCGAAAAATTTAAAAGCTTCACTTTCGTTGTTTCTTTGGTAGAGGTTCAGAATGAGGCTCAGCCTGCCAGAAAAGTTCCTACCATGTTAGAAGATATTCTAAATCAAAAGGTAACAGAATAAACGGCAAATAATATATCATATAAATGCATCGAGAATCAGGTTTCGCTCATTATTCATTAAAGATCAAAAACAGTCAGTTAAAATTAGATTGAATGCAACAATTGTGATATAGCCCTATTGTCTTGATCTCCACACTTCAATAAGAAAGTCAGCCATCTGTGAATAGTACCCATTTCAACTTATTGTATTAATCACAAACAAAACCCATTTATATAAATCTTAATGGAGTGGCTATACCAGGATGCATCAAACATGAATTGATTATATCTATACTAAAGTAGGTGTAGCACCAATACAAGATAAGGTACATCAAGGCAATATAGCTTGATACAAGCATGCTTGACATGGCCCACTAAAGGCATGGATGGGTATGTGAAAAGGAAGATATTCAAAGACATAATATCTCTAGAAGGAGAAATAAAAACAAGGATTGACTTAAGCCAATGGTTAAACATGGCTTGCAAGAGGCATCGCTGAAAATTTATTTCAGCACAACAGAGTAGAAGCTGATAAAACATGTAGCCACCCCAATCAATTAGGAGCACTTTATATATTTTTTGATAAAATCCATGAGATTTGTGCTCCAGGCCAAGTTCAGATGGTTTGAATACATAATATCATTCTTAATTACATGCATACTATTACAGGATTACTGCTAGCCCAGAGAATTTCATCGAACCAGGCTCCAGCTATTTAATAGATGTATTCAACAACAAATGTAGAGCGGCACTCATGCAGTAGGATAAAAGCCCAACTAATGACCAATGACAAATCAAGGTACTTGAGTACTACTACTGGAAAACAAAAAGGCCTATATGAAGTAATTTGCAAGAAACTTCACAGCCACATTCATTAATACTCTGCCTAATAAAGCTCATCCAACTGGCAGATAAACCATTTGAGTAATAAAAAGATTTCAAAATATGTTCAAAACAAATGCAAGACAGTTAACCAAGAAGTCAATCAGCCCAGCTAAAATATCTGTCTATGAAAGCAGAATCATCTATCTGATAATGTCAAATCTTCTATTAGGCTTAAATTCAGGTATTCAAATTTGGCTAACTATGAATCGGTAAGGAGCTACGAACTACGTTAGCTGAACCTGGCCAAAACAACGAATACAGACTGCCAAAACCAATTATAGCTGACTTTAGAGACAGCAAAGAAATGTATTTTATAGCAACAAAATTTACAACAAGATTGATAATGCATGTTCTCTAGAATTGGACTTCCTGATTTTAATTATAGCTTTTTTGATCCATATGCCTGAGGGAAAAGAGCCTAAATCACTATCTCAAGAACAGAAGTCGTTAATAAGTCTTTGACTCGACAGAGATGATGTAAACAAAGTAAACAATCATCTTTAGAAGATACTCAAGAACAAACTATAAATAATAAAACACACTCACAGCAAAATGAAAAGTGCATCACATCACAATTAGCATTTTTCATATTTCATCCACGACAAATAAGACTATAGAAAGAATAGGGACAACAGAGCTTACAGCAATTGAAAGCTGCTCCCGGATGTACGCCATTGATCTCAGCATAGCCCCTAAGGTATCCCTAGACACCTGAAATTTAACCTCCGACTCTCCAGAAGTTGTCTCGGTGTCTTGAAGCTGTATGGAGAACAAGATATATAACTCTCAATCTGTCCGATTTGATATTTGTTGAGTGGTCAAAATATGTTAACATAATATAGAATGGCCTCAGGCAATATGAGAATATCATCAGTTTTTCATGTAACCAGATTTTGAAACGCAGATTAACAAGGTATTCTCAAAAGCATCATTTAATATCAGAACTCAATGAAACCTAATCATTTTTCCGCTCTATACATTATCCTTCTTGCAATTGCATCAAACTAAAAATGAACAGATAAGTATGTGCAATAAAAACCAAAGTTCAAATCCTTACAAGTCTCTCATTTTCCATGCTTCTATTCAATTAAGATAAAAATAAATAAAATAAAAGAAAAGCGAAAATTGGTTTAATTACATTAAATTTCATCAAGGCCATCATGAATGTTAAACTAGAAAAACATTTCTATATGTGGGTGTCCATGAACTAAAGCTTTCAGACCATTAAAAACAGCCAATGTATTATCGAGAGGGCATTTTAGGTCAGAGTATGCTGCAATGAATAAAAATATCCCAGTATAAACTAGGGACGCTTTTATAAGATGATAGATCTTCACATAATTGTATGAGAAAATTACATTTAATGTTCAAACTTCAACACATGCCCAAAATAAATTTTTATTTATATCAAACATATACATACATACATAAACACACACACACACATATAAATATTTATATATATATATATATATATATATATATATATATATCAAGAAACAACCTAAGAATCCAGGAAAGAAGATTACATGGATCCTGTAAACTATTTTCTTCTTTTCATAATGCCCTGCACTTGAATCATCCATTTCAGATTCACAGAATATAGAAAACTAAATACGTTTAACTCCAATTTTCCATCTATGATATATACTACACATCACTGTTTGAAAAATTGGCACCATGTGTAGGTACAAATACAGTTCCAAAATACTAAATGGATTCAAAATCGAGGCACCATGATAGTTTACGTTGATTATCTCAATGGTGATAAATGAATTTCTTAGATTTTTTTTTCCAAATAAATAAATTATTAGGTCTAAATTTTCAATTTACCTTCAAATTGATAACAGCAACCCTGTTGGCTGGGGTTGAAAGCTGCTCACTGATATAGGCCATAGATCTCAACATGGGTTCCAGTGTGACCCTTGAAAGCTGAAACTTAACCTCCAATTCAGAAGATGGCGTCCTGCTATAATCTTGCAACTGCAATGACAATAAAACTAATGTAATTATTCCACCAAAGAAAAAAAAAAATCTACATGTCAACAACCAAATATCTAACCACAATACAAAAGCTAAGTAATAAAATTCACCCCAAGCTGAGGCTCCGATCAACCAACATCAAATAGTTTTAGACACATCCAATAGTTCCACATATTCTAGTACATTAGTTCTTCAATTTTCAGATCAACAGCAGTTGGCTCAGGAAACAGGACTTCCCACACTTATTTCAAGGTTTCAGCTAAATAGGTACATACATACCTTGAGGTTAATCACAGCTACTCTGTTTCCTGGTGTAGCATTCTTATTCTCCATTACCCAAGTCATTGACTTTAGACATGGAAGAACTACCTAAAAGAGAAAAAATCATACAACAAATTTTGTCAATATAAGGAAATGAACATAAAAAGAAAATGAAAAAAAAATTATTTTGTTCACACCATGTTATCAGAAGCACCATCATCTCTGTGAAGTGAGACAGGAGCCATGCGCGGCAGATTCAAATCAGAAACAGGTTGTACTTGATTACTAGCATCGTTAAGATTAAATCGCCTTGTGATTTCATCTTGTCGAGGCCATAACAGTGGAGAACCATCCGGAGCAGATGTAGAAATCTTCCTCTCATCATAACCAGCACCACCAACCTGGGAAGCTGGTGGTGCAACTTTGGCTACATTTTTCTTCAAAACAGCGACCTTTTTTCCCCCTTCTCTAAGAGAACTCAATGCAACATTATATGTGTCTACAGCTATTGCCCCATCCTCTGCATATCTGATAGCTTCCCTACATAGATTGTTATACCGCATTGTCAAAGACTCCTGACCACTTAGCTCTCCACTCCTTTCATCGATTCCAGCCCCAGTCTTTGCATTCCTAGTCCATCGTTTCAAGATGTAATGGGTTGGTAGCGTTAGTACATTTGTGACAGTGAAAACTGTCAAAACATGCCTACAGAGAATGCCTGAATACTCAAACATTTGGCAGCTGCAGTTTGCTGTCATCTCAGGGTAATTAAAAGTAACAATATACGCTGTGTTGTCATCTTCAAATTTTGCAACCCTAAATGTGTTGATAGCTCCATCACCATCAATTCTGTTTGCTGTGTACACAAAAGTTTCCACAAGCTCTTCTTGGAATTTCGCAAATATTTTCCTAGTATAAAAGTTAGCCGCCTGTTTCTCCATAGGCGAGGGAGTCCTTAAAACTGGGTTTGTGCAAATTGTATCAAAATCAGCTTCTACCTCTCTCTCAAACGAGTTCTCTAGAGCCCTTTCATACTGCCTAAAGAATATTGGTATGGTAGTCTGGTGATTTACATAGCCATCAAAAAAGGAATTATCAAATCCTTGACTAGGAGAGATAGCAGCAAAAAAGGAATCTCTAAAGTACACGGGCACCCACTGAGCACGAGCATTATACAATGATTGAAGCCACTCATGTCCCCTGAGATCGTATTTATCAAGAATTGAACTCCATGACAGTTCAAATTCCTCGATAGTTTCAGTCAAGTTGATGCAATTGTACAGCTCAACCTGAAAATTAGGATGAACATGGCATACATGAGCCAACTTTTCCTGGCCCTCTCTTAGGACATGCCATTTGCTTATGCAGTGACGAGCTTCAGGAAACACCTGAGCAACTGCTGTCTGTATGGCTTTGTCTTGATCAGTAGTTATAGAGACAGGTTGTTGATCTTTCATTGCGGTAAGAAATGTCTTAAACAGCCAAACAAACGAAGCCTCTGAATCATCAAGCAGAAGAGCACAACCAAACAAAATAATTTGACCATGATGATTTATTCCTGTAAATGGAACAAATGGCACTTTATACTGGTATACCCTATACATGGTGTCCAATGTAACTGCATCACCAAAGTGACTATAAGCTGTCCGCGACCTTGCATCGGCCCAAAATACATTAGCCATGCGGTTATCATCATCAAGTTGTATCGCATAAAAGAAACCAGGATTTTCAGCTTGCATTTTTTTAAAGTAGTCCAGCAAATTTTGAGCATCCCTTCCTAATGTCCTCTTTCTATTAGCTGGCCTAACAACATAATTCAATGACCCAGTGTTCTTATGTGGGCGCTCAACATGCGGACTGGTCCTAGATACACGATTATTGGGCTCTACAGATGCACGGTTACCATCCATTGAAACATACATAACACCACTTGGTACAATTCCCACCCCTGGGTAAACTTCAGCCATGGTCTTTGCAGTCCCTGCAAAATGTCTACGAGGTCGAATGTAATGAACATTACTAGAACTAACCATAGAATGAGAATGTTCCTTTACAAATTTTGTAACAACCCATTTATCATGACTCTTTAACTCTATCCTAAGCATTGCATCACAACTATCGGCATGTCTCCTTTTCAAACCATCTCTACCACACACAAACTCCTGTGCTACAGTTGCCTCATCAGATTTGGAGCGGGAATGTTGACTGACTTTGGAACTAAAACCCACTCGTCTAGCATATTCATCATAGAAAATCTTGGCAGCATCATCAGAATCAAATTCCATACCCACATACGGCTCAAGTATTCCTTCCTCATCACCGCTATGGGCCATAGAATGCTCAACATTATTGACCTCCCCACCTTCATTGGGTTCAGCATCTCCTTCATCTGAGACACCGCGATGACCCATATCTCCTCCAACGTCAATCACTTCTACATCCATATAAAGACTAGCTCTTACTATGTTGCGGTTTAACTTATTATTCTTAACAGACACATTTCTTGTTTCCTTTCATACAACCTGCAAAGTTTTAATTGTTTTTGTATTACCAAATGTGCGTACCAATATAAATAGAAAAATAACAAATCCTTATTTACGCGCTAAAGTATATATAAAAGTTAAACCGGGTAAAAGGGTGAAATCTAACTCAAAATGTATATATAAAAGTTAAACCGGGTAAAAGGGTGAAATCTAATTCAAAATGTATATATATTAATTAAACTAGGTGATCGGGTGAAATCTAACTCAAAATGTATATATATTAGTTAAACCGGCTAATCAGGTGAAATCTAACTCAAAATGTATATGTATTAGTTAAACTAGATAATCAGGCAAAACCTAACTCAAAATGGTCAAAATAAATCCGATCCTCTGGTGTAATAATAAATCAATAGGCAAAAAATTGTCATGATCATAACTATTCTAGCTATATCCATATTACATACCACCTAAAGGATATAACATTGGTAGTTCAAATTCAATACATCAATTTAATGAAACACAAAAGCTCAAAATTCAAAAGAATACCTAACAATGTTGGAGAAGCCGTAAACTTTAACTACTAAATGAATGCAAACTCAATTCGGAGAAATCTCAGGTTCAACAGACTTCAGTTCAATACCACCTTAGGCATAAACAGATATGGGGTCAGCATATACAGCAAAATAGAAGAGTTACATGACCAAGGACACAAACTTCTATTAAGAAAATCAAGTTCATTGAGTTGAAAGTAATACCATGTAAATTGCAAGCCAGTCAGTTTCATAGAAGGGTTGAGATAATCAGTTGTGAAAATAGATTTTGTGTCGTCAAAGGTTCAAAAGGAACAGGGTTTATATTGGAGAGTTTGATCATACGATTTTTGGAATTTGAGAAGAAACCCTAACTTGGCTGTTTTTTAATTCACAGGCAAACTTCATACAATAAAGCTCCCCTCAGTGAGATTGGCAATTGGACACTCCCGACCCAACCCGATCATCTCTCCTTGCGCATATATATATACCCGACCCGATCATCTCTCCTTTTTTATATATATATATATATAAATTTGTCTACAGCTTTAACCCATAATATTGCTCCGAAACCGGACCAAAACTTGTAATCGGACTGAAAAATAATTTATTATTTGGAATTGGATCGAAATCGGTTCTAAAATTTTTATTTTTTTATATTAATTTTGGTAGTGAAATTGAAAAATAACCGATTATTTAAAATTGAATCGAAATCAATTCTAAAAATTATATTTTTCCATGTTGATTTTGGATTTTTATTAGAATTGGACTATAATCGAACCAGAACTAAAATCTATAAAGGAACCTATTTTTTTTTAAAAATTAAATAATTGTTTTAGACGATTTTTTTTCTAGATAAAAAAATATTACTCGTTCAAAAAATATATATATATATATATATTATAGAAATGATCCTGAAATTTTGAAAAATATTGTTCCAAAGTTGAAACTAAGTCGTAGATGTGTTCATTTGAATAATTTACCTAGAATATGAATTTAATTTTTTAATTGTTTTTTTTTATATTACGACTAGATTATGTTAAATTACTATGTGGTATTAACTAGTTAATTTTTTTAATTTAAAAAAAAAAAATGAAATGTAGAATATGGAGGACTATGCGGTTTAGACTCAAGCGTGCAGAATATTTAAAACTTATTATTATTATTATTATTTAAAATTATGCACAATTTATTTATAGGGTTATGAAGTTTTTAAACTTATTTTATTTGTATAGACATCGAATTTAAGTTTGCAGTTTGAGAACCAAATTAACAAATTTATTATGGTAATTGAAAACATTAGTAACTCTCTCATATTTATAGGTTTGTTTTATTATATTTCTTTTTGAATGATTATTTTGTAAATATAAATTTGACAAATGGTAATTTCACAAAAAATTTTTAATAATTAGATTAATTGTGAAAAATTTGATTATTTTCCCAGAACCGTACCTAAATAACCGGTACCATTAAAACCGGAACCAAACTGGAATTGCACTGGAACCGGTACTGATTCTAAGTACTAATGGTACCGGTATCTATTTCTCAAAAACAATGAACCGGTAATTCGGTTCTGGTACCGATTATTCGAAGGAGCCGGTCCCGCTCACCCCTACTTGTTATATAATTCAATCATACATGGTTTAACAATTTTAAAAACATATTAATATAAAAAAAATTGTAATTATACCGTCCTAAAAGTATGTTTGGCATCAGATTTTTAATTAACTGTTAAATTTGCGTTTTAATTAGCTACAATGGTTAGCTGTTATATTAGCTTCTAAATAAGTTATTGTATTGGAGGTTTGGTATTAGGTTTAACTTTTAAATTAGATGTTAAAATATAAAATTATTAAAAGGATATTATATATAAAAACTATAAAAATAAATAAATAAATACGCTTTAATATTTAATAATAATATTATTATCCATAATATGATACCTGGTATAAAAATAATGATAATTTGTTTTCCACCCGTTTTATAAAAATAATCCAGAAATCTCCTCACTTTTAAAAATAATTCGAAACAACACTCATTTTAACGTGAGAAGTGGTTTGGGGTAAAGGTTTTGTTAGGAAATTTCCGGTTCTATCCTAATTTATTCCTAGTTCCTAATTTGATTCAACCAAAACAATCAGCCCAAACACACACAATATTTAACGTGGTTCGGCAAATTGCCTAATCCACGGAAATATAACAACTTTACTATGAGAAATAATAATTACAAGTCATTCGGACAACATTCTCTCTCCACACAAAATTGTTTTTTTTTTTCTCAACCAGAATCTCTTTTAGACGAACAACTCCACCATGGCGAGACAGTCCCAAATCAAAATCTCCTTAATGGCGAGACAACCCCAATATGAATCTCTTTAATGGCGAGACCCCAATCCAATGATCATTACCCCACTAGGCAGGCATGACCCTAATCCATCGATCACCACCCCCAAAGGGATGAGATTCCAATAGGATAATCACCACCCCAAATGGATGAGATACTTTCTTATTCATGAGACAACTCTATTTATAGTATTCGACAAATATACTTTCCTAATTTGTTTAATTTCTAACTAAGGAATACAATAAACTAAATTAGGAAAACCAAATATTTCAAAAATAAATAATCAAAACAATTAGGAAATAGATACAATCTCAAAATAGGAAAACTTTCCTAAAAGAAAATCACTGTGATTCAAGATAATCCTAACAGGTTTGGTGGTTTTACTCTATTTTTAAATTATTTTTATTAATTTTATTAAATATTGAATTCATATCATCATTATTAACCAAATATTAATTTACATTATTTTTAATTAAAATTAAAATAAATTTATTTTTATTATATTTTTAATACAATTGTAAAATAAATATAATTTTATTTTAATTTTTTTATTAAATAATATATTTTGATTTTGTTATTTTTAATTAAAAATTCAAAATAAATATGAGTTTATTTCAAATATTAATTAATTAAAAAAATAAAATAAAACAAAATCATATTTATTTTGAATTTTTTAATTAAAAATAATAGATTAAAATGTATTATTTAATTAAAATTAAAATTTAATCCTATCTCATTTCACACCAAACATGAGATTACCTTTATATTTATTCAATCTCATCCAATCCAGTCCCAACGCTTACAATTATTCAATCCAATTACTGTTATTTTTAAGTTGTTAGATTTTTAAGAGTTTAAATAATTAACTTTGTCTGTTTTTAGGGTTTTAAAAATTAACTATCTTGTTAGAGTTGCATTTATTGCCAAAAATAATAATTTATAAATTTATTGTCAAAAATAATAATTTATAGTAATTTATTTATTTGTGAGACATGTCGATAGTGTGTATGTGCATATTCATTCAAACTATTATTTGTCTCACCCAGCGGATATTGGTCGTTTCTATTACCTGTAAATGTAAAAATACATTAGAATGGTTATTATTAAGACTGACCATTTATGTTTACAGATTATTATATTAGTCGAAAGGGTACTCCAAATACCATTTATAATCCAAAATATTAAAGATATATTTTAGTAGGTGGATTTTAAAAAAAAAAATTAGATGTATAATTTTAGAAATTGAATTTTAAAAATAAAAAAATATTTTTTCAACTTTTTTTAAAAATAACCAATTTTTATTTTATAAACAAAAAATTTCAATATTTATTTAAAAATATTTCAAAAACAATCGTTGCAAGTTTGATTTATTAAAAAAAAAAAAATCTTCAACTGCTTTCATTAAAAAAAAAATTTGAATTTTTTATATATTTTACATGATTATATTAGTTAAATTTTTTTTAATATTTTGCAGTAATTTATTATTACTATTGATTTAAAAAAAAATTATCTTTTTTTTTATAATTTTATTTATACTATATAATTTAATTTTAATTTTTTTTTTAAAATTTCACGTTAAGGGCCATTAAAATTTAGGCGGATAAAAAGTATAAATAACTTTCTCTTAAAGATTAATTTTGAAAATTTACTTTCACTTATTTTTATCTCCTGCCCCAAACTACACCGATGAAAAATTAAAAATTGAGATTCGCCACGTAACCGGCTACTTCCGCATGCCATTTTTATAATTTCCCGAACCGGGAGAATTGTACGACGAGGACCGGAGAAGTGTAATCGAGGACGACGGCTGCGAAGAAGATGAAGAAGATACCCATACTTCTGATGGGCTGCGGTGGCGTTGGTCGGCAGCTTCTTCAACATATAGTCTCCTGTCGATCACTTCACGCTAAAATGGTACGTCTCAATATCAAATTAGTTAACAGCACAAAAATATCATCTGATGAATGATTAATTAGAGTACATAAGGTCGCAGGGAATCCATTTGCGAGTGGTAGGAGTAGCAGACAGTAAAAGTTCAGTTATCGTTCCCGATGTATTGACCGACGAATTAAATGATGACTCACTGTCGCGACTTTGCCAACTCAAACTCAATGCTTCTCCGTTAGCTGCTTTAGGTAATTCAATCCTGTTATTTAATGCTGTGAACCTGTGGTTACTGATATTCTCTTTGAAGTTTTGTTGAATTGTGCTCTTTTTGTTTAATGAAGGTAATAGCCGAGTGTTTGTGGATTCAGAGTCGAGACAGAAAATCATAGATATTGCGTCCGCTATGGCCAAGACTACAGGTTTCTATCTATTAATGTTGTTTCGTCTGTGTGGTAGAGATATCAAGGGGTTAAATTCCGTAGCCTCATCAATGAAAATTTGCCGCAGGTTTGGCTGTTGTGGATTGTTCAGCCAGTTCAGAGACTGTGAATGTATTAACTAGAGTGGTGGCTTTGGGCTGTTGTGTTGTCCTTGCAAATAAGAAGCCTCTTACTTCTATTATGGTAATACACTGTTTAGCGTTATTTCATTGTTTGAATGGTTGTCATTTCATGTTATGCCATGAATTTTTGTTTTTGGTAGAACATATGTACTTCAGACTTGTTACTTGAAAATTTGAGCTGGAGCAGTTTATGCAGCCATTAAACTGACCTTAAATGTCACTTGCAGTGGATGGATATGTAGCCTTTTCTTTTCTACTTTTTGAGTTGATTTATGTAGATATGGAACATCTTCAAGGTTTCATTTTATGCACTGTAGGAGGATTATGACAAGTTGGTTTCACAGCCACGTCACATTCGGCATGAATCTACTGTAAGTAAAGTACTTTAGTGCTGTTTCTTGTAGCTATTGAAAAGGATGCAGCATCTGCATTGAATGGCAAAATAATGAATAGTGATGCAACTTATGCATAATACTTTGGTGATATATTGTTTGTCACTGTCACCAGTGATTGTTGCTTGTTGATGGGATTGGGGAACTGCTATTAATTATCTTAAAGCTAATTGTGCAAGCTAATTCCAGCACATTTCAGATTTTATGTAAACCATTTCTCTGTTGTCATAACGATATTGATTAGCAAAAGTGTCTTAATATTATACTGTCATAGTAAGATACTGATTTATCTCATTTTAGATCCTGAGAAAGCATTATACAATTTAAATGCAATTCTATGCTTGTGTTTTGCGAATACAAATTTTGTATGATATATTGTCACACACTTTGTGAAGCAAATAAATGATAGAAAAAGGCAAAAAAATGAATGAAAATACTGACATCTCATGTATTTTTATGGATTATGTTCAGAATTATTTGTTTATTTGTACTTAGTATGATACTGTTATTGGCGAATTGTCTTTATTTATTTATTTATTTATTTATTATTATTATTTAAATTTATTTATTATCACCGTGATACTTGTTTCTAAATAGGTGGGTGCTGGTCTTCCTGTCCTAGCATCTTTAAATCGACTATTGCACTCAGGAGACCCTGTATATCGTATAATTGGAAGCTTGAGTGGTATTCATTTTAATCAGTTATTCATTTTGTATTTTTTATATAAACATCTATTGTATTTTTTATATAAACATCTATTATGTTTGCCATAAATGTGTTTCAGTACAAGATACCAGTCATATGTGGATTTTGAATTGATGCACACAGTATGTTCGTAATAGGTACGCTGGGGTATGTAATGAGTGAAGTGGAAGATGGGAAGCCCCTAAGCCAAGTTGTTAAAGCAGCAAAAAGCCTTGGATACACAGAACCAGGTTTCAGTCTGATTTTAGTTTCTCCATATTTGCTACCGTTTAGAAAAGAGAGTGCTACACCTTGGGTATAGATCTGATGCTTTCTAATTTAATAACCAATGGTTTTACTGGACTGAAATTGCAATGTAATCCAGAAATTACTCTCTTATGTGATTTTAGCTTGACACACTATCCAGGTCTTGTTTGAGGGTTCCCTTTTACCATTTTTTTATGGAATTTATCAAACTCTTTTGGGTTTAACAGTTCAAAAGCTAAACTAACTAGCTCTCATAAGACAAATGTACTTATGTTTCTATTTATGAGCTTATCATTCTTTCATGGTTGTTTATTACCAACTTTATATGATACTTACTATTAATTAGATGTTTTGAATTGATGTTATTAATGCAGATCCACGTGATGACCTTAGTGGAATGGATGTGGCTAGGAAGGTATGGATACTTTTATCTCGCAATTTTTCTTTTAGTCGATGTTCATTTCATGGTTGAAGCTCTTAAGCAAAATCTGAATTGTGTGCCATCAAATATATTCATGGTCATCCACACAGTTATTTCCAGATGCACCAGATCTCTGTTTCTATTTTTCTTATTTATTTATTTGTTTGTTTTTATATCCTCACATTTACTAGAAGATCATGGTACTAGTGGTATTCATAAAAACTAGTATTTTATGAATGTAGAATTATAGATAAGTTTTCTAATTGTGAAGTCATTTAATCTGCCATTGTTCTTTGTTGATTAATTGACAGGCATTGATCCTTGCTCGACTTCTGGGGAGACGAATTGAGATGGATAGCTTGAAAGTAGGTTGTTATTTTTGTATGTCTATTCATTTTGAGTGCAGAATAAATGGTTGAGCCTTTTAGACATGATTACAACTTGATACAACTGGTTCTATAATTCTCCCTAAAAAGAGGAAACTACCCGGTAGTTAAATTTCATTGGCTAAATCCTTTCCTTAAAAAAAAGAAAGTAATTTATTTCTAAATTTAAGTTAACTCTTTTCAATATAACAGTATGGTGCAATTAGATATTAGTACACTCAGTTGTATTTATGTCTTTCTGAATAAAATTTAAGTTATGCTAGATATATTTTTTCTTTGAAGTTCTTTATAATGTTTTCTTTGATGTCATAGATTGAGAGCTTGTATCCTGAAGAAATGGGTCCAGGTGTGATGTCTGTTGAAGACTTCTTGAGCACTGGGATTTTGTCGCTTGATAATGATCTTCAGGAGAGAGTTAAAAAGGCTTCTTCAAATGGCAATGTGCTTCGTTACGTTTGTATGATTGATGATTCTAGGTATTTATTAAAAATGGCTCTAGCTTCTTCCAATTATAAACACAAATGCTTCTAAACAATTACATTATTGATTGCAGTAGAAATTCATTTGCAAAATAGTTGATGGTTGCGGTCTTGTAAATGTTGTAGTATTTATCTGAGTACT
Source organism: Cardiospermum halicacabum (assembly GCA_031304145.1). Classification (NCBI taxonomy): domain Eukaryota; kingdom Viridiplantae; phylum Streptophyta; class Magnoliopsida; order Sapindales; family Sapindaceae; genus Cardiospermum; species Cardiospermum halicacabum. The sequence goes on along the minus strand of CM062390.1, from coordinate 6,273,257 downwards.
ATCATTATTTTAGCCCGGCCATCTGAAATTCGCATCTTAATTGATAGCCTTGGATTATATCTTTGAGCATCAGATGCTTTTGAAAATTTTATTTGGAAAACTTAAATGACGTTTATCTTTGTTGAACATAGCAGAGCTGAACTAAGTCTACTTGGTTCAAATTGAATTTGATTTGGTTAGATCTCCTGTTCTTATTTCTACTAATGTTTGCATTTTTCAGACTTCATATTCAGTAGCATTGACTGTATAGTGACTCTGTAACTTGATCACTGGATGTTTGGATCGTTTGTGAAACATGATCTTCAGCCAAATTTTTGGCACCTTTGTTGCTTCTAATGGTTCTGATCATGTGCGGAAATCCAATTTTACTGTCAGTGATACTTGTTCAGATACTTCCCTAGATCTCTGGAGCTCTTGTGTTAACATTGTTGATCAACAAGTTCATTAACACAGTGCTAACATTTTGCTTTGTTGGTAGGTGTGAAGTTGGAATTCAGGAGCTCGCTAAGAACTCTGCTTTGGGAAGATTGAGGGGAAGTGACAATGTGGTAACTTTCTACTTTCTTGAAAAGATTGATGAAGTGTTGTCATGTGGGATACTTGGAATGAACTAATGTGAAATGAAGGTTATAATTTGTTGGAATTTTATGGATGAAAAGATTTTTTCTTTCTTTCTTTCACTATTCTTATCTTACCTAATTAATGGTAGTATTCATACCTAGGATAACAGCATTAACAAATAAAATTCTAATAATTCAATCTGTAACTTTTTTTCTATCTCTCATAGCAGAGTTGTTGAGTTGGTAAACCATGGTGATCATGGTTAAAAGTTATGTTGGAAATATTACAACTTTTGATTATTTACTGTTTCCAGTAAACAATTCCAAATTTCATTAAAATATGCATACTGCGGTTATGATTGTTCCCTGTATTTGTGTTATTTCTTGCCATGGCACCTAGTTTTGATCTTTTCATGCAAACTCTCAGTTTTTTGTAATCTCGTTGCAGTTGGAAGTATACAGCCGGTGTTATAGCGAACAGCCATTAGTCATTCAAGGAGCTGGTGCTGGAAATGATACCACAGCTGCTGGTGTGCTAGCTGATATTCTTGACATTCAGGATTTATTTTCTTGAAGTGATATCGATCCTAAGCTTCAGAATCTTTTTGGGTCGAACCATTTACCTAGGTATACCCTTACCTATATGAGAAGGGAGATTCCATTTTCAAAGTTTTGGACTTAAAAAATTTTATTCATGAGAAGCTGCTCTGGGCTTATTAAGCTTCTAGGCTCTGTGAAAGCATGAAGAAATGGAGTTAAACTCAATGGTATACACTTTAAAATGATCTAGTATAGGCTTCAGTGCTGCTGGTAAACTATGGTTCATTACCTGTTCTTATCTTGTGTTTTTCCCAACTGTAAGAAGGAGATATGTGACTTTCGAGCACATTTCACATTCTATAGTCTCTTTTTGTTTCCTTTATTTGCACCATTTGCCAACTACACGGTGCCTAACTTTTAATACCTTTTATTTCACAGGGTGGTGACTATGTGAAGTTACAAGCCACCCACCACGGTATTCTCTTTCTATTAACCTCAAGTTGCACTGAATAATTTTAGTATAGTAACAGTATATAATGTTAGACTAGAAAGAGAACTTTGCCCTTATAATCTATGAAATAGTTATCAAAAGTTATTTCCTTCTGCTGATGCTTCGCAAACAAAGCACTAGTTCTCAAAAGTTGAGACGCATCTGTGTTTGATACTCAGATTTGGACCCTATGAGGAGGCCTTTATGAAGGATCTCAAACCATTCTATATTTATAGAATGATATCACCCAGAATGGACCACCCAGGTAATAGTGAGTGATAATAGTAGTTATCTGAGGACTAGGTTAAAAAAAACAAAGCACAAAATATGTTTTGATTAACGTGTGTTTTATAATATAAAGCATAATGGTCAAAATGAGATGAATGGCGTATTTCTACATAAAAAGTAAGATCAATAAATGCTTTCATCTACTTCTAACTTCTAACACCATAAAACATAACATCCAACCACTTCCAGTAGATGATCATTAAGATTCTAATGGGTCCCTTCCTTGTCATCTGCATTATCACAACCACACGAAATCTTCACATACCATTCATTAAAAGATTATACCAGCACATTATACAAGTGTGAAAAACAGTTGGCTTTTTCTTGTGATTTTATATGCTTAAATTTATTCTTCATATGCTTTTCTTTTAGGTGTGCCAGCTTGTTATCTTTTACTTCTACTCTTCCCGTCTCTCTCTCTCTTTTGAGTTTGCAATATTCTGCATTATTAATATAATGCACGAGCATGCAGCATTATCAAGCTAGTTATCTTCTAAGATCTTTAGGAATCTTATATTTTATCATCTTAATTCAGCAAATTGTAGTTAGCTGTTCATTTAGAATTTTGCAGTTATGACTGAGTCTAAATTTCTATTTCGTTATTCATATTTATGATATTGTGGATGAGCAGTGATATTAAATTAGACAGGACATAAAATGAAACTTATATTAGGTTAGACCTGCTTGGTATGGCTTATATAAACTCTTTTACAGCTTTCTGGATTTAAAAGCACTTTCTAATCCTTATTTGGTTAGAAATTTAGAAGTGCTTTTAAGCTGGAAAAGTGTTTTAAGTGAAAGCACCTCAAGTGATGCTTCTGCCAAATTGCTTATGCTTCTCTTCTTCTGTCAGAGGATAAAAGCATAGACACATTCAATATTAGATATTTAGAGACTTCGGCCGGTATTTAAGAGGATATTCGGGTTCTAAACACTAGGATACGTAGAAATAGACCATATTATGGTATCACTATTGAGTTTCGGAATAAGGTTTGTATTCGTTGTATATGATACTATTAGGATTTAATTTTCTATCCTATCTGGTCAAATTAGTATAGTATGCACTTCATCAATTAGGAAGCACAGGTGAGAAATTAAGCTTTATAGAAGGTTTGACAAGATTCAATTATCTTGTGAGCACATTATGGTTTGAAGTCAGAGAGATCTTATTCACACCACCAAGTTATATAAATTTTGATTATCAGGTTGCAAGACACCTATATAATTTATTAGATGTCAACCTTTAAAGAAACCTAAATGAATGAGGACTTAAAAAATTAGATTTACATATCTATCAATATATACAGGGAGAGATGATCAGTCATATATGCACATGTTATGTACTGGCTTGGTGGGTGTACAACCTGGTATCATGAACTTCATTAAATTGGTGTGATTGATTTGTTATCTGTTATTGTATGTATAGATAGATGGATTTACTACCTTTTCTATTTATAAGCATCTGGTTCTTGGACTTTTTGCTTTTGACGAAATAACCACTTTTATGCATTTGATTTGAGTTATATTATGACATGATTGATGATGATATGTTGCCAAATGCTTTCTTCAATGTTTAAACAAACAATTTTGGCTTTTTGTTTGAATGTTGTAATCCAACAGTTTCTCTTTTCCATGCATTAGTGGTATGACATTGATGAATAGATATTTTAGTCAGTTTTAGTGATGTATTGTTAGATAGATTATAGATGCTTAGATATTTAAATTCTAAGGACTATATTAGTCATTTCTAGTGATGTGTGGAATTTTAATTTTTGTATTAGTATGTTTTAAGTTAAAGACTAATTTTATTGACACGATTTGATTATTTTGTTTTGTTGTGGATATTTGGATTAAGAAGGAATTGAATGGTTTGTTTTTGTATCATCATTTTCGGAACCTATTTTATTATAATAGTTAGGCACATGTAGTTGGAGGAGAGTCTCTTTGCTTAAATGATATATGTTTCCCTACCTTTATAAAATGGATCAATGTTGTAAAAAAGGCATTGATTAGCTATTTTATACTACATTCATGTTGATGGTACATGTTAAAGTTAAATTAGTTTCAATATATACAAACTCCTTGTCAATCTAATATGTTAATTTCTTTGCTTCCAAAAGAAAATTCGCTAAAATTACTGTGAATCTACTTTACAAATTTGAAATTATATTAAAAAAACTTTCAAAATAAATTATATATTTATTAATTTGAAAATAAAAACTGAAAATAATATTACTAAATAAATTTTAATTGAATGATAAAATTTAATAAATTTTTTAAAAAAATTACAAATTCAATTTATATATTTATATTAAATATATTTAAAATTATACATTATCAATATATAATAAATTATTAAATTACTTTTTAATTAAATTAAAATAAATATCCATAATTAATTTTTAATTATCTTTAATTATTTATAATAAATATCTATTATTTATATGGTAATATTTTTTAATTATTATCCGCTTCAAAATCATTTGAACAATGGAACTGGCTCGCAAAGAATTCCAATCCCCATTTTTTTATAATCAATCTTTGTCATTAACAATTAATACATCCTAGAGCCATCCTTAATCTATTCTACAAATTTTATTGTGATGAAATACATACCTAGTGTTGCCAAGAAAATAGTATTAACTATTCATTTAATGCTCTATGGATAAATAAGTAGGTGGTAGTTCCAAACATTTAATAACCCATAACAACAAAATGTCAATCTTCTTATACCGCTAACATACTCTATTTCCCATTACACATTTTCACTCTCTCCTCCCCTCCCCATCTCCATATATAAAACCAAAAACCAACCCATACTCCTTTCACAACCCAAAAATGACGACGAGAACAACAACAATACTCTCTTTCTTGATCTTATACCTCTCAATCACATGCTCATCTCAACCGATGGGATCACCATTCCCGGCAGAAGGACCGTCTACTATGGCAGGTGGACCGATGGCGGAAGGACCAACCTCATTCCCACCGTCAGATGACTGTCTGAACAAGCTTCTCAACATGTCCGACTGTCTTTCATATGTCACTGAAGGAAGCAACCTGACTGCTCCAGAGAAGCCTTGCTGTCCTGAGCTGGCTGGGCTGGTGGATAGCAGTCCTATATGTCTGTGTCAACTGCTTGGGAAGAGTGATACTTATGGTATCAAGATTGATATGGCTAGAGCTCTCAAACTTCCTTCCGTTTGCTCTGTTTCCACTCCTCCTGTTTCACTCTGCTCAGGTACATATTTTTCTTAATTGCATACACCTGCTTGCTTTATGTTCACATTTATGACATTGGTTTAGGACCACCACACCAGACACCCTCCTGTCTTATCTCAAATATCAAAAACTGATTTTTGAGATGTGGAAAAGTCAGATCAGATGGCAGTTTTTATGTTATCTATATCAGAAAATGCACATGCATGATGCACCCCACTCATTTTTTGTCTTCTTGTATTGTACTACTAATTTGTATGTGTGTCTGACTTATTTTAATCCGAAACAAACAGCTATTGGAGTACCTGTAGGAAGTCCAACATCTCCTGCTGCTGAAGGCCCAGGTAAAACTTTTTTTTTTTTTGGTTACTGAGAGTGATCTGAGATTCATGTGGAATAGTCCTAATGTAAATCAGGGATTTTAATATTATTATTTATGAAAAATGTGTAGGTGGTTTATCTCCGGAAGCAGGGTTGGCTCCGTCGTCAGGAAACAATACCGGAGGTTCAACTAGCATTTCGAGCTCTGTTCCGGCCATTTTTGTTGGCTTAACATTTGCTTTGTTTCTTAATTGACTTTCTTTCTCATTTTTCTGAGTTGTTCTGTTCCATTACTTTTTAATTTAATTATTATTATTCTATGCTCATGTATTGTTTAGTGTGACACCAATAACGTGATTATTTATTATTCTCTCCTTTTATGTTTTCTTATTTAGTTTTTTTTTTATTATTATTTTTTTTTAATTTTTAGTATAGATTAATTTTGATTGGATTTTGAAAAACAATGTGTCAAATAAATGAATTAGAAAAAATTTACTACATTTTAAACACAAAAATTTAATAAACTATATATAATAATGCATCATTATTTTTTATTTATTTTATAAATTCATACCATGAAATAAATGAATTTTTTATTTGTTCTTAATAATGTCAATCTCCCAATTAATGTGCAACTACCTTCTAATTAATGTGCAACTTTATGATAAATTGTTAACCTCCATTCATTCTTAGCATTTTCCATTGGAACAAGTGGATCTACTTTGTAGTGCCGTCAATATTGGGCTATTGACCACACTTAGGCCCGTGCCCATAACTCTTCACAAATATAATTTTTGGCTACTCATCATAATTAGGCCCGTGTCAATTACTCCTCACAAATATAAATTGTTTAATTCGTAGAAAATTTTTAAGCTCTCAGTTTTGCGACCGCACTATAATCATAGTTATGGTTGGTGTGATCAAGGCGGTTCAGGGTTGATATATTTTATTTATTTTTATATTATTAATATTATTTAAAACATAAATATATAATTAATATCATTTTTTTTATTAAATTTAAATTTTATCAATACAATTAAATTAGCTATTAAATTATTATAGTCTTATCGATCGTGATATGACGGACACGGTACATTATTTTCGAGTTGGTGGACTGTTCCAAATTATAAATATTATTTTTAAAATAATAAGATGGTTTAAATAATAGAATGTCTAAACTTTATATAATAAAATAGAATTATAAAAGTAGATAAAAATTAAGATTAATTTCACTTTTAATTTTTTAAAATTTTAATTAAATCAAATGAATCTTCAAAATTTAAATTAAATATTTAAACCGAACAAATTTTAAAATTAAGTATTTAAACCAATCCAATTTTAAATTTCACAAAATCTTTATAACCTTTTTATTCCTTTACGATTTTTTTAACCCTCACCTTAGTGAAAGATTTTTAATAAGAATCTAAACTTTAAGCTCATTAACTTAAGACCTAGTTTGTTTTATATGTTTGAATTAGGTTAGGATAATTTTTTAACCCAATTCCATATTTGGTGCAAGTAGAGATAGGATAATATTATCCGACTTACAATTTTTATCCCATAAACCCCTCTATTTCATGGGCTTTAGTTTAACCCATTGCTCTTTAAATATCAACTCATCACTCTCTCACCTTTTTCTTAAATGCAAAATAATAAAACTATCCAAATATAAATTAATTTAAATAGAATTCATAGAATTCAAAAAAATTAACAAACATTAATAAAAAATACGTAAATTAACTTGAAATTTTATCCAATCCAATGGACCTTACAAACTAGGCCAAAAGGTAATATATATCATTGGTTTAGTTTTTATATTTTTCCCTAAAAATTATTTTGCATTCGAAGCAATAAACGCAATTATCTTTCCATCATTGAATTATTCACTTCAATATTACGGGGTCAATAAGAATTCAATCGACGGATCAGTCAGACGACAAAGAATCATTGCAAATCCAAATTTAAATGGAACTACCAAAAAATATTATAATCAGGTCTTCAACAAAAATCACAAAACTTCCAGTACATAGCACAATATGGTTTATAACTTGAGCAAAATGTTCTACTGTAACATCAAATGCATAAAACCTAAAATAGTTTACTTCCAACTCCCTCATCAGTGATCTCCGGGCATGCTCTTGATGATATCAGAGTCACCTGTATAACAACCATAATATCCAAACTGATTAGAAACCATTCATATACAATACTCTGAAACAAACTGCACTAAGGTTTTAGAACATACCAGCATCGATAATACTGAGACAGCACACTCTGTAATATTTCCCACAAGCAGTTCCCAAGTCGACATTGTCTGAAATTTCAACAGGCAGTTTTAACAAATATTGAAACAAATCAAAGAAACTTTAAAATCATAAGAAAACTATATCCTCATTAGGACATTTTGCAGTAATCAGCAGCTGAACACAACTCAGAATTATGCAGGAAACAGTAGGCAGTAATGTAGATTGAGAACTTCATACTACCATACTGTTGGTGCTAGCAACAAAATAGTGTGCAGAAGGAACCCATACATCCTATTAGAAAAATGAACTACTCCCACTTAGATTGAGTGGGTTAGCCTAAGTGCAACATATTTGTACCCAATTGTCAAGAATATGCAGCAACTAAACCAAAGAAAAACTAACTGAAGTATGATCAGTCTCGGCAATTAATCTGGACATCGTAGCAAGGGATTTCCCAATAAGTTAGCTATAGACTGAAACTATCACAGAAACTATCTCTCAAGAGTTAACAAGAGACAAGAAACGCCAAACAATGAGGGGGGAAAGTCCTAGTCTACATATCAGGCAAAAACAGAACAACAACACATGAACTTCAACTGAGATTATAATGATTAGCTGCATCAAATAGAGATTGTATTATCAACCCAAAAATACATCATCTAGCTAGAATACAAGGTGACGTCAAACACAAGCTTGAAGGCCAAAGAAACTTACTTCCGTTGTAGTGATGAACTCCAACCTTTGCCAACATGGCATAGTATTCAATCTCAGACTTGCGAAGAGGAGGGCAATTGTTTGCTATGATAACCAATTTCCCTGCAAAGAGAAAAAACTCTGCACTTTAATTGTATTACACCAACAGTTAAAATAATCTCATTATCTACACCAAACCAAACAGACAAATGTATCTAACAAGGACATGTTAATTGTTTTCAACACATCTTGGTCAATAGACAAATCAAAACAATTGCATACAAAATATCAATCTATCACCCACACAACATATAGACACACAATCTACAAAAGGAAGTCACAGCAACAACCGCAACAGTGAAAATGGCTACCACAAACACATCTAAAGTTCCAAACACTGATTTTCAATTTATTTACCAACTCTCTAGCACACTAAAATAAAAACTTGAGCTTTACATCTATCACAACTGACAATGGATACACCGCTTAAGGCTACGGTGATATTGAGGTAATTCAGATCAAGATCTAGGAAACATCAACCGAAAAAAAAAACAATACCTTTAGAGTTTCTGAGGGATTTAAGGACAGTTTTGTAACCAAGAGTGTACTTGCCACTCTTCATCACAAGAGCCAATCTGCTGTTGATGCTCTCATGAGTCTTCTTCTGCAAACACAAACAAATCACATTCAATTTGGTTTCCTCGCGAAATAGATAGATTCAGATATGAAGAGAGCGAGCGAGAGAGATTGAGAGCTTACGGTCTTCTTGGCGGCCACCATTTTTGCAGGTCACGTTGTACAGTCCCTACCTCTCCTCTCACCGACGACCACAACAAAGAACCCTAATTTCCTCACCTCAAACTATATAAAGCTTCTCGATTAGGGTTTTAGCATCCTGTTTGGATACAAGGATATGTTACTCTGTACCGGTTTAGGGATTTCTTGACTCTGACCCTGAGTCGATTGATTTTCCTAAACGGCCCTTGTACTTCAATGAAATTCTAACTTCCTCCCCTACGCTTTGACCTTTTTTATTTTTTATTTTTTATTTATTTTTTATTTTTTACAATTAACTCAAAATGATAATTACTTTTTGAATTAAAAAATACATTAATTTTAATTAGAATTATTTTTTTAAAAAATATATTTACAATAGAATTTGTCCCTACATGTGCTAATTTAGAAATGTCATATAATTTTTTTTTTTACAATAAAATCAGCAATGAGAAATTTTAAATATATTAATATATATATATATATATATTTTTAATAAATTATTATTAAATAATTGATCAATTTAATCTTAAAATAAATTCTAATTATTAATTGTATAATTAAATATAAATATTAATTTTTTTAATATTTATATTTATATGTGTATATTTTATTATTTTAATTGAATATAAATTTAAACTTAATTGCATTCTTAAAAATATAAATTAAAAGGTTAAATTATTTTAAAAATTTTAGATAAAATTGGTAAATTTTAGTTTGGTTTTAATTTTCACACTCGAATAAAATAATATAGATTAAATATTATATATATATATATATATATTTTCATGAATGACATATATTTCATTTAAATTTAAATTAAAAATTTTAATGTTATATATTTTATAGATAAATAGAAATATATGATTAATTTTTTATTTTTTTTTAAAATCTAAATAGTAAATAGTTAACCAGAATATCTTTTTTATAATATTTCGATAAACTAAAATTAATTTGAAAAAAAATAAATAAATAATTTTATTGTTTATACATAACTTTTATCAATATTGTTTTTTATTTAATTTTTAGATGTTGTATTTTTTTGCAGATTATTATTTATTTTTATTATTTTATTATTTTTTAAAATTATCTATAACCCATCTTTAAAGACATACATAATCAATAAATTGAAAAATATATATATATATATATATTAAAATTGGAATTAATCAATAAATTAAGTATTGAATTATCTATCAAGTAATTAGCCAAATTAAATGAATAATGAATTCTAAATATTATAAAATAATTTATACTATAATCAGCTATTTAGTTTATATGATTTTATATTATATTTAGATATTTTAGTACAATACTACAATGTTTTTACTAAAGTTTGATATTGTATTATAATTACAATGTTTAATTTATTAAAATTAATATATTTTGGAAATATTATATATTATTATTATAATTATATATATATATATATATATATATATAATTTTACTAACAGATTGATTGAATGTAGAAAAAAAAAATAGAAAGACATAGATTGAGTAGTCTATATATAGATGGATTGGATGTAGAAAGACTTTTTCAACTTCTAATTAGATGGTTCTGGGGACAAAAAGACATTTTCAACTTCTAATTACACCCACGTCCAAAGCAAAAGACTTTTCGACTTGAAATTTTACACACTCGAAAAATATAAACTGCTCAACTTTTCCCATCTCATCATCCCACTTTACTATATACAAAACAAAAATAAAAATTTACGTCGAAACATAGAATATTATCAAATTACAAAGACTTATGAGATTTAACTACATCTACTGGAGACTTTTGTTGTGAGACTTTTGGGTTCTGTGGTGGGAAAATAACCATAAAACATTATAGTCGAAGGTCAGAACATGCAAAGACAATCACGATCCTTAACCAAGATCGGCCGAATAATGAAGAGGTGCCCTAAAACTACGCTCGGCCGAAAGGGAACCAAAAGCCCTGGGAACGTCAGAATCAACTCGACCGAAAGGGGCCAAAAGTTCATGAAACGTCAGTCTGGCTCGACCGAAATGGCCAAAGGTCCAATGCAGATTCAACTCGGCCGAGCCCAACAGAGCTCAAACCAGAGCACACCAGCTCACCGAATGATTACCTAACTGAACGAGGATTCCCAGAGCCCAATCGGAAAAGGAAGACTTATCATGCTAGGCTTAGGATTCCTAAAGCCCATCTGATAAAAGAAGACCAAGCCCAAAAAGGAGACCGAATTCAAGGGAAACAAGGAGTCCCAATCCAAATAGAAATAGGACCCAAATATCTCCTATAAATAGGGGATAGGGATGATTGTAAAAGGATCCGATTTTTACTGGTTAGAACAAAACTCTGTGAGACCATATCTATAAGCTGTTTAGCTACTTTATTCAAGCAATCTTAGCCTAATATTTGGCTGTGGTTTATTTGGCACCACAGTTTGGCACCCACCGTGGGGCGCGAACCTCACACACAAGGTTAAGGTTTCTTGAAAATTCCAAATTCCATCTACAACTATTCTCCACATCTGTTCTTATCAGACATGGCTCCAATAAACCCTAATACCACCGACGTGGAAGACCAAGTTCCGAAGACACCTGAGGAACAGCTGGCAATCCTGACAGAGATATTGAAGAAGGCTGAAGAAGAGAAGGAACAATGGAAGAAAGAAGCGGAATCCAGAAGGAAATCTACGGACCTCATCAAGGAAAAAGCCCGGCAACCGAACCGGAAATACTCTCCCCTCCGGAAGCGCAAGCTCAACTTTGAGGACTCCAACGGGGAGACATCAGAGGAAAGTGATGGGTCGACGCAAGGCCGCAAAAACATTGATCGTCACGATACAAGCAGTTCCGACGAAGGGGCCGGACGCCCAAAATCAACCCGCAAGGACCGAGAAAGGCGTCGTGACCAAGAAATTAGAGAACTCAAAGACTTAGTACAAAGAACCTCAGGAAGACGGATCACGATGAGGTCGTCGACAATGCGATATTCCGACATGCCCTTTACATCATGGATCCTAGAAACAAAGATGCCCAAAAGATTCACAATTCCAAACATGAAGCCGTATGATGGGACAACAGACCCTGAGGACCATATCGCCGGATACAAAAATCGCATGGGGACTTGCAATATCCCAGAAGAAGATATGGAAGCAATTATGTGTAAGAGTTTTGGTTCCACCTTGACAGGAACTTCCCAAAGGTGGTATTCGGCCCTACCAGAGAAGAGCATCAAGTCATACTCATCATTGGTCACCAAATTCGTGAACCACTTCTCAGATAGCAGAAAGAAGGAGAAAGACGTAGATGATCTATATGATCTAAAACAAGGGAGCACCTAAAATCTCAGACAATATGTAAGAAGATTCAAGGAAACCAAAATGGCCATTCCCGACTGCCGAGACAAGAGCGCCACCAAAGCTTTCATCAAGGGCTTGCTGAAGACTTCCAAGTTCTACGAAAGCTTAAAGTTAATAAAACCCCACACTTTTGAAGAAGTTCTGGAAAGAGCCGAAGACGCAATGGAATATGAAGAGGAGCTCCAGCCCAGAAATCATAGAAACTCCCAAAATACACCAGGCTCCCGCGGCCGAAACAGTACTGGAAATTTCGGCCGAACTGAAAGACCAAGAAACGACTTAAAGGAATCTGATCGCAGCGGCCCATCTAGACCGGATTATACCGGCCGCAATTCCTCGAGACCAGATTACCCCGAACACAGCCGGAGGAGAAAAGAACTGCTACCTTACCCACTCACCATTCCCACAAGAGAAACCCTTGCAATTCTCAAAGGGATGGGGGACAGAGTCAGATGGCCCGACAAACCAGTAAACCCCGCAGGAACATGGAAAGACAAATCACGATACTGCCAATTCCATGGAGACCATGGCCACAACACCGACGACTGTTGGACTCTTAAGAGAGAAGTCGCCGAGCTGATAAAAGCAGGTCACCTACGAGAATATCTATCTGAAAAGGGGCGAGAAATAGCGGCCGAGGCCGATAAAAATCACCGATCTCCAAAAACGAACCCAGTCGCAAACGCGGAAGAAGAAAGGGTGATCAACATGATCGCAGGGGGATCCGAGATATGCGGATTAACCAGCACGGCAGCAAAAAGAAAGTTGAGAAACTCCCTCAGTATTTATAGTATCAGAGACGGACCCACGACCGACAACTATTCTATCACCTTCACAGAAGAAGAGGCCAAAGGGATCAACGCGCCGCACCACGACGCGTTAGTGATCAAAATCTCAATAGCAAACTTAACCGTAAAAAGAGTTTTGGTGGACAACGGAAGCTCGGCCAACATATTATTCCTGGAAACATTCAAGAATATGCAACTGAACGAGAGAATGATGCGCAGAAAGGCCGTCTCCCTTATCGGCTTCGACGGAACAGCCACCTCAACAATTGGGGAGATCGAACTACCAGTATTCACAGAAGGGATCAATCTACACACAACCTTTCTCGTGATAAGCTCGAGGTCCGCGTACAATGTGATACTCGGAAGACCCTGGATACACGATATGAAGGCGATCCCATCTACATATCATCAACTCATCAAATTCCCAACCCCGCGCGGGATAAAACAAATAAAGGGTGAGCAAAATTCCTCAAAGGAATGCTACGCTAACTGCTTGAAGAAGGGGGTCGAAGAATAGCAATTACCGTCTCGGCCGAACACACCCCGAAGTCCGGCCGAAGACGAAGTAGACGAAGTCCCCCTGGATCAGGAAGGGGTAAAAACAGTGCAAATTGGAGCCGCGGTAGAGGGCCAGAAACGAGAAAAACTGATAGGCTTCCTTAAGGCCAACCAGGATTTCTTTGCCTGGTCACATAAGGACATGACTGGGGTTGACCCAACAATCATAACCCACGAACTGAATGTGAAAGAAGGGGCGAAACCAGTCAAACAGAAACGCAGAAGGTTCGCCCCTGAAAGAAACAAAATTATCAACGAAGAGGTTGAAAAACTCCTCGCAAAAGGATCCATCAGAGAAGTCCAGTACCCAGACTTGCTTGCCAATGTGGTGGTCGTCAAGAAAAAGAATGGGAAATGGAGGGTCTGCATCGACTTCACAGATCTGAACAAATCATGCCCGAAAGATCCCTTCCCGTTGCCACACATCGACCTCACCATCGATGCAACTGCGGGCTACGAGATGTTAAGCTTCATGGACGCCTACTCAGGTTACAACCAGATCTTGATGCATCCTAACGATCAAGAAAAGACTGCCTTCATCACGGAGGGGATTTTACTGCTACAAAGTAATGCCCTTCGGCCTAAAAAATGCAGGATCCACATACCAAAGGCTCATGAACAAAATGTTCGCTGATAAATTGGGAAAAACCATGGAAGTCTATATCGACGACATGCTAGTCAAATCCGAGGACGCGAATCACCATGTATATCATTTGAACCAGGCTTTCGAGACACTCCGAAAATATAACATGAAGCTCAACCCACCAAATGTCAATTTGGAGTCAGAGCAGGAAAATTCTTGGGGTATCTGGTCACGAAGAGGGGAATCGAGGCCAACCTGGATCAGATAAGACCCATCCTGAACATAGCAGAACCTCGAAGCAAGAAGGACGTGCAAAAGCTTACTGGAAGGCTAGCCGCACTGACCCGATTCATTCCCAAAGCTTCAGAAAAATTCCAGCCTTTCTTCGAGGCTCTCAAAAAATCCAAGGAATTTGAGTGGACAGAGCAATGCAGCAAAGCTCTGGCAGATATCAAAGATTTCTTGACCAGCCCTCCACTCTTGGCCAAACCAGAAGACGGCGAAAAACTCTATTTATACCTGGCACACTCTGAAATTGCAGCAAGCGCCGTTCTGGTCAAAGAAATCGGGGGAAAACAACAGCCAGTCTATTTTGCAAGCAAAACCCTGACATCAGCCGAAACCAGATATCCTACCCTAGAAAAAGCGATCCTGAGCCTTATATTCGCTGCAAGAAAACTTCGAGCATACTTCCAAGGTCACCCAATCACGGTCATAACTGCGCTACCCCTTCGAAGCGCCATCCATTCGCCCGAAAAATCCGGAAGACTAATGAAATGGGCCCTAGAACTCAGCGAGCATGACATATCCTTCGAAGGAAAGAGGGCGATCAAATCTCAAGCTCTGGCAGATTTCATGGCTGACTTTGAAGAATCTCCACCGGCTGAAACAGCCTCGGTCGATATTAACCAGCTGATAACACCCTTAACTGACGAATGGATACTAGAAGTAGACGGGGCTAGCAGGCAAAGCGGCAGTGGCCTAGGCGTATATCTCAGACCCCCAAATCTACCCCCAATACTTCAAGCAATCCGATGCGAATTCCCAGCCACCAACAATGAGGCCGAATACGAGGCCCTTATCGCAGGATTAAGGGTGGCGAAAGATAGTGGGGCGCACAACTTAACGATCAAATGCGACTCCCAGTTGGTGGTAAATCAAGTAAACGGTACATACCAAGCCCGAAACGAAAAGATGGCCAAATATTTGAAGATAGCCAAAGATCTTATGAAACGCTTCCAAAAGACCAAAATAAAACAGGTCCCAAGAGAATAGAACGAAAGGGCCGACGCCATGGCAAACCTCGGAGCATCAATGCATAAAGACGAGCCGACGGGACCAATTGTATACGCCTTCCTCCCGAAAGCAGCCATTGAGTACGAAGAAACTTTGGCCATAGAACAAAGTGACTGGAGAACCCCAATCATCAGTTACATCAATCATGGCCAAGTACCTGAAGACAAGGCAGAAGCAAGGAAGCTGCGAGCCCAGGCTGCCAGGTTTTGCATCATCGGAGAGTTACTTTTTAAAAGATCCATAGGCGGCCTCTTCCTAAATTGCATCTCCATCCCTGAAGCCGAGCTAGTGTTGAAAGAACTCCACTAAGGATCGGCCGGAAACCATTCCGGAGGAAGGAGCCTAGCATTCAGAGCGCACAGAGCCGGATACTACTGGCCAACCATGAAGACAGATGCGGCCGAACTTGTAAAAAAGTGCGACAAATGCCAAAGGCACGCCAATTACTCCAACCTTCCCGCCGGAAATCTACACAGCATCACCTCTCCATGGCCGTTTGACAGATGGGGGATGGATATCATCGGGCCATTTCCAATATCCACGCAGGGTCGAAAAAGATATATACTAATGGTAACTGATTACTTCACAAAATGGATAGAGGCCGAAGCACTGGAGAGAGTCCGAGAGCAAGAAGTACAGAAATTCATTTGGAAGCACATCATCTGCAGATTCGGCATACCAAGGGAAATTATCACTGACAACGGCCCTCAATTCATAGCGCAGACTCTGAAAGACTTCTGCAACCAGTTAAACATAAAACTTACTTACTCGACTCCAAGGTACCCCCAAGCCAACGGCCAAGCCGAAGCATCCAACAAGGCAGTGGTAGACTCACTGAAGAAAAAACTGGAAGGAGCCAAGGGGTTGTGGCCCGAAGCCCTTCCCGAAGTCCTCTGGGCATTCAGAACAACCCCTAGAACTTCAACGTTGCAAACCCCCTTCTCGATGGTATACGGAACAGAAGCAGTACTCCCAACAGAAGTCCTATCACCCCAAGAAAGGCTGAATGAAAGGGTACGCACAAGTCCTGGCTTTCGAGAGAGACACTTCGGATGAAAAAAGAGAGAGCGCACAGCGAAGAATAGCCGAATACCAAATGGGGATAGCAAGGCGATACAACAAAAAGGTCAAAGCCCGAGCCTTCCAACCCGGAGACTGGGTGCTCAGGAAAGTCTTCCAGAACACAAGGAATCAGAGCCATGGAAAATTGGCCGAAAGTTGGGAAGGGCCATACCAAATAGAGCGCGCATCAGGAAAAGGATCCAACAAATTGCTCACCAAAGAAGGGAAAGAGGTGGAACACAGCTGGAACATCCACCACCTAAAGAGGTATCAATTCTAATGTAACAATATCTGTAATAACGGGCACTCTTTTCCCCAAGCAGGGTTTCTGGCGAGGCCCCATCTTAAAGCAATAAAAAATAACCCATCTTCCTCAAAACACTCGCAACCGAATGAGCGATACAAAACTGCCTAAAGGGCAACCCGAAAATTGCCAAAGGCAAGCCCCCGGTAAATCTAGAGGGTCTCGGGCGAAGACAAACCGCTCAATGAGCGATGCAAAACTGCCTAAAGGGCAACCCGAAAATTGCCAAAGGCAAACCCCTGGTAAATCTGGAGGGTCTCGGGCGAAGACAAACCGCTCAATGAGCGATGCAAAACTGCCTAAAGGGCAACCCGAAAATTGCCAAAGGCAAGCCCCCGGTAAATCTGGAGGGTCTCGGGCGAAGACAAACCGCTCAATGAGCGATGCAAAACTGCCTAAAGGGCAACCCAAAAATTGCCAAAGGCAAGCCCCCGGTAAATCTGGAGGGTCTCGGGCGAAGACAAACCGCTCAATGAGCGATGCAAAACTGCCTAAAGGGCAACCCGAAAATTGCCAAAGGCAAACCCCTGGTAAATCTGGAGGGTCTCGGGCGAAGACAAACCGCTCAATGAGCGATGCAAAACTGCCTAAAGGGCAACCCGAAAATTGCCAAAGGCAAGCCCCCGGTAAATATGGAGGGTCTCGGGCGAAGACAAACCGCTCAATGAGCGATGCAAAACTGCCTAAAGGGCAACCCGAAAATTGCCAAAGGCAAGCCCCCGGTAAATCAAGAGGGTCTCGGGCGAAGACAAACCGCTCAATGAGCGATGCAAAACTGCCTAAAGGGCAACCCGAAAATTGCCAAAGGCAAGCCCCTGGTAAATCTGGAGGGTCTCGGGCGAAGACAAACCGCTCAATGAGCGATGCAAAACTGCCTAAAGGGCAATCCGAAAATTGCCAAAGGCAAGCCCCCGGTAAATCTGGAGGGTCTCGGGCGAAGACAACCGCTCAATGAGCGATGCAAAACTGCCTAAAGGGCAACCCGAAAATTGCCAAAGGCAAGCCCCCGGTAAATCTGGAGGGTCTCGGGCGAAGACAAACCGCTCAATGAGCGATGCAAAACTGCCTAAAGGGCAACCCGAAAATTGCCAAAGGCAAGCAAGATCGGGCGAAGACAAACCGCTCAATGAGCGATGCAAAACTGCCTAAAGGGCAACCCGAAAATTGCCAAAGGCAAGCCCCTGGTAAATCTGGAGGGTCTCGGGCGAAGACAAACCGCTCAATGAGCGATGCAAAACTGCCTAAAGGGCAATCCGAAAATTGCCAAAGGCAAGCCCCCGGTAAATCTGGAGGGTCGGGCGAAGACAAACCGCTCAAGAGCGATGCAAAACTGCCTAAAGGGCAACCCGAAAATTGCCAAAGGCAAGCCCCGGTAAATCTGGAGGGTCTCGGGCAAAGACAAACCGCTCAATGAGCGATGCAAAACTGCCTAAAGGGCAACCCGAAAATTGCCAAAGGCAAGCCCCTGGTAAATCTGGAGGGTCTCGGCGAAGACAAACCGCTCAATGAGCGATGCAAACTGCCTAAAGGGCAACCCGAAAATTGCCAAAGGCAAGCCCCTGGTAAATCCAGAGGGTCTCGGGGCGAAGACAAACCGCTCAATGAGCGATACAAAAACTGCCCAAAGGGCAACCCAATAAAGCCAAGTCTCGAAAGAGCATCGGTCGAAAAGATCTAAAGAACCAAGCATGACAAACGCAAAAATAGTATGACCTATCGCAAGCAGAAACTGGGGGATTGCACCCCTCACAAAAAAAAAAAAACAGAAGTACGAGAAGTCCAAATTTCATTAATTGAAAGAAAAGATTACAACGAGTACGCAAAAGATCAAAAAACAAAATACACAGCACTCGCTCAACTCTCATCTCGCAGGGCAGCCAGCGCGTCCAACTCCCTCTGAGCAGACTCGGGCGTCAAAGACCCCTTGATGACTTGCTCCAAAGCAGAGGACCTAATCACCACCTCAGTTTGGGCCGCCTCGATGGTAAGACTCTCAACACGGCCCTCAAGCTCTTCAATTCGACCGAGCGAGGCTTGCTTCATCGCCCTCAATTCTTCCAACTCCACCGCCTGGCGCTTGAGCTCGCGTCCTTCAAAGCAATCGAGGCCTCGAGCCTAGCGTTGTAAGCCTCAACCCTCTCGACGCGACTAACGGCCTCAGCACATTGGGCCACAGTTTTACCCAGGTCTTCCTGAGTCGCCTTCAGCTCAACCGACGCAGACTGGTACTTAGCTTCAAGAGCCCGCCTATCTCGCAAAACAGGAACAAAATGCTTGCGCATACCAACCGCCCCTTGGAGCCCCTAAAAATCGAAAAGGTAAGCATAAAAACCACCTAAGAAAACAAACAAAAGACAAACATACCTTATAAAGACTCGAGATAGTCATCTCGTGGAACTTCGAAAAAGATAGAGACTCCAGCCACTCCTCATCTGGGGAAGAAAAAACCCTCTGCGGCCGCAATCATCTCGGCCGACACCTCCCGGGTAGAGGAATTTCCAGGAAATCAATCACATGACGACCATCGCCGCGAGGCTTCTGGCCGACATGCTTGGTGCGTTTCTTGGCTGAAACAGCGCCATTCGTCATCGGCCGCTTATCCTTCGCGACCGAGGAACGAGACGGCTTCCGAGAAGCCTCAGGAGCTTTCGAGCGAGCAGCCTCAGTAGCTTTTGGGCGAGAAGCCTCAGCAGCCTTCGGAGTAGGACTTTGAGGACGAACAGACTCAGGGGCAACCTCGGCCCGCTCCTCGGCCGGCCCTCCATCAGCAGGACCAGATGCATGCGCCTTCTCCTGCTCAGCCTGAATCTGGCGCATAATAGCCCGCATGGCCAACGCTCTTTGACCCTCGGGCTTAGACATCACGTAGTCGGACAACTCTAAAAAGACAAGCATTAGCAAACATTCGACCGACAAAACTTTATACACAAAACAGTCAACTCACTTGTTCTGGTGAAAGCCCAGAGGCGACTGGCAGACAGCTCACCCAGAAGCGCCCTGTAATCACGAGACTCGGCCGGAAGAGCAAGGATGGCCTCACTCCTAGTCCGCGCCCGAGGAGAAGATTTGCAATTCTTTGTCCCGAAGTAAGCTGAAAAAGAAAACAAGAAAAATCAGTCAACTAGAACGTTCGCCCGAGATAAAAAGAATAAAAGCAGTAAAACCTACAAGAATCACGCCAAAAGGGAGGATAACCCAACCCCTTCCCCAGACGGGTGACACCTTTGACGAAAAAATATTTGTCCTTCCATCGACTCTCATTGGAAGAAAAACCTAAGACTAAGAGCTGGGCGTTCGCCCGAGCATTCAAAACATATCGGCCAAATTCCGGATTCTCACGCTTCACGAAGTATGAGTAAAAGAAATCCTCAGCCGTAAATTCCAGGTTGTACTTCTCCTTCAAACGATCGACGCAGAGAAGAAGCCTGATAGCCATGGGAGTCAACTGACTCGGATGAATTTGGCAAAGAGTGCACAACTCCTCGACCAGACCCATGATTGGGAACCTGAGACCGATCTTAAAATGACGCAAATAAAATGGTTCCCAACCATCTGCCAACATGTCATCTACTTTCTCCTCAGGTTCGGGCAACCTAGCTCGAATCCAACCAGGGAATTTATAAGCAAAGAATGCCGACTCCAATTCGTCCATGGTCATAGCGCTCCTAACGTTGAAGAAAGGAGGCAAAATGCCCTGGGGACTAGACTCGGTCGGGGGGTTGCGAGCCGACGAACACTCCTCGCCCACATCCTCCGCGGTCGAAAACTCAGAAGTTAAACCACCGA
The DNA here is from genome assembly GCA_031304145.1 of Cardiospermum halicacabum. NCBI lineage: Eukaryota > Viridiplantae > Streptophyta > Magnoliopsida > Sapindales > Sapindaceae > Cardiospermum > Cardiospermum halicacabum. The sequence continues at coordinate 6,252,412 of CM062390.1, read as the reverse complement.
AAGTGGACGTGCCCAAAGAGTCACTAGACATCTACAATCGACCGAGGATAAACAGCAGGTTAGAGACACTCGACCGAGTTAGTACAAAAAAAAAAAAAAGGAAACAAACAGGCAAGATCAAAATCAAAAACCAAAAATCAAGAATCCGCAAAGCAGACGAACAGTCAAAGAACACAAGAACAACAGTCGAAACCCAAAAACCACAAGACATGTCAAAATCCTGAACTAAAGCAAAACAAGAAGACTATAAAAACAAACCAAAGACGAACTAACCTGAAAGAAGCCGGAAAACTCAACCACGAAGCGTCACCGGTGAAAATGGCAGTAGATTCAAAAGAAAAAGACGAAAAGTTATGAACTTTTTAGAAAGAGAAGCAAAACGGAAAAAGTGAAGAGAGAGAGAGATACCATCAACCTATTTATAGAACAGCCGTAATGATGGAAGATCTTGGGCTCTGCAGTCGAGGAGCCGCCAAATCTAATCGAAACCAGGACAGCCAGGGCTGACGTGTCCCACCAAAGAAACTAAGGAAACCTCGGTCGAGAAACCAAGACCAAACATAACTAAAACTCGACCGAAAATAATATCACAGATTGCCATGCTCGAAAAATTCAAGTCATGGCAATGGGGGATTACTGTGGTGGGAAAATAACCATAAGACATCATAGTCGAAGGTCAGAACATGCAAAGACAATCACGATCCTTAACCAAGATCGACCGAATAATGAAGAGGTGCCCTAAACTACGCTCGGGCCGAAAGGGAACCAAAAGCCCTGGGAACGTCAGAATCAACTCGACCGAAAGGGGCCAAAAGTTCATGAAACGTCAGTCTGGCTCGACCGAAATGGCCAAAGGTCCAATGCAGATTCAACTCGGCCGAGCCCAACAGAGCTCAAACCAGAGCACACCAGCCCACCGAATGATTACCTAACTGAACGAGGATTCCCAGAGCCCAATCGGAAAAGGAAGACTTATCATGCTAGGCTTAGGATTCCTAAAGCCCATCTGATAAAAGAAGACCAAGCCCAAAAAGGAGACCGAATTCAAGGGAAACAAGGAGTCCCAATCCAAATAGAAATAGGACCCAAATATCTCCTATAAATAGGGGATAGGGATGATTGTAAAAGGATCCGATTTTTACTGGTTAGAACAAAACTCTGTGAGACCATATCTATAAGCTGTTTAGCTACTTTATTCAAGCAATCTTAGTCTAATATTTGGCTGTGGTTTATTTGGCACCACAGGTTCTGTTTGGAAATTGATTGAATAGAGATTGAGGAGAGAGTGGTTCTCAAGAGACTAGAGGGTGTAGTGGTTTTGATTTCATTCCCTACCTAGGTTTTCTACCTTTTCTATTTATAGGGATCATTCAGTGGTCTTTTTCCAATTTACCCCTTTGTTGCCCTACTTAACATTCCATTTATTTTACCTGATTCTGTTTACGATTCGACTCTTCATATCATTCCGTTAGTACCGTTCGGTTATGACTGTTACCAGGTCCGAGTGATTTCTAAGATGACTGGTCGGTCATGGCGATTGTAAGGTCCACGTGACTTCTGGGATGACTGGTCGGTCATGGTGACTGTCAGACCCTTGTGACCTCTGGGATAACCGATCGAACAATGAGGCTGCCAAGCCATATGGCCTCTCGGAATGACGGGTCGATCATGAAGGTTGCCAAGACATGCGACTTCTTGGAATGCCCGGTCGGGCATGAAGGCCGCCAGGCCATGTGACTCCTGAAAATGCCCGATCGGGCATGAAGGTTGCCAGGAATGTGACTCCTGGGAATGCCCGGTGGGGCATGAAGGCCGTCAGGCCATGTGACTTCTTGTAATGCCCGGTCGGGCATGAAGGTCGCCACGCCATATGACTCCTGAAAATGCCCGGTCGGGCATGAAGGTTGTCAGGACATGTGACTCCTGAAAATGTCCGGTCGGGCATGAAGGTTGTCAGAACATGTGACTCCTGGAAATGTCCGGTCGGGCATGAAGGCCGCCAGGCCATATGACTTCTTGGAATGCCCGGTCGGGCATTGGAGGCAGCAAGCCTTGGTAACCTTTTGAAAGCTTGGTGGTTTATGGCGATCGGGGGTCGCTAGAGCCCAAAGTTTTTACCCTCTGCAACTTGTACGTGACCAACCCACTACAGTAATCTCCCATTGCGGCGGTTAGATTTATCTGACCGGGGCAATGTCCGAACGGGTTGGTCCAAATAGATATGTTCGTTTATGGTTCGGAGCTAATGAACCTTTCTTGTTCCAATTAGATTTTGGAATTCTAATTCATGGACTTGACTTATTTATTATACCTTATATCTCTTTGGTTCAGGCCGATTTGGCGGCTGAGAATGAGAAGACCGAGGCAATGGGTTCCTTGAAGAGTGAGGTGGAACGTTTGAGGGGCGAGTTTAGTCGTTGTTGTGTCGAGACCCAATTAAAGCTGTTAAGGGAGGTGAGAGATGGAGCGGTATCTCCCGACGAGGGTTTAGAAGAAATTGTGGAACTAAAGAAGACCGTCCCTCTCTCTTGACCGCCCGAATGGAATTATCTATTACGATTTTGTCTCGATTTTCCATATACTTTGTAACTTTTACTTTTAAATATTAACCAAACGTTAGTTTTCATCGTTGCTTATATCAATTACTCATTTTTTGTAACATTAGTTGGTCGATGTTCTTGAATGAATGAACTCGGTTCAGATCAGTTTGATTTGTGTGGTTCTTTTCGCCTTGAGGTGCACATATTGTATTTTGGGCCAGTCGATTGAGTTTGACCAGACATTTTTACATTGATGTGCACATATTATATTTTGGCCCGGCCGGTCAAGTTTGTCGGGCATTTTCGCCCTGACGGGCACACATCATATTTTGGCCCGGTCGGCCAAATTTGTCCGGGCATTTTCGCCCTGACGGGCGTACATCACATTTTGGCCCGGTCGGCCAAGTTTGAGCTGGCATTTTCGCCCTGACGGGCGCACATCACATTTTGGCCCGGTCGGCCAAGTTTGACCGGGCATTTTCGCCCTGACGGGCGCACATCACATTTTGGCCTGGTCGGCCAAGTTTGAGCGGGCATTTTGGTCCTGACGGGCCCACATCACATTTTGGCCCGGTCGGCCAATTTTGACCGGGCATTTTCGCCTTGACGGGCCCTCATCACATTTTGGCCCAGTCGGCCAATTTTGACCGGGCATTTTCGCCTTGACGGGCACACATCAAATTTTGGCCCGCTCGGCCAAGTTTGACCGGGCATTTTCTCATTGACGCGCACATATCATATTTTGGCCCGGTCGGCCAAGTTTGTCCGGGCATTTTCGCCCTGACGGGCACACATCACATTTTGGCCCGGTCGGCCAAGTTTCACCGGGCATTTTTAATGATGCGTCAACTTCGCGATCTTAGACCGATCGGTTTGGTTTGACCGGTCATTCTTGTAGGTACGTTTTCTCGACTTGGAGTGCGGGTACATTTAATAATCCCCGACTTGTAAGCAGCTGCGGGGGCATCTTTACTCTCCCGACCGGTATGGGCTGGACAGTCATTTTTTTCGGGTACATTTGATAATCTCCGACTTGGAGAGCGGGTACGTTTTATAATCCTCGACTTGTAAGTAGTTGCGGGGGCATCTTGGCAACCCCGACTTGTATGGGAGGTGGGTGCATTTTTGCTATCCCGACCCTCATAGACTGATCGGTCATTTTTGCGGGTACGTTTGATAATCCCCGACTTGCGAGACCGTTCGGTCCGTGGGTCTAGGTAGTTTTCTCTTCTTCTTTTTTTCTCTCTGTTTTTTTTAAATTACTGATGGGCCTTATTAAAAAATCGGAATGGGAAAAAAGAATGCCCTTTCGTGATGTTACAAGTAAGAAAGGAAAAGAGAATACAAGAAGAAATAACATACTAGGTAAAAGTTATACTTCTTAAGGTGGAAGATGTTTCAGCTTAACAATCTTCTTCCATTCTCTGGTCATCAGTCTGTTTACCCCTTCTCCGACAGCTTGATCGAATTGGTAAATGCCTTCCCGGCTAGCGCCTAACTTTTTGTACCCGGGCTCTAGTGTATTTTGGAACACCCTCCTGAGGACTCAATCCCCAGGTTGGAAGGCCGTTCTGGCTTGGTATTTGACCGTTCATATGAAGGTTGTGCTCTTTTTAACTGCCGAGAAGGAAGGGCTAAACTTTTCTGAAGATCTTGACATGAATCTCGCTAGGGCGGCCGAATGGCCGGTGAGCCTTCAGACCTCTCTCTTACTCCTCGACTCTTCTGTATTTAGCACTGATTTTAGCTAATTAGGGTTTGCCTCTAGCGTCAGCTGACCGTCCGTACTGTCTTCAGACCGTCGTTTATGGCTTGGCTGGTAAGTGGAATCGCGACGCTCCGATGAGTCATCTTCATGTTCAGGACTGATGTCACGCCGGTGCAAGCGTGACTGTTCACCTTCTTCAGGCCCTTTTCGCTTTTTGGTCATCGGCTCTTCGATGACGACTTCCTTTTCTTCTTTCAGGGCATTGTTCTCAGCAAGCAGGTGAGTGATTCACCCACTCTGTTTTTCCAGCTCAGTTGTGAGGGTGGCAGCTGCTCTTCCGTTCACGACGCCGGAGGCATTTGAAGAGGTCTTCGACCATAGTGTGTAAGGCCCTGAGGCTTGGTAACCGGTGGGTTGAACCATTTGAATAGAATCTACACTATCTCCGGTCACCGGAATCACTCTCTCCCCATAGACGGCGCCAAATTGTTGTGGGTTCTGTTTGGAAATTGATTGAATAGAGATTGAGGAGAGAGTGGTTCTTAAGAGACTAGAGGGTGTAGTGATTTTGATTTCATTCCCTGCCTAGGTTTTCTACCTTTTCTATTTATAGGGATCATTCAGGTGGTCTTTTTCCAATTTACCCCTTTGTTGCCCTACTTAACATTCCATTTATTTTACTTGATTCTGTTTACGATTCGACTCTTCATATCATTCCGTTAGTACCGTTCGGTTATGACCGTTACCACGTCCGAGTGATTTCTAAGATGACTGGTCGGTCATGGCGATTGTAAGGTCCACGTGACTTCTGGGATGACTGGTCGGTCATGGCGACTATCAGACCCTTGTGACCTCTGGGATAACCGATCGAACAAGGAGGCTGCCAAGCCATATGGCCTCTCGGAATGACGGGTCGATCATGAAGGTTGCCAGGACATGCGACTTCTTGGAATGCTCGGTCGGGTATGAAGGCCGCCAGGCCATGTGACTCCTGAAAATGCCCGATCGGGCATGAAGGTTGCCAGGAATGTGACTCCTGGGAATGCCCGGTGGGGCATGAAGGCCGTCAGGCCATGTGACTTCTTGTAATGCCCGGTCGGGCATGAAGGTCGCCACGCCATATGACTCCTGAAAATGCCCGATCGGGCATGAAGGTTGTCAGGACATGTGACTCCTGAAAATGTCCAGTCGGGTATGAAGGTTGTCAGAACATGTGACTCCTGGAAATGTCCGGCGGGCATGAAGGCCGCCAGGCCATATGACTCCTTGGAATGCCCGGTCGGGCATTGGAGGCAGCAGGCCTTGGTAACCTTTTGAAAGCTTGGTGGTTTATGGCGATCGGGGGTCGCTAGGGCCCAAAGTTTTTACCCTCTGCAACTTGTACGTGACCTACCCACTACGACTTTGAAAATGGCTAAAGCGCCAAATAACAGAGACAGTGTAATACAAAATATTATTTTTTATACACAAACAAAAAATAGCTCAAGCGTTAAATAATTAGAACAACTAAATTTGTGAATCAATACTCTTAACTTTTCGAACCGCTATTGAAATTTTGTACGGTAGTAACAAGTCAAAACTGAATAAAATTATTGAGTGCATGAGAAAAATCATGCAAGAAAAGGGTTAATAGTAACAAAAACAACCAAATTATGAATCAACACTCTGAGCTTCTTCAACTGTAATGCTTCTTCCAACAACAACACCAAATTTTGTATTGACAAAATCATAATCCAAAACACCTTTCCAACTTTTTAGGTAACTTGTTGTATATGTGCCACAAACACAATTGATGAATAATGTTATACACAACAATTGTGAGTGCAACGTTTATACTCTGATATTGGTCAGTCAAAAAGCATTGAGATTGAATGTCTCCCTTAACTAACAAACGAGTTGAAAACAACCACTCGAATGTTTATATATCTTCATATGATACAAAGCACACCAGAGTAAAATTGTTTGGCCATGGCGATTAACATCAAATGAATGAAACAAATGGCGTTTTGTATATATTCACGGGATAACACATCAAAGTAAAATTGTTTGGCCACGCTGATTAACACCGAAGCAAATGACATTTTATATATATTCACAAGCAGTATTGAAACTAATTATGTTCTGAAAGTCCTCACAAGCAGCTCTAACTTGTGGATGGATTAATATAACATTCTACAATCGAGCTTCATTATCAAGGTCAATCATTTGAAAGAAATTTTTATCTTTCTATTGCATTTAATAAAAACGCGTCTTTATTTTTCAAAATAAATCTCAAATTGATGTGAACGAAATTTCCAGTCTTGCGAAAAATACCCCATTTGATCAGGTCCACCACTTTAAACTTAAACTAACTTTATACTATTTTACAAATTTGATTTAAAACTACGGATGATATACTAAAGGGCCGTTTGTTAACACTTATTTTAAATGATTTAATGCATTTTGTTTTTTCGTTAAAAAGTCTGAAATTAAGTGATAATTATCTGAATGATTCAGACAATTTTTTCCGCTTAAATCTGAATAGAGAATATATGAAATGATTTTTCTATATTAATTTACATTATTATCCTTTAATATCTTCTTCAAAATTGTGTTAGCCCTCGACACAAATTTCAATATATGAATTAATTCTCATTAACTATACATTTATTATTTATTATTTACTGTGAATTCCCATAAGAATAACAAATTTTATTATTTGTACTAATTCCCATAAGAATAACAAATTTTATTATTTGTACTAACATTTATTATAGATACGAATTTATCCTAAATTTCAATAAATACAATAAATATTGTCATGTATATTTTAATAAAAATAATAAATATTGTCACTCTAAATTTAACAAAAAAAAAACAATAAATGTTGTTATGTTTTCAATGAAAATAATAAATATTGACATTGTAAAATTCAATGAAAGTAATAAATATCTGTGATTTTAAATTTCAACGAAAAATTATAAATGTTTTGAGATTTTCTAGGGTGTCTTGTTCTATTTTATATTTATACTAGGCGATATACCCGCGCGTTGCGCGGTAATGATAAGTTTTTATAAATTTTAATATTTTATCTTTATATTCTTTTATTAAATAATATTATTGATAATTAAATAATTTAAATTTTTTAAATGATAAAATATATGATAAATAATATATATAAGCAAATTTATTTAAAATATCTTAATAAATATGGTTTCTGATATCTTTATTTCTTTTAATTATTCAAACAAAACTATTTTAAAAATATTTTAATAAAATAATTTTGTAATGTTCACATAAACATTTAAATTAACTTTAAACTTTTTATCATTTATATTATCATATTTGAATTCATATATGATTTAAAAACATTTTAAAGGGGTAATAAGTAGTGAATTTTCGTTGCTAGAACTATTTATATGACGTGAAAGAAAAAAAAAAAGTTGATTTGAGTTTTCCAATTCAAAAACTCAAATAGAAATCCTAAATTGAAATGCATTTATTATTTATTTATTTTCAAATTATTTTTCTCACATGATTTCCTATGTTTTATTAAATAATTTAAAAATCAATTCTTTAGTGTTATTGGTGGTAGAGTAGATAATTTATTTTTTAAAAAAATATTGAAAATGATTTTTAGAATTTGATTGGTGTGACATTGGATTAAATGATGTGGTACAAATAGAAACTCAAAATTAAATATTTTAATATTTACATATATTTTTAAATAATTTTAAAAAAAATTTCTACCATTATATTATAAATAAAAATTATATTATTTTAAAATTGAAAAAAAATCAGTAAAAGAGATGAAAGCGGAAAAAATTAATAGAATTAATATAAGAGAAAAAAAAAACCTTAGTTGAAAGAAAAGAAGAGAGAAGGATGATAAAAGTCAAATGTCCATCATATTTTAATTGAATAGATAGTGAGAAATTAACTTTACTACTTTGACATTAGGCATCACAATATCCCTTCACATATATAGATATAGATATTTGTGACTTCATTTTAAAAAACCCAAATATAAAATAAAAGTAAATATATTTTATATTATCTGAAAAAAAAGTAAAAATAAAAAATAATATCCAATCAATTTATTTGAAGTAATATTATTTAAAATGTACTTTTTATTTTTATTGTTTTTTAATAAAATATCATAATCAAAATTAATATTGTAATTTTCAAATGTATAAATCTACAGGCGCATACTGAATAAAATCAATTTTGTTTTACTCCATTCTCTTTTTCAATCTCCGTAGTGGGCTCACCACCACGTAGAACCTCCAAAGACACCACCACGTAGAACCTCCAAAGGCACCACCACCACCTTAGAACCTCCGAAGGCACCTCGGAGCATCCAGCCACGTGCTATCTGATACTCGATACAGATTTGTGGTAAATCAAGGTTGACATTGATATCATCAATGCGATCACCACCCATTACTATCCTCAAGTTTTTATCTGTATCCTCCATCTCTTTAACAACTTCACATGGTATATTCTCTCTGTACTTTCATCCAGCTTTTCTCAATGCTGTAGGTAATAATGTCTACATTGTTGCTGAGATAAAATATTTTTTCTTCCGCGATCATTCTGTGCACGCAACTCAACTTCCACTTCCTTAACCATCTTATTAATTTCGTTATTTAAGAACCCTCTGGATAAATGGATGGTGATCTGCTGTTCTTCGTTAGTAGCTTTGTCCTTTACTAAAAGTCATTGGCATTGATGTCGAATGTTCGCTTGGATTTGAGGCAAACCTTTCGGAGCTGGTGGAATATCTACAAGTTCAAACTCACCGAGAATCTTGTTGTTGGATGCCATTTCACTTAATGTCAGCCTTGAGTCTGATTGTATGCCGCTAAAGAGTGTCTGCATAACAAGCAACACAAATCAGAGGACAACGTCTACACTAAACCCAAAAGAACTTAGGAAAAAAAAAACCACTCTAAAGTAATCTTAAATAGCCAAATAACCAATAAACTCTTATGGAGTACCTGACTCTTCTTAGTTGGAATGACATTTATATTGATCAGCCTTGTAAAGTTACAACATAGGTGTTACATTCAAAAGAAGCACCTCATTGACGTCTTACCAAGAATTCCACCATGAATAGCAGCTTCAAGTGCAACGGCTTCACCTGGATTGACTCTTCCACTGGGGTTCTTTCCAAATATCTCTACACCATGAATATCTGGTTTTCTGAATCAAATGACTAACCAAAGTTTCAATTTCCATCTTGGCCAGGGTGATATTTAAATGCTTTGCACCAGATGCATTAACCAAAGTTTCAAATTCCAATGTCTCGGAAGTTAATGAGAAGAGTTCAATCTTATCCTTCTTAGCAGTTTCATGAAGTCTCTGCAATGTTAGCCTATCTTTGAAAGATCTATTCTCTTGGTCTTCTAGTATTTGCTGATCAAATACTCCAACCGACCATTATCAAAGTCTTCTCTTCCCAAGAATTTGTCACTATTGGTTGCTTTGACCTATTAGAGAAATTTATTTATTTTTATTAAGATTCATGTAATCAAATAAAAATAAACAATAAAAAAACTCAAAAATACAATTAGAGATCTCAAGGATGGAAACATCAAATGTTCCACCACCAAAATCAAAAACATCAATGAAACCTTCCTTACTCTGTTCATTCCATAAGTAAGAGGAGCAGTTGGCTCATTCATAATTCTTTGAACATCAAGGCCAGCAATTCTACCATTATCCTGGGTTGCTTGCCTATGAGCATGATTAAAATAAAATAAGCCGGTACAATGATCACAACCTTGGAAATTGACTTTCCAATAAACAACTCTGCAGATTCCTTCATCTTTTTCAATACAAAAGCCTCAATCTGGCTTGGTGAGTACTGCTGGCTATTAGCTTCAAGTCAAGCATTATCATTTAGAGCTCTGACAATCTTGTAAGGAACCATTTTCACTTTTTCTATCTTTGCGGATCATCAAATATTCTCCCAATCAATCATTTAGTGTCAAAGAGTGTATTTGATAGGTTGGTCACAGCTTGATGCTTTACAAATGTACCCCACAAGTAGCTCTCATTTCTGATTGAAGGCTACCAGTGAAGTGAAGGTGCTGTCCTTGCCCCCTCTAATGACTTTAGGATTTTGTCTATGTATATAAAATGTCAGAAAATACAAAAAAGGAAAAAAAAACCTGAAATTCAAATAAATCTTGCGAGCAATAGATAAAACGCTTAAGACGCTTAATTGGAGTAGACTTATTTGTAAAATTAAAATACTATATATATATATATCTAACTTTCAAGTACATAAATTTTTAATTAGATTTTTAAAATTGAAGTTAAATAGTTATTTAGTTTTAAATTTTCATATGGAAATTGAGAAAACTATTGCACAGAAACTATCAGTCAAAGATACATACCTGTTTGGTGACTAATTCAGGATAATTATTCTAAAGCAACTGAACAGGTCGATCAGTCAAAAACTCATAACTCTCTCTTGCTGAGTCCATGACTGCTCTTTAGATCATTAACCTGCACAATTATACAGATTCCAATCTGGCTGAAATCAAACATCCTGATGCTTTGCTATAAAAACTGAATCCTGCATCTGAGAATAAACAACACTAAAAAAACAAAATCATTTAGGTTAATAATACATACCCAGATGTTGTAGAAGGTTAAATAAGCTAGATATTTCACTCACAAAACTTTCTAAAAAACTTCTTGATCAGAAAGTACATAACTCGCAGAACCTGTGACATAATTCAGCTAAACACTAAATTAAACCCAATAAAAGAAAAATAAAAAATTATAAGGCTAGAACAACTCACTACTACTGACCTGGCATTGGAGTATTTTTCAGAAATGTAAGTGTTAATGGCAAGAACAGGCAACAGTAACAGCAGCGAAACACCTGCTATGAAACAAACAACAATGAAAAAAAAACCATAATCAAATGGTGAAACCTTATTTTTGATACAATCGCAGTGTAGCTTCTTTCTATGCTTTGTGCAAATTATGCCTATACCTGACATCCCAGCCTCAAACTCTCAATTCCCAGGCCAATGTGACCGCTATTTGAACAACCACAAGTTAGTATTCAGTTCACACATATGCAATGATCATATTCAATGTTTTATAGATTGATTGATTAATATTAGTATTGATTTTAGTGCTTCAGTGAATGAAAATTCAGTTGTATGCTTGCTTGCAGACTTGATGACAATCTCTGTAAGAATCAGCCATGGTGAATTCATGCTCATCATCTTTTTTCAGTCCACCAAATTGAACTGGGAATTGTTCAGGAGCTATGTATCTATACAAATAATTTCACCAACCAAAACTTATAAGCAAATTTCCAAAGTTTTAATCTCCACATTTCAAAAAAACAATACTCTAACAGCAGCAACATCAAGTACAACACTAATTAATAAAAGATTCATCATCATTGCAATAACATAAATAACATATTTGAAAAGGTCTCCGCAGATTTAGATGGACCAGTAAAAATAAATTTACTTCTGATTATAGATAAGCATAAATCCATATCCAAATTTGGAGCATGTGATAATTGATTCCACCAAAAGATTCATCAGGACTGGACTGATTAGTAATCCATTTTCTGTTAGCTATCTCTACTGTGCAAACTCCCTAAAACACATCTAATCATGCATAAAATCCTATAATAACAAAATCATAAATTGCATTTGGTTTAAATGACATACCTAAAACCGCTTTAGATGTCAGCAGCTGCACAGTAACCTATTAACCTAACAATTGACCCAACAAAATTATATATAGATTGTAATACATGCATTAATTTACTTTTACAAAAATGAAAGAAAAAAAAACTCTTTTCACAAAACCAATCTAGCTGAAATTGCAAATCAGAAATAATCATGCACAATAGCCCAAGAATCAGAATCATGAAGAGGAAGTAGGTTTCAGTTCCCCAGTCATAAACATATAATCATAGTTATCACATAAAGAAGCGTTCATAGTAAGCATAAGTCAAAATTTGCACAACACAAAGAAGTATTTACAAATGACGGATACAATGGAAGAAGTAAGACAATACCGTTGCTATAATAAACAGGTAAGGATTCGACGCCTGAAATCCTCAACCTGCTAGGTTGATCGTCTTTAAGGAATGGAAGCCCCAAATCGACATCTCTTCTTTTTGCACAACGTTGGTGATAAAAACGATGGCGCCTTTGGTTCGTCTAATGTATACTACTTTCAGTGTTATCTTAGATGAGTTTTCTTGTTCACAACTCAATGAACGGCGTTGGTTTGATTTAGGTTTTTGTTCTTCTTCTGGTTGTGATCGGAGATAAAAGAAAGCGGAGAAAGAGAGAAGATGATGAGAAGAGAAAATGAGAAAAACGACAATTGTTTCATTTTAGAAATTGGTTTTTGTGATCGGAGGAAGAGGAAGAGAGATCCAAGAATGGAAAGGAAAAGCCAAACATTAAAAGCATTAAAATAATAAAATGCAAGGTATGCCATTTTAGCAATGATACGTGACGTGCAATATTTTCTCCTAAAAAATAAAAAGATACCTTTTTTTTCTACATTTCAAAATAATAATTGTAAAAAAATGAAATAGAGGGGCAATATTTTCTCTTATAAAGACAAAAATAGTCATTTTTGTTAATACTAATTATAAAAACAAAATAAAAAGAAATTGAAATATAACTTTTGGGATAATTAATTGAAATAAGAAGGAATAATTAATTGAAATAGTGATAGAATCAAAATGAAAAGTCATAAGATAATTAATTCCAATGGAGGAATGAAAATTATCTACGTGTCGCATTTCTATTTGTTAAATTCAATCGAAATTTCAAAACAATGATTTTAGGAGTTTTTCAACTCAATATTGAAATCTCAGCGATGCCACCTCATCTCTGTGGACCCGCTGAGAATTCCGCTTTTATATATATATATATATTGTAAATTATTAACTCCGATTCATTAACGAATTTACAACAATTTATATATGATAATTAATTATTATTTTATTTTTATTTAATTCCAAAATTATTAAAATATTACAAATATAACCATCCATATGAATTATAATTATTTATTTTAAATAGTATAAATTAAAAATTAAATAAAACTATTAAACTATAAAATATTTTAAAAAATATTAAAAAATTGATAAAATGACAATTTGTAATTAATAAACAATTACTTATTTTAAGTTTATTATCAAATTTAAATAAATAAATAATTAATTAACAATATGGTCATTCTAAATTTAAACAAACAAATAATAAATATTATCATTGTTAATTTCAATGAAAATAATAAATATGTTCATTCTAAATTTAAACAAAAATAAAATAAAATAAATGTGGTTATATTTTCAATGGAAATAATAAATGTTCACATAATAAATTTCAATAAAAATGTTATTCTTAATTTCAAAAAAAAAAATAAACATGACAAGTACTATTTTATATTTATATTTTTCAATATTGTAAATTATTAACATTAACTATAATTCATTAATAAATTTAACAACAATTTATATATAGGATAATTGATTATTATTTATGTTATTTAATTCCACAATTATTAAATATTAAAAATATATAAATTTATATGGATTATAATTATTTATTTTAAATACTATAAACTAAAAATTAAATAAAACCATTAAACTATCAAATATTAAAAAATTGATAAAACGACAAAATATAAATTAACAAGCAATCACTAATAACTTATTTTAACTTGATTATCAAATAAAAAAATTATAATTTTAAGTTGATTATCAAATAAAAAAATTCAATAAATACTATTAATAGATTAGTAATATATCATAAATAATGTTTTATTTAAAAAAGAAATCATTTCTAAAAATAATATATACTACCTCCGTCCAAAAAATGCTGTCACATTAGGTTTTTGCACATTTGCCAATACATCATTTCAACGGAAAATATCTTTAATCATAGACGACGAAAAATTATGGTAATTTTATATTTAAAAAATAGACGTTAAAATGAATAAAACAAGATCTCACTCGACTATATTTTTTCTTATACATAAGTCATAAAATGTGAAACAGTATTAGTTGATGAACAGTGTACAAAACCCTAATGTGGCAACTAATAAGGGACAGAGGGAGTAAAACTTTTATAAATATAATCGGTGTATTAGGGGTAAAATGGTCAAAGTACAATAAGATAACTTATTTTAAGTTACATAAATTTAGAAAAAACAAATACACGCACATCTCAATTGAATTAAGACTTTTTGTAATTAGCACTTAATTTAAATAATATTAAGTCTTAAGTGAAAAAACAAATGGGGTTAAGTGGTTGTTTCTTTTCCCACTTAACACTTAATGCCACTTAATTTAATCAAATTTAGATATAAAATATTTTAAATTAAGTCACAATAAGTGTTAAGTTGGAAAAATAAGCATGCACTAAGTTAAAAATAAAATATATGCAGTAAGATATATGAAACATATTTTTTTTTTCTTTCTTTCTATTTATTAATACGCAAAGTTTTGGGTGTTTCTGAAACACAATAAATTACTGTGTTTCAGAAACACACACGTGCCAATTTTATTTTAAAAAAAAAACTCATATCTTTCACATTTATTCTCTTCTCTCTCTTTCCTTAAAACCATATCTTTCACATTTATTCTCTTCTCTCACTCCTTAAAACCATATCTTTGTTTTTCTCCTCTCTTTTCAACTTGTTTCTTCTACGAACAATCAACAAAAATGAGTCGTTATTGAATCTGCATTTCAAGTTCCTTCCTCTTCGAATAATGGTAATGAATATTATTACGATTTATCTTGACTTGAATACTTTTATTTCAATCTTGAACTACATCGATTTATTGTTGTACTTCAATCTTCAACTAGATATATTTACAGAGTACGTTTCATAATTGTTGTTAAATAAGCGTTACAGGTATTATCCTTCAAACAGAGACAGTTAATTGTCACACATATACATGAAACACAGGCACAGATAATAACCTCGCAGATCCAAATAATAACCACACAGGTACATATAGCATCTCAACAGATACATATAAGAATTGCACAGACACAAATATATAAATCACGGGCACATATAATAACCTTGCAGGCACAAAAAATAACCACACAGGTACATATAGCATCTCAGCAGATACATATAAGAATTGTACAGACACAGATACATAAAACACAGGCACAGATAATAACCTTGCAGGCACAAAAATAACCACACAGATACAATTAATATCAACAGATACATGTAAGAATTGCATAGACACAAATACATAAATCACAGACACAGATAATAACTTCGCAGGCACAAAAAACCATTCAGGTACAATTAGCATCTCAACAGATACATATAACAATTGTACAGACACAAATATATAAATTATGTTTTGTAATAGCGCTCGAAGTTATGTTTTGTAATAGCGCTCGAAGTTATGTTTTGTAATAGCGCGCGTTTTTATTTTGAATGTTATGGTTTCACACGTGTGAAACTTGTAATACAATAAGATAGTGTGTTACATGTAACACCTAAGACGCTCTCTTATTAATAATAAATCAAAGGGTCCATTTGATTTAAAAATCCAATTCACATTCAGTTAAAAATATTTTTCATGGTCCACTACGTAATAAATTCATGGATAAAAATAAATACAATTATTACATAAATAAGAATGGACAATTGAATATTAAATTTGATTTTTAGTTGAGCTAAATATGAAATAATTTTTTCATGTTTTCAAATGGCTAAAACTAAATATTTAATTATGTATATTTAATCTAATCTATGACATTTAAATATTAACCAAATAAATAAAATATCAAAATTAAATGTTTCAATATCGAAAATAAATGGAGCTAAGTAAAATAATAATAATAATAATAATAATAATAATAAACTTACAAGTAAAATAAAAGTCCATATCGCTCATTAAGCCCGGTACATTTTTTATTATTTGACATATTTAATTACCATATCATGAAATAAAAGTAAATACATTTTTGATTATTTTTAATTTTAAAATTAAATATTTTAATTTTAAAATTAAATATTTTAATTTTCAAAAGTAATCCAATTAAATTAAACATCAAATAATTATTTATAAATAAATAAATTTACATTTAAAAACATTTTTAAATACACAATAATCGCGTTGTTAATTACATCTAGTTTATTCTAATTAAAAAGTTATAAACATAACAACCAACATTAATAAAATAAAATATATGGGGTAACCTAGCAAAGCTTACCAAGTGTAAGGGGCGGGTTGATAGAAAATTGCTAGTACAAGGGGCAGATTGAGAAAAAATAAAGTATAGGGAGTAATCTTGCAAAACTTGTCAAGTATAAGAGGCGGCTTTACAGAAAATTGCAAGTACAAAGGGCCAGTAGGGATGGCAATTTGACCCGTCCACCCGTTTATCCGTGGGTACCCAATCCATTAACCAGCAAAGGATTTGGGTTAATGGGTATTCGGGTCGGGTATAGGTGCAAATTTAGACCCGTGGGTACCCGATCCATTAACCAGTAAAGGATTTGGGTTGATGGGTATTCGGGTCGAATATAGGTACAAATTTAATATCCGTAGCGGGTTTGGGTACGGGTTTGAGTTTCACTAAATATCCGACCGTATCCATACCCATGAGAATTAAAAAAAAAAATCACGTATTCATATATATATAGATATAGATGTAACAAGTAAAAAGCAAATCCATTCTATTTCACTCTCTCTACCCATAAAAATTACTCTTTCATTGATCGCTTTTTTAGAATACTTGGATTAATTTTGTGCTAGAATATGGCATTTAAAATTGTGGATTTGGTATGGATTATTTTTGTTGTTTTGTATTAGTACATTTAAACTAATTTGGTAAGATTGTGTGATGTTTAAAGTTGTGAAGTTTGATTGGATTATTTGTGATATTTTAATGTTTTAAATTTTTATAAAGCACACCATACAAACAAATAAAAAAAGTAATTTGATTATAGAGAACTATTAAATAATAAATTTATACGCATTGGTATAACTTTATAAAGTACAACCAAATAAAAAAAATATTTCTTTTCAGATCGATGTAAACTCGTGGATCAAAATCCAACTCAAACCCACTTGACCTGCAAAGGATTTGGGTAGGATTTGGATTCTTTAACTCTTAAAAAATTCAGAAGGGCTAGTTGAGACAAAATAAAGTATAAGGGGCAACTTGGTAAAGTTTGCCAAGTATAAAGCCTAAAGTATGTGTTATTCCAAATTAAATTAGGTAAAATTATTGCTATACAAATTCATAGCAAATGAAACTAAGAAAAAAAGAAAATCATTAGTATATCTCTTACACATATTTTTAGAAACAATATATTAGTAGATGATAAATAGTGAAATACAATTTTATTATTTTTATTTTGATAAGTTATCATGATTTTAAGGATAAAGTATTCATATTAAAATAATTTTATTTAATCATATTGTTCATGATAAGTTTTCAAATTTAGCTTTATAGTGCAGTTTGTTTTTTTTTTTTTTTGTTTTTTTTTTTTAAATATCCATATTTGTGTAGGTCTGTTTGCTTGCTATTATAGATCTAAGATGTTATAACCTATAATATTTTTTTATTTATTTGTTAGTTTAAACAGTAATTTATGAAGATTTATTTATTTGCTTGTATAAAATGTAACCTATGAAAATTTATTTATGAAAATTATATTAATAAATTTGGTTGCATATATATTATTTGTTTATTTAAATTATAAATTATCTTAACTATATATAATTTATTTATTATAGAAATAATATAATTTTAAATAATAGTAAATACCTAGTGTATATATATATATTCTTTATAACATTAGTTTAAATAATAGTAAAAATTAAATTTTATTTATAACTGTCTAAAAAAAATTAACTATATGAAAAGATTTGTAATTCTTTTACATAATATATATTCTCCCCTATATCTATTCAAACCATTTTTCTCCTTGGAAATATTTTTTTTAATCCATTGTACTACAAATCAATTGTAAAGTTGGAGACCAAACAAAATCATATTTTAGTTCTTAACTTATAATCACATCAACGATGCATCGGTTGGGACTAAAAATGTTAACTCATTGGTAACTTAATTAGGGTGAATTATTGTACCGTGTCCTTTTTACCTAACTTAAACTGCCGATCCATTAACTATTGATTAATTATTTATTTGTTGAATGGTTATGGATGGGATTATATTATAATTTTGTTTTATATTTATATTTATGCGGATTGTTTTAAAAATTAAAAAAAAATAAAAATATTATATGATTGGTTATGTTCATAATATATTTATATACACGCGAGATCAAATTTGCTTATAATAAATAAATAAATATCATGCAATTTATAATCATAAAACAAGTGAAAATATTGTGATCTAATGTTTAGGTGTCTCAATCAAGTTTTAAGAGTAATTAAATAAGATAATTTGACTTTTCATGTGACATTGGGATTGTGCAACTAAATAGTCAGAATCCAAATCTTTTAAAAAGCTAACATAAAATTAAAATTTCTAAAATAATGTAACCTGTAATATCTTTCATTGGAAAAACAAATAAAGAAAATTAAAATTGCATAGTCCAACTGCCCTAAAACAAGCCAATAACTGAAGCACAATTTTGAGCCACAACCTATGAAAAAGAATAACCAAATGTATAAACTTATGCAATTAAATCAAAGAATCAAATCCGACCCAAGCTAAAGCCTCCACTCTTTTAACTTTCTTGTACTAAAACCCTAATAATTTTTTTATTTTCTTACACCTCTCAAATCCTGCCGCTTTAAATCATAAAACTCTTTTGAATGGACACAAAAGTAGCAATATATTAATGCACTCGCTCACTTATAATATGATTCCATCTCTCTCTATAAACACACCACACATACAAGAATAATAGTAGTCATGATGATGAGGAAAATGAACCGAGGGAAGTTGATGAGGTTACAAGTGAGGAACTATAAATGTTGTAGGAAGTGCTGGTCCATTGAAGTTTTTAGTGGATGAGAATGATGTGATTGTTAATGTTATTAAGACTGCTTTGAAGATATTTGCTCATGATTGGGTTTGATGTTCATAACTTTCTTCTTTAAACCATCACTGGAGGATCACAGGGTAATAATACCTACACCTCTCACACACAATTCTAAAAATGGAAAAACGTCTGAAAACATATAACACATACACACGCAAATGAGTATAGCACACACAATTCTAAAAATGGAAAAGCGTCTGAAAACATATCAAACAATCACGTGAAGTTTTTTATCCTTTAACAAAAATCAATGCTACTCCTATATAAAGAGAGTTCGAAAGAGGTTGGATAAATCTCTAGAGTGAAAGAGCCATGCAAAATCTTCCAAGAGTTACCAATTATCCTGATGGAAATATCGAATACATTGGATGGTCAACATTTCTCCCCACAAATCTAGATCAACTATCCACGGTGATGCAAATTGTAATCGAAAACCTAGACAATATCCGCCTCTCCAACCCCAGAAGCAATTGTGTTTTTGAAATTAGGTTGCATGCTGAGCGACCTGCTTTTCTAAGGAGTGTCTCGGCCAGAATCAAATCTGACTTATTTACGAGAACGGGTCGTGAGGTGGATATCTACACAGAATTTGGAGGACCCTACAGGGGGAGAGCACATCTGGGAATGGCTGGAGTTAATCAAGTCCATAATCTTGTGATTTCTTCAGTCCAACTTCAAAATTATGCTGCTACCATTGGTTTACTTCCAGGAGACGTCCTTGAAGCGTGGTGCCATACTGTGAAACAGCCCACTGGACCAGGAGTTCACCAAGTGAAAATGTCGATCATCCTTCAGACTACTAAAGTGTCTCCCCCTCCCCCTCCCCCTCCCCCTCCCCCTCCCCCTCCTTCTCAGGTTGGTTTTCTTATTTTTTTATTTTAATATTTACTAACAATTTAAAACAAATTTTATTTGTTAATAGGAGGCCACCTCAAGTGGAGGAGCCGCTTCCTCAAGTGGCGGAGCCGTTTGATGATGGACAGACAGATGCCAACCCATGCCATGTTTTAATATGTTATTTTTACCATCTTATTTTAATATGTATGAACAAGAATACTATTATATTATGATGGTATTTTAACCATCTTTCTATGTTAGGTTTATTATTATTATTATTATGTCAACTATTAATGGTACCTGTGTACTATGTTGTTTGATTGCAAGTTCATTATTATAATGGAATGTCTACTACTATGTTTGTTTTATAACCTTCCAAGTCCATCTAATCACATGTTCCATGTTTTTGGCTTTAACACGTGTTTAATAGCACAAAAATAGAGATACATATGTGAATCTTCTTATCTACTGTAAATGAGTGATTGTCTTTTATTTTATTTTTAAAATACTATAATCAAAGCTTAAATCAAGTTATTTACTTCAATTAAAATGTTTATATCCAACAACACGAAGCATAAGAATTTATAAATTTCTTAGGTTCGGACAGAAATAATCAGAAAAGAAAAATAATATAAGCTAATCATCTCAATTTGAAGCCCATAGTTAAGGATTTCAAAATAGCAATAGCTGTCTTGACTTTGTTGATCTTGTATTTGTTTACAGATATTGCACTAACTTCTAAATTTTTATATGATAAACAAATAGTCCCAATTTTTAAAATATGTCCTCAAAATATATATTTTTGAAAAAAATCCTAAGAATTAATAAAAATGTAAAAACATGCAGTTTTTTTAAAATATATATATATTTTGAGATAAATTTTAAAATTTTTTAAAATTTGAAAATATTTTTAAAATAACCCAATAAACAAGTGCCGAATTTATAATAGTAATAGTCAACCACTTCGAAAGCAATTCTGATCACATCTCAATGCAGAAGGTTGATGCAGAGTTAGGAATATACGATTGGGAAGTCTCATGTATATGCTTGCCTCACCGCACTAAGGTGATGATTGACAACTACATTCTAGGCTTTGAATAGCACTAAGAGGGGAATATCCTGATCCCAAAATATAAAAATATTTTTTCCTTATAAAATTAATTCTTACTTATCCTCACTTCATTTCAAAAAGTAAATTTTGATGGTAGAGTTTTCATTCTTTCTAAATTACAGTAGATTTTTTTTTTTAATTGATTGAATAATTTTGTATTTTTACAAACTTTTTCTAACTCTTTAAAATTATACTCTAAAAACTATAATGAAACTAATTAAAATTATTGATTCAATTTTAAAATTAGTTTTCGAACTCATTTAACGATTAACGAGTTAAAGAAAATATTAGTATTATAAATGGTGGGTTTGGAGGAATATTTTTATATTTAAAAGGATTTTTTTTTTCTTTTAATATTTCGTTTATAAATTTCATGAAACTAGATTTTATAAACCATACCATAAACTAAAGAGATGTTTCTAACCTTCGATTTTCATATTTTAAAGAGAAACGATGATATTTATTTTTTTATTTTTTTTTAATTTTTAATTAAAATGTATTTATTTATTGAGTAAATAGCACCATTCTTTTTTTTTTTTTTTTATCGTTTTTATTACAAGAACACCCTTTCAGCTATCATTCTTACGGTAGATAATCCTGAAAATCTCCATAGATTTATTGAAATTTTAGAAAATTCTCCAGATTTTTTTTTCACCTTTTAATCAATAATTTACTATTTAATTTATTATTCATCGGTCAATTTACTTTTTCTAATCAAACTTCTAGAGAGTATTTTTGTCATTTTACTGTTTATTTTATTAAAAATAAATTTTAAAAAATGATAATTCTTAAATAATATAAAATTTTCCTTTTATTTTATTTTCAAAATTGATTTTGGTACTTGGAGCAAGTAAGGTATTTTGGTTGGTGAAAGTATTTTTCAGTTGGTTGATTTTGTTTTTCGGTTTGATGGGCAGTTCACGAGTAATATGAAGTGGAGTAGAACGTTTTAGTTTGTGAGGTTAATCAATCTTAATTGAAGGTTAATAAGACAAATTTTGAGTTTGCAGCCCATGACAAGAAGATGAAAGTCACGTTATTTAAGTGGAAGGATGTAAGGTTGAGTGGTAAGAGAGTAAAGAGAATGTTGATTGGGAGGTTGGGGTTAGGGAGGATGCTAATTGGGAATGATTTTTGCATTAGGGATGTTGATTGGTGAATTCTGAATCCAACCGGTGAACTCTGGTGTGGAGAGATCTGTATTTGATTTTGTGACGGTAAGGATGAGGAGGAGAAATATATAAAAAGACAAATATATATATATAAATAAATAAATGATTTTTATTTTTTAAATAAAATAAATAATAAAATTATAAAAATATCTTCCATTTTTTTTAAAAAAATAAATATAAATAAATTGACATATAAAAAAAATTAGAAGTTGGGACGACGAAAAAGTGGAAAACATGGAATTTTCGAACATAAAGTGTCGAAGAAAAAGTGGAAAACATGGAATTTTCAAAACATAAAGTGTTTGAGAGATTATATTAAGGGATAATTGCAGAGAGGTACTATGACGTTTGGGCTAATACACGACTGCAACCTACATTTGTATATTTTTGTAAATGACTACCATGACATTTCAAAATCTTGCAAAAGTTAAGTTTTCTTTTAAGTGATGATGTGGACAAGACATGGACGGGTACTTCTATGGTGGTCGGCTACCACCGTTGCAAAAGTTAAGTTTTCTTTTAAGTGATGATGTGGACAAGACATGGACAGGTACTTCTATGGTGGTCGGCTACCACCGGTGGTTGTACACCCTATCCATTTAAAATGCTGCCATGTATATAAGTTAATTTTATATTTCCAATACCACTTATTTAAAACAATGATGACACATTGTTTTCTTTTAATATTTTATTCTCTCTCACGCCATTTCTTCTCTCTTCCCTTTTTCATTTAAACTAACGATGATATCCTCTCTCTCTTCCTCTTTTAACTATTATATATATATATGTTAAATAAATTATAACTATTAAATTTTATAAAATAAGATGAATTACACATTTCAATTTATATTATACAATTATCTATACTTTTAACTATATAAAAATTATTAAGAAAATATTTATACTTTTAATTACATAAATTAGAATCATAACTATTTTTTATTGAAAATATAATATTAAATAAAACTTAATTAATATAAATTTTAACTTGACAAAAAAAATCAATTAGAAAAATGATGTAAAATGGAAAAAAAAACCTTCATTTATATTTTTTAGTCATCCTAACTTCTACTTGGAAACTAGTTATTCGCAATTTCACCGATTCTCTTCACATACCACATTCATAGATTAATATAAAAGATTTTCACATAGAGATAGAATGGTCAAGTTGGGCCACTTTTAAAATTAAAATTTGAGTTTTATAAAGTTTTTTCTAAGTTAGACTATATACAATTTGTGAAATAACAAAAAGTCTAAAAAAAATATTTTTGAAATTTTAAATTAATTGAATTATAGAGATAATCAACATGATTATAATGTAAAATGATTAATAATTAAATAAAAAATTAACAAATAAAATGTAACACAATTATCAGAAGTGATAGTTAATAGTAAACATGGTCTATATTGGATTAAAAGTATTATAAAGATGAAAATGAGTCAAATTCAATATGTATTAGCCTTTCCGAGTTTCACTTATTTATTTGCAAGTTTTTTAAAAAAAAAAAAAAAAAAAAACTTTAACTCAATTTAAATTTTTTATTTCATGAGAAGTTATAAATAAATAAAAATCTTAATTAAAAATCTTAAATGAGACAAATTCAATATGTGTTGGCCTTCTCAAGTTCCACTTATTTATTTGCAAGTTTTTTTGTTCTTAAATAAATTTAACTCGACTTAAATTTTTTATTTCATGAGAAGTTATAAAAAAAAAAAAAGGCATATTTGTTATCAGGATTCAAAAGCTCCTGGTCATATCCAATCCATATTTTTGGAGATAACATTTCAAGACATGTGTATGGACATGTCTATCATTCAACTTATAGTCAAATTGGTAATGGTAATAATTTAAGTATTCTAGTTTATTTATTTATTTATATTAGAAAATTATTTTATCTAGTTTAGGGCTGGAAATGAGTCGAGCCGGCTCGCGAACGGTTCGGACTCGGCTCGTCTAAAACTCGGCTCGAGTTCGGATTCAAACAAGCTTCTGGCGAGCCGAGCCCGAGCCTAAACAAGCCGAGCCACGAGCCTCAAAGCTAAAAGCTCGAGAGCTTGGCGAGCCTATACGAACATACTATAATATATATTTTTATATTTTTAAATAAAATTATATTAAAAATATATTAAATTAATAATTTATTTTTAACGAACCGAGCCCGAGTCGAGCTTTCGAGCTGAGTCTGAGCTCGTATATAAGCTCGCGAGCCCGAACTTAGGTTCCAAAAGTTTGGCGAGCCTCGAGCCGAACCCGAGCCCGAGCTTTTGCTAAACGAGCCGGGCCCGAGCTTATGCTAAACGAGCCGGGCCCGAGCTTATATGAGCTCGGGCTCGGCTCTGCTCGAATACACCCCTAGTCTAGTTACTACCTCAATTGTAAAATATTTATCGCTTTTTATATTTCACACAAATTAAAAAATAATTAAATACATGAACATAAGATTAAAATCGTCATTATAAAAATATTATCAATATTTAATATTTAGTCTAATCAACATATTAATTGTAAGGGCAAATAAGGAAATATATTGAAAAAATTTAATTTATAAACTATAGTGATAGATATTATTGAGCAAAATAAATTTTAAAAAGGGACAATTATTTTAGAAGAGAAGGAGTATTTTTTTTCCTTTTAATATGTTTAATATATGCATAATTCTATCTATTTACATAAATTATAATAAATAATTTAATTACAACTAATATTTACATACCATCATTTAGAATTTAACATTAATTTTTAGACATAATTTTTTTTCATTTAATAAAATTTAGAAGTATCAAACTCTTATATTATTTTTAAAGAACCTTGATGTGTTCATACTTTTTGTTTTAATTCTATGTGATACATAATATATTATTTAACTATGAAAAGTAACAAATTATGGAATAATGTTTAATATATTATTTTACGAACAATAAGATTTTTTAAAATAATTTTTTTATATAATTAAAAAAGATAAATATTTTTTATAATATTCATAGAAATATGAAATTCATTTTATTTTAAAAAATTTGATAATAGTGATTTATTTAATTTTAAATAAAATAATAATAATAATTAAAAGGGGGAGAGAGAGGAGATAGTGTGAAAAAATAAAATATTAAAAGAAAACAATGTGTCATCATTGTTTTAAATAAGTGGCATTGGAAATATAAAATTAACTAACTTATACACATGACAGTATTTTAAATGGATAGGTTGTACAACCACCGGTGGTAGCTGACCACCATAGAAATACCCAGACATGGACACGATGAGGTGGAATTTTTTCTGACGTGGTGGACTAACTAAGACCATCACCAATGGAGGTCTCTCCTTTGAGTCTCTTATGTGGGCCCGTGTATGCCACATCATCAAAGAGACTCGTTAGTAGAAACTATAAGAATTTCACTCTAATGCAAAGTCTCTCCCATTTGTTTCCAAAAATTAAAAAAGTCAAATATATCATGCTACTCCCTCTTTTCTCTCTCCACCTTCTCTTTCTTTTTTATGAACTTTCCATGTGTCATCTCATCATTTGTTAATTTTTCTAAAAATGAGTCTCTCATTTGAGAGACTAGCTTTTAAAAAACTAGTTACTCCAATGTAAAGAGACGAAACATGAGTCTTTTATCAGAGGAGAGACTCACTAAGAGACTCCCATTGCGGATGGTCTAAGCATGCTGGAAATTAGAAGTTGGAAGACGAAAAAGTGAAAAACATGGAATTTTCCAAACATAAAATTTGGAGAGATTATATTAAGGAATAATTGCAGAGAGGTTTCGGTTCCAAAAATTAAATTTTCCATAAAACAAGATTTGAAGTCATGCCAACTTACTTACCAAGAGCACTATTGTTTTAAGTGTTTGTATTTTCATTGAATTTTATAAAATCTTTAACTTCCACTAAACTTTTTTTTTAAATGTTTAATTTTCTTAATCATTTATAAATAATTATAAAAATAATGGTTTATTTTATTAAAAAATAAAATGTATTAATATTATTAACATTATAGAAATAAATATTATTAATAGATATAAATATTTATTAATATTATATAAAATTAAATTATATTTTTTTCGAAAATTGTATTAGATATTGAAAAGAAACAATGAAATAAAAATTAATATATTTTATTATACATCATATTAAAAATATAATATATAACCTAATTTAGGTTGTGGTTGAGATCAATAATTTTTTATATATATATATTTAAGTGAAATATTTATAATAATTTTTTTAAATAATTATAACAAAAAATTCGATAAAAAGTAAATATTTTTTAAAAAATAATTACATGAAATTAAAAAAAAATACCATATAAAACAATAGTGGTCTAGGGATAAAGCTCTCTTTAGTAAGTAAGATGACATGAATTCAACAGGATTGGGAGAAATTCCACCTCACCCCCTTAACAGAAAACTTAATATAATTGAATAATTCTAGGGTAAATGGACTTATATTTAAGAATCATAATCTTATACTACCTCCGTCCCAAAAATGCTGCCACACTAGATTTTTACACGTTTGTCACGGAAAATATCGACGACGAAAAATTATGGTAATTTTATATTTAAAAATAGACATTAAAACGAATAAAAAAAGATCTCACTCGACTACATTTTTTTTTCATACATAAATCACAAAATGTGAAATAAGATTAGTGTAGAAAACCTTAATGTGGCAAGTAATAAGAGACGGAGGGAGTAAATATAAAATTTATGGGAGATATAAAATGATGATATCTTTATTATGAACACAATCGTGTAATATTAGCTGGATTGTGGTATTGATGATGTTATTAGTTGTAACTAAATTGTTTTGCTATTTTCAAAACCAAAATGTTAGTTGTCTGCTGAATAGTCTAGTAGATCAGCTATGGAGCAACCAAGAGGAAAACAAAAAAGTTTATATACTACAATATTGTTGACATCTCTCTATTGTGATCATTTGGTCTAAACTATTTTACTATTTTTTTTTTATTTTTTTTTTAATATTAGTGTAGAATATAAAATAGTGGTTGAAAAGATGTACATCTGTAAAGTATTGGAGTATAAATTAATTATTCCCCATAAGTTTGGGAGGTTGATGTATCTACCTTTCAACAATATAAAATGAGTATTTTAGATATTTTTTTTACGAGAATCATTTTCTAAAAAAAAAGAGTGATTAAGAACTTGAATGTAATTGTTCTAAACCAAAACATATTGAGTAATCAATATAGATTATTCGCTTAGATTGAATTGCAATTAAAATGAATAAGAGGGAATTTACGAGGAATATAGATTATTTGATTAATATATTGAATTGCAATTAAAATGAATGAGAGAGAATTTACGAGGTATCAAGATAAAACTATAGTTTTTCTGCTGCTATTGATTGTAATTGATCACATTCTCATGTTGAATTAATGGATAATTTCATATAGAAATCAACAGATATCCAACAATGATTTATTAAGAGTAAATATTAAAATTAGTAAGATATTTTATACTACATAATTTATAATTTTTAAAATAAAAATAAAATTCTAAAAGGGTTAATTTAAAAAATTTCAATATGAAACTTAGTTGGAATTTAAATTGATTGAATAGAAAATCATTTTAAATTGATAAAAAGAAATAGAAAAATCCATATCCTTCTAAGCCTTTTCAGGTCCAAATTAAAAAGGTCGGATCCCCAACGTGATCCAGATCCTTCTAGCCTTTGCAGGCTAAAAAATCACAAGGTCAGGGTCCCAATGTGACCCAGATCCTTCCAAACCTTTTCAAGCCAAAATTCACAAGGTCAGGGTCCCAATGTGACCCAGATCCTTCCAAACCTTTTCAAGCCAAAATTCACAAGGTCAGGGTCCCAACGTGACCCAGATCCTTCTAACATTTGCAGGCTAAAAAATCACAATGTCAGGTCCTAACGTGACCCAGATCCTTCCAAACCTTTTCAAGCCAAAATTCACAAGGTCGGGTCCCAACGTGACCAAGATCCTTCTAGCCTTTTCAGGCTCAAAAATCACAAGGTCGGATCCCCAACATGATCCAGATATTTCTAGCCTTTTCAGGCTAAAAAATCACAAGGTCGCGTCCCAATGTGACCCAGATCCTTCTAGCCTTTTCAGGCTCAAAAACCACAAGGTCAGGTCCCAACGTGACCCAGATCCTTCCAAACCTTTTTAGGCCAAAATTCACAAGGTCTTGTAATGTGATGCAAAATGATGGAAATGGCTATCACTTGTGCTAATGTGGTCAATATGGATAATTGACTAATAATGATGATACTTGGTAATCAATGTTAAGTATTATAAACTTGCTATAGTATGTATAATGTATGGATGCCTAAGGATAAAAGATCTTTGACCCATGAATGTAATCATGGTTAGTAGGCGTGGATAGCCTACTATTCGGTGACGGCTCCGTCTTGTATTTATGGACTTGTTATGTCTTGGGATGACGATCCAAACTACGGATAAAAAACATTTACACGGTGCTAGGATTGTCTTGAGACTTGACTTGATTTGCTTGAAAATCCCATATTCGAAACCTATGTAAGTTTATGGGCAACAATTAATGAAGCTTGATAAAGAACTTGAAATTGAATGGAATGTTGAACTCAAATGTCTTTGATGATTGATGATATCTTGATGTTAGAATTGATAATGACTTGCTAAGAACCTTGGTTGAATGCCAAGTAAACTTGATAAAATCCATTGTTAATGAAATTAACATATTAATGGCTTGGACATAAAACTTGATATTGAACATGCTTGGTGAATAAGTTGGTTAAGCTTGTGACCATATAAACAATGATGATTTGTCTAATTATGTTATGTCCATGATTTTGAAGCATTTGGAATGCATGATTGATGAGTCAACCCTTAGTCCAACACCATGGCTAAGTAGTATGATCTTGATGTGTTTTTGGTCATGTTAATGTGGGTAACTGTTGGTCTTATGGGCTAATTTATGATTGGAGAAATCATATTTAAGAATTAGAAATCAACTTGTCATTAATTCGTTTAGTGAAGTTTGATTTTGACTAAATTGGCAAAATGGATAAAAACTTGGAAATTGATTACTTGGTTAGTTGTTGCTGCAACATGATGGTCAAGTAGGCTTTCTGTGTAGCTTTATTTGCCCAAATAATTATTTTTTTTATGAATGAATTACTTGTATGTATTGTTTAATAATGATAGATGTTGTATTTCAAATTTCGTAGCATTCCGATGTAATTCGGATGCCTTTCGGAACTGAGCAAGTCGCTCGGATGGATAACAGAGAGTCTTACCATCAAAAATAGTGTTTCTAGGGTTAAAAATTAGCAGGCGACTAGGCGGACGACTTTTTAGTCACCCATATAATCGCCTAATGTTAAAAAAATGTGATTTTTGGGCTGTGTGACTAGGCCCGCAACTTGCCAAGTCGCCCCGTTAAAAATTCTAATGTCTAGGTTGAACTTCAAAAGCTTTGTTCTCCTTCGTTTGAACTTCAGTTTGAGTGTCGTTTACGGCTACACGTTTGTTTTTGAATCTAGTATTTAAATATAATTTTTAAATAATTTATCGAAGTAAATTTATTTTTTAATTTAAAAAAATGCTGCAATTATTCGTAAAAAGCTTATGTTTTTCTTGATTTGTTAATGTTTTGGGCTTCGTTTTTCATCATCTGAACTCTAAATTGAGTGTCGTCAAAGGATATGGATTCATATTGATGTATTTTATCCATACATTATTTTCTTTTATAAATTATTGGTTCAGTGTTTCCTACTATATTTTGAAATCCTCAAAGTGTATAAATTTTCATATTTTGAAAACTTACATGTACTTGGTTTGCCAATGGATCTCCATATGATTTGTTTTGGATTTGATATGTTTTTTTTGTACTTGTAACCCATTATTTTAATTCTTTCACCCCTAATATCCAATCCTAAGGTTATACCAATCATATTTCGGTTTGATCCGAACTACGGGAAGTGTCTTGGGTCGTTACTTATGGAATAAGTAACCACATTCATTACATGTCTCCATAAGAGTTAAATGAATTAAACTATAGAAGTGTTGATAACATGTTTAGATAATGCATATGTTTTTGTGATTGTTGGGTATTTTATGTTTTATCGATTGCTTTGGTCCTAGCAAAATTTAAAGGGTTTGATAGATGCATAGTCCTGTATTTAATCATGTCCGCAATAATGTAAAGTTTTCCAATTATCCAAATTATTTTTCTACCAAGTTGTTTCAACTATTATAAAAACTACTTTGACATCGAATGTAGTTTCTTGACTTGACTTTTCTAAAAATTAACTTGATATTGTATATAATTTAAGAAACATGATTTGAAATGTATTTTGAGATGTTTGAAGCTTGTAACCCTAAGAATCATGTAATATTTGTCAATTGAGGAATTGCTTCTTGTTCAAGAAATGTCTTATCCTTGACTAGCATAACGTAAGAATCATGTTAACTCAAGGTCTCTTTGAGTCGGGATGTATGGACTAAGAAGTGTTTGACACTTGGGTGTCTCGTTTGGCTTGATTGTCTCGTTTGACTTGATTGTCTCGTTTGACTTGATTGGCTTGAGTGTCTTGATTGTTTGTCGCTTGTTTGATCATCTTGATTGTTTGAATGTCTCGATTGAATACCTTGGTTGAATGCATGATGATTGATGAAACTCAATCATGAACAATATGAGAATGTGATAGTAACGGTAATAATTGGTAATTAAAGAAATGTACATGGATGTGCAAGATAGCATGTTATGATTATTGAACTAGCATGACTGATTGCTAGGGCTTTTTTGTGCTTGAATTTTATGTAATAATGTGGGCTTAGAGATGCTCACAATAGAAGTGCATTGTGTGTGTAAAAACATTACATTTCGATGGAAAGATAAGATCATTTGCATGTGCTTGTCTTGGGACACGGAATACGAACCAGGTATATGCCTAACCCTTCTTTTTTTTTTTCCCACAATTTTGTTACAGGTTTGATCGAGTAAGGGAATGTGGTAGTTGGACTCTCATGGTGAAATTATAATTTTGTACATGTATACTTGTAAATTGAATATTTATCATATTGTAAATAAACTTATGATTTATTTGAAAAATCATTGTAAAGGACATTTTAATTGATTGATTCATGTGGCGGTATTTATTTGATTTTCAATTGTAAAATTCATATTTCATAAATTGTACGTTTTAAAGACTTCCACACCTATATTATGATTCATTTGATTTTGAAAATGTTATTTGAAATTGTCTTGTAAATGTGGCGATCAGACCACCATCACGGTCTCGGCTAGGGTGGGGGTTCAACGTTACAGGCCTGGAATTGATTTTGAAAAGATGTATTCACCTGTGATGGATACAATTACTTTCTATTTTTTTTATTGGTTTGACTAAAAAGAGAAATGTCAAAATGTGTTTGATGGATGTAGTTACTACATATTTATACGGTTCAGTCGATATTGATATCTTTATGGAAATTCCAAAAGGATTAAAACTTCTTGAAAGAAATAAAACCTGTGAATTATATTCACTAAAGTTACAACAATCATTGTATGGGTTGAAACCGTCTACACGAATGTGGTATAATCGTTTAAGTGAGTATATGACTAGAGAGTTGTACATTAATGATGTTATATGTTCATGCATATTTATTCCATAATTAATATCTGGTTTTGCAATTATAGTAGTAGTCTATGTTGATTATATGAATTTGATTAGAACTCATGATGAGATCCAAAACATCGTTGGGTATTTGAAAAAATAATTTAAAACAAAAGATCTTGAAATTGAAATAGTGTAAGAAAGTGATGAAATCTTGATCCATCAAAAACTTTATACTAAAAAGATAAAAACTTGGGATAGTTTCAGTTTTAGTCTTTTTAAAATTTTAATTAAATTAATGAACCTTCAAAATTTGAATTAAGTTTTTAAACCAAGCAAAACTTTAGATTTCACAAATGAGCCTATATGACTTTTTTGCCCCTTCACATAAAAATAAAGGTTCGTCACAAAGGTCCTTCACACGTGTGAAGGACTTTTAATAACATATGAAGGATGTGAAGACTCATTTTATGAAATCTAAACTTTGAAGACTCATTAACTTAAATATATAGTTTGATTGGTTCAGTTTTTATATTTTTCCTAAAAACTTTATACTAAAAAGATATTGAAAATTAATTTTGATAATGCTCATCCATTATTTTTCAGGATTGCTAAATCCCACACCAAGATTGCTAAAGTACACATAAAATTTGGAGAAAATCTCAAAAATATCCTTCAACTTTTAAATTTAATTAATAATTATTATATCTTAATATTATATATTTTATTATTTTTAAATTTTTATTTTATTGTAATAACTATTATCTTAATATATTAGTGACTTTACATTATTTAATTTTTATTTTATTAATTTAATCTTTATATTATTTAATTTTTATTTTTATAATAATTATAATTAGTATTAGATTACAGGTTCATTGGAGTAGTTACAATGTTGAAATCTCTGATTCAAAAATTGATTAATCGCCATCCACTAACAAATTATCTGTTTTGATTTGAAGTATTATAAATATAATTATTTAAAGAATTTATTTCTAAATTCTAAAGCGTTTAATAACTATATTAAATAAATTTAATAATAACACTAATTGTTTAGTGGTTTTGCAATGCATCACTGTTAGATAGAAAAAATATACTTCCTTCGTTTCCTTTTACTTGCAACATTTCGGGTAGACACGCTCTCCAATGCTTAACTTTAAACGCAAATATCTCTCATAATACATAACTAAAAATTATATAAATTTAATATTTGAAAAATAGACTTCAAGACGAATAAAACAAGACCCCACTTGACCATATTTTTCTTTATATATAAGAAATAACACATTAAAAAAGATTAACCAATAAATAGTTAACACTATTCCAATGTTGCAAGTAAATGGAAACGGATGAAGTATTAAATAAATTAATATTAACAATTTTTTTAAAATAAAAAATATACCTTTTATCAGTAGAATGTGTATTTGGAAGACAACCTTGAAGAATGACGATAAAGAAAATATAAATTTATTTTTTTATTTATATTAATATATGTATATTCTAAATTATAATCCTAATTAAAAAAGGAAATTAAATTATAATAAAAATTAAATTAAAATATTTGAAGAGAAGAAAAAACTAAAATTAAATATAAAAGTAATTGAATAAAATATAAATATAAAATAAATAAAATAAAAAAATAAAAAAAATAAAAAAATATAAACTTATTTAAATTTTAAATTATTTAAAAGAGTATTTTTTATTTGAGAACGTAATATTAAGAAATTGGCACGTGAGATTTAACAATATGCATCCAGAGCTGAATTTAAACTGAGGTTGTACGGCCAGAAAAATAGAAAAGTGAGGGATAAAAGTAAACAATTCAAAATTTGAGGGTTTTCTTTTTTTTTTTTTCAATAACTAACTAGGTCAAAATCAAAGTTCCTAGTCTTCTTAAATAAGAAAACCCAAACCTAATAGCAAAAAGTCTCCACCTTCGAGTCTGCACTCTTCTTAAATACGAAAACCCTAATCTATTTGTAAACTTCTCCAGCTTCGAATCTGCACTCGCCGCGCCGTCTTTTCCATCGCAGGTGAAGCAGTTTTGTAGCCGACCGCCGTTATTTCAATTCCATCAAGTTAAAGCTACTTGATTGAACGCCGGTGAAGCTTTTCGCAGACTGCTGCTGCTCCAACACGTTTTTATACCGTAAGTCCTCTCTTTCTGGTTTATTTAGCGATGATTTTGTTGCTGATCTGGTTTTACGGAATTTAGTGTTGCTAAAAAAAATGTTTTACGGCATTTAGGGTTCTTAACTTCGCTGCATGCTCAGTTACGGAGTTTCGGGCGATATACGTAGTTGTTCTTGATCTCGAGTTGGAAGTCAACTATTGGTGTGAGTGAGGAAGACTGTCAACTATGGAGGTAGAGATCAGTACGCATGGGTTTATTTTATTTTATTTTATTTTATTTTAAAATGGGTGTTATGCTGTGTCTAATCTGGAATCTTTGATTGAAATGGAATTCAGGAAATTCAGGTAGGAGAAAGTTGTGGGAATGTGAAGCGGCAATTAGAGAGTTTGTTCCATTCTTCTATTGTTACTGTTTTTCCGCAGTTGTCCAATATTAAGCCTTTGATTGTTCCTTGCAATAATGATTTTGGAGATTACCAATGGTAATGCTTTGTACAATATCAATTTTCATCTTCGGTTCCTCTTTCATTCCTATATTATTTATTATTACTTCTTTTTGTTTACCTGCAGCAATAATGCACTTAGTCTCAAACGCGATGGAACAGCGTACAATAACCCTCGTGCGGTTTGTCAAGCCATACTTTCTCATCTCCCGCCATCACTTATAATTGAATCTTCTTCAATTGGAGGACCTGGCTTTCTCAATCTCAAGCTATCGCCTACTTGGTTAGCTAAGGTTGTCAAATTTTGCTTTTGTTCATATATAGTTACAATTTTTGTTTTGTTCATATATAAGTCATTCATCTATGCTGACAAACTATTTCTCACTTGATTAGCGAAGGTTGTCCATTGTTCTTTTTTGCTTATTTATAATGCTGCTGTTGAAGTGGTTATCTAAGGTTGTCCATTGTTCTTTTTTGTTTATTTATAGTGCTGTTTGTTGCTTTGCTTTTCAGAGCCTTGAAAAAATGCTAATTGAAGGTATTGGAACTTGGGCACCTAACCTGGCTATTAAGAGGGCAGTAGTCGACTTTTCCTCTCCCAACATTGCTAAGGAGATGCATGTCGGGCACTTGCGATCAACAATAATTGGAGATTCAATATCCCGGATTCTTGAATTTTCAAATGTTCAAGTTCTTAGACGGAATCACGTTGGTGATTGGGGCACTCAGGCAAGTTTTTTAATTTTTTAATCATCTAGATAAGAATTTTAACTGTTGCTAATAATGCCTGTAAATACATTTTTGCAGTTCGGTATGTTGATTGAGTACCTGTTCGAGAACTTTCCAAATGTCAAAGATGTTAATGAAACAGCCATTGGAGATCTACAGGTCTTTTTATTTTATTTTGGTTTAAATTGGATTATCTTTTTACTCTGAAGAATTTTTTTCTTTGACTAAATATATGATTTCAATTTACAATATGTTTTAAGATTCATTTTCCTATCAGATGGCTATATATTATATTTGATTTTGTAGTTGTGCTTCTTATCATTCTATGTATATTTTGTTGATAGGCTTTCTATAAGGAGTCCAAGAAGAGATTTGAATCTGATGATGCCTTCAAGGCAAAGGCTCGGAATGCAGTTGTTCGCCTGCAGGTGATATTATATCCCCACCTCTTTCTGTTTTACTTCATATAATTTTTTCCAACTCGAAACATTGTCCTAGGGCGGTGAACCCAAGTATAAGCATGCATGGGAACGGATTTGTGAAATAAGCCGGAAGGAGTTCAGTAAAATATATGATCGCCTAGGAGTTTATTTAGAGGAGAGGGTAAGTAAAGTTCTGTTTTCCATGAAGTTCCTTTGTTTAATGGTTGTCGGTTTTCATGAGGGTTGGTAGTTTGACCCATTTACATTTTCTAATAATGCCTTTTATCATATTTCTACTGTGAAATTAGTAAATTTATGATGTATAATTTTTTTTCTAATCTATAATTTAATATGTGAAATCAGTAAGTTTACGTGTACTGACAAGTTTACTATTGTTTGCATTATATTGGTACTCACCGCTCTGATCAAAACAGTCATTTGTTTTTAGTTGTATATTCTTGATTGATTGCACATGATTGAATTGGTCAGTGCTTATACATTAGTTTGCAGCATACTTTTATCGACAATGTTGTGAGCTATACAGCTTCTACTAGGCTCTAGTTGATAAGAGGAATAATATTACCAACGACTAATAGTTGATAAGAGTAACACTGTTACCAACAACTTAATTTAATAATATTTGCTATCTGAGTCGAGGATAGAACCCGGTGGTGTTGAAATTTGAAGAGAGATTATGGATGTTGTTTTATAAGCATTTTTGTTAATATTATCTAAAACTAGATGATATTGTTTGAATCATACTTGTGTATTAAGTATTTGATTTTATTTATTGTGTTAGAAATGCTGTTAGTTGTGTAGGAAGTAGATTTCATGTTGATTGTACACCTACATAAACTGCAGGTTGGATTTTTCTTTTCGTTTTCGTCATTGCTAATAAAATTAGGCCCCTCCAAGGATTTTGGTGTAATTTATTTAACAACGTTCACCTGGTAATTCTTAACATACTGATGTATATTATTTTCATTATTTTGTTTGT
Organism: Cardiospermum halicacabum; assembly: GCA_031304145.1. Classification (NCBI taxonomy): domain Eukaryota; kingdom Viridiplantae; phylum Streptophyta; class Magnoliopsida; order Sapindales; family Sapindaceae; genus Cardiospermum; species Cardiospermum halicacabum. Next base: position 6,215,692 of record CM062390.1, on the reverse strand, counting down.
TGACAGGGGGAGAGTTTTTATAATGCATACATTCCTCAAGTCATTGAGGAATTGACTAACCAAGGCCTAGTTGAAGTGAGTGATGATGCTCGTGTGATCTTCATCAAAGATTTTAAAGTTCCTCTTATCGTGGTGAAGAAAGATGGTGGCTACAACTATGCTTCCACGGATCTTGCCGCTCTCTGGTAAGATTTTTCGTTCTTTTACTTTCTCCTGCTAATAATGCAACTTAATGTATTGCTGCTGAGTTATAATTTTTGGTGGTTTTGTGCTGTTTCATTTGAGATTATTGATCCAAAATGTTTCATAACGATCATACTCAAGCTATTAAAAAGTTGTAAATTCGATTTAATTTTTTGGATTCCTAGGTATCGTCTAAATGAGGAGAAGGCTGACTGGATTATTTATGTCACTGATGTTGGTCAACAACAACACTTTGATATGGTGTTTAGTGTATGTATCACTCTACTCCTTACGCAGTATTTTGCTACTAATAGCTCCACATTTGACTAACTAGAATGAAAGAGATTACATTTTTCAATTGCATTAATTTTTTTTTGTACACTTTTGATTTTATTTTTCAGGCTGCTAAACTTGCTGGGTGGTTGCCCACTGATGCTGATGCTTACCCTCGAGCTACGCATGTTGGGTTTGGTCTTGTCCTTGGGGAAGATGGGAAACGGTTTCGGACTCGAAGTAGTGAAGTGGTCCGATTAGCTGATTTGCTTGATGAAGCGAACACTCGCATGCTTGAGCAGGCCAAGGAAAAACAAGAAGAAAGATTGAAGCGTGGTATGGAAACTATTGAGTGGATTATAAAGATTGATATACCTTTATGAACTCCAAAAGTAATGATCTTTTCTTGATGTTGAACAGGTGGCATACAGTGGACTGAGGAAGAGCTTAAAGTCATTGCTGATAAAGTGGGTTATGCTGCGATCAAGTAAGCTCAATTTAGTATATATACTTGCAATCAGTTAAAATGATTTTGAGCCATTTACATTTTGGAGCAAACAAATAATGTTATTTTATTAAGATGTGTTTCATTTTGATTTATCAATTCTTGATTTGGCAGGTATGCAGACCTGAAGAATAACCGATTGACAAATTACACTTTTAGTTATGAACAAATGCTTAATTGCAAGGTGAGTTATATGTTTATTGTTTCTTGAGCTGTTGTGTGTTATATAATATTAAGTTTATGCTGGAATTTTGATCTTTTACCATTTACAAGCAGGGTAATACTGCTGTTAGTCTGTTGTATGCCTATGCTCGCATCTGTGTTATAATTGAGAAGTCTGGAAAAAACATATTGGAGTTGAAAACTGTAAGTTTTGATTCAATTTTCTTAGTAGATTTGTTTCCCTACTCTGTTAATGAGTGATGTCGATAACCAGTACTTATTTATCTTTATGATGACTTTTTGTTTATAGACTGGATCACTTGAATTGGACCACCATGGGGATGAACGGGAGTTGGGGCTTCATTTGATGAGGTTTTCTGAGGTAATATATTATTCTTGATGAAAATGTTGACCGCATTAAGGGTTGTGAAAAATAATAAGAAAGTGTATTTGATTTGAATTGTCAGGTTGTGGAGGAGGCTGCTCGGAGACTGATGCCAAGCATATTATGTGAATATCTATATACTTTGTCAGAGTACTTTACAAAATTCTACGAAACATGTCAGGTATATATTATATAATATACGTGATTTGTTTCTCCAAATATATTGGAGAGAAGTCAAAGGTGTATTGTGGAGATAAAGTGAGATAAAAGTGGTTAACAAGATTGAAATTTTTTGATTGTTGTAAGTTTTACTACTTATAGTCCCATTGTTATGTTATGCAGGTCATTGGATCAAGTCAAGAAACCAGCAGACTTTTACTTTGTGAAGCGACTGCCACAGTCATGAAGAAATGCTTCAATCTACTTGGAATTGAGCCTATTAACAGGCTATGATTATAAATTGGTTATTGATTTTGCTAGAAGCTTTTATAGTTATTAATGGTCGGAAGTTACATTACTAGTGACCTTGCTAGAAGTCAAATGTTTGTTGAATGGTTTTATATGATCTCTGGATGTATATAAAGTCAATCTACTTGGAATTAAGCCTATGGCTATGATTATAACTTGTGAGCCCCTTTTGTGTGCACAGATAGGCATAGCTTTTATAGTTATTAATGGCTAGTGACCTTGCATGAAGTCAAATGTTTGTTGTATGATTTTATATGATCTCTGAATATGTTGAGTTGTAGAGTCGCCAATGGGTGAAGCCGTTAATTAGTTGCGCATGAAGAGCTTGTTAGCTTGGGTGCAAAAGTTAGTTATAATGAAATCTTTGATGGACAAATGACAACATTTTTGCAGACTTTCACGACTCGATTGACCATGTCTCTCTTCCGGAAAATTATAAAAATATGTGATTTCTGGATTTCATCAACATTTTATTCATTAAGAAGAAGATGGGAACATTACGGTCACAAAAGGTAGATTTTTTTTTCAATTCTTTTGATGGAGTCCATGAATAAAATAATATAAAATAAAATATGATGAAAGAGAAAAGTAATGATTTATTAGGAAAGAAAAAGATTTTAAAAGTACTATTAAATTGATTTCGCAAAATTTGTTCTCCCCACAACTCAATTGGCAAAAATAAGTCATGTGGGCCGTCAAATTAAAAATAGGATAAATTATTGAGAAGCACAGTGAGATTTATATCTTGAATTTATATTCATATATATATATTGCAATAAAGGGCAGCAAGTTTTTTAAAATTTTAGAATGGAGAGCAACATTGTTAGGAAAAACATCTTAAAAACTATAAATAGTGGGTCCACAATCTGCGCGAGGTGTTGGTCCTTACACTTGTGTAAGAAATTGAGGAAGCGAATTATGAGTTTGCGTAACATTTTGAAAAACTCACAGCCTTTATTGCAAAAAAAATATCAAAACTCGGATGGTCAATAGTTATGTCAAACCTCCCTTCTCTGTAATTTGTCCTTAAAAGTACGCGTGTTCGATAAAAGTTGAACAATCGATTATCACTTCATCACATTAATTCTAAGTTTGTATTAAACTTTATATTAAGTGGGGTCAAAAAAGTTAAAATTAATATTTTTAAAATTAATATAAAATTATTTAGAATAAAATTTATCATCCATTTAATAATCCGATGAAATCAAGGGGTAATCATAAAAACTCCCTATAAGTTTGCTAAAATCTCGAAAAACCTTAACCGTTTTGAAATTTCCATTTTACCTTTAAATTTTGAAAATGATAAAAATTTTCAAAGGGATTTTTAGACTTTAATAGATCTTCAATAGACGAGTTTAATGGTGGTGGTTTATTGATGATTAGTGATTAAACGGAGGAGAATGGTGGGAAATTGATTTTTTTTATCATTTCTCTTTCATCTAGCCATCTATTGCCACTAGATAACCACCATTAAATTTGTCTTTTAGAACTCTACCAAATATTATAAGTCTCTTCGAGAAATTTGAACTTGATAGTGATTAAATGAGGAAAATTTTCATAATTCTAAAGTAAAAATGAAAATTTCAAAACGGTGGAGTTTTTTTTCGAGATTTTAGTAAACTTATAGAGGCTTTTTAGGATTATTCCTAAAATCAAATAATAACAAAGTATGTAATTTGATAAAAATTAGAGTTTTGTAATTACTTTTCAAAATCTTTTATTATCTTTTAAAATTTTTTTTTTAGATTATTCCCAAAATTTAAAATTTTAAGTGGGGTTAACTGACTCATATAACATATACGTGCTCTGTCTCTCTCTCTACATATAAAACAAAGTTTGATATTAAAAAACAAGAGGAGAGGAAATAGTAAAGACAAATCGTTTTTATATAAAGAAAATGGAGGACAAGAACGATAAAATATTTTCGACTTGAAGAAAAAAATACTATATAGTAAAAAAAAAAAAAAAGTTAGCTTTAAAAATATTTGTTTACGTAATTTTAATAAGTTTATTTATATCTAGTCGCTTCTATTAGTATTTCAAATGCAGTTATATATATGCTTTTGAGTGTTCTAAAATATCACAAAAAGGACCAAAAAATCGTATATCAACCTTTACAGATTTTAATCAAAACAAAAAATTAGCTCTAAAAGCATTTGTTTTTGTAATTTTAATATATATATTTTATCTAGTTGCTTATGTTAGTATTTTCAATGTGATTATAAATATTTTTGGGTGTTCTAAAATATACCAAAAAATGACAAAAATTCGTGTAATAACCTCTACATATTTTCATCAAACAAAAATTTAGCTCAAAAAGAATTTGTTCTTATAATTTTAAACAGTTAATTTGTATCTAGTTGTTTCAAATGCAATTACAAAATATTTTGGGTTATCTAAAAGATAAAAAAAGACCAATAATCGTGTCCTAATTTTTACTGATTTTATTCAAAACAAAAAATTAGCTCTAAAGGAATGTGTTCTTGTACTTTTAATCATTTTAATAATATCTAATAGATTCTATTAGTATTTTAAATGCGATTATAAATGCTTTTAAGTATTCTAAAATATCACATAAAATACCAAAAAATCGTGTACTAGCTTATAAAGATTTTAATCAAAACAAAAAATTAGATCTAAAAATATTTGTTTTTGTAATTTTAATAATTTTATTTGTATTTAGCTGTTTCTATAAATATTTTAAATGCGATTATAAATGCTTTGGGGTGATCTAAAATATAAAAAAAAACAAAAAAAAAAAAACCGTATGTTACTCTACAGATTTTAATAGTAATTAAAACAAAAAAAAAATATAGCTCTAAAGGCATTTGTTCTTTTAATTTTAATCATTTTATTTGTATTTAGTCGCTTTTATTAGTATTTCAAATGCAATTATAAATGCTTTTGAGTGTCCTAAAATATCACAAAATATGATAAAAAATTGTGTATCGAAACACTTGTTCATGTAGTTTTGACTTTGTTAATTATCTCCTTTTATTATACTAGAAATAGAGATAGAAATTTTATAATATTGATTTTAGGTTTGTATCAATATTAAAAATTTAAAATTGAATCCAAAAATCTAAAATATTTTAAACTTTTATTAAAACTTTTAACGGCAAGTAAATTTAAATAGTAAAAAGGACATCAATATCTTAAAGGTTGGTATGAAAACTAATTCAATAAAAAAAAATATCATTTACATAGTAGTAGCGAACTATGATAAATACTAATAAAATTATTAAAATTACATGAACAAGTGTTTCGATACACAATTTTAAAGAGACAAATAAGAGACCAGAAAAGTTTTAAAAGATGGCTCGTCAACTCCGTATCTATGGTAAGCCAATTTTGAGTTAGAGTACCTGATGGATTTTAGAATGGGTTTGAGACAAACACACAAAGTGCCTATTTCATCAAGCTCAAAAATTTAACCGCCCAAACATAATTCAAATTCATAATAGAAGATGAAATATAAAATTCATAATAGGAATTTCCGAATCTCCAAATTAAAGCATATAAAATTGACCAAAAATCGTGTACCTCTACTAATTTACTCAAAACGAAAAATTAGCTCAAAAAAGCATTTGTTCTTGTAATTTTAATCATTTTATTTGTATCTACTAGATTATATTGGTATTTCAAATGAGATTATGAATGATTTAAAGTGTTTTAAAATATCACCAAAATAGACCAAAAATCGTGTACTAACCTCTACTGATTTTACTCAAAACGAAAAATAAGCTCTAAAAGCATTTGTTCTTGTAATTTTAATCATTTTATTTGTATCTAGTCCATTATATTGATATTTCAAATGAGATTATAAATGGTTTTAAGTGTTTTGAAATATCACAAAATTTTACAAAAAATGTGTACTAACCTCTACTGATTTTATTTCAAACGAAGAAATTACTCTAAAAGTATTTGTTCTTGTAATTTTAATAATTTTTGTTTTTTTTTTATCTAGTTGATTCAATTAGTATTTCAAATGAGATTATGAATGATTTTAGGTGTTTTAAAATACTGTAAAATTTGACCAAAAATCATGTACTAACCTCTTCTGATTTTACTTAAAACGAAAAATTAGCTCTAAAAACATTTAGTCCTATAATTTTAATCATTTTATTTATATCTAGTCTATTAAATTAGTATTTCAAATGAGATTATGAATTATTTTAGAGTTTTAAAAATATCACAAAAATTGCCAAAAAATCATGTACTCTGACCTCTACTGATTTTACTCACAACGAAGAATTAGCTCTAAAAGCAGTTGTTCTTGTAATTTTAATCATTTTATTTATATCTATTCCATAATATTAGTATTTCAAATGAGATTATAAATGATTTTAGGTGATTTAAAATATCACAAAAAATGACCAAAAGTCGTGTACTAACCTCTACTAATTTTACTCGAAACGAAAAATTAGCTCTAAAAGCATTTAGTCGTCTAATTTTAATAAGTTTATTTGTATCTTGTTTATTCAATTGGTATTTCAAATGAGATTACGAATGATTTTAGTTGTTTTAAAATATCAAAAAAATTGAACGAAAATCGTGTACTAACCTATACAAATTTTACTCAAAACGAAAAAGGCTCTAAAAACATTTGCTCTTCTAATTTTAAAATTTTTATTTGTATCTAGTCGATTCAGTTGGTATTTCAAATGAGATTGTGAATGATTTTAGGTGTCTTAAAATATCATAAAAAAAAAGACCAAAAATCGTGTACTAACCTCTACTTATTTTATTTACAACGAAGAATTAGCTCTAAAAGCATTTAGTCCTGTAATTTTAATCCTTTTATTTGTATCTAGTCGATTCAATTGGTATTTCAAATTAGATTATGAATGATTTCAGGTGTTTTAAAATTTTATCAAAATTGACCAAAAATCTTGTACTAACCTATACTGATTTTACTCAAAACGAAAAATTAGCTCTAAAAGCATTTGTTCTTATAATTTAAATCAATTTGTTTGTATCTAGATGATTCAAATGGTATTTCATATTATATTATGAATGATTTTAGGTGTTTAAAAATATTTAAAAAAAAATGACAAAAAATCCTATACTAACTTATACTAATTCTACTCAAAACGAAAAATTAGCTCTAAAAGCATTAGTTCTTCTAATTTTAATCATTTTATTTGTATCTTGTCGATTCAATTGGTACTTCAAATGAAAATATGAATGATTTTAGGTGTTTTAAAATATAAAAAAAAAATGACTAAAAATCGTGTACGTACCTCTAGAGTGTTTATTCACAACGAAAAATTAGCTATAAAAGCAGTTGTTCTTGAAATTTTAATCATTTATTTTTTGTATTTAGTCGATTCAATTGGTATTTTAAATGAGATTATGAATAATTTTAGGCGTTTTAAAATATATAAAAAAAAAGTGAACAAAATTCGTGTACTAACCTTTAGTACAAACGAAAAATTAGTTCTAAAAGCAGTTGTTCTTCTAATTTTAATCATTTTATTTGTATCTAGTCAATTCAATTGGTATATAAAATGAGATTATGAATGATTTTAGGTGTTTTAAAATATCACAAAAATTTACCAAAATCGTGTACTAACCTCTACTGCTTTTACTCACAACGGAGAATCTCTATTATAATAAAAGGAGGAAATTAACGAAGTCAATTAACCACGTGTTGACAAGTTGCTTCGTAAAAATATAACACCATCTTTTTTTTATAAAATTACTTTTTTAGTCTTTAATTTTAATTAACTAAATTGGTTATTTCGACATTTTAATAAATTCTCACATTTTTCAGAGATTCCGTAATAAATTCTAATATTCAATTTTATATTTAAACTAATTGTTATACCACATCGGAAATATAACTCACCAATTAGTTTTTCCACCACTATATAAATAGATTTTTGTTTAGTTAGTTTTCACATCAACCTTGAAGGCATTAGTGCTCTTTGTAAATTAAATAGAGCTACTTGCCACTAGAGGTTTAAATATGAGTTTATATTATTTCATTTTTGGATTTAATTTTAAAATTTTAAAATTGATATGAATCCAAAATCTATATTATCATTATATCTCTATTATAATAAAACGAGGAAATTAACAAAGTCAATTAACCACGTGCTTACAAGTGGCATCGTAAAAATGTAACACGTCATATTTTTTATAAAATTACTTTTTATTCTTTAATTTTAATATACTACATTGGTTATTTCGACATTTTAATAAATTCACACTTTTTTTTACAGATTTTATAATAAATTCTAATATTCAATTTTATATTTACACTGATTGTTATACCACATCGGAAATATTACTCACTGATTATTTTTTCCACCACTATCTAAAGAGATTTTTGTTCAATTAGTTTTCACATCGACCTTGAAGACATTGGTCCTCTTTGTAAATTAAATAGAGCTATTTGCCGCTAGAGGTTTAAATGTGAGTTTATGTTATTTCATTTTTTGGATTCAACTTTAAAATTGACATGAATCCAAAATCTGTATTATCATTATATTATTATAATAATAATAATAATAGAAATTTTTTTCAATACATATATACAATTATATATATATAATAGAAATATATTTGCTTAAAGTTAAAATTTACTTATCATCTCCTTAAAAGAAGAAATTCAACTAAAAATGTTTTATAATTTTTTATTAAATTAAAAATATGAATAAATAAATTATTTTATAATCGCAATCATAACATTTCAGAAATCAAATCAATTCATTTTTAAAAGTCGAATCAATTCAATACAAACAAATATAAATAAGAAGCTTCTCTATCCCATCCCTATTCTTTATATTTATCTTTATAAATGGAAAAATCTAACCAAGTAAATTAATCACGTGATGATAAATGACGTTATTTCTATCTCTATTATAATAAAAGGAGGAAATTGACAAAATCAATTAACCACGTGCTGACAAGTGACTTCCTAAAAATGCAACACGTCGTACTTTTTTATAAAATTTTTTTTTTAGTCTTTAATTTTAATTAACCACATTAGTTATTTTGACATTTTAATAAATTCACACCTTTTTGCACAGATTTTATAATAAATTCTAAAATTCAATTTTACATTTACACTAATTATAATACCACATCGGAAATATAACTCACTGCTTATTTTTTCCACCACTATATAAAGAGATTTTTGTTCAATTAGTTTTCACATCGAGCTTGAAGGCATTAGTGCTCTTTGTAAATTAAATAGAACTACTTGCCACTAAAGGTTTAAACGTAAGTTTATATTATTTTATTTTTTGGATTCAACTTTAAAATTTTAAAATTGACATGAATCAAAAATCTATATTATCATTATATTATTATATATAATAATAATAGAAGTTTATTTTTCCAATATATATATATATACAATTATATATATAATAGTATATATTTTGTTAAAGTTAAAATTTACTTACATCTTCTTTAAAGAAGAAGTTCAAACAAACATGTTTTATAATTTTCAAATTAACTTAAAAATATGAATAAATAAATTATTTTATATTCGCAATCATAAGATTTCAAAAATGAAATCAATTCATTCTTAAAAGTCGAATCAATTCAATACAATTAAAATAAATAAGAAGTTTCTCTATCTCATCTCTATTCTTTATATTTATCTTTATAAATAGAAAAATCAAACCAAGTAAATTAACCAAGTGATGACAAGTGACATTATCTCTATTATAATAAAATGAGGAAATTAACAAAGTCAATTAACCACGTGCTGACAAGTGGCTTCGTAAAAATGCAACATGTCATATTTTTTAATAAAATTATTTTTATAGTCTTTAATTTTAATTAACTACAGGGGTCATTTCGACATTTTAATAAATTCACACATTTTTTAACAGATTCTGTAATAAATTCTAATGTTCAATTTTATGTTTACACTAATTGTTATACCACATCGGAAATATAACTCGCTGATTATTTTTTCCACCACTATATGAAGAGATTTTTGTTCAATTAGTTTTCTCATCGACCTTGAAGGCATTGGTGCTCTTCGTAAATTAAATAGAGCTATTTGCCGCTAGAGGTTTAAATGTGAGTTTATATTATTTCATTTTTTGGATTCAACTTTATAATTTTAAAATTGACATGAATCGAAAATCTATATTATCATTATATAATAATAATAATAATAATATAATTTTTTTAATATACATATATGTATATATATAATTGGTTAAAGTTAAAATTTACTTACCATCTTCTTAAAAGAATAAGTTCAACTAAAAATGTTTTATAATATTTTTATTAAATTAAAAATATAAATAAATAAATTATTTTATAATCATAATCATAACATCTCAAAAATCAAATCAAATAACTCTTAAAAGTGGAATTAATTCAAAGCAAACAAAGTAAATAAAAAGCTTCTTTATCTCTCTATTCTTTTTAGAGTCCATTGGATTTCTAAGCCATAAAAAGTTTACTATACAATTATAGGCCACATTTGAAAAGTTTGCAAAACTAAACTTTGATTTTCACTCCATAGGTCAATCACAGCTGTGAGCGTAATTCACAGACTGTGAGCATAATTCACAGCATCTGTGAATTGTAAAGTTTCAGGGGTATTTTGGGAAACTTGGCCTATGGAGTGAAAACTAAACTTTTAAAAGCCTGTTTTTGTATGTTTTTCAAAACATGCCTATAATTATATTTTAAACTTTAAAAAGCCCATTTCTTAAAATTTTCACTTCTTTTTATTTCTCTTTATAAATGGAAAAAACCAAATCAAGCAAATTAACCACGTGATGACAAATGATGTTATAAAAACATAATACATAAGCAATTTTATATTAAATTACATATTAACATATAAGTATTATTTAATTCATTGGATTATTTTGTCATCTAAAATATATTTCAACTAATTTTTATCCCACATCGGAAGCGTACCTCACTAATTATTTTCGTCACTTCTATATAAATGAGATTTTTATTGAATTAACTTTCATATTGACCCTGGAAGGCATTGATGCCCTTTGTACTGTTAAAATGTACATGCCGCTATAGGTTTTAATAAAAGTTTAAAATATTTTAGATTTTTGGATTCAATTTAAAGTTTTTAAATATGATACAAACCCAAAATCAATATAATAATATATTTTCTCTATTATAATAAAATAATACATCTTCTCTATTATAATAAAATGAGAAACCTAACAAAATGAATTAACCATATGCTGACAAGTGTCGCTATAAAAAAATAACATGTAGGTATTTTTATATTAAATTACATATTAATACATAAGTATTAATTAATTCATTAGGTTATTTTGTCATTCAAAATATGTTATTTTATTTTTTTAATACTATATGTTCAACTAATTGTTATCCCACATCGAAAGTATACCTCACTAATTATTTTCGCCACTACTATGTAAATGATATATATTTTTTTATTGAATTAGTTTTCATACCAACCTTTAAGATATTGATGTCATTTTTACTATTTAAATTTACTTGTCGTTAAAGGTTTTAATAAAAGTTTAAAATATTTTAGATTTTTGGATTCAATTTTAAATTTTTAATATTGATACAAACCTAAAATCAACATTATAAAATTTCTATCTCTATTTCTATTATAATAAAAGGAGATAATTAATAAAGTCAATCAACCACGTACTGACAAGTGGTTTCGTAAAAATGTGACACATCATATTTTTTTTTATAAAATTAATTTTAAGATCTGTTTAGTCTTTTTTTTCTTTTTTTAATCTCTTGAATTTCATTTGCTTTTATTATTTTCTATTTTATTGTCGGTTGATCGGGATATCCTGTGATATATTAATCGTTTTGCGAGAGACTTTACATTTGATTATTTGTTATTTGCGAAAATTTTCAAAAATATATGTTTAGCGTATATTTTAACACTCGTGCGTACCGCACGGGTCCCAAATTCTAGTTAGCTCTAAAGGTAGTTGTTTTTATACTTGTAATAATTTTATTTGTATTTAGTCCATAATATTGGTATTTTAAATGATAGTATGAATGATTTTAGGTATTTTATAATATTGCAAAACTTGACAAAAAATCGTGTACTAACCTCTACTGATTTTACTCCAAACGAAAAATTATCTCTAAAGGCATTTGTTTTTGTAATTTTAATCATTTTGTTTGTAGCTTGTCAATTCAATTGTTATTTCAAATGAGATTATGAATGATTTAAGATATTTTAAAATATCAGAAAAATTGAACCAAAATCGTACACTAACATCTACTGATCTTACTCAAAACAAAAAATTAGCTCTAAAAACTTTTGTTCTTGTAGTTTTAATCATTTTGTTTGTATCTTATCAATTCAAATGGTATTTGAAATGGGATTATAAATGCTTTTGAGTGTTCTAAAATATCACAAAATATGATAAAAACCTGTGTATCGAAACACTTGTTCATGTAATTTTAATAATTTTATTGTTCATGTAATTTTAATAATTTTATTAGTATCTAGCCGCTTCTATTCTTATTTTAAATGCGATTAGAAATGTTTTTAAGTGACCTATTGCATTCAGTGGTTTGGAAAGAATGGATAGAAGTTTATCAAGAATTACTTCCATTAAATGGAATCTACCTCTATCTTCAATTTATTAATTTACTCCAGCATGCCAAAATGTAGGAAGATCATCACTATCTTAAAATGGGACATAAGATTTCCACCAACATGGTTTCATGAGATTGTGAATATTAACAAAAATGAACTCTACCTTCATGATTTTATGTGATTGGGAAAGTTAATAAATGAACAATAGATGAAAAGCCACTCCAAAATGCATTGGTTCCTTATGATCTTGATAAAAAGGACAAACAAGAATATGTTCCTAAAAGCTTACATGTGCAATTCATAATTCCTTATTATGAATTCTTATTATTAATTCTTATACACCAAGTTCATACACCAATATCAACTGAATGGAAATTCGAGTACATATAAAATTATTTTTAGTATCATAGTCTGCAAACATAAGTATATAGACAAAAAAAAAATGTAGATAAACAAAAGAATGAACAACCTATGCAAAACACAAAACTAATATTCAAATCAGGATCGATTTAAGTGCATCCTTCACATAAGGGTATCTGAATTGGAAACCCAATTCTTTGGCTCTAGCAGGCATCAGTCTTTGCCCTTCTAGAACCTGAAAATATTTTGATATAAATGATGTTTTAAAGAATTACGAGTGTGGAAGAACAAATGATGTTATTAGATTGAAGCATGAAAAAAAAATACTTACCAACCTCAGCGCCTTCTCCAAGAACTGCTTTGAGTGCAAAATCTGATTGGCGGCCTAAGGCCTAGCTGGTCACACATCACTGGAAATCGAACAGGATTTGGTGCTGTACCATTGAATAGAAGGAACATATCATAGCCTAGGAGGTTTGATCATTTATAAAAATACAATTAAAGGTAGTAATTACTTCACAATCTTATTGATAATCCATGAAAACCAAGTCAAAAGATGACACGAAGATACAAGTACGATTGTCGACCAGCAAGAGAGGTATCATCTTAGCTGCAGAGGCCAAACATGAATTGTTATACACCACCACTGAGTAGAAAGCAACTTTGAAGTATAAATAAATTCATGTTTTGTAAAACTCAAATCAGTACAGTATATACGAAGATGATCCTCTGATTACAGTATCATTGGACCTAACTGGTTGATGGGGATGAAGAAGAATGAGGAAAAGACATCTTTACCAAATGCGAATAAGTGCTAATCTTACACAATCATTGATCCTTCCCATTCTCCACAAACCTATATAAATATTTTAGTCAAAGATAAGAACGCATGTTAGATTTGGTGTTCAAACAAACATACACAATCATTGATTTTTAAGGCTAAAGCAAACAGAACACTAACATTTTGATCACATATGAATATGAATGTCTAATAATCACACAGTTTATCAAAATAACTATCACATCGCTTCTTACATATAATAAGCCTAGATAGTGCTCAAAGAAGTCAAGTTCTCACCTCAACCAAGTAGTCATTTCCAGAGGGGATATTTTTATCAAATATAGGTGTTTCACTAGTTCCTGAACATTCAAACAAAAGAGTAAAATCATATAAAGAGGAACAAAATATATATAGACTATCTCATTATAGTTATATGTTGCAGTAAACATATAGATGCCATTTGATTACCAAAAAAAAAACCTGCACTGAGTCAAGAAAATCCCTGTGAGTAAACATATATATTGGAACGGTAACTTTTTCCATTGCTTAATCATCAAGTAATTTTCTTTCCTCCAATGGCTCCCGCGAAAAAGAGAATAGTGAAGTCTCGCGAGAGTGAAAACTTGAAGAGATTGAGCATCGCGAACAGACAATCGACATTGAAGAAGAAAGCAAGGGAATTGGGCATCTTCTGCGATGTCGAAGTGGGCTGGGTCTGCGTTGGTGGTCCGGTCCGAACCAGACGGCGGAGGCATGGCCTGAGAACAAGTCGGAGGTGGCCGATTTGCTCTCCAAGTTCAAATCTTTCAAGGGAAAGAAACATTCCGAACCTCTTTCGGGTCGATCAATTGAAAAGCTTAAGGCTCTGCAGAATAATCAAAACCAGTTGATTCAGAATTCAATCGGGAACCGGAGGTAGAAGAAGAAGTTGCGATTGCGATAGACGGAGAAGTCAATTTTGAAAAAAAAAAATGGAAACCCGCGGCTTCATAAACCGGACCGGACCGGTTCGGGTCCGGTTGACCGGTTTTCGCACATCTGTTAGTCAACACGTAGTTGACTTTTTTTCCGGCAGTCCACACGTTTCCGTCTAAGTCTCATGTTGGTCAAGGTAAATTTCCACGCGTTAACGCGTGGAAGTCAACGCAGTCAACGGAAATTTGCATTTATCGTTTGTTGACTAACGGCGAATAACGTGTTGACTAACGCTAAAATGTCTATAGGAAATCTAACTTAATAAATGCAAATGTCTGGTTCATTTTATTACTTTTTGGTCAACATCTGTATCTTTTAAACTAATTAATATTTAAATTGGATTTTTAATTAATTGGATTCCATAATATTTATATTGGATTTTATGGTCTAGTATTAAATTTTTATTTTATATATATATATATATATAATTTGAGAGAGTTGGTTTTTACCACCTTAATAGTTTATATATACCGTGCCATTTAAATTTTAATAATATTTTCTAGATTAATAAAAAAAATTATTATGTAAACTTTTTTAAAAAATTAAAAATTAAAATAAATGGACGTTTTTAAAAAAATTATAATATAAATTTAATATATAATAATATTTCATAGAGTACGATATAATAAATTGAAATATATTTTTATTTTAAAAAATATTATATCATGATATTATATATTTATATTTATATATATATATATATAAATAATAAATTAATTAATGGTATCTCTTTTGGATTTGATCACCCCTTTTATTTATTTATTTACTTTGTATAAATTGATTTGAGTATTTATTTTTTTTATTATTATTATTTTTGATTGACGAACAGTGGTAATGAAGATGGTGACTTTTCAATCTGAATTCGAATTGACATGGGAGTAATACAACTAAACACACATTCCAATCAACTTTATCACATGTACAATGCAAGTAGAAATTTTGATAAAATTGATATTAAAGTAACCTTATCTATATATATATATATATAAGAACTACAAAAACCGATGATGTGTCAGCTTAGAATTTTAGTATTAGCACTTAAAAATTAGGTTCAAGTTTTACTTCTAATTACATATATGTCATTCAATTATTTTATCAATTAATTTTAGTATTAGTACTTAAAAATTAGGTTCAAGTTTTTCTACTAATTACACATATGTCACTCAAATATTTTATCAATTATCATTTAATTTAATTATATTAAATATATTATGAATTGAATTAAAATATGTCACTTAATTTACTACTTGATTTAAATTATTATCATCACTTAATTATTCTATTAGAATAAACAACACTTTCAAAATTAAATAATTTTTTAAATATATAATTATAAAAAATACTATTAATAAAATAGTAAATTATTTAAAATTTATTTAAATAACTATTCAAATATATTTACTTAGTTTAAATAAAATTAAATAATTTATGAAATATATAAATTATGAAAAATTATATAAATAAAATAATATATTATTATAAATTATATTTTAATTAATATTTAAATAATTATTAATTATTTTAAATTATTTTACCCTGTATATTTTAACAACCGCGCGAACGGACTAATTATCTAGTTTATATATATAATAAATAGTCAATTGTAATACAATTATGTCCATATAAATACAATACCATATAAAACCTTATTCAATTCTCAAACTAACCTTCATCAAACCTAATAATGCCAAGTGGGATATATATATATATATATATATATATATATATATATATATAAATGAAAAAAATATCGTATATTATGATTATATGAAAATATTATATAATTGATATGGAATGGATATAACTATGGAAATGAAATATATAGTAAATTGTAATTATATAAAGATATAATATAATTGATATGGGAAGGATATTTACTTTTTTTTTTTTGTATGGGAAGCATTTTTATTATTTGAAACCTCTGCATATTTTTATTAAAATAAATAATTAGTTTTAAAAGCATTAATTTTTGTAATTTTTATAATTTTATTTATATCTAGTCACTTCTATTAGAATTGCAATTGCGATTATAAATACTTTTAGGTGTTGTAAACCTCTATATATTTTAATTAAAACAAAAATTTAGCTCTACAAGCATTTTTTTCTTGTAATTTTATCATTTTATTTGTATCTGAGTGCTTTAAGGTGTTCTAAAATATCATCAAAAATGACAAAAAATTATATACCTCTACCGATTTTAATCAAAACAAAAAATTAGTTCTAAAAGCATTTGTTCTTGTAATTTTAATAAGTTTATTTGTATCTTGTCACATAGATTAGTATTTCAAATGCAATTATAAACTATTTTGCATATTATAAAATATCACAAAAACTACCAAAAATCGTGTACTAACCTCTATTGATTTTCATCAAAAGTAAAATTTAACTCTAAAAGCATCTGTTCTTATAATTTTATTCCGTTTATTTATATCTAGTCGCTTCTTTTAGTAATTCAAATGCAATTACAAAATTATTTTGGATGTTCTAAAATATTGCAAAAAATAACCAAAAATCTTGTACTAACCTCTACGGATTTTAATCAAAACAAAAAATTAGCTTTAAAAGCTTTTGTTCTTGTAATTTTAATTAGCTTATTTATATCTAGTCACATCTATTAGTATTTCAATTGCAATTATAAATTATTTTGGTTCTTCTAAAATATCACTAAAAATGACCAAAAATCGTGTATTAACTGTTCGAGCAGTTTAACCTAGAGGGGTTACAACTTTCAAGGTTTGGGACATTCCTTCGAGCTGCGCTGAACCGAGATGGTTGAAACCTAAAAAGAAAAGAAACTTAGGACGCCGGTATGGAGCCTGCCGAGGACACTCCAACGCTCAAGTCAGTAATTGTGTGCTGAATTATCTCACGGGAGACTCCTTTATTTGTAGTTTTATGGCGGATTCCGATATGGAAAAGGATCCTAGGGGATCTGATTGTATTTGGTATAATTAGGAAAACCATAACTAGTCGGATATGGAAAGTATCTCTGACTTACTTGGTGCGCAAGTTCGAGTGCGAATGGACTTTTTAGACTTGTTTGGACCGTCTCAGGCGAATTGGGCTTGTAGAGGTATTCTTGGGCCTATAGACCAAAAATGGGTCTAACACTAACCTCTTCAGATTTTCATCAAAACAAAAAATTAGCTCAAAAAACATTTGTTTTTTGTAATTTATATCCCAATTGTAACCGAATTGGGTTATCGTGAGTGAAATGGATTGGGTTTGGGCTTTCTAATGTTGTCTGAAAGACTATAGGACTGTATCATGTTTTTTCGGCCGCAGGCTTGGTGGGCCTTCTTCGGCTGAAGGGGCGTTGGTCTTTCTTCGGCGGAAGGATGGGTTGTACTTGGGCTCCTGAGTTCTTTAATTTGCTGGAAGCTCTTAACCTCGTGGAGTCGTAAGTTTCCCACCACAACTATCATTTCTCTTCCATACTCATTTATAATTTTATTATTGTATATTTTATTTAAAATATTTTATATTATATATTTTTTAATATATAAATAAAAATTAAAACTCAATACTTTACATGTCCATAATAAATGGACTATTAATGGATTCAAAAGGAAAGTATTATTGCAACTTAACAAATAAAAATAAAGTACTTCTACCTATAAATATATTTGATGTGTATGGTTTGCTTGAAATTCACTATCAAAATGGAAAAATAAAAAATGAGTATAGTCACAATTTTAGTGGCGTGCGATGAAATGAGAGATAGCAAAATGGAGTTGATGGGTTGGGCACTAAAAATTCACAATTTAATAATTACTACTGTAGAATAAAAGCAAGAGGTATATACTTAGAAAACAAAAACAGAGGGCATTGAATCGACACTAGCCCTAGGGTTCCATCATACAGACTGATGGCGCAGGTGATGAATATGGCCGTAGAATCACTCGATCAACGCCGCGATAAATCCGACGACAACAACGAAGAGAATCCTCAATCCTCTCCACCTCCACCGTCGACTGAACCTGCGGCTCCTCCTCCCGCCGCTAATGCTGCTCCTCCTCCTAGAAGGCGCGATAGAGACTCACGCGAGAGGCGTGATGATAGAGACCTTGACCGACCTCCTAACCGGCGAGGTCCCGACTATTATGAGCGGAATCGGTCTCCTCCTATGAGACGGAGGCCGACGGTCAGTCCTCCACCTCCTGCTATGCCATATCGAGACAGAAGGCACTCTCCTCCTCCTCGTAGGTCTCCTCCTTATAAGCGTTCCAGGAGAGATGATGGAGGATATGAACCTCGGAGAGGTGGTAGTCCTCGTGGCCCTTTTGGGCCTCCTGATAGAAGGTAGGTTTATGTCGCATGCATTTTCACTTATTTTTGTAATTGAATTTTAATTTTATGTTCATGATTAGATTTGGAATAAAACATAAAAGTAAAGTGTAGGTTCTTGATGAATTAGGGTTTGTCAGTTGACTGTAATTGATTTGTGTAGGGTAGATGGATTTGGTGAATTTAGGAAATGTGGTTTTACCTGTGCAATTAGTTGTGAGTTGAATACTATGGTTGGTGTAGATTAGAGTAAACTTGTGAAACTTATTTTATGTAATTCTTAATTTTTTGAAGGAATAATAATCAACCAATTTCACCAATCCACCATGTAAAAAGGAGCATGCTCATTTTGTCTAGTAGCAGAGTTTCCTATGGAACTGCACAACTACATTGCATATAGGTTATGGCTTTTTCGTTTTATATATTGTCTATGTTTTGTCATACAATCTTGTACTTACTAACCTCCTTCAACTTCTCTAGAAGAATAATCAATTTATTGTTTTGCTACAGGTTTGGGTATGATTATGGTGGTGGATATGATCGTGATATGGGTGGCAGACCTGGTTATGCTGAAGACAGGCCTCATGGCCGCTTTGGTCGTCAATCTGGTGGCTATCAGGGTGGTCCTGGTATGATCTCTGCTCATGGAACTGCTTTATTTTTAAGACTATGACTATTTTAGGTGTATTGTATTCTATGTCGAAGTGTCCATTTTGTTAGTGTAGAAATAGATCATTTAACTTGAGATAAAGATGCTTCTGGGTATGGGTATATAGTTAATTCTTAAGTTTTGCGGGAGGAAATAAAGTTTAACTTAACTAGTGGTTGCATGTGATTTTTAGGTAGAGTTTGACTGACATTTACAGGATCTTTTAAGTAAAGCTTATAAATATCTACCTAGGAAAAACATGAAAAAGAATTAGTAGGACAGTAGAACTGATTTAGTTATGTATATTTCAATGATGTATGATTAGCTAAAATTAATTGGATTTGATGGCCTTACAGAATGGGACTCTGGTCGCGGTGGTTATGGTGATGGCCCTAACATTGGCAGTGCTCAAAGGTTGGATTCTATGATGATTTCTAGATTTTTAGACGTTGGATTATTTATGCTTTGTTTCTTTTTTCTTGCATGATTTTTCTTGCATGATTATGGTTTTGTATATGTTGGGTGTGGAATAGATGTTAGTAACTTGTTTTTGAAATTAAGAACCTTTATATGTTATTGTTAGTATCTGGAGGAAAAAAAAAACTCTTAGATCTGACAAGCATGCAATTAGACATTTGTTTAATTTAAACATCTATTAATTTATTCTTTGTCACCTCTAATTACTTTTTATTTTTTATTTTTAAACATTTGAAGTGGATTTGGTAGTTAACTTTTACTTGCAACTACTATATTGAATCAATGAGTATTTCAATCATGCAATTCTGTCTCTAGAAATTATAAATGAAGTTACAATGGTGAATTTCAATTTGGAAAAAAAAAAGTTGTTGGAATTGAAGTACTAGCGCAACCGAAATATTAAAGAACTACTGCCGCATTTCATATTTGTTTTACTTTAATAGTTGGAGCTTATAAAAAAGGATAAGCAATATACTAGCTTGTCCTATGTTTACTTTGACAACTAGATCCTCCTGCTGTGACTATTTTGCTTCCCAAACATTTTTCTTCATTCAACTCTCTAAAAGAAGGCATTATACTCGATATTAGAGCATTTTAGTACTTCATTTAAGTGATATAACATTTTAAATTAAACATTTCAGAGAAGGCTTGATGTCGTATAAGCAATTTATTCAGGAACTTGAGGATGATGTACTACCAGCTGAAGCTGAACGCAGGTACATAATGTGAACAACAATTTCACTATTATCATTTATTATGTGGTGGATTGTAAATGAATAAGAGAATGATTTTTGACCTTTTAGATATCAAGAATACAAATCAGAGTACATCTCAACTCAGAAGAGAGTGTTTTTCGATGCACATAAGGATGAGGAATGGTATTTCTCTCGTCCTTTCTCTATTCTGATTTTCCTTATTCTCTATGTTGCTTTAATTTAATGAGCTTGCTTGTGAATGTAGGTTGAGGGATAAATATCATCCGACAAATCTGCTTACTGTCATTGAAAGGTATAAGTTGCAGCTGATATTGTCCAGTGAATTAATTGTTTAGGTTGAAATATGTTTTTATAATTAAGGTTCAATATATTTGTGTCCAGTAATGTCATGCACAGACATTTTATGTTAACCTCAGCTCTAGTTTTTTTCTTGATGTTGAATTAATTGACGATACTGTTAGGAGGAATGAACTTGCGCGAAAGGTTGCAAAGGACTTTCTGCTTGATCTGCAGAGTGGGACATTGGACTTGTAAGACACTCTATGCACCTGGCATCACTAATAGTTGATATTATTTTCTTTTATTTTTTTAAAAAAAAAAAACTATTTTACTGATCAATATAAAAAAATAATGCAGAGGCCCCAGTATCAACCCCTCATCCTCCAACAAATCTGGGCAGACTAGTGAGCCAAATTCTGATGAAGAATTAGATACTGGTGGCAAAAGAAGAAGGCATGGTCGAGGATCTGCCAAAGAAACCGATCTTATTGCAGCTGCTCCTAAGGCAAATCCAATCTGTTCAGAAGCTAGAAGAATCCAAATTGATGTTGAACAAGCTCAGGCTCTTGTACGTAAACTTGATTCTGAGAAGGGGATTGAGGATAATATGTTGTGTGGATCTGATAATGATAAAATGAATCGGGAGAAATCCCATGGTGGTTCTAGCGGCCCTGTTATTATTATAAGAGGTTTGACCTCTGTCAAGGGTTTGGAAGGAGTTGAGTTGTTGGATACCCTTATAACATATCTGTGGCGCATTCATGGTGTTGATTATTATGGGATGATTGAAAAAAGTGAAGCCAAGGGTCTCAGGCATGTCAGAGCAGATGGAAAGAATTCTGACATGGCCAACAATGGTAGTGAGTGGGAAAAGAAACTTGACTCCCGCTGGCAAGACAGATTGAGGAGTCAAGATCCCTTGGAAATTATGACAGCTAAAGAAAAGATTGATGCCACTGCTGCTGATGCCCTGGATCCATATGTCCGGAAAATAAGGGATGAAAAATATGGATGGAAATATGGGTGTGGAGCCAAAGGTTGCACAAAGCTTTTTCATGCTGCTGAATTTGTGCACAAACATCTTAAACTGAAACACCCAGAACTTGTGATGGAACTGACTGCTAAAGTGCGAGAAGAGCTGTATTACCAAAACTACATGAAGTAAGTTTCTTTATTGCACAAACATCTTAAATATGGTCGGTTTCATTAGTATTTTTCCTTCTAAAGATTTCATAATAATTTCTGTAATTCCATTTACAGTGACGACGAAGCACCTGGTGGGACTCCTGTGATGCAGCAACCATTACCAGTAAGAATTTTCCGATGTGCACATAAATTTGATGCAACTTGAGGGAAACAAATATTGCAATATAAATATATTTGTTGTTTTTTATTTATTTATTTTTATTTGTTTTTTTAAAAAATATATATATATTTTATGTCAGCTGCCCTTAATTCATTTTACTCTTAAGTTGAAATAAGATTAAAATGGGAAATGCTGAATAACTTCCATGATTATAAGTGTTGGTTGCTTGTATGTTGGCTTTATGGTGTTTGTTCCGTCAGCTGAGGTAACTTGTTAAATTTTTTAAAACTGTTTTATTCGTTCTCATTTACTAGGGTGGCTCATAAGGTTAGTATTAGCCTATTAGGGACATTTCAAGAAGCTCTTTTATATTTTGTTTTAACTTAGTGTGAGGGGAACTGTTCAAAAAGTATTATATTTTTAGCAAAATTTGAAAGCAGAAGGTTGTTTCTAGAAGTGGTCTAACTTGTGTGCAAATAATGTTTGGTTAGTCTTTTAGTGAAGTTTCATAGACGGAATATTTTTATTTTTCTTAACGAAAAAAGGAGATGAGAAAATAATGGAGCAATGGAGATGCTGTGTTAGAGAACTTATTCTGTTGAATTTGGGTTCACTGACTTGTGTACTGCTCACCATGATGTGATTCTCATCTGGAATTCTGTTTTATTATCCTTGAAATGTGTTTTCTTCTCTTATTTCATTGTTGAGAATAACAGAGCAAGGTAGTCTTACTATGCTTGAGTTGTGTTTTCTTCTCTTCTATTTTATCATTGACTTATTCAGAATTCTATGGATTATATTTATGCCAAGGGCCCTTCACATTATAGATGTGTTTTAATGATAGTGATGGCCTTTGTAACTTATTGCAGATGCAGATGATGCCTGAACATCTATATTTTATTTGAAGACGCAATTTTCAATATATTGATATTGATGATTAGTATCACTCCATATAATTGCCAATTCCAGTGGCTTTCTTGTTTTATTTTATTATGTATTTGTCGCTGTTGTGATATTCATTACTCATTAATACAGAGGGACAAGTCATTAAGACGCAGGCTTGGATCAGATAACCGGTTAAAAGATGATCGTGGTAACCGTCGTGACCGCGACTTTCGTGCTAATGGTGGCGATAGATATGATAGGTCTGATAATGCACAGTCAAATGATTTTCCATCAAACAACGATGGTCCTGATGGGGGAAATCCTGATGATCCTATGTTTGATGCTTTTGGTGGACAAGGCATACCTGTCGGTGCAGCTTTTCCCTCAGATATACCTCCTCCCCCTGTATTAATGCCTGTTCCTGGTGCTGGGTAGGTGAACAACTAGTGCTAGATAATTTTGTTGATTTTAGTTTCGTTTTATTTGATTTTGCTAATCTTAGAAAGCTTGTATGTGGTTGTAACTGCAGTCCACTAGGGCCATTTGTTCCAGCACCACCTGAAGTTGCTTTGAGAATGTTCAGGGACCAAAGTGGCCCTCCCTCTTTTGAAGGTGGCGGTCGAAATGGGCGTTCTGGGTCCCAGATGAGTGGTGCCGGGCCAATCTTAATGCCTCCAAACTTTAGACAGGATCCACGACGAATTAGAAGGTAAATCACAGCTTCTTCTAGCATGTGGATATTATGGTCTGGCTAAAATTGTCAGTAACAATTAATATAATTCAGTAACTAATCATCCAGGACCTGATGTATTGAACATAGTGGCCAATTTTTTTTGAAAAAGTCAGATTGCCTCCTATGTATCTTAGTGGCTCTCTAAGGATATGCTCTTTAGTTTCATCTCATCTGCTTGATTTTATTTCAATGACGATCTGATCTTATGCTTACGCTTTTGATGGTAGCATACTAGGAAAAGTCTCTTAGTTTGTATTTATTGAGGTTCAATTTATCAATAATCATCAACTTTCTACCATCTTATGCAGTTATCAAGACCTAGATGCACCTGAAGATGAAGTCACTGTTATAGACTACAGAAGTTTGTAGATTTCAGATCAGAGCAGCAAGACAGTAAATTTTATCAAAGTTGCATATTGAGAGGGTTCCTGCCACAGTCCATCATGGTAGATTAAGGGTTGGAGCAAACTAGACCAGAATGATTTTCCGGTATTTTGTTTGTGATAAATGAGAGCAAAGTGTCAGTTTTTTGTTTGTCCCCATCTTAGCTGCCATTGAATTGTTCTTGTTGACTTATGGGTGAATTTACAGAGATACTATGGCAAAGTAGATTCTATTTGTCCTTGTTTTTGTTTTTTCTACTGATGGTTGCTTATTTGTTACAATCCAATCTGTGTAGAAGAATGAACTGACTAATTGATCTTGCTTATTATTTATTTTCAGAGATTTAGAGCCCAACCATTTTTAACTCTTATGTTTTGTACACTGAAATGCGCTTTACGTCATCAACACTGCCATGACACCTCGTCGTTCGTTGAAGGGAATTAATCTTTTAAAATTCAACGAACACATTCAATGACTACATGAACACGATTTTACAAATAAATTTCACACCGCACTGATAAACGAATTCACTGTTACCCGAGTGCCAATAAGGTTGGTAGTTCTCCCAATGTCGTAAATAGGTTTTTCAACGGGCATTTCAATGGGTTCATTGCAAAATAAAAAATTTAAACAGGAAATAAAGTTCGAACATACTAACTACTTAACAAAAATACCTTGATCAATCCCCCCTATCTCAATCAACTTTCCAGGATTGAACCACGTTAGCAATTCCACAGTTCTATCATGATCCCAAGTGAAAAGCACATATAAGACGGCAATGGCTGATATGTAGACATCAAATCTGCAAGATTGTTTCTTCAGCAGAATTAAGAGACTCTAAGGTGCCCGACTCAATATGATCTTGACACAGAAATAAATTGGCAGCCAGAAGCAACTTTCTTATGAACATTTCAGACGTGCCAAAAGCTAAGAATCCTTGGAACCAAATCCTCAATGTAGACGGTTGTATGGGCTGATATTTCAGCCAAAATCAATGTAGTACTAAAACAATTACGACACTCTTAACAAACACTGCTGAGTCAGTGAAAACGGAGACAAAACAGATTTTGTTTATCCTGATCGGAATTTTTAAATCCAATGAAAAACCGACACGATCCTCTTTGCATTTCTAGTATTAAATTTTTATGGTGCAGCAGAGAAGTATCCAATTTTGGTGAAAACACGCTTTCTCAAATCCAACAGCATACTACTACAAAAGCACTGCCCCACTCATAAGTATCATGGAACTCTGCTTTCAGAAAATGACACCCTTTTGTGACTAGAAGAAGGGGACCAACTGTGCTTACCTTGAAAGAAGAAGAAACAACTTATCGTCCAGCATAGAAGTAGAGACAGAAACCCAGCAACGTAGAGTCTACTCAGGCATGACATCTTGCTATGAATAAGGCTGCCTTCCTCACAAAAACAGATAAGGGATGACAAGTATTCACAAATGTTACACATGTATCATTATGTTAGTGCAGCTAATAAGCTTTTGAACACATGGTGACGAAAATAACTATATTGTACACTAGATGAAAAGGATGTGTGAGAACCAACATTGAAGACCGGGTGAATGAGACAATCCACAAGAAAAACATGATTACCAAGTAAAACTTCAAGGTTACAAGAATGATAAATCCAGTCCCTAAATCAAAGACCAAAGAATTTTGCAAAATCAATATAACAATAGAGCAGGAAGAATGGTATGGTGACTTTATTGGACTATCATGTGGCAAGACAGCTGGTGCCAAGTAAAGTTGAAAACATTAAAGTCTATAATGACATCTAGAATCCAGAACAGAAATAGAGCCAAAGGTGTACATTGTTTAGAACATAGAGTGTTTTAAAAGGATGGGGCAAAAAGTCCGGAAGTGGATTTGTCAAATATGGTTACAAAATGAGTATATGGTTATATGTGAAAACAGTTCATCATGTAAAATTGCACAATGGTTGGCTGTGCCACAGAATCTACCTGAATTGTCCCATAGCATATAAGAAAATGAATTACCCAACACAAAATCTTATCGCCAAATAAAACCATAATCCGCATGAAGAAGAGGCACTAAATTTGTAAAAGCAAATAACAATACACAGGTTTGCAAATAAATTTATGTCAACAATTAACATCAAAAGCTAGTCCAGCAACTCATCAAATACCTTTAAGAAATAATAACGTTTTACATGGTAAAAAAAAAAAAAAAAAGAAAAAAAGAAAAAAAGAGAGATCATAACAATTTTCAGTTAAAATTAGAAAAATGATCATCATGAGAACCAGAGAGTAGCAATTCAAAGAACCCAACATTTAATCTAAGAAAAATGTATGAAAAAAGCTGCATTGTCAGGTAGCACACTTAAAAATCCTTCAGACATAATGTTCTCGGTCTGAATAAAAAAAAATACCTGTTCCCCAACAAGTTTCAAGAAACAAAAGATTGAGGCAGAAGTACTACATTGTTTTTAAAATCATGTTAAAGGGGAAAAGGTAGAAATAAAAAAAAAAAAATACAGATTTAAGAACCAGGTCTTTTACTAGACAAATAATAACTTTTTCACTAGAAATTTAAAGACCCCGTTTGCAAGAGAGCTGGAACTTCAAGAATCACCACAGTCCAAGACTAAATGATGCATTTATGAGGAATCTGCACAACCAATACATAAGGCATAAAAACTGATTTCTATAGCACAAGATTTATCATTAATCCATAGACTACTAAAGATACAAGTCATACCTTTAACTATCTAATAAGTTATTAGGTCAACCTCATCTTACTTTTATCAACTGAGGCAGGAAGGAAAAATTATCATGGTGAAGTGATTATGAAAACATGGCATACAATTTGATGAAAGGAACACCATCAAACAAAGATATCAATTCAGAGAATCAACAATAATATTTTAAGGGCCTCTCAAAGTTGTGCATTGTACAAATTATTATTCAAAACAAGCCTGTCAAAACTTGAAAACTATTTTTATTGTTGACATGATAATACCATTATCCAATATTTCAATTTTAAAATCTTAAGGTTTAGATGTTAACACAAAACAATAACAAAATTGACTCCAATAAAGCCAATAGGAATGTAACTATATCTCTCAATAACATGGTAAGTTGACACACCGATATTCAAGGTTTTGTAACTAGGGGTGGACATAAAAACAGAAACCGAACAGACCTGAACCAAAAAATTCGGTTCGGTTTTTATTTTCAATTTGGTTCGGTTTGCAGAAGTAAAAATTGAAAATAATAGATTCATTTCAGTTTTTGAAAGGAAAAAAAAAAGAAAGAAAAAAGAAACGAAGTTAAAAAATTTAAAATTTTATGTTTTACATCTAACACATAATACGTATAAACAAATCACATTTTATTTTAATTTCTTAATATCGTTAAACATGATTAAATTTCAAATGATTTCTTCTAACTTATTGTGAATGATATATATTATTTTGAAAATTTAACCTATGTATTAAGTTTAAGTAGATAGTATAAAATTTAATAAAGTTAGTTTATATTACGAAATTAAATTTATGGAATTAATTTATGAATTTGATAATAGTTTAGTTCAATTTTAATAATAATAATAAGATGATGAATAATTTATAAATAAACATTAAAATTAAAAACCAAATGGTTTTTTTCTTTTATTTCGGTTCGGTTTTGGAAAATAGAAGCTAAAATACTTTCGATTCAGTTTGGTTTAATCAAAACCGAACCAGCGAATGCCCACCCCTATTTGTAACACAAGAAAAAAGACAGACCTAGAAGATATCAGAAAGCCAATATAGATTATGAAGGAAAAAAAAGGTGGTTTCAATTAAAACTTTTCTAATTCAAACATACCATTGCGTCCAAATTGTAAATTCAGCGAAAACCTTACTCTACTCATACTCCAAACATGGCTGATTTTTTTCCTAGAAAATATTCAAAATTGTACATAGTGTATAGTTTAATGATCAGCAGAGTCCCCTTCAAAATATTTTAAAAAACACATTGAACAGGTGATCCTGGGATTATTAAACCTTACTTCTTAGAAGTTTAGTTAGTTCTTTAAACCTGGTCTATCATTAAAAAACATAAACATAATTCAGATGACCAAAGGAACAGGCAAGCAAAAACTGAATAGACAGAACGGAATAGAGAATTTCAATTATACCTGACAGGCAGTAAGCTAGTGTCCCATATAAGGAGCGCCACCACCTTGCTGTGGTCTAACACCACCAGTCTGACCCATCTGGGGATTCTGGTATCCGCCAGGCATGGGTGGCTGTCCGCCATATCCAGCCTGATTAGCATATGCGGCAGGAGGAGCACCCGGATTGACAGGAGCAAGCAAATTACCAAGACCCAATCCAGGTGAAGCAAGTAAAGCAGTCAATGCTTGTCCAAGAGCAGGGTTCAATGCTGGAGCAGCAACTCCAGGATTGTACCCCACTGGTGGTCCTGACGGAGCCATCAAATGTCCAGGAGCAGATGATGTTGCCGCGGACGAATACTTCCCCTTCTTGGAATGATGATAATGCCCAGCGTGCTGCTGCTGCTGATGAAACTGCTGCCCTGAACCACCACCACCTCCACCAAATCCTTGTTTACCTGGTTTGGGCCCATCAATCGCCTTCTGGCAATGCAAAGTAAGTCCCTGGAAATTCTTATGCGGTTCCTCCAAAGCACGTTTGGCACTTTCCACTGATTTATAAACAAAAAGAGCAAACCCTTTTGGCTTCCCAGTATGCTTATCAAGCCCTAGAGGACCCTCCTCAACTTCTCCAAATTGCTTAAAATACTCCAACAGCTTCTGCGGCTCCACCTCCGCCGATACATTGCTGACGAATATCTTCCTCTGGGTGTACTCAGAAACCGGTGGAGCAGTGGGTGGAGGAGCAGGTACAGGACCAGTGGACGCCAGCTGGCAAGACGTCATCCTATTACCAATCTTCTTCTGCGGTTCCCTTAAAGCCTTGCGAGCTCCACTCCTCTTCTTGAATAAAATAAAAGCATATCCCTTCGATTTACCTGAAACGCGGTCCATCACAGCCTTGCAATCCTCGATCTCTCCGTATTTGCTGAACTCACTCTTGAGGATATCAGCGGTGGTGTCCCAACCAAGCCCGTGAACGAATATCTTCCTATGAGCCGGGTCTTGGTCCGCCATCTCCCAGACGTTGTTGATGAAATCAGGGTACATCTTCACAGCGTCTTTCACTAAACTCGCTAGCTGATCTTTCCCAAACGGTTCGAGAAGCTTCTCGAGTGGTTCCTGTTCATCTTCTTCGTTTTCTTCGTATTGTTGATGCTCCTGCTGTTCTTCAGCATCCTCATCTCCCTCTGCCTCTTCTCCATCACCATCATCTTCCTCTACTTCTTCTTCTTCTTCAGGCTCACCTTCATCATCTTGATTCCCGTTCTCGTTCTCAGCGGCGTTTAGAGCTTCCTCGATATGTTCCTCTTCCGGTTGGGGTTCTTCTACTTTCGGTTCCTCCACGGCCACTTCGTGCTGTGGTTCCGGAGGGGCCTTGGTAGCTTCGACTTCGGAAGATCGAGTCTTTCGCTTCTTCGCCATTTGAGAACAAGCTCGAGGGATAAGAAATTAGGGTTTTTTTTTTTTTTTTTTGGTTTGGGATTCAACGAAGTCGAGAATCGCGATTTGGGATTTCACTTTTTACACGTTCAATTCCGTTCTCTTTATTCATTTTTATTATTGGGCTGGGCCCTTTGGTTTGGGCTTCAAATTCTTTCTCAATTATCTTTGGGCTTCTCTGCTCCCTGGGTGGCCCATGGGCTCCTCTGTGGGCTTATTCAGTTTTTATATGTTTTTTAAAAATTAATTTGAAAAAATTGCAAAATATAACTCAACTTACTTTTAAGTAAATGAATCACAAAATGTTATTCCTCAATTACAAAACATTTCCATATAGTCCTACATAATTTATCAAATTCTTCAAACCCAAGAACCCCTCATCATAAATTACTCAACAAAACCCTAATTTCCATGCACCTGTCTCTTGCCAGTCATACCACAAGCAAGAGCAGAATCAGGAATACCCTTTACCCTCTCAACACCCTCAGCGAAAACCACACCCATACCCATATGCAAGTGTGGTTCAATATGACAATGAAAAGCCCAAACACCAGGGTTATCAGTCACAAACCTCAAAGCAGTCCACCCATATGGAAATATCACAACAGTGTTCCTCAATGGTGGATTCTTCAAATTAAACTTCTTCACATCACTTCTCCCATTAAACTTCCCTTCACCATACCCCAACACCCAAAAATCATGCCCATGTAAATGCCAAGGATGTATCTCACTAACATTCTCACTCAATGCATTTGCATTTTGGAGGATCACATCCACAACTTGGTTCATTCTAAACATATAGACCCCATTTCCATGAGTGGCATTGGAGTTAACAGGAGGCCTCATTATGTCATAATCAATTGGGAAGCTTTCAGGTGGCTTTTGGGCATCAAATGCATTCTTCAATGAGTATTTGATTGAGCCTAAATAGGGTGTTGAAGGGAGTGTTAGGGAGATGTTGTTTATAGCCCATTTGGTGAACCCATTGATTTTGTTTTGGGTGTTGAGGAGTGTGATTTGTTTGTTTGAGGTTTTTGGTGGTTTTGGTGAGCCCATTGTGGACAATATTTGTTTTGTGAAGGTTTTGCTGTGGTTGTAGTCATTCCATGGTGGGGTTATTGGTGGTGGTGAGATTGGGTATTTGGAAGCTGATGTTGGTGAGTAGTTTAGGAGTGTTAAGGCTTGTGGGGTTTTGGGTTCTCTTGCTCTAACACCAACTGATATCCAATAGTTTTGTGTTGGGTCTTGGTTTGTTGTCAATAACACTGAGTAGCTCTCACCTGAGTATATGTCCATATCTTTTACTTCAAATGGTTGTATGTAGTTTCCATCTGCTTCTACTACCACCATTTTGTGATTCTAATAAAAAAAAAAAAATTCCAAGTATTATTGTTATTAACCAAAAAAAAAAAAAAAAAAAACTCAAAAGCCATTATTGTTATTCTTTTCCCAATTTATTTCCACCACTCCACATGAGATGTCAATTATCAACTTCATATATACTTCATATAACCATATACATATATATATATATATATATATATATATATATATATATGAATGACACAAGCACTAGTTATATTGTCATGTAATGGTTAAAAGCAAAGGTAGGGGTTTGAGTTGATAAGTGAACAAACAAAAAGTGACATATAATGCATGACATATCACTTCAATGTATATGTATATATCTGCTT
Source organism: Cardiospermum halicacabum (assembly GCA_031304145.1). Taxonomy (NCBI): domain Eukaryota; kingdom Viridiplantae; phylum Streptophyta; class Magnoliopsida; order Sapindales; family Sapindaceae; genus Cardiospermum; species Cardiospermum halicacabum. The sequence goes on along the minus strand of CM062390.1, from coordinate 6,184,068 downwards.
TTTCAGAATTTCTTTTGTCCTTTATTTATGATTATTAATTATCTTTTTGACTTTGTTGTTTATATTGCCCATGCTACTTTTTGTTTGTTTGGTTATATTTTATACTGTACTTACATATATGCCATTGTATCTATCTGTCTTTAGGATTAGATATGTTTTTGTTTCCTTTAATCTTTATCAAGTGGGTGATGATGAATGACATTATCTGGTGTCACTTTCACCAATCAATTTCTGAAAGTCTTCCATTTTTTTCAAACTTTTTTTCCCTCCAATAACATTATTATTAGTAATAATAAATGAATTAAATATATCATATATATATATTGACTAAAAATTAAAATGTGTTGATACTTAACATGTGGTTTGTTTTTTTAAATTAATGTAAAATGGTCTTTAAAAAAATAATGAAGAATTTACTTTTTCAAAAAAGAAAAAGGTTGTTTTACTAATAATATCATATTTAAAAGAGTTAAATGTATTGGAAAATTTTCAATCAAACACTAAATCATGTTCACACATTTTTTCCCCAAAATTATGGTGGTCAAAGTTATAAAAATAATGGTTGATAATAAATAAAGAAAAAGACAAAAGCTTTCCATATTTTCACTGTTCCATACTCATTGATGTGACAAAAGATTTCATTATTTCTACTTGCAATTTTTTACCCTAATAATTGTCCTTTTTCTATTACTACATACACATGTTCACACATGTTATGACTTGTAAAAGAACAAAAAAAAAATAAAAAAAAAATATTAATAATGGTATACTTTTCTACCTAACATTGAGTTGAGTAGTACTAGACTATCAAACCTAACATGAAACCAAAAAACAAAAATTTTATAATTAAACCTTTTCATTACACGGTCCATTCTTATGATAAAAAATTTAAAAAATTATAATTAAAAGTTACAACTACCATGGTCCTTTCTTCTTACTTTAATTATTTTTTCCAAGTCATAAGAACCTTCCTTTAACATTACAAACTAATTAACTTTTTCCTTTTCATTCTAATTTTCCAACCTCAAATTCAAATCACTTTTTTAAACGTCAAATTAATATTTTATTAATAAATATTAAAAAAAAGTTGGTAAGATGAGTGAGATGTGAGGTGTACCCCAATAGCGAAATTGAGAGAAGCAAGAGAAGTAGTGCTGGCAATCCTAAGCCTGTAGGTTTTGTTTGGGTGGACATGGAGTATCTGCGGAGCACATTGCTCATTCCCTCTCAGCTCACATTGATTTCCTCGGGCCGACCCGTTTCCATATCGGGCCGCCATCGAACAGTTGAATTGCCCCCGTCCGTTTATCAACAAACTCTACACAACAAACATTAATCACCATACAAATATTATTATATTATAAGACTTGTAACTTGAGACATACCTGAGGCTCTCCGATCCAACGAAGAGGCTTGGAAGAGAGACCGACCTCTTGATGGTGCACACTCTGATGCCACCAATCACTCAACAGCAAATTAAACTCACCATCATAGTGAAAAGGCTCCTTTTCACCATCAGCAACATCAACAATCAAAGAACCGTACAAACCAGCAGACCTTTGCATACCAAAATGTCCGTGATAAAAATAAGTCCCAGGCTTGTCGACAACGAACCTATAGAGGAAAGTCTCACCAGGGTTGATGGCACATTGAGAGATGGAAGCGGTACCATCAGCCCACGGAGAACCAAGCTGTCGAATACCATGCCAGTGAATCACAACGCCTTCCGTGTGAAGCTTGTTGGTGAGTTCGACGGAGATGGTGTCGCCGGCTTTCGCTTTGATTGTGGGTCCGGGAAACTGCCCGTTGATTCCCATCACTACGTTCTCTTTGCAATCTGGGGACCAGAATACGTACTCCACGTCCCATTTGAAGTGTCTTGTTTTTGCACTTTCTGAGACTATTGCTGTTAGAAGAAGCACAAAGAGTAATGTGTAGTGAAGAAGTGCCATTTTTTGGTTTTGGGAGGTGAGGAGGGTTTTTGGTTGTTTATATAGGAGGGTATGGTATGGTACTGTATAGTATAGTGTAGGTAGAGAGGAAGGGGGTTAATTGACTAGGTCGACATTTTCACATAGCTTTGTATATCCGCGTTGAGAATTATTGAATATAGTACTAGTGATAGTTGATATGGGTGGGGATTAGCGTTGTATATATTTATAAATTGAATAATTTTAAATAAAATGAATATTTATTTAATTTTGAAAGTAATATTAAGGTGATTGAAATGGGGGAATATAGTAGGAGTGATATAATATAACGGAATTAATTTCTTTTGACGTGGAAGCAGGTTTCTTGAGTGCATGTGGTGACAATAGAAGGGAGTGGTTGTAAGGGCATATGCCACACATAGTGCTTCTTCGTTTCATTTTCATGTGTTTTGTTTCGTTTTCTATGTCTCTATGTAAATTAATTTAATCATTGCTATATCGAATAATTCAATATCGCTTTCCTTCTATATAGGTGTATCCAACCGCATACCTCTAAAAAAGAGAGTTGGGATCAAAATAACTAGAATGTGCGGAATAATAAAATTTTAAATTATTAACATTAATTTTTTAAATAAAGAAATTTGATATAAATTTATAATTTTGATAATTATTTATGTATTAATGTTTTTATTTATTTATTTACTATTTTAAAATAAATAATTTTTAAGAAAATATATATATATATATATTATAGATGAAAAATTCGGTTACAAATGTAGAAGGTATACATGTATATAAAAACATTTGATTAATAACTCAAAATTATATTTAAAGTACATCCAATGAAATTGGGGTGAGATTTTTAACTAAAATTTAGAATCTTGAAATTATTTAATTAAATTTTAATTAAATAACAAAAGTTAAATAAATGATTTTGTTCCAAATTATTAAAATATGTGGTTCTAAAAAAATTAAAAATATTTTAAATAATAATCTAAATAATTAAAAATAATATATTAAAACATTTAAATTTAAAAGAAACTAACAATATATAAAATAATAATAACCAACAATTAGAAATAAAAAATATTTACTTAAAATAAATAAATATTAATTGATGATGAAAAAAATTAGAAGTAAGTTTTACACCATTTAAAATAATTTGTGGGAAATTTTCATTTTTGTCTTTTATAATTTTTATTTATATTATATACTTCAATTTTAAAATTTTTAAAAAATAATTTTTCAATTTTTAAAAATAGTCATTTACATATGGAGAGAACACTTTATAGTCGTGAAGAAACCCTTTACATCTGTGAAGGGTTGTTTTTAGAAGCCAAAGTTTAAATTGATCAAAATATAAATGAAATTTTTATAGATTAGTTTTTAAATTTTAAACTTTATTTGAGTTATTTTACATAATTTTACATATTTAATATAAAATTTATATGTAAAAACAAAATTCTATTTTACACATATTTTATTGAAAATATTTTAATATTTATAAATTTTAATTTTAAAAATAATATATATATATATAATTGGAGAGGGATTAATATTTATCATATATTTTTATTTTAAAAGAACACGAACTTTCTCCAACCTTCCCGTTTTTTTCTTAAATTAATCATGGTTGGCTATAATCATATTACCCACAGACTAAATCCATAGATTTGGTTTTATAGTAATAATAATTAAAAGTCTACATGTGGTTCCATTCAATTGATGATGGCTGATTTTTATCTAATCAAAATTTAAACGTGTTTCAAAATAAAAATCAAAATCCCAATTCGTGTTCGCTCCTCTATCTTCAGTCACGGCTATGTCCTAATATTTTTAAGAGTAATACTACATAACCTATTCTTTATGTCTACTGTAGTTGCCTACTCTTATGTGGCGATATATAATTGGATATGAATTTTATAGTAATTAATGTATTTATTTATTTACCCAATCAATTTTAAATACGTAAGAGTAAACACAATAAATTGGCAAAAAGAATAGACTGTGAATCATTACTCTATTTTTAATCAATTAAATTAATTATTTAATGCTTGGTTGTTTCATTCCACTCCTATTTAATAATTTCTATATTGCATTATTTTGTACTATTAACAGGTCATTAATCATTTAATTATCTAATTACTCACATAGTTCATTTTTATTTAATAATAATAATTTATATTTTTATTAATAATTTCTGTATTTTTAATATTAATCTTACCGTTTTAATAATAAAATATTTTTATAATAAATAAAAAATATAAATTATAACATTATGTAAACATTTATAAAAAATTTAAAAATTTAAAATTATATATATATAATGTATACTTTTTAAAAAATAAAATCCCCCGTTATTTATATAATCAATCTCCTCAATACCACGTGCATATAATTTATTATTTATTAAATAATAATAATAAATCGACTTGTTTCTAGAATTTATTATTTGGTCCATCACAATGCACCGTTGGATGGCTTTGATCAAGCACTTAGCATTAGATTATTTATTCAAAAACACTAAAATTAGCCACCCCAATAAACCCTGATGTAAAAAAATTTTAAAAAAAAAACTATAAATTATTAGTAAACAATTTATAATTTACTACTTCATTAATCACATGCAAAACATATAAAAAAAAAAAAAAAAAATCCAATTTGATAAATGAAAAGCCAGCAATTTGGACCCACTTAATATGAAAATCTGATAGGAATGATTAAAGGTGTTGAACATAAAATTGGACATTCTGATAAATTAATTGTTTGTATGGCCATAGTGTTCGGTTGGTGCGACTTTGTTCTCTTTCAGTGAACGAATTCAACACCGATGGCCTGGATTGCACTTTATATCTGTACTTAATTAGTTATTATTATTAAGAAAAGAGATCAAAAGACCACGCGGAAATCATACCTTCTTTATTAATGGAGTAATAATAATTTAATAAAAAGGAAAATAATTTATCTAGTGAGATTCGCATTAACATTATTTTCATTTGTAGAGGTGGAGAACATAATTAATGGGGTCAATTTGTTTTTAGGAAAATTTATATGTATTTGAAAGCATAAACACGTTCCAATCAAAATTCAAATAAAGGATTCCCTCCCTAGTAATATATTTATTATTTATTATCCGCATGCATGCGTGTACCAAGATTCGTTTGTACTATTACTATTGTAAGTAAATCACATAGGCAATGCTTTTTTAGATGTCTTCGTAAGAAAAGAAATGATAGAGAGACAGTTTCTGAACAAGTTAAAAAAACACGGCAAGTTTCTTTGATGCTTGTATCAGTTTCTCATCTCACCTGCTTAAAGTTGATACATCAGTCGGTCAATGCAGACTGAGGTCTCTGTTTCATTTGGACCACTCAGTTATTTTGTTTGGGATTCAGTTTCAATTTTGTCTCAGTGAACAATTGAAAGAAAAAAACATGAATTTGACATTATATTCTGATTTATTAAATGCATTCAAACAAAACCTGCCTTATCAATTTACTAATTATTTAAAATAAAAATTAAAAAATCATAGGATTCATGAGGCAAGTCCGACTTTGTTATGACAAGCTTGAACCAAACCCAAACCTAAACAAGTTTGAGTTTGCATCACTATTTTACACTCTACTATAATCTCATCACATTTTATTTTTATTTTACTATTATAAACGATTATCTCTCTTAAACAAAAGGCAAAAGTAGAATGTCCTCCAGGGGCTTAGAAGTATTACACACAACAGAGTAATTTCGATTGCACAGAAGAGTTCAGTGGGAACAAGAGCAAGTAGGTTCAGTGTCATTACCAGACGCCTTCTTGAAACTGTGATCCCATGTATCCACTGGCGCTGCCTCTGCGTGAGGGACATGGCGAGGATGTTTCTCTCTTTTGTCGCCATTTATCTGCTTTAATGCGTGCTTAAGAGCAGGAAGCAATGCCTCCATGCATTCAGCTACAGCGTTTGGATTCCCAGGCATGTTGATGATCTAGTGTACACGAAACATATGTTAACAGTAATACACAGAACGTCATGTTTATGATGATGTGATTAACATTGGTGATTCATATGGTTACTATACAACCCTTACTAGATTATGAAAGCAGCATCATTGAATCCATTTAGTTTATAATGTTTCACCGTGATGCTTGATATTCACAACAGAGCTTCCTACACGAAGATCTAATTATCTGAATTCCAAGTTCTCAATCTCTACCTAAAGAACTTCTAGGGGGCAAATATCTCCTCTATCTGTCTATGTGGCTATATTTGAAAGTAGAAAAGAAAAGTAAAAGGTCTAGCGTATACTCTTGAAGAATAACAATCATCCTACTCCCAGTCACAGTATATATTTATATTATATATTTCGCCATTGACTTGAAACTCATCACCCTTTTGTGTATCTAACAGAATAACATTAACCAGGCAATGAGAGGGCAGTCAGATGATACAGAATCATCAACCATAGCAGAGAAATAAAGCTTTTCAAGGAGGAATATAAGTCACAGTGATATTTATATATATATATATATATATATATATATATATATATATATATATATATATATATATATATATATACACACACCACAATGTAGTAAAATGATAGCAGTAAATTTCAGCATGGCTTACCAGAGTTGAACCTCTTATTCCTGCTGCAGAGCGTGAGAGCATAGCAAATGGCGTAACCTATTTTAGGAGGATAACATAACAAAGAAAGAATGAAACAACTTATGACATTAATTTCATTTAAGCAGCACAATATAGAAATCAAACATCATGTGATGTTAAACCATGATAAATAGAGAGATGTAATAAGGGAGGATATTTCAATGTAAAAAGGGTTGAAAAGAATGGGAGAAAAATTGTGTTTTCAAAATTTTCTCAAATAAATCTACAAAACAAGTATAATGTTTCTTCTACATACATACAAATATACAAACAACGGATGACGAAGTAGTAGAAGAAACCTTAGGCACACATGTGAATAGACCGTTTTGTCTCCCAAGGAACAAAATTCTTTTCACTTAATGTTGACATTTACTTCGCAGTGATATATTGAAGATATTGTGCCATCTAATTTGTGATATTTCAAGATATACTAACACAGAAGCGGATGATCAAACTTCCATCTAACCAATGACTGCATTTAAATACATGTCGTACAAACATTGAAAGAATAGGTACCTTTAAACTTTCTTGCATCATGACATACAACAGACCAGGTGTTTCTTTCTGAATCACTTCTTTTGTGGCTTCAGGGGTTACATCTCTTGGGGTAAAGCCAGTGCCACCTATTATGTAAGAAATTATGTTTATGAAAGAAAGGGATGAGATATTACCAAAAACAAAATAGTTCTTTGTCCAGCATAGAACAATCGGTATGCAAAATAAGAAACCTCACCGAGTGTAATAACCAGACTCATTTTGTCAATGTCAGACCACCTCTGGAGAACATTTTTAATTTTTGGGACATCATCTGGAACCACATCTGTTGCAACAACCCTTGCTCCCCCTAACTTTTCTGATGATGAATTAATGACGGAAACTGCCCTCGGCCCACTGCACAAGTTAAGGAGTTAAATCTATCCAAACTAAATGCAAGAACAATGAGACAACAATGAACAATTTACATTCCAATTTGACCACATAGAATTCACTGCCGGGGCAACCACAGGCAAGTATTAACAGTATTGAAATAATCGCAAACCCCAAAGTGAGAAATTTACACAAGCCCTATGGAGATATCTAATTAACAATGACCCATATTAACCAAAACCTTCAACAATGAATTATTTGGTGCTCTGAAAAGATACTTGAAACGAGCATTAACTAGTCATGTTATTAACTTAAGGGCTTATAGAAAAGAAGCAATATGTAGAGACAAGAAAACAACTGTAATACCCCCAAGCTAACGGGCTAAGATGATGTTAAAAGTTAAAACTGTGGCAAAGGAATAAGTACTTTCCTTGTTCCACTTCTACAAGAAGCAATACCAGCATAGCCTTTTTTGCTTTGGCATCAAATAAGTGACCCATTTGAAACTGCCATTCAAAGAGGTGTATCCAGATGCTACAAGACACAGACAATACCTTCACGTATCCTGTTTAAGAACACCGTAATCACATATTAAATTGCCTCAAATTTCTCTATAGTTTATACTATTACAAAGCACTTGCCATTTCCATCTGATTCTTCTAAGCTGGAGCCTCAGCTCTATTCTATCACTTAAGCATACACAAATAACCTTTTGTAATTACCAAATGAAAAAAATGTACTGAGATCTCCAAACAGACATTAATATGTCTAATTTTCTATAATGAGGCCGCTAGAATTTTGATATCTTAAAAACAAGAGCGAAAACAGTGACCACAGGCAGCAATATCTCCCATATTAGTACTGTAGGTCAATAAAGCATTTATTTCTGCCAAACTCAAGGAGTTAAAAGAATGATCAGATCAGTATGACTATGAACTAGTTAACTAAAAATTCTTAATGATCAATTTTACAATAAGCCATGATTTACAAAATCAAAACTCCTACTGGTTTGGAGTACAAGATCAAGATCCCTAAAAGTTAGGAGCTATACAATCTACCATCATAAATAACGACCTAGAGGTAACATTCTTTTTAGAAGAATCCTCAACCTGTTTGCTAATGTGGTCATACATACACTAATTAAAAATTCAAATAGAAGAATAAAATCAAGGAGAAAGATACAAATCTATGTGACAAGCATCAGACTGAAAATGCACCATAATACCTGCGATCAGGACCAGTCCCTGATGCAACAGTATCACTCACTGTGAGAATAGCAACCCTCCACTCACTATCATGAGAACCATCTTCGGCCACTTCTTTGGGTTTGCTCCCCTGTGAGGTAGGAGGTAAAACTGGTAACACGGGACTCTTGCCAATATCGCTACTGTCGATATCAGAAATTATGATGGCTGATAGAGACGATCCTGCTGAAACTACTCCTCCAGTTGCTGGCAACTCCAACAAGGCATTTGCTGACTTCATGCTTAAAAGTCGGCTGCTTGTTTGGTGACCAGTACTCTCAGCAACAAATCTAACATTTGTAAAAGAAAATTTGATTATTTGGCTATTGCAGAATCATAGATTACCACAGTGTCCCAGGTTGATGCTCTAGGTTGCAGCCATTAAACTATAACCATGACAACAGAGAAAGGAACAACTGAAAAGAGCTTACCCTGGACTGCCAGAACCATCGTCGACCTTCCATTTAATGATGGCACGATGAAATTCGGGCCTTACTTTGTCTGTCCTTACTGGTTGAAGAAGACGTGCGTGCACTCTGCACCAAGCAGAGAAAAGAAGGGAGAATGGTATTAAGCTCAACTGCAATACTAAGTTGTTGATAAAACAAATGGGGAAATGGAGTGGGGAAGGAGGAAGAAAGAGCAATATTTAGAACTTTCACCAACCTCAAAAGATGAGGGTTCACCCATCCCGAGAGAAAGCGAATGGTAGGAACTACAAAAAGATGGAAACAAACTAAGCTGCTCACTGGATTTCCCGGTAACCCAAATGCAAGAATTTTATTTGCATTCATGTTCTCTGCTGGTCCAGAATTGATCTCAGCAAATGTCAGAGGTTTTCCTGGTCTCATACAAACCTGAATGCACCACCAGTCAAACCAATTTACTATAACACAGTCACACACTCACAACATTTACATCAGCTACTCATGCTATCATCATCTAGAGAACAATTAGTCAAAAATTTCAAGAATCTGCATGATTAAAACAAAAATTTAGAGTATACATGAGGTATGGCAGATCTACCTTGTCAAAGTGTAATATTCCTTTGTTTTCAAGCAATGGCTTGACGAAGTCCTTGTCACCCATGGAAACACCTCCAGAAGTTAAAAGGATGTCAATCCCAGAAGAAAATGCATTATTTAAGATCCTTTCAAGTTCTCCTTCATCATCTCTAGCAATACCAAGATCAATAACTTTGCAGTGCTGCTGGACTGCAGCTGCCAGTATCATAGACCGGTTTGAATCCCTAATCTGCAGCAGTGATGTACTAGCTTCAGTGTTAAATTAAGTTGATGTAGACATCACAAACTGTATAAACCGCAATGCAAACATGAAATAGCATTAATGCAAATAAAGAATTATAAAATAATAATAATGATAAATAAATAGAAATTTAAAATTAAAAAAAAAAAAAAAAATTGGCGTAGCATAGCTAAAGAGGTGATTTTATCCTTCTTTTTTTTCCTTGCCAAATTTTAAAACATTAAGCATTATAAATATCACAGTACAATTAAGGAGATAACTCCTACAGTTCGATACTGTACAGTCTTTTTCTTTCAATTTGAGTCTAATAAGAATAACATCATCATGGGCACCATTAGTTACACAGGAGTTCTACACCAAATGATACAGAAAGAGACAGAAAATTATCAAGAAAGATTGAAAAATTAAGAATCCAGTGGGGAAGAATCAGAGACAATCTCAAAATATCCATATGCATGTAAGAAGCACAGTTGGGTTAAATCAAGATTTGTGTATATACGCCTTTGACTTTCAGGAAACTAGCCACAGGCTGGGAATGCACATAGATCCTCTAACATTTATCCTTAGGATCCCAAAAACCAGTCACCCCATATCAAAAGGAACAGGAAACAAAAAAAAAAAAAAAAAAAGTGATCCATTCTTATTTGTGGTAAATTGAGTAAATTTGCAACAGAGAATGTATACCAGATTTTCAATTTAAAGTCAAGTACCAAGGTTAATCACGTGCTATGGCTATATGGTCAATATTCCCATTAATTCTCCACCACAAAACTGATAATTGGGAAAAGTAAATCCTTATCCATGGAATTTAACTTATAATGAATTACCAAAAGCTGAGGACCCAAAATGTGCAACTAAGTACTGGTTATTAAAGTCTCTGTTAGATATAATACCTGGCCACGGCTTAGGTATTGAGTGGTTGGCTCTACAAGCTCATCTCCTGTGGAAAGGACTGCAATAGTTGGAGGGCGGTATACCTGTGTGACAATCAGCACCTCTTAGTTCATAACAAAATCATCACAAGTATAATAAGAAGCATCATAATACCTTCACCATTGTTACTCCCACAGTAGCCAACAAACCAATTTCTGAAACACCAATCCTATCTCCAGCCTTTAATACTATGGCATCTTTTTCAATATCACATCCCTGTTTAATATAAACTTATGTAACAATCCAAAATAGTGTTTATGAGAAAAATCAAGCGCCAAAAAGAAAATCTTTAATAATCATAATTATTACTCAGATCAAGATAAGTCAAGGCAGGAAAGTCAAGTAGCTAACTCAAATTAATTTGGGAATTAAACTTGCTTCTATTGTAGCTGTTTGTGTCGAGACACAGTTCAAAACTACAATAATGTGATGATAGAGAGAAATCACCTACTTAATAAGTTATTGCACCAACAGGAAGTGGAGAGAGATTTGGATATTAGGTTGCAAGTGTGAGGTTATTTTCATTTTATTTGCAATATTGGCAGATTAAAAGAAAAAAGCAGAGCAAGAGAGATAGCTGTAACATGCAAAGTTCAGACAAAGCTCAGTTTTTTCAATCCCTACAGGCAACTGTTTATTATTTATTTATTTTTAATAAATGTTGTGTATATGAAGATTGTCCAAAACAAGAAGTGTGAATGAAGTCTAAGTACTTAAGTCCAGCTAGTATAACATCACCCAAAGTAACTTAATTCCGGCTAATGAACCATCAATCTAGGACATTCTTGCTCCAAGCTAGCAAAACCATAGGATAAGTTTCTTTCCATGCTCCACATAGATGTATGTCCTTAGCTATGATGGCATAAGATTTAATACTGGGTACTGATTAAATTAAGCCCAACGAAAGTACTAATGATAAACTCAATCTTACAAGCATCTTAAACAATGAATTGCACAAAATACTATGGGGCATTAAATGAGAAGGTACTCAGGGGGTTCTTTTGAGTATTCATTTAGAACAATTCTGACTTAATTTTCCACAAAACATAATCAAACGACCATGATCAAACACTCAATATCTTGTCAACAATATACAGAATTTCTTCCATGATAGACACCACAATAAATAAATTTTGTTCTCAATACACATGAATATTAACTGTCTTACAAACATGCATATGATTATTTTTACTCGCAAACAATTTTGAGACAGTTGTAGCTTGAAAATTATTTATGTTACATGCATAAAAAAGATAGTACAATTGTTTGCAGGCTTAAAGTCAACAAAAGGATCTGCCATAGTTTGTTGGAAATAATTGCAAATTCCAAATATAATTTAAACCATAAAAGAAAAACTCAACAAAAGGCAGAAGCACAGGAATCATACCACTGGTCGGATGTCGACACCTTTCCTAGTCTGTACTAATATCTTAACTCGCTTAGATTCAATGGCTTCGTCTTTGACTTGTTCAGTGTCTTCAACTTGAACAACTGCATCAGCACCATCAGGAATCGGTCCTGACAAGAACAAAAATAAATAAGAGGGGGTCAGGAAGCCAACTTGCAACACAGTCAACTTTGCTAGAGATTCAGACAGTTAATTTGACATATTAAGCATACAAGCAACAAGAGAATAAATCGACCTCTAAACTTTACACTATGTTAAACACCACTAAATTCTATCCCATTTGTTCAAGTGTGTGTATCAGCTGAACTAAAAATGACCCAGCTTCAAAATCAAGTGTCCCAGCTTCAAGTCTACATTATCTACACCCTTAAAACAACAAGCATTAATCTAAATAGATGATCCCTGAACTGAAATGGCTTAAACAAAACCCATCAAAAGCTATAAAATGAATAGAAACTGTAGTTCTCAATTACCTCCAGTAGTAACATAAGCCACAGTTCCAGGCGCCACAGCAACACCAAGTCCATCATTTCCAGCTCTGGATTCAGTTATGACAGGATATTCACCAGGTCCATCTGAAGCAACAACAGCATAACCGTCCTGCAAATTTCCAGCCAATATCATTCAATCAACTACACGAAATAAAAATTTCTTTAAAAAGATGAGCAGATAGTTTCAGAAAAACCTTGATTGAAGCGGGATAAGGAGGCAAAGGGTCAATTGCACGGATATCTTCGGCTAAAATCTTTCCTAGAGCTTCGTGAAGCAAAACCGTAACTGGCGGGAGACGCTCAGCCACCGATAGAGCTTTTTCAAGAGCTTCTTCCACTGAAAGCATCTTGGCTCGTTCGAGTCAATTTTGCGAGCTCCTTCATCAATATGTACGTATTTTGCTGGTTATAATATGTAACCCTTGGTTTATACGATATTCAAATTAATAATATTAATGTTTTTTTTTCATGGTTGCTATTTCCCACCAAATTAATGTACTTAACATCAACATTACTAAAATATCCATAACATGTTTAAATAATTATTTTAAATATTCTTTCAATTTATTTTTTTATTTTAATATAATAAAATTATAAATTATTTAAATAATATTAAAATTACTTAATTAACCTTAATTTAATAATTAATATATATATATTTTTTAAATTGTCTAGTTAACTTAAAACTCCTCAATTGATTTATATTTGATCTTTACTAAACTACTGTAAATACATTACAAATCAAAAACAATTTATGTAGCTAAAAATATTGAATTAATACACAGTTAGTTTACTGATTGTAATTTTACTAATTATATAATGTTGTTTGAGTACAGATGTGGGATTCAATAATCACGAGTTTCATCCTCTTCCTCGTTAATATGATTTCAAAGAAAACTAAGATCTTATTAAGTTTATGGAGAACATTATAGATGACGACTTATATGATGTTCTCTGTATCGAACTATATATTTGTGTCTAGTAGAATTATGATATTTTATTTTATTAGGATTTAAGATTTAAAATATCATCCTGAAAAAATATCAATCAAATCAAACTATAAAACTTCATAAATAAAATAGTATTTCAAGGATACAAATGGTATAAAACAATTATAAAATAAATTAGTTTATTTTGTAGAATTAAATTTGATTATATATTAAAAATATATTACAATGTTTATATTTGGAAAAAAATGTTACCTATAGTAATTAGGCTGAGGGAAATAACAACCCCTTTTTTTTTTAATTATTTAGCTACGTTACCCCTCTAACAACGTTACCTTTCATGTTGTATACATTATATTTATCTAATGGTTTGAATTAATTGAAAAAAAAAATACTTAAAAAAAAAGAAAGAAAGAAAAAGTCTCTTTACCTTAATCAAACATTAATTTATTTTTTAAATATTTTAATTTTATTAAATTATTTTATAAAAAGTTAGTGGGTGGGATATATTAAATAATTTAACTTGAAAATTTTAATTTCATATTATATTATATGTTGAATTAAAATATTTACTGGTATATCTTACCAAAAAATAAACATATAATTTACAATTAAGATATACCAATATTCAATTATAAAATAAATGCAGTAAATACTAAACCCTAATTTAGTTAATACCGCAGCTTTTCTAAATTTATCCTTATTTTTAATTAATTAAAATTTTAATTTAAAATATCTTAATTTAATTTATACTATTTAACACCGATAAAGATCAAGAGCTACTTGTAAGTTGTAACAGAACTAACTTCAAAAGAAAGCCGTCCAAATTCCAATAAGTTCTTCTCTGCTCCTCTTTCGTCCCACCGGTATCTTCTTCAGACAGAATATTCTCATACGTCCTAACATTAGAATTAAATTCCATTATCTTGTTAGGAGTACCCAAACCAAATTGTTCAACAGCTAAAACCTCTTTATTCGGGATAGAGACGATTTCCTTTTCCGGTTGTTTCACAACTAAACCAACAACAGTACTGAACTCCAAAGCGCTACAATAAAAACATTCAGTTGGCAGAATGATGAAGCTTGATTGTTGCTTGGCTCTCCCTCTAAACAAAACAAATAATGGAAACCCATTACACACATTAGAGAGAAAGAGGACAGAATACAACTCAATTCAAAAGGCACTTCGATTTAGAGTTAGAGAACACAAGATGCTGGATGGGCTGCTTTCTTAGCTGGTTTATTCATTTTAAATATTTTATTTAAAATTAAAAAATTTAATAAGGATAAAATTGTAAATTACATAATAATAGAATGCAATATGGTGTGGTATTCACCAATGCCCTTATAAAATTACAGAATAATAGAGTGCGGTATGGAGTATTAATTTATTAATTATTATTGAACTATAATTTTAAAAATAAGTATTCTATAAATCAGTAAATTTACTTTAAAAGAAATTAAATATTATTTTTTTATAATAATTTTTTTATAACAAACATATATTTATATCTGATCGTAATATTGGTGATCGATTTATAAGAGAGCTAAGAGTTTCTTAAATTTGTGATGAGTTTATGACGGTATATTTGATCGGTTTCGGAATAGATTTAAGTTGAAGTTTATAGTTGTTCCCATTCTATCTAGATCCGAGTTTGAGTGAACCCATGATTAGTGGACACAAGTTAGAAAATCAATCGATAAACAAAAGAAACCACGGAATCAATTAGAACATAAACATTATCTAGAATAATCCATGTTGAATTGATTCCCAATTTAATCGAGATTGACAAATCAATTATGTATGTCGAATAAAGACGCGTTGATAACCGTGAATTTTGATCACATCAACCTAGGATTAGAAAAATAAACATAGAATCGTTGAAATAGAGATATTTAATATTTAGAGAAGATTTGGACTCGATCATAAAAAATAAAATGGCAAAGTGAATTCGGGAATAATCATCAAACAACCATTAAAATATTTGAAAATTACTATATTCAAAGTAATTGCAACCCTGACGAAAATATTGCAACATTTAGTGCATTATGAAATTACAATCAATTGTAGGCATGATGTTAAGTTCGCAACTGATGGTGTTGCTACCTCGATTTTTTCATTAAGTCAAAGTAAAATCACAACCTCTATGTTAATTTCGAAACCTCTCAATGAATGGATCGCAACCTAAAAGTTGTATGAAATTAAAATTGAATTGCAACCTCTATCTTAAGTTCACAATCTGTCAACGATGAGATCGCAGCTTCAACTTTGTTATTGTAAATTTACTGTAAAATCGCAACCTCTATGTGAATTTCGCAACCTCTCAACGAATGGATCGCAATCTGAAAGTTTTATGAAATTAACATTGAATTGCAACCTCTACATTAGGTTCGCAACCTGCCAACATGAGATCGCAACCTAAATTTTGTTATTAAATCAACGTAAAATCGCAACCTCTATGTGAATTTTGCAACCTTTCAACTAATCGATCGCAACTTGAAAGTTTTATTAAATTAACATTGAATTGTAACATCTACGTTAGGTTCGCAACCTGCCAACGATGAGATCGCAACCTCAATTTTGTCATTAAATAAATGTAAAATTTCAACTTGTCAATTCCACAACCTCTCAACGAATGGATCGCAACTTGAAAGTTTTATGAAATTAACATTGAATTGCAACCTCTACGTTAGGTTCGCAACCTGTCAACGATGAGATCGCAGCCTCAATTTTGTTATTAAATCAACGTAAAATCGCAACCTCTTTGTCAATTTCGCAACCTTTCAATGAATAGATCGCAACTTGAAAGTTTTATGAAAATAACATTGAATTGCAACTTCTACATTTGGTTCGCAACCTGCCAACGATGAGATCGCAACCTCAACTTTGTTATTAAATCAACGTAAAATCGTAACTTTTATGTGAATTTCGCAACCTCTCTACGAATGGATTGCAACCTGAAAGTTTTATGAAATTAACGTTGAATTGCAACCTCCACGTTAGGTTTGCAACCTGCCAACGATGAGATCGCCACCATAATTTTTTTATTAAATCAACGTAAAATCGCAACCTCTATGTGAATTTCGCAACTTCTCAACGAATAGATCGCAACTTGAAAGTTTTATGAAATTAACATTGAATTGCAACCTCTACATTAGGTTCACAACCGACCAATGATGAGATCGCAACCTCAATTTTGTTATTTAATAAACATAAAATCACAACCTCTTTGTCAATTTCGCAACCTCTCAATAAATGGATCGCAACTTGAAAGTTTTATGAAATTAACATTGAATTGCAACATTTACGTTAGGTTCGCAACCTACCAACGATGAGATCACAACCTCAATTTTGTTATTAAATCAATGTAAAATCGTAACCTTTATGTGAATTTCGCAACCTCTCAATGAATAGACCGCAACCTCAAAGTTTTATGAAATTAACATTGAAATGCAACCTATACGTTAGGTTCGCAACCTCATTTTTTCATTAAAGCAAAGTAAAATCACAACCTTTATGTTAATTTTGTAACCTCTCAACGAATGAATCGCAACCTCAAAGTTTTATGAAATTAACGTTGAATTGCAACCTCTACGTTAGGTTCGCAACCTGCCAACGGTGAGATTGCAACCTCAATTTTTTTTTATTAAATCAACGTAAAATCGCAACTTTTACGTCTGATTCGCAACCTATCAACAATGTTGTCGCAACTTCAATATTTTTAATTAATTTATCATAATTTTTAATTTTATTATTTATATTTTACATTATTATATATTTTTTATTATTATTTTCTTTTATCAAAAATAAATCAATTATATATCATTTAAATTTTTATTTTTTAAAATTTAATAATATTTAATTTATTAAAATTATATTAGTAATTTAATTATTTCATTATTTTTAACCTGCTATTAATTTTGAAAACCTATTATAGCAGGTAAAAAATTGTGGGTAATGTTACTGGAATAAAACTTCCCAGTACTATAGCATGATTTTTTTTTTTCAACTTTATCCAAATTATTTATAAAAACTAGTATTGTCCACATGCAAGGCAGGTTGTGCATAATTTTTTTTTAAATTTTATTTTTAAATAAGCTAAAAATAATAATGTATTTTTATATTATAAATAAAATTTAATATCAAATTTATTATAAATTAAACCTTAAGAATGTTTATAGTTATAAATTATTTTAATAATATATTAAAATTATCTAAATTTAAATTATTTTATTTATTTTAATTTAAAAAATTATTTTAAAATATTTATATTTAAGTTGTTTCACTAACTTTAAAATATTTTTCAAATTTTACAAATTTTTAAAATTTAAATTAATACATCTAATATTTTATAAAATTTAAATTTTAAAATAATAAAAGTACGTAAATTTTTTAATTTTTAAAAATTTCTTTATTTAACTTTTTTTTCTAAAAAAATTATCTTTTATTCTACCATTAACATTTTTTTTCTTTAATATATTATTAAACGTTTTTTATTTAATTATTATCTAAAAATTTATTATTTTGCATTTCATTCTATTTTATATTATTTAATTTTATAATAAATTATATTTTTTAAATAAAAATTTAAATTACTAATTAAAATATTATTTTGGTAATTTATGTAGTGAAAACAAACCAAATTTAATTATTATTTTTATCTATAATTTTAATGGCTAAGCTGTAATAGGAAAAAAATAATTGAAAACAAAAGAGTAGCTATGTAAAGTGGCATGCATTGACAGTTTGGCACTTTTATAATATGGCTAATATAAAATTTAATATTTTTTCACTTATTTTAAGTCCATAATAGGTAGCTGTTGTTTTAAATAGGAATTAATGACATTTACTCTCTTGTTGTAAAAATGAAAATAGAATAGGGGCAGAAAAGAAGAAAACAGTTCAATATTAACTAAAAACAAATTAGGATCAGAAAGTAATCTGGTAATTTTGGATTGGATCTTGAACTATCAACTAAACAACTTCCAAACTTAAGTAAATCACAACAGAAATGAAGAACGGAAGAGAAACAATTTTTGCAGAGAAGCAAATTGTGATTGTATGTTTTATTGATATCATGTATTTTATATATATATATATATATAATTTGTAACTACGTGTCGAAATGCTTGTTATTTATCTTTGCATGTATTACACGTACACTTTAAGTGGAAATCCACTAATCACATTCACAACACTTCCCCTTGGATTTCCACCCATTGACTGCCTCGTTAAAATCTTGTCAGAAAAATCCAGTGGGATAAAAAGTGGACGAAGGAAAAAGAGTACAGCTGATGGAATCCAATTACAAAAACTCCCCCTGTTAATTACACCATAACCTAATCTTTTAATCTGGAGAGCTTTCGCATTCCGATCTCGTAAACGAGCTTTTCAAACGTTGATGTCGATAACGATTTCGTTAATAGATCGGCGAGATTATTGGAAGACCGAATTTTCTTCATGTTGATTTGACCAGTATTTTGAAGCTCGTGGGTGTAGAAGAATTTTGGGGAAATATGTTTGGTTCTATCTCCTTTGATGTAACTTCCCCGAACTTGGGCAATGCATGCAACATTATCTTCAAAAATGACAGTTGACCCAGTTGTAGTTTCGGAAATACCACATGAATTCTGGATATGTTGGATCATTGATCTCAACCAAATACACTCTCGATTGGCTTCGTGTAATGCCAGTATTTCAGCATGATTTGAGGACGTGGCTACTAAAGTTTGTTTTGTAGATCTTTAGGAGATTGCAGTACCATTATATGTGAAAATATAGCCAGTTTGAGAACGTCCTTTATGCGAATCCGAAAGGTATCCAGCATCGGCATAACCAGTCAAACCCAAAAATTTATCAGAATTTGTATAAAATAATCCCAAATCTTTCGTACCCTCCAGGTAACGCAAAATATGTTTGATTCCATTCCAATGATGACGGGTTGGTGCAGAACTATATCTTGCTAATAAATTTACAACAAACGAGATATCTGATCTCGTACATTTAGCCAAATATAACAGTGCACCTATTGCATTCAGATATGGTACTTCAGGACCAAGTAATTGTTCGTCATCATCCTTTGGTCGGAATGGATCCTTTTTGGGATCAAGTGTTCTCATAACCATGGGTGTACTTAATGGATGAGCATTATCCATATTGAATCTTTTCAGAAGCTTTTCAATGTATGCTGACTGATAAATCAATATCCCATTTGATTTATGTTCAATTTCCAGACCAAGACAATATTTTGTTTTTCCCAAATCTTTCATTTCAAACTCTTTTTTCAAATACTCAGCAGTTTGTTTGATCTCTTCAGGAGTCCCAATGATATTCATATCATCCACATAAACTGCTGTAATTGTAAACCCAGACCCTGATTTCTTAATGAAGATACATGGACATATAGTGTTATTCTAGTATCATTCATTCACTAAGGCGTTTATACCACATTCTCCCAGATTGTTTCAATCCATACAGGGATTTTTGTAACTTTATGAAATACAAGTTTCGAGATCCCAATCGATATGATTCAGGTAGTTTCAATCCTTCTGGGAGTTTCATGTAAATATCAGAATCAAGTGATCCATATAGATATGCAGTAACTACATCCATAAGACACATTTCCAGTTTCTCAGAAATGACAAGACTGATCAGAAATTGGAACGTAATAGTATCCATTATAGGGGAATATGTCTCATCATAATCAATTCCAGGTCTTTGGGAGAAACCTTGAGCAACCAAACGTGCTTTGTATATCACAATTTTATTTCTTTCATTTCGTTTCCGAACGAATACCCATTTGTAACCAACTTGTTTAACATCTTCTGGTCTTTTCATTATGGGTCCAAAAACTTTTTGTTTATTCAGAGAGTTCAACTCTGCCTGGATTGCTTCTTCCCATTTTTTCCAATCATGTCTATTCCTGCATTCTTTCATACTATGTGGCTCATGACCATCATACAAAATATCTACTGCCACTGTGTAGGAAAATAGATCATCAATTTTCAATTCATTTCTATTCCATAATTCGTGATTGAAATTTACAAAAATTTCTTCACTTATGGATTCTGATATTTCTTTATTATTTCCTCATTCAGGGAGATTATTTTCAGAGATCTCAACAACTTCTGGGATTTCATTCGATGTGGTTTTAGGATCCAGATCATTTTTCTTTCTTTTTCTTGGAACTATATCTTTTGAACCAAGGGGTCTACCATGCTTCTGGCGGGTGATAGGCAGGGACGGAGATAGGGGGCTGGCAGGTGCCATGGCCCCCCAGCTCACTAAAATGTTTTATATACATACTACTGTAGTACTGTATATAAGTTACTTGTTGGCTGGGTGGTAAGGTATCTGCCTTCTCTTCTAAAAGGTCTATGTTCGAATCCCTATAAACATAAAATTATATTTTTGTTTGGGCCATTGTTTGGGCCCCCCTAATAGTTTCATCCCAGCTCCGTTTCTGGTGATAGGAGTTTCATTTGCTATTGTCTTTTGAGATTGTCCATCTGGAACATTTACTCTTACTGGTACATTAGCAGCTTCAATATAAGACTTGGTTATTTTCGAAGTATCATTAAATGCATCAGGCATTCGATTAGCTATCATTTGTAAATGTAGGATCCTTTGAACTTTGAGTTCACATTGTTGCGTACGTGGATCCATATGCACTAATGTGGGAACTTTCCATGCTAATTCAAGTTTCTCTTCAGGAGAAATCTTTTCTTTTCCAAGTGACGAAAAATTACTTTCATCAAATTGACAGTCAGCAAATCTAGCTGTAAACTAATCTCCTGTCAATGGTTCCAAATATCTAATAATTGATGGAGAATCAAAACCCATATATATTCCTTAACGTCTTTAGGGTCCCATTTTTGTTCTCTAAGTTGGGGTAATGGGTACATATACAGCACACCCAAATGTTCTCAAATGCGAGACGTTAGGAGGATTCCCAAATAGTAACTATAATGGGGAATATTGGTTATAAGCTGTTGGGCGAATACGAATCAATGCAGCAGCATACAATATAGCATGTCCCCAAACAGTTACTGGTAATTTCGAGCGCATTAATATAGTTAGCGCAATTATCTGAAGGCGCTTAATTAATGATTCAGCTAATCCATTTTGGGTATGAACATGCGGTATTAGATGTTCAACATCAATCCTAGATACTTGACAGTATTCATCAAATGCTTTCGATATAAATTCCCCAGCATTATCAAGTCTTATACTCTTAATAGGGTAATATGGAAAATAAGCTCATAATTGAGTAATATGTGCTAGCAACTTAGCAAAAGCAACATTACGAGTGGATAACAAGCATACATGAGACCATCTTGTGGATGCGTCTATCAAAACCATAAAGTAGCGAAAGGGTCCACTAGGTGGATGGATAGGTCCACATATATCTCATTGAATTCTTTGTAAAAATGATGGAGATTCAAAACCTACTTTCGTAAACGATGGTTTTGTTATCAATTTCCCTTGGGAACATGGGATACACATGTCCCTATCATTTAATAGGATTTTATAATTTCTCAGTGGATGCGCTTCTAAATTCGTTATTATTCTTCGCATCATTGTAGATCCCGGATGCCCAAATCGATCATGTCAAATATTTTAGGATCAGGAAACTTCTGGTTCTCGATAACATGGGTTTCAATATGCATGATGGTTGTATAATATAATCCAGATGATGAAATAGACAACTTTTCAATCACAAGCTTCTGACCTGATTTGTTCGAAACAATACACAAATATTCAACACCCTTTTCATCAATTGTTTCAATATGATATCCATTCATTCTTATATCTTTGAAACTGAGCAAATTTCTTCTGGATTTGTGAGAGTATAACGCATTTTTGATTTCCAATTCACTTTAACTTGAATTGGAATCAACTCCAGAAAATATTTTGTATCTCTCAAAATCGTATGGTTGTAGCGCTATGGCTAAACATATATCTCCAAATATAACGAATTCTTGATTTGAACCCATAACCTTTAATAAAATGAAACATAACTTAATTGAATGGAAATGTAATATTCATAACTATTTACAAATATTTACAATCAAAACTAAAATTACATTTCATTCTATTTACATTCCAAAAACAAGAAAATACATTCACCTGTAATTAACAGTTCTATCACCAATCAGGTAATCTATCTTCCCATCAGGATCTTCAAAGAAATCAGCAGTTTCCAGATTTGATATGTCGACAGGACCAGTATCACCATCGCCAAAAACATCAGCCATATTTGCTTCACTATTCTTTTCCTTTTCTTGTTCGTGTCTCAATTTCTGATAAGCTTCAACTACATGTTTAGGAGCGCGACAAGTCCTCGAATAACAAGTGGGGGAACTATATCTACAACATGGACCACGAATGAACTTTGGTGGTTCCAAAACTTCTTTGCCTTTGCTGGAACTAGTATTATTGTTATTCCACTTCTGGGAAGCATTTGGATTATGATATGGATGTCCATAATCCCTATTACGACCACGTCCCGACCATTTCCAGATCCTCGACCACCTCGGTCATTACCACATCCATTTTCATAATCATTCCAACGTTCAGAATTATGGCCACGACCACGACCACGGTAACCACGACCACTGTCTGGATTTTCATTATAATGTGCATTCACTTCTAGGAATGCTTGGGTGCCAACAGGGCGTCTTTCACTATTTTTCAACAACAACTGGTTGTGTTTTTCAGCAATATCCAAATGTTTAATCAAATCATCATATTTTTGGAATTTCATTTCCCGATACTGCTGTTGTAACATTGCTTGGGAAGGATGGAACGTGGTAAATATCTTATTTAACATTTTATGGTCAGATTTTGTTTCCCCACACATTTTCAGCTTGTTCACAATCAAATGCATGACTGTATCCACTCACGCTTTTAAAATCTTGGAATCTCAAATTATGTCATTCATCTCGTGTTTCAGGCAGGATGGTCTCATTTTGGCGATTGTATCTAGAAATCAATGCTTGTCATAGATTTGCACGATCAGTGACAGTCATATACTGATTTTGTAGATCATCATTCAGATGGGTTCGGATTATAATCAAAGCTTTATTCTTTTGCTGCCCAGTTGTTTCATTATTTTTATCTAGAGTCTCGTACAGGTTTTTGGATTTCAACCTTATCTCACAATCACTCAACCATCTCATATATTTCGCTCCAGAAACCAACAATGACTTGAATTTGTATCGATTAATTTTCTGCAAAGCAAGAACACTTTCTTTAAATAGATATCCAGAATTCAATTATTCAACTTCAGGTGAATAATCGTAATTTCCCAATTTTCAGATCTCACTATTTCTCGTAACCAGAATCACAATTACCAAACACTTTCTGATCTGGAAGATCCATCTAAGTGGCAACCAGAGAGCATACTCGTGCTGATAACGTGTTGTAAAAATGAAAATAGAATAGGAACAGAAGAGAAGAAAACAGTTCAATATTAACTGAAAATAAATTAGGATCAGAAAGTAATCTGGTAATCTTGGATTGGATCTTGAAATATCAACTAAACAACGGCCAAACTTGAGTACAACAGAACATAAATGAAGAAAGGAAGAGAAACAATTTTTGCAGAGAAGCAAATTGTGATTGTATGTTTTATTGATATTTTATATATATATATATATATATATATAATTTGTAACTACGCATGTTATTTATCTTTACATGTATTACACGTACACTTTAAGTGGAAATCCACTCATCACATTTACAACATCTCTCGATTTTTTTCCTTTATTTTTTCCTATTCAACCCCTTTCAATAAGGGTGCATGCATGCGCACGTATAATGTTATAATAATATTTTATTTTATTTTTTATATTTATTTTTTTACATAATTTTTTGCACTTACTGTACTTTATTTTATTTTTTTTAAGCTTCTTTATTTATTTATTTTTTAATATTTTAAACATTTTTCACTATATTATTTTCTAAAATTTTAACTATAACCTTATTTTTACAATTGCATAATTAATTAAAAAATAAAATAACATATATTATTAATTTTTTATATTATCTTTTTACTGCATAAATTATTTTTATATTGAAATTATATGATAAATTTAGTATAAAATTTTAAAATTTTATAATATTAATAAAATTGTAAAGATCAATTAAAATAGATTAAGTAAATTAATAGAATGAATTGGATTAATTTCAAAAGTAAATTTCAATAATTATATTTTGAAATATAAAAATATTTAAAAAGGAATAAATAATACATAGTCCCTGTACTTATATAAGTTTTTCACTTAGCCCCTGTACAAATTGTTGTCTTAGTTAGCCCCATGTAATTGTGATTTTGTCTCAAATAGCCCCTCAGTGCTGACATAGCGCATGACGTGGTCATTGCATGTGTGATGTGAACTGCCACGTGTCGTCAATGTCACAATCAAACGACCACGTCACGCGCCACATTAGCATTAAGGGACTAGCTGATATAAAATGACAAGTACAGGGGACAACAATTTGTACAATGGGCTAATTAAGAAAATTTAAAAATACATAAATAAAATTAATTTAAAAATAAAAATATATGTATAATTATATATTATAACTTATAATCTATCTGATTCACCTATCTATCTATTTTAAACACTTTAAATAATCATCATTTTTTTTTAAAAAAAAAGGGAGTAACTAATCGCACTAGATATCAAACATTCAAATTAGAATTAAAACAAAGTTGACACAAGAACAAAATATTATTCGTCTTAACGAGTCACATTATCATTATAAAAAATATTATAAAAATAATTTTTTAATGGAATAGTTTTTAAAAAATAGATTAAACAAAAAATTAAATGAAATTCTTTAAAATAGTTATTTTGAGATAGATTTAAAATGATGATTTATTTTAATTATCTAAAATAGATTATTAGACAAATTAAATCGAAAAAAAGTTATAATGTTTAATTATATTTATATATTTTTAAATTTATTTTTATTTACATATTTATAAACTTATAAATTTTCTTAGTTAGCCCCCGTACTTGTGATTTTGTCTCAATTAGCCCCTCGGTGCTGATGTGGCGTCTGACGTGGTCATTTGATGTGTGACCTTGATGACACATGGCAGTTCATATCATACATCAAATAACTACGTCAGATGCCACGTCAGCATCGAGGGGCTAACTGAGACAAAATCACAAGTACAGAGTCTAACTGAAACAACCATTTATACAAGGGACTAACTGAAAAACTTATATAAGTACGGGATCATGTATTATTTATCTCTATTTAAAAATAAATAAATACAGAATTTTGTTAATAATTATATTGTATTGAATGTCTAATTAACATGAATAAATGAGAGTTTATCCCGTCCAAATATAAAATTGAGGAAGTTTAATGATAATTTTTTTTAAAAATGTTAACAATTTAATTTTTTTAAAATATATTTGATTTAATTCATTCAATTCTGCTTCCACAATTATTTTAAATACAAATATCCATGCAGAGGCTGCTTGTTTGCCGCCCAGCTAAAAATTTTTAAACCAGCACAATAAGGTCGTTTATGCTTCTACTATAGAAACCTTTAATGTCATCGATTTTCATTCAAATAATCAATTTTAAATTAAAATCATTAATTGCATTAGATTCAAAAAAGAATTTTAAAACAATTCAATTCATCATATCTCCACATTAATTGTTTCCATCAAAATCAACATTTTAATTTGGTTTTGATTTGATATTAATATCACAATAACGATTTTAATTTAATTTTAATTACACTTTAGTTAATATCCCTACGTTTATAGGGAAATTATGTGGGTTCTCCGAGTGATCTATCCTACTCGGAGAACCCGCCCAATTATTACGAGACACGTGACATTTTATTAGATAAATAAAAAGAAACCGTCAATTAATGCGCAGATTTTGTAGTGTTTTGCGTCAGTGTATCATAAAACCATCATTCATAATTTCCTTTTTCCTTTTCCTCCGTTGCACTGCCATCTCCAAATTCTTTCTATCCGCGCTTTTCTCGTTGTCTCCATTTCCAGTAACTCTTCAATTTATTTTGGATGGTTAGTATAATATGCTCTCTTAGGATAAAAGATCAATTTTAAACTTCACAAAAAGTAATTTTTAATAAAAATATAAACAACCAGTTAAATAAAAGAAAAAACTTTTTAAGAAAAAAATACAAAGTTTCAACATTCAATGACTTCCATTGACACACAATTATTTCCAGGTAAATTCCATTAGAATTAACACGGATCTTTGCGAAGAAGGGAGAAAAGCAATTAACGTTCACCATTAAAGTAAAATAAAAAGTTATTGGAGTTGGAAACCACGAGAATGACAAAATTTTGAAGTAAAAAAAGCATGTACGAATAACGATGATGAATGAAATTATTTTATTTTTTTAATTTTTAATGAAATACATAGTATCACGTGTCTCATCACGATTCCAACTGTGTGCCGCATGACGTGGAGAACCCGTCCCCCCAATATAATTTCTGACGTTTATATACGGATGGTTATTATAATATAAGAACTCATATATATTATTATGCTGTGGTTTATATCACGCTAAAATGGGAAACTTGATTACATTATAAATTGTATTGTTTATAATTCAACGCTAAACTATGAATTTAGACCTAAGACCTAAGAGTTAGCAAGAAGTACGGTTAAAAAACACCATCAGTGATAAACTGAAATCTAAAAGTTGAAAAATACTACCACCAATCAGACAATATAGCATAAATTTAAGATGATATATAGTTTAACTAAGATTTTAAACATTCCAAAAAAAAAAATAGCCTAGAAACATTGTTTGACATCTTTGTTGACTCGCGAGGCAACATTTGTTTGTTTTTCTTTTGTAAAACAATTCTGGCATTTCAATGAAGTAAAATGGGTCTCTCGTATCTTATGATATTGGCTCCATACAAGTAGCATCTGCAAGTGCACGACTGCTCTCAAAAGTAGTCACGCAATAGTTGACCATCATTTCTAATCTTTCCAAATTTCCAAACTCTATAATTGAAATAGGTTTCCATTAGGATTGTTTTCCATCACAGCGATTTCCTTCTATGAAGATTTTTCTATTTTAAATTTGAATATATTTTCTAATTGTTTGATTTTTTATTTTGGAAATATTTGATTTTCCTAATTTAATTGATTGTATTCCTTGGTTGGAAATAGAATAAATTAGGAAAGTATATTTGATGATTATTATAAATAGAGTTGTCTCGTGAAGAAGAAAATATCTCATCCCTTTGGGGGTGGTGATCATCGCATTGGAATCCCATCCCTTTGGGGTGATGATCGATGGGTTGGGGTCATGTCTAGTAGGGGTAATGATCATTGGATTGGGGTCATGCCTAGTGGGGGTAATGATCATTGGATTGGGGTCATGCCTAGTGAGGGTAATGATCATTGGATTGGGGTCATGCCTAGTGAGGGTAATGATCATTGGATTAGGGTCATGCCTAGTGAGGGTAATAATCATTGGGATTGGGGTCTCGCCATTAAGGAGATTTCGTATTGGGGTTGCCTCACCATTAAGGAGATTTTGATTTGGGGTTGTCTCGCCATGGTGGAGTTGTTCGCCTGAAAGAGATTCTAGTTGAGAAAGAAAGTAATTTTGTGTGGAGAGAGAGTGTTGTCTTAATGACTTGTAATTCTTATTTCTCATAGTAAAATTGATATTTTTCTTGTGAATCAGACAATTTGCCAAACCACGTTAAATATTGTGTTTGTGTTTGGGTTGGTTGTTTTGGTTGAATCGAATTAGGAACTAGGAAGAAATTGGGATAAAACCGAAAATTTCCTAACAAATTGGTATCAGAGCTTTGGTGGAGGTCTGTTTGAATATCAAGTTTGAAGGAGACACCTCGATTTGAATTAGTATCCATGATATAGATTAGTGAGATCAATTTAGGGAATGTTTTTATTAGCATAATTTTCTGGACAGCTTAAAAAATTGAAGGTTTCTCCTTAACTAGCCGTTGAATTATGCTCAAATTTGATTCGAATATTCTACACATATAGGTCTAAAGTTTTAACATTCGAGTTGAGGATTAAAGATTGCAATAAAGAGATATGACATCAACAATCGGGTTCATAGCTTTTGCGGATCTGTCCCGCGCAGTCAGATTAAACAATGCATATCTTTCTTCTAAACCGTTGGATCAGGCTGAATTTTTGATATGTTGTATATGACATATGGATGTTACATATGGACGGTGGAGATCGGTTTTGGATATTTCGAGAAGGAGAGAAGTTGAGCGGAATAGAGCTGTTGCATTTTAGAAGTATTGTAAATCATGAGATTGAGATCAAGAGCTGAAAACATATGGATTTGAAATTTTGAATTTGGCAGTTTCTCATTCGAGATGGAGAAAAAGTTTTAGATTTGATCGAGAATGAATTGGACGATAGAGACAGAATTTGATTGATAGTGATCGAAGGAAAAAGATTCAAAATTTTGAGGTGATTCAAGTCAGTGGAGATTTGTTAGAATTGCCTTTAATCACAAGGATTTCCTTTTATGAAGGTTTTCCTATTTTGAGTTTGGATTAATTTCCTAGTTGTTTGATTCCTTGTTTTGGAAATATTTGGTTTTCCTAATTTGGTTGATTGTATTCCTTAGTTGGAAAGGAAACAAATTAGGAAAGTATATTTGGTGATTACTATAAATAGAGTTGTCTCGTGAAGAAAAAAATATCTTATCTCTTTAGGGTGGTGATCATCGTATTGGAATCATCATCGTATTGGAATCTCATCCTTTTGGGGTAGTGATCGACGGATTGTGGTCATGCCTAATGGGGGTAATGATAATTGGATTGGGGTCATGCCTAGTGGGGGTAATGATCATTGGGATTGAGGTCTCGCCATTAAAGAGATTTCGTATTGGGGTTGTCTCACCATTAAGGAGATTTTGATTTGGGGTTGTCTCGCCATGGTGGAGTTGTTCGCCTAAAAGTGATTCTGGTTGAGAAAGAAAACAATTTTGTGTGGAGAGATAGTGTTGTCTTATTGACTTGTAATTATTATTTCTCATAGTAAAGTTATTATTTTTCTGTGAATTAGGTAATTTGTCAAACCACGTTAAATATTGTGTTTATGTTTGGGCTGATTGTTTTGGTTGAATCGAATTAGAAATTAGGAAGAAATTTGGATAGAATCGAAAATTTCCTCACAGTTTCCATTAGTAGTTAGTTGATCATCATACTTGTTTAGTGATTTCAATCCCCGTTACCTAAAGTAGTCAGGGACATTTTTCAAACCACTATCATAGTGGTTAGTGAAGGCAATGTAGGTAATAGAAATGGCAATGCATGTCAAAAATTAAATGAGAATAAATACAAAAGATGTACAAACCGTTATTGGTGTTGTAATTGACATAGTTGCAGTCGGTGACACTGGAGATGGAGTTTGTGACTAAGGAAAAACTTGAACTTGAGACATGAAAATTAATAATGGAAGTGAAAGAGATAAAGAAGTTGATACAATCAGAAATTAATGAGCTGCAATATAAAATATAAGAAATGAAGAGGAAGAGATGAAATTAATTGAAAGAAAAAATAAAAAGAGATTTGGAGCTGGAAACACATGTAATGTTATAATTGGCTAAATATGATGATCAAATTTCAAAATATCTTGCTTTTGCTATTTTTCCAACATAGCGAAAACTCTCAGACACGTCAAATTCGTGGACCGTCTGAGAGTTCTCCTTTATAATAATAAAGGATAACATTCTCGTGCTTTGCGTGAGATATTTATTTTTTTTTTTAAGTATAATTCTATACTATAATTTTAAAAAAAAAACATAAAATAATGATAAAGAATAATGTATTTTTTAAATTTATAAATTAAAATCTTTTATAATGAATTTGAGTACTACTTACCTTGATAAGTTTTAAAAAATATTATATATATATATAATTTAAAAATATGTCATACATTCAATTCAAAATGTAGATATTGATTGGTGATATAATATACATATTAACATGAACAAAGTAATAAAAATATTATCTAACCTTTTATTTTTGGTTTTTATAATGATTATGTTGTTGTACTTATTAAAATATTAAATTGTAATATTAATTGATTTTGTTTAATTGATAGAGAACGTGAGTAGGTTTTATTTATTCATTATTTAATATTATTAATTAATATTAATTAGTTATTTGATAACCTTAAAATTTATTTATTTGTTATGAATAATAGTGTATAATAATTAGTTATTAGATAATATTAATATTAGTTTGAACTTTATTTAATTCTTTACGTGACTCTTAGATATTCATTATATATTCATAATCTACTAATGTCAATATATATATATATATATTTTTATCTTTTAATTTTCCTTTTAATATTATTTTGATTATTATAAGTATTAATGGATATTGATTAGTAATTTTAAACTATTTTTATTTATTATAAATGGAGATTGATAATTTTTTTACTAATTTTTTTTAAATAATAATTTTAAAAACACATTATCAATAATGATCAAATGCGGCAGTAATAAGAAATTGTTAGAATATAATACATATGTTTTTTTTTTTTATTTGAATAAATTATGAAAAATTAATTTATTATGAAATTATATACATAGCCAAGATGTTAAATCACCAAAAAAAAAATGGTAGAACTTTATCATATCTTGGCATCATTCAACAATAAATACAATATTCGTACTAAACTCTACACTTTATTTCTTTTTAATATTTGAAAGAACCTCACCGTATACCTTAAAACTTTAATTAGTCAATTATTCATCATTTTATTGAGTGATTAAGAGTGAATATTGGAGAAAAAATTAATGATTTTTTGAACACATGAGAAAGAAAAAAGATCTAAACACAAAAGATATAAAAATAAAACCGAATACAATCATTGAATCTAGATAGAGAACAACATAAGCATTCAAAATTAAAACATCTACCGTATATATATATTTTTTTAAAAAAAAACTAAATTTGTTAGAGAAGAATCCAAATACAATGCAACTTTTCACTCACTTGCATATATGATCTCACACCACCACAAAAAATACAAATAATAAGAAGAAAATAGATGAAAGATAAAGATAGTAACAAAAGAAATGTAAAAGTTTATTGTCTAATGGGTGGATGTAGTTGAAAAGTGAGAGGGTTATATAGAGATATTAGTCAAAACAGTTATATAATAAGGGGAAAAGTTGGCTTTTCACATACCTATTATTTATTTAGACATTAATTTTATCTTTATCTTTAATATATAATATATGTTTAATATTTTTTATTTACATTTGTAATGGCAATTGTGTGAATAGTCTAAAAATTAGAGTGAAATATATATATAGAATGAAGCAATTCTAGATATGTCACCTCATCAAACTTGGAACTCTTTTATATAAACTTGGAACTCTTTTATATAAATATATTGATATAGAGTCTCAAACTATTTAAATTACATAAACTATTACTCATTTTCCTTTATTTATATATATATAATATTATATTTTGATGATTAGCATTATATTATTTTTACATATATAATAATCGTTATTTTTCCTGCCTATTTTTCATTAGACCAATGAATAATAAACAAGTGGCGATTTCTTAAGTTGATATGTGTTTTTTAAAATAGTTATTAAATTGTAAAATATATGTTTTTAATTAAAAATATATGTATTTAATAAATTAATGCTATTTATTTCCATTGGTATATTATCGTTGTATCTTCTTTAAAAATATAAAATTTAAAATATTTATATACCAATTTAAAATATCTATTAACATTTTAAAGTACTCTAATATTATATTAAGGATTTGTATGATATTCTCGATACCATTATATAAAGAGAATAAGTTTATTTTATTTTATTTTATTATTTTCAAGACAGCTATGTTTCTTTCATACATATTTATGGTTTCATGTAAGTATTTTTTTTTTAATTTTTATTTATTTTTCATAAATCTGTTGTTTTTTTTCTTCTATATTATTTTTTCAATCGGTTTTATTCTTTCCGAACATCTCCCTCCGGTAAGTAATTTGTTCAAGTTTTCTTTTTTTATTTTTGTTATTTTTTTTTTTTTTTTTTGTTTTTTTTTTTTTTTTTTTTTTTTTTTTTTTTTTTTTTTTTTTTTTTTTTTTTTTTTTTTTTTTTTATTTTTTTATTTTTCAAATATCTCTTTAATTACCGTGATTATTCAATTTTATTGATATTTTATTTTAATTTAGAGTTTCATTTTTTTTTCTAGACGTCCACCACATATGGAACACATATATATAAAAAGTAGCAAAAGTATTCAGATCTTTATTTATTTTTATTTAATTTTTAGTTTGTATTTTATTTATTTATTATGTACCTACGTTGAAGTTAAGCGTGTAAATATGTGGTGGACAACGATGATTTTTAATTTATTGAATTGTCCAATTTTAATTTTTTATTTTGTGGTAATTTATTTAATTTTTGTTCTTATTTATTAATTGGAGTTACACTATTATGTAAACATTGTTTTTGATTATTATTTTTTTTAAAATTTACATATCATAAAAACAAGTAATAATAATAGTAAAATTGTACATATATTTTATTAAAGAAATTCATATTATAAAATATTTAATAAAGTTTTATTAATATTTAGTTTTTAAATTTTTAATAAATAAGTAATGCAAAAACATTAGTACTTGTGAAATATATTATGATGAAAAGGATACAATGATTTAGATATTTTAATTTTAATTTATTTCATTAATATTTTCAAATATATAGTAAAGTTTACTATAATTTTTTATCCATACATTATAAACTTATAAGTATAAAAACTTATTATTTTATAAATTTTAATACAAAAATTATATATTTATTTTCAAAACTAAATAAATAAATTAAATAATTATTACCCACAATAAATGCTACATTTATTTCAATTTCGATTAATTCAATAATTATTTTTTTTGGAATTTTAAATATATTGTGTTTTGAAATTTTAAAAAGTAATAAATAAATTGAATTTTTAAAAGTAATAAAAGTAATAAATAGATATAGTTTATAATGTAGTAGTCAAAAAAAGAAAGAAAAAAAGTGATTTGTTTGGAATTATTTAGCATTTATGAATAAAAAGATATATAGAATTTTCTTTATAGTTTCATTCTGAAATTTCCATAAAAGTTTGAACAATATTGATTTTTGAAAAAAAAAATTGATTTACAATTCATCTACATGTCCAATTTTACTAAAAATAATAAATATCTAGAATTTCAAAAAATAAGTCTCTATTGATGATGGTAAACATTTAGTTATATGTCTTATTCTATTTTATAACATCACATTAATTACCAAGAATCAAATGTTTATTTTATATGTACTAAAATGATTCTTATTATTGATATTTAATTATTATATAAAATTAAGTTCATAATTATAAATATATTAAAAATAAATATTTATATCGATTATAGTAAATTATATTTAATTTTAAAATTAAAAAATTAAATCTATAAATAAAAAAAAAATTAAAAGAAAAAAGAAAAATAGAGGTTAAAAAAAGAAAATTAATTTATATTTATTTTGATATGGTTACCATCTAAAAATAGACTAATAAAATATTTTAATGCATTAAAATGATTATAAAAATGGAAGAAAAATATGTCGTTTTGAAAAATAAAAACTTTTATTACAAGATGTATACAACATAAAAAAAAAATGCATTAATATATTTCTTAATACATTAAAACATTTTCAACTTAACATTTAAATTAAGTTGTACTAAGTTTTAAGTGAATGAAAAAATAAACCAAAATAAACCACCTTAGTCTGTGATAGAATGAAAAATTAAACATACTGAACGTTGAATGTATAATTTTAAAATGTTTTAAACTAAATAGGATTTATTATTCTTTAAGCTATATATCATATTTGATCAACTATGGTTTTTAAAAATCAATAGTTTTTACAATCTATCTCTTCATGTAGGCAGCGTTGAGTTTGTTAGAGATTCACTTTCCGTCTTATTCTGAAGTGATATATTGATAAGTTTCATCGGTGAAAATGTTCATTCTATTGTTATACGGCATACATGCATACAGATAGAATCAAAAACTAGGTGAATCAACATGTATGAAATAAAAAGGATATGTTCAATGAATTCAAAACATAATACACACCAGGAAAATGATATTTATCTACCGATAAATAAATAGTGAATTATTTTTTCCCATGGAGCAAGTACTTGCAACAATTTTGAAATAGAATATTATGAAATCTTGGTTTATAAAGTACTTTAAACTTAAATTTGTCTAATTACCTCCTTAATTCCTTTAACTCATCCTTCCTAATCCATCATTGGAAATCAAAGCCTTAGCACTGTATAATTTTGAGACGTTACTTTACCTGAATTTAGGACTTCTTTGGTAATTACCTATGAGTGCTTAGCAGTAGGAGATTACATTAATGGTTTGACCAATCAATAGCTGCTAACAGATTAATGACATAATATTTTATAATTAGTCGTTTAATATAAAACTATTAGCAGTTAAGTTATAAAAGCATATAAAATAACATTCATTAAAATAATTATTATTTTACTTTTTGTAACGGATATAATAATTATTATAATACAGTATATTAAATATTTTAACATTTGGTATTATATCATTAATAATATAAATAAGTATTCATTTTAATATTATTTACTATTATAATATGATATTATTATATTAACTATTAATTAAATTAATATAAAAAGTAACTTATCACAAAATATTTATAAAAAAATAAAAAATATATCAGAAGTATTAAATATTATAAGAGGATAGATTTTGCTTATTTTATAACATGTAATTAATATAATTCGAAATAAATGTAAGATAATTTGAATTTTTTTATTTAAAAAATCTCTATTTTCAAATATTCTAAAATGCTCCTACTATCACTATTTCAGAAATTAGTATTTGGAATAGTTGGCTAATTGAATTTACTTTTAAAAAAAAACTAACTATTTTTTTTAAAATAGAGGTTTAATTTTAATAAAATCTCTAAAATTTTTAAAAATACTAATCTCTAATTGAAAATATTTTTTTTTAATAAATAGACTCTTAATATAAAAATTTAAGGCATAAAACTCTTTACAATTAAATAAGCTATTTGCTAATATCTACTTAAATATAAAAATAAAAGGGTGATTTCCAAAAAACCACCGCTAGTTTGACCCTTTAGCCAAAAAACCTCAACTTTTTTATTTTTGGCCAAAAAACCTCTTTTGGATGGAATCCGTCAGATTCACTGTTCATTCGTTAGTGGATGAACAGTAACCGATGAGCATTTTCGTAATTTTCCCATTTTTATTAATTTTTTTTAAAAAAAAACTTTTTTTTAAATTTTTTTTCTCTTCCTTTTTCTATTCTTCTATTTTTTTTTTGTTTTCTTTTATTTTATTTTTTCTTTTTCTTCCCCTACATCAAACTCTCCCCCCTCTCTTTTCCACCAAAAATTAAAATATTGAAAATAAAATATAATATCAGGTTTTTTTATTATTATTATTTAACATTGAAGTGAAGAAAAAGAGGGGAAATAAAAGAAAGAAAGAAGGGGAAAAAAAAGAAACAAGAAAAAAAATGGAAAGAAAAAGAAAAAAAAAGGTTTTATTTTAAAATTAAAAATATTTTTATTTGGAAAAAAAATAAACTTTTTATTCTTTTTCTTTCCATTTTTTTCTTTTTTTTTTCCTTTTTTCTTTTTTATTTCTTTCTTTCTTTTTTCTTTTTTTTCCCTCTTCTTCTTCACTTCAATGTTAAATAATTATAAAATAAAGCTTAGATTATTTTTATTTTCAATATTTTAATTTTTGGTGGGGGAGAGATTTTGTGGGGAAGAGAGGGGAGAGAGTTTGATGTAGGGGAAGAAAAAAAAAAAAGAAAATAAAAGAAAAAAGAAGAAAAGAAAAAGGAAGAGAAAAAAATTTAAATTTTTTTTTAAAAAATCAATAAAAATGAAGAAATTACGAAAATACCCCTCGATTACTGTTCATCCACTAACGGATGAACAGTAAATCTGACAGATTCCATCCAAAAGAGGTTTTTTGGCCAAAAATGAAAAAGCTGAGGTTTTTTGGCCAAAGGATCAAACTAGCGGTGGTTTTTTGGAAATCACCCATAATAAAAATATTAAGTATTCCGTTTTGATTTTAAAATAAAAGTAAAATTATTTTTATGGATATAAAATTATAAGTCTAAGTGTTTGGTCCTTAAAACTAAATATGAATTTAAAATGATCATATCTTTAAATAAAAAACCAAAACACATTAACACTAAACGATTGAAAGTGAAACATGAAAAAATTGAAATTATTCTTATTTCATAAATATATTTTTATAATTATATTTATAGTAAAATATGTAATACTAATTTAAATTAAAGTGTAAATATAAATTATAAATAATCATTATCTATATGATAAGTGATTTATATATTACTTACAAATCTGGTTCAATTCGATCTGATTCGATCTTTACAGATTTTATGTAAAATATATAATATTTATTATTATTATTTTAAAATAAAAATTACGACCGGGGATCTGGCACGAGATTATATACTACTTCTATTTATATTTTAATATGAAGTGAGAAAAATATATTTAAATGATCTATTTTAACTCATAATATATTTATTATTAGATATTTTATATTAATTTAGTATTAAAAGCTATTGAAATTATATTAATATTTTTTTTAGATATGAAAAAATTATTCAATATATAATACACATATAATATATATATATATAAAGCGGAATCCTTCGGCAAATCCACGAAGCTGACATGGCATGCTGAGAATTCAGTTTTGGGTTAAAAAATAGTTAAAATTGCTATTTTTGAGTTTTGTCAGTAGATTCTCTCTCTTTCATCAATTTCTCACTCATAATAATTTATTCAATTAATCCATTTTTCGAACCGTCTCTCTTTTATTAACTCTTATAAATGGGCTTTTCGTTTAATCTTCTTCTTCACTTTCAACAACACAGAAATTGATTCTCGCTATATATATATATATATATATATATATATATATATATATTAATTAGAATAAAAAAGAGTAAAAATGCAAGATTTTTGTATTAGGTTGATATATTGCCAATGACATAGTGACATGTGGCAAGAAATGTATTTAGTTATAATAAAATTTGAATATTTGAATAGATAATACGTTTGCCCTCATTTTCATGGTTCATATTTCTATTTGTAGTTATTCAATGCTAATAAATATTTCCCTTTTCTTCTCTCTCAATTTGTGTATCTATATATTCGAGTAAATTACTCATTCTTTTCATATCTATACCTCAAGTAACATTGGGAGATCTTATGTGAAGTTCTTTATATGGAAATACAGCAGATAATTGAAGTCAGAACGTAAAGATGCTTCTTTCAACAATAAGTTGTAAACCTATGCCTTTTGTCTTCCACCTATGCTGCTGCTTCTAGGGTCTCTTGTACTTATTTTACTTTCATATATTTGTCTTTTATGTTTATAATAAAAATTTCCTTTTTATTTAATTTTTTATTTTGTGATACATTTTTAATATATGTATTTCAAATTTAGAACTAACTGCTAGCATCCTACACTAAAGGAATCAAATACCAGATAAATTTTTATTTTTTTCATTTTTTCATTATTAAATCAATTGTTTTAATCACGTGACCAAAATTTTGTTTATTAATTCTTCTTAATATATTTCATTGTTTATCATTTTTTCTCGAGTTATATATATATATATATATATATATATATAACTTTTTTAGTTTTTTAATTAGAGTATTACTTGATTTATTTTTTTAATTTCTTCAACTTTATTAAGTATAGTCATCACATGTATGTTGACCATTTACTAACCATTTTATATATATGTAGCGTTTCCAACTTTCTCGATTTGTATAATAAATTGTCTCAATTTATTATATTATAATTATTATTATATATTTTATGGTATAAAATAATGTAACCATTATTTGATATTTTTTTTTCTCTTTTCTTTGTTTTATTTATTTAATTTTATGCATCAATGGAATGTGATTTATGATTTTTTTTTTATTTTTTTAAATATTGATTATGAATTTTAGTATATACACATATATATATATATGGTTAATTTTGAATTTGCGATTTGACATTGGCTATATTTTTACTTACTTATGCTAGGCTCAATTATCAATCTTATAAATTTAATTTTCAAAAATTTTAAGTATTTTCAATTTTCATTATAACTATTTACTATACGTTTTACTTTTCATTTATTAATTTTTGTAGTTATTACTATTTTCACAATCATGTATTTTAAAATGGGATAATGATAATTCAAATATTAAACCTACTCATTTAATATCATTCACGTAATTTTATGAAGTTTTATTGTAAGTTAAAGTATTTGAAAAATATAAAAAATTACTAAAGTTATTTAAAATTTATTAAAATGTGAAATGTAATTTTATAAAGAGTTTTAAGTTTGTAAGTTAGTATATGAAAAGATGAACACTATTTTTTATTAAAATTTATTAAATTGGAGAAATATAAATGGCTTTAATGGAATAATTAATTATTAGGAAGTTTTAATTTTATTTAATGTAAGTTAAATAGTATTAGTGTGGATATTATTTAAGGGTTTTATATATCAACTAACACAAATAGATACATAATATTAATTAACAGTTACATTTTAATTTATAGAGGAAAAAAATCAAATTTTTAATATTCTAATCAGGAATGAGTTTTATCTAATTAAATATATTAATTATAAATTTTATCATCGATCATTCAATATTAATAAGTAATAGTACGTATATCAATGTATGTGAAAATATGTATTTAAATTTTTATTCAATTTTGTTAAATCTTTAGAATTTAAATGGTTTTCCTATAATAGTTAGTGAGACTATGGTAATAAAGTTTAAAGTATATAAAAGGACGGAAATTAAAATTTTTATATCACCCAACATAAATAGATACATAATATTAATTAACAGTTGCATTTTAATTTATAGAGGCAAAAAATCAAAATTTTAATATTCTAATCATGAATGAGTTTTATCTAATTAAATATATTAATTATAAATTTTATCTTCGATCATTCGATAATTTAATAAGTAATAGTACGTATGTCAATGTATGTGAAAATAAGTGTTTAAAATTTTATTCAATTTTATTAAATCTTTAGAATTTAAATGGTTTTCCTAAAATAGTTAGTGATACTATGGACACTTAATTTTATTTAATAAAGTTAAAAGTATATAAAAGGATGGAAATTAAATTTTTTATTAAAATTTAGAAAATTTGAAAGATACAAATGATGTTAGTAGAATATTTAATGCTAACATAGAGATTTAATTTAAATGTAAATTAAATATTATTATTTAAAAGTGTAGCATCCCGATGAATTGACTCTATTAGTACAATGCACCCCAAAAGCATAATTTAATCCAAATAACATAAAGCAAAAGTTTTGGAAAGACCCAAAAGCATAATTTAATCCAAATAAATATAAATAGTAAGCTTTGCAAAGAAAAATAACATGTTTTGAAAAGATAAATGCATTGTTTTGTTTATTGATATATAGTTTTTGTGGTCACCATTTATGTAATTAAAGAATTTATTTCATAAATTTTACTTATCATAATTCAATTATTTAATTATTAATAAAAGTAAGATTTAAGTATATGAAAAGATGAATTAAATTTTTTATCTAAATTGTTTTAGTGTAATAGTTAATGCTAATTATATTAGGTGGAAAAATTAACAATAATGGAAAATTCATAAGACCATGTTTTTTTTATGGTGTAGAATACTTGACAAATAATAAAAATCAAAATCAATAGTTGAAACGATAAATATACCCTTTTGAAATATTACAAATGAATAAATAAAAAATATCCTTATAAATTAAAATCAAAATTTTTTTTTTTTTAGTATTTTTCAGTATCCATGGTATAAAAGGGAAATTTAACTAACTTAAAGCTCATTATCTCAAGCATTTGTGTTCAAAAATTTTGGAATTGAATAAAATTTTTACCCTCAAAATTTGTTTATTAGATAAAATTTCATTTAATGGAATAATTTATAATTTATAAAAATGAATATAATGAAACCAAAATATATTTGATTTCATGGTTTATTTTTAATTTGCTTTTATTTATATATATAATTAAAAAATTGAGTTTTTTTTAAAAAAACTTTTTTCCCTTTTTTTAATTTAAAATTATTATTTGATAAAAGATGAAAACTCAAAATTTACACTATTTATTTAAAAAATAATCAGGATTAGATCATGTGTATTTTTTATCTACCCTAATTAGATTATATTAATAATCTATTTTACAAAATATTTTTTACTTAGACTAGATCTTAAATCTATTACATTTTTTATTTTATTTTCTATTTTATTCTTCTTAATTAATTTAATTAAATTTATTTTTTATTCTATTTAATGTATCGCAATAAAAATATATAACAAATTCATTTGTTTTAAAATTAAATTAATTAAAGTAAATAATTTTTCAAAATAAATTATCTTTGGTTACATAACTTACCATAGTGTATGCGTAACTAATTTTTTATTAGAATAAAGTTTTTAAATAAAATATGATGACAGGATTAGAGAATGGTGATTATTTTATAGTGAACAACATTTTATTTATAAAACTGATTTTGATCATTTTAATAATATTTTTAATAGTTAAAAAAATAAATGATTTTGATAGTTTATTAATAAATAAATTTAATAATTTCAAAAATCATTTTGATAAATTTTTTCTTTTTAAAAAGACTTTAAATAAGTTAATAACTTCAAGAATAATTTTGATAGTTTCAAATGAAATAAATGATTTTGATAATTTAGTAAAAAATAAGTTGGATAATTTTAATTTCATAATTTTGATAGAAGGTTACAATTATAGTATATAAATATATTTATTTATTTATTTATTTGATGTCATTTATGTAAACAGAATGCCATAAATTATTTATTTAAATAGAAAAAACGACAATTTTTTTTTAAATTTTTTTAATAACTTCCTAAAATATTGATAAGAATAAAAGGTCACAAATATCCAAATTATAGACAATAAGCCTAATAAAATTGTCACGATAAAAAGTAAATGACACCTTATTTTTGCATCTATATGATAATAAAAGAAAAAAAAAATCAATATCATAAACAACCCATTAAAAATTATTATATATTAAATATTTAAAAAAATATATTCAAGTTTTATATCTACTTTTGTCTTTATATCTTTTAAACTACTAATTAGTCTTCATTTTATTTTGAATTTTGGGTTTCCAATTCTAAAATTATACTTCTTGTGTATTTCTTTTTTAAAAATCCAATATGAATTTATCTAATTATGTAAAAAAAAAAATATAATCAACTATTTTTTCTATTTGTGAGTCACCTATTTTTTTTTTTTAAATATTTACAATTAAACTAATATTATTAAATTTTCCTTAGGTGGATTATGACTTATAGTTATATATTTAGATGGGATAAAATCGCTTTTATTTATTTTTAATTAGATTTCATATATATATATATATAAAACTGATATCAATTCATCCGTTCAATTATTTTTTTAATTACAATTTGGTATCTTTCAAAATGTAATTATTATAATTTATTACCTAAATAATGTAATCTATTATTTTAATATTTTTCAAATCATTTTTTTTTATTTTTAGTATATTTATAACAAAAATATTTTAATTATTCTATATTAAATTATCAATATATCTTATTTATTTTTTTTTATTTGAATAAATTATCATCCATTATCCTTTAACTAAAAAAATTTGAAATATAATTAATGTATTAATTCAACCATTGTAAAAATTGAAAATTTTATTGTTATATTATTGATTTATTTTTGGTTATTAAAAATTTTACTTAATTCAATTTTTTATATTTGTTCATAATTTTTTTTTTTAAATCAAAGTAAATTCATATTGTAGTTAAATTAAATTTTTTACATAATAAAATTTTAAAATAAACCAAAGTACATGTAGACATAAAATATTTATATATTTTCAAGTTAGTATGATACAATCATTATTCTCATCATTCAAAAAAATATTTATATTATTTTAAAAATAGTAAAATTCAGGAATATATACATATATATATATATATATATATTATAACTACCAGATATAAATTTCTAATTTCTACAAATTTACTTGATATAATCACATTAAATTAAATATATTAATATTTATTTAAATTAATCAAAGCGTGAAAAATGTAGTTATGTATTTATATTTATATTTTTTTATTGGTTATTTTTTTATTTGAAAATAAAAATGTGTTAACTAATATTTGTCAAT
Organism: Cardiospermum halicacabum; assembly: GCA_031304145.1. Classification (NCBI taxonomy): domain Eukaryota; kingdom Viridiplantae; phylum Streptophyta; class Magnoliopsida; order Sapindales; family Sapindaceae; genus Cardiospermum; species Cardiospermum halicacabum. The sequence goes on along the minus strand of CM062390.1, from coordinate 6,140,962 downwards.
ATAAATAAATAAATAAATAAATAAATGTAAAAATTAAAACTATTAGTTAATTTTACACTTTTGAAAATATTAATTATTACTTATTTTTATTATTTTAGTGAAATATTTAAATTAATATAATTCAATAATTATAAATTAAAAACTTTATATATACATATAAATAATTTTAAAATTATCAAATAATTATATATAATTATTTAATAAAAATTAATTAACTATTAATATATAATAATTATAAAAATATGTAAAATTAAAAACTAATGTTCTCGTGCAACGCGCGAGTTATTATACTAGTTATCATAATAAGGAAGTTGATATAACAAATAAGAGTAATTTGATCGGTAACTTTTGGAAAAAAGTGAAATATAAAGAAAAAAAATGGCTGATTTGGATTTTTTAAGTAACATTTAATTAATAAAAATTATATAAAATATTGAATTGAAATTGTACATTTAATGGATTTCAAAATATTATCCGTTCATTTTATTTCAAGTGTTTTGATTGATGCACACCCTTAAGAAAATAATTAATGTCATTGAAGTCAAGATAAAATTTAAATTAATTGACTCATAAATCCTTCCATTAATATCTCAAAAGTCTCACACAATTCGCAAAGTAATTTATGAATATGTTAAATGTTGGACCATTATTTGTTAAATATCACACCTTTTTCAATTTTAACATTTTTATATTTTTATTCAATTCTATATTACACTAAAGAACAATATTTTTTATTTATTATTTAAAAAAAATAAGAATAATTCTTATTCACACAAATACAAAACCTAATTCAGTACACAATCAAATTAATTAAATTTAAAAAAAAAAAACTTATTCCACTAATCAAATTATCCCTAATTTGTTCCATTATCTATTTGCGATGTTATTTGTGATCATTATAACAGATGGAGAAAATTCAAATAATATTTTATATTTTATTTTTAAAATGATTTTAAATTATATTAAAATATGCTTCAAATTTATGAATTTAAGATGTTAAAATATGAAAATTTAATTCCAATATATTTTTCAATTAAAGAAAAACTTAAGAATAAAAAATATATATTAGAATAATATAAAAATGTATTATCCTAAGATTTAGTAAGGCTGGTATATTATAATGAATTTAGTAATGCCGGTAAATTATAATATACTTATTAAATAAAATAAAATTATGATTGAATATAATAATTTGTATATTAAAGTCAATTATGTTTGACAAATAAAATATAATAGCCATTTGGATAAATTTAGTAGGAATTGAAACAGACATTTTTTGGAAGATCGGTTTAAAAAGCAATACCGTTAACACGTGTTTTGTGGTGAGGAACGGATTCGAACAGCACTCCTCTCGATTAAAAAAATATGAGTTCGACCACTAGGCCACTGAACAAATAAATGGTTACGGTTCGTAAAAAATTTATAAATAATTATTTTATAAAAGTATATTGTCTCCCGCCAAATTTCAATATATATAACGATGATTCATCTGCTCCCAAACACTCTTTCCATCATCTGCAAGTGCAGGTAAAATCCCGATTTCGTTGTTCTCGTCGGCTTTTTAGGTTTTTAATTTTCTGTTTCGCTGGTTTCAGGTTTGTGCTCTCAACACACACCACCGATAGATAGTTCTACTCTCTACGATCAACTTCAACTGAGGTAATTTTCAGATTGATTTGTGGTTTTCGCCATTTTCATCGGCTATATAGGTTTTTAATTAATTTTCTCTGGCTTCAGGTTTCTGATCTCAACATATTTCTCTCTGCAAGGTAAGTTTCAGATCTCGGCTAGGTTTTCAGTTTTTTTGCTCCTTTCAGATTAAGGACGTCGGCTTCGTGCTTTTAGGTTTTCAAATGTCTTTTTTACGGTTTTGCATCGTGATTGTCTTTAGGTGTTGTTTTGATATCATAACTTATTTTTGTTTTGATTTTGATGCCTGTGTTGAGAGATTGATTATTTGATAGTTGTTGAGGCTATTTTTGATTGTTAATGAACCTACTGTCATACCGACGATTATTTCAGGTATGGCTGACAGACTTGTATGCTTCACTTGTAAGTCCACCTTTTCCGGTATGAATTCGCTCAACCGGCATTATGCTAGCCGCCACTTCCTAAATAACCTAACTTGTCCTATGGACAACTGTCATGGGAGATTTTGATACGGTGCGGATCTCCAAAAGCATCTAGAGGACTATCATGATCCTGCTCCGCCAAATCATCCTGTTGTTGCTGCAGAAGCTGGTGGTGCGGAGGTTGTTGGTGCTGAGGCTGCCAATGCTGGAGTTGCTGAGGTTATTGCTGATGCAGAGGTTGATGCTCAGAATGCTGGAGTTGCTGAGGTTATTGCTGATGCAGATGTTTCTGTTATTGGTGTGGAGGTTGCTGCTGTTGGTCTGGAGGTTGCTGCTATTGGCTCTAATGCTGATGCTCAGAATGCTGCTGGTGCTACTGTTGGCTCTGGTGTCCATGGGGCTTGATTTTTCTTATCAGTGGAGCTTGATTTTTCTTATATAGTGTCTATAAGCAATGTAAATAAATATGAATTTTGGATAACTGATATGGCTATATGTGAGTATGGTCTATGGAATGGCTACAGTGTCTATATGTGATTTTTCCTAGGAAGTATGTTTGTTTCAAGACTCTTTTAAAGAGCACCAGATACATTATTGGTTTGATATTGGGAATCAGCTTTCTCCTTTTATAATGCAGAACAGAAAATGTGCCTTTTACATGTTCGTTTCTCATTCTAACCCACTGGATTTTTTAATTTTTCAATCTTTCTTGATAATCTCTATTGCCTCTTTCTTGAGTTACTAATGGTGCACAGGAGGATGCGGTTCCTATTATCCTCAAATTTAAAGAAAAGAGTGTGCAGTGTCAACAAGAGGAGGTGATGATATTTTGAAAAACTTTGATGATTTAGTTATGCTTCATCAAGTAGTAATCTATTTGATTTGCATTAATGCTAGTTAATGTTTCCACTGTGATTATACAGTTTGTGATATCTGCATCAACTTAATATAACTCTAAAGCTAGTACATGTCCTTTGCAGATTAGGGATTCAAATTCAAATCGTGTTATGAGCTGCTAAAGTAAAGCAGCAGTTGGCAAAATCTTAAATAATGCATTTTGAAAAGAATAGACTAGAGCAGTACCCTTGACAATTTAGATTTAATATTTCAAATTTTTGTTTCAATCATGCAGATTTTTAAAATATTGGACTAATTATTCTTTAGAGTATGATAACTTGAGTAGTTGACATAATGTGAACTTTTGACTTGGGTCATTGTAAATTGATTTTACTGTTTCATTCAGGTTTGTACGAGACCTGGAAAGCCACTGACAAGTAAGTATAAGTATATTCTTGCATTTGGGTTACCAGGAAATCCAATGAGCAGCTTAGTTTGTTTCCATCCTTTTGTAGTTCTTACCCTTTGCTGTGTCTCGGGATGAGTGAACCCTTGTCCTTTGAGGTTATTGAAACTTCTAAAATGTTGTTTTTTTCTTCCTCCTTCTCCTTTGCTTTACATAAACACCTTAGTATTGCGGTTGAGCTTAATACCTTTCTCTCGTCTTCTTCAACCATGACAAAGTCAGTCCAGAATTCCTGGGTAAGCTGTCTCGAGCTGTTCCTTTCCCCCTCATGGTTCTATTTTAATTGTGGCAACCTATGGCATCAATTCCTCTCGTTTATCTTGGACCTGCACTAGGGGTAATCTAATATTCTGCAATAGCCAAATAATTCATTTTTCTTTTACAAACACTTGTTGCTGTGAGCAGCTGACATTTACGTATGAAGTCAGGGAATGCCTTGTTGGAGCTGCCAGCAACTGGCGGTGTAATTTCAGCAGCAGCGTCTTTTGCCGCCATCATAATTGCTGATATTGACAGTAGCCATATTGTCAAGAATCCTATGTTACCAGTTTTACCTCCTCCCTCGCAAGGCAGGAAACCCAAAGAGCTGTGGTTCTCATGAGAGATAGTGATGTCTAATGATTGTTCTTTTACTAGCTCCATTAGTTTAGCAGAAATAATTGCTTTATTGACTTCAATTGCTGCTATGAGAGATACTGATGTCTGTGGTGGTCGTTTTTTCCCCTCTTTCTTGAAGTTATCAAAATTCTAGCATTCTCATAATAGATAATTAGATATATTTACGTCTGTCTAGAAAGCATCGCAGTACACCCTTTTCATAGGGTAAATAAAGAAGGTCATTGTGTATGTTTAAGTGATACACTAGAGCGGAAGCTGCGACTTAGAAGAATCAGCTGGAAATTTGGGGCAATTTAATATGTGTTTTGTGGCATGCACCTCTTTGAATGGCAGTTTCTAATGGGTCACTTATTTGATGCCATCGTATTCTTTTGCCACAGTTCTAACATCATCGTAGCCAGTTCGCTTTGTGGTGTACTGTCGTTTTCTCCTCTACATATTGCTTCTTTTATGTAAGCCCTAAGTTTATAACATGTCTAGTTCGATGACTAGTCTAAGTCTCTTCAAAGAGCACCAAATAATCAATTGTTGGTTATTATATCCATAAGAATACTGTAAATTTCTCAATTTTGGATATGGCCTTATTTCAATGCTGTCAAAACTCTCTTGGGTTCGCCCGGCAGTTGAATTCTGCGTGGTCAAATTGGAAAGATATGATGTAACTTCGTTCCCTGTTGATGTGGTTCTAGATGATGTTCCAAAAATAAAAGATGCTCTCCAGAGGTGGTCTGACCTTGACAAAATGAGTCTTGTTATTACTCTCTAATTATTTTGTTCTTTGGTAATATATCTTCCCTCTTTCATAAACATAAGTAGGCACTGGCTTTACTCCAAGAGATGTAACCCTTGAAGCAACATAAGAAGTTGTCCAGAAAGAAATGCGTCCTGTTGTATGTCATGATGCAAGGGAGCTCAAAGGTACCTACTTTTTCAATCAAGTTTCATCATTTACTTCTCTAGTATGTCTTGAATAAAAAAATGTTACAGATTAGTGTTACCTTTGACGAGGTAGACCTGGTCCAAGATAGGCAGTCTGTCTCTGTTATAAGTTGTGGGAAGAACCACCGGAAATGATCAAATAATGAGAAATGTGACTGGAAATTGAAGTTATTGAGACAGCCTAATAACTGATATGTCGTCAAACGTGGAAGTCATGAAAACTATAAACTGGGCAGTGAGTCACGAACAAGATCTTAGAAATTTTTGTAAACTTGAGTACAGGAATGAGTATGGTTAGTGTTCCTGTGATATCACTATGATGATGGGCTTTATAAACTGATTTTACTACATGTGTGGCCTGAGATGCATTTACTGTGCGATGAACTCACGTGTGATTGTTTTGAAACCGACATTTAAATGGAAACTACATGAGTTGTAATGAGGAATTGCTGATCACTGGACTATGCTTGTTTGTTATCACTTGAGTGTACCTAAATGCGGATGATGATTTGCATTCATAATCTTAAACTTGGAAACCGAAAGAAAGAGTAGGCACTGCTGGGTTAGTGAAACATGCCTGATAAAAGGGACATAAAATAGAGCTTGTTGTGCATTGAATTGGATGTGCACTCCTGATTGTTTCTGTGTGCTGGTTCGATGAGTGAATCTATAGCGTTGTTATGCAATGAATGAATAGTACTGGAACTTGAAAAGACGGTATTTGTTTGATGATATATAGAAATAACTTCATTTAGACAATATGGAACCAACTTTTATAAAGGGAAACAGTGGAATGATATTAATGCTCAAAGACTTGAAAGATTTTAATGCAATCCAACTGCTACTTGCAGAATTAATAGGTTGCCAATGTCTAAATTGTGTAATCAGACGACATTGGAGCCTCATCATAGTCGCATGATCACATAAGTGAGACTCACTTATCACTTTAAGTGAGAATGTGACATGATGGTTTCCCTTCTCGTTTTCTCTAGTCTCGTATTGTAGTAGCCCTTGCCCAAGCAGCAGTTCAGGCGAGAAGTGATTCGGAGTTACGTCTAAATAAAATTTATTTTAAAATATCGTCTTTGAATTCCTAATATTTTAATTTCTTAATTATTTAAACTCTTAAAATATGCAAATGGAGATTTAAAATATGGTTGTAATCTCATCTATAACTTTTTCTTCCTTGGGTGGGCACATTTAATTCTTCCAACCTTACTTTCCATTCAATCTTGGTTTAAAATAGGCATATTTGAAATTCAATTAAAATATGTCTAATAATACATTCTTGTAAATTTATATTATGGTGTGAAATGAACTTATTATTATTATTATTATTATTATTATTATTATTATTATTATTATTATTATTATTATTATTTAAATGAGTCGAGTAGTATGACAAGGTCCAAATTTTAATTCATTTGACCTGTAAATATTTCAAATTTGAATTTAAAAATTTTTTAAAATTCAAACTCGAATTTGAAATCTGTTGCTACTCACATACTTCAATTACTCAAACTCGATTTTTTTTTTATTTCTATAAATATAATTATGAGAAAAGTACGTCACATGGATGGTAATTATTGATTTGAGAATGAACATGCAATCTTGATTATAGGAACATGGATATGGTGCCTTAGGACTATTGATTTGATTATATGTGGGTCTATATATAAGATGTCTATGGTAATTAGAAAGTTTGACTTAATGGTTTGTTGGTGTTTGGTTACCTAAAAGGATAATTGCCTTTGACCTCACTTACTACAAGAATGAAATATCATACTAGAGGTATCTCACATCATTCATATGTAAAACTAGGCGAAGTGACCTTAAATTAAAATTCAAGGGCTACAACCGTCATCAAATGTCACGCCATCATAAACTTTGCGTCCGTCATTATATAATCCCAAATATGATAATTGGCCCGGAATAGGCTTCAACAGATTATTACGGATCCGGCCTATGGATTCATTGTGAGTTGTAGCTCTAATCCTTGGGTTCGTCTTTACCGTATGTTTTCACTAATCGAATTAGAATCAAAGGGCATTCAAACTAAAATTGGAATCTTGAGTTTTGTATCTTATCTTACTTCTTGAAGTTATTGTAGTATGTTATTGTATGTGGCAGTGAATGGGTAAAACTCATACATGTTGAATTTTCAATGTTGTGTTGTCTGAAACAACTTGGTCAAACAGACCACTTATAAATGGCGGGTGCCCAGCCGAGTGGGCCAATTGTCGCTTGATTGATATGACTATGTTATTGACATTCCCACTTTGTGGTGTACATGCATTAGATAGACATTAAGGTTCATCTTTGTGTAAAGCTGTCAACAAAAATTTACAGAATTCTGGATTTTTACACTCAAATGACTAGTTTTGCGGCTAGCTAGTCGTCTGCACATTCAGATTGTGAATTTTAAAAAACAGACGACTAGCTTCGCGACTAACAAGTCGTCAAGCTAGTCATCTGAAACTTCTGATTTTAGAATTTTTTGCCTAGATGGCTTGCTTCGCGAATAGCTAGTGTAACTTCTTTTTTTTTAGGCCTAGAAGTTTTTGTGATTTTGAGTCGGTTGACTTTTGGTTAATGGTCAAATTTCCGGAGATTTCCAAGAGGAATGATCCGAAAATTCACTCTAAGGGCAAAATGGTAATTAAAACTATTATACGGAAGCATAAGGTTAAAACGAATTACTTAAACCAGTTTCGAAAATGATTTTGATAAATTGAGGTGTTAGGGGCAAAGCCGTAATTTTGAGAAAATTTGGGGTTAAAATGGTATTTTTCAAATAAACGTATTTTCTGGTATAGGTAAATGGTTTTTAATTATTTTAGTGTGATGTGAACTGAAGGAATCGAAAAAATGATGGGTGGGTTGATAGAGTAATTAGTGGGCCTAAAGCCATTAATTTTCAAAAAGCCCACCAAACCAAATACATTTGAGCTCACTACAAATATACACACAATTGCACTCTAGCCAAACTCATTTAAAAACCGTATCAAAACCCCTCTTGCTAGAACACTATTCATCTTCTTCTTCACACCACCATTATACGTCAAACACACAACCTCCATTCATAACCCTTAATCAACAATCCCACTCCATACACTTCCAACCCAATACTCTAGAACCCTTGTTTGGGAAGGTCTACTCTCTCCAATCTCTTCATTAATTTTTGGTAAGAACATAACCCACTGTTGTTTTAATGGCTTTTGGTGTTCAAGCACCCTCTAGTTTGTTATTAAATGTGGTATGACAGGTGTCGTAACCACCAAAACTAAATTCTTGCAATTATATAGTAAATATAGGAGGGTCAAACTACAGAGAGTGTACTGAAAATCAAATTGTTAATTAACCAAGTTACAAATCTATTAAGTGGGGGTTGTGGATTTTAAATCAGATTAAAGATTGAAAGCTAAAGCAGAAGCAAAGAAAATAAATAGCAGTGTGATAGAATTACTCCAGCAAAGCTACTCATTCAATATGTGTTGATCATTGAATTAAATAATGTTGTGCAATTGATAAGTCTAGTTATAGTAATTGACAAGCGCCTAACTACCTAATCGTTCTTTAGTTCTTAAACCAACCGAACACGCGCCTTTTAATTAGTTCCTAGTCTAAATAGTAACCCCGACTCTCAATCCCCAAATCATCAAGCATGTTAGTTGATTAAGATCATGTAAACCCACAGTGTAACATATTACATGATTGCTACTTATACCATTTTAGTTAAACTATTACGTATTCAACCTTATGGCTAGCATTGTATTAATTCACCTAATTAATTAAAAGGCCTAATTTAACTAATAAGTAAATTCATACATTCCTCCTAATTCCATTATGCACAGAATAAACATGAATATAAAAAACACAGGCAATTATGGAAAAATCTCACAACACATATGAATGAATGCTTCACTGGATTATAGAAATTTAGCTTGTTGTGGGCACAACAAGCATCACAAAAAATATAATTGAACGTAAATTAAACAAAAACAGAGAAAAAAAATGCAAACTCGGTTGTTCCCCAAAATACGTCCAAGCTAGTTAATTTCAGAAAAATCCGAACTAACCTCCTTTCACCCCTCTTCTCTCCGATAAACCTAAAACAAAATTCAAAAATACCAAAATGAAGAATCAAATCTCCTAAAAATCTGAACAAATGTACAGGTTTCAAAAACTTAAAATAAATCCTATAATCTTGGCGCTGACTTAGTTTTTATACTCATTCCAGAGGTCACGTGGACCTCACAACTGCCATGATTGACCGGTCATCCCAGATGTCACATGGACCTGGTAACGGTCATGACCGAATGCTACTAACGGAAGGATATGAAAGAGTCAATTTGTAAACTAAATCGGTTAAATTAGATGGAATGTTATAGCAACAAAGGGGTAAAATCAGAAAAAGACCACTTGAAGGATCCCTATAAATAGAAAAGATAGAAAACCTAGACAACTAATGAAATCACAATCACAACACTCTCTAGTCTCTAGAGAACCACTCTCTCCTCAATCACTATTCAATTAATTTCCAAATAGAACCCACAAAAAATATATATATATATATATATATATTCTTTTTCTTTTCCTCTTCGCGGATTTGAAAAAATTATAATAGAGTACATACCTCCATATATGGATACCAAAACGAATCAGTTTCATCTTCTTACAAGTAAATCTTACGTATCTTTTCAGGTTTATTACATTTTCCTTTCCTGATTAGTATTCCTCCGTTTACCTAAATTTGTATATCATATGTATTAGTATTCCTTACTTAGACTATGAAAAGAATTTGAATGGTGATTGGTAAATCTTACTAGTGAAAATTCCCCCAAACGACATGAAAAGATTTCTTCTAAGTTAACATGAATATTCATTAAAGAAAGAGGCCTAAGCCTTCTAATAATTATATTGGACACATTAGAACGATACTGATTCTTGAAAGAGGATAAAGTAAAAGTAGCTAGAGTATGAGCTATCTCATTTCCTGATCTAGAAATATGGGGAAACATGCAACCACCTGCCTCTAAAACAAGACATTTAATATCATTAGTGATACAATCCAGATAGTTAAGTTCCTCGATGTTGGAGTCCAGTCTTAAAACTATAAGTGAGGAGTTTAATTCGACTTAAAAAAATTTGAAACCCATGATTCTTTGCCGTAACAAATGCTTCTCTAATATCCATTGCTTAGTAAGTTCTATATTAGTTGATCCCCATAAAGATTTTGACAATGCTATGACAATAGACATATCATTTTGATGGATGGTTTCACCAACGCCGAATCAATCAGAGCTTAGTTTGACATTTGAGTTGATCTTCAAGCAATTTGAGGGTGGAGGGTACTAAACATCATGGGAAGACTTGTTAATTCTGCCATTGCAGGTAGAAATAAATCTCTTTATGGTTTGGAACTCGGAGAGATATGATAAAGCCCACTCAGTAGTTGATGTCTCTTGTTCTCCATTTGGTTGTTGATTAAGTAATTTTGATTCCACCATATTCTCCAAGATATTGAGCAGATTTTCTCTAGAATGGTGTTACTGCGATTGTGGATGACCTGGAAGGTTTCTAGTACAAATGATGCTAAGGTGGGAGATATTATATTTCAAAAATCTGTAGATTTTCACACTTGAGTAGAGCTTAGACAAGAAAAGCGTGCATAAATTTTTGTTTCTTATACTGAGCCACATCTACCACAACACCAATCTTTTGTGATATTACGTTTAAAATAGTTTACCTTAGTGGGGAGACCTCCTTAACAACTTCTCCAAATAAATATCTTTATTGTTGGTGGGATATTAAGGTTCCATATCAGTTTCCACCATGTCTCTATTGTCAACAAATTGGAGGTTGATGCTTCATTGGATTTGAGTTAGGAGAGAAGTTGATAGCGTTAGTGGGATTCGTGAGTTTTGTTTTGGTCAAAGAAACATGGGTTAAGTTAAGATGAAAGTGAAAGGTTTTGAAGTATGGGTAATTCTCCCGGAGTCTCTAAAAGTTAAAAAAAAAAGTCAAAGCTGAAAAAAAAATTCACAAGTGTTGTCAAGATTTGGTCTACTTGGTCATAGAGATGAAAAAGCTTCGGCGGTAGTTCTCGAGCGATGGTAGTGGTGATCTATGACATGTATGATTGCGGTGGTAAGGTAGCTTCGAGACTTTTGTGTTTTTTGTTAACGCAAGTAAAGATCAAAAGATGTGGTCAAATATTCAAGTCTTGTTAAATAGTTAAAACAAAATTAAGGGTTTTGACTAGTGGTGTTTTGGAATCTTTGTGTGATGGTAATTTTGATCAATTGGCTGGTGAACTCGAATAAGGAAGGATTGTGAGGAGCGGTTTGACAAAGGCTCCAACTGTATGCTGGGATAGGTTTTCTTATGACATGTTATAAACCACCAAGGTTGTCATGATAAAGGATTGAATAATTCTAAGGTGTTCACAATTGTGTGGGCATCTGGTCAGCATGGATATGGGTGTGGTGAAAAGTATGTCGATGGCTGAGGAGTAACCTGTAAGTTAATGAAGGAAACTGCACCATAGTTTATTCAGCAAGTGGTTTTGACATGTGCTGAGAAAAGAAAATCTTGGGTTGATGGTTCCTAAGTGGTTAATCTTAGGATGGATCGTACCTGAGTGGGTATATCTTCATGATGGGATATGATAACTCTGTTTTGAGTTGTGGTTATCCGAAAGGACAAAGGGAATTCTCATCAATGGGTGGTTTGTTAGGATTGTGAAAAGAATTTGGGAATACTCCGGTATTCTGATTTGTAATTTGGAAAAGACTCGAAGACTATTTTGGAAGCATTATATTTGATTAGGAATGGTATTTCTTAGAGTGGATTCTAATTAGGAAAAAGAGAAATTTGAGAATTCTAAATAGAAGAAGGTTTTCTTAATGGTTTAGAATTACTTTGTGACTAAGTAACCTAATGCTATAAATATGGTGTTTGTATCTATTATTAGATATTCTGAGAGAATAATGCAGATCTAGATGATTAGTTTTGGGAAGTGCCCCATGAGGGCCTAAGAACCGTGGAGACCATGGTGATCTTGAGTTCTAGGATCGAGTCTTCATATCCTGTAAGAGCCATATTGGGAGAGCTTGTGTGTGAGACTGTAACCAATGTAATTGGATTGGGGAGTGAGAGGGTGAAATTTTGGTTATAACTATTATTTTACCATTACACAGTGAATTAGTCTCTCGTCGTCCTGACAACCGTGGTTTTTTCTCGTTTTGGGTTTCCACATAAAACCTTGTGTTTTACTTTCTCTCTGTTTCTTGTCTGGTGTATGTTGATTTACTTTGTGGTTACAAATACTCGTTTCTGCTGTGATGGATAACCGATTTGTTCAACAAGTGTATCAGAGCTAGCCGTGTTTTCCCAATAATAGCAACATTTGAAAAAAAAATCACATTGAGCTCTAACCAATGATTTTCCTAAAGCTTATCGACGTGGAGAACAAGTCTTATTGAGTTTGACACTAAATGGTTCAGATGAGTTTGGAACATATAGCATACTTCGGTAAGGGCAATGCGCCTAACTACGAGAAAACATACTCCACAGCCAAACATGCAAAAAAAATAATAATAAAAAGTTTCCTAGCTAGAGACTAATCAATCTATTTATTTTTTCCATTTAAAAGCCAAAAATGCAAGATATCCTATGCCAGTATTTTCTGTAAAATTTAATTACTTCTTCCCGATCGATGACCGATCTTGATTTCGCATAGTCAGACAAGATATTTTAAACATTAGGATTCAAAGTAAGATCGTGGTAGATGTTGTGCCTTTCAACGTATATGCCATTTTTGGGGAGTGAACCCCGAGACAAAATAAAATCATTCACTATAAAGCTGCCTTTAGGTCTAGTAGAAGTGCATGACATTTTGCACGCTTTAGTGAGGTCAAGATGAGCGCTGTCCCCATTGTTAGTTGACATTTGGAATTCACATCAAGAAAAAAAAGGGCAAATAAAAAGCAGAAAAGAAAAAAGTTGGATGAAGTTAGCATTCAGGCATGAGAAATAGGGGAATCCAAAAGGCGGTGAATGCCGAACACGAAGAAACCGAGCAAGGGTGGTGACAATAAAGTTTTTTTTAAAAAAAGTGAAAGAATCCGTAATACCTTCTACACCCGTTGTAGACGTGGCATTATTTCCATTTTTACGCCTGATAGGATTCTTACACGTGAGTCTCGTGTGACCCTTATCACCACACCTCCCACATGTTTTAGTTCTAATGTATTCTCCTTTGGAGGGAATCCTTTTATCATTTGGATGGCTCGGTTGTCGCTTCGCTATAGGCGGTAGGACCGATCTCTTAGATGGCGGTCATATTCTTTTGTGAGTAACGAGATTGATTGGATGTTTATATGATGCTTTCCACTACTCTTTGCTGTAATACTCATGGCATAATGTGTGTGGGTGAACTCTCATCAACCTATGTCAATTTACCAAAAGTCAAAATATATAAGAAATGATATGAATTGATAAAATAGAAGAAATGTGTAGTAAAATACCTAGCTGCAGCAAAAACATGTAAGCAAGGAAGACGATCAAGTTGCCAAGCCTTACAAGTACATTCATTTTATTCAAAATCAACCACGTGAACATCCTTTCCATGTGTCACTTGATAGCGCCTACCTTCAGAATAGGAATTACAGTGCTACCATTGACATCGTTTTCAAGTTCATTTATGTGTGATACAGCCCCGGACGTTACTGATATAGTCAATTTTTGGGCCGCTTCGCGCCTATCACAAAACCAACGTTGCATCAATGCTCTTAGAAAATCATTTGCAGCTGTTATAGGTAGTCGTCGAGCTTTCTTCATGGCTGCGTTAGTCGATTGTGCAATTTTAGAAGTCAACATAACATACCTTATTTCCTCACAATATGACCGCGCCCACCTTTTCTTACCAATCTTTATTAACTCAGCATATATTTTTGGACTGACAACACATATATCGTCCAATAGCAAATCACATTCTTCTATGGTATGAGGATAACAAGCAGCCTTCAGTAGACGTCATGTGTTTCCACGCTTGCCGCCAAATGACTTTTATGTCTATCTGAAACAATGACTAGGTTAACGGGGTTTTTAATTGCTTTTCTCAGCTTCGTGAAGAACCAACACCATGAAGCATTATCCTCGACATCTGCAAACCCAAAGGTGATAGGGTATATGCCACCGTTACCGTCCTGCGCAAGTGCAGTAATAATTATTCCTTTATACTCACCTTTCGTATGTGTTGCATCGACAGTGATTACAGGACGGACATGTGATAGAAATCCACGAATCGATGAACCAAGAGCGAAGAATGAGTATAAGAAAGTGTTGTCAGGTCTAGTATGTATCGAAGTAATGGTGCCCGGGTTAGAAGCTCTCAGCTGTTTGAAGTAAGCAGGAAGGATTTGATAAGATTCAATCCCATCACCTTAAGCAAACCTTAGAGCATGTTGAATGGCTCTCCATGCCTTGCTATACTCAATCTTGACTTGATAACGATCCTCTACCTCATTTTGCACATGTTTAGCACGATAGTCAGCCACAATGACCCGTGTTGAGTATAAATTACCAAGTAGATCGGACTTCACAGGGCGATGGTATGAAGTGTGTGTATCTGGTATGCATGAATGTTTCGAGTTAAACTCTGTAACGTGCCACATTGAAGAACCTGACCCTCACCTGGAACGGAATGCAAAAGAGCAAGTCTCGTCTGAGCATTCCATTTCAAAAAAATTTTTTTAGACAGGATAATTTTGGTCGTGAACTTATTCTCCAGAGCATACTTCCCAACTGCAATCTTCATTTCCTTCTTCTTCTTAAATCTCTCACTTTTTTCGAGTGGATTTCTCCGAACTGGAGCAGAAAGGTGCATATACAACATCTTGTGTGAATGAATAACAACTAGCATCGGGCAATACCCAAGTCGGAACGTGTGGCATAGCGGCTCTAACTGGTTCTACTTCATCACTTTGCAAGGAAACATCCGGACACTCTGTCACTATCTATGTGACCAGTGCTCCCATTGACTTGTTCATTATGTTCCTTGCCTTTTGTGATGGTATCTACAAATAAATACATGTGATCTCCATGATCCTCTTTCACAAAATTAAAATCTTCATCGTCTATAACTTGATATCAATCTCGTAGAATCTGATGACAGCGCATGTATGGTCAAATCTAAAGTATATTGTATCTTCAATTTTGCATATAGTTTCTGTTCTAATTGAGAATACGAAATATCCGTCTCAAGTAGCAAAACGAATATTTCACCACCCTTATATTCACCATCAACCCATTCTGCCTTGAACTTCACTAGGGTTTTTTTAATTGTCATGCCTGAAAAAGATGAAACAAACATTAAAAATATTCAATAAAATAAGAAATCAAAATTTAAATAAACATGTAGATTCCCGGTAATTAAGACCGGGAAGCAGTTATAATTTGGATTTGCTTCCCGGTCCTGTTACCGGGAAGCATGAAAAACATTCTGCTTCCCGGTTAATGGTACCGGGAAACAAGCCAACTTTATTTTTGTTTCCCGGTCATGAAACCGGGAAGCAATGACTCCCCAGTGGTTTCCCGGTCCACTATACCTGGAAACCGTACAAAAACTAGTTTGCTCGGTTTAGATAAACCAGGAAGCATCATATTGTTTCGTGGTATACTGAACCGGGAAACTGACTATTTTTTCTACGGTTTCCCGGTGTGGACCTGGAAACAACAAAAATTTGTTTCCTGGTCTAGTACATCTGGAAGCAGTACAAAAATCAGTCTTCTTTCCGGTCAAAAAAAACCAAAAAACATCATAATGTTTTCCGGTGTGCTGGACCGGGAAACTGACTAATTGTTGTACAGTTTCCCGGTGTCGGGACCTGAACCGTAAAAAAAATCGTAAATCCAAGAAATCCTACACGTACATACAAATTGTGTTCCAAATAACAACTATTCTACATACATGGAACCTAAACTAATCAAAATCATGCATATAAGATGCAATTAAATGTGCTACACAACAAAATACAATCTCTAGTATGTCTAAAACCCTAAAAACTTAAGAAACATACCTTTTAAGAGCATTTGAAGAAGATTTTTGACTTATTTGGTGGAAGGAATTGTGCAATTATGATTAGGATTCATTGAATTGGGTGAAAGGAATTCACGATTGGTAGCTTTTTGAGTTTCATGCAAACTTAGGGTTTTTTCAATTTGGGAATAATTTTGTTTTTTAATTGTTTACATTGGTGGGGACTATTTTTTAATTTGACGGGGTCATTTTGTAAATACATGATTTGAATTCAAATATTTACACATAAGGGTATATGAGACTTTACACCTTATTAAGAGTTAATAAAATTATTTCAATTCATTTTTTAAAAAGAAAGAGCATTATTGCCAATTTGGTCTATTGAGTATAAAAAATTTTGCGATTTATTTATTTTTGAATAAAATTTAATATAGGACTAAAATTTTAAAAATTTTAATTTAAGGTTTATTTATGCAAAGAGCCGTTCTTAAGTGAATCTAAGAAGGAAATTTAAATATTGGAAATATTGTAAGATGCATAGTAAGATTTACCAATCAGGAAATGAGTACTAATATGTATGTAATATGTATGTCTACAGAGGTGATATACGAACGAGTGGAGGAATCTCTGTTATAATAAAATGAGGAAATTGAAAAGTCAATTAACCACGTTTTGACAAGTGGCATCGTAAAAAAGTGACACGTCATTGTTTTTTTTATAAAATGACAATTTTAATATTTAATTTAATTAAATTATAAGGTTACGTGGTCATTTTACATGGAAGTGTGCTTCACACGCTAAACGTCCTTTGTTAATGATATTTATTTCCATTGTATCTTTTTTCAATAGGTAAAATATATTCTTAGAATAATTATTTACTATTTTTAAAATATTATAATATTATATTTATAATTTATTTTATATTTAAATACCACTATATATGGAGAATAAATTTATTCTACTTCTTCGTTCTTATTTTGTTCTTATCTTTCCATGAATGCTTTTCTTTCGTGCATATTTGAATCTGAAGGCGAGTATTCTTATTCAATTTTATTTATTTTATAATTATTTTTATCTTATGTTTTTCAGTTGATTTATTTTTTTCAAATATCTCTCCAGTAAGTTTTTTTATTTTCTGTCATATTTTTATGTTGTTTTTTTTCTTTCTCATAATCTTTTAATCGATTTTATTCTTTTTATGTCTTTTCAAGTATTTTTATTTGGTGAGTATTTTTATTAAATTTTTTTTCTGCAATAATTTTTTTTCTTAAATGTTATTTTTTAATCAATTTTATTTTTTTCAAATATTTCTCAAGTATTTTACTAATTTTTTTTCTATTTTATTTTTATTTCTTTGTCTGATATTATTCCGATTATTCAAATTTTGTAACAATTTAATCTAATTTAAGTTTTTTTTTTCTTTTTGCAGACATCTACTACATATGCAATGCAACTCACCGATATCGAAGTAGCACTATGACTTAATATCTACAATATTTATTTTTATGTTAGTAATTTTCGTGTATTTTAATTATATATTATATATATTTTAAGTGAAGCGTGTGAGTTCACCCATGTATATTTGACCATGAATGTTATTAATTCTATAAATTGATTTTTTTTTTCATTTTATGACGTGAACAATATGTCTAAAAAGATTAATTAAAATTTATATATCATACAAAAATCTTTTTTAATAATAGTAGTATTGTATATGTGTCTTATTGAATAAATATTTTATTAAATAAATTTAATTTTTAAATTTTTAGTAAATAAGTATGGTAAAGATATTGTTACTTGTGAAATATGTATTATGTTTTTTTATATTAAAATATGAAAGATATACCACTATTTAAATCTTTATATGTTAAAATTTCATCAAGATTTTAAAAAATATAATAAAATTTTTTTTTTAAAAAAAAATTATCCACACATTCCAAAGATTAAATTTATAAGTATAATAACATATTATTTTATATATTTAATAATTAAAACTAAAGAATGAAATTGAATAATTATTACCTGCAATGAATGCTCATTTATTTGAATTTCAATTATTCTAATTTGAAATTCAATAAAGTTCATTGGAAAAATCAAATATATTGTATTTCGAAATTTAAAAAATAATAAATATTTAGAATATATATAAGAAACAAAAACAAATAAACCTAAACCTTATATTTCTTATTCCCATATTAGAATATCACATTAATTATAAACAATATAAATATATATTCCAAAAAGATAAAGAATTCAATTAATGTGATAAATGAAATAATATGTGAAATATATAAATTAGAATCCATCTTAGTTATACTATGATTTAATTATTAAAATATATATTTACTATCCTCTACACTCTAAAATTTTTAAATAGAATTAAGTGCTCAGGTTTACCACTTCATGAACTTAAACTCAGTGTTGGTATACTGGCGATGCTATTATGAAATATTGATCATTCAGCAAGATTATGCAATTGTACAATGTTGATCATTGCAAGGTTAGGAATAAGAGTCTTGAAATAATGTAGAAGATATGTTGATACTGTAACTTACATTAACGTTATGGGATTCGATATTACCATTTAAATTTAAGAGGAGACAGTTTTCTATCTCATTATCATTTGCAATAACCATAACACAAGAGTCGGGGACAATCTCTAAATAATGTAGGTCTCTATCTCAAAAGGCCTGTTTTTAAGCGCCATTAATTATATGTCGATGTATCCCGAACAACTAATCTTAAAGGTCTAAAAAATACTTATTTTAGACGAGTATGATGTAGTACAAAAAATCATAACCAAATGTGTATTCACAGAAGTATTCCCAAACACTTGATAAAGGTACAAATTGAATGTTGTCTGACACAAAATTCATGTAATTTATCTGATAAGTTAAATAATTACATTTTCTTTTCTTAAAATAATAAAATTGCAAATACTAATATATGTATTGATTTTGATGAAGAGTACTTCACCGCGAGTCGCACCAAAAGAATTAAGAATAAGTGAGATTCATAATAATTTCATTCGATTTTGCATGATTTGATCTAAATAACACAAATGACTAAGAGTGAAAAGAGATCCATCTCATTAGATCTTTTTAGTCTTTCTTTTTTCATCTCTTGGATTTCGTTTCCTTTTATTATTTTTTATTTTATTGTCGATTAATCGGGATATCCTGTGACATATTATTCGTTTTGCGAGAAATTTACATTTGATTATTTATTGTTTACAAGAATTTTCAAAAAACGTATACTTAGTGTAGATGTTAACACTCGTGCGTACCGCATGAGTCCAAAAGTCTAGTACCAATAAAAAAGGGAAAGTGAAAATACACATTTTTAGACTTTATAAAAGAAAAAATTTTAGTTTTAAACAAACTTTAAACTTTTATATTTTTAGACTTTTTTTAAAAAATAAACAGACAAATATAACTGGTGTTTTGTTTCCCAGTCCGGGAAGCAGAACACCGGAAAACAGTTATATTTTGTCTGTTTTGCTTTCCAGTCTGATTTGTCCGGGAAGCTAATCAAGACCGGAAAGCAGGAGTACTACGGTCATTTTTGGTTTATTTATTGGGTTATTTTCATTTTTGTTATTTTATAACTTTATTTACATCATATAGCCCAACTTTAAAAATTTTACAAAAATAATTTTTCAAATTTTCACTTTTAAAAAATGAACCAAATTGACCATTTTATCCTTCTGTGAAGATTTTTTACACTGATTTGTGAAGATGGTCTGTGAAGAGAACCTTCACATATGTGATGATCTATTTTTTAAAATTAAAATTTGAGTGGCTCAAAAATAGAAATAAACTTCTATTGGTTTAGTTTTAAATTTTTAAATTTGGTTTATTTTATATAATTTTTCCTTATTTTTTTTAAAAAAATTTTGAAAAAAATTTAATTTTATAAAATAATTTTAGTCTAAAAATATAATTTTTTTTAAAAAAAATAATCCAACTATTCAATGGACTCAAAAGGAAAATTGAATAAATCAGATGATAAAAAAAAAAAAGAGACTCGTTTTTGGCTTCCATATACAGAGTATATGTATTCTATTTTAATTTCCTTTAAATCAGTAGAGAGGATAAGAAAAATGAAATATATATGTACAGAGGATTTGTATTTAATTGGAAAATCATCTCTTAATTTCAACAAACTGTTGAGATTTGTGTATTTTCTCACACTTCATTAATTTACCTTTTTGAATGGGCAGTTGAAGAGCGAGAAATATAAAAGTAAAAAGAATTAGGATTGGTAAGAACCCTAACAATTGTTGTTTTGTTCCTTTTCAATTAGGATTGAATAGGGTTGTATTGTATAAATATACCGACTCAATCTCGCGTTCTCATCGTATTCCTTCGTTGTTCAGCAAGAAGTAATGGGTAATTGGGCAAATATGGATGGGGACATGCTGGAGGAAATTGCTAGAAGAATAAAGTTGTCCGAAGACTTCGTGCGTTTTGGTTGCGTGTGTAGTTCCTGGCGCTCTGCTGCAGCTTGGAAAAACTTCAGATTTCGATCAAATCAGATACCTTGGCTGATGCTTCCTCAACAGAAAGGTACCGATATCCGTAGTTTCTATTTTAATGCTTTACGTGGTGATGATGAGATGTGCAGGCTTGAATTGGGGGAGATCAGTGATCATAAGTGTGTTTCATCCCGTGGTTGGCTGGTCATGAATGATCGAAATTTGAATATGTGTCTTTTTGAACCCTTTTCGCACACTCGTATTCAACTGCCTCATATGAATACTTTTGTTGATTATGATTATCTGATGGATGAAGGCTTTGACATATACCGTATCTGTCTCAGCAAAGCTGTTTTGTCTGGGAATCCTTTCACATCTGATTATACCTTAATGATTATTTATGGAAATATGAACCGGTTGGCCTTTTTTAAGCCTGGTTTCAAATCTTGGATTTCGGTTAGTTCTCCTTTGGCTCCATTGAGGATTGATGTTCCCAGATTTTCTATCTTGGCGGATGATTACTATGGCTTTTCGGAACTTGTATATCACAAGGACAGTGATAAGTTTTACACAGTTAATAATGCTGGACGAGTCATGGCTGTGGATGTTAGAAGTGATACTGCACCGGTGACTAAAGCGGTGGCCCATTTGTCAACCTTCGATGGTTATAACCCGGCGGATAAACCTTACTTGGTTGAACTAGAAAGGAATATGTTAGTTGTTCTACGGAATTGGACAGATGACCCTACGGAGTCCTATTTTATGACATATTCGTTTATGGTTCTTCACCTAGATATGGCCACTGGTTCTTTTACTAAAGTGAATTCCTTGGGTAACAAGGCATTATTTATAGGTTATAATTCTTCTGTAGCTATCGAGGTGTTCACTTGTAAGGCTAATTGCATCTATTTTACCGATGATAATGACTTCAATGGAGAAGTTATGGGAAAAGATAGGGGAATATATAACTTAGAAGATGGAAAAATCCAACGATTCTGCGAGAAGGATTCATGTCATTTCATAACACCACCTTTGTGGATTGAGAAAAATCCTTTATGGGATTTTAAATAGACTTCTAAAGTATGGTTTTCATTATTTATAGGATTTTATATAAACTTTTAAGGTTTGGTTTTTGATCTTTGTACCCTTTATAACTTTGGAGTACTCTTAACATTATTACTTTTAGAATCTTTTATGTAATTTGAAATAGACTTCAAGGGCATGGTTTTCATATCTTTGTGCTATTTATAGCTTTGGAGTACTGTTATCATTAATATTTTAGAATCTTTTTAGGGAATTTTAATTAGATTACATAAGATATAGATATGATTTCAATGTATCTTTCTCTATTTATCATCTTAATAATATTTTCATTATTTATAATTATTATATTGTAAAGAATTTTTTTCTTTTTCACTGGTACATGAATGAACTTGCAGTATTCAGGTCATAGCATGTACTGTGTGCTATATAGTATAATAAGCACAGAAGGCGAGATGGTTAACTGAGATAAAGCTTTTAAGTTGATGTAGCCATTTCACTTAGCTTCCTAAACATACTGCTAGTAAAACATGAAACATGTCCCAAACTTAGGACACCTAGTAAAGCAACTTTGTAAAGAAACATGTGTGGGCACAGTGTAAACATCCTGCTACTAAAGAAGTCAGGATAATGAGTAATTGCTGGATGGTTAGGCTGTTAGTTTGGTTGGTAGGTCAAGTTGCAGAATGACTGAATATTTTTGTAACTGCTTGTCAGGGTGGGGCTTGAAACATATATAAACACAAGGCTGGGTGTGGACTGCAGAAGGTAGTAAGTTAGTAACCAAAGAGTGTCAGTTTGAGCCTTAGGCTGGAGATAGAAAAGAGAGGGTCTCAAAAACCTCTTAGCCTTGCAATTTCATTTTCTTGGTTTGCAAGTATACTGACAGTAGATTTCTAGCCACTGATTAAACTTCTCTAAAAATACACCTATACCTATTAGTATGTTTGCTTTTGCTTAACCAAATATACACACAGCAAATATTGGCTGTATAAGAGGCTGACATCCAATGGTGTGGGTGTTTGCACCTTACATATGCCAAAATATAGACATATGCATTGTATTGGTTACTTTCATCTTGTATGCAGACCATCCAATGTATTATAAACCTGATGAATGCATGAACTCATGCATGTTTTGGCATTGGTATTAGTGTTTGATACTAGAAACAAGGAATAAGAAAGAATGTCATTTGGGTTAACCAAATATGCTGACTGCATAATTGGCTGTATAAGAGGGACTCACATATAACTGTGAGGAGGGTGTTGGCATCCTACATAGGTTAAGAACAAAAATTATACAAGTCTGTCCACTTATGTGCGATACTAAGGCTGAATTGTGGAAATGATGAACCTGGTGATGTTGTTAACCCTGATTGTGGCTTATGTCACCACTGGAGTCAATTCAGTACTGCAGTTTGAAATTCCATTCATTTTTGTAGCTTATGATGGATTTTGTTTAAGATATTCTGATTCAGGGACAATCTGTAACTGAAGAGTGGAAACTTGATTTCAAAGATATTTTATTCTGAGGATATAGAGAATGTAGACTTGAAGAGTGGAAACTTGATTTCAAAGCTTGGCCATTTATAGTGTGGTACTAAGACAGGAAAATACATACATATTGATATAGGAGTTCACAAATTTGATTCGAACGAGCCAAGATGCTTTCAGTGGAAGAAGCTCTTGAAAAAGTTCTATCAGTGGCTGAGCGTCTTCCGCCAGTTACGGTTTTGCTTCACGAAGCTCTAGGAAAGATTTTAGCCGAAGATATCTGTGCAATAGGCCTTTGCCTCCATATCCCGCTTCAATCAAGGTTTTTCTAAAACCATCTGCTCATTTTTGTAAATAAATTTTTATTTTGTGTAGTTGTTTGAATGATATTGGCTGGAAATGTGCAGGACGGTTATGCTGTTGTTGCTTCAGATGGACCTGGTGAATATCCTGTCATAACTGAATCCAGAACTGGAAATGATGGACTCGTTGTTGCTGTGGCGCTGTGGCTTATGTTACTACTGGAGGTAATTGAGAACTACAGTTTCTATTTTTATTCATTTTATAGCTTTTGATGGATTTTGTTTAAGCCATTTCGGTTCAGGGATCATCTCTTTAGATTAATGCTTGTTGTTTTGAGGATATAGATAATGTAGCCTTGAAGATTGGACACTTGATTTTAAAGGTGGGTCATTTTTAGTTCAGCTGATATACACGCTTGAACAAATGGGATCGAATTTAGTGGTGTTTAACATAGTGTAAAGTTTAGAGGTTGATTTATTCTCTTGTTGCTTCTTTGTATGCTTAATATGTGAAATTTAACTATCTGAGCCTCTAGAAAAATGATTGTATTGCTTCTTTTTTTTTTTTTTTTTTTTTTTTTTTTTTTTTTTTTTCTTGTCAGGACCGATTCCTGATGGTGCTGATGCAGTTGTTCAAGTTGAAGACACTGAACAAGTCAAAGATGAAGCCATTGAATCCAAGCGAGTTAGGATATTAGTACAGACTAGGAAAGGTGTCGACATCCGACCAGTGGTATGATTCCTGTGCTTCTGCGTTTTTCTTTTCTGGTTTAAATTGTATTTGGAATTTGCTTACATATGTTATCACCTGCAATTATTTCCAACAAACTATGGCAGATCCTTTTGTTGACTTTACCGATTCAAATTACCTGTCAAAGCCTGCAAACAATTTTACTATCTTTTTTATGCATGTAACATAAATAATTTTCATGCTACAACCGTCTCAAAATTTTTTGTGAGTAAAAAGTAATCATATGCATGTTCGTAAGGCAGCTAATATTCATGTGGATTGAGAACAAAATTTATTTATTGTGGTGTCTATCATGCAAGAAATTCTATATATTGTTGACAAGATATTGAGAATTTGATTATGTTTTGTGGAAAATTAAGTCAGAAGTATTCTAGATGAATACTCAAAATAACCCCCCGAGTACCTTCTCATTTATTTCCCCATAGTAGTTTGTGCATTTTGTTGTTTAAGATGCTTGTAAGATTGAGTTTCTCATTAGTACTTTCATTGGGTTTAATTTAATTAGTACCCAGTATTAAATCTTATGCCATCATAGCTAAGGACATCCGTCTATGTGGAGCATGGAAAGAAACTTATCCTATGGTTTTGCTAGCTTGGAGCAAGAATGCCCTAGATTGATGGTTCATTAGCCGGAATTAAGTTACTTTGAGTGATGTTATATACTAGCTGGACTTGAGTACTTAAGACTTCATTCACACTTCTTGTTTTGGACAATCTTTATAAACACAACATTTATGAAAATAAATAAATAAATAATAAAACAGTTGCCTGTAGGGATTGAAAAAACTGAGCTTTGTCTAAACTTTGCATGTTACTGTACTTAGAAGCTAGCTCTCTTGCTCTGCCCTTTCTTTTAATCTGCCAATATTGCAGATAAAATGAAATTACCCTCGCAACCTAATATCCAAATCTCTCCGCTTCCTGTTGGTGCAATAACTTAAGTAGGTGATTCTCTCTATCATCACATTCTTGTAGTTGTGAACTGTGTTTCGACACGAACAACTACTATAGATGCAAGTTTACTTCCCAAATTAATTTGAGTTAACTACTTTGACTTTCCTGCCTTGACTTATCTCAATCTGAGTAAGGATATTTATAACTATGATTACTAAATATTTTCTTTTTGGTGCTTGATTTTTCTCATAAACACTATTTTGGATTGTTACATAAGTTTATATTAATCAGGGATGTGATTTTGAAAAAGATGCCATAGTATTAAAGGCTGGAGAAAGGATTGGTGTTTCAGAAATTGGTTTGTTGGCTACTGTGGGGGTAACAATGGTGAAGGTATTATGATGCTTCTAATTATACTCGTGATGATTTTGTAATGATATGTATGAGTTTATACCATCCTCCTCCAGCTATTGCAGATTGCAGTCCTTTCCACAGGAGATGAGCTTGTAGAGCCAACCACCCAATACCTAAGCCGTGGCCAGGTATTATATCTAACAGAGACTTTAATAACCAGTACTTAGTTGCACATTTTGGGTCCTCGGCTTTTGGTAATTCATTATAAGTTAAATTCCATGGATAAGGATTTACTTTTCCCAATGATCAGTTTTGTGGTGGAGAATTAATGGGAATATTGACCATATAGCCATAGCACGTGATTAACCTTGGTACTTGACTTTAAATTGAAAATCTGGTATACATTCTCTGTTGCAAATTTACTCAATTAACCACAAATAAGACTGGGTACTTCTCTTCTTCTTTTTTTTTTTTTTTTTTTTTTCCCTTTCCTTTTCCCATTCTCTGGTGCATTCCCAGCCTGTGGCTAGTTTCCTGAAAGTCAAAGGCGTATATGCACAAATCTTGATTTAACCCAACTGTGCTTCTTACATGCATATGGATATTTTTGAGATTGTCTCTGATTCTTCCCCACTGGATTCTTAATTCTTCAATCTTTCCTGATAATTTTCTGTTTCTTTCTGTATCATTTGGTGTAGAACTCCTGTGTAACTAATGGTGCACATGATGTTGTTGTTCTTATTAAACTCAAATTTAAAGAAAAAGACTGTACAGTATCGAACTATAGGAGTTGTCTCCTTAATCGTACTGTGATATTTATAATGCTTAATGTTTTAAAATTTGGCAAGGAAAAAAAGAAGATAAAATCGCTACTTTACTATGCTTCGCCAAGTATTCTTTCTTTCTTTATTTATTTTATTTTTTATTTTATTTTTTTATTTTTAATTTCTATTTATTTATTTTATTATTATTATTTATAATTATTTATTTGCATTAATGCTGTTTCAGGTTTCCATTGCGGTTTATACAGTTTGTGATGTCTACATCAACTTAATTTAACACTGAAGCTAGTACATCACGGCCGCAGATTAGGGATTCAAACCGGCCTATGATACTGGCAGCTGCAGTCCAGCAGCACTGCAAAGTTATTGATCTTGGTATTGCTAGAGATGATGAAGGAGAACTTGAAAGGATCTTAAATAATGCATTTTCTTCTGGGATTGACATCCTTTTAACTTCTGGAGGTGTTTCCATGGGTGACAAGGACTTTGCCAAGCCATTGCTTGAAAAGAAAGGAATATTACACTTTGACAAGGTAGATCTGCCATACCTCACGTATACCCTAAATTTTTGTTTTAATCATGCAGATTCTTGAAATTTTTGACTAACTGTTCTCTAGATGATGATAGCATGAGTAGCTGATGTAAATGTTGTGAGTGTGTGACTTGTGTTATAGTAAATTGGTTTGACTGGTGGTGCATTCAGGTTTGTATGAGACCAGGAAAACCTCTGACATTTGCTGAAATCAATTCTGGACCAGCAGAGAACATGAATGCAAATAAAATTCTTGCATTTGGGTTACTGGGAAATCCAGTCAGCAGCTTAGTTTGTTTCCATCTTTTTGTAGTTCCTACCATTCATTATCTCTCAGGATGGGTGAACCCTCATCTTTTGAGGTTGGTGGAACTTCTAAAATATTGCTCTTTCTTCCTCCTTCCCCACTCCATTTCCCCATTTGTTTTATCCACAACTTAGTATTGCAGTTGAGCTTAATACCATTCTCCCTTCTTTTCTCTGCTTGGTGCAGAGTGCACGCTCGTCTTCTTCAACCAGTAAGGACAGACATAGAAAGGCCCGAATTTCATCGTGCCATCATTAAATGGAAGGTCGACGATGGTTCTGGCAGTCCAGGGTAAGCTCTTTTCAGGTGTTCCTTTCTCTGTTGTCATGGTTATAGTTTAATGGCTGCAACCTAAAGCATCGACCTGGGACACTGTGGTAATCTATGATTCTTCAATAGCCAAATAATCAAATTTTCTTTTACAAATGTTAGATTTGTTGCTGAGAGTACTGGTCACCAGATAAGCAGCCGACTTTTAGGCATGAAGTCAACAAATGCCTTGTTGGAGTTGCCAGCAACTGGAGGAGTAGTTTCAGCAGGATCGTCTCTATCAGCCATCTTGATTTCTGATATCGACAGTAGTGATATTGGCAAGAGTCCTGTGTTACCAGTTTTACCTCCTACCTCGCAGGGGAGCAAACCCAAAGAAGTGGCAGAAGATGGTTCTCATGATAGTGAGTGGAGGGTTGCTATTCTCATGATAGAGCACCAAATAATCCATTGTTGAAGGTTTGGTTAATATGGGTCATTGTTAATTAGCTATCTCCATAAGGCTTGTGTAAATTTCTCACTTTGGGGTCTGCGATTATTTCAATACTGTTAAAACTTGCCTGTGCTTGCCCCGGCAGTGAGTTCTATGAGATCAAATTGGAATGTAAATTGTTCATTGTTGTCTCATTGTTCATGCATTTAGTTTGGATAGATTTAACTCCTTAACTTGTGCAGTGGGCCGAGGGCAGTTTCTGTCATTAATTCATCATCAGAAAAGTTAGGAGGAGCAAGGGTTGTTGCAACAGATGTGGTTCCAGATGATGTCCCAAAAATTAAAAATGTTCTCCACAGGTGGTCTGAGTCTGACATTGAGAAAATGAGTCTGGTTATTACACTCGGTGAGGTTTCTTACTTGCAATACAGATTGTCCTATTCTGGTCAGAATCATTTTATTTTTGGTAATATCCGATCACTTTCTTTTCATAAACATAATTTCTTACATAATTAGGTGGCACTGGCTTTACCCCAAGAGATGTAACCCCTGAAGCAACAAAAGAAGTGATTCAGAAAGAAACACCTGGTCTGTTGTATGTCATGATGCAAGAAAGTTTAAAGGCGCCTATTCTTTCAATGCTTGTACGACATGTATTTAAATGCAGTCATTGGTTAAATGGAAGTTTGATCATCTGCTTCTGTATTAGTATATCTTGAAATATCACAAATTAGATGGCACGATACCTTCAACATATCACTGCTATATAAATGTCAACATCAAGTGAGAAAGATTGTGTTTGTTGGGAGATGAAACGGTCTATTCACATGTGTGCCTAAGGCTTCTTCTACTACTACTTCGTTATTTGTTGTTTGTTGTTGTGGTGTGTTTTTGCAATTATGTAGAAGAGCGCTACACTTATTTTGTTTTATAGATTTACTAGATAGTACCATCCCGTACCTTAAATTTAATAATAAATATTTAAATATAAAATTATAGTAATTATAAAATATAATTATAATTATTAATGTAAGTATAACAAATGAATAATTATGATTTGTATTAACCAATTTGATATATTTATTAAAAAAAAATAATTTTATTAAAAATTCTATTAATTTAAATAATAAATAATTTATTTATAAATATAATATCAAATATAAATAAGAGCACTACAATATCAACCTAAAATATTTTATATATATATATATATGCATATGCGTAATATATGTTTCATTAGAATATGTAAAAAGAAAAAAAAATTAAAATAAAAAAAACTATTAGGAGTTGTTTATTTGTTTCTAATGAGCGATGGACTGATTTTTTTTTAATTAATAGTAAAAGGAAAAGGCTTGGTCCAATTGGTTTAAGTTCAACTTTGAGATTCAAATCACCATTGAAATTTATAAATTTTTATAGAAAATTAAAAAAAAAATAATGAAAAAGAAAAAAGAATAATTCTAAAGAATTAACCATCATAATTTGACTGAATAACTTATTTATAAAAAATTATTTAAAATTTTAACTTAAAAAATTAAAATAACTTATGTCTGTCTTCTTAATTTACCTATATGGTTTCAAGAATCAAATATAATTAAAATTTAAAAAATAAATAAATATAAATTTCATCTTTAATTATTTTATGCCTTATTTTA
Source organism: Cardiospermum halicacabum (assembly GCA_031304145.1). Classification (NCBI taxonomy): domain Eukaryota; kingdom Viridiplantae; phylum Streptophyta; class Magnoliopsida; order Sapindales; family Sapindaceae; genus Cardiospermum; species Cardiospermum halicacabum. The sequence goes on along the minus strand of CM062390.1, from coordinate 6,111,695 downwards.
TTTTATTGGAAGGAAGAAGAATGAAAGAAAAATAAACAAATTCAAATTGAAAATATAGTTTAAATATAAAGGGTATGTTTGGATGCTACCATTACTATTTCATATTGTATAATTAAGTTATGTTCGTGTTGCAGTGAAATCTTCATTGGTAGACCAATTTTCTAATCCACAATTATTTTTTTTTTTGTTTGGATACATAATTTTTTAATGTACGATTAAATTTCTTGTTTGAATTCATAATACGATATGGATTTAATAATTGTAAATTGACTATAATACTTTTTGTGTATGCATGTACGATACACATTTTAAATTTAATGATAAATATTCAAATATATTTATTAATATAATTATAAATAGAAGTACAATTATATATATATATATATATATATATATTATAAAGCAGAACTTTCAGCGGACCCCGCAAAGCTGACATGGCGCGCTGGGAGTTCTCATTTGAGTAGAAAAATAATCATTTTTGGCTGTTTTTGAATCTCATGATATTTTGACGAGAATGTAATTTTTTTACAAGATTTTGTTTTGTCTTTTCTTTTTTCTCCCCGTTTAATGACTCATATAAATAACATTCAAAATTAATGAGTGCCTATATATATATATATATTTGAAAATATGTAATAAAAATCAATAAATCCTTATAATGAAAATTGAGTACTATTAAATGAAAAGAGTACTATTAACCGTCTCTCTCTAAATAACCGTCCATACATCTATCTTTTCGATTCATACATTTATCCTTCTCCCTTTTCCTCTTCGTCTTCATCCCCTTGATTAACGACCGAACCAAAATTATATATGTGGTGCCAAATAAACCACAGTCAAATATTAGGCTAAGATTACTTGAGAAAATAGCTAAAAACTTACAGAGAGATTTGAACAGAATTTGCTCTAGTAAATAATAATCGGATCCTTTTCTAATCATCCCTACCCCCTATTTATAGGAGATGTTTGGGTCCTATTTCTATTTGGATTGGGATTCCTTGTTCTCCCTTGATTCGGTCTCCTTTTCGGACTTGGTTTTCCATTGGGCTTGACTCCCTTTTTGGGTTTGATCTCCTTCTAGGGCTTGGTTTCCTTCTTAGACTCGGTTTCCTCCTTGGACTGGGCTTCCTCTCGGGGCTTGGGCTCGTTAGTGCTATCCAGGTCTGTCGAGTTCTTCGGCTGCAGGGGTTGTCTGGGTGTGTTCGGCCGCAGGTTCAATAAACCTATTTCGGCCGAAGGGACATTGGTCTTCTTCGGCCGAAGGCCTTGGTTGTGCCATGTTCCAATTTGTTGAGGGTCAGTGCCTTTCTGAGATTGCAAGTTGTTTTTCCAACACAGTAATCCCCCTATTGCCATCGCTTGGTTCTTTCAAGTGTGGCAATAAGTTGGTGGCTCACTTCGGTCGAAGGGGCCTCCTTGTCCTTTCGGCCGTAAGGTTGCATTTTACACGGGGCGTGTTCCCAGCTAGGATTCCACTAGTTGGCCAATTACTCTTTTTGCTTTCCACGTCAGCATTTGCGTATCAAATCTTTTTTAATTTGACGGCTCCTCGACTTCTGTGCCCTAAAAGTGTGATCATTACTTTACTATTTAAATGTTGGTTTCTCTTCCTCTCTCTATACTCATCTTTTCGAATTCGCATCTCAGAGCTTCTCTCTCTAGGACGAAACTTAATCGCCATTGTCTCTTCTGGTGAAGCTTTTGGTTCCTGTTCCAGCTCTTCTTCTCTGTATTCTCAAGGTTAGCTTCTGCTATTTCATTTCTTTAGTTTTCCAGTCGCTTCGCTGCTTTAGTTTTTGTCGGTTTTGGTCCTGTTGTCGTCTGTTCTGTGGATTTCCTTTATTTTGCCATTGGGTTTGCCTTGCTTTTCCGGTAGACTTTCGATTGGGTTTGGTTGAGGGTTAGGTTTTCAGTTGATGGTTTTTTCCTGCTGACTGGGTTTTGATTTTATCTTTTCGTATTCTTGCTGCTTTTCCCTTTATTTTATTTTATTTTCCATATGTACACGTGTCCGTGGTCCCATAGTGCTGCCTTTTGTGTATATCGGTGTTTGCTGTGTTGCTCTAACTTCGGTCGAAGACCATTAACCTGCTTTTTTCGGTCGAGTGTAGATGTCGTCTTCTAACTCCTTGGATACGTCCACTTTTGCTGGTCTCATCTGCGATTTTTCGGCTGAAGAAGATGATGCCGAGTGCTCGTCCGCTCGTAATCCTCTGGCCGAATCTAGGCCGCAAGGTATTCTCCCTCCTTGGCTTAACGTGCGAAGCACTATGACGAGGGGTGAGTTGGAGGCTATGCGCTTTAGCTGCAAGTTTCCTGATTGGGTCGAGACCAGGCTTCCCAATGATAATGAGAAGGTTAACGATGTTTTGGCTGAAGGATGGGAGCCTTATTACCTTAGGCATTTCGAGATTGGCCTCAGATTTCCCATAATGGGTCTAGTTGAGGAGTTATGTACTTGGTGCCAGATCCATCCCAGCCAGTTGACTCCGCTCGCTATTCGTATCTTGTTGAGCGTGGATCGCTTGAAAGAGAAATATAATTTGTCGTTTTCGGCCGAAGACTTCTTGTACTCTTACTTCATTAAACGCGAAAAACTGGATACTGGTATATATGTCTTGAACGCTCGGCCTCATGGAAAGATACTAATTCTGGGTTTCAAGTCTAACGAACGCAAGTGGAAAGACAAGTACTTCTTTGTCAGGAGCATCACTCGCTTGGGCAAGGGCCCGGGCTACCCGTTGTGTTGGATGGATTCACGTAGTCCTCTCGTGACTTGTCTTATATTTCGAAGGTTCTTGTTCGGCCGTTTGTATTGACTGGTTTTCGTTATGGTTGCAGCTAAATACGGTGCCAAAAATTGCAAGTCGTCTCCTCGGGCGCGTGCAAGGAGCGAGGCTATTCTCGCGCTTCCTGATAAGAAACGCGGTCACAAGAGGTTGTTGCACGAGTTACGCACCAGCCGTTTTTGGGCATTCACCAGGACAAGCAGGTGGATTCTGATTTTCTTTGCTATTTTTCTAAGTATTTTCGTGTGGTCGGATTAACGTGTTTTGGACTTGTAGAAATTGCTGATTACGTGATGTCGAAGCCGTCTGGTCAGCGGGCGCTCGCCATACGCGCTATCATGCGTCAAATCCAGGCGGAGCAAGAGAAGGCATTTGCCTTTGGTCAAGGAAGTATTTCGGCCGAAGAGAGGCAGGGGTCGTCGGCCGACAATGCTCATTCAAGTCGGGCGCCATCTGATGGGGAGGGTCCCTATGAAGCTGAGGGGGGCTACTATGGCTAAGGAGCAGCAGCCTTCGGTCGAAGAAGATAGGAGTCCTGTTGCTCCTATTGACAAGGAAAAGAGACCGAGGGAGGAAGAGGAGGAGGAAGAGGAGGAGCTTGTGCACCCGCGGAGACGGGTTAAGCACACTGGTAGGAAGCCCGCTTCTGGGGGGAACGATCTCTTCATCGAATTTCCCGGCGATTCTTCCACTCGAAGGGTTACGACCGGGATGGTGAAGGCTGTAGATGGTTTTTTCTTTCCTCAGGATGAGGAATGGTTGAACTCTCTGTCCTTCACCCAGTTCAACGAGATGGCCGTTGGTGGCTTGTACAGGGTAGGTTCCTGAAACTTCACCTTGTATTGATTTCTTTTGTCAACTTGTTTTTGATTGTTTGATCTTCTTTCAGGCACTTCAAGGTGCGGTGGGGATGCGTCACCATTTTTCGGCCGTTATGCGTGATCGAGGAGAGATGGAGGCGAGTGTTAGTAAGGCTTCGGCCGAACTTAAAGCTGCCCAAGAGGACTTGGGGAAGGTAACAGCTCTGTGCGTTGAAGCCGTTAGACGCTCTGAGGCGTTGCAGGCCCATAACTTGGGTCTCGAATCCTCATGCTAGATGAAGGATGCTGAGCTTAATAGACAGGCCAAGGAAATTGAAGAGTTGAGAGCTTTCAAGTCTGCGGCCGAAGGGAAGATAAAAGATTTGGAGGGTCAAGTAGAGGTCTTGACTGAGGAGGCTGCACAGGCCGAGGTCACCACTAGAACTTATGCCCTCGAGCAAGTCATTAGGGGGTCATTGACTTCGGAATCAGCGAAGACTGAGCTTGATGCTACGGCCGCGTTGCGAGAGGGCGCCGGTTTATGATTTTTCTTTCCTTTTTTTTTTTGTAATGCTTTGCCCAAATGTAATCTTTATTGATTAATGAAAAGATATTTTGTTGCAATTTTCCCTGTGTTTTCTTTTGCCTTTTCTTTTCGATTGGGGAACCAATCCCCCGTTTTATGTTTGACTTTTCGTTTTTGGCGAAGTGTCTTCGCTCGAGACCCTCTGGATTTACCAGAGGCTTGCTCCTTGGTGTCTTTTGGGTTGTCTTTTGGGCAACGTGTCTTGGCCCGAGACCTTCTGGATTTACCAGAGGCTTGCCCTTTGGCAAGTTTTTCGGGTTGCCCCTTGGCAATGTGTCTTCGCCCGAGACCTTCTGGATTTACCAGAGACTTGCCCTTTGGCAATTTTTTCGGGTTGCCCTTTGGCAATGTGTCTTCGCCCGAGACCTTCTGGATTTACCAGAGGCTTGCCCTTTGGCAATTTTTTCGGGTTGCCCTTTGGCAATGTGTCTTCGCCCGAGACCTTCTGGATTTACCAGAGGCTTGCCCTTTGGCAATTTTTTCGGGTTGCCCTTTGGCAATGTGCAAGATATAAAGGAGAGTAAGGGATGAGATGAAAAGCTTTGTTTTATTGCTTTAAGGTGGGGCCTCGTTAAAAACCCTTCTTGGGGAAAAGAGTGCCCGTTATTACAGTTAGTGCTATATTCAAAATTGGTACCTTTTGAGGTGATGTATGTTCCAGCTATGGTCTATCTCCTTCCCTTCTTTCGTGAGCAGCTTATAGAACCCTTTTCCGGATGCTCGTTCCACTTGGTATGGTCCTTCCCAACTTTCGGCCAGTTTCCCATGAGCTTGGTTTCTCGTGCTTTGGAATACCCTTCTGAGTACCCAATCTCCAGGTTGGAAGGCTCGGGCCTTGACTTTTTTGTTGTACTGTCTTGCTATCCCCATTTGGTATTCGGCTATTCTTCGTTGTGCGTTCTCCATTTTTTCATCCGAGGTATCTCTTTCGAAGGCTAAGACATGTTCATTAGCTCTTCCATCTAGCCTTTCTTGAGGTGATAGGATCTCTGTCGGGAGTACTACTTCCGTTTCGTAGACCATCGAGAAAGGGATTTGCAGTGTTGAGGTTCTAGGGGTGGTTCTGAACGCCCAGAGAACTTCGGAAAGGGCTTCGGGCCACAATCTTTTGGCCCCCTCCAGTTTTTTCTTGAGGGAGTCTACCACCGCCTTGTTGGATGCTTCGGCTTGTCCATTGGCTTGGGGGTATCTCTGGGTTGAGTATGTGAGTTTTATGTTCAACTGGTTGCAGAAGTCCTTCAGAGTTTGCGCTATGAATTGGGGGTCGTTGTTAGTGATTATTTCTCGTGGTATGCCGAATATACAGATGATGTGTTTCTAGATAAATTTCTGCACTTCTTGCTCTCTGACTCTTTTTAACGCTTCAGCTTCTATCCATTTCGTGAAGTAGTCAGTTACCATCAGTATATATCTTTTTCGACCCTGTGAGGATATTGGGAAAGGCCCGATGATGTCCATCCCCCATTTGTCAAACGGCCATGGAGAGGTGATGCTGTGTAGGTTTCCCGCGGGGAGGTTGGAGTAGTTGGCGTGCCTTTGGCATTTATCGCATTTCTTTACAAGTTCGGCTGCATCTGTCTTCATGGTTGGCCAGTAGTATCCGGCTCTATGCGCTCTGAATGCCAGGCTTCTGCCTCCGGAATGGTTCCCGGCTGATCCTTCATGGAGTTCTTTCAACACCAGCTCGGCCTCGGAGAGGGAGATGCAGTTTAGGAAGGGGCTGCCTATGGATCTTTTAAAAAGTATCCCTCCGATGATGCAAAATCTGGCAGCCTGGGCTCGTAGTTTTCTTGCCTCTGTCTTGTCTTCAGGCACTTGACCATGGTTGATGTATCTGATGATGGGGGCTCTCCAGTCGCTCTGTTCTATGGCCAAGGTTTCTATATACTCGATGGCTGCTTTGGGAAGGAAGGCGTATACAATTGGCCCCGTTGGCTCGTCTTTTTGCATTGAGGCCCCGAGGTTTGCCATAGCATCGGCCCTTTCGTTTTCTTCCCTTGGGATCTGCTTTATCGCGGTCCTTTGGAAGCGCTTCATGAGATCTTTGGCTATCTTCAAGTATTTGGCCATCTTTTTGTTTCGGGCCTAGTATGCGCCGTTTATTTGATTCACCACCAACTGGGAGTCGCATTTGATCGTTAAATTGTGCGCTCCACTTTCTTTTGCCACCATTAGCCTTGCAATCAGGGCTTCATATTCGGCCTCATTGTTGGTGGCTGGGAATTCGCATCGGATTGCTTGGAGTATTGGGGGCAGGTTTGGGGGCCGGAGACATACGCCCAGGCAGCTGCCGCTTTGTCTTCTGGCTTCGTCTACTTCTAGTACCCATTCTTCGGTTGCAGAAGTTACTAGCTTATTTACTTCGGCCTCTGTTATTTCAGTGGACGGGTTTTCTTTGAAGTCTGCTAAAAAATCTGTGAGGGCTTGGGATTTGATGGCCTTTTTCCCTTCGAACGAGATGTCGTGTTCGCTGAGTTCTAGGGCCCACTTCATCAGTCTTCCGGATTTCTCTGGGGAGTGTAGCACGCTTCGCAAAGGCAACGAAGTTATTACCACGATTGGGTGTCCTTGGAAGTATGCCCGGAGTTTTCTTGCAGCAAACACTAGGCTCAGGATCGCTTTTTCTAAGACTGGATATCTTGTTTCTCCCGAGGTTAGAGTCTTACTAGCGAAGTATACCGGTTTCTGCTTCCCCCCGACTTCTTTGACCAGGACTGTACTTACCGCAATCTGTGAATATGAGAGATACAGATATAACTTTTCATTAGCTTCTGGTTTAGCTAAGAGTGGAGGGCTGGTCAAGAAGTTTTTGATGTCTGCTAGTGCTTTTCTGCAGTTTTCGGTCCACTCAAATTCTTTAGACTTTTTGAGGGCCTAAAAAAAACGGCTGAAACTTTTCCGATGCCTTCGGGATGAACCTGATCAGGGCCGCCAATCTTCCAGTGAGCTTTTGCACGTCTTTCTTGTTTTGAGGCTCCGCTATGTTTAGGATCGGCTTGATTTGGTCCGGGTTGGCCTCAATCCCTTTCTTCGTAACTAGGTACCCCAAGAATTTTCCCGCTTTGACCCCGAATTGGCATTTGGTGGGGTTCAGCTTCATGTTGTATTTCGGAGGGTTTCGAATGCTTGTCTTAGATGGTGAACGTGTTGGCTCGTTTGTTCTGACTTCACTAACATATCGTCGATGTACACCTCCATGGTCTTTCCCAGTTTATCAGCGAACATTTTGTTCATGAGTCTTTGATAGGTGGAGCCCGCATTCTTTAGCCCGAAGGGCATTACTTTGTAGCAATAGATGCCCCGTTCTATGATGAAAGTGGTTTTTTCATGGTCGCCGGGGTGCATTAGTATCTGATTGTACCCGAAGTATGCGTCCATGAAGCTTAGCATCTCATATCCTGCGGTCGCATCAATGGTGAGGTCTATGTGCGGCAGCGGGAACGGATCTTTCGGGCACACTTTATTTAGATCGGTAAAGTCGATGCACACTCTCCATTTCCCATTCTTCTTTTTCACGACCACCACGTTCGCGAGCCATTCGGGGTATTGGACTCCTTGACTGACCCATTTGCAAGGAGTTTCTCCACTTCTTCATTGATGATCTCATTCCGCTCTTGGGCGAACCGTCCGCGTTTTTGTCTCACTGGTTTCGTCCCCTCTTTCACATTCATTTTCTGGGTAATGACTGCCGCGTCGATTCCAGTCATATCTGTGTGTGACCAGGCGAAGCAATCTTGGTTGTCCCTAAGGAAGTCTATCAGTTCTTCCTTCTCTTTTCTCTCCAGCATGGCCCCGATTTTCACTGTTTTCCCCTTGTCCAGTGATATTTCGTCCACTTCGTGATCGGCCGGCTCAAGGGGTGCCTCCAGCCGCGTCTGTGATTGCTATACTTCTGCCGCTTTTTGCTTCAGGCAATTGGCGTAGCACTCTTTGGATGCACTTTGTTCTCCTCTTATCTGCTTGATCCCGTGTGGAGTCGGGAATTTGATTAGTTGATGATACGTTGAGGGTATGGCTTTCATCCCGTGAATCCAGGGTCTTCCTAAAATCACGTTATAAGCAGAATTGGAACTTATTACCAGGAAGGTGGTGTGGAGGTTTATTCCTTTTGCGTATACCGGTAACTCGATTTCTCCAATGGTAGAGGTGGCTTTTCCGTCGAAGCCTACGAGAGAGATAACCTTCCTACGCATCATCCTTTCGTCCAGCTGCATGTTTCTAAATGTCTCCAGGAATAGGATATTGGCTGAGCTGCCGTTGTCGACTAGTACCCTTTTTACCGTCACGTTCGCTATGGAGATTTTGATCACCAAAGCGTCGTGGTGAGGTGCGTTGATTTCTCCGGCTTCTCCTTCGGTGAAAGTGATGGAGTAATGGTTGTTCGTGTTCTCACTCCTGATGCTGTATATGCTCTGAGTTTCTCTGAGCTTTCTTTTCGCGGCCGAGCTTGTTAGTCCGCATATATCGGATCCCCCAGCTATCATGTTAATCACCCTTTCTTCTGCATTTGCTACTGGGGTTGGGTTCATCCGCTGTCGGTTTTTGTCGGCTTCGGCCGCAATTTCTCTCCCTTTCTCGGTCAAGTATTCTCGTAGGTTTCCTGTTTTAATAAGTTCTGCCACCTCTCTTTTCAGGGTCCAGCATTCGTCAGTGTTGTGGCCATGGTCTCCGTGGAATTGACAGTACCGGGAAATATCTTTCCTCGCAGAGGGGTTTTTAGATTTCTCGGGCCACCTGACTCTGTCCCCTAAGGTTTTGAGTATTGTCAGGGCCTCCCTCGTGGGTATGGTGAAGGGGTACGGAAGCAGTTCTTTCTCTCTGCGTATAGGATCGGGGCCGGTGTAACTTGGCCTGGAGGGACCGCTGCGATCGGAGTCTCTCTGTTTTCTTCTATAATCCTCGCTCCGTCCACTGCTACTGCGGTCATTTCGTCCTCATTGATTCGAGGCGTTTTGCGGCCCCCTAGTATTCCGAGGTTGGAATTCTTCTTCGTACTCCATCGCATCCTCTGCTCTTTCTAGGACGTCTTCGAAGGTCCTTGGTTTTATCAGTTTGAGGCTTTCGTAAAATTTTGACATTTTTACGAGCCCCTTTATGAAGGCCTTGATGCGCCCCTGCAACCCGGGATGGCCATCTTGGTTTCTTTGAACTTTTTCACATATTGCCTGAGGCTTTCATTGACCCCTTGCCTTAGGTCGTAAAAATCATCCACATCTTTCTCTTTTTTCCGGCTATCGGAGAAGTGGTTGACGAACTTCGTGGCTAGTGAGGAGAAGGATCTGATGCTTTTTTCGGGGAGGGAAGAATACCATCTCTGGGCGGTTCCAGTTAAAGTGAAACCAAAGGCTTTACACATTATTGCCTCCATATCTTCTTCTGGGATGTTTCACGTCCCCATGCGAGTCTTGTATTCAGCGATGTGGTCCTCAGGGTCCGTGGTTCCTTCGTAGGGCTTCATGCTGGGAGTGGAGAACCTCTTAGGCATTCTGGTGTCCAGGATCCAGGACGTGAATGGAGTGTCGGAATAGCGCGTAGTTGAAGAGCGCATCGTTATTCTTCTTCCTGAGGCTTGTTGTACCAGGTCCTTGAGTTCTCTGATTTCACGGTCACGGTGCTTTTCACGACTTCTTTTGGACGATGTTGGCTTCGTCTGTTCATCATCAGAACTGCTTGAGCTGTTCAGATCTAGAGTCTTGCGATTTTCCGTTGACCCGTCGTTTTCTTCAGACCCTTTGTTGAAGCCTTCCTCAAAGTTGAGTCTCTTCTTGCGGAGGGGTGAATATCTCCGGCTTGATCGCTTTGTTCTTCCCTTAGAGGAGGCTTTTCTGGATTCTGCTTCTTTTTTCCATAGTTCTTTTTCTTCCTCTACTTTCTTGAGCATATCCGTCATTATGGCGAGTTGCTCCTCTGGCGTCTTTGGAGTCTGGTCTTCTACGATGACGGTGTTGGGATTTGCTGGTGCCATGTCTGACGAGGATGGAATGGAGTTGGGATAATCGAGAATTGGATTTTGTTATTTCTCTCAGATCTCAGCCTTGTGTGTGAGGTTTCGTAGTCCCACAGTGGGCGCCAAACTGTGGTGCCAAATAAACCACAGCCAAATATTAGGGTAAGATTACTTGAGAAAATAGCTAAAAGCTTACAAAGAGATTTGAACAGAGTTTGCTCTAGTGAATAATAATCGGATCCTTTTCTAATCATCCCTACCCCCTATTTATAGGAGATGTTTGGGTCCTATTTCTATTTGGATTGGGATTCCTTGTTCTCCCTTGATTCGGTCTCCTTTTCGGACTTGGTCTTCCATTGGGCTTGACTCCCTTTTTGGGCTTGATCTCCTTCTAGGGCTTGGTTTTCTTCTTAGACTCGGTTTCCTCCTTGGACTGGGCTTCCTCTCGGGGCTTGGGCTCGTTAGTGCTATCCAGGTCTGTCGAGTTCTTCGGCCGCAGGGGTTGTCTGGGTGTGTTCGGCCGCAGGTTCAATAAGCCCATTTCGGCCGAAGGGACATTGGTCTTCTTCGGCCGAAGGCCTTGGTTGTGCCGTGTTCCAATTTGTTGAGGGTCAGTGCCTTTTTGAGATTGCAAGTTGTTTTCCCACCACAATATAAATAGATACCAGTCTCATCTAATTTTCCCTCACAGTCTCATCTCCTAACTCCCTTAAATACGGTTGTTTTTTCTGTCTTCTTCGGAAAAAAATTGAGAGGATCAATTTTAGAAGTGAGAGAATTTGCGGATCCAACTTCACCACCACCGATGATGCGAAAGAAGACATCAACAACCTAAGATGATCAAATTTTGACAAGATGTTGATAGACGGTTGGAGTAATGGATTGCAAGTCAGAGAGCAAGGAGTTTCAAAGGTTGATGGTAGTTCCACAAATATCGAGAAACATAAAAGTACAACTTCACACGTAATGGAATTCTTTAAAAAAAAAAAGATTCTCATGATGTATTGCTAAGATGCATTGATTTTTTTACTTTTTTAATTTCTTTTTATATATGTACCAAATTATTATATTTCATTTATTTTTCTATTATATATATATATATTTGAAAAATACACGTAATGATTGTCATATTGCGTTTTCCATATTCTATTAAATCGTAAAAGTATTTTTATATTATTTTTTTAAATTATAGTATTATGTATTTTATTTAATAAATATAATAATATTTTAATGTAAGATATATCATTCTATGATATAATAAATAATGCTTCTATTTATCAAAGTCACTACGATACGGCGTTTTCTAAAAAAAATAATTAAATACAACATTATGAAATGGCAATCGCGGTTGGTAGTTCGACCAATATTGAAATGTAATATTTCAATTTGATTTATGTTGATTTGACATTTTTCTCCCCAAAATTAATTGAAAAAAAAAATTCAATTTTGACATATTTAATTTGAATTAAATTAAAAATTTTAATTTGAATAATCAAATCTACTTGATATGTTTTATAAGAATTTATCAAATTCCATTTTTTTATACTTACTATTAACTATCAACTTATCATTAAAAGTAATTAAAAATAATACTATAATAAAAATTTTATTTTATTTATTAAAGTGTAAATGTTATATGATATAGGAACTTATCAAAATTGAAATCATTTAATTATAAAATAATATTCTAGCTACTTTTTTTACTCAACATTAAACTCTTGGCGCGAACCCGTTGAGACTAATTTTTTTATCGTATATGATAAATACAATAATTTAGCTCCAATTAATATATATTAAATTATTTATTATTTAGGATTAAGAATAAAAATAAATTACTTATAATTAAGTGTAAAGTTAAGTACATCTAGACGTAGTTGGTAAGTGGATGCCTTCAAATCAATATATGAACATATATCACATTATAAGACTTTATGTCATTAAAAAGGAAAAAGAAGAGAGACATTTTAAATTAAAAAAAATTTATTGTATTTATCATATATGATAAAAAAAGAGAGACATTTTAAATTAAAAAAAAAATATTGTATTTATCATATATGATAAAAAAAATTATTATTACTATATATATATATGTGAAAATTTTAAGAAATGGGCTTTTTAAAGTTTAAAATACAATTATAGACCTGTTTTGAAAAACATAAAAAACAGACTTTTAAAAATTTATTCACTCCATAGGCCGAGTTTCCCAAAATACCCCTGAAACTTTACAATTCACAGATGCTGTGAATTATGCTCACAGTCTGTGAATTACGCTCACAGCTGTGATTGGCCTATGGAGTGAAAATCAAAGTTTAGTTTTACAAATTTCTCAAAAGTGGCCTATAATTGTATAGTAAACTTTTTATGGCCTAGAAATCCAATGGACTATATATATATATACACTCTTGAACTCTTAAAATCTTCTCACAATCTATTTTATCATATAATTTTACAATTTATTTTATATAATTAAAAGAAAACATTCATACATTATTGAATATTTTTATAATAAAAAAAAATTACATAAAATTTATTCTCCGTGCGAAGTGCGGGTATCCACTCTAGTTATATATATAAGTATAAAATTTTTTAAAATACAATAAATAATAGTAATAGTAAAGAGATATCTATTTTAATATAAAAAATTAAATTAAATTAAAATGATGATTCTATATATATATATATATATATTTATTTATTTATTTATTTATGAAATCGAAACACATAGCAAACATTCCTAAGGTTATTTCTAATCACCCGATTTTCAACCGTTAGAACAATATAGTAATAATTTCTAAGGTTATTTCTAATCACACTCCATTTTCAAGATTGAAGTTACCCTAAGAATTCCAATATAGAGTAAAAATACATATTATCACAATTAAAAAATTAAATTAAATTATTGTTATAATTAAATATATTATATATCCTTTCTGATAATATATTTCTTTTTACTAAAAAAATTAAAATAAAATAATTAATCAATATTATTTAATATGAGTATAAAAATTGAGATTGAAATATAATATAATGATTATATTATAATTGGAAAAAGTGCCTATAAAGTGAATCTGAAATACGAAGTTTAAGCATTTTAAAATATATTAAAATGTCCAATAGTTTATTGGAATTTGGAGATTGGAGAGTTGAGTGTAGGTAGGCTAACATATTCTTCTAATACTTTTCCAACTTCTTTCACCTATAATAAATTGAAAATATAGTTAATATTTGAAAATTATATGTGTACATATAAAGTATGCAAGAAAAAAAAAATAATATTATATAAAAATATAATGTTTGAAATAAAATAAAACTCTATTGAAATAAATTTAACAATTTAAATTTATTTTTAATTTAATCCATTACTATATAAATTTAAAAAATAATAAATAAAATAAATATTTTTTTTATAAAAGTTTTTTTTTTACTTAGTTAAAATAAATTTACATGTAAACTTTTAACTATAAATTAAAAATAAATATAAAAAGTTATATTAATTAATTTATTTATTAAAAATAAATTTTTATTTTTAATCTATATTTAAAAAAAAATTATATTTTATTATTTCATATCTAAAATTGTTAATTGAAGAACATAAAAGAAAAAATAAAACTCCATAAGTAACCAACACAGCTAAAATATGAGCACTGAGCCATATTCGTTGCCCTAAGCTCACCATTATTTCATTCTATTTATGGGTTCTAACTACAAAGAACATATACATGGAGATATGTCGACTTACGTAGTCTCTCATTGACCAAACGATGTGACAATTAGTGAAAAATTAAAAATTAATAATAAATTAACATAAACAGTAAAATCAAAATCAATCTAATGTAATGATAGTGTAATCCAACAACATTGTATAGAATTTCTTCCATCGTATATGCAAATATAAAAAATGGGTAAGGATAAAATATTTAAAAATAAAATAAAATATCGTTGAATATTTTCATGAGGGTAAAATCTTCAAGAAAACAAATCAAACTTCCATTCTCCCTCACATCAGTCTTGAAATTTAATACTCAAAAATCAAAACTTCCATTCTCTAATCATACAGAGAAAAATCAAAAGAATTAGGGACTCAAATAAAATGAGAATATAACAAAATTTATTAGAGGATCTAAACTCATGGAACAAATAAATCAAATCAATAGATAATTATTAAAAAAACAATAGTAAAAAAAAAGTATAAATCAACTTAAACAAATGATTATTTTAAAAAATATAATAGTCAAATGAAAACATAACAAAAATTTACTACTCAAGAACTCGTCGAACTCACTCAAGAACTCGCCGAACTCATATCCTAAAAGAAAAAAAAACAAAAACATTAACATTAACAAAAAGAAACTGTATTTGAGTTTCCTGTAACTACTATAAGAAAGAAAATGAGTAGAATTACCATGTCGATCTCGGAGAGTAGAACATCAAAACCTTAGAATTCTAATCCTGTGATTACCATGTCGGAGAGGGTTTCTGATCTTGTGATTATGAAAGAAGAAAAATGACCAAATATTTATAGGGGAGAGAAAGTTGATTTGGAGTGAAATTCTAAAACATAATACAGATAAACATTAATATTTATCTTTATAATCTAAATTTTAATCTATGTGAATTTTAATTTTTAAAAATTATCAATTTATTATTTACTTTTAATTTTAAATTTGAAAAAAACAATTAAAGACAATTTTTGTCTAATTAAAACAATTATTGTCTTGACGGAGTTTTGTCGTGAGACTTTTCTGCTTTTATATATACTAGATAATACCCGTGCGCAATGTGCATCTTAAATTTAATAAAAATATTTAAATATAAAATTATTATAATTATATATGTAAATATAAAAAATTAGATAACAATTTGATAAATAATAATAAAAATATATTTAAATAAAAAATAGAAAGAAATATTATTAAATTAAAGAAAATTTAATTTTATGAAATAGTAAATAATGTAAAAATTTAAAAAATTAAAAAAAGAAAAGAAAAAGAAACCTATTATAAGTTGAAAATTTGATACTGGTTTGTTATGTATGTATACATTTAAAAATAAAAATTTAAAAAAATAAAAAAAAAACTTAACCCAATTTGTTAAAATTCAACTCCCAGACCCAAGTCACTCGGGTAAAAATGGAATTTACAAATCTCTATAGCAAATAAATAGAAAAAAAATCAGAGAAAAAGAAATAATAAAAGATTTATTTATCAAAATTTATTTAAAATTTAAATTTTAAAAAAATTAAATAACTTATCATTTATCTTTTTAATATACTTATATATTTTCAATATAATCAATATATATATATATACATATATATATATATATCAATTTTATTCTTAACCATAAAAAAAAATTATTTTATATCTTATGTTATTTTATTATCTTAAAGAAATTGTAATTTGAAAAGAAAAATAAAAAATTTCAAATTGGAGTTTAGTTTAAATATTAAATTAATAAATTTATTGTTTTATTTTCTAAAATTTTCTTATATTTTGATTCGATAAATATTTATCAATTCTACTATTTATAGATTTAATTTAATCTAAATATCAAATTTAATTTAGAAAATTAAAAGTAATTTATTAATTTAAAAATTAAATAAGATTTTTTTCCTACCAATATCATGTTTTCAATTTTAAAATAATATCAATATTCTTTAAAAATTTAACTTGATTTTATTTTTAATACTGATTCATATGTAAAATAATGATTTAATATTCATTTATTTTATATTTTTATACATTTTTCTATAATTGTGGATTTGATAAAAAATATATTAATATTTTAAAGTTAATTAATAAAGATAATTTATCTTAATATTTTAACTTTGTTAAAACTTATTAAGTCGATCTTTATAATTTATTTATATTTAATTTAGTTAGTAAATTTTATTAATATTAATTTATTTAAGGGAGATTCCTAAAAACCACCGCAGGTTTGGTCTATTAGCCAAAAAACCTCTTCTATTTCGTTTTTAACCAAAAAACCTAAATTTGTATTTTTCCATCCAAGTTACCGTTCATCCGTCAGTGATGAACAGTAACTGAATGACATTTTGGTATTTTAGATTTTTTTATTTTAAAAAATCGAAAATAAATAAAAAAATTAAAATTTTATTTTCTTTTTTATTTTTCTTTAATTTTTTTATTTTTTCTTTTTTTAGGAAAAAATAGAAGGAAAAAAATTTTTAAAAAAATGAAAGGAAAAATGGAAACTAAGAGAATTTTTTTAAAAATTTTTGATAATTTTAGATTTTTAAAATTTTTGGTTTTTAAATTTTTACAATTTAAAAAAAATAAAAGGATTAAAAAACAAAAAATAGAAGGGGGAGAAAAAGAAAAGAAGAAATTTTATTTTTTTAATTTTAATTTTTATTTAAATTTTATATTTTAAAATTTTATAAATTTAAAAAATTGAAGAAATAAAAAGAAAGAAAAAATGAAATAAAAGAAAAAGAAGGGAATTTTTTTAAAAAATATATTTTCTTTTAATTTTTTAAATTAGAAAAATTAAAATTATTAAAATGCCCCTCGGTTACTGTTCATCACTGACGGATGAACACTAACTTGGATGGAAAGACACAAGTTTAGGTTTTGTGGCTAAAAACGAAATAGAAGAGGTTTTTTGACTAATAGGCCAAATCTGCGGTGGTTTTTTGGGAATCTCTCTTTATTTAAATATATTTTATTTTTTTAACTTTATAATTTTTTTCAAATATATTAAATACCGCATATGTATGTGTTAAATGAACCACTTATTCCAAATTTGACCTTCCCATAATTGTACTTTATCCAAATTTAATTTTACATCATAGTGAATATCTGTAACCACTTAAAAAATAATTGATAAAAGTTTTCAATGGTTTAGAAAAAAAAGAGTAAAATGCATATAATTTGTATAATATATAATTTTTAAAATAAAAATTAAGAATGGATCTTATTCAAACAATCAAAATAATTAATTTTTCAAAAAAAAAAATACTGATCATTATTTTAGTGTTAATGAAAAAAAATTGTTCAATGCTCATTAGTCTAATAGTAGTTCATTTATCTTTACTCTAATCAAAATTCATCCACCATTCGTTCTATTAGAATTCACTGATATTGATATTGTTCCTTGATGGGAAAGACATCCACATATATAACATCAACTCATTATGTTTTATGTCAAATATTAAAATCAAATATAAAGTAAAAAATTAAAATAATAAAATATATTTTTTATCACATTATTTAAAATTACATTAGAGATGTTTAAGATGTTATACCAAAGTTAAATTTGTCGATAAGAGAATCTTTTAAAACTTTCAATTAGTGAAAAAATTAAGAGTAAATATGAGGGCAGGTATAATTTTAAAAAAATAATTTTGCGACATCATTTTATGATTGTTTTATTTAGTAATGCCCTTTTTATTTATATATAATTTCAATATCTCATCTTCAAACATATTTAATTTTTCACTTTAGAATTTAGAAAATTTTTATTTATTGTATTTTAAGTTTTAATTTTTATATTGATTATTTGAAGAAAAAAAAAGATATTACATTTAACTCTACGAAAAAGTTTTAAGTTATATTAGGATTAAATATATATATATTATACCAAAATAAAATTATGAGATTAAACAGAATATATATATATATAATATAATATAGAGGTTTAGAATTATAGTAATGGTTGATAGTAATAAGTATACTAATATTAAATTATTTTTCAATATTATATTTATCACTAAATTGTTGTAGATTGAACTAATTAATATATATAATTATATAATTATGTTTAAATTATAAAAGGATATAAAAATAAATATAAATTTATTATATATAAATTTAAAGATAATTTCATTTGTCTTGGATAATTATTATCCTAAACTATTATGTATATTTAATTTGATTAATTATTAATTTTAAATTTATACCAATATTATTATCCATCAAAGTAGTGTATAGTATTGTAATTTCTGTATTCTAACTTAAAAATATATATATTTTTAAATCACCGCTCAAAAAATATTAATATTACTTAGTCAATAATACAAATTACATATTATATATATAAACACATAAATATAAATAAAGTTATATTTGAATTTAAAAAGATACTTGACTTGACAAGAAAGAAAATAATAAGAAAGAAAATAATATACATTTTTTTTTACGTGAATTATGAAATAGAGAAATATCATAAAAAATTATTAAAGTGGATAGAGATGAGACAATATATAGTGTAATGAGTTATTAAGTTATTGCAGTAGTTGTAGTTGGATAAGAATTAACTTTAAAGATTATAATTATTAAAAAGATAATTATCTAATATTATTATATTTAAAAAAATAAAATAATAAAGATGAATGATGGAACTTTTAAAATATCACCAATGATTCAGTTAATATATGATTTTGATTTGTAAGTAATGTCATCATTAGAATTTTCGTTATTATCTACTATAATAACCATGATTAATATTTTAGTTAAGGTAGGATTTTGATTTGTGATGTTATAATTATAGCAGGTATTATATTTATTTAAATATGATATAATTAATAAAAATGTGATGTTTTCAATTTATTTTTCATTTAATTGAAATGTTTATAATATATTATTTTTTAAAATAAATATATGATTTTCAAATATAATTAACTTTATATTTTATAATTTTTGAAATTGTATTTATATAAAATAAAATTGATGAGATTAAAAATTAAACCAACAAACCAAGTAAAGTTATAAAGGTTGATAACTCTTTTACATTATTGAGATAAATTTGAATATAAAAGATTTTTTTTCAATTTAATCAATTTGAATATTTGAATATAAAAAGAAGTAGATAAATTTGCATTTGAATTTTAATCAAATTTAAAATTTATCCGGATATATTAAAAGTTTTAAGATATGAATATTGTTTAGTAATAAAATTATATATATATATATATATAATTTTATTATAAAATTGTTAAAATAAAAGATAGATTAATTAGTACTTATTTAATTTTGAGTTTAGAATTATTTATATTAATAGTTAACAGAATAACATATTATATATTTATATATATTATTTTTTATTTATCATAAATTTATTTTTTTATTAAGTTGATGATATTAATTGTATATATATAATTATTTTTAAATCTAAAAATATATGAAGATAAATATAGAATTACAATTATATTTATCAAAATAAAGAGATGTAGTACCGAAAAATAAATTGATGGAATTCATTGAACATCAGACCTTCTATTTTATACGGTCAAATAGACATGGTGACTTAACTTTTTTATAATATTTAATTAGATTTTTAATGTGTTTCAAATTCTTTTTGTTATAATAAAAGAATTTAATTTTAATTTAAATTTCTATTAAAAATTAAAAAGAAAGAGTGGTAGACGGTGACCACTGTATGACTATTTTTAAACTACACTGTATATCAATAAAAATTTTGCAACATCAGCATTCACGACTTCTATTTTACACGGCCACGTCATCTGACGTCCACGTTCCATCGGAGATGGTCTAAGTCATGCTGAAATTTCCTGCTATCATTTTACTAGAATGTGGTGTATATATATATATAGGTATTGTTAGTCACTGGTATTTTTTCTAGAAGTTTTATTATTAATATTTATCTTATATTTCTTGTTATTATCTAATATTTCCTCTGCTTTTTTTTTTTGTGTTACACTTTCTGTTTGCACACTATTCGAGACCTAATTTTAACGGTAAATATCTTTAATTATATACAACTAAAAATTATAAAAATTTTATATTTAAAAAGTAGACATTAAAACGAATAAAATAAGATCCCACTTGAATATATTTTTCTTTATACGTAAGTAACAATATAAAATTTAAAATAGACATCATCCATCAGACCTTCTATTTTAGACGGTCAAGTAGACATGTTGACTCAACTTTTTTATATTATTTTATTAGATTTTTAATGTGTTTCAAAAATTTTTCGTTACTATAAGAGAGTTTAATTTTAATTAGACTTCTATTAAAATTAAAAAAAGAAAAGTGATAGACGGTGACCCATTGTACGACTATTTTTAAATTACACTGTTTATTAGTAAAAATTTTGCCACGTAATCATCCACGACTTCTATTTTACATGGTCATATCATCTCACGCCCACATTCCATTGGAGATGCTCTTAGGGTTGGAGAGTTATTAGGAGTTTATGAGTTAATAGTTTCTATTGGAGAATTCCTAATAGAATTAAAACATTCAATTGCACATATCTAACTTCTATCTACATAGAAGTTTTAAGTAGAGAAATAAAAACCCTAAATTTCTATACAGTATCAGAGCAATGTAGGGTCTTACAGAACTTTACAAGTAGAAGTAATGTCTGTGAGAGAAAATTTTCCATCACGTTCTGCAAGAAGGAGCATATAAAAAAAATTAAAAAAATACAAGTTTAAAACTGTATTGTTCAAGAAGAAGAAAATTTTGTTTTAAAGAATTTATGGAGAGAAGTGCTCCATAGTTTTTTATATGAGAAGTGCAGAGAAAAAAAAAGTGAAAAAAAAGTGATAATTTTCACTTTTGGGCCAATCCAAAATCAAAATTTTTATTTTAACCCAACATTAGAAATCTTTTAAAAGTAAACAATTATAAATATTTTTTGCAACAAATGAACCAAATTTACTATTTTACCCTTAATATTAAAAAATAAAATAAAAATAAATTCCCAAAATAGAAAAAATAAAAACAAATCAGAATTCTCAATCTACCCCTATGTTAACCGTTCGAATCCAAAACCATATCTCCTCCCTCGTCACATTTAACGTTCACTACTCTAATACTCAGTCTCTCCTCCTCCCCACTCTCTACTTCTCCGGCAGAGATCCCATCTTCAACTTTCACTCCGTAAACACCCTAATTCTGCAAATTTTCTCTCCAATTCCTCCAAAAGATAAATTTATGAATGGTCCTCACACAATAGGAAAAATAATCCCCAATTGTATTGGAACCCTAACTTTTAGAATCCTAATTCATTAAGTTCTTATAACACCAAATTCAACCTTGTTTGTCCCTTA
The DNA here is from genome assembly GCA_031304145.1 of Cardiospermum halicacabum. NCBI lineage: Eukaryota > Viridiplantae > Streptophyta > Magnoliopsida > Sapindales > Sapindaceae > Cardiospermum > Cardiospermum halicacabum. The sequence continues at coordinate 6,090,532 of CM062390.1, read as the reverse complement.
ACAATTCATAAGCATGCCTGCATGTCTCTCCAATATATTTCTGAAAATTCATCTTCCATCACAACTCAAAGGTATGTTTTTAAAGTTTTTTCATTCTTGAGCATGGTAGTGTTAATGTTATGGTGCAAGAGTGTAGGGGTCTTGAATATGTGATTTTAGAGTTCATGGTAACGTCAATATGGATATTAGATAGTGTTTGGAGTCAATTGTATGGAATAGGACTACAATTTTACGAGTTAGGGTTGAAATTCTCAATTTTACTTTTTCCAGCAATTTCCTGGGTTCCATACCTGGAAGCTGTCCAAAATTATACCATTTCCCGGTGTTCATGTATGGAAACAGACCTACATTTTTTGTCAATGATTTCTTGATATCGACACCGAGAAATAGGCCAAATGAGCTCCTATTTCTGGGTGTATAACGGGAAACTGCTTTGATGCATTATTTTTTCTACAGTTAAATAATTTGTGTTTTCTTTTTTTTCTTTCAGAAATGGGTTTGAAGAAGATACTAGTGTACTTCAAGTTCGTTGTGGAGAGTGTAAAGATTTAGGCAAACTATTTGTACTTGCCCAAACAACCATATCGAAGTTTAAATGAAAGGTTAGGACAACAAGTGAACCTACAAAAAAAACATGCATAACATTTACCTCAAACACATTCTAATCCAACAAATCATCAATTCTTCAAACCTTTAACCTCAAGAACTCAAATGGTCATGACAAGTATCTCAGACTCCTTACAATAATCAGAAGGAAATAGAACTAAGTGTTTGCCTAAATGAAAGAAAAAGTGTGGGGAAAATCAGTTCACGAAAAGTGAATCTCTTCTCATTAGGGGAAAGAAATCCTTATCAAGACTATAATCCAAGTCATTCCTACGTACACAATGAGTTTGTTTAAAACACCAATTTTCCTTTCTAGAGACATTGAAAGCATGATATCAAAATTTTAGTGGGGGTAGATAAGAAGAATAGAAAGTTCAGCTGGATAACGTGGAAAAATATGTCTACCAAAATCAAAGGGTAGTTTAGACTTCAAAGACTTATCAGGCTTTAACCAAGTGTTCCTAGCCAAACAAGTATGGAGAATCCTCAAAAACCCACATACCCCAATTTCCAAAGTCTTAAAGAGCAAATATTTTAATAAGTGTGATTTTTTGCAGGCTAAAAAGGACAATGGTGTTTCTCATATTAGAATAAAATTTTATAAGGTTGAGACTTTTGATAAAAGGCCTTTGATTTCAGATTATTAATGGCGAATCAGTCCAAGCCTTCACAGACTCATGGTTGGACCATCCAACATCCTTTCATCTTATTGCAAACCCAACTAAAACAACTTGATCAGTTGCAGACTTCATACAAGGAAGGGATATCGTGGAACATACCTAAAATAAAGGAGTCTCTCCTTCCAACAAATCAAGAACTCATTCTTCAGATCCCATTATCACATCGAATCATCTCTAACAAGTGGAGTTGACATTATGATAAGAAAGGCACGTATAAAGTGAAGAGTGGCTATCAACTTCTCTCCTAACTCAAATCCAATTAAGCATCAACCTCCAATTTGTTGACAATAGAGACACGGTGGAAACTGATATGGAACCTTAATATCCCACCAACAATGAAGATATTTGTTTGGAGAAGTTGTTAAGGAGGTCTCCCCACCAAGGTAAACTATTTTAAACGTAATATCACAAAAGATTAGTGTTGTGGCAGATGTGTCTCAGTATAAGAAACAGAAATTTATGCACTCTTTTCTTGTCTAAGCTCTACTCAAGTGTGAAAATCTACAGATTTTTGGAATATAGTATCTCCCTCCTTAGCATCATCTGTACTAGAAACCTTCCAGGTCATCCACAATCGCAGTAACACCATTCTAGAGAAAATCTGCTCAATATCTTGGAGAATATGGTGGAATCAAAATTACTTAATCAACAACCAAATGGAGAACAAGAGACATCAACTACCGAGTATGCTTTATCATATCTCTCCGAGTTTCAAACCATAAAGAGAGTTATTTCTACCTGCAATAACTCTCTTTATCATATTCATGATGTTTAGTACCCTCCACCCTCAAGTTGCTTGAAGATCAACTCAAATGTCAAACTAAGCTCTGATTGATTAGGCGTTGGTGGAACCATCCGTCAAAATGATATGTCTATTGTCATAGCATTGTCAAAATCTTTATGGGGATCAACTAATATAGAACTTACTAAGCAATGGATATTAGAGAAGCATTTGTTACGGCAAAGAATCATGGGTTTCAAATTTTTTTAAGTCGAATTAAACTCCTCACTTATAGTTTTAAGACTGGACTCCAACATCGAGGAACTTAACTATTTGGATTGTATCACTAATGATATTAAATATCTTGTTGTAAAGGTAGGTGGTTGCATGTTTCCCCATATTTCTAGATCAGGAAATGAGATAGCTCATACTCTAGCTACTTTTACTTTATCCTCTTTCAAGAATCTGTATCGGTCTAATGTGTCCAATAAAATTATTAGAAGGCTTAGGCCTCTTTCTTTAATGAATATTCATGTTAACTTAGAAGAAATCTTTTCATGTCGTTTGGGGGAATTTTCACTAGTAAGATTTACTAATCACCATTCAAATTCTTTTCATGGTCTAAGTAAGGAATACTAATACATATGATATACAAATTTAGGTGAACGGAGGAATACTAATCGGGAAAGGAAAATGTAATAAACCTGAAAAGATACGTAAGATTTACTTGTAAGAAGACGAAACTGATTCGTTTTGGTTTCCATATATGGAGATATGTATTCTATTCTAATTTTTTTAAATCCGCGGAGAGGAAAAGAAAAAGAATATATATATATATTTATTGTGGGTTCTATTTGGAAATTAATTGAATAGTGATTGAGGAGAGAGTGGTTCTCTAGAGACTAGAGAGTGTTGTGATTGTGATTTCATTAGCTGTCTAGGTTTTCTACCTTTTCTATTTATAGGGATCCTTCAAGTGGTCTTTTTCTGATTTACCTCTTTGTTGTTATAACATTCCATCTAATTTAACCGATTTAGTTTACAAATTGACTCTTACATATCCTTCCGTTAGTAGCGTTCGGTCATGATCGTTACCAGGTCCATGTGACATCTGGGATGACCGGTCAGTCATGACGGTTGTGAGGTCCACGTGACCTCTGGAATGACCGTTTGGTCGTGGCGGCTGTTAGGCCCTTGTGACATTTAATGCCAGTTTATCATTCATGTATACACATGTTGAGAATTCTCATTGTTACCATATGGCATGCCACTACCTTAATTAGTTACAATTAAGGGCAATTAATTCTTTAGTGAAGTCATAACAACACAACACATCCAATAACCATTTGATAAATGTTCAAACCACATTTCTTTAGCCTTTCAACAAGAGGTGAATTAAGCTCAATAGTCCAACACGTTTAACCACAAGAGGAATATATCATTACCAATATTCATATAGTCATTCTTCACAATCCTCACATAGAGAGTTTCATGAATTCAATTTAAGCAATTAAAGCTCTATAAACACCACATCATCAATGTTCAACAACCATTTCTATTATCATACTAGCATTAATCACCAATATCCACAACTCATCATCTTATATCATATCAACATATAACAATTATGGTGAGAATGCTTTTAACCAATTTATACAATCACATAATAAAAACACAACACCCAATATATAGAGCTTAAAAAAAGCTTGCTAACCTTTCTTTCAAAGACCCAAAAGCTAGCTCGCTTCCGGTTGGTGCGCTCCGAAACCAATATTGCCTATTAGCAACACACACAATACAATCACAATAATATACCACAACATAGCATCAATTAACCAATTGGTGGCACATAACTAACTCTAGGGCTCTATACAAATGGTGTGTAGAGATTTAAATAACAAAACTACTCTATGGAAGCATCTACCATGACAAGTCACAATATGTGTAACATTTGTGTCTCGTTTTATTATTGATTTTGGGCCAATTTGAGAGAATTGCTATTTATTTGTCTTCTTTTGGCAATTTGCAGAGGTTTGAGGAAGTTTATAAATTCTGAGCATTTGAGGGGGCGTAACGGTCATTTTTATGCAAAGATTGAGTATAAAAACTAAGTCAGCGCCAAGATTATAGGATTTATTTTAAGTTTTTGAAACCTGTACATTTGTTCAGATTTTTAGGAGATTTGATTCTTCATTTTGGTATTTTTGAATTTTGTTTTAGGTTTATCGGAGAGGAGAGGGGTGAAAGGAGGTTAGTTTGGATTTTTCTGAAATTAACTAGCTTGGACGTATTTTGGGGAACAACCGAGTTTGTATTTTTCTTCTCTATTTTTGTTTAATTTACGTTCAATTATATTTTTTGTGATGCTTGTTGTGCCCACAACAAGCTAAATTTCTATAATCCAGTGAAGCATTCATTCATATGTGTTGTGAGATTTTTCCATAATTGCCTGTGTTTTTTTATATTCATGTTTATTCTGTGCCTAATGGAATTAGGAGGAATGTATGAATTTACTTGTTAGTTAAATTAGGCCTTTTAATTAATTAGGTGAATTAATACAATGCTAGCCATAAGGTTGAATACGTAATAGTTTAACTAAAATGGTATAAGTAGCAATCATGTAATATGTTACACTGTGGGTTTACATGATCTTAATCAACTAACATGCTTGATGATTTGGGGATTGAGAGTCGGGGTTACTATTTAAACTAGGAACTAATTAAAAGGCGCGTGTTCGGTTGGTTTAAGAACTAAAGAACGATTAGGTAGTTAGGCGCTTGTCAATTACTATAACTAGACTTATCAATTGCACAACATTATTTAATTCAATGATCAACACATATTGAATGAGTAGCTTTGCTGGAGTAATTCTATCACACTGCTATTTATTTCTTTGCTTCTGCTTTAGCTTTCAATCTTTAATCTGATTTAAAATCCACAACCCCCACTTAATAGATTTGTAACTTGGTTAATTAACAATTTGATTTTCAGTACACTCTCTGTAGTTTGACCCTCCTATATTTACTATATAATTGCAAGAATTTAGTTTTGGTGGTTACGACACCTGTCATACCACATTTAATAACAAACTAGAGGGTGCTTGAACACCAAAAGCCATTAAAACAACAGTGGGTTATGTTCTTACCAAAAATTAATGAAGAGATTGGAGAGAGTAGACCTTCCCAAACAAGGGTTCTAGAGTATTGGGTTGGAAGTGTATGGAGTGGGATTGTTGATTAAGGGTTATGAATGGAGGTTGTGTGTTTGACGTATAATGGTGGTGTGAAGAAGAAGATGAATAGTGTTCTAGCAAGAGAGGGGTTTTGATACGGTTTTTAAATGAGTTTGGCTAGAGTGCAATTGTGTGTATATTTGTAGTGTGAGCTCAAATGTATTTGGTTTGGTGGGCTTTTTGAAAATTAATGGCTTTAGGCCCACTAATTACTCTGTCAACCCACCCATCATTTTTTCGATTCCTTCAGTTCACATCACACTAAAATAATTAAAAACCATTTACCTATACCAGAAAATACGTTTATTTGAAAAATACCATTTTAACCCCAAATTTTCTCAAAATTACGGCTTTGCCCCTAACACCTCAATTTATCAAAATCATTTTCGAAACTGGTTTAAGTAATTCGTTTTAACCTTATGCTTCCGTATAATAGTTTATAATTACCATTTTGCCCTTAGAGTGAATTTTCGGATCATTTCTCTTGGAAATCTCCGGAAATTTGACCATTGACCAAAAGTCAACCGACTCAAAATCACAAAAACTTCTAGGCCTAAAAAAAAAGAAGTTACACTAGCTATTCGCGAAGCAAGCCATCTAGGCAAAAAATTCTAAAATCAGAAGTTTCAGATGACTAGCTTGACGACTTGTTAGTCGCGAAGCTAGTCGTCTGTTTTTTAAAATTCACAATCTGAATGTGCAGACGACTAGCTAGCCGCAAAACTAGTCATTTGAGTGTAAAAATCCAGAATTCTGTAAATTTTTGTTGACAGCTTTACACAAAGATGAACCTTAATGTCTATCTAATGCATGTACACCACAAAGTGGGAATGTCAATAACATAGTCATATCAATCAAGCGACAATTGGCCCACTCGGCTGGGCACCCGCCATTTATAAGTGGTCTGTTTGACCAAGTTGTTTCAGACAACACAACATTGAAAATTCAACATGTATGAGTTTTACCCATTCACTGCCACATACAATAACATACTACAATAACTTCAAGAAGTAAGATAAGATACAAAACTCAAGATTCCAATTTTAGTTTGAATGCCCTTTGATTCTAATTCGATTAGTGAAAACATACGGTAAAGACGAACCCAAGGATTAGAGCTACAACTCACAATGAATCCATAGGCCGGATCCGTAATAATCTGTTGAAGCCTATTCCGGGCCAATTATCATATTTGGGATTATATAATGACGGACGCAAAGTTTATGATGGCGTGACATTTGATGACGGTTGTAGCCCTTGAATTTTTAATTTAAGGTCACTTCGCCTAGTTTTACATATGAATGATATGTGAGATACCTCTAGTATGATATTTCATTCTTGTAGTAAGTGAGGTCAAAGGCAATTATCCTTTTAGGTAACCAAACACCAACAAACCATTAAGTCAAACTTTCTAATTACCATAGACATCTTATATATAGACCCACATATAATCAAATCAATAGTCCTAAGGCACCATATCCATGTTCCTATAATCAAGATTGCATGTTCATTCTCAAATCAATAATTACCATCCATGTGACGTACTTTTCTCATAATTATATTTATAGAAATAAAAAAAAAATCGAGTTTGAGTAATTGAAGTATGTGAGTAGCAACAGATTTCAAATTCGAGTTTGAATTTTAAAAAATTTTTAAATTCAAATTTGAAATATTTACAGGTCAAATGAATTAAAATTTGGACCTTGTCATACTACTCGACTCATTTAAATAATAATAATAATAATAATAATAATAATAATAATAATAATAATAATAATAATAATAAGTTCATTTCACACCATAATATAAATTTACAAGAATGTATATTATTAGACATATTTTAATTGAATTTCAAATATGCCTATTTTAAACCAAGATTGAATGGAAAGTAAGGTTGGAAGAATTAAATGTGCCCACCCAAGGAAGAAAAAGTTATAGATGAGATTACAACCATATTTTAAATCTCCATTTGCATATTTTAAGAGTTTAAATAATTAAGAAATTAAAATATTAGGAATTCAAAGACGATATTTTAAAATAAATTTTATTTAGACGTAACTCCGAATCACTTCTCGCCTGAACTGCTGCTTGGGCAAGGGCTACTACAATACGAGACTAGAGAAAACGAGAAGGGAAACCATCATGTCACATTCTCACTTAAAGTGATAAGTGAGTCTCACTTATGTGATCATGCGACTATGATGAGGCTCCAATGTCGTCTGATTACACAATTTAGACATTGGCAACCTATTAATTCTGCAAGTAGCAGTTGGATTGCATTAAAATCTTTCAAGTCTTTGAGCATTAATATCATTCCACTGTTTCCCTTTATAAAAGTTGGTTCCATATTGTCTAAATGAAGTTATTTCTATATATCATCAAACAAATACCGTCTTTTCAAGTTCCAGTACTATTCATTCATTGCATAACAACGCTATAGATTCACTCATCGAACCAGCACACAGAAACAATCAGGAGTGCACATCCAATTCAATGCACAACAAGCTCTATTTTATGTCCCTTTTATCAGGCATGTTTCACTAACCCAGCAGTGCCTACTCTTTCTTTCGGTTTCCAAGTTTAAGATTATGAATGCAAATCATCATCCGCATTTAGGTACACTCAAGTGATAACAAACAAGCATAGTCCAGTGATCAGCAATTCCTCATTACAACTCATGTAGTTTCCATTTAAATGTCGGTTTCAAAACAATCACACGTGAGTTCATCGCACAGTAAATGCATCTCAGGCCACACATGTAGTAAAATCAGTTTATAAAGCCCATCATCATAGTGATATCACAGGAACACTAACCATACTCATTCCTGTACTCAAGTTTACAAAAATTTCTAAGATCTTGTTCGTGACTCACTGCCCAGTTTATAGTTTTCATGACTTCCACGTTTGACGACATATCAGTTATTAGGCTGTCTCAATAACTTCAATTTCCAGTCACATTTCTCATTATTTGATCATTTCCGGTGGTTCTTCCCACAACTTATAACAGAGACAGACTGCCTATCTTGGACCAGGTCTACCTCGTCAAAGGTAACACTAATCTGTAACATTTTTTTATTCAAGACATACTAGAGAAGTAAATGATGAAACTTGATTGAAAAAGTAGGTACCTTTGAGCTCCCTTGCATCATGACATACAACAGGACGCATTTCTTTCTGGACAACTTCTTATGTTGCTTCAAGGGTTACATCTCTTGGAGTAAAGCCAGTGCCTACTTATGTTTATGAAAGAGGGAAGATATATTACCAAAGAACAAAATAATTAGAGAGTAATAACAAGACTCATTTTGTCAAGGTCAGACCACCTCTGGAGAGCATCTTTTATTTTTGGAACATCATCTAGAACCACATCAACAGGGAACGAAGTTACATCATATCTTTCCAATTTGACCACGCAGAATTCAACTGCCGGGCGAACCCAAGAGAGTTTTGACAGCATTGAAATAAGGCCATATCCAAAATTGAGAAATTTACAGTATTCTTATGGATATAATAACCAACAATTGATTATTTGGTGCTCTTTGAAGAGACTTAGACTAGTCATCGAACTAGACATGTTATAAACTTAGGGCTTACATAAAAGAAGCAATATGTAGAGGAGAAAACGACAGTACACCACAAAGCGAACTGGCTACGATGATGTTAGAACTGTGGCAAAAGAATACGATGGCATCAAATAAGTGACCCATTAGAAACTGCCATTCAAAGAGGTGCATGCCACAAAACACATATTAAATTGCCCCAAATTTCCAGCTGATTCTTCTAAGTCGCAGCTTCCGCTCTAGTGTATCACTTAAACATACACAATGACCTTCTTTATTTACCCTATGAAAAGGGTGTACTGCGATGCTTTCTAGACAGACGTAAATATATCTAATTATCTATTATGAGAATGCTAGAATTTTGATAACTTCAAGAAAGAGGGGAAAAAACGACCACCACAGACATCAGTATCTCTCATAGCAGCAATTGAAGTCAATAAAGCAATTATTTCTGCTAAACTAATGGAGCTAGTAAAAGAACAATCATTAGACATCACTATCTCTCATGAGAACCACAGCTCTTTGGGTTTCCTGCCTTGCGAGGGAGGAGGTAAAACTGGTAACATAGGATTCTTGACAATATGGCTACTGTCAATATCAGCAATTATGATGGCGGCAAAAGACGCTGCTGCTGAAATTACACCGCCAGTTGCTGGCAGCTCCAACAAGGCATTCCCTGACTTCATACGTAAATGTCAGCTGCTCACAGCAACAAGTGTTGTAAAAGAAAAATGAATTATTTGGCTATTGCAGAATATTAGATTACCCCTAGTGCAGGTCCAAGATAAACGAGAGGAATTGATGCCATAGGTTGCCACAATTAAAATAGAACCATGAGGGGGAAAGGAACAGCTCGAGACAGCTTACCCAGGAATTCTGGACTGACTTTGTCATGGTTGAAGAAGACGAGAGAAAGGTATTAAGCTCAACCGCAATACTAAGGTGTTTATGTAAAGCAAAGGGAGAAGGAGGAAGAAAAAAACAACATTTTAGAAGTTTCAATAACCTCAAAGGACAAGGGTTCACTCATCCCGAGACACAGCAAAGGGTAAGAACTACAAAAGGATGGAAACAAACTAAGCTGCTCATTGGATTTCCTGGTAACCCAAATGCAAGAATATACTTATACTTACTTGTCAGTGGCTTTCCAGGTCTCGTACAAACCTGAATGAAACAGTAAAATCAATTTACAATGACCCAAGTCAAAAGTTCACATTATGTCAACTACTCAAGTTATCATACTCTAAAGAATAATTAGTCCAATATTTTAAAAATCTGCATGATTGAAACAAAAATTTGAAATATTAAATCTAAATTGTCAAGGGTACTGCTCTAGTCTATTCTTTTCAAAATGCATTATTTAAGATTTTGCCAACTGCTGCTTTACTTTAGCAGCTCATAACACGATTTGAATTTGAATCCCTAATCTGCAAAGGACATGTACTAGCTTTAGAGTTATATTAAGTTGATGCAGATATCACAAACTGTATAATCACAGTGGAAACATTAACTAGCATTAATGCAAATCAAATAGATTACTACTTGATGAAGCATAACTAAATCATCAAAGTTTTTCAAAATATCATCACCTCCTCTTGTTGACACTGCACACTCTTTTCTTTAAATTTGAGGATAATAGGAACCGCATCCTCCTGTGCACCATTAGTAACTCAAGAAAGAGGCAATAGAGATTATCAAGAAAGATTGAAAAATTAAAAAATCCAGTGGGTTAGAATGAGAAACGAACATGTAAAAGGCACATTTTCTGTTCTGCATTATAAAAGGAGAAAGCTGATTCCCAATATCAAACCAATAATGGAGTATCTGGTGCTCTTTAAAAGAGTCTTGAAACAAACATACTTCCTAGGAAAAATCACATATAGACACTGTAGCCATTCCATAGACCATACTCACATATAGCCATATCAGTTATCCAAAATTCATATTTATTTACATTGCTTATAGACACTATATAAGAAAAATCAAGCTCCACTGATAAGAAAAATCAAGCCCCATGGACACCAGAGCCAACAGTAGCACCAGCAGCATTCTGAGCATCAGCATTAGAGCCAATAGCAGCAACCTCCAGACCAACAGCAGCAACCTCCACACCAATAACAGAAACATCTGCATCAGCAATAACCTCAGCAACTCCAGCATTCTGAGCATCAACCTCTGCATCAGCAATAACCTCAGCAACTCCAGCATTGGCAGCCTCAGCACCAACAACCTCCGCACCACCAGCTTCTGCAGCAACAACAGGATGATTTGGCGGAGCAGGATCATGATAGTCCTCTAGATGCTTTTGGAGATCCGCACCGTATCAAAATCTCCCATGACAGTTGTCCATAGGACAAGTTAGGTTATTTAGGAAGTGGCGGCTAGCATAATGCCGGTTGAGCGAATTCATACCGGAAAAGGTGGACTTACAAGTGAAGCATACAAGTCTGTCAGCCATACCTGAAATAATCGTCGGTATGACAGTAGGTTCATTAACAATCAAAATAGCCTCAACAACTATCAAATAATCAATCTCTCAACACAGGCATCAAAATCAAAACAAAAATAAGTTATGATATCAAAACAACACCTAAAGACAATCACGATGCAAAACCGTAAAAAAGACATTTGAAAACCTAAAAGCACGAAGCCGACGTCCTTAATCTGAAAGGAGCAAAAAAACTGAAAACCTAGCCGAGATCTGAAACTTACCTTGCAGAGAGAAATATGTTGAGATCAGAAACCTGAAGCCAGAGAAAATTAATTAAAAACCTATATAGCCGATGAAAATGGCGAAAACCACAAATCAATCTGAAAATTACCTCAGTTGAAGTTGATCGTAGAGAGTAGAACTATCTATCGGTGGTGTGTGTTGAGAGCACAAACCTGAAACCAGCGAAACAGAAAATTAAAAACCTAAAAAGCCGACGAGAACAACGAAATCGGGATTTTACCTGCACTTGCAGATGATGGAAAGAGTGTTTGGGAGCAGATGAATCATCGTTATATATATTGAAATTTGGCGGGAGACAATATACTTTTATAAAATAATTATTTATAAATTTTTTACGAACCGTAACCATTTATTTGTTCAGTGGCCTAGTGGTCGAACTCATATTTTTTTTAATCGAGAGGAGTGCTGTTCGAATCCGTTCCTCACCACAAAACACGTGTTAACGGTATTGCTTTTTAAACCGATCTTCCAAAAAATGTCTGTTTCAATTCCTACTAAATTTATCCAAATGGCTATTATATTTTATTTGTCAAACATAATTGACTTTAATATACAAATTATTATATTCAATCATAATTTTATTTTATTTAATAAGTATATTATAATTTACCGGCATTACTAAATTCATTATAATATACCAGCCTTACTAAATCTTAGGATAATACATTTTTATATTATTCTAATATATATTTTTTATTCTTAAGTTTTTCTTTAATTGAAAAATATATTGGAATTAAATTTTCATATTTTAACATCTTAAATTCATAAATTTGAAGCATATTTTAATATAATTTAAAATCACTTTAAAAATAAAATATAAAATATTATTTGAATTTTCTCCATCTGTTATAATGATCACAAATAACATCGCAAATAGATAATGGAACAAATTAGGGATAATTTGATTAGTGGAATAAGTTTTTTTTTTTAAATTTAATTAATTTGATTGTGTACTGAATTAGGTTTTGTATTTGTGTGAATAAGAATTATTCTTATTTTTTTTAAATAATAAATAAAAAATATTGTTCTTTAGTGTAATATAGAATTGAATAAAAATATAAAAATGTTAAAATTGAAAAAAGTGTGATATTTAACAAATAATGGTCCAACATTTAACATATTCATAAATTACTTTGCGAATTGTGGGAGACTTTTGAGATATTAATGGAAGGATTTATGAGTCAATTAATTTAAATTTTATCTTGACTTCAATGACATTAATTATTTTCTTAAGGGTGTGCATCAATCAAAACACTTGAAATAAAATGAACGGATAATATTTTGAAATCCATTAAATGTACAATTTCAATTCAATATTTTATATAATTTTTATTAATTAAATATTACTTTAAAATCCAAATCAGCCTTTTTTTTCTTTACATTTCACTTTTTTTCAAAAGTTACCGATCAAATTACTCTTATTTATTACATCAACTTCCTTATTATGATAATTATATGTATATTATATATTGAATAATTTTTTCATATCTAAAAAAAATATTGATATAATTTCAATAGCTTTAATACTAAATTAATATAAAATATCTAATAATAAATATATTATGAGTTAAAATAGATCACTTAAATATATTTTTCTCACTTCATCTTAAAATATAAATAGAAGTAGTATACAATCCCGTGCCAGATCCCCGGTCGTAATTTTTATTTTAAAATAATAATAATAAATATTATATATTTTACATAAAATTTGTAAAGATCGAAGATCGAATTGAACCAGATTTGCAAGTAATATATAAATCACTTATCATATAGATAATGATTATTTATAATTTATATTTACACTTTAATTTAAATTAGTATTACATATTTTACTATAAATGTAATTATAAAAATATATTTATGAAATAAGAATAATTTCAATTTTTTCATGTTTCACTTTCAATCGTTTAGTGTTAATGTGTTTTAGTTTTTTATTTAGAGATATGATCATTTTAAATTCCAAACACTTAGACTTTTAATTTTATATCCATAAAAATAATTTTACTTTTATTTTAAAATCAAAACGGAATACTTAATATTTTTATTTTTATATTTAAGTAGATATTAGCAAATAGCTTATTTAATTGTAAAGAGTTTTATGCCTTAAATTTTTATATTAAGAGTCTATTTATTAAAAGAAATATTTTCAATTAGAGATTATTATTTTTAAAATTTTTAGAGATTTTACTAAAATTAAACTTCTATTTTTAAAAAATAGTTAGTTTTTTTAAAAGTAAATTCAATTAGCCGATTATTCCAAACACTAATTTCTGAAATAGTGATAGTAGGAGCATTTTAGAATATTTGAAAACAGAGATTTTTTATAATAAAAAAAATCAAATTATCTTACATTTATTTCGAATTATATTAATTACATGTTATAAAATAAGCAAAATCTATCCTCTTATAATATTTAATACTTCTTATATAATTTTTATTTTTTTATAAATATTTTGTGATAAGTTACTTTTTATATTTATTTAATTAATAGTTAATATAATAATATCATATTATAATAGTAAATATTATTAAAATGAATACTTATTTATATTATTAATGATATAATACCAAATATTAAAATATTTAATATACTGTATTATACATTTGAAAGTGATGGTACAAAATAAATATATATATATATATATATATATATATACACACGTTACAAAAAGTAAAATAATAATTATTTTAATGAATGTTATTTTATATGCTTTTATAACTGAACTGCTAATAGTTTTATATTAAACGACTAATTATAAAATATTATGTCATTAATCTGTTAGCAGCTATTAATTGGTCAAACCATTAATGTAATCTCCTACTGCTAAGCACTCATAGGTAATTACCAAAGAGGTCCTAACTACTATTTAAAAAACGCTAATTTACCAAACAGTATTTATTAAAAACGTTCATTAAAACGCTAAACGCTAACTACTATTTAAAAAACGCTAAACGCTTTTAAAAAACTCTAAATACTATCAAAAATGCTGAGCAGGCCAAACACCGCCATAAAATCAATCTCTTTATCAATTTTTTTTAATAATTATTTCTTAATTTATTATTTTAATTTTGGTTTTAATAAATTAAATATTTTTTTTATAAAGACGTAAAAAAAAATTGATTTTTATAAATATATTATTCATTTTTTTTACTTATTGAAAAATAAATAATTAATTTATTCTAAAATCATATTTAAAATTTAAAATTAATTATTACTTTTATATGTCCTTTTACGTCATTTAAACTTTATTAGATAATTAAAACGTTAGTTTACCAACTATATTTATTAAAAACATTAATTAAAACGCTAAATGCTAAACCCTATTTAGAAAACGCTAAACTATATTAAAAACACTAAATACTACAAAAACGCTAAACGCTATAAAAACGCTGATAAATCTTATGTATCTCTTCTGGTTTATTTTATTTTTCTTTCCACTAAATCTTAGTGGTGAAAATACCTAAATGGCTATGTTTGGTTGCTTTTTGTACTGTATTTAAAAATAAATAATAATAATAATAAATTTTATAAAAATTTATTTTTATATAATAGTCTTCAATTCTATCAATTTTTTTATTCTATTAATAAAAAATATCATTAAATATTTTAAAACTGAGAATGAAATATAATTTAAAATTAAAATTATTCTAATATCATTTTCTAAAATAAACGTTAGATCATACCATTTATTTCTAATTATCCCATTCACCTCTCCCAAACTTCAATCACAATTATACTCACCATTTTAGTCCCAGTTAAAACATATTTTTATAAATTTAATTGTTACTTTTAAGACTCAGGTCAATTTGAAAATTAACAAATTTATAAATGTCAATAATTAACCAATTTATAAATTCAAATCTCACATTCATAATCTCACATTCATAATCTATAGCCGTGTGTGGCATATCTTAAAACATATCATCTATGATATGAATAATCCACTAAACATGAGAATTTATACATCACTAAAAAAATTTAATTAAAATATTTAAAAAATAATAAAAATATTTTTAAAAATAAAAATATTTAAATTTATAAAAATACCAATACATATTAAAATACGGTTTAATACTCGAATTTAATTCATTTGAACTAAAATACACTGCATTTAATTCATTTGAACTAAAAGATTCATTTAAACTAACATGATTGCTATTTCCCACAATCAAATTACTAAACACAACATCAACATTACTAAAATATTCATTACATATTTAAATAATTACTTTAAATATCTCTTCAATTTATTTTTCTAATTTAATATAATAAAATTATAAATTATTTAAATAATATTTAAATTACTTAATTACCTTTAATTTAATAATTAATATAAATTATTTTTTTATAAAATTGTCTAGTTAACTTAAAACTCCTCAATTGATTCATATTTGATCTCAGTGAACTACTGTAAAATTGATTCGTAAATACATTACAAATCAAAAGCAGTTTACTAATTATTTTATGTTGTTTCAGTACAGATGTGAGAGTGAATGATCATGAGTCTCATCCTCTTCCTCGGTAATATGATTTCAATGAAAACTAACATCTTGTTAAGTTTATGGAGAATATTAAAGATGATGACTTATATGATGTTCTCCACCATATATAATATCTAATAGAATTATGATATTTTATTTTATTAGGGTATAAGATTTAGAATGTCATTCTAAATAAATATCAATCCCATCAAACTATAAAACTTCACAAATAAAATGATATTTTCAAGGACATTAATGGTATAAAAAAGTTATAAAATAAATTAATTTATTTTGTAAAATTAAATTTATTTATATATTAAAAAATATTATAAAATTATATTTGAAAAAAAAAAATGTTATGTTTAGTAATCACGGTGTGGGAAATAACAATCCCCTCAACTAAAAGACAAGCGTAATTCGAAATAGTGGTTCTAAATCCGTTTTAGGCCATTGAATATATGCAAATTGTAACAAAATTCCATCTACCACTTTAAATAATTGATAGTGTTACACAGCCATGGCTGATCATTCAATTCCCAGAGTCTACAAATTAAGCAGATAAATTGATCCTCCAATAGTTTCTACTCTTAACTTCTGTGCTAGGGATGGAATCGAATATACTTAGCATCATGATCAAGCCTCTTAATCAGACGTTTGATTTTAGAACAACAAAAGAAAATGTTAAACACATAAATAAGCCAAAGAGCCAAACTATTTCTGAATCTGAATGACATATTGCCATTTTAGCAGAAAAGGTGACCTAAATAACAATGATATTTGTTCTTCCCGAACTCCACAATTCTATAGTAACTTCACAATTAATGCATACAAATTCTAAGTGTTTACACCTCAAAAAAATTGATTTGGTAAGGAAACATTTGCAAAGACGTTTAGGGCATTTTCATTTTTCTAACAACTGATTTTTGAATTCATTTTCTATTCTTAAAAAATATTTAAAATAGGTTTTTAAAAACGCACAAATAATAAAATTTATGAAGCAGACATTTGTTTTTCTTATAACATTATCATCTATAGGTTGTTATATAATTTTGGTTGTTTTCAAACTATGTTAAGTAGCTAACTTATACATTTCGTGAAATCTAAAAAACAGCAAATGCATCCTTTGAGTTCATCAGTTGAGTAAACAAAATGCACCAAACAATGCTAAACACAGAAAGCAAATAATATCCAACAAAAACCAATGAAAAGTTAGCACTTCTCTAACAAGCTTGTGAAAGAGGTAATAAGAATTGGAACAATGTCTACTTCAACTGCTGATACTAAAGAAATAGTACATTCAATTACCTGGCATATTGAAACATTCAATGTATAATCTGCCACAGCTATCAGGATGAACTGTAGCAGCATATAGAAGGATGGACTAATTATGATAGATCTCCTATGCCTTAAGCTTGCGACTCACTTCATGTCTGTTTTGCCACACACCACTTTGATTCTCATTCTTCTTAGCTGCAACCGAACAACGACTGGCTCGACCACTATTACCATTCCTTTCATTTTGAAGCCTACGTCTCCTCAACCTGTTCTCTAACCTTATTCCTCTTAGAGCACGAGCCCTCTTCTCAATTTCCAAAGCTTGTGAGAAGTTCCACATCCTAATAACACCCTTCTCACCTCCACAAAGAATACGATCAGCACCAATGGCCACTGAGAGTAAATTGCATTCGAACCCATGTAACATTCTTTGGGGTGGCTCAACATCAATCATCAAACTCCTTTTCTCATAAGAAGACCTACTAGTCCTCAGTAACTTCCTGATGTCAATTAATGCAAGCTTGCCATCACCGGAAGCTGAAACAAGCCATGGAAACTCAAATGCAAGAGAATTCACAGATGCAGAGTGAGGTTTCCATGTCGCAACTTGCACGACATCACCCTCTTCGCAGTCATTTACAATCTCAAACATATGTATTACACCATCCTCTCCTCCGGTGAAAACAAAATCCCCTGCACGACTTCGTGCCAATGAGCATACATTGCCAACATGTGCACCATAAATAACTGTCAGTAAACTACCGCTACTAATATCCCACAGATACACATCAGAGCCCGACGTGCACGCAATCGTAGTGTCATGTGGCGCAAGAGCATAAACCCAATCACTATGCCTCAACACCTTTAAGCATTTCATCAAAGCTCTATCCCATACACGTACAGTCATATCCCAAGAACCACTAAAAATCCTAGTTAGATCCAATGCAAGACAAGTTATCGCTCCTTGATGTTCCCAAAGTCGAAACTCATTGTTCTCTTTCTTAGAACCACTAACATCAAACAAATACGGAACACTCTCACTCATCCTCCAACAATGAATAAACCCATCCGTACCTCCAGCAACCAACAACTTAGTATCCGCAGCAATGGCTCTAACAGTACAACCCAAGGGCAGTGATGACGCCACTAGCAATCCCTCCTCCAAATCCCACATTCTAACAATGGAATCGTACCCACAAGTAAAAACAAGCTTAGCAGAAACCAAAATGGAGACCGCAAGAACAGCTTCAGTATGACCATACAAGGCATCAACAACATAACGACCTAAAAACATCTTACTTCTAAACTCTCTCTCAACAAACAGTTGCTTCCATGACTTATCAATGTCATTGTCAACCACACCAATAGGAAGCCCCCATCTATCACAATAGAATTGCTTCCAAACCTGATGCTCTGACGCTACCCTACACAAAGTCGTGGACACGCAACAAACAATACCTAGCTCTTTGGGTTCTAGACTATTCAAGATTTTCGATATCAAGGCAGGAGGCAAGTCAGTGATTAAACATTCAAATTGAATTTTGGAAATCGAGTCAATTGTTTGAATCTGTTGGCATTCAAATGCCATAAAATCAATATACAGCGAATGAATTTGAAGCGAGAGTTAGAAATACCTCTAACGCGATCGCAATGAGGACGAGATTCGAAGCTTTGTGAAATTAGGAATTTGAGAGAAGAGAATATATACACAATTGTCACCGTTGATACGCTATCGGTGGTAGGAGAGGTTGTGATTCTCGCTTGTGTAAATTTGTTAGAGCCTTGAGGCTGTAATACCATCGGAGGTTTGTCGTAAATTACGTAATAACCCTTCAACTTCGATGTGAGATATTCTTTGAAATTGGAATCCGTCATTTGATAATGTAATACAGTAATTGATTGTGAATGAAAAATTATACCAAGTGCATTTAATAAAGTTTAAAATTTTAAAATATTTAATATTTTTTAGCCACTCAAATTTGATTTTTAGATTAGTTAAGATTATTTTCATATACTACATTCTAATATTTTGAGATAAAATTTTCAATTAACAATTATATCAGCGTTTCAAATACTATTAGCAGTTAATTAGTATATTAAATTATAAATTAGCTATTAAGTTGGTTGTAGATGGAATATTTGATATTAATGTTGGAGCATCTCCAATGATTTAGTGAATTGAGGCAAATGTGGCATGGTAAATAGAGGGTGTGGATAATGATGTGTCAAAAATAATATTTCTAGAGAAAAAAAATTAAAAATCGTCCTCAGTGGTTATTGTCTATTCGGATTTCCCTAATTTATAATCCATTAAAATTAAGTTTCTATTTCCTTTTTAATTTATAATTTAAATAGAAATATGGTAATTACAATTTTAAAATATTAAATTGATGATTGACACCGTCAACTAGGACGTGGAAAATAGAAGCTCTACTCCACACCCTCTATTATTTTTTCTGTCACGTCACCTGCACATTGTAAATTCACATTGCCATTGGAGTGAATTTTTTAAATAAAAAATTCAGAATGTCTACGTGGATGTGCAAACCAATAAATTCACATTCCACTGGAGATGCTCTTAACTTTTTAAATTAGTTGTTAAATATAAAATTAGTAAATCTTATTACAAATATACAAATAATTGAAAGATAAATATGTAATTAATTGTAGAGTTAATTGCACTCACACCCTGAACGATGGCAAATTACACATATACTCCCTCCGTCCCCAATTAATTGCAACATTAAGGTTTTGTACACTATTTATCAACTAATTTTATTTCACATTTTGTGACTTATTTATAAAAAAAAATATAGTCAAATGAGATTTTTTTTTTATTCGTTTTAATGTCTATTTTCTAAATATAAAATTACCATAATTTTTAATTGTCTATAATTAAAAATAATTTCCGTTGGAATTATGCATTGACAAATGTGCAAAAAGCAAATGTTGCACCATTTCTGGGACGGAGGTAGTATGAATATTTTGGTATTAAAAAATAATCACACTCCTTCTCTCCATAAAAAATAGTGAAAATATAATGTAAAATTAACTTTAAATGAACATTACATCATATAAATGTATTCAGAATTACAAATTTCATTGTTATATTTATAAATTTATTAATTAAATAAGATTTTTTATTATTGGGTAAAGGGTGTGAATATGTATTAATACTCAAATGTTCATTTGTATGTAATTTACCGTCATTTAAGGAGGTGAGTGCAATTAACTCTTAATTATAAATAAAATGTTAATAGAGTAAATTATTTTTAGCCTTTTGGTTTAGAGTTATCTCTATTAGCTTTTAGAGTATGATTGAAATCAGATTTATAATTAATTGTTAACTTAACATTTCGAATAGCGATAACAATTTGCTGATAGATTAGATTTTAAATTAATCGCTAAGCTAGTTGTTGGATTGAATGTTCCGTATTAATTTTAGTTTGTAAATTAATCATTATATATAAGATTACTAAAAATTCATTAGAACATAAATATAATTCAAAAAATAATGATATACTTAATTATAAAATAAAGGTTAAACGTTATTCTAAAGGCAGTTATCAAACAAATTTTGTTTTTATTTATTTATTTATTATTTTAAAACAAAAACCTAACTTAAAATCTAAACGCTATCTAATACATTAATTGAAAATATTGCTTAAATGCGTACTTACAATTGCTATCTTATTAAACAGTTACACACCATTTAAAATATTGTTACTAAACACTTTTTTTTTTCAAAAGCTATTTGATAATCTAAACTGTATTTGAAATGTAGTATGTGTTTCAGAAAGATTTTCAATTAACGTTTCAGATAGCGTTTAAATTATGGATTAATTTTTAAAAATATTTTTTTTATGGTTGTCATGTTAAAAATAACGTTTAGCTTCTAAGTTAAAGTTTAAGATATCATTTCTAAGAGTTATAAAGATGGTTTTCAATCTAAACGCTAATAGCGATTAACTTTATTAACTTTTATTTTATAATTAATCACATCCGTATCTTTTGAATTATATTTATATCAATAATAAATTTTAGTAATTTTAAAAATAACAGCTAATTCTACTGCTATTTAAAACGGTAATATAATAACTAATTGAAAATTTGATGCCAAACCTATTCAATTTAAATTTGGGATAATATAATTGTGGGTACCTACAGTTGTGCAAAATTTCAGTTAGGTAATTCAACTTTGCAAGATTTCATATAGGTACGTCAACTTGTAAATTACAGGCCATTTAGATCATTCAGTTGACATGGCTCAATCTGTGAGTAGTACCTATATGAAATATCGTAAAGTTGGAGTACCTATATAAAATCAAAATTTCAAGTTGGAGTACCTATATAAAACTTCGCAAAGTAAGAATATCTATATAAGGATCTAATTTGCAAGTTTGAGTACCTATATAAAACTTCGCAAAGTTAAAGTATCTAACTGAAAATTTTGTATAGGTACCCAGAATTACATTATCCCTTCCATTTTTTTTTCGCTAAACACCCACATGGTATAAAAGGTCTTCACCAAAATATAAAATAATCTAAGTAGAACCATTTTTTAAATATGAAAATTTAACTTTTACTTTCTTTTAAGTGAAAATTCTAAGAAATGAGCTTTTTAAAGTTTAAAATACAATTATAGGCCTGTTTTGAAAAACATACAAAAACAGGCTTTTAAAAGTTTAGTTTTCACTCCATAGACCAAGTTTTCCAAAATATCCCTGAAACTTTACAATTCACAGATGCTGTGAATTATGCTCACAGTCTGTGAATTACGCTCACAGCTGTGATTGGCCTATGGAGTGAAAATCAAAGTTTAGTTTTACAAACTTTTCAAAAGTGGTTTATAATTGTATAGTAAAATTTTTATGACCTAAAAATCCAATGGACTCTTCTTTTAATTTTAAAATTAAACTATTTGACATAAATAAAAATTACAAATTTCCAAAAATGAAATTCTCTACTATCTTAGCAACCTGTAAACAAGTTTTTCATTAACAAAACTACAAAATCAACCATCAAACCTAAGTAATCTGGACAAAGACTCTAATGCATCCGGTTTAAACTTTCTAGCAAATAAAAAACAAATTCCAGTAACCCTCCCATTATACACACACTTTTCTCCATTCCTAATTTTACTCAAAAACTCTTCCGTAACATTATCCCGTCCAAATTGTCTCGGATGGGGACCAAAAACCGACCAATCAGCCCAAGTCAAAGTCCGATTCGAATTCAGTTCCGGATAATGCATACTAACAAAAGTAGATATATAATGCTCGTCGGGGAAACATGGGTCCCGACAACGAACACTGAAAATAGGATGATATTTGGTGTCGGCAACGATAGGAATTGCCAGGTAACGATGGAGCTCGAACCACTGGGACCCTTTTCGCCAATCGGTGATGTTAATGGCTGGCGACATCTTGGTGTTGTAACGACCACGGCCTATAAATGTAATGTCGTCGAATGAGTTGATGAAGCTTTGGGTAGATTGGATGAGGTAGTTGTAGATGGTGGTGAAATCATATAGAGGAATGCATGATTCCGATAGAAGAACGAATCGCTGGTTTGATTTGTCGAGGAGGGCGTTGGCTAACAGTCGTCTCTCTGCGTCTACTATTGATATTGTCCCCCAGTATACTGGCTGTATTGGTAAGAGCATGTATAGTTAATATTTTGAATTATAAAATTAAAATTTTAAAATTTAAATATTAAAAAAGTAATATATATATTTATTTATTTGTGTAAATTTTTATAAATAAACTTTTTAAAGTTTAAAAATATAATTATAGATATGTTTTAAAAAATATAAAATTAAGTTTTTAAAAGTTTGGTAGTTGGGTTTTTCAATATTACTCTAAATTTTTAATATTTATAAATTCCGTTAACTGCAATTTGCGTATAGGGGGAAACTAAAATTTAATTTTATAAACTTTTCAAAACTGAACTATAAATGTATACTAAATTTTTTATGACTTATAAAAAATACCTTTATAAAATAATATGATATATTTAATTTAATATCTTAGTATTAATTTTTGTTTTAATTTAAATTATAGTAAAGTGATTTACTAGATTAGAAAGGTGAGGTGAATATATTAAATTGACAAAATATAAATATTAATAAAATATATTTAAAAATATATTTTATTAATTAAAAATATCTTTATCAATAAAAAATTCATATTTAAAATAATTCTAACTATTTTAAGATTTAAAATATAATTTGGTGTATAACTACTTAAATATTTTTCTTTTATTAATTTTAAATAAATTAAAAGAGAAAAGGTTAAAATGGAATATTCTATATACTTTTTAATTAATATAAAAAAAATAACTTCCTACCTTTTACAAATACTAAATAATTTTTTTTCTCAACATTCTACCATATCTGACTTTTTTTCCCAAATTATAATATTATTCAAAAGTGTGAATACATTGTAAAAAAATTAACTACGCTCAGCATAAATAAAATTTTAAAAATTAATTGAAAAAATATACCTTGCTAGGAATTCTTCTACCAAAGAAGACAGAACTGGAATTGAAAGTCTGATTATAATGAGGAGATGGGTGGACATAAATTGAATAAAATCCTTCATGGCCTTGAAAAAACTTTTGCCACAGTGGAGCTAAGGGAAGTGGCCCTTTTGTTAAGAACATAAATGCCACTTTTGGTGATATTTTCTCATTATTTCCAGATATTGATGATGCCTTCAAAAACAACTCTTCATCACTCATATTATGCATCATCAAAACCCTAGTTTCTTCAACTAGAGAAACCCTAGATGATGGTGAAGGAGAAGAAGAAAAAACAGGAACATTTAGTATTTTGAATGAGAAGCCTAGGGATATTCCTATAGATAGACCTATTATGAATATGAGAATTCTATATGTTGGGAAAGATTTTGTGGCTGATAGGAGTTTATTAATATTTGCCATGAAGAGAGAAGAAGCATGTGAATTTTATTTGATGTGAATGGAGCTTGTTAATTGGTTTTGGGTGGGAAGATAAAGTCAGTGTATATCACCATGAGGTGTTATGAATAAATAAATAAAATAAAATCTAGACTAATTAATGGTAATAATCTTCATGATACTCTTACCATGCTTTTTATTTATTTATTTATAATTATTTTTACATGGAAATATGAGGTTAGATTGTCATTTCCTTTTATATATATATATATATATATATATATATATATATATATATCTTATACTATATAAAATTAATATTCATTGTTCCACCTCTTTCAATCTACTAATAAGCCGACTAAAATGTATATATATATTTTAATTAATTTGAATTTAATAATATTTCAATATATATTTTTATCTATTTCAATTAATTAATTTTACATCATAAATAAAATTAATAATTTTATTTAATAATGACCGAATTAAAATATATGATTTTTTGATCAATTTTAATTTAATAGAGCAAATATATTTTTAATCATTTCAATTAATTAATTTTATATTATAGAAATCAATTATTTCAATTTAATAATGAACCAAATTATAATTTATAAATATTTTAATTAATTTTAATTTAATAATAGGTTATTTCAATTAATTAATTTTACATCTTAAACAAAATCTCTAAATTCATTAGATCATATGAATTAGAAGTCTCTTAACAGATTTTTTTTTTCTAACGAGAGAAATGTTTAGACTATTTATATTGGAACAACTAGTTATTTTAGAAGATAGTCGCTTAAATGGAAGATCTATTTTAAAAAATTCAAATAATTAATTAAAATTTTTTTGAAAAGTTAAGAAGAAAAGAAAAAGCGGAGACAAAAAAGAGAAAAATACCATGACAGAGTTGATTTTTTAATTTTTAAAAATAAAGTAAAAGTAAAAGAGATCTTATATTAAAACTTGGATAATGTGGTATACACGTACCTACAAAATCTTTTTAATGATATGATATACATAAGTACATATTTAAAATAAAAATTTATATTAAAAATGGCTTTACAAATTTAAAATATTTAGTGAGCATGTTAAAATTTAAATTTTTATTTATATTTATAATTAAAAAAAATTTAATTAATTTTAATTTAATAATAAATCGAATATAATTTTATCTATTTTAATTAATAACAACAATTTTATTTTATAGTGAATACGGATATTGATCTGAAATTATTCTTAAAATTATTCATAGAACTCGGGTTGCGTTATCGACTGTTAGAGAAATGGTCTATCGTCGAACTAAGTTGTGATTTGGCTTTGTTTTAGGCTAATAAAAGTTAGAACAACTAGCATATAGTGTGATTGGAAAATTGGAAGGGCTATTACAAGATGGGTTACTCTAATGTGAAATTTTAAATTTACTGCTGCTACAAATCTAACATCTGGATAATCCAGTCTGAAAATTTACCGGTGCTCCAGACTGGATTGGAAAATAATTTTCCGTTCAACAAGTGGAGTGATTTGTACTCCAAATCAAAATTGACTAAAAGTACAAAAACATAAAATTACCATGCTTAAAACTATGAATACTTATGTGGGTTTGGGCCCTAGAAAGCCCATAAAGCCCAATATTATAAAAGGTTGACTTTTTAGTCAAACTCTCATCTTCCCCATCTCCCTCGCAACGATCTTCGACCTCATCAAACTCCCAACAGTCTTCAGCGCCAACTTCACATCTTCAAACCCATCACCACGAACCAAAGACTTGTACAAGTAACTATCAAAAGTCATCCTCTGCACATACTCATCGCTACAAAGCTCTACCAACGCCTCTCTCGAAGCATTATCACCATAAAATACTCTCTGCAACACATCCAAAAACCTAAACGTCGTCTTATACTTCTCATCCCAAACCTTCAAATACTCTCTCTTCAAATCACTTTCTCCGATCATCCTCCTCCCTCCTTCCGACGCCTTCACCACCGCTTCTCCGCACATCCTCCCCGACTTCGCCGCGAAGTATATCCCTTCGCCGGAGCATTTCGTCACGTACCCTGCCGCGTCGCCCACCAACGCCACCCGACCCGAAACCCTCACCTTTCGTGGATGCTCCGGGATAGGATGTGCTTCGATTTTGATTATCTCGCCTCCTTTGATTTTGTCTTTTACTCTCGATTTGATTCCTCTTTGGAGTGTTTTTATCTCGTGCTTTGAAATCACAGTTCCTGTGCCGACTGCCACGTGGTCGCATTTCGGAAACACCCATCCGTAGAAATCGGGTGACACGTCATCTCCCACGTACATCTCGGCCAGATCTTTGTAGTGTTCCATTTTGTCGTCTGGTAACTTGATTCTCTCTTGAAACGCGATGGCACATTTGTAATTTCCGGCTTTGATGGATCTGGCTACTCGGCTGTTGGCTCCGTCGGCGCCGATTATGAGATCCACGGCGAGGATTTTACGTGAGTTTTTCGCTATGTAATGGACGAGGTAAGGAGAGTGAGAAGAGTCGGGGACGACGATGTCAGTGACAAGCGCGTGGATGAGTTGAGCTCCGGACGAGATAGCGCGTGAGCGAAGGAAGGAATCGAGTACTTCACGGCGGAGCATGGGGATTGATTCATGAGGTTTAAGTGTCTTGGAGCCGAAATCGACGGTGTGATTCGAAGGAGAGATGATACGCATTTTGGTCACGTGACGATCGATGAGGTGGTTAGGGATTGAGAACTCTTCTAACATGCATAGAGGAATAGCACCGCCGCAGGGCTTGGCAGTGGAAGGACTTCGCTCTATGAGAAATGTTTCGATGCCGCCGGCTGCTAAAGCTTCCGCCGCACTGGAACCTGCTGGACCTCCGCCGATCACGGCGGCGCGTAGAGTGGCTTTTATCATCAATCGGTTTTTAAATTTGAGTCTGTTTTTGGGAGACTGTGAAGGGAAGAACCGCCTGGTTTGAGGCTGAGTTTGAACTAACATAGACAGTGAAGAAGCAGCAGCCATGGTCTGTGTGTGTAATTCAAAATTAACAATAGAGAGATAAAAGAAGCCATAGACATAGATACTGATGCAATACAATTTTATTCATTATTTAATTCCAAGTGGATTGCTTTTGCTTTGTTTTCCTGCTTGGCACTTTCACGAATTTCATTTTCAAATTCAGTTAGGTACAAACAATTTTAATGTAATAATCAAATACAACAGATTCATAAACAGGCAAAAATCCATCTAAGGATCAAACCCTAGTAACAAAGGACCAACTCTCAACAAAGGTTCTAACGTATTGGGTAAAAATTTTCTACCAAATAGAAAACAAATTCTCGTCACATTCCCATTATACATACACTCTCCTCCATACCTAATTTTATTCAAAAACTCATCCGTTATATCACCCCATCCGAATTTTCCAGGATGTGGACCTGCTCTTGACCAATCGACCCACGTCACGCTTCTGTTAGAGTTCAGATTTCCACTGTGGATATGAATTAAAGTAGGAATATAGTGCTCGTCTGAGTAACACGGAGGCCGACAATGCTGACTGAAGAGTGGATAATATTTGGTGTCGGAGACCACAAGGATGGCGAGGTCACGGTGGAGCTCGAACCACTGTGACCCTTTTCGCCAGTGAGTGATGTTTATGGTTGGAGACATGCTGATATTGTATCTACCACGGCCTGACTTTCTAGGGTCGTCAAATGAGCCTATGAAGCTTTGGTTGGAGTTGATGAGGTAATCATAGATTGTTTTGAAATTGAACAAGGGAATACATGATTCGGACAAAAGAACAAATCTTTGATTCGATTTGTCAAGAAGAGCGTTGGCTAATAGACGTCTCTCAGCATCTATCATTGTTGCAGTACCCCAAAACACGTGCTGTGGGAAATCAAAATATACTCATATGGTTCAATATACAACATCATTTCATAGCTATAAATTTAAGTAAACACAGAAATACATACCTTGCTAGGAATTCTTCTACCGAAGAAAACAGAACTGGAATCCAACGTCTCAATATAATCAGGAGAGGAGTGAATATAAATTGAATAAAAACCTTCATGGCCTTCAAAAAACTTCTCCCATAATGGAGCTAAAGGAATTGGCCCTTTGGTCAAGAACATAAATGCAACTTTTGGCACTGACAGTTTCTTATTATTTTCAATTTTTGACGATGCCTTCAAAAACAACACTTCATCACTCATGTTATGAGTTATCAAAACCCTATGAGTTTGTATTTGAGGAGGAGAAGAAGATGGGCTATTTAGGATGGTGAATGAGATGGTTTTGAAAGACAGGCCTATGAATATTCCAATAGATAGGCCAGTTATGAAGAAGAAGATTTTGTGTACAAAGTTGAATTGAAAATGGGTTTGTAGAGATTTTGAAATTGATGAGATGATTTCATTTGCCATTGTGGAAATGAGAGATGAGATGAGCAGGGCTGTGTATGAGTTTGATTTTTGAATAAATGTTAGTAATTGAATGTTAAAGGTTGGTTGTTAAGTCAAATACTAAAGAATTGAATGTTAAATGGTTTTACAACAATACTCCGAATATTTCATATTACCTACAAATAAATTAATCTAAAAATACACAAAAATACATAATATAAAATACAAACCTAGCTATTAAATTTTTTATTTTCAGATTTAAAAACCATGCCATATAAATTCATATGTCAACATTACTCGATGAATTTGTTTGTTAATTGACTTGCCAATGAAGAGATATTCAACCTGATGTATATGAGTATTTTTTATTTTTTATTTTTAAAATGTATAGAATAAATAATGAAGTAAAAAAAAATCACACTATTTAAGTTTCTGATTGGTTCAATTGGCACATTGCCTTGAGAAGAAAAAGAAAAGCCTATATCTCACCTTCTTCTAACTATATTGAGAAATAATTCATATACTTTTCTTTTTTCAATGAGCTATTGTTGTTAATTAAATAACAATATAATTTATTTAGATGGGTAAACACTTGTTTTAAAATCTGAGCCTGGATCAGGAAAATATTGATTTTTCCATTTGGAAAGTAAAATTGCTACCTTAATACTGCGTGTGTTTTTATAGGTGTGAATGAGTTGATAGTTCTCACAAGTGCATTTATATATTAATGTCAATTTGTTAGAATTCTTGTTCAAAAATCTTTAGAAGAAGTGATTTGTACACCAAAATGTAACCAAGTAAACAAATGAAGACAAAAGAACATAAATTATGCTGAAATTAAGGCAAGTCTTTGCATTAAACATCCCAGCTTTCTCACAAGTTGTTCCATCAATCAATTTTTAATAAATCAAAAAAATGCAATTGGATAGAAATCTAGGATTATTGACTTGAGTTTGAGTAAATTCAAAGAAGTGATTTGTACTTCAAATCAAAATTGACTTGACTATAAATAATGCATAGAAAAAGACCAAGACCTATGCTGAAATTAAGACTCTTTCATCACAATTATTTCTCCCATGTGTCCCCGGATTTTAAGTGGTTACTAACATAATTTGACTCACCAAGCACAAGTTAAAAATAGAAAGGGAAAGAAAATTGTAGTAAAATAAACACCAAAGTTAAAAAGAGAATCAATTGTCTCCTTTTAAAAAGAAAATTTTAAACAATATATATATTAGCTATACCTCAAATGGCAATCACTCAAAGCAAATTATGATGACTATACTGCAAATACATAATAATATTTATAAAAATATACAATTTTATCTCTCAATCACCTCATTTTATCGTTAAAATATCATATGAGATATGATGGTATATTACTACGAGTTTATATTTATATTTAATTTTGATATGCTTCTTAACCTCCCTTGTCTTCTCTCCTTGTAGTTTTCCATTATATATTCTAAAAGGGGTGAGAAGTTTCTTACTCAGCAGCATTCAAAGTAACATTTTGCATTGGTGAGGTGAGTGCACATTAATTTTCTATAAGGCTTCATCATAGATGCAGCAAAGTATGTTACTCTAATTTTCTTGCCTAGAGTTTTAGGAAGTGTTTTACTCATGTGCATGGAGTCATTTACTTCTCTGCAGTTAGCATCCTATATTTAAATCTGTTTAAACATACAGCCCACAGCTGTTTCCACAATCATATTCTGAGTAATTCAAAACCAGCGAGTATGAAACATCCAGAGCTTAATAATGGAAGCTAGACCCTATTTTCCTTCTATTTCCTGACAAACTAAACACAACGGAAGAGAACCGTACCTGTCAGTTTGCCATTGCTGGTCAACTTTGATGAAGAATGCATGCAATGCCTCAAGGGTGTCCCCAGTGACCGTATGTTTTCTTCAGTTATAGAGAGCACACTTGAATGGGAACAACGCTAACTATATCAGTGAGCTTGGCAGTACTATTACCTAATGCATGGATCCAACGTGAAAGACTAAAAGAATAAAAAATTATGTATGGAATTTGTGTCCCCACTTTACGCACGAGTATTGCAAGTGTATTGATGTCCTCAAGTGTAGAGAAAATCTCGAATGGGTAATGGGCTACATATGCTATACAGAGGGTAACCTGACCAAGCTGTTTTAACTAGCAAAGAGTTAACTGCTCGTGTTGGGTTATAGAGATCCCACCACACATGACTGGAAACATCATCGCAAGCCATCTCTTCAGACAAGCATCCTATTGTTGCTCCATATAACCCAAGCCCACAGCATGCACTGTGGACATCATTGAATCCTGCATTTGTGAAATTATCAAGTGTTAGAGGTCATGCATGAAGTACCTTGAAGCAAGATTTCCAGGCCATGTAAGCAGCACTGAAATTAAATTTAGCATAAAACAATATAAGAAAACAGTTAATTCTTCATTGCCTGCCATATATCAGAAGTGGAGCAGGGCAATTCCATCGCTACAAGAAAATAGTGTCTGCCACAAAGAGAAAAAAGAAATGCTAGTGATTGCACACTAAGAAAAACTCAGTCTAACACTAGAAGAATACAACCCCTATTCGCTTTTGATAAGTGTTGAGTCAAGAGTTCTAACATCTAATCGAGTTTTGTTATACAATGAAATGTCAAGAGTAGTTGAGTTTCACTGCTCCAATGTTGGTATCTAGAATTCTATTCTAACATCAAGTTGACCAGTGACCATGACCTAATCTGTATACTCACCAAGTACTCACTAATTCCATCACCGACCAATTGTATGCCAAGCAGCAAAATTAGAACTATAATGGGACAATCAATTGACAACGGTCAAAAAAACACCTGTCACTCAGTGGATTTACAACAGGAACAGAATTACAGCTCAAGTGCACTGAATGAAGAAAAAAGACTCCTTACCATAGTCTCTTGGGTTGCTTATGATCTCCATAATCCCTTGATAAACATCACAAAAGATAACACGAATACCAGACAAGTTAGCATTAAGCTCCACAATCTGCTCGCTCAATATTATATTGTATTGCAAAATCAGTTCATTGATTTCCTCCACACAACCACTCCCATTATCATCTGCAGTAGTTGAGTTATACCATTCCAGTACAGTATGCGGGCTGCATCCCAAAGGAAGTATTCCCATGCATATTATTTTTCTAACATTTGCATCATAAAGGTTCTTTATAACACGGACCAACTGGTCCACCAAAATTTGAGCAAATTCTTGGCCACTGTACATGTACATAGCTCCAGAGAAGTTGCCCAGAAACAGATCGATGTAATCATCCTTGCCAAAGGATAGGTAGAACACAGAGGATTTAATGAAATTCTTAGCATGTTTTTGACCAAGCTTCAGCTCCAGAAGCTGAAATGTATCGAATACTTGACGTAGCTGTTGGTTCAGAGACTGGTGGTTTTCGCTGCTGGGGTTGATGATTGTAGCTTTAGCTGAACCATAGTTCACACCATGTAAGAGACCTTCTATGGTTCCATTCTGGCCATAGAATGGTGGAATATGTGCTATACCCATTTTCTTGCCTGCATCAGACATATACTAGTAATACTTAGTAAATGGAAAATGTCTTGTTAGTCTAAAACGATCCAATATTGTAAGTGGTTAACACCATAGTTATCCCATACAACTTATTTTATGGTTTTTACATCATATTTAGATATAAGAAAATTGAGGATAAGCATTCAGCACCCATATACACATTCAAAGATAGATCATGAACTTCTACGAAATTAAATAACAATTGAGTACTGCATACAGAGACAGTCCACCCTCATTATTAATGCAGTAACTTCTCTTATTATTAATTGGCAAGTCTAGCACTACTCAACTACCTCTAGATTTGATACAATCTTAAATTACTCAACATACACCAACAGTTGTGATCAGCAGAATCCCTAAAACTCAATCTTTACTTCTCCTATCAAATCTTCTTCACTACGGAAGTGTTAAAGGCCTATTTCTTCTACCAATAAATATTAACTTTTCCTTGGCAAAACCGAAACATCATTTTTTTTTAACCTAATCACAACCTTCTAACTAACGCTTTTACACAATTTCACAGATGCAAAGCTTAAGCAAAACCTCCCCAAACTCTAAAATTACTCACCTATCAACTAACATCGACAATTGAAACACATTTACGAGCATAATTACCAAGCAAATAAGAAACAACTCAATCGATTTCAGTCCTCAGCAAGTAACCAGAAAATACAAGAACAAGCGTGTTGATTGATGATATACCTAGAAGATGAGGAAGAAGAGAGGAATCGGAACCATCGCAAGGAACCAGTGAAAGATTGCGGTGAAGGAAAGGGTAAAACAATGTGTTTTCTCCACAATCCACTGAAGAATCGCCTAATACATTGAACGCAGTGAAATAAGACCCTCTGGCCTCTGCCATGGCTGCAGTGCTCATCAGAAAGTATGCGATGAATATCGCTGACATCTTGTCTCTGTTCGGTTCCTCAGAAGTTCCCGTCGCGGGAAAATTGAGTTTGGCAACGCATTTCGGAGTTGATTGGACAAATTTATGTGCCTCCAATCATATTTCGGGGATTCCGAAAACGACCCCTGGATTTTATTATTATTATTATTTTTACAACAATCAATTTGTTTTTAATCCAATTTTCCTCTCAAGATTTATATACAAAATTGGAATGATGGTACTTAACTAAAATTAGAATCTTTTCAATTTTAAGTTTTTCAAATTTTTAGGTTGGACTACCCAAATGCTCTCTTAGTTTAATTTTTGATTTATTTGTAATATTTTTATTTAATTTTTAAAATAATTCAAAAATAGATAATTATGAAAATATCTCTTTTAAAAGTTAAAAATTTTATATTATTACAATTATTCACATTAAAATAAAATGACAATTGTGAGGTAAGCGAAAAAATTATTTTAGTCTAATAATAAGCCACTAAATCAATTGAGGATTGGTATCTAATCATGAATTTTCATCACTTTTATAAACCTTAAAAAACGAATGACTTTTATAAATTTTAAAAAAACGAATAAATTTTATAATTTATAAATAAGTGCTTTTTATAATGTTTATAGATTTTTATAGATTTTTGTAAATTATATAAATTTTTTTTAGACTTTTAATGACTTTTATAGATTTTCAATAATTTTCGTAAACTTTAAAATATTATTTCATTAATTTGGAAAACTCCAAATATGTTATATTGCATAACCCTAGGAACACATTGGGATACATTCTATTTAGTTTTCGAAAGTCATCTAGATATTCCCGAATATCTTATGTATGTAAAAATACTCACGTGACATATTTGTATGTCTAGTTGGAGGACGTTTGACATGATCACACTATACCTTAAAATTCAAAAGGGTAATAGCGCATTGAATTGCAACTGATCCAACCTTAATAATTACATCGTAATTTATGTTAATCTCTCATTCCTCAATTTCATTCATATTATAATTACTCATTTATTTAAAATATATGGGTTATTTCCAAAAACACCCCATTTTTCAAACGTTTCACTTTGAGCACCCGATTTTGAAAAGTTTTGTAAAACCACCCTAAAATCAAAACAAGCAGTGGTTTTGGTATTTTTGTGAGTGGTTTTGGTGTTGTATGAGTAGTTTTGATTTTAGGGAATTTTCGAATCTCCAAATTAAAACATATATAATTTCAAAATCACTCATACAACACCAAAACCACTTACAAAAATACCAAAACCACTGGTGGTTTTGATTTTGGGGTGGATTTGCAAAACTTTCCAAAATCAGGTGCTTAGAGTGAAACGTTTGAAAAAATTGAGTGTTTTTTTAAATAACCCTACAAATATATTATGCATAGTGGTGTAGTTAAAAACATACATACTTTTAACCATCTCAAATAAATAAAACTTTATCAAACAAAATAGGAAAAAAGCATATATGATGTAGTTAAAACATACATAATTTTAAGCATCTCAAATAAATAAAATTTTATCAATCAAAATAGGAAAAAGCATATATGAATAAATTTAAAAACTAAGTAAAATATTTTATAAGTATTAAATATAATAATACAATCATTCATACAAATAAAAATTGTCCACTAGTTAACTCGGAAAAACTAATAAACTGGTAAATTAATCTTAGTAGCAATCACTTATTTCTTTAATTGAAAAATATTTCAGCCCGCACGATGTTTATGTGTCATGCCAAAAAATTCAAGCTCATTCTCTTTAGTGTCTAAAAAATCCAGTGGTATCACTACATATGTTTTAGAC
Organism: Cardiospermum halicacabum; assembly: GCA_031304145.1. NCBI lineage: Eukaryota > Viridiplantae > Streptophyta > Magnoliopsida > Sapindales > Sapindaceae > Cardiospermum > Cardiospermum halicacabum. The sequence goes on along the minus strand of CM062390.1, from coordinate 6,055,669 downwards.
ATCTTAATAAACTTCCAACAACTTTGTTTTTTTTACCACTTGTGATTACATGGTTAGAGTAATTTTGTCGATACTTTAAGTAAACATTTTAACAGAATCTGATTGACTATTGCTAGTCTCATTGTATTTTCCTGCATCATCTTCAGTACACGATAATCATTTGATGAAGTAATGAACAATTCACAATCTTCATAACATTATAAAAAAATTGCAATTCAATTACTTCACAATCATAATAATAGTTCATAATAATTTTACATACATATATAAAAAATTGAGAATAAGGAATACGATTATTATCCGTTAATAATTGAAAGTCTTTGAGTGTAATGATAAATAATTCACAAACTTCCGTATTTATAGTTACGATGAAAAAACTGCATGAAAGTCTATAAAAATCTGTTACGATGAAAAAAGTGCATTAAAGTCTATAAAAATCTATAAGGTAGAAAAATCTTTTAAAATCGTAATTTTTTAGATAGACTGATACTTTTATATACTCTAAAGATCTATAAGACATAAAAATCTTTTTAAAATTATTAAATTTTAAATACAGCAATAGTTTTACCTACTCTATAAAATTTATAACTAAATATATTATAACTTTTACAAACTAAAAAAAAGTAATTAAATATTCGATATTTTAATAATTTTTTTAAAAATATATAAAAATTATTATTAAATATTTCGAATTTTTAAGAATTATGATTAAATACACACATTTTTAAAAATAATAAAAAAAATTTATAAAAATAATAAAAAGTCAGGATTAGCACACTTATCTAAATGATTCCAATTATACAAATTCATACAAATTGAACAACTCAGATTTATAAATTTTGAAATCTTTATAATATGGGTTTAAGGGAAAAAGAAACCACTCAATGCCACATGTTGGAAAATTTGATGGTAAGTGTAATTTTGTCAAATTGCATAGGGATGTAGACAAATTTGATATCTAACTCGCATTATTATCATAGCATATAAATGACCTATCCAATTAATTATTTTATGGTCTTACTATTTCAATACATCTATTTACTTTTAATAAATATTTCATTTTTCAGAAATTCAAGAGAAGAAATGGGGCAGTGAAGTAAAAAGAAGTTTGAAAATCAGAGATCCAAATGGATCTTCAATGGAGATTCACATCTCCCTCCATTCCTCCTCACCGCACTCAACTACATCCTCGCATGCAAGGCTTTCCTTCCAAACCAATCAACAACAAAACCAAAGTCGTAATCTCCATAGCCTTCGTCTTCATGGTTCCTTCAATTTATTACCTTTTCACCACGGCTCAAAAGGTTCACCAGTCGTCCAACTTCGCCGCCGAATTCCACGGCGTCGTAATCGATTCCGGCGCCACCGTCTCTCGTATTCACGTTTTCAAGTGGCTTGGTGAGGAACACTTGCCTTTTGTTGAATACTCTGAGGTTTCGAATTCGAAATCGAATGCGATTGAATCGTTGATTGACTTCGCGAGGGACAGTGTTCCGAATAAGGAGTGGGCGAATACTAAGGTTCAGTTGATTGTGGAAGAGAAAAACGATGTTCGTCTAAAGGAGTATAGAAAGCTACTTCGAGCCTCTGGTTTCGCGTTCAAGAACGCGTGGGCGCGTGTTTCACGTCGACAAGAGATAGGTGTTTATGGTTGGATCGCTGCTAATCATGCTCTTGGCACATTAGGAGCTAAACCTCAACGAACCAATGGCATTCTTCAAATTGATACGGCTTCTATGCAGGTTCTTTTCTGCTTCTACATGATTTATTTTTATATTTATATTTATTATTTTTTTGATAAGTTGAACATTAAATGCTCTTTTTCAGGTCACATTTGCTGTGAAAGAAAAAGAATTTCCACTCACTCATAGTATCAGTTTTGCTGGAGTTACTTATAATCTCTACACACAGAGCTTTCCACAATTTGGTCAGGTGTTTCCTATTTCCAGTGCTAATTAAACTTACTCTTCAGTGAGATCTGTAGTTAGAAAGCGATTATCGTAATTTACTGTATTATTCTTGTATGTTTTTGGGAAGCTGAAATTAAGCTTTCGGATGCATTAGCTAATGCTAGGTTGCTTCTTAATTTATTTGGTCTATGGGGTAAAATGTGTTTTAAGCAGGCCAATACAGACAACTAATCTTTCAGTTAACTTTCTCCCACCCAAATAATCATTATTGAGATTACTATTTCTTATATATTGTGGTGATATAAGAATCCTAGGTTTTTATGATAATTATAACATAAGGAACTAAAATTGGCAGAAGAACATTGCAAACTGAAAACCTACTGTTTTGTGAAAAATAGATTTCTTATTATGATTTGAGATGAATATATGCCATAAGTAAAATAAATAATAAAATTTGGTTTGAATTTCAGTGGATTATTCCCTTGGTATTCCAGATAGTGGGTGATTGGAAGTGGTTTATAGATAAAAACCTGGGATCAAATGTATTGTCACTTGCCAAATTAGGAAGAGGTTACTTCAGTTTTTTTATTGATAGAAATGGGAAGGATTATGTGCTGAAAGATTAGTGGCTTGATTGATTTTTCTATGAAATAAAAGGATTTCAGTTGTTCTAATGACTTTAGTTAAAATGGAACATATATTATTTATTTATGTTCATTGCTCATTGTTGTATTGCACTTGTATAAGATGTAGCTTACTTCTAATGATTGACTTTGCTGGAAGACAATTTCATAAAATGTTTTGTTCATCAATATTCTGCATAGGATGCAGCTTGGGAAGTGATGCATGAGCTTCAGAATTCCCTTGAGTTGAAAGCCTGTAAGTTCCAGGTTGATTTCCTTTCATCCTTAATTGGAGTGTTTTCGTTTAGTTTTCCTTCTGAGCTGTTTTTGGTTATGCATTTCCTCCAGTTTCAACTGAATCTATTGTTATACAAGTTCTTTTTTTGTTTAACTTTGTGGACTGCTTGCTTGTTCACTTGTATAATCTTTTCTTCAATTACTGTTAATGCAGTTTCAAATTCCAGTAGAGGAGAAGTGGAGAATCCATGCATCCCTAAAGGCTATGAATTAACAACAAATATGAGTGACAAGAAACTTAAGAAATTTCATCCTGCTGGAAACTTCTCTGCTTGCAGATCTGAAGCTTTGTCATTGTTAGAAAAAAGAAGAGGTATGCCTCGTTTTTTGTTTTCCGTTGAACTGATATTAAATGCTTGGATTCTATGGTGGTTACATTTCTTTAGCATTCTAGGAATCATTAGCATTTTGAGGTCGTTTTGAAATTTATAATTTGTTTTCAAGTCCAAATTATTGATTTAGGAGAATTGAAAAGTCATATTTGTCATTTCGGAAAAAGAAAAGAAGGAACTTAGGGAACGTACTTCCTACCAATTAGAACACGTCATCATTTAACAAAACACTAATAAGCTTGAAAGGGCGATGTGAAATTGTAAAAGCCAGAACTTAAGAGTACCACAATTTGTGGAAGGTATCTTCTTTTCAAGCATACTGAAACCATGTAAGAACAATGAACTTGCCATGTGAACCCAAGTCCAAGTAAAAGGTTTTATGGTAAGGCCAATTTATTTATGGTAAGTTGCATTTGTGCATGTCCTTCCTGTAGCTTCTCTTACAAGATTTCACACTTTATGTTAATGATGATGTCATCTGAGTTCTAATATGCAGGTGTTACTAATGTTGAATGTATAAGATGGACTGATGTCTGATTTCTTGATAGTAATTTTTATCTTCCTTCTTTGGGTGTTACAAGGTTTCTCTTGTGAAGCTTTTCTTACAAGGTTTCTCTTGGTTGTGCAATTACAAAAGCCTGCAAGTAGAATTTATTTTTGTATCCTGCTCATCCTCCTATCTTTTCCTCACAAGATATCGCTTTATGTGAATTGTTGTTGTCTGAGTTTGAATATGTGGTTACTAATGTGTTATATACTACAAATGATGAATTAGCTAGAAGGAGCAAAATAGTCTTTAGCTGTTTGTCAGGATTTCCCAGGCTACCATGAATAAAGGCAAAATTAATGTAAAGGGGATAGGGTTTGAGTATTGAATCAGCCCTGGGCTAGGAGATTACAAAGATCTTGAATTCAGACAGTCGGAGGTCTTGAATCCAAATCGAACACTATCATATCATGGTCTCAAAACATTCTATTATACTATATTTTCCTGGATTGAATTTATCATAATGTTGTATGAATTCATGTCTTGAGAATTCTGTTGGTTATAATTTTTGTCTTCCTATTTGGGTCATTCTCTTGGTTGGAAAGATGTAGTTTTTCTGGGTTTCGGGAACTAATTTTGGCTATTGATTTCTATTGTAGGTTCAGATAAATGTTTGAATCCACCTTGTCGGGTTCTTTCATCTTTTCCAGAGTTACAAAAGAAACCTGTCTCACCAGAAAATTTTGTGTGTACTTCTGAGGTTTGCAGCTCTTTCCTCAATACTTCAATGGTCAACCACTTAGATGATATAATGTTTAATATTGTAACGTATGGTATCTGTCATGCTGAAAACACATGGTGTTCTTTCTTGTCCTTTGATCCTCAATCTGAATGCCGGCCACTTTACCATTCGAAAAGTTGTAAATATTTAAAATACTTTGGAACAGAGGAGTCAGTTCTAAATTCTTTTGGTTTACAAAAGCTCTTTTCGCATTTAGTGGTTCTCCTGAGGTCTCAATGCTAAGTCTATACAACTGTACCATGCCTATACAACTGTACAGTGCCCTCACTACAGTTCTGAAGAACAAAACCTTAGTTCAAGAATAAATGTTCGGGGAGATATTTAGTTACGTCTCATAAATTCTGGCTATTGTTGTCTCATCAAACTGGACTGTATGGTAACTTGTATTTACTTATTTACACCTTAGACCTATGTAGCCGTACTTAAAATTTCAGCACATGTCTAACTAATTACATTCATTAGAAGAGAAATATCTTGGTGAGTGCTGCTACGTCTGTGCAAACATTTGTCTGCCTAGTTTGTCTTGTACAATCTCTGAAATGTAAACACATTTGAATGCAATTTGATTTTTTATCCTCGATTTATAGTAGATCACAGTTCAGTAAAATAATTTTTTGGGGTCATTAGTTAATTTATTGTTTCTATTGTCCAATCTTTCTACAGTTCTTGGGGCTTGTTCCTTGGGCTTCTTTGTATGAACTAGAGACTTTTGGACAACATCATTGTGAAGAAAATTGGAGTAAACTGAGAGATCAACACAATAGCATTGCTGACTCGGATTTGCTTAGATATTGTTTCTTTTCTGCATACACTGTGGGGGTGTTGCATGACAGCCTTGGAATTCCTGCACATGATAAAAGGTACTTCATCTCTCATTTGGACCAAGTAGGCATAACTGTATTCTTCCTGCATTAGGTACACTAGTAATCCCATTGAAGCTTCAAATTAACCCTGTTCTGATTGTTTTTACATAATAATTTTTTAGTCAAAATATGAAGTAATGAAATTGCATACTATGGGTCAATAAACCCACTATTATGCTGTATTCAGCCCCTGGTTAAGTGGAATTCTCATTGGCCTTATTGTAGAACATGCATTTTGGAGTAAAATTTGAAAAGCCCACAATATGATAGCTGTACTTGGCATTCAGATTGCCTTGCAGCATATTTTAATAACAATAAATGGGCAATTTTCTGTTGTTCTGTCTAGTTTACTTACTGTTTGAATACGGCTGAATTCGTGTAGTTGACCTATTTTATTATCATCTTCAATGTGTTAAAAACTTCTATTGCCAATGAATTCAGTACAGTATATAATTTGACTGCCAATTAAATTGAATTTAGGCCCTTTGGTTCATACTTGGGGTCATCGATGGCTATCTCAGCTTCCGTCTTCTATACTTGGGTTCACACTGGGTCTATATGTTTATTGGCACTGTGTATATAATAGATGAGAGAGAGGATAATAATGGCCTGAACACTTTGTTTATTTGTTTATTGTCCCTTATTCATGTTATATAGACAGTATCAGCCTCTTAATATTGTTTTAGTTCTCAATCCATTTTTTCATTCAATGGCTGTTAAGGCTTATGCTTGACAAAACCTTCTAACTTGTAATCTTCATATATTAGACTGAGGGTTTCTGATATCAAGTCTGTATGCGCAGAATCAAATTTTCAAACAATGGCGGAAGTCCTTCACTTGACTGGACACTTGGAGCATTCATCTTCCAGTCGATGCTGGATCCACCTGAAGTGGAACATGAGAATTTAGATCAAATTGTAGGTAATGAGTCGGTAACATATCTTTCGTTGTTTGCTTTTCTTGTAACAGCCTTGATTGCTGCATATTTGGTAATGCAATGGCGAAAACCACAATTAAAAACTATATATGATCTTGAGAAAGGGCGTTACATAGTTACCAGAATGGCCAGATAATTTTGTATTCTGTCACTGGATTGGAAGTTTTGTATTATAGCTCTGTTGTATAATTTTATGAATGAGGTCAGAAGAATTTGTGTATTGCAGAGGCTATTTTTGACATTGGTTTTGGTTTTTCACTTTCAAGAGCAGATTGATCATATTCATATATTTGGATGGTTCCTGGGCCGATCTCAGGATATATTGTCCACGATTTTTCAATAAAAAAGTGATGGGAAAATTAAAAAGTTGAGTGTTCTATATTTAATAGACCATAAAATTTTGAAAATTAAATTTTTAAAAATAATCAAAATCGAACTGTTATTGGTGATAAAAGAAAGGTTAGGAGATATTTGTATTGACCAAGTGAAGTCGAGCTCTGGACTGAATTTGAAATAAGATGAGGGGCTATCTTGTAATTTAGCTCCAAATTGTAGAACAATGAGGCAGGGTTTACTATAACCCTAAAAATGGGCATGAAACTCTAAACAAACAAAATTAGAGAAGAGCAGAGAAGTGAGTAGAAGACACTCGAATCAAGTTTGAGAAGAAAGAGAACCCTAAAAATGGCGGCCATGATGCAGCCACAGATCATACTCTTGAAAGAAGGTACAGACACTTCACAAGGCAAAGCACAGTTAGTCAGTAACATCAACGCTTGCACAGCCGTCGCTGATGTCGTCAGAACCACACTCGGACCTCGAGGTATGGACAAACTCATCCACGACGATAAAGGTTCCGTCACCATTTCCAACGACGGAGCCACCATTATGAAGCTCCTCGACATCGTACATCCAGCGGCGAAGATTCTCGTCGACATAGCCAAGTCGCAGGACTCGGAGGTCGGTGACGGAACCACCACTGTTGTCTTACTCGCTGCTGAGTTCTTGAGAGAAGCCAAGCCTTTTATTGAAGACGGCGTGCATCCGCAGAATCTTATTAGGAGTTTTCGAACTGCGAGCTATTTGGCTGTTGAGAAGGTTAAAGAGTTGGCGGTTAGCATAGAAGGGAAAAGCTTGGAGGAGAAGAAATCTTTGCTGTCAAAATGTGCTGAGACTACTCTCTCATCGAAGCTCATTGGTGGTGAAAAGGAATTTTTTGCTTCTATAGTTGTTGATTCGGTTATCGCTATTGGTGATGACGATAGGCTTAGTATGATTGGTATTAAGAAGGTTCCAGGTGGTACTATGCGTGATTCATTTCTTGTTAACGGTGTTGCTTTTAAAAAGACTTTCTCGTATGCTGGATTTGAACAGCAACCCAAGAAGTTTCTCAGTCCTAAGATTTTGCTGTTGAATATTGAGTTGGAACTGAAATCTGAGAAGGAGAATGCTGAGATAAGGTTGATCTACTGTTTGATTTTTGCGATTTGGATTTGTTGTTTGTTTTGTGCAGTTGTATTTATTGATTTTGTTGTTGTAGGCTTTCGGATCCATCACAGTATCAATCGATTGTTGATGCGGAGTGGAATATCATTTATGACAAGCTGGATAAATGTGCCAAGAGCGGTGCCAAAGTTGTTCTTTCGCGTCTGGCTATCGGTGACCTTGCCACTCAGGTAAGTTTTGTTTTTGATGCATTTTTTAAGCGATTATTAGTCAATTGCTTTAACTATTTTTACTAGGCTTGGCGTGCTGCTGTGTTGGTACTTGGTAGTAGATTAGGATGGTTGGAGCGTGTTAGCCGATTCAGGGATATGTTGTTTACTATTGATGGTTGGATACTGTAATATCAAACTTTTAGCTAGCTGATGCAGGGATTATGCTAATGATTCATGATTGGATATTATCATATCAAACTTTTCATTGCTCTCTGACCCTGAATGAAGTATTTGAGAATAATGTGAAATTATTTTGGTTGAGATTAGTGTTACTTGCACTGGCAGAGTTGATGATGGGTTTTTTTGTATAAACAGTATTTTGCAGACCGAGATATTTTCTGTGCTGGCCGTGTGGCTGAGGAAGACCTGCAACGTGTTGCTGCTGCAAGTGGTGGAACCGTGCAGACTTCTGTCAACAATGTCATTGATGAGGTCTAATATCAAAGAAGAAGAAGTTACTCTTAATGTAATTTGTCATAATTAGCATTTCAGTTGTTTAAAATTTGTGGATTTCTAATTGGTCTATAGGTTCTTGGGACTTGTGAGATTTTTGAGGAAAAGCAAGTTGGAAATGAAAGATTTAACATTTTCAGTGGATGCCCATCAGGGAGGACAGCCACTATAGTACTTCGTGGTGGAGCTGATCAGGTTTTTTAAAATAATGCTGAACTCTAATTAAGTCCTACTAATGTTTAACCATTGATATTTATCCTTTATTTATTTATTTATTTTTTAACTTTTCAGTTCATTGAGGAGGCTGAGCGCAGCTTACATGATGCCATTATGATAGTTAGAAGAGCCATGAAGAACTCGACTGTAGTTGCTGGTGGTGGTGCTATAGATGTATGTCTTTTTCATGCCCAATTAAGTGATGGCTCAGTATCCTGGCTGTATTCTAGCGTTGTTATCTGAATTTGTCGTTGGTGGCAGATGGAGATTAGTCGATTTTTGAGGCAGCATGCACGCACCATAGCTGGGAAGTCCCAACTGTTTATCAACTCTTATGCAAAAGCTCTTGAGGTGAGTGATACAGGATTCTATTGTTTGTAAAATGGTTTAGCTTCTGAAAAACTAGGAAACCCTTTTGCTTTGAAACATGCTAGTTATGCTTGTAGTTGTTGGCGCCATGCTGTTAGGGGAACTGGTTGTTAATTTGTGTTGCTTTGTATTGCATTACTCGAAACTTAAAAACCTAAGTAAGAAAAGGAACCAGGTTGAATTTCATTATATGAGTTTTATTTATTCATATGAGCTTATTCAGCATGGAACTTGGAAAATAACTTAATAAATTGAATTGATTAAATCATGAGTATTTTATCAAATAACTGGTATTTGAACTGTCATCATGAATCTGTGGTCATAGATGGTGTTTGCTTTTATATGTTAAAGCTGCAATTAAAAATTTTCTTGTTAGCAGTAAGGGTTTGCATTTGCCCTGCAATATAGGTCTAATATCTATTAGGTGATAATTGAATATTTATTACATTATGGAACTATCGGTCTTATCTTTTAGTGACTTAATTTGATATAAACTTTTCAGTCGAATGTTGTGTTGTGAAAAAAAATTTGATCAATTCTATTTTCATTGCATGCAACCATATATGGTATTATGAATTGTTCACTGTTCCCAGACTATTAGGATTAGCCATGTCTCACAAAATATATCATACCTTTTTTTGTCATTATGATTTGTAAGTGGAAATTGAGACTCCTTTAGCAATTCCTATTCAAGGGAGAACTGAGAGAGGAAGAGTAGACACAAGGCATTTGAAAGGACCTAGTGTTTTTGATTAATTTTTGCTAAAAAAATATTAACACTATGCTGCTTCCAGAACTGTTTAAGATAAATAGCCATTTTTCTATAGTCGAATGACTTATCTCTCCCTTTCTTTTTGCTTGCATGTTTATCTACTTATTCTTCTCCTTTTAACTTAGCATATGTTTTCTTCTCTGGGTGCAGGTTATCCCACGGCAACTGTGTGACAATGCTGGATTTGATGCTACTGATGTGCTTAACAAATTAAGACAGAAGCATGCCCTTCCATCTGGTTAGTATATTTTATTGCTTGGTTAGGATTGCAATCAGTCAATTTGATTAATGGTTTCACCTGCCTTGTCTGTGTTGTACATTAAGTGGGATATCTATCTCCTGTTCGATACTCAATTTTGGATTTCCAGACATTTTTGGGTATTTATTCTTGGTGTAAATGTTTGTTGCTGTTTTTATTTACCCACAATCACCAGGTGAGGGGGCTCCTTATGGAGTGGATATCAACACTGGTGGAATTGCGGATTCATTTGCAAATTTTGTCTGGGAGCCTGCCCTTGTAAAGGTACTCCATTTCTTTATCACTTTTGTCATTAACCTTGCTGATTTTATATGCTCTCTCATACTAAATCGCTCATTTTTGTTGCAGATTAATGCTATAAATGCTGCCACTGAGGCTGCTTGCCTTATCTTGAGCGTGGATGAAACAGTGAAGAACCCTAAGGTATACAAATGCTAATCTGTTTAGTGAGAGTGTTTTCCCATAATGTACCTTTTCATGTCCAAGGGGCAGAATGCTGTTTTTACCATTATTAAGCATGCATATCTCTGATCAGTGTTTCACAGTGTATTTTGGTTTAGATTATTCTATGCTCCCATCACTAACAGACTAGAAGCCATCTATTTTCTTTCAAAGATAATGTTTGAAAACTTGGTGCCTTTGCTTTCATCTGTAGTAGTTATAAATTTAGTATGTATTATCATAGTATGTTGAATTGTTTTGTTGACTTTAAATGATGCAGTCTGAGAGTGCACAAGGAGAGGCTGCTGCAAGTGCGATGGGTGGCAGAGGCCGTGGAGCAGGTGCTTTCCGTGGTCGTGGGCGTGGTATGCGCAGGCGATGATCTCACAAGATGAGAAGTTTTGAATTTGTTTTGTGGGTGCTTTGATGAGTGAGTGGAGCTTTTGAGTTTATCTAGGATTTTCGTTTATAGCTTGTTGGCAACTCCCTCCAATGCACTGTTTTTATTAGAGTTTCTGGTTAACCTGCCTCCGTGCCAGAGAATGCTGAAGCTCAAATGATTCACCAAAGGTTTATGTGGAAAGGTAGTACTTATGAACATTAGTCATGGTTCTGTTGATGCAGGGCGATATATGTATTATTCTATATGTTTGCTGGAGGGAAAATTGACTAAATGTGACTAGATTTTGTCAATTATGTGGTGTTTTAAGGTTTTTAAATTTTGATTTTGATTTTCTTTTCATAGTTTCTTTTGAACGATGGGACAAATTGTGGCACGACCATTGTACTATGTGCTTGTAAGCATTTGGTTTTGGGCAAGTAATGGATGACTAAACATTTTGTATCATAAAATTGTAAAAAGTCACGAATTGTAAGATGGAATTATATGTCACTACGCTGATGATAGTACAAGAAAGGATTAGTTGCTCTAAAACAGTAAAGTTGATGATTATTAAAGACATTCAGCCGATCTCTTCGGAAAATCCAAAATATTAGAATCAACTTCAAGTGGCATAGCTGACAATAGTTCGCTAAATCCTAAATTAGGACCGGGTATGAGTTTGTGCCGTCGCATGATGTAAAAACAAGTGGCATGGCCCAGGCTAGATGCAAAAATTGAAATTCCATCTCTAAAACTGGAACTGCATTAGGGAAGTGTATCCAATATCATTGAGATGAGAAGCAATGGCTTTGTTCATTGGTGGCGGACCACAACGCAGTATCTGTATAATACAAAGCAGATCAGTCATCTTCTTCTTACATTCCGTGCATTCGGGTAAGTATGGAAGGGGAGGACTTTGGTATTTACCTGAACATCAGGTGCCGGAGCAGGGCAGTGAATTTCGATCATTTCCTTTGACACAAAACCTACTCCACCTTCCCAATCTTCCGGAGGCTGAAGTTAGCATTTTATAGTTATTAACAGAGGAAATCACTAAAAACCAGAAATGTTAAAGCAAGTCTAATGATGACACCAATAATTGAATTAGGTACATATTCCTGAAATTCTAGACCAAACAATGTTTATGCATTTCCATAGAAACCATCTCAATAAACTTTCTTAAAAAAATTATACAGACCTCCATAGTACGACGGTAACAAGAATTTGTGGAACAAAGTAGTGTAGAAAAATGCAATTACTATGCTTTTATATAGAAATGGATGATGGATCCTTATACTTTTGCTAGGAAGAATCAATTCTTCTAATATACAAGGCAAGGTTGTGCTAGTACTTTGAAATATATACACTCATTTCTACATCTAGAAATAGTATGAAAAAGTTGGTAAAGCTACAGAATAACTAAGATGCAATAAAACGTACCTGATTGAGAACATAGTAGATTTTGAAGCGATTTGAAAATTTGGCAGCAAGATTATCTAGCTCTTCCTGCAAATACGCAGCAGTTTGAGCAAAGTTAATCAGCTCATGTCAACCTCATAATGAATATAACCTTGTTTTGAAAATAAGCACAAGTTACCTTCAAAAGAATATCCTCAAATGTGACATTAGCATATATAAGATGCAAGCTGGTCACATCTTCAGGATTTTCTAGAATGGCTCTAGCAACCTACAAGAAGCAGCGCATTGGAGTCAAACTAACAAATAATAATCAATCAGAAGAACAGGCAAAGTGTAATAAGTCGGAAAGCATACTTGGAACATTGGAGTAATGCCTGTGCCCCCAGCAATCATACCAAAAGCTCTTACTTGGCCGACTTGATACTTGAAGCGGCCCTGGTAGCATCACGAATAACAAGTCATGAGATTTGTACTATAGAAAACCTAGTCTCATATTAGTTCATGTAATTAATTAAAATAACAAGCACAGTTTCTGCAGCAACATGATAATCAAAATTACAATATATATATATATATATACACATACATATTGTGTAGTTTTTCAAAAGGTTTCACCACAACCTAAATGAAAAATTCAAACACTTTCTGGAAGCTATTGCTACTTGTAAACAATTTCTCTTCAGTATCCTAAAACATTTCTCCATTAATACAACAGTCAATGCTATTTGATTCCATCATTCAATCATACATTTAAATTTGATACTACCAATTCTCACACCATCTAATCAAAATTCAAACAATCAAATAAAACTCTCTAGACTCCAAGACAACATAACAAGTGTAACTAATCACCTTTGGTCCCTTGACTGCTAAGTTATCTCCTTCTTTCATTTGACGGAAATGATGCGACATTCGTCCTTGAGGATACATCTACATATTAGAAAAACCAAACCAGAAACGAACATCAAAATCTCAATAGATATCAGAATAACAACTGAATTATAACAATAGATAAATCAACAGTGAGCGAGCTAAATAACAGAAAGAAACATAACCTTGATAACAAGTTCAAAATATCCAAGATCAGAATCCAAAGTCGTCGGAGTATACGGCTTGATAACATCTTCACCAACACTATCTTTACCTTTACAAGACATGTGTTGTCCAATAGGAAGACCTAACACCGAAGTAGGTGTAGGAAGAGCAAACGTGAATTTAGCGACATTGTGACTCAGCTCCACACGTTTCACGAGTTTGAATTCCTTGAAGGTGTCAGGATCCAAGCAACCTATGATTCGATCGCGTAAACACACACGTACATATGAAACCTAATCGAGAATCGGAGGAGTGAAATGAAATGAAACAGTAGTTAGTACCTTTAGGTTTCTTGTTCAGGTAGAAATAGTAAGCGGCTCCAGCTCCAACTGCGACGAGAGCTACGGCTATGGCTGTTAGCTCTATTCTGTGAGCTTGAAGATTCTCCATGTTCAAGACTCCGACGAGACGAGCTCCAATTGTCGAAATGCGATGTGCCTGGCGTTTTATCGGCTAATAACGGCCTGTTGCAGGCCTTTTTTCTGGTTCGTTGTTTGGTAGCTAATTGGGCCTACCTATTTTGGCCCGACAACTCAATCTTCCCACTTTATTTATTTATTTATCACATCATATCAAACACATTATTCATGCATAACATGATATAATAGATATTAGTTTTATAATAGTCAGGTCAGCGGCATCAATGGCATCATGTTGAACACTTGAAATGTACATAAAAAGTTTGGTTTTGTTTCCCTCCATTTCATTTCACAGTTTCCATGCACAAAATTACTTCATTGCGGTGTTCATTATAATTCAGAATCCAACAAACTTGGAGATGACAATCTTGAAAAGCTAGCTTTCAAAGGGCAAACCCCAGTGCAGTAAGGCTCTCCTTACGCGAGGGGTCTAAATGCTCAGCAATATACTTGCGGTTTAATTACAAAAGGTAGCTGTAAATGACAAGTTTTTCTACATATCCTGGATTTTAACTTGTTTCTGTACTCACAGTTGGGCTGTCATCACTCTGATCTTCTGATGGTTCCGCTTTGCTAGGAGTTTCCATCTTCTGAAGCTTTAATGCTCGGAACATGGCCAAATGGGTATCTCCTGAAGTAAAATAAGGATTCAGTTAGCCATTGCTGTAGGAGTTCTATGAAGTTTTGATTGGAAACAAATAGGGGGACTGTAACATGAAAGCTCAAGTGATAATTTCATCTACCACAGTCAGTTGAAGTAATTCTTAAACATAAAAAGATAACCAAACAGAATAAACAGGGCATAGTAAGAAGCCACTGTACTGCTGATCTTGCAAACTATTCTTCAGTTACCTAAGGTTTGAAACTCAACAATGTTCCCATATCATGAGGCAACTTAAAGGCATACCATAAACTGACAAGGAGCTTGAAATGAAAAACTTTTAGTAACAGATCATAAGCAATGGGACTTGAGCCAAGTTATAACATGGATTAAGAGTTCTCTTCTGCTATATTATCCTAGATGAAATTGATTATTCAGCATGATAATTCTAAAACTCAGTTAACAAGCTATGTAATGGAAAGTTGTTTCTATGATCTATCTAGTTCGTAGTAATTTTTGAATATATGCAAACGAATGGTAGTAATGTTAATTGTTGTCTTCTACTTGCAACATATTTTTCAGGTTACACCTGTAGCAGTAACAGTGTAGGGAAGAATTAAGAGAGCAAGTACCGAATGTAATAAAGCTCCCAGGGGATACAACAGCAACAACTCCAGGTCTCAGCCGCTTGTCATTGATAAAAGTTCCATTCGTACTGTCCAAATCCATTACCAGTAGTTCCTCTCCTTTATTCTTAATTCGAGCATGAATACCAGATACTGTTAAATTTTGGAAAGTTTAGTATGGAATTGATAATATTTGTGCATGTGCTAAAGGTGATGATAAAATCAGTATTAATAAGCCCCAAAAAAGAAAGGATCAATGTGGTAGAAACTGAGACAAGTACATCAAGGAAATTGGCATATATGCAGGCAGCATAATGAAGACAGATACGTCAAATAGCATGACTAAATAAAAACAGATTGCATGCAAAATAAATTGCATCTACTTAAGGTAAGGTGTGTGAAGGTTCATTATAGATAATATACATAAGTTCAATACAAATTGCTACAAGCTTCAACTCAATTCATACATGGTAGGGCATTCAAGTACCAAAGAGTCCAAGCTCCATCATGAACTTATCAAATTGTGCTTCTAGGAACATGAAGAAGAGATGGTATTTGAAATGGTACAAACATGTTAAATGTATACCACTAGAAACTTCAAAATAAACTGCCAGAAGCTCCTATCTGAACATGGGAGGACAACAGAACACCAAAGACTCTAAGCTCCAATATAAACAGATAGAACCAAGTTGGTCCTTCTATAAACCCAGACAATAGAGAACATTTGAAACGGTACAAGGACATTCAACATAGATAGTCTGAAGCAAGAAAGAACATTCAAATACATAAAACCACAAGCTTCATCATAAACCGTAGAAAGTCCCGTTTGTGCATGATAGAGCATTCATCATGTTTGGTTAGGTAACCTGAGTATTATGCAGTAAACCATAACATAACAATTCACAATCAATCAAACATAGAGATAGATATAAACCTCTAATATAATCCCTAGAGGTAACATAACTGTTCCTCCATTAACAACTAAAATTGCCAACTAACCCCAAACAAGCAAGTTGAATATAACTTTCACAAGAGAACCCTAGTTACAGAAAACAAGCAAATAAAGTACCTGTTGCAACAGGAATCACCATGTCTGCCTTATCAGGAAGCCTACCAACAGTGACCTCACTCTGGAAATCAGAAATCAAATTAATCCAAATTCAACCAATGACACACAAAAAAAAAAAAAAAAATTTAAAAAAAAAAAAAAAAAAAACCCACTTACAGAATCAATTTCAAACGCATTAGGCATTTCAACTTTAAATCCAATATGTCTACTGTCTCCATCACCTAAAACCATTCAAACACATCACAAAATCAATTAACAAAAAACAAGAAAGAATTAACCCATTCTCACCAACAGGTTCAAGAATCCATCTGTCTGAGACACTTTTATCAGCTGTGATAGTTTCAGATTCAGAAGAAGCATGAATTGGTCCCAGATTTCTTCTTCTGGGGTTGTTGGCGGATTCAATTCTCAGGCTTCTTAGCTGCTGCTTAGAGTGATGAAATGGGAGTGATGAAGTTGAAACCAAAAGAGAAGTTTGTGAATTGAAAACGGTTGAGCGAGTTACAATGCTTGTGTTGTTGGATACACAATTTGGAGTTATTATTGTCTCCATTGGTGATGGATTGAAGTGGTATAGTGTTTACATGTTTGTGGTATGTATTTAATGCTTTTTGACGACGATGATGACTGTGGATAACATAATTAACTTTTTCAACCTCTGTAATTTTATTTTATATTGTTATATTTATTAATTAATTATAATATAGTATATAATAAAATAAGCATATTTCCATGAAAAAAAATATATTTTGATTATGAATTATGAAAATAAAAACTTAAACTAAATCAAATTCACTATGTATGATAAACTACGGTTTCTTGGTATTCTTCTTCAACCTTTTTGACCCGGTTGACCCGGTTGATTCAGTGTCTTCTTCTTCTCTGACCTTTTGTTTCTTGTGCCTCGAGCATCCAGGATCCTTATATAAATTAGCCAACACTTTTCCACATTCCCTACATGACCTGATCGATCAAAAAGAAAAGAAAAAAAATTACAAATATATTCAATGACCATCATTATTAAAACACTGAAATTTGAAAAGTACAGCACTTACCATGTATCGATGTTGTCGGAGAAAACTTGAGTCCTTATATTTGCCAGGATACAACAGTGAGAACACCAAAGTTTCATCATTGAATTTGAAGTGATAGTCTCGTCTCTTCTCTGGTTTGTATAGTTTTTTAAGTGATAGTCTCGTCTCTTCTCCTGTTTATATAGTTTTGGGTTTCATTCCTTGTAGGTCAAGGATGTCTTAGTTTTTTAGTATCTTATTTTTTTACAACACTTAACGCGTATTTCTTTCTTTTTATTATTTTTTTCTAATTTGGAAAAGGAAAGATTTGTAATTTATGTATTTATCACTATACAATATTTTTAATTTTACAAATTAAATTTTAAATATATTTTAACTATTTTAATTTTCAACCTTATCAAATAAAAATTTAAAAATAAATTTTAAATAGAAAGAAATTTATAATTTAATAAAATATTAACAACTTTAGTTATTATTTTTCTTTACAATTTTTATATAATTTTTAAAATTTTAAAATATAGTAAAATTCTGAATTCTAAATTATTTTTATAATTTTTTAAAAATATATTCATAATTATATATTAATATATATTTTTCTTATAATTTAATTAACTTGAACATTTCTTGCAGCACAAGAAAAAGCCAACTGTTCTAACTTAATGAATCTATAAAATATTCCTTTTGCTGCACCAAATAAATAACAACACAAAACAATAAAAATCACAAATACAATAAACAATGAAAACTAACATAAACATTACATATTTTTTTCATCATTTGACTTATTTGCCTTTGATCATCCAGGCATCATTTCTGTACATATAAAACTCTAAAAGTAATTTCTTAATTTGAAATTTCAACATATCAACCTCATCCATTAAACTCCAGAAAGTGCACATTTTGTCATTAAGGAATAATGATGAGGCTCAGTGTACCAAGCACAACACTACAATCTGAACTTCTAACACAGCTTAGTAACACTGCAACAGCACAACAGTTGATACAAAACAACACGGCCGCCGATTTCCTAACCTTTGCCAGTCAAGCTTTGTACAAAACGCATGTTTTGCGTTTTGTGTCTCCATTTTACAGTTTTTTTTTGCTACTATCATACACAAGAACACTCATCAATCATGTTCTTTGTCTTACCCTCCTGCCATTTGTATCATCACCACCATCTGATAGTTGAGCCCATACGCTACGTGATTTTCCACCACTGCTGCAATCATCCTCGCAACCTGCCACTGTTTTCAAAATCTCTGATTGCAATGCTGGGTGGTTCTCTTTCAGGAAGGTGAATCCGTCTGACCGCATCACAGCTGCACCTTTCAATTTGTCCAGAGGACTGAACCATTATATATTATGAATGACTAGGTGTTTATCATATATTAACAAGCATAATTTGATGAATCCATTAGGTTTTAGGTCCTAGACTGCTACTCTAACCAACAATGATGTCTTTCTCAACAAATTTATTTAGTTAATGAGAAGCTCTGTGAATACAATTCAAACAATTAGAGCAATCAAAAAAAGTTATAAGCAAATCATATAAATTCACCCCAACTTTTCATGGCTCTTATATAGAGAAGAGTATTAATAATCTATTTGGTGGAGCAAAATTTTAAATAAAATTATATAATTAATGACAATAAGGTTTTTCTAAAATCAACTACTAACAAATTAACTTAACCAAAATAACCTTTAGACTTTCACATTCCTTATAGACTTCCAGTATAACCAGTATATAGATTTATAGGCCATTTGAAATTAACGCTTCAAACTCTATTTTATTTTCAAACCCCAATTTTCTATTCTAAATTTTTTCCAACTCTCATACTTAAATACATTAAATTCTAAAATAACAAATAAGTTACAATAAAATAGATTAATTTTTTATAACATCCACCAAGTCTATAGCATCAAACTGATAGAAAAAAGTTAAAATAATAATAATAATAAACAAAATTGAAGCTCCATAGTGAAGATTCAAATTGTGAAGCCAAACAATATTAAGAGCTTTATTTTTGCTTTGAACCAGTGTTATTCTAGTGACATGTAATTGAAGTTTTAAAACTTACATTGGAACCATCCCAACCCATTTAACTTCACCCGGCACATTTTAAAGTGAAGCTCGTTCAATGTGCTAGACTGTGCTTCAATCTAGATTGTGCTTCACAATTGAAACATTGTAACTTCACCTTCTTCTTTTTTTATATTATTTTTTAACTTTTGCTTTTCTTAATGCAACAAAATCAATCATGATATTAATATTACATTTATTGTACAAAAAATCAATTAATTATATTATAAGTTAATTATTACTTTAGATTTGAGTGATTACTGATGGGGTTGGAAAAAAATTGAAAATATATATTTTTTTTTTTTGAATTTAAAAATGAAATAGAGTTTAAACCTTTTGGTTGGAGATCACCAAACACCCACAGTCACAGACCTTCAAAAGACATCACGTTTTGGGAAAAGCCAATTATAAAAGACTCTATGCCTTCGCCAATAAAAATGAAAATTTCCTAAACTATCAACTTACACCAGCAAACCAGCATCCAAATAATTCCATAAGACTAGTAATAGATAAAGAGACTGCTGAAACTGCTATGTTAAGAAAAAGAACCATTCTTCCATGTTTTTTCTGATATCCAAAATGAGAAGACAACTTTGGTGACTCATAATCATAAAACAGACTTCCAACAGCACATTTATGACTCATTGTGACATTTATGACTCATTGTCAAATAAAAACTACTAATAAGGGATTAAGAATTTAGAATTACTTTGACTAAATGATGTTTGCCACATGATTTAAGACATTTTACGAATGAATTTGATGAAATTAAGTCACATGAGCTGTTAATGTGAGAAAAACAAACCGACATTAACTCTTCCATTCATAGACTACATTAGACTTACAAACAATACTACAACTTCTATTAGGCCAACAAGGATAAAGATCCTAATTTCCTGGAATCCCATTATTAAAAGTTGCAACCCATATCAATCAACTTTCCTGTGTGATTTAGAGGAGTCAGAAGACGCTTTCAGCATAAAGGGAAAAATCATTCTGTTGTCAGGAATCATTATCTTCAAATATTCTCATTTCATTATAAATGGCAATTAAGTTATGACTAACAGCTACTTCCAATTTCTGGTACTATTTCTCAGAAACACGTATGTATATTCTTCTATCATTTAGCTTACTTAGTAATCCACCCAAATTCTATATCCTAGCACAAACCAAAAATAAGTTCTTTTCATTAAGAAGAAAAACAAAAAAAGATATCTTGGAAGAAAAGACAAACCTGTAAGATTTTCAGCCGCAAATTTGAGGCAAACGCCTTTCAATTCTGTAGCATGATATTGATCAGCCAAGGTCAAGATCTTTGCAACAGAGTTTACAGAAATGTCCTTGCATAGATGAGAACCGCACATTAATCTCAGCCTCTCCAAACCATACTTGTCCGAAGCTGCTAATAATTTTGCAGCTAAGGTATCTGATACACTAGAAGAACTAGAGGTCTCCACCTCCACAACATCCTCCGAGAGACTGTCTCTATATATGAAATGAAGCATAGCTTTAAAGACCTCTGGATCAAGATCAGAAATGATAATGTCTTTGTCATTAGCACAACCAGAACTTTGGAAAAATTTAGATCGAAAAACCAGAGATCTTGCAGCCAATACCAGCTTGTGAGCACGAAACTTCTGTCCAGAAACATCAAAAGTAACATCAGAACCTTCCACGTTCTCCAATAAGTTCCCAAAATGCTCTCCAATATCAGATTCAGGAACTTTAATAGAATGCAACAAACGAGAAGATGAATCGATTGTAGAAACCACGACACCAACCGTACAATTGATTTTCAAGCAATCGTTCTTGAGATAATCTGAGGTTTCAAGCATAGCACGACGAAAGAACCGCTTGTAGCCCCACATCGATCCTCTATACTTGAGAGTGTAGGGTCCACTCTCCAAAGATCGATCGAAATGTGAGTGGAGTTTATGTTTTTCTTTGCCACTCTGGTCGATAAGCGTGAGCTCAAACAGCGCTCTAACGTCGGTGCCTTCGCTGGCTAAAGCGATGAAAACGGAGACATAGGTTGAATTGTCCTCTGCGTTCTTGCCGTCTGGATAGAAATAAATGGCCCAATCGTAACCTCCGACTCGGAAACTATCGCTAGCTATGTGTTTGCCGATTCCCATACCTTTCGCTAATGAATAGCCCTCGATTATAAACTTGTGAGAGCCGTTCACCGTCTCCGTCACCGATCGAGAGCTCGTCCGATGCCTGTTCCTCATCGTTGATCCATTCACTTACTGATTTTGATTTTTCTAGGGTTTTTGCTCTCGATCGGCGTCTCTTCCACTTCTTCTTTTTCGAATTCAAATTGCTGCCACGTGGCGTATTATGCTATTTACCCGATTCATATAATCCATGGCGGATAAGAATTCGAACCTGTGTAACTTCGCCTTATTAAGTGAGCTATTCGAAAATAGATTTTAAAACAACATTGTGAAAGTTAGGTTGGGTACGTGGGGATTTTTTATTTTATTTTTTAAATTTTGGATAGAACGGAAATAAAACTTTACAAAATTGATAAAATTGAGTAATGTAAATATAAATTTTTTAAAATGATTTTTCTTTCCAAATTCTTCTTTTCTATTTTCATCACTTATTATATATCATATAAAAATATATTTTTTATTTTATTTATTTTTATGTATAAATATTATTATTTTAAAACACATAAAATTTTGATAATATTATCAATTTTTTAATTTTTACATATAAATTTATAAAATAAATTTATAAAATTTCATGATATTTTATCTTTTATGTATCTATAGTTAATATTTGTAATTTTATTTATTTTTTTTCGATTAAATAAAAATAGTAATAACAATAATTAATATTCGTATTTATTTTTAATTAAATAATAAATTAAATTTATAAATATATTTTTTACATATAGATATTATTTTATATTCTAATCTTAAATTTAAATAAATTTTATATGTTATTATCTAATATCAACAAATAAATATATTTTATAATTAAATATATTTTTATTTTTATTTTAAATTAATTTATGTTAGGCCCTTAAAATATTAAATAAAAAATGTTATTAAAGTGTATGTATTTGAAGACAAAATAAAGTATGATAATGAAGAAATTTGAGAAAATTATAACATGATTCAATTTTGAAAGCGTATATGATTTACTCAATTTCTCCTCAATAATACAATTAATTAATTTTCAAAATTTTATAATTATTTTTAATTTTATAAATACTTTTTAAATTGATTTTTTTTCTTTCAAACCCATCTTCTCATATATATCGGTAAAATATTTATTTGAAAAACCATATCAAATCAATATTTTATAAAAGTAATTAAAAATAATTTTAACTAAAACATTGTATTATCAACTAGTTAATTATATTATTAATTGTTTATTTTATTTTTATTTATAATAAAAATTTAGCAGCTAATTTAAAATTTAAAATTAATATGAAACACTTAATCCAATGGCTAACCATTAGTTTAATCCATTGACTAAGAGCATCTCCAGTAACCTGTTAATTTATAAATTTGCACAGCCACGTGGATCTCGTAAATAATTTTTCGAAAAAATACTCCACTGGTGATATAAATTCACACTATGAAGCTAACGTGTAATAAAATAAAATAGAGGATGTGAGGGAGACCTTCTATTTTTCACACCCTAGTCCACAGCGGAATCATCAATTTTGACCCTCATTAAATTCATTGCCACTAAATATTTCGTTTCTCTCTCTTCCTAAAGCCGTCAAATTGCTCGTCTCTTTCCCGCATAAATTAACTACACACCTTCTTAATAATTCATCTTTTATGGGTGAATAACAAAAATTGTTCCTTGTTGATGAAAAACACCGTACATAATAATCTCACACAACAATAAAGAATAAAATTTTAATCAAACACACACAATTTTAGTTTGATAAAAAGCAGTAAAGAAAAAAATACTATGTTGATAAAAATTAGTAAAGAAACAAGTGTTCTATCAATTTATCAATTAATCAATTACTATTTTATTTCATGAGTTTAGATGGTAATATCAAATAAAGACAAATCAATTAATATATTTTCTAGATTTCAATGCATTAAGTGAAAGATATGAGCAAGTGGTTAATTTGTGTTATGCTCTTCTTCTAGTTGCTTTGCGATTTGTGTTCTAATGAGTGTTTTTTCTTTCTTTTGTTTTATACTCATTAATTTGAATTCAAATAAATTTTATACTCCCTCTGTTTCATAATATAAGATGTTTTAGAGTTATTTTTAGTTTGCAAAATATAAGTCGTTTTCACTTTTCAAGACATATATTTCCATCTTCTTCCTATTTTATCTTTTATTATTTTATTTTCAAAAATGGTAAAAGTTGCATTTGATTTGATGATAGAGAGATAGGTGAGAGAAAGTTCTATGAAATAAATATTATTAAAATGGATATCTCAATGATGATGAAAGGCTAACAGAGTTATTTTATACTCTTTCTTAATAAGAGTGTACAAGTCTAAAACGACTTATATTATCAAACAGAGTAAGTATAAATTAGGAAATTAAAAATTTTAAAAATATTTAAATTTTATTAGTTATAAATTAGAAACTCAAATGCACTCTTATCATTGTAGCGAGTTTTTTAAATTTTTTCTCCAAAACGACATGTAATCATCAACGCCCTCTATTAATAATGTCATGTATGCTCCAATCCACAAAACCACTGAGGATGCTCTAAATGCTATAACTATTTGAAACATAATTCTCACAATTAATTGAAAATCTTATGTGAAAAATATTATTAACCTATTGGATTAGTGTTTTAAAATATCGTTGTGGTTAACATTAATAAATACAAGTTAATTAATTATAATATATTTTTTTAATAACTTATACATAATATTTAGACCTTGATGCCTTAACAGAATCTCCAGTAAGATGTAAATCTATTAATTTGTACATCCACGTGTATATTGTGGAATTTTTATTTAAAAAATTCGCTCCAATGACAATGTGAATCCACAATTTCTGGTGATGTGGCAAAAAAAAATTGAGGATGTGAGGTGGAGTTTATATTTTTCACGTCATAGTTGACGGTATGAATCAGTTTTTTAAATATTTTTAAATTATAATTATCTTATTTTTATCTAAATTAAATATATATATAATTTTTATTTTTATTTTTAAAGTGTAATTCTAATGGGTTATAAATTAGGAAAATCCAAATAGACAATAAGCATTGTGGGCTTTTTTTTCTCTCCAAAAATACTATTTTTAACATGTCATTCTCTACATCCTCTATTTACATGTTACATATGTCTTGATCCACTAGGAGATACTAATAACTGAAAATAATTAGCTAGCTAATTATCAAGAGTTTCTAATAATTAACTAATTCATAATTAACTAATAATGCCTAAATGAGTAATCTGCCCTATTACTTACTAAATAGATAGCTAATAATGGGGGTTGGAGACTGCGAGGGCGATTAAATCTTTCGCAACCTCTTAAGATGTGTTAAGAGGTGTTAGTAGAGTTGACTCATCTAATCAATTATTATTAAGAGTTCATACAACTAAAAATTAAGAGACCTTTTAATAGGTGTGTGGATATGTATCTCTTAATTATAGTAGCTAATTTTATTCCTTAATAGATATACACAGACATTGAGTTAAACCACTGCAACTACTGCCAAATAATTATTATCCTAACTATTTTAAATAATTATTTCAAACTAGCAATATCTTAGCGGGTAAGATGTTGCATAGTAATATCTTAGTTCATTATCTTAAATTGACTAGTTATCATGTTTATGTTTAAAGCATAGATTAGAATGATTAATCTTGATGACTTTGGTATAAGGTAGATAGACATTACAGTGGAATTATATGGTAGCCGCATGTGATGAGATTTGGTTTCTTGTGCTTTAGAGATGAAAATGTATTGGTATCATCTGATTGAATATTGTTTTGACATTTTTATAGATTAATTATATCGGGGCGTTGAGCCCTTTTGGTAGCATCAATGGGTTATGTTGTTGCCCCACTTGAATTAAGATGTCACAAGGGTTGACCGGCAGGTTTTAGGGATTTTATTTTGGAGCAAATAACTTTATCTTGATTAGATAGGATAGCTTATGGAAATCAATTTGGGAATTCTTGAAATTGGCTCTGAGCGAGAAGGTAAGGACAAGTCAATGACTTGCTTATCATGCAAGTCGACTTGCTTATCATGCAAGTCTTCTCGCTTAACCATTAAGGAGTTAATTTTTGGCGTTTGACGACAAGTTTAGGCCAGAAGGCTCTTACCTAAGCTTATTGTATAGTCTTAAACTTCCAACTTAAATAGGTTGGTCGAGTCTGTTTGTTTCTGTTCTCCTATATTGCCCCTCCTACCTGATCTAGTGTTATACCGAGTACAATTTGATCTGGACGTGACTTACGAAAAAATGTGATTGATGTCACTTGTGAGATAAATAATATATGCACATGCATTGCATCATCCCATGTAAATTTATTAAACAACTAATATTTAAAGCACGTTGAATACTACAAAATAGGATTGTTTGATGGATTGAATGACTTAAGGCTGCCCGATTGGTGCTTTATAAGTTGTAGGAAGTCTTAGAAGGCTCTAAAATGCATCGGCGTGTCATGCCAAATAGATTATTGTTAGTAGGATACTAAATTATCAACTAAACTTCCTAGCTTACTGTTATTGTCTTTCCTTTCGTTTTGTACTTCTTTAAACAATTTGTGACAAGTGATCAACCAGTTTAGTGTCCAGCTTTTAGCGGTCCATTTTGTGAATCACTCGTCTTTATCCTACTATTTTAAGTTAGCGGGTTACTTGAATATGAAGTTGTATTTTAGGTTACATTTTTTCATAAACTAAATCCTATTTTGATTGTGTATATACTTCTGATAGTAGTTCAGGGTGTTGATGCATATTAACATGCGTATGTATATAACATTGTCAAGTATTTAGCTGTTTCGTACATGAAAGTAAATAATGGAGGTTATGTACATAATGATATAAGTCTATTTTGTTTGGTAATGAAAGTAAATAATGAAGATTACTATTGATTTTATGCTGCTTTAATCTATTAATATCAAAATCTCTCAGTTGCTCGTCTATAGGTCTCTTTTGCTTACGGCGATCAGCATCTATTCTACTACTGCTGATAATTTTTCTAATTTTATTATATTTTTTTCTAATTTATTTACTTTTATAAATATTCTAATATATACTACCTCCGTTCTAAAATAGGTGAAACATTAGCATAGGATTCACTATTTATCAACCAATTTATTTCGCATATTATTTTTTATGTTTAAGGAATAATATAGTCAAGTGGGATATTGTTTTATTCGTCTTAATGTCTACTTTTCAGATATTAAATTATTATAATTTTTAGTTGTATATAATTAAAGATATTTACCATTAAAGATAAATATTGGATAGGGTGTCCGCAGGAAGTGTTTCACCTATTTTAGAACGGAGGAAGTACTATTTTATTTTAGAGGGATTTTGAAAGATTATTGGATTATTCGGATGATACAATTTTTATTTTTATTTTATCATTTGAAAAGCATTATGTGGTTGATTAAAATTAAAGGTAAGATCAAAGAGTCTTAGTTGGATGTGATCTCAAATTGTAATGAAATTTCCTTGAATGATAATGATTTTCTGATGACCTCAGCGCACATTTCCTAATAAGACGGTATATGAGATTAGTATCCGTAGAATATATGATAGAGAGTTTTTTGTATTAAAATCGATTATTAAAAAATAAAAAGAAAGAAATTTGATATTACATTATTATGAATTAAAAATACAAATGCTAGATGTCATTATGGGAAGTTTGTATTAGTTTATGGGAAAAATGTGTACAACATTGAAAATTCTCATGGGTTATGTTGGACACTTTTAACGGGTAAAACTGCATTTCCCTGTATAGATATTGTAGATTGCAATTTCATGTGCAAAGATGATGTGTCGACGACTTTATCTCTCAATCTTGCCTATAGAAAAATAGGACATATTTTGAATACTGAATTTATTAGGAAACAACCTGATCAATATTTTTTTTATGAAAAGAGTTTTCATCCCGAAGTTGGCATAATGCAAATTTATGGATTTTTTTTTTTGGACATGAGCATGGTTGTCATGTATTTAATAATTTTAATAAAGGAAAAATAGTGGGGATGATTGCAATGGATTTGGATTACCACTAGATTGTGATACATGTTTCCACACTAAGGCAAATTTTGGAGGAGTACAAAGGCTAGTTGATGAAATACAAAACCTTGTACAAAGGTTTTTTTACTAATGTTTTTATGATTGATTTTCTTTCGTTTAAATATTATTTTTTTTACAGGCTAGTGACTCTATGAAAAAAATTAACTCCGATAATAAAAGACATAAGGAGCCCTGGCAAATTCGGATAAAGAAGCAATATTTTGCAGCTAAACAGGATATTGTCTATTTTTTTATACATGAAATTGTGGTGCCTCATAATTATAGCTCCATGGAAGATGAGTCAAATCATGTCACACTCCTAAGTTCTGTTTATAATGGGGAAACGGCGAAAACATAAAAGTTTGAATTTGATCCGTTGCGGAGGGTGTCAATAGCTTGCTTGGAAAAAAATGGATGTGGTAGTATGTATGTCTTCGCCCTTACTTCTGTTGTGGGTGCTTGTATGTCTTCGCCCTATGAGTAAATCCATTTCTTTCGAAGCAAGCAATTGACACCCTAAAAAACGAATCAAACTCAAACTTGTATGTCTTCGTCATCTATCCATTATACACAGGACTTAAGAGTATGAATTGACCCATCTTTCATAGAGCTATAATTATGAGGCACCATAATCTCATATATACAAGAATGAGACCATCTCTACCATTTTATTTCCCGAGTTTGAAAGGGTTCCTTATGTTTTTTTTTCTCTTGTTAAATTTTTTCATAGAGCCACTAGCGTGTAAAAAAATAATATTTAAACGAAAAAAATAATCATAATAACACTAAATAAAAACAATGGTAAAAAACCTCTGTAGAAGAATTTGTACTATTATTTGTTTCTTCGACATCTTTTTCCATCAACCAATCTTTATATTTATTAAAAACTTGTCTGTATAGTAACACAGTAACTATCCAAATCTAGTGCAATCATTCCACTATTTCTCCTTTATTATTAAATACAGGGTCATCAAATACACCATGTTCTGAAGAAAAAAAAAATCCATAAAATTGCACTATAGCAACTTCGGGATGGAAACTCTTTTCATAATAGAAATATTGATTAGGTTGTTCCTTAATAACTTTAATATTCAAAATATGTTCTATTTTTCTATAGACATGAGAGATCGACAAAGCTGTCGACACATAATCTTTACCCATGAGATTGCCTATTGCTAAACCTACATTATCTACATAGGAAAATGCAGTTTTACCCGTTGAAAGTGACCAACATCTCATAATGACACTTATCACTTATGTTTTTAATTCTTAATAATGTAATATCAATTTTTTTTTCTAACAAGCGATCTCAGTACTAAAAATCTCTTTATCATTTATGCTACGGACATTAATCTCATATTCTCTTATTATGAAATATATGCGCAAAGGTCATCACGAGACCATTATCATCCAAGGAAAATCCAGTATCATTTGAGATCACATTCAGCGAAACTCTTTGTCTTTACCTTCAATTTTAATTAACCACACAATGCTCTTTAAATGATAAACAAAAAACCTTATATCATTCGAATAATTCAATGATCTTTCTAAATCTTTCGCAATAAGACAGTATATATTAGGATATTAATAAAATAAATTAGAAAAAATATAATAAAATTAGAAAGACAAAATTAATGGTTTGGGTCTACCTTTACCCAAAACCTTACTTAGACCATAAAATTCGTGAGAGTCCTATCCTTACATTTTCTAGAAAAATATGGGTAAGGATAGACCCTTACCCTCAAAATGAAAGAGTCTATCTTTACCCTTTATAAGACCCTTCATAATTTGATACTCTTATTAAAATCATTCATATATACGGAAATTTGTTTAATTCTATTTTTTAAAATTCATTATATATATTTATTTCTTTTTTTAGATGATATATTTTTTAATAGTTTGTTTATTTTATTATGTTTTCAATATGATTATTTAGTTTGAACATAATATATATACATTTAAGTAAATCCAATATATATACATATAAATATTTATTTAAAATATTATTTGTATTCAACGGAATAAAATCAAATTGATCAAAATTTAATTTCAGAATATTAAATTAGGTCGCCGAAATTCTGGTAGTGGCCACCAAAGCTCCGATGGAGGTCTGCGGAAGCCATATCTATGATGGATTTTGCTGAAATTTTGGTAGAAGTTGTTGGAGTTCCGGCCGTCCCCAATTCCATCAAAATAATTTTATTATTTATTTAATATTTTAAATAAAAATGAAATTAAAATTTCAATAAACTTCTAATTTTAATTTTTAAAACTTTATTTTATATATAAAAATTAAATATGGAAATATTAAAAATAAAATACAAGTTGAATGAAATAAGAATTTAGAAAGTAGATTTACTAAGGCTCTAGATTTGACCCTTGAGTAGACCCTTACCTTACCCTTTATAAAATGGATTTGTGTTGTACCCTAAACAGTTGAAACTTTTGATAGAGGGTAAGCTAAAGACCAAATCCATTGGGTATGGATAGAGTCCATGAGATCCTTACCCTTTTGCCAACCCAATGTTAATCGCTGCAAGCAAGAGAGACCTATAAACGAGCAACTACCATCATTTACTTTGATATTTAGTTCATTAAAAACCATGACCAAACAAAATAAACTTGTATCATTATGTACATAACCTCCATTATTTACTTTCATGTACCATATAACTAAATACTTCACAACGTTATATACATACGCACATTAATACGTTTGACACCCTAGATCACTATCAGAAGTATATGTATAGTCAAAATAGGATTAAGTTTCTGAAATGATGTAACTTAAAATACAACTTCATTTCATGATATTTTATCTTTATGTATCTAGTATTAATATTTGTAATTGTTGGGATGCCTTAAATCACAAGGAATTTCTAATTACTTAGATTATAAGGAATCCTATTTTGGAAGGATTTCATATTTTGAGTTTAGATCTATTTCCTTATTGTTATAATCCTTATTTGGAAAAGGATTTGATTTTCCTAATTATGATGATCTGGTGGTATTCCTTATAAAGAGGAAATAAATTAGGAAAATATATTTAGTGATCACTATAAATAGAGTTGTCTCATAAAGAAGTAATCATCTCATCCCAACCCTCTGGGTGGTGATCAAGGATTGGAGTCATAACCTCAATCATCAATAGTTGGCGCTTCTACTACCTTCAAGGTATCCGAAAGTTGTTTGACATAAATAGCACCATTGTTGATACAATTGATGACTTGGAGAAGACGTTCCATCTCTGGCCGTTTAAAGCATCTTGTCAGGTTTGGTTATTCCTTTCGGTACGATTGGTTAATTAGGCTATTGCTAGTCTATGTAGAGTTTATGATAGCATTGAAAAGAGAGTGTAGTCAGAATGACTTATAATCCTTATTTCTCAATAGTTAAGTTGTTATTTCCGTGAAGTAGGCACATCGCCGAACCACGTTGAATCTCTGTGTTGCTTTTTCATTACTTTGTTGTTTGTTTCTACTATTGGTTGGTGCTACTCTATCTTGTCTATTCCTAACAAACTGATATTGGAGCATACTTTTTGATTAGTCATGACATCAACATCATCAACAAAGGTGATTCATCATCTTATTGATCTGACATTGAACTTGTGACCTGTGATGAAAGAGGGATATAATGAAAATCCCTAACAAACTGGTATTAGAGTCTAGTTGTGATCCTCGAGAGCTATCAGAGCTATGGTTAAAGATTCTCGGGAGTTATCAGAGCTATGGTGATGATTCTTGGAAGTTATCAAAGCATCGATAAACTCATTGGAATTTTCAGAGTCTACTTTAGAGATGAAGCTCGTGGTGATATCCGTACTTGGTGCCTTGTGTCGAAAGTCTTCTTGATATTGTGTTGGTCGGATAGCGAGTCTCGTTGATTAGTAACGACAGTACAACATAATTTAACGGATCAATATTTGGAAAAATCAAGTTCATGTTGTATCCATGATGTAGATCTCAATTGAGAGTAAGTTTTGGTTTTGTAGAATTTTTCAGAATAACTTTAAAAAATTGAATATTTTTCCTAACTCAACCGTTGGATTTTGCTTAAATTTTAACCGCACGTATTAGACATATATATTTACAATTTTACCGTTCAGATTGTTATTTAAAGATTTCAACAGAAAAATATAACTTCTGCAAATCAGTCCACTAGTTTCGTGAATTTGTTAGATGGAGTCTAATGTTAAAAAGTATCTCCTTTATATTTTGTAATCGAGTAAAGAATATAAATGTAATTAACTCATAAATAAATCCCTAACGGGTCTAGATCCGAGGATCCACTGAGGAACATATTAAGATGACCGGGAGCGAATGCCTCAAAAGTTTGGCCTCCAGATTTGGGCTGAGAAATGACAAGCAAGCTTGAGCTTGAATCTGGGCCTCTAAATAAGATTTGGGCCACTAAAACACCTAAAATATTTTTAAGGGGGTTCATATGGGATCTAGGCAGAATATCTTTAGAATAATACTTAATTAATTATTATATTTTATCACTGTAATAAATAAGAAGAAAAATAATTAAAAAAAACAGAAAGAAAATGTTAAAACACAAATACATCAACAAAAACCAAAAAAAGAAAAAAAGAAAAGCAAATGTGAGTGAAAATCCGCCCAAAAGCGAACTGTGTGCCTCTTGCAGTCGCAGCTGAATGATCTACATTTGAATGAACCAGGCAATGGATGGAGTATCTGATTCAACTGAGACAACATCAACAGCATCAACAACGACGACGACAACAGCAACAACAGACAATGAGCAGCGAGTCTACTTTGTACCTTACAGGTGAAACGAAAATCTAACGAATCAAAGTTTTTTTTTTTTGTTTTCTTGTATTTCCGAATCTGAACTGGTTTCTAATCAGGTGGTGGAGAGATGCTAACGTATCGACTTCAACTGATTCGGGGATTCTATACACAGCGAGGCCTGGAGCGTCGTACATGAAGATTATCAACAACATATTTAATTCGGACATTGTTTTCAATCTGAGTAAACAGGAGGATGATAATGCTGAAGTCGGTGTTTCAGGTCGTGATTATGCATTGGTTCCTGGAGATAAGTGGCTAGATGCGCTTAAATGGTGATTTGGCTGGATTGATTTTATGTGTTAATGTTTTTGCTTTGTCTTGTACTTGGTACTGATTGGTGATTTGATGTTGATTGTGTGTTGATTTAGGCATAGTAATGCTAAAGCTGCTACGAAGAACGGGAAAAGCTTTTCCGTTGGTGAAGATGATATGGCTGATGTGTATCCTTTGCAGCTTAGGCTTTCTGTGCTTCAGCAGGTTAACTCTCTGGGAGTCAAAATTAGCAAAAAGGTTGAATTCATAGCCTCTCTTTCTTTTGAATATGTGCATTTATGAGTTTAGATGTCGATTTGATACATTATGAATGTTGTGGTGATGTTAGTATCTGACTGAGTAATAATATATTTGACCAGCCAAGCTTAGAATACCTGTTATTGCTCTTCTCTTGTGTTAATGAAATGTTTTTTACAGGACAATGCAATTGAGCTCTTCAGAAGAGCCTGCAAAATCTTCAGTATTGACTCTGACCTGGTAATTATTATTTCTTAAGTTGTAGTTTTTTGGTTTGAAAATGATGAGCTCATAACTCTTGTTTGTTAAACAGTTACGCATTTGGGACTTTTCTGGACAGACAACTTTGTTTCTTACGAACGACAAAAGTAAGAGTCCAAAAGATTTTCAGAGGCAGTCAGATCAAGATGTAAGTTATGGTATTGTGAGATCTTGGTGCATATCCTATTATTGGTTTTGGTTATCAAGATCTGAGACCCAATATGAAAAAGCAACCTTTCTGCTGACACAAGTTGCAAGTCTTGATTAACTTGATGGAATCAATCTATGAAGAATTATAAAATTCCTTTATATGTTTTTGACTGCTGTTTTGCGTTTCATATTATCATTCTCAAATAATTTGACTGCTTGTGAATCGTGATTTATTTTTCTTTGCAAAAAGTTTAGTATGGCGATGACAATCTATGTTTGGGTATGTATTCAGTTGCACTGTTATTGAGTTAGTGATTAGGTTGCTTTTGACTTGAGGAAAAGAGAGAGGAATAATTTACTTAATATGTTAGTAACTGATTTTGATCCATCTTAGCAAATAAGTCGCAAAGACTAAAGTAGCAGGTGTAGCAATGATTTACTTGCACATAATAATATATTAGATCCATGCAGCTCAGTTGGCAATTTGACATAAAGTTGTCTTTAGATTTAGTTAGTGACCTTCACCAGAAAATGAAATGTGTCATAATGATAAGCAGGAACTCATACATGCAGCTACTAAATTACTTCTCGGTCATGGTTTCTTTCCTATTAGATTGAAGGTTCCTTTTTTGGGCAATCAAGCTTACAGATTCTTGTCACTATACAACACTGTATTTTCCCTTAGTTCAAATTCTATTCCATTCAACAGAAAATAATTTCAACTTTTTACTGGATTACTTTGTTTGAATTTTAATCCAAGATATGCATAATATATTATTATACATATATATTTATACAAATGTATTGTGATATAAGTTTCTTGGTTCTATTCTAGAGGCTTTTTACTGGGATGACTTGCATCTTTGAGTTATGGCTTCCAATTCTGGAGGCAGAAGTGCTAGTTGATTTATTTTTTGATCTGTCTTCAGGCATTGGACTTTTTTTTTGGGAATAATTTACAGTAGTCTCAATAGCAAGTGCTTTTGTATTTTAGATTGCCAGAATGTAAAGCAACCTGAGTTGTCTTTAATTGGTGATGTATGTCCTCTCTGTCTAGTAGAGGGAAATATATACTAGAATCACTACTAGGTGGTCTTCATAATTGTCTGGACTGAATTTTTTTTAAGTACTGGTTTTTGCTTGACATGATTTCCTTTTTTTTGTATACTTAGTTTTGCTTTTATGAATTTTGAATGAGCTGTTTTATAATTTCTCAACATCAGTATTTCATTTGTATATGTACTTGTTTGCCTTGAAGGTTCTTCTGGAATTGCAAATATATGGGATATCAGATTCCATAAAAAACAGAGAAGGGAAAAAAGATGAAATGGCCATACAATATTCTAACGGTACAAGTTCTTCTGGTACTTCACTAAAGATGAATGGTAGTTCTGGAAATCTGAACTCCAATCTTTTTCATTCAAATTCTACAGGCTTCTTTGGGAGAAATGGTGAAGCAGGTTGTTTGGGATTGACCGGCTTGCAAAATCTGGGAAATACTTGTTTCATGAATAGTGCCCTTCAATGCTTAGCACACACGCCAAAGCTTGTAGATTATTTCCTGGGGGATTATGGTCGAGAAATTAATCCTGACAACCCTTTGGGCATGGAAGTATGCTAATCTGTTCCGTTCTTTTAGATAATTGTCTGGATACAATTATTTCTTGTTTCAGTGAATATGCTTAGATGGCTGTTTTCACCTTTGTCCATTAACAGTGTTGAAATGGTTTTTTCCAGGGTGAAATTGCTTTAGTGTTTGGGGAGTTGATAAGAAAATTATGGGCTCCTGGAGCTTCCCCAGTAGCACCAAGGACATTCAAGTCAAAGCTTGCCCGTTTTGCGCCTCAATTTAGTGGATTTAACCAGCATGATTCTCAAGTTAGTTGATATATCTCTTCTCAGGGTCAATTTTTGTTTTTCAGTCCTCGCTATTTGGGTAGAGGTTGAAAAATCTTTATAATATTTTCTGAAATAGATAAATATTGCATCAGGAACTTCTTGCTTTTTTGCTGGATGGACTTCATGAAGATCTCAACCGTGTAAAAAGCAAGCCCTATGTTGAAGCCAAGGATGGAGATGGTCGTTCTGATGAAGACATTGCTGATGAATATTGGCAGAACCATGTGGCCCGGAATGACTCCATTATTGTTGATGTGTGCCAAGTGAGTATCTCTTGTTCATTCTTCTATTGCTTTATCTTTTATTTAGGTAGGTTTGATCTTGGCACATAGTGATAAACCTTGTTATGTGAAGATCCAGATATAAATTGTAATTTTGTATAAGAAGTCAAAATTCTGATATGATCTATTAATGAGGTTCTGACATAACCAGTGATAAGATGGGCAATGAGGTTATGTTGAGACTGGAAAGGGAAATGCCGTATTTAAACCTTTGTTGACAGAGATAAAGACCAGCTAAAACTGTCAGATCTCTATTTCATATTTTGAGATCTGCCTGAAAACTCTGTAATTGTATATGTCAACTTGGTATCTGAGAACACTTATCAAATCTCAATTAAGCAAATGGAAGTTTTGAGTAGGTCTTGAACATCGAAGGTGTATGTTGCGACGCTCCTAGATTTTGCTTGTGATTCTCCCCTCTTTGATTATCGATGGTTCTTATCACAAATCATCTGTTTGATTCTCATATGATGTAACATGTCAGGCATTATGTCCAAAGTTGCCGAAACCATCCCTTTATGATAGATTACACCACTAGCAGACCTCATCTCTGTTATGAACAGCGAACCTTTACTTTGTCAGCTTCTTTCATTGGCATGTTTAATTGAGCTTCTGCTCCAAGAAATACACCTGAGAAAATTTGATTGGGATATGCAATGAACAAGAAATATCTAAATGACTATATATGCACTTTAATCCTATAAGAACCATTTATATACCTCCACTGGGTAACCGACATTTGATTAATGGCAGTTTAACTGTAAGAACATAAATATACGTGGAAGTATATCGTAGGACAGAGGTAACAACCATAATACACTGCCATCTTGTTGAACCTTTTCTTAATATGAACATGTTCATTTGACCTTTGGCTCTGTAGTCCTTCATTCTGTTGATCTTAATTCAGGAAAAATACTTTTAACTCTCTTGGGAAATTGTGTTGGTCTTTAATGGACTTATGTACATTGCTAGTGCTATCTTTTTTGATGCCCTGACCTAGTGATTCATACTTTTATTTCAATGTAGGGTCAATATAAATCAACTTTAGTGTGCCCTGTTTGTAAGAAGGTCTCTGTTACATTTGATCCGTTTATGTATTTATCCCTTCCACTGCCATCAACATCAATGCGGACAATGACTTTAACAGTTGTGAGTACCAATGGAACAACTCATTTGTCTTCCTATACTGTTACTGTCCCCAAGCATGGAAAGTTTGAAGATCTTATTAAGGCTCTAAGTGCTGCATGTTCTCTGGAGGTGGATGAATGCTTACTAGTTGCTGAGGTATGTTGTGACCTGAGTATCTCAATAATAACTATTTTCTTAATACAATCTCTGAGATCGGGAATTCAATACAGATCTATAACTACCGTATTATTCGTTACCTTGAAGAGCCTGCTGATTCTTTATCCTTAATTAGAGATGAGGACCGATTGGTTGCTTATCGATTGAGGAAAGATGTCGAAAGAGATCCTTTAGTAATATTTATGCATCAGCAAATGGAGGAGTAAGTTTACTTAGTTCTTAGTCTATCTTGTGCTGGTTATATTTCTTAAATTGACTCGTTAATGAATCAATGAATGTTAAGTAATTGCTATGATTTAAGTTCTTTCTGTTTTCTTGAACACTTGGCTAAGCCTTGAGTCTCTAGACTAATCATTTGATTTTGGTAAACTGCTGCTGAACTAGCATGTTGTCTGCCGTTTGCTACCTGGCTTGCTTGGTTGTAAATTTTATGAACCATTCATTTATAATATGCGATTGTTTGTTGTTTTATAAATGCATTTGTTTGTAATTAGTATAATAGACAATGCTTCTATGCCAATTAGTTTGTGCATAATTTTTTTTCTGAACCTCCATCCTGCATTTCTTCTCATTTTAAAATTTTGTTATCACATCCTTTGATGAGAATTTTGCTATGAAACTTCTTCTCCTAAGGCACTTGAGCATAAGATGTTGGTAATTAGAATGACTT
The DNA here is from genome assembly GCA_031304145.1 of Cardiospermum halicacabum. NCBI lineage: Eukaryota > Viridiplantae > Streptophyta > Magnoliopsida > Sapindales > Sapindaceae > Cardiospermum > Cardiospermum halicacabum. The sequence goes on along the minus strand of CM062390.1, from coordinate 6,018,362 downwards.
CCTCAATAACTGCATTCCGGGTTCTAATTTATTTTATGCTGTCAGGCAGTGCATCAATGGGAAATCACCTTCAAATTTGAAGGCTTTAGGAATACCTCTTGTAGTAAAAGTTTCTAATTTGGTTAATGGACTCGATATCAGCAATCTATATTCAGAATTGCTTAGTTCATTCCGACTACCTGCCAAAGATATCATGGATGGTAATAGTATCTCTGAAAGCACTGCAACTGAAGAAGTTGCAAGGACAGACGATACAATTAGTCTTACCACAGATTATGAAGATGCCACTGTTGTGGATGGAAAAGCTGTTGAGTCGCCCTCAGATGCAGAACTACAATTTTACATAAGTGATGAGAAAGGAATAACCAAGGATGTTAAGATAATAGAGAATGAACCAGTGACAGTAACAGGAGATACAGGGAGGCTGTATGTACTTGTATGTTGGTCAGAGAAACAGATTCAACAGTATGACACTCGCCTATTAAGTTCCTTACCAGAGATTTCCAAGTCCAGCTTTCTTACAAAGAGACCTCAGGAGTCTGTTTCCTTGTACAAGTGCCTTGAAGCATTCTTGACTGAGGAGCCTCTTGGACCAGATGACATGTGGTCAGTCTTTTTCATTTTTCTTTCATTCTAGCTTCCATAATACCTTTATGTTGTATGTTGCTAAAAAGTTTCTCAGTAAACATGAAGGATTAGAAAAGATTTGATAATAAATTATTAGTTCTATTTACGGGTAAAATTTACGTTGGAATCTATTCTTGGTATATGCTGCTTTGCATCCAACGTAAAAATATGCCCCAAGGTATATCCTGGCATAAGCTTGAATGTTCATGAAATTTACTATAAAAAATTAAGATTATTATTATTATTATTTTGGAAAAACAAAAAATTGGTTATTGTGAAAGAAAAGTCTACTAGTAGTGCTAACTGTTCAGTTGTGTAGCGGTGCAAAATTAAATCCCATGAACTACTGTCAGTTCATATTAAAAAAAAAAATTGTTTGCAGGAATACTCCCTGAAAATCTGGAACTATTGCTTTTTCATAAATTAACAGTACTTCATAACCATGCTAAATGACTTCAATTCAAGTTTTTCGTGTTATTTGTCAAAATCACTTCTTTTATTGGTGCTTGGAATAAATAGATGCCTTGTTTGGAGGGTAATAATTTGTTTTCAGAACCGTATAAATAATACATTATAATTTCTGATTTTTAGTATAATATGCTTCTTATTTTAGATAATGACTTTCTAAAGATAGGTGGTGAACTAGAGTGCTTTTTGGAATTTTAGTACAGGAAAACTTTATTTTGGTTGCTTTGTCTCTAGCTTTTTCTTTCTTTTATTTATTTTAAATTTTTTGTGGGTAGAATATTTTGGTTTTACACCATGATTTGACTTGATGTTGTTTCTATGTTGGTTATATATGAGAAAACAATTGCCCCAAATTAGATTTTGCTTGGCTGTCCATTCAAAGTTATTTTTTTTTCTTGGCTAATTTAGTTCCAAACTCTCCCATGTGCCTAACTCAGCATCCATTTAGAGTTTATTCACAGTTTACGTAAACATACTTTATTGCGTTTGATTGTTTGCTGATGTTAATATCCATTAGTCGTGTCTTGGTGGACTTTGATTACACTTGTGCATTGATTGGTATACATTCTGGTTTCCTTCATTGTGGTTATAACATTCTGTGCATAATTCATGAACTTTGTTCTATTGGTATCCTATAGCTGATGTATTGTCTTGTTTGCATTTTTAGGTATTGTCCTGGCTGCAAAGAGCACCGCCAAGCCAGTAAGAAATTGGATCTTTGGAGATTGCCAGAGATTCTAGTTATTCATTTGAAGAGGTTCTCTTACAGCCGCTTCTTGAAGAACAAGTTGGAGACATATGTTGACTTCCCTGTTGAGGATCTTGATTTATCAACTTATGTTGCCTACAAGAATGGTCAAACGTTGCATCGCTATACGCTGTATGCTATTAGTAATCACTATGGAAGCATGGGAGGCGGCCATTACACTGCATGTGTTCATGTAAGTGATACATACTGAGTGTTGATTTTCTTTGTTATAATACATGCCATGCTTGTTCAAAATTGAGATCATATTATATATTTAGAGTAGATATGTTAATTCGCATGCGTAATAGTTTATCCTGATACTTGCATTTCTCTAGCATGTTTGTCATCATTATATAGGCCTTTTCAAGCACACACTCATGCAAACAGATATATCTCATGTTCGCACAATCTGATCAATGTGTTCATCATTTCTCATCTATATCTTTAACTTTATACTTTTCTTCCTATAGCATGGTGGTGACCAATGGTATGACTTCGACGATAGCCATGTTCATCCAATCAGCCAGGAGAAGATAAAGACATCAGCGGCTTATGTTCTTTTCTACAGAAGAGTAGTAGAAGCATGACTTGAAAATTAGGTTAAATTACTTCCTTGTCTAATCATTATTTCGAGCTATACTGGCAGACATGACATCAGTGGTGTAACTCGTTACAGTTTTGCTAGCTTAGTGTTACAGATGATCCAGAGTAGTATTCTTTGTTTGTGTATTGTTTAGTCGGAGTACAATAGTACCAGCATGGTTGAAGAAGATGAGGATAGGATGAATATGAATTCAGATCGTTAGGGTGCCCTATGCGAGTGTATCATAGCGACAGGCTACCAGTAAAGAAGGGGTTAACATATAGCAGATTTTTTACATTAGTTGAGTGAACATTTGTGGAAGATATCATGTTTTTAGCTTCTTGTGAGCACAGAAAGTTCAGAAGTTGTCTAGTCCATTGATGTATCATTTTGTTTACTATATATTACCAGAATAGTGAAGAGTTTAAATTATTTGGTTGCACAGTTATGAGGTTTTTATGGTATGCATAGTGAATTTATTGATTAGTTGGTTTTGTTCTTCTTCTTATTTTGTTACATTTATATTTACTTTGAACTTCCTTTTTCCTCGCATGATATTATTATTATTTTAAAAGGACTGAACCGTCATTTAAATTAAAATTCCATGAAATATCAAATTTTAATTTTAATATATATTTTCCATTATTATATTTTGATAAAAATAAAACATTCAATTACTTTTCTTTTTTCTTTTAATTTATATATATAAAAAAAAACAATTTAGTTAAAATATTTGTCCACATGAAAGGAAAGGGAACACCTAACAGGAGCACCAGCCCTTGAATTAAGCATGACCGCAATCTGAAATTTAAAGTAGCCTCTCAACTTCCAACATCATCTATATATAAATATTAGTGCTTGGAATACGTTTCACACAATGACATCTGATTCCAAAGGTTTCCTTTGCAAGGAGAGCAGGTGGTGAGCAATTTTACACCGTTTCGAATAAGCATTATCTTATTGTAAAGGCCCAAAAATACTTGTGGATTTATTTTTTAAAAAAAAAAAACAAAAACTATTTAATATATAAAAGAATGAAAAATGGCATGCGGGTTCATATATATTTAAAAACGGAACAAGCAAAATGATTATGATTTTTTTTAAAAAAATGAATTTATATTTTATTAACTTATATTACCCTATTATAATATATATTTTTGTAAAAATTATTTTAAATGGACCTTTTAAACTTTAAAATACAATTATAAGCCTGTTTTTAAAAATATACAAAAATAAATTTTTAAAAATTTGGTTTTGATTTCATAGGCTGAATTACTCAAAATACTCCTGAATTTTTACAATTCACAGATTTTGTGAACTACACTTACCGTCTGTAAATTACAGTCATAGTCTGTGAATGACTTGTGGAATGAAAATTAAACTTTAATTTCGTAAACATTCCAAAACTGACCTATAATTGTTTAATAAACATTTTATGGCCTATTAAAAAAATTTCTCGGCTTGAGGTGAATTCCAAAAAAATGTCGTTTGTCGTTAAATTTTATAGTATAATAATTTTGGTTCGTATTATTCGACCTACATATAACTTGATTTTTTATTAATATTTGTATATTTATTTAATCATTGTTTCTAAAAATTATTTTATTTTATAAAAAAATTATCAGATTTCTCTTTATTTATAATTGTTAATCCAAATTATAAATATAATAATTACGTTTTGAAAGGTAATTGTATACGATAAATCTAATTATTAGTTTATGTACACTAACTTCAGACTCACAATTGCACTTAATTATTAAGTTAGGTATAACTGTTAGTAGTAAATTTTAATGGTTGAAGTATTAAAATGGAATATTTGATGTTAACATTGGTTTGAGAGTATTTCTACTAACATTACTAATGTAAATGAAGGGAGGGTATATAATAATTTCTTATCAATTATAGTATAATTTAATCTTTAATTTTTTGGGGACAGATAAGGGTTCCTTATCAAATCATAATACAATTTAATCTTGAATTCTTTAGAAGATAGATAAGAGTATATAATAATTCTGGATCAAATTCTAATATAATTATTAGAGTAATGTTAAAATTTCTACTATTTTTATTGCTCACCATTATATGACATTACATAATTATTAATGAGTAGATATTTTATAATAATTATTGTATCAACTTATTCACGCAATCAACATTTATCATGTAAGAGTAAGTAGGAAAAGTTGTTATTAAGAGTATTGTATCATGAATTAAGAAATGTCGAAGGATTTAAAGTTACAATTTATAATACACGTATGCACATTACTTTTTGGGGGTTTAAAAATTGAAAAATTGCACTTGACATTGAACAATTTAGGTGACGGGTGACCTACTAACAAGGGAATTTTCCCAAAAAGTATGTAAGTGAGAACAAAACATAATAGAAAGTATATAGTGATTGGTGATATTAGTAATCAACCTGAAAACTACTAAGAAGAGTGGCAATCCTTGATAAGAGAGGACCACCACCTCGCAAGAGAGGGGCATTACAAGTATGATTATAATCCATACTCCGATTTCTATTTATACGTTTTCTTAGATTGGACACCAATTCTAATAATGGTATCAGAGAATTGATCTATGACTGATGAGTTACCCAGAGTGCTATATATCCAATTCTCAATGATGAAGACATTAGAACTTTTGATTTATATATATATATATATATATATATATGTATGTGTGTGTATGTGTGTGTATGTGCTTTTTTTTTTCAACCTAAAAAAATATATTATTCGAAGGGATTGATCATCATAGTTTCAAGCAGTTTTCGCAATAGAAGTGATCTATGAAAATAGAAATAGAGATTCAAATGGAGAAATAGGAGATTAATCGAGAGGCAAAAATGATGGAGAATAAAAAGAAAGAGGGAAGTGGATTGATTTTCTAATAATGGTATCAAAGCATCGATCCACGACAAGTGAGTTATGTCGAGTGCTATATATCAAGATTTCCAAGGATAAAGATGCTGAAAATTTTGATTTAAATTTCGAGATATCTATGTTTCTCAATTTAAGAAAAATCTATTACTACCTCTGATCCAAAATAAGTGATGTTTTAGAGGGTTTGAAATTATCCAATATAAGTGATGTTTTAGATTTTCTAGATAAAAAGTTAAATAAATTTTCTGATATACCCTTATTTATCATTAGTAATTATTACTAAAATTAGAGTAAAAGAATGAGAGAGAATGCATTTATGAGGGTTTATACAGTCATTTTCATTCTTTTCTTAATAAGAGTGAAAAAGTCTAAAACTTCACTTATATTGGATCAGAGGGAGTATTTGAAAGAGGTTGATCGACTAGAATTTCAAGTAGTTTTGATAAAATAAGTGATATACGAAAATAAGGAAATGGAGATTTAAAGGGAGAGATGAGATTATTGGAGAGATTAAAATAATGGAGAATTAAAAAAAAAAAAAAAAAATCCTCCAAGAGTATGAATTGGTGAAGATTGAGGTAAGTGATATGAAATTAATAGAGATGAGATCTGCCTCTACAATCCCTTCAACCAAGTTTCAAACCTAACCCTAGGGGTGGGCATGGCCGGTTTGATCCGGTTTTATCTAAAACCGTCCCAAGTCCGGTTGTACCAGTTTTTTAAAGGTTGAGACCGGCCCGATATATTTTAAATGGTAAAACCGGTTGGTCCGGTTTTTGATTGGGCCGGGCCGAATCGGGCCGGTTTTGTCGGTTTAAGTATATATGTTGAGTCTTTTCTTTTCTTCAAATTTGACTCTTTATATATTCATAAAATTTTCAAAACTACAAAATCATCAAATCATTTCCAAACAACTTATATCCAAAAATCATCATGGAAAATTTAAATTGCTAATTAATTCTAATCAATCAACAAATGATCAACAATGATTAAAAATAGCAACCATATTAATCTAATTTAAATTTTTATCATTCACCAAATAAAAACTAATAGCAACATATTATAAATCCTATTAAAACACAAATAAAAAATTTAGTAACATATTACATATTTATTGATATCCTATTAAAGTAACAATAAAGAAAAAAATTGTCCAAACATATATATTAAAAAGAGTTTTTCATTGCTATCATCTCATCACCCATGAAATACAATTAATCCACTTCAAATATATATATATTTATAATATTGTAAGAATTACATAACTATAATAATCGATACATATTTCAAATAAATAGAATTATCACATAGTGATCACAATAACCAATACATATTTAATTTTTTATTTATTCAACCGGTTTCGGTTTTGGGCCAGTTTTTCAGGGCCCAAAACCGAACCGGAACCGATACAACCGGTTTTAAGCATATCAAGACCAAACCGGACCTACCAAACTAGAAAAACCGGATAAAATCGGTTTGGGCCGGTTTAGTCGGACCCGGTTTTTATGCCCACCCCTACCTAACCCTAACATAAAGTCTCAAAGGAGATGAGTGACTCCGAAAAACCATAGAGTGATGCTAAAGTGCTGCCAATGTAAATAATCAACATTATATATATGGGTTATTTCCAAAAACATCCCATTTTTTCAAACGTTTCACTTTGAGCACCCAGTTTTGAAAGTTTTGGAAAACTACCCCCAAAATCAAAACCACTAGTGGTTTTTGGTATTTTTGTGAGTGGTTTTGGTGTTGTATGAGTGATTTTGAAATTCTATATGTTTAATTTAGAGATTCGGAAATTTTCTAAAATCAAAATTACTCATACAACACCAAAACCACTCACAAAATTACCAAAAACCACTAGTGGTTTTGAGTTTGGGGTGGTTTTTCAAAACTTTCAAAACCGGGTGCTCAAAGTGAAACGTTTGAAAAATTGGGGTGTTTTTAGAAATAACCCTTATATATATTATATATGGAGAACACAAGTAAAAAGTTGATTCACCGAATGATTCATGAATAAACACCATAATAGTAAAGTGAAGGTTCACGAGGGAAAGTGGAGATGATAACTAAATGTGGTTGTACGACATTAGTAGCAATAGAGAAAAAAAAAAAAAAAAAACAAAACAAAGGACTACTAGAGAAGTGAGAATATAGTAAATGAATATTTTTTATCAAATATTTTGTAATCAATTTTACTTTTTTTCAAAAGTAAATTTTACTTTATATTTTGTGGTATGGATTCTAACAAAATTATAAATACATCAAAATCCAACGACTAATATCAAATATACAATTATACTCATCATGTGTTAACATTCAGTAATGGTAAATTTCTTTATTGAAATGTAAAGAAGATTAAAAACAAAGAAATGATAGGGTAGGGTCAAAATGGATGTGAGCATTAATTTTGTATCTAGGGAAGGGCTGGTATTTGAATTTGGTTTATTGATAAAAGGTGATTAGAATTGAAAAATGGTCTAGTTATTTATGAATGATTAAGAGTGGTCATGCAAGGACCACTTAATTTCTATACCCAAAATTGTGTAAGATATATCACTTCACCATCTTCATATTAGGACCACTTCCTTCTCATTCTCATAATTTTATGTGCTTCTTTCGTGTTTCATGCTTATTTATAACATTTTCACTAGTAATTTTACTTATAAAATCATATTAGATTTTGAATGTGATATCTCACCTTGTTATAAAAAAATTAAAAATAATGTTTTTTTAACATAATTAAAGTTTCATATATTGACTTAATACATATTTATTTTTCAACTTATAGACATTATTACTCACTTGAATATGTTAATAATATCAATTGGAGTTGCGAAGGTCATTAACTATAAAGTAGCTTTATAGTTTAGAAAGTTAAAATTTTAGTTGAAAATAATAGAAGAGTTAGATTATGTGAGTGTGGATGCATGCATGGAAGCACATGGAAGGTGATAAGCAGACAATTTTTTGATTGGATTTGGATGTATATCAATGTATGGCATGTGAAAGGAACCCAACGTATATTAAAATAATATCAAAATAAATAATCAGATTATTATCCTTATAAATAGTTTTACTTTTATTTGTCCAATTTTAAAATGTTATTGAATTATTTTATTTTTAAATATATTATTATATTAAAAAATTACTCCAATTACTATTCAGAAATTGACCTAACAAAATTAGTTTTATATAGAAGATAAATATATAATAAATATACATTTTTTAAATATTATATTATTTGTTTTATTTTTAATTTTAACACCCTTAGACTGGTAATTTTATTACATATTTTACTCTCGAAACATAAGAGCATTTGAAAATTTCAAAGATGGTGTTTGACACGGCTGGTAATTGAGAAATAATGACGTTTGATTATTAATTTTGTAAACATATTATGCAAGTAAGATAATCATAAACAGGCCAAACGCCAGCAATGTGGCATGACACATCATTAAATGAAAATGGTAAACAATGTTAAATGGTTGTTTTAAATTTCTCGCGGTTGATTTTTTTTTTTGTTTTAATTTCAATTTATTATTATTATTAAATTGTAAATTTTCATGTTTAACAGCATGTTTTGTTGTGCTTGGAAAAATATTTTATAAGAATTTTCATGAAATCACATGTTGCTAAATTGTTGTTGGTCAAGTATGAATAATTCTGTTTTGAACTTTAAAAAAATAATATACATGGTTGGTATTAATAGCAGTTTTAAATCTTTAATATTATTTATCTTTTATGTTATATTTATTAATTTAATTAAAATTTAAAATTTAATCATTTTTTAATATAGTATAAAATAAATAATTACCATTATTTATTATTTTTTAAAATTTTCAATTGGGCAATAAAAGTTGTTATAACAAATCTGGATAGATTTTTATTTCAATTATCATATTTATCACGTCTGTTAGTTTTTTTTTTTTCCGAATTAAACACGTATTATTCATCCGAATCCGAATTTTGTGTTTAAAACAGATAAATCCGATTTAAACTTTTCCATCTGAATAAAGGTAAGAGATATGGCACCTATCCGAATAAAACGTATAATACGCGTACGAATATTTAAAAAGAATAAAAATGTAGAAATATTTTTGGTTCTATTGATGATGGTTTTGATTGTAATAATGATCATAAACTGTCTCTCACGTGGTGGACGTGGGTTGTATCAAATCATTTCAGTGTTATGAATAGATTCATTGACAGTTGAGCATGAATAGATTCATTCACAGGAGAGCATGTTAGGACTCGTAGATCATGTTCTATTGATAACTTGCCTGGAATTTGCTAAATATGTAATCATTTGTTCATACATAAATCATTTTAACATGCAACATGACATTATAGTTTGAAAGTATTTTTATGTGTATTGATTTTGATGACTCTCTCTCTTCTTATCAATAATATTGTTTGCTTAATCATGATGTTTTATAATATTTTATCAGGAATGAACATGTATAAAGTTTGTAAATCACAGTAATTTAAAATTACGAAATTATATAGTCTTTTCTATAGAGATACAAGACCGGTATGCAACTTGAAAGCTATATTTCACTTATCATTTCTGTCATTATTCATCTCCCTTGATATAAAATTTCATCCTATTTAAATAAATAAAAATAGATAAAAACAGAATTGGACTTAGTGAAGCATATTTTCTTCATGTTTGTACTTTTGCTTATTGTTCTGTCTAATATGGAATTTTCAAACATTGAAATTCACCATCATTAAACTTAGTTTTATTGATTATTTTCATATTTATTTCAAATTTGTATATCTAATATTAAAAATGTTTATAAACATACGTAATATAAAGTACCAAATTTTTTAAATCAAAACTCTATTAAACATGTTTATGTATGTATTTCATAAGTCAAGGGATTTTATTTCGAATATTTGATCGAAAATTTCAAATGAAATGTCGAATTAAACATCAACGTTCCGAATATCATATAAAAACACGCGTCGTATTTAACTAACGGAGCCTACCATTTATTTTATCCATAAAATCAAATAAACAAGTAAATAATTAAAAAACAGTAAATAAAAATAAAGGTTAAATGTTAGCTTTTTCATTGAAATAAAAAGAAAAATAGAAAAGGAAAGGGGGAGGAGAAGCATGTAAAAGACAAGAGGCATATCTTTGAAATAGATATCGACACTGTTATGTTAAGATATATAGTGGAACGTAATTATAAACCCGATAGACCATATCTCTATACATATATATATATATATATATATATATATATATATATATATATACACATACATACATGTTGTTCATCAGGAGTGGGGGCTATCTATCTGAGCTCTCACTCAATGACATTGGATTTGATGATGATGATAATGGCAAACGAGAAAAGGTTATGTCAATGAGACTGACACAGAATTCACTTTTGTCTGTGTTGATATGATTTGACACCCCCACTCTCCCTCCCCCTCACTTACTTCCAAAATACCAACTACATGATTTGACGTTACAGATTCTCTCCTCGGTATACAAATACTACTACTATACAAGTGGGGTTATATATAGAGATGCAAATTCCAAGAAAAGCCTAATTATTAGGATGGGATGGGTGCTTTTTAGGGTTTGTCAAACTTTATGAAACAGATCAACCCTAATTTTAATTTTTTTTAAGGAAAGATTTGAAATTGAAATGGAAGAAAAGTGTGTGAAAGATGCACACATAGAGAAATGTGAATGAAGAATACTATTGCTGATGATTAGGTCGGCCAAACTCACCTCTCTTCTATGCACATCCCGATGCCATTTCATTTCTGTCGTTTATTGTCGAACTTAATATTCTGACGTATCATTCTTTAATCACACTCTTTACACATGTTCTATTCTATTGCACCACAACAATATATACACCTTTCAATATTATTATTATCATTCACCTTCTCCGATAATGTTAGCTACTACTACGGTTTCGTAAGAAGGGTAAACTAACATTTTAAATAAAATTTTAAAACTATCGATAGTTGGTAGTAGAATACATATTATAATCATTATATTAAAATTTTTAAACCATTAATATTCTATCATTATTTTAGTAACTTTTTTATAAAGTGTCAAATATATTTTTATAATATTAAATTTTGATTTTTGATCTTTAAATTTTAATATTACTACCAATTCAATATTTATTGTCATGGAGAAAAAAATATCCCCATCTTAAAAGAGTTTAAATTATTAGTTAAATATTTTCAAAATTACTCTATTTTAAAAAAAATATTTTTAAATAAAATTATATATATATATAAAGTTATTCTTTTATAAAATATAATAGTATGCATTCAAAATCATAACTTAAATGATATTTCAATATTTTTCTAAATCATGTATCCACCCATGAGCCACTGCCTATGGTTTTTATAGAGAATATTATCTAAATATAGATGCATAATTACAACAAACTTACCTATGTATAGTGTGAAAATGAGGTTGAAATGTTGAGTGGAAAACAAAATGATAAATATATGTATATAGTGGTTATTAAGTAAGTGGTCCTCTCTCTCAATATATACACAACACTTTAGACAATAAGGTGGTGGCTGTCCATTTTGTCCTTTGTGGAATTCTGATAGAGATTACCTCATTTCTCTCCTAAATCAATTTGCACTTTATTCAAGAGAATGTTATTCACTCAATAATAATAATAACACAATACAGAGCAATAATAGAAATTCACTTATTGAATATTGTTATGAAAATCAACAAACACACACTTAGAAATTTCAAGAGGTTCTTTACATATATATAGGTCAATTTAATAATGATTGACATATACTCACAAATTTATGATCATATATATTTATAGTGTAATATATGTTTATATTTTATTTAAGATTAATAATTAGTAGAAGGCATTGTTAGACTTTTGAGTAGTATTGTCTGCAAATGATTGGTGTTGATGATGGTGATCCAATTTGGGTTGCTTGTTTCCATCTAGCTTTAATCCAAAATGAATGTGAGGAAAATGTGCCCACTACATGTCAACAACAAACATTTTCTGATTATTTCTTTCAATTATCTAATAAGCAAATAATTTAAACAAATCCCCCCACAAATATTTTTATTTATTTACACTATTATGATTTTGGGAGAAATTTCAATTCTCAAATTTTAAAATAATATATTATTATATTTTCTTAAAATAATAATTTATTATTATTTTCATGAAATATTAACTTAACTATTTTTCATGAAAAATATTTAAAAATAAAATAAATGAATCATTTAAAATTAACTAAAAAAACCATCAATTTTTTTTTTTCAGTTCTTTAGAATTTTGGTTCTAAATGATCTTCACAAACCTAATGTTAGACCTTTTATTATATATATACACAAAATCTAGCTTAACTCATAGAGTCAAATTCAAGCCCTACACAACAAAAAGTCTTCAGCTAGTATTTCCCTACTTCACATATCTTTCAAAGTACATACAAAATCTATCTATTTTTACATTCATAACTTTTTTCTTTTTTTTTTTAATAAAAAAAAAAAATCTACTAAAGCCTAAAAAAATAATTATCTTATAATATATTGAAGCTAAGAGATCTATAGAATCTGGAAAGGAACAGCTAATTTTGTTTAGAATCTTAAAATAATAGTACTCTATTAGAAATCTTTGACTGGGTTGTGATATTTATAGATCCTAACTTGAGAAGACAATTAGCTAATTAAAACATAAACATATAGTCATATAATATGTCATTTCATGTCTCTTTTTCCACTAAAGAATAATAATATTATACTAACTATAAATTAGTTAAATAATAGCTACTACAAAATCTCAAGTCTAATCAACAGATATGACATCTCCTTAAACAACAAATAATAATATTAAATTGCATGCATCTAAGATTTCATGTTTCAATTGCATGCATTCTTCAAACCATTTTATAAAAATGTGTTCTAATATTATTTCAACATTTCTAAATACCAAATTCATTGAATAATAAATAATAATAATAATAATAATAATATATTATTATTATTATCGTAACACAAATTCCTTTTATATATATATATATATATTTATTCTTAACTCTCTACATTAAATTATGTAGATATATTGTTCAAATGATATTAAACATTATTAATAAAAATAAATTCAAATAATTAGTGATTATGTAAAAAAAAAAATTATGTATATATATATATACTTATTTGAGATTAGTATAATGAGTAAAAAATTCTCTTAAAACTTTTAAAAATAATATTAAAAAAATTAAAATATACACATTAATATACTTAAACCCCTCCATAGATAACTGCCTGCTGAGTTACTCTTAGTTGCTAAATAATACTCTCATCAAATATATTTTATTAAATATATTTACAAGCAATAATAAATCACAGCCAAGGAATTGATTAAAAATATTTATCACTTAATAATAAAAAATAATACATAATTATATTTTAGAAAAATTGAACTTCAAAATCAGCAAAGGAGATAGATTAGAAGCATATGAAACTAATAATTTGTTTTGTTTTGTTTTATTTTATTTTTTAAGAAGATATCATATTATATCTATTTGAGCATTGTTAAATGAATTTATTCACTCCCAAATTATTAATATTATATTATATATGGGAGTAAATATATATAATTTGGACAGTAAAATGCATAAAATATTGTTATGTTGTCAAAGGAAAAAAAAAAACAATTAAAATAAATAGAAGGTAACTTACATTTTTGGCAGCTGTGCTAAAAGCTTCTCTGTGGCTGATTTCAGGATTACTAGCTTTAATCCTTTGAATCTCCTCTCTACAATTCAAAACAAACAAACAAATATCACAATTTTTAATTTTATAAAACATCCCATCATATAATCTTTAAATTTATGATTAATGGACTTACTTGATGAACCTGTTGTACGCAGAAGGAACTCGTTGTCTTTTCTCCGGAGCTGCATTAATAGACATCATCAAAACACAACTTTAATGCATATATCATTTAAAGACTGTATATATAGGTCTTACATAACATAGCTCAGTGATGAACAAACAGCTGTACATACATACAATGTAAAAAGTGAATTGGGGACCTTTTAACGACTATGTACTGCTCACACGTCATTTAAAACAACTTACCACTGTTTAACATTCTATCTGTTCAATTTAACTCAAATTTTTGAAGAGAGATGTGTAATTAATAAGATTTGGTGGAGATGAGGAGGACTGTCATGTAATTAATAATGATAGTTGGATTTGTTAAGTCAAGTCACCATCTAGCATGGGCCATCACTTCTCACACTCTTCTCTACTCTATCATCACTTATAATATTAATAAAAATAAATAAGAGAAAAAACAAACTAACGACGAATTGGAGGCATTCTTGGGGGTTCGAGCTCAATTGACTTGAATGAAGATGATGATAACTTGTTCGATTTCGAAGTTGATGAAGATGATGATGAACCTGAACCTGAATTTGAATCCTCATCACTAGATATCACATTTTGTTGCTGTTGCTTCTGTGAAGTTAATAAACAAAAAAATTGAAATCAATACTTTATAATAAAAACATTTTGTTTTGTTGTTAAATTAGAGATAGACCTGATGATGGGGTTGTTGAATGGGAAGTGAAGAGCCCATGTTTACAGACAACAAATTGGTACAATGTCCACACCTCACTGTGACCATGTTCAACATATTGCTACTTGGAACACTCACCTGCTCAATATCAACACACAACACAAACATTTTTTATTTAAATAATAATTATAATATTGATTAAAACAAAGCATACAAAGATTTAGTTGGATATGTTCCTGCATTGTGTACTATATAAAAAGAATGGTGGATTCACAGCTTTCATCGAGAAACCATGATATTAACTGCTGTATAAAGAAAGTTTAAGAATAAATGTGTTTATTATCTTTTACAATTAATTTAAATAAAGAAAAAAGAAGAAATGTGTTGTTTGGTTGATTGAATCGGTGAGTCTGACACACCGCAAGCAATAGATGATAAAAGAAGAAAAAAAATAAGCTCGGCAGAGCTTGAAAACGACTTAACCTCACCAGCTGCTGCACCTCACCTCACACATATATAAATTAACAAACATTATTATTTAATTAATTAGTTAATTAATTCTTTTGTGATAATACAGTACTCTTTTGGATCTTTGTTTTTCAGAAAGAGAGTTTTATTTTTATTTTTTATTTAAAAAAAAAAAGAAAAGGAAAAGAAAAAGGAGATTTATATAAGGGTTTATTTTGGATGTTTTTGTTGTAATATTGAGCAGATGAAATTATTATTCTTTTGCACAAAGAAAGATGAACAGTCATCTTTGTCCTTCAAACGAACTCATTACATCAAACTATGCAACAAGAAGCTACGCTTTTATTTTTATTTATTTTAAAAAAAAAAATAAAAAATAAAAACATAGATCAAAGTATACAGCTACAGAAGCACCCACCTTCACAAAAAATAAGGAAAAAAGTGTAGTATCATCATCATTGTGAGATGGGTGCTAATTGATTTCAAGCATACAATTCAATTCTAAAAAAAAATAAAATTATTTCTTGATTTAGAATGATAAGAACCCTAGTTTCTCCATCTAGCCCTAACTAAACCCTTTTTTTTGGTATCACAACAAACAAAACATAACTCAAAATGAGATCAACCATGCCCAAAGCAAAAACCTCAGTAATTTATTTATTGTTTTTTTTTAAAAAAAGGAAAAAAGTGTAGAGAGTTGGGATCAAAAGGGTGGGTTTGTTAAACTTGATACATGTAGTAGTGTTTGGATTATATGTAGATGTGATGGTGATCTCTCATGAAATATAGAGATATGTATGACAAGATTCCCCATCACAATTCCCAAAAAATAAAAATAAAAAAAGAAAATCATTTGATCTACATGATAAAGATTGAATCAAACAAATCCAAATTGACACAAATCATAATAGATATGAAGAAGAAGAGGAGGAGATGATACCGCTAGAATGGTGTTGCAGAAGTTGCAGTGGACATAGCAGACTCTCTCGGAGGAAGCCAAGTCCAGTGACATGGAAGACATGTTTGGTTGCTTGTAGAGATCAAGTGGAATTCAATTCAATTGAAGAAGAAGAAGAGAATAAAAAAGGGTAAGAGAAAGAGAAGAGAAGATGAGAAAATGAAAGGAAGAGAACAAAAATGTGAAAGGACTAGTCTGGTCGGGGACGGAGAGAGAGAGAGAGTGAAGTATAGTGGAGTAGTAGAGTAGTTTTAGTATTAGTATATAGTGCTTTGTTTTTTTGTTTTTTTTTTTTTTGTTTTTAAATTTCTTTTATTGTTGGTAAAAATTGGAGAAGGTGGTGGTGTGATATAGAGAGAGAGAGAGAGGAATGAGTGGGTGGGAGTGACCCATGTTCATATACATGTAGTAGATACGTATGGATGAATAGTTATTGATTTTTAATTTATTTAATGGAAATGTGAATAGAATGAGAGGCGGTGTTGTGTAGCGGACGAGGGGGGCGAGATATTAAATGGTTATGGAATGTTTAGTGATGTGAGCGACAGAGAGAGAGAGAAACAAACACACTAATTTTCATAGGGATTAGAGTTTCTTCATTCATTTATCTACCAATTTTTTTAGTGGGATAATTTTAAGGAGCATAAATTTCACCTAAATTTTGAATATTTTCTAATATAAATTTAAAAAATTATAAAATTATTTAAAAGACAGAGAACGAAGGATTTTATTTATTTATTTTTTTATTTTTACTCATCACCAACTTGCTAAATTATACCATTGGATTCATCTCTTTGAACTTATTATACTCACATTATGGATGGATAGAAATTTTCGTTTAAAAGTAAGTTGTAAATTTATTTTTTTTAAAACAAGAACCTCCATTCCACGTTGTTTTTTATTTTTTTTAATGTGGTATAATATTCTTTAAATTAAATATATTTGTCAAGCTTCTTCTAAAATTTAAATATTTCATTATTTAGTATATATTTTTATTCATCAATGGGTATAATTAGTCAAACTAGAATATTTCGGGTTAATACATGAGATTTTGTCATTTTAGTTGTATTTATAAAATTGTTAGTAATAATTTGCAAATGTATTATTATTCGTACATCATCTTTCAAATTTTGAATTCATATAATACAACTTTTCATCATTCCATATGAATTATTTATTTATCATGATTAATAATTCCATCTTATTCAAGTCGTGAGAATAATTTTTTATTAAAATGACAATATGCAGACCATGCAGTAAATTTATCTTTAAGGGTTAGATATATCTTACTATAGAAGGCGAATCATAACTAACATATATTCCCAAGTAATATAGGTCCCATTTTCATTCTCTAAGAGGTGCTATGGAAACATATAGAACAGAATCAAAAGTTCTCAAATGTAATATATTTGGTTTATTTTTCGTTACAGATTGTAATGGAGAAAACCCTTTATAAGCAATGAGACTCATACGTAGTACGGTAGAGCTGCATGTAATATTACATGACCCCTTGTGGAAATTGGTAACTGATTCCAAAATAACAAAGTTTGATTAATCATTTGGAGCATTTTTAATCAACGATTTCACTAATCCATTCTGGATATAAGCATGCAGAACCGAATTCTTAACATTAATTCTGATTAACATGCAATAGAATCATCAAACACTCTTGATGTAAAATTTTCAACATTACCCCGACCAATGAATTTAATCTGATAATAATCTAGAAAAAAACTTATCAAATATCGTATTTTGTGTTGATAACAAGTTAACAAGTGAGCATCAACACAAATGTGTTAATCAACTCCATTAAATATTGTCCCACTTGATGGATGGTTTTTTTTAAAAGGCTTTTTCATGACATGTGAAGGCCTGTAAATTGTGAAATCTCACATTACGTAGTTAAAGGGCTAATAGCTTCTATATAATGATTGAGGCAATCCTCACCCTTTGAGGGCTCTTTTGGGGTGAGTTAGGCCTTCTTAACATGGTATTAAAGCTGGCCTTTGTGTGTGTGGATAGATGGACCTTATTATGGGTCGCCCCGGGAATAACTCGTTGGCTCCACGCCCGTATGTTGGGCGTGAGGGGGCGTGTGCAATCCCACATTGCTTAGCTAAAGGGCTAATAGCTTCTATATAATGAATGAGGCAATCCTCACCCCTTGAGAGCTCTTTTGGGGTGAGTTAGACCTTCTTAACATAAATATGTGTGAAGCTCCAAATGAGGGGTATGTTTGTAATTTTGGTTTATTTAAAAAAAATTGTTTTTTGAAAATTTATAAATTAAAACAAAGGTCTATTAACTAAATTAAAAGTTTCAAAAATAAAAAATGAAAAAAAATCTCATTTATATTGGAATTCATTCATCATAGACTTTTAGAATGTTTTTATCTTTGACTTTAAACTAACTTAATAGACTATCCAGACTTTAATATTTAAGTTTATAAAATTTTAGAAGTTTGAAATTTAAAAAATGGTAAAATGGCCAACATTTCCCTCATTCACATTTTTATAGATTTTTTAAAGATATTTATATGTTCATTTCACTTTTAAAATACTTGTAAAAGATATTTTAAAAATTTAAATCATTTATTTTAATTATTTTTTAAAATTTTTAAAAATTTATTATAAATTTAAAACAAAATTTATTATTTAATTAATTTAATATAAAAATTAAAATTTATAATTTTTTTAAAATATATAATATTCTAAATGATCATGATCTTGAGTATCTATAATTCTAAATTCTAAATTACAAATAATTTAGTCCCATGATAACGAAGAAAAGGACCATCAAATCAACAAAATACATCATACAAGAAGGTAGAAGAGAACCAATTCGATCCTGAAACACTAACTCAACGGAAGTCGTCACTACTCTGTTGAATATCACTTCGTTCCAATTCGAATTTCTAATTTAACTTCCATTGATTTTTAAAATTTTAAATTTGATTTTAAATTTCAATATAAAATTTCATGTTTCTTACGCAATGCTGCAAAATAAATTCATAAATTTTAATTTAATACGATAAAATAAATATGATATTGTAATTAAATTTTTTAAATCAAAATTAGAAATTAATTGATATAAATATAACATAATAATAGAATTAATAAATAAATTATTATTCAATTCGGCACATGAAACTGGCACGTTAATCAGATTATTATGTGGATTACACCAATTGATTTAATAAATGTCAATTTTATTTAATAAGAAAATTACAAATACAAAATATCAAAGTTTATAACGGATAAAACGATAGGAACTCTAATTTTTAATTATGGAACCAATTTTACGTGAGCATCCATGTTACTATTTATATTCCTAATTTATTTACCAAAATATTTATTTGAGAATTACTAGTTAAATTTATTTAATATCTCACCTCACTGATCATATAATTATAATTTAATTCAAATTTTCAAATAATTCAAATTAGTTCTTCCCAAATAGAGATCTGTAATTAAATCTTATATTCATCGTGTCACATCTTTACTAACTCTAATGTTGATTAATTAGTCCAAAGTGGTTAGTGAGTTACAGTCAGATTTATTCCATATACTTGAGAGCTAAAAAAACGTGTCCAAACAAATGATTTGAGGACCACAATGTGTTGTTAACATTTGGGAAATATATATATATAACGTAAATGAATTGCTTAAGTTCAATGGGAGCATAGAAGTAGTACTTCTTTAATGACTTTTCTAACAGATATTGTACTCCCCATAAACATATTATTTATTCTTCCCCATCAGCACAAAATGTATAAGACATACGTCTGAAATCTCGGTACATTCTACTCTCCATAAATTGAGCTGCTTTCAAAACTATTTTCAATAATCCAAATTAGCTTTATGCTTATGAATTTGATATTTAATTACTATTTTAATTTTAAAGTGGATTTTAATTTTAATATAAAAATTTATTTTATAAAAAAAAACTTTTAATAATACTTCGAAAATTTTTAAGAAAATTGCATTTTGAATTTGAACATCATCTGTCCCACATTTACAAAAATTTATATGTGATGTATATACAGCTATTTCAACAACTCATATAATGAAATAAGGTTTAGAGATATGGTTTTGATTTTCCACCCTAAATAGAAGATTTATTTATAATTTAATTTGCTGCTATCAATTTGGTGAACTTATTGTTTTATCTAATGAAAAAGAAAAAATATCTATAAAATAGAAACTTATATTAACTTAGAAGGTTCTTACTTTGATGCAAATTGGATCATTGGACTAATTGAGCAAATTTACAAACTTAAATAACTTAGGACATTCTCAAATTGGATCATTTGGATTAATTGAGAAAATTCACAAGTGGACATGTATTTATGGTTAGTGGGAAGCAATGTTTTGGAAATTATTTAAGCAAACAACCATCAGAGTCCGTTTATTCCGTCAATAAACTGAATTACTTTAAAATTTATTAATTATATTCCATTTTCGTCTAAATCATTAACTCTAACAAGCATGTAGCTACCGAAAGGACGAGAAGTGTTATGTATAATAAAAAATCATATCATATATATTGAAGACATTATATTGTAATTAATCTCTAGTAGATTTATCTCAATTGATTTTGTAAGATCAAAATATAATATATCAGATCCGAAATGTTATCTGAGAAAACTTTCGTGGAAATAGGGTTGTAGTCTCGTACAATAAATATAGTAGTAACTTGACTTAATAGTTTAGAGATTTTAAGATCGTTCAACATTTTAAAATTTATTAAACCTATCACCATGATGAAGTTATCTTTAGAACATGAGGATAACCCTAAATGAAAAAAATTTTTCAATGATTTTCATGTTTGATGCAAAATTGTTGAAACTGTGTATGTATTAAATATACATATGAGACTTACCTATTATAATAAAAGAAGACCAATTCTCTTAGTACTCATGAGAGTAGGCGGGTACTCATAGCTAAATGAACATAACAATGAGAGCTAAATAGCATATTAAAAATTTAGTTGTGTGACTTATAATGTCATAATATACACTAAAAGTTAACCGTTCAAAGTGTATGTTCTATATATATTCAATACAAAAATATTCCAAAAGAAAAAGCAGAAATTTGGCAGAAACATGAATGGAAACGTGAATGGAACAAATTTTGTGATGTTTGAATGTATTATTTTAAACAGATGATTGTTTCATGATATTTTTTCGGCCCTATAAATTCAATTGCCTTTCTTTCTCCGAGAATATATATATATATATATATATATATAATTTATACACTACATTATTCTTTGAGTAATAAATATAATTTATGTCATTATTTAATATTTATTCTTTATAAGATTTTGAATTATGATTATATGATAAGATAACATCTAAGGTGAATAAAATTTATGATAGAGATAGGAGAAAGGTGGAATTGGCCTAGTACAATTTTGCTTTATTACTTTAATTTAATAGAACATCATTTATTTCAATAAAAATTATTTAAATTACTAAACACTATTAAAATAAAAATAATACTTTAAATACTCATAGTTAATTTAAAAATACTAAATGCAATAAAACGATATTCCTACGTAGCATGTCTCTTCATGAAAATATGGAAAAAGAAAAAGCAGAAATTTGGCAGAAACATGTTATATGAAAAAATCCAAAAGCAAACATGAAGTTAGGGTTTTATTTCCAGTCAAAAAGTTGCTCACTACACTAGGCCTTTTCTTTCTAATAATGTTCTCCATTCATATTAATAAAACCATTCCAAGTTGCTTATGCTTCATTTTATCGAGATGTTGTCATTTTATGTACACTGCATAAGTTTCTTCATATCATTTTATACATAATTTATTTCTAAATTTGTGGTGTTTTTCTCGTCATCATCTGTTTGCTTTGATGTAAAGCCATATAGGATTCCAGAGAAACACTTTTTCATGTTCCATAAAGTCTATGCCCAGTGGGAACATAAAAAAATTTGTGTATCTCCATATATGTTTTAAATTTTTTGATTTAATTAAAATTTTAAATTAAATTTATAAAGGAATAACAATTTATTTGAAATTACAAATTTTAAAATTTATAATTTTAAAATAATCCAAATAATCAACGCATCCATTATTTATATCTTCACAAAATTTTATATATACAGTACTTACAAATTCTATTAAGACTTTCACCAAAAATTAGTGATAATAGTTTTTTTTTTTTTTTTTTTTTAAAAAAAATTTAAAACCATAGAGTGAGACCGTATGTTGTTATTTTTATTTAAAATTTATAAATTTAAAAATGAAATTTGGTGATCCATTAAATAAGTTTGATTTTTTTTAAATAATATTTTTTTAAAATTATTATTATTATTATGAAAAATTATATAAAATAAACCAAATAAAGTTTAAAAATTCAAAATTAAACCAATAGAAGTTTATTTCCATTTTTGAGCCACTCAAATTTTGATTTTAAAAAATAAACCATCACATATGTGAAGTTCCTTTTCACAAACCACATTCACACCTTCACAGATCAGTGTAAAAGATCTTCACAGAAAGATAAAATGGTCAATTTGGTTCATTTATAAAAAGTGAAAGTTTGAAAGATTATTTTTGTAAAATTTTTAAAGTTGGGCACCAATAAAAGTTATAATAAAAGTTATAAAATAATAAAAATGAAAATAACCCTTATTATTATTTCAAATTTTTTATTTTAAATTATAATAAAAGGCACCAATAAAATACTTTTAAATGAATTTAAAAAATTGAGAAAGTCTAAAAAAATTAAACTTATAAAATTATAAATAAGTATGATTAATTAATAATTTAAAATATAAATAAAATAGTAAAATTTAAATATTTTATTATTTAATTTAAAATTTAAAATGGTAAAAAAGGAAAACACTTTTTAAAAAATTTTAATTTTACATACTAAATCAACAAACATTTTATTTTTCTTTTAACGAATAGTTAGAAATTTATTCCTAACTTAATTCAAATTCGTTGAAACTATAAATAATTAAAAATAACACTTTTTCCATTATATTTTAATAAATAAATAGGTAAAATAATAAAATAATATAAAATTTTACATTTTGAAATTAGTGTAGAAATTATGTGAATTTGATTTTTTTTTCCCAATAATTTTAGGGGGAAATGTTTGGACTTTCTGGCACCCCTGAACATTTAGGTGCCATTTTTACAAGCTGATCTGATATTCTTCAAGAGGAAGGGGCCTCATTAGATAAATAAGCAAGCAAATCCTGAACCTTATTTGCCCCTGTCTTCATTGAATGATCCAACAGGTCTAGATTGAATTTCTCGCTTTATATTAAAATGGAATATCAGCTTAAGAGAATTTTCAACAACTGTATAACCTTCTGCATTAAAAATCATATAATTACAGCACAACTGGTATGAATCAACAGTATAACTCTAATCTTGAACATGAGCATTACTTGGATCTAAAAGAGCATTATACACTTTCATTTTTGCTTATAGATTGTTCATTACTCTAAATAACATATTCCAAAGCATGCTCAATGTGAACTGGAGCACAATGTTCACTAGAAGATGGTCAATCTTCTCCAACATTTCACTAAACTGAAGCGCAACTTCATCAGTACAACGCAGCCAAAATGAGACCGGTCTTCTTCATAGACTACTGACTTCCTGTATGAGAACTCATCTCAAAGAATATCCAATAGAATGGTTGGTTTGCAATGGAGTTTCTCATTCAAGAGTATGTCTTGAAACTTGTTATCAGTGACCTCATGTTTAGACAAATGGAGACCAGCTGTTGACAAAGCCGAGAATGAAATCACATGAGCATCAATCTTGACTATGACCAAACATGCACAGCCACTAATGAACAACCTTGCGCACTCTCACAAGAATATAGCTCCAATCACTCCAGTAGAGGCAATTTGGGAATCAGATTGTTGAAGCATGTTTATGGTATAAGCACCTTTTGCATCGCTTATTTTTATTTTTATTTCAAAAACTACTCTCATTTTTTTTTCTACTTATTTTAAAATATTATCAGAACTTATTTCTTCAGTACATACATACACATTCTGAAATAGAAACATAACAGATTGTCTCACCTGACATGAATAACTACACCAATTCTACCATAAACTAACAACTAAGACTGCCGTTGCGCCTTCTACAAGTTATAAACTGCAACAAAAGGCATCAAAACACTCCCCATCCATAGTTTTCCATCCTTCTCTTCGATTTCACTAACAGCTTTCACAACCTTACCTTCACTGTCCTCCAATATCTGCAAAATCTTACCATCTGGGCTGTATTTGATAGCTGCAGCTTGAAGCTTGCCACGGTTTTGAAGTAAAAAATGTAGGGTTTGAGGAATTGGGAGCTTCAGCATCAACAGCCTCAGTTTCGGATACCTGGCCATTGTATAAATGTACGTGTTCCGCCTGGTGTGGACAGCCACCCAAAAGTCTCCATTTCCATTCGTTCTGATGTTGTCTGGATACCCTGGAAGTGTTGCAAATATATCTGATGTACCTGCTTTTTCGCCTTTTAACCAGTACCTGTGTAATCTGCATTAACCGATGCAGCAAAAGACGTTATGAGCAAAACACACAGAGTTATCATATGAACAAGCAATGTGATTACTTGTAAATATAATGAATTCAGAACAGTTCAATAGTCACAAATTGGTGCTAGCAAGGCAATTGCAGATAAACAACAGCAAGAAGTTTTTACTCTAGCTTATATACCATAGCAGCAGCCTTATGTAGACTCGAGCAAAACTATCCTACAAAGGGTCTGAAGAGTATTGAAATTGAATGTGCTCTAAGTTGTTAAATGGAAGAACTCTGACCTGCCAGTGGATCCTTCACAAAAGAGAAAGAATGATTTATCTTTGCTTAAGGTAACACCATTGGGGAAATGAAGATTTCGCACAAGCACAGTAGTTTGTTTGGTCACCGGATCATACTTCAATACTCTGCCACTGTTCTCCCCAGAACGCATCAACTGAATGAAGTTCCTGAAAACTTCCACCATCAGAAAACCAATGTACGACAACCACGGTCATCCACAAATCATTTCAATGCATTCTAGAGAGACCATTCAATCAAGTTAACAAAATGAACATAAGTATGGTTAGATAATTGTCAACTTCTCACCGCCTCTGGTAAACAGTGCTGCTATCTGTAAAGTAAACATTGCCATCATCATCAATGTCCAGATCATTAGCAAATTTCATTGGCACGCCTTCTGCTTCAGTTGTAAGCGAGGTTGCTACACCACCTTCTGGTCCTACTTTCATCAGCCCAAAATATGCATCAGCTATGTAGAGTTCACCAGTTCTTTTATCAAATCGAAGCCCCAAAGGCCTGCCACAGATGTGCTCATTCTTCGCATAGTCCAAAAGAGATGGCCTTGGTTCACATAGATCCTTCCTGGATGCAACAACAGTATCAACCATAACAAAATCAGCATAAACACATATTTCCTACTCAACAAACTCATCACACCATTTGTCTAAACACACAGATAAACAACCCACCACCGTATTACATTGTTGCAGGTCTCAATCATCCCATCACAAGACCTCAAATTTGCTAACTAATTGCTCTATAACATAAAGTTTTGATACACACAGCAAGATACATTCTTGATTCTTGTATCAAACCATTCCCTGATTTAACTCATAAAAGTTCACATACATAAAACATCTCCAACTAATCTAAATAATAAACAAATATTCCAGCATAAAAAATAAAACCATGAAAGAACACAACACCACAAGAACAAACAAACAAGAAAGCGACCTATTCGCCGAAGTGTAAGCAAAATCAGTCCAATTAGCACCATCCCAGAACCGAATTCTGCCATCAGCAACACCAGTATAAGGTCCACGACCAAGAGGGTCAAAAGCCAAGCTCTCAGGACCCTGAACTTGATACAAAAACTTGATTTCAGACTTCTGAAGCAAATTCTCTTCATCTTTCTCATTCGGAACAAGAGACCAATCAGGTTGGTCCACGTAATAGGCCTTAAAGTCAGGATCATCAGATATCACACTATGCTTCAAAGGGTCAACCGCGCAATAGAATGCTACCAGGAGAAGGACTATACCCATGTAGTTTCTCAACGCCATTGTTTGAGAATTGTGATCTGATGCAAACGAAACGCAAGTTTGTTTTGGTATTTGGTGGCGTGTTGTTTTCAAGAATCTTGAACTGTGAGGTGGGGTTTAACGTCAGGGTTTTAATGACGAAAACATAGATGTGTACGCAAGGTGATAATGCTTGGGTTTGATATAGCAAAGTTGCAAGTGACTTTCAGAATTGGAGTGGGTTGTGGTTAGAAAATAGACATGTGTAGCGGAGTGAATTATTGTAGATGAGATAGGCACGTAAACAAGTCTAGCTCAAACAACCAGTGAGAGCTTATATCAAGCTCAAACTTAAATTCCAACCCGTGGGAGCTACCAACAATCGAGCTCCGACTTGAATAATTATTTCTCGTTGAGTGGTATAGAGTTCGAACTCTGACTTCAGGAAAAACTCAAACCCGAAAACAGTTATGGGATTTTGGATTGCATCCCAACATTAATTATATTAATATTCATGTAGTATTTTAAAAAGACAAACAATTAAAATAGAAGAATGTGATTGGTTGGGTTTATGGATGACATGTAGATCGAAGCATGCTAGTTTTTTCATACTAACAAATGCAGCAGCGTCAATCACGAATATATATAGAACACAGAACATGTTTGTATTCTAATCTTAATCCAACTGAGCCATGGAAGATTTTCTTGCGTGGGAGAGAGAGACAAAAACTTGATTGATTGATTAATCTAATCCTAATTCAATTCCAAATCCAAATCCAAATCCATTCTTCTAATTGCTTTCATGCCAACCGTTAAGTTTGAAATACCATCACATACCACACAAAACACGTCCAAAGTCAAGTCATTTCCCAAAAATACGACCAAAAAAAATTACAATAACGCTGGTCTATAAATACCATATACACCTTCAATATTCAACCACTCATATAATCACCAACCATCATGGCTTTCCACAACAAATGGTTAGTCTTTGTTCTTGTTTTCACCATTTGGGTTCTTCAAGTCCTATCACGTCCTCTAAACGATGAGTACGTGCGAGAGAAGTATGAGAATTGGTTGGTGGAACATGGACGTCTGTACACAGATGAACTGGAGAAGGAGGCGCGCTTTGCTACTTTCAATTATATTAATTGAATGGAACTCAATTCAATTGGAGCTCACGAATAGCTCAACTCATTTACATCCGGACAGGGGAGAAGGATGAATTTACATTTTGAACCAAAAATGTACAACTGCTCTCACTTGTACAGAGGATTATTAAAATTCCACTTCACAACATTGATTTATTTATGAGATACCATCTGTAACCAAAACACAATGAATCCACAGAAGAAATTCTTCTCCAGATTTTTCTACATACATTTGCAGAAAAAGAAAAACAGACCCTGTAAACAATTTGTCCAGTGGACAACAGCTTTCATACTCTCATAGCTAGGCCTGTTTCTGCAACTTTTACAAGTCATAAACTGTGATGAAAGGCATCAAAACACTGCCAATCCATAGCTTACCATCCTTCTCTTCAACTTCACTAACTGCTCTAACAACCTTACCTTCACTATCTTCCAATACCTGCACAATCTTTCCATCTGGGCTGTACTTGATAACTATTGCTTGCATCCTTCCACCAACTTGAAGTAAGTAGTGAATCTTAGCAGGAATAGGCAGCTTCAGCAAGAATGTCCTAAGTTTTGGATACATAGCCATAATATAAGGGTACATGCTTCGCCTACAGTGGAGTGCAACCCAAAATTCCCCATTTTCATTTACTCTAATGTTGTCTGGAAATCCTGGCAAGATGGCAAACACTTCTGATGTACCCGCTTTTTCACCCTTTAACCAGTATCGCTGTAATCTGCATTAACAGATGTGCACGTTAGTTAATTAAAAGGTAAGCCATTCATTATTGTTTTAGTATGACATATATTAGCCTATAGAATGTTTGTGTGTCAATCTAGTAGATCTCACAAACAAGAACAGCATTACAATGGTGTTTGTGTTTGCGGAACTACAAGCAAATTTAAAAGCATTACTAACAGCAAATATGATGGCTAATCATCAAATCTCATTTTAGACAATTTTCAAAGTAAAAATAATATCCATTTATGTATGGTCTTATATTTAAAATGGAAAATCATCACTGGCCACAGACTGGAGCATGAAAATGTGGAAGTTGTGACCAGAATGGCCACTCATAGCATATTGACGCAGAGGAAAATACCCTAGAAGAACCCAAAGAATCTCAAATACTGCACACATTTGAATTGTCAAGGGAAGAACGCTGACCTGCCGATGGACCCATCACAGAAGATGAAAAAGGATTTGTCTTTGCTCAAGGACAAACCATTAGGGAATTGGATATTCTTCATGAGAACAGTGGTTTGTTTCGTCACAGGATCATACTTCAATACCCTACCAGTACCCTCACCAGAAAACACCAACTGCATGAAGTTCCTGTGAAATAACACAGCATCAGAACCAAGGAACCACCTGAGTTGAGATTCTTTTAAAGACTAAAACATTCCTTAAGATTAACCCATCATATCCAAATGTATATCTTTGAACAAAGTAAATATCAGGCATTCCCAGAAACAAAGAGATGTCAACAAAAACATAACCAACTCACCGTCTCTGGTATAAGGTACTGCTGTCAGTAAAGTAAACATTGCCCTCATCATCAATGTCCAAATCATTAGTAAACCTCAACGGCACACCTTCTGCTTCAGATGTAAGCAGTGTCGCTAAGCCACCTTCCGGTCCTACCTTCATCACCCCAAAATATGCATCTGCAATGTAGAGATCGCCAGTTCTTTTGTCAAATCGCAGCCCTAAAGGCCTTCCACAGATGTGCTCATTCTTCAAGTAACTCAAAGGAGATGGCTTTGTGGCACATAACTCATTCCTGGAAACAAAAACCACCATGAAAATACTCATCACAAAAATATTCTCTTGTCAAAAATATTTTTGCTACTTAACTGATCTCTATCATTCAACAAAACTAGAATAACTAAACATAAACACTAACCCCATCACACCTGCAGCATGAAATCACAAGTTCAAGTTAACCCCACTCTAAACTCAAAATATTACATTACTTCAGAACTAAAGAACCTCATCGCCATTAACCTATCAAAGTTCCCATCAATGTAATATCTTCAACTAATCACAGGATCAAACAAACACTCTAGTTTCAGAGCATTTCCAATTAACTGACATCATTTAACAAGCAATTTCATAAAACTACCACAGTACTTCACCTATAGCAGCAATAATAGATTAATTGATCAATTAGCTCAACAACAGCAACATGTGGTAAGTCAAATATCCAAAATCACATGTTACTGTCAAAAATATTCAAAATATATCATCACAATCAACTGTCTGTCAAAAATACCCAGAAATACAAAATCTTCAAAAAATCCCAATAACAACAAAATAACTCAAACAAACGTTACCTATTACTAGAAGTATAAGCAAAATCAGTCCAATTAGCTCCATCGCAGAAGATAATTCTACCATCAGCAACACCAGTATAAGGACCTCTACCAAGAGCATCAAAAGCCAAGCTCTCCGGACCCTGAATCTGATTAAAGAACTTAATTTCAGACTTCTGAAGCAAATTCTCCTCATCCTTCTCAGTAGGAATCAAAGACCAATCAGGAAGGTCAACATAATGAGATTTAAAATCTGGAAAATCAGATATAGCACTATGCCTAAAAGGGTCAAGCCCACAATACAGTCCTAAGAGGAGGAAAGCCAGACCCACGTAGCCTCTAAACGCCATTGGTTGAGACGGTAGATACATGATGAATGATGGGTTTGATATAAAGAAGGCAACGAAGCTAATTTGGTGAGTAGTAGTTGTTGATGTTGTTAGTGAGAGAAATGGGTTGAATGCTGGTATGAAGAGTATTAAATGTGAGCGTTTATATCTGCAGTTGCAGAGGAGAGTTTTGTGGAGAGGAGAAAGAAGGGTAGGTGTGTGAAGTGTTTAGTGTTGGTGGTAGATAGAGGTGTGTGAAAATGTAATCGTTTGCTACCGATCGATATTTAAGTCATAAACTAATTCCATGGTCACCGGAGTAGTTGAATTATAGGGACACTAAATAATATCAATTCACAATAAAGAAGATGAGATTATTGTATAATAACGTGGGTTTGAGGGCACATATTTAATTTGAATATTTAAATGAATCTAGAACCTTATTGACTTGACACTGGATGTAATTTTAATATGAGAAAACAAAGTGGGGCCATTCACTCATAATCTGTTCAAGCTCATTGAGAAACCCATTATCAAGATTGAGGTCCAAAAGATCATATGGGCCGGGCCGAGATTCGACAATCATTTACGTGACTTGGTGTCACCTGACCAGACCTGACGAGCTTCATCGTATTGGGCTTGGATATATCTATATAACGCACAACACCACCGCCGACGGTCTGGGGTTTGCCGAAATTCGTTCATCGTCTCGTCTACTTACTATATCGGATTCAGGTGCGTGATTGTTCTCCTTCAATTTTGCAGTTGAATTTCAAATCTCAAGATTAGTCTGATTTGTTTAGTTTTGTAGGTTAATTATGTTTCTTGGAGGAGGAAGAAAGATTCCAGCTAAGTTTAATCCATGGAAAAGGGATCCAAAGGAGCCTCCTCCTTTTAGTGAGTTTCAGAAAATAAATTCATTTTCTTGACGGCGCTGGATTAGTCAGTAGTTATAATCATGATCACATAGGTTACTTTAGTTGAAGTTTTTGTTTTCTCACAATACAAAAGAAACATCAGATCTAAAATGAATAATGTTGTTTAGTTGATGAAAATTTCTGATTAAAAGGATTAGAAAAAATACAGGTAATTAGTTCCTTTGGAAATTCTGTTATCATTTTGATCTCCTTATCACCTGTTGTTTTGACGTGGAATTGTATAGCTGATGATGATATGAATGATTTAAAGAGAGGACCTCCGAAGCGAGAAAAGTTTTATTTATATAGGGATAATGTCTACTTGGATTTTCCTACCAAGCTTGCTGCTTTGAAAGTTTCTGAATCAGTTGTCAGTCTTGTATCCTACTCAGGTAGTAAATTCATAATAATTTCATTTTTATTTATTTTTTTGCATCGTTTTTTGGTTTTAACTTGGCTACTTATTTTTTTCTTTTCCTTTTAGATTTAACATTCCATGTAACTATTTTCCTATGTTGTTACTTTCGTTCTTAGGTGAGGAGGAGATTTATCAAAGTTCTGGTATTCTCATAGAGAGTGATAGTGTGTCTAGTATAGTGTTAACCTCAGCAGATCTACTGAGGAGCCGTTTAGGTGGAAATTCGATAGCGAATAATATAAAGGTTGGTTTTCTGTATCATATTTTCAACTTTGTATTGCTCACGTTACTTACAATTTAATAGTTTTTAGAGAGGAGTTAATGGTTATAATTATTTGTGTAGGTGATTGTGCACTTGCCAGATTGTGAATCCTTTGATGGTCTAATTATGGAATGTGATTTTCACTACAACCTTGCTGCTATTAAGATTCAGTCAAACACTCAACTCACAACTGCACGCCTAACTTATTTGAACGATTTTCTAGCTGTTGATTCTAGTCAGATTCGCACTCTTGATCCTAGTCAGTTTCACACTCCTGGGCATACACTCCCCACACATTCAGATTTATACAATATACTTCCTGGAGATTCAGTTATTGCCGTTGGTCGTTATTTTACAAAGCCCTATGATCTCATGGCTGCTCCTGGAGTATACAGGTTGGTTTTTACTGTCATTTCATAGATTTCATAGATTCCCTTAATCCAAAACTGAGGATGGCCAAGTGTGAGATTCGGTTAAATGTAGTCAAGTTCTTATAATCATTGTTTAATTTATAGGGTTTCTGCCTATTTAGTTCCTAGGGGAAAAAATGGCAGTGAGCAATTGAAGAAACTAAGTCAACATGTTCAATACTAATCATGTCTTCAGGTGCACATGATAAGGAATTCATCTGATTAATTTCTAGATGACACTAAATAGTTTGTGTGATTGCAAGATAGGGCAGCAGACCATGAAACCAAGCCACTTAACATGTTCTTGTCATTTGCCAATTAATTATCAATAGTAGAATGGGATAGTGGCTAAGTATTAGATAAATAAACCATTAGAACATGCTAGAATATTGGAACTTGAACTTTTTTATTGTAAGGATGACTCTCGTGAATTCTGTTTATATATATGGTGTGCTAGTTTTGTGTTTTTATGGTTTATAAACTTTTGTTTGTAGTTACTTTCATTTGTGACTATCATCTTCCAAAAAAACAGTTTGGCAAGATAATTATGAATATGTTTCGATATGCCCATGAAGCAACTGTCTCAAAGTTTTTCTGTTGGGAGTTCGGTTCTAGGTCAAAATAAGTGATTTATGCAGTCCCATTTTACGAGTCTTTTGTTGGATCTAATTTATTATTAGACTATTTTAGCTTTTTTTTTAAATTTTTTTAATTTTTTTTAAATTTATTTATTTATATAACTTGCATTGCAACTAGCTAGTGCCATGCATGCTTTGGGCTCAAATGAATTTCTCAAATTGTAAAGTTTATTTCTTTACTTGGCTAGAAAATTAATATGCCAAAGTGTTAATAGTAAATCTTTTACGTCTCTGTCTCTTGTTTTCATAGATGTAGACTTCATATCATTGTGGAGTAGGCAATTGTTCTTTGATTCTGAGTCTCTCCGGTGGTATGACTTCACAGTTGAGGGCTGATGAATATATCCACCTTCAAATTGGATTCATTTGACAAGTGGGTTATGCCAGGATATAAATTTTTCTTTAACTTTAATGTACTTCATTTCTTCTGTGCAGAAGGAAAAAGACACTATTTGGGTGATGAGTAGCCTAAAAAATAAAAAATATTGTGTTTCTCAAGTTCAATTGTAGGTGTGTTTTAGTTGCTCGTCAATTAATTATTTCACCTTTGTTTAGTAAAGTGTTTTGGCTTATTTTTTTCCATTCACATAATAAGTAAGCTATTTTATTTATATAATTTGTACACAGTAGAAAACATGTATACAAAACTATTGCATTTTGCTACACTCAGTTCTTTTTTGGCTACTGAAACTTCTCTTTGATTGATCCTTTTAGCCTAGACCGTTGTGATTTGGATTGTAAAGAGCTTTTTGCATCGACATGTAAAATTACAAGAGTAATTCTCTTTCCTCTTTGTGCTTGTCCTTTCTTTTATTAGATAATTAGTTTGCCTCTTTACTTTTGATATATATGTTAATTCAAGGGATATTTGTGAGTGTTTTTTGGTGGACATAGATCATACATGTTGGAATGTGGCAGCCTAAGTGTGCTGAAGATGATAGTAGGTATTTATGGATTTTCTTGTCTTGAAGATATCTATAAACAACTTCACGGACTAATCCAATCCTACGACACTTTGAATCCAGATTAGTGACTATTTTCTATGCATGATTTTTATTGGAGCATGAATTGTTTATATGGTCCTTGTTATGGGTAATCACTAGATAGATAACTAAGTGCGGATTGTATTTACTGGCTTTGTTTTACTTTTCTCATATTTTGTTGTAGTGTGGTGTTGGAGGGCCACTTATCAACCGCTATGGGGATGTAATTGGCATAAGTTTCTATGAGGTGACTGGTACTCCATTCTTGCCGATCAATGTAGCTATGACATGGTGGGAACATTACAAGAAACATGGGTATGCTTTGAATCTTTTCAACTGTGTTTTAGCAGAACACTAAATTCTTAATCTGTTTAATAGTTGTACCCCTTACATCTTATGTGTCATGTCTGATAACTTTATACTATGCCTAATTTGTGTTGCAATTATTTTTCTTTGTGCAAAGAATAAAATGATGCTTTAAATCTATTGATTGTTTTTGAAAAGCATGTGCTGTCTCACACTGTAATTTCTACAACTGGCCCAATTGACATAGCAAATATGTCTTTCAGGAATATCACATTGAACATATTGTACAGCCTAGCTGTTAGTCGTCATTGTTGGCCGACACCAAATACATGTCTTGTATCTTGTGCTTTTCCATGACTTGTCTCCTGGAGTAGGAAGTGAATATATCTTCACATGTAATCTCATTATTGATTTTGTAATTTTGATTATATCAAATTACTAGCGAGATTAAGAAATTTGTGTTAGGTTCTTTATTATTGTTATTTGGTGTTTTCTCTATGCATTTGGAACCGCACTCAATATATGAATAGAACATTTGTCTTGAAATTTGGGAAATAGGAAGTTATTCTTGGTAGGCCTTTGACATTGAAAAACATCGATCTTAAATGAGATCTAATGCGCAAGCTGCGGACAAGTGTTGATTTTTGGAAGTTCTATAGTCGTATTACTTACTAGAAGAGTGGTGACTTAGGGAAGTAGAACTCAAGAAATGTAAGAAAGAGCAGGATTAATTGTGAAAAGTAACTTGTAACTTAATTAGAACTTCTTTTAACCTTATAATTTGTCTATTGGATATTGTACGCATGTCTTCGTACATATGAAGTATAATAAAAAATGTGATGAAGAGAGTTTATTGCTTACGTAAAATCTAATCAGACCATATTAAAGTTCAATGTTTTTTCATAGTGAGCTGCGTCGACCTTGGCTTGGGATGGAAGTATCCAATCTTTATTCAGCTAATTTGGAGTTTTTGGAGAGAATCATAAAAAAACTTCATAACACCTTGGAAGGTGTTTTTGTTGAAGAGGTACTATGTTTGATCTTACTTTACATTTGTGTATTAATATGATTTTGGCTAATGGTGTTTCTCCTTATCTCATAAGCCTGTCCCTTTTTCGATTTATTTTTTATTATTATTTTTTTTTTTGGAAAAACAGTTCTAACACCTTATACATCATATCGTGCTGCATTTGTATTCCAAATTTATCCCTGGTACATGTCTAGATGGTTTTTGTGGGCTTTGATTTATCTAAGTGATTACTTAGAAATATTTTGCTAAATGTTGAGGACTTTGCTAAATGTTGAGGAAAAATCGAGTGATTGTCAATTTACTGTTATTCGGATGAAGAGCGTGGCTCAAAGTATCTTTTAAGTCCATGCAAATAAGTTAGAATTATGAAGTAAGAAAAGGGATAAATGTGAAGAAGGGAAATAATGGAAATAGTTTATACTTTATTAAATTTCCTAAAATCATGTTATTATGAAAAAATGTTTAGAATCTAGTCAATTAAAAAGAAAGTAAAAAGGAAATGATGTACAGTAGAAAATATAATAGAGCATGACAGAGCATGACGTTACAATGAAATTTGAACATGGGAAGAAAATAGAAGAAATATCCTTGGGTTGATGTTTGTGGAAGAAAAAAACTAAATTGGCTGTTTTGCGAGTGCAGGTTTTGTGGCTTACTGTATTAATTAAATTATTTTTACTAATTTGATGGTTTTAATGAAACTGCCAAATAGGTTACTCCAGGTTCTTCTGGTGATTCAGCCGGAATCAAATATGGTGATGTTATAATTCAATTTGGTGGAAAAAGCATTGGAGGTTTTTTGGAGGTATATTGTGTCTTCCATTCTTTATGATTTTGATGCAATTTTTCTTTATTAAATGTGATGCATGTGATGCTTGTTTTGATCTTTGTTGTTAATAAATTCATTGATTGTATTAGATCTTTCATTCTAGTGCCAGAATGAATATTAGTCTATTATAACTATAGGTGATATTGTTGGTATTTAATTAGTGAAACTTGTAAACCATCCAACAATTATTTTTCAAATATATCATGCAAATAATTTATTACTTATGATTATGCAAATAACTAATATCACTATGCCTACAAAAGTAATGCATTACCAATGTTTATTTTTCTCTTAATGGTTATTTAGTTGTTCAAAGAAAGTTTCGCCAAGGTCGGGGAAGTTGTGGAGGTGCTTGTGATACGAAAAGGTAATGATGATCCTGTCCATCTTAGTATGATGGTGGATGAGCTTGCCTCAGATGAACTGTATAGGTAATTTTCTACCAATTTTTTTCTATCTACTGACCTGCTACAGCTGTGAAAAAAAAAAAAAAAAAAAAAAAAAAAAAAAAAAAAACCTAGTAACATCTTGCATTGAGCCAATTTGGGTGTTTTCTTTGTGTTAATTTTTTGTTTCCAATGTAGTTTCCTTTTGATGCATTATATGTTTATTTATTCAACAGCTGGCCGCTTTGGGAGAATGCAAGATGAGGATAGCAGTACATAAGTAATGATGTGCGCAAGCTGTTTAAATTAGCTAGATTATAAGCTGTTTCAATTAGTTTTTGCAATATATAGTTTAAATTAGTTATAAGCTGGTTGTTCATAGGATTAAGGGACTGACTCACCCATTAGCTATCCATTAGTTATCAAATATACGCCTTATGAATGATTTTTTTTTTAATTTTAAATTTGAATGGTTGCAATTTAAAAAGGTTCGAAATATAATCCATCGTTTGAATGATGTCACTAAGTTTTGAAATGAACTTATGCTTTATTTATTAAAT
The DNA here is from genome assembly GCA_031304145.1 of Cardiospermum halicacabum. Taxonomy (NCBI): domain Eukaryota; kingdom Viridiplantae; phylum Streptophyta; class Magnoliopsida; order Sapindales; family Sapindaceae; genus Cardiospermum; species Cardiospermum halicacabum. Next base: position 5,981,494 of record CM062390.1, on the reverse strand, counting down.
AATCCAGTCTCATAATTGAAAAAATATTGAATCAACTACTTATGACTAAAATTGGGCCAATTGGATAAATTAAAGTTACTTTGAATCCGTCAATTAAAGGCGCTTTTTGTGCATAAACGCACTTCATAATTCAATCTCACATTTTTATAAGCCTGCGACCGGAGAATGCATGTGATCGGAATGGTAGCGGACTCCGTTTGCAATAATAATATTCTCATTCATTTTTATTTAATTGGTTAATTGAATTTTTTTTATTAATTTATTTTTAAGATATTTAGATTTACACTTAGACTTTTAATTTAAATCTTTAAATTTAAAATTAAATATTCTACCAATATTTTATAAAAACAAAAATATTAGTATATATATAACATTGCAACTAGCTAATGCCATCAAATGGTAAAGTTTACCTTCTTGCTTGGTTAGAAAATTAATAGGCTAAAGTGTTAATAGTATATCTTTTAAGGGCTGAGAAATATATCCAATTTTAAATTAGATTTGTTTGACAAGTGAGTTATGTCAAGGATAGAAATTTTCTTTTAACTTTAATGTACTTCATTTCTTTTGTGCAAAAGGAAAAGACACTATTTAGGTGATGAGTTGCCTAAAAATAAAAAAATATCGTGTTTCTCAAGTTTAATTGCAGGGGTTTGTTAATAGCTAGTCAATTTCTTTCATTTTTTTTCAGTAAATAAAGTGTTTTGGCTTCTTTTTTTTTTTTTTTTTCATTTAGATAATAAGTAAGCTATTGCTATTAATATAATTTGTACTAGGTTAAAAAAATTTATACAAAAATATTACATTTTGCAAAATAGATTGGTGTGAGTAAATTAGGGGTGGAAATAGGCCCGAACGTTTATTAGAGGTATATGTTCTAAGAGGGGCGATAATGTCACCCCTCTTTTTTAGTTTGCACACCCCAAAATAATTAATTAAATAGTAATAAAAATACTACCATGTGAAATTAGTTAAAGGTATAATATTTATAAATACACCCTTCTTAAAACTAACACCAATACTCGATCATAAAACTAACAATTAAATCACAGTAACGAGACAAACAATAGAAGTCAATGATTTCAACAATCTAAAACTCAAATTCAAGATCTAAATTCCGAAACCGATATATTCAATCGATTCACGATCTGAAAAAATCACAGTCATCGTCAAAGTCTAGTCAAAACAAAGTCAACAAACATTTCAGATCTCACTCAAAAATCTCCATAACTTTACTATCCAGCAAACAAAGAGTAAAAGAGAGTACGTTTTTCACCGCCGAGAACATGATGAAGAAGCTTCTCTCTTCCAAACAGCCTAAAAATCTTAGACTTAACAACATCAACAGCTGAAGGCTTATCGCTATTGGAATTAGACGAAGACGAGTCATCTCTGTGGATCTTGTCAGAGATCTTCTCAAATAGAAATTTGTTAGTCGATTCGTGCTCCGTCGCGCGCTCCACCAAAGAAGGTAGTCACGAACTTGAACTCTTACCAGTAATATTCGGACTCTCTCACTACTTCTAGATGATTATCATTTTCGGAAAGTGAACAGATAGTCGCCGGTTCTGGAGTGCCTCACGTGCTCAAATACTTGCTCAAGAATCAAAGTGTGTATGACACTTCGAAGTGCCCCACGTGGGATAGGCGTGGGGAACTTCCGTAGGTTCTGGAGCCTGCGATCCCCATCTTCTTTTTCTTTGATTTATTTTGGGGTGTGAAGACAAATATATTCACCTCATTTATAAAATTAAAGGGTATAATGGAAATTAAATGAAATTTAAATACAAATTAAATATTAAAAGAAATTTAAATTGAGTGTTAGAACTAAAAGGGTGTAGAAGCATAAAAGTTGGGTGGCTTTATTGCCACTCATGTTCTAATCTATGTAAAACTTACTCACTCCTAACCTATTTAATAAAGACTAATTATTATTTTTTTTTTTATAAGCCCATTTACAAACAAGCCCGTGGGGACAAAGTGTTAGTAGCGGTTGAATTTAGATAATGTGAAATAGGAAGTATAATTATTTTTCCATTATTAATTTTATTTTAATATAACAAATTTAAAATTAAATATTATTACTATTAGTATACATATTTATGTGAGACGTACAGTCAAAAATTTTTATTTCGAAATAATAATAATAATAAATAGATTTTAAATTACAATATATCTTTTTCACATTAAAATCTTATAAAATTTTGAGTTTTTTTCATTTTTGTTATTTTATAACTTTTGTTTACATCGTAAAAAAAATAATCTTTCAAACTTTTACATTTAAAAAATGAACTAAATTGACCCATTTATCATTTTGTGAAGATCTTTTACACTTATCCGTGAAGGGGTGAAGGTGGTGTGTGAAGATAATTTGGAAATGTGTGAAGGTTTATTTTTAAAAATCAAAACCAAAATAGAAATAAAGTTTTGTTAGTTTAGTTTTGAATTTTTAAACTTTTCACTAAATTTGTTATGCGGAGAGATGCACATTTTAAGACAAAATCACATCAACTTTAAAATATATAAACAGGATTAGATATTTTACAACAAAACAAATTATTTGTCAATCCATGGTGAAATATAAAAGTAAAACATTTAAGTGTTTCGCTTCCATTTTAATATTAGAAAAGACAATTTGTATATATATAAAATTAATAATTTAAGTGTTTGGTTTCATTATTAAAATATTAAAATTAAATATAAATTTATTAGAAATGCTTTATTAAGATGTATAAAGAGCACTAAAATCGTGAAGGTCGATGTGAAGATCAATGGAAAGAAAATCATATTTACATGTAAATCAGTTAAACTTTCGATGTGGGATAACTAGTCGAATTTAATATATAGCTGGAAAAAATAAAATATTATTTTAAAAAATAGAATATTAAAATTTATTATAGAATCAATATAAAAGGAGAAAAAAACAACAACAATTATTATATATACATATATAGATTATCATTAATATCTTTATATTTATATAGATTTTGAATTTATAGTAAAGACTTCAAAAAAAAAAAATATATATATATATATATATATATATTGTAATTACAATAGTATAGATTTTGGATTTATGTCAATTTTAACATTTTGAAATTGAATAAAAAAAATTTAAATATTATAAACACATATTTAATTCTCCTAGTGGCAAATAACTCATTTTAAAAGGTCACCAATATATTAAATGTCGATGGGAAAATTAATTGTACAAAAACCTTATTTATATAGTAGTGAAAAAAACTACTAGTGAGTTACCTTGTCGTTATGAAATAGATGTGTTGAGGTTATCACAAGACTATTATCATCTAAGAAAATCCAGTATTATTTGAGATCACATCCAGCCGAGACACCTTGTCGTTACCTTCAATATTAATCAACCACGTAATGCTCTTCAAATGATTAAAAAAAAAAAAAAAAACCTTAAACTTGTATCACTTGAATAATCAAATGATCTTCCAAAATTCTCCTAAAATAAAACAGTATATATTATTTGATAGGCTCCATAAAATCCTTCTCTATTTTTATCAAATAACTTTAAAATATTTTTATACTAACTTTTTAACATTTCATGTATCACAAACGTATTCGAACGTATTGGATTGAGAAATATTAAAAAAAAAAAAATGGGCAAGATACGAATTTGATACATATCGCACTTCAAATACGTGCCAGATACCGATACATCATCTATATTAAAGTATTGGTGATAAAAAATATTTGACAAGTTTCAATAGGGTTTTTAACTTTTCTCTCCTTCATTCAACATGGTTGAATCAATAGAGTTTCTTACGTCTTTTTTTTCGGTGTTAAATTTTTTCATAGAGCAACTAGCCTGTAAATAAAAATAATATTTAAATGAAAAAAATAATCATAAAAATGTTAAATAAAAATAATAGTAAAAAACCTCTATAGAAGGATTTGTACTCTTTTTATTTTTGCAGCTTCTTTTTCCATCAGCCCGTCTTTGTAATCCTTAAAAACCTACCTCAATGCGGAAACATATATGGCAATCTTATAGTAACTACCCAAACCCAAACCCAGTGCAATCATCTCCACTATTTGTCCATTATTATTAAATGCAGAGCCACCAGATGCACCATATCCCGCACGAAATTCATAAATTTGCACTATGACAACTTCAGGATGGAAATTCTTTTCATAATGAGAATATTAGTCATGTTGTTCCCGAATAAATCCAACATTTAAAATATAACTCATTTTTCTATAGGTACGAGTGATTGACAAATCCGTCGACACATAATCTTTAGACATGAGATTGCATGTTGCTAAACCTACATTATATACGCAAGGAAGT